>JAGSMU010000021.1:5000000-10000000 GCA_029286865.1 Teinopalpus imperialis
TCTTCTCCAGCGCCCACGCATTCCGAAGTGGTGGTACAGATAGCTAATAATCATAGCGAATTTAAAGAATCCTCTGTCAGAAGCAACTGACCGAGCCGAGGTTCGGCCCTCTCGGGCACCCTCGAGTCAGACGCTCTCGCGAAACAAGGTGACGGTCAAGCCGAGGCTCCTCTCGGGAGCCCTTGTGCTGGTTACCTATATATAGAGGTCTCGACTGAGTGCCATTAGCGCTCGGTCACCTCTCAACCCGGTGAAACTGTAAAGCCCTCGGCTAACAGTGGCCTTCAGCCCGAAAAAAAAAAAAAAAAATGTCATTTATTTTTATGTATGGCAATATTGTTATTCGTACATCCCACGAGGTCTGCGTGCCATTTATTCTATCCTGACATCTCCTCTCTCCTCTCTTTATATTTTCAATACAATGGCACTAACCATGATAAAAACCTCGACCAACAAACTTCTACTTCTGTATCCTTCTCATAACTCCGACTTTATTCACTCCTCCTTCTTTGTTCAATCTGTTCTACTCTGGACTGCTCTCCCTCCTGAATATATATATATATGTATATATATATATATATATGTATCTTTTTATTTGTTATATGTCTATAATTATATATTTTATAATTACGCATATATTGTTTGTTTATATAATATAATAGTATTTTACGACAAGTTCTTTAAGCATACACCTACCTCATTTCATCTCTGCATTGCCCTAAGATTGACTGGTAGAGAATGCCTAAGGCATTAAGTCCGCCCTTATACATACCGTATATGAAGCTTAAATAAATAAATAAATATCCTTCACTGTTAAGGGATATCGTTTGTGGAATGCTATTCCTCAAAAAATTGTGCACTAACCATGATAAAAACCTCGACCAACAAACTTCTACTTCTGTATCATTCTCATAACTCCGACTTTATTCACTCCTCCTTCTTTGTTCAATCTGTTCTACTCTGGACTGCTCTCCCTCCTGAATATATATATATATGTATATATATATATATATATATATATATATATATATGTATGTATCTTTTTATTTGTTATATGTCTATAATTATATATTTTATAATTACGCATATATTGTTTGTTTATATAATATAATAGTATTTTACGACAAGTTCTTTAAGCATACACCTACCTCATTTCATCTCTGCATTGCCCTAAGATTGACTGGTAGAGAATGCCTAAGGCATTAAGTCCGCCCTTATACATACCGTATATGAAGCTTAAATAAATATCCTTCACTGTTAAGGGATATCGTTTGTGGAATGCTATTCCTCAAAAAATTGTGTGTTAACTGTTGTGTTATTTAAAATAAACTAGTGAAGGAACACTGCTTATCGTTATCCAGTTAAATATATAATGAAATGTTATGTTATAATATATTTATTATTTATGTTTACATTATATGTTCATTATATTAATTAAGTATATATATGCGTGTGTTTGTAAGTAAATATAGTCCTGTATTTGAATATTTTCCTTTTTTTTTGGAAGTACACTAGTTTCTTATTCTCGATGATATGTCCAACACCGGACCTTCTGGAAGAGATTTCAATTGTTAAAATAAGTTTGTTTGTACATGTGTCTTTTTCGATAAATATATGTACATAAAAGTTAAATAAATAAATAAATATGGACCACATATTTTTTTTTATTTTTGCTACAAAACACGATTGTACCAGGCTCGCTAAATGGTGGCATGGCGTGTAAATTTAGACTGGTAAATTCATGTCGATTTAAATATAGCGTTTATGTTTCAAGATATGATTAATTGTAAAGTATTGTTCACAGATTCGAAAGCATATATAAACTTTATTATTATTACTTATTTTTAAGATGTGATTATTTTAACTTTTTTTTTCATTTTTCCTACTCGTTCACAGGTTCGAAGGTGTAGAAGGCGTGGCACACGTAATAGATCCAAAGGCGATGTCCAAGGAAGCTCTCTACGGCGTACTTGACCCCAACACGCGTGAATGGACTGACGGCTTGTTCACTCATATTCTGAGGTTGGTTTATAGAAAAATTATCATGTAGAAAAGTAGCATATTTTGAATCATCACATTCCATCCGCTAAGCGGACACCAATGCGGGGATTGAAAGACATCGAATGTCTTCGACATACAGGTTTTCTTACGAGTTTTCAAAAATTAAAACGTCTCTTCTAATAAACATTTAATTATTTTAAATAAATAAATTCATACCATTGATGTCTTCCAAACAAGAATCACAAGCGAACAGAAAAAGAATATGAGCTATTAAATTAAACTGTTGCTATTTATGACTTGTTTCATGATATAAAATAAAAAATGTTTTAAACACGATATTATTTCTTCACAGTACATTTTTATATCTTTAATTTCTAGTATAAAGTTATAATACATTTTGACGTGACAACGTCTTCAATCTGTTATCCTAGGAGGCATTACCGAAAAAGTTGTCCCGTCCTCCGTTTCACGGGGCCAACAGTAACCGAATATAGCCGATTGCGCACGTTCTTCTCGCTCGGAGGTGTGACTCATCGCGCCCGATTGGCTCGCTCACTAATATTTAATATTGTTTTTGGAAACGTAACAAATTTAACGTCCGAGCACTTTGCGCCAAGACACCTGGGATTTCTCTTACAATTACAAATTGTAAAGAACAAATACAATTTTCATTCACTATCCGCAACTTACAGGAAAATAATCGACAACGTCCGCGGTGAAATCAACAAACGCCAATGGATCATATTCGACGGCGACGTCGACCCCGAGTGGGTGGAAAACTTGAATTCTGTACTAGACGACAACAAACTACTCACGCTGCCCAATGGCGAGCGATTGTCGCTCCCACCCAACGTACGAGTTATGTTTGAGGTAAGATATCCTACTATTTATAATACCTATATATAAGAGAATACCTCTAATATTTCACGATATATATTATATAAATATTATTATCTACTTTTCTCATAGACCACTTACAAAATTTAGCTGGATACGGTGGACCTCCTGCAGCTACATTACTACCATATTCCCAAAACTCGATAAAAAAATGTGAAAATCAGATCTTACTATGGAAATTTGCGTTGCGGTTGAGTTCCATCCGCAAATTAATAGTTTTCGAAAAAAGTGAGAATTTATTGGTTAATTAATTAATTGGTTGTCAAAAAAGTAATGTTGGCCAATAAAGTGATTATATCAAACTTTAATTTTTGATGAAATAGGACCCCCACTTACGAATTTGTGAATCCCCATTTTTTTGTCACGCCAACGTAGACTCCCGTCGAGTTTCCTGCCGTGTATCCTGGGGGTCCACCTGAATCACTTAGGGAACTAAGGATCTATAGTAACAAAAAGTCCAGGAAACGGGCCAAGTTTAACATTCGGTATTGCGTACTTTCATTAATTCACACAAAAGGTAGTGTGAAGAGTTTCTTATCGTATCGTATCTTAATATATGAGATAGAAACTCATAATTTATGACAGTTGATGTTCTTAAAAAGAAACTTGTGTGATGTAATTTAGTGATAACTATTAAAAACAACATATTAAAATTTTCAATTATATAAATTGTAAAAAAAACATTTTAATTTAATATTCTAGTAAACATATCTTTTAAAATCATCTACAAATAAGAATCCTAATAAGTTAAATAGTACTCCATACTCCATACTACCATAAAGTTAAGAGTACTCACCAATTTATTTTATTTCCCTAGTATCCCTTTATATAGACTGCACTTGCATTTCAATGTATAAGACAAACTCAATACATTATTAATACAAGATGAAAACAATATTTTTGCTGTCGTCGATGTAGTACACATTTACTATCTGTTGTTAACATTAATTTCACATCTCCAGGTACAAGATCTGAAGTATGCAACGCTCGCTACAGTATCCCGGTGCGGTATGGTTTGGTTCTCTCAGGATGTACTGACAACAGAGATGATCTTCGAGAACTATTTGTTGAGGTATTGATACTGATACAACATAACAAAATATTCTGTTTGCAACATGAAATATGTCCTGTTTTAAATGAGACTGACAGACACGATCAAAGTTTTTTTGATAGTAAATAACCATTAAGTCATATATAGTTATCAGTTTTAAATCTTGATGTCTCATTCTCTTCTTTTAATTCTTCTCCATTAAAAACTTACTAATAGCAAATAATCCTATAATACATTTTTTTTATTATTTTACACTTTTAGAGAAGAAAAGAGCTTAGACACAGAAGTTTAAGCTTTTTGTTAATTAAAAGTTCCCACAAATAGGTCATTTTATAGTTATTACACAAAGACATAAGAACAAAAAGCAGAGTGTATAAAATGTAAACATACACAGTTTATCATTGTTAAAAAATATATCGCTAAGTAATTTCTTAATGATATTGCCAGCGGTGTTAAACAAGTCAAACATCTGCTTGCTCCTATATAATCGGTAGTAAGTATAGCGGGGCGGGTTTACGAAATGCGGCTACTGGAACTTTTAAGCTTATTTTACCTAATAGTTCCGGGCAGTCGACCGAGCCATTTGCTATATTTATCAAATAAATGATATCTGCTATGCGTTTTCTTTCTTTAAGCGGGAGAAAGTGGAATATCCTACAATGTTTATTGTAGTCAACTGTATACGTGTCGAGGGCGTCGCAAACAAGGATATTCCCGATACCGCCATGTCACTGGTCGGTTCTCTCCAGTCCATACAGATAGAAGCGTCGCTGGAGTTTCTTGTGCCACTTCTTCTCCAGCGCCCACGCATTCCGAAGTGGTGGTAAAGATAGCTAATAGTAATAGCGAATTTAAAGAATCCTCTGTCAGAAGCAACTGACCGAGCCGAGGTTCGGGCACCCTGGTGTCAGACGCTCTCGCGAAACAAGGTGACGGTCCAAGCCGAGGCTCCCCCTCGGGAGCCCTTGTGCTGGTTACCTTTACCGTTATATATAGAGGTCTCGACTGAATGCCATAAGCGCTCGGTTACCTCTCAACCCGATGTAACTGTAAAAGCCCTCGGGCTAACAGCGGCCTTCAAAAGCCCTAAAAATAAAAAAAAAAACTATAATGAATAATATATATAAATGTTTTTGATCTGAACTTTAAGTATCGTATCTGTGTAACTGTTGTAATTTGGGTTTCTTATAATAATTTGGGGTTATTTA
Source organism: Teinopalpus imperialis (assembly GCA_029286865.1). Classification (NCBI taxonomy): domain Eukaryota; kingdom Metazoa; phylum Arthropoda; class Insecta; order Lepidoptera; family Papilionidae; genus Teinopalpus; species Teinopalpus imperialis. The sequence goes on from JAGSMU010000021.1 coordinate 5,005,158, forward strand.
TAATAAAGTTTTTTTTTCTGACTTAACTGTTCGTTTTAAGATTGAGGAACATTCCATTGGAGGATGGTGAGGAAGACTCTTTCAGCATCGTTATGGCAGCGCCGAGCGCCGGCGGCGACCAGAACGCCACAGAAAACATACTGTCTCCAGGTTTACAGGTATTTATTTATTATTTCAAACTAATTAATTTATCATAAACAGTTTTGAAATCGTTTAAATAAGAGAAATTTATTAAACGGAGATTTAAAAACAACTTTTTTATTACATTGAGAGTAAGAAAGCACACAGTTCACCTGGATGGCAAGTGATTCCTGCGGCGCATGACATCTACATTCAACCTTGACAAGGAATCATAATGCAGGCGCGTTGTCACCCCTGAAGACGGAGGTGGAATGCCTCGTCACCAGTTATTATGGTCTACGAAACACGGCAGCATTATACTGCTATTTTACGCTGTTATTCTATGAGGACGTGGTCCTGCCCCGGTCTAACTGACCCATTTATTCTGCAGCTAGAAACAAACTGCTGTGTAGCTCTACAACTATCAAAGTTTTAAAATATTTTTTTTTTTTGGTTTTTGAGTTTGAAAATATCTTGACATATGTTAAATTGTTTTTTTTTTAATTTAAACCTTGCTTCCAGACACAACGCGACGTAGCGGCTATCTTGCAACCACTGTTCTACGGAGACGGTCTGGTAGTGAAATGCCTTGAACGCGCAGCCTCCCTCGACCACATAATGGACTTCACCCGCCACAGAGCATTATCATCACTGCACTCAATGCTAAATCGCGGCGTTAGAAATATCCTGGCATACAATCGTCAACACCCTGACTTCCCCATTACTAACGACCAGTTGGAGGCATACGTACCGAAATGGCTGGTGTATTCTTTACTATGGTCCTTTGCTGGAGATGCCAAACTTAAGGTATAACTAATTGTTTTTTTTATATACATAGAATAGGGTGGCAAACAAGCATGCACTTCAGCTGATGGTAAGTGATTACCGCCGCCCATAAACATTCACAACACCAGAGGATTTGCAAATACATTGCAAAATGGCCTCCATGAAAGCTCTTTTCTTGAAGTCATCGGTTTGTAAACACCGCTGGTGACAGCTGATTCCACAGAGTAGTTGTGCGTAGCAGGAAATTTCGAATAAAGCGCACAGTGGTGGATTGTCAACCATCGACATGATGAGGATGAAATTTTTAATTCTGTTTGATGTACGATGTTTAAACTCAGCGGCTGGAATTAATTCGAATAACTCCCCATGGTAAATTTAGTAAAAAATTCAAAGAGATACAACATCTCTTCACAACGCTAGTGAATCAAGCCGATCGGAAAGTACCTGGTCATCAACGATTCGAGTTGCTCTCCGTTGAATGCGGTCAAATGGAAGAAGCTGTTACTGGGGTGCCCCAGCTCAGAGATGAGAACAGTATTCCATACGAGGCCGGATTTGCGCTTTGTAAAATTGCACACAGTGGGCCGACATGAAATACTGTCTCGCTCTATTAAGCACGCCCAGTTGTTTAGAGTTAGAGGTCAATTTGGCCTTACCCTACAAGTGACCGCGGAACTGAACATCGCTCGATAATAATAATGTTTATTACTCTATATTGTATTTATTTATTTATAAACTTTTGTACAACTAACATATGCACAAAGGGGGACTTAATTCCTAATGCCTATGTACTATTATGTACTGTATACTTTATTCATTTTTAATTTCTCTTTCTCTTTATTTCAGGATCGCAATGAATTGGGTGATTTCATAAGATCAGCAAGCACCATGGTGTTGCCTAATTGCGGTGCAAATCAGCATATAATCGACTTTGAGGTTTGTTGGGCATCTTACATATGAATATAAAGTCCTTCAACTCTATAATAACGAATTCATACCGATGTAATATTAATTATAATCATGATAATTCAGTATGATTATAAATACATATGTGTAATTATTTTTTTATTTTCATTCATGAGGAAATCAATCAATATCCTCTAAAATGCTTATAATTATGTCGTACTTAATTTAACCAATGAACAAAAATCTATCAGGTGTCCATAACCGGTGAGTGGGTCCCATGGTCAGCTAAGGTGCCTCAAATCGAAGTGGAGACACACAAGGTCGCCGCGCCCGATGTGGTGGTGCCCACACTGGACACGGTGCGTCACGAGGCATTGCTGTACACCTGGCTGGCGGAACACAAACCACTGGGTATGCAAAATGTCTTATATATAGTGAAAACCTTTTCAAATAGTTATTCTTGAAGTTTCATAATACTTAGAGTATTTTATTTCTAGGATACCATTGTTTTATATTAATAATTAATATTTTAATAAAAGTATATCATATATCAAACTCACATTTTAGCTTATGACAATTTTTTGTATGTAGAGACGAATTAAAACACATCTGCTAGACCTTCCCTGATTTTCCAAGTCGCTTCTAGTTTAAATTTTATTCAAAATGCTAACTACAATTTAGAAAAACGATTCAAAGTTCACTTGGAACCTTGTTGCCAAACAGTGGGTTGAAATAGACAAATATATTTTAAATGTGGTTCTTTCAGTGCTATGCGGTCCTCCCGGTTCTGGCAAAACAATGACATTGTTTTCTGCTCTCCGAGCCTTGCCAGACATGGAGGTGGTCGGCCTCAACTTCTCCTCTGCCACGACGCCCGAATTGCTGCTCAAGACCTTTGATCACTATTGTGAATATCGCAAGACCCCTAACGGTGTGGTCCTAGCTCCTGTACAGGTATTGTTTTTTAATCTATCTGTATATATCTTTTAAATTTAAGTTACTAAAAACCTTTAAGTTTATTACGAACCATTATATTCATATAAAATAGCCTGCAATAATAGCATTTTATCAACTACTTACTTACCCCTATTCATTTTCTTTGGGTAAAAATAATTACTTTGTAGTACACATATTTAATAAAATCAGGGCTATTTTACAGAATTACACTCAAATCAAAATAAAAGAAAAAGTCGTAATTTCTACAGATGTTAGTGTATAAATTTGCTAAAATTTTCTACTTATTGACATGATTTATTGTGTTCCTAATTTAACAGCTGGGCAAATGGCTAGTGCTATTCTGCGACGAAATCAACTTGCCTGATATGGACCAGTACGGCACTCAACGTGTCATCTCGTTCTTGCGCCAGTTACTTGAGCACAAGGGCTTCTACAGAGCAAGCGGTGAGATGTTACTAATTTATTCTAACATGGTTAAATACTTTACTGTTGTGTAAGGAGATTTTTCCGACTAAGTTGAAGCGAATCTTAAAAAGATTCACTTCAATTGAACTTAACAAAAATATCGTCATTATTTTTCGGATTATCATTAGTCCAAAACTATACTGGCCTACTAAAAACGCCCATGAGTGGCTAATCTACGAAACTACCGTTAGTTTGGTACCTAGTAAGATGTACAAAGATGCGCTTTGCGTGATGTTTTTACCCAGCTTCGCTCGTACTTCGCATATCTACAATTACGAGATAATGAACAAGTAGATATATATATAATTATTATGATTATATTAGATATAAGTGCGTCATACTTAATAGATCAAGCCCCTGTGGGATACAGGCGAGTCCTACTGTAATAATACACGCAATATAATAATTATATGCAGAAGGTGGTCCTACTGGTATATGGTACTTACCATTAAGGCTACAGTTAAAATAAAAAACATAAAAATACAATTTGTAGGTAGATCCACAGATATGCATAACGTGTACTGTTATTGTTAAATAATAACTATTATAGTTCACTTCAGTACTGCCAGTGTGTAAAATACTTCGCTTCATAGAAACCTTTTCTCTAGTGAACTTTACCTCAAGTGAAAATCAAACTACTCTACTAGTGGGTATTACACACATCCCTACCTATGTATCGTCGCACATCCTTGTATCAATATGTAACAAATACATGCCTTATCTGCTAACATCCACAGCTTAGGAGTGAGATTAAGAAAAAGTAAATGGTAGTAACCATTGCGACATCAATAACATTTTTTTTTCACAGATCACTCATGGGTACATTTGGAGCGCATACAATTCGTGGGCGCTTGCAACCCGCCCACAGACCCCGGTCGTAAGCCGTTGTCTCACCGACTGCTCAGACACGTGCCAGTTATCTACGTCGACTATCCTGGTGAAACCTCGCTCGAACAGGTAAAATGTTATGCTTTACTTAAATTCTTCTAAGGCCTTATTAAATGCATGCCTGCTGCTGACAAGTGATTTCTGTGCCACTTCATGTCCAGAACGATCCTCGATAAAAAAATACAGATAGTGTGCACGTAATTTATTACCCCCTGGGTTATTAGGTTTCCGGTTTATTTCACTCGCCAGATGAAACATCAGTGCTAAGCAATATTACGTAAGTATCCCGGCATGAAGTGTAACTCTCCCCAAACCGAAGCCTATCCATGCTACGGCTATCTAATGGCCATTCTAAACTAAAAATCTAATTTACAGTAGTAGAGCTACACTGCAGTTTGTTTCTAGATGCAGAATGAATGGGTCAGTTCGACCCGGGTTGCGACCACGCCCACACATAATACCAGCGTAGAATAGCGGCATGATGCTGCTGTGTTTCCTCTGGTGAGTGTAGGGATCCGGAGACCTTTATTACTGGTGACGAGGCATTCATCACTTACCGTCAGGTGAACTGTGTGCTCGTTTGTTACTAATAATGTAATGATCTTAAACATAATATTTATTATTTGTCTTTTTTGTTGTATTGAATATGACAGTTCACCTGATGGTAATTCCTGCGGCTCATAACAACCACATGCATTCCCGATAAAGGATCATAATACACATGCCTTATAACCTCTCGAGGAATGTCTCCATCACAAGTAACGAGAGCATTGTTTTTCTAAACCGTTTAAAATAAAACAACTCAATATTAGTATATTACATCTATGATGTGTTAATTGTGAAGTCCTATATTAATGGATTAATAATAACAACCAAACGATATATATATTGTTTTATTTAGATCTACGGAACGTTCACGCGCGCTATGCTCCGTATGCAGCCGTCGTTACGTGGATATGCGGAACCTCTCACCCAGGCCATGGTGCGCCTGTACCTCGCGTCGCAGGAGCGCTTCACGCAGGACATGCAACCGCACTACGTGTACTCGCCTCGCGAGATGACACGCTGGGTGCGGGGCATATGCGAGGCTATCAGGTATTGTAAACTGAACCCCATATAATGGTGACGACGATAGATAGTCTTCTATTTGTGTTAATGTTGGAAATTGAAATCACCTTCACTCTGTACCAATCCCCTGTTGCACTTAGGAAATGTGGCAAATAGCTGGAATTATTAAAAATAATGTTCGATCAATTTTGACCACGGTACGTAATAAGAGCGTCAATAGACTAATGGTTTAGGGTACGGTCTGCGAAACGTAAGGTCTTAGGTTCGAATCCACCATTGGACTATTGTCGTGATGTGAACCATCTCCTAGCACAAGCATTTTCAACTTAATTGAAGTGGTCGACCGGAATATTAGTAATGTTTAATAGCTATCATTGTTGTTTTAATTATGTCTCAAAGTATCGTGTCGTGTCATTGTATTCGCGAGGATGCTGTGGTACGCGTATGGAGGCTAAAGCCTAAGATTTTAGTATAATATTCGATTTAATCTGGATATTATCTCCTTCGCAAATAGGCATCCTTGTGGGATTTGTCAATATGTTGAAAAGGGTGATGGATATTTATCATCTCGCTTAGTTTAATCCCAATCCATCACAGCCAATATCATCTTTAGTAGTTTTGTTTCAAATTATTCTCATCACGATAAATATTGCAATCATAAATCATAAGCAAGTGTCAATAGCAAACTTGAAGCATTAGCAGAAGCGTTTTGCTTAGTTGAAATGGTTAAACCAATGGTACCGTTTCGTATTAAAAGCTGTACCACTTTTTTTTAGGTTCATCTAACAAAGTAATTTTTATATTCAACCTACACAGACTAAAACTTTTGATACGGATGAGCAGAAGGGCAAACTCTTGCTCAGCATTGGTACAGGTGTGACAAGTTAAACATTAACAATATCTGTTCTAAATACAGGCCTCTGGACAACCTAAGCGTGGAAGGATTAGTGCGACTCTGGGCACACGAAGCATTGCGTCTCTTCCAAGATCGACTCGTTGAAGACTCTGAAAGACAATGGACTGACGAGAACATAGACACAGTCGCGATGAGATTCTTCCCAGGTAAAAATAGCACAGAAAGTTAGTTCATCAGACGTACAGGGAGACAGAACACAATTTAGCCTTACGTAAGAAAGAGATAACGAATCTTATAACTATTTTAAACGACAGGGTTTCAATAGCCCAAATGCCGCGATGAGATGTCTTTTATCGAGTAATTTTACCATACGTAATATATAGCTGAAATAAAGACGGCGAAACTATTAACATTATTTTTTAATGCAGGCATCAACAGGGAGCAGGCGTTGGCTCGTCCCATCCTATACAGCAACTGGTTAAGCAAAGATTACGTACCGGTTCTAAGGGACCAACTTCGTGAATACGTGAAAGCAAGGCTTAAGGTTATTTTTTTTATATTAATTCTACTTTTACAGTGGCGTGAATATGTTGGCTCGACTGTGGTAGGAAATTCTCATTACAGGATTCCGATTATAGGAAACGAGGCATTCCATCTCAGACCACCGTCATCACGAACAATCGTGTGAACTGCGTGCGTGCTTGTCTGTCACCCTTCATCATCTTTATCATCGATAGTCTGCTGAACGTAGGCCTTCCCCATAGATTGCCATAAACCACGCTTCTGCGCTTCACACCACCTGCAATCGAATGCATCTGTTGGGGAGGTACCTTTCTTCCTAATCGGTTATCGGTTCCGCGAGCTTGTTGATCCTTTGAACTTTGACCAGTTACCCTCGTTCAACTGCGGACAGACACTACACAGATCAGATGACGCAGAGAAACATTGTGCTTGACCTTGAGCTTGGACCATGTACCATATGATCAGTGCCATAAGTCAATACTAGCAACACCCTTTTGACAATAAAGTTAATTATTACCATAATTTTAACAGCAGTAGAGATACACTCCAGTTTGTTTCTAACTGCTGAATGTATGGGTCAACTCGACCGGGGTAGGACCACGACCTCACAGAATACCAGCGTAAAATATCATATTAATGCTGCTGTGCTTTGTTTGGTGAGTGTGGGGACCTTTATTATTGGTGACGAGGCATTCCATCTCAATCCTCAAGGTAGTCAACGCATCAGGATTATGATTCCTTGTCAAGGATGAATCATGGGCCCCCCCGCGGCTTCATTCTATCAGTATCACTTATTATCAAGTGAAATGTACTCGTGTATCAATGTAATAAAAAACATATTTATGAATGAATAAGTAAAAAACATACTTTAAATTCTAACTAATTTAGCAATACACTAAAGAGGGAATGAGATGACGTTGAGTAAAATAATTCCAATTTCTTTATTAATGTTATGTATAAAATAATACTATGCAAATGGACTAGTTGAAAAAGAAAGGAAATATATCAATAAATAGCATAAAGCAACCGATGTACAAACGAGTTGTAATGCAGTTTGCACCGTTGTGTTTATTACTTCTGAAGGAAGGTTTTTCTGTAAATTGCTCGATCAATTATTGGTGTTGAAATTTAGCGAGGAAAGACGCGGTGAATGGCCGGTAATTTATCACAACAAACTGACGTATTAATACATTATATCAGAGGTTTCCAGACTTATTTTCTCATAGACCCTTTTTAAAATTTTGCCGGATCCAGTGGACCCACTGCAGCTACATTTCTACCATATTTCCAAAACTCGATAAAAACGTTGTACACGTTGTACGGAATATGGAATATGCAAGTTTTTTTTGTCAAGCCAACGTAGACCCCCTTCGAGTATCCCGTGGACCCTTGGAACTAAGGCTTTATATGATGAATTAGTATGGGCAAATCTTCCCGAAGCACCAGTTTTCTTGAAAATGTCTATGTCCTGCATTTGATTATTATAAAGCTGAAGAAAGTAAAATGGAAATTATTCATATTATTCTCTTTTCAGGTATTCTATGAAGAAGAGCTGGATGTGCCATTGGTGCTGTTCGATGAGGTATTGGACCATGTGCTGCGCATCGACCGTATATTCCGACAACCACAAGGCCATTTGCTCCTCATCGGGGTGTCGGGCGCCGGCAAAACTACCCTCAGCCGCTTCGTCGCCTGGATGAACGGACTTAGTATATTCCAGATAAAAGTAAGGAAATTTATATTACAGGACTGGGTTTAGATTTGTATAGAATACACTAACTCTTTGCTTCCATTGCACACAGCGGTAGAGATACACTGCAGTTTGTTTCTAGCTGCAGAACGAATAGGTCAGCTCAACCGGGGTACAACCACGCCCTCACATAGTACCAGCGTAGAATAGCAGCATAATGCTTCTGTGTTTCGTCTGGAGAGTTTAGGAGTCCGGAGACCTTTATAACTGGCGACGAGGCATTTCATCTCAATCCTCTAGGGTGACAACGAATCTGCATTACCGATTACTTGTCAAGGATGAATATAGATGTCGTGGGCCGCAGGAATCATATACCGTCAGGTGAAGTGCTCGCAATGTAATAAACAAAAAGAAAAAACACACAATGCTGAGGGCCTGGGTACCCTTGGGGGCAATCGTGTCGCCATGATATTAGTAACCGATTCAGATTCCTCATCTAAAACCATCATATATCTATCTATACAAGTTAGTGTAGGGTCCAGTGAGTGCAGGACCAGATAGATACCCTTATTACTGGTATACATTCCGTGGTAGGCAATACATCTTTGTCAACAGGGGTGGCAAATCTGCATTATGATTCCTTTGTATAAACCTACTTGAATTTAGCTTATTTTGATTTAATTTATCATGAATAAAAGTGGTTATATCTATGTTTACGAATGGTGGACCAAGATGTATTGAAAGGAAATCATGTAGAGGTGAATTTATAGTTAAAAATATCCAATTTATTGTTGAAAGTATCCATTTTATACTTAAAAGCATCCAATTTATAGTTAAAAATATCCAATTTTCAACGACGAAATGATCACAACTAATCTATAATGTATAGGTGCACAACAAATACACGGGCGCCGACTTCGACGAAGACTTACGTTCCGTGCTGCGTCGCGCCGGCTGTCGCGATGAAAAGGTGGCCTTCATACTGGACGAGTCCAACGTGTTGGACAGCGGGTTCCTCGAGCGCATGAATACGCTGCTGGCCAATGGAGAGGTTAGTTTAATCTTTTACAGGTACACTAATAATAAACATATAAATAATTTTTAATACGTATTTAACTATATAATCAAATAAGATTTTAAAAGCTTAACTTAATACAAGCGTACGTTATAACATTATAGAAATAATTAGATTTTTTTTAAATACTCTTTCTATCCTGCCTGGTCGTAAAAAAACAAAAATATATTAACGTTTATCATAGTTTTTTTGTTCTATATTGACATTGACATATTTTAAAGATATTTTAGTATTATATTATTGCGTAAAATCACTACGTTGCCGCGTAAGTTTAGATGCGTGCCATACAACTTATAGAAAAATGTTTGCAACGCATTTTAGTTGGTTCTATAATTCTCGCACACTCTGTGCGTGAATTATAGAAGTAAATTTGTATACAAGCAACAGGGACAAACAGTTACGGGTTAATAACTTATTTTTCTTCTCGCTTCGAGACTGTACTGTTCTTCTTAAATATTAATAAATACAGACCTATATTGAGTGCATTTTGCAACCCGGACATTATTAAAGTCAATAGTATTTTACATAACTTATTTTTTGTGTACTTTAGGTTCCAGGTCTGTTCGAAGGTGATGAATTTGCAGCTTTGATGACTCAATGTAAAGAAGGTGCTCAAAGGGAAGGACTGATGTTAGACTCAAATGATGAATTATACAAATGGTAAAGTTCAGATAATGATTTAAATAGGTTTAGTGAATCTATATATATAAATATATATATATATATATAAATATATATATATATATATATATACATATATATATATATATATATATATATATATATATATATATATATATATCTATACTATGGCATCTCACGTGCTAAGTGCACAAGAGGAGTCGCAAATGATCTGCTGACCGTTCGGTCTTGAAGGTCCCTAAGTCGTATCGGTTCGGAAACACGACTGGCGTAAGTTGATTGCACAACACATCGCGTGAAGCGCACAATGGTGATTTGCCAACCATCGAGATGATGAGAATAAGATTTTGATTTCTGTCGTGATGTAAGATGTTTAAACTCAGCGGCTGGAATTAATCCGAACGACTTCTCAGAACACAACCCATGGTTAATTCGGTAAATCATTTTGAGTTGGGAATAAATATAGGAAAAAAGTTTTACGAAAATTTACAAAGAGATTTAAAAGTGTATAAAAAAAATACTATGTAATACAATACTATGTCATGTACGGTATGGTTGTGAAACAGGCGACTGGAGTTTCAAGATCCTACTAGTCAGCGTTTACGATGTTTCTTAATCCAATTAAATTAGTATACTATTTTTATATTGTACGTGTATTTCATAGTGGTAGAGCTACACTGCAGTTTTTTCTATCTGCATAATGAATGGGTTAGCTAGACCAGGGTAGGACCACACCCTCACAGAATACCAGTGTAAATAGCAGCATAATGCTGCTGTGTTTTGTCTGGTGAGTGTAGCTATCCGGAGACCTTTATTACTGGTGACGAGGCATACCGTCTCTCAGTCCTCAAGGTGACAAAGCATCTGCATTATGATTTCCTGTCAACGATGGATTCAGATGTCAATGGCCGCAGAAATCACTTACCATCAAGTGAACTCGTAAAAATGAACCTATTTTCATACATATGGCGTATCGTAAATAACAAAGGTGTATAGAATTTCGTTTCTCGACAGGTTTACGGGTCAAGTAATGCGCAACTTGCACGTTGTGTTCACCATGAACCCGTCGTCGGAGGGCCTCAAAGACCGCGCGGCTACGTCGCCCGCACTGTTCAATCGATGCGTGCTCAATTGGTTCGGAGATTGGAGCGACGGTGCACTCTTCCAAGTATATACATCTATCTTTTCATAATACCAAATAGAAATTACAGGTCGGCAGGATTTTCAGTAAAATTTTAAAAAATATGAGAAACTGAGGGACTATGTAAATATGTAATAATAATAACTCATTTAATCGATCCAGCACCAATAATACAAAAATTAAAAAAATAAAGAATTAAACAATAAATACAAACATGAAAAACAAATCATAAAAGTAATGTACACACAAAGAAAACAAAATAAAATATGTTATTCAGTAAAACAAAAAATTAAATGAAATAAGTGTAAAAAAATAGTCATATATTACTATGCTGGATCAATAAGGTTCTCCAGCTCAGCATTTTGCCGACCTAGGCCAACACTAGTAGTCTGCTGATGCCTGACTATATTTTGTGTATTGCCGAAACGAAACATTTTGTTCAAGTGTTAAATATTTTTATTATGTTGCTGTTCTTGTGGTTTTATTCTTGTATAGGATATACATTTTTCACGTTACATTGCACTATGCGAAAAATAATTGAATGTCTCAAAATTTTAACACAAATATGTGCTATGTATAAATATATTTTTTACAGTGGTAAAGCTTCGCTGCAATTGGGTTACAGAAGACCTATTCATCGTGCAGGATGAATGAGTCTTCTCTAACGGGAAAGTACCACGTCCTCGGATAATTCCAGCGTGAATTAGCAACATAACATGGCTGTTTTTCGTCTTATGGGTGTAGGAATCCCGACATCCGATTACAGTTAATGAGGCATTCGTGCACAGGGGCTTAACAATGATGCATATGCATCTTGAATCATTGTTGAGGATGGATATGTTGTGGGTCGCAGTCATGATATCGATCAGTTATACTGTATGCTCTCTCCGAAGCCTAACGTTCGACGAGAGTAATATTTCACTAAGATATGTCAATGTGCATATGCATCTTGAATCATTGTTGAGGATGGATATGTTATGGGTCGCAGTCATGATATCCATCAGTTATACTGTATGCTCTCTCCGAAGCCTACATTCGACGAGAGTAATATTTCACTAAGATATGTCAATGTGCATATGCATCTTGAATATTTGTTGAGGTTGGATTTATATGTCAAGTCGCAGTCCATTTCTACCATCAGGTGTACTGCTTGCTCGCACCGGAGCCTAACGTTTGACGGATGACTAATATAACACTAAGATATCTCAATGTGCATATGCATCTTGAATCTTTGTTGAGGTTGGATTTATGTCAAGTCGCAGTCCATTTCTTACCATCAGGAGTACTGCTTGCTCGCACCGGAGCCTAACGTTTGACGGATGACTAATATAACACTAAGTTATCTCAATGTGCATATGCATCTTGAATCTTTGTTGAGGTTGGATTTATGTCAAGTCACAGTCCATTTCTCACCATCAGGTGTACTGCTTGCTCGCACCGGAGCCTAACGTTTGACGGATGACTAATATAACACTAAGATATCTCAATGTGCATATGCATCTTGAATCTTTGTTGAGGTTGGATTACATACATATATGTATATATATATATAAATAAAGACATAACTCGTGACCCAGGTGGGTAAGGAGTTCACGAGCCGCATGGACCTGGACTCCGCGGAGTACGTGCCGCCGGAGGAGTTCCCGGCGGCGTGCGGTGAGCTGAGCGCGCGGCCCTCGCACCGCGACGCCGTCGTCAACGCGTGCGTGTACGTGCATCTCACGTTGCACCGTGCCAACGCGCGCCTCGCCAAGCGTGCCAACCGCACTATGGCCATCACGCCGCGGTGAGTGTTTGTGCGTGCGTGCCTTTTCAAATGGTAGAGTTACGCTACAGTGTGTTTATAGCTACAGAATGAATGGTAGGTCAGCTCGACAGGGGCAGGATGACGCCCTCGCAGAGTACCAGCGTGAAATGGCAGCATAATGCTGCTGTTTCGTGTGGTGTGTGTAGGGATCCGGAGACTTTTATGGTGGTGACGAGTCATTCCATCTCAATCCTCAAGGGAGACAACGCATCTGCATTATGATTCCTTGTCAAGGATAAATGTAGATGTCATGGGCCGCAGGAATCACTTATGATCAGGTGAGTTGTGCTCATTACAAACATACAATAGCTCGAACAGGTCGACTCGTCCAGTAAAGAACTGCACTTCACAATATATTAGATGTGAATGAAAGAAACCTGATATTATTAGTGACTAAGCATTCAATTTTAGTCACGTCTGATTCGCATTATGATTTCTCTCTTGTTTTGGGTAAATGTGGGTGCATGACATGTCCTTTGGATGGTGAAATATATGCTCAATCGATTTTTTATTTTTAAACAAGAGAAAAATATTCATATGATAATTAAGGTGAAGGTAAAACAAAAGATGACTATATTATTAAAAGAAATAGGTTACACACATTATCTAGACAGAATAAAAGAATAGCATTTTTTTATATTGTGTGGATACTTAGACCCCGTTGTCGTCGGAGTGCAGCGGTGGTGGTGCAGTTGTCTCCCTACTTAGCGGGGCCCCCGGCTCGCGAGTCTAATGAGATAAAGCTCATTATCAAAGAGTCTAAAGAGGTCTCTGGCAACCAACAGCAATATACATACACAAAAAAAAAGATCCTTAGAAATAACAGTGTGTTCGTAACAATTTCACAATAACATGAAATGTATTTTTTTATTCTTTAAGCTTCGCATTTTCTGACAAATGAACTATTTGATTTGATTTAAATGTTGTTCCAGTCACTACTTAGACTTCATTCAGCAAATGGTGAAACTGTATGCGGAGAAGCGCGCTGACCTTGAAGAGCAACAGTTACACCTGAACGTTGGTCTTGGCAAGATCGCCGAGACCGTGGAACAGGTAGAAGAGATGCAAAAGAGTCTTGCCGTTAAATCACAGGTATTTTGTAGATCCTTTATTATGATATATTTTTTGTTTTGCATGAATACAAGATTGAAGTACTGAACTGTTGATGTGATTGTTAGTGGTCGAAGAGATTTTGCTTACCTCTATTTTTCGAGAAGTCTTAGTTGGATAAAATAGATCTTTACTCATGAATTTTATTCTAAAACGTTTACTGTAATGCGGGGCAAAAGTCTCTTTACCAATTCCACTGCTGTCGATCTTTGCAAATCTCTTGGCGGCTAAGTTGGAACGGCTTGAAGTCGTCAAGTGAGCTTTGCCGGAATCTACCCTGACTTCTATTTATATTGATTAATATGCAAACGATTAACCTACGTCATAAATTTGTTTTCAGGAACTTCAAGCAAAGAACGAAGCTGCTAACGCAAAACTGCGTCAAATGATTAAAGATCAACATGAAGCCGAGAAGAAGAAAGTTGAAAGTCAGGAAATTCAGGTCTCAAACACGCAATTTTTAATTTCTGTATAATATAATGAAGTCTAGGAGTTTTCATATACCTCGTAGGCCAGACGGGAAATAAAAGGTGTCTTCTATATATCTTACGCATGAATTTGTTCTTTTGATCACGTTTTAGATATATACTGCCATGATAGTAAAATTACCTGCATATACATTTTATTATTACAGATAATATCTGTCTCTCGGATGAGCTGCTTGCTTGTTTGACACCTATCCAATAAAAAAAACACATTTAGTAAATAATTTACAAAATAAAGTACGGTAATACATAATCTAATGTACATATAGCACTTTTTACTATGACTCTCTCTTCCGAATTATTTCCAAAATTTATATATTAATAATAATATTAATTTAAAAATATATATACAACTCCTTTTTCTTTGATGGCACGCAATTGGTTATTTTATTTGTGCTTATTATTAAATTTCAGGTTGCCTTAGAGAAACAGACAAAAGAAATAGAAGCGAAACGTAGAGACGTCATGGCGGATCTCGCCCAAGTAGAGCCCGCGGTTATCGAGGCCCAAAACGGTTTGACCCTTTACGTTTTTTATATCACGCGCTAAATTCATTACTATATTCATTTCCCATTTGAAATGATAATAATTTCGTTATTTGAACAGATTCTCAAGCATCTAGTCTAGTTATTTGCGACCCTATATAAATATTTCTTATTGATTTCCTTAACTAGACCTGATCATATAAAATCAAAGTAATATTTATAATTCTACAGTATGTATAAAATTATTTATTTTTTGTTTTAAAGGGAACTTCATAAGAACTACTTTATATGATCACACTTTACCCATGTGCATAAATTGTTTTGTGGTATGAACTGTTAAACATATTTGTTGTAAAATCATTCATTCAAATACATACATGCCAGTACGATCCAATCAATTTTGTACATTTTTATATTTTCAGCTTTATTAATAATTATAATGAGATTTCTTTGTTCAAAGATGCCTACTCCACTTTTAGAATCCATTTAATTAGTGTGTATCTAACGTGTGCCAATTAATATATTGAAAGTATTTCAGTGTGTTTCAAAATTATAGTAGCATTAGAGACAACAATGGAGCCCATTGATAAAATAATACCAAATGTTTTTACATACAATTGTTAATAACAATAATTCAAGTTGTACCATTCTTGTCTTAACATGAGTATTAAATGTGATAATGGTCCCAACGAAACAGCGGTGCGTTCTATCAAGAAACAGCAACTGGTCGAAGTGAGGTCTATGGCCAATCCTCCTTCCGTTGTCAAGATGGCGCTCGAGTCTATATGCACGCTGCTCGGGGAAAAGGGGGACACGTGGAAAGGCATCCGTTCTGTTGTAATGAAGGACAACTTCATATCGACTATTGTTAACTTCGAGACTGAGAGCATCACGTTAGTTGAAATGTTTTTGTAAGATAGCGTCAGCGTGTTGTTTTATCTGTGTTTTGTATTAATGTAAAATATCGATATCGGTTACGAGTACCGAATTAAAAAAATAAACAATTATTTATCGTACTATAAAGATTTCTCTAATGAAGGTAATATGTAAATAATACTAATAAGTATAATTTTTTTTTTAATAATGATTATAAAATCATCGTAGTTATTACAATAGAAATCGTAGTTAAAACAACATGCTATCTTGTATCCTAACTAAAGCAATTGTATTAAGTTATTCAGTTTTTAAATCCTTCATTTACTATCATTCCTGTAGATAGCAATCGTATGACATTTTCTTCAGTTTATATTTATTGGCAAAAACATTGTAGTGTGTACATGTGCATTGTCATGTTATCTCGATATACATAGTTTTAACCACATTTTTGAACATCATTATTATATGGACTGTAAGATTCCCTTCTATGTTAATGTGATGAATGATTATTTAGAAATAATATATGAATAATGTATATATGGCTAAGCTTGTTCGTTATTAATATACTAGTAAAATGTTTAAATAACGCTACACTTGTATGTAATTAAAAATGGCATCTACGTAAGGCACACTAATAACTATGTTCGTATGTGACTAACACTGCATCGTCGCGACGAACTGATCCGTCGACCGTCGCAGCGTTCGGTCGGGAGCGTTCGGCTTTCCGAGCGAACCGACAACGGCCGCATCGCTAAACGCCTTTTGTTTCTCTCTTTTTGTACTCTCTCGCTCTCGCTTCGCGCTGGTGGCGGGACGCGACGTGATACCGACGCTCTACCGTCACACACTGTACAGCCGTGAAATCTATAAAGAAGCAGCATTTGGTGGAAGTGCGATCGATGGGCAACCCGCCGGCTCTTGTGAAAGTGGCGCTGGAGTCCATTTGCCTGCTGCTCGGCGAGAACGCTACTGACTGGAAGGCGATACGCGCCGTCATCATGCGCGAGAACTTCATCAACAGCATCGTCACCAACTTCTCCACCGAGGACATCACGTGAGCACCGCCGCTTCTATACCCACCCTTGGCCCATTTCCTACTGTCTCTATAATGGAGCACGTACCTTGTCCGTTTCTTCCTCTCATTTTTGTCTTCATCAAAGTCGTCGGTCTATACTCGTATTTTTTATCTCTTTCCCTCTTGAAACCAGTAATCACATGAATCTTGTTCATTATACAAATCATGTTTGATATTCTCTCTTAGATTTGTTTCAGCTATTTCCATTCCCTTCCCTCAGTGTTAACGACACAAAAATAATTGCTCATTTAATTTTACATAGTATTTTCATTAAGTTTTGAATATTTGAGTTGTGTTTGTTTTAACGTAGGCTTTATTTTTCACTGCAATGGCACACCAATATCAAATCCTTTCAATAATTTTTATAACTCGTTATTTACTACTACTGTTCCTAGTTTTTACCCCCTTTATGCTTTTTCAAATTATATGTATATATTTTTAGTATTTTAATTTTATCGGTCTTTTTAATCAATAGCATTTTTTTTTCGTTTTATCCTTATTTATTCCCCTTTACCCGAGAAATGAAAATGAGTTTTTGATACCGTTTATTGAACAACCACTTTCCTCGTACCTTCCTATCCATAAATCTCGTTTTGTAAAGGTGGTGGCTTAGGTTTGCGATACCATCAGATCTTAAAATAAGAAACATAAAATAGTGATATTCATTAGATCTCGTTGCAATGCAAAATGCAATTGGTGTCCATCAATGGGATAGAAGAATTTATCGTCCATAATAATATCTACTAACATTAAAGAATTAAAATAAAACTAGTTTTAACTGATGGTATCAGTTCGTAATGAACAAACAGGAATGGCTTGTATGGTGTGATTGGGAATGGTTTTTTTTTTTTTTTGCATTTGTATTTTGTTAACGCTTAAGCGTGCTTTTCGCATGGTACGACGAGCAATCAAACATATTGAAGCGTTGAGTGAAATCTTTCTTCCGTTATTAATTATTATTGGTTCCAACTACATAATAAAATGACCGAACCTATGAGAGTGATGTTTTTTTCCATGCGAAAAAAGCCCTCGTGAATAAATACAAAAAAAATGACCTGAAAAATTTCATTCATCTCAACTATTTTTGGCATGGTCTTGGTGGATGGATGGCACTCACAACTTTTTAACATTGGTTTGTGTTATCAAGTTTTGGTAAGAACAAATTTACAAAATAACAATACACAAAACACAGCATTCACATTTTAAATAATTAATAATCAATTTTAAAATTAATTATTACATTGAACAGGCGTGATAAACTGTTACACAGGTGATGTGATAGAAATTCAGTAATCACTCCAATATCAATTTATGACACAGACTTCTAGCATTGCATGAATGTATTTGCCAATAAATAATGTTTCATCGACACATTTGACACCAAGAAAGCCATTAAAAAGCAAATCGTGACTGTGGATTGCCCTGGCTTTATTGTTTTCGTCCACATCTCATCCTTTTTTTTTAATTTGTTTTGCTATCTATTGATATATGATGACTTCTAATCCCCTGGATACGAAGACATCGAACGTTTTATTTTTTCTACAAGTTCGTTTTGCTGTGCGCGATGGTAAGTGACGTCCTATCGAATGCCGGTGTGGTGTAAATTCAATAATTTTGTGTGCATGACTTTTGGTCTGTCGGATTTTTTAAATGGTATGGAGGTGGAATTTGTCGTTTTGTTATGTCCATGTTTTTTTACGGTATTATGATATGCAAAAGAGAAATAAAATATACTAATCATCTCTATGTGTGCTAGTGACGACGTACGCGAGAAAATGAAGACTCGCTACCTAAGTAATCCGGATTATAACTTCGAAAAAGTAAACAGAGCCAGCATGGCATGTGGCCCGATGGTAAAGTGGGCCATCGCTCAGGTAAATTGTTTGTTGTAATTATTAAAAAGTTAAACAATTCCACAGGATACATTTATCAAAGTGTCGTTAGTATTTAGCATTCGTTCATAACCGTGCCTTTTGGTTAAGGCATATAACACACGATCGCATTGGCAAAGGCCTGTACAAACTGTTTCTATATATTCGATCTTGACCTGAAATTTTCTTAGAACTTTTTCTTCATTGGCGTCCTAGTCTAATGTTGTTTGGGGTACGGTCTGCGATAATAGGCCGTTGGTTCGAATCCAACATTCGTCTATTGTCGTGAACCATCTCCTAGCTCAGGCATTTTCAGCTTAGTTGGAGTGGAGTGGTCAACCGGAACTTTAGTTTACTTAAAAAAAAATTAGCACTGACGCCCGAGTTAATTTATAACATTTAAACGAGCTTAGTGGGGTACCTATTGTTACATGGTGTAATTTGTTTTTCAGATCGAATACGCTGATATGTTGAAACGCGTGGAACCTTTACGTAACGAGCTAAAGGCATTGGAAGACCAGGCACAGACTAACGTGACAGCAGGCAACGATGTGCGAGAACTTATTGAGCAGCTGGAGAAGTCCATCGCTTCCTACAAAGAGGAATATGCTCAACTTATTAGTCAGGCTCAGGCCATCAAGACTGATTTGGAGAATGTACAAGCCAAGGTAAGTTGGTTTTTAATTATGTATATTGTTTACACCCAAAGTTTGACTTTTTATTCGATGTGGAGAAAGCTATGACTAATTGGAAAAGAATGTACAAACGGGACAAGTGACAAGACGAGACAAGATCTATATATCCAATACGTTTTATTAAGTAGTAAGTAAAATTTAAAATCTAAATAAAAAGTTTTGGATCTCTAACAATCAGTGTGAATTTTTAAATTTTATTGGTTAAATAAACAAACATCTTACGAGGAAAACTTAATGATTTCTGTAAAATGGTTAAGTACAAGTACATTTATATAATAATAATTTGAAAATCTATCTTTGTACACTTTGCTAAGAAGGAGCAACGCGCAGTTTCCCTGTAAAATGGGACGACGTAAAATTATGGTCTACAAAGAGCTACGCTGCAGTTTGTTTCTAGCTGCAAAAACAATGGGTCACCTCGACCGGGGTAGGATCACGCCACGACAATAGCAGCATAATGATTCCTTGTCAAGGATGAGTGTATGTCATGGGTGGCAGGAAACACTTGCCATCAGGTGAAGTATATGCCCGTCTGTTAATGTCGATGTAATAAAAAAAAATTGTTAATTCCAGGTGGACAGATCAATAGCATTGCTGAAGAGTCTGGTGATAGAGCGCGAACGCTGGGAGTCGAGCTCCGAGACTTTCCGTTCTCAGATGAGTACCATCGTCGGAGACGTACTGCTCTCCGCCGCCTTCATCGCTTACGGCGGCTACTTTGATCAACACGTAAGCTTCTGCTTTTCTTGAACGTTATATGTTCATGCCGCAGCAAGCGACCAGCTGCTGCCTGGCGCTACCTACTGTCGCAAGTACTGTATTCCGGTGATTGGTGGACGCACGTGTGCGTTGATAGAATCTCTATTATTAAAATGTTTACGTGCATTTTAAACATATCGCCGACGAGCGCCCCTCCCCCGCGTCATGACTTCTTGTTTCTAACAAGAAAAGAGAAATATAACATGAATGTTGAGATACAAAAGTTAGTACTCGACGATAGTGTCTAGTTTATTTTACGGTTTCCGTTTTAATAGTTTCTAGCATAAGTATGGGTATATTATCTCGTAAAAATATAGTATTGATCGCCTGACGCTAAAATTCATAATTATATCTATCTATTTATTTTTCGACTATAAAACGCACCTCAAATTTATAGGATTATTTTTAGAAAAATATATTTTAATTTTACTCTCGGATCATAATTTTTATTTATAGTTAACATGGCTAGCCATATACAGTTCGTATTCACTCTCGGTACTATCCCTGCCGTGGCCGTGCTATATTCTTCGGACTATAAGACTTACCTAAAATTTAGAGACGATTTATAATATGACCATAATACGCTCCCGCAACTTGAAACCATTTTTCTATGTAAAAAGATGCGTCTTATAGTCCTATAAATACGGTATAATGTCGGATAAACATTTCATTTAATCATTTTTTTAATCTTCAATGAAAATCTTTAGTAATGTGGTAGACATGGGTATAACAAAAACTATGTAAGAAACTGCCACCGCTGAATCTGATATAATTTCATTTCTGTTTAACAATAACTTCGTTTACAAAAATCTATCTTTGTACACTTTGCTAAGAAGGAGCAACGCGCAATTTCCCTGTAAAATGGGACGACGTAAAATTATGGTCTACAAAGAGCTACGCTGCAGTTTGTTTCTAGCTGCAAAAACAATGGGTCACCTCGACCGGGGTAGGATCACGCCACGACAATAGCAGCATAATGATTCCTTGTCAAGGATGAGTGTATGTCATGGGTGGCAGGAAACACTTGCCATCAGGTGAAGTATATGCCCGTTTGTTAATGTCGATGTAATAAAAAAAAATTGTTAATTCCAGGTGGACAGATCAATAGCATTGCTGAAGAGTCTGGTGATAGAGCGCGAACGCTGGGAGTCGAGCTCCGAGACTTTCCGTTCTCAGATGAGTACCATCGTCGGAGACGTACTGCTCTCCGCCGCCTTCATCGCTTACGGCGGCTACTTTGATCAACACGTAAGCTTCTGCTTTTCTTGAACGTTATATGTTCATGCCGCAGCAAGCGACCAGCTGCTGCCTGGCGCTACCTACTGTCGCAAGTACTGTATTCCGGTGATTGGTGGAGGCACGTGTGCGTTGATAGAATCTCTATTATTAAAATGTTTACGTGCATTTTAAACATATCGCCGACGAGCGCCCCTCCCCCGCGTCATGACTTCTTGTTTCTAACAAGAAAAGAGAAATATAACATGAATGTTGAGATACAAAAGTTAGTACTCGACGATAGTGTCTAGTTTATTTTACGGTTTCCGTTTTAATAGTTTCTAGCATAAGTATGGGTATATTATCTCGTAAAAATATAGTATTGATCGCCTGACACTAAAATTCATAATTATATCTATCTATTTATTTTTCGACTATAAAACGCACCTCAAATTTATAGGATTATTTTTAGAAAAATATATTTTAATGTTACTCTCGGATCATAATTTTTATTTATAGTTAACATGGCTAGCCATATACAGTTCGTATTCACTCTCGGTACTATCCCTGCCGTGGCCGTGCTATATTCTTCGGACTATAAGACTTACCTAAAATTTAGAGACGATTTATAATATGGCCATAAGACGCACCCGCAATTTGAATCCATTTTTCTATGTAAAAAGATGCGTCTTATAGTCCTATAAATACGGTATAATGTCGGATAAACATTTCATTTAATCATTTTTTTAATCTTCAATGAAAATCTTTAGTAATGTGGTAGACATGGGTATAACAAAAACTATGTAAGAATCTGCCACCGCTGAATCTGATATAATTTCATTTCTGTTTAACAATAACTTCGTTTACAAAAATCTATCTTGTAGGATTTATATTAGATTTTAAATTCGTAAAGAAAAATTTCAACAGTCAAATAAATATAGATAGATAATAGATAGCTTGTGATGTTGCAACAAATAGTACTTTAGTGCTGTTGCGTTTCGGCTGGTGGGTGAAAGAAACCGGAGAGCCTACTACTGGTGTAGGGGCATTTCAACTTAGACCACGGCGCTGACAATGCATTTGCATTATTGATTCCTTAACGACGCTGATGAATCTAGATGCCATAGGACGCCTTCGCTTATCATCAAATGAGCTGTGTTCTCGTTTATCAAACGTGATCGAACAAAAAAAGTTTAAAAATGCTGTGGAAAATTGTGATGAGAAATTGTGTTCCTATACATGCGTATATATATCGTTGTTTGCGCAGTACCGTCAGAACCTGTTCTCGACGTGGACTAGCCACCTGGCGGCGGCGTGCATCAAGTACCGTGCGGACATCGCACGCACCGAGTACCTCAGCAACCCGGATGAGCGCCTGCGCTGGCAGGCCAACGCCCTGCCCACCGACGAACTATGTGTGGAAAACGCTATCATGCTCAAGGTACACAATTTGAATGCACTTCCTTTTCCTCTTACACCAAAAACTGTCTTAATATTTTACAGCGGTAGAGCTACGCTGCAGTTCGTTTCTAACAGCAGAATGAATGACCACGCCATCACAGAATACCGGCGTGTAATAGCGGCATAATGCTGCCGTGTTACGTCTGGTGAGTGCAGGCATCCGGAGACCTTTATTTATTACTGGTTTTCTATCTCGGTCCTCATGGGTGACAACCATCTGCATTATGATTCCTTGTCATGGATCAGGATGAATGTAGATGCCATGGGCTGCAGGAATCACTTAACATCAAGTGAACTGTGTGCTCGTTTGTTACGCTTAATGTAATAAAATAAAATTGAAGAAATCTTCAATTCAAAAAAGTTAATTTAATAGAGATAGTAAATCTAATCTCCGTTTACTTTTATTTCTAGTATTTCAATTTAATATAGTAGGTGGTTTTCTATTTTATACGGAAATAACAGTTATAAGAATTAATTTCATTTACTTGTTAGATAGATGTCTCTAAATGCAAAATAGTTTGCATATATTATATATTTAAAACATAATGTCTGATAAGGCGTTGTTTCCGATAGGAAATCTTAATAAAGCTTTCAATTATTATGTCATTTAGAAAAGCCAACTTATGTCCAATAAATACGTTAAGAAAAAATAAAAGCAAAATCAATCCACTCCATATAGTATACGATTTTCGAACGAGTAAATTTACCGCTTCGCTGAATAATTTCACATCAAACTAGAAAGACATGATTGATGCTGATCTCGAACACTTGCCAGTTAGTTTCGACAAGTTTGAATACATTCAACAATCCATTGCTGGCACTGATGGATGACTTACCGAGTCGTCTTTGCTTAGGGAAAACAACGCGGGGACTTGCAAGTGTTTTGAAGACATAAGCAAATATCCTATCCTTACAAGACCATCACTATTTAATTATACTGAGTATAGAGCACAATTCCTATGCTCCACATTCAGATATTATTAACACCTCGCATCTTTTTGTGATATATATAGCCAAATAATATATTTCAAATGTATTTTTCAACTTATTTACTTATTCTAATACAATTTCTTTAAGTATTTGGTATATCAAATATAAATATATATATATATATATATATATATATATATATATATAAAGAAATAGTTATTATAGAACATTTCTTTAATTTGAATTTAGCCGTGACTCACTCCGTTGGTAAAGAAGTGTGGAGTCGGGCTCGGTCGACAGATGGCGGTATAAGGGATGCAATCTACTACGTTGGTAAAGCGGGGCTGTCATTGTCTGAGAGGTTTGAAAGATATAAGAGTGTAATTTATTATTGTGTTCAAGTGTTAAAAATATTGAAGAAAAGATTGAGATTGTGAATAATAAACGTTAAATGTCGTTTCTTTGATTACAGAGCAACACATGGTTTTATTCACCGACAATAATAGAAAGAAACATTATAAAACGACCATAAACTCAAATTGATTGATATATATATATCAATACTAACAGATATATTCTAAATTAATGATGGCAACTAATTGTATATGTGATTATTTTTTCCAGCGCTTCAACCGCTACCCACTAATAATTGATCCGTCAGGACAAGCCACGGAGTTCATAATGCGTGAGTTCAATGAGCGCAAGATCACCAAGACCTCGTTCCTCGACGACTCGTTCAGAAAGAATTTGGAATCAGCTCTGCGTTTCGGCAACCCGCTGCTCGTTCAAGTCAGTGTTCATTTTTTTTTTTATTAAATCATGGGTTGGCATAATAGCAGACAGCTCATGACTCATAACATGGCGATGCTAAGATTTATTATCCTTAACATGTTAGTGTTTGACTTCTGGTCTCTGATGGTTAGTGAGTGGTAAGGTAACACAGTCTTGTTTGTGCCAATCGTGCCAGTGAACACATTAGCAGGATATAATACTATTTAGAATGAAATGCTTAGAAAATTCACAAATTATACCGTTCAGGAAATACAAGGAAGAAGGCATTTTCACCCCGTTTATAATAATAATGCTATTAAAACGTTTAAAAAATACGATTTTTTTTTAATCAGGATCGGTTTTTTTTCCGTCCCATCATCAAAGGTGTCATTAGTACTATCGTGTGTCTTCATTTTCGGAAGCGGTCTTCTAATACACAGTTTAGACTGACTATTTTAGTAAACAGAACTAGAAACGATGTGATAAAAAAAAATTGACAGCTAACATATAGATTATTAATTGATTCTTAATTCATGTCAAAAGTACACAGACCTCTGTATCCAATTAGGCCTTTTCAAAATGAACTATTGATATATAATTCTGACATCTGCCCCAATAGGACGTGGAGAACTACGACCCAATATTGAACCCGGTGTTGAACCGCGAGCTGCGTCGCACTGGTGGAAGAGTTCTCATCACCCTCGGCGACCAGGACATTGATCTCAGCCCGTCCTTCGTCATATTCCTCAGCACCAGGTGAGATTCATTTTTTTTTTATAATATCACGGTTGCCAACTAGGATGAACACATTTAATGTGTCCAATCTGTCTTGAACAAAGATGCATGTCCATTGTCACCCATATTAACTAAGATGGATCAACTGGGTGTCCAAACTCCTACACTCACCAAACTAAACCCCGCAGCGTTATCGCGCCTACCCGTTCTTATTGCAGCCTGAAACATAGTTCGTTGTATTACTGAAGAGACACAAACTAGACACTTTTTTATCTCCGTGTTGTTGGTGTGTAACTTACTTTAACGTATTATTTAATGTTAATTTTTATTTTATTTATGAAAAAACTTACAACTGTCATTACAGGCAAGAGCTAATTCCGACAGTGTAGCACATCTTAATCTTCTGCGACATGAAATATTTAAAGTTATCTTTGTGAATTCGCTCAGTGCACAATGAAATATGTCTATGTCCTCTGATACAAGGATGAGAGTGCGAAGTTATTTGAACAATTAACCCGGAACGTGTTTCCCTCAGAGATCCGACGGTGGAGTTCCCGCCGGATATGTGTTCCCGCGTGACCTTCGTCAACTTCACCGTGACGCGCTCCTCTCTGCAGTCCCAATGTCTTCACAGAGTACTCAAGGCGGAGAGACCCGACATAGACACGAAGAGATCCGATCTGCTTAAATTGCAAGGTATGTATGTTACATATAAATGTTATATATAATTATCACATGGATGTTTGCGTTAAGGATCGCAGCAATCACTTACCATTGAGCGAACTGTATATGTTCTAGTTGTAATTATATTTTTTTTTTGCTAGCGATGCTGTTAAATTTTAAAATGCTTGTGCCACGAGATGGTTCACGACAATAGTCTAATGGCGGATTCGAACCTACGACCTTAAGCGTACCCGTAAAACATATAAGGATATTGACGCTTCAAAAAGAAACGCATTGAGAGTAACAATCGAGCAGTTCACCTGATAGTAAGTGATTCCTGCGGCCCATGACATCTACATTCATCCTTGACAAGGAAACATAATGCAGATGCGTTGTCCCCTTGAGGACTGAGGTTAATGCCTAGTCAGCAGTAATGAAGGCAACACAGCAACATTATTCTGGTATTCTGTGAGGTTGT
Organism: Teinopalpus imperialis; assembly: GCA_029286865.1. NCBI lineage: Eukaryota > Metazoa > Arthropoda > Insecta > Lepidoptera > Papilionidae > Teinopalpus > Teinopalpus imperialis. The sequence goes on from JAGSMU010000021.1 coordinate 5,031,690, forward strand.
GGTCCTACCCCGTTAGAGGTGACCCATTCATTCTGCAGCTAGAACTGTTGATAATATAATAGTTACATATATGTACAAGCATAGTCTCAAATTACCTCATTGGCCACATTACGATCACCTCGCGATATGTATGTGTAATTTCTTGCCTCATAATTTTACCATTAATTTCAAATACATTGAGAAATATAATAATTATATTATAAATATATAAGAGAATATGTCCTGTCCATCCTTTTCAATTATAAGAATCAAATCACTTCAACGTAAAAAAAATGTCATCTTAATATGTCTCTACTACTGTTTCCGATGAAATTTGCAGAAATAAAAACTATAAAATTGTTAATATAGGTGAATTCCATCTCCGATTGAGACAGCTTGAGAAATCGTTACTGCAAGCTCTCAACGATGCGAAGGGTAAAATCCTCGATGATGATTCAGTCATAGCCACCCTTGAAACACTCAAAAAAGAAGCTGACGATATTGGACAAAAGGTAAAATTAAACTTTTTTTTTCATGCACATAAAGTGCAATCACGTATTGAAATCGTACACATAATCCTATTCTTCTCTTAATGATCTCTGCGATATTATGTCTATTGGATTTAGGCAGTAATTCAATGAAACTCTTATTAGATTTCTTTATAAACACGATATAATATATTTTCTCACCAGTGACATTAGTCTGTATTCGCAAGAGAACAAAAGCGCAACCAGTGGAAAAAACTTGAAACTTAACTTACACATTTATAAGGCAGTCCGTAAGAAAACATTAACAACACCAAGTAGTTCATTACTTAGTACTAATGCACCTATGAACTACTTTATAAATTTCTTTGTATGTCTACTTAAATTGACATCGTTAAATTCGATAGAGCGTTACTTCTCTGCAAGTACAAAATAAATAAGATAACATCGATACATTCGTGCTATATTCTTACATATGGTTTACGCGAGGAGAAATCTTACGGATATTTTATAACAAAATAATAATTGAAAATAATTGCCCCTTAATTTTATTTCAATGTTTAAGTACAAGTGTTAGATGGAATCTTTGGAGTCTTTATATTAATAGTACCTTATTGTGTTTAAAACTGCTTCCTGTATATATGAATCTTCAAAATATATAAATTGAATAAAAATTAATATTAACAGGTCGAGGAAACAGACAAAGTTATAGCTGAAATTGAAACAGTGAGTCAGCAGTACCTGCCGTTGTCTCAAGTAAGTGTCCACAAGTTTAGTGATTTTTTTCTCAAGACTTAGCCTCCCTATTTCGATTCATCATAAACGTTTCTTTCATTACAGGCTTGTAGCAGTATCTACTTCACGATGGAATCACTCAACCAAGTACACTTCCTGTACCAGTACTCGCTGAAGATGTTCCTGGACATATTCAGCTCTGTGCTAGTGTGTCCCTTGCTTAGTGGAGTCACCGACTACACGGCCAGATTGAACACAATCACGGAGGAATTGTTCACGGTATGTTCGATTCTTTAGATTTTAGTTTATCTAGATAACAATTTTACGTATATACTTGCCGTATAGAAAAACAAAATATCTTGTAATTTCTAGATACAAACATAGCACTTTAATAATGAAAACGTTATTAATGCTCGAAGTGAAGGTATGTCAAAAGAAAATGCCCTCACATATATTCACGCCGAAAGCTCATTTCAATATTGATGGTTTCGTTTATTTTTTTATAATGTTCGGGATAACTAACTTCACCTGATCGTAGCTGATTAACAACCCATGACGTCTGCATTTATCCTTAACAAAGGTGCAAGATGCATTGTCACCGCATTGTAATGAGATGGTATCTCTCAGTACCTGTAATTTGGTCACCGGATCCCTAATACACTCACCAAATGAAACTCAGCACCGTTATTCTGCTATTATATATAATACTTGTATTCTGTGAGGCTACGAACTCAACGGTACCGACGCAATCATTTCGTAGTTTTCACATAAGTATTTTAACTATTGCAGAGTATGGAATAATTTGTGTACCGTTCGCAGGCGGTTTACGAGCGCGTGGCGCGTGGCATGCTGCACACGGACCGTCTCACGTTCGCGCTGCTGCTGTGCCGCATACAACTGAAGGGCATGGGCGCTGAGGACACGCTCGAGCGCCAGTTCGCAGTGTTCCTACGCGGCAAGGAGGGCTTCGTCGCCAGCTCGGAGCCCCTTGACCCCCTCACGCATCAGCAACACGACACCGCTGCCAGACTTAGCTCCAGGTGCTAACACATTATCTATCTCTAACATCTATATATATCCCAATTGGGGCCGTGACGCTACCCGCTATATTTGGTATATTGAACTCTTAGAGAAGCCCGCGTACAATTAAACAGTGGTGAAGCTAAGGTTAAACAGTGAATATCAGTTCTCAGTGGGCATCTTTCTCTGGGCCTTCTTATGCCCGCAATCATTACTTACCACCAACTTAACTGTGTGCATGTTTGACATCGTAACTTTCATAAAAATAAACTAACTAACCTCAATAAAACCTAAACACTAAAAAACTCTCCCATGAACCAGTCCAATTGTGGCCACATCTGCCTCAAATTGAAACACTGATGGTGAATTTCGAACTTCCTCGGAAGTCTAATCTTTTGCTTTATTATGATTTTAATGTTGCTTGTAAACATAGATTTAAGATGTTCAATAAGAAAAACCTTACAATTTAACTTTATAAATGATTCTCAAATTAATTAATGATGTAACCAACAGACTACCAGAGTTCCGCCGTCTACTTGAAAAGGCAGCGGATCTTCCAGAACTATCGGCATGGTTATCACAAGCTGCGCCGGAACAGTGCGTGCCCACACTGTGGGACACGGAGCCCAGCACGCCGCCCGCACAGCACTCGCTCGCCATGTACCGTCTGCTACTCATACAGGTGACATACAATCCAATAACTTTATTTCCATATTAAGAATATATCACTGGGTAATACAAATTACATGCAATTCTATAACCTTATTTCCACATTAATAATACATCACTGGGTAATGCAAATGACATGCAATTCTTTAACCTTATTTCCACATTAATAATATATCACTGGGTAATACAAATTACATGCGATTCTATAACCTTATTTCCACATTAATAATATATGACTGGGTAATACAAATTACATGCGATTCTATAACCTTATTTCCACATTAATAATATATGACTGGGTAATACAAATTACATGCGATTCTATAACCTTATTTCCACATTAATAATACATCACTGGGTAATGCAAATGACATACAATTCTTTAACCTTATTTCCACAATAATAATATATCACTGGGTAATACAAATTACATGCGATTCTATAACCTTATTTCCACATTAATAATATATCACTGGGTAATGCAAATGACATGCAATACTATTGCCGCGCTTAGAGTAAATCACTGGGCAGCACAAGTGATATAATGCTATTGCCGTACTCCCACGTAGAGAATAAACCACTACCTATGTATGTATGTTTTATCGCCTTGCCTCCAAGACATAATTAAACACTAGGTCACACGAGCATAGCAAACAGCAATGAGGTTAATATTAATAAACTGACTTTTATGTAGCATTAATAAGCTTAAATATATTATACTTACTATATAATAATAATAATAATAACTCCTTTAATCGATCCAGCACCAATAATACAAAAATTAGAAGAAAAAAAAAAGAAGAATTAAAAAATAAATACAATCATGGAAAACAAATCATAAAAGAAATGTACACACAAAGAAAACAAAATAAAATATTTTATTCAGTAAAACAAAAAATTAAATGAAATAAGTGTAAAAAAAATATTCATGTATTAGATGCATAAAATACTCGTACCAAAAAACAATAATGACGATGCTGGATCAATAAGGTTCCAGCTCAGCATTTTGTTGACCTAGGCCAACACTGGTATTCTGCTGGTACCTGATTACTTCCCTATGACTATTTACTATACGTCAAACTTTTAGGCCTTCCGTCCCGACCGAGTTATTGCAGCGGCGACGCAACTTGTAGCCGCCGTGCTAGGCAACAGCTTCATGGCCAAAGCCGAGACGGAGCTGAACCTGGCCACCATCACCGAGAGCCAGCTCAACGCTACCACACCGGCATTGCTGTGCTCTGTGCCCGGATATGACGCAAGCGGTAAGACCCTCGTAATCGCTGAGGGGAATAATGAATAATATGTTATTGAATTACAAGAGTAATACAAAATAATTTATATTGAGACGGAAACTACTTGGATATTTTAAATTGTAAACAAATACGGGTGATTCTATATAATGCCCTGAATATTGTAATATATATGATGAGAAATTTAAATCAAACTGCGGGTTAGTTTAGCTACCATATATTTTCCAATGTAATGTAACTTTACTTAAAAATTTGGTTGTACCTACTGTTACTGTGTTTGAGTTTGTTTTAATTGTAATCATCCAAAATTTTTATCCATTATATATTCCTTATAATCCAAAATAATATACCTATACAGACAGATTGGGATATTGTATGATATAATTACTTAATTTACACAGTCCAGTCAGTTATATAGTTGTCTGTATGTTAAACGGACACAATAATGAATTTCCGTTCAACCGCATGACGATATTCAAGATATGCTATTTTTATTGGTTAGTCTGACATCTAGATACTTCTTCCTAAACATTATACGGAGATATTCTTAACGACTTTCTTAAATAACTGCTTAACTATACTAAAAATTTAAATGAATAGCCTATATATATAAAGGTTCGGAGAAAAAGCTTTTTCGTATTTGAAAAGTAAAAAATTGCAGTAAAATCTCTTTGGTAGTACTGTTTGTATCTGACTGATTTTGATACCATTAAATATATTTTTATGATAACCATTAATAAACCGAAAAAAACAGATAAATAAAAAGTAAAAACAGTTGTCCGCCATTTTTCTGTCCACCAAAATGAGTGGAATCTAACGAAGAATTTCGATAAGTTTTAGTACAAAAAAGGGAAATAATGCGATACAAGCCGCGAAAAATGCGACGTCAGTAACGTTTATGGACTTAACACAGTGTCAGTAAGAGTAGCACAAAATTGGTTCAAGCATTTTCAGTTCGGGAATTTCGAGGTCAAAGATATAGCTAGCTCGCTGTGTTACAGATAAAGTCGATGCCAATTTTGAAAATGTGGTGCGACCATACATCCGACTGCTGGGCACAGGCCTCTCTGAAAACTTTCTCTGGTATGGAGAGACCAGAGGGTCCACCATGCGGGCTCCACTGCAAATTGGCTGACTTCACATGTCTTCGATATATAATTATATATTTAACACGATATTTTTCACATCGAACACATGACAAATGAACACTTAAAATTGCAACAATTTCTTTGGTGCCAGGATAAGGAAACACAATCTGCTTGTGTAATGTGAATAAAGCGAGTGAGATTGAGAGTTGATTGATTACTCTTTTTTTTTTTTTTTGTTGACTACTATGCGTGAGTGAATGACCAAAGCTCAAGATTGGAGCGTACATATATAATTGTATTATTGTGTAATTAATATTATGTTTTGCATAGGTCGGGTTGACGACATGGCGACGGAATTGAATAAGCCACTTTCAAGTATCGCTATCGGCTCCGCCGAAGGTTTCAATCAAGCTGAGCGAGCCATTAACACCGCCTGCAAGACGGGACGGTGAGATATCTCTTTTTCTTTCTATTTTGAACAATATACTATTTCTAGTGTACAAAACTAGGCGTCATTTAAAAATTGATAAATGTGAAAAATTAAAAATATTTAATTACTAAAAAATATTTTTTACATAATATGTAGCCATACTAAGCAAGGTTTTATCTTGACTATCATGAAATTGTTATATTTCCTCCACTTCGTATTGTAAGACATACAATTATATAATTATAATAAAATCTGAAGGAAAAGAAGAAAGAAGGAGGAAGCATTGGCATCAAGCTAATAGAGGCCATTCATCAGCAATAAATTACCACAGAATACCAAAAATTACGATTTTTTTCCAGCTGGGTGATGCTCAAAAACGTCCACTTGGCCCCAGTATGGCTTGTGCAGCTGGAGAAGAAACTCCACTCACTTCAACCTCACCCCAACTTCCGCCTATTCCTCACCACGGAGATCAGCCCCAAGTTGCCGGTCAACCTTCTACGCGCCGGTCGCGTGGTTGTATTCGAGCCACCACCAGGCATTCGTGCTAATTTGCTAAGGACATTTGCCACAGTGAGTTCTAAATATACTATTAACTAAAAATACAATAATATCCTACTATTTGGACACATATTTAATTTTTAAAATGACATGGCTGTGATGATATATCCATTTTTTTTCTTCTTTTAGGTGCCCGCGGCTCGTATGATGAAACCACCTTCAGAAAGAGCAAGATTGTACTTCCTATTAGCTTGGTTCCACGGTAAGAACAAAGTTGAGCCCTACCAAAACAAATAAAATGCCTATATAAATCCCACAAAGCACTCGTCTCATTTTGTGACTATTTAATAAATTGATAAAAGTAAGAATTATAATATGCAATTATCTAGGCAGATATATAATTGTATCATTAATTATAAAAATAAAAAGCAACATTGGCTACAATAAAAAGTTATATTGCTTATGATATGATTACGTCTGGTAACATAACGAAATTTGATTTAAACGTTTTTCACATAATAAATTGGAAATTTTTGTATGTAAATTCTTAACTCGCCTTTACTAAAAATAATTCTTACATCACAAAAGTTTAGTAATCATAAAATTTCTTTAACGTTATTAATTCATGATGATGATGATATTAATTTATCCCTAATGGGAAAGGCAAAGGACTTTAGACCATACAGCCAGGTCTTGTTCGTATGATTGTTGGTCTGAAACTCTTAGAAGTGACAATTTCATTTGAAATGGAAGCAATGCTTGTTTGATAAACTTTTTTCCTTATGCAGAGAATGCAAAGATACAAGCTTATACATCCATTAGTGATAAAAATTATTTAAATAGTAACCTTTCATTTAATTAGTTTCATGTATGTATGTTTGTTTACCTTATTTTATATGCTTTAATTCAATATGATACGCACATGATTTTTAATGTGTCCAGATCTGTGGCCCCTACTTTTATATTAAATACTAAAAATAGTTACAATTTTCGATTGTACGTATTCATAGATATATACAGTAATCTCCCCTATAACAAGATACTCTTAGAACGCATTTTCAATCCCCCGTATATATAACACGGGCATTCCCCCATGTAAGGCGGGGATTTCCCACATTTTATTTAATGAAACGTACATATTTTGTTCATAATATTATATAATATTCGATTAAGAAACCCCTTTAACAAGAAAAGTTAGTTAATTAAACCTTAAATAATTTATACGTAACTCGTTATACGGGGTCGTAAAACGATATACGGGAATACTCCTACAACGCGTTTTCCTATAACGCAGAACCAATGCACCGTGTTATAGGGGGATATATATTTACATAATATATAATGTGTGCAGGTATCGTGCAGGAGCGTCTCCGCTACGTGCCGCTGGGCTGGGCCAAGTACTACGAGTTCAACGAGTCGGACTTGCGTGTGGCCTGCGATACTCTCGACACGTGGATCGACGCCACTGCAATGGTAAAGCTATATATCAATAGCCTCAGTGTAGCACAGGAGCAAATCGAGTTCGATCCCCGGTGCATACACCTATGAATTTTTTAATTGTAATTTATATATATATATACATGTGCGTGTTTATATATATACATAATAACAGAAAATATTTTTTTCCATATTAACTCATTCCAGAGCCGTACAAACCTACCTCCAGAGAAGGTACCATGGGAAGCACTAGTGACCTTGTTATCCCAGTGCATCTATGGAGGCAAGATTGACAATTTGTTCGACCAACGATTGCTACACTCGTTCTTATGCAAGCTGTTCACACCCAAGTCATTCGAGGCTGACTTTGCTCTCGTTGCAAATGTAGATGGGGTGAGTCAAATTATTGCAATGGCAATGTTTGTTATATTATGTCTAACAAGGAGTTAATTACAATGTATATGTCTCTTGCTTTACACTGTTTCATATAATATATTTTATTAAGCATGTTAAATATCTTTATATAATGATCTCCGATATAGAGCATATGGAAGAGCAGCAATTGTTGAGGTTTTAAATCTTTTAAATTAAAGTTTATGGCAACTATGTATATACAATATCTCCACACTCAACATAAAACTCTTTAATTCTTTTTTTAATCAAATGTTTTTATATTTTCTTCTTATTAAATTATTTATTAAAAATTAAAAAAAAATATTAATAGATTAAAAAAATATTTTTACTTATAAAAAAGATAGACACTATCATTATTTGCCGGTCCGAATTTAACTCCTTTATCCAAAATAAAGTTTCACCGTTTTGCAAGCCTCTAGCAAATATTTTCAACATTTTCTGTAACAATATATGTTTTTAAAGATAGAAATGATAAGAATAAAATGTGTACTACATGTCTAAAGTAATCATTTTGTATACAGGCTACCGGCAACCAACGACACATCACGATGCCGGACGGCAACCGGCGCGACCATTTCCTTAAATGGATCGAGGACCTCTCCGACCGACAGACGCCCTCGTGGCTCGGACTGCCGAACAATGCTGAAAAGGTGTGACTTATTATTTTTATGAAATTAACATACTTTGGAGTTCCTTTCAATCTTCCTAAATACACAATTATTTTAGAATAAAGTTTTGTAAAGATAAATTTTAAGATTCTTAGAATAACAACTAGACAGAATTTTATATGTAAAAAAATCACTTTTGAATTGTCACTAACATGAAAATATTACATTCTTACTTCGCGTCTATATATTTGTACATGTTTTCATATATAATTTGACTAATTTTCAAGGTTTGTTTTTAAATTATACATTAATTTATAAATTTGTTTTATATATATACTGAAAATTATCAAGTCCAATAATTCAAATGCTTGAAGGAGGATAGAAGATATTTATTTACAAAATAAATTCTATTCACAAAAACCATGCATTTGATCTGGCTCCTAGTATAATAAATTAATGTTTAATAACTAATTTCATAGAATATTTTAAGTGTTAGAATATTTTTTTAAGTTATCATATTTATACAGGTGCTACTTACCACCCAAGGCAGTGACTTGGTGTCTAAATTGCTTAAGATGCAACAACTAGAAGATGAAGAGGAGCTTGCTTACAATGCTGCTCAAGACGACCCCAGTAAGTACCCTAACACATAACTCCAATTTCAACTTTTCGTTAAGAAACTAACAGTGGTAGAGCTACACTGTAGTTTGTTTGTAGCTGCACAATTAATGGGTCAGCTCTCAGCGTAAAATAGCAGCATAATGCTTCTATATTTCGTCTGGTGATTGTAGAGATCCGAAGACCTGTATTACTGGTGACGAGGTATTCCATCTCAGACCTCAAGGGTGGCAACGCATCTCCATTATGATTCCTTGTCAAGGATGTAAATGTGGATGTCATGGGCCGCAGGAATCACTTAACCATTGGGTAGAACTGTGTGCGAGTTTGTTACTCTCAATGTAATAAAAAAACTTTATACACTAGTATAGGTATTTTTTGGCGGTAAAGCCACGCTGCAGCTAGTTTGTCGGCGTGAATGGGTCGGCCTCGGACAGGGCTGCACATTAATAGAATACCATAGTGAAATGGAAGCATGATCCTGCTGCGTTTCCTATGATGAGTCCAGGAAGGAATCCAGAGATCTAATTACAGGAATGGAGACGTTTTATCTCAGTCCTCAGAGGTGACTTAATTTTCATCTTTGTTGTGGACGGTTGTAGATATCACGGGTCCAGTCATAACTTACCATCGGATGAAATGTGTATTAATTTGTGATTATTTATATATATTACAAAAAGTATATATAGTGATTTATTTGCACAGATGCCATAGTGGTGGTAGGCGATGGCAGACCTGCTTGGATGAAGACGCTTCACCAAACTGCCACTGCCTGGCTGCAGTTGTTCCCACTAGAGTTGCCGGTAAGGATTTTAATGTACCAATACCTTAATCACATAAGCATTAATTAAATTTTTAAATACAACTTTTATGCTCTGAATATCTTCAAACTAGTGTATTCATAATCAGACTTATTACATAAAGGTTGGTAAAGCCATAGTTAAGTCCTGAGAGGATAGTTTGTGCTCTATTCGCCACGCAACTCCACTGGTGTATGGCGGCGGACTTCTTTGTTTAGATATTGATTTAATATTTATATTAAAATGCAGATGTCTTGACAAACGTTCCTAAAAATTCCTTCACCGATGAACACGTCATAAATAGTGTAAAATCGCTGTTAACAAATTCGCTAGTACCGGATAAGGGGATCAAATTGCTCGCGTACCTTGAAATTAAATACAAAAGCCAGGATACCTCAGCTAACTAATACCAGCATACTCTTAAATTAAGAAGACTCTCATGAATTATTAGGAAGCGAACAACACCCTCGTCGGAGTACTCCCCCCCCACCCCCGCCCCGGGTATCCAGTAGGATTTACAAGCGGTAGCCAGATATCCGGTTAGAAGGCAACGGCAGTTATCAAAAATAAATAAAGACACAGTCAAATATTGTTGGCAGACGTTGCGTCGCACGGTGGAGAACATCAAGGATCCTCTGTACCGGTTCTTCGAGCGCGAGGTGGCGGCAGGCGCCTCGCTGTTGCAGCAGGTTCTGCACGACCTCAGGAACGTCATCTCCATCTGCCAGGTCAACTGAATTATATATATAATTATATAAATAATAGTACTAATTATTTTGTCCCTCATAGGGGTTGGAACCAGAAACACTCCAAACCAGCCTCAATACTCTGAACATTGTCAGATTGTTTAAAGATGGATATGAAATTGGCGGTCTGTTGGGTAGTGGTATATGTCAATTATCCATTATGACTGATAAGATGATTGTGTAGGGCGAGATGAAACAAACAAACGAGACGCGGTCCATGGTGGGCGCGCTGGTTCGCGGAATGCTGCCGGCGTCGTGGCTGCGCTACGCGGTGGCGCGCGGCTGCACGGTGCAGCAATGGGCGGGAGACTTCGCGCGCCGCGTGGAGCAGCTCGCCGCCGTGTCCAACGCCGTGGCAGACCGCGGCGCCAAGCGCCTGCAGGTAATGCATTTGAGAAAAAAGATATAATCTTGATTTCGGTCATGCCCTTTTACTGTTTACATAGGATGAGGATATGACCCGTCGGTCCAACTCTAAACTTCTGGTTTCTGATTGAACTGCCAACCGAAAAATTATATTTTTACAATACGAATAGATTAGTTTGCAAGCCTGGGTGTGTCCTGAAAAATAAATTAAAAAATAATATCTCGAAGACATGTTCAACTCTTAGACCTAAAAGACTCTTATTTAATACCTTCTCTATATAGGCCTATGCATCATCAACAATTTGCAACCAAAACTTGCGTGAGAATCGACCCCGAGAGCCGCCGCTCAGTAGCTAACTCCGGTTGAACACTTGGTCATGCACTACTCAAAATATATAATAAATGAGACACAATGTCTATTTAGTAAAATAAATAACCTAGTAAGTAATACTGTTCATGATTTCATATGTGAATAAAAGTCATTCAAGTGTTTATATGATTGGGTCATCCCGAGAGGAGTAAAGAGTGCGCTCTTATAAGAGCCTAAAGTAGCAGCCATTGCTGCTGTGTTTCTTTTTGAGTGCAGAAAACCATAATTAACACTTCTGGTATCTGGTAAACCATACTTTATGTTAAGTATAATATATGTTTAATTCGCTATGAACTATTCTTGTACAGAGTATCCCTGTGTGGCTCGGTGGGCTGCTGAATCCAGAAGCGTATATCACTGCAACACGACAATGTGTTGCACAAGCCAACTCTTGGTCACTAGAAGAACTACATTTGCAGGTTTGCTAAATTCTAGACTTAGTCTTTGAAACAGGGTATATGGTCTACGGCATTAGTTGTATTATGTCCTAGAACCAGCATTTAAGATCAGTTAAGAGAGGTTAATGGGAAATGTTAATAATGCTAATTAATAACATAGTTAACATTTTTTTTTAAATTATATGGCTCCTTAAATTAATATGAATAAAATATTTTTTTATTCTGTAGATTTAAATGTCCCATTATAAAAGTATCCAACTGCAAATATTTAATTATTTGTAAATAAAAATTATCTTACGCAAACATTTATATTCTATTCAATTGGGGTTCATTGTGCGGCAGAAAAGATATTAAATGCCTAAATAGCTGTAAAACGTTTGTAGTCAAAATATAAACTGTATTGGCTTAAAGTGACGAATTAAGAATAATATAAAAACTTACATTATTTCCTTTTACAATATACTTGAAGGAGGACAAAGTCTAACCTTATATAATTCTATCCCAGTTCAAATATCTTTGATGATTTCATTATTTTCAGGTGACTATTCCCGACCCGGGAACTCCAACTGAGAATGCACAAACAGAGTGGTCATTCTCAGTGACGGGACTAAAACTTCAGGGTGCTACTGTGAAAGGCAATCGTTTGTTACTCACCAACACAATCATGGTGGATTTGCCTCTAACTGTGCTGACTTGGGTGCGGTAAGTGTAACTGCTATTTTATTAACTCTATGATATTAAAGTTTTATACTTTTTAAGTTTTACTATAATTTCCACAAGATTAGGGACAGTTAACAGTATAATTTACATGAAATATAATTGGTTTACTTTATTTTTTAATTTTTATTATGAATAATAAAATGTAGTGCCATTATTTATTGGCTATACTATAAAAGAATAACTATCCAATGAAGTCCCTTAAATGAGTAATTCCCATTATATCGGAAGTGAAATCATTCAGAAAATAAAATAATATATAAATTTTATTTTCAGAGGTCCGGAGGCACCTATAGGCGGTCAGACCCTGACATTGCCAGTATATTTGAACAGCGCTCGTTCCGAGCTCCTGTTCACAGTGCGGCTGCCCATAGCGCCAGGACAAGAACCACACGCGTTCTATGAACGAGGGGTGGCCTTACTTACTTCTACTGCACTCAATTAAATTTTCTCTTAACTTGACACTAAAGTAAATAAAAACATCAATTTGTTGGCTGTTTAATGAAATAAGGAAAAACAAATTGTTGGTCACCTAAGTATGAAGCACATCTCAAGTGTCTACTTTCATTCTACCGCTTTTAAGCAAATTTATCATAATAATTATTTCTACATAAGTATGTGGTTAATCAAAATAGCCAAAACACATGCATGCAATTATGTTCGCCATCATTTTTACATAGAAATAGATTCCTATACACAATCAACTCAACAGTGATAAGCAACTACACACATTATCACATTATTTATTAATGATTATAACACAACATATTTAAACTTCAATGTATTACATTACCTTATTATAATATACAAAGCATGTATTCTTTTTTCTATTAAAGTCAGTGTAATAAAAACTTATTTGTATTTATTTTCTCCTAAGACCATAACTCCCCAAGACCCTTGTTCAACATATTCAGAGGTATATAATATATAATATGAACAGATAAGAATATGAATATTTATTATATAAGGTTGTAAAAATACCAGCAAGTATATCTAAATAAGAGTGTAACACTGTTTGTTGTGTTCGCTTTTAACCGACATACTCCATCTTTAAACCTCCTGAATATTGATACTCTGCCCCTGTTAGAAATATAGGTTAATCCATGTAATAATCATTTAAAAAAAAGACAGGACGAAAAATTTTTTAATGTGATTTTATTTTATCTCTTTGCCATATTAATTTCTGTTTCTTCTTACCTTTGAAGTACACTTGATACTTGATTTTTGAGGACATCTTTGGGATAGCGTTTCATGAAAGTAAGATGTGCTAATTATGCAGACCATAGGATGCATCATCCACATAGTGACTTATCAGTTAAAATATTAACCTTATTATAATTAAAATGAACTTATTAATATACAAGGTATTTGTTAAACTTTAAAATCACAAATTTTGGTTCACAATAGCTAAATAATTGGTAGTTAATCATGGAAGTAAGGACTCTATAAATATAATTTGTTTTTATCCCCAATAATGTTGTCCTTATAAAAAAATCCACCTACCTTGTGAATTAAGATTGAATGCCCCATTACTTGGTTGTTAGTTTTCAACACTCACCATTTAAAACAACAGCATTATGCTCTTTAGAAAGAGCCAGAATGAAAATGCTGGTATTGAGTGTAATCTTTTCCTTGTCAAAATTACTTTTTCATAACAATTAAGATATTTTTTTTGTATTAGGTGTATTACTTACAGCTCTAATTCCCTTTAAAGTTTAGTAAACCAGAACATTCACAAGATAATGAATTCTGTGCATTTGCAAGGCTGTGAGCAAATAATATTCAGTGTAGAATAAATGGTCAAACTTGACTAACAGAATGGTGACCACAATAGAAATTTAAAATTACTCTAATGGTGTCAAATCATTAAAGTAAAAATATACTATAACATTTTTAAACATATCACATATAGTCCTATTAGCAATCATGATGATTCAAAAGTGGTTTGGTATAAACCTACTTGAATAAAGCTTCATTTGATTTGTTGAAGCTTAAGATTGTCAAACTCAAATTCAAGCATTAGTTTACATTTCTTCAAAAAATGTAAAAATAATTTGACCCAATATTTAAATTATCTATTTGATATACATATATCTTAAGATTACTTATACTTCAGTAGAAGGTAATTCTCTAAAGGACTATGATTGCATTCAGGGATGCTCTCTAGTTAATCTTTATATCAAATTTATTAAGTCACTAAATTCTACAGAAATAAAAGTATTATAAATCATTTTTTGTGCGTGACATCCATCTCCCAGGGTCGGGGTCCTCTTTTATTTTCCCAATTGTCTATATCTAATTTTTGAATTTCTTCATATGCTTTTTCTAATGTTACTTCCTTAGTTTTATGAAGGCCCATTTTTTCTGCTTCTTCTTTACTAACACCCTTTACTTTAGAAAATTGGTATCTGTGGAGTAAAAAATAGTAAATTATTTACATTAAATGTTTGGATCAACCATATAAAGATAGGTTTCTTTCCTCTAACCCTGTATTACACAGGCGGCGTAATTTACATGGAGTGAAAATATTTTTTTTTTCATAGGAAGCTATTCAAAAATAAACGAAATATTATTTATGTACTAAACTTAGCACTCGCCATCTGATAAACTAAAACAACTAACGGTTTTCGTTAACACAGTTTTGTAAGTATATAAATACCTAATTTGTGTCCATTCTCTCAAGCCAAATGATCCACCGACAACAAACAATATAAAAGGCAATCCATATTTAAAAGACTTTCGTTTGCTGTACCACAAGAAAGTATTACTAAAATATTTTAAGCGTTCATTCATAATAATAAATATTGATTAAAACTTTTATTTGAAGAAAACACTTCGGAGGATGATCAGTACGTAATCACTAATCTAATCTAAAAGGCGCCCACTACTTAAACACTGTCTAATGATAAAAAAATGAGATGACAGTGTCAGTATAATGTTGCACTGTCTAAAATCTGCGGCAAATATTTTAAGTTAACTCAATGATTTTTATTATTAAGTTAGCTATGAGCTACTTTTAAAGTATATAAATATTAGGTCTTTACCTAAGAAATTGCCGTTCCGCAGTATTGGCCATTTCAAAAAAAGTTGTGATTGGCTGTGTATTCTTAATTCAAACTAACGAAGTTGTTTTAAAATCATGGCATTCTTTTTACAATGTCAGTCTTTTCTTTATTGACCAGCTTTGTATTTTCATTACTTTTGAACATTTTTCGTCATAATGGATACTTATAAAAAATCCTGTAATTATGGAATATGAGTTCCGTCGTGGCATCAACGCGGCATAAACGGCATGTAACATCAACAACGTTTACGGAGAGAACTTTACAAACGAACGCACAACCCGTTATTGGTTTGCCCAGTTCCGTTCTGGAAGTTTTGATTGAACATTTTTCAACCTCTTGGTTGTCCCGACACTTGTCAACAATGATGAATTAAAGCCGATTGTGGAAGCTGATGATACTCAATCTACAGCTGAGCTAGCAGCAGATTTTGATGTTAACATCAAAACAATATGGGTCTATTTGCGACAAATTGGCAATGTAAAAAAGCTTGATAGGTGGGTGCCCCACGAACTTAACGATCGCCAGCGCATCGTACGCGTTGAGACCTGCCTCGCGCTGCTCAACAGACAGAAATGAAAGAATTTTGAACCGAATTGTTAGTGGATTCGACGATAAAAAGCGCTCAGCAAGTTGGTTAGATCCTGGTTCAGGATCAAAGCAATGCCCTAAACGAAAAATGACCTCTAGAAAGTTCATGGTCACTGTTTGGTGGTCTTGTGCCGGTGTGATTCATCACAGTTTTTTTACTAAACGGCATGACCATTACTGCAGATTTGTACTGTGAAGAACTGAAGACAATAATGGAGGAGCTCGGCACATCTGCAATCAGCTTTGGTCAATCGGTCGTCCCCGCTCCAAAATTTTGACAACTTTTTAGCGGGAAAAATTCCAGAGAGTCGGTACAAAATGCCTTTGAAGAGTTAGTTGCCTCCCGTCCAGCTGATTTTTACAAGAAGTGCATCAATAAACTACCACTGCGTTGGCAAAGATGCATCGATTACTTAGAATAACAGGAATAAAAAAGTAAATATAAAATACTTTAACTTATTTCATACAAAACCGCAATTTCATGGGTAGACCTATTATATTGTAATATTATAAATGTTAGTTTAATCTATTGTTAGTAATAATTACACTTTTATTAACCCAGACAATTATATGTTGATATTTAATATGATCGTAAACAATGAATGTTTAATTTTATTTTATTTAATGTATTAGATACAGATATTATACTTAAATTTTATCTTTCAGTACTCCTTCCTATGAAATTTAGGTATGCAAGTATTGAGACAATGAATTTCTTTCCTCCTTACGCACTTAATGTGCTAAAACTAGCTAAAAGAGTACAATTTTTTTTTCTTCACGTATGATTATATAGATTAGGTATAATGCTATTTTGCTACTCTATGAGAGCTGGTGTTAGGCAGTGATTAAGACAATATTGTTAACTTTGTTTATTTAGGTCTCACCATATAAAATACCCACTCTTCACAATGTTCCATACCCGGTTGAGTCATCCATTCACGACACATATTTTAATATAGGAGTATACTTTGATTTACGATAAAAGTTATATTTACTATTACATCAGTATTGCCAAAACTATACCTGT
Source organism: Teinopalpus imperialis (assembly GCA_029286865.1). Taxonomy (NCBI): domain Eukaryota; kingdom Metazoa; phylum Arthropoda; class Insecta; order Lepidoptera; family Papilionidae; genus Teinopalpus; species Teinopalpus imperialis. The sequence goes on from JAGSMU010000021.1 coordinate 5,049,001, forward strand.
TCCTCTTATTAATGGGGGTTTATAAATCTCATATTTGGCAGCTCAACTAAAGCAAACATTTTCTTAATAGATTATCTGTCATCTATTGATCGCCGGAGCGTCTGAGTAGAATCCTTGGTGATGTCTACAGCGTAGAATAGAAAATGGCATTTGATGAAAAACTTTGGAACTTTACTCTAATAACCTGCTTTATTTATTTATTATGTTCTAAGTTTGTGGAATAAAGTAGCTCAGATAGATCAAACCGTTTGTAAGTTTTAGATGCGATAGATTCAAGCCCATCATCTTACACCAAACGAACATAAGCGAATGATTTTTTAAGTTAAAGTCAGGAAAGTAGAATCTGAAATTTTTACATGTCAGTAGAAACTAACAGTAGAATGTTTGAAAGTTTTCTTCTTATAATTTTAAATGGCTGTATATTTTGAGTATATGTATGTGTAATTTTGTGTATTAAATAATGTAATGTAATAATCTAAAGAGTTTAGTAGGTGCAGTTTGATATTGTCTTCTGGTGGGACATTTGTGGAAAAATCTTATTAAAGACATTTAATTTTTTTCATAATATTTTTAGAATAAAGTTTTTTAATTTATTTTATTATGTTTTCATAGCCCTAATATCTAAAAGAATTATTTATGCAGATGGCAATAAAATACATGGCACAAAAATAAATTTATAAAATGGCGGATAGCAGCAAGTGACGTATGTGTTGTGTTTGTGAATTTTATATTAAATTTAGTGCTGTGATTAAATAATGAATTAACGACTATCTCATCTAATTTTCAAGCTCAATTTAATTATTTATATTTGAGAGGTGAGTGTTTGTAGTATATTTTTCTCTTATTCATATGATTAATAGTTTATCACGGCTTTGAAGCTAATCCAAGTTGTAGGCGGACGACTTTTAAATGAACTAAGCCTTCGTTTTTATCAAAGAACTTTGTTTTTCTCTTAGATACTTAAAACAAACTTTTCGTTTTTTATATTTTGAATTTATGACGCGTTCTATTATGAAAATTGACAATATAAGTAATCTACAAAAAGTTTCGGTACCCAAATATACTCGAAAACTTATGTATCATATCAACTTGTATTTTCTTATTATTTACTTGAGTTTAATAAACTTCAGTTGTAATTTGTTTAGGTTATTAACTATATATTTTAAAAGGCAATTCAACATGACTATGCTCAACTCCATTTCTGTATAAAATACAGGACATATTTCTTTGTAATATTTATTTTCTTAATACATTTAGTAAGTAAAATTTACATTATCAATTAGTTTTTTTATTTAGTACTGTAATGAAAAGAAATTAATAGATTCTCAGTTGTGGTAATCTAGTAAGAAGCTAGTTTTCTATAATGTGGGAATGGAAACTGCATTGTTTATTGACCTTATGTGGATTTCATTTGTTTCTATAGCTATGTCTGAGCCATTGTATTATAATTAACAAGCAAGTGTGCTAAGAGTAAACATTACTTACAACTTTCCTGTGTGGTTTGTGTAGAAGTTGTAATATATGCTAATCTTTATTTACCAATTCCTTGTGTTTCATTCTTCATATTATAAAATGAAATGAATTTGAAAGATATATTACTCTCATTACTTCCTTTCGCTCTTGTAGACTTTTATCATCACTTTATTACTATCCTTAAGCCAATATTTATTCACAAATTATTATTTTTTGTTATCAAGTTAACTTTGTTATTGTTTTAATGAAATGATTATCTTTTGCTACCATCTCTGTTTACTTAATAGTTCCCCCATGTTACAAATGATGTTATAAACTAGACACTTGATCAAATGTATAAGGTTTAACCTATTAAATGTTAAGTTAAAATGGTAAGTGCCAGTATATATATTAAAACTTTATAGTAATAACTATAATCATTATATAATTATCATCATAGAAAAATCAAAAAGCATTAATATCTATGAAAGATTAGTTGCTTGATTGTTTTCCAGGATATTTCATGATCAGGAAATATATATGCCTTAGTTATTTTTTCTACATAATGGTATACTTCCTTATTTCCAAAGAATGGCCTCGAGAAGTAGAGAAAATGAGAAATCTTTACATGGATGTTATTGTACATAATTTTCTTTAATTGTTACCTGTTACTGCACAATGTTTTTCTTTTAAATTTCCTTATTAATAGTAGGTATGATGCAATTAAGTTCTATGTTTTGGTTCACCCTAAATGTATTACCTTATTTTTGTTTTATTACTTTGACAGTAACAAACAAGCACATAGTTCACCTGATGGTAAATGGTTCCTGTGGCTCCATTTATCCTTGACAAGGAATCATAATGCAGGTGCATTGTCACCCTTGAGGACTGAGAGTGCATGTCTCATCACCAGTAATAAAGGTCTCTGGATCCCTACAGAAACCAGATGAAACAGCAGCATTATGCTGTTATTTCACATTGGTATACTGTCAGGGTGTCCTACCCCATTCAAGTTCACCCATTCATTCTGCACCTAAAAATAAACAGGCAGCATAGCTCTACTACTGTTAAAAACATCCTTACAGTCTCTTGCCTGTCTTAACTGAAGTAAAACATAATTAAATAGATGTTTAACTAAACTTTCAATTAAATTATGAAATATTTTTATTTAAATAAGTCGTTAATAGTTAACTCGGTTAGTGTTTGAGCAAGTGTATATCAGTTTAAAAGGATTCAGTATTTAATGATAAGGAATAATAATGGGCTTAACTGAACTTCCTTAGGATGATCAAAGTACATTTGCATACAATTTTCACAAATTATGTAAATAACATGGGCCGCAGAAATCACTTGCCATCAGGTGAACTGTGTCCTCGTTGGTTCTTCTCAATGCAATAAAAAAATTGGGCGTGTTGCGTGCAATGTGCAAAGTTTAAACATCGTGAGATGACAGAATTCAAAATTTCATCCTCATCATCTCGATGATTGGCAATCCACCACTGTGCTCTTTACGTGAAATTTCCTTGCCAACACTACACAACAACACTGCACAACTACTTTGTGGAATCAGGTCGCCAGAAATATTTCCGAATCGATACGACTTAGGGACCTTCAAGAAAGAGTCTACACATTTCTTAAAAGCCAGCAACGCATTGCTACTCTTCTGGATTTTGCAGATGTCTATGGGCTGCGGTAATCATTTTCCATAAGGTGACCTGCTAGCTCGTTTGCCACCTATTCTATAAAAAATATCAGAAATAGCTTCGTATTTTAATATTTATCATTCTCCCTCATTGATAATTATTTTTTGTAATTTTTTTTGTAAGTTTTTTTTAACTATGTAAAGACCACTGCCGGAAGAAAAGGCGCCAAAGAAATGAGAATCTAATTATAAACGAAACCCGTCGTGACTCAGTTGTAAAGCCCTTGATACCGCCATATTCAAGTTGATAAAATATTATTCATAATACTTACTGCTGAGTGAACACGAGGCAGCCGCCTATGACATCATCGGCTCCAACGTGCGTGGATCTAAGACGACAGTTTACCTCTCATGTAATTGCTTTAGCACATGTATATATTGCGTAATGTTGTAATCTTTGATTGTTTCAACTGTAGTTATTTTTTTATGAATTTTGGGGAATCGACGAGGACGAAGTTACATACATAATGGTATTGGATTCCTGCGGCACTCATGTTTGTCTTTGATAAGGAATCACATTGTATATGCGTTGCTCACCAGATATAAGGACTGTAGGTTCTTCCACTCATCAGACGATACACAGTGTAGCTATACTAATATTTTGTGCTTATATATCGTGAAAGCGTGGCCCGTCTGTCGTGCCGACCTATTGGTTATATACGAGGGCACATTGAAAAGTTTTGAGCCTAAGGTTGACATTTAAATTCAAAAGAAAAAATGATACTGGCACGTAATAGCCATTTCTTTTTTAATTATAATCTGCTGTCTTTTGTTTTTCTTCTGTCAAATTGCAAAATTTGTGATCGATTTAACAAACGAAGTTCGCGGTTTCCGTAGAAATGGATAAAATTAAGCACCGTTCCGTCATAAAATATTTCCAAAAAAAAAAAAAAGGATTAACGCCAAAACAAATTTATGAAGAAATGTACGAGACTTTGGGGGAATCTGCTCAATCATATGCCACTGTCAAAAGGTGGGTAGCGGATTTCAAACGTGGCAGAGAAGCAGTGCAAGATGAACCTAGGAGTGGTAGGCCGCCGACGGCTATAAAATATTAGACCTGATTTTGAATGACAGGAGATTGACGATTGCAGAGATAGCAGAAGCAATAGGCATTTCCTATGAACGAGCACAGATCATAATTTCCAACGATTTTGGATTTTCTAAGGTCTCTGCCAGACTGCTTTCAGCTGAAAACAAACGCACTCGCCAAACAGTATCACAGGATTGTTTGGATCTGTTCCAAAATGATCCTCAAGATTTTCTTAGCCGTTTCGTAACTATGGACGAAACTTGGGTTCACCACAATACACCAGAGTCCAAAGTACAGTCCAAGCAATGGAAAAGAGCAGGGTCACCGCCCCCTAAAAAAGCTCGGGCCGTTTTGTCAACCAAGAAGGTAACGGCTTCAGTTTTTTGGGACTGTAGAGGGATCATTATAGATGACTACCTTGAAAAAGGTAAAACCATAAATGCGGACTATTATTGCACACTCTTAGAACGTTTGCGTGAAGAAATAAAAATAAAAAGGCCTGGTATGTTGTCTAAGAAAGTTTTGTTCCACCAAGATAACGCTCCTGTCCATACTGCAGCTAAATCAATCGCACAAACACACAATTGTAGCTTTGAATTGTTGCCGCATCCACCCTATTCGCCGGACTTGGCCCCGTCTGATTACCATCTCTTCCCCAATCTAAAAAAACACATGGCAGGGCGAAAATTTTCGACGAATATCGTACAAGAAGTTGTGACTGAATATTTTGATGAAATTGAAGATTCTTTTTTTTTAGAAGGAATACTAAAGCTAGAGACAAGATGGCAAAAGTGTATAGATCACTCTGGAGACTATGTAGAGAAATAAAATAATCATTTTGAAAAAAATCGTTTTTTTATGGTCGGGCTCAAAACTTTCCAATGTGCCCTCGTAGTTAGTTTATACCATAACATGTACGCGAATGATCCGTTACAATCTATTTAGGTATAGTTAAAACTAAAGCTACGCTGCAGCCTGATTTGTATGGTGTGTGTGTCAGGGATACGGAGAACTAAGCGACAGTGCATCATGATTCCTCATGGAAGATGAATATGGGTGTTACGGGCCGCACGGATATAACATCACGTGGACAGTGTACACCTTCCCAATACCATAAAAAGGTTTGTTTTTTTATCGTTCTTTTTTTATGGTGAACAGCCACTGTTAGGCTGAAGGCTTTTACAGCTTCGCCGGGTTGAAAGGTTAGATAGGCGAGCCTTTAAGGCACTCAACCGAGACCTTTATTAATGGGTAACCATGTTTGTTCTTTTTTGCAAGCCCGTCATAGGTGGATAAATATTTCAAAGCCAGCGTACCCGTGTGCTCTCTATTCAAACCTTCGAGGTTGAAAACTTAATATATCAATCATATATTATAACTAAGTTACCGAGTCGCCATGATCAAATGTATAATTATTTATTAACCTTTGTCCCCTTTGCAGCCCAAAATGCACTGTATTAACAATAAGGGGCCTACTATTGTCCCACAAAGAGATTCCGTGAAGCTTTTCATTGTTCTACAATTGCTATTGTCTCGGCTTTGACTTGCCCGAGATTAATCAAGTGTCTTGTATATATATTTACGTAGGCATTGGTGCGTACTTGCGCAGATATAATCTTAATTTCATTACGAAAACGTGAGTTTTTTGTGGGAGCCAAATTTTATTTATAATATTTGAATAATTGATGTAAGGTAGTTAGTTATAATTGGGTACTCAAATATATATTGTTGTGTTGTGTTGTGTAAAAAAAAATATTATAAATTGGGTTCTGTAAATATATACTGTACTATATTTATCACGAGAAATATAATACTGTATTATATTTCTCGTGACTAAATTAATGTCACAAATCAAAGTGATACTTTAAGTTAGTCGTCCCATAGCTGTGTTTATTTTTGTTGATATTCAATGTAAACATAGAGTAGTACTTATTTTGTTCTTTTGCTTGAATTATTAAAAACAGCGTAATATGTTTGTTATATTTTTAGCAGATACGATTGACCACCACGATGACGTTATAGTGAACCGTGAAGCGACATTCAATAGTATCACACAATCATAAAAGTAATAATTATGTACTTAGTACATCAGGAAGGTTTATATTCTAACCGCAACATAGTAAATATTAACCTTGTGCCTTACGTAATGTAAATAACTGAACAAACAGTCTTAACGAGATTCACTAATTGCGTATATTACAAATGTCAAATTTCATAACGGATACAAAATATTGCATCACTATCGTAAACATATCTTCTAACTTACACTCCACTGCTGGACAAAGGTATCTCCCAAGGCATGCCACTTACCCCAATCTTTGGCTTTAAAGATCTAGTTTTTACCGGCATTTTGCGCAGATCGTCGATCCGTTTAGCCATTGTTCTTCTATAATACGAAAATAAACACAATTTTAGTTTGGTAAGTATTAAATCATAATAAATTATGTACAGCATGGTCACCCTTTTAGAAAAGGACACGGTACCTTTTTCTTTCTTCTGTATATATGTAATTCAAATCACCACACGTGATAGAATATCACCGTACTGGTAAAAAGTTATCAAAGACGAGACACCTGTTCTTTATGGCGTTGTTACTTAATGTCGGTGAGGTGATACTAGTAGTTTAGGATTGATGATTCATTCAATGCATACTACTGTTAAAGAAGGTAGGGCAATACTTGGCGATTACAAGACATCAAATTTCTAATTGACACGATAATAAGCAATTTTGATTTCCTTTATTTTCGTTATCGATTTCCACGATGTAAGACCCGATTCTTTTTACAATCACGGCATGAACGAATGAAGACACCACGACAGCTGCCGACTTCACGTCGGTTACGGGGCACTGCGGAGCGAACGTTACTGAATACCGGATTCCTCTCACGCTCCAATTGCCGCAAATAACACTAATTGTGCGCAATGCCTTTTTCATCGCGAGCCCGGATGTGGGGATGTATGTACTCGTGATTCGATAATAAGGGCCCAAGTGGATCTCTCGAATAATGATTCGAGTTTATTTCGAAACCGTATTTCGTATGTAATATGTAAACGTACGTTGTGATACAAATTGCACACAATTACAATAGATAACGCATCGTTTCTTAAAACAGAAAATAAAAAACACCTCCGATACTTGACTTACATTAATTTAACACCTTATTGTAATATATTCGTTTTTAAAACACTAAACGGGAAACAAGAGTTGCGAATGTACACATGGTAGATTCAAGATGCAAGAACATGAGTTGAAGACCATATTCATCTTAGACTAAAGAATTATAATTACTTTCCTAGTAATTATAATTCAGATGTGTGGTCACCCTCCAAATCGAGCTCCTAGACAACTGTCCTTACTAGGTCTACGGGATTATCTTTCATTTAATAGACGATATTGCTATACGCTGGTATTTGGTGTAAATTTTCTGGGTAAAGCGTGGTCTGTTGAGCCCACCTGTTACTGCTAGTTAATAGCTGGTAGTTTAAAATGTCCATATTACTAGACCTTTGCTTTATCGTTGTGGCCGGTTAGTTAGTCACTAGGTACGGAGCGCTATTTATTTAAGGTATATCAATTACCGTGGTTTCAAAGTATTTCCTACTTACGTTTGACTCATTTCGCTCAGCCGCAATCACATATCCATAACGAACGCGACAGGAAGTGAGCGCGCATTAGTTGCCAGTCTTTCTTTTCCTTATTGTTAGGTATCCTTTGCATATGGTAACATTGCCATATGTGGTTCAGCACTCTGGATATTAACGGTTGATTATGAGGTCATTTTTGCCATTTGTCATTGCGAAGTTTAAAACCTTCTGTTGTTGTCTTTTCTGTTGCTTCTTGATTTAATAACGATGCGAGAAAATGTTTATTTCATACTATTTATTCCCCAGAAATATTTGTAAATTAATAATTATTATTTACAATTTAAAGTAAGCTCATTTAATACATGAGGTGATGCAAAAGTAATGATAATCAGTTATTTTTAGTGCATATAAAAGTACTTTTGTTAAATTATTTGTAAAGTTACATACTAAATTGCTTGCCCACGTCAGCAAAAAAAAATTATAGAAATAGCCCACGATTCCCGGGAGGTACATTAATTTCACTACGAACTGTTGAAGAGATAACAAACAGAATAAAAAATATCTACCAAAGATATACACAGCGATTTGGTGGAAATACTGGGAGACTGTGCTCCTCCATATTCCACAGTTATACGCCGGGCCAAGGAGTTTAAACTGGGCAGAACATCCACGGAAGATGAACATCGTGAAGGACGTCACTGAAGATAACGTGAAATAAGAGTAAAATGTCGTATTGGCAGATCAAAGAGTGACCATCAGGCATGTAGCTGAGACCACAAGGATCTCATATGGCAGTTTTCAAAGAATCCTTCCGAAGAAATTGCGTTTGAAAAAAGACTGCGCATTGGGTACCGAGAATGTTAACCGACGAATAACATAAAAAAATCAAGTCGATAATTCGAGAGCGAAGTTCGAAAAGTTCTAAGTAGACCAGGATTTTTTTGTCTCGTTTCGTGACCATGGACGGGACCTGGATCCAATAGTTTGATCACGAAACCAAACAAAAATCAATGACTTGGAAACGAGCCTCTTCACCGACGCCGAAGAAATTCAAAATGTTATGTTCGGCGGAAAAGGTTATGGCGTCTGTTTTTTGGAACGCTGAAGGAATAATTATGGTGGAATGCTTGGAATAGGGAGCCACTATTTCGGACTCTTACAAGGCAGACCAAATAAGAAGATTTCGGGATGTCCTTAAAGAAAAAAGACGTAGATACTAAATGCCAGCCGATGTGCTGTTTCACCAAGACAACGTCTGCTTTCTCTGCGATGGCTGCCATTCAGGAAGTGGAATTTGAACTGCCCGAACACCCACCCTATTCACCAAATCTCCATGCGACTTCTATCTCTTACCTCGGCTCAAGGATGATCTCCGAGAGAAAGAGATTTAAAGATCATAGCGCAGTGATGGCCGCTGTTAAGGCTTTTTTGGAGGGTTAAGTTTTTCTAACTCTGGGTTTAGAAAAAAAGGCATTCACATGTTAGGAGACTATGTAGAAAAATAAAATATTTTTTTAAGTAAAATCTTTTTTACAACACATTACTCAATAATGAGGAAATAATAATAATAATAAAATCTATTTTAAGTTAAGAAAAAAATACTTCGACCGATACGCAAATATTATACAAAAACAAAATTTATGGCTATGACAACCTCTCTTTTGTATTGCACAGATGTGAATTTATGAGATTAGTACGAAATTGCCAATATGTGAAAAAACTATCACTCTCCATCGCTATAAATTTTATTTGAGTTACGCCAATGAATTATACGGAGATTTGACACGTTTGTTTTCGAAATCATATGCGTTTTAACACTACTATGTGAATTACGCCAGTTATATGTTGATATTTCTATTTAAATTCATATTTCTTGTTAATCACAGCAACGATTAATAAACACTTAAATAGAATCATTAGAAGTTTAGCAACCATATGCTTGTGTGAGTCGCTTTGGAATGTAAAAGTATATTTATTTAGGAATACGTATATTTTTTTTAATAATAGTATTTATATAATATTTATTAAATTAACAAATGTCGTTATTACGACGGCAAACGAGCACCTGATGGAAGTGATGGCAGCGAAGTCAATCACGAAACTCGTAATTGTGTCTCCCTAAATTGCGGATTCATACACTCACCATTTCAAGCTGAACATCTGTCGCAGTCCTACCCCATTCGAACCGACCCATTCATTCCTCACTCAAAAACTAGCTGCAGCGTATCTCTGCCAATGTTATATAAAATTGTATTATATAGTTTCAAAAAAGTATACTGTTTGTGTGTGTGAATGTCGTATTAGAATTCACTCACATCAACGTGGTGAGCTCGCCGTGCCCCTTCGCCCTTGCTACGCACGGTCAGTCGTCTGTGGACGTTTGTTGCGACGACACGCTGACACATCAAAGTTTGAAAGTCGATTTACTTGCGTTTTCATGGCCGTCTAAAATGCATATCGTGGACGCGTTCCGCACTTACTCGTCGCGTTGCGATGTAAATAAACAAAGGAGAATCGGTTGACTCACGCCACTGCGACGTTCGATGTAAACAAGACGTTTGTATTTTCGCATACTTTTTCGTGCTCGGATACGCTTGCCGCCGGTGTGTGTGTTGTCTCACTTACGATCGACATTGTTGTTATGTGTTGGAGTAAACAAGTTTAGTGTATTAATTAAATACTAAAGGAATTCGGATTTTGTTGTATGGATAATTATAATACCAACGGGTATGTAATGTTTGATTGATATATTGTAAATAGATTGATTGCTAAATAAGGAAATTGAATGTAGAAATGTTAAAATGGTGTGTTTTTTAGATAACATATTCTCCTAAAATCTCTAAAAAACGACGAATGAGTCATAATTAGTGGGCGAAAATGAAAATATTTTAAAGATTTCATTTTATTTTCAATTAAGATAAGCTTTAAACTTAAAATGGTGACAGTATCGCTTACTATTGTATTAACTTTTTACTATAACCTCTTTTGCGTGTCTCTGAATTGGTTTCAACGAGCGTTGATCTTTGGTAGGTTTCGACTGTCTCTAATTATGACTAGTTTACCGAAACTATTCAGCTAAACGACTTGTCCAGTTATATATGTATTTTATCGTATTTTTTTTGACATTTCATTAGAACATTTTTTAGAACTATTCCATTCCTTTTTAAATATATAACCTGCATTGATTAGTTTTTTTCTATAATTTATGCTGGTTTTTTCGTCTATGCTATCTATATTTCATTGCCTAGAATATAATTAAAAATAACAGTTAAATCTTTTTAAATGTCAATTCGTATATACGACGAGTATACAAAAATATGCGAAATGTACCAAATAATTACGCGGAACATTCGACGCGTCAGCAATGGTTGACAGCGAGGTCGACCGGAGGAGTAAGGAACCACCTCGCGATTCCGTTACTCTAGTTACATGCACCGAAGTTGAGTCCATAATTAAAAACCTGCGACTACGCAAGGCTCCCGATTCCGACGGCATCACCAACAAGGTGATGAAACTCCTACCCATGTCCATTTTACACCCACTGATGATAATCTACAACGCGGCCATATCCAAAGGCACCTTCCCGAACACCTGGAAGGAAGCCGACGTCATAGGGATTCTCAAGCCCTCGAAACATCCAACCGATCTATCAGTCTATCGACTCATAAGCCTACTCAAAGTCTTTGCTAAGGTATATGAAAGGCTCATCCTCGCCCGCCTCTAGGACTTCGTGCTGTCCCGAGGGCTACCAATCAATGAGCAGTTCGGGTTTCGCACCACGGAGCATATTCCCAGTTAATTTTCTTCAGGGCTACCAAACTAGGTCAATTTTCCTCGACGTGGCGAAAGCTTTCGACAAAGTCTGACACAACAGGCTCATATACAAAAAATAAAAGTTCGGTGTGCCGGCAGATCGACTCGTATTTATCATGAAACTTTTTCCGAAATCGAACCTTTCGTTACCGCGTCGACGGAACGCGTTCAGAGGTTCACCCCATTTGTGCCGGAGTACCACAAGGCTCCGTCTTAGGTCCTATTTTATACACACTCTACACCAGCGACATACCGCGCACTCGTGGTGTAGAGCTAGCCCTTTTCGCCGCTGACACAGGCCTCTACGTGTCTGGGTTCAAACCAGATGCTATTTGTAGATGCCTCCAATCTGCAGCCAACACCTTAGGGAAATGGTTTCGGAAATGAAGGATCGAGGTTAACCCCACCAAAAGTGCCATGTACTTCTCTCGGCGCTACAAAACGCCGCATCTCCCAGCTATAGAGTTATTTGATCGTCTAATCCCCTGGGGAAAGACAGTCAAATACTTAGGCGTCACATTAGATGAAAGACTAACTTTCAGTCCGCATATCAACCGCGTACGGAATCGAGCAGCGTACGTCCTAGGTCGTTTGCACCCGTTACTCAATAAAAATAGCAAAATGTCCCTGCGTTATAAAATTATACTATATCGGTCGAAGGCACGTTTTGTGTATCCGACCCATAATGACGTACGCAAGCCTCTTGCAAGCCTCAATGCCTCCCCGCATCAAATTCACCGACTTCAGGTAATACAAAATCGTTTCATTCGCAAGGCCACCGGTGCGTCTTGGTTCTTGCGTAACGAAAATCAACACATAGATCTTGAGCTGCCGACCATAGCTCAGTACCTGAATGGCAATAAGACCGATAAAAAAAATCGACGCGGCTCTAGAACTTAATATAGATCTTCCACTTGTTCTCCCACTATAAAAATACAATTACAAACTTTTGTCAGTACTGTATTTCGCTTAAACTTGTATATATATATTTTTTATTACATTGAGACTAACAAACGTGTAAACAGTTCACCTGATGGCAAGTGACTCCTGCGGCCCACCACAACTGCATTCATCCTTGACAAAGAATCATAATGCAGATGCTTTGTCACCCTTGAGGACTGAGATGGAATGCCTTGTCAACAGTAATGAAGGTCTCCGGAGCCCTGTACTCATTAGACGAAACGCTGCTATTCTACGCTGGTGTTCTTTTAGGGCGTGGTCCTACCCCGGTCGAACTGACCCATTCAAGCTGCAGCAAGAAACAAACTGCAATGTAGCTCTACCCATGTAATAATGTATATATCATACTTTACACCTACATTGTTTCTAGCGTAGAGGTCCTAAGCATTGTGGAGTTCTAATTACCAGTGCAGTACTTATATGTTGTATCTCACCATACAAAACTGAAGACAAAAATTCTGTTAACTAGGCGTTCCATTCTAGTTTTCACAGCTTGATCCCTTAATGGATGTATGCGCTATGCACCGGAGAAGACACTTAAAACGCTAATGAAGTTACGCAGAATTTAAAATGTTACGTTACGTTGCGATCACTAATTATTTCGTGACGTCGTATATAAAACTGTTAGGCGCCATTATTCTCGTAGCTAACGTTAAATACGCGTTAAAGACTTGACCTACTTGTATAATGTACGCTATGCATTGGCCACTTGTAAAGAATACATATATGACATCACCGAAATACGTAGATTATGTTAAATTTATGATTATTTTAAATCATGATGACAACTTCAGTGTTGTAGAAATAAAGAGAACATTTTATCAGTGAAATTATTCTAGTGGGTTTACGTGTATAGTGACATGGTCAAATTTCAAAAATTGAAGATTCATTGAGCTTTTTGTCAGTCGTAGAGCTACACCGCAGTTTGTATCTAGTCACCAGTAGTAAAGGTCTCCGGATCCTTACACTCATCAGACGAAACACAGCAGCGTTATGCTGGTATTCTGTGACGGCGTGGTCCTACCACGATGGAGCTGACCCATTCATTCTGCAGCTATAAACAAACTGCAGTGTAGCTCTACCATTTATATTAGTGTCAATTAGAAAGTAGTTTGTTAACGCTTTACGTACGTATGCTTACGCAGTCAAAACACCAGTCCGTATAGAAGAAGAGTACCAATGCTGGCGCGTGGACGCTCTGCTACATGTGGTTCTCGAAGTGTCTGGAATATTTTTGTACCTTTTTTTAAAAATATTAACGGTGACAAACTAGCACACAGTTGATGTTTATGACCTGTGGAATCTACATCTATCCTCAAGAAAGATACGTTGTCACCCCTGAGACTGAGATGGAATCACCACTAATAAAGGTCTCCGTATCCCTGCACTCACCATACGAAACACGACAGGGTTATGCTGGCATTCTGTGCGGGCGTGGCCCTTCCCCGCTCGAGCTGAACCATTCGTGTTGCAGCTAGAAACAAACTAAAGCGTGGCTATATCACTGTTACCATTCTCGAGAGCAATCGCCAATCCCATGCCCGAAAACCAACGAGAATTTATGAAGGGTACCCATATATCTCTATAATTCGATCCAAACAATTATTGATTCATTGACCGATTGTACCGGAGATACTCGCATACCGTGAAAATATTTGATTTCTACAGCTGCCCTTCCTTCTACCACAATTACAATATATTTAGTATATATATATAAATATATATATATGAAAATAGAAAAACTAACCAGTGCTTTAGGAAATTATAAATAATGTAATAGTACATCTTCTGTTTCCACAATGCATATTATTACGAAAAGTACATGCAAAGTAAATATCACACGAATGTTTCTTTACTTTACACTTGTATAGCCGAGCATTGCGCAATGCATCCGACGGTCCACACGCAACTATAGTCATTTAAGTTCCTTGGCATGTCTCGATAACGAATAAGGTGGCCATTCCGTAAACCGATTCGTTGTATTATCTTATTCACAAGACAGTTCCCGTTAAAAATAAAGTTTCATAACAAATAGACTTTTGATATATATTTCGAAGTTAAATACAATAAATATAATTGTATTTATAAGTAATTATTGTATTTGATATTTATAATTTTGTCATTAACGGCCGAGTCACATAGGGATTAGAGCCTGTTTTTTTTTCTGTCGGGCTGATGGCCGCTGTTATTTTTATAGTTTAACCGGGTTGAGAGGTGACCGAGCGCTTATCGCGCTCAATCCAGACCACTATTAATCAGTAAGCAGCACAAGGGCTCCTAAGGGGGCGCCTTGGCTTGGACCGTTACTCTGTTTCGTGAGAGCGTCTGACTCGAGGGTGTCGTCGACTCGGTCAGTTGCTTCTGACTAAGGAATATCTATCTCAACTAATATCGATATTATTATTAGGTATCTGTACTTCGAAATGCGTGGCCGCTGTAGAAGAAGCGGCGGAAGAAACTTCAGCAATGCTTCTATCATTATTGTCGGATGACAACCGGCCTGTTACATGGCGGTATCGCGAATAGGATAACCTTAATGTTGGATTCTGGGTTTCTGGGTGTTATGTACACACGAATATTGTTGTTGGCTTTGTTGTTTCTACGTCCCGTGCCCTTAACCTAAACCTTTCTTCGATATTATTGAACATGTTACACATTACATCGGACCAGGGAAGGGGATAATGAATGAATGCTTTGTGTTTGCGTCCAATGCTTCGGTACTTGAATATAACCAGCACACTTGATGTCATCTGCCTGCTAGTGATCACACTGAAAATATTGATTTAAGTTTTATCATCGATAACCTTTGAATCGAATGTAATATTGAAAACATTACACACAGACGGATCGTAGTAACATTATTTCTATATTTCATAGACATTTAAACGTAAGTTATATTTTAAACCTATTTGTTTGCTTGACGTTCACTCAGATACTGGATAGTTATTCAGATTCAGTCTTATTTCATGATTGCATATGTTTAAATGAATCTGTGAAACATGCAGATGCAGCAGTCTACGAGCTAATACATATCTAAACTAGTAGATCCAAATAATTCCGTGTTAAAGAACGATATAATTATATAGCTGACTTGAAACATTGGTGTTCTAAGAAATCTGCAATCTTCGATCATACCTAAGATCGCTTCCACAATTACATTAGATCACATGGAAAATTAAATAAGTGAACGTTAACGTAAATCAAACCAGGTTGACGGCGTACTTAGGAATAACCGTAACCGATGACGTAATATCTACTTATAATTTTTGTTCTTAGTAAATCGTGGTCTGTTTTTATTATATATATATATTGTCATTATATAAATAGAAATATTACCGGTTGCGTGATGTTATGCTCCAATACCCCTGCTTTCATTTATACAGCTATTTTAATTTGTATTTTAAGTATAATCCAGCTGACATATGTCAGTTAAATAGTCTAATTACGTATAAGCATCATGCTACTTTCAAGTACTAAGGAACCATAATTCCTTATACTGCACCACTTATATTCAAATAAAAAAAAACTGTTTGTTATACACTATATTTATTTGATTCAATACAGATATTAGAAAATACACGATTTAACCAGTCTTCCCGATAGCAATGAATTGGTCTCGTTTTAGTACGTAATACGTTATACGAAACGTAACAATTTGAGTTGCACCCAATGTAAAACGTAGCAAAAAATTTGGGGTACCTTAAATTTTAACGTATTATGCTGTTATTTTACGTTGGTATAATTACAGTAAATCGTTTGCATCTGTTTTTTTTTAATTAATGTACTTACAACCTAATGGGGATAGTTAAAGATTCGGGTAAAATTTATTGCGGATGTTTTCAAAGAGGTCTAAAAAGCAGTACTGTTTAAATGTCAAAATTACGTAAGAGAGACACCACACCATTGAATTAACTAAATTTATGATATTACCACGGCGCGTTTAATTATATGTTTTCTACTTGATTATGTTGTCCATTTGTTTACTAGGTTATGTTTTATGTTTTAAACAAGATTAAAATTATATTTTTGCTTATTGTAAATATTTCGATTTACGATAATGTTGATAAGTTCTTATATAATAAAAAAAACAAATTAAACTTGAATATAATTATAAATATATGACTTACTTAAAGTTGTCTCACAAAAAGTTTTTATATATAAAAAGCACACAAAAATAATTAGTGCCCACTTTTTGTGCGGATGTAATTTTTCGCTTAATCTTTGGTTTTTGTGTATCAATGAGCAGTACAAAAAGCAGTTATTTGCTCACGTAGCAATTGAGTCGCGTGCGGTAAGGCCACAGTGCCAAGAGCACGACCGCCTTGATTGGAGTCGGCATAGGCCCGATGCGTCATCTCACCGTACCCATCCCTTGAATAAGGTATTAGACAGACCTGACATCTTTATATTAAGTGACGGAATATGTGTTACTAGCTCAAAATGACTAGAATAGATTAACCGAATTTATTTATCTTTCTCATTAATAAATTCTATTATTGTTATTGGCTCAGCTCGATGAAAATATTACGTGTCCCTTTTGCATTATTGTAATAATAAAAATAAAGAAATATCCTACATAATAATAATGTTTATTTATTTAAATCTATAAATATAAGCACTAAATTATAAGCTGAACAAATATGAACAACTGGTCCAAGAACTCAGATTGGTGGTCACCCCTCGCTGATATTCTGTTCTCACATATTAAAGCTTAACATAATGAAACACAATAAAACTGAAAAGAAAAGAAAAATTATCATAATCATATTAGAAACAGATTTATTCTAAAGATACGATGAAATCAAAGCTGCTGATTTAAAAAAAATCTGTGACATTTTTTTCTAAAGCCTACATGAGATTTAATTGATATATTATCGTTTAAGCATTTCGATGTTATAAATTTGTGACAGCCTCGGGCTTGGACCTGTGTATACCGTGGTAAGATAAGGAGGTGCACGAACCCTATTAATCTATTTCAATCTAGGTTTGATGACTGCCCTAGTTTATTATACAAATATGATGATATTTGAAACTTCAAAGCTTGGAGGGTAACATTTCCATTCTAAGATTTTGTATTATTCATATTTAGTGTTTTTTTTCTACAAATAAGGTGAAATATGTTATAGTTTCAATAACATTATCGCAGTCTAAATACAATACCATAATAGAGTAAACGTGAAATAACGAACGAGTTCACAGCCAAAGACGCAGTTATGACCTTGTCAGATCTATTTTTGATTCAATGTTTGTGATCTAGAGATGGGTCATAAACATTATTGGTAAGCCCTATTCGGACTAACCAATTAAAATTATATTATTCATCTCTCGAAACTCTTTGAAGGATGTAATCGATTTGTAACTTTTTTCTGGTTATTAGTAGCTGGCGACCATGGATCACCATATATGAACATTTTTATGTTTAGCGCGTTTTAGATTACGTCTTTTATAGTAGTTTTGATGGTAAAATATGTTATATAAATTTCAAAGATAGTAGAGGAAGATAATAGATTTATAGTAGAAAAAGAAGTAGCAAATATGTAAGATATATTCTTACTTAATTGCTATTTCTTACTGAAATATTTATTGAATATATAACGAGAAGATAACTGAATTGATCACTGTTTATTTTTTTATCTTCGTGTTATTTCTGTTTATTCTCTGCGATCCTATCCCCGTCGAAGAATCAATGAATGCCACAACCATATTCAAGTTGGAGCGTGGCCTGCAACACATAAAAATAATATGGTGTAATAAAGTTTTACACTTCCCATTTCGTTACGGGTCGCGACCATGGAGGGAGGAAGAAACGGTCGTTAGTATTAAGGTCATATTGCAATTGCTTTGCAACTGCGACATTAAACATTTTTCACACGTCAACTAAGTTTCAACGTGTTGTCTCCCTCCCTTTTAGTAACGTTCATTGCTATGCAGATGCTGATGACCCACATTTTTCGGGAATACGTCAACGAGTACCCCTAACCAACTTGAAGTCTAGATTTTGTTTAAACAAGTCTCGAATTGAGGCACACTCAATCTCGTCCAATTCATCCCTAAGATTATACAGGCTTCTCCTTTCACCGTCACTTTTTCACTATAGACACTTGTCGTGTCGCTTCATTTTGAAAAAAAATCCTTGTTGCCTCAACTAGTATCGGTATCATTGACATTTTCATATTTTATAATAAATAAATAAATAAACTATAATAAATAAAACCAGGACTTGTGTGTGAGTGAGTGCGTGTGTAAGGGTGAGTATGAGGTTATGTGTATGCGTGTGAGTATGTCTGTGTGTGTGTGTGTATATAATTGCAGATATTTTAAAATACTACTATACGGACCGTTCCTCTAATAGCCTTTTATTATATTCATAATTTAACTTTAATAACCACATTTAAATATTTTTTCTACTATCCCGGGAAGCTAGGGATGGGCTGAGCTAAGGGATGTATATTTATTATTTAATTTATGTTATTGTTAATAAACTTGATGAGCTTAGTAGAGCGGCCTTAGCTACGTCGCGTTTCATCTGGTTAAGGAAAGATATTGGTGACAATCACTGGTGACGAGGCATTCCATATTTGTCCGAACGCTTCTATCTCTTTACACCTTTGTTTAATTTGACAACGCATCCGCACAATTCCCTTATAGAGGATGAATGTGGGTATCACGTGCAACAATAATCACTTACCATCAGGTAAACTGTGTGCTAATTTGACATCTCCCTAATATCCTAAAAAATATAATAAATCCATAAATGAGTTTTAAGCCTCCCCTACGATACGATAACCGCAAAATAAAAGTTTAATGTAGATTATCGCGATCACATGTCGTTTTTATACAGGGGGATTATTGATAATCCTAGATTACTCTCGGAATACATCTAGTATAATTAAAAAAATATTATGTTCCATAACTGAAAAATGGGATAAAATGGGAATACAGTTTTATTTCATTTACGCAATTATTTAAATAAGATGTCCAAAATTTGCGCCGACCATTGTATACCATATCGATTGCGACCGTTATAGACTCCAGACGTCCCATTCGTCCTGATGCGTTGTGTATTTTTAGTTGGCTAAACGCCTTGACGTGATCTTCGTCACATGTACGAATTTGGCTCATTGAAATTTTGCACTTTGTATCAAATGAATATTACCTTGCATACCATATTGAATCTATTTTAACATCTCTTATTATTTTTAGGTTTCCCTGTAAATTGAGTATATTTTAAATTACCAATATTGACAAAATTTTAAGATTTTATTGTACTCTCTTTTGTATATTATTTTAAATTTTATTTTGAATTTATAAAAACTATTATCTTAGATTTTATTTTGAATTTTTTATTTTTATTCTTGTTCGTCGTTAAGTGATGGTGACAAGATTTCCCCGTGGTCGAAATAGACCAGGAGCGATTTCGACAACGGCGATATCTTTTGGTTTATCAGATGATCTTTACTGCAAAATATAACTTTATTCGACCAAACAAAGAGGCAGTTACTGTCGTCCTCTTCTCTAATGTCATGTAATGCACGTGAAAAGATCGGAGGAAGGTCCAGATGCAGTGTCAAGGACAGGTGTTATACACTCAACACACCCAGAGCCGAAACCAACAATTAATGATGCACAAATTTTGTTCCTTGGCTGGGAATCGAAAACGGAAAGAACTTGGCGGCAGTCAGGTAATCTAACCACTACGCCACATGGCCGTCAACTTCTTGGTCGGTTAATAACTAACTGGGGATAATGTTTGCGGGTGCATATTTTATTTTGAACCCTTTTACAGATTATTATCACGTAGGTTAGTTATGAGTCAGCGAGCCACTCCTGCGTCGTAGGAAATATAAATCAAATGGTTTTGTTAGGGAAGTTTTCGAGTCGACCACTGGCATAATTTCTGTTGATACGATGTCGATTATGGACGTATATAGTGGTTTATTTTGTTATGTACATTTATAAAAAAAGACTAGTAGTTCAGTCATATAACATCATTATTTCTAGAATTTTGATTTATTTATGAATTATATATTAAATATTATAACAATATTTATTTAAGTTTCATTGTTCACACTGGGATTCTTCAAGTAATACACCCGTGCCAGCTTTTTTAGAAGAGAGCTTATTCGATATTTTATTTATATTTTTGGCACGGTCACTGTTGGTAACCTAAATGGTGAAGAAGTTGCCAATAACATCGGTGAAGTAAATTTTATTGAAAAGTTGAAGTGATTGAAAATTATTTTTTATAGAAATTAGAATTTATAGAAATAATAGTTTTTCGCCTATTGTAGCTTATTTTTCACACTATGTTTACTGGTAGTGTTAAGTTAAAAAGTGCCTCCTCTCCAACAAGCGTATTGGAGCATAATATGCCGCACGTCTTCACTTCTCATCTTTGAAATATTTTTTTCACTCATTTCTTAAATATGCAGTTTTTTTAATGTTCGTATTTTTTTTACCGTCGAGCACATAGTAAGTTATCAATTTCTTTGATGGCCGACTTGGTTGACCATGAAAAGGAATGCCCGAATACTGAGCAATTACATAATATATACTTGAAATAGGTCTATATGTAATCCCGGCTTCCTAATAGTAATTCACAGAATACCCACGTTAAATAGCAGCCGCCGTGTTTCGTCTGGTCAGTGTAGGGATCCGGAGACCTTTCTTTACTGGTGATTAGCAATTCTATCTCAGTCGAATCAACAGACAACGAATCATAACGCATCTGCGTTATGATTCGTTGTCAAGGATGAACGTAGACGTCATGGGCCGCAAGAATCACTTACCTTCAGGTGAACTGTATGCTCGTTTGTTACTCTCAAAATAATAGTCAAAAAAATCTAAAAATGTTCAGTTAAAGACGATATATCTATGAAATGTATTGGAAAATACTAGAATCGATTTACTTTGACTCAATATTTATTACGCTCAGACCGTCTGGACGAGACGTCGATTCTATATTCTTTTCATCTCTCCAATCTAGTCTATATCTGAACAAAAACCTACTATCCCGGTAGTATGTCGTTGATTAGTTCGAAAATAAATAAAATTTACATTACATAATACATAGCGATAATTACACGAGCAACCACAGTGGCACTCCATTGCCCTCGTGTCCTATGGTAAATCTAAGAGCCTGTTCACCTGCCCCACTTATATAGTCCATAAGCATTAGATATGAAACTGCCAACGTTGCATGGCCAATATTTTACATATAAAATGAAGCCCTCGTTGTAGCGCTTGCATGCTCGTGTGAACAAGTTTTAAATTTTTTACGACCAAGGTAATATTATATTCATTAAATATTCGCACCTAAAACTTATGTAATATACGTAATTATAAGTTAAAAAGATATAATTATTCGATTGTTACGTTCTTAGTTCACCTGGCCTGGTTCCTCATAATGTCCCGGCTATATTATTAGACGACATACATTTCACGGTATGTTGTTGCGAGAAATCATTGTCGTCACCCTAAAGTGAAATTCCGTGACTACATTATGCAAGAAATTAACAAAGTAATTTTTTGATTTATTATTTATAATATTCCTGTCACAATAAATGTCTATGCCTCAATCTTTGTCTCGTATGTTTTCAAATTGCGGTACAATGATGGATAATTCTCTACAAAAATCCGGTGAATGAAAACGATGTACGTTTTTAATATCCTTACAACAGTACACAAAGGTACAGTTGTAGTAAAAGGACTGGAATAGTTTGCCCGCATCTGTTTCCCTCCGATTACAATGTGAGTGTTTTCAAGAGTAGAGTGAATAGGCATTTACTGAGCTAGTGCGGCCTTACCATCCAGGACTGCATTTCCGCTTAACTCCAGGTGGGATTGTGGTCAAGTACTTGTTTAAAAGTATAAAAAAAAAAGTACATTATGCATAATATTATAATTTAGCCTTACTTTATGCACAATACAACATCGCAACAATTAAGTCGAATGAATTATAAGCGATAAAGTGGTTGCTTCATGATTTTTGTATAACTAAATATGAAATATTGTTATACCGACATAGGATATAGGCGTTTGAGTAATTACAGTGAATTCACTGAGTTCATGAATGTTCTTAACATTCAGCGATGATAATGTGGTCCGGTGCGTTGCGGTTTCAGAAAAAATATTTGCAAACAAAGCTCTTTCTAGCTGAACTGCATTTGAATGGAAATTGCACGACCGAGCCCGCTCACTGCACAGATGAATTATCAACATTACGCTGCTGTGTTTAATATGGTGAGGGTAGGAGACAAAGGCCCCTTTACCCCATCATGTTACCCCGTTTTAGTACTCAGGGGTGAAAGCGTGTGTGTAACTATAATATTGAGGATGGATGTGGGACCATCAATCACTTACCATCACGTGTAAAGTGGTATCGTTGATCATCCTTAGTTATTCCTGCAGCCAATAACATATAAATAAATATATATATATATATATATATATATATATATATATATATATATATATATATATATATATATACGTGTACATTTCATGTAATTAATAACCCGCAGTTAGATCGTACGCGCAACGTGTCGTGTCCCTTGTGTTATAGTAGTTCCGTGTAATGCCTTACTGAAATAAATCTCAACCGTAAATAGACGGCCGTTAAAGTAAACGTGTGTTGTAACGTGGACACCTATACAAATATAGTTCGCGGGTATCGCTTCCTGTACTCTTTTAAGGCCAAAAGTCAACGGCCAAGTTCCGCTTTTTCCGGTAGACCTCTATCGCGTGACCATATATTTTTGACGTCCATTATATCACCGAGTATTGTATGTCCGCAAAAGTAAATTTATTGTCCACTATAGGTCGAATTGCTACATTTAATTGTAAAAATGTCTGATGACTAGTTGGATGTTCTGTTACCAGTAATTTAATCAAAGATTTCCATAACTCAGCATACGAAACACAGTATTGAGCTACCATATGAATCTGGATTGAGGAGTTAGTCCTTTTCAGGAACATCTGTGCTATTCGTGATAGAGCAATTATTACATATAGACAAACAAGCATTCAATTGCGCATCCGATCCGATCCTTAGATGCGATGTCGATGTGATTACTAAAGCATATGCCATTTCATCTCATTCCACCTATCTCAGGTGCTACAGTATATTATTTGGTTCATTAGTTGCATGGGACAGTCATCAAAAATTAAAAAAGTGATAATTTTGTTGCATAAGTAAATATGAGCTCTGTCTGGACTTTAACACATAAACGGCGACATTTAGTGTTAAATCAATGTACTTTGACAAGTAAACCTTGGCGCTATCACAGCATCATTACTTAGTTTAATTTTTGTTTACCGCATCTAACAATAATATTGTTATGTAAATTATAATATATATGAATATTATTTAGAAAAATATCGTATATCCTTATAATTGAAATATAATTTTATAGCGTTTTTTCATACATTTCGATAAAAAATGGTCAACCCATGGGCACAACTAAGATGCCTATTTTATCATTTAATAATAAATATAATTCACACAGTATAAGTTACACTACAGATATCCTTTTCATTAATTTAAAAAGCGACGTTCTTGTTTATTTTCCATGGCACTTTCTATAGAACATCTCCTTATGTGGCAGGAAATAAACCAATTCAGTCCAATATCAAAAGTTATAAAAATACCTCAAAACAGAGTTATTGCGACCACTTTTTTCTCATGAAATAACTAAGATCCATTGTTTTTTTTTTATTAGTAAAAATTATTTTTGGCTATTCCTGCTGCTAGTATGTCCTGTACCTTATTATTGTCTTATACTGGAGTCTTAAATGCTCAAAAATAGAATTTATTGCTTCCTTGTGGTTTTATTTTGCGGTGATATCTTTTAATGGATACCAGATAACATCAACTGAGCAGAATATATTATAGTTATGCAATCATTTACGCAGACACAGAAGTGGGCCTCGTCCCATTCCATTATATGATATATACATGTGCAGTAAGATCGGTGGTAGGTTCAAATGTCGTATTATAGAAACACACCCAGATCAGAACACCATCAATTTGTGTACCATGATGATTATACGGGTGGCATCAAACGCAGCACAAATCACTCTTGACTAAACATGCCAAGCAACCATAAAATAATAATAATGATAATAATAATAATTGTTTTTTTTAACTTTAATAATATCAAATTCAATAGATTCGAAGAACGAATACGGTAATATAATTATATTGAAATAGCTTGTTTTCCAAATTAATCTTTACATCGTGGGACTGGTTATGGAGTTGCGCACACATAAAACCTAGCGGACTGTCGTTACGGAATGTTCGGCTTCCATATTTCCATTCGTTTTTGATATGCGAAAGTGTCTATAAGTTTGGAAATCATTGAATATCTTATATAAGAAGCCTAGAAATTCTTTAGCACTACTTTCACTTTTTGAAAAGGGCCTTGATATCGATATTCACATAAATTATCTACCGGAAGTGGTCATTGAACAAAACTTTTCTGATTATTATGATTTTTATAATAATTTTTATAAATCGTATGTTTACAGTTATTTAATTAATTTAATTATACCACTGTACAATGTTAAGCATATTATATATTCACTTAGCAACTTAGCACATTCCTCCCCATTCTAGTTAGAGAGATTATTTAATCAACTGCAAGAAAAGTGTTGTTAGATTTAACTGCAATGAATTTCGCCTCAGTAGGTTTTCATAATGAGGAAATAAGTCGCAGTTATTAGAACTTACATAGTTAAATTGGCAACGGAAAGCGTCGGGGGGGCAAGGGGGTAAACGGGGAGGATGAAAGTGAAACGCGTGGTCGTTCAACTCGGCACGCGCCTGCATCCTCCGCGTGCTCTCGTTGCTTGTATTGTACTTATGATTTCGTTGCTACTGATTCTTACCGGCCTGCCATCGTTATATAATTAAATAACGTAAAACATCGTTATTTAAACTTTCTTTACTTTTTTTTAAAAATCAATATATGGTAATAGACATTGATATTAATCTCCTTCAAGTCTTAATCTATACAGGTTGAATAATGATATTCAAAATGCTGTATCTTACATGATAAAAACGTAAACCCTGTCCGAATGGAAAGTGGAATGGAGATGATGTATTTTTACATTCAAAGAAATGCAAACACTCTTTGTCTCTTTCATTTCGTGATTCACGACTACGGTTTTATAGAACTCTTAAACGGGCCCGGAAAGTTAAAATCTTTAGAGGGATTACTGTCGCCAGTAAAGAAAAAATATAACTTTTAGTAATTTAATATTTTATCAAGCTACTAAAAGTTATTATGCCAGGATGTAAAATAAATGTGTTTATTTAACTATAATACTAAATATATATAAATGTGCCAATTAAAGAAATATTAGTTACCTCTAGTTTTTAGCAGCACCATAAATGGGTAGGTAAAATACTACTAAAATATTAGTAGAAAAGGTAGGAAACTGTTTTGAATGTGAGTCCGTGGTGAGTGTAGGGGTCCGGGGACCGAACTAAGGCTGATGAGACGTTCCATCTCAGTCCTTAAGGATCGACGTAGTTGTCATGGGCCGCTGTCATCGCATATCATCAGGTGGTCTGTGTGACCATCAGTTGAATTGTGTGCTCATTTGTCACCCCAAGTATTATACAAAAAAAAACCTAAACGGTACAAACTGAAACAATGCTAGTCGTTTACGTTTAGCACATTATGTTGAGTTGGGACCGATTTGTGACATATAAAATCTGATATATTATTTTGAGCACTGCTTAAATTGTATGTCTCTAGTGTCAAATGTTTGTTGTTACAAATATATGTTCCTCCCTTTAGATAGCGATCCGAGTCGAGGTTTCGTACCTCACTATGAGGGGCCCTCGGATTGTATTATCGCCCCCCTCTGTTGTCGTCGACGTTCTTCGTCCACAGGGGTCGGAGCGCAGCGTTTTGCAGCATCGTCGTTGTCTCCTTACTCAGCGGTCCTCCCGCTCGCGTATCTATTTAGATAAAGCTGTAGAGGTCACTGGACCAACAGCAATACTCATACACAAAAAAACAAAAACCAATATATGTGTTATCTTTCTTTCTTTTAAATAAGTATGTACTAATGATGTTTATGCATTAAATGACTCGATTACAAACGAATGACCCACTCATCGAAAGTTATACACATCGACCTTTAAAAAGAAATTATCGTATCCTATTGTAGAACACGAGCACTCTATTTTCATCAACTTTTGTGTTTGTGTCAAAGACATCGAATATCACTATCCCGAACTTTGACGAGTATATACTATAGTCTAATTCTAAAGTCTCTACTATATTACAAATATCTACTATATAAGAAAACGTGGTGATTAATTTAAAACTATTTCCTTTATATGCAGTTGGTACATAGTGAGTCAAACAAGTCTGCAGTAATATTGATACCATATTAGTATTATTGTATCATTGCTGACACTTATTATTTATACACGTACATGATCTATCAAGTAGAATGGATTCCAATTAAAATTGCAATCTTTTATAATATTTGTTTTTTTTTTATTTCTAAAGTTGACAAGGAGCATTTAATTTAACCTACTGGGGTAACACCAAACTTGCGCCACTTCTTCTCCAGCGCCAACGCATTGCCATCAGGTGAACTGTGTGCTCGTTTGTAACTCTCAATGTTATAAATAAAAAAAAAGTAAATACTACTACCAGGAAAGCCCGATCGACTAGGCATGCCGCAGTTCGAAGTTCAAAGAGGCTGTACCATTGCATTATAACTGTTTTATTGTGGTATATATCGGGCGAAGACAGTTATATATATTGACCACGGCGTACATCAGGTTATCCTTGAATTGTCAACGGAGTCCATAATACTTTTGCATACAAATTCATACACAAAAATACACACGTTTGGCGTCCACGATTGGATGCAAAACCACTTATTGTATATACACTACATGTCCATAACCGAAGACCAATTATCTCCGTGATAAATTGACTTCCTGCAATGTCGCGGCTCTTCAGCATATTTATATGAATCCAAAGGAGTGGTCGGTCATGTACGATAACGATAGTCCTTTCTTTTGATCAAACGAAACGCAGTAGCGCAAAGAACTATATTTTCAAAATCAGTCCACAATGGCATCGGTGCATTCGTGAGGTGGTCCTGGAGTCCCACCCAAGAACCTGGGAGTCGGCAAGCGCGGGGATTTTTAAAGTCCCAACAAATATAGGTTGTCATTTGACGAATGACTTACCTGTTTTTCATAAAATTAATTTCTTATCACTTGAAAATAAAATGAGATTTTTTATTGTTTCTACCAATTTTAATCATTTGGTCATCGTATTAACACATAATGATACCGCGTGCGTCCTTGAAATCTGTTATGTACACAGATGTGTCCAACGTATTTCATTTACATTATTCATTGAATATTGCTTCGTTGTTTCTCTCTGGGATTGTTGTAGATATCTTCGTTTTAGTAACAATATTAATCATTTTTTACTCACAGACTACCTTAAAGCCAAATAGCGTAACTTCTCCACCTGGAGCTCTTTCTGGAATATGGGTCGGAGGTTGCCCTATTAAAAGTACACAATGAAAGCCGTGCTAGAAGATATCCTCCCTTTAGATAGCGATCCGAGTCGAGGTTTCGTACCTCCTTATGAGGGGCAGGATTGTCGTCCCCCTCTGTCGTCGACGTCGACGTTCGTCCACAGGTGTCGGAGTGCAGTGTTGGTGCACCAGCAGTCTCTGCGCCAGCTTCGCAGCATCGTCGTTGTCTCCCTACTCAGCGGGCCTCCTGCTCGCGAGTCTAATTAAATAAAGCTGTAAAGGTCTCTGGACCAACAGCAATACTCAGACACTAAAAAAAAAGCTAGAAGATATCCGCGCCAAAACTCTATCGTTGGTAAAAAAATCTCATCATAAAAGCAGAACGACATCCATCTGAGAGGGTCGAGCTTTAATTTTTTTTTTACATTGAGTGTAATAAACGAGCACACAGTTCACCTGATCGTAAGTGATTCCTGCGGCCCATGAAAGCGTGATCCTAACGTGGTCGAGCTGATTCATTCATTCTTCTGTTAACTTGTACGTTGCGTGCCGTTTCGGGCTAAATTGCTTTCGCCGGTTCCTTCCATTTTCTGGACTGATTGGTCTTTATTTATTTGATTGTATTGTATTTGTATGATTTTATTTATTTTGGTACTTTTCCGTTAGTCGGGCGCAAATGTCGCCAATTATGTACCAAACGCGAGCCAAGTCGCCAAGCGAAACATGACTAGACAGTCAGCGAAATAAAAGTCTTTCAACGTTTAACACAAAAGACGTTCGACAATAAACAAGTATTAATTAATAGTAAGCAAAACAAGTTCAACTATAAACAAATATTAATGAATTGTAAACAATACAGTACCATACCGTACAGTATAATAACATTACCAAAAGTAATGTATCTAACCTAACCTAGCCCATCAAAACGTACTCTGACACAAAAATACAGTTTCATTTCACGATTCTGATCGCATGATGCATTCTTTGCCAAATTACGTTTCTCATAAAAAAAGAGACTGCATCTTCTTCTGGCTAAATCCCAAATTTTCATCTTTTTTTTTTGCAAAAATTAAGGCAAAAACAAAAGGAAACCATACTTTGTTTTGAATTTATTCAGAGAATAGAGCAGATGGCCCCAAAACAAACATTCCCCGTATTCTAAGAAATTTGTAGGAATTATACATTATTAGGAGATTTTTCGCTTGCACCCGACAAACAGAAAAGTATCTTTATTTTTATCTCTTTTAATATTATTTTATAGTGCTTTTTATATACTTTATTGACCAACTAGACAAAGATGACTAAGTATAATAATATCATAATTTGTTAGTAATATTGCGACGTGACGTAGTGGTTAAATACTGCTTTGCTACTGATCATAGGTTCCATTTCCTGCCGAAAAAAAAACATTTGTGAATAACTTATAGCCTGGATATGTTGTCATGTCCTGGATGCTGCACATGAATATTCCTCCTGTATCTTATTGCACATTCATTATACGTACAAGGAGTTTGTGTATGTGCGAGTGCTTACGGCACTAAAATGAATCCTGCGCAGTTGATATCACGGGTAATAACCAGAAGATATCGCAACGATTAGTTAGGCGAGAGCACTTGCTTTTTTTACATGAATTTATTGGTAATATGTTACGTAGACAAGCGAATACTGCGCATATTAAATATCTTGAATGTAAACAAGTTTGTTAGTTTGTAGATTAATCTTTATGTAAAAGGAGTGTCGTAAAGTAAAGACTTTTACACTCAGTTAACTAACAGTCATTAGTGGGTCTGATACTGCTTCAAACAGTAGAGTGCACCGCATGCCAGTAGGTTGTTATTTGGTGAAAGATCAAGGAAGAGAAGTGATGATTACGGCCGTCTGACCAATTTAGGCCAAGGCGATATCTTCTGGCTGTTCATTCTATCTATTAAACATTTTAGTTTTACATATATATATTATTATTCCTGATTTGGACACCAAGTCTATAGTGTACATGCAGGTCTCACTTATATTATTTATTTAAATGATTGGTGGAAAAGATATTTATCTGTAATGGTTTTTTTAATTTTCTCATAAAGTTGCATGTTATTTTGTTGCACATTTTATAATGTAACGTTGAGTTGATGTCTACACTACACGCTATAGGTAACGGTAAAATGTGTGGGCCAATGTTTTAATTGGCAATTGTTATGATTCGTTACCAATACTTCTATATAATTCTAGCTATGTATTTGTATATTGCTTTTTAATGTTACACGCATTTTAAAATAAATTAAAATGTATAGTGCGTAACTAATACGACGTCGTAGACGAACATTATATTTTTCACTTCCTGTGCCTGCGATTTCATACGGGTAAACATGTATTATCTACGCGCGCTAGTAGCATATGAATGTTTTTTTTACAACCGATTTAAATGAAACAAACAAATATATTATCCCAAGCTTATTTCAATACATCACTTAACACCACATCCAAATTGATTGCGCCGTTGCGGAGATTATCGTTTTTTTTTATAACAAATAAATGGCAAACGAACAAGCAGCTCACTTGATAGTAATCGATTACTGCCAACAAGAAGAATAAACAGGGAAACTGATGGAAACTATTATGTTTAATTATATAAGGAATGACAAAACAGTGAGTAGTGCATCTTTCGGTGTGCGTTTCCTGTTCGGGACTCCATTCATCCTTGAAACATAATGCGGATGTGTGGACTATCCCGAGAACTAAGACGGAATGCATCGTCACCCTTTTTTACAACTTATTATTTTGTGTTATTACTATCAATATTACATACATTGTGTAAGTAGTAAGTCGTACTGATGTCGTGTCTATTACGACCACGACGGTTTAGTTATTACGAGATCATATCAACTACGCAGAATATATTATAGTGCCGAAGCTTTTAATGAAGTTCATTCGTTCATCCCATCCCTAGTCCAATGTAAGCCAGTGTAGTGAAATATGAACGGAGAAAGGTTCAGATACATACCATACAAATATTGCACATCGCTCCATCGAACCGGGAACTCGCGACGCAACGTTCATGTATCCTAACTTCTGTCGCCGTCGCGGCGTGCGTATTCTGATTATTATAACACTATTCCTATCAATTACATTAGTATTAGTTCAGCTAACTCGACGGGGCTCTGAGGGGGGCAGGGGTAGGTATTTATTTCCCGTATATAATTTTACTTATATACTTATTTCCTTGTTATTTTAACTGTGTGTTATAAAGTGCCCTGTACCAATAGAGATGTCTTCTTTTTTCTTTCAGTAGTAAGATTTCCCCCTTTCCTTTGCATACCGGACGAAATACAGTAGCTCGCTTATCATTAATCTCACACCGCGATCAGTATGTCGGCAGTAGTCTACGATATGTCGTGGAGCTGTTTTACCATCGACCATGAGTTCCAGTGATTATCTTTTCATTTGCATGATAATTGCACAATTAGCGGCAGTCGTATATGAATCACTCGCGATGCGAACAAAACGAGGACGTGCCCGATCGTGCGTGCGTTTCGTGCAAGAATTCACAACTTTATATATAGACAGATGGTTAGTTGTATGGTGGAATGGTTCCGAAATCGAATACACGTAGAACGTCATCGTTGTTAATAATGATGTCTCCGAGATAACCAGGTCTCCGATTCCCTCGACACTCGTCGTACGGAACATTGCATTGTTATACTTTTAGACTTTAGTAGTCTGTGAGAATTTACCCAGGTGACGGGGCGGTGACAATGGAAGAGGCTAAAGGAGCTTGTAGCCAAGAGGTATGCTGAATTATGGAACATATTGTACTAGCGTACATAAATATATATGAGAGACAAAAACAGTAGACGGGGCACTGATAAAAAGTAATAAAAAGAAGTTATGAATCCTTTTTTTTAATTTGTAGTCTAAGTTATTCACTAATATTAAATACAAATACACACGCTCAAACTTATTTACGAACGTGGTAATCAAGCCCACTGGACGTCGACTTTGAAAATACTTGAATATTTGAAAGTTCAAATATATTTTGGAGTAAAAATAATGTTACATATATTATGTAGCCCATAGACAAGTGTTGTGTAATGGAATCGCGACTGCGTTAGATCGGTTCGTGCAAATGCGAACAATTACCATGTCCGTGTGTTTGCAATAGCGGACACGCTTCAAGTCTATTTGACGCATAACTCATTCCACACAAGGCTACCTACCATATGTCGTGTTACTCCCTTATGTCTCGAAACTTGCTATCGTAACAATTAAATAGGCGGTCAATTACGTATTTTAAGCTCAATAAACGATTTTAAAGCTTTTTCTTTATTTAGATTGATGGCCGTCAAATGTTTTTTTGTTTAAAATATTTAAATGAAAGTGTGATTTGATTTTATCAGCTATTATTAGCTATTTTTTTTACAGAGGATTATATATTTAAGATGGATGAAATTATTTGCGACATCTCTGTTATATTTAGATAGATAGAAAAACCCACAGAGGTGATTAGTAAAGATAAAAATTGGATTTAATATAACATTCCAAATAATTTTTACCAAAATGTTGACAATGTTGATGGGCGGGACGTTATATATGGATATAGAGAAAGTGCGATTTCTGGGTTGCCATCTTACAAACGATTCTCTTTTACCCGTAAACTGTAAAAATGTGGGCGCTTAACCGGTTTTAAATCTTAACAGCTACAAAGCTAGCTGTAGCGATTGACTCGGCTGGGGAAGCATCACGGTTTTCATATGACAAACTAAAAATAGTAACTTAGCGGCAGTTGTTTAGTTATGTGAGAAACCCAATGGGGAATTTCATCTTAATATATAATATGTCAACGCTTCTATCTTTAACAGCAGGAATCACTTGTGTGCTCGTTTTTCATTCCTAATTTCCATTTATATCTAATATCTACCTAAAAATTATAATAAAAAAAGGTAGGTTAGGAGATAGATTCTCTGATTGAGTCGAATTTACGGAGATCTTAAAGAAATTCTTGGTTAGCACAGGTGAAGGATTTCTGAGTAATTCACAAAATAATTCTTTCTCAGCTGAGAATCTAACCGAGGACCAACGATGCCACCGTACGTATCGATGGTATATGCCACTTTAAGCATAGATACTTAATGTTATAGATACTTTAGCCTTTGGTATGTAATTAATCAAATATTGTAAATGCCTATTACAATACCGAATGAAATCCCTACATCACTGATGGATCATTATTTCTAGGTACCCACATACGTGTACTAAATAAAACTATTGGTACTTTATACTTTTTGTTCTCAAAACCGCATGGTGGGTAAGCTATGGTCAGCTTTAGCACAGCCGCCATTCGATAATCCATTGACAACTTTTTTCTCTTTAAGATCAAGAGATTACAACTGACCTCCTTTTTTTTAAATTGTAGGCTGTCCAGTTGACTATGGTTATTGAAGATTCAATAAGTTGCCAGATAGTTGAAAGACTTTAATTATTTTGTAAAAAAATCAAAAAAGAAAGCTTCCTACTTAACTAATAAAAACTAACTTCACTAGTTCCAATGAAAGATATGAGCAAATAATTATAACTGAAAAATTATATATATATAAATTTACAGTTGTTTTACTGTGTTATTTATAAATCTAGAATTATCTATTATACAGACAAGTGGCCCTTTCAAACCGTAACTTTTATAGAAAGAATATACTTTGTTGGAAGGAAGCAATGTTTTCTGTGAATCACAGCATCCTGTATTGCATCCGTTGCTGCTTGTAGGGCGCCTCGGGATGTTGTTCAAGTGGACATATGCGAACACAAAACGTTGGTTGTTTTCAAATCCTGCTAACTGTATTTCCCCTATATTTATTAATTTAAGTTACTATTATATATAAATAAAAACTTCGACTAAAAATCTGTTTATTTTTATATCACTTATAATAAGTATACACGCATGCCTTTTTTTAAAAAAAAACTTAACAACATAAACTATAGATATATAATAATGAACTGTAGGCTATATCATATAAAATAATATATGGTTTGAATTTTTAACAAATTAACAAAAATAAACATCAGCAAGGCCCAACTGGATACATCGATTATAGATAATTCGTTTCTGTTGATGATTAGAATTACAAATATACATATACAATATATTGCCCTACGATCAGGCTTGCTTTTTTTTCGGGCTGACGGCCGCTGTTAGTCCGAGGGCTTTTACAGTTTCAAAGAAAGGTTGAAAGGTGACCGAACGCTTATGGTGCTCAGCCAAGACATTTTTAGTGGGTACAACCTGTACAAGGGCTCCCGAGAGGGAACCTCGGCTTGTACTATTAGATTACCCTGTTACGCGAGAACAACTGACACGAGGGTGCCCGAAAGGGCCGAACCTCGGCTCGGTTAGTTGCTTCTGACTATGGATTATCTAAATTAATATCAATATTATTATTAACTATCTGTACTACCACGGAACGGAATGCGTAGAAGCTGGAGGAGAAGTGGCGCAAGAAACTCCAGCGACACTTCTATCAGTGTTGAGTGGTGAGAACCGGCCTGTGACATGGCGGTACCGCGAATAATTTTGTTTGCGACGCCCTCGCCGTCATCGGGGGCGGTATGATGGTGCAGTGTATGTGTGTAGTGTTTTATGGAGGGCTTGGGCCCTGGTGGTCGCATCGTTTGGGTCGGCGAGTTCGTGCCTCGGTCTCTTTCGGACGCGGGTAAAGTTGTGATTCGTGATGGGAATGTAAGTGGCGGCAGTTACAATCAGCTGGTTTGGGTCTGTGACGGCAGAGTCGAAGAATCGGCATGAAGCCTGCTTCAGGTACTGAGCTATGATCGGGAGCTCAAGATGTGAAGATTTTCATAACGCAAGAACCACGGCGCACCGGAAGCCTTGCGCATGAAGCGATTTTGGATTACCTAAAGTCGGTGAATGAGACGCGGAGAGGCATGCGCAAAGACGGGGCTTGCGTATGTCATTATGGGTTGAATGCACGTTTTGTAAATTGTAATTTTATTACGTAGGGACATTTTGCTATTTTTACTAAGTAACGTGTGCAAACGACCTAGGGTGAACGCTACTCGATTCCGTACGCGGTTGATGTGCGGACCGAAGACTTTCTGACTGTCTTTTCCTAGGGGATTGGACGATCAAATAGCTCTATGGTTGGGAGATGCGGCGTTTTGTTGTGCCGAGAGAAGTACATGGCTGCACTTTTGGTGGGGTTAACCTCGATCCTCCATTACCTAAACCGTTTCCCTGAGGTGTTGGCTGCGGATTGGAACCGTTTACAGGTAGCGTCTGGAATCAGGCTCGAATGTATAACAATTCAAGTAGGATTTTGATATGTGGAGATTAAACGAGACCAACGACTCTGATGAAATATCGTTTTCCCGTAATATTGCTTACAACGTCGCATTTTTTATTGTGAATTTAAGGGTGACAAACTATCAACTGATAGTGACTGATTATCTATATTCAACAAATATTAAATATGCACATGTATCTTGACTCCTGAGGACTGAGAGGTATTGCCTCCTTAACAGTACATAAATAAGTTTGCCTACTGCTTACACTATACGAAACATGCTACGTACTATTGTAGTTAGAAAATATTGGTGTAGTTTTGTTGATATTCTAATAGCTATCCAAGTTGCTACTTCGTAGGAACGTTACAATCAATGCATCTTTCCACGCTCCAACGATTCGGTTATCGTTCACTCAGTGACTGCGAGTGTGGAATAGCGCAATTTCCTCTCCATTACAAAGCTTTTAATAATCTATCTAGCAATCGTATTAACTTTCTTTGGATGACCGTTTACTATTTTAAATATTTATATATGCTAAGTGGCTTAGTGGTCGGTGTACACTGGCGGTTGCGATGCGAAATCTGACTTTCATTACTTATTATTATTATTATTACATTGAGAGTAATAACCTAGCACACAGTTCACCTGATGGTACGTGACTCCTGCGACCCATGACACACACATTCATCCTCGACAAGGAATCATAATGAAGATGCATTGCGACCCTTGAGGAGATGAAATGCCTCGTCTCCAATAAACAACTCCGGTCTCCAGATTCCTACACTCAACAGAAGAAACACAGCAGCGTCGTGCTGCTATTACAAGCTGGTGTTCTGTGAGGTCGTGGTCCTCTTACCCCGGTCCAGCTGACGCATTTATTCTGCCTTGACAAAGAATCACAATGCAGATGCGTTGTGATCCTTGTGGGCTGAGATGGAATGACTAGTCACCAGTAATAAAGCTCTCCGGATCCCTACACTCACCAGACGAAACACAGCAGCATTATGCTGATTATGATGATAGTGATTCCTGCTGCTCGTGACACCCAT
The DNA here is from genome assembly GCA_029286865.1 of Teinopalpus imperialis. Lineage (NCBI taxonomy): Eukaryota > Metazoa > Arthropoda > Insecta > Lepidoptera > Papilionidae > Teinopalpus > Teinopalpus imperialis. The sequence continues at coordinate 5,085,404 of JAGSMU010000021.1, forward strand.
ATTCATTCTCGATAAGGAATTAAAATGCAGATGTGGTGTCCTCCCTGAAGACTAAGATGGAATGTCTCAGCAGTTACCAGTCGATGCACATAATTATTATACAGCTGTTCTAAGCTGGTATTCGGTGAAGGCGTGGTCCTTTCCCGATCGAAACCACCCATTCAGGCGGCAGATAATAGAATAGATAGAATAAACTGCAACGTCGCTCTACCATTTTTAGACAATATTTTGTTGTTTCGTCGTTAAAACTTGAATAAAATTTCTAACAAAACCAATTGGACATTGTGCTTAAATTTCACTTTCGACAACTGCTATATGTCGACGTTGAAATTGGGACGCTTTCTTTTATTTGTATCGCGCTGGGTGCAGTTATCTATTCTAAACTTTTTTTTCTAACGGAATTAAAATTACGTCTACAAAATTATTCTTAAAAATAAATTTGTTTTAATAAAATAAAAAAATTATATTCTACAGATAGACCTATCGTGTAGTTTCATTATTTTTTAAACTGATGTAATGTGTAATTTATTTTATATTTACGTGGTAATTTGCGCGCTTCGTTATCTGAAATTTCATATTGCAATTTTTTACAACCTTGAAAGTTGTTTGTTGATTGCGCCTTCGTGAACGTCATTATTTTATTAAACAATGTTAAAAATAATAGTAAATGATTACTTAATTATGTTGAGATTCATTTATTTTTAAAGATAATGAGGTTTATAATTAATTTATATCCAATCATTTGAGGGTTGAAATAGAAAAGGATGAGAATATTAATTCATCAAAACTAATGGAGAGTTTCTTCCTCTCCTTTGTATTCACTATCTTTATTTGTAAGTATGTTTTTCGCCCCACAAATGCAAGGATATAATTATAAATAAAGTTGATTAAGTTAAATAAAATCAAAAGACGTTGTTGAAGCCATTCATTTGATGCCGTTTTACATCTTATCCATAGTGATAACGCGTCAATGCCAGTAAAGATAAAGGTTTATATTGAAATTCATGTATTTTGTATGGGTTGTTACGTCGTTATTATAAAATTATTTAATATTTGTAACTTTTAACCGAAAATTCTTGTAACACTAACACTATGGACTTTTTTGGCTTGTCTTGTAGTCGAGGATTGATGATAAGATGTGATGGTAGGCTTCTTCGGATAAATTGCTCGTATCACCTTGCTTTAATACAAGAAAAATATTTTTTTTATTTCTTCTTTGGAATGTATACTTTTTTTAAGAATATGAAATTATTATTTTCAAATATTGTGATTTGGCGGATTACACCGAGTGTTTTTCATGCGGTATTAAATAAAAAAAAGTATTTTAAATGGACAGACAATTTCCGTGCTGTTCTATTGCATGGATTTTTTGTCTAATAACATTTATGGAGATAGCTTGTGCTACGTAAAATGTAATGTTTGCTTTGTTAACTTTTAGGCGATACAGCAGATTAAGAAAATTAATCTCCTCTATATTACTACACTATCTATTCCATCCTATAACATTGACGGTCTCTTGTAGTAATTGTCTGTGTTGCGAGTTCTAGGTTCTATAGCCAGCCTTTCCCATTCCCTGCCGAGGAGCAATATTTGTATATCGGTGTGGTCGTATGTATAACCGCCTATCCCTTACTCATGATTTTCATTATTTGAATCATCCTCCGATCTCGTTGCACATTTGTGAAGATTTTAAAACGTCAATTGCTAGTAATTATTTCATTACGCGCGCGCACGATTAAAAGATATCGTTGCGGTAGTAGTAATCGATCAGGAAAACGTCACGTTTTAATAAGATTTCCTTATTTTTTTTTCTATAGATATAAATAGATATAGACGGTAATATATATAAATATTTATTGAGTCTTCCGTTCATTTTGTCCACAGATGATGAAGCGAACTTAGTGCAAGAGGCGTATCCTGACGTGGGCCGACATGAACTCGGACATACACCGTCACCAAGCCCATCCACCGCTTATCCAGGTTAGTAAAGTTCGTTTCTACTTCGACCGCTTTAGATGATTAGACGATGGTAAAAAAAGTCTTGCACGACACGTGTTATTTAAAACAGGCTAGATTTAAAAATTATCCTCTACCGTTTTATTTTCATTATTTTTTTTAAAAAAATTGAAATAAACAACAGTTTTGTTGCGTCACGCGTAGCAAACCAATAAGCGACTGAAACCCGTGAATCATGATATCACAGTATAATATCCAAACATAGTCGTATATTTTATACAGTGAGCTCCTTTGAAAACATTGGAGTCCCTTGGAGCTTCTGGCGGAGATCACCCCCTATTTGTCCTACGATCAAAGGAAAAAAAAATATTCGTAACTAGCCATCGCGCTACAGGCGTGCCCAGTGTGAAGGCTGCAGTTAACTCCCAAGTGTGAATAAAAAAGGCGTTAGATTTTTTTCTTTTCTAAATATGTTACCTTGGGTTTCTTTTCTTTTCTCTCTATGTGTCTCTCTAGCGCTTTAATATTTTTTTTTACTTTTTTCATTAAGGTCAATGCGAAGTGCACCTCAATTGTGTAGCTTACAAAAATTATATACATTCATCGCCATCTTTTCAATCCATCACTAGTTCATCATCTTCTCAGAGGCCTCTCCACCAGAATTCCATGTTACATACACGGAATTCTGCTGGAGTAATATTCTTGATGGTAAATGATTCCCGCGGCTCATGAGACCAATATTACACCATTGCTATGGAATCGTATGCAAATGCATTCTCACACCTCTGAGGCCTTAAACGGAATACCTCACATCTATTAATAGGGTGTCAGGTTTCTTTCACTAGACGTAACAATGTAATGTTATCCTACTATTACTACTACTATTAAGCTGGTATCTTAATTCTCTTGATTTTCTCTATAATCCTTATAGTGAATAAATCATAAGTTGATAAATTTTGAATTTTTAAATTAATCAAAATATCTAATATTTTTAATTTTTTTTGTTCAAATTTTATCCTCGTCAACTCGGTGGTTGGCAATCGACCACTGTTCGCTTTACGCGAATTTTCCTGCCAGGCACAAATACTCTGTGGAATGTATATACTAATATTACTCATAGAAAATCTACGATATATATTTGCACAAAGGTATATTTATTAATGAAATAATGGACTGCGAAATTTTAATTCGTAAGTTCCAACCCACTGACGTCGTGAACCATCTATTAGTAGAACTATTTAATCGTATTTGGAGTCCTTAACGGGAATTTTAGTAGTATTAGTAGAATCATTTCTAAAAAAAACTACGTGATGCCCAGACTGTACTTGGACAAAGCAACATTACCATTTGTATGCAAAGGCTGGTACGAGCCCAGCTACATATCACGTTGCCGCAAGACATAACAATAACACTGGATTAATTAACTACGGAATGTATTGGAATGAAATACTAATGGATGTTTTGCAATGGTTTTGTTATTAATAATTACATTAGTACTAAGCGCATAATTATTTACTCGTCTAACGTCTGAACAAACGAAATGTATAACCATATCAACACTAAGTTACGGTGTCTAGCGACTGGCAATGCTAGTTTTATTAAAAAGAAACCAGCAATCTTATTTAGTTCAGATTTAGCTTCGATTCATACTGTGTGTATAGCAAAATATTAATTTATATCTTCAAGCTTTCGTTTTATGCAAGGAAGTCGAATATAACAATCAATATGATCTTTTTGACGCTAAGTTCATACTTAGTCATCAAACGAGCCCACAGTTCACCTGATGGTAAGTGATTGCAGTCCGTCTGAACCTATCCTCAACCAAACAATCAAAATCAAACCAAGATGCGGTATCACCTCTGAGCACTTAAGTGGAATGCCTTGTTAACCGTATGTAATTTGGTTTCCCGAATTTTTATTTTTAGCGTTGTATTGCATTTTCTAGTTAGTATTCTGTGTGACCATGGCGCTTCCTCGATTGTGACATCACTCCCCAGATTACCACCAAACACTATCTTGAGTAACCATAAACAAACTTATACTGGTCACTCCACCTGCTACGGGCTCCTTTGGAAAACGTAGCGGTGTTTTTAAGTTCTCGGAATGAGGGACAAGATGTATTTTTCCTTTTCAATATATGAAAGAACATACCACGTTAATTTTACAGCGGCGTGAACATTGTCTGTGCCAAGATGATCATGAAGAATTTATAAACGGTCGTATCAGATACTCCAACAATTTCTTAGTTGTTCTATAGCAGAGCATCTAGCAATAATACTTTTTACTATTACAAGAATTTCTGGAGGAAAGATACTTGTAAACCATTGTTTTTCCGTCTTCTATTATGGTTCGAACAGACTTTTTATGTGTGGTAAGGAACTTGGTGACGGTACGAACTTCAAAGACTAATGACAACTATGATAAATCTTCGTATTTATACTAATTATGAGTCGCTGAACACTTTAGGACCTAAAAGGGATATCTCATCCCCCTCCAACCACACCATTCCGCGAACTTAAAAATACACCCTCGTAGTTGCCACTCGAAGTTCTTTCCGATCCATCGTTGGGTACTACGTGCTACATAACAGGTAACATTGCCACCTTGGTTCAACCGCGTCTGTCCTCATTACGTGCATACTAAAGATACCATAATATATTCTAAACACATCATCTCGTAATAACGAGATGGCGCAGTCGTAGACCTTCGCCCTGTACGTAGGTAGCACATCAGTCATTAATCAATTTTCAAGCAACATTTATTTAATTACGGATTTTTTTTAATGCATCCCATTGCTGGGTCTTAAGAAAGAGTACTGAAGCAAATTACGCCACGCTGAACCGCTGCGGATTGGCGGACTTTTATTTATTAATTTCACACAAAAATCCCATTAGTTGTTTTTTTTTATAATAATAGGGGTAATAATAAACGAGCACACGGATCATCTGATGGTAAGGGTTGCCTGTGGCACATGACGTCTACATTTGTCCCAACAAAGATCCACCTTTGTGTTTTTGGTTTCGGAGGGAAATCTTCACACTTACCCTGCCTCCTGGAGGGAAGATAAGGTTCTGTGTGATCTGTACCTACTTAAACCCCTCAGTGGGTGGCCACACATGGCCTTAGTCCATAGAAGGGATTCCGGGATCTCCTACGGAACGCAACAGTGTCCCACTGCACTGAGCCTAAAGCACTTCCCAATCCCATTCTCAATCTCCATTTTGCGTCTTCGCTATCCTGAACGATGAAAGCCCCAACTCTGACCGCGAAACCGTAATCCCCTTTTAGGCAACTTATACGCTAGATAGGGGGTAATTTAACTCTATGCTTAAAGTCCGGGACCAAAGGGCTGATCCACAATAAAGATCCTCATCCCTGATGACCAACATAGATTGTTACCCGTGATGGGGTGTCCTGATCCTTATACTGACCATACAAAACAGTGCAGTGTTGTGCTGCTATTATTTAAAATAGCAACAACGGTGCCGTGTTTCGTTTGGTAAGTGTAGGAAACGCGAGACCCAATTACTGACAACGAGGCGTTTTATTTAAGTCTTTAGGAGTAAGAACGCATGTTCATCTTGAATCTTTGTTGGGGATAGATTTAATCTTAATGTAAATTGAAAATATTGTTATATCACAGTCATCATTTACCATCAGATGACCCGTGTGCATGTACGAGGTGTGACCCAAAAGTAATGATAATAAATATTATACACGGTGATTTTAGTTTAAAAAATAATTTAGTTCATTTTATTTTAGTTTTTATTTTTATTTTATTACATTGTAAGTAACAAATGGGCACACAGTTCCCCTGATGGTAGGTGATTCTCGCGGCCCATGACATCAACATTCATCCTTGACAAGGAATCATAACGCAGATGCGTTGTCACCCTTGAGGACTGAGATAGAATGCCTCGTCACCAGTAATAAAGGTGTTCGGATCCCTGCACTCATCAGACGAAACACAGCAATATTATACTGCTATATTACGCTGGTATTCTGTGAAGGGGTGGTCCTACCCCGAACGAAAACAAAAATAAAAATGTCAAACAAAAATGTCTTGACCAGCCTTAACAGCGGCCATCACTTTGCTATCATCTTCAAATGTCTTGCATCGGAGGTGTTGAGCCGAGAATGTAGATAAAAGTCACTGGGAGCTAGATCTGGCGAAAAGATCGGGTGTTCGAGCAGTTCAAATTCCGCTTCTTGAATGGGCAGCCATCGCAATTGCCACTTTGTTAGTCGGTGCGTTGTGTTGGTGAAACAAAACTCCTGCTCGCAGTTTGCCGAGTATTTTTTCTTTACTGACCTTGCAATTTTCTATCTTGGTCAGTGTAGTAAGAGCCCGAAATAGTGGCTCCCTATTCCAAATATTCCACCATAAATATTCCTTCGGCGTTTCAGAAAACGGACGATATTGCCTTTCCCGCCCGAACTTGATAATTTGAATTTTTTCGGTGTCGGTGAAGAGGCTCGTTTCTAAGTTATTGATTATTGTTTGGCTTCGGGGTCAAAATAGTAGATCCAGTCTCGTGAAACGTGACAAACAATTTTCTTGGTCTACGTGGAACTTTTCGAGATTCTCGGCCGAAATGTTACTTCCTTTTTTATTCTGCACATCGGTTAACATTCTCGGTACCCAACGCGCAGCGGCTTTTTTCATCTACAATTTTTTCGCAAGGATTCTTTGAACACTGCTATATGAAATCCCTATGACCCCAGCTACATTTTCGACGTTATCTGATTCTTTTTTTTTTGCGATGCTTTGCGATGTTCAACTTCCGTGGAACTGTGCAATATGAAGAAGCACAGTACACCATTGTTTCCGCTAAATTGCTATGTATGTCTTTGGTAGAAATTTTTTCAAGCAGAGGTAACTTGATACAGCTCTTATTTATTTTTCACCATTTTCATGTTATCTCTTCGGCGTTTCGGATTGAAGTTTTTTTTTTCGGTTTTGAGTATTGCTGTTGGCCTTGCGGTCACTACAGCTTCACCGATTTAGACTCGCGAGCAGGGGGCCCGCGAGTAGGGAGTGCAACGACGCTGCTAGCACGATGTCGGCTGCAATTCCGCTGTACCCCGACCTCTGTGGACGAGGAACGTCAACGACGACAGAAGGGGCAAATGTGATCCGAGGGCCCCTCTTAAGGAGGTGCGAGACCTCGGCTCGGAACAATTACGGGGGGGTCAGATCGATTTAAAAGCGGCCTAGAACATGAGTATTTTACGTGTAGGCTGCCGAGTTTAAACCTCGCACTTGTTGCGAGTACGGTATGTGTGTAATTTGTGCGCAACTGAATGTGTGTTCGCGCGTGTAGGGAGTGAGTTTCTTAACCTTGGCTGACAGTGCGTCGTCAGGCAAGGTCAAAATACGTTTAGGGGGTCTTTTTTGCGGGGGAGTAGGCACCTTTTGCCACCACCAATGGATTAGGTTATCTTTTATTTTTTCAAAGAACTTTGAGTAAGTTTCCTTGAGGTAGTGTTGGATGGTTGGTATCTGACTAATCGCGGTGAAGATCCGCGTTTCTCACATACCAGGGCGCTCCGATTGCTTGTCGGAGGAAGCTGTTTTTTTACTGTCTGTAGTGTCGCTATGCGGACAGGGAGAGCATGTGCGAGAGATGAGTCCTATAATGACGTATGCAAGTTTTATATCGGTGCAGTTTGTGTCTTTAGGACATTTTACTGCGGCTATTTGTCAGGTTGAAGAGGCGTCCCATGACAGAAGTCGCTTTTCCCCTGACTTTAGTGATGTGTGGTCCGAAAGTCAGGCCACGGTCCAGAATGACTCCTAGGTTTTACCTGGTCAACCCATGGAATCTCTTTGCTGAACAGGGTGATCGTTGCGTGTTTTGTGGTTGGCAATCTGGCTTTCTTGCCAAGTCTGCGCGTGAATAGGACTGCCTTACTTTTATTGGCGTTTTATTCGATTCGGATTGAAGTGAATGTCTACGTGGTCAAGCAAAAACATTTTTTGGGATTTATATATGCACAAGATATACCTGATTATCTTTACGTTTGGATACATTATTACGTTACAGATTTCATAAATAAAATTATACTAATGAAGTTGAAATAAAATTAAAGTTTCAAAAGTTAAAACAACACAGTCATGAAATTATTGTATTATCATCTGTTATTAATATGTCTGCTAAATTTTGAGATTATACAGACGTCCATAATAAAGGGAAAACTGAATCGAAAACATTTCAATATATTTATAAAATGCTTGTTAAAAACGACAGATTTTGCGAGAGCGACATTATATTTATATGCTTTAGGTAAAATAAAAAATATGAAAATTAAGAACGCCGAGCCGGAGCGCTAGTTGCATTACAAGAAAGGTATCTTGTGAATAAGAGAATTCGTGTGAACAAATTCACAGCGATATATTGTAAGTGCTCTCTGCATTGCTTTGGCGCTCTGCCAACTCTCCTTTTGGTGCATCGTTTGTTGTGGTCTTTTTATACGGGAACGTTATCTGTTTGAAAAGGTATAAAACGATCACTATGTCTTGTACCTATTTATTTTGTGATCCTATCATTTATTAAAAACCATCTTTTCATTTATATATTTTAAAAACTGTGTATGTGAATTAAAATCAAAATTTAAAGAGTAGTACGTTATTTCTTATTCTTAGCTGTGCATATTCAGTGTTGTAAATAAATGATATATAGATAAGTAGGGTTTAGTGGTTTGAGTATCTGGCTGCTGCGTCGCGGATCCTGGTTTCGATTCCAGGTAGATGAACAATATACATAATATTCTGGGTATATTGTATGTATGTCCGTTATCTTTGACACTGCGTCTTTTATATCCCTGTAACTGACGTCTTATAGAGAATGAACATGGGTGACATGTGCCGCAAGAATCTCTTACCTTCAGGTGAACTGTGGTGTGCTTGTATGTCACTCTCAATACAATATTAAAATGTGAACCATCCTCTGATGTTATTGCTCATGCATTATATCGGAACAGAGAAGGGGACGAATGAGTGAACTTTGTGCGTGACCAAATGCTTATATATCCACAAGATATATAACACTATAATATATCTTGTGGAATTGATGTCTGGTAATTTCGCCGTGGTCAAATCGACCTATAGGACGTTAATGGCATATATAAAGGTTACACTAATGATAACCAATATCGTGTTACCCATAGATAGTCATATGTCATATATTCGCCTCTCCCACTCATCGGTCGCATATTTAGTTGCACTTTATTTCCCTCTCAATGTTTAATTTGTTAATACAAAATCCACTACCAATCCCTTAACAGTGGTAGACTATCGTTTGTTTCTGGCTGCGGCATGAACGAATCGATCCGACTGGGGAAGGACTACGCCGTCACACAATACTAGCGTAAAATAACCAGAATAATGCTCATGTATTTCGTCTGGATTCGTAGACCTTTATTACTGCTGACGAGGCATTGCATTGTTTCTTTGTGGAGGATGAATATTTGTGTCATGTGCCGCAGGAGTTACCATCAGATGAACTGTGTGACTCGTTTGTCACCGTCACCCTTAATACGATAAGGAAAAATTCTTCTAAACTCACTACTAAACTATATGGTATAGTTGTCCGTTGCCAATGGCCACTTTCATACATTCCAGACACAAGGGCCCTGAAGATATTATACAGCCGCAATAATAAATTAGTAGTACATTGTCTCTTAAAGATTACTAGTTCAAAATAAATTAGTGAAAGAAACCGGAGATCTAATCTTAACGGAATCTTAGGAGTCATTGTGTATATTTATGGAGGATTGGTAATTGGTATGGGCTAATGAAATCATTTAACCAACGGGCGAACTGTGCACGTTTGGGATACGGTTTTTATAAATATTTTATCAGACTTTTCTAAGTATTATGAAACAGGATGTGCCGTAGAGTTCTTCCGCTGTTTACTAGTTTACTGGTATGAGCTTTTGTGGAAGAAGTTTGTACCGAGAAAAGTGATGGAAAAACATGATGACAAGACAACTTATTAATGTATATACTTTGTTGTGTTTATTATGGTGTTGTTTGACAAAGGCATAGATGTTAATTATTATATTTAAAAAAAACACAAAATAATAGCCGCTATAGGTCTCACTGGCGGGCACAGTCCGTTACTCGTCTGTCATTGGGTGGCAAGTTAGCACAGAATACTATAAACACAATATTATAAAAAAAACATTTTCATTGGAGCCGGCACTTGAATATAAACACGGGATAACTCCGCGTAACCTTGAAATTAAAATAGACCGACCGGACACGAGAGCTTCTGGCAGAATTTTATTAAACCATTCAATTTTTATATTAACACAATTTTATTATTTATCATTATGTTTACGAATGAGCGCATGTATTTGATTTAGTGTTATTTCCAGCACGGCGTACACACGGGCGCGCAGAACGTGGGCTGCGGCTGGTACTCCGCGTCCACGGCGCCCGCGCCCACCGCGCCCGCTCGACTCAAGAGGGCGCAGCCCCCGCCACAGCTTCCAGTAAGTATACATCTTTTTAAAATAAAATTAACACTATAAACGAGTGCGTAGTCAATCCGGGAGCCTCTAGGCATAGTCAAGCACATTTACTCTCGATTAGGAATCGAGATGCAAATGCCGTATCGACCCCGAGGACCAGGCTGAAAAGTCTCATCGCTAAAAATAAGGTGTCAGATCACACATCCTATTTATAAATACTAATAAAATAAATAAATAAAATTTATGTATAATGCCTTTATTTACTTACTACTAAATTACTTTAACAAATACTAACTTAATTAAATCCTATCTCTCCATCGTTTGCCTGGTCTCCCTTCTCTCCTTATCCTGTACCTTGGTATCCATTCTATTAGACATTTTTTCTATCTGTTCATCCTGCTCACATGTCCTGCCCAGTGCCATTTGAGTAATTGAATTCTTTTTCTTACCTCTATTACTTTTATTTTGCTTTTGATGTCACTGTTGCGAATTTTGTCTGATAGCTTAATTCCAAGCATGCTCCAATCATTTATAAATACCACATATATTAAAATTACAAGATTCACTTCCGTTGTCTTCCCTGACGTTGGCTTAAAATGGAAAATGCCTCGAAACCAGTCTACTACCAGGTCTAAACTCCCATTCATGCTGCAGCTGGAAACTTGTCTCTTCTCATTCGTGAGTGCCTTAAAATGTTTTCCCACGGAGTCGATATCGTCTGTATTATAAATTAATGAAACTAAATTGAATACCGAAGAAGCGCTTCATTTTCACTGATGTACAACGTTTTCCAAACACCATTCAAAAGTGATGAAAAGCGACAACCAAGATAGCGGTTGACCCGAAAACGAATAACAACGCACTTCAAATCTGCGGGTATTAGGCAACTAGATTGGAAGTGCACTTTGCGGAAATAAAAAATATTAAAACATCATCTTATCCCTTGTTTTGGATTCCATTTATTTTATCACTAATAACGAGCAATAAAAAATCCGTCTGCCTTTCCCAGCAATTCCGGTGAACTTGTCAACTGTTCAAATTATATTTGTGCAATAGCTTCATAATCATAATGAACTGTTAGAAACTAGTAAACTCATTATTGATACAGAGTTTGCTTTTTCGTATTGACCTTAGAAGTGATTAAACTGAACTTTTTGTTAAATATTAATGTTATGACATCCACTTAATTCTAGATATTTCAGTAATATCTCATAATATATCTCCACTTGGTGTCGTATCATGTAAGGGATAATCATATCCGATCAGATTTAATTCTGGTTTATATCTAGAAGTTTTAAGTATTATTTTATTTACCACCTGTGGACATAAATCAAGCAACCAACGGTTTTAACTCAAAGACGACAGAAAAATCACCACCCCATTTCTTTTTGTCACTAGAATAGGTATTGTTTGTTCTTTAGAGCAGGTGCTTATTAAGATTCAGTTACATTAAGATTTAAAATGCTGATAGCCAAGTGGGTGGCACCCGTAATCTAGCTGAGCTTATATATATTTTTTTTGATTAAATTACATACTGGGTTATAGAGAAGGTCAATTTAGATGATTCCTATGGCCGATGGCACCCACATTCATCCTCAATAAGGAGTCATAATGCAGATTTCCAATTTCCACGATGCAGATTTGCAGAGATTCCTCATAGCAAGGTCTCCGTTCATCGAACAGACGTAGCACAGTAGCGCTGAACTATCCTGATATACTGGAATGCGTGATCCTGCTCCGGTCCGACATATTCATGTTACAGCTTGTTCCAAATTGCATCATATACCCCGTTAAAAGTAATTTTCTACGTCAGGTGAATCCAGAGTGTACGTCCATATGTCATTTCTAAGTTCTACGATCATGTGATGTGTGTAAAAAAATTATTTTTCTTATTTACGTCGCATTGTTGTTCAGACAATGTTAAATAAATATTTTTTGTAATAATCGGAAACTACTTGAAATCTACGTCGGCGTATAATAATTCATTATTAAAGATTGGATGAAACAGTAGTATTAATAATATATGTAAGTGGTCATTCGTTGTTTGTAGTCCGGGGGCGGAGTGATCGTCAGTAATGGTCCGCACGCGCCTCTGTCGCCCACAGCTTTGCAGAATTCCATTCAACATAATGTAAGTACAATATTTTTATGGTTCAATGCACTGCAGTTTGTTTCCAGCTGCTGGACGAATGGGTCAGCTCGACCGGGGCAAGGACCACTCCCTCACTGAATACCAGTGTAAAATAGCAGCATGCTACAATGCTGCTGTGTTTCGTCTGGAGATCTTTATTACTGGTGACGATGCATTCCATCCCAGTCCTCAAGAGTGACAACGCATGTATATCATGATTCCTTGTCAAGGATGAATGTAGATGTCATCAGGTGAACTGTGTGCTCGTTTCTTACTCTTTATGCTATAAAAGTAAAAAATAAAATTCATCTGATCCCATCCCATCCTTCACAAAATATTCAAAATCCATGTCACTCCTGAGTACTGAGATGGAATGCCTCGGTTATCTGTTACTGGGTCTCCGGATCCCTACACTATTTCATTCCTCTGCTGAGAATCAAACTCTGAACGAGCAGAAAAGTACACTACACCCGGGCAATGATTCTTTGTAGTTTCATAACTATATTTTATCATCATAAACTATAAATAACAAGAGTATAACGCTGTATGTCTTATTTTGATTGATATTGATATAGTTTTTACTAAGTTTTCTTTTATTTTTGATTTATTTATTCTTTTTATCTCTTTTTTATATCTTTTTATCACTCCAACTAAGTTAAAATACTTGTACGTTGTACGATGGTCATGCGACAATAGTCAAATGGCGGATTTTACCATTAGTCGATTGAGGTTTAATATAAAATTCTTTAATTATGAATTAGTTCCCTTTGAAGCAAAAAAAAATGGAATTTATCTGTACACTTTTTATAAAAAAACCCCACCGGATTCCTTCTAAACTAGCTCATAACGGGGAAGCCCGGATGGACAGGCGGACTTAACCTATTTACTCTGTATTAAATTTCATGGAATATTATATATTAGATTAGAGCCGTGGTATATAAATCTTTTTTTTAAATACGCTGTAAGCGGGCAACCCGACCGAACACAAATAAAATTATTAATTGCAATTTCAAGTGTTGATTTATCAAATGCTCGGCGGTAAAGAAAAAAACTCGAGAGGAAACTTGCATGTGTTAGGAAAACATAGATGTACATCCACTAACCCGTGATCACCGCCGCCCATGGACATCCGCCACACCAAGGGAGTCGCAAATGCGCTGCTGTCCTTTAAGGAAGATGTAGGCTCTTTTCTTGAAGGTCCCTAAGTCGTATCGGTTCGTAAACACCGCTGGCGATAGCTGATTCCACAGAGCAGTTGTGCGTGGCAGGAAGAAGTGGAGTCGGTGTGATAGTTTATGGTATGATAACATTTCTATTATATTAGGTGTGTGCACGTGCAACTACCATAAGAAAAAAGGGTACGTTCTCCTGACGGTAAGTGATGCGGCCTATGACGTCTATACCTTTGTTTTGTCTTTACCACAAGATTCGCACGTGTTGTGTCAAGTAACCCTGAGACCTGAGAGGGAATGCCTTGTTACCTGTAATGTAATCGTGTGTCCGAATCTCGCTATTCGAAATAAAACTTAGGACTGCTATTTCATGCGTGTGTAGTTGCGTTAACTTACCGCTTTAACTCCAGCAATGGGATATATATGTATTTGTATATATATCATATATTTGTATTTTTTATTATTATTATTATTACATCGACAGTAACAAACGAGCATACAGTTCACCTGATGGTAAGTGATTCCTGCGGCCCATGACATCTACATTTATCATTGACAAGGAATCATAATGCAGGTGCGGTGTCACCCTTGAGGACTGAGATGGTATGCCTAGTCACCAATAATAAAGGTTTCCGAAACCCTGCACTCACCAGACGAACACACAGCAGCATAGCAATGCTGCTATTTTACGCTGGCATTCAGTCAAGACGTGGTCCTACCTCGGTTGAGCTGACCCATTCATTCTGAAGCTAGAAACAAACTGCAGCGTAACTCTACCACTGTTGGTCATATATATTGTATGTATGAAGCACATTATATTGCACGTTTAGTAACTTTATGTACAGAGTTTTGCAATTTGTTTGTGACGAAAACCATTTGTAATAATTTAATAGCAAGCGTGTCTTGCTCCGTTTGTTCCGATGATTTACATTGCAGTGTGCGTAGTTGTTTCGTTAATTTTTTGTATAGCTCTTGTGTTGTGTTGTCTGCTTTATCACAATCTCAATAGTTATATATTATATAGTCAACTAAATTCAGGAAACTATAGTTAGCTGTCGGGATTTTGGATAAGTAATTAAGAATTAATTTTATATTACAACAGTGAAAGTGCCGATCAAACGTGATGATTATTGCCTTTACTCTGATATATCGGATATGATCGGATCTTAAGTGGTTACTTTAATATATACAGAAGTAAATTTCTCGGTCTGTTTGTTAGAACCACTATATATGTAGTTTCTAACTTCATTATGAATGGAATTGATCTATGAATGACCAGAGACCCTCGCTGAATACCACCGTAAAATATGTAACACGACGCCGCTGTGTTTCGTACGTTGCAGTCAACAGGAGATCTTATTAATGGGAACGAGGCATTCCAGTCGGAGGTGACATCGCATGTGCATATTGATTTTTTCTTCAGGATGTATGTGTTATGAGTAAGGTGCGAGGTTAAGGTGTTAGTTTGTGATTGGATCTTCACACGGCTTATGATTGTCGCTACTACTTAGCTAAACCAAATCGTCTCACCCTATAAGCACGCATACATATACGAATTTATTAAATTATTTTTAAAATCATTTCAGTACTCTAAATAAGAATGCTATTCGGATCGAAATATAGGGAAAATCGTAATTTAGGAATATTACTTGTGATTGGGTATTTTAAAAATAAAATAAAATAAAATTTATTAAAAATTCATTGCAAAAATTACTGCATCAATACTAGTTGTCCCCCTATAATTCGATATTTTGTTTTTTTTTTAATTTTCGTACATTAAGTTACTTTATAGTTGTGGATTATTGTTGTATACGCCTAGATGTTAACACTGCTGGGTCCACCGTATGTATAATATCTGGCTCGCGGCGAAAATATATTTTTTTTAATTTTGAGAAATTAACACACAGCTTACCCTAATGTAATTCCAGCAGCCCACATTCTTCATTCGTTGTCACCCCTATGAGCTAAGATAGTATAACATGCATATAATAATAAGATCTCATTTCATTCACACATCTGTCCGCTAAGCTATATTTTCACATCTAGCACGATTATAAGAGATATTACGACGAAATATTAAGGGCCTATCCAAATTCTTATCTTTAAAAACCTTTGTATACATACAGCCTGTATGTAACGACATCAGATAAACCTATATATCGGTTAAAGTGACAAACCGTTATCGGCCAACGGTGATATTTGCACACTAAAACAAAACATAGCTGTTATCCTATTGTGAGGAATTATACTAACCGTGTCTCAAACGTTCTCTTTTCCATTTTGACCTTGGTGTTGTTAACGAGAAAGGTCAAGAAGTCTTGTCTTTCAATAACAGGAACTACCACCACCGTATGTATGGAGGTCCTATAACAACTTTTCTTTTCGTTATTATTTCTATAATTGGAATTTAGTTTTTATATTTAAAAAAAAGTATACAATACAATATACATAAAATATAAAGGTAAAGATTTCTAGAAAAGTTTGTATAAGGTTTACCATTTATTACCATTGTAAATAAGATCGTATTGGCATGATTCCATACAGGTACGGGTAACAGTAACAGTTAATATTTTTGAGGATAAAAGTTGTTTAAGTACTGCAATGTTGTTGTAGATGGAGTGGAGCATTTAAAATTGTTCACACCCAACGGACATAGTGAAATAATATTAAAAATGGTGGAATAAAATGTTTCGAATACAAAATTGTTTTAGTACTGCCATGTTGTTGTAGTTGGAGTGGAGCATTTAAAAATTGTTCACACCCAACGGACATAGTGAAATAATATTAAAAATGGTGGAGTAAAATGTTTCGGATACAGAGTTGTTTTAGTACTTCAATGTTGTTGTAGATGAAGCATTTAAAAATTGTTTACACCCAACGGACATAGTGAAATAATATTAAAAATGGTGGAGTAAAATGTTTCGGATACAGAGTTGTTTTAGTACTTCAATGTTGTTGTAGATGAAGCATTTAAAAATTGTTTACACCCAACGGACATAGTGAAATAATATTAAAAATGGTGGAATAAAATGTTTCGAATACAAAATTGTTTTAGTACTACCATGTTGTTGTAGTTGGAGTGGAGCATTTAAAAATTGTTCACACCCAACGGACATAGTGAAATAATATTAAAAATGGTGGAATAAAATGTTTCGGATACAGAGTTGTTTTAGTACTTCAATGTTGTTGTAGATGAAGCATTTAAAAATTGTTTACACCCAACGGACATAGTGAAATAATATTAAAAATGGTGGAATAAAATGTTTAGAATACAGGTTTGTTTTATTACTGCAATGTCGTAGTAGAAAGAGCATTTGAAAATGGTTCACAGCCAACAGACATAGTGAAATAATAATAAAAAATGGTGGAATAAAATAATAATTATATGAAGCGTCAATATCCTATTGGTTTAGGATACGATCTGCGAAACTTCACGTCGTATCTGCCATTCGACTAGTGTCGTGAATCATCTCCTAGCACAAGATTTTTTTCATTAATTGTTAATTTTAAATTATTAAACAATTATTTTGTTAATTATTATAAATGCTGAAACATAATGTAATCTACGAAGAAGAAATACATGAATGAAAATTTCTATCTCTGAAAAAATTTAATATTTAAAAATAGCAATAAATACTTCTAAAATGTCTTTTGGGTTTCGATGTTAGATTAGCGAATAGGATATTTAATAAGACAAAAACAAATTTACGTCTTTGCTAAAGCCTTAGAAGATTTATCCATGCCAGGGTAAAGAATTAGTTTTATAACAAGCCTTTCTAGTAATTTCCAAAGCTGCAAGTTCAACAGATTGTACAATTTTGTTGTAGCTATCGTACAGTGCGAAGTGTGACATCTCGCTCGGTCATCAGAACGTGATGTCGTCGTCGGTGCGTGCGACCGCGCCGTCAGGCCCCGCCCCCTCCGCGATGCACACGTCGCAGACCACGCCTGGTATGTTTTACTATTTTTATTTTACTGTTTTAACAAAAGTGATCCATATATCAAACTGGCTGAAAACAATAGTGCACTCAAAAGAGGATGCGGTTGGATATGCGACTGCGCTGAAAACAACGTTCGACGAATTTTGTCGTGTCTTTGTTTTTCGTGGTTGGAAACTGATACGTCATATAAATGCCTTTGCTTAAAAGTGAATAAAGCGGCATCTACGAAACGATTTGTAGAAATAATATAAATTAAAAAAATAGATAGAGATATGCATCAAATTTTCTAATACTCAGTCCCAAGTAAATAAGGAGAGTTTAATCCTGGGAACCAAGTGGTCCAAGTGGACACCCAGGAGTCCACGGGAGACTCGATGGGGGTCTACGTTGGTGTGACAAAAAATGGGGTACACGAAAATTTATTAGCTTTCGATAGTGAAGAACTAAAATGTAGGTTTGACTTCACCTATAGACAGATAATATTTTAAGAAGCTCAGCGACTGTTGTAAAAACGCTTCAATCAATCAATTTATTAATTAACCAATAAATTCTCACAATTTTTTTTCGAAAACTGTTAATTTGTGGTTGGAACTCAGCGGCTACTCAAATTCCCATAGTAAGATCTAATCTTCACATTTTTTGTCGAGTTTTGAGAATATGGTAGAAATATAGCCGGTGGACCCCCGGAACCAGCTAAATTTTAAAAGTGATCTATGAGAAAAAAAGTCTGGGAACCCTGAATTAACAGTAATCACTACTCAACAACCAACAGCGCTATACCCGATTTACTAAAAACAACATTAAAAAATTATTGCGATTATCCTAATAGAGCGCCAATACGCCTAATGGTTTAGGCTACGGTCTGCGAAACTTAAAGTCGTAGGTTCGAATACGCCACTACACAATTGTCGTGAAACATCTAGCACAAGTATTTTCAGCTTAGTTACCCTAAACCATTAACAACCACAAACAACCAAGGATAGGATATTGACGCATGTATAGAATCGTGGTGCGATAAGGTGTTTATACAATGTGCAATTAGGGTCAAAAGCTGACCCAGTGACCGGGTTATCTACGAGGCAGACGTTTGTGCTGCGATGCATTCAACTATGGAATTGACTTGCACCAGTTTAAATAATGCTCAGTGAGATAAAGAATTTATTATTTGAATTAAGTCTTAATAGAGTACTGTGATCATTGCTTAAACGTAAACAAAATATGTTTAATTAAGTTTAAACCAATATAATGTTTATACGTTACACGTTTACGTTATGTTTATACGTTTTAGAATTCAAAATTTCATTCACATCATCTCGATGGTTTGCAATCCACCGCTGTTGGCTTCACGCGAAATTTCCTACCACGCACAATTACTCTGTGGAATCAGCTGTCGCCAGCGGTGTTTCCGAACCGGTACGACTTAGGGACTTTCAAGAAAAGAGCCTACACCTTTCTTATAAGCCGGCAACGCATTTGCGACTCAGGCGTTGCGGATGTTCATGGGCGGCATAAAAAAGAGGAAAGAGACAAACGAGAGATGTAACTGTTGACGATGCATTCCATATTAGGTCTCAGGGCTGACGAATCTTCATTATTATTCCTTATACTAGGACGAATATAAATTCCGTTGGCCGTAGGAATCATTTATCATCCAGGTGATATATGTCCGCTGGTTGAGCCTAATAAATATATTTAGGAATGTTTCCATAAGTGCATTCGTACATCTCATGAGTGCATCTGTAATAATTAAATCTGTAAAAATAAAAATTGTATTTAATATAGACTTAACAAAATATTGAATACTAATATACTGAGAGTGAGCGAAAATCATTAAGCATTTATTATGCTTAAATTATTATTGTCTAAGAATTGAAGAGATAAGAATCAACTAAATCAAAGATTCGTTTCTTTCACATTATGTTATAAAAATAAAGGTTATTAGATGAAATTAAATTTGGTTGAGCCCTGTCTACTGTCCTAAATAGGTATGCGTGGATGACAGACCCATATAATACTTTATTTATTTAATTTCGAAATGAAATATTATTAAATAATAACAATATAAGTAAATAATATTTGTCCCTTATTTATAGTTTGGTGAATGCTGAACCTTTTACGTGACAAAAAAGCTAACAATCTACTTCTTTATAAAAAAATTAGGCAAAGGAAAACAAGCATACAGTCCACCTTATATTACGAGTATATTACTGCTAATGGTTTAGAGAACGAGCTTAGAGACTAAACGTCCAAGATTTAAATTCACCATTCAGTTATCATCGTGAACCTTTTTACACAATCATTATGGCCATTAGGTTTACGGGGATGTTAGTAATTAATGCTTATAAATGATATTATTTTTTGTTATAAATAGATTGATGGTATACATTATTTTCCTCGATAAGTAATCGGCTCGTTCATAGCTACAGGGTCACCTGACAGCGGGCAAACTAGCGGTTTATGACGGTTGCATCGATCTTTATAAGGAATTCAAAAGCTGTTGCGGACTCCTGACATAATTGATTGACGGATTGCCTTACCTAGCAATTTATCAGCATCATTTTGTTTCTGAAAACGTTTTATATACATGAAGCAAATATTTCAACCAATCAAGCCATTCATTCGTCTACTGTGCGCTTCACGCGGTTTCTCCAAGTCGGTACGACTTAGGGACTTTCAAGAAGCGAACCTATTCCATTCTGAAAGGCCGGCAGCGCATCAGCAGTTCCTCTGGTGTTGCGGGGTTGTCCATGCGCGTCGTAAGCACCTCGGTGTTTGCTATCTTTTTTCCATTAAAAAAAAAGCGTTATTGATTCATTTTATTTTTTATTTTAGAACTGTGCAAAGTTGCACTAGGGGGCGCTGTGTGAAAATTGTCCACATACGCATTGATATAACAAATTAGTATAGTACAAATATTTAAAGGATTTTAATGAATTCTTTAATGTAATTTTTCTAATTGAAATTATCATAATGGTTTTATTATAAAAATCAATAGCTCGTTTATCAATGCTATTTGTTTACTTGTTACAGCGGTGTCCAAAGGCGCCAGCGACGTCGTATTGGTCAACTCCTCGGCACAGAACCCGCCCTCCGCGGCCACCAGACTCGTCAACATGACGCAATGGCCGTAAGTCTATTCTATATATATAGCTTTATATTATTATGTATATTAAACATGTTATTTACATTAAAAATTTTATTTTAATAAAAGAGACAGAAATAGAAGGATGTCTTGTTGAACCCTGCACTAGGTTGAACTATTACGTATGAAACTACATAAGCGGAAAATAAAATGTATCCATACTAGGTTGTTATAGGCCTGATGGCAAGTGATTCCTGCGGCCCATGACATCTACATTCATCCTTGACAAGGAATCGTAATGCAGATGCGTTGTTTCCCTCGAGGACTGAGATGGAATGCCTCTTCACCAGTAATCAAGGTCTCCGGATCCCTACAGACGAAATACAGTAGCTGCTATTTCACGCTGGTATTCTGTTAGCTAACTGACCCGTTAATTCTGCAACAAGAACCAAACTGCAGCGTAGCTCTATGGCTGTTATTGAATTTAATTAATAATTGGACTTTATTATTTATTTAATTTCGAAATGAAATATTATTAAATAATAACAATATAAGTAAATAATATTTGTCCCTTATTTATAGTTTGGTGAATGCTGAACCTTTTACGTGACAAAAAGCTAACAATCTACTTCTTTATAAAAATTAGGCAAAGGAAAACAAGCATACAGTCCACCTTATATTACGAGTATATTACTGCTAATGGTTTAGAGAACGAGCTTAGAGACTAAACGTCCAAGATTTAAATTCACCATTCAGTTATCATCGTGAACCTTTTTACACAATCATTATGGCCATTAGGTTTACGGGGATGTTAGTAATTAATGCTTATAAATGATATTATTTTTTGTTATAAATAGATTGATGGTATACATTATTTTCCTCGATAAGGAATCGGCTCGTTCATAGCTACAGGGTCACCTGACAGCGGGCAAACTAGCGGTTTATGACGGTTGCATCGATCTTTATAAGGAATTCAAAAGCTGTTGCGGACTCCTGACATAATTGATTGACGGATTGCCTTACCTAGCAATTTATCAGCATCATTTTGTTTCTGAAAACGTTTTATATACATGAAGCAAATATTTCAACCAATCAAGCCATTCATTCGTCTACTGTGCGCTTCACGCGGTTTCTCCAAGTCGGTACGACTTAGGGTCCTTCAAGAAGCGAACCTATTCCATTCTGAAAGGCCGGCAGCGCATCAGCAGTTCCTCTGGTGTTGCGGGGTTGTCCATGCGCGTCGTAAGCACCTCGGTGTTTGCTATCTTTTTTCCATTAAAAAAAAAGCGTTATTGATTCATTTTATTTTTTATTTTAGAACTGTGCAAAGTTGCACTAGGGGGCGCTGTGTGAAAATTGTCCACATACGCATTGATATAACAAATTAGTATAGTACAAATATTTAAAGGATTTTAATGAATTATTTAATGTAATTTTTCTAATTGAAATTATCATAATGGTTTTATTATAAAAATCAATAGCTCGTTTATCAATGCTATTTGTTTACTTGTTACAGCGGTGTCCAAAGGCGCCAGCGACGTCGTATTGGTCAACTCCTCGGCACAGAACCCGCCCTCCGCGGCCACCAGACTCGTCAACATGACGCAATGGCCGTAAGTCTATTCTATATATATAGCTTTATATTATTATGTATATTAAACATGTGTATATAAGCTTATTTACATTATAAATTTTATTTTAATAAAAGAGAGACAGAAATAGAAGGATGTCTTGTTGAACCCTGCACTAGGTTGAACTATTACGTATGAAACTACATAAGCGGAAAATAAAATGTATCCATACTAGGTTGTTATAGGCCTGATGGCAAGTGATTCCTGCGGCCCATGACATCTACATTCATCCTTGACAAGGAATCGTAATGCAGATGCGTTGTTTCCCTCGAGGACTGAGATGGAATGCCTCTTCACCAGTTATCAAGGTCTCCGGATCCCTACAGACGAAATACAGTAGCTGCTATTTCACGCTGGTATTCTGTTAGCTAACTGACCCGTTAATTCTGCAACTAGAACCAAACTGCAGCGTAGCTCTATGGCTGTTATTGAATTTAATTAATAATTGGACTTTATTATTTATTTAATTTGTGTGCCTTGCTGAAGTAATGCCAACAAAAAATCTTACTCTTCATCAAATGGTGCTGCGGCCCCATCCCGACCTGGATTATGTGAAAAAAGTAAAACAAATAACTAATACGGAACGAACGTCTCAATACCAGTTATTGGGTTCTATGTAAATAGTAGTGTTTTAGACTAATCAAAAAATGTTTGCAACTAAAATATATTGGTGTCAAAGATTTCTGATGTGATAAGAGTCAAGTAATAGCTATAAAGTAGCTGTAGCACGATTACGCTTTCACAGAATACCATTTTATTTTGTGTGTTTATTTCTAATTCCGGAGGTAATGACAGTAAACCTTACCATGTTTATTTATATTCTTATAAAAAAAAAACAATCTTCTTTACACATTTCCGCTTATGTTTAAAACAATTGTAGGAAATTGATTTAAATCTAGTTTATCGTTGTGTTAGTTCAATTCACTAACTTTTAGGCAATAATAATATAAAATAAAAACATCGCCCGTATCGCCGAATCACAAAACGTCAAAGGAATAACAACTTATCCTTTGGCATAATTCCTTATCAACCCAAAGAACATGTTTTCACAGTGTTTATCTGTATTGCATCAATCAGTTTTGTTTTTTTGAATTTATTATGTATTTGTCATCGTCATATATTATATATAATATCAATAAATATTTAAGGTAAAAACTGCCGATACTTTTCAACAAATCAAAACTATTCAAGGTTAATTTTAATAATTAAACAACATAGTGTAATCTTAAATAATAATCTTTTCAGTGATAGAGCTACACTGTAGTTTGTTACTTGGCTGTAGAGTAAATAGGGGTCATCCCGACCGGGGTGTCTCAGTTCTCGAGGGTGACAATGCATCTGCATTATGATTCCTTGTCAAGGAGGAATGAAGATGTGGGTCGGAGTAATGACTTACTTAGTTGAACTGTATGTTCCATTGTTACTCTCAATGTAATAAAAAAAATTGGAAAAAATATACACTCATAGAAATATTATACTTATATTTTAACATGCAATGACGGTACAACAGACAGACAATATTTTTATTTATTTAAAAATAATAAATGTCTCTTTACTTAATGACGTTAAAATAATATAGCACGTTTTATTTATATATATATAAATCACATTACTCTACGGAACCCTCTGTCTAGAGATATAAGAGCATTGTTCTCGTATGGTTTCGCATATTGGCCAAATTTACAAATCTTAGAATTATATTTATGTGTCTTAGACATGCCGGTTTCCTCGCTGCGATTTCTTTCGCCGCCCCGTGTACGTGATAAATCCGCATATAGTATAGCAAGAATTTCGACTTACGTTTAAAATTGCTGCGTTGATATCTTTAACTAAACACGTGTCTTTCATTGTCCAAACCGCGAAATGCTATGCTGACATTCATAGAGTATTTATTGCCTTATCAATAATGTAGCAATTACGTCGTTAATGAAATATAATATCAAAACTGTATCTAGATAAGATTCGCCCTTATCGCACGTATCGGAGAGTAACGAGTGTAACTCTCACAGTTAAAGTGAACTATGGGGAGTGCAGATCGCGAGTTTTCTAGTGAATATCAAGTGGAAAATATAACATCGGTGTCTAATTATGATTGGGAGTAAATATTTTTTGTTGTGTCTAGTGTTATAATTATCGTCACGGATCTTGAGTGGCTCGGTAAAAGAGTGAAAAGTAGTTTTTTTTTTATATATAAAACTTGTAGTAATTTAAAGAAATATGCATATTAACGGCTACCTCTCTATATATTTACGTTAACATATTGTTTGTACGTAAGAGTTTAAGAAAAATATTCTAAAAAAACAGTGATGTACACACTATCAATACAAGAAACAAAAACAAACTTGTGACATAGTTTTTTCGTTTAATGAAGCTAGTACTAACAGAATACCTGAGTGAAAAAGATGGCTTTTGTTTGATGAGTGTAGAGCAACCGTAGACACCCTTTAACTCGTAGCGAGATATTCCCCCATTTAAGTCCTTACGAGGCAAAGTGTGTGTAAAGGTATAGAAATCGTCGGTGGGCAATAGCATACGCATATTTAATAAAATTCCGCAAATTATAATCGATTTGCTATTAAAAAGATTTAAAATTTTAATTAAAAAATAATTAATCAAAAAATCTTACTACTCTCTGTCAGAATATTTGTCTGACAAATATGCTTGGATTTTAGTTTAGAGCTCTGGTTTCAATACTGGACAACTCTTGGACATTTTGTAAATTTTTACTAAAAAAAAATCAACTAATCGAGTTTCTTGCTGTTTCTTCTCGCTAGCTTTCCGAAGCGATTGTCCTATTTACCTATCTAGACGATTCAAAAGTGTTTTCTATAAACACACTTGAATAAAGCTTTTTTTTTATTTTGATTGTGAATAACAAACGACTATACTGTTCACTGATGGCAAGTGATCGACCCCACAAACACCTACAAAGATACATATACTTTGCCCCCTCTAATGACTTAAATGGGGGGATATCTCGTTACTAGTGAACGGGTGCCTCCAGTAGCATTGATCTCACCAAACAAAACCCAGTCTTTCACTCTGGTATTCTTTTAGTATTCGCTCCATTAAGCTGCAGTATTGCTCTATCGCTATTTGTGCATTGTGCACTTGAGACGCAATCACCTAATTAATCAAAGATAATAATGAAAAAAATAAGTAAAAACGTCACATAAGTAAAGACATCACGCGGCTATTCAAGCTGCCCGAACGCGTAATTAATGCTACGCTCAATCAGCCAAACACCAAACAACTTAATTTTTTTTAATCTCATTTTTACTTTATTATATTGAGGGTCAAACACAGTTCACCTGATGGCAGGACACATTCATCCTCGATAAGGAATCATAAAGCTGTCATGTTCTCCCAGACGCTGAGTTTAAACATCGTACATCACGACAGAATTCAAAATTTCATCCTCATCAGCTCGTTGGTTGGCAATATCTACCACTGTGCGCTTGTCGCGAAATTTCCTGCCACGCACAACTACTCTGTAGAATCAACTGTCGCCAGTTGTGTTTCCGAACCGATACGACTTATGGACCTTCAAGAAAAGAGCCTACACCTCCCTTAAAGGCCGGCAACGCATTTGCATACTCCCCTGGTGTTGTGGTTGTTCATGGGCGGTGGTGATCACTTACCATCAGGTGGTCTGCATGCTCGTTTATACTATAAAACAAAATGTTGTCAACACTGAGGATTAAAGTCTCCGTATCCTTACACTCGCCAGACGAAACACAGCAGCGTTATGCTGCTATATTACGTTGGTATTGTGTGAGGTCCTTTCTTAATCGAGCTGACCCATTCAACGCTATTCAGGCATACGCTCAGATAGTTGATAGCTATACTATAAGGTTTTAATAGAATTAAAAGGCCCAGGATGTGATGGTATTGTGTAAGAAAATTTGGATTAAGGAACTGTAAATGTTTTGACTTCAACATAGTTTGGTGCCTGCGACCTATCACAATCACTCGGCATCTGTTCCCGTTCTCTACGTTGTTGAATGTTTTCTGCGCTAAACAGTATTCAAATTAAATGTTGTTTTTCGTGCGAACATGTGGCCCACATATTTCAACCAGTTATAATAAATCATTCGTGTTCCTTGGCCTATATTTAAAATTACATCTTTAATTACGGTATACTGCACACGTGAACATAAAATTACTTACTTACTTTCATAAAAAACATTTATTTGTGAAAATTAAGAAAAAGAAAGAAGGTAAAAACTCAAGATCAATTTTCAAGGAAATAAGCGCGGCAAAACAGTTCACATGATCGTAAGTAGTGATTGAAATACAAAAGAGATTTGTAGAAAAACGGAGATCCAATTAATTGCTCTTAAAGGGCCAGAGATGAATGTATAATTACGTCTCCAAAGCGATTTTCTAAAAATCAATTCATACAATTCTTGCGAGAGAATAGATATTCATAATATAATTCGATAAAGAAAGATATAAAATAAAGAAAAAGCACTACATATAGTGTAGTGTTTATATATATATATATATATATATATATATATATGTGTATGTGTATATATATAAACTTAATTGATTAAAATAATGTGTTTTAGCCATAAATCAATTGCATCAATATTCCGTTTGCTTACATTGGTCGAATATCCGATTGGAACAAAAATGGGGGTGTCTGTCTAGAACTTTGTTCTCGTTTGTGTTTCTGATACATAAAATGCTGTAAGCATAAAATAAATGATTATATTTGTATATGGCAGGTGGCACCACGGCGCGATATCCCGCGAGCGAGCCGAGGCACTGCTCTCGGGCTCGCCAGACGGCGTGTTCCTGGTCCGCGAGAGCACCAACTTCCCGGGCGACCACACCCTTTGCGTCCGCTTCCGAGGTCGAGTCGAACACTATCGGTACGTTTTTAACTACTCTATCTTCACTCTACTTCTTTCTCACATCTCTATCTGTTATTATTATTATTATTTATTTTTAGTAACTAAAGAACACACAGTTCACCTGATGGCTAGTGATTCATTCATCCTTGACATGAGATGGAATGCCTCGTTAACAGGAATAAATGTTTTTTTTTACGCTGGTATTCTGTGAGGGCGTAGTCCTATCCAGGTCGAGCTGATCGAGTCATTCTGCAGCTAGAAACAAACTGCAGTGTAGTTCCCTGTCAATCTCGAGCGCCTTAAAAAAGTTGTAACGTATGCTGGAGATTTTTTTTAATATATGTTAAAGACATGAGATGCTTTAAATTAACATATTTCATTGAAGACATAAGTATTTATGATATATTTAACGTCCAGGTGCTAGTTTTCAAATTTATGGTATTCATATATTAACACCCAAGTCCTGATTATCCGCGTTTATATTTGTCCATCTCCAACACAGTTGAACAGATTTCAACTAAACTGATTACAAACTTGATAAACGTATTACTTACTCCCTACAGATAAACCGTATGGTGTACTAAATTCCTCCCCGCCCCCCAGCCCCTTCGTGCACCAGCCGTTAAGAAATATAACTTAAAAATTTTCTATATTTATAAGCAGTTTGTTATTTACATTTCAGAGTAAAATGGGCGACTGCTCCTGACAGCCAAACCCAACGTCTGACGATTGACGACGAGGAATTTTTCGATACAATGACCGATTTAATACACGTAGGTAGTTTTGACACATTCTTCTTATTATTTCTTACTTTTGGTAGTTTTGACACATTCTTTTTGTTATAACTTACTTTTGGTAATTTTAAACATTCTTTTTATTATTATTTACTTTTGGTAGTTTTGAAACATTCTTTTTAGTATTACTTACTTTTGGGAGTTTTAAAACATTATTTTTATTAATACTTACCTTTGGTAGTTTTGAAACATTATTTTTATTATTACTTACTTTTGGTAGTTTTGAAAATTCTTTTTATTATTATTTACTTTTGGTAGTTTTGAAACATTATTTTTATTATTACTTACTTTTGGTAGTTTTGAAAAATTCTTTTTAGTATTACTTACTTTTGGGAGTTTTAAAACATTATTTTGATTAGTTTGTTTAGTTAGTTTTGAAATATTCTTTTTATTATCACTTACTTTTATTGGGCGTCAAAATCTAAGCAGGAAGACTTATTATTTTTTATAAGGTACGTTTTTTTAATTGAATTAATTTATTTTCTTTGGGCAGCATTACCTTCAAGACGCAGACGGCCTCTGCACAAAACTGGTCCGGTGCTTGCCGAAGGCTTCCATTAATGGGGCGAACAATAATGGAGTCCTACAACCACCCTATCCACCGCATCCACCTGTAAGTTGTACAAATAAATGAGATTTTTCTCTATAGCAATAAACTCTTATATGTAGATTAATCATTCTTCGTCTACCTGTCGTCGACGTTCTTTCTGAATGATGTCACATAACGTCTATATTTCTATGTACAGCAACCTCCCCCGTACCCGCCTACGCCGAGCGTGTCAAGCGCACTGAGCTCGGGCCACTTCCAGCACACGTATTCTGCGCAAGTGCCCAGCAGTGCAGACCAAACCGATGGCGCTATGCAGCAGAGGTTCGTCGATGCACGTGAGTTATCTGCTATAATTGTACTTTTTAATTTACCTTAATCTACCACATAAAATATAGCTCCTCCAAACCGCTACTAATTACTGGTTGTATATTACATATATTATGCCTAAGGAATGTATTAAATAATAATATGAAGTAACTTCATTTTATTATTTAATACATTCCTGTTTTAATGAAAAAAAAATATGTATACGTATTTTGAGGTCAACTATATGGACAACCATATTACCCAATGTTATTGGTGTTTATTAGAAAACTCCTCTTATCAGAGTTAATAAATCCGTGAGACCAATTCAAGACGCTTCTCCTTCCGAAAAAAAAAACAATCGCGCAAATAGGATAAAAATTTCAGAATAATTACATAAATATTTATTTATTTATTGTAGACACACCAACAATGTACATATTGACACATTCATAATAGTTAATAAAGTTGTATCGCATTAGAAACTTATATGTACACCAATAACAGCAATAACAGGTATGCACAGCATTTACCAAATTGTGACATTGATATATATTTAGACATTTTGAGATACAGTATAAAATATGGACATAAACAATTTTTAATGAGAAAATATTAACAATATACAAAACAAAAAATATATAGTATTACCGAGGGTACAAAGACATTCATTTGTTATCTTCAAACTATTACTTACTTTGGAAAATGACATCGAATTGCTTCCCCTTAGAAAATCCGAGATGAAAGAAGTATACGTATATATAAGATTTTAGAAAAATAGGTTTACAAAAAATATGCTGGCCTATTGATCAAATACTAAAAAAAATATATTCCTTTTTTAAGTTTTATAAATAATTAAAAAACATTTCTTAGTGATACTCATATAATTACAAATATCAAATACATCAGTCTCGCATAAACCCGGCCATAATCTTTTTTTATTTCATTTGATAACCTAAATCTAAGTTCTTAAATACAATAAGTATCCTTTCGCTGTTATTTAATAAAATCATACCTTAAATATTTGTTTTATTTAATAAATTTAATAATAGCGATTCTTTATTCTTTAAGGCTGGATCATCGCTGAACGAGACCTTGAAATTAGAGAGAACATCGGTAAAGGCGAATTCGGAGACGTGATGCTTGGAATTCTTAATGGCAACCAGAAAGTTGCTGTGAAGATATTGAAGGACCGAGAGGCAGCTAGCAAGTTCCGTGCTGAGGCCAGCGTTATGTCGTAAGTGATGTTTCGTATGTTCTTCTAATTTATGTAAGACCAACTAATTATGTACTGTTTCCAATCGATTGACATTCATTTGTAATTATTCTTTTTACAAAGTCAGTCTTTTGTTTATTGATTAGCTTTGTATTTCCATTACGTTTGAACATTTTTCGTCATTTCGGCACGTAACATCAACAACGTTTACGGAGAGAACTTAACAAACGAACGCACAACCCGTTATTGGTTTGCCCGGTTCAGTTCTGGAAATTTTGATTTGAAAAGTGAACTTCGTAACGCAAAATGTGTATGTTTACAGGTCGTTAAAGCACGAAAACCTAGTACGTCTGCTGGGCTGCGTGGTGTTCAGCTCGAACGGCAGCACGTGCCTGGTGACGGAGCACTGCGCGCAGGGCTCGTTGCTTGACTATCTGCGCAGCCGCGGTCGTCACTACGTCACGCAGCTCGACCAGATCAACTTCGCATAGTGAGCACAACCTTGTATACAATTATATTGACGGTCTTAACTTTTAGACCCATGCTGCGGATCCAATACCCTGTACTCGGTCAAGTTCTGCATACATTCGTCGATTTTATCTAATAACTTCTGGACAGCTTGAACATTTTCATCCCGTAACGGTTGCCGGCTGGTCTGTCTGTGCCTCAAGTACAAGTCTTCCCTGTCGATTTTTATTCAACAGACCAATTTAAAAATGTTGCTGGTGAACAAGCATACTGAACAAAAGTTGTGGTTAAAAGTGCGAAACGTTTATTATACTCATAATAAATCGTGTAGAGAAAATCACGTTGCTTGAGCTCCATTGTTATATTCCCGCCAGATTCTCTCGGATAATATACATACATGCATACAAAATCAAATATTTTGTTTATAAAGTGTACCTTCTTCAAATTCAAATTTATCGGCTTTACGATAACGTGCCAGTGTCACATGAGTAAGGAGTATGTTACTTCTTTTGTCAAAAAAAAAACCCTTTTAAGTAACATATAAAAAAAACTATGGATGGTAGTTATATTCCCATTTATTTTCTTTTTATTGCATTAACTTTAACAAAGTTAATGGTTCACAATAGGCGGACTTAATGCCAAAGACAATACCTAGTCAACAACACACACAGTCAACCCAAGGTGTGGTAATGGGATATAGGTGTAGCAATAAAATAATTAATAATAAGAAAATAAAATTAATAATAAAAGAATAATACATACATATATAGATATGAAATACTTACATAAATACATATTAATAAATAAAGAGAGATTTGATTGATATTCATAGACTTCGTAATTAATGCCTTAACTTGAATATTTTTACATTTTGTGATAATTTTGGTTACTAACGTTTGCAGTGATGCATGTTGCGGCATGGAATACCTCGAGCGGCAGCGAGTGGTTCACCGTGATCTAGCAGCGCGCAACGTGCTCATCTCGGCGGAGGGTACCGCGAAAGTGGCGGACTTTGGGTTGGCGCGTAGTGAAACTGCACCCGAAGACCCGGCCGACGCTATGCGAGTTCAGGCCAAGCTGCCCATCAAGTGGACTGCGCCTGAGGCTCTCAAGTACAACGTACGTATCTTTATACGTCGACAAAAAGGCAGCATATATGGCAGAACACTAGAGATAATGTTATAGCACCTAAGAACCTGTCAAATTCATTAGTCGTCAACGGCGATATTGGCGCCCAAACACAATACTCTATTATAAATTTGAACGTGGTAGAGCTATGCTGCAGTTACTTTCCAGCTGCAGACTAAATGGGTCAGCTCGACCCGGGTAAGAGGACCACGCGCTCACAGAACACCAGCTTGTAATAGCAGCATAACGCTGCTGTGTTTCTTCTGGTGAGTGTAGGAATCTGGAGACCGGAGTTATTTATTGGTAACGAGGCATTTCACCTCAGTCCTCAAGGGTCACAATGCATCTTCACTATGATTCCTTGTCGAGGATGAATGTGTGTGTCATGGGCCGCAGGAAACACGTAGCATCAGGTGAACTGTGTGCTCGGTTATTACGCTCAATATAATATAAATAAATATAAATCTAGTAGCATAAGATAGTTTGTTTCAATAAACTATTCAGACTATAATATCAAATATTTGTGATAATTGATAAAAAAAATTGTACGAGTCTACATAGAAAAACTGTTTTCTATCTACATTGCTGCTTGATAAACAAAGGAATGTTGCATCCAATGTGTTTCACCTCTTATTAATATTTATTACAGAAATTTTCAAACAAGTCAGATATGTGGAGTTTTGGAATTTTACTATGGGAGATCTATTCGTTTGGAAGAGTGCCATACCCAAGAATTGTAAGTAATGTTTTTATTTTTAAAACAATTGATAATACTTTTATCTGTTATTTAAGGTTTTCTTTCGTTTATCGGAATATCTCAATCATACATACTACATAGAAAGTATATGCGGCAAAGAAACATCAGAAATAAATTAATTTGAAGTGGAATAACTGCGAACGCAGTGTATGTAAATGTAATTTAATAGAACTCTCCGCTCCACACCAAAAACGGTTCTTTTTATAAGAACGTTTCCAGTAGTAGAAATTAGCAGTAACATGAATTAGTCGGTTTGAATCAGAAAGAACACTTTCACCTAATACGAGTGTTAAGTAATAGTTTTGTCGTATGGTGAGTGAGACTGGAGACTTCTTTACTAGGGGTGAGACATTCCATCTTAGTCTTCATATTGACATGGCCACCTGCATTATTTATTTATTTAGGCACGGAAGACTTACAGCTTAAATTTATTTTTATTAATTTACAAGAATAGCATGAACATAGTTATTATACAACCATAACATGTCTTCTCTTATAGATACAGATTAACAAATTCATAAATATGAGCAAACAAACCATTAAACAATTCACACAGTTAAAAGTATAGGCATTTTGAAAAACACAAGGATATAAACAATGGGTAAAAGAAAATGTATGTACTTATTCCTTGACAAAACTACATCATTTAAAGAACCCCGAGCTCAAACATCTCCTTGCTGAAGACACACTAGTTGAAAACGGATCCAGATTGTGCTGCTCACAAAGCTCATTGGAATGTCTGCTCCCGCGCACCACAGGTGCTTTGCCTGTAGTTAGTTGAGGGATACGGTACGCTTATAAGAGGATTGTGTTGAAGGGACCCACTAGGTACATTGAAAGAGATCTTAGTAAGTAACTCAGGGCAAACAATATCATGCGATCATCAAATTTGCGAAGATGAACTAATGGTAATAAACGGAATTTTCTGCGAAGTGGTATATAATTCATAGAATGATATGGATTATATACCACTTTGCAGATTGTGGAACTTCTTTGAAGAAAGCAAAGGATCTTAAAACAACGTTCCTAATAATTTTCTAGTCGGTCAATATATTTGTAATAGCGGGGATTCCATACTTGCGATGCATAATCTAAGTGACTTCTGACGTAACTACAGACAGTATTTTGAGAGTCATGGCTTCAGTGGAGCATTTAATAAACCCACGCGACTTACGAGGCTTTCTTGACGATAGTAGCGATATTCAAGTAAATAATCCTCTGTCAGAAGCAACTGACCGAGGTTCGGCCCTCTCGGGCACCCTCGAGTCAGACGCTCTCGCGAAACAAGGTAACGGTCCAAGCCGAGGCTCCCTCTCGGGAGCCCTTGTGCTGGTTACCCATATATAGAGGTCTCGACTGAGTGCCATAAGCGCTCGGTCACCTCTCAACCAGGTGAAACTGTAAAAGCCCTCGGGCTAACAGCGGCCTTCAGCCCGAAAAAAAAAATTGACGATAGTGTCAACATGCGTGTCGAATAATAAATTGCTGTCATGGCAAACGCCTCAGTCACGGATATTCTTGCATCTAGATAAAGTTTGACCACCCAGCATATAACTAGTGTCCAGCACCGAACGCTTTCTGGTGTAGGTAATTACAGAACACTTTGAAGGATTGAGAGCAGCAGTCTCCGCGCCAGCTTCGCAGCATCGTCGTTGTCTCCCTACTGAGCGGTCCTCGCGTTGGCTAGTCTAATCAGATAAAGCTGTAAAGGTCTCTGGACCATAAGCAATACTCACTCAAAAAAAAAAAAAAAGTGTGTCACCTACCGCGATGGGAACTGTGTTTTGTAATAATAAAAATAAATTATATAATTTATTTGGTTGAAGATTTCAACTAGTTATTATTCGTTCTGCGCTTACAAATCAATATTATATATAATATATATAATCTGTGCATTGCAGCCACTAGCGGAAGTGGTGAGACACGTGGAGCGCGGTTATCGCATGGAGGCGCCCGAGGGCTGCCCGTGCGGACCGTACGAAGTGATGCGCGCCGCCTGGCACGCTGACCCCGCACAACGGCCAACCTTCGCGGCCACGCGCGCACGTCTCGCCGCCATGCGCGACGCCACGCATCACGCGCATCAGGTAATAAAATTCATTCATCTTTATGGACTATTTCTGGACTCATCATGGTCCCAAAATCCTAAATCAAATAGCTGGACATCGTGGTGTAATCAATGCCAATATTTCCTGCGCATCAAGTGTTCTGAGGAGTTGTTCGGAGTAATCTCCAGCCGCTGTGTCTAAACATCGTACATCACTACAGAATTCAAAATATTATCCTCATCATCTCGCTGTTAGCTTCTCGCGAAATTTCCTGCCACGCACAACTACTCTGTGGAATCAGCAGTCGCCAGCGGGGTTTCCGAACCGATACGATTTAGAGATCTTCAGGAAAAGAGCCTACACCAATAATGTTTAATAACCAAGAACCGGTACAGTGGTAGAGCTACGCTGCAGAATGAATGGGTCTGCTCGACCGGGGTAAGACCGCGAATACCAGTGTGAAATAGCAGCATAATGCTGGCGTGCTTCGTCTGATGAGTGTAGGGATCCGGAGACCTTTATTACTGGTGACGAGGCATTCCATCTCAGTCCTCATGGGCGACAACGCATCTGCATTATAATTCCTTGTCAAGGATGCATGTAGATGTCATGGGCCGCAGGAAACACTTGCCATCAGTCTCAACGTGATAAAAAAATGATAACCAACAACCGGTTTCCATTTCGTAGACAACACGAGATAAGATCAAGAGCGAGAGAGTAATTATATTATTTAACGGCCCGTTTACTCGGTAAATGGAGTACCTGCGAACTCAGTAGGTAATATTTTTGAGCTGGGTTCTGTCATCTGGATACAAGAAAAGAGCCTACTCTTGCGTTTTACTTCTACTTTCTTGTATTCTTCACCACAGCCTGGTCAGACTGCTCTTCATTTCTTTGGTTTGACTAATTTAATGGGTGTTCAAATTGAGTTGAGGGGAAAGTTGTCTTTACAGATATAAAGATAATTCACCTTGGTTGAATTAGTCAAACGGGAATATGTAAAGAGAAATTTGACCATAATTAAGGTGTTTTTTTTTTAATGCATAATCATTTGTTTTTGTTTTGCAGTAAATGTGAGATGGTCAAATGAAAGATGACATAAATATAACTGTACATTATATAAGGATGCGCTGTGAAGATGCACGTGTATTTTATATGTGTATTAATTAATAAGAATTTCAAGTAAGTACTAAATTATTTTGATAATAAATATTTAAAGACACTTCCTCGCTTAAAAAGTAATTTAAAAATAAATTCGAAATGATGGTGTTTTATAAAATATTATATTTAATGTTTGTTGGTAATGTACTCCCGATGGACTTTTGGTGTCAAATCTATGTTTAATTCATAAGTTATTATATTAAAATAATCTTGTTCTATCCATATTTCACAAGGGCTTATGATTAAAAAAATTCACTTTGTTGGGTTCATTACTTACTTTTGTTATTTTCTATTATCATTAATACAATGTGTATATTATATCACTAAAAGTTCTTCCCGAGTACGAAGTCCTATAAATAAAATTGTTTTCCAATATCTCGGTGAAAGTCCTACCTAATTTGATGACCGTATGTCGGTACTATCGTACTGTCTAGTCAAGATAATGTTTGAACTATTGTTTGTATATTATTCTTTCATTTATGTAAACCATTATTCTGACTGATGATACCTGGTTAATGCTATCATAGCAACTGTATGCACATAGAAAAATGTATGAATTTACTATTTAATCAAAATATGCCCTCGTCTATTTTTCGATAAGGTTCAAGTTTCAGCACAATAAACTATTCTTTACCAGTTTTTAAAGGAACAGAGTTTAATAGAATATATATATATATATATATATATATATATATATATATATATATATATATATATATATATATATATATATATTTATATATATATATATATATATATAAGCGATTCATTCCTTTACGATATTAGCACTGAAGTCTGATGTATTATAAAACATTTCGTGCATTTTAGCTAAACTTCGTAAATGTGATAGAATCGGTGTATGCACTTTGTGTTATAGATTAGTTCAGTGTGCTTAGTCATAATGAAAGGAAACAGTTGGTCAGCCAACTTTAAGGTTGTGTGCTATTTTACAATGTAGATATATGTAATGAGTAATTTGTTTTTTTTTTCTCTATTGTTAATATGCACGTAACGCGCCAACGGTGCGAATTGTCCAATGGGACAAATGATTGGATAAAAACTGAATCTCAAATGAAGCAGTGTCATTTGTATTAAAATTTTAAATTCCAATAGGCTAAGGTAACCTTGTATGCTTGAAATATTTAACGTTACGTAAATCCATTTAAACAAATTTTATGATATTTATATGTAAATATATACTAATAATAAAACTAAAATGAACGTAAGTTTCCTCATCAAGCATATGGGTGTACTTTAACCGTTAAAATGTGTTTTTAAATTTGATAATGTCCAGTTTTATGGCTATTCGAAGGGGAGGTTTGTTCATCTAATGTATTCTTATGCAATACTAGTTGTAAGTGTTATGTTATTTTTATCGAATTATTTATATCCATTGTCCATTAATTGGTGATGAAATAATTTTGGAACTAATAACGTCTAAAAGCAGATAGCGACTAATCTAGATTCTATTTTTAAAACTATTTGCACAACCAAATATATAAATTTTGTCTTTGTTTTGCCAATTTAAAGATATATAATAACTTTGAGTGAACCCACCTAAAGTATATAATAAAAAAAAAAGGAAAATGGTGCTTTTTGTGCTTTATTAAATGCTATCTGCTTTGAGTCAATGCCTTATTATAACACATCCTTGCTATTTTATATCACTAGTATTCCGTTGCAGGTAAAATATTATTGAAATTTTTAATATGTAGCGACCGAGTTCATCTTTAAGCTTTCTATATAATAATAATTTAATGAGAAAAATGTTGTTAAGCAAATCGCTAAATTGCTAATAGACTGTAGCAGTGAAGTGTCCATTGATTTCTACCAAAGTATACATATAAAAATAATGAAAAAATGCAATTTAAGGATGTACGTACATATTTAACAATTTTAGTATTATTTGTGTATAGTACTGGGGTTAGAAATTCAATAGTACTCATAGTACTATAATTATTAAAACGCACAAGCGTCCACATTGAACCATAGTTTTCGTAACGTACATGTAGCATTAAGGACGTTTGTGCAATGCTCCGATCCGGTAGTCTATAAACATATGTTGCCATATCGGAGCTATACAAAACGCCATAATGCAATTCCTGTATCTCACCTCTCAATGTCAAAGTATATATTTGAATGAAAATTGAATGCCACACATGTTTCTTTAAATTAACTAGGAATAGTTAATTTGTATTATGTTTTCGACACATTCTAACCCCAATATTACTTACCTACTGCACTTTCGGGGCAGTATAAAAGGCAATAAAAAAATAAATATCCGTGTCAATGAAACTGGAAATCGTCATCTGATTTATTATTTTACCATTTTCTTTAAAATTGTAAATACATGTACTATGGGATAAAATGTATGATAAGAATCTACAAATAAAAAGAATCGTTTTATTTCCTACTCTCCTTCAATCGTGGAGCAAGAACTACCGCAACAACAGCCACTCTTACAGATGCCCATTATTTTATTTTCATTTTTGAGTATTTTTTTCCTCTTATGCCGCTTCCCGCCATCACAAGTTTCACGGTTCTTTCTATTAATCGAATGTTCTTTTTCACCATCATAAGAAGCGTTTGCTTGAGAATTGCTTGTTGAAATACTTTTATCAAAAGTTTGAATATACGCCGGACATTCGTTTGCCGTTTCCTTAACTTCATCGACTGACATACGACGAGCGACATGTTCCGTAAATTGTGGAACGGCGCAGTGGCATGGTTTACCGCAAACAACTCCGTAGTGACATACAGTGTTGGTCACGGGTGTGTCAATTTGGACACTCGCACTAGATTTTTGTAACTGATTTGGGTGACGTGAAGCAGGATAGAAACAATGGATGTCTGTTGTGGAAGTCCATTTATCGTAATGGAACTGAAATAAAAATTATCGAGTGTAAGACGATGAGCCAAAACAAAGTCCATAAATATTCCATTAATTTATTAAAATTATTATGTATCGTCAAACTAAACACGTCCAACTAAGTGTTTTTTAAATGAAACTGCAATAAACGTTGGATATGGAAATAAATGGCTTTAATTTGAACTGAAAATATATATTTTTTTCATATTAAGTCTGATCGAAGTGGTAGAAATGTGGAGCTTCCAGGTCGTTATCCTATGAGTAATCGAACTTTTTGGTACGCATTTTAACACAACCTACCACGACCGGTCAAATGACTGTTTTTTTTTTTACTATACCGCTATCAAACTTCATGACTGTTCTTAAAATATATACAATTGTTTCTTTATTATTCTAACTATATTTTTTCATTATTTAATAATTATTATCATCATTCTATCATAAGATATATAATAAATTTCAATTGACAGTTCACGGTAGTAATAATTATTTGACCGATCGTGGTAGGTTTAGTGTTAACAGTGTTGCAATAATTTGTTCATTATTATAAATCGCTTGGTAAGAATCACAGTTCATCTTTAGTCCATTGCTCCAATCTAATAATCTTGTGGTAGGCGTTTATTATATAAATGTATATTAATATAAACTGCTCGTTTAATAAAGTTATGCAATTTTTCAGTTAAATGTCAAATTTTAACATGATAATGCAATTTAATAAAAAAAATAGATAATATAATTTTAAAAAAGGGGGCGTTTTTCTGTTTCTCTTATGTCGGTCTATTAAAGACCACTCAACTATATGACCAGACTGCTAAATGTCATCTACCGAAAAAAAATGCAATATAAAATATTACAAATACCTTATTGCTATATCCTAAGGCTGGTCCGTTTAAGTTATAATCAAAAGGCAAAACACTTCTTATGAATGGGTCTTCATACGGACTATGTAATTGTTGGCCACAATAAGGAGGTATACTGCAATCAAGACGAGTATAAAATGAATGGGCACGTACAATACCTTCACATACTGACGTACAGTCACGGACGAAAAACATTTTTTTTTTAATTCATTCGAAGTGCAGTGGCCAGAATATATAAATCTTTTTAATAATCTTAGAATAAATTATGCCCTCCACCATTATATCAGCACATCACAATTCACTGCAAAAGATAGGAAGCTCGACACTGAACTCCCGCTAATCCACAGGTTATAACTCCTATAGCGGGGGTTCGTTCTACACTGCATTAGTCTGTATAAACATGCCATGCGACAACCTCAGACTATGTCACTTATTAATACTTCAATTCGTTGATCCTTTATGTTATGTCGATAATACTCCCCTGATTCGTAAACCGCAGACATAATAACAATCGTAACAAAAATCTAAATATTTAAAAAAACATTTGTATTCTCACAAGATCACCATAAGATAGATTTATGATCTCAACGCACCGAAAATGTATCGCTTCTCAAATTAATGAAATAGGCCGAGGTCGACAAAACGATCGAAATATTTTTTTATCAAAAATATATGCTACTCCAGATGGTACTAATTTTGGTCATAATAGCTAGTATCCTTGTTATATGATAGCACTACAGAACTACTACTGTGTTCAACACACCCGCACAACTTACCATCATTTGAGACATCAAACAAGACTACAATGTATTTGACGGGTGCATCTGCGTAGTGTTCAGACAACTGGCTTCTTAGTCGCAGGCCCTGGTTCTATTTCTTATGGCACTATAAAATATTTTGTTCTATTTAGCAAGCAACATCTAGCAATAACCAATATTTATCGCCGTAGCCGTAATCGACAATCGGCAGGACGATATATAGTATATATATATAAATAGTTGAAAATATCCTAAATATCTATATATAATATCGCCAATGTTCAGACATATTTCCCTTTATTATAGTATTAGAATCAATTGAACCATATGATGAATGTAACTTACGGATTCGTAACATTCCGTACAAGCCATGCTTCCGCAGTTAAATTCCAGTTAATATTCATTGCAGTTGGGTTGTATATGTACGGTGTCCATGGATCACGTTTGAAAGTTGGGATAAAAATATATTGGATAGTACCGTTGGGAAAGGCTACTAGTGTAACGTCACCTTCGCCTATAATTTCTGGATATCGTCCGTTATTTTGCGATGCTAAAATATAATGTAACAAGTAATGGGTTTATCCCCTTGCAGAGCTCATAACTTTATATTACTTGAATATAAGAAATATAACTTGATTTTAAACGAGTCAACAATCAATAAAATTTTCATTAAAATCTCAGCTACTGCTGAACATAAGCATGTTTGTTAACAAGGGTCTGTTTTGTTGTTTGAAATGTGGTAATTAAGTAAAATGCAATCAGATTTTCTAATCATTGCATAAATTGGTCCAACTAAAAAGAAATATTCTATAGTACATAACGAATAAGAACTCAATTTCGGTAAGAAATTAATAAGGTGTTCATTCCACACCTTTACCACTTTGGCAACAACGTAAATGACAGTTGACAGCTGCAAATGAGAGATGGCCATGATTGCACTAGCTGCCATTCCAGATGATTTTCCCCAAATATTTAGCGAAGTAGAAGAAGATTTGGGGTGTGGTGATTTATGGGTTTTCCGAATCTTCCTATGAATTGAGACATAGTAGTCCTATTTGGGTTACCGTGTTAAATTTTTCGTCATCATAACAACTATGAATTGATTGTCGCAACTGAGCTGCAGTCAATGCAGAGTTTTAATAGAATTCATAGAAAATCTAAAGCGTAAGGTCAAGGGTGTTCCTCCTTTTAGCGTCTAGAACTTTAACGAATTTTCACCGAAGATTATCAGAAATTAAAAACCGAACTACCTTACACTTAGCGTTACTGATGTAAAAATATTGGTATGGGATTACAATGTGCTAACAAACTGCAGCGTGGCTCTATCACTTGAAAGGATAGGGAATAGATATAGGTATATAGATAGGGAATACGGCGGGGTGTCACACATAAACCCTTTTAGCGAAATTTATCATTCAAGTCATTATTGCATGACATAGTTTTCCTTAAATATAAAAGTATCCAATGGTATATTTATAAAAGTATTCTCAGTAAGTACTTACGATTCTGGTAAGGTAAAAAATATCCTCCATTTTGTGATCCTATTCTATCAAAACAATTGCGCTGCATGTTTAGAGAAATTCATTTTTGTTAAGCTAAACAAGTGTAAAAATTGATTGCTGAAAAGGCCATATTTTGTTTATTTTGCGTCGGTAGAGGTCTCCATTTTTATAACAAATGTCATGGTTGTCCAATAATTGGCAATGACACAACAATATTTCTCTCTAATAAGCGAATTTACATTTCAACTAAATACTTTTTTGAGCCCTGGTAGTGTAAGCACTTTCTTTTAAGTCCTCCGTACGGGAGCAAGTCGAGTTCGATTCCCGGTGAAGGCACCCATGAAATTATTAATTGCAATTTTAAATTCTGATTTACCACTTGCTCCTCCATGAGGGGAAACCACGTGAGGAAATCTGCATGTCTAAGAAATAAATAAAAAGTTAAATATTTTGCGAAGACGTAAAATCCACCAATACTCAAGGGGGAGACCGATACCCGAGACTTAAATTAATATACAAAACTTTGGAGCGACATTGACGTATGCTGCCAAATGTCGGTGTAAGCGAGCCGGTATGTACGCAGTGCATTGCAGACGTCGCAGCGATCATCGCTAATCCTGCTTACCAAAACTTATAGATTGACGTGCTGGTCGGCTGCCTTACCAGTGCTGGCCGATGACCTAACTGCGGACCTGGAGATAATCATTGCGGGTAGGATGGATTTCGCGCGTTCGACAGAGCCCAGGGATGATTTGGACGGACGGAAACGCGGCATTTGGGCTGACGCGATTGGCGAATGGCCGATTAGATGGAAGAATGATACGAAAGGACGCAAACTACATCGGCATTTCTCTGACATAGCTGTGCGACTTAAAGAATTAATGGGACGTATCGGACCATCAATTCTCTCAGATTCTCATTGGGCGTTGCTGTTTTGTGCTAATGCGGGAAGAGTGACATGGATGTTCAGCACATTTTGTGGTAGTGTCCTATAACATTAATTTACGTATACAACAAAATCATGACTGAATTGTGTGATTGACGTCTCTTTAGGTCTTCAACACTGCCTGTGTCTGTATACAAGTCCTAGGTATACTATTTATATACAAATACTAAATACAAATCACTTACAACACAATACTCCACTTTTCTGAATCTGTGTATTTAATTCAACAAAGTAAAGGTGTACAGTGTATGCTACATTTTGTGTATCGTTTTAATTAAAAATAAGAAAAAAACGGAAATCCAAATATTCCATCGCCTAAATTTACAATTAAAAATATATCAAACCATAAAAAATATATATATTTATTACAATATTTAACAGCGGAAGATACATTACTGTACAAGATTTATTTAAGTCACATTATGAACAACAAAACGACTTCGGTGTTGTTTGCTCATCAGCTGTAGACTGCATTTCTTATGTGGAAGTTAACAATGTAA
This sequence comes from Teinopalpus imperialis, assembly GCA_029286865.1. Taxonomy (NCBI): domain Eukaryota; kingdom Metazoa; phylum Arthropoda; class Insecta; order Lepidoptera; family Papilionidae; genus Teinopalpus; species Teinopalpus imperialis. The sequence continues at coordinate 5,128,517 of JAGSMU010000021.1, forward strand.
TCGGAGTTGGTCCTTTGCACGCTGATTGCGAAGGGATCGGTGGGGTGAAAGGTGAAGGCGACAAGTCTCCGTGCGCTGGCCGGCACGGACTGTCCCATCACACCGGCGTAAATCTTGAACTTTAGAAGGCCAGAGTCCCGTGCGTAAAATCTGATATAAAACATATTTATTCACTATCATGGAAAGATGCGCAAGAGCAACAATAATTAAAAGCAACAGTCTCTCGGCAAGCGCGAAAGCTAACCACAGTAAGTGCATTGAAGGGAGATTGTAAAATAAATATTTGGATCACCGGATCACTACATTTACCATACGAAACACCCCAGCCTATTTTGCATACAATATCTCCTTAAATATTTAATTATAGTGACACATTAGTGTTACCATTAATTAAAGGTTTCGGCTGAGCGTCATATGCGTTCGGGGTCACCTTTCAACACGGTGAAACTGTAAACGCCCTCAGGCTAACAGCGGCCATCAGCCCGAAAAAAAGAAAAAGACCATTAGTGTCAAGTGATACTATAGTGATAGGTGATAGGCTTCTAGGTTCGCCACTTCAGCAATTTAAAATATTAAACAAAATAATTTTACTATTGTATATAGGATTATATAATTTACACGAATGCTTAGAATTAGATTCGTTATTCGGACGTAGTATGGACTAACTTTACGTCATATAACCATGTAAAGTAAGTATTGAAAAGAGCAATTGCTGGGTTTCTTGACCGCTTTCCGTGGGATTGCCTCAACTATTAGACGTGTCAAATGAAAGTCTGGTTAAAAAAAACTGGTGACAATAAACTCTGGATTTGTTTAATTTTACTATAAAGTGAAAATAGTTTATTGTAAGTGGTAGAGAGTAGAGAGACAAATAGGATTCAAATTTTAGAGTAACCTTGCGTTTCAATCTTCCTGACTTATTCTGAAGAGTTTCTGTTGTTTAGATTTTTACAAAAGTATTATTCTCTTTGATTTGAGACATTGTAAACATCAGGTGAAAAATTAATATTCCTTGCATCTCTTTCTGATAAAAGATGCGGTGTAAGAAGAACGTGAATAAAGTAAATTAATCAAATGTTTAAAACAGCAAAAGAGAATTCAATATATATTATGATTTTGTACCATGTATGTCTTAGCAGAATAAGGGAAATCCAAAAAAAAATCTTTTCATATCCACTAATTGATATAAACCAGGCTACAAATATAATTTTTACAAAGGAAAAAGATTAGAATGTACAAAATTAAGTTGCCAAGCCTGATAATGTTGGTATAACCATGGCATGTTGCCGGATATACCCCATACATACATATACCCCAACATGGCATGTTGCCAGAAGTAGACTGTTTACAAGCAGGTTGATTAAACCTACAGAAATATACAACTAATACAAACCTGATAGGATACTCTCCATATGCTTTAGGTCGTTCCATAACAGACACCCATTTGTCATCATAACTAAATAGTCCTAAGTCTAAATAAGGTGATCCGCTGTATGATTGTGCACTTATAGGTAACTGTGCTAAAATTCGTTTCGTTGCCTCAGTGCGCCCACCATAGATAGCACGCACAATGGTTTGTTTGAATCTCTGTTGGGTCAGTCTAGCATATAGATTGTTCGAGGGTGAACAAGTAAACTGGGAGTCGGCACATAACCTTGCATTTCTAAAACAGTCGCAATAGTTTTCAAATAGTTGCAGAAGCGCCTCTGATGTATTCTCGTATACCTCTAAAATTTTACTTTCACTTATATTGTAGATTACAAAAAAAGAGGACTGACTGTTCGGTTCAGCCACCCTCAAAGTCACCACTTCTTCACTTGCATACTTAATAAATAAATGATCCTCGTCCAAAAGCTGCATCTTCCACATTCTAAGACTCTTAAACATATCAAAATATTTATAGAACTTTCTGAGTTCAAAGGGATCTCTTGTATCATTACTAATTGTCTTTGCTCTTTTAAAAAGGAACACAAGCAGTCTGTGTTTCAAACTATTTATAGTTTCTTCATGAAATGGTCTTTCATTAGAATGTGGTGCAAATACTGAGCTGACTATAAATGGATCGTCATCGTAACAAAATCTTCCGATTTTCCTTATTTCGATCAACATACCCTCAACTATTTGAAATAAGTGAATTGTTTGGTGCTGTACGGATAGTACAGCTAAAACTTCTTTGTACAAATAAATTCCTTGATTATGAGACAGGTAGATTTTGTCAATTCTGAAGTGCTTGGTATCACATAATTTTCCCTGATGAAGATCCACCAAATGAAGAGAATAGTCTTCTAGTGCGGATCTGAAAATATATATTTTTTTATTGGTAGAATCTTAGACAAGATTTCTTAATCCCCGGAGAGTTAACTACTCCATTACTTTTCGACAGTAAAATCTCGCAGCTTTGAAATAATGACGATGACGACGCTGAGTCGAAAGTATTAAGACAACGAAGGCGGTGAGGCATAAGGGCAAATATGATACTGCAATTGCTAATACACAAACTTGTGCGAGCCTTTGGTCAGTAGATGACTATTTAAAAGATTTTTCTTTCCATTATTTAGCACAATTATCATGTTACACAAACACCAAAATAACTATCATCACACTTCTTAAGTTTGATAAATATATTGTCCTTGTGGTAATGAAAGGAAAGTAAAATTATTGTATATTATCTTATGGACATATTAATAGTAATAATATAATTAACAAAAAGAGAATTGGCATCAGTGAAGATAGTTGAATCAAATTCAAACAATAAGCATATATTTAATAGTGATATAGTAATATTTTCATAGTGTAAAAATGTTGTGGCTTAAATGTTTCCACCTAAAAATAATAATAACTAATATGTATATAAAATAGTAATATGAAGAGCAGAAAAGAAACTTTGCAAATTACCTTGCACACATCTTTATTTGCTACAATTTGTTCCCATAAAAAACGAATTACCTAATTGTTGGTGTGACAGCTTCATTGTTACTGTGAATATGATAGAAATGAGGTCGAAGGTCATCAGGAATGTGAGCTGCTGAGCCCACTATCACATATCGGCCATCTTCAGTAAAGAGGCTACACTCACGATTTAATTGTTGCTCAATGAATGGAAGTTGTCCAGGATTACGTTCAGCTCTCGAAATCAGTCTTTGCTGGCACACATTTACAGTAAATTTTGGCTGAAATTTAAAAAAAACTGTAGGACATTCACATAGAATTTAATCATGTAAAAGAGTGGGTGGAATGATAGACACGAGTAAATCAAACCTTGAAAAACCTATAGAATATGTGCGTTCGTATTCTGTGATGAGCATCGGCATCAGCATTTAACAAATCTGATGGGTATCCTGCAACAAGGTCACTTGCTGCGGGTGCTCCTCTGTATTCATATATCTGAAATAAACAATGTGCTATCAATATTATTTAAATAAAGTATCAAGTTAATAAAACTACTTCGAAATTTCACAAGATAAATGCTGTTGTCCCTCAGGGCTTTGTGTTAAGACCAGTATTTCTATGCCATTAACACCATTTACTAGCCATAGTTGGATGAGGAAAAACTATGACCAGAATTCAAGAGGGATAGGATCACACTGTAGTGAGTTTTCAGCTGTAACAAGAACAATTTGATATCAAGTTGTTGAGTTTGTATGATCAGTGTGGGGAAGATCAGGGTAGATGTTAAAGAGTCATCATTTACCATCAGGGGAACTGTAAACTCATTTCTCACCCTTAAAACAAAATTCTACTGGAGGAGATCTAAAACTTCAATGGCATATATATATGGCAACTTGAAATAGACTCAATTGTACTGGTAAACTGACAATACAGAATTAAGAAAAGTGACATAATAGATATTGTTGAACTGTAAAATTGAGATGAAGTATGTTATTTATAACTGTCATCACCAGAGGACACACTCAAACTTTATGAGGCTTCCAAATTATCAAAAATTAAAAAAAATTGTTAACTAATATTTTAGATTGAATTGGCATTATATTTAGTAGCCTGTCCACCCTAGGCAGTGGACATAGGTACATGAAAGCTTTTTTTAAAATAGCATGAGACAAAAAATACAAATTAATAATATATGTTTCATTAAAATAGTTTAAGCATTAATTTGTTATTCTATTAGATGCATAAAAAACTGTTTAAATAGTGTCCTATGTTAATCCATGTTTTTGACATTTTTTATGAGTAAAACAAATATTTATATTTTGTTTCATGCAAACTATTATGTTGAGTACTTATGTATAAGCATTTAATGTTTTTGAAATTTTATTATTAAAGATAATGATGATAATGTCCTCCTGGTTGAATTTGACCACAGCAATATCTTCTGGTTTTTGCCAGATGATATCAACTGCACAGAATATTTTATAGTGCCCTAAGCATTCACACAAACACAGAGGCACTCACTCATAATCCCCTTCGCTATTCCCCAGAAAGAATGGAGTAAGGTATCTATTGTCAGTGACATGGGGCATACATACAACACACCCAGACCCAAAAACTAATAATTTGTGATGCACAAATATTGTTCCCCACCTGGGAATCAAACCCCACCGGAACCAAACCTGTAGACTCCGCAGCCAAGTACTCTTATCACTATACCATACAACCATTTTATTTACAAAGATGATAACCATATATTACAATATACAATATAAACCATGCAATTATTAAAATACAGATTCAATAATAAACAACATGGAAGATATTCATTTGAATTGTGAATTATATTTTAACAACCACAAGAGTAATTTCATGAGATTGAACTTAAGCCTGAAATAAAATCCAATATTGAACTCAAATAAATAAAACCTAAAATAAAAAAAGATCAGAAAGACCAGTCCTAACAAGCAATACACATATACATGTATAATCCATTGATGAGATTTGTAAATATTAATTCAATACATGTATAGTGTTAGTTAAAATTATTCAAAATTAAATCAAAATTTCATGTAGCATTTTAAACATTTAGACAATTAATTACCTACCTCTAGAGAAGTTTGATCAGCAGAAAATGCTATAAAGTGCTTTCCATCAGGACTGAATTTTCGTAAAAAACAAGGCGGTTTCTCAACATTCACTATAGTTAAATTAGGAAATACATTTTGATAGAACTCTCTGACAACATGAAAATGGGATCCAGGTTTCCTGGAACCATAAATTTCTCTGTCCATAAGCCTTATTACAATGTTCTGAGGTTTAATTTTTCTAGGAACAATTTTTTCAGTGCAAATAAATTCGTCTTCATTTAGCGTGCCAGGTGGAATATCTTCATAGTATACAGATCCCATGTTACTGGCGGTCATGTTAACAAACAAATTCAATTGTTTACAGTTCTTAAACAAACTAACATGTTTAAATATTATTTATGTAATGGTGTATAAATAATGTAAACATACAACTATTATATTAGTTATACTTATACGATCATGGTTATCATAATTTTATTATAAATAAGTATAACAGAATTGAGTAACAAATAAAATTAAATTAGTCTCAGTTGTCAATTCAGTCTGTGTTATTTATTAATTTATTATTCTTTACTTCTTTATGATGATGATATTAATTTATCCCTAATGGGAAAGGCAAAGGACTTTAGTCCATACAGCCAGGTCGTGTTCGTATGATGGTTGGTCTGAAACTCTCTTTACTTCTTTAGTGTCAAATTGTCAATAACGACTAGAGTTGTAGAAAACCGTATGTATCCTTATTTTTATATTTTTTAAAAAACGAGTACACTGTAGCGCCTAAATCGGTATTAACTTCCAAACTGTGACAGAAAATAAATGTCAATTTTTATTTTGATGTCATACGCTGGGACCAATCACCGCAGTTATTCACTTACGGAGAAGTTCATTTAATTTTAGAGTCTGTTTGGCAAATCGAGGTAAAGCGCAAGGGCGGTTCCATTCTCATTAGGTGCTTGGATCATCGCGTGGCTTGCCATCGTCAGATGTCATGATTAAATTTTACATATAAGTGCTGTTTGAAACGTTCTCCGTTCTTTGTCAAAAACAGCCACACATTCCTTATTCTAAGTGCACAATTCGTATATGTATTTCTCACTGACATAAAGTTATAGTAGTGTATACAATGAAGTTGCTACACTTCTTTAAAAACTTTACCGAGTACTAACTGTTCTCGGAAAGTGCTAAAATTGCTAAGATTTCTTTGGCAGTGTATATATATTTGAAATAGTATATACAGAGCCACGCCATTGAACTAATAAAGAGCCTTTTATCGTCTCTTTGTACGTAGTACGCCCGGTTCGCCATCTATTCTGCTAAGAAAATATAAATTATGTTGTGTAAGAAGTATGTAGCTCATCTTATTGTTCCATATAATACATAAAAACGATTCTTTATACGACTACTTCAATTTTTTGATACTATTTTGAAAAACCCCGCGGAAAGAATCGTCCATATTCGAAAGTAGACCGATATGAGAAAAAAGAAACAAACATCAATTTTCAGTAATGTCGTTACAAAATTCTATAGAGTGTTTATGACAAAGTCAGTCAAAATCTAAACTGTATTTGATTTTATTTATTGCTGCGTTTTACATACAAAATCATTAATTCGGCGTTAAGATATTTTGTATATTTTGGTTTCATATTTTATAATTGAATAAATAAAGTTTGGTGGTAATGATATTGCCATATACATGTATCTAATCTTCACCAACTAGTATTACGCACTAAATGGAGGTCAGTTAATTTCGTATTATTATATATATATATATTTCTAGTGTTTTAAATAGGTATGTTGATTTATCTTTTTCAACAGTTGGAATTTCATCAAACTTACGGCGAAGATCAAGCCTTCAGCCACAATCACTTACAATCATATTTCAACACAAATAAACAAAAAAATGAAGGTATGTACAATAATAGGTAATAGAAGGTAAAAATAAGTATATAATATATTTAAAAAATATACATTCTGTAGACCCAATTAAGTTGTTGTGATAATGTTATTTTTTTTTATTTTTATAATTAATTTAATAATATTGTGCACTATTCTTTCTACAAGTCCTTCTTAATAATGCCCCTAATGCTCGCCTGCTAGGTTATATTAATCTAAAGATGAATAGAAAAAGAAAAATGATGATGACAGATTGGGCTAAAGTTAACTGAATAATGTATTGCTGGTCGGTCACGAATATATTTTGATTTTTGCCAAAGTTCTTTCACAGGCTATATTATAATGTCGTATACATTTGCGTAAATACAAAATGTATTACTATGATATTAATAGCGGGCAGTCGGACATTGTGCAAGCACGGCTGTATGGTAAATGAGTAACATAGTATAAATTAATTGTCAAACAGAAGGCAAACCCTCACTAGAGCAACATATAAAAGAAGATATGAATGAAATGGCCATTTTAATGAAGAATTATGATAGTAAACTGTATGGTGAAGATGACACCTCCCAGCCCACCTCCTGCACCGCGCCTATTATACCCCCAGAAACAACAAAAAAGAAAAAAAAAAGGAAAAGGTATATACTGTTTTAATAAATTTATACTCTCGTTTTATCCCGTATACCGTAGACTTCGGACAATATTATTTTATTTTACTTTAGAGTATAGTTTTATTTTCTTATTAAAAAGTTACAAGCTACCACTTCGGAATGCCTTGGCGCAAGAATTTTCAGCGACGCGCTTTACTTTGACCATATATAATATATCGCGAATTTGTATATAGAATGTGTCGGTTTTGTTCTAAACCTTAAAGTTGATAATGGTCGAAAATATGTTGGTATTGGAAAGTGGCGGCAATCCTTTCCTCAGGCTTGTCGTTAGTGTCCCTAAGCGCCTGGACTAATGCGGTTACATCGGCGCTGTTAAAGACAGAAGTCCAAGGTCACTTTCTCTTGCCGTTTGACTGGCAGGGGGCCGCTCAGCCGGAGAAGCCGATTGCGCAACAGAGACGGGGGCGGAAAGGGTATGCTACGCGGGGCGTAGCGTGCAGAATGGCTTGACAACTGGTGCGGGTTGGGTTTGATCGCAGCCCGTTATGACTTGGGAGCCTTTAGGGGAGCATCTGAGAGTCCTCAGAGGACGGTAATAATCTATTCGCAGTTAATGTCATGTTTATAATCAGATGCTGCGGTTGAAATCGATCATTTGGAAGCCATATTAACCAGATGTAAATGGCATGAACAAACGTTTATATTTAACAGATCTCAAATAACAGTTTGCCTTACAAACTGCCGCTACGAGTCGATCCGAAAAGTGGCTAGTGCGTTTGGTATGCGAGAAGTGTCAGAGGAGGAGACTTGGAACTTTTACTGGACTGATATGAGCGTCTCAGTCGAAAGAGCAAAAGAGATGAAGAGGTTCCAGCGTATAAACCATTTTCCTGGGATGTTAGAAATATGCAGGTATCGTAGCGACATCGCAATAGAGAGACAAATCTTGTAAAGAATTATTAATCAGTACTAGTTTGTTTTTTCTATTGTTATTCGGTTCGTAACTTCAAGTCTTCAATTTTAATTTGGAACTAGCATGTATCGGTAGATGACATGGCTTACTACTAATAAAATTGTCTTGACAGGAAAGATTTGCTGGCGAGGAACTTGAACAGAATGCAAAAGATATATCCAAAAGAATATAATTTCTTTCCTAAAACATGGTGTTTGCCGGCAGAGTGAGACGGTTTTAATGTTCTATATATTTTTAATCATCGTAAAATAAATAAATTTTCTTAAAAAAAAACATTTTCAGTTTCGGTGATGCTCTGAACTACTGTAAAACGCATAAAAACAAAACGTTTATAATAAAACCCGAGTGCGGAAGTCAGGGTCGTGGTATTTACTTGACGAAATCGCTAAAGGAGGTTAAGCTTTCCGATAAACTGATTTGTCAGGTTAATATCTCTACTTTCTATTGAATCTATTGTTATCTGGTACAGTTATTAAGTAAGTTAAGTATTAAGAATTTTTCGAATGGATAGACAGTATACACTATGCAACGAAATATTGATTATATGAATTTACCTGTGAAAGTTCAAAGTGTGGTACATACATTTTCATTATTTCGGATCTGACGATACGTATTCCAAACTGTCTAAAACAACTTACCCAAAAGTACAACCTCGATGTCTTCAAAAAAAAAAGGTTACATTCGCGTTATTCCTTCACGAACATATTTTTCATTGGCAGCATCGTATCAGTAGCTGCAGGTACTCTTACGAGCAGATCTATAATATAATGCCTATACTGGTAATACCACTATTTACGCGATTCGCTTGATCATTTGCCCTTTCTATTAATTCTAGTGTTTCTACAAAACAGGTTTTCTTATCTAGTGTTATGCTATGTCTAGTGTCCCCGCTGCTATAACAATACTGCTTTCAAATCTTTAGTTTTATTGAACATGCATTATTGGTATAAGGAAAGGAGAGGGCTATTACTGCTCCGTTTTTTCGCAAATATTCCTGGCATTATAATCTTGATACCATGATATCATAAAGTGTTAAGTAAAGTAATGTATTACTGTTATTCAATATTTTCAGGTATATTTATCTAAACCTTATCTAGTGGACGGTTACAAATTCGACATTAGAGTATATACGCTTATAACTTCGTGTGATCCTCTGAGGGTATTTGTTTATAACGAGGGCCTGGTGAGGTAAGCGATATAGCCAAAAGTTTAATCTAAAATTAAAATTAATATCTAAAAGCTTTTAGCATTTAGATATTAATTATTTACCGATAATAATAATTTTTAGAAAGTTGGCGTGCGACAAATTAGTAGTAGTTCATCTGATGCCAAGTGATTTTATCTCTGGCCTGTGAAAACCACGTCTATCCTCGTTGACGAATTGTAACGCTGATGTTGATGTTGCTGTTGTCACCAGATGCAGGTGATTCTTCCTCGAGACGACCTGTCCTTGTCGCTGATACACATATGTGGTTACACCATCAGCATTCCAAACGCATATGTAGTTCTTCATATTGAGTTCTAGGAAATTTGAGTCTCCAGAGAATCTTCGCTACCTTTTTATGCATTGTTACTTACAAAACTATCAAATTATTGGTCATATATTTTACTTACTTCAGGTGTAATTTCGTTCGAACAGTCGATTCCAATATATCAATTATTAAATTCTGTTATATAAAGGCGTGAGGGTGTTATTTTTCTTTAAGATTTGCTACGAGCAGATACGCGGATCCTAATGCAAATAACACGACAAATGTGTTTATGCACTTGACTAATTACGCACTGAACAAGCACAGCCGCACGTACGTGTATGATTCGGAAGCCGGAAGTAAACGGTGAGTTAAATTTATTTATACTTTTCCAATCGGAAAGACTTATCTATGTGTCTAACTATAGAAGATGTTTTTAAATCTTTCATCAATATTACGTAACAACACACAGTTCAACTCCTGGTAAGTTTCCTGCAGTTTATAACACCCACGATGATTTATAATGCAGATCGGTTATCATCTGAGGAATAAGATGGAATAACCCTTCACGTGTTTATATAAGCCATAGACGAAATCCGAAACATTATTTGTTTATAATTTTAAGTTATAGAACCGTAGTAGCTGGACTCCGATTATTCGCGTTTTAATTTCATGAAACACGAGTAAACCGACATCGATGAATTGCAGTTTTCGAGTGCTGATTTACCACGTCTACACTATAATCGATAAAGGAACATTTTTTATGCAAACCAGCACATCTGAGAAATAAAGATTGCATGCTAAAAAGTATACCTTTAATAAATATAAAACCATATGAAACTAAATTGTATACCAATGTGACATCGCTTTCTCATAATGTATGACGACCAGTCGATGGAAAACCAAAACGATCGCGATACCGGTATCATGCTATCCCAGTCAATATAGATGGAAGCGTCGCTGGAATTTCTTGCGCCACTTTTTCTCCAGCACCCACACATTCCGAAGTGGTACATATAGCCAATAATATAATAATAATAGAGATATTAATTTTTATTTTAATTCAGATAATTTTTATTCAGAAGCAACTGACCGAGCCGGCCCTCTCGGGCACTCTCAGAGTCAGACGCTCTCGCGGAACAGGGTAACGGTCCTAGCCAAGTCTCCCTCTTGGGAGCCCCCTTGTGCTGATTACCCCCTAATAGAGGTCTCGACTGAGCGGCATAAGCGCTCGGTCACCTCTCAACCCGGTGAAACTGTAAAAGCCCTCGGGCTAACAGCGGCCATCAGCCCGAAAAAAAATCATGCTATCACTGTTTCTGAATAAATCTGTACATGCATAGAGAGCTACGATAACATCAGGGAGTAGTATACTCCATAGACTGACCACCTACCTGGTAGGTGATCTCTCCTAAATCCCACCGACAAAAAAAGTCTTTATAAGTAGAGTCTGTAAAATCTACCTTTCGATACATTCACTCACTCAAGTAGTTGACCGCTGTAAACAGTGCGACAGTGCATTCCTCACACAATTCTGATTATTATATCTGCCGTTACAAAATAGGAAAGTAACCGGTTTATTCCACATTAAAAGTCAATGCAGAGCGTACGAGCTTCGCCTAAAACTTATCCTATATGTATTATAGTAAAACAATTTTTAAAAAGTTGTATATAAAATTAAATCAAAAACGAAATTACAAAACCTAATTAAATCGAGTTCGATAAACTGGTGTACAGCTACGAAAAAGCACCCAAAAAAACAAAAATACTACAGAAGTTTTGCCGTAGGGTTGATGTTCTTATTCTTATTGTTATACTTAAAAGTATATTAAAAAACTAAAAAAGAACGATAAACTTAGCTCTTTAAAGATATTATAACGGGTGAAAACCTATGTCGTAAGTTTATATTGGTAATTCCCATAGTAGTTTCTGTTAACATCAATACCATTTCCAGTCCATACAGATAGAAGCGTCGCTGGAGTTTCTTGCGCCACTTCTTCTCCAGCGCCCACGCATTCCGAAGTGGTGGTACAGATAGTTAATAATCATAGCGAATTTTAAAGAATCCTCTGTCAGAAGCAACTGACCGAGCCGAGGTTCGGCCCTCTCGGGCACCGTCGAGTCAGACGCTCTCGCGAAAAAAGGTAACGGTCCAAGCCGAGGCTCCCTCTCGGGAGCCCTTGTGCTGATTACCCCTAATAGAGGTCTCGACTGAGTGCCATTAGCGCTCGGTCACCTCTCAACCCGGTGAAACTGTAAAAGCCCTCGGGCTAATAGTGGCCTTCAGCCCGAAAAAAAAAAAAAAAAAAAATCAATACCATTCCCTATAATTTCCACTCATAAGATTAAATTACGCCCTAAGGACCACCTCCTATCTCATAGAATACCAGAGTGAAATAGCAATATAGCCAGTGTAGTTTGGTGAGTGTATCGGAGACTCTTTTTAGTGGTAACTGGGCATTTCATCTTAGTCCTTATGGGTTACAAAGCATCTCCACTATGATTCCTTGTCAAGGAATGTGGGTGTCGTGGACCGCAAGAATCACTTGCCATTAGGTAAACTGTGTGTTCGTTTGTCACCCTGAATACAATTTAAAAAAAAAACTGGTAATTTTTACTTACCGCTCACTAAGCCATTAGACTGTTGACGTTAATAAAAACGATTCACAATGTAGTTTCGGAGAATCACCACCAAAGGGTCTACAAGACTTATTTTTAAACACTATTCCTTTCCTGACGTCAGCAAGATATCGACGTTGAACAAGATTCTGATGTCGCAAGGTGTGGATCTCAGCCGGCTGTGGTTCTCCATAGATCAAGTCATTGTGAAGACCATTATAGCTGCGTGGCCGATACTCAAACACAGCTATCACGCGTGCTTTCCTTCACACGACACGGTACTCTTTCATTAAATAAATGTTAATAAAAAGCGTCGCAAACAAATTCCTGATACCTATTTTGTGTTATGTATTTTCTTTTTTTATTTGTTGCTATCCAACGAAAAAGCCAAAAAGGTGAGTAAAAAGCCTTCTATAAAAATATATTAAGATTTTAATAAATAGTTTATTTATACATTTCAAGGTTCGAGACAGATATCGTCCATCACTCCAAAAAAAATACTTGTGTGTTTGTAAAGACGTAAAGAAATACATACGTTTAAGTCAAAAATAAAGCCAATTGTCGCATTAATGAATTAATGTCAATGATTAATCATTTTAAACAAAGCAATTTATAAGTTTATTTTTCCTAACTGTTTTACTTGTTTTATTACATGGTAATATTTTATTTTATAAAACTACATTAAAATCATTCCTTTAATAAACAAATCTTTTGTATAGATATATTATTTATTGAACAGTTTGTGATCCCCTTTAGCAACAAATGAGATCCCCATTTTGAGAAACGATGGTCAGCTACGCATCGTTCTTCAGTCCACTATTAGCTACGGCACGGTACTTCTACCGATGGCTACGGCAAGGTCCTTCCACTTAACTACGTCATGGTTCTACCACTGTTGGCTACGGCATGGTCGTAACACTGTTGGCTACGGCATGGTTCTATCACTGTTAGCTACGGCATGTTTCTACCACTGTTAGCTACGGCATGGTACTACTACCGATGGCTACGGCAAGGTCCTTCCCCTTAACTACGTCATGGTTCTACCACTGTTAGCTACGACTTGGTTCTACCACTATTGACTACGGCATGGTTTTAGCACTGTTGGCCTCAGCATGGTTCTACCACTGTTAGCTACGGCATGGTTCTACGACGGTCATACTATGCATATACATAATTACAACTAGTCGGCGTCTCTTCGCGCTGAATATGGTTCGGACGGTTATATATTATACCTTAAACATTAAGACAATTTGTCTTTATATTTATCGGTCTGAGTATTTAAAGGCCAAAATGTATAAGGCGCTAAATATCCCCATTTCATCCTCGCCAATCGAGCAATTAACCTATTCTAACGAAAACAGGACATTAAAATCACACAATATTATTACATGTTTTGCAGGTTCATGCGTGCTTCGAAATTCTCGGTTTCGACATACTTTTGGATCAAAAGCTTCATCCGTATATTTTGGAAGTACGTTGCATTATGTTTTTAAGCTTGGTAGAAAATAACACATAAATGTTATGATTACTATTTTATTTATGTACATAAATTATATCTATAACTTCTAAACAAGATAAAAGGATTACTTTTTAATAGCGTTCCCTCTACTGATAAATAATAAAAGATATTTTGACATAAATAGCGAGGTAAGGACCCATATTAATTAATCACGAATCTCAGGGAGACTCTTCATGCGGACACAATTCTAATAGCGCTTTGATTTACTGTCAAGATGGAAGATGCAGGGCATGTACCACGTTGCTATCAAAGATCCAAAATTTCTTAAGATGTTTGAGGGACTCAAGTGAACCCAGGGTTTTCTGTATATCTCATATTTGAGCTATGAACCAAGATAAATTGGTATTAAAATATAATCCTCGATTTTTAACCCATTTGGTGTATAGTATAGTATCATTTATGTTTGAGATAAAAAGCATAATCCGTATTATCCTACTTAATAAGCGACTATACATTATTCTTATTGCTTTTCGATCCGGCTTTGCCATATGTGTTTCTTTAAAGAAGCATGATTCACAATAAAAGCTTCACAAATACATACAACTATGTTCCGTCTTAAGATTCAATTCATTACTCGACTTAACTAAATTAAATTTCAAGGCTTTATTATACGATATCATCGGTCTGTAAATAAAACACTGCTGGACATAGCAAGATAACATTATTTAAGCAACATAACATGCCTTTAGAATAGTTACTACAGGTTTCGAAACTTACTTTCTAACATTAGGTCGGGATTCTTTTAATCTGTCATCATTGAGTTTATACTATGCATACCGGTAGAAAGCCACCAGGCTTTCCATTGTTATCTCATACGATACCTTCAGAAATGGGGTGCCACATTCTAGAGGTGCCATTACTTGGCAAACTTGAACCTTTACGTAATTAGCATCATGTCTCTATCAATAATCTAATATTTATGTCTTGCCTAGTTTCGTAATTTCTCTTTCCAGGTAAACCACTCACCAAGTTTTCACACGGACACGCAGCTGGACCGCGAGGTAAAAGAAGGTCTTTTGACAGACACGTTCACGATGCTTAACATTTGGCAGTGCGATAAGAAACGCGTCTTAGAGGAGGATCGGAAAAGAATTCGAGATAGACTGTTGCAGACCAACAAGTAAACATTTTCATCACTATATATGAAAAATCTGTATGTCAACGAGTAGAAAATGAATCGGATTTTTATCAATTTCTCATTAAAGTCGTAGAAGTGTATAGTAGTTTTTTTTTAAACATGACTTAATTAATATATTATTGTAGAGTATTTTGTAGAATGTATGATTTCTACGCCATTATTATTATTTTTCATGTTCACACAAATGTTATAAACTATTTTATAATGCGTTATGATAACTAATGAGCACAAACATAGGTTGAGAATCACAAAGTGAAAATTAATTTACAAAGCTAAGCTAAGCGAGTTAAGCTGTAGTATAAATACTCAGTCAGCTCGGTGGGTGATAATCCACGCTTTCGGAGAATACCTGTGTAAAATAGTAGCTAAGCGCTGCTGATTCGTCTGGTTATAAGAAACCGGGTATTTTTACTGTTTACGAGACACCACATTGCGTCACATAGCATCCATCTCCATTGTTATAATCATGTCATATAGAACTGTTGTTGGTATGGGCCTCAGTAGTAACATTTTCTATCAAGCGAACTATATTCTCGTTTGAATTTCATTAAAATCTTACTTAATTTAAAAGTAAAGTAGCTAACAAAAAACTTGTAAATTAAAAATCGAATATACAAAGGATGAATTAGTAATTAAGCGCGCTTCACGCGAAATTTCCCGTCGCACACAAATATTCTGTGGAATCACCTGTCGCCAGCGGTGTTTCCGAACCGGTACGACTTAGGGCACCTTCAAGAAAAGAGTCTACACCTTTCTTAAAGGCCGGCAACGCACTTTGCGACTCATCCGGTGTTGCTGATATTCTTGGGCTGCAGTGACTTTCCATCGGGTGGGCTGCTTGCTCGTTTGCCACCTATTCTATAAAAAAAAGTATATGTGGTCTCCGCAGGTTCACGGACTGTCCTGGAAACGAGGACAAGGAACCTGAGAAAACTCCGTGGCAAACGCAGATACAGTGGGAGGAAACACATTTGGGTAATTTTAGGTGAGTGGTGCTTAAATGTGTTTATTAATTTCCTTTACCATTGACATATTAAGTGTTAGAATGGTGCAATACATACTTTTTCTATTATGTAAATTAAATCAAGATAAAAGTTTAATCGTTGAGAAACTGTGAATAGTTAACATTAAACTTGTATTTGCTTAAGATTAAATTAATCCTAATTGTATTAACGAGTTGAAACGGTTTGATTTTCCAAAATGAAAAAAACGGGGACTTCGATGAGTAAATTACACATCGCATCCTATGTGTAAATCAACAACGTACTAAGCGACTTGAGTTTAAACGACCTACTGGCGTTGACTTCACCCGGTTCCTGTGACTCGACACATTATAATAATAAAGAGATCAAGAGAAGGGTTTGGGATCTGTTATTATTCTTATTGATTTTAATCATATAGTATTTCAACATTCCCTTTCATGTTCTAAAACTTTTGTTTTTACAAATTTATGAAAAAATCAAATTAAGTGTAAAAATAATAATAAATTGAGTGCACCTAATTTATGGAAGACTAATTTGTAAAACTAAAAATTAATTTACCAATTTTACAATTGTATGTTACTTTTTACATTTACCAAAACAATCCATAAGTTTACTAAAAGATATCATGTTAGGAGAAAACTCCTCCTGATTAAATTCGACCACGACGATGTCTTCTGGTCTTTTTGACATCAATTGCACAGAGAAACTCATCTTCCCCTATTCTGTGCATATTCTGTTTTGATAAGATCGATGATAGGTGGAAACGCCACGATACATTTTACAAACTCATTAAGGTACGAAGATGAACAGTTTGTTCCACGCAAATATTAACCTTAGTATATTAGCAAATATTATTAATTAAATTAAGTAATCGACCCAGGATCTGCGATGCAGGAGTCAGGTACTATAACCACTACCCCTTGCGGCCGTCAGTCTTATTTGAACTACATATATAATTCAGAGATAAACTGAATACTTGACTTTTTAAATTGCTTGAAATCTATAACATAGTACATGCTTGCTACAGCTACACTGCAGTTTGTTTCTAGCTGCAGAATGAATGGGTCAGGGCCACGCCCTCACAGAATACCAGCGTAAAATAGCAGCATAATGTTGCTGTGTTTCGTCTGGTGAGTGCAGGTATCCGAAGACCTTTATTACTGGTGATGAGGCATTCCATCCGCATTATGATTCCTTGTCAAGGATGAATGTAATGTCATGGGCCGCAGGAATCACTTACCATCAGATGAACTCTGTGCTCATTTGTTACTCTACATATAATAAAAAAAACGTGTTTTGCGTTATAGAGCCACACTGCAGTTTCAACTAGCTATTTTAGAACTGCAGCTTGAATAGATCGACTCGAAAAAGAAAGGACCACGCAATCATAAAATATCGTCATAAAATAGATGACACAGGTTTTCGTCGCTAGACGATAGCGATTTGAGACTATTAACTTATAACCATATATATATTATATTCCATCCAAATTTCAGATCTGACGGCGACTACTTGTGTATTAATGATCCTTATAGAAGATTAGTCATGAGCCTTCGAGTCAGACGCTCTCGTGAAACAGGGTGACGGTCCAAGTCGTGGCTCTCTCTCGGAAGCACTTGTGCTGGTTACCCATAAAGGTCTCGACTGAGTGCCATAAGCGCTCGGTTACCTTTTAACCCGGTGAAACTGTAAAAGCCCTTGGGCTAACAGCGGTATCAGGCCGAAAAAAAAAAGTCATGAGCCGAAGCAATGTTACAAATAAGCGAATGGTGTGCGTTTTTCTAGCCTTAATTGCTTAAAGGGCTGAGTAATAATAATAAAAAAATATGCAGGCGAGTGTACCCTGAAGGTGAGAGGTACGCGGCACTGTTCCAACAGCCGTCCGGCTCTCTCTACACAGGCACGGCTGCTTCGCGGGCGCGCGGGGACTGCGCTCGCCAACAACGTGAAATGTTTGAGGTACAATCGTCTGAATACAAACGTGCTGAATGGACAGTACTCTACTTGACATGTGTACAAGGCTTGAGGGTTGCCTAAAATTATCTCGAATCGTGTTTATGTTTGTCGTTTCGTTGTATAAGTTAGTTTCCGGTTAGAAATGAATTAATTCACAGTACATCTATCGGCAACGATCACAAGTGCGACATATGAAATTGACAAATGGCGGATTCATTATTGTTTAGTGAAGCTAGGATAATTAATCAAAATCATAAATCAATACAAGTTAGTATGATAGGTATCACTAGGCGATTAATAGTCTCTTTACGTTTTAAGTTTAATTATTATCCATACACTTCAAACACTTCAACTGCAAAAGTCAAATGGGTCAGTATATGTTTATCTGACACGGCAAAAGATAGAATAGTGATAAATTGCAGGGTATATGCAAACTAGATCCAACTTCTTTTTTTTTTTACCTTTTATTATTATAAAAAAAAACGTAAATATAATATATAATAGCTAAGAGGTAAAAAGATATTTCGAAGACACGTGAAGTGCGCACTATGCAATACTCTTTCCAGTGAGTACACTTTTGCTCAACAAGGCGATCAACATTCTTTACCTTTTTACCACAGTAATTATTGGATCAGACGATAATATTCAAATGAATTATTAATATTCTGTAACTGTAAACAGTGTTTGTTATGCTTATCTTTATATATCTTAGCAAGTAAAGGCGAAGTCGGAAGCACTGAAGAAGCCTTCCCAAATGAAGGCCACGAAGGAAGGCGAAAAGAAAGTTGACGACAGCACGATTACAGTTGGAGACTCGGTAGCAGAAAAATGCAAAGGAAAGACTCGTGCAGATAAAGAGCACCGGAAAGAAACTAGAGAACGAAAAGAACAAAATGATGAGATGGAAAAGATAAAGCAAGACAAAGATAAAGCATCTTCGCAATCCCAGCAGTCTGTTAGTTTTTTAATTTTTTGTTTTGGTAATACTGATTATCATTTAATATTATGATTTACTCACACTTTTTATGCTAAACGAATATAAGAAGATAATTTATTTAAGTATATTGATTAGTTTATTTTTTGTTTCCTCAAAGTTTATAGAGTACGACGTCGTACTCATTTGTTTTTGGAGATTCTGTCCACCCAAAGTTTGTCTGGAAGATATCGTTGCTCAGTTAGGTTGTAGGTTGTAAATCTTATTTTTATATATATGACCTTTATGGTGTACAATAAAATTATATTTATTCCAACCATACTCAGCAGACGTTTACTAGAATTAAAACGTAATAACAAAAACACTGCTGAAGTCTTGGTTTCCCTTTATGTGTTTATTCTGTTATAAAACAGAGATTTCATACTAATTCCGCGGCATTAATTAGGCATCAGGAATACGATTTATTATCGAGTGTTGTCAAGTATATATAACTAACAACGGTAGTCAGTCTTCTCGAGCGAATGATTCGGATACATAATTATGGATACTGGTTATTTTACAAAGGCACCCAACACGAAAAGCAATAATTTGTAATACTTCTTTAGAAATATTGCTAAGAGTGTGCAAGAAATGGCCTCAAAGGCCTTGGCATTTCACGGAAATGTCCCCATTACTTGGAGAATGATTCCGGAGCCTCGGTGTTTTAGAGGTGGTTACCGACTATTACGTCATTCCAGAGTTGCGTTTTGATATTTAACTGAGGCGAGGCGTGCGAAGCCAGTGCTGTAAGTAAGGTAAGTAGGTAGTGGATATAAATTTTATATATTCTTAGTTTTTCGAACCGATACGACTTAGAAACCTTCAAGAAAAGAGCCTACACCCTTCATAAAGGCCGACAACGCATGCAGGCCGCACGACTGCTCTGGTGTAGTGGATATTCAGCGGCGACGGTATCACTTACCATCAGATGAGTAGCTTGCTCGTTCACCTAACCTATAAAACATAGCCCTTTTAAATTAGAGAAATTATATTTATGATATCAATGGGTTGACAATTGTATTTTACAGGTGGTTGAAAAAGTAACAAAACCTCCATACGTGCTGTGCTCATATGAGCCAGGTCCTATAGTTGAGAAGGAAGAGCGTGAGCGTGTCAATCTGCTCGCACAACGAGACTTCCTCATCAGGAGTTACGGAATGCTGGAACAGGTGCTGTACAGTATACTAGATTTTGGGTCATAGTGTCTCCATGTCCGGGCGTTCGCTTTTGATTTCATTTGAGTTCAATCCCCGGTATCGGATATCAATGAATTTTTTGGTATCAATTTAAAGTTTTGATTTACATTGTTCTCGCCGTGGGGTAAGCTGTGTTTGAGAAATGAATAAAAAAGAAATAGAGGACTATATACATACAGACTATAATTACCATTTTGGGCGTTGAAATAACGGAGTAGAAAAATTAGAGTGCAGAAAGAACTCTCATTTGAGAAATTAATAAAAACAAAACCTAACAAGATATAAATGAAAGAGGTTTATTTCTGAAGAATATTTTATATATTAATTATTCTAAATATGTTTTGTGTGCAACTGTTCTGTGCAAACGAACGAAATAGACGAAAAAATTAAGTCATACTTGAAAAAAGTAGGAGTCCTTGGTCCTTTCCTGATATTGTAACTCTATCTTAAATACAGGTCTATATAATAAAACATAAAGATCTTAATCGATCTTTTGACAAATATTTTTATAGATCTATTTGGCGATGAAAAAAATGGGAACCTTAAGACCCGAGGATGAACGAAAATATGGTGTCTACGGACGTCTCACCGCTATCTCCAATTCTCCCAAGGTATTTAATAACAAACAGTTAATTATAAATATTAAAATAATATTTATTTCTTTATTAATCAGACAAAAAGTCTATATATATAAATCCGTTAAATGAGGAAGCATCTGTCGGATTTAGAAAAAAATTTAAATTTGTCTACAGAAAAAAAAAAAATGTAGCCGCCCCACGAAAAATATAGCCGTAACACAATGGAACAAATTATGAAAATCATGGAACAGAACAAATTCTTGTGTGCAGATTGGCGTAATCAAAAAGTCATCAACGAAAGAAGAACCAGGCAGCGAAGTAAACAAATTAAATGAAAGTAAGTACGAAGTGATACCACGTGAAGGACGGCTTAACCGGAGTAGGACAAAGAAATATCAGCGTAAGACAGTAGATGCTACCGTGTTGTGTACGGTGAAATTATTATTGATGTCGTGGCTTGTTATGTCTCTCCTGAAAGGGACAATGCATCTACATTATGATTGCTTATCACAATTATGCTATGAAGGATATGTCGGGATAATGGACCGCAGGAACGAGGGAACTGTCTGTTCTTATGTTACCTTATAAAAACGTGTACTGCATACGCCCTCTCACTACATGCTCTCGCAAATAAGTTAATAAGAGGGAAAAGTTTCACTAATTTCTATAGATACTTTTGTAACAATTTACGACATGGGTTATAGTAGCTTTTTATTTTACTTTTTTTTTGTTTGTGTATTGCTGTTGGTCCAGAGACCTCTGCAGCTTTATCTAATCATATTAATAAATCTCGCGAGCGGGAGGCCCGATGACTAGGGATACAACGACGATGCTGCCAAGCTGGCGCGGCGACTGCACTCCGTCCCCAGTGGACGAAGAACGTCGACGACAACAGAGGGGGGGCGATAATACGATCCTAGGGCCCCTCATAAAGAGGTACGAAGTCTCGACTCGGATCGCTATCTAAAGGGAGGACAGGTCGATTTTTAAAGGCGGCCGAGAACACGAGTAAATCGCGTGAAAGCCGCTGTGATTTTTATTTTACTATTTACCTGACTACGTATTGATATTGTCAATCGAAGTAATGTGAATGTAGGTATATATTGATGGATGAATATCGGTCGTAAGGTGCGTAGATAGAATATGAAAGGCTGTTGTTAATTAAAGATTACTTTGTTTCCTAAATTGTACTGTTAATAATTATTTTTTATCTATTCCATGCAACGATAAGTGTTCCACGTGGACTGTCTTGATGCGGTCACAATGAGACGTCCTTTCAGTCGAAGATTATCGGACGATTAGGTCCGAATTTTGCACGTTTGAAACACCGCGTGGACAGAAAAATTGGTAAAAAAAAATTAATTATAATTTAATGTGAGTATAGAGTAGTAGTGTCGAACAGTACATGTAAAATGTTATTGGCTGTCGTGGTCTACAGGATCGAGGGAGGCAGGTTAAAATACGAGTGTCGCGTCTATCTATTGTTGGTGTGGTAGTGTAGTTATTGATATTTAATCTGGTGATGTTTACAGGTTTATTTGCAAAATAAATAGAGCTTGGGAATACTGGCTATGACGCAATTTTTCTTTTTATACTAAACACTTACGCAAACACATGATACAAACACACGCGTTACATGCACATACAATAAAATTTAAAATAAATTAGCTAGAACTGCATGTTCTATATATATAATATAAGTTATTGTTTCTCAATCGTTTCTATTTCATCACCCCCAAAATGTAAGGAATACGCGCGACGCCCTAATATAATACCATTTTAATAATTACTAATCTAAAATTATTAATAAATAAAATTTAATAATTATTTTAAACAAAGAAAGCTTATAACTTCATTTCATGTTGTTATTACATTGTAATATTTAATTTTAGAAAACTACATTTATTCCTTTAATAATCGAAAATTTTGTATAGAGGTATTTATTAAAAAGGTTGCGACCCCCTTTAATAACAAACGCGACCTCTAAGGGTCACAATCCCCAGGTTGAGGAACGGTGACATAAATTCATTGATGGCTCAAGATCTATCTATATTAAGCTTGATTATGTAATATTAATCTATCGATCTATTCTACATATTCCATCTCCCTTCTTTAAGAAAGACCAAGGGCATATAATATATCTGATCTTAATATGTAGGATGTAGTCTTTATTTATTTAAATAAATTTCGAACCTTTTTTTTTTATAGAATAGGTGGCAAAGGAGCACCTAATGGTAAGTGGGGTTACCGTCGCCCATAAACATTCGCAACACCAGAAGTGTCTCAGATGCGCTACCGGCCTTTAAGAAAGGTGTAGGCTCTTCTCTCTCTCTTACCCTTCATAGATTTTGGATGTTTGTCACCATTTGTTTCATCAAATTAAATCTTATACCATCCAAAAGATAAGCATCCAAATAATATATAAGATGTAGTTATCCTAAGGGAAAAAATATTCTTGTAAACAACATATGTAACGTTGTTTCAGAATTACTCGGTTGCCAGTTTCAAAATCAAGACATTGTCATGCTAACACATTTTTAACTGCTCCATGATTTTGTTCTTTTTATGCAATAATAATGCGGCAACACTGTGTATGTTATTTAGCATCTGTAGTGTAAAACTTTTAGAACATGTTTTGTTAAAATAAGGTATTTCCAATAAATTTGTATACTCTTAACTGCATTTCATTGCTTTATTAAAGTAATAAGAAATCTCATGTCTTTTATTTAGGATTAGACAAATGCCAAACATTTTTTGCTTTTACATAACGTTGAGACCTCAAGCGTAATAAAGTACTTTTGTTTTCTGTGTGGCGATCTCATAAAACTAGATCCTGCCAGCCTTTAACCGGCCGGAACTACCGGGTTATGTCGGACTACCAAATAATCTAATCCAGCAATTAAAACTTCACGGTCAACGCCGTCGACGCTGACGCGGGGTCTCAAAGAACGAGAGCGAGCGTGTACATTGAGGTATCTTCAAGTATCAACAATTATGCAAGTTATTAATGTACGTAAAAGGTAAATTAAAAGTATAATCACGTAACCCAGTTGCAAGATCGGGTACAGGTACAGATGATACCTTGGAGGCCAGACTGCCGCGTACACTCTATCCTTCAGTAGGCACATAATTAATCAATTTCAACAGTTCTTTTTCTGAATATTCTTTATTCCGTTATTTACATTTCTAATCCTGGAATAAAAGGGAGTGGCAGCACACAAGGTACAAATTATGGACTCCCCGATGTTGCTTCAGGACTAAGCTTCGGGCTATATAATTAGTCTAGCCAAAGATGCGCTACAATTTAAAAAATATTTTTTTTCAGAGTTCCAGTTTTAAAAGCGTTTATTATGTAAGAAAATTCGATAGATTTGTCTCCATTTCACATATTATTGACGCTAATAGCTTCAGGTCTTGTTTAATAATCCTGGAGAGGTTCCTATTTTATTAATTAATATTTTATATTTTTATTTTATACTTCATATTTTTTTATTTCATATTTTATACTTCATAGTTTTTATATCATATATTTTATTTCATATTTTATATCTCATATTTTTTATTTCATACTTCATATTTTTTTTCACATTTTACACTTCATATTTTTCATTTCGTATTTTTATTTCACATTATTTAAATCATAGTATATTGTTCATATTTTTATATAGTATTTTATATTTCATATTTTATACCTCATATTTTAATTTCATACTTCATATTTTTATTTCATATTTTTATATAGTATTTTATATTTCATTTTTTATATCGTATTTTTTATTTCATACTTCATATTTTTTTTCACATTTTGCACTTCATATTTTTTATTTCGTATTTTTATTTCAGATTATTTAAATCATAGTATATTGTTCATATTTTTATATAGTATTTTATATTTCATATTTTATACCTCATATTTTAATTTCATATTTTTTTATGTATTCCATATTTCATACTTTTTATTTCATATCTTATACTTCATATTTTTTATTTCATATTATATACTTTTTTATTTAGTATTTTTTTTGATTAAGGACTAAGGACAACTAACACTAAAATACGTAATATTTTTTTTTAATTTTCTATTTTTTTTCTAGATTCAAACCAGACGCTATCTGTAAACGCCTCCGATCTGCAACCAACACCTCAGGGAAATGGTTTCGAAAATGGAGGATTAAGGTGAACCGCACCAAAGGTGCAGCCGTGTACTTCTCTCGACGCAACAAATCGTCGCATCTCCCAACCATAGAGTTCATCGATCATCCAATACCCTGGGAAAAGACAGACAAACACTTAGGCATCACATTAGATGAACGACTCGACTTCGGTCCACATATCAACCGCGTACGGAATCGAGCAGCGTTCGCCGTAGGTCGTTTGCACCCGTTACTTAGTAAAAATAGCAAAATGTCCCTGCGTATCAAAACTACTCTCATGAACTACTAATATGTAATCCAAAATCGCTTCATGCGCGTGACCACCGGTGCGCCGTGGTTCTTGCGTAATAAAAATCTACATATAGATCTTGAGCTCCCGACCATAGCAGTACCTGAAGCAGGCAGAGCAAGCGCCGATACTTCGACTCTGCTGTCACACATCGAAAGCCGCCGATTATGAGCGCCGTCACTTCGAATCCCATATCGAATATCCCCCGCGTCCGAAGGAGACTGAGGCACGCCCTCGACCACCAGGGCCCATGCCCTGATCAACACACAACTCCAACACTGAACCAACCTATCGCCCCCGCCGACAGCGAGGACGTCACGAACAAAATTATTCGCAAAACCGCCATGTCACACAGGCTGCTTTCCACCAGTCAACCAAGTCAGAAAGATGATAAGTCGGAGTTAGATCTATTCGGGTACCCTCGAATCAATCGCTCTCACGCAACAGGTTAACAGTCCAAGCCGAGGCTTCCTCTCGGAAGCCCTTGTGCTGATTACCCACTAATAAAGTCTCGGTTGGGCGCCATAAGCGCTCGGTCACGTTTTAACCCGGAAACAAATAAAAAAAGACCCCAGATCCAAAGTTATGTGGGGGTTGCTTTATCGGCTGGAAATCAACTCAGAAACGCATCAAAAATATATGCTGCATTTATGTTTTATAAACGGCCTTCATCACAAAGTGAAAAAGTTGTGTATAACTTCGAATTTTCTTTTTAATCCGCATGCAAGTGTGATTTCCATTTTGAGTAAAAGTTTGCGACTATCAACTTTTTTATTTTATGACAAAAGTAATGCTGTATAGCACTATGCGGGATGCTGCACAATAAAGGTGTCAGATGAAAAGCTCCACTTAGCTGAAATAAAAATGATAGATGTCGTGACTAAAATGGACAACATGTAGAAAGAATACATAGGAGAGATTTTGGTAGGTGAACCTGTGATGGACAAGTTAAGAAGTTAGAGGTTGGCATGTTGAGTATAGGTGTGGAAGACCAAGGAAAAAAATTGTTTGAATCCTTGACCTATTTTATAGCTGGCTAAATATAACAAAAAATTCTAGTAAACATACCACTTCGAAATAATAAAAATGCATATTTTCTTAGATAAAAATATATTTTCTGCTTTAACATTTCTTAATATAGTCTTAATTGCGTCAGGGCATGTTGAAAAGTCCTGCTTTATAAGTTCTAAGTAGTCACAAAATTTTATACAAAATATAACATAAATGAAATCAACCAATGTATTATTTTACTAAATTAATTTGCTACATCTGGCAGTGTCAGGTCACAATTTGTTAGAGGTTCAAAACTGTAGTCTTTTCGCAAGCGAACCGCCGTCGATGTTGTCTAACAATTTCCTCTTGAGCGAAGGTTTTTCAGTCTCCACTCTGGTTACAGTTGATGGCATGGGCAGCTTGTTCCCCACGGTTGGTGCCGGTTTGTTACTGCAACAAAAGATTATTAGTAGATTATTTATCACTTTGACAGCCATATTTGTCATATACGACTGGTCACGGTTTATCCTGTGACGTCACCGCGGTGATTGGTGACCGGAGCGCTTGAACGTTTTTAAAATAGTATAAATTGAATGAATGGTCCGATTTTTCGAAATGTTTGATCCCAAAAGTTTGACATTATATTATAACGATGCGATTACGTTTGCCGGACGTTTCGCTTACGACGAAATAACGAATGCGAATAGTTAATGGTGGAAAAAGTCCTTTTTTAATTTGTCGTTACCAACCGTTACCAAAGCGCGACCCGTGGCGGTCACCCGTGACCAACAGTAAGATAAACGCTCCATTGGGTAAAATTGTTGTCTTATATCATCGATAGATTATTATTTCACCATTATATGCTTTCCATAATAAAAATACTCCCGTAGCGTCCTAATCAAAACTTGTGATTTCCGCGTGGCAGTCAGTGTTACCATAAAGTGAACAAAATTAAAAAACTAGTGAAGCTTTAACATATTGGTGGTGCATTTTTCAAGTCAATCCATAACATTTGTAGTCAGAGTATCCTACGTACTTGTATACGGAAAAATAATAGTACACAAATAAATTAACAACCTATATGTAAAGATTTCACTAATACGCATATGCCTCATGTCTTGAGAAGGTATTGGAGCATTATCTACCCCATTCGTCTCTCGGCAGACTTTACAAATTCGTTATTTCAAGAATTCCTCACAATGTACACCTTCACCACCGAGCACGAAGTAAATCAGTATTTAAAATTGCAAAATATAATATCGGTGCCGGCACCAAGCATAGAGTTTGTGAGAGCATTCGGTTTGTTTAACGGTCAGAAAGCCTCCACGGCTTTACCATAGAGACGAGTGCCTATAGAACTTATTCAATTCGCTTTGATTAAGAATATATGATATGGGGCACGTTCAAAATTGAATTTTATACAAAAATAACGTTAGATAACCGAAAAATGCGTTAGTGAAAAAATACAAAATAAATGAAAAGTGTGGCATAAAAGATACATAGAAAAATAGTTGTAACTAATACTAAATTGAATACCATAAACATATGGATGCATATTGATTGGATTGGATGGATTGGAAAGTTCTTACTAATTTCCAACTCATACAGTACCTGAAATAAGACATTTGCAATGCTTGCGTGCAATCACAACGATTTGGAGGATACAATGCAAGCAGACTATCCAGGAGCTGCAGCAGATCGTCGGGGGCTGCGCTGAAGATGTGCCGTAGTTGTTGCGGTGGAAGCTGCTTAAACTGCACGTAGTCTGTTAGATTCTTCATGCCCTGATTGTATTTTATTTATTATAGGTAAAATAGTAAACTGCGTTAAAATCAACCTATAGTTAGTTATATATATTTACTACTACCTGCTGTTGCCCGCAGTTCTTCGCTTCGCTTTATGCGAAATTTGGATTAATATATCACAAGACACCAATAACAAATTGATTGCCCGTATGCCGAGACTTTAATTAAGGTGGTCTTAAACTTTTGGCCTGCAGTGATAGTATACATGTACATGTCATGCCGAAAGGTTAGAAGCCAAAATATGAATAGAAAAATAAACTTTTTCCTTTTTTAACCTACCTCAATCCGAATGACTCATTTTTTATTTTTTTTATTTTGTAAAGATAAACAAAATACATACATTCGGAACTCTCGTGATAAGCCTAAGATACATATTGGTAGTACTTCAAGAATTTTTTATAACACCGACAAAATGGCGCCCATCAACCCACACACCCATTTTTCCCCCTCGTATCTTATACTTGTGTAAAATAACTAACCATTCACGTGAAATTTCCTGCCACAACTACTCTGTGGAATCAGTTGTCGCCAGCGGTGTTTCCGAACCGATTACGACTATATATCCTACTCTCCGCTGTGTTCATGGGAGGTGGTGACCATTTACCATCAGGTGGGTGTATGCTCGTTTGCAGCCTATACTATAAGAAAAAAAAATATCACTTACTGGCCAATTATCTTCAGTTGGTGTACCAAACACCTGGAAGATGCGGAAAAGTTGATCCAAATCAGTCTCCCCAGGCAAGAATGGAACTCTTAGTAGTAATTCGGCCAATATGCAACCAACAGCCCACATGTCTACGCCAGTCCCGTATTGTCGTGCTCCATACAGCAACTCTGGAGATCTGTAAAGAATTACTTAGTTACAATATAGACAAACTGACAAATGTATAGTTGATAATATGATATTGTTGTCCTTTCTGTTCAATTTCGACCATGACCATATTTTATTTATTACTGACATAATATAACTGCACAGGGTATATAATAATTCCACAAATATTTGCAAACAGAAAATCATTACCCCCTCCTGTATAGTTATAGTAAGAGTATATATAAGATATAGTTGCAGTATCCTGCATAATGAATATACCATACAATGCAAACCCAAAATCCAAAAATTTTTAATTCACAAATATTGTTCTTCAGCTGATAATCGAACAAAGAATCTATGAAGTAGAAATCTAGTACACTAACCACTATGTCAGTCATGAGATTCACTTATCACATAAAGTATAGATTGCAAAGACAAGACCCATTATTTCTATGAGGGTATGTTGTGAGTCAGTATGGAGTTGATTAAGACTCAGTGCTATCAGTTAATTAGGTTTACATCACTCAGCCACTTTATTTCTTGTGAAAGTTGCTTTTCTAAATATTGTTAAGTTTTTGTAAAAACAAAAATTGGGGTACCGTTAAAAAAGCATTTCTAGCTACAGCATCTTATGTCTGTCGGTAATGATTATTTTAAATTAAGCTCAAATTAAATTACCAAAAAAACATACATAATCTAATCACCTTAAAGTATATTGAAATCATACAGATAACATTTCATTTCTAAAATTACCTGTACCATCTTGTTACTACTTGATGTGTGTTTATTCTGGTCGGTGATCCAAATGCTTTTGCAAGACCGAAATCTCCGATTTTTAATATGCCTTCCCGGTTTATGAGTAAATTGTTAGGTTTTAGATCTCTGTGCAGTATCCAATTTTGATGTAAATATTCCAGTCCTGAATGAAAAATTAAGATGCTGATTGTATTTTGATATAGAAGTAAATGTAATAAAGTATGGGTGTGCACATAATTTCAGAAAGTGGTGTTAGAATGGGGTTGTACTGTATGTACCTGACTGGCTTTGATACCATTAAATAGATGACATTTTAAAAACAGAAAAATAAAAAGTAAATCTATTTCCCACTATTGTGCTATTGTTTTTCTGTCCACCGAAATGATTGAATCTAAGGAAGAAATTCGATACACTTTGAAGTTTTATTAAAAAAAAGGGGAAATGCGACACAAGCGCTAAAAACTCATCAGACTCAACGCAATGACAGTAAGAGTAGCACTAAATTGGTAATGGTACAGTGGATTACCTACGACAAGAACGTACGAAAAAGATCAAAAGTCAAAAGGCAAAGTCAAAGGGCAGTCGAGCACCACAGACTCAGATTCACTTGCAATAAGGGGATGCTGTGTGAATGATGGGGTTGGAAGGGCATTGTTCATTATGAGCTTTTACCGCCGGGCAAAACCACCAATTCGAATGTCCACTCAAGCAATAGAACGGGTGTGGTTTTTCTAACGCCAGATTGCATACATCTTTAGCAACTTAGCAAGTATTGAGAGAGCTTGGTTGGGAAGTGTTAATTTAGCCCTGACCTTGCACTCTCAGATTTTCACCTGTTTCGGTCTCTTTAGAATTCTTTAGGTAGTGTTAGGTTAACATCATGATAGGAATGTTAAAATTACTTATGGCATTTTTTTGATCAGAAGTCCTAAAAGTTCTATAGCAATGGGATTATGTCACTACTTACAAAATGTCAACAAGTTATTGAACAAAATGGCATATACACTGCGGGCCAAAAGTTTAAGACCACTTTAATTAAAGTAGGAAAATAAAGTAAAACTCCAATAAAATATTAAATGTATAATTAACCTGTTTAATCGTTTAATAGAATATTGATTGACAAACAATATACTTTAAAAGAGTAAGGAAATATTAACAGTCCATGCAAAAAAGGCTACAGTTAGCAAAACTGATTTTTCATCAAAAAATCCTTTACATTTTATGACTTTTTTCATAAGTCTCGGTATACGGGCAATCAATTTGTTATTGAAGTCTTGTGATATATTAATCCAAATTTCGCATAAAGCATTCTACATTTCTTTTCGCCAGGATGGGCCACGATTACGCAGGTTCTTATCAAGCTCTTCCCACAAACGTTCAATGGAAATGAGATACCGGCTCTGAGGAGGCCAAATCATGTTTTTTAACGCCCCTTGTGCCTCTTTCTCTTCTAAATATCCCGTACATAATTTTGAGCTATGCTTTGAATCAATTAATCACAACCCGGAAGAAACGACATTTTGTTCTAATATGTTTTTGTATTGTTCCTTTTTCAAAATTCCTTCAATTAAAATCAAATCGTCAGTTCCTTGGCTAGAAAAGCAACCCCAGACCATAATTGAGCCACCACCATGCTTTATTGTTGGGACTACACAATCTGACATCATCTTTTCTTGGGCACTGCGTCGAACTCAAACTCTACGTTATGAACCGAATAGTTCAAACGGTCCTGAGCTTTTTTTTTTAAATCTTCTTCAGTCCAATCTCGATGGGCAAGAGCCCACTGCATCCGTTTTTTCTTGTTTTGCGGCCATAACAGACGTTTTCGAACGGCAAAGCGACCATACAACTTCGCATCTCTCAGTTGCCGTTTTACTGTAGTCAATGATAAAGGTTTAACTCTGGGTTTTGTTTAATTCAACGCAGATTTCTGGTGCTCTGCTCTGGTTAAGCGTCTATTTCGCTTGCTGGTAACAACAATGAAATGATCTTCAGTAGACGTGGTAGCTCTCGGCCTTACCGAGCGTGGACGATCTTCAAAACTACCTGTCTCCCTGTATCGCGTATTGTGCAATGAACACAAGTCTTCGATAACTTCAGTTGTGAAGCTATCTCATGTTCGGATTTGCTTTAATTATGTAAAACAACAATGGCAGAACACACTTCACTGCTAATTTCTTGAGCTTTTCCCATTTTATGACATCTTCACTGTAGAAACCACAAGTTTAGACTAATTGAGATTGTTTATGAACAAACCCAAGTAAACTCCGGTAATAATAAGTCAGAAACACGAGTTTTCAGGAGCTTAATAATCTTAATTATTGACCAATACGTAACAAAAGCAAATTAATAAATAATGAGGACATTATAAAAATATTATTATGACTCTACCTCTATATTTTATCTGTTATTACCTAGCTCTAGTGCAGTGTTTTTCAGTGTTTGAAAACAATAGATGTTTATTGTCGAATAACTTAAAATAAGTAAACAAAAGAATGATTTCTTTAAATATTCGATACTAACAATAGAATATGCAGGTGTGCATTTCTTGTATTTATCCTATGGGATTTTATTACAATTGATGGATAATTATGTTGTGTATGTGCGGTCTTAAACTTTTGGCCGGCATTATATATACTATAATCAAATGTTAAAAACTATGATAAAATATCTATTCTTAGTTGTTTTCAACTTTCTCCCACTGTTCACAAGATGTTGAATATCTTGTTATAATAGTACAGTTTTTAAGAGATTGAAAGAAGTGGAAATCCACTTAATTGAACTGGAACAAAAAAGAAAAAAGATTGCCTTTGATTCAACATCCCCTCAAAACATTTCATGACATGTGGAATAAAAAGTAAAAAAAAAGTAAAGAACTTAGTTGCCAACCTAATATTATCAAATAAATATGGTCCAATTATGATAATAATGTTCTATTCTGTCAAGCTTTTATAGAACAGTAAATTATCCAAGATAAATTATGCACTACTAAACGGTAATTAAATTTACTTATTTTGCATGCAACGCCTATTTAAAACAACAACTATTATTATTATTAAAAAGAAAACACTTTCACCTTTTAGGGTCATAATTGTATATGCCTTAACATTAGCTGGAGTGAGTACAATATTGCTATCCTTAACTATTATTTCTAAATCAGTATCCATAAAGTCAAACACCAATGACACATTTGATTTTTGTCCAAACACATCTGAAAATTTTAAACCTCATTCAATAAATATATCACATGCAAAAATAAATTACTAACAAAAATCCTTTTTGCATTACTCAATTTTGAATATATATTAATATAAATTCAGGATACTACATAAATAGAATTGGTCTATTGATAACCAAAATTACAGCAACTATAAAAAAATAAGTACACTGTTTTCAATGAAATCAATTTTAAACAAAATAAGACGAATTTATAATATACAAACATAAATTTGATGCATACACGACAACACGGAAACTAAACTGTAATTTCAAATTTGACATTTAGGTCTTTTTGTACTATATAGTGTTACCAATTTACAGCGACATAGGCGCTAATTACACAATCTTAAATTCAATCTTCCTTTATTCATTATTCAATAACTAATGACAGTATAGATGTATTTAGGACGTTCACTGTCTCAATTAGGAAGCAAGAAAGTAACCCGTAAGACTTGCCACTGAGTCATGAACCCTAAAGTTGGGAAGGTATATGCGCACTCCCGTCACAGATGTGCGCAATCACACATAACACACATCAAAATATTTTTATAGACCACGTCATAATGGCACAATACATATTTATAGTTTAAACAATTTAGCCATTTATTTAGATTAAACATATATATATATATATATATATATATATATATATATATATATGGTAGATAACAAAGGCAATGATTAATTTTAATATTTAATAAAATATACAATGAAATACCTTATCATTGACCATTGGCCTGAAGCCAGTATTGAAGAGATACTGAAAATAGAGATGTCCTAGCATTGGACCAAGCTAATAACCAGCCTTTCACGCCCAAGAATGGTGGCAATGTGCGAAACCTAAACCTCGCACGCTTCCTAAAACCACTCCGGGTTCGGTCAACTATGCCAACGCTTTACAAACCTTCCCATAACCTCTAAAAAAATCATGTACTTGGAAATCCTCGGTTATCAATATTATTACAATAATACTATCAATAATATTATTACAATAATACTATCAATAATATTATTACAATAATACTATCAATAATATTATTACAATAATACTATCAATAATATTATTACAATAATACTATCAATAATATTATTACAATAATACTATCAATAATATTATTACAATAATACTATCAATAATATTATTACAATAATACTATCAATAATATTATTACAATAATACTATCAATAATATTATTACAATAATACTATCAATAATATTATTACAATAATACTATCAATAATATTATTACAATAATACTATCAATAATATTATTACAATAATACTATCAATAATATTATTACAATAATACTATCAATAATATTATTACAATAATACTATCAATAATATTATTACAATAATACTATCAATAATATTATTACAATAATACTATCAATAATATTATTACAATAATACTATCAATAATATTATTACAATAATACTATCAATAATATTATTACAATAATACTATCAATAATATTATTACAATAATACTATCAATAATATTATTACAATAATACTATCAATAATATTATTACAATAATACTATCAATAATATTATTACAATAATACTATCAATAATATTATTACAATAATACTATCAATAATATTATTACAATAATACTATCAATAATATTATTACAATAATACTATCAATAATATTATTACAATAATACTATCAATAATATTATTACAATAATACTATCAATAATATTATTACAATAATACTATCAATAATATTATTACAATAATACTATCAATAATATTATTACAATAATACTATCAATAATATTATTACAATAATACTATCAATAATATTATTACAATAATACTATCAATAATATTATTACAACAAACAGCGCAGCCTAACAAATGAAGGCACATATCTTAGCGTGATATTGGACTCAAAATAAGGAACGATTATCTAAACCATAAACTTGAGAAGGCTTATAATACCTTCTGGTGGTATAAAAGGCTAGTAGGTAATAACTACGGTCTTTCACCGAGAATCACTTTAACTTACATACATATCCTAGTATCCATAGTAAATTCCTGTAAATGTACATATTCAATAGTACAGCAAAACTCTTCTGTAATACATGTCAACATTATTGTAGTCATAGAAGCCAAGATATTTGCTAAAAAAACGATTTTTGCGACCTTTGCAGACACGAGGTTTTATGATGGCAGAAAATAGGTATTTACTAAAGGAATTCTTGATTAATGTTGATTGAAAGTACTAGGTACAACCACATGTTCATGTGGTTGTACCTAGACATCTCAACCCAGGTAAACTATGTCAAAGTGGCTCCAAAACGAAGTGAGGCACTAGGGTCGAAATTTTTCACTGTGGCTTGATAAGAAACGACATGCCTAACATACTCGCAAGATGAGGCTCAGAGGTGAAAGCGATAAACCTAGATCAAGAGCTGCCGTTTACGCAATATAGGTCGTCGAAGGGCATACTAATTATACCGCAACTCTAGTTGGGCTAATAGCATCAGTTGCAGACAGACTAAAGAGAAAGTACCAAAGATCTCGCTTCACTGAACCCTTATGCTTAACCGTACTGACCTCTGGATGGTTGTTGGCATTACGAGACTTTGCTCACTAAATAGACTTCTATTATATATCAATGCAACAGACAGACCCATTTGCAGGATATCTGAATGCATAGGAAACCTAGTAACAGCACACTATCGGAACTCTCATAACATCAAGGTTGCCCTAGGTGCATTCTGAATGTTCCAGTAAACTTTTGAACTTCTTGCAGGTGCTGGGCGGGATGAAATAGTCAGCCACTTCGTTACGCATAATAAACTGCTAATGGTAGCTAAATGCGGAAAAGGTAGCCCGCCATCGTTATCGGATAAGGGTATCAGTACCAGGATAAGGCTGAGTAAGCCCAGCGTCCCAATAACTGGATTCGATTGTCAACCGAGAAACATTGTACCATGCATACACAACAATAAAAAGTATATTAAAATTCTGCTAAATCATTTCATGTTCTCTAGTACAGGTACACACATAGGCCAAACGAAAATAATTATCAATTTGAATTTATAAAACTTTTGCTATAAATAAATTATTCTTTGCAGAAAATATGGCTTTAATTTATTATTATTTTATTCGTTGCGAAAGAAAATTTAAAATCGAAATGTGCATTGTAAAACAAATAAGTTTATTTATTGCTTATAGTCAAAGTTCTTGAAACGTCACTATTCATTTTTCATATAATATTCTTATCTGTGGTCAGGCGCTTTTATCGTCAAATTACAGTGCTACATTTTACTGATCTTCTAAAGTACATAGTCATCGATATCAGGTAAAATGGCAGAAGGCCAAGACGAACCGAAAAAGATAACAATTACTGTAAAAACTCCAAAAGAGAAACAACAAGTGGAAATTGAGGAAGATGCCGACATTAAAAAAGTATGTACATACATATTGAATCTTTACTAAATGGCGTAATAACATAGATATTGCACACGCAATCAGTGATGACATTTGTTTTAATCATCTACGAACATGAGATTCAATTTCGTTAATTTTTCTAGCTTAAAGAAGTACTGTCTCCGAAGTTTAATGCTGAGCCGGAGCAACTTTGTCTTATTTTTGCTGGAAAAATAATGAATGATATCGATACATTGAAACAACATAATATCAAGGATGGCTTGACTATACATCTTGTAATTAAGACGCCTCCTAGACCGGAGCCTGAGGGAGGGACGCGGCGACCGCCAGGTACATATAATTGCCTAATATTTTTCATTCATTACATTCTGATTGGAACTAAATTGCATTCCTAGGAACTTACTAGAAAACATATTTGATACATTCATTAATTTTGTATTGTTCTACCTGACGAAAATTGTTTAAATATTGCATAAATCTGACAAAATTCACCATTCGCAGAAAGGATATGTAATTTGATATTCATTGATTAATTACTTTATATGAAATTGCGTCAAGAATCTGAATCTTGCAAATATATGGTTTCTAATTTAACTTACATTACCCATTACATAGTTCTAAAGTTTGATAATATAAGCATAACAATAGATTTAAAAAACAGAGCACCTTTACCAAAAGCATATTTGAATAGAGGAATTCTATAGAAACATTTTAACTGAGAAAAAAATATAATTAAAATTCACAGTGATTTGATATTTAACATGGAAATTTTTAATTAAGAGTAATTTTAAATGGAAGAGTATCATAAGTATATTTAATAAGAGAAAATCTGGAGACTAAATTTTTCATAATAATAAATTTATTTTTAATTTATTACTTTTTGAAAGGCTAAGAGACAAATAGGCATAATATTGGTGAGTAACATTGCTAATAACAATTGTCCAAATATAAAAATAATTTGTCTTTATAACAAAAAAATCTAATGGTGAAGTGAAAGGTGGAAGGTCATCATTAAGTGATGGATACTACATTATTATGCATGCATATCTTTTGCATCATAATGGATTTCTTTTTTAAAAATTTTCATTCTAAATTACAATATATGATATCAGTATAATAATCAATTATTGTTGCTTTGTCACCACAAAAATCAATGCAGTGTAATCACCATTACACAATTAAATAACACATTATCACTCCTATATTTCTTATGCAATGTCAGATTTCCTTCCTGATTTTTTTATACTGAAATATGTTATTGGAAAAAGTACTATTTTTTGTTAATGTATTATCAATATTATATACACAAACTCAAATGTCATGCATGAGGTTGAATGTCTTTAAAATAATAACTCGGCCCTGAATTATAATTTACTTTTTCAATTTTTAAACCCGTATGTTTGGCTTCTAAATAATAAATAAACAAATGTTATATTTCCAAGAATACAACCCAAAAATATATTGTTATTGCGTATCACCATTTTTGTTTCCAATAGCACTAATTAGGGGTTGTCATGCCTTATAAAAGTCATTTTCCTGACCTACCCTTACCTGTTACTCGTCAAATGTCAACCAGTACACTTATCCCTTATTATTAAACACAATCATTGTCTAAAAATGGACACATCTACGGAAGAACTTACTATGAGCATTTATGTGACAAGCTTAAAAGAATAGTTCAGGCTAGAAATCCTGCTACCAGATTGGATCAAGCCATACTCGCTGAAGAATGGGATGACATTTTTCAAGAAAAAGTGAATGAAAATATCATCTGGTCTATGAAGAACCGGTTAGGAGCGGTAATTACAGCCGGGGGGGCGGGGGGGGGGGGGTTATTGAATTGTTTTTTATTATTTAATTTATGATTGTTTTGTCTGTATTTTATTTACAGTTATGTCATTATTTTAGAGTTTTGTACACAAACAGAAAATTTTTGTATAATACCATTTTTATTTCATTCGAAAAAGAATTAATAATATGTCATCACATCTTAAGCTAAAATCTTAACCTTTAATCTACTATAGTCAGAAAATAAGTCTGAGTAACAGGGGTTTTTACAAGAATATTTTGATTGCAAGTGTACAACAGGACTTGGTTTTATTGCTTGGTACTTGGTAATATATTTTTATAGTACATTATATATTTTTTTGATAAATATCAACTAAAAAAATTAACTAATTCATATGTACATTTTAGTTCTAATTTAACATGGAAAATCTTAAATGCCTCACTATGCAAAAGGACATGCTTTATAGGTTAGAAGTGGAAGGCAAGCATCCTTTTACATATTTTTTATAACATCGATTCTTTTTATTTTCCAAGCCCATATTCTGTCTTTTAAAATATCCTACTGATAAGGATTTTCAATTGTTTAAAATTTCCTTTAATTAAAAATCGCCTAGTCAGCTCTTACAAAGAAATATACTATGAATTTTCTTTAATTAAATTATGCTAAATAATAAATGTTACAATTTTTACCATATGCTATATTCAAAAGCTGATAATATTTATGAGGAAATAATAGGTGTGTATCTGTGTGTATGTGTAAAGTGTTGCAAAAAGCTTACATATTTTATCATTAATGACATAGTCCATCTTAGGCTCAGCATTGCAATTGACAATGCAATTGTATCTTGATTTCTTATACAGGCTTGACAAATATGTGTTACTGTCTTATATTTGCAAAGATAACTTTCCATGTTTGTAATAATCTCCATTTGTTTGTCATCCTTTTTAACATGAAAACACAAATGATAAGTAAATACTTGATCAATTACAGTTTTATAAAATTTAATATATTTTTTTAATAATGTAGTAATAGCTTTTCATAAACCAATTTTTGCTTTTTATAAGTTACTGACCGACTGACGAGTATGTCATTATCATATCATATTTTACTTATAGTACTTTAATTAACCTTATGAAAATAAATATTCACTGTTTTCTTACAGCTGATATAGGTGCAACACCGTTTGGATTAAATTCACTTGGAGGACTTGCAGGCCTGGAAAGTCTTGGGTTGGGTCAGAGTACATTTATGGATTTACAGGTAATCATTTATTATTACCACACCTAATTATCACAACTTGTGTATAGTTATTAATGGCTAGATCTTGATTATAATCCTAATAATCCCTATTAATAGTATGTAAACATACATTTTCTTTAGTAAACATTTCCCCATAGCTATTTTACTCATTTTTATTAATATCATAATTTGAGCAACCAGACAAACAATGAAGTCCATGGCTAAGAGGCTTATGGCCTCTTAGATTGTTTCAAAGCAGGGTCAGAGCTAGAGCATGTAATAATTTAATTCCATTGTTATTCAAATCAGACTGTTCTAGAGGTCATTCTGTTCTGCATTTTCTGTTATAAGACCTCTACCGAATCTTCCGAAACTAAGGAAATAGTTAGAATTTAAATTAAATTATATATTATGGATAAGGCAACTTATTTTAATCATTAATTTTAGTTTTGATAGGTTACATATAATTAACATAAAATGGAATCTAAATGCTTTATACTATTTTCAATAATTACCACTGAATTTTTTTATTGTACTTAATTGCTAAATATGCATATCATGTTAATATGTATATACATAGGGTTAATATAACTATACTTTTAACATCAAACTCATACCGAATCATAACAAAGATGAGTCTAATATTCTTGTGAAATGTAAGAATTATATTGATTTCTAGCTTTTATCTATGGCTTTTCCAATTTAGTGCTTGTTAGACACTTGTCATACTCATATCAATACTTCCAACTACTTAAGATAATCAAATATATTCCTGATTTGAGACAGTAGACTACCACACCAAATAACCAATTAGAATTTGTCCACTACTCTTCTCTTGTCTCTCAGTAACAAATAAATGAACATATGATAAAAATCTTAAAACTGTGGATTCTGGTTCAGTGACATCAATAATCTTATTATGAATCAATGCCTAGTATGGTGTCAGCAAGTTATAAAATACGATATTTTGGTTTCAGGCACGAATGCAACAGGAACTGCTCTCAAACCCTGACATGCTCAGGCAAGTCTTGGATAATCCTCTAGTGCAACAAATGATGAATGACCCGGAGAACATGCGTTCACTTATTACCTCTAATCCACAAATGCAGGACTTAATGTCTGTAAGTATTATTTTTTTATATATATATATTGCCTTAGAATACTATTCTATTATAGTAATAATGAAACCCTTTATTTCAGACAATTCAAGTGTACAATATATATGTTTACTAACATTATTGGTACTACATTGACCTTAAATATAAGATTGAATATACTGCATTATTATATAATTTAAGTTATTGACTCTAGATTTTGGTTTAGTAAAGGCCTCCCCCGTTTCCTTCTATTTCTTCCTATCATTTCCTATTCTCTTCCAAAACTTTCCTACTACTATTTCAATATTGTCTTTCCACTGTTTGTTCTATGTATCATATCTCATAAGGTATTTACAGCCCAATTCCACTTCCTCTTTTCAGTTTTAGAATTGGATCTGTTACCAAAGGAAGGTAACAGATCCAATTCATCTGTAGTTTTCGTCTAAATCCTTCCATACTTCATCTCTACCAAATTTCTTTCGATATCACTTTGGTACACAGATATTTTATTTACTTGAGTCTTTTGTGAGAACCTAAGTCTGGTTCTTAATGTTCTTCATGCTGTACCCGGTTTAGTCTTGTCTTATTTTTTATTGTATTAAAGTGGAACAAACACATAGTACGGCCAATAACAGCCACCCCATATTCATACTCAATAAGGAATCGAAATGCAGATGCCTTATCACCCCTAGACTAAGACCAAGATCAAATGCCTCAACACTATTAATATGGGTCTCCAAATCTCTATACTAGGGATGTTACGGAGGTTCGATTCCGATTCCAAAAGGTCGGAACTTCCGATTGATATAACACCTCCGATTTCGACTTCGGATCTGGTAATATTGAACCGGAGGTCGAAGCATACATAAGGGGCGGCGAAAGTAGACCGTCGGCGCGTTCAAACAGGTTTATAGTATAAACCGGGATTCCCCGTACGACATGTATTAACTTTATACTTGTGGTACGGGGAATCCCGGTTGCGGGGAAGATAGTCGTATTATTTTATTTTGAACTGCTCCTAATACATTTCCTTTTTACCTCTGTCTTCGTTTCCAATTTTGGTTCTGATTCCGATTCCGAATCCGACAAACAAATTTAAAAACTCCGATTCCGATAAAACCACCTCGGTAACATCCCTACTCTATACTCACCAAATGAAACAAAGCGGCATTATGCTGCTTGTCTGTGAGTGTGGCCCTTGCGGAGATAACACTTTCATATAGCTAGAAACAAATGTGATTTTTTTCTATATACTTATTGATTCAACCATTTGTGTAATCAGTATTACCACAAATAGAAAATCCAACTTTATCCAATCAAGTTCAATGAAATCATAAGTTGTGTCAGACAATTGAAATATATGTTACTGTTTTTGTATGTTGCATGAATAATTTCTTTGGATGGGATTCAAAATCAAAACCGATGTATCTCTATAATTCTTAGAATCTCTTTAAATAAAAATGTAATGGAATTTTGTTAGTATTGTATATGACGCAATACATGGACTGCTCTCAATTAATAAATATATTAATATTGTTGCATATACGTTACTCGTATAGTTTTGTTTTTAGTTGTTGTTATTCATTAATTAATGGTTCATCCATTACCTGGAATGAAAATAACCTCAATGCCTCCAAATATTGGCGCGATTGCTAATCGATGACTGCGGCGTGTTGTTAGGACTTTAAGTATTATTAAGAGCCCATTGGGGTCTTCCTCACGAGTCGAGTATGAGGGATCCTTACTAACGCGGGGCATTTTTTATTTATTACCAGAGGGTTTGCGGTCTCTCTGTCATCCACCGGCCGCGTCTGGTGCTTGTGTGGTTTCGTACCGCTAGCAACACTGTTTAATTCTTCCAAATTAATTAATTGTTGTTTCTTAGTTAGTTATTTGTTTTAGATGTTTATTATTTGGTATCAAAATGATATTACTTTGTTATTTATTACGTTTCACGATAACGAAAAACAATTAAGATTGCCTATAATATCTGTGAACATGCATTGATTGGATCTATGGACGTTAGCGAAGCCGCAGGTGTGTGTTTTCGAAGCAACGGAAAATAGTCCAAGTGGAAAGAAGCTTGAATTACATGATTTTGTAATATGTGCTACTAGAAAAGTAGTAACTATGCAGTAGAAACTTTGTTGAAAGTTTCTACTGCTTAAAAAAAAGAATTGAGCAAGCTACAAAAACGTTTCACGTTTTCTACAGCAAAGTTCAATTCTGGCGTTTTTGTGTTTTCAAAAGTATATACAAAGTAAATTAAAATTATGAATTATTTGCCATCTTATTTACTATTTTCATTTTGTCTTTTTCAACTTTACTGACCATCGACGCATGACGTCATGGCGTTATTGGCAAATCTGGGTGCGAATAATAGTTTACATGTACTTTGTTGGAATATTGACTGGATGCTTCTTTTCTTTAAATTCTTCAACCTAAGCTCCCGGCCGATAATCCAATAATTTATGACAAAATTATCTTTATGTTAAATATATGAATTAATCTTCATAACCTTTATTTTTGTCTGGAAAAGTGGTTGACATATGTATCCTTTACAAAAAACTCTGGTGTTATTGTCATTTGGTCATAAAGGAATACATGCTTTTTGGGTGCAATGCTCTTGCTAGGAAAAGGTTGGATCTTCTGGGAATAGGCTACCCGAAACCAGTAAATGACAGGCATCTACAATTAGGAGGCATAACCACACAGATAAGATCGATGTTTAAGGTCAGTAAGTGCGCACAGGACAAAACAGGCGTATACACAAAAAATCTGTAGTGTGGAATCCCATCGGGTACCAAAAACCCGGCCCCCACAAATAAGATAAGTTTGAAATCGAGACGCCTCGATTGACGGCCTTTGCATGTGAATATACTATAATAATAGTGATATTTTAAACGGCACCCGAGGCATTGAATGGGTTTAAAAAAAATAATCTATCTTGTAGTATTTATTGGCTAATGAGTCATATATACAATAGGATATATTTTATTTATATAATATAGATAATTTACATAATAGTTATTGTACACACAGTATATATTACCTCAACCCTAGAAAGATTTTTTTTCGGGCTGATGGCCGCTGTTAGCCCGCGCATTTATACTTTCACTGGGTTGAGAGGTGACAGAGCGCTAATGGCGCTCAGTCGAGACCTCTATTAGTGGGTAACTAGCACAAGGGCTCCCGAGAGGAGCCTCGATATGAACCGTTCCCCTTTTTCGCAAGAGCGTCTGACTCGGTAGTGCCCGAAAAGGTCGCGAACCTCGGTCGGCCCGGTCAGTTGCTTCTGACTAAGGATTATCTAAATTAATTTCGCTATTCCCTAGAAAGAATCAGTTTAAATTGCAGAATTATTTTTATATTTCAATCAAAGCTATTAATCAGAACTATGAGAGAGATGTGTCAGTGTCTAGGCACTCACATTTAATTTCACAGTATATGAAAAACATGCGATACTTGGTGCTGGCACCAATAAATTAATTAATTACAATTTTAGCTTCTTTACCACATGCTGGGTGATAAAGGTAAACATGAGGTAACCTGCATATCTAAAAAATAGATAAGTAAACAAATATTTCCCCCAATCCCC
Source organism: Teinopalpus imperialis (assembly GCA_029286865.1). Taxonomy (NCBI): domain Eukaryota; kingdom Metazoa; phylum Arthropoda; class Insecta; order Lepidoptera; family Papilionidae; genus Teinopalpus; species Teinopalpus imperialis. The sequence continues at coordinate 5,172,563 of JAGSMU010000021.1, forward strand.
AGTGTGACCTCGTGGCGATTATGCTCCAACAACTTCACTGGAAAGGAGGCCTAAGCCCAGCGATGGGATTAGTTTACTTTACAGTTAATTTATCTACTTAAAATATAGTGTGAACTAGTGATGCGATATTTATAATCTAACAAAATATACATATATCTACCATTTTCCAGAGAAACCCTGAAATAAGCCACATGTTGAACAATCCTGATTTACTGCGTCAGACAATGGAATTGGCTCGTAATCCTGCAATGCTTCAAGAGCTAATGAGATCTAATGATCGTGCACTTTCAAATCTTGAAAGTATACCAGGTATAAACTAGTATTTGTTTGAGAGTTTTGTAAACTAAATATGACCCAAGGTACAGTATGATACTGGTTGAAACTGAAATAGGAAATTAAAGGAACATTTTTACCCCATTGCTAAACAGATGACATCTCTAGATAGCTCTCTCTATCAGTCAAACATAGCCAATGCTAATTCTTTATATAATACTGCATTAGCCATCTAAAGTACTAAGTTTGAATATCTGCTATCGTCAACTTACCTGTGCCAAATGCTGAAAGGTCACTCTTTTTTAACACACAGCATAGAATCAAATATTGAAAGCATTTAGAGTACTTTGATGACAAGAAAGCATTAGAGCAAACACAGACATTTACATGTTCCATTCCCATTCTATGTAATTAATGTGGAATTAAAACAAGTAAATTGGAAGAGTCGGTGTGGGTTATAGGGAAATGGTTTTTTTTTACTAATAATTAATACAGATGTGACGTAAGTTATTATTTTTTTTTATATAAGGGGAGATAAAGAAGAGAGAATATCCTGAATTATAATGTAGATGCATTATCCTCCTGAGAGCTAAGATAAAATGGCTTTTAATTAGTAATAAGATCTCCAGACTCTTTCTTACACTTGACGAAACACGGTACCGATAACCTTCATGTTTTTTTTTAATGCAACATTTAATTATGGCAGCATTTTTTTATTTAATTTTAATGCTGATTATATTTGGGATATTAGACCGTGCTAGCCTTATGGTCGAACTTTACATTTCGAACTGGTTTTAGGTGGATACAACGCACTGCAACGCATGTACCGCGACATACAGGAGCCAATGTTGAATGTGGCCAGTAGCATGGCTGGGAATCCATTTTCTGGGCTGGTTGATAACTCAGGTTAGTTATTTATTTATTAAAACTTTTCTTGCATAAGTGACATACAAAGGACATACTAAAGGTGGACTAACAAGGGTAATAACATTTGATATAAGTGCTTATGTTTATGACTAAACAAAATAAAATATAATAGAAACATTGATCAAAGGATTGATCAAAAGAAAAACAAAGAATTGATCTAATGAGAAACAATCACCATAGCTGCTAGGCCATGGTGATATCATGGAGGAAATCATCCTCACCTATCTGGTATAATATATTGCATTGCTAATGTAATCTTCTAGCAGATGGTACAAATCCGCAACAAGGCGCTGAAAATAGGCAGCCATTGCCAAATCCATGGCAGCGTGGTGGTGGCACCGGCACCGGCACAGGCGGCACCCCTGGCACTGGAGGCACAACTGGAACTACACCCAGTCTCATCAATACGCCGGGCATGCAATCACTTCTACAGCAGATGTCTGAGAATCCGCGTCTTGTTCAGTCAATGCTGACAGCGCCATACACTAACAACATGCTACAGGCTCTGGCCGCTGATCCCGATATGGCGTCACAGCTCATTAATCAGGTATGTTGGGAGATTTTGTTAGTACATTGATAGTAACAAACTGTGTGTGACCCATTAATTCTACAGCTAGAAACAAACTGCAGTGTACCTCTACTACTGTCACAGGATATATGCTAAGTATATTATCTAGATTTTAGTCCATTGAAGTATTTCATACTCTTCAATATATTATTTCTTGACGGAATTAAACATTCTTGTTTATTAGAGTAAATTTTTATTAGCCAAGTTGCAGCTTGTTTCTAGCTACAGCATGATCGGGTAGACTCTACCAAAGCAATTGCAGTTGGTGGTACCCGAAACCAGCTTGAGATTTTTACCCCCCTACCATGTATTTACCACAACCTCTATCAAAGCCAGGACTTCAACCCAGCAACTCTAAAATGGCCTGAGTATTTAGTAATTTTCGTATTTTGTCTTACATACTAGGTCTACTTATTAGTAAATATTCAAAATTTTATTATTGTTGTCATTACAAGATGAAAAGTGTCTGAATGACATATTAAAGTATATTTAATGATATAAACATATTAAATGTTATAGTTTATATCCTTGTTCTACAGAATCCAATGTTTGCTAACAACCCACAACTGCAAGATCAAATCCGGACAATGATGCCCCAGATGCTGGCTCAACTACAGAATCCCGAAATGCAACAGATGATGTCTAATCCTCAGGTAGGTAATTTGGTATGTGAACTACACTATAGTAAGTTCCAGGTTTGGCCATGAATAAAAAAAAAACAAATATATCATTGAAAAAAAGAAGAGCAACTAGTTGAGTTTTTTGCAGCTGTCTTCCGAAGCGGTGGTCCTATTAGCTATCTTGACGATTCAAAAATGTTATTTGCAGCTTTATGTTTAAATAAAAATATATATGTTTATTTAATTTTCTTATATCTGTTGTTTTTAATCCTTAGATATCCTTGTTTTATATAATTGTGAATAAGAGAGTTATTTATCTGTCTATAGGTTATCTTTGGATGTTTCCAATGTATATTATGTTTATTTAACATTAACAACTCAGTTTGCCTTTGTCTGGAGTTTATAATCTGCATCAGCAGGGTATGACTTCCTCGTCTATCAACCTTCCTCTAGATGAAATCGGGTTTAATTTTGCGAAGATTTATTTTCCTCAAATATCGTTGAATGAAAAAATAATACGGTTTTTGAGAGTTTTCAGACACGTTTAATGTTCATCACAACTAGATAAAACTGAGACAACCTACACTAAAAATGGCGTTTGTCCGAATATTTTTTATGTACAAAAGTCAATTATTGAGAGTAAGTTTGTAAGTGTTTTTAAGGTTTTATAAAGTAAATAATTTTAATTGGAGATACTTTGAAGGTGCTGTTTTTTTAACTTGTTTCTTAAAATCTATTCTACCTTTTATAAAACAAATCTAAGTAATTGCACATCATATTTGGATACGTTTTTTTTTATTGTATTGAGAGTTATAAAAAAGCTCACATTTCACCTTATGGTTAATGATTCCTGCAGACCAATGGTACCAACATTCAATCATCATTAGTAATCATTATACAGATACCTTGTTACGCCATCACGCAGCAGCAGCAGAACGCTGCCATTTCACGCTGGCTCGCACCATGCGAGGGTGTGGTGGTCCTCTCCCAGTCTAGTCGACCAATCTATGCTGCAAACTGTAGGAATTTGTCCTTACGAACAATGAGACCATACAGATTACCGCTTTCCTCAACATGTTTGAATGCGTGGACAATGGACATTATGCTCATCATATTTAGCAAAATTAATGTAATTATTGCAAATATGTTTATTCAACAATTCTTTTCTCCTCAAATATCTCAGGCCCTGAACGCACTGCTGCAAATACAGCAAGGCATAGAGCAACTTCGTACAGCGGCGCCAACTTTAGTGAACAACCTTGGACTGGGCGTAGCGGCCGCTGGGGCTCAGCCCCCCGCTGCCACCCCCACACCAACCACGCCCACACAGAACAACACGCCGCCACGTCAACAACAAAACTCCGAGCTATTCACACAGGTTTGTGTGTAGATCCTTAGTTCCCAAAGTGGTACATATTAATGCCATTTCTTAAAAGTTAATAAAGCGGAATCTACCAAACGTTTTGTAGAAATAATATAAATTAATAAAATAGAGATATGCTTCAAATTTTCTAATGATCAGTCCAAGTAAATAAGGAGAGTTTAAATCCTTAGTTCCGACGGGGGTCAACGTTGGCGTGACAAAAAAATGTGGTTTCACAATCCGTGGGGTCCACGAAAATTTATTTTGAATTTTGAAAGTGGTTTATGAGTAAAAAAGTCTGGGAACCTCTGGTGTAGATCCAATACATATACTGCAGGCCAAAAGTTCAAGACCACCTTAATTAAAGTAGGAAAATAAAGTAAAGTAAGTAACTCCAATAAAATATTAAATGTTTAATCATCTAATAGAACATTGATTGACAAACAATATACTTTAGATGCGTAAAAAAATATTGACAGTCCGTGCAAAAAAGGCTATAGTTAGCTAAACTGATTTTTCTTCAAAAAATCCTCCTTTACATTTTATGACTTTTTTCACAAGTCTCGGAATACGGGCAGTCAATTTGTTAATGGTGTCTTGTGATATATTGTTCCAAATTTCGCATAAAGCATTCCACATTTCTCCACGCGAGAATGGGCCACGATTACGGACGTTCCTATCAAGCTCTTCCCACAAAAGTTCAATGTTTTGATTGATTGTGCCATGAACACAAGTCTTCAATAACTTCAGTTGTGAAGCAATCTCACGTTCGGATTTACCTTCATTATGTAAAGCAACGAAGGCAGAACACACTTCACTGCTAATTTCTCGAGCTTTTCCCATTTTATGACATCTTCCCTGTAGAAACCAAGTTTAGACTAATTGAGATTGTTTGTGAAAAAACCCAAGTACACTCGGGTAATAATAAACCAGAAACACGTGTTTTCAGGAGCTAAATAATCCTAATTATTGACCAACCACCACCAACCAACAACAAACCAGCGTTTGTCGGTGTTTGAAAACAATAGATGTTTATTGTCCAATAAATTGAAAGTAAACAAAAGAATGACTTCTTTAAATATTCGATACTAACAATAGAATATGAAGATATGCATTTCTTTTATTTATCCTATGGGATTTTATTACAATTGATGAATAATTATGTTGTTTATTTGCGGTCTTAAACTTTTGGCCCTCAGGGTCCTATCCTAGTCCTAAGAATCCTATCCTACAATTTGATGACATCTCACTTATTTCTACAATAGATTTTGAGTTATTACCATAGGAATAGAGAAGACATTTATTTTAGTTATATCTATCACTGAATGCTAATCTTTTTTTCCATTAGTTCATGCAGCGAATGATGTCGTCGATGTCTAACAACCAAACCAACACAAACCAACCGCCGGAACAACGCTACTCGCAACAGCTGGAACAGCTAGCCGCTATGGGATTCCTCAACAGAGAGGCCAATCTGCAGGGTTAGTAATAATTTACTACTGTAATAATTTGAGTTTAACTACTTAGAGTCAAAATACTTTTGTTCAACTCGTTTGTTCGCTCTGGCATGGACTATTGTAGTATCGCCTGGAATCCATTTTACAATGTCAAAAGGGTCGAAAGAGTTCAAAAAATTTATCTGGCACTTGCCATACTCTGGTAACTTATGGAAGGTTCTTTCGTCATTAAGACAAAGATTAAATTATTTTAAAATAAAAAGTCCTTAACCTTTTATTAAGTTTTTTTTTCATTTGAATTTTTTGTTACATTTTTATATTGTCACTCGCCATTTATTAATTGTATGCTGTCTTCACCTTTAATTGCGATGGCATTAACCACGAAACTATGCCAATGTTTTTGTATTTTCTGATTGTATAAACGTTCATTGTGTTGGTGTTCAATAAATAAATATAATTTCTAAGATGATGAGTGATAACTTACAAGTTGGGAAGTTGACTGATAATGGTTGCTTAACATTCACCTCAGTATCTATAGTCGACGCATTTTAAACTGAGTCGTCGGGCAATAAATGTCACTGATAGGAATGTGCACGCAATGCATCTTGTTATCGATACTTAGCTACCTACGCACGCGTTGTCGACGCGTCATCGTGACTCTCATTCGCACTCTGACTCCTGATTGGTCATTATGAGTAAGGGTGGTTGTTTTTCTATAAAAAGATAAAAACGGCCCTTTAACATTACGATCTATATAGTTGCTCTATGATTACGTCGAAAGAAAAATTTTATCTTACAAATTAAAAACTTTTATTTTCAGATAGCGAAAAATTATTCCTATTAATACTTAACATAATTTAGCATACCGATCGTACCTATCCTGTTATCGATATGCACCTCTATAATTCTTACGCACATCACTACACCTCTCCATAAGACCTGTAGGTGCGAGCGAGACAAACAGATAAATATGATTTATGACCCGAAGCCTCAGTTCATAATGCGTCGACTATAGTAGGAATTTGTTCTACACGGTTCAAATAATCTATGCAGTATATTAACCATGATCAGATGTCCTACACTAGACATGTGTAAAACAATGGACTCGAATTTAATTTAAAATTATTATATTAAAAACTCATTTAACAGTGGTAGAGCTACGCTGCAGTTTATTTTTATGGGGTATATTATGTGTTTAATAATGGGTCAGCTAGACCGGGGTAGGACCACGACCTCACAGAATACCAGCGTAAAATATCAACATAATGTTCCTGTGTTTCATCTGGTGAGCTACACTCTGAGCTGACTGGAGACTGGTGACGAGGCATTCCATCTCAGACCTCAAGGGTGAAAATGCATCAGCTTTATGATTATTTGTCAAGGATGAATAAAGATGTCACGGGCTGCGGGAACCACTTGCCATCAGGTGAACTGTGTGCTCGTTTGTTACTCTGAATGTAATTTTAAAAAATGTCATTACCCAGTTCAAACATTACTTCCTGGTATTTACGTGGAGTTTCTTGCGCCACTTCTTCTGTAGCGCCCACGGATTACGAAGTGGTGGTACAGGTAGTTAATAATAATAGCGATATTAATTTAGATAATCCTCTGTCAGAAGCAATTGACCGAGCCGAGATTCGGCCCTCTCGGGCACCCTCGACTCAGACGCTCTCGCAAAACAGGGTAACGGTCCAGGCATAGTCGCCCTCTCGGGAGCCCTTGTGCTGGTTAACGATATATACGAGGTCTCGACTGAGTGCCATAAGCGCTCGGTCACCTCTCGACCCGGTGAAACTTTAAACGCCCATGGGCTAACAGCCCGAAAAAAAAGGTATATACGTGTTTAATACATTATTATATTTTAAATGTAATAATAATTTGTTAGACACACTATTCAATACTAACATGCCCCCTAACTACACCCACTAGGCATATATTCTTATGTGATATTTAACGACAAGTCGAAAAGCAAACCTTACGATGTTAAGTTAATAATTACATTACTGACTCTTTAAGGCTTAGTCATGAAATAAATTAATGGAAATATTTAAATTTACGTTATAAAATGATAATAATAATTATTTCAATATTTGTAAATAATAATTTAATAAATACTATGTAATTGACTTTTTAAAAAAAGTCAATTACATGGTATAAAATTAATGAAAATATTTAAATTTACGTTATAAAATGATAATAATAGAAAATATTAAATAATTATTATTTCAATATTTGTAAATAATAATTTAATAAATACTATGTAATTGACTTTACCGGGACTTTACCTAGATTTACCGGGTCGGGAAAATACTTAATAATATTATGCGATTCAACTATGAATAATATGGGATTCGTGACTTACTTTAATCTGAAATCGAAGTAAAACCCATCAACATGACAGCAAAGAAAGTGAAAAAAAATAAAAATTTTATGAAAAGAATACCATGAAATTGAATTTTTTAAAAAGTCGATTACATAGTATTTATCAAATTGTTATTTACAAATATTGAAAGAATAATTATTAATTATTTTCTATTGTTATCATTGAGGACTGAGATGGAATGCCGCGTCACCAGTGATAAAGGTCTTCGGATCCCTACACTCACCAGACGAAACACAGCAGCATTATGCCACTATTTTACGTAGGTATACTGAGAGGGCGTGGTCCTACCCCGGTCGAGCTGAAACAAACTGCAGTATAGCTCTACCATCGTATCTTCTTGTGTTTAGAAATGTCGTCAAGCGATACGGCTTTTGTAATTAATTGCATCGCCGTCACTATCAAAGAATGCCAAACACATATGTACGTGTTTGGCATTCAATTGTTATGTAATAATTACAATACAGGCGAATTCATCGAGTTCGGTACAGGTCATTTGATATTTATGTCCACGAAATTTGTTGCCTCTAATGGTGCTTTACAAAAGTGTCCAAGGGGAGTTCATTTATTTCACCCATCCCGCTTAAAACTTCGGACACACCGCGGGATGCATCCTTTCATTGCGGCTGCTTACACGGAGCTGTATGGTAGGTCTTTTTTTAACGTACTATATACTCAATCATGTGTCTGATTCAGAGGTTTGGTCCGAAACTAATGTGTTGTGTGTTGTCTAAAAGGGAATCGGCAAGGCATCGGGTGGTAAAACCGGTGAGATTATTGTAAATTTAGTGTTAAAAGCTTATGTTAAATATATAATCCGCATTGGAATATGGTCCAATAACCTTTTGCTTGCGGAGGAGACCGACATGACTGATAAAGGTGTGTTACATCACTCAGTTCGACAAAGAACAATTGAGTTACGCGGACTAGTAAATATGAAATCGCAAAGTGAATGATACGTAATTTTGTGTTGCAGCGCTGATTGCAACATTTGGAGATGTGAACGCGGCTGTGGAGAGGCTACTGGCCCTCGGGCAGTTGTCCATGAGCTAACATCCAGGCGCATAGACATTAATTCGCAGGTTATCACTCACACTACAGCAGTCTTTTCCCATACTGTTTGATTGACTCACCCGACTCCACATTTCAATGTATTTCGCATTTTTTACCATTTACGTTGCAATAAATAGTTTGAAAAACTATACCTGTCTGATGCTATTGTTCTTGAAAATTAATTGAAATAATAATATTTTGGTGCTGTCATATTTTTATACTTTCACTTACATATTTGTGTAATGGCGTCTGAAAACAGTTTCCTTTATGTTGGATGAAACATTTTTACAATCATCGATGAATTGTAAAATATGTTGTTCTGTTCCAAAACAATATTATTTCACCACTTTTTTTTATGTATGAGGTTTCTTACACTTGTTATTTATTTATTATATTTTAGATTATATTTCACTGGTAAGAAGAAATCAAAAAAATTGTAAAGCATTAAAATGTTGATTAAACGCAAATTAAACCTAACATATGTCGGTAATGTGTAAATGTAAACATAAATGCAGCAACACAGTTTGTACCGAGTGTCCAATTTCACATATGGTCTCTTTCGTATATGTATTATCTGGGTTTTTTGTTATCAATGATTTTTAAGATATATATTTTAATTCCATCAAGGATGTGCAACACATTTTTTTATTTATAAAAATATAAAAACAAAAAAAATGATAAGTCTATACCAACCTAAAATAGTTTATTGCACACAACTAATATAATTCCATTTTAGCCAGTAGATAACAGCTTTCATGTATTTCGATTTAAAATAAATTTTCTTCTTATTAATTGAAGTCACTGTGGTGTCCCTTGCTTATAAATAACAAGTAACCTTATCCACTTAAGTTTCCTTCAAGTATATTAAAAGGAAAAATACACAATAAACACTCCGTAGGTTTTTGTAACAAATACATGTTATAATAATTTTAAATTGGTTTCTTTTATAAAACATAATTAAAACACACCACTATTATTATTTACAGTCTTGGCTAAACATTTACAATTCAGCTTTTATTTTTTAAATTAGGAGATATGGTGTAAGTAACAAGTTATTGTACCAACATTGTAAGAGTAGACTACATCACTAGAAATCTTTGTAAGAGTGGAAAAAATTGTAACTTTAGTAGGGATTTATTAAATTTAGTAATTTAATTCCATTCCTTTTTATCTCTAGGTATTTAATTTTTTTCCATGGGAAAACAAACCTTCCCTCTGATGTTGGGTTAAGGTAATATTTTAAGTTTGTTTAGCATATAATTTCTGTAAAGAAAAAAATATATGCCCCATTTATAAATTAATATGTTTTCTTTAATATCAATGTTTAAATTTACTTTAAAGTTAGATTAATATACGTTTATGATTGTAGGTTTGTGTAAATAGTTTTGTTTTACAATAAATGTAAAAGTAAAAATGGTTATAAATATGATACATTTTCATGTCTTTTATGTACCAACAGTTACTTGTGTGTAATAATACTATTCATTGCTTTTAAATTATATTGGTTGCTTACAAAATGATTATACATATGGCATATAGTGTGTGGTGACTGATATCTGATATAGAATTGCAATATAAAATTAAAATTTGGGTTCTTTCTCTCATTTCTTTTAAATTTAATGTGTCTAACTTATAATATTAATACTAGAAATACGCATAACCAAACATATAGGTAACAATTAATTTCTGATAGGTAACTATAATTTATTGTTAAACATATATAAGCAAGTATGCAAATCTTAATCCTATTCCATGATCCGTAGAATCTATCTTCAAATAAACTATATCTGGTAAAGATTCATCAATGTTTTTTTTATACAAGTGTAGCAAGTTTATGATTAGTCACTGTACCCCTATTTAACCCTTAACCTACACTATCGTCACGTTTTGTGAAATGTGTTTTGACATGCAATCAATATTTTACAAAAAAAAAATGCTTTCAAAATCAATCTTATTCGTCTCTGATCTGACTAAAACTATAATGATATCCTAGTCGATTTCGACCACTGCGATATCTTCTACCCTTATTACCGAACATAAATTGCGCAGGATATAGTATACCGCAAGCATTACAGCTTGTTAACGTGTCTGTATTCAAATGTATAAATCCTCCCCTTCTTTATTACGATGTAAAGCATGTGCAATAACATCAGAGAAAAGTTTAGAGCCAGCATCAGGGACATGAAACAAGCATATAATTCATTCAGATCCAACTAGGCCACGCGGCCGTCAAAACCATTATTGTACAGTAATTTGTGAAAATCTATTTATTAATTGTCTAAGGGGAAGAATGTTCAAAAATGCATCTGAAGTTATTGGAAAACTTAATTTAGTTTTAATAAAAGGAAAACCCTTCTATTAAAATGATATTCTCGATTTTTTTCATAGAAACAGTTAATATGATAGATGTGCGCCAAATTAATCCCTATTTTTAATTATGAATATTAATCATGCAGAAGCGTATTGAACACTAACCGCATACACGTGTGAGTAACGACCCAAACGCAATGCTTGTCGCAAGCAGCTGAAAATGGCAAAGCACCCGGAGAAGACTGAAAGGAAAGCGGGTGAAATGCCGATGCTTTAGGATGTCAAAAAGCTCTTTAATTCAGTCTTCTATGACGGTGCTACGTCAGAAGCGTGAACTAAACCGTGAGAGTTCGTGAGCTACATCCTTCCGAACAATTTTAGTACCATAGACCACATACATACTCTTCGGCAGATAATACAGAAGATCAAAAAGCCTTCGTGGAATTACTGTACCCCCTTAGCGAGTGCCAAAATTGACTGTCAGTATATAAAAGTGCTGAGGAATACAAATACTGCATAGCAAAACTAAGATATGAGTACAGTAGAGCAGTAAGATACTTAATCAATTGCAGAAATTTATCAGACAGTATTATTATTATAAATTTTGATGTTATATTCCTGAAACTCTTCACCGTTGCATTAGATAGATAGACTGCAAAGGATACGAAATTAACATCAATTTGCTGATGATGTAGACATCATAGCGGGGCACATAGGTTTAATAGTGCCCCGCTATGATGTCTGCTAACGACTAGGCCTGTAGATGAATATGGAAGAATATGTCTAACGTTAAACCTATACCGGCTGTCGGTATGGTGATAAGTATCTTTAAGTAATCAAAAGAATATATAAGTATCTGTCTCAATGTTCAAAGACAAGTCTTTAATAGTAGTTTTTTTACTGCGTGATCGAGTTGGATCTTTAGAATCATTCTTTCAGACTTTGGGGAGACCTATATTCAGTAGTGGCATCACTACATGGGCTGATAATAAAGATGAGAAAGTTTTAAAACATTTACTGTTATAATATTTATGCTATACCACAATTCATAATATGGTTCGTTTGACATATTTTTATTAAAGTTAAATTATATACTTATGGTACTTTCATCATATAAAAGACCGAAACAACCAAAGCCGTTCTCCTGATGAAATAACCGCATGTTCACAAAAATATTCACATATAGTATACTATCGGATCTTATTAATACCATTATATAGTATGCACAGTTATAATACTAGTAGTTACGGTAATAAATTTGACATACAGTTAAATCCATCTTTATGTTGTGTATAATATGTGCTACTATAATATATTATAGTTTAAGTTGATCTAATAAGGTAGAGCCTTATAATAATAATAGCACATTTATTTCATACTTGTCCGTAAATAGAGATCTTAACCTAATTGTTACTAAAAGGTAGAACAATTATAAATAATTCATATTATTTTACATGTACATTAAGCCAATGAGTAAATACTTTGAGTCCCACCTGTCCACCAATACCTTCAAGATAATGCTGTTATAACAATACAATTAAATTTTACCACAGGTAACTCCGGCTCTGCTACTGTCAATGTGCCTATCAAGTGTGACAGACAACCATTATACGAACAAGCCCTGGCTGTATGGACTAAAGTCCTTTGCATTTCCCATTAGTGATAAGTTAATATCATCATCATCAAGTGTGACAGGCGACAGGATTCAGAAAATTATTATTTCTTCATGATAAAATAAAATATCAACACAAATATTTTGTGTGAAAATATTTTTTTCATCGTCCAATCTTTATTTCAGATATGATTTAATTTAATTATGTTTGTGTTATAAAACATACATCGTAGCATTCTGCAAGTACAAGTAAAAATTAAAACAAACTTACTAAAGATTAGTGTACGTTTTTTTAATTTCGATCAATACAATTTTTTTAACCTTTAATTTCAGATAAAATGTATTCTCCGCGACAAAAGGTTTTGTGGTTTGCCTTTAGTACAAGATTGGCTGTAATATTACTACAAGCAGTATCGAATGCTATTATACCTGATCACGATGCAAATGTGTTTCTAAGTCCTGAAGATCCAACCTTACAGAAGACAACAGCAGATATAGTCATAGATAAGTTGTTCGGTGGTATGAAAAGATGGGACTCCCAATATTTTATTCACATAGCCCAATATGGATATACATATGAAAATTGTTTGGCGTTTTTTCCATTATACCCATTGATCATTAGATATGTCGCTTACATGTTCAGTAGTCTATTAGGATCATTTTTTAATTTTCATAGTTTGTTACTAATGTCTGCAACAGTTGTCAACTTATTATTGTTCATCAAATCTGCAGACATACTTCATAGTTTAAGCTTAAGGGTTTTACGAAACGAATATTGTGCATATAAATCCACTATACTTTATTGTGTAAATCCTGCAAGCATATTTTTCACAGCCCCCTATTCTGAAACATTATTTGCTTTTATGACCTTTTACACAATGTTTAAGTGTACTGAGAACGAGTCACTGAGGTTTGCAAATATTGATATGACAAGTGCATTCCCTGCTGGACTATCTATAATTACTAGATCAAATGGTTTAGTAAACTTAGGCTTTATTTTGTACACTAGCTTTAAAAATGTAATAGAAAAGACTTTGCCTGAAATTTTTTATAAATATAAGACACTGAAGCACAGGATTATGCTTCCATTCTTGTTATTGCCACTTGTTATGTGTAGTGTTGCATTGTTTTTAACTGTGATATTAGCTTTGCTTCCATTTTTGCTTGTTCAATTATATAACTACTTTAAGTTTTGTACCTATAATGGCCATAGCTTACCAGAATTTTTATCCAATACTGAATATGTTTTACCTGGTTCTGCTGCAAGTCCTTGGTGCAATTACTCCATACCGTTATCATATTCATACATTCAGAATCACTACTGGGATGTCGGATTCATGAAATATTACAAAGTGAAGCAAGTACCAAACTTTATGTTGGCTTCACCAATTTTACTTCTCATTTTATTTCATTCATTATTATTTTTAAAAAACAATGCTAGAATATGTTTTAGATTTGGATTAAGAGATAATATTTTTAATTATGGGTATATGAATAAAATGGCTTACAGGCCAAAACAATATTCTAAAGGATTTGGGGCCAATGAACCTAGTATGTTTGTATATGTGATTCATGCAACATTTCTTAGTATTTTTTGTATTATATTTGTTCATATTCAAGTTGCCACTAGACTTTTAGCATCTGGTAGCCCTATTCTCTACTGGATATGTGCAAGTAAAATTAATGTCGGGCCCACACCATCTTCAGACCAGAATGCCATAAATGAACACTTCCGGCGTGTTGGCATAGGAAAAAGAATTCCCAGTCATCATTTATCCATTGCTAACTTAGAAGGAGTGGATAATATGTATAGTAAGTGGAGAACATTTATAATATCGAAGCAGATGCCTGATTTACAATCAAGATTTATACAGTGCTATTTTATTGGATATCTAGTAATAGGCACTATATTCTTTTCTAATTTTTATCCTTGGACATGATTAAGGTTTAATTATAATGCAATCATACATATCACTGTATTAATTTATGATTTTATTCCAACATGTAATTTGTAAAGTTTTAACAATAGAATTATTATAATATTTACTCCAATTACTGTACTCTACATATCAATCTTAATTTAAGAACCAATTAAAATTCACTTTCAGTATTCTTATAATTCCTAGAAATTAAGAATTATCAATTCATTCATTTTACACTTTAAATCAGCTTAAATGAACATGAGGCCTTTATTGATGTTTAGAATTATGAATAGATTAAAATTATAAGCAATAATTGAACATCTCAGGTCTGTTGCAGTGTGGCTGCTTGCACTTGGGGATTTTGTATACAAGGCCACAATTTGTACAGATGACAAATCATCTGTCAGTTTATGAGCCTTCTGATGTCTTTTTGTGATGATGAAAGTAAAAGTCAGTTTTTCCTAGTGTTGACAACTTGACTCATAGCTTACCAGTTGTGTATTTGAATTATATTTGCTTGTGCCATTGAGTTTCCGTTTTTATGACTTACAAAATAATCTGCTAGTGTGAATCTGATATTAGTCAGATTATTAGGCTTACATCTTATCAAAATTGGCCTTTAAAAAAGCTTTAAGAGTGGATAGCACTTTCTGTCATTGTCTATACTGTTTGAAATAAAAGACAAGAGCTTAATATATTTAAATGTCTAATGTGATGTGTTTGGCAACTGCTAATGGTATGGATCCACTGAAATAAAATCATCCAAAATGATGACTTCTGTGTTAAACCAAAATGGTTATTATTATTAGTGTAGAAGTTTGCAATTTATCACATCTTGTTGCTCAACTTTGACTTTATAGCTTGTAAGTTTTGAATTACAACTAGTATTAGCAGAAATTTAGGTATAGAAATAATTATAGTAATATAAAATGTTTTTAATCTTACCTACTTAACAAGTATTATGGGTACCAAACATGAAGTTTAAGCTGTAATACATAAAATGAATATTTTTTTCAGTTTTATTGAGTCAACACTAATAAAATAATAGGTCGGATGTTAGAAGGATATTAGCTAATAATGTATTGATTGATCTAGTCATTATTTTACTATAGAATATAAGTTTACTACTACATTTATAGAAGTCTTATTGTGTTTATGTAATTCTAGTTGCAATGACAGAGGTTATTATTTTATTGATTTAGAAAGAAAATGCTTATGTTGTGCACTTCATAAGTTTAACTCTTGCATAATCCGAACAGAAAGGATATTGTGTTCGAATCTTAAACCAGCATATCTTACTAAACATTCAATAAATTCTAGTAGTAATCTAACAACATTTTTCTACTAATTGCTGGTAATGTATTAAAAATTTTCATTAATAAAACTGTGGTTGTGACATCTAACAATATCTTTTTAATATAAGTATTGCTGCACAATTCAAGCTTATTGCTATTTCAGATAATGAATAAATTAATAAGAAATTCAGTATAAAATTATTTATTATAATTCTCTTACACTTAATACCTATAGTTTATAAGAATATTTTTTAACAATTGTCTTGCAACAACACACAATTTACTTTTATTTAAATGCAATTTCAATTCATGAAGTATGTTACACAGTTCACACTGAATTCGAGTATATGCAACTTAATTACTTCACTCAAATGTATCATTAACAGTAGAATCGGGCAGCAAATCTATCATGTCTTCTGTAGAATCAGGTAATTGTTGTGGTTCGACAGTATGGACTAATGCGGCGGTGGAGGTCTCTTGTGACCTATCCCCGTCGCTGGCGTATTCCTATGCGGCCGCCAATGCTGCTCTAAGCCTTTGTCGAGCGCGATTTACACGTTCCTCTTGACGTCTAACGTCGTCTTTAGTTATAGTCACAGCAGCTATTAATGGCTGTTCAGGATTTAAAAAAACGCTCGGATTTTCCATTATCGTCTGCTTTGGTCCTGTTTGACCTGAAAACAATTTCATAATTTCAGGGCTTACCAAGCATCAAAGACAGTTTAAACTTTTTTGAGAAAGTATTGATTTAGTCTCATGCTTTTCATGTGATGATATATTGTCTTTTAAAACATGCAAGGATTGCCATAATTCATTCTTCCTGTTAGTTTCAATCAATTCATCATTACAATTTTAAATATGAAGACTTTTATCTGACAGATTAGACTATATAATGATATATTTTACATTCATAGTTACCCACTTATAATCATGTCGATTAAACTTTACATATAGATCCCACAGATGGGCAAAGAAGTTCCAAGAGAGGAAAACAAGGTGGGAACCATGTGGACTAGCCATTGTCGATTGACTCCTTAGATTTTATCTGCATTTTTCTTCACCAGAATTTATTACCATGTAATGGTGAAGTTGTAATTTAGAACAAATTAACATTTCCATTTGCCCGCGCTGGTAATTCGCGTGATGACGATATAATTCAAAGTGAATGCATGGACACTTGGAGGTTATAAAGTCAAAGTTTTAATTACATATAGACTTACCTGTAATTGGTTGCGACGAAACATGCAGAGCAGTAGCCAGTGATTGAATAGTAGTTGCGTCAGACGTGAAAGGTCCTAAAGGTTTGATATATTTAGGCAATGAAGTAGTACCTATGACCCCATTCGCATCACAAGCAGTCAAATTCTAAAAATTGATTAAAAATTAATATCTTGGGAAAATTACTACAGGATGTTATTTAGAATGATGGGAGTTAGCAGTCAATTTACCCAACTCATAAATCGGGTCTTTAATATAGATCGAAATTCCAAACTGTTTTCGAATAAAAACTTCTTAAGACAATGGTCATACCTAATTTAGAACTAAAGTTCCAATAACATCTACAAGCTTTGCAAGTAAGCCAAATATACTGAAAACACAGGGTGCATGATGTCAAAGAAACTTGTTCTGGAGGGTTTTTCTAGCCTTCATTTGGAAATCTCACCTCTATGGTTTATGTCTTGACCACTACCACCATAGAATTTTGGATCTTGTGTTGTTATGATATACCCAAAAATATTTGTTACCCTTAACTAATTTTGTTTAATGTTCCAACTTAACCTAAATGCAATTGAACAATACTTGTGAGATAAGAGGAAACAAGCTTTCACATATTAAACTATTGACTCTTGTAAACTTACCTCTAACCGTTTCTCCCAAAATAATTGCTTGGGTTTCTCCTGTGTGCCTTGCTTTAAATCTGTTTTTACTTTACTCTCTTGAGTTTTATAAACTGTCACTGGTTGTTTAAAAATTGATGCAGTCTGACGAATGGGTGGCACCAATGATGCATCAGACCTAACACCTCTGTTAATTGTGAAAATATTTTAAAATAAACATGAAAATAAATATGTTGAAGTTTTAACTTGGGAAATAATTAACTCAGATTAAAAACATTACTATTTATATATTATTTACCATAATACCATGAAATAAAATATTGTATGCAAAATTAAAAAAAAAATGGAACTTATCTATAACTCATTTAAGAAACAAATATTTCCCTATAATGTTATACATTATATTTAATTTTACAGCTTACAAAATATTTTTGTATTTAAATTGATTTTCTTATCCTCTATAATAAAGCAGATTATTTCAAATGATTTGGTCCCTTACCCACATATATATTAACACATTTGATGAATATCACTCTTCATGCCTTGACAACTCATGCTTTGTAATTAATGAAAATTGTTAATAACAAGTAATAAACACAATTACCCCTTTTTAATAATTAAATTACAGCACAGATTATTTTTAGAACAAAGTTTACTATTAGAATATATGATTAGGTAATTTTTACAACCTTGTTATAAAAATTTAATATGATATGTGAGATAAAAAGAAATATATACCTACCGGTACCATAACAGTTATCTATACAATAACAATTTTACTAAAACGAGGTTCTAATATGAAGAGAATTATGTTGTTTTATATTTCTACATTAAGAAATGTTATTCTATTGCCTAGAAGAAGCTCTAAGGTGAAATGTAAGCTTTTTGATAATGAAAGTGGTGATTTGGAAGCTGTGCCATTTATTGTTGAGGCCATATTTATACCTATTATTTCTACTACAATAATTAGCTTTAACTAGCTCAAGCTATTACAAAAAAATACACACATTGTTTTTAAAATACATAAATATGGGACTAGTGCTATGGCTACTTTTTACATTAAAAGCTTTAACTGGGGAAACAGCAATATAGATATATAAGTGTAAACACAAAGCACAAGATTGCACTAATGATCACAACACAAGTGAGAAATTATGACACATATGGAACCTGTAGTCAAACTGGGCTCGAGCTTTCTTGGCCTTGCACAGGAGCATTGTGTTTATTTGACCCTGTTGAAAGTCGAAACACGACAGGTCCATACTATCACCCAGATAACGAACTAGCTCTGGTTTACTGCGAAACTTTTTACCTGTAGGGCTATAGAAAATTTATTATCACCATAGACCGATTGGCAATGACAAGCTGGTGTTACAGTTAGTGCTTGTTAACTGTCAATACTGCAATGAATGTTCACACTAGTACCAAAGTATTACAAGAATTTTAAGATATAAAATTAGAAGTAATAAAATCTCCCATATTCATTTTATTGATACACTATATTAATTAACTTATTTTTAAGTACACATCTGATTATTCCATTAAAGTATTTTATTTAAAAGATTAAAGTATTTTTTGTGTTTAAAATGTCTGAGACATGTAATGTATAACATTTAAATATAGTTTTTTACAGTATGGAATTATTTTCTGTAAAGCTTGTAATTTACTATTGTATAGGAGGGAAAAAAATATTACCTGTAATAATAAACATCAACTTTGCCTGCTGAAAGTCCCGTTTTTCTAAGGACTTCTTCTCTTTGCCAACCCTTTGGTAAGGCTGAACAATCAGTTCTTTTTCTTTCTATGGAGATATTCATATTCAACATTGAATTAAGATATAGTTAAAAATAATACGTAAATATTGCGTTCTGCCTGCCTAACAAAGAATCAGCTAAAAAATGACGACAATATCTTCCAACTAAAAAGCTATTAACATTTTAGTGATATAAATGGTGAAATTGTTTATATTCAATTATTTATATTTTTGCTATGATGCATGTAAATCAAGGTAAGCCTTCAATGTTTTACTTAATTTATTTTATTGACAATGATGAAAAGTCAAGATAATTTTTAGCATATTATCTATGGATATTATTGACAACAAACTGCAACCTATAGATTCTGGGTAGCCACATAAAATAATACAAAACCTGCTCTTGGAGCACCACATTCGTTTTCTTTATTGGGTGGACAGTGGATTATAGATTGACTGATTAGGATATCATGAATGCTGACAGTTGACAATTTTAAAACGAAAGGTAATGCAGCAAAGTACTTATCTCAAATTTTGATTTTTATCAGATTCAGCTGTTCGGACTAAATCTTATCGTTTTTATAAAGTTGTTATATAAATATACTATAATCACATAATCAATGTCTACCAAAATGAATGACTTATATATGTATATGTGTTGTAAAACTGTAAATTGAAACTGTTTATGTATAAATTATATAGATAGTGACAAAATAAATTTATGGTACCTAAATTTATATTTATTCTGTATCAAATAGGGATGGTCGTAGCACTTTTTTTAAAAATCTTATCTGAATCAGATTTCGACCTTCAATATCAGATTTCAAAACTATAGATTCTAATATCTAGATATTTTAGATTCGTGTATCCATCTTAGATTCATAAATCTAAACCGATACACGGTTTAAATAGCATACCACGATATCAGTTTCGATACAATTCGGCATTGTAGATATACGTAATAGGAATATATTGTTTTAAGTAAATATTCGCAATTCAATTTTTTACTACATATACAATATGTATTTACATTTTTAATTTCACATTCTACACATATGCAAAAATTTACCTTAATGACAATGAAATAACTTCCCTATAGTTAGTAATAGTTTTTCCAGGCTTAGGACTGCTTTGTCTTATATTATAAATTGAATATTTAATCTACTTTGTTTGTAAGCTATACAGATAACCACAAAACTGACATCTTGCTTTTTTATCAGTCGTTTATTTTTTGAAAGTTGTCCCAAACGATACTAACATTTATTTGCGACATTTTTAATATTTACAACAGAAACTAATAACTATCTAAGACACAAAAAAATTTATATCTGTACACTTTATTTACATTTTTTAAACACACTTAAATATAAACTTACTTTTAATTTTAATAAATATTTATAATTATTAACACAATAGGAATAAATCATAAAAGTTCCACTTGTCTTTATTTTTATTATTATGTACACTAATATTAACTTTTCCGTTATTATTTTAATCTATAACTATTGATTAGAAAGTTTATTAAATTAGAACAATTTACAACATCTATAACAATACTGTTTCTAAATTTTATAACGCGGAGAAAATTAAGCCAAACTTACTACCGCAATTATTTCGACACAATAAACTATGTGACGAGTTCGAGTTCAAGGTTAAATAAATAAAATTTAAAAACATGATTTACACCATTATTTAAAAAAAAATTAAAACAATTGTTTCTAAACATGTTATTTTTTGTTTCGTTAACAACCCAGTGGTAAAAGCAAAACCCGCTCGTATTATACGTATGTGAACTTAAAAGCCCAAACCCTGTGCTTTCACGACGACCTAGTTAGATGTTAGAATTAGCTTAAGTAACAATAACAAGTTTTCGTATTTAGTATATGACTTTGTAACAATTCACTCCGTGTTGGTAACTGTGACAACACGTATGTGATATTTTTATTTATTAAATTAAAAAGCCTAATAACGGTGCTCTCGATTCTTGACTATCTTTTGACAAGCTTTGCTGGTTAAGTGGCTAATAGCACTTTCTTTACCAGATCCGTTATTTAGCTTCCACTGAACGCGATATTCGTTATAAGTTGATTCTCGACAACAAATTCTGGAATCCTTCGAATGTTTTAGCGGCATTTCTTCGTGATATAATCTTAGGTTTTTATTGTTTTGGTTGTTTCTGTTAGAAATAGCAGCAATAAAGCTCCTTCTATAAAGCCAGAAG
The DNA here is from genome assembly GCA_029286865.1 of Teinopalpus imperialis. Lineage (NCBI taxonomy): Eukaryota > Metazoa > Arthropoda > Insecta > Lepidoptera > Papilionidae > Teinopalpus > Teinopalpus imperialis. The sequence goes on from JAGSMU010000021.1 coordinate 5,194,155, forward strand.
CATAACCAGCACTGCGAATTATTACTTTTTAGCTGGAAGTTTTCCCCGAGGATACTCTGCTATAGCCAGTCTAAATCTTTTGTATAGTAACGTCTCGACAAACACCACATTCTACCGTTCTTTATCGATAGTTTTTTATATTGCCTAAAGAAATTGGCAGCTACTTAACGCTATATTGGTGCGCTCACTCATGAGTTTTCTTTCATCGCTATTTTCATACGCGAAACCCACACCATTACATTAATATACATCAAAAAGCTACTGACCATTTTTCTTTCAATAGTAAAATTCCCAACTATGCTTCTATAGAATAAGAATAAAAAAATCCTCATCTATATTATAAATATACCCTTTAAATGTTCCGGAAAAGGAAAATATAGGACTCCAACTTATTTCAGAATCCTATATTCTCTTATACTTTGTAAATTTTGAAGTACACACCTACTAAATTATACTATTGTTAACATTGAAATACAAACTTATACCTGTACTTTTTGTGAAATGATGCATAAATAATTCTACTAATCATTATAAAGAGACGATGGGATCTCATTCTATGTCTTATTACATTGAAACATTTGCGACGGAATTTCTTGGTTGTTTACTAGAGAGAGAGATATATACACTTGGAGTCCTAGGATTGGGTGCGTAGGTCTGCTCAAAAAGGACTCTTTTACTAACTATTTCTAGTAAGTTTTTTTTATTGCTTTGAGAATAACAAACGAGCACACAGTTCATCTGATGGCAAGTGATATCTGCGGCCCATGACAATCTACATTCATTCTTAATAAGGAATCATAATTCAGATGCGTTGTTACCTTTGAGGACTGAGAATTCAATATTTCATCCGCATCATCTCGATGGTTGGCAATCCACCAATGTGCGCTTCACGCGAATTTTCCTGTCACGCACAACTACTCTGTGAAATCAGCTGTCGCCAGCGGTGTTTCCGAACCGATACTACTTCGGGACTTTTCAGAAAAGACCTTTCTTAAAGGCCGCAACGCATTTGCGAATCCTCTGATGTGATCACTTACCATCGGTTGGGGTGTTTGCACGTTTGCCACGTATTCTATAAAATAAAAGATGGAATGCCTCGTCACCAGTAAGAAACGTCGGGAATGTTTCGGTTTAATATGGTAGTTTTTCTTACATTGCGAATCGTTATCGAACATGACGATCTCCTTCTATCACGCATGTAGCCATCCTGCTCACACATTTCTGGAATATTCCAGAGCCATGTTTAATACAATCGTGTTTCTCTCGCGCATATAGCCATCCTCTTCTAGAATTTTCCAGACACATGATTTAATGTACTCATCACTTTCTTTTATGCATGTAGCCATCCCACTTACACCTATTCTGGAATATTCCAGAGACACGATCGAATATACTCGTCTCTCTCTTTTGCAGCTATATGCCATCCTGCTTACATCTTTTCTTTAAGGTTCTAGAGTCGTAATCGAGTGTAGTCGTCTCTCCCATATACATGTATAGGCAGTCTTTCTGGAATGTGTCTGGGGAACCAGGATGCCAGGTATAACTTGGCTGAAAACGGTCTGAAAATGGGTGGTGAGGAAGTAGGTGTAAGTAATTATTTGAATCCTAAAACGGCGTGAAAACATGTCTCAGCCCGCTGTAAACTGTGTTAGCGTAGAGTTATTTTTGACTTATTGGTATGTGGTAGGACTTCTTGTGGGACCGCCTTTTAGCCTGCCTGAAAACGCCTGAAGTGACGGAAAATTAAAAACAATGTTTCTGTAACTTCTCTGGTACTCATTTTCAAATAATCACACGCACTCACACACAGCACACTCGCAAATCTTTAGTGTGTATATTATTCTTAATATTGTTTTGTAATGTCATAGGAATGTAATGTAAATGCTATGGAAGAGTCGAGTCTCCTACCACAATTTTTTTATACTTACAAGGAGATATATACATAGATAAATCCCTGGCAATATTTTAGTGTGATAATTTATCGAATTAACATTTATTATTCTTATTATAGAGATGGTTATATGCAACGATGCTTAACGGAATCGAAAAAAAAATCTTACACGTTTACTTATTCCATAAAGAAATATTGATAAAAGGTATCCGCGTAGAAACATAGGTACATAATTGGTGTCCAATTATTATATACCCCAAGGCAAAAGTTAAAAAATCTCTAAGAGAGAAGTAACTTTTTTTTTAAACTTTCAAAGCAAGTGCTTGCCCACGATCCCACCTGATGTTAAGCGGAAATGCAGTCCTGGATGTTAAAGCGCACTAGTTCAGTAAATGCCTATTCACTCTACTCTTGAAAACACCCACATTGTAATCGGAGGCAAAGACAGACGCGGGCAAACTATCCCAGACCATTGCTGTACGAATAATGAAAGACGAAGCAAAGCGCTTCGTTCGGATTTGAGGAATGTTCACAACAAAAGGATGAAATCCAGCAGTGCGTCGTGAGGTCTGATGGTGGAATGGGGAACTGATAGAGTATATAATAACTTAATACATTAATGATAGCTGATGCTTTGTATAAAATTCGTTGACTATTCGGGAGGTTTTAAATTAACGGGCTCATATTAAAGAATAGAACATGTAATATTTTAAAAATAATATTTATTACACTTTATTCTAAAAGAAAAATTTAAACACAATTTCATCACTAAAAGTTTGATTACGTTCAGATATTGAAAATAAATAGTTTTAAAGATTTGCAACTACTTACGATTTAATTTTGTTCGTTTGGTAGAAGACGTAAATGTAGATAGAAAAAAATATAACGAACTTTAACGTTCAAAAATGAATCTAAAATAAAATATAATATACCCAGTCGTTTAAAATATATTTCTGTGAACGAGCTTTTAAATTATAGATAACAATACATGGCAGTAATAGTCCTACGAACAAACAGGAAGGCGTACGAATATGTGAATACTTGAAGAAAGCAACCATTACCCTTGCCCAAGTATTTTTTTTTTCAATAATCATAGATAAGTATACAAAACGGCCGGACGCTGCTTTTGGAGTTTGTTTCTTTCGTATTGTGCTAATTTCATTAACTTAATGTAGCAATCTTTAAAACTATTTTATAATAATCTTGCCATGTAGATGATAAAGTATTTATACCATCATAATGATGTATAATAACCTCATACTTATGACAGATAATGTTATGCGTAGCATAGTTATCGTTTCAGTAAGGATATATATATATATATATATATATATATATATATATATATATATTTATTATTTCTTGATGATGATTTATTTATTTCTGTGCCAAAGTATGTTGACATTCAAGCGGTATCTATACAAAACATGAGCCTTAAAAAATACTTTTGTGCAATAATTTTATAAATGCCTAACTACAACCGTACACCAGAGAAATAAGACTGGAAACACACTTGACACAGCTTTTTTTCTCGTTTTAATTATTAAGATTTCATATTTCAATTAAGTATAACAAATTTAATCATGAATGACTTTTGAAATATTTGCAACATTTTAAAATATCTGTTCTTGCAACATTGACAACAATTTATGAACAGCAAATATCGTAAATATAATATAACTCGTTCCAGGAATTTTGCTGAGAAAATTTTATCATTGCTTTTGTTATTGAAACTGGAATGTAAAAGGTAAAGGTAAAGGTAATTACTAATAAAAAAAATTAATTTATAAGCAAATTTAAAAATTTTATTAGCATGTAATGTGTCATAAAATACCGTTGGTATATAAGCAATAACTCTTAATAATTATGTGATAATTCGTAAATTGTGCGTTTAGTGATATATTTCTTGTATCACTCAGGCATATCATCACTTTAAATAACAATTATGAAGCCCTAAAATGCATCACCTCCTAGCCGAAGTTATACGTACTAATGATGTAAAAATACAGAGAACAAGAAATACGAATACAAAATGTATGATTCATGTACAAATTAAATAGTAATAGGTTTGCTGAATACAGCTTAAAACGAAAAAAATATACATTATACAAAACTATTATAAACTTGAGAAACGTTGCCGACTGTGTATCCAGTTTATTTCTAACAATAAATGGCACAATGAAAATTTTACATTATTTTACTATACTATTAAATTAACTGTACTCAATCGTTGTCTGCGATTGAATATCTTCTAACAGGCCACTTATAAAGAATTAGCACCTAATACTAACCAAAATTATTTGGCAATACTGCACGAAAATACATAGTTAAATTAAATTTATAAACCGCTAATATTTTTTTACCTGTCTCAGACTCTTTTAAGAGCCACTAATTTTGGTCACCAAAATATGTACAATATATAATGAAGATAAGTTGTAAATTTATATACGGTCACTTAAAAATAAACTTTGTCTTTCCTTCCATGTTTGTTTATAATACTTTTATGAATTATTTGATAGAAAAATACTAAGGGTTCACTAATATATTTGAGTATTTTAAACGGCAAACTAAGGTCATGTTTTTCAAATAAAAGTTTACATCAGAGGAGACAAAACATAAAGAAACAATGGATCAGAAAAAATAATTAACATTCTGACAGATATATGTTTCATACACAAATCTCGGTATTATTTTCAGTGGCAACTTTTTTTTATTTTAATAATGTGCTTTATATATAACGAATTAAGTGTGATTTAGTTTTATTAATTCTGCATAATAGGAAACTATAATTACATTTAAATTTAAAACACACTTTCATTGGCTGAAAGACAACACATGTCTTGACCTTTTCTTTTTAAACTACAACAGGAACGATATGTTTCATTATAAACAATAAGCTATGATTCACGGGCCCATTTCTCGTGTAGACATTTTAGATGATCATGAGCTCTTCTAGTTATGTTTAAAGTTGGCACAATTTCTAATAAACCACTTTCACCTATCAAACTTAAACCGGCTAGGCCCAGGTAGGTGTGCATGGGATCGGTACACGTATCGGGCCATTTTGAAAATCCCCCAACCACGCAATCCTGTGTTTCGTATACGTATTTTTTATTACTGGAATAATTTGTTAAGTGTAAGACGTTTAAGATTTTTAAAGATGCCCCTACCCAAAAACTGTAACATGTATCCACGGGTTTATTAGGTCTCCCTTGGAAGCCGTCGACCTGTCTAAAAATGAGCCACCTCCTTAGGCTGTCGACTTGGTATTCTGTGAGTTTATCTAATTGGTTAGTAAGACTTAATGTGGCCAGAGCGCAGTATGTTGTGCCCCCGTGTGATTCTAATTCAGGACATTGTGATATCCCGTAATCGTAACCCTGTAATGTGAAAATAATAACAATTTAATTACTTTTTTATTATTACATTAAGAGTAACAATCTCACCCACAGTTCACCTGATGGTTACTGATTCCTGCGGCCCATGACATCTTCATTCATCCTAAACAAAGAATATGATTCCATGCATCTGCGTTGTCACCCTTGAGGACTGAGATGGAATGCCCCGTCATCAGTAATAAAGGTCTCCGGATCCGTACACTCACCAGATGAAACACAGCAGCATTATGCTGCTATTTCAAGCTGGTATTCTGTGAGGGCGTGGTCCTACCCCGGTCGAGCTGTCCCATTCATTCTGCATCTAGATACAAGGTGCAGCGTAGCTCTAACCACTGTAAAAACTACTATACATCTGTCCTTCTTTAATGTTTCATACTCAAAAAAAATAATGGAATATAATCACTTTATAATACAATAATTATTAGCGGAGGCACTTGACACGAGTGTCATTATCCTTTTTCCTTGTCAAATGTAATTAAAATTTTAAATTAAAAAAACAAAAACTAAAATTGGGTACAGATACAGCACAAGACATACGCACACTCACACATGAGAAGCAACTATTTATGTCTCGCAAATATTGTTTCTCGGCTGGAAATATAATGCAATTATCGCGGAATCGAGTAGATTATACTATGCGATTATAAATATACAAACTCACGTCAATACAAACACTCCGATGTTTATTTGCAGAGAATAATCATATGGCCATAGATTAATCATAGTGTATGACTTTTTTTAAATAGTATTAGCAATGCTATTAACATTACTAATATTCCGGTTAACCACTCAAAATGCTTCACGACAATAGCGAATGGTGGATTCGAACCTAAGACCTTACTTCAAAAACTTTAGTTTTAAAAGTCATCTTATCAAACAATTACTAGCTTTAAGATTGATAGGAGAAAAAAATAATCTAGAGTAATGGCACAAATCCTCAGGATACCAAATCTATCGCATCTTAATTATTTACCTTTTTATTTTTTCTTAAATAAAAGTGACAAATGAGCTACACAAATTACATAAATCTTTTTTTTTAATAGAATATGCGGCAAACAAGCACGCAACTCACCTGAACGTGATTACCGTCGCCCATGGACATCCACAATACCAGAGGAGCCGCGGATGCGCTGCTGGCCTCAATCGATCGAGCACTCAAATAAAATGCGATATGATACTATTTTACGATGGGTTTCTTCGAGTATTTAATAAAAGATGAACACGGTTGAGCCACGTTGCAGTTTGTGTCAGACCTCAGGCTCGACCGGGTAAGGACCACACCCTAACAGAACATTAGCTATATGGAAGTAGTTAAAAAAATTAACTTACAATACATTTGATGATGTACTCCGTGGCCTTTTCAACATCGAAACCGGACCAGTCGTTCAAAATATAACTGATGCATGCCCCGCAATATACGAAGCGCATATCTGACTCGCAGCCCGATAATGTTGCCGAGAAGTTTCCGTCTGTCGTCTGCAATGCTTTTACACCTGTTTGTGAAGGTAAATTGTATTTATACACTTTATATACAACAACGCACACGACAATTTAAAATAAGCCGACTTTCACAAAAATTCGGACCGCATTCGACTAGGGTTTAGAGTTGATTCGTCATGTGATGCGTGGTATTTTCTGATGGATGATAGATCGATGATCTATGCAAACTTTTCGGGATGTCGTTGGATGCACGTGGTTCAGGATCGTGCTTTGTGACAATCTATGGAGGAGACCTAAGTTATAAAGACATAAAGATGATTATATTAGGTCCTTCCATATGGAATTGGTGTTTTGTCGAACTGGCCACTTTGATCTCAAATAATATAATGTTTGATTAGAAATTGCAAATTCAAATGTATTTCAAATTTAGACTAGTGAGATTTGTGTTTTGAATTTAGTAATTTATTTGTGTTTTCTTTGTCATCCTACTGTTAACAAAATGGAAAACTTGAAATATCGCGTTATTTACGAATGTTTTCCGAGAAAATTGACTCAGAAAAAGGTACACTACAGCTTCCTAAGATATTACCAGACGACGGCCAGATCTGTATTGTCAACATTAGCTGCGATTGGAACGTCTCCGACACCCACCATGCTCAAAGCACCTTGTTCCAACAGATGACCATTTTTTTTGGAATTGTACAATTTCTTGCAAGGAAAAAAATTCAATTCCGATGAAGCAGACCAAACAGGTTTCAAAGATTTTATTGATTCTAGCTACCAACATTTTTCAGCAATGGAATCAATGAACTAGCTATAAAGTGGCAATAGTGCATAGATAGTAAATGGTACATACTTCGAATAATTAAATATATAATTAAATTTAAAAAATCTAAATCTGTTTTTTTACTTTTTCCATATAATACGCTAAAATCATATGTAAAAAAATAATATAATACTAGATATGGGATATTCCCAAAAACTTTTCACCTTTTAACATTTATACTTCAATTTTACGGCATATACTACGTATTTTTAACACTAAACCTATCACGACCGGTCAAATGACAGTTTTTTTATATTTTGTTTAATTTTTTCTAAATAAAATTTTATTATAACACCATTAAACTTCCTGACTTTTCTTACAATATACATGCTATTGTTTTTTTAATATGCTCACTATATTTTGTTCATTACTAAATAATTATTATAATCATTCTATAATATGAAATATAATTAATTTTAAGACCGGTCATATGACCGTTCGTGGTGGGTTTAGTGATGATTAGTTCTGTGCCATTAATATTTGTATCGCCTTTTCCATCCGACTTAGTAATATAACGGGATTGACAGTAATTCTAATACGATTCTTTTCTACAAATAAAATATCTAACCGTTAATAATAGCTTTTCTATTAAGCCTTGACAGATCATCGCCTAGAGCTAGCAGTAAGCACAAGCCGGTGTAAGTCATAGCGAGATGACCGCAGCGATAGTGACCATTTGCGGCGTCCAGGTCGATGTTTATAGTCGACGAGCCCTGGAAGCCACATGTTGACATATCACCATCTGGAAATGAATAGTTTATTAATGGTAAAATTAAAGTTTTTTTTTTTACTCAGAAACAAATTATCAAAATATACCACATTCAATATGACGTAAAAAGGCAATGTTTACACCTTTAAAAAACAAAGAAAACTTGTGCCGTTGTTTTAAGAACTTCGATGGATTCAACTCGGATCGACATCGATCGAAAATCTGCAGCGAATCGAAGAAATGGATCTGAGGCGTTGCCCTTCACCGCTGGCCGTACGAGGAAGCTCAAAGTTACTCAGCGAGCTATAGAGTGGGCTATGCTCAGCGTTTCTCTGCGTGATCGAATAAAAATCTTGGATATCCACAGAAGAACTAAGGTAACCGGCATAGTTCAAGGGATCATTTAGCTAAACTGGCACTTGGCCGGCCAATTTTGTAGGAAACCGATAACGGATGATGGAAGAAAAGTTTTCCAGTGGCAAATAGATAACCTATGCAAGTCTGCGGCAAATTGGTGGATGAAGGTGGCTCGGGACCGTACTCTATGTCAGTCAGTGTGGGGAGGGATGTTCAACAGTGGACTAGTGATGGACTGAAATTATAATGATGATGGGAATGTAATGATGATAATTTTTTAGTCAACATTAAATTCTAAGGAAAATATTGTCAAGAGAATAAAGTAATAATTAAAAAAAAACATGATGATAAAGGTTGGGCGCCATAAGCTCTCGGTCAACTTTCAACCCGGTGAAACTGTAATAGCCTTGGCGCTTACAGCGGCATTAAAGCGAAAAAAAAACTATTTCATAAACACGTTTCACAAAGAATAAAGGTCATAAGCAATGGCTGAAAGTGGAGAACAACCTTGATGATGATCATATTCACCTGGTAGATTTTTGGATTTCAAGACTTGGTGTATAATACGTAACCCGCGTTTATGACCCTTCCTCTGATCTTACTGCACATGCTTAACAATGGAATAGATAAGAGGTTCGACGAGTGAGTGTCTCTGTGTTTGGGGGCGAAGCTTAGGGCATTAATTATTATAATATATACTGGGCAGTTAACTGTCACTGTCCTATTTAGTAATAACAACAAAAAAATATCGACGTAGCCGAAATCGAATACCATCGTAATAGCATGGAAACACATACCTTTATAGTAGGGACGGCTTGTTAATTCTAGGTAGATGACATTTAATTTTTTAATTTTATGCACATCTTTGTGAATTGGTTTGGTTTGGTACTAGTTTGGAAAAAATGCACACCGACGGCTTGTAAACTGGACAGACACGAGAAAAAGTTACCCTTGGCAAGGTGATTGGTGATCGCAATTTGAGCCAGTTTGCTTGGAGGCATCTCAAACAAAGAATGTATGTATGTAGTACTGTAGGTTATATTTACGGCCTACTCCAATGAGGATAATTAGATTGATCGATAGCCTAGTGTCCGGGAATTTTATAATACTTGAGTTGGGGGGTCCGGTTCCGGTACCGTTAAACTATTAGTGCCATTTCAATGTGTGTATTATATTTTATATTTATATGTACATTATATCATATGTTTTAATAATAAATCCCACTGTTGGGCAGGGGCCTCCTCTCTGGGGAGGATGTTAAATCATAATCCACCACGCGTCTCCATTGCTGATTGCCGGACTTTACATATCTTCGAAATATTTTTCACTATTTATTTTTAGTTACAAACAAAACACTAACGAACTCGGTTTGCTTGCGTACTATGAATTAATGCGATCGTTTAGAATCTGAGCTACCCTTGTAGGTATATATTTAAGCTATATTTAATGTTTTGTTTTCCTCAAACTATTTTGGTACGCTGCCGTCATTTGTCCGTATTGATACTGTCCATCCAAAAGCTTCCTGGAAGAGATCGCTTTCAGCGATAAGGTAGCTCATTGTACTGTACACAAAAATATCGCAATTCTACGTATCTATGTGACTTTTATATGTTGTACAATAAAGTTATATTTATACCGTTTCTGAACTGGAGGCCTTAATGTCATTGGTTGTATATGTTACTAAGAGTTTCAGACCAACCATCATACGAACAAGACCTGGCTTATGGACCTTTGCCTTTCCATTAGGGATAAATTAATATCATCATATGTTACTAATTGTGTCATTACGACATCCATATACGAAATTATGATAATATATTGTTACGTGACCACTAGATCATACTAATTATTAATTATGCATAATGTCGAAATATGTAGAAGACGTATTTATATCGACTATGTCTGTTGAGAGAAGAGAACGAAAAAGAAACTGTTATTAAAACGAGTTTCGAGTGCAATTAAATTATGAAAATTTGTATTTTCTTTGTAATAATATAAGAACAGAACTATCAATTTTAATAAACCAAGGTCAATATACAATAGCGTCCATAAACAACGTGTTTCATACTTTATTTGAGCAGGTGATAAGGATTTAATTTTAATACTTAAATAACATTATAATTGAAGAATTATACACATAATGCTACAGTAGTTAATAACATGCTAATTAACTTTTTACAATGTTTAAGTATTTACAAAAACTGTAAACCGATCCTTATCAATATACTCGCTTAATGGAATAAACAAGATTGTACTGAATGTATGACGCAAAGAGACTTAATTGTGACTTGTGTCCTTAAGTTTATAATACATCAATATAAACTTAGTACAATCATCATACGTGTTGAAATATTATCAAGGAGAATTAGGTACATGATCTTCTCTTAATAGTAAAGCAAATAAAGGTAACCTGAATACTACTTGTATTTATAGGATTTCACTAAAATTATATCTGTTAAAAAATCTATTTTCTCCGAGTTTTTTTGTTAAATGTTTAAATTAAGTATACATAAATAATTTGTTTTTTACTTGTTGTGAAAGTATTACTAGTTCTTTTCGTTGTTACTTTCTTCTTGCCGTTTTGGTCTATTTCAACGTAAAAAGGATATGTTTTATTGTTACCAGATCGACAATAAATGTAAATGACAAGACACGTTGATTGCTATTCTATAAGAAGAAAAAAAAACTAACAATATGCTGCAATGTTATGATGGAACCGGACTTGAAATCAGAAGCCATGTTTGGTATTGCATGCCACCATTGAATAGTTCTAATAAGATGGCACCTTTGTGCATAGAAAAAAAAACTAAAATTTTGAATGGTTCAAAGTTAATATTAAAATATTTTTTTCATTAAATTATCTATAAACAACAATGGTTCAAACGAAAGTAATACGAACGGTGACATTAACGAGACAAGTTATAGTAACGAGAGTGGAGATGAACGAGTTATATTAACAATAAATGAAAATTATGATCCGAAAGTAACATTAAAATATATTTCTCTAAAAATCATCTTATAAATTTGACATGCGTCTTATAGTCCAAAAAATACGGTTTCGTCGATCTTAGGTAAACCATGGCAGAAGTATAGGTAAGCAGTATAAACCATACTAGATAGGAATAAACGGTCAATTCATTTGTCTATGATCCTTATCGATATCCTGATTATATCGATTTCACAGGATATATATATTTTTTTATAGATCCGACATAACAAAATCTGAAGAAGGTGCAAGCAAAAATCACAACACCTGGACCCGTAAACAATCAATTTGTGACGCACAAATGTTATGCATCGTCTGGGAACCTAATTAAGAAAAAGACCCGCAACAACTCTATCCACTATGCCAGGCGGACGTCCTTCATATAAACATACATATTAAAAACATACTGAATTTGCATTTATTCAATGACATTTATTAAATATATAAAACTGTCTGATGATGTCATTGAAATGTAAACTTATTAATACGTATATGTGCACCTGAATCTAAACGTGGCAAAATAAATACACATTGTGCAAATTAACGAATATAGAGATATTAATGAGAAATGATAAAAGGAAATGTTAAAACCTTTTAGAACGGCTACTTTGTTCTTTTACTCTGTGTCTTAATTTTTATCTCTGTCTGATGAATCGGTGTGTTTCCTTTTTCTTTCTAGTTTATATTGCTTTTTATACTCATAAACGTCTTGGGGAGAATGGAATCGTAAATGGGAAAAAAGGAAAGTTGTCAAGCTGGCTAAGATAGGATTTCAATGTTCTATCTGAAGACGAAATTCATCCTAAAAATAAAATAGTCTAATAATAATAAAGTGATCCTAAAAATCAATGAAATCCAGCACTATGCGTTTTACGAAAAATTTTCTGCAACGCACTAAACTATTCTTTGGAATTAACTGTCACTTACAGTATTTCCGAACCGATACGACTTCTGGACCTCCGAGAAAAGATCCTACTTTTTTTTTATTATTACATTAAGAGTTACAAACGAGCACACAATTCACCTGATGTTAAGTGATTCCTGCGGCCCATGACATCTACATTCATCCTTGACAAGGAATCATAATGCAGATGCGTTGTCACCCTTGAGGACTGAGATGGAATGCCTCGTCACCAGTAATAAAGGTCTCCGGATCCCTTAAAGGCCCGCAATGCATCTTCGACTACTCTGGTGTTGCCATCCCCATCCATGACATCCCCATGTGCAACGGTAATCACTTATCATATGGTGCTTGCTCGTTTACCACCTATCCTATAAAAAATAACTTTACGAAATTAGAATGACAAACAAACCACAGTTAACTCGATCGTTTTGATCTATGCGACGCATAACATTTAAAGTATCCTAGAACAATGGATAAGGATTCGAAATAAAAAATCATATTGAAGTGCATTGTCCACTAACATGGAATGGATCAGTGAATTTTGGATTCAATGACAAATGAGTATATATCGAAATCGACTACGGCGATATCCTCCTTTTATTGCCAGATGACTTCGACTTCAACCACGCAGGATAATGTTTAGCGCAATACGTGTACGCGTTAACACACAAGCAACAAGATCTGAGGTAGGTTCTGTCTGATGCAGCATCAGGAACATGAAACATAAATACAACTAGACCAAAAGAAATTTGTCATGAACAAATATTGTTCCTCAGGTATTGAACCCCAAAACTTGACATGCAGCATCTCTGATCACGATGACACGTAACTTTATATTTACAACATCAATTATTATTATAATATAAATTATATTTATTATTAATATAATTTTCCAGTGGTAGAACAATGAAGTTGTTTCTAGCTGCAGAATGAATGGTTCAGCTCGACCGATGTAGGACCACGCTCTCACAGAATACCAGCGTAAAATAGCAGCATAATTCCGCTGTGTTTTGTCTGGTGAGTGTAGGAATCCGGAGATCTTTATTACTGGGGACGAGGTATTCCATCTCAGTACTCAAGGCTGACAACGCATCTGCATTATGATTCCTTGTCAAGGATGAATGTAGATGTCCTAGGTCGCAAGAATCACTTGCCGTCTTGTTTGTTAGTCTCTATGTAATAAAAAAAAATCACCTAAATGAACTTGAAAACGATAGGTCCGCGAGTAAGGGGCAAAATGATTCAGCGCAGCATGCATTGTTGCGAAGAGACGACAACAGGAAGGAGCAATTTTAGAACCACTCTTAAGCAGATTTAAACCTCGGCCAGATTTGCAGTAAAATCTTTAATGTTAGTTTTAATAGTATTGACCAAGATTCGACTAGTGATGAATATCGAGACCACGAGCAAACGAATTAGACACTAGTCTTTTTTTTAGGTTTTGATAAAACGTTTGATGAAATAGTTTAAAACATAGCGAATAATTAAGATAATGCAAGGGTATCGTCATAAATATCGTTACTATATATGAAAGAGTTATTTTTTTGGATTAAAGCAAAGGAGTCAAGAAGGAATATTCGCTGATAATTTTTTGGATACCATATGGAAACAAGAAAAAGGAGTTGGCTATCTGTTCAGAAAAAGATTAATACAACCGAACATGTTTAAACAGAGATTGTTATTCTCAAATAACAATCTTTCTTTAAAAATTAAGCCAATACAGTTTTTTTTCAGAGAACCATTTTACATGTTAGCAGGTGGTGCAGTTTGTTTGTAAACGGCCACTGCACGAAGTTATAGTGTTCTTTGTTACTGGATGGCTACTATGTTTAACTAAGTCAACTCTGAAGGTATTATTAAAACATTTCATAATTAATGACGAAAACATTGACTAAACGAATACCAACATTATGGTCGAGTTTTCTGATTTTATTAAAAAATAATAAATTACGCTATTTTCCTGTTTTATTGGTCCTTATATTATTCTTATTGAACAATTAAATTTTAAGTCTTGAAAATTTAGATCTAATTTTTTTAATTTTTGATTAATTTTATTGAAAATATAATACTCATATATATTTTAAGTTTAATTTTTTAAACACTTTCTTTGTCGACCTCGCGCCACCGCCTAATGTGGAAATTTATGGAAATTTACCTCTATTATCTACCACACACTAAATATTCTATCTTTGAATAGACCTGAATATTAGTTGTTAATAAGTATGATACACGCAATAATACTCTTTTACCACTTTTCAATCATATTTTTTATAATAAATAAATGGCCATCCAGGAAAACCCATTTCTATGGCGAGGTAGTAAGTTTCAACACATCCTCATGTGACCAGCAGAGATTGTGTTAGAAATAGTTCTATGAATTCTCATATTGACAATACAGTATGTAGTACACTCACATGAGAACTTTATTTATGGGTAACCAGCATAAAGGTTCACAAGAGGAAGCATCGGCATGGACCATTACCCTGAGCATGAAAGCAACTGACTTGAGAGTGCCTGACAAGGACAAACCTCGGCTTGCTCAGTTGCTTCTAATGGAATAAGAAATTAAAGCAAACAAAATTGGATCTAAAAGATCTAATTATGGGAATCAACTTGTGGCTTGTATTCCTCAATACACAAAAAGTTTTAAAAATGTCTTTACACAAATCTAATGAATTCATACTAATGATAGCAGATACTAATTTCAATTTTCCTAGCTACTAATGGGAAATCATTCTACATTATAATTTCATAGAACCCAAATATTCTTTCTGTGTGTACGAGTTAACTTTATGAAATCAGGATGACAAACAAATCACATTGTGATATGTTTGTTGATATGGTCCCTGTGACATTTAGAATTTAAAGTATCCAAGAGCAATTTGAAAATACATGACGAAAGATGAAATCCTAGTTGATTTCTGCTAGAGCGATTTCTTTGCTGTATTGCCAGATGACTTCAACCATACAGGATATAGTATAGCATCATAAGTGTATGCATTAACACATGGGCAACAAGATCGCAAGGTTCCGACGCATCATTAGGGTCATAGAACATAAATACATCTAGATCCAAATGCCTATAATTTAATAAAATTTAAATTTTAATATTCTTATATAAAAAAATCTAAATTAATATATGCTTACTTTCTTTATTGGGATGCACTTGCAGTGAGTATAACCAATCAATTATTCTAGACCGTAGGTCAATTGATATTGATGTAATTGATCCTAGTACATCCAAACCGGCAACTGAAAAGTAAGCTATTGTTACCCTGAAACAATTCAATTAAATATAAACATAAAACATAGGTATATAAAATAAGTGTTCACATGGAGGAGCTATATTGTTGTACTTTTATTATAATGTAAGGGATGACAAACAAACACACAGTTCTCCTGCAGGTTCCGCTACTTGAGACACCCACATTTGTCCTTTGATTATGATATGATTCTCTATGGTGAAAATTTCCAGAAAAGTGTATTTAATACATTGTATTATTTCTATCAATATTTATCTTGTTGGCATTTCTCTACATTGCCTCATACAACATTTATAAAAAGTAATGGATGCAGTTAGGGAGGCATACATTTTATCTTATTTAGGTGGGTCCATTAATTTATTGATCCATGACACTCACATGAGCAATGAGATAAGATACCTCATCACCACAAGTATGGTCTAAGCTCAGTTATTGTCTAGTGTAAAATACTTGGTTATGTCTGGCAAGTGGAGAAATTAGAAACCGCATTACTGTTGATGAGAAACACTATCTTAATCATTCCTACCTGAGAACAAAAATGCACCTGCATTTAATTAACATTAGATTTGAGTGTCATGGACCATGTATCAAATACACCAGACTGATGTTTTTTCAATAAAAATATTATCTCATGTTTGAAGTTCTTTTCAAGCATGTCAGCCATAGGAACCTCTATTATCGTGAGAGACGATGGGGCTGTTACCAGATTATTATGTACTGTTACTATTATCGTAATTAATACTTATTCTTTCGACATAGCCTAACACTCATACATAGAAAATAACATTCAAGGTTTTTGGACATTCTAAATAAATACCTGGTTGAATCATGTGAAGATAGCGATGATGGCAAAATGTTAAGAAATCTCACAAAATATTTTACATGTTGCCGATGAGCTAATTCTTTGTTTTCTTCATTAATCATTTTGTTTATTTTAAGAGTGAAAGTTGTGACTAAAATTTTAATAATAAAGCACACTATTATTTTTAATCTTCCGTTTTAAACTTCGAAATACAACTTTACGACATTATTTAATTGAAAACACTAAAAATTTTAAACGATTATTAAATATGTATTCGGTGAATTAATTTTGGGAAACAGATACGAGAACTACAAGATATAAGAAGACATTTGAACGTGAAGTTCTGAACGTCACTTCAAATATTCTGAAATCTTTCAAACTTCAAATGAAATCATCACTTTGACGTATAGGGAGCAACTAGAGCTAAAACATATAACTTGCGAACAAAGCCAACTTAATAACTTTCGAGATACAAAAAAAGTATAACATCTTTGGATGATCAAGATTAAAAATTCATTCATTTTATTTAATTCGTAAAAATATATTTTCGAATAGGACATTCTTCACGTTTTTTACGAAACTACTTAATAGTGGTTCGGGGAAAAAGATTTTTCGTATTTTATATGTAAAAGGTTGCAGTAAATTATTTTTGGTCGTCCACTGTTTGCATCTGGCTAGTTTTGATATCATTAAAAAAACACACCAATAGTAAAAATGGTTTGCGGCCATTTTTCCATTGATTTCTGTCCGCCAAAATGAATGAATGTGTCTAAGAAACTCGATACATTTTGAAGTTTTATTACAAAAATGCGCCACAAGCCGCGAAAAGAAATTGTGACATTTATGTACTTAGTAAAAGCACAAAATTGGTTCAAGCGTTTTCAGTGAGAATTTTGATGTCCAACTATAATGCTCGCTCTGGTTGACCTGTTACAGCTAAAACCGATACCAACTTTGAAAAAGTAGAGCAAGATCGGCATATTAGTGATAACGACATAGCTAAAGAATTAGGAGTTGACCACAAAAGACTTTTGACCTATTATAAATAAATCTTGATATTTGGGTGCCTCACGAGATAACTGAAAGAAAACCTTATGAATCGTGTACTCATTTGCGATTCTCTATTGAAACGTAAAGAAACTGAATCGTTTCTTAAAAGATTAATCACTGGTGGCGAACAGTGCTAGGCTGCAGTTTGTTTCTAGCTAGAATGAATGGGTCAGCTTGACCGAGGTAAGACTACGCTCTCACAGAATATCAGTGTAAAATAGAAGTATATTGTTGCTGTGTTTCGTCTGGTGAGTGTAGGAATCTGGAGACATCGAGGTACATCATTCATTATGAGCTTTTATCGCCGGGCAAAACCATCGAAATAGAGAAAAACGCCAGACCACACACATCTTTAGTCACTCAGCAAATATTGAGAAAGTCTGGTTGAGAAGTGTTAATGCATCCACCATATATCCCTGACCTTGCACCGTCAGATTTTCACCTGTTTCGATCTATTCACAATTATTAAGGACTGAAAAATACTTTTTGCAGTTTTTTAATCAGAAGTTCCAATATTTCTACAGCGACAGATTATATTACTACTTGCAAAATGGCACATATATATTATAATCAAATGTAAATAAAATATTATTAAAAATATCTCGAATTTGTATATAATATACGAAAAAACATTTTCTCCGACCTATATAGACATGCCAATTTCTTGGTATATATACCATCTTTATGCACTCACCAGGTACAAAACATACTAATTTTTTAGCATCGACTATAATTTTAATTTACATTTTACAGTATTTATCTATATTTCAGAACTTGTTCGTACACATTATAGACTTATTTTTATTACTTAAATAATTAATTTGATAATTCAAATTCAAATATGTGCTCCAATTTAATAAAATAAAACTTGCCAATCTATTTCAATATTATTTTAAAATATTACTATTTATTTACAAGCTTTAATTATGTTAAGAAGTAATATAATAATAGTAATATTGTATTAAAGGTTGTACATAATACTATTTGCATAAAAATCTTTATATAAATATTGTAAGAGTATACCATTTTTTTATTTGAAATACCATACGTACCAAAGTCATCGGGCAACAGTCTGACGTTACTGTTTATGGTTCTTTTTCATGGCTGACGTTCCAAGGAGCTAACCGCAGTCATGAAGGTTTTTAAAAAGTGTTTTATATTTCTTAATTCTTTTAAAGACGAACTAAAATAGCGCTTTTATTATTTTATAGACCCTTTCAAATATTTATACCAATCGCTTTAAAGTGATTTATTGATGTGATTCTTTAGAATAATGTGGATAAATTGTTGACATGATCCCCAGAGCGAACACCACTCATGTTCATTTTACTTTGCGACTTGTGTTCTGTAGTGAATTTATCGTCTTATCAATTCATTAATGAAAATGTTCTTTTAAATTACAGTTTATTTGGTTAATGGTATTAAAAAACTATTTTTGTTATTGTAGTTAAACATCTCCTACCCGGTAACGGGATGTCAGAAGTTAATCGAGGTGGTGGACGAGCACAAGCTCCGAATTTTTTATGAAAAACGTATGGGCGCTGAAGTAGAGGCTGATCAACTAGGAGATGAATGGAAGGGCTACATTCTACGTGTTGCTGGTGGTAACGACAAGCAAGGATTCCCTATGAAGCAGGGAGTCCTAACCAACAGTATGGATTACTTGTAATTGGTCATTAAAATAAGCCTCAATTGTATACAATAGCGTTTATGTTAATATTAATCCCTAACATACTATGTGCATATTTAAAAAATGAAACGTAACCTCGTTCAACTACCTAATTTAAACATTTTACAAATACAGCTCATTTTGCAAACATAACCTAATGTTTCTTATTTGTTACTAATTTCTTTCGCTGTAATTAACAAGGTACTTCTACAGAACTATAAGTCATTATCCAATTTCAGGCCGTGTCCGTTTGCTGATGTCCAAGGGCCACTCTTGCTACAGACCACGCCGTGATGGCGAGAGGAAACGCAAGTCAGTTCGTGGTTGCATTGTTGATGCTAACTTATCTGTATTGGCTCTAGTTATTGTTCGCAAAGGTGCCCAGGTAACTTACAATTACTTATTTATTACATTTACTGTGCACACTTCACATATATATATATAAAATGTACAAAAAATTAAAATGTCTTAAAACAAAATAAATTTTTTTCTAGTTAAAAACCATGTTATTATCATGGGAAAGAGACATAATTGTTATATTGATAATAGAAACTGAGGGTGTTCTCGTAATTCATCTAGAAAAACATACTACTTTGCTATTTCAGACAGTTTATTTTTTTGTTGTCATTTTCATCTTAAAAAAATGTGCCCCTATATATAATATGTATATGTATCCATTTTTATATAAACAATCAATTTTTTTGTATATAACCTCAATCTTGCATTCAATGTGTTGAATGCAAGATTGAGGTTATGTTTTGTGAGTTTTTTACTTATTGATGTATTGTTTGTTTATCTTCATTTTTGTTTTATTTGACTATTTTTCAATAGTAATGTCTTTATTTTCTTTACTGTTTGTGAGTTGATATGTAGCAGAACTTATTATAATTAGACATATTTTATTTCATTATATAGTCTAGTTAAAAGTCGAAACAAATTATAAAATGTTTAATCCCTGTTCTTACTGTTTCTCAGATCCTCAAATCTGAGTAATTATATGCGGCAGGGCATAGTAATATATTATGTTAATATCTTCATATTTACCTTTAAATATGGGCTTATTTATCATGGTACACAATTCTTAGCATATCACATCTTATGACTTACTACTACTACTATCTTATGACTACATGTGACCTTAATTTAATATAACTAACAGAAATTTAGTTCAGCTTTTTAAGTATGAACAGTGTACTAAAGGAAAACATAAAATACCTGATAACATACATATATGATGTTGGCAAATACTGCATAGATCTAGAATCACATATGTATTCTAAATATCTTGGTCTAATAATGTGTTCATTTTGTATGAACAAATATACCATATAATCTCAGCCAATCCACAAATATAATTAATATTATGAATAATGTATTAAAAATACTTTCGAAATACCAATTTAATTTAAAACTCCCTTAAATCATAGAAATTGATGACTGGGGCTTATTTATCTTTATATACATTGGTACAATCTTTGTAGACAAAAAATGCATCATTTGACTTGTTGTCTAGCACCTAGATTCCCAAATTGGTGACGCCAATTGAGTGTACACCAGGGGTACCGTGGTTATGGTATTAATCAGGAAAAGTCTGCCAAAAATGTAGACTTTGATTTGACGGTAAAATTAACACCATAAACATAAAGGAAATAATGATTAGTTCATCCTGACAGTTTCATTAATCAGTTTCAGTATTAAATTTGCACTGTATTTCTGCTGCGAAAAAAGTTTCAGAACCAATGTTCTAGCACATGCTTACCTTTACTGTCTTCACATTGTAGTCTATGATGCTCAAAACTTTCAAAACAGTGAACATGGCAAATAAAATAATCTTTGTGTTTAATTAAAGTTTCACGTTATAGAAGGGAGGAATTATATTATAAGACTCTGCCATGTCAATAATTTGGAAAACACATTTGATTTGATCCAAATCTTCAGAAGGATGGATTGCAAGTAAAAAAGTTTGTTTGAATGAGATAAGTCAACTTTTGTCAATAGAGAGTTGTATCTTGTCTACAAAATATAGTTATGGCATTTTTTCACCCAGTAAAAAGATTATTTTTTAATCAATAGATTAATGCATATATAAGTCTTAAGGGTTATTAAAGAAAGAAACTATTGGATATATAGCTGGTCACATCAGGGGGTAAAAGAGGTTCTTTTAAATTAATATGCTGTAAACTTGCATACAGTAATTTTTTTATTGTAAACTTGGGAAGAAGTAACAGTAACTACTATATAGCCTAATTCTTTCTCTCACTTTTTATTCTGTGACTCATGGAATAGAAATAAATGTACATAGTTTATGACAGACGGCCTGGGCCATAGTTGATTATAAATGAATGAAAATCATTGATTCAGAGTGAACAGATAGATAACAACATTCCAAATATAAACATCCTTACATTTAACTACAAAGATGTTACACCATGCCTCAAAATATTTTTAAAATACAGAATAAAAATCAATTATCTTCATATTTAGAAAGTATTGGTAATTTAATTACAATTGACAAAGATAACAGATTACACAATAATGATGTTCTTTAGAGTATGTAACATTTTAATAGCAGTAAGATGTATGTTTTTTGTAAGTTACTTTATGTATTTAAATATGCGTGTTTTATGTATATAGAATTAACACAATAACTTGTGCAGGAGATTCCTGGGTTAACTGATAGTGAGGTCCCACGTCGTCTCGGTCCCAAGCGTGCATCCAAAATCCGTAAACTGTTCAACTTGACGAAGCAAGATGATGTGCGCCGCTATGTTGTGAAACGTCTGCTCCCTGCTAAAGAGGGCAAAGAAAATGCTAAGCCTAGGTATAAGGTATGTTGATAAACTAGTATTCATCATAAAAATTTTATAATTCTAGATCTAATTTGACAGAATAATAATAATATTTATATAAAAACTGCCAAAGTGCAACTGCTTTCGATATTTTGTTTTATTGGGAATGGATTTCCATATTCCTTATGTTGATTAAAAATAGTTTTTAATTTATGTGCAAAAATAATTCATTACATCAAAATAATAAAAGGACTTTAGTGTTTTGTAAATTACTTATGTTAAATTTCCCTGATATAAATATTGTTTGTTAGTTAACTTACTAATAAACAGCAGCTTCAGGGTAAATAAAAAGTAGCGCCGAGCAGAAGATTCAGATTGTTGTCTGTCTCTTTTACAGTGTGCTGGACAACCGTTTCAGTTTATAATTATACCTAGTTGAGTCATAAGTTCTATCACAAATTTTATTAAAAAAATTGTATGATTTTTGTCTATATATATATATGAAAAAGTTACAATACAATAACTGAGATTCTCCCTCCTTTTTATAGGATCAAAAAAAAATTTAATGATGGTATACAGCATAAAAATCCTTTTCTAAATTGAATACAAGTAGGAAGGATAAGGATGTGACAGAACTTATGACCCAAAAAGGTATATGTATATATATATTGTGAAATATTTTGAACACCTATAAGGAGTCACCACAAAGGAGCTAAATAAAAAAAACATTTATTTTATAACAGTAAAGTGGGTCAACAAGAAATTTGTAGAGGATCCATAATACATGCTTATTATAAGTATAAATAATGTCAAAATTATATTTTGTTTTAGGCCCCAAGGATCCAGAGGTTAGTCACCCCTGTAGTTCTTCAACGTAGACGTCACCGTTTGGCTCTCAAGAAGAAGCGTCTGGCTAAGCGCAAGACCTCTGAGGCCGAATATGCTAAGCTTCTTGCACAGAGAAAGAAGGAATCTAAGGTAAGAAAAATGTCAATTACTCTTGTTCTATGAGAGTTCTCATGTCAATTACACTATAATATCAACAATAAAAAAATTACCTTACTATATACTAAGTTTACTACAAATAACTTTGTGTAATAATAATATTAATAACAAGTTCAATTATCATACATGCTTCATACAAAAAGTTTTTCAACACAGATAATATTAAAAACGAAAATGCAGGGAGTGCACTAGATCCCATTATATATTGTCAGTCTCCTCCATCTGTTTGTGTATGGTTTGAGACAATTGTATTGTTCTATTTTAATGGACATTCTACATTTACAATAATCCCCGAAATATAAATTTACAAAGAAAAATTAAACATTTTTGTTATTTTTTTCTTTACTTGTGTAAATAGGTACACATTGATTAAAACTATATACAAATTATATTGTTTTCGTTTAAGTGCTTTACAGCATTGATGCTCAAGTGTTTTCATTACATATTTTACAAACCTAATGTCATAATTAAAACTGGACTACCATTGGCTTTTCAGTTTTTTATTTATGGCATTCCCTCAAAAACTGTCTAAATAAAATATTAAAATATTATATGTCTTTAATTTAAATAGTACAGCTGGTATCATATGAGTGTAACATATTTATACTTATCATACTTGCTGTGAGATAAAGGGCCGTGTCTTACCCCTTGGTGTATTCTGAATATATGCTAAGGTATTAAATCTGCAACAAAATCATGTAATCAATTTAAATCTTAGTAGTTATCATTTACATTTCTTTTGTCATAATATATTTGCTTATTCCTTTAGGTTCGCCGCCAGGAAGAAATCAAGCGCAGGCGTTCGGCATCGATTCGCGATTCCAAGAGCTCTAGCCAGAGTGCTCCTCAAAAGTAAATATACTTTTAAAAAAATAAAAACTGTAAAAACCTATGGAATTTTTTATTTTAATCTCATTAAAACTACAGTAAAAATAGCAAGTTTTGTGGGGCAATATTTCTTTAAACGTTAAACTTTGCAACTATTATTGAAGATAGCTGTAAAGTACCAAAATACAATATAATGGCATGGGGTTCACATGACTAATTGAGGCAAATTACTAGAATGAGAATTCCTGAAAAATCTTCGAAAACCTCGTTACTAATTTTTTGATTACAACCATAGCCTTGCAACTAGCAGATATTTTGATGTAAAGCATTGCAACACATCATGCAGGCAATCAACCTTGCTCAAAACGTCTTAAGTTGATGTTTACAATTTTTTTTTCAAAAGTATGTTTGGTTGAGTAAAATAAGAATTAAATTAATATTTGGTTATTACCGCTCATAGCCCCCGATGACAGCTTGCTTGCATCCTCATGGACCAGATCAAAATTTGATGATTCCTATCCCGTTCGATCATTTTGAAGGTGCTGGATTTCTAGCTCTGATTCTTCGTTTGAGCTCGTCACGAAAGTCGCGATGGGATGGATTCATGCATAAACCAACTTGGTCGAAGAATCGCGTACTGATACGCGCTGTGACACTGAGTATCGTATCGTACATAACAAATTTCCGTTTTGGACACGATAAATTATTTAAATCTGTATGTATTGTAGGAGCGACAATAATATGAAATTCAAATTTTTGTACAGATTAAAAAAAATATTGTGAATTTATTCCGCCCTACCCCTATACCGTAAGTATAATCGACTCGCGTCGTCCGCTAGGTGTCAAAATATTCTCGTAGAAAATCTGTAGCTCAGATTTATTTTTTGCCTATAGTAAATTAAAGGTGAAGGTTCTTGCTTTAAAATGAGTTGATCATATTAATAAATAAATATTTTACAAAATTCACAATAGCACAAAGTTTTCACAGATAGTCTGCGTAAGGAATGACATGATCCCCTAATGTCTCTTTAATATATCGGTTCGTCATCATACCTCTGGCCAGGGCCTTGAACGTTCCGATTTCTGAGCCAAGTACTGATGATGAATCTGTCTGATGTGGACCTTCCGCCGGATTCGCATCTTCGGTTAAAGCTTACCTCTTGGTATCGCCGGTAAATATATCGGGAAATCGGAAATTCTAGACACAGCAGACTGGTTCTTGGATAAAAAAACTATAGTATTCTTGGAAAAGATAACATTTGTGTACATTATTTGGAAGCAAAAAGGGCCTTTGTTTTTTTTTGCTCACGAGTGATATTTAGAATCATAATCGTCATGTTAACCCATCACTAGTTTCACTGCTGAACGCTGAAGCAGAGTGACATCTTACGCAAGGCTGCAGGTAGTCTATGGGTGGCTCAGAATTGTGCGAACCTCCATAAATGCTATGGACATGATTCATTATTGCCGATTGCGACATCCCATAGTAATTATACCCCCTACTTACATAAATTTTGCCCACCCACTAACTTTTACTAAATTAAATGTTTCTTTTAAAAAATGCTTATTACTACACCACCAAATTTCTTTGATAACGCACGAGTCATCAACGCAAAGCTGATCAATCGACCTGTCCTCCCTTTAGATAGCGATCCGAGTTGAGGTTTCGTACCCCTCCTCATGAGGGGCCCTCGGATCGTATTATCACCCCCTCTGTTGTCGTTGACGTTTTTCGTCCACAGGGGTCGGAGTGTAGCGGTGATGCAGCCGTTGTCTCCCTACTCAGCGGCCCCCCCGCTCGCGAGTCTGATAAGATAAAGCTATAGTAGTCTCTGGACCAACAGCCATACACATAACCAAAAAAAAAACGCAAAGCTAATATTAGGAAAACAAATAATTTATCCTCTTCACAAAAAAATCACCTACTTTAATTAGCGGTCAAATCATATTTCTGCCGTGGTAAATATGGTATGCAGAAGTGAAAAATGATATAAAATTAATCAATTTTATTTCAATTAAAACATCTAAAATCTTCATCTATTTCATTCTTCAAATTTAAGTTCGCAATAACAAATATTACTCAGTTATTTATCACAGTTAGTTCCTCGTTGTTTCAATAAACCCAAACCCACGTATCGGGCCATAACTCGAAGGTAGGAAGGGTTCAATCTTTTACGCTTCCCAAGTAATGATTTAAGCAGCTTCCTTGACGAGTCATTAAACGGTTTTTGATAATCGGAGGCCTGCAAAAGATCACAAACAAGGGCTGTCAAACGTAATATATACGTAGAAAATAATGATGGAACATTGTAGATCGAATATTCGATTTACTCATCAAACTAACTAGCGAGAATAGGTCGAATTGATCGGAGAATCTTCTTTTACTGACCACCGTAATAAATGGCTTAGCGCTGCTATTTATTGCACGTTGAAGCTGGGTGCTAAACTAAATGCACCGCCACTAACATTCATTTAGTGTAAGGTTGAGAGGTTATGGCCTCGAAGAATCGCTTCCATTACGTAAATTCATTTGTCCATATATATCTTTACTTGTTCTCATACATATGTTTTCAAGTCACAATGAAGGAATCAACAAAACATTATTAGTTGGGTCTGGGATGATTAGTTGTAAATATCTCGCATACTTATTGGAAGCATCGTCGAAGAAGGCAATACTCGGAAAAATTATTAAATTGGAATTGTATTCATTAGAGTAAACTAACAGGGCATACCGTTTTATTTTGCTAGGTTATATTAAAATAACATTTATTCCAATGTCATGCTTGAATTTAAAATTAATTAGTCCACATAGTGTATGCCCATAGATCCGATTCGGTGCGGAAATGTGGCAGGCAATCACACGGTCAAACCAGCATATGACGACACTCCAGTTGTTAAGTTTCATATTTTTATGTGGATCGTGCCTTATATCATCCTATAGGAAAGAACTTATTACGTGTTTCAGTTGTGCATATGGATTCGCACGAACCATTTATTACTTGCCTTTAGTTCATAGTCTTGTTGATAAACATTCAAGTTGAACCGTCATTAAAAGCTCAACGGAGTTTCAGGTATTGATGACCTCTTAGTTGATTCCGACCACTTATACCAGACCACATTAAGATCGTAGGATATAAAATAATCGTGCAATACTCTTCATCCCGTTTCCTGGTTCGATGTAACGTACGTGCATTAAGATTGGGACACGTGACATAAATACGAAGGATCGAAAACCGAAAAATTGTATAGCGAAAATACTGCACAGATGGGAATTGAAACTAGGCGTTTCCTGTAGTTCTTTTTGGAAGTAAATTGATAAGAGTACACAATTCACTTGAAAGCAAGTGCTCAATTTGAGATTGTGTGCGAAACTTCATCTTATTTGTCACCCATACCGTTATTTTTGAATTACATTTGTGGAGCATTAAAGAACGCAGTGACTGCTTCGTACATATTAGTCGTCAGTCATTTTATGACGTTTCAAAAGCTAGGCTACCGTATGTTTATATAGAAGGTACTACATGTTCGTAGCGTATTATGACAAGAATTTTTAAATTTATGATTGTATTTTAGTTACTATTCTTAAATATTAACATTTCTATTCATTTTATGTTAGGGTTCTTTTAGATTAAAAAATAACTGTAAATTTGAATGAAGGATAAAAATAAGCATTACTTACGGTCGTTTTTGCGATCCAACATAGTTCATCTAATAGATTCTTATCGTTCGATACCGATAAAAGGATATTCCTTCGTTCTACAAAAATAAATGAAAATAAAAAGATTGATGATTATAAGAGTTTAAGATGAATGTAGATGTTGTGGGTCGCAGTCATTACTTCGATAATCCTATTGATTTTTAATATTATTAATAATAATAATGAAACAGTTTATCCAGTTTAAACAGTTGCCACAGATAAACATCGACCTTACATAAACAACTTTTGCAAACGGATGAGACATCAAAATGTATCATGTTAAACGAAATTTTGGCAATTTTTACAATTACTATTATTATTTAATTAATGTTTCGCTGGATAATAAATAACTACCAAACATATGATTAATTTAAGTTCAATATTAAGTTCTATGACGTAATGTGGTATTCTTTCCTATATGCTAATGTGTGAATATTATATAATACTTTCTATAAGTCAAACTCCGTGCTACCTGCCAAAGATTACTTGTTTGTTACCTTACCTTAGATATAAAAGACAACTCAACTGGGACTATGAAATTTACTTACTTTAAAATGAGAAGTACAATAAATAATATAATCTAACGATATAAACGATCGTAGGTCTGTTTTTAGGCTTAAGAACAACTAGGAGACTATTTTGATTCACAAGCGATGAACAAACGCATCAAAATATATTAAAGTCAGAGATGAGAGCGTGGACACTTAGACATATAATTGCAACGGTAAAGGTTCAGCGAAATAATAATTTGTCAATGACAAGATCAGGTTTTTTCGTTGGCCAGTTATACCATCTCAATGCATCCCGGAAAAACTCCACATATAAAGTCCAATAATCTCATCCCGTACACATTATCACTGTTATTACGTTCAAACATGTCAGTGGAATCATCAACATTATCTTTGTGCTTTGCGGTTACTTACATCGATATCATTGCTAAATCAGACTTCGTGTATTAATAAAGGTCACAGTTCCAGGTTGTTGTTAAATTGTAGATAAATTTTGCTGCCCTAAATATATAATAAGGGACATATTATTTATACCTGTGACACGCAAAGGTTCTCCTTTTCAATAACCTCAATTTCCATATCCAGTTCTACAGCGGTAGTTATTCTATTTACAGCAATACCTTGCAGTAACATAGGTCGGAAACGTTTTAAATTTATCGTCTCCCTTTTATTAGCCAATAAAAGAATAAGAAGGGCTTGCGCCTGAGTGATCTCTTTGGTCCAACTTTTCATCTAAAATATTTATTATCTATAACACCAAAGCAATAAAAAAATCACTTAAAAAATATTATGTAAGTATATTGACGAAATAATACCTCAAAAATGTATAACAATACTGTTTTTCCAGAATATCCTTGTAAGACACTAGATAATGACTTGAAACATCCTAGAGCATGAAAGAAATCATCTAAGTTCTTTATTTTATTTAAAGAAGTGCAAGAAGATTCTCTGGACATGTTTGTCATAGATTTACACTTCTTATAAGTCATAACGAACGTTCTCTTGAAGCTTTTTTTGATAAATTTAAGATTAGTTTGCTCATTTTTCAACATGGTGGTTTTAATATGATTGTTACTCTCTATAGGTGCAATAGATTTATATAGTAAATAATTTATGGGTATGCTCATTGAGTTGGGTATTGTCTCAAACGTTTGTCTTAAATGGTAAATGGTTTGATAATTATTATTATTTGTAAGTTTTATCTTCCATTGACTTACACAATTCATGAAATTGATGAATCCAGAAATATATTGTTGAAAATTCTTCATATTTAACGATACTTTGAATAAAGATGTTGGTTGTTTGGGAGTAAGTTCGTTAGGCGAAACATACGGTACCAAAGCCATGCACTTATTAGATAATTGCTTCTTTAAAATCATTTTATCATCATTTTGATTACTATCAAATTTTATTAACTCCATAGTTACATGCTTATACATAGGTAATTTTAAAAATGCTGCCGGTTTTATTACAATTTCTGGTAAAAGACTACTTATATTCCGTCTGTACCAATTAAAACTTAAGAAATTTGCATTTTTTATTTTTCCGCCGACTTCCAATATTGAGTTTATTGAAAACGATCCTTTAATAAAATATTTCGGATCAGGCGCCGACCCTTGCAGATCTTGCGTTAGCGTATTTACGGGTGATAAAGCTCCAATAATATCTGCGACTCGAAAATTCTTTTTGTTTACTTCATTTATTACTTGGGGTATTAATTTAGGCAATATACTGCATAGCTCGGCAGGTAAAATTGCATTTGGAATTGTAGTTTTATATTTGTAGAGCATACACTTATGTCGACTTGGCACGACTGGCAACAATGAAGACAGCGATGAAGACAGTAGAGATTCTGACACCGCAGGATTAGTTACGTCGAATTGTAACATCACGTTTGTTGAACAGTGGTGTATTGATATTTGGGTGCGGGTTACCATTTTGACTTCAAGATGTAGTGGTGTTCTATTGCAACTATCGTCGAAACCCGGAATATTAGTTTTATACATACTTTTTGGAATTAATTCATTTGTCATTGTCTCATATTCAGAAACTACCTTTGGAATTTCTGTGTCTAGAAAAAAAAACGAAAAATCTGTTTAGTCAGGAAGGAAGTAAAATTTACCAATTTAAAGCAATAAAGTGGTGAATACGTTATGTATTGACTAGAAATAGAATTCACGGACTAACGGCTGCCGATTTGAGTTTGACAGCTTGGAACAATAAGTTTTTCTTGTTTCCAATTTTAAAGTTAATTAAAAATGTTTGAATATTGTAATTATATTATATTAGTAGTTGGAAATATGTTTGAATATTGTTTATGGATAAGCTCACTGTCACAGTTTACCACTTTCTATCTCTATCCAATCCAGGAATTATATCACATTATTATTTAAACCAAAACGATACGATAATTGTTCAATTTACTTCTTTCTTAAACTGAATTGTTGTAGTTGATTAAAATAAATTAAAAAAAATATAATTTATTTTAAAATTATAACGTGTATAAAAATCGTACCGTCGTGGATAAAAACTAACTAAAGTATGACAGATGTGATTAGTAGAATACTATTTAATAAAAACACTATTGTACCGGCTTAGAAATAAAAAACTAGATATATTGAAGAGAATGGATGCAGTTCACTTTAGAACTAAAGTTTTAATCCTTGTACAATTACATAATCCTATTACGGTAAGCCGAATACATGTTGGCAAGTGATGTTTTTGTACCAAATATACAAGCAACATAAACTTATTCCTACAAGCCAATGGATTCAGGAAACAACAATATCTAGATATATTAGATAAATTTATCTGCTATTAAATTATATTAAGCTATTATTTCTATTAAATATAATTAAGTACCGTTAGATAAACAGGTTGAACATACCGTTAATAAGGTTTTCTTTGGCAAATTCAGAATGATGAGTATAATATATCCCTTTCTTGATTTTTTTTAAGATATTGTCTATAAAGTCACTAGCCCATTTTGCTTTTGCCCACGGATATTTAAATGCAGGCTGACTTTTTTTAAATACTACAGAATTTTCGGAAGATTTCTTATTCACATTTTTTTCGGAATTCGTCTCTGAATGTACTTTACTAATTATATTAGGTTTTACCACATTTAACATTTTTGTGTCATTAACTAATACTTGATTAGAACTATTTGATTCAACAACAGTTTCATTTACAAGATTCTTTTGAGATTTGTTGCATATTAAATCCCACATTCTATTTTTAAATTGTCCCAACATTTTCCGATTTTCCGATTTCACTGTGTATGTATTTAAACCTACATTTAATTGACAATTAATTTTAGAATCTTTATTTTTTGAAAGAACATTGGGGATGACATTTGCAATAGAGGTACTTAGACAATTATTATCAGATATTTTATCTAAATCGTTATTTGGGAGCCTTGTGTCAATCTTATTTTTATTTTTATTAATTCCAAAGAATGTGCAGTTTTTCAAAGTTGCACTGTTATTTAAATCCGGCAACCATTCTGCCATGTATGGCCATATCTGCTGATTTAAACCACTAAATTGTGGTGGATCATAATTAAAAACATGAAACGTAGAACTTATTTCATCCTTATCTAATATAACGATCGGAAATTTTAAAGAAGCTAGCCGTCTTCTTATTTCTATTTGTGTCAATTTATGACTAAATGTCTCTCGTGGAATTTGCTTTTGAACTTCAATCTGTTTTGAGAAACTAACTCTCTGTTTATTTACTGTAACTTCTGCAGTTTCATCTGCCTTGTTTTTTGGTTTACTGCAATATTTCATGGTAGCGAAACGTTGCAAACCTGCTTTACTCGATTTACCTGAAGCTTCTGACAACCGATCGTTTGAATTATAAAATCTAATTGGGTCTAAATAAGTATCACGTTGATTTAAATGAGTTGGTTTTTTAGAAATTTCGTTTTTGGATTTTAAATCATTAATTAATTGGACATAGCTGTCTATAACAATAGCTTCATTATTATAATTACTTGAGTGTTCATTTAAGGATTCCTTGGACACACTTTTCTTGAACATTCTGGTCACATTATTGTCCAGATACTTATTAGCTCCATTTTCTATGTTACCGCTTTCAGAAGCCTTGGTTATTTTGAATAACTTTTGACGTTCTTTATTTGTCTTATTTTCAATGTCATACTTGGCTTTATTAACTTTTTTCTTTGGATTTCGAACATTCGCTACAGAATATTTAATTAAGTCCTTTACTTTGAATTCATCTTTTTTATCTACTATTGTAATGCGATCGAAGCTTGATGGTTGTGAGAAAGTACTTTGCGATTTACTTTTAAGATCGTAGCTTGAAATATAAGAAAATTCTTCAGTTGTACATCTTTCAATAAATCTGGAATAACAATGAACATTGAACTTGATGAAATACACAAAACTGAAATCATTTATAATACATTTGAGGAAATAAATAAGGAGTTACAGTAATAAAAGAGTGCCGTGGGTACCTTAAGATTCCATCAACAGCTTATCATGTGTTAAAGTAATTTAGTGTTACAATATACTATGTCAACGAACCCTGGTGGGTGGAGCAATATAAGGGTACCCATCAAAAAAAGATAAATGCTGAGTTAACAGTACGTTGGGCTAGACGTTCTTCAAAAAAGAGGCCCATAGAACGTGGGATTTGATTAGCCGCGACATTTCCTTCATTATGATGAATAAACGGCAAATATTCATATTAATATGTGTCTATGATTACTACGATGCAAATCGGTCATGATTACTGAATGATACGGCAGCTTTCTTTTTTCTAATTCAAACAGTAAAGGTATGTTTGAGCTAATATTTTAAGTAACCGCATTGTAATAAATAATTAAGATCCGGAAAAGTAAATTAGGAATTAAGTAATTAAGGAAATAGTTATTCGAATGACAACGGATTACTAAACTAAGTTTTGGGGAATACAACCGTGATGTTAACGTACCCTGTTTCATTTAGATTTCTTATAAATTTTCCCTTTCTTTTAATCGTTTCAAAACTGTCTTCAGATAAGGGTGGAGATGAAATATATTGGAATCTATTCATGTCCCTTAGTAGTGTCCACACCTCACTTGACCGAATATTATCACTACCTTTTCTTTTTCGTTTCATTTTTGGCATTTTAAAATTATTTTTTTTGTTCTCAAGTAAATTACTTTTATCTGTTTTCGGCAAAGGACAAGGAAGTAGGTCTCCGTTATAAAACTCGTATTTTTTGGTTTCTAAATAAGGACGGCAGCAGCTTTTCGTTGGATGACGTTTTCTTTTATATCTGCGATTATTATCCACTCTATTATGATAATCGGAGTCATTCATGTCGCTTACAGTTTGCTGAGTATTTGGTTTATTCGATAGAGTTAACGGTAATATGTTATGCTTATGTTTTTTATTATTTTCTTTCATACACTTCAATTCGTCGGAATTAGCCCTATAAATGTTATATACTTGGGCGAACGATGAAGAAAAATCTATTGATTTCTTTTGAACAAACTTCTTTTCTCTCATTTGGGAAAGTACCTGAACATTAGCACCATTCAAATAGGGCGATATTTGTTCATTTGTTTTCTTATGTTTTCCAATTTTACTTGAAAAAGAAGAAACGCTACTTTGAGCGACAAAATTTATTTTCATAGAAATGTTTGGGCGTCCGTTAAAGGTTTTATTTAGTGCACAATTTGATTTCGATATATTTTTATTTAGTGGATTTACAGTTTTGATTACCATATTATAAGTTCAGTGCTTTCACAGTGTTATGTCTGAAAGTAAAGATTTTTAAGATAGGTAGTAAAAGATACAACGTAAAGAAGTAATTAATAAATCTTTTGCGAATTAATCAATATTTTAATAAAAAATAATCAAAGGGCAATTTTTATACTTAAGCTACAAAACCATTCTTACTTGCCAGAATAATTTCGAAGATATCTAAATTGTAATATTATATTTTTCCACATGAAGCCGAAAACCAATTGTGTCCTAATTGCAACTACTGTTTTTATTAAGACAAGAAATTCACACTACAAAATTACGAAAAGTCACTATTATGACATTTTGTTAAATTTTTACTGAATAACGTTTATGTGCCAATAAATTTATGACATTTAATATTTTAAAAAATATTGTAATAATATAATATAGTAAGATATGGTTATAAAAAAAGTTCTGGACTCCGACATCCTACTATGCTAAATGCTCAACCTAGTCAATCTAGATAGATGCTAATCTTATCAAGGTGTTCACCAAGGTCAACCAAAATATCATCTACGAATAAAAATCAAAGAGGTAGCTTAATACTATAAAGTTGAAGTTGAACTGAATTCATACAAGTTATTCAATAATCCGAATCAAAGATTTTTAGTTTAGTTACTCGTTGCAGTTACATTGTTGGACGTGGTTTCGGATTATAACTTGAATCTTTGTAATGGATGGTTGTAGACGTTATTAGACACTGTTATCAAGAGTAAGTGAACAGTGTGTACCACTAGAAATATTCTTGCCTCCTCTCTGGCTACTCTCACAGAAGCCTGTCTGAAGTCTTGTAGATTGGGGATCTGCTATATTATAAGTACACTTATTTAGGTAAAAGATACTATTTTAATTTCATGCAAGCATACGCAATATATTCTTAGTTATTATGTTACCTACTCCTTTTAGAATAGGATACAGTAACAAATACATTAATGAAAATGAAGTAAAATTTTCTTCAATTTACCGTGGTATTATTCAGTTTAGATCGCTATCTATTCTCACTAGTCGTAAAAGAAAAATAAGATTTCATTAAATGTGCGTATTCTTACATAATAATACTTATTTCCAATTGACGAACGCAATACAGCTGTTTTTGACAATACGTTTACGTTTTTTTATCAATTGTTAACATACGAAACTGACAGTATTAATACTAATATTTTAATCGTAATACGCATTTATTCGTTATAAATTATAATTATGTCGAATGAACAAAAGCAACAGGTTATTCAATATGTCCCGTTCATGTCCTTTGTGCACCCTTCTTTTTGGCACAGTTTTACAGATATAAAATTAAATATAGATAGGTTAGATGAAAACAATAAACAAATTTTCGCCCGTTATACCTATCGCGACGATATTGGAACAGTGTTCGAAGTCGATGGTACATCTTTTAACAGGTAAATAAGCAAATAAAGTGATGTGAATACTATCAGCGCATAAATAATTTAATATTAACTTATATTGCTACGTAACAACTTATGTACATGCCGTAAAAGTATTGGATCTATCACACTAGTTCCGTAATATTGGATACTAATATTATAGTGAAAGTATGGTAGTTATCACATCTTCGGATTAATAAATGTGAATATGTAAAAAATCTAAAATCTATATTTGCCTATATTTGTAAGAGATACGCACAGACGGTGAAACCTTACGTACAACGTCAAGTCATTCTTTCGCTGCTTTATGTCATAAATATTTCGTGATGTGAAAAACAGGTAATATTTATTTGTATTATTTGAAGGAGTAACTTTTTACAAATGCAATTGCAAATGGGGATGACAATGGGGTTCTTTATTTAAACTGTTATTGCCTTTTCTTTCTTTTTTCAGTTCAAAATAAACAAAATATGTAATCACATTTAAACAAGCAGAGGGAAATATATGTTTTTTTAAAAATTTGTACTATATAATTTACTAGACTATCTAAAATATGGCAGGATATCAATAACAATATTTTATTTTTACCAGTGTACCAGAAGCAGAGCAATTTTATCATAATGTCACAGGAACAATAATAAACAAGAACACAATAGAGGACTTCAGAAATATTGATAAGGCTGCCTTAGTTAATAGTATTGGTGAATTAATATGGCCTCTAATAAAATCAAAGCGATGGATCTGTAATCCTAATTGTCTATTAAATTTTTTTGTTTTATCTTTTGCTGTAAGTATGATTTTTATTTTATTTCCAATAATAAAGCAGTTTATTTATTGACAATCCCTCTTATTTGGGAGAAACATTCTACTTCCAATAGAAGTGTATGAATTTGTATGAGATGAATCAATGTCAATAATTTCTTTATAATAAGCTTTCTTTTACAGGATCTCAAAAAATTCCATTACTATTACTGGTTTGCATTCCCTTGCCCTAGTCAGCCTACTGTGTATCTTCAAGAAAATACAAAGTCTATCACATCAATTCTCAATAACAAACAGCTTGAGGAATTAGATAAAGGTTTTAAGTCTTTGGATATAGCACAGAGATGTTTTTTTGTAATAACAAAGAATGGTGATAGTGTAAATATTGATCCTTTGTCAAAAATTTTGGACTCAAACAAACCTTCACAGAGTCCACTTGACATTGATTTTTCTAAAACATTCTTTGCTTTTGCTGATCCGAATAATGGCTCAAACCCTGGATGGCCTTTAAGATTATTTATTGCAGCTTTATTGGATCACTGTCCTTGTCTGTGCAACACAAGCATTATTATTATAGGTCTGAGGTGTAACATTAGTGGAGGAATAAATAATAGCCAAGTTTTCAATATTAAGATACCAAAGGTTTGTTGGATTTTTAACTAATTTTATGTATTGTGTTTCGCCTTGACAGTGCAATATTGAATTTTTATTAAATTTATTATTTTATTTATTAATAAAATTATGTATGCTTTTTATGATACTGTGTATGTATATATATACTTAAATATATATATATATATATACAAATATATACCTAGTCCGGCCATAAGTTCTGTTACAAATGAAAATGCATTTTTTTTTAATGAAGTAAAATATTAAAATTTATACCTGCATATTTATTAGTCAGTCAGCAAAAAATAAAAAAATA
This sequence comes from Teinopalpus imperialis, assembly GCA_029286865.1. NCBI lineage: Eukaryota > Metazoa > Arthropoda > Insecta > Lepidoptera > Papilionidae > Teinopalpus > Teinopalpus imperialis. The sequence continues at coordinate 5,231,112 of JAGSMU010000021.1, forward strand.
TTCTATTCGAAAGGTGGGCCACCTTTGGCTTTTACACAAGCCTTTAATCTGTTTGGCCACAAATCTATGTGTATTTACGCACTGTTTCCAAGGGAAATTTCGCCGCTGCTTGCTCCAAAGATTTTTTAAGAGACTTTTGTTTAGAGCAGGCCATGTCCTCTAAAACTGACCATAATTTGATGTCTAAAGGGTTGAGCTAGATGAGGGCTAGTCTTCAGCTCTTATAAAGTCTGGAACATTGGTTTCAAGCCACGCTTGGGTAGTTCGTGCCTTGTGACCAGGTGCAGAATCCTGCTGGAAAGTCCACGGTATATTTTAAAAAAGTATATTGCTCGGAGGTTGACATGATCAATATGAGCCAAGACTGTATCTTGATACACTTTGAAGTTTTCACTCCTTTTTCACAAAAATGTAGTTTTGCGACTCCTCGATAAGACACGCCCCACCAAACCATCACTGACCCAGGATTATGACCATGTTGTTCCTTTCCGACCACTTAAGCTAAGCAGCTTCTTTAGAACTGTGAGTGTAAAGTGTATGACTTTATCATTTTGCTTATTGTAGTGTTCTTCAATCGCGAAATTTTTTCATCAGTGAAGAAGATATTTCTGTGCCTTTCAGCTGCGTATCGCGACAAAAAGCGTTTTGATCGATCCACTCTTTTAATTGTAAATATTGATTTAGGGCGTGTCCTGTATATCGACGATAAGCACCGAGCTTCAGGTCTTGTTTTATAATACGCGACAGAGTCCTAGCGGGAATCTTAATTTCTCGCGATAAGATTTTTTGCTTCCTAATGGGGTTTCGACGAATTCTGGCATTAACAGCCTTTGCAGTTCTAACGGCGCGCGGCCGCCCCGATCTTTTCCGGTCTTCGACAGAGGAAGTGTTGTTGTAACTGTTGATAGTACCTCTGGAATATGACCGTCGTCTCCATCCCCATTTTGTGCAAGGCGATCACTGCATCCTATTCCTATCCTATTTTCTTTAACACCCCATTCCATATTGTAATTTGATAATGAACACGAAAAAATATGTGAAATGTCGCAAAATCGAAAGAAGTTTTTAAAATAATATGTTTAAAATAATACGTGTTCCAAATTCAAAATAATTAAAAAGTTGAAAATATAAGAAAAGTTTTTATGTAGAGTAGAGTAAGAGTAGTATTTATGGCCAGACTAGTTATATATATATATATATATTTATATATGTAATTTTTTTGGGATTTTATAATGTAAGAAAGAGTGATCGATCAATACACAAACATTCAGTCAGTTCTATGTCCATTATTGATAATGTAGGTAATTGATGGGTAAGTATTCCCTATGATGCATATAAGTAAATTCATCAGGTATATAAGATTAAGATTCAGATGACTGTGATACCTATGGACTTCTATTTAAATATTGTGCAAATATTGTTACAATTATAAGCATTTCATTGTGCTCAAAATTTTATTTTTCTTACAGACTGTCCAAAAAGTGGAAGGTTCAGGTTGGGTTGGTTGGGAAAGGAATGATAAAGGTAACTTAGGACCCAAACTGGCCAATATGTCTGCATCAATGGACCCAGTAAAGTAAGCCATAAACATAAAGTAAAAAGCAAAGTAACAGATAGTATTAGTAGTGGCATGTGTTGGTGTATAGTCTGTCAAATGACTACTTTGCATAGTCAGACTTCCCAAAACATCGTTTTTTTTTTTATTAATTCTCATATGTGCAGTTTTTTCAGTAAAAATATTAATATATTTCATAATTGTTCATGTATGATATATTTTATGGATCATGAGGACATTATTTATATTGCCCTGTGTCTGGTTATTATGAATAAAATAATATTATTTAACTTCATAATGGCATAATTTTCAAGAAAATTTGTTCAGACCTCTTTTTACATAACATGATCTGAATGAATTGTAAGATTGCACTGATATTGCCCATAATATAAATTTTTTTATTGCTTAATTCTTTTCAATCAATTATCAGAAGATCTGTCAAATTCTGTGTTCCTTCTGTGGTTGTTCTTCACGAGGGTAGGGGATGTAACATTAAATTTCGATTTTGTAGTTTAATTTTAATCTTCTATGTTTTGTTTGAATTTCCTGTTATAATTTAATTTCAAGCATCCATAGTTTTCCTCCCTTAGACACCCACTTTATATGCATTTCATTCAGATTTAATGTTAAAAAATATTGAATGGATTTCATAATTAAAATAAATAAAAAGCTAAAAAAATAGGTTTTTTAATACAAATTGCAATTGCAAATTAGCTTAGCTATTGAGTTACTTGTAAGTGTTTTAATATAATCATTTATATGTGACTCATTGTTACAAATGAATGTTAATTATGCTTATGATCATTACAGATTAGCCGATACCTCATCAGATCTAAATATTAAATTAATGAAGTGGCGAATGGTGCCGAATATTGATTTGGATGTGATGAAGAATACCAAATGTTTATTACTCGGAGCTGGAACTCTAGGATGTCACGTGGCTCGCAACCTATTGGTATGAATAGGAATTATTAAATGGTTTTAAGTAAATTTGAGATACATGTCATAATGTCTTACTAGTCAGTTTTGACACCGATGTTTCCCACCCTCAAATCGCCCCGCTGACGGCGAGAGCGTCGCAAACAAGGTTATTCGCGATACCGCCATGTCAGTGGCCGGTTCTCTCCAGTACATACAGATAAAAGCGTCGCTATAGTTTCTTGCGCCACTTCTTCTTCAGCGCCCACGCATTCCGTAGTGGTGGTACAGATAGCTAATAATAAATAGCGATATTAACTTAAATAATCCTCTGTCAGAAGCAACCGTCAGCCAATGTTCGGCCCTCTCGGGCACTCTCGAGTCAGACGCTGTCGCGAAACAGGGTAACGGTACAAGCCGAGGCTCCCTCTCGGGAGCCCTTGTGCTGGGTACCCATATAAAGAGGTCTCGACTGAGTGCCATAAGCGCTCGGTCACCTCTCAACCCGGTGAAACTGTAAAAGCCCTCAGGCTAACAGCGGCCGAAGCGGGCAACCATCAGACCGAAAAAAAAACCGATGTTTCCAGACCGATGTGACCTGTGAGATTAGGGCACAAAACATATTATATCATATTACACGAACAGGCGTAACATGTCATTTGTATAAAGTTGTTTACTCATGTTGAATAATGTATCCCCTACTATATTACCTTTGAATCGAACCTTTTGAAAGAGTTTATCCCATTATAATCGGTAAGCTTTGGTTTTGTTTTCGTTTCGTCGAATAGCGTCCCTGTCGCTGAATAGCTCTGAATTACGCCAACAATACACATTTAGCCTCCTGAATATCTATGACAATTTTTTCTGCCGGGTCCGTACAATATACAGTTTTAGCAATTGTATGTTTAAACTATGTATAACAGACACATTATTTCGAGCAGATACCGGGATTTATAAAATATCATCATAAAATCAAGTAACATATGTGTATTACTAACAAAATATATTTAGTAATTGAAATAATTTACAGGCATGGGGTTTTCGTAATATAACCTTTATAGACAATGGGAAGGTATCATATTCCAACCCAACGCGACAAGTTCTATTCAATCATCAGGATTGTCTCGATGGCGGGCGTAAGAAGGCGGAGGCTGCTGCTGAAAGTTTGAGACAAATTTTGCCTTCAGTTGTATGTATTTATTGACGAAGATTAATGTGAAATATATGCCAAATAACTGACATGTAATAGAGCATTAATTTTGGTTAATTGATAATTTTAGAACAGCCGGGCCATAGTCGCTCATATACCCATGCCCGGCCATCCCATAGGAGACTCTTTGATTGAGGAGACGAAGATCAATCTGAAGTTAATTATAGAAGCTATCGAAGAACACGATGTAATATTTTTACTTCTTGATACAAGAGAGGCACGTTGGTTGCCTACTGTCATCGCGGCTAATCGTAGTAAGGTAAGTAAAAATAATATATAGATTGAGAGAATGTAGTTTCTCTCAATCTAGGTTTTGATTCTACCAAGCAGAGGATCCATAAAAACGGACATTATATTTGATTTCTCTAACTAATGTGGTAGGGCTGCAGCTGACGGCCGTGTGACGTAGTGGACATAGTAGGCTGCTTCAGCACTGGGTGCGATTCGAGGAAAAAAATTGTGAAAATCAGGAATTGTTTGTATTCTGGCCCGGGTCTCATCTTAAAATTTCTACGATCTTGTTGCGTGCAATTACCATTGGACTAGGGAAAGGGACGAGTTAGTTATTAGTTAAAATAAAAAGTCTAAGAGTTATCATAGAGCCAACATTAGCAAGGCGCTTTGCGAGATTGAATTTTCTTGAATTGAATGTCCTTACACTTCTACAATTTTTTTTATACATTGAGAGTAGTGTGCTAGTGCAAGTGATTCCTGCAGTCATGTGCATGTGTACATTCATCCTTGATAAGGAATGATAGTGCAGATTCGGTGTCACCCTTGAGGACTGAGATGGAATGCCTTGTCACCAGTGATAAAGGTCTCCGGATGGATCCCTACACTCACCAGACGAAATACAGCAGCATTATGCTGTTATTTTACGCTGGTATTCTGTGAGGTCCGAGTCTATTTATAGTTTGAGATTAGAACATCGTTCCTGACGTAGCGACCAGCTCCCACGATTCTCCTAACAGCCAGGTTCTGTTGGGCCTGTAGACGCTTTCGCTGCAAAACGAACGTGAGCGGGTATCGCGCCGGAGCGGTATAAGTCAATCGCGAACGAATGTTTTAAAGATTCGTATCTTAGTTCTGGTCGGAAGTTTGGATGTCAATACCAGATACAGCATCGCACTTGCTGCCCTCGCAGTTCGAATTTAGTGTTCGACCTACGGCACCATGCGCAGCGTACTGTCAATACCACGTCCAACTCACTGATCATCACTGAGATATAAATAATCTATGTATAAATAGCAAAGTTGTGAGTGGATATTTTGCAACAGCGCCATCTAATGCGATATTAAAGTACCAAAAGAAACGATATTCCTCAAAAATTCTAATCGTTTGCGATTGAGAATAACTATTGCCTCGTCATGTGACGGGTGGTATTTAATTCATTCTATATATTTTGATTTAATTTATTACAGATAGTCATAAACGCTGCCCTCGGGTTTGACAGTTACTTAGTGATGCGCCATGGCGTTGGTTTAAGCAGTGCGGATACCCCATCCGTTAATAACGCTTACGTGCCAGGTGGACAATTGGGCTGTTACTTCTGTAACGACGTTACCGCGCCCGGCGATGTGAGATAGTCTTAAAAAATACTAAATATATTAATAATTTAGAATATTTTCAAGTTGCATAAGAATCGTGTTTCATTTATATATTCAATTGTGTTATTAATATTTTAATTATATATTATTGATATTATTTCTTTCCTGAGAAATTTGGTCTAAAAATACTGTATACTTTTTTCTATTTAATTTATTTCGTTATAAAATATGTGATTGTGAAAGATTTTTTTATACTATTTCAGTCGTCAAAGAATCGTACATTGGATCAACAGTGCACGGTGACTAGGCCAGGCGTCTCCGCTATAGCAGGAGCTTTAGCGGTGGAAATACTTGCAGCTATCCTGCAACATCCACTCAGGTAAATAATTATACCGTTTTACTATCAACGTCTATATCACTTTTTTATATCGGTTGGAATTGAATGGTACCAAATTATATCTCTATTAAAAGATTCCCTTAATTATAATAATATTGTGCGAGTCTGTTACTCACTCGCTGTTAATTAATTACCTGAAAATTGGTTGTGTGTACAACAATTCGATTGGATTTGCGATTCACGGAACAAAGAGATGTATGAAATGCTTTCTTGACCCCAGTTAGAAATAATAAGCTTTGCGCTCTGGGTTGAATACTGGACAACTCTTGGACATTTTTAAATTACTATTTAAAAAAAAGGTAGCTAGTCGTGTTTCTTGCCGTTTCATGTCGTATACGGCTGCCTTCCGAATCTAATCATCAAATAAAAATCTAATCACATTTCATAAGCTTTTTGAGATATATATATTTTTAACCGTTTGAGACATTGGACAAATGTAATTGTGAAGTGATACGTGTTTATATATATTTTGATTTATATTATAATTTATTTATTTATATTGAGTCTGTATTGTATCCTGACCTTTTCACCCCATAATGTAAATACTAACACTAATCTCGATTTTAAAAAATTACTAGCAACGCTATTAAAACTGACGTAAACCACTCCAGTGAAGTTTGAATGTTTTTGCTAGGAAAACCGAACAATCATTAATGAAAAGAAACACTGAATTCATTAGAGTACAGTTTTTCGATTGATCAACGTCTGCATATCAACTTGAATGAAGAGGATTCTTTTGTTTAATTTATACAATGTTATGATATAGTTGTTTTTTTTTCTCCATAGGTTGGATGCACCAGCTGCTTACAACTTAAAGGGACATGAAGACGAGGTTACCGAGCTACAGGGTATTCTAGGCTCTGTTCCACATTCGATACGCGGCTTCTTACATTCGTATCAGACTGTTGTACCAACGTGTGCGAAGTTCAAACAGTGCATTGCTTGCTCTGATGTTGTGATTAATAAATACAGAGAGGAGGGCACGGAGTTCTTATTAAGGGTTTTAATAGTGGGAAGTATTTGGAGCAGATCACTGGATTGGAAGAATTGCATTTGACTGCTGAAATGACGGATGTGAGTATAGTAATGGTCAGAGTAACTAGACGTGTCGTCGCGCAAGCTCTGGGTTAGATTCTCAGTCGCGAAACAAAATTAGTAAATCACATATTGTCAGTTTCTGATCCTGGGTGATTATCTTCACAGTGGTGGAGCTACGTTGCCGTTAGTTTCTAGCTGAAGAATTAATGAGTCAGTTAAAACGTTCAATCCTACCCGGATTACACCCTCACAGAATACCAGCGTGAAATACTAGCATAATGCTGCTGTGTTTCGTCTGGTGAGTGCAGCTATACGGAGACCTTTATTACTGGTGACGCGGCATTCCATCTCAGTTATCAAGGGTGACAATGCATCTTCATTATGATTCATTGTCAAGGGTGAATGTAGATGTCATGGGCCGCAGGGATCACTTGCCATCAGGTGAACTGTGTGCTTGTTTGTTACTCTCAATGTAATAAAAAAATATATATATGTATATCCCGTGTCATCGACACTATACCTTCCTCTGCACATCTCAATACATATGTATTACATCGGACCAGGAAAGGACGAGGGAGTTGCCTCTGTCATCGCGAAAGCTTATGGCATTATAATAAATATATACTGCGCATAATAATAATAATAATCATTTGGTAATAAGTAGAAAGATATCTCCATGGTTGAAATTGATAAGACCATTATCATCATTTATCAGATGAACTCAGTCGGCTCTCTTGTGTTCCTGTATCATTCAAAGAGTTATAGTCATTTGAGGTGTGAGATATATTTAATTTTGTATCACTTGATTATTTTCTTCACAGATATTAACGTTTTCCGACGAAGATCAAGATGAAGATTGAAACGTGACCTCAAACTAGTAGGTACTCCGAAAAAACAAAATATATTATTAATTTCTAAAATGTATTCAATACGCAGCTATGATAATTAAAACATATATAAGTAAGTGTTGCTAGTTAACCGTATTTGATTCTCGATGTCAGCATCTTATTTAACTCTGATCTTGAGAAAATCAGTATTTCACAGAAAAAATATTACGGAAAACACGGATCCGCTTTGTGCCTACCGTGGCGTCGCGCGACTATTTCATTTCTATAGAGTTGGTCTAGTCCAGTAGATGGGAGTTGTATTTATAAATATGAGCTGTTCTAATTTTTCTTTCACATCACTCTTGGGGGGACAAATATTCAAATGATTCTCTTACGTAGACAGCGTTGTGGGATTTCTACCCACTACAAGAGAAGAATGGTTACTCAAAGCGTTGGGATCTCCTTCGAAATTTATCGGTGGCCCAATTGTGAGTATGGGCCAGGATAGGCAAAGCCATCTTTTTTATTTGTGGGGAAATGCCTCATTCATACCGATTTCCGATGGGCAAGTCGGTCTCGCTCCGACTGTATCGCACCTTATAGCGTTTAAAAGTATTAGCAGGAGTATATGTAGTACAAACATAGTTTCCTTGACAGATTAAACAATACTTCTCCAGTCATTTCACTCACTTTTTTAATACCGGAAACCGCTTTTTGTATTTCACGAGCCAATTTATAAGCCAGTGCTCTCGCTACTTTTGGTGTTATTCCAAAGAGCACAGCAGAAATAAGAATAAGTATCTTGTTTTGTGCTCTAATGCCAATTTTTTTTTATTGCGCTGCGAAGAACAGTTGGGTTGGTTGAATTGATGGTAGCTTGAATTATTCACGTTCTTAAAATGCTTTATTCTTCTGAATAAAGTGTTACATATAAGTATAGTTTAAATCATAACTCTTAGCCACATCGCGTAAACTTTTATTTCGTTAAGTGACTTTGTCAGTGGCAAGCTCATATTTTTCAGTTATACATGACTTCATCCGTATTCCCAATTACATATATTATTTCTAATAGTAGTTGTTTGGCATCTGAAATACCCTCGCAAACCATATCGTGAAATACAAAACTACAACAGAGGTAGGTTAAAACACCTATTTCTATGCGATGGCACTTATTCGAAACTCACTACTGTCAAAAGGTTTTGCAAAACAACAAATTTTATATAATAGCAAACCAAATTCTAAGTTATTAAACTTTCAAACAATACATATCACGTATCATCAAGGTAAGTGATAGCTTGAAAAAAAAGTGATTGTTTGAAAGCATAAGTAAACAATGAAGTAAAATACTTTTGGGCGCGAGCACCGGAGCGAAGTGACAAGTGACCCGCGCTGAACGAATGCTTCGTAAGACAGTGTTGCCAACTCGCTAATGATCAAACCAAACGAGACATTGATTTCTTGCAATCGCTCTCCTCCTATGGGCGTTAAATCATGTGTATATCTTCAAGCTTTGTACGTATAATTAATACACTCAAAAAATTTGGCGACATATCGGCCGATATTTTTATCTATAAGTTATTAATATTATGTTACTGTGATATCACGATAAATATATGTGTAACGTTTATATTATATAATTGTATTTTATATAATTTCCGTCTTCAAATACTTTGTTCTAGCTTAAAAAACATAATAAATCCTTCACTGAAATAACGTATTTCACTTACAGTATTTGACTACATTCCTATCTTGCTTTTAAAATTCTCTTGCATTGTAAATCACCATGATTTAATCCTAGTCTAGACAGCAGTAGCTGTTCACTCTTCGTTTGAAGACCATTATATTCGCACGTAAGCTCCTATGAGCAACGAAGCAAAACACTTCGTTCGAATGCGACACATCCTCAGAGAGAAGAAAAGGTAAGAATCTCGCTGTGCGTTTGGTGCCCATTGGAGTTTAATTATGCAACCTTTGCACACACACGCTCACAAAATGTAAATTTATAGTAAAACAACAGGAAGCGGACCCGGCTACGTCTCTGCTACATTTTTTAAAAAGTTAAAAAAATGCTGGCATCAAAATTCTATAAGCAATATTTTTTTATTTATTATAATATTTTTTTCACATCTATTCCAAGCTTTGTCTTTACAACTAAAACAAGATACTATAATTATGAAGAACACAATATTTGTTGTTCCTGAAAGGAGTGTTCTGAGCTGGACACTGTTCTTGCTTTACTAAAACCTTTTTTGTAGACTGTGGAGCGGAGCAGTGACGGGCGATCTAGATTTTTCTGATTAACGGTCCATGGATGCTCAAATAATTCTAATAAAGGAGGTAATTACCTCCTTTTACAGAATGGGTTAGCATACTGATATTTAACTAAAAATTGGGGTAAGAAACTTATATTACAAACTCTTGGATTTCGTATTCGAAAAAAGTACCAAACGACTAATTCAGGTACACTTTATGTTAAATTATGCACATTTTTTGAGATATCGGGATAGACTTGCTTTAGTGTGATTTAAGACTACATCAATGATATCAATCAAAATAGGCTTTGTTTTTATAGATTGTGGAACCCTCGGCATTTTGATACAAAAAGCAATACAAGGAAAACAAAAAAAAAAAACTAAGATGCATAAGTTAAACTTTACTACACAAATTCGCAATAATTTTAGGGAGTCATGGTAAGTTTTATTGCTGGTAATTGTAATTTGGTTTCTTGGAAGATCTCCTTTACTGGTTTCGGCGGTTTGATCTTTCTTCCATGTCGGCCATCTTTTCTTTTCCATAGACCGGATCGTGGCCGGTTACCGAGCCATCTGTTTCTTTGGGGGGAGCCTATAGGTGTACTTCCATGTTCCACGTTTGATAAACGTCCTATAATAAAAAAAAAATGATTTATAGCGTTCGTATTTGTAATGTATGCGTTGTAGTTAAGAGTAAATGGCGTCTCCCTCACACTACATCTGAACTTTCTAGCAATTTTATGGCACAATTTTACACTGGCGTAGGGAAGGTTATGCCAAGAAACGCTATAATATTTCCTGTGGTGTTATTTCCTTTGGTAAAAATAAATAAGCAATTGCCGAGGCGGAAATCGGTACCAAAAGCACGTTAATGAGAACATCGAGCAGACCGAGCTGAAGCCTGAAATAAACTGTAACGATTATGGTGAGATTAATTTATCCCTAATGGGAAAGGCAAAGGACTTTAGTCCATACAGCCAGGTCTTGTTCGTATGAAGGTTGGTCTGAAACTCATAAACTCTAACGATGATGATGAGATTAATTTATCCCTAATGGGAAAGGCAAAGGACTTTAGTCCATACAAGCAGCTCTTATTTGTATGATGGTTGGTCTGAAACTCATAAACTGTAACGTGGCTCTACGACTTATCTCAATATAGATAATATAGGTTTGAATATGAGTGTTAATACTGTAAAACGTTTAATATAATACGCACATATGTATGATACGCATGCTTGATTTGGCACAAAATTTTCGAATAAAGTTTAAATTCTTATATAATACGCACCCATAAATTATCAATATTTTATTTTAAAATTGCTCAAGTATTAATTAATATAATTGAAAGAATGAAGTGAACACAACACAAAAAATACTTTTACCACAAAACTAACAATACTATCAAATTATCGGTCTTAATCACTTTGACTAGAACAGCTGTATGTACTGGCGTCCAAATCCGTACATTTGCTTGAAAAGTGCTTCTAGATTTCCGTGAGACTAGGCATATATAACAATTGATAATTTTTCTGCCGCTGAATACGATCGTATTGAACGCATTTTTGAGGGGGTTTAAATAAAATAATAACCTTTTGTAGGAAACCGGAAACCATCCCTAGTTAAAGGAATTGTTGTTAAATTAACCCGTCTACGACATGCACATCATTCACGGCACAAGTGCTAAACGGGCGTATTACAACAATCTCCTTACAGCCGCTGCACGTTCGTCGTTAGACGTTTAAAAACTTTTTATATTTTCACAAGATTATAAAAATATATATGCCACCCTCGATTTTACCGACCGAAATGTAAAAATATGTGATAGATTTTACGGTTTATACTATTTGTTTTGTTTAAGTAGAAGTGTGTGAACGAGTGCTTTTAAGCGAGTTTGTGTAGGCGTGTGCGCCCGTAAATTGTACTGTCAATACACAATTACTAATATTGAGGAATAAAGGATTTGCAGTTTCCTTATCTGTGGGTACAGAATGCGATTAAGAAAAAATATACTTACCGACAACAGCCATGCAGTATTGGTTGAAACTGAACAATCTCTTAGACGGCATCTGGACTATGATACGGTCGTCCTGTTTTCTTAATATAGTACCGAATGTTCCTGCCGCGTGGACATAAAGACCTCCCATTCCTGGTATTAAGAGAAAACGAGGAAATAATTTAAAAATAGGGATGATAGATTCTATCAGGCCATTTGCAATCTGTGTCTAACCGATATGAATGACGTTATACCAATAGGAAATAGCAAGTAAATATTTATGTAAAATATTATCGAGGAAGTCCATAACCCGATTTTTCGCATGTGTGAGGTAAACGGCGACTATGGAAAACAGCACGAGATCTTATGACCTATGAGATGGCGAAAGAATTATTTCATATATCAGATCTTAAATACGCTGGGGTTTTCAGACCAAGCACTACTTTTTTGGATACTTTTATTTGAAGAAATTTCATGGGTTATTACTAGTCGATAACTGGTCGGTACTGAGCGATGACTTGTTACTGGTGGACCATCTGGGCCTTTTATGCCTGTTAGCAGATGCAACATCTGTCCATACCTAGATTCCATGTTCTTGCGTTTACAACCAATCAGGGTGGAGCATTTGTTTGTATTACTTACGTCCTTGTCTTACTTGGCGTATCTTCGATAAAGCTGTAAAGGTCTCTGTACCAAAAGCAATACTCGCACACAAAAAAATAAATCCAAAATGACGTCTGGCTTACCTGGCTCTTTCTCTATGCAGTGTACAATAGTTCCCGTTGTTAAAGCTCCTAATAGATATGCGTCACCCTCGTTAGCTTTAACTGTACAGAAAATTGATCGACATTTAACCATTATCTTATTGCTAATTACAGTTACAATTTGACAGTAGTCATATTTATTTTTCAGCACCGATCCTGAGCACTATAATTTACCTGTCCAGAAGTTAATATATTTTTCTTTTAGTTTGTTATAATTTGTATTAGCGTGAATATAAGAAAGATCTTTTACTTTAAAGAGAAATCATTAAAGTAAAAGATATCTACGTGCTAGGCGCACATAGAGGTTATTTTTAACGTAACATCCTTTCGCCCCTCTATCAACAAATGCATCTGAACTATTTTTCCTTTCATTATCCCACCTAGTGGAGGCAGATGGAACTATAATCTATTCAAACTATTCAAAAGAGTTGAAAAACTACGTTACTATTTTTGCCAGCGATATTCATAAGAATTCTTTCATTTTACTTTTGCAGACGAAGACTAAATATACAATAAATTTGCATTTAAAGGATCTGCTGCATGTTGGATCTCCTATTCTGGGAATAAATCACAGGGAACCTTCTTTTTCTGTCGAGTCACGTCAATTTTTTATGGCGGTGACACAGTCAGCAGGGTGATCGAACTACACACAATATATCAGCACCTTATAATTCTTCTGAACAGCTAAGAAGAAATAATTGAAAATATAAATAAAATATTGAAAATTCTCAAAGTACCTATTAAATATTTGCTATAATATTGTATGTATTAAAATAATGGTAATTTTGCAGAAGAACCTTTTTGTTTAATTTCGGTTAACAATAGTGGACCATGACCATAACCACATTTCAAAAAATAATGTTTGCATTAAATAGATTTAATTTTAATTTATTATTTTAAAAATTGATGTTTGGTGAGGATTTCTGAAATACAAGTGTCCAGAAGGGTACAGGTTACTTCAGTACTTTCTGGACTCTCTAACCTTTGCTGAGGTCAGCCAGCGAATCACTTCGCACACTTTAGGTTTAGGACAATCAAGACTGCATACTATGGAGTATAAAGTTAAGGAGAAGTATCTTTGTATATAAGAATCCTAAAAAAATTGACTTTATGATGCTGCAAGTAGAAGTTTATGATCAAATCTTGAATTAGCTCATCTATATTTTTTGTTTATGCTGCTGTAAATGTAGCATTATGTTAAAAATTACCATTAATTAACAGTAAACTTGTTAATTATTCTCTTCATAACACTGGCAGCATTCTAAACCGGCAACCCTTATTTCATTTTGGCGGTGTCTTCAGTTGAAGACCCATATCAAATACTCCTCCTTTCCCTCAACACTCCATAATGCATAAGAATATCTGTTAATAAAATGTTTAAAATATCTTAAATTCTTATTTCAATATTATAAAAGTGTATTGTTTTGTATTTGTGCACTGTTAATGAGGTAAGACACAAAATACATCACATTCAAGAGAGTCAAGTTTAATGTTGTGATTAATTTACCTGGTATTCTTGGCAAGTTCCGCGATGTCTTTAAAATGTCACCTGCCTTCATATTTTCTGTAGCAAGTATATATTTGAGTTTATCTCCAACTGCCACAAGTGCTATATGGGCAGTTCTGCATCCATCTTCTATTATCTGTAAGGTATATGAACAATACTCAATAGTGCATATTATTGTTTAAAAGCTATGTTTAGAATGGCCACAAAACCTAATTGCCAGTTGGTGTGTTAATTTCTATTCCCAAGAACTAAAAAGTGTTTGTGTTTGTTTCTGATCTGGGGCTGATTTCAGCGAAATGCATATTGAAACCAAATATATTTTAAGTGTGGTTTTTTTCAAGTGGTTGAGGAAAGAAATGCACTAGATTTTATTTTTTATTGTATTACAACTTCGGGTTAGGGATCCAGAGACTGTTGTTATGGTGACAAAGCATTCCGTCTTAGGCCTCTGGGGGACAATATATACAAATGCATTCCTTATAAAGTGTCATGGCCCACAATAATCACTTACAAACAGGTGAGGTGCTCATTTGTTACCTTCAATACACATATGAAAGCCTGGATCAGATCAAGGCCCATATGTGGCTGTAGAGTTTAAGAGGATGATGATGGACAATAAAATAAATTGATCTGGCATAGTTTATTATGACAGTTGATCTTATGTTATTAACCTAATTGAATGAAATTAAATTAGTCAAATAGCTTCATTCAGTCAAAATGTCATAAACATATGATTCATTTTATATTCTAGACATGTTTTATACTATAATAATTATTGTGAGAGATTGCTAAACAGGGAAGAACTATTGAGGTTTTAACCATAACATATAACTATAGAAGTAACTTAAATTAAGAGGTGTTCTTGGGTTTGAGGATATTTGAGTTCACCACTGTGAATGCTTAAGGCACTAAAATATATCTTGTGCAATTGATGTTATCTGGTAAGTTTAGAGTTAAAAGATTCTGTGGTTGTAAAAGGAAATCTTTAATGGAAGGTTGGTGTACAGATGACTAAAGTCAAACCTAAAATGTATCAAAAAGAATATAAATGTTTAGCAAATGATATATCATTAAATATTTTGATACATTAATGTAATGACTACTAAAGCAACAATTTATAGGCTTGTTAACAGAAACATATACTTTGTAATGCTCCAGTCGCCACTCTGGTTGATCTTAGTGTTTCCTTATTAAATTTCTATTATATCTACATACACAATATACAATGTTAATCTTTACCATGAAGAGAATGCTTAATAGGCACTTAACATTTTAATGTAGGTGATATACTTTTATAAAATCGTTGGCAAACAAGCTAGCAGTACACCTGATGATAAGTGATCACCGCTGCCCATGAACATTTCAACACAGGAGTTCCAGATGTACTGCCTGCTTTTAAGAAAGGTGTAGGGTCTTTTCTTGAAGGTCCCTGGGTCATATCAGAAGAATGAAGATGACCAACATAGTTCAAAGGATTAGTAACCTCACATGGCAATAAGCCAGCCACATACCTTGTAGAAGCATATTGAGGTTATGTTCAGCTAGTGGACTAGTGATTCGCTGTGATTGATGATGATGGTGATATCATTATGATTATCATTGCCCTTGAAATATGTTAATGTGATTAAGAGGATGGAGAAATATTAAAATTCTAAATAAAAAACTGTCTTGCTTGGATATTGCCAAAAAATATTTTTTTTCAAACTGAAAACATTCAACTGCGAAGTTTACTATAGATTTACCTGAATAACTTTTTCTTCTTGTGGTGGTCCTTCTGTAGGGCCATTTCTATACCAATCTATCCAGTGGTATTTATGTTTTATACCTCCACCTATGCCTTTTGCAACTATTCTGCCTGAAAAACAAGACTATTTCATTAATACCATATTGCAAAGGAAATGACACATGTCAGTACATATCTTTACCCGTAACAGGGTCTCTTCCTGCAAGATTTGTTACATCTAGCGGTTTCACAGTGTATTTCTCGGGAAAATGGACTATTCTTCTGTAACTTTTCCCAAGTCCGGGTTTTGGTTTTTCAATATTGGGTTTGCTAGCAAAACTGTAGCCTGACAAATGTATAGCTCTTCTTGTTATAGAATTCGGTGTTATAGTTAAACTTGTAAATAGTCTATTTAATGCCATTTTATTTATTTTGGCAGACAAAATTCTATTTATTATCAAATTTCTAACCTAAATGATGATGATATTAATTTATCCCTAATGGGAAAGGCAAAGGACTTTAGTCCATACAGCCATTTCTAACCTAAAACCTAATCTCGATTTTATTTGTATTTAGTGATGCGACTATATATAATCCACTTTCTCTCGAGTGACGCGAGAAGAAATCTTATTCGAGTCAATAAAATATTGAGTTAAGCTCACTATGTCTCTATAGTCGGTCGCCAATGACTCAACAAGACAATCATCCTAAGTCTGCATGCGTAACAGCTAACGAGTTGTGCTATAGTGTGTAAAATTTGACGTTTGGTTTTATTATATTATAACGTAGTAGCCATGTAAAATTCGCTGGAGTAAAATTATTCTGAAAAAATTAACGTAAAAAAAATATTAGAAAAAAAAAAGGAACATTGAAAATACATTAAATCTGATTATACGATATATACGAAATTTCTGAATTCTCATTGATGTTGGCACTATAAGCCTATGCGACTCTCATAGCTTCATCGGACTCGGCAACCGCAGATCCAGGATCTGCGAGCTAATTGCATATGAGAAATGATCCAAGTCACTTGAAATCGAGTGCTCGATTGCCATACGTGCTAATCGAGTTGTCGAGTTGCGTGAAGTGAGCTTGAAATTGTAAAATGACCGGAAGGACTAGAATTATAAAATGAGGTTTTAGCATCACTATTTGTATTTATTGCAGCTGGTGCTAACATGTGTCTGCTATTACTAATTAATCTGTTGTCAAGTAAGATTATATAACTTACTTGATTAATTCTTTACTGAAATTTATTATAAAACATATATATATATATGAAGCAACATATGGAATTATTATATGTAGTCTATGATTAAATATAAAATACAAATATTTCTAAACGGCTGAAAACAAAAGTATCGATGCCTGCAAACAAAAAGAGTTTAATAACGACGACCCCTAGCGGCAATTTTCTGATAAAAATACATCGTGAATGTGGCGTGTGTTGTTTGGAATATAGTGAGTCGTAAATAAAAATGCTTCCAAAGAACTGGTATTTCTCATTATAAGTGATCTCCATGCTAAGTAAAACAGAAATTTGCCAGTGTACCTCTAGTGGATGACAAAAACTGAATGTGAAAAGTGATTTACTTTTGGTATTTGTCATATGCTGCACGCCTTGGGGTCTGGGCAAAAAATAATCACTTATTCTGATCCTGAATTGATAATGTTGTAAGCTATACTCAATTATTACTTATGTTTATAGAAATGAACTGTTCTATTATATCTATTTGACTTCGATACGAAGATTTTTTGCGGTATTATGTATTAAATGAGCCAGGTTACTGTTTAATTGCATACCAATCGTAAAAATTGATTTTATCCTAATTTCAAGCATAGTATAGTAATCGTTTTCTCTATTTGCCTTGTATACACGATTCCGCAAAGCATCATCAATGTGCAGATATTACAAACTTTTATTTTTGTTACAGATATAGGCACAACCAGTCTTCTGGCACGTTATTACGCTATCTCGAGACAATGAGGTGCCTTATTTGTGGAACTATTTTCTAAATTTTAGTCGTATTGATATATTCCTCATGATGGTTATTAGAGGTGAGACTGAATAGAATCAAAATGAGTCATAATCTGGCAGGAATGCCGTCATACAGGATGCCGGGGCCAGGGTTGGGGCCGTCGGATTTTAAGCCGCCCATGGATACACCCACACCTCCAGCTCCAGCACCAAGTAATCCCAAAAAGCGGAGAAAAACATCAAATGCTAACAATACAATTACACCTCAACCACCACCCACTGCCCAAGACTTATTACCTCCCCCTTTAACTGGATATGGCGATACTATTGTTGCATCTAATCCTTTTGATGACTCACCATCAACAGTTTCACATAATGGTCCAATGATGAGTCAAAATGGGCCCATGATGAGTCAGAATGGCCCAATGGGTATAATGGGTCCCATGCACAATATGGGAGGACCTCCTATGAGGCACATGAGCCCCCTTCCTCATAGTATGAGTCCAATGAACCAACAAATGCCTCCAAGAGGAGGAATAAGTCCTATGGGTAATATGAGCCCTATGGGACATATGGGTGGTATGTCTCCTATGGGAGGACCAAGTATGGGAATGAGTAATCACAGTATGGGTCCTGGTATGGGTCCATCAAGGTCTATGGGTAGTCCTATGAGTCCTATGAATTCAATGCCTATGGGATCACCTATGTCATCTGGGCCGATGGGAAGTCCAATGAATATGGGTTCGATGGCAGGCAGTCACATGGGTAATAGCCCTATGGGTCCACCAATGCATAGTCCTCTAGGGGCTGGATCTATGAATGGACCTATGAATGGCCCAATGGGCAGTGGAGGACCTGGTATGAATGTATCACGTATGAATGGACCTATGGGACCAAGTTGTTCAAATGGTTCTATGGGCCCTACTAGTTCTATAATGTCATCAAGCCCAATGCAGAGTGGGGGAATGGGTCCAGCGCACTGTGGTCCTATGAGACATGGTAGTCCAATGGGATCAGGTATGGGAAGTGGACCTATGGGTAACAGTGGGCCAATGACATCTATGGGTCCTGGTCCTCCTTATACCAGCAGCCACATGGGTCATGGAGGACCAATGGGCATGGGAAATAGTGGCTCGATGGGAATGGGACCAGGTCCAGGCAATATGGGTAATTGTGGTCCCCTCGCTGGTATGAGTGGAATGGCCTTAGGAGGGCCTGGAGGACAAGGAGTGGGCCCAATGGGACAGAATATGGGAATGTTTGGGCCTAAACCAATGCCTGTGAGTGCTGGAAAAGTGTATCCCCCTGACCAACCAATGGTATTTAATCCCCAAAATCCCAATGCACCACCTATATATCCATGCGGAGTATGTCATAAAGAGGTGCATGATAATGATCAAGCAATACTGTGTGAATCAGGATGCAACTTTTGGTTTCACAGGTGAGCATAATTTTTTTTCACTGTTCTTTCAACTGTTTTTTCATTAATTATTTAATATCTGAAGCTAAATTATGTTTGTATAAGATCAGCATATCTTTGATTAGGCTTGGCAAATAGCCCAAGAAATGTAAAATGAAATATGAGATGCATAAGTATGTTAGGGCTGCTTTAAAGAACTGATAAAGTATTGTATACTATATCTGTTCTTTAAAGCAGCAGATAGAGTAGTGTATATATTGAAATGATCACAGGTACACCTAGACTCAGAACTGACTAAAAATTGAAAGGCCAGTATAAATATATAGTTAAGATTTATTAGCAATACTAGTTATACATAAACATTTTTGTTGGGTAGTATCTTACATATCTTTCAATAATGTCATACAAATTTCAATAATTAAAACTAATTACAATTTCGTTTTATACTATGGTAATTCAAATTAAAAATAAAATAAGCTAATTGACTAAAAAAATATATGGTATAATCATTTTTAGAGAATTATTTTAATCTAAGAATATTAAAAATTGTAAGTAGCCAAGTACCCTGGCCACTGAGCTGATGTATCAATTTCATTTATTATGTCATGGGGTTAGGGTTATAAAATAAATAACATTCAAACATATTTATTGCTTTAAACTAGAATAAATGATGAAAATTGTGGTCACTAAAACAAGCTGTGAAACTTTGATTTAAAAATAAGACTAAAACTTTGTGCTAAATTGTTTTTATCTAATCTAAATATAATTTGCATTACAATTTATTCCTCATTTATAAGTAAAGTATAATGAAAATTTTTATGTAAAGAATTGTTATTAAAACTTGAGCATATCAACATTTTAATATTACTTAAAAAAAATTAAAGATTTCCATATTTAGCTATATCCAGCCTGAATTATGAATTTTTAAAGTTAGACTAGTATTCCATAAAGTTTTAATCATAATTGAAATCATCATACACTATAAATATATTTGGAAATAGTTGTGGTCTCAATTTCATACACCAAAATGTATCATCTACACTTCCTACTTACATGTTGAAATGAAAATGTTCTGTATTGGGTATAATTCCTAACAGCGCTTTTTCATCCAACATGTATATGGTTCACATAGAGCATGCTCGAGATACACTTTGAAATTGACATATCTTTTTGTTTTGTTAACTGATTTAAATGAAATAATTACTAAATGTTTGCCTAAACTTATCTCAATACATAACTCACAGTGACAATGGTATAGCCAAGCTGCAGGTAGTTAGTAATTGCAACATGAATGGGTTTTTTGTTTAAGATGGACATAGATTTCATGGTTCCCAGACATCACATACCAACAGGTGCAATATGTCTGTATGTAATTTAATGAGGGTTGACTCTCATCAAATTACATTCAAAGACATTCATGCACAAATGCATACAGTCAAAAAGTCTGCTATTTTATACTATTTTATTATATGGATACATTTCTAGATTACACAAATTTATCTTATGCTTTATATGGTGCCAAATTATATGTTACCTATAATAATAATATAAGGTCTAGATGCCTATAATTTAAATGACAATTATAAGTTTATGGATTCAGAAATAAAAATGTGAGAAGTATGGTAAGTTTGTAAAAGATAAATTTTTGACGAAGATATGAGATAGATATTGAATTGTTTGAGTATAAAGAGGCCTCTTTACATGTATCAAATGTTCTTTTTGGAATACCTATAAAGTACAGACACAATTTATAATAATATATTAACTACTTACATAAAATTAACATATTTCTCCTCTGCACATGCACATGACGATGAGACTTATGGCGATATATTCTATCTGGTTTTTACCAGAAGTTATCTGGAGTTACCATTCGCATAAACAGTGGCACTCAATCGTGGTCTGCATCTGGTAATACATAATTATGCAATAAGATCAAAGGAAAATTCAGATGTAGTGTCAAGAATACCGAACATACATAATACACAGAGATGAGGAAAAAAAAAGGAAACTACACAAAGGCCAGGCATTCTAAATAACATATAATGCATACTATGCTAGTATTTGTTATATATTTCATATATTTTATAGATACAACTTTTGGTTTGAGTTGTAACTTGTTTCGCAGCTCTTCTTCTTGTCAAATATATTTTTTATAGTATTATGAGTGACAATTGAGCACACAGTTAACCTCATGTCAAATAATTACTGCTTGTGGATTTAAAAAAGCGCTGGTATATTTTGTGATGGTGTGGTTATTCCTTGGTTATTGTATTGGTAGTGCTGAACCATATACACTACTGACTAGCCTATTATTTAATCTCATTATATACAAGTTATTTTAATAGCTATAAATATATTATATATATTATTAAAATTTCCAGGGGCTGTACTGGCTTAACGGAACCTGCGTTCCAGCTCTTAACCGCGGAGGTGTATGCAGAGTGGGTTTGTGACAAATGCCTACACTCGAAAAATATCCCCCTTGTGAAATTCAAGCCATAACAATTCGCTGATTACCCCCTCACCACCGTTCCTGCCACTTATATGAGCTAGTGCTAATTCATCATCACAAATATTTATTTCACTCTATGACAACTTATATACAGAATTGTGTTACAATTAAGTTACGGACATTGATTTGAATAGTTGGGAGTCTGAATAGATCTCACTTTGGATAGAATTAGGATTGGATTGGATTAACACAATTTACGATAATATGAGTGAGTGAAATAATAAACGCAGACGGTCATTTATAACTAGTCTGTTATTATTGTCATTATAATTTATTTATTTTTTATAAATTTAATTAAGTTGTGGTCGACTACATGTCAAGCATAACATCGATCCACCTTATGTCGCTAGAGATAAGGCTGATATTCGCGCTACGTTGTTACGCTTAATTTGCAGTCCAGTGTTGCTAATAATTGCTATAATTTGAAAATCTGACATTTTACTTTATGTAAAAAGTTACATAACTCGAAGGCATTTCAATCTAAAATGAAACACCAAATTGTGTTGGAGAGTTATATGTAATGCTTTAAAAAAGAAATTAGTATCAATTTTTGTTTTTAAATAATATTTTTGGTTTGATATTTTGGGCGTTATAACTAAAGTTTTGATCGGCGTCCATGATTTTGCGTGAGACATATCTGATAAAGCAATTTGACGTGATTTTCCATTAGACATAAAGGCTCAAATGCTAGAAAAGGAAAACTAAGCAATATAATGGTAACTTACTCAGTTTAAAGCATGTGTGTGTATTGTTAACAATTTATTTGTGCATATTGTAAATATATGTAAGTAATAAGTTTAAACTTTCCGCCTTACTGTAATCATGAAGTATGTAAATCTATTGAACAATTGATTATACATTTATTTTAACTACTACAAAAATTTAAATCATTCGTTATAAAGTGGGAAATTTTAGGAGTAAAACACAAAGAATGCCGTAATTTTTCTTTAAACATTAAAAATAATCTATATTTAAACTATATTTTTTAAGCGTAAGTCAAAAAAATGTGTAACAACGTACATCATATAATATTGGCCACAGTTTCGTGCACATGGATGCAATACATTAAAAAAGCAAATTTTCTTCAACAATTCTCAATAAAACGCGCTGTAGAAATAGTCAATTTTTCTGGTGACAATATTTTTTAGTTTTTATCCAGTGAAAATTGGTTTTTATTATTTTTTCGTTAAAATAATTATTTTTACTGTAAATGCTGGTTAATGAGGCCACAGGTACTAAATATTTGATTGTATTAGATATCCTGCTGCAACTGTCTGATATACTTTAAGCAATCTTATACCTCTATATTATCGTCGCGGCGTTTTCTATATAACATTGAATTACAATCAAAAACATTAAATATTTTTTTGGTTTAATACTATACAGTTATATTATTCCAATAACATCCAAACTGTCACTACTTAGCTATCACCAAAAGTAAGAATATGATACCAATCTCGGACATATTTAATGATTTTTGTGTGCCACTCGTAGAGGGTGGGAGGAAGTGTCAAACTAAAATGAATAATATATGTATATATATACATATAATTATATATGTATATATATATATATATATATATATATATATCTCAAGTTTCTTTGAAATCATACTAATGCATTAAGAGAAGGGACACATGCATACAGACATACATACACACAATATACAAGGGATATATAATACAGAGGGGACATACATACGGTACATATATAAGTATTTATATCAACTAAAATGACTGTATTACCCAGACTTCATCGACTAATATTACCAGTTGCAGTGATTATTTTTAACAAAAAATAGTATCAGTGTCCATGTGCGGCGAAGCCATTTTATATTAGCACAAATAATATTGCAAATAAATGCAAAAGACTGCATTTTAGATGCGTCGCAAGATTGCTTCGCTGTTATCAGTAATGATGTACTTATTTTGGTGCCCTCGTTTGCATGTATACAAGTGTTATTCTTTGTAATGTAAATAACGACGAATCCATACGCTTTGTTAAGTATAAGAGTGTAAAAGTGTTTGTCAATTTTTTAACATTTGAAGGATTTTAATTATAAACATGTAATATAGGTTAACTTGTAAATATATGTATAGCTCTTAGAAATGAGATTATGTAATGATATAACAATGGTTCCGTGAAGAGACAACTTGTGGCTGATTCGACGATATGGCGTAGGCGCGGACGATCAAAACTTTTAGTTTTATTTGTAACTTATAGGAACATGCGATGACAAGATATATTTTACCTTAATTCTTATAAACCTCCGCCTATCGGTGTTCGATTGCATGTTATTTTCGGATAATTCGTTAAGAAGAAAATAACAATATTTTATTTATAAGAAATTTAAATGTTTATTTCATTTCATATACTATAATATCTATTATCGTTGTATAGTCTGCGTTTGCGCCAATCGTCGGCTGGGAATCGTACATTACACGGTTGTGACATCTGTGAATTTTGCGCAGCTAGTTTTTAAAAACCTAATGGTGCCCTCTGACATTGTAGTTAGTGGTAAAGGAGATCTAAATACAAGGTCCATGCAATTTAGGTTGCCTTATGAAAAATATATACATTATGTAATGTGAAAATACTTAAAGTTGGTATATCTGTTCAAGGCATCATTGCACGGCTTACATAAAAACACGCCACAGTGTATTTTTATGTTCATTAAAAATTTAGACAAAATTAAAAATCGCCCCGCTCAATATTTTCATCAATTTACTGTAAACCAACTTAAAGTATTAGATAATTGTAAATACTGATCTTTCTATTGAACAACTTGTATCATTAGTAAATTGAATTAGTGTTTAGTCCACGATCGATATATTTGTATGAAATGACAAAGGTACTTATTTAGTCTTACAGAGGATATTTTTATTGAATTTCTACACATGAATAATTATTAAACAAGTAATAAAAACTGCAAAAGCAATTCTTTCATAAAATTTGGGCTAGGTAATAAATTAGTTATAAATAAATTTCATCAACAAATGTCATGCGTCAGTAGTGTTAAAACTTGATTGTTCATTTCTCTCCGTTTTAAATAATATTTAGTAGTTAGTAGTAAAACTAGATTGGTGCTTGAAACTTTGCCTGCATATAAGAGCGTTTTATGTACTTGATTATTTTTTTTTATAACAAATGCAATTTCTATGTACATATAAACCGCTAAATGGTATTTCTTAGACAATTTCGTCTGCCACGATCTTTGTGTGACTTCGAGATCCGGTAACATACAACATACGGTACATTTAGAGCTTCCCCAACTTATTCCATTATTGTGAAATGATTAAAAATCGTCTTTTTTCAAAATTTATTATAATTTATGCCAATATATTCCATCAACAATGAACGTAAGCATTATATTTCATTGCTAGTCAGGATTTTACCGTCGTACAATATAATACTAGAAATGCGGTCGTGAGGATCCCTAAATACTTTCTTGGAATCGGTGGGAGTGCCACTTATCCCGTCCTATTAATTACATATGTAAAATAAAACTCACTTGCATCTAATGGTGAAAAAAGTAATGTTTTAACATGTGTAAATTTACTGTAATTATTTAAAAAATACTGATACAAGACAGATAGTGAATGACGATTGCAATATATATTTCTAATTTATCATCAATTGGAACAATAGTAGTGTTGACAATTAGAAATAGATCTATGGTGGATAGCGGGTTTATAGATTGCTTTACATTGCTCTACTGGTTTGATAAGGGCTAACTTATATCGACTGGAATATAAATGGCCTAAAAACTTTACTCAAATCACTGTTTTTTTTTGTTCTATGGTTTCAAACCATTACATTTTCTTTTAAAACTCAGGTATGGGTTTACTGTGTCTACCGAGAATAATACTTGGTAGCTAATATTCTTGTTCATATTGAATTTGTTTCGATACGACTCTTTTTCGAAAATCTCTGTTATTTGACGGAAATAGTATTTTCCCAAAACACATTATTTTTATATGTACTTCTGATCTTTGAATATAAATCGAACGAAACTACGGCGACTGGCCTTATATAACCAAGATTCGTTTTAACTTATTGATTATCGGCCAATTGAACTTTCCCCAGACACCAAAAAGAGTGCGGTTGCACCCGGCATCTGAAAATCCCGCCTGGACGCCATTAAAACTGGGACAAACCTGAACAGGCATTTGGCTAACTGCAATTAAATTACTTTACTTTGATTAACGGTTATAGTTGAAGTCGCAGCTTAAATTTTTAGGTGAAATCCCGTTGCATTATTTAAATAACGAGATTTGAAACGATAACAGTATAAAGTGCCTGTCAAGACATGAATCGATGGGAGTTAATCTCTCCATTTTATGATAATTTAGCATTAGTTAAGGATAGATTTATATTTAGTCGGCGTGTACATATAACAAAAATCATATTATTGTTAATGAATATTGATTACATTAGGAAAGTTGCAGATTTTTTATAATAAATTGTAATACTTGTGGCTACTCATGGCGAAAAACGAGCACACAGTTCACTTGATATAAAGTGAACACTGCGCCTTATAGACAGCTATATCAATTCTCAACGAAACAACATAAGGATGTGGAATGACGGATGACTAGTAATCTGGTATAGGTATTCGTGAAACAAGCGATATGCTCCTATTATATACTTCTCCTTTGAGAGCGTCTTTCTTTGTCGATCTTATATTTCATGCTACATCCAATTTCTAAATGATGTTTGGTTTAGCGTCAACTAAATAAAAAATATATTTCTTATTTCGATATGATTTTTTATATATGCACTCAATAATAATATGTGTGTGTTATGGCAAGTTCTTAGTTGCTGACGACATTTTTAAACAAAATAAATGGACATTGCTAAAAGATGTACAGCTATATTAATTGTATTTTACTGTAACATGAATGCAAAAAATCATACAAAAGTTTGTACTTTACATTATATTCCAATTGGCTACAATAATGGCGTTTATACTAGCGCCTAAGTAATTTCAGAACGTATGATTTTGAATACATTTTTGGGACAGTGTGTTATTACGTTATAAAAAAAGTTATTACAAATATATTGTGTAGAAAATTTTGTAATATTGAATATTATGTACCATAACATTTTATTCGTCCCATTTGTGGTTAATTTTGACGAAGGAAATTGGGTACTTCGTTGAATATATACTTAAAATAGATTTACATTACGGCAGAAGAAACAATTTTTCGGAACAAATTTTGATTATTTTCCCAAGAAACTTAGATTAGAAAATTCGCAGACGAGAGAAAATAGTTTATTGCTAACATGTAAATATATATTTATGGACCTACGTATAATTCCAACATAATTGTACAGTACATTTAACGTTTTCTATTTTCTAGGTTATGAGGCCATTAATGTAAATTATACGTAGTCGGAAATGTCATGTTCATCACAATTAGTTCGGAGACTGCTGTACATTTATTTCGTGTTACTTGTTACATTGTCTTACCAAGTTTTCAGAATGATCTATGTGAAATGAAAAGTGTGACATCGGGGGTCTTAAATTTGTGCATAGTTTATTTTGTATTACATATGTGAATAATAACAAGCAATAATAAAATTGTTATTGAGATATTTCATTTCGATATCAAATCAATCCTCATTACCCATGCCTTTTTTGCACGGGATAGTACAGTGCCGCGAATATGTCTGCCCGATTGGAGAAGGACCGTACATGCAAAAATAAATAAAAATATATATATAAAAATAGTTTTGCTATGCTGTTTCCCTCTGGTAAGTGAAAGAAAACTGAGTGACCTTATCACAAGTGACTAGGAATTCCATTGTAATCCCCTGGGAAGATAATGCACCTTCATTAAATTATCGAGCCACCGGCCGCAGGAATCACCATCAAGTTAAAAAAAATGTATAAAAATGAATCTGCCATATCGCGTAGTGTTTTAGCGTGTAGTAGTGAGATCTTCAAAATAACTATCACTGGTAGCAAGTCTTGCTATCATGCCGAGTAAGCTGGGGTTTAAATCCGTAGTACTGTATCGCACTTTCTTTTGTTTTTTTTTCTAGTTCTGCTTAGGCTAGTGCAGCTAACTTTTACGTCTGGTATATTTGCGATTTTTTTTTCACCACGGCTTGGTCGGAGTTCGGGCGTTCTTTCAGAGTTTCTTGTGCGTGAACAGCCCGAGTTTCGATCGCAATACACTGTCACCATTGATATTGTCAGTAGTAATATTGTTCAGCTGCGCTGATTTATCGTTTGCTAGCCGTGAAGGAAATATGCCTCGAGAGTCGCAAATACTGATTTCGATACCTAGGCAGGATTTTATTTGTCCAAATCACATTTTTGTATCAGCCTGTATATATACAGGCAGACAGTACGGACAGACGTAATATATTCCGTAGTATCCTTGAAACTACATTCGGATCATATCCATGACATACAATATGATCGGAGTAAGTCGAGAAATTTCTCCCTTATCGCTTGCTTAGCCCTTAAATCAAAAAAGGGAATGAAAGGACCAGTCTGTACTCTTGCTTGGAAGAATACTTACAGTCGTGTATATACAGTTATATAATATCTTGTGGAGTTAAAGCCCTGGTATGTTAACATAAAATAAAGCCGTACTCTAATTTGACCAGTAGCCCTAGCACGAATAACTTGCGAAAATGTATTCGTATCGTTATCGAATTATATTTGTATGAGATTTGTACAGCGCCCCTACCGTACGTAAAAGGAACTAATTTTGCTAGCACGAACAAATTTCGTATCGTCACGTAAACGATACGTGAACCATAATACTGATCACCATTATTTGCGATATAAAGAAATTCACGGCTGAGTCGCGTGCCAACATAGTAGTAGTTGGATCTATTAATATATAGTTTTTTTTTTAATATAGAAAAGGTATCAAACGAGCAAGCAGCCCACCCGATGGTAAGTAATCACCGTAGCCTATGAACATTCGCAACACCAGAGGAGTCGCAAATGTGTTGCCGGCCTTCGAGGAAGGTGTATGTTCTTTTCTTGAAGGTCCCTAAGTCTTATCGGTTCGGAAACACCGCTATTTCATTTCGATTCCACAGAGTAGTTGTACGAAATTTAGAGGTGTGTAGCAGTTATTTTATTTATTGAAACTGTATTCGCCACGCCTTACAAGGGATGCAAAGGGCGGACTTAATGCGTTAAGGCACCAGTCAACCCGTGGCGTGGAGAGACATTGTGGTAGGTGTAGTGCCTACATTGTAAATAAAAGAAACAAAATATATATCTTAAAATTATAATTTAAAATATATATATAATACACATATAACATAATAATGAATTTGAAATAATAAATAGAAAACATAAATATTTTTACATATGAATAGCAATACATAATAAACATATAACAAACAATTACAAGAGTAATTTACCATATTAATTAGCATCAGACGTCTTTAAACAGTGTTCCCGTACCAGCCTTCTAAAAGAGAGCTTATTCGATGATCTTATATCTTCGGGCAAGGATTTCCAGAGACGTGTAGCCTGAAGGGAGAAGGAGTTGCCAACGCAATGAGGAGAAAGAAAAAACGTGATGAGGAGTTATAATCATTAGAATTGAAGAGAAGCGAAGATCTCTGTTGTGAGATAAAGAAAGGTATTGAAAGTTATCTTTAAGATATGGAGTAGCTGGATTGTTGACTGAAAAGAATAAGTAAAGTTTTAGAGTTACATCTCTGCTTAATGGTAAGCCACTTAAGGCGAGTACGATATTAAGAGATGTGATCATATTTATGAAGTCCTTATGCAATTGTTGTAAAGGAGCTCTAGCTTGTTAAGAGAAACAATATTCAAATCCGGGTAACACACATCTGCATAACCGATAATAGGTAATATAAGTGAACAAGCATCAGCTTGGTCGTATAAGGAAGAAAATTCTTCAAACTGTGTAGTGATCGTAACGCAGCATAGACCTTACGGCTGACTTCCGTGACCTGTATGTCCCATTTCATTTTATTGTCAATATATAGACCAATTTTAATTTTACGTTGCTGTAAAATGGTATTATTTTATCATTGTAATTGATATTGGGCAACTTTAATTAACAACAATGAACAATGATAGCTTGGCATTTGGAATGATTGATAGACAGTCCAAAGCGCGACGACCAATTATGAATAGCTGTAAGTTCGAATTCAGCTAAGCAATCGCACTGTGGAGGTCCTCAATATTGGCCAGCACATAAAGTTGTAAGTTGTCTGCATACGGGTGGTACGCGCGATTAATAATGGAAGCGATAGAGTTTATAAAAATTATAGGAGAAAGTATACCGCCTTGCGGTACGCCAGATTCAAGATCTGCCCGAAAATGGTTTATTTTTCCAGAACGTTACAATGCACATTCAATTCCTCATGGACTGAACTGTCCCGCATCGTCGTACAAAGTTGTAGGATTGTATTGCATTATACCTTCTCATTGATCACCTAACGTAATTATAATATAGCCTTGAGCTACATCTAAGTAGAGATGGTTTATAATTAGACAGTTTAAAATTAGGGATCTTAATTTCTTTAGATATTTGATTCGAGTACCTAACCGTTACTGTCCCTTTTATCGTGAATTTACGTACGCTTCTTTTCAACTTTCAAGCGGGCTGCTCATGACACTTGCCCGTTTTGTCCTCGGGAAGATACGCCCGTGAAATGATGACGTTATAAGGTCTAAATCTTATAATATTTAGCCGAGTCGTCTCTAACTTTACCTGTAGCATTTTGTTATGGTATTTGGGTTGTAAATCGAGCAAACAGCTTAGCTGTTAGTAACTGATACCTTTAGCGCATGATCCCTACATATTGCTTCCCATTGCTTCTCGCGAGGATGGGCCACGATTACGGACGTTCCTATCAAGCTCTTCCCACAAAAGTTCAATGGGATTGAGATCCGGGCTCTGTGGAGGCCAAACCATGTTATTTAACACCTTTCTCTAAATATCCTGTAGATAATTTTGAGCTATGCTTTGGATCATTATCTTGTTGGAAATTGAATCCATCTCCAATTAATCTCAACCCGGAAGAAACGGAATTTTGTTCTAAAATGTTTTTGTACTGTTCCTTTTTCAAAATTCCTTCAATTTCGACAAAAAAATCGACAGTTCCTTGGCTAGAGAAGCAACCCCAGACAATAATTGAGCCACTATCATGCTTGATTGTTGGGACTACACAATACTGACATCATCTTTTCTTGGGCACTGTGTCGAACGTAAATTTAACGTTTTGAACCGAATAATTCAAACTTGGATTCATCGGTCCAAAGCACTTTTTTAAAATCTTCTTCAGTCCAATCTCGATGGGCAAGAACCCACTGCATCCGTTTTTTCTTCTTTGCGACCTTAGCAGATTTTTTCCAACGGCAACGCGACCATACAACTTCGCATCTCTCAGTCGACGTTTTACTGTAGTCAATGATAAAGGTTTAACTCGGGTTTTGTATACTTCAATGCGGATTTCTGGTGCTGTTAAGCGTCTTTTTCGCTTGCTGGTAACGCCAATGAAATATGAATATCATCAGTAGACATGGTTACTCTCGGCCTCACCGAGCGTGGACGTTCTAAAAAACTGCCTGTCTCCCTGTATCGAGTTATTGTGCCATGAACAGAAGTCTTCAATAACTTCAGTTGTGAAGCAATCTCACGTTCGGATTTGCCTTCATTATGTAAAACAACGAAGGCAGAACGCACTTCACTGCTAATTTCTCGAGCTTTTCCCATTTTATGACGTCTTCACTATAGAAACCACAAGTTTAGACTATTTGAGATTATTTGTGAACAAACCCAAGTAAACTCTGATAATAATAAGTCAGAAACACGTGTTTTCAGGAGCTAAATAATCCTAATTATTGACCAATACGTAACAAAAGCAAATTAATTAGTAATGAGGACATTATAAAAATATTATTACAACCCTAGCACCTGGCTCTAACAGTAGATGTTTATTGTCCAATACCTTGAAAGTAAACAAAAGAATGACATCTTTAAATATTCGATACTAACAATAGAATATGCAGATGTGCATTTCTTTTATTTACCTATAGGATTTTATTACAATTGATGGATAATTGTGTTTATGTGCGGTATAAATTTTTGGCTGGCAGGGTATATAACTTTCGGTTCTCCTTCGATTGGCAGTTCGGGTTACAGTATCTTGCTATTGTATGTATATTAGTGTTTCTGCAATGGTACTTCCATTGGAGAAACACTAATATACTGGTAAATGGGCTCTTTAGAACATATAAGACATTTGTGTAGTTTGTTCCTCTCCTATGTGATCTCCTCTGATCCGCTTAGTCAAGAATAATAAAAAAAAATATCTCTCATGACTTCAATTAATAAAAAACTATGCAGATATTGGCAAAATCATAAAGCTCTATATAGGTATCATTTTATTGACAGTAACGTCATAATGGCATACATTTCAAACTAGAACAATAATGGAATAGCATTTATAATATATATTTTACAAATTGCACAATAAAATGTTTTTATTACTATGTATAATGACAACTAGTTGTGTGTAGTAAAAATACTAAATTATAAACTCAGTCATCAATTTGATATGGGTATAACATTAAAATATTTGTACTTTTTAATTAATTTTAGTTATTATTAGAATTTTTCATTTTATAATATCACATAATTTATATACATATTTCAAATTGCATCTAATAAAATGGTACATGTTATACATAACTTATAGTTTCAAAATACCAAACTACAATTATTAAAATAGGAAAGTTTCTTAAAATTACAGTCTTCTAAAATAAGTTTTTTTTATAAAAGAGAAATATTTCACTTATTATTTTATTCAATTTAACAACTAATTACATTGATTAAAATACTGATCCTTTATTATACTGATTATCATGGTAGACATGGGGAAATATTTGTGGTAAAATTTTGCAATATGGAATCATGGGATTTTAATTACTTGCAACTTTTTTCTCTAATAGGGGAAAATATGGTCAGATATTAAGCTTCATTCAGGACTTTCTTTGCAATCTTCATGCACTGTAGTGGAAGGGCACACTATAGTCTGGTAATTAGAGAATATACAGTTTGAGTGCTTTGATTTAGTGAAATAAAAAATTGGTTCCTGAGAGAAAAAAACTGCTTTAGAGGGGTCAGTGAATCCTCTTAAAGGATTGTTAAGTTGATTGGAAGTTATTATTTTCATTATTTTTCTTATAAATGCATATTAGAAAACACAAAATAACTAAATTGCCACATAAAACCTTATTGTAAATTATTATAATACGGAGAGTATTATTTACTGTTTAAGCAACAGCTTGGTAAAAAACAATCTTGCTCATCCCATGGTTTATATATTTCAATTCAAAAATATAGGACAGAGCATAAAGTGACTGGACTACCACACTATATATCCTGTACTTGTGTAGATTCATATTTTAGGCTGCCAATGATCTAGTATCATTGATTTATTCTACTTTTACTACCTTTACCTATTTGCTATTTTGTGCTTATAATCACTATATGAAGCATTAGTTGAGTAACAAAATCATTATTCAAATATATCCTAACCAATATACATTAACCATATTCTGTGCCATAGGATGTTAAACCTTTATTTTGTATTGCAAATGACACAGCAGCATCTAAGAAATCATAATGATTATTAATATCACCACTATTAGACCTAACAGTATCATAATCTATGTTGGCATCTTGGAGATTCCCAGTTTCATTAAAGTACTGGTACTGAGGACTTGTGTCAGGAAATAAAGCTAAATGGGTCAGATCGTTAACATTCTTTCTCATAGTTTCTTCAGAGTATGACCAGGATATATCTGTATTACTTGAGTTACTGTCAAGACCAATCTCACTGCTTTTTAATGCTTCATGTGTCACATCTTCGTCTGTCATTATTGGGCTATTTGGTGCTTCACTTTTCTGAGTTAAAAAATTACACTGCACTGATTCATCAACATTACAGCTACTAGAACTTGACGTGTTCTGTAGGCCATGAGCAGATATTGCCATAAGAATACCTTCATTTTCAACGGTATTATCTCCAGGTAAATTGTTAATGAATTCTGCGACATCGAGAGCAAGGAAACGATTGTTTTCCATTTCAGCTGGTAGAGGTGTAACTAACCATGAATCTAATACACGGTTAATTGTATTATCAACAAAACCTTTGGCCATCTAGAATAAATAAAAATAAAATTATTTTGTATATAATTTTTATAGGTCTAAATGTAAACAATCTTAAATATTTGCAAAACATTCACTATGATTATATTATAGAAATTTTTTATATTTACATTTATATCAGATTTATTTTGAAGAAAACAGATTATACCTGTCTTGCTTGCCATCTTGCTATACATTCATCTTCATTGTAGCTATGTGAAACTACCATTGACATAGGTATTGTTGAAAGAGCTTTTTCACTTGCAGATTTCCTTGGACTATTGCTAGATCTTCGGTTGTAAGACCTAACATATCTAGGATACTCCATTTTTTCATTAGGTGTGCTAGTACCCGGTAATAAAGAATTATCATTGTCGGTAATCACAGAATCTAATGTATTAAAGTCCTGCTTTAATAAATAATCCCCTAGTATTTCCAAGTTCTGCTCAGTATTTCCTACAAGAATGCTTGAATCACTTTCCGATGATGAACAAGCTCCTCCCGGTTCCTCGGGTTTAAGTACTGTAGCGTTAATGTTGTCGGAACTTTCGTTTCTTAAATGATATTTTCCTTTAACTTGCCACGCAAAACGAGCCTTTTTAAGTGGGCGTTCGGATTCCATTGTCTGGTCGCCATTTTCCTGTCGTTTGCACGGAGATTTCCCCGTACTTCCAGGAATATTCATATTTTATAAACATAAAAGCACTCACTTTTAGAAACTGTCATTAGTATACAAACATTGACATAGTTAATTACTCAAAACATATGATTGACTTGACAAGTACTTAATTAAAAATAATATTACTTTTCACTATTTAACGGAATGGAAACATCACACACAACTTTTGGATTGACTTCGCAGTTAACAAACTACATATTATTAATTCTTAACGATTTTAATAGATAAATAAATCGACACAAATATCACTTTGCGTACAACTACAAAATAACTTTGTATTACACAGAGTACTTTTTGTACGTGTAATCAAGCAACATTACTTAGGAAACTCATTTTTAGCCTGTGCTGTGTTGTTTGGACTTTCTTTTTTTTTATTTAGTCTATGGTTACTATTACTACAATACATACATTACAACATATGAACTTCATGGTGTCAGGGTTTATTTAATAATTACACCTTCTACCTCCTGTAGTTTTTAAGCTCATCCTCAGCTCCCAACGTCTGTAGGAATATTAATTATTCAAAAAGGCAACAGTTTAATGAATTAAAAATAAAGGTAATATAATGAGGGTATATATATATATATACTATATATATATATACTATATATATATATATATATATATATATATATATATATATATATATATATATATATATATATATTACGAACTGTCATTGCAAGGTTTCGATAAAGAAGTCCTATGTAAAACTCGAAAGCGCACTTCATAACATCAACAAAGCAAACATTACCTTTACGGTATTGAGTAATAACCATAGATAAACGTTTAAATTGTTATTGTGTGGTCATTTGACGGAGTTATCCTTTTTCGCAGATACATAATACATACAGATACTTCTAGGGTATGGTCACTTTGTAGAGTAGGGTAGTCATGAAATTGAAAATAATATATTTTGATTTTTTTTATTGTGTATTTAGTTATTACAAATAATACCTATGTCGCACATGGGACATATAATTTATTAGTTTAACAGTGCTGAAAAAGAAATCACGTCAATCAATCAAAAAGTCCCTAATCAAGGTGTGATTCAATGAGTCATAATACAATCAAAGTATTGAATTGAATGCCTGAATTGTATGCCTCATTATCGAAAACGACTAGGATCGACCTAACACTTGTTTTTTGCAAAGCGAAATACGTTTTTTTCTATTTATTATTTTTAAGATGGGGTCACGCGCCAAAGGTACCATTGGCTCTTGATCCTGATAGTTTTATTCAATGTACGTACTTAAAGCTGCGTTACTGTTAGTTTCTATTTTCTTTTGACAAAAGCACTTTAATTTAATGTATACTTTAATTGATTTTCTTTTAACTTGTCTAAACTACTACTACGAATCTATCGAGAGATTCTCGATAGATTCGTAGGATACTTTAACATGGAAATGTTTCTACGGAGTTTTCATGTTAATGATTTCTATCAATTAAAAAGTCACCCTTTTAAGTAATTGTTAGTTGGCATATGTGCGAAAGGGACACAAATACTCATTAGGTTATGAACTCGCGATTTGAATCCTCCGATAGATATTATCATATAGCATTTGCAATATGGCTAATATTTGCATAGTTGCTATTATAAAAATCTTTTCGTCTCTTTTCCTCATAGTTCATCAACAAGGATAATAATTCTTCCTATAATAGTAGTTTTAAGTCTAACAGTAGCTGGTTTCTAGCTGCATCATAAATAGATCGGCATGAGTGGAGAACGATACGCTCGCACGGTATGAACAGTCTAGTGATCCGAAGACTCTATTAAAGGAAACGAGGCATTCAATCTCAGTCCTCAGAGGGAGCTTCAAGCAAAGGAAGGTAAAGGGAATGGGTCCTATAGTACGAAAAACATTGGGTTATCAAAAAGTTATCCCGCGGTATCCTGTTTTTTCCCAGAGAAGAATTACTAATAAGAAAACAATTTTTGCCAACATTAGGGAGATGATAATATTAAAATATATTACCTTGCTAGGTTTAATAATAAGAGAGAAAAACGAATTGCTTATGAAGGACATGCTAGTGTAAAAGAATGCCTGTTATATTGATAATTTTTGTCGCTGCAGAAGGCTAAATTAAAAATTTGTTGATATCCAACTGTCTATTGAAATAAACGTTATTCGTTAACAAATGTATAATAGCTTTATTTAAGATTGGTATTTAGATTAAAAAATGTATTTGTGAGAGGGAGAGGGAAAGTTGACTACTACTACATTCTCTAAGTATATTTAGTAGTGTAGTTCAGTTAATCTATAAAAAACTGTATAACTCCGTTTATCTATTTGTTTGGAGTTTCGGGTCATAAATCCCGAAAGTTAATACACTTCATGTCTAATATAAGCTTTGGATGGCTTTTTGTTTGTTTTTAGAATGTAAGGTATGTAAAATTAATATTTGTTGCGCATAGCACCGTACCATTATTTTTTATTGTATTAATGTTGACAATAGAGCTTACTGTTCACATAATTATTATAATAAGTAAGTGATTCCAGTGGCTGGTGACACCCATGTGATATTCATCATTGATAAGGAAACGTTACAATGCAGACGTGTCGTCACCCCTGTGGTCTAAGTTGGTTTGCATTGTCTGTCACTATTTATTTAAGAAATCGTCGACCAGATGCATGGAGCTTACTTGTCACCTTTATTATTTTAATAAAAAAAATTGTATGTATTAAAAAAAAGTACCTATTTTACGCACATAGAAAAGTTTGTCCAGTTTAGATAGTACATGCAAAATACTTGGATTTTCCCCCTGAAGCAAATGTCTACAAAATTATTTGTGAATAATAATTGTAGACATTTGCTTCAGGGGATTTGCTTTATTACAAGTCTTGAACGAGTATTTTAAAAAAAATCAGGAACAATATAAACTTATTGTTCACTCTTCGTCTTCACCGATTAATATGAGTAACGTATTAAAAACAGACTTTGTTTTGGTTTAAAATCGTACAGTTAATTCAAATAATTCACATTGTCTTTAATACTTCTGAGAAAAATATTAATCATACGTCACAATGAGTAAGTTTGTTAATAATCTTAATAGCTTTATAAAGAAAGTCATTCAAAATTTATCATTACGACTTATCGTTATGGAGCCCTCTATTTAAAGCCTAATGATGTCAGATGCGGGGAGGGAGTGTTCCCGGTATGGTTTAATGCGATGATTGTGTCAGTCACTCCCTATTCGTCCAGGCAGCCGTAGCCGAATTGTCAAGTGATATCTAGGAAAGTAGTGCACAGAAAAAAACTAGTGTTAAAAACTAATTTTGAAATATAGTTTTATTGGAGCCTGATCTTTAAAAACGACATGCAGGTATTGATTAAAAAAAGGTTTTATAGTATAAATAATTAAAAAAGAAGATAATTTTTACTAACGTTATCAAATGATCGTGTCCCAAACATTAAGATTTAAATCCTGAATATAACTGCAACTCTTTACTCTCACTTTTATAATATTTACCGATGATATTTTTAATTTTATGCAGAAATAAAATCAAATTTACATACAACAACAATGTAACCTTTTCTTAACCTGCCACCTACAAAACACAATATCAAAGCGACAGGTCAGGGGAAGGTACAATGTAAACAATTATCCTTCCTACCTGGAAAGAGATAACAAGTTTCGTTGAAATATTTTCGTGTTGTCATTTGTCATCCGGCTCCAAAAAGAACGTTCTGAAGTTGACCCGTATCTATTATTGTTATGTATATGTTGAAAATGTTTTATAATCATATACGATAATCTATTTTAAACAAGTCCAAATTTCGTCAAATATATTTTTGCATGTTGTTTTGTCCACTTATTACTTAGTTCTTAGTTTTATTAAAAATAAATTCTGAACTAAAATTTAAAATTTTCTAAGATCAACTCTGTAATCACAACCAAAGTTTTTCTCTGTATATGATATCTTTGTGGTCGTTTTTGACCATAGACATCTTATGGTTTTTAGCAAAAGACATTAACTTTGTCTTAAGCATTCGTGTAAACAGAAGCACTCACTCGTCGTCCACTTTTCTATTTTTGTGTAATGAATATGCATTAGGATCGTTGAAAGCATTAAATGCAGTGTCAGGGACACGGGACATACATAAATAAATCATATGCAGACCAAAAATATTAATATATAAAAAAAAATAGTGCCTCAACCTAGCTACGAATCCAGGACTCGCGACACAGTAAGGTACTCTAACCACTACGATACAAGGTTATCAAATACATTTGGTTTTCGGATCTGAATGTATAATATCCCGTGTTCCTGATACTGCATTTGAACTTTCCTTTAATGTTTTTGCACATGCACTACATCGGATTAGAGTAGGGCGACGAGTGAGTACTTTCGCCTTACGGTATTATAATATATCCTGCTTAGTTAATGGCATCGTGTAATAATCAAAAGATATCGTCTCTATCGAAATAGACCAGGAGGTCATAAAATTGTGTGTATATGTCGTGTCTCATACACTGCAGCCGAACTGTATTTTAGCCGTATTGTACATGTATTAAATGGGACTATGGAAGGAGAGTACGGTTGAATGTGATGAGACAAGGTATTTACCAGTATGCTTGCCTTGTAGCACTATAATATATGGGCTACATATTTTCTTCGTCTTCATTTAACCTATTGTATATAATATAGAAAAAATTGCCGCACGTAAACATAACATCAAACCTCCCTCACTATAGTAATGACCTTGCGTAACGAATGACACGCATGAGCTACTAGATCGTGACAAGAGAATGCAATAGTACAAGGCACGCGTGCGTTTTTTTTTTAATTTGGAGCGATATAATTCAAGCATAGTCGTTGTTCGGGCTAAGTATCCGCGCGCGTTTTAATTTCAAGGTACACTATCAAACCGAGATTTGTCCCCAGTTCCGGCATCTATGAAATTGTTGATTGTAATTTTAAGTGTGAAATTTCCGCGTGCTCGGTGGTAAAAAAAAAGCACATCGTCAGCGAATCGTTTTGTGTAGTCCGCCATGGCGGATAATGCCCCTCTGCTGTCTCTAGGAAAGAAGTCTTTACCCAGCAGTGAGATGTGTATATATGCGCTTTAGTTTTTTTTAACTTTCAGTAATTTGTACATTTCATCGAGGCTTAATAAAGAACTTCGTAGTTAGACAATGGAACCCAATAGCTGACAGCAAATCGATTGTAGTAATTGTTTCGTTTTCGTTTCATTTATATATTATATGAAAAGATAAATTTTATTACAAGTACTATAAATGGAATAAATGTAGGTGCTGCAATAAATAAGTGTAATTGCCTTGTGTATAGAAATAATCATAATGCAGGTGTGTTCACCGTTGATGACTTAGTCCAGGGGTGGCGAACTTTTCTCAGTTTTTACTAACTGAAAATGCAATTTAATTTTTTTATCAACTACAACAAGTTGTTGTATTGTTTGTGCGTATATATGATAAAGTTTTTATCATCTTTAATCGCTTCAAAGTCGGTGTTACGCAGAATTCCACCCCTAACATTGCGAACGACCGACCAAAATTGGCCTCGCGATCAACCGGTCGATCGCGATCGACTTGTTGGCCCCCCCTGACCTAGACGGATCCGCAGTAAGTCAAATTGGCGGACTATGCTCTCAAAACTCTCTCCGGAAAGAAGTTGTGCGTTGTATTCGCGAGTGCGTTGTCATACTGACAACGCACTCGCGAGAAAGGAGTAGGAATTTCTTGAAGGTCCTTACGACGTATGGATTCGGAAATCTCGCTGAAAGTGCGTGTAAAAAATCTTCGTACAGAGTCCATGAGATGGGTTCAGGTACATTACCTTCATACCACCCCCCCCAACCAAGGTACCGCCATGACACAGGCTGGTTCTCTCCAGTCATATAGATAGATAGAAGCATCGCTGGAGCTTATTGCGCCATTAACTCTCCAGCACCCACGCTATCCGAAGTGGTGGTACGGATAGCCATTAATAATAATAGTGATATTAACGTAGATAATTCTTAGTCAGAAGCAACTGATCGAGCCGAGGTTCAGCCCTCTTGGGGGCTCTTGTGCTGATTACCCACTAATAAAGGTCACGGCTGAGCGCCATAAGCTTTTCGTCGCCTTTCAACCCGGTGAAACTGTAAAAGCCTTCGGCTAACAGCGGCCATCACACGGAAAAGGGTGGGTGTTTTCTGAGATATATTCTAATGTTTACGATATCTTCCAGTATTTCGCGGTCTGTTGCATTGTGACTGTGTACCTGATCACATCACTGGCTAATGGAGCCCAACCAATGACAGATGCTCAATTGGAACAGACACTGGCTGATAGAAATACAATGGAACGTCACTTGAAGTGCGCGCTGGGCGAGGGACCCTGCGACCCAATCGGCGTACGGCTCAGAAGTAAGTGATCGCATTATTTGTGTATTGATGACCTTGTGCTCAGTAGTTTAAGGACAATATTATCAATTTGCGGGTTCATGTCTAGATACTTAGACGAGGCTAAAAAGTATATGATATCAAATTCTATATATCCTAATGGATGGCTGGGTCCATTTCACATAAATATATACATGAGTAATTTAAACGTTGTTGTGTTATGTCTGGTGAGTAAATAAACTCCATTTATAATTTCGGATAAAATATTACCAATTGAATGAGCCCAACATGTATATTGTATATATTATATGTGTGTGGTACGTATTGTATAACAACGTACAGGTTAGACACAGGTTTTAATATATTGTATAACAAATAGTTCATAATATATTTTGTTTGAGTAAGTGGCTTTATATGAATGAATAGGTTCGAAATAGAATAATATCCTTGGGGTTTATATCTACTTAACATATTTTTTTTAATGTGGGTTTATTAAAAAATTGTCTCTCCATCCATAGCTTCACAGTTCATCCGAGTAGATTGTAGCTTACGAGCCCACATACCTCAACAATAATTCAACATAAGTGCCACATACGTTGCAGACCTACGCGGTAGTTTGCTTGCATGAATGGGTCAGCTCCACGGGGGTAGGACCACGCCCTCACAGAATACCAGCGTAAAATAGCTGCATAACTCTGCTGTGTTTCGACTGGCGAGTGTAGGGATCAGGAGACCTTTATTACTACAAGGCATTCCATCTCAGTCCTCAAGAATGACAACGCATTCGCATTATGATTCCTTGTCAAGAATGAAAGTAGATCTCTTCTCATCAGGTCAACTGTGTGTTTCCTTTTTTACTCTCAATAGTAAACAAAAAAAAATTTGCTATTTCACGCTGGTATTTTGTGAGCGCGTGGTCGTTCCTTGATTGAGCCGATCGTGGCTTTACTTCTCACCTTTTTCACTTCCATCATGTTAGAAATGCTTTACTTCGATTAGAGGTGGTGGCGAGTGAGTGCGTCTGTTCATGAAAAAACTCATGGCACTATAATATATTTTCATCTTTGCATCTTGTAATAACTGGAAGATGAGGACATCGATCTGGAAATTCTAATCATCACGCCATGGAGTTTTATAATATATGTCGTAATCTATAAATATAACTGATTTTCCATTTTCCGTTTTCTCGTAACGAATTTACTTTACTGTTTCGCTTCATAATAATCCAATAGTTATTCAACTCTGTATTAGCTTCGGTTGCGATAGAATTAGAAAGCGCCCTGTTAAACAGCATAACGACAAAGACGGTCAACGTTTGATTCTCGGTTTTAATGCCACTGTTTTATAAATCATGCCATCTGAAGAAACCTAACTTAATAATATTATATATAGAGACAATAATTCCAACTACCAACTAATTTCTAATTTTAATACTTTTTTAAACACTAAATGTCTAGAGTCTGTTGAAACAATTATGACACACCTCAAAAGTTGACAAAATTAAATGAGCTGTTTTAGTGTTAAAAACGTTTCGTTTCTGTACGAAACTTCCGTTTATGACACAGAATTATGTAATATGAAACCATTTGTTAAAGCCTTTCAAAAATTGACGTATGTTCGTGGAGACATAAAACATTCATATCCTGTAGTATTCTATTGTATCCTTGAGGTAAACAATAATAAATAATTTCATACATACTAGATTGAATTGCATGCCGTTTTATGGCAGAATATGTAAAAAAGAATTGAACGATTTTGACAGTAATCGTTGACTTAATTAGAATCTTTAGTGAATGCTTCAAGTGTTATTATAATTACTAACATACCGATTAACCCCTCCAACTAAGCTAGGAGATGATTCACGCCTATAGTAGAATGGTAGATTAGAACCTACGACCTAAAGTTTCGCAGACCGACCCCATAGCCCGAGGGCTTTTACAGCTTCACTGGGTTGAAAGGTGACCGAGCGCTCAGCCGAGATCTTTATTAGGGGGTAACCACGACAAGGATTCCCGAGAGGGAGCCTCGGCTTGGACCGTTACCCAGTTGAGCGAGAGCGACTGAGTCGAGGGTTCCCTGCGCTGCCCCTTTTTCCATGCCC
Organism: Teinopalpus imperialis; assembly: GCA_029286865.1. Lineage (NCBI taxonomy): Eukaryota > Metazoa > Arthropoda > Insecta > Lepidoptera > Papilionidae > Teinopalpus > Teinopalpus imperialis. The sequence goes on from JAGSMU010000021.1 coordinate 5,274,051, forward strand.
CGGTTCGGTCGATTGCTTCTGACGGATTATCTAAATTAATATTAATATTATTATTAACGGTCCGTGCCACCACTTCGGAATGCGTTGGCGCTGGAGAAGAGGTGATGCAAGAAACTCCAGCGACGCTACTATCTGTGATAATTGGTGAAAACCGGCCAGAGTAGTGATGAATGTGACGAATTTCTTACGTTAATTAACGAAAGAATACATTTGACCTCGTTGCAAATTTTAATTATTTAATTCCATTAGATTTAATTGTCGTTACTGATATATAAACGTGAAATCGTAAAGTGATTATTATTACATTTTATTACAGCGTTAGCTCCGTTGGTTCTTCGAGGCGCTTGCCCCCAGTGTTCGGTCCAGGAGACGAGACAAATTCGACGCACCCTTGCCTTTGTCCAAAGAAACTATCCTTGGGAATGGGCAAAGATAGTCCGTCAACATGGATGATAACATTCCACATTCGTGAACTTTGTTCGCCGTGTTTTTAATAAATTTAAATAAATGTCCAATACACCAAATATTTTAAATAAATTTTGTAAAAATAGCAAGTTTATTACTAAATAATCTGAAGAAAATTGTGTATTGTAGAACAACCTTTAAATACATCTGACATGCTTTTCGGCTAGTGTAACTGAATTAAAATACATATTGTACGACTTTGTTAATTTTCTCAAATCCCTTGGAATCTTTTTATGATATATAAGAGATTTTATGATATCAGGAGGCACTAACAGGCACGGATTTCACCTGATGGTAAGTACATCCTGCGGCCCAAGGCACATACATTCATCCTCGATATGGGATCATAATGTATATGGGTTATCCCTCCCGAGGACTAAAATGGAATACCTAATCACCAAGGTTCCTACACCCTACACACACCAGACGAAACACAGCAGCGTTCCCCTTCCCCAGTCAATGCCCTAAACTTTTCGAAATGACTCGTCATTGGTAATAAAGCCCCCGGTTTGTTTCACTCTTCAGTAATTACTGAACTAACTACAAATATTACTGTATTTCGTTTCGCTAAGCTACTGTTTTAAAATGGTGGTCTATGAAAAGGTTGCCTTTCCCTACTGTTACCGGCCTATTTGTACTACAGCAAATTTTTAGTTGCGCCCTATCACGCATATAATCACATTAAATTTTGAATTAAGAATAAAGATTATTGCCATTATGTTAAAACTTATGTCATAAGTTATCTCGTAGTTGCCAGCTTATTACAACACACGCGGAAAGCAGAACAACTATAAGTCTTTTTAAATTACACCTTAAGAAAGGAACAACAGTTTCCTCTTGGAAGTTGGTTTCTTTTTATTTTGTAAAATCATTTTATAAACTTAACTGTAATAATTTTATTAATATAAATAAACAGTATATGTCACTGATATTAATTTAAATATCTGTAATTAAATTATAAAATTATTGAAACTTTTGTGGTACCAATCTGAAATCTTCTCTTAGAAGAAATCGCACAAATCATTTCAGAAACCTCAGTGAAATCGATGTGTATAAAAAAAACTCGAGAACCTCCTCCTTTTAATAAATAAAAAATAAGATAAATAAGCATTATATTATTTGATGTATAACTGATACAGTTGATTTTCTTTAATCATTAATGGCCATTTAGACATAATTTGCAAAATGCTCTTAAAAATATTTATATAATATAAAAAAACAAAAACAAATTATAATAATAACACCTAATTCAACGGCTATCACATTTCACGTAACCAACGCCGTCAAGTTACGTTTAACATGAGCACATATTATATGCAAGTTGAAATAAAAAGAGGGGAGTTAAGTAAGAGGTTACGGCATTGCCATTCGCTCAAGCATTCGCCGTCCATTCGCAAGTTGGAACGAGAGACTCACATAGTGGTTTTAATCGACATTTAATAAAATACAGAAATCAACTAGATCGCCTTAAGCTGCGATCACGCACCGAGTGTCTTGGAAGGAACACGTTTATCGTGCCATTGTGTGCCACAAGATGCAGGTAAGTTTAAACCTATATATTGTATTTTCCTTGTCGTAACTTGTTCTCAACTTTCGTCGATGGAAATTTGCAGATTATTGAACCTGCAAAGGTTGTTACGACACTTGTAAAACTTTTAAAGTATGACAACAGTTTTTTATTCGTTATTTAGTTTCTTGTGCAGTGTTATTTTTAGCAAAGATTTTTAATGATATTAAGAGCTAACATCAATTTAGGGTAAATTAAATACGACCATGAAGATGTATGCACTAAGTAATTGTAGAGTAGGGCGGCAATTTGCTTTGTTAGCCTTTTGTTTAACATATCGAAATATAAATGATATACATAAACGAAATAAAAAGGAAAGCAAAAAAGCTACGAAAATAACTAGAAGGGAATTTGAATTTAAAGAAGATTTTAATGCTTTAATTACGAAAGTTTCGCTTTGCATTTTTTACGTTTTATATTAAACTTAAACAACTTATAAGGTTTACTTTAACAGGAACTATTCACCTTCTTGCTGCTAACAAAAAAGCATTTCTAAGAATTGGAATTAATATTAAGCTTGGTTTTTACTTCTTGTTTCTACTTAGAAGTAGACGTGAGACATATTCGATTGTTGCTTAGTTCTCAACGAACGCAGGGTTGCAAGAAAACTTCGTAAGGATATCACTTATCCTGAAAGTGTAGTGAAGTCCAATAATCGCATTGCGTGGAGGATAGAACTTCTACTACAAAATATTCATTGGACGTTACTTATTCCGCCAAGCTCTGGTTCAGAAGAAATTCTCAAAGCTTCGAAAATAAGTAAGAAATAAGATTTTTGTCCTTAAGGGTCCTCATTCAAAATTACGTAAGTATATAAAACTTATAATTTATTGACAAAGGCCTAAAATATATTCATTAGGGACAGGAACCGGCTTCGCTAGGGTTCTAGTTTGGACTTGACACACAAATACCGCTAAAACTATGTTTCTATAATTGATAGAGCATTGTTAATATATATAAAGCATTACAACAATAAAAGCTGTATTCGAATCCGTTCAGTGTATCTCGTGTTTAGGCGCAATCATACAGACAGACATCGCGTGACAGACTTAATTTTTTGTAGTATATCCTAAATATATTTACATAATTAAAAAAAGTAGTTCGTAATTAATGAACACAAGTAATGTTCACGTTAATTAATTCGAGCTAAAGTATTTAAGTCCTAGGAGATGTCTGACGACATAGTTGATTGGCGAATTTGACCCTATTACATTAAGTTTCGCAAACCGTACCCTGAAATATCGACCATTGACAATGACGCTTCGTTAAAATTTTGTATATTGCACTACTACCTATTGGATGGAGCAATGAACAGTGTGATTTTTATGTGAAAGAGTCCCGCCGCAGTTATGAACTATCTGTAGCACAAAAAGGGTGGTACGGGGGGAGGGGGAGGTCAGCCCATGCTTTGCGGAATACCAAAGCTACTATGTATTGTTTGGTGTAAGATAGAAACTGGGACTTAATCACGCTGTCTTAAAAAATAAATAAATAACATTATTATATTGTTAACACGCAATATGTAAAATTACTAAATAGGAATCAAGAGATCTTAGCCAGGTTTAAAAAAAAATAACTAAACTACACATAGAAGTACGAAGAAGTCCGTCCGTCACCATTTTATACTCGTCGCACACGATAATATTTCGTAAATGCAGTAAACAGTTGTAAACAGTGCTGCAATCTGATCAGAGAACCTTGCTACCGATTTACGTTTATGTTGCCAGTTAAAGCCAAAATTCTTTGCATCATCTCAGCCCTTTACTGTCTTTGGGAACTGAGAACTAACACCCACATCCATCCTTCATATGAAATCATAATGCAGATACGTTCTCATTCTTTAGAACTGAAGGAAAATGCATCGTCGTCAGTAATAAGGTACTAGAATCGCATCATTAAAACGCAGAAGGCGATACTGTGAATCACATATGGCATTGCACAATAGGTTGACGGGTCCGGGCGTGTTACTTGTTATTGTCTGCTTTAGATTCTGGATCTGCTGCTTCTTCAAATCTAGTCGGAGCTGACATCAGCTTAAGATCGTCTATTAGATACCAATTATCAGCTGTCGTCTGTGCCAAAATCGATCAGAAGAACTTCATTGACTTCTGGGTTTAAGAGTGCCTATAACAACTTCGTTTCGTTGAAACTGCATTTGCTTGTTGTTAATAAAATGTTAAAAGTTACGAGTTAATGCCTAACACTTACGGCACTGTTGTCCTGCGAAGTTGACGTCATCTGGTTATGATCGGACAACGAACGCACCAGTAATATTATTTTTACGAAACAAAAAGGATATTAACAATTACTTACGTTCAGTCAGTTCTTCGATGAAGAATTAATTGAAACAATCGATCATGAACATATGATTATCATCATTTCTTTGCTGACTAATTATTTAAACTTTAGAAATATCAACAGAGTTCAACAAGCAAGACTCTCGGTGTTTAATTTATGTTTTCCTTTACAAATAGCGCCCAACATTTTTATGATTAATAAAAATAATATAAATAATAATTCAAGGTTAGTCAGGCATTGAAACATGCAAAAGTCTTTTTGTTCACGTCTCTTAAGAGTTTATATAGTATTTTCTTTTTTTTATTGTATTGAATGACAAACGAGCACACAGTTCATCTGATACTTAAGCGATTACTGCGTCACATAGCATTCAAATTTATCCTCGACAAGGAATATATTGCAGATGAGTTGTAATTCCCGCACAGCTGCCTTGTTGAACGGTCTGTCCTCGGCGGTTTTTCCAAACCAGTACGACTCCCTAAGTCGTAAGTTCCTTCAAGAAGCGAGCCTATTCCTTTCTTTAAGCCCGGAAACGCATCTGCAGTTCCTCTGGTGTTGCGGTTGTCCATGGGCGTCGATGAGCACCTTGGCGTTACCGCCGCTCGTTTTCTCCCTTTTCTCTATAGAAAAAAAAAGTAGTATGGATCACCGGATCTCTACACTCACCAGAAAAACACAGCAATGTTATTAAGGTTCTGCTACCATTGCATAATATCTGTATAGCAATATCTTATGGTGATATCTAGATTAGATCAAGTGTACATTATCATGTACAGTTGATCTAATATATCTCTTATATAGTATCTGTAATATATGTATTTTAGTGTCGTAAGTATATTTGCAAACAGTAAGACATTCACTCACTTCTTCCTTCTTTATTTTCTATGTTAAAAATTTGATCTTAAAATAAACTAGCTAGATGTAGCATAAAACTTTAATTTTACAGGTATTGCAAATTTGAGAGCAGTTAAAATCTGTAGTACTAAATATATAAATTTGTCTCAAACATAACCCTCTTTTGCTCGTACAGGCAGATTAATATGTCCTGCCAAGCACAGATGAATTATTAACGATATTAACATACCCATCTAATAGAGCCAAACCGATTATTGCATAACCGGTAATGCATGTATTACAAGATCGGTGAAAGCTTAATATGCAGTGTCAAGGAGATGTGATATTCAGACCAGGAATAAAAAAAACCAACAGTGTGTTTTGCACAAATTATCGAGTATGATTGTCGGCTGTGAAATCTAATTATGGACTCGCGACGCAACAGTCAAGTTCTACGCCCCGTCAACCATATTTATTACTGGCAATAAGACACTCCATCTTAATTCTCCGAAGTGACAGTGTATTTATCTTAATTTGTTATTTAGGATCATCCGCAGGTCGGCCTCTGCTTACATTTATGATTTACTCGTCAGTATTCCATAAAAGAATTTATGAGTGATATGTCGTCTATACGGCCACGGGTGTTGAGCGTAACTACGTCTAGAATAAATTAAATGAAAATCAATTTAATGCTGTCCTTGAATATCGTCCTTTATTGTTGTAGCATTTTGTTAAAGTTTTAAGTTAAGTTTTAGTTTCTACGTAAAGTTTTACTCTGCTCTTATTATATTATTACTCTAGAAAAGGCCGATGACAGACAAAGTTATTTTCGAACTTTTTAATAATGTTTTCGTCCGGAGTAAGATGATGTAACGCCATAACGTTTTCTATTAGAACTTACCAATACCTATGTTTACGGTCGTCGTACACTACGAATTTTGATTACTGAATCATCAATATAATCCAAAATAATGTAATCCAGGACAGTTTCATTCCTACAATTGAGTATATCTCATATATGAGTCTGTGATAGTTGATATAATGAAAAGCTTGTTACTAATAAATAACAATTGCATTTAAGTGCTTGCCTATAGTATATAGAAATATAATTTAAGTATTTATATATATTTAAAAAATAGACTAGCTAATCTAGCAACACGTTTAGTTACGAAATTATTGTCATCGATTCTTAATAAATCTATTAAACTTCCGATTATTAATTCAGGCGTCCGGAAGTGGATCAAGAATGAATAATATATATATGTATAAATGTATTAATGGATCACCGTTATCCGATTATAAATGAATTGAATATATATAAAATGGATTGTTTTGTTTTGTATTTCTTATTCTGGAAATAGTTATAATATGGTGGCATAATTATCACAAGAAAGAAATGCATGGAACGAGGAATAGGAATAGGAAGATAGATTCAAGAATGAGGAGTGAGACATTTTTTTTTCGTTTTGATGGCCGCTGTTAGCCCGAGGGCTTTTACCTATATATGTACAACTTATAGCTATCTAGCTAGTCCGATATAGTGTATTAAAAGTGGTTATGGTGTATTTTACTTAGCTCTGTTTTGTACATAGTGAAAGAAACATACGTAGCTGCTACGTGTTATATATTATAGGTTTTCTCATAACAGGGTAGCGGTCCAAGCCGAGGCTTCCTCGCGGAAGCCCTTGTGCTGGTTACCCATATATAGAGGTCTCGACTGAGTGCCATAAGCACTCGGCCACATCTCAACTCGGTAAAGCTGTAAAATCCTTCGGACTAACAGTGGTCATCGGCAATAAAAAAGAAAAGATTGTTTTTGTTTTGGATAGCTTACCCCAAATCGTATGATTATGGCAGAACCGTTGGATTGTATAGCGATATACTAGTATGACGCAACCGTTAGAATATATAGTGATATACATTGATGACCATTTCTTTTTATAAAATTAAGGATAAAAATGACCACACTGTTCATATGATGGTCAGCCATGACTGTAGCCCATACACCTACATCTTATCCTCAACAGAGACTCAAGATGTACATACAGTGGTACCTCTTAGGACTGTTATGGAATGCCACGTAACCAGTAACACATCATTATTTAACAGTTGTAGAGCTAAACTTCAGTTTGTTTCTAACTGCAGAGCGAATGGGTCAGCTCGACCGGGGTAAGACCAAGTCCTCATAGAAGACACCTGGTGAGAGTAAATCCGAAGACCTTTATTACTGATGACGAGGCGATCCATCTCAGTCCTCAAGGGTCACAACGAATCTGCATTATGATTCCTTGTCAAGGATGAAGGTAGATGTCATGGGCCGCAGGAATCACTTGCCATCAGGTGAACTGTGTGTTTGTTATAATCAATGTAATAAAAAAAATCAAGCAAGAGTGCACAAAAGATATGTTGAGTTCGAAGTTCTATCCGGTGTCAATAGAATCTCGGAATACCTTTTTCCCGTAAATGAGTACCCGGCATCCTAGCAATTAGCTCGCAAAACACAGTAGATTGTCTGTTAGTGGTTTATCTAGCATAACACAAACAAAGATAACATCATCCATTGATACCAAAACTCGTGTCAACAATGCCCTGTATCCCAGATACTACATCTGAACTTTCCAGTGATGCGTTTGCGCATTACATAGGATTACAGGGAAGGCTAACGGAACTATAATCATATAGCATCGTCATGGTCGAAATCGGCGTGGAAGACATTGTATATAAATGTATATTTGATAATTTTAGTTTAAATTTTATATTATCCTTTTTTAATTTTTTAAAGATATTTATCTTTATATTTTAATATAGCTCATAGAATTAACTCATTTCTACCTAGTGAAGCCAAACCCCACGCATAATTTAGCTGTACCATGAATAGGTTAGGTTACATACAATAAATTTAGGGACTTTCAAGAAAGGAGCCTACACCTTTCTTAAAGGTCGGCAACGCATTTGCGGCTACTCTGGTGTTGCGGATGTTCAATGACGGCGGTGATCACTTACAATCGGGTTGCTTGCCCGTTTGTTACCTATTGGATAAAAAGAAATAAAAGGTTGTTTCGATCGAGGAAGGCACATGTTTGCACGTAACAGGTCTTGTGAGTGAAAGGAATTCTAGATCATATTATTGGTGATTAGGTGTTCCATCATAATCAAATGATTATGTTGGATATATTATTATTGACTATATTACAAGACATTATGATTACTTATCGACGATGAATGTTAATATAATGAGGATTTATTTCCGATCATTAACCATCAGGTGAACTGTGTACTAGTGCGTCACCCATATTATCTTCTTTTGTTTCGTATCCACGATCGCATGACCCTTAGTGGGTACAATTTGCTATCATTAGATTGGGAGAAAAGTTTTGATAATTTATTATTTCTTTTTAAGAGTTCCAAGAAGCTTTTTATTTTTGAGGCATTCCATCTCAGTTGTCCGGGGTTTGCAACGAATTTGCATCAGATGTACTGTGTGCTCGTTTTCCCCAAATAAACTAATTGTGGGATTTCGGGTCTGAATTTTTTGTTAAAGGAATGTCCCACATCCGAATCTGCTCTCGATCATATTACACATGCATTGCATCGGACTAGGGTACTATACAACTCAGTGTTTGCGCGAATACCTACAATGCTATAATATATTCTGCGGAATTGATGTCATCCGGCAACAAGCGTTATAAATGTCCCATATCGTCTTGGTCAAAATCGATCTGGAGGAATTAATTTCACAACAAAACGTAAGAAGTTTTACTACAATGTTGAAATCGTTTCGAAACAAGGAAAGTTTTAGACCGACATGATTTTGCGAAAGAATTATTAGAAAGTTAATTGAGCGTGAAAACTTGGAAAATACCGAGGTCGATACTTAGGGAATATCGAGGATAACGAAATCTTTGCAATGCTCCTTATGTTGAAATCTTTAGGTATTTATAAACTAAGATCAATAAATGTTAATACGAATCAATAACGTTTGACCTTGTTCATTTGCGTATTACGCGTATTAAAAGGCAAATTAGAAAGGTTTGTTTAGATTCAATATTTCTTTTGCTTAATTGAATGATATTAAACGTTTAACTTTGGATTATAAATCCAAAGTTAAACGTTTAATATAAGTATCTGATAATATAAGTATTCTTTTACGTATGTTGTTTATTATAAATATTTAAGGGTACATAAATATATAATAGAATATTTTTGTGTCTACAAAATTTTTCAAGCGAAGCGTATGGTAGTATTGAATTGTGTGGTTTGAGTATGTGATGAGGAGGGATGAGCGGATTGTGATTAAAAAAGGGATTAACATGAATTTGGAAATATATCAAAAGGTTTAAACAATGGTATGGCCACGATGAAGCTTAGGTAGGCCCGACCACGTAGGGGAAGGAACACGCCCTCTTAGATTACGAGCGTAAAATAACGATGCTGTGTTTCGTTTTATTAGTGTCCCCTACACTCCGGAGACCCAATTAGTGGTAGCGAAGAAATCCATTGTAGTCCTCAGGAATGAAAAAGCATGTGCAATTTTAGTTGAACATAGGATAGATACCGATGCAGTTTTAATCAAATAAAAAAGGCACACTAAATTAAAAATGGATAAAGGCAGTTATCAATTTTTACCAAATAATGAGAAAAGGTGACATAAATAAGGAAGGTACTACTCTTCATTGTATAATAATATAAATAACTTAAAATTTACTGCCTTAATGACTCCCTGACTTAATGCCTTTTTGGCATTCCCTAACAGTCAACCCTTGACATGGAAAAACGTTGACTCAAGTATAGACAATAACTCAAGTAAAGAATAACATACATTCTACTCGTATTCAAATATATCTTTCTATTGACAAAATAATTATATTTGTTTTATTATTCAAAATTATTATGTAAGTATACCGAATTGAAATGTAACAAAGCAATAAGATAACAATCATCTCAATCTCGAATTGATTATTGTTTTATACTGTTCCATTTTACTCTCACGCTCCTTTAGAAAACGAATGGGTTTTTAATATCAAACAAAGAAGTTTGCCATTCATTATTGAGCTGTGTGAAACGGGCATACATTTTTCACATTGCGTCAACCGTGTCAAATAACAAATCAATTGAAAACATGAAATGAAATATATAATTATCTGCACAGATATTGAGCGCGCTGAAATATTTCCTATAGATTCCACTATATGCACTTATTAAGAAAGTATGTCTAATTAAACACAGATTGTAGAGCAAAAAAGCGAATGCAACGTCCGTTACTTCGAATCACGGCAAGCGGCAATGATAAGATGCGCGTTATGGCAACGCCCTTGCGTATTATCTCAATCTGGCAATGAAACACTAAAATTAAACTAGTGAATAACAACGCCCAAAGTATCATATTTTACAGCTAACGTAGTTACAACCTGTTGTAAACAAAAATATTTATACTATTAATATGTTATTTTTTTATGTTTCATATACTCCTCTTACATGATTCGACATACTCCTATAGATGCATGCGATGGTTACGTACTGTAGCGAATACGCTCGTAATCTGTTACCAGAAGCAAATATACTTTATCTTATGTAGACATTACTAATAAAAAAAACTGAACTGCGTTCAGGTCAACGTTCATAGTAAAAGGTATAAAATAATAGTTTTAATGTAAAACGTTAAAATTATTTTTTTGTTTGTAAGTATTTGAAAGCGAAGGTATAATGCAACATTCTCACAGAATACCACTGCAAAATTTTATATGGAGATATTGTTAGAATTTGCTAGGTTTTGGTAGATTTTAGTAGGTTTTTGTTGGTTTAGAAAAGGTGATAGGCATTAATAGGTTTCGGTAGGTTTTCGTTAGGTTTTGATAGGTTTGCTAGGTTTTTGTAGGTTTTGGTAGTATTTGGTAGTTTTAGTAGGTTAAATAAGGATAACGTTGGCTTGGCTTCAGTCAGCGACACACACAGAATACGATGTTCGTACATGTTTCGTAAATTTAGTGCTCTGGAGCTCCGATAGCGGCTAAACGAGACTCTCCATTTCAATCCTGGTGCACCATGTGCATCTTGCATCATGAGGATGTATGTAGATGTCATGGACCACAGTTATGATTACCACTTACAACGAGGTGAACTGTGTGTTCTTTTGTCCCCTAATATTATATATAGAAAAGTACTTCGCGAAATTGTAGCTTAAATTATAATTTAAGGCTCCAGTGTGTTATATTTTTATTTATTTACATTTTTTTACACATACATAAAGTAGAATAGGAATTAATTTAAGCAGCATATATATAACCTCTGAAAATTGTATATATAACACATTTCACGAAATATCAGTCAGTCACTGTCTTTAAAAATATAGAAACTCCTTAAAATTGCCTTTGTGCGAGAAAGATCTTACTTCCCTTCAAGTTGCACCTAAATTAGTTGAACTTCAAATAGTTTATGAACATTCAATAATTATAGTTGTTTGATTCTATTTGAAAATCTCTTATTTAACACTCTTTAGTATCGGTCCATATTATTGAGAAGACAAAAGGTCAAAGTACAGAACGCAGCAGATATATAAAATACGAGTATACATTGGAGGCAATCCATTATACCGATAGGATCGTCTTATACTTATGGGGTATTTAAAGCTTTAGCTTGGAGAGCAGCTTATGATAGTCAAAATATTATGACTAGAATTTAACAAGACATTTAGACCCATGTTGAATAAAATAATCTGTTAACCTAAGCAGATCGGTTTGGAATAGGAATGCATCAGTTGTTAATAATAAAGATGTCGAATTGATATTCTTACCCGTTTTGAAAACCCAATTCATCAGTATCAAGTAGCCTCTCGAGAATAAAGAAAAACCAAAGCGTTTAATATACTCGTATCCACGACGATCTTTTCAGATGATTTAAATTGTGCGGGATATATTATAGCGTTGTATTATGCTGTATAGCAATGCTCTATCTCTATAGCATTATACAGAGGCACTCGCTCCTCATTCTCATCTTTATTACGATGTGTAATAAGATCGGAGAGAGGTTGTGATGCTGTGTCAGAAACACTTGACATACATAAACCACATGGTCACATGACATTTATGGATTGGTATAAAACAAAATTGGATGCAATACATAAATATTGTACGTCGTCTGGTAATCGAATGAACGTTACGTACTCGAATCACTAGTCCACGTAGTTGAAATATTATTTCAGATGTTTTAGCTATCTTTCCAGCTCCTAAGAGTATTGGTTATTTATTTAAAAATGTCAAATATAATGCTACCTCTTGTATTTCCTTTGATTTTACCGGTATATCACACACGGCACTAGCCTCGAAATAAAGGTCCCCCACAATGAGGAAAATATCAAAGCAATATTTACTCAATTATATTCCGAGCACGTACCCTTTTGTAGTACATACCTTCGTATATACGTAGTAAGTCAATTTTAATGCTATTAAATAAAAAAAAATCAACACATACCAATATAAATATACTTCAGTAAGTTGACGCGTTTGCAACGTCCAGCGTTTTGATGATTGGTTTTCGGGTCATATTGAACACAAACATGTGAATGCCCTGTATAGTAAACACTGTATCCGGGCACCGTGTATACTGTTGACTCCGAACCATTATATCCGGGTTGAGAGTTCGATTCACAGCCGTTTAACAATATTCGTGTATATATAACAATACAATGTTGGTTTTCTGATCTCGGCATGTTACGTATGTGTAACATTGCATCGAACCTTCCTCCGTTATTGCACATTCATTACAATAAAAGATGAGTGAGTCACGACAAGTGAGTGTTCCTGTTTTTAAACAAACCCAACGTTATAATATATTTTACGCAGTTGAGTATCGGCTGGTGCAATCAGATGTCGCCGAGGTCGAAGGCTTTATATTTATCTTGAAAATTTTGTAAAATATATGTGATGTAAAATCTAAGAAATAATGAATGGAACGTAAAATGTCGTGCAGGACTGCAGTTACTAAAGTTCAAGGTGTCTGCTACTGTTTTCGCCAATTCGCCCACCCAGCGGAGCGATTGTAGCAAAGGAAAATTGAGCAAGGTTATTGTATTTAAGATTATCTAGAAGACTGTCCGTTGCGTTTATAAGAGAAAGCAGGTTAAGATATAAAATATGGATGATGATTTAGAAATAAGAATGACGTTCGACGTTATATTTTTTTTGACGTTATTACGATCAATAGCTTCCGCCATCCATCATGACGTTTGTGTAGTTGTGTAGTTATAGGTATGTAGTTGTGTAGTTATAGGTATGTAGTTTTGTAGTTATAGGTATTTAGTTGCCGCGAAGAGAAAATTGCATTATCTTTGCTAGTAATTAGATGTCAATATCTGATTTACTGCTCCTTTTATTTCATTTAAATATATGAGATTTCTCGTACTGCCTTATATATGAGACAAATAAAATATATAACTAATCAAATTCAAAACGTTATGGTCTTTCTTTTTAATTACATTGGGAGTTACAAACTAGCACAGTGCACCCGATGTTAAGTGATTCCTGCAGCCCATGACATCTACATTTATCCTTGACAAGGAATCGTAATGCAGATGTAATCATCGTCAACCTTGAGGATTGAGATGGAATGCCTCATCACCAGTAATAAAGGTCTCCAGATCTATTCACTCACCATACGAAACACAGCAGCATTATGCTGGTATTTCACGCCGGTATTCTGTGAGGGCGTGGTCCTACCCCGGTCGAGCTGACCAATTCATTCTGCGGTTAGAAACAAACTGCAATGTAGTGTCTTTACCATAATGTATTCTGTCTCTTCCAGAGAATTACTTTTCGTTAATGTTTAGGATGACAAACCTGGTGGTAAGTGACTTCTACGGCCCATGATACCCACATTCATCCACTTCACTGCTTCATCACCGATTCTAAGGGTCTTCGGATCTCAACACTCTTATATGAGAGCGTGATCCTTCTATGGCCAAGCTGACCCATTAATACCGCAACTGAAATACCTTGCTGATACCTTAGGCCGGCAACGCATCTATAGTTCCTTTGGTGTTGCGGTTGTCCATGGGCGTCGATGAGCACCTCGGCGTTCCCGCCGCTTCTTTGCTCCCTTTTCTCTATAAAAAAAAAAAAAAACTGCTGAGTGGACCTACTACTGTTTGACCGTTGTTTATAAGCTTTCAATACATGTGAATATAGTTTTTCTTTTGACATTCTTAGTTTGGTGTTGTGTAACTTGATGCATTGCCTAGACTGGGGAGGAATCAACGCGCGATGTTGGATGAAAGGCAACTGTAGGTCGTTAATACATTAATTATTAAAATTGAAAACTTTTCCTGCCTTTTAAATAACTATTAGAAAAATGATAAAGTTTTACGTAAAAATTACGGATTACCGTCTGTTTCTTAATACACGCTTCGCCCAATAACCACTGACCTAAATCAGATGGAGGTTCCAAGAAAACATACAGCTGAACTGGAAGTTACTAATTAATCAGTTAGGTCGTAAATTTAGTTTGTATCATTGTTATCAGTTCGCCGTACGAAAGTGCGTTTTTAAATTTTCAATTTACGTGCGTGAATTTGTGTAATTTTCTAAAATATACCTAAAATATTATTAAACTGTGTGTAATTGAATCAAATCTGGAGATTTAAAAAAAAAAAAGCGGATGTGGTAAAGCCCAAACAAACAACATTTTTAGAAATTTTATATATGATACTAAAAGTAGTGTCGCAGTAGGCAATAGGTTGTCCGGACCACGATTTCAGAAATAGCAGCATACAGTAGTAGTTAAGCGTAATTTTGTTAATACCTGAAAAACAAATCTGAGACCTTATTATATTCTACCTTAGTCCTAAGAGGTGATGATGCATCCATAAAAATGATGAATGAGTTCACAGGCCGCTGGAATTACTTACCATCAGATGGACTGTGTGCTCTTTTGTCACTTAAATCATAAAAAAGTCTCAACTTAAATCCTTACAGATAAGTTTCACTGCGTTGTGATAAAGAAGTGGCCGAGACAGAATGAGATAACTATATAAACCACGTGTATGATGTCATGAATAAAATCTAGATGGAAATAATAAATAAAAGTATATAATAAAAAATGAGCTTAAATGAGTACAAAGAAATAAGTTGGTAAAGGCAAGGTCGCCCGTTGTATTATGGTCGTCAGTTAAACTCGTTTCGTGTTGTATATATCAACAGCAAGCGAATTAAGTGTCTATTGTTATTGTCATAAAATTTAAATACCGATAGATATTATTTGTTTTGTATTGTTATCTTTATTTGTCTTCGGATATAGCATTATTATGATACTTTTTTTGTAGGTTATAGAAATAAAAAGATTTTACCATCCAATAAACAAACTTGGAACATATTATAGCCAGTTTCTTGCAGCAGCGTGGCTCGACCACGTTATTATTATTACGTATGAGATTGTAACTGTTATGTATTTGTTAGCCCTCATCGTATATCCCGATTGAGGAAGACAAGACGCCAAGCGTTGTGCAGTAAGCTGCCACTGAGCCGACTGGATTTGAGGCAAACGGTGAACCAAACATTAATCGATTATCGGATTATCGGACGAATCGATAATTAATCGGATCGAATCTCTAAAGTGGTGGTAAATGCTCCGACCCGTTTTCAGCGAGTTCTGAGGTACCTCAGGGTTCACATCTTGGTCCTTTGTTATTCAACATATTTATCAACGACATAGGATATTGCTTTCATTACTCACATTTTTATTTATTTGCTGACGATTTGCAATTTTACAACACGGTTAACACTATTGCAGATGCGGGTCTCCTACAAGAGTACTTAAACCGCTTGGTTGATTGGCGTGACTCTAATTGTATGGAGTTAAATATTTCTAAATGTTACTGCATGCGGTTTTCAAGAAATATAAATAATGTATTTACTGCAAATTATAAAATAAAATCGCAAAACATAGTGAGAGCAAACACAATAAGAGACTTGGGGTGCAGCTTGATGTTAAATCAAAATTCAATGCTCATATCGATAAAGTGTGCTCCTCTGGTTTCAAAAACCTAGGTTTCATTCTTCGCAACTGTAAGGACTTCAAGTCTTATAAAACCAAAATACTTTCTTCAACTCGATTGTTCGCTCTGGCTTGGAGTATTGTAGTATCGCCTGGAATCCATTTTATAATGTCTATGTCAAAAGGCTCGAAAGCGTTCAAAAAAGATTTTTGTGGCACTTGCCATACTCGGGTAACTTACGTAAGGTTCTTTCGTCATACAGACAAAGATTAAATTATTTTAAAATAGCCTCACTCGTGGACCGAAGACACATGCTTGACCTGACATTCCTCTATAAACTCATAAATGGCATTATTGACACTCCTGACCTCTCCTCCCTAGCTTTCTCTATACGGTCGCGGTTACCTAGACCTTTTCGATTCCAATTATTAAGATGTAGCGTAAGCAGATCGAACTTAGGTAAAATTGAATAATTAGAGAATTTAACATATATGCAAAGTCTAATTGTATATGTGTTAAATTCTCTAATTATAAATAATAATTATATAATAATTAATCTTTTTCTTCAAAGCATTTGCACGTTTATAAAGTCTTCAATCTATAACTATTAAGATATGGTTTTAATTTTTTTTTGTAGTTCTCGTTTTTATTTTAATTTAAATTTTTGTTTAATATTACCTTTAATTTTTTTTCTTTGTTACATTTTAATATTGTCACTCGCCATTTATTATTTGTATGCTGTCTTCACCTTTAATTACGATGGCACTAACCACGAAACTATTCCAATGTTTTTGTATTTTCGGATTGTAAAAATGTGTGTGTTGGTGTTCAATAAATAAATAATTATTAGCACGTTATAGTCTAAAAAACTAAAATATTTTTTTACCAAAGAATGCGACTAACGTTATTAAACTTACAAATATTCCAGTTAACCAATCCAATTAAGCTTAAACGCTTGCGATTGGCAACGATTCATGACTTAATAGTCAGTCATACAGCCTGATAGTTTAAAGGACGTTCTGTGAAAATTAAAGTCGTCGGTTTAAATATGCCATTTGACTATTGTGAAATTTTAAGTTTAGTTGCGAGTTATTAAGGGTAATGTTTAATCTTTTTAAAAAATAAAAGATACAGTTGCGGGTAAGAGTGAGAGGTTCACTGCAAATTATTGGTACATATCGCTATGATTTGATATGATTTTTTTTGTATTGAGAGTCAGAAACGAGCTCACAGTTCAGTTGTTGATAAGTGATTCCTTCGCCCCTTGATACTGATCCTCGATAAGGAATCATAATTCATTGTCACCCATGAGGACCGAGACGGAATGCCTCGTCACCAAAAATGTGGATCTTCGGATCCTTACACACACCAAGGTTACGGTCCTATTTACGAGTAATGATGATATTGTGAGGACGTGGTCCTTCCCTGATCGAGTGAGCTCATTCACAACTGCATGTACAAACAAGCTGTGAGTCAAATGTCCTATCGCAGATATCTTTTGACCATGTGCTTACGAAATCTATTCTGTTTCAGATCATTCACGTAACGGTATTCCTGTGCGCGATCACGGCAACTTGTATCGCGCAAACTCAAACAGAGCGGCCCCCGGTCTCCGACACGGCTCTTGAAGATGCACTAAACGACAAACGTTTCATTCAGAGGCAGCTAAAGTGCGCGCTTGGTGAAGCGCCGTGTGATCCCATCGGCAAACGGCTCAAAAGTAATTTTATTTTTATGAAATTGGAGCGTGACCATAAACAAGTTTATCTAATATAAATCTGATAACATAATAATAATACAGAGTGATCCATTTGCACATACTTGACAAGATACCCAATAACCCGTAAGAGCAAAATAGACGCATGTTATATAACTTTTCGCAGTGCCGAATAGATTAGGTAATAAACAACCAAAATATACTATTCGTTTACGTCAAATTAACGTTATTCTATCTATGATTTGATATCTATGATATGATTGGGCATTTTATCTATGATTTTTAAGGACCGATAAGATGAATTGTCTCCCTACTAGTAACTGGGTCTCCGGAACTCTCCAAACGCAACACCACAGAGTTATGCTGCTATTTCAAATTGGTATCCTGTGAGGTTGCGACCATACTCCGGTCGAACGATTTTTTAATAATCTAATTTTCCTTCAATCTGCAAAATTAGAAACATGCTGCATCGTGGCTCTACTACGTACTGATATGAAATTTTGATTTTGCAAATAATAATGTTCTTTTTTTATTTATTTATATCATTGACAGTAACAGACGAGCACACAGTTCACCTGATGGAGTTTCCTGTGGCCCATGACTTCTACATTCATCCTTGACAAATAGTCATAATGCAGATGCGTTGTCGCCCTTGAGGTCTGCAATGCCTCGTCACCAGTAGTAAAAAACTCCGGATCCCTCACTCACTCACCAGACGAAACACAACAAAATTATGCTGCTATTTTACGCTGGTATTCTGCCCCGATCGAGTTGACCCATTCATTCTGCAGCTAGAAACAAACTGCAGTGTAGCTCTACCACTATAATGTTATGAAAGAATTTAATTAACAGTATTAATAATTTTCCAGCACTCGCACCATTGGTGTTACGTGGCGCCTGCCCGCAATGTACTCCGCAAGAGACAAAACAGATTCAACGCACGTTATCTTACGTACAAAGAAACTTTCCTCAGCAGTGGGCCAAGATCGTACGTCAGTACTCTGGCTGAGCACTTTTATTGAGTTGTAAAGAGAAACGTATTGTCAAGGCTGGATAAATTATATGTGTCCGTTTATTTAATGATAAAAAAAAATATCATATTATTATAGTATTTCATATATAAATTTATTATGTCATTATCATGTGATATAGATATTAAATTATATAAAATTGTTTAAATAAAACAATGACCCACTTACTTTGTACATCGACTTTAACGATGACACGTAGAAAAGAAAATGCCTCAATATATCAATAGAATTACTTAACCTTATATTGTAAAATGATTACGTCAATCGCAGACCATTATATTACGCTATTTTAACACTCATTACCGAATATATTGTATCTACAAAATTCCCCATAAGATTATGATTAAATCCTTATATTAAATACACTAGAACTTCTACGTGAAAAAATATTCAGCCCGATCGGTTTATATTTAGCATGACCAAAAAAGTGCAGACGAACCGAAAATTCTTCTGTTTTTATTAAATCGGTAAATAGTTTTTATGACAATAAATGTATAAAATATTTGAGTAATAATAACATATTTAAAGGCTTACATATCATAAAGCAAATCAGCTTAGTAAAAATTAGCTAAAAGATGTAATTTATTTACAATTTTTCAATTGTAAGGAGTCAGTTAACAAATATATCTTATTATATTACAGAAACGTTATATACGGATGATATCCGTACAAATATCCTATTAGGTTTTTTCTAAAAGTGAAAAAAGTATGCCTAAGGATAATTTTTTTTCCAAAAAATGGCATTTCTCTGACACCATCTTTTCTTTTTTATGATGTTAACTATCCTATGCGTATAATATCTTCTTAATATTAATATGTTAACATCGAAAGTTGCATCTATTTTTAGTATTTATTATAAAATGAGGGCAATGAAACTTATATCATTAGAAAGGTGCCACAGATGTGCACAAAAAATAGCATGTGTGTCTGTTATATAAAATGATGGTCTTAAATAAATTATTTAAAATACGAGTTTCACTTGAACTGTTCCGGTGAATCCAAAGATAACTAAATAAAAGACAAATCCCCAGTTCTTGGTTGGTTATTGGATAACACGTCCCCACATAGACACATGCGAAAACATTAAATCTTCGCAGTTGGGTAAATAGGAATTGTATGACCAGAGATTCTACTTGTTAATTGAGACTATAAATTATTAAAAAATATGATGAAGTGGAGTTTTTGCAATGACCAAGGAGAAATTTAAAATACTAAATTCGGTGGCACTTTCATTATGGTTCTAAGCTAAGGAACTTAACAGCACATAAATTTACTACGTTAATTTTGATTAAGTAAAATCTACAGCCATCATAACTAACACTATTTTCAGTTCCAGTGATTTCTATAACTGATCCTGAAGATATACTATTTCTTAGATCTATAAATGTACAAGCAAAGGGTCATAGAACGTTAGATTAACTCCGGCTGTATAATAAATTTTAAACTTCCAGAACATATTGAAGCAGTTAAAGAAGATATTGATTATAATGTAATAGCGTGAAACGCTGGTGTGTTTAATAGAAACTTATTGTTCGAAAAACGACAACTACAATAATATTTCCATATTAAAAATATAATGTTTAAAAATTAAATTAAAAATGTTAAATATTCTATTCATCCCATTTCCTCGTGAAAAGTAATTCGGGCAAATATTTTTTGGGATATAGAAACATTTTATAAAATATCTGCGGTGATTTGATAAAATCACTAATTTTTCGAATCGGTATCATACGAGTATATTAATACTCGTATGATACCGATTTGATTTTGTGAAAGCAAGTCGTCAAATCGGTAAGGTTTTGAAGCTTCAATATTTTATTTGCAACGCATTATTTATACATTTGTTGCTCCAATTGGTTTATATGTTTATAATATTATTATATGAATAACATACAAATGTAACATTCGTGTTCCAAATATCATAGTATCCTTTAAATGTACTTAATGTGTTTTAATAAATATTAAATCTTTACACATCTATGCGTTTTGTATCACGTGCACGTTAAATAGTTATTTTGACTTATTTCAAACTTTTAAGTATATTGCTGGGTGACATTGCAAATAGTATATTTTTACGAGAGATCAAGAGAGAGGAATTCGAACCACCTGTGGAAGTCACATTTGACAAATCTTTTGAAAATTGCCCTAAGATTGCGATTCAAATAAGTTTGGATTTCTGATGAATTCCATCTGTTAATTGTGATAAATGTGAAGTAGTTATGGATTTTCAGCACATACAGATGGAGTAAGTTTCATATTTTAGTAGGAATGGCTCTAATGACTTCGCACAGCAATGTCTTTTTTATACTTAGGTCGGCCTGAATGTTTCCGAATTTTCATGAATAAGACCAAATATTAAAATGTTATGAACTGTAGGGTTCTTTGGATTGTAAGGCCTTTAATGTAACAATAAATTTATAAAACAAAAAAGAATCACTGGTTATACAATTCCTTTAAAATCCTTTAGAAATTCACTCACTAATAGCCTTCAACTCTCTTCGATGTGTATCGCGTCGTATCTCAATCGAAAATCCCCGTAGCCGCGACTCGACCGCATATTAAATGCGCGGTAAAGCGCTCTCGCTTCGGGAAAGTTCCAGTTGAATATGGAAACATCCTATCCTCATGCGTACAGCAATCCCTTTAACGCATCATCGAAAACATTCTGAATCGTTGTCAAACATTACCATCTCATTCTATCACGTGTGTGTTGCTATGCTGCTCAGATTTCCATTTTAATATAATTGCATTCGTTGGAACCGTTGTGTGAAGCAGTGGTTCCGTCGCTTCCGGGTTTGTAAATCGTAAACCTCTACGCTAAAATAGATTTAATAAAAATAAATTAGCTTTGTGGTACTCCGGCGCAAATCGGATGAACCTCGGAGCGCGTCGCCACAATTATAGTAGTAGTAACGAAAGGTCCGATTTCGGATTTAGTCTCGTATGATTCGTACGAGTTGATCTGGCACACCGAGTTCACATAGTTTGTATATGAGCCCGTTGTGCCAGACCTTGTCGAACGCTTTCGCCATGTCGAGGAAGAGTGCCCCGGTTTGGTAGCCCCGAATGAATTTACTGTGAATGTGCTTCATGATGTGGTGTTCGTGTTGTGTGCATGAGTGTTGGATGCGAAACCCGAACTGCTCATTGATGGGTAGCCCTCGGGAAAACATGAAGTCCTTGCGACGGGCAAGGATGAGCCTTTCCTACACCTTACCCAAGGCTTTGAGTAGGCTTATGGGTCGGTAAGCTGATGGATCGGTTGAGTGTTTCGAGGCCTCAAACATCTCTATGACGTCGGCTTCCTTCCAGGAGTTCGGGAAGGTGCCTTTGGACATAACTGCGTTGTAGATTATCAACAGTATGTGTAGAATGAACATGGGTAGGAGTTTGATCACCTCGTTGGTGATACCGTCGCGGTCTTGCGTGGTCACAGGTTTTTAATTATAGACGCAACTTCAGTGCATGTAACGTTGAGTAACGTAATCGCGAGGTGGTGGTTTAGGCCTCGCTGTCAACCATTGCAAGGTGAGCGGCATCGATCGGTAGGGTGCTCGGTGAGCATTGGAGCTCGAAACTGTTTGCCAGACATTCGGCTTCTCTTCCATGGTGAGGGCATGAACTGCCAGGTACTTGTGTCGTTGACTAAAGATATGTTCCTAGGAATAGCATCTAGGTGCGGTCCTGCAGTGTTCCTGAGTCGGTGCCAGTCTAGGGCTGAGGGCTAACCGAAGAAGAACAGGGCGATGATCGGAAACGAACTGGTGGATTACTTCTACCCCTTGTATGGCGAGGTTGATGTTCTTGCAGATGGCAATATCAAGCACATCCGGTGCGTGAATGTGTATGGAAAGTGGGTAGGCGTAGAAGGCGCTACGACATCGAAGAAGAGTGCGTCGCTTAGCGAGTCAAAAGCTAATAAGCTAAGGGTTCATTTTAGCTTCATTTCACCAAGTGCTTACAATTGAAGTCACATGCCATAAATACTGATTTGCCAAGGGATAGGAGTGCCACGAAGTCGCTTTGTAATATATGAGCGTTGCGTCTGTAAGGCAGGTAGACGAACGCGATTGTGATGGGGGCCTCCAAAAGGATAGTCACACTCTATCGATTGGTTTTTTCTTTCTGGTTCAATGTGGTTTCCGGTACTGGGTGTACCGGTTTTGTCAACTGTCACGATATTATAGACGGCCAATGTCTGTTCTCAATTAAACTTTTTTTATCAGTTTACGGCACCATTTGACACTCAGTCGTTTGTGTACTTCCGTTAAATCATGCGGCATCTATCGAGTGCAAAGCTTCCGAACCTTCAGATGCACATGCAAAATGTTTTGCACTTAGCTCATTTCAATACCAAATACAGTACAATGAAAAAACAAATGACAGTCTCACAAATTAAAAAGTAATATGTTCCCAGAGAGTTCCATTTTCGAATTCCGTAATTGCTTTTTTTATTGTAATTATTTTGTATTATATTGTTCCAGAAACTTGCAGTAAGCACGTGGGGAGTTTTATAGAAGTTCAATAGGCAGAAATATATATTTAATTTAGTATGCTCGTATATATTTACTAAAATGGTTGTAGATAAAGAAATGATGCTGTGTGACAAGTGGTATAGGATACAGTGGTCAATTTAGTACTGAAGAACTTAGATGTAATGAGCGTTTACGCACCACACGTAGGCTACAATACAAGTGTAAAAGAAACTTTCTTTTTCACACCAGCTTGTAATTTTTATAGAGTCGCCCATAAACATCCGCAACAACAAGTCGCTATTGCGTTGCCGGCCTTTATGAAAGGTGTAGGCGGTTTTCTTGAAGGTCCCTAGATTGTATCGGTTCGAAAATACCGCTGGCGATAGATGATTAGATAGATAACAGCTAGATTTTAATGTCCTAATTAGTGAAAGAGCAATAATTTAAGTAGTAAGTTAGACAGGGCATGTAACTTACCTAGAACGTATTTCAAATTTTTGTTATGTAAACTGAATAATATGAACCTCGTTAAGTCGTAAGTCTCAGTAAGTAGAAGATAAAAGCTATTCCCTTCCGTGCAAGCTCTAAATACGAAACGAATCTATAAAAACGCTATTGCATCATCCATATGCAAAAGTTTGATGATTTTTCATCTACAAATTTTTCTACATGTGCATTCATTAAAATTTCTAAATTGAGTTCCTTATGTGTCCCTTAAATCTGTGCTTTGGCTCATTGTTTACGTTAAATTATCGGACAGTACTTATATTATATATTTATACTATTTAATTAGTTGGCTATCAGGAATCGTTAGAACATAAGTACTAAACGGAAATTGAAAACTATACCTGTACGTGTAAAAGTGACGTTATTATTAGATAAAAAGGTCAGAGAAGCTATTAACACACTAAGTACCAATATTTAAAGATCTAGGTACACATACGGTATTTAATCGATTTATTGTTTAATCTTGAAAAAACTATTGATAACAATTTTACAATTTCTTTAGTCAAATGAGGATAAAACATTATTTATAACTTTAGGTGCCTCTATATTTATAAATTATTATTAAGTCAATTAAGTCGAGTTTGTATTCTATTCAACTTGAAAAATTTATGTCGAAACTGTGGTCATCGTTATTTTAGGAATTCTCTTAAAATACGAGTTAAATAGATTCCATTGCATAAAACAGTCGGGTATTCCCATCGTAGGTACACCACTCCCGAAATGACAACAACATGCAAGAAACTAAAACCCCATGTTAGTCGCCATCAGTGTGGACGAGGGGTTGCAGGTTCTATATTTAGAACTAAATTACAACCCTCCATCGTTTTGCTTAGATAGCCCGTTCCGGGGGTTGCATAAAGTTTTATATGTCTAGCACTTTCGCGGTACTATCAGGAAAAAACGAAACCACTTCATGCCATCATTTATACTTTTAGAGCACCTACTCCGACCACTGCGATCCCAATGACTCTTTATAACATAGAGGGACCGTTAACAGGAGTGACAGCGCGACGGCGGCGCCGTACAAGATCTCTTCTCTCTCGATCCCACTCAGTAGCCTCTCTTTTGGACCATTATAGAGGATACGGTCCACGCCAATTCCCTGCGCAGCATCTGCGACACGATTGCTGGCAGGGACGGGTTCTGTCCGATGTGGTTGACCAAGATTTGCCGCTCGGCGTCCTATTCTGGGCAAGTAGCGAGCATGTGTGATCAGGAATCTTGGTCATTTCTGCCGCAGTAGTGGTAGTTCGCCGTCGCTTCTTGACTTGCGTGGATACATTGAAACCTTGTTTGGTTTAGGTTTTATTTCATTATGTTTAAGTATACAACAAATTATACTTTCACATTTTAAATAGACGAAACCTTACCTTTATGCTATGGTACTAACACATACACAGCATTAAATATTGATTTTTTTATGCTTTTTAAATTATATTTCGCCTTGCAACACTGCCTCCCCCAAAATCATTTCATCTCATATGTCACAAAGATTCCGATGCATATTATACTTTTCGAATGATATTAGATATAGCTTAATTATCATTTAAAAGGAACACGTTTCTTTAAGGGCCTCTCTTTCATATCGTGTTTTTGTATCAATAAATCATGTTGTTACTTATTATTTTCATGAACATTTCTTCATCATTATTTTACTTTAGTATGTTGCATTCGAACCCACTCGTAGATATGTATGCGAGTAAAATATTTAAGTAAACAAGTTTTCTGTATAACATAACTTTTTGAAACAAAGCTTCTAAGCCCATGTTTGTGATAGTTATCCAAAGTAAATTCACCTGAAGCGAAATGAGCGAATTTGGCGACTCAAACCTCCTTCGCTGGAAAGCGCGTATTATTGCCTATGTGAGAAAGCGAGACGTTGAGAGTGAATTTGCAGGGACACCTATTATAAGTAATTATAAAATCCAAAATCCATTAAGAGTCACTTATTAATGATTTGTGATAAATGTATGAAAAAATATGCATAGCAAGTCTGGAAGGTGTATTTCCTTACATACTTTTGTTTACAAATGTTTCAGAGGCAGTTCCATAATTATGCAAACACGTTCAATATTAGTTTGATAATAATATCTGGGTGCGAATTTTCCAAACACTTTAAATATTTATATTTTTTTACTGCTAGCAACATAACAAAAGTTTACATTATTATATTGGTATGTGCTGACGCTGCCGTTGTCTCGGTTTCCGGTGAAGTAAAAGACCATCTTTTTTATATATGGTTACAGTGTGAAATATTTAAACTATTTATATTTGTTAAATTATATAGTAAATTAATCAATAATATATATGACTAAGTTAAAAATAAATGTTATTGCTGCTTTTATTTATTTGATATTGTATTTTTAATCAGGGCTACCATCTTAAGGAGCTTAAAGAGTAATATCGTACGCAGTCGGTGAATTTATTTACAATTAGTATTTTGCTAGTTTATTGACAAATAAGCAAGTAAATCACAAGAATTAGGTTGCTATAATATTGTACATATAACATGTGGTTTATGAATAAAGTGTTATTGTCGATTTAGAGGATGTTATGATAACTGATCTACTCGACCTATACTGCTAAAGAATAAAATATGGTTGTGCGTTTCGCCTGAGCAGATAAGTGGTGATGTGTGAACAGTCCGAAATTAATTATTTGGATGGGGAAGTGGTGTGGGTGAAGCTGGGCTCATGCTGGTGGCCCGGCGAAGTGGTAGGCCCTGAGAAGCTGCCACCAGATGTCCTGCCATCGTTTAGGAAGCCTCCGATTGCAGTTGTCAAATTTTTTCAAGAAGACACTTTGTAAGTTTACTAATATAACCTGGAAGATGCTAATGATTCATAAATACTGTTAAGATTTTCATTAATATTGTAAAAGCTTAAACTTTTAAGCTTACGTTTTGGCAATAATTTTAGAACCTCTAAGAATATTTACATAGTATTTATTTCTACATAATCATCCACATTTATCATAAAGGTTTTCTATTACTGAGACTAATAATATTTAGTAAGATCTTACATAAGGTGATTAATTACGGTTTTTTTTTTAATTATATCTTTTTATTATTTTCAGTGAATATGTGAAGAATATTAATTCTATTTACAAATACAACTGCAGTCGGAAAACTGAATTTATCAACAAGGGACTGTGTAAGTGTACTTTTTTCATAATTAATTGATTCAGATGTTTGTAGGTTATTTTTACTTTTATCTCTTTGGTATAAAAAAACAGGTCCACTTGTTATATGATTTAGTTGCATGTTAAATACTTCACTTAAATAAAATATATATAACTGTCCTTTTTCTTTGTGCTATTTAGCCTATTGTGCTAACAACTGCATGATTCAGTAGTAAGGTAAGCAAACTGTGTCACAATTCAATATCTGAATAATTTTAATAATTTGAGCATACTATATTTTTTTGTTTTAACTAATAATAATCTTCTAGCTCTTTATCTTTAAATTGAGAAATATATTTTTAATGTTAATTTAATACAAGCAATTTTAAAATATAAAATTTAGAATTTAAAATTTAAAATCCCTCCAGATCCAGATTTTTTTAATTTTCTTATTTTTTCTAAGGCCCGCAATTTTTGTTTAGCGCTGACTACATGAAATAGCTTGTATAATTGAAATTAATTATCATAATGTTTAGGTACATAAGAGTGAATCCAGTTGCTCAGTGCTTGTGTTCCATAAAATGTAACACTTGAACTAAAAAGAACTGTGTAGACTTGAGCTGCAGCTAATATTAAGCAGCCATGAACTATATCTATCTTCTAACTTCTTCTCTAAATCTTCTATAAATGCACAAGTTAGATTGGGGATTACCTTCATAGAATATTAGTTAGTACACAGAATACTAGTAGACATACTACTTTACAGAATTGTAGCTTAGCATAGCTGTTTTGAATGATGAGTAAAGGAAGCCAGAGTAATTTTTTATGTGTGGTTTTATATGTTAGTGTCACTATGATTGGTAACTGCATCAATGTGGGTGTCGACAGGCTATAGTGATAGTTTATTTAAAAATAGACAATTAAGTGAAGTACTTAATTTAATCTTATATGATGATGGCTGTAAAATACATAGCAATAAGTATAACAATGATGGGCTCCCTATTCTACATTTGCTTTCTAGAACCATCAGATATGAGTAAGGAAATGGTTACCTACTTTAGTCAGCTCTGTAAGAGGAGCAGAAGACTACCAGGACATTCACAAGTTTTGGAATGAACCCTGCGGGGAAATAGGCTGCAGCTTCTTCTTCATTTAGACATCCTCTGTAAATAGGACTATCTTTGCATTGATGTTGAAAATATATCTATTGAGTGAGCAAAGTCTATCCGGAGGAATATATGGTTGAGACTTACATATCTTCGGGTTAAGAGAGGTGAGATTATCACTACTGCCTCTTTAGATTGTTTACAGGCGGTACTATTGCTTCAATGAGAATTGTAGGATTACTATATACTCATACGCACATTGTTATGTAACATGTAGTAGTGTAACTAAATAAATTCTTCAATATGGAGTAACATTGTCAGTCATGTGTGTCAGTTATGTAAATTACTCCTGTAAGCTTTTCTTTAGGAAAATTCATGAGCGCTAGGATTCCATATCATGAACTTTAAACTTTTATTATACATGGGAAAATTAAATAATGGGAGAAGTATAAATAGGTTAATTTAGCAGCTTAGTTTTATTGTTTTTCATACGGTGGTGAAAGAAACTGACAAAACTATTGGTAAAGAGCAATCCCATGTTAATGCTCAAGGGTCTAACTTGAATAAACAATACATTTGTGTGTCTGTTGGCTTATAGTAAATTAAGTGGTTTAACAAAACAGTGAAGAAAATCTTTTTCTCATTACAGATATGTACAGAACTAAGCATGGCCTCATGGAGAAATTTCCCGAGGATGTTATTAGAGCAGAAACTGCTGTTGGGGGTGACATAAAGATTCTCACTAGGGATGAATTCCAAGAAGAAAAAAAGGAGAGCTATGCAGACCTATTTGGAGATCCAACAAAGAGAACTCCTCTGTCAACTAAACGAGGTAGAGCAATATTTGTTTGTTTATTTAATTTACTTATATACCTTTTTTAATTTCTTTCTGTATATTTTTTTTTATGTTTAACATATCCCCAGAATATCACTTTATGCATAGTGTTTACTCTCACAAGGTTTAACCAATGATCATGTAAAAAATAAAAATTGTTTGAAGGGTTTGGCAAAATTCCGCTGTACAGCTACCAGGGGTAAACGGAGCAAAAAGGCTACGGCAGACCCTACTACGCTCGCTGTGGATTTCTGTAATATCAAGGGACTTCATTCCATCCTTAACGCCGTCCACTACCATCTCGAGACGGTGAAGCCGACCTTGCTTTTTCTCACCGAGACGCATATATCTTCGCCTGCTGACACCTCATACCTCTCCTACCCGGGGTACAAATTGGACCACACGTTTGTGCCGCGGGCCGGAGTATGTGTATACGTCATAGATGATATCTGTTCTCGACGCCTCGGCAGACTTGAAGGTACGGACCTGTCCATCCTTTGGCTGCGCGTAGACAGCGACGACCATCCCCGGGTCTATGCGTGCATTTTATAGGTTCCATAGCGGTAATGCCGACAATGACCGATCACCGACACTGACTCATCGACGTCCAAATGGCTACAGACTCCGTACAACAACAGATCCCATCTGCAGAGATCGTGATACTCCAAATCACGATCACTCAAATCCGTCTTGTTTAAAAAAGTACAAGTCTGCCTCCAGGACCTTCAAGAGTTATTGCCGATTTAAATTTCTTAGAGAAATAGTTTGTTGAATTTAATTTTCTTTAAGAGAATTTCTCAGGCTCTCTTTTTGCATCCAACTCGACTCTTGACGACAGGGGGAACTCACCGCCGACCATCTTGCGGTGTGAGAGCTCTATGCCAGATGTCCCATTTCTGCGGACATCAGTGCGCAAAGCACTTCTCTCCCTGGACATCCACAAGTCGAGTCGGCCTGTCCCTCCAGTTGTGCTGAGGACGTGTGCTCCAGAGTTGGCACCGGTTCTTACGCGTCTTTTTCGGTACTCCTTAGGCGTCGTCCCGAACGCGGGTAGACAGCTTTGGTGATCTCGATAAAAAAGGGCATCGCTCAGATCCGTCTAACTACAGGCCTATTGCTATTACGCCCCTGTTCTCGGAAATAATGGAATGAATTGTAAACTGCCAGCTCATCAGTTACCTAGAAGAACACGAGCTGATAAGTGACCGCCAGTACGGCTTCCATCGGGGTCGCTCAGCTGGTGACCTTCTAGTCTACTTGAGTCAACGATGGGTGCAGGCAGTCGAGTCCAAGGCCTTAGCGGTTAGCCTGGACGTAGCGAAGGCCTTCGATTGGGTTTGGCACAGAGCGCTCCTTTCGAAGCTTCCTTTCTATGGGTTTCTCAAGAAAATATGCAAGTGGGTCACCAGTTTTCTCTCGAACCGTAGCATCAAGGTCACTACGACCTCACAACGACGGCTCTGGCTCCAAACCAGTGAATGCTGGTGTTCCACAAGGCCGTGTGCTGTCTCTTACCTTGTTTCTTCTGCATATCAATGACATGTTGCAAATTAATAACATTCATTGCTATGCACACAGCCTAGGTGACCGTTATACACTGGCCGTACCAATATTTCTCGAGAAAACGTCAATGTGTGCCGGAAGAAACATGCGTCTCAAGTCGAGACTTTGTTAAACAAAGTTTCAGATTGGGGCCGACAAAATCTAGTCCAATTTAACACCACGAAGTTCAACTCAAGTTTGCGCGTTTAACGCTAAAAAGATTCCCTTTGTCGCATCTCCTTTTTAAAAGTCTCCACTTGCTACCCAGTATCGGAATCCTTGGCGTTGACATATCGAGCGACGTCCAGTTCCGCGTTCATTTGGTCTTACCCTCCATGTGACCGCACATGAAGGGTAAGGCCAAATTGGCCTCTAAAAAACTCGTCGTGCTTAATAGAGCGAGGCAGTATTTCATGTCGGCCCACTTTTTGCAACTTTAAAGAGCGCAAGTTCGGCCTCACATGGAATACTGTTTTCATCTCTGGGCCGGGGCACCTAGTACCAGCTTCTTTCATTTGACCGCATTAAACGGAGAGCAACTGGAATTGTTGATTACCAGATACTTTCCGATCGGCTTGATTCACTGGCGTTGCGAAGATATGTTGCATCTCTTTGCCTTTTTTTTCGAATTAACCATGCGGAGTGTTATGAGTAGTTGTTCGGATTAAATCCAGTCGCTGCGTTTAAACATCGTACATCACGACAGAATTCAAAATTTCATCCTCATCATCTCGATGGTTGGCAATCCACCACTGTGCGCTTCACGCGAAATTTTCTGCCACGCACAACTACTCTGTGCAATCAGCTATCGCCAGCGGTGTTTCCGAACCGATACGAGTTAGGGACCTTCAAGAAAAGAGCCTACACCTCCCTTAAAGGCCGGCAACGCATTTGCGTACTCCTTTGGTGTTGTGCATGTTTATGGGTGGCAGTGATCACTTACCATCAGGTGGGCTGCATGTTTGCCGCCTATATTATAAAAAAAATCCAGCAGTGGACTTAAATAGGTCTGTGTTGTATGTTCTATCAGTGCCAATGTAAAGAAATCAATTACTCCAAAGCAAAAAAGCATACTATGCAGTAGACATTTGGACATATATATATATATTATAGATAATAAAATTATTTGCGAGCAGTAATCATTGATTTCTGATATGGTACATTAATTTTTTGAGAGCAATGGTTGATTATTTTTCCTTTATTTTAGCAGTACCTATTCGATACTGACTGTTTACTGACTGTACTGTTTAAGACGGTTTAAAAGTGCTTGTAAACTTAATAGAATTAAAAATAGTATATAGCTGGGGTGTAGTTAAGTTCACCATGGCATATTTCATCAAACATGGAGTTGTCAGCTTCAGATTTGATAGCTCATTTCTAGCAGTAGACAAGACTATTTACAAGAGTAATGATGGTAGCATGTATTCAAAATAATTGTCCTTGTACTTAGTATATATTGTACTAGTGATTCGTCAAAGAACTTCGATATATGTGATGTTCATGACATATAATTAAAGACAAAAAGTTGTCTTCCCGTTAGAACTGTTCATTTCGCATATAAATAAACCCTTATTATTATGATGCATATGGCACTTTCAGATCGTAGTAACAAGGTATATACGGCAACTGGGTGAGGCGTTCGACACATATCTGTTTTTCATTTACAAAAAGAAAAATTAGGAAGTGTAAACCAAAATTAAAATGGTATCACTTATTATCAATTGTAAGGTTCTATACTACATATCATAGTGATGAATGAGCAGTGTATCTATGGTATTAATCTAAAAAGTATATTAGAAATATTAATGGTATGCGGATTTTACACAACTGTAAAAAAAAAGTAGTGTAATTTAATTTAAATAAATAAATTAACAATTTTCCATTGCTTGCAGTAATTTTTCAGAACCATTAAAATATTTTAGCAGTAATATTTAACTATGAAACCTAGTCAATTATGGACCTGCCTTGTATGTTTCTTTGTTTTCCAAACAAAACAATCATAAAAAAAAAAATATGCACTTGAAAGATTTTGTCTAATATTTATTATCCTATTATGTATGGAAATAAATGTCCATCCTCGAAAAAGTCCCAGAAATTGTGCCCATGTTTTTTTGTATAATTTCAGAATCATCACCTTGACAAATTTTATTGACAAGTGAAAGTTCAAATATTAAAAAAATACATTGTCTATTTTATTAAATTTCCATATTATAAGTCAATAAGTATATCAATCTACCTTGTGTCTGAAAATTTCACATTATAAGAACAAATTAAAAATACTATTCGAAAATTGGCCTATTTATTATTTAATGAAGTAACACTTCCATTTATTAAATGTTCCCACTGTTTAACCTTAGGTATATCTCTCATTATTAATGTTTAGTGGAATAGTAGTTGGTCATAAGTTTTGTCACAACCTTATTTAATTTAAATTACGCATTTAAAATAAAGAAAATTCGCGCCATCTTAAAATATTAAAAAAAAAATTTTGTTCCATTACAAAAAATGGATGTTCGAGCTACGGTTAAAAGAGTGCTGAGTGTGACTCGGAGCTTGTCGACGAAATCCAGGGCATTTTTTAAGCGCCTGTAAAAATATTCCGGCCTATGTTGAGGCGATACGCGGGAAAAATAGAAACTGAAAACAATTTTTGAGACGATATTTTTTAAAAAAATTATAAAGTGTATGTGTAGGATTACATATTACGGTAATATTTTCCGGAAAAAGCCTGCGCTAAACCTCATCATAATTTGGAGTATCAAAGCATTCCTGATTAAAGCAGTGGCTGATATAGACATAAACCTGGTACGTGATGCAAGCGATGGCTCGGAGGTTGAGGGCCTGTTTTCAAAATCAGAGAAGACACTTTATTAAAATTTTAATTTACTTTTCGTTATCATAATTTACACGAATCTCAAAAGTCGTACAATTTATTTGATGAAGTGTTTGTGAAAGAATTTATGACCCCACTAGGTATATATTAAGTGTTGAGTGAAAACTTTGCGTTATTAGCGGGAGTGTGATTGTGTGTGTTATTTGTGTAATAACCGTGTGTTAGTCGTGTCTGGGAGCGCCACAACCCGGTTTGATTGTAAAAATGACCTTTTAATATCTCCCTTGTTTCTATGATCCGTAGTGCCACCCCATGTTAAAATACAACAAGTAACAAAAATATTAACATAAGCCTAGATGGGACTATTTCACTATGGAAAAATCCAATAGTTATGGATATTTTTAAACACAGTGACTCATATTCTCAGCCTAGTTGTGTGAGCACATGTTTATGGAAAGTTTCCATTTTAAGGGCTTGTAATATCTACATGTATTTTCTGGTAGCAGTGGAGGCTCAGTATAGCTGTTTAACTTCAAGGTAATAATAAAATGTTAATTTCAATTTAAGAACTTATATACCGGCGTGTTTAGAACTTGGTGAGGAAACCTGTATGAATAATAAATATATAAGAAATGTAAATGTGTGCGCAGAGCATCCGCGCGGTGAACTGATCAACAATTCCCTCAAAGAAGGGATATTGATTGGACAATGGGGCGGCTCCCAGGGCCAAGAGCTACTACGTAGATGAGTTGATAGAAGAATTGAACCTTAAATTTTACAAATGACGAAAAAGATACTTTACATACAGCTTTTTCTGGACGGACTCGAAAAGAAATACGAAAACCATTTTAAATATTTTTATACCATTGTTATTGGTTGATAAATAACGTTAGAAAAGACAAAAAAACACGAGGGCCTCTGAATCCCAAATCCCTGGGCACAAGTCAAGCGCGCCCGTCTATACAGATGACGCGGCCACGGGCTTTGGAGAACATTTTTTTAAGAACAAAAGGTTCATTGAATAATATTAATTGTGATTGTTTCAGTTAATAATTGTTTGCTTTGTGATGTTTTGTTTATAGGAAAAGGTGGGAAAGTACGATCTCCAGATTTATGTAAACTCGCGACACCCATAAGAAAGGTAATTTTAACTCAACATCTTTAAGGTCTGGACACATCCATGGTATGAATTATTTTTGAATTACGATAACCAAACTCACTATTAAATATTACAATAACGTCAAATTATCCTTATATTAGGGAATCCTTTATATGCCAGTGTGAATGAAAATAATTGAACAATTCAGCTGATGGTAAGCGATCACTTCCATTCACACCAACATGTTAAGCGGTAAAGATAAAAAATAAGGACTATTTGAATGACCCATAGGTTACCAGTGATCAGGTCTGCGGTTATTATCCGCAATGAAAGCAATATCATCTCTAAGAATAAAATTAAAAATTATATTGCAAAGTTTCAGCCAATTCAAACTGATTTGAATTTGATCTTTTGAGAGCAACCCTTGAGATGAGTGTCCAGGAGTGGGACATTTATTGACTTGGTACTTTTACTTTTTGATAAGTTTTAATATTCAATAAGTTTTAATTCATTTCAGATGAAGGAGAAAACCAATTATAAAGTACACATATTACTTCAAGGTTCAAAAACTCCTGTGGGTCAATCATTAGATACTGCTTCAACATCATCCACAAGCCGCGCTGGCTCGGAACCAGCTGAAGAAAAAGTTGACACCATTACAGAACAGTCTATTACTACTTTTAACACCCCAACAATGTCTAGCAGTGGCATTTACTCATGTCACGCGTGTCCGTTTACTACGACACGTCTTAATGTCCTTATCATGCATAACAAAACCCACAGTATAACATTTACGCCATACACACCTTCACCAGTGAGGAAAAAAGTTACTAAAGTAAAATCAACTCCAAAACCTCGTAAACTTAAGCACGATAAAAATGATAAAGTAAACAAGAATAATCAGGCTCAGAAACGTTTACTACAAGAAAAGTCTGTTGAAACTGCAGTCAAGAAACTAAAAACTGATGAAGAAATCAAAAGTAGTCTCTTAGCCGATTGGGATGATGTCGGCGAGGATTCAAATGATGAATCAACAATGACTATGACTGGATCTCCCGAAGTTCCCGTGGGTGCAGAGTCACCCGATGTTCCAACGCCAGCTGAATTACCGAGTGCACAGATCCCTGAAGAAACGTTATCAATAGTACGCAAGAGCTCTGATGAACAGCAATTATCAGAAAAGCCCGAATCCTCTAGTGACTCCAAGTACGAATTTTGTGAAGATGAAGACTGGTCGTTAGAAGAGGATGCTGGTAGGAAAATTCCTCGAGTGAAGAATCCATCGAAACGTAAAGACAATGTAAAAAGCCTTAGCGTGGAGGATGACGACGTAGCGAGGGAAGTCGCTGATTTGCTTAATAAAACAAATGTTCCCGAATTGCCATCGGTTCCAGATCCATTGAAAGTGGAGGAAAATTTTCCAGAGCTCTCGGTAGCAAAATCCCCAGATAAAAGAAATGAACCAAATACCGGCGACAAGTCTTCAGAAGTTAATAAATCACAGGAAAAACAAGATGTTCCTGATCAGCCTCCTAAAACGATTTTTAAAACTAAAACATTTTTTCGAAGCAGACATTCTAGAAGTCAAGACGCAATTGGAAAGTATGTAGCAGAGCAATTGAATGCAGCTGAGAGAATGGATTTGTCGGAGGGTGAACTAAATGGTTCGGAGGTTGCGTCATCACCGGAACCCAGAGAATCACCAGTTGAACATATTAAAGTAGCAAGGTTGGCCCCTAAAATACAGCTTAAAAAGATGAAAGCTGAAGCAGCCCAGCAACAGGAAAGAGAGAGGGAAAGATGTATCTTAGACCACAAAAAAGACGATACTTCAAACGGTACCCTAAATATATCAGAAAATGTGACAATAATTCTAAACGATTTTACGGCTGAAAATGATTATCCTGATCCTTTATTGACTAACATTGTTCATGCAAATAGTACATCAGAGGCTCAAAATGTTAGTAATAGCGTATCTGAAAATAAAAAAGCATCAGACCCATCTCTATCCCCAACCTGTACTTTAATGATTAAACAATATGATAACTATGACCAAACCTCAATACAAAACCTAAAAGAAGAAACAGTTGCTAAAGAATTGGACGCTCAAAAGGATATAGTTCATATTGCGACACAAGAGAATAAGACGGAAGCTGAAATTCTTGGTTATGAAAAAAATAAAGTAGGAAATCAACAACTGGATTATGAACAATCAATAGAAAACCGTATGGCTGAAACAGCTGTAGATGCTTTATTAAGCGTATCTCGAGAGGCTGACAGAGTAACAAAGATAATTAGTGACGATCCGCCAGAGGATTTGTTTGAAGATGATAAAGATAACGCCACTGTAAACATAGTTAATGGTTATAATGAAAGTAATAAGACAGCTGATGATTACAAGAAAAAAGAATTTCTAAATTCCAATGATGATAATTGTACCAAAAATCAAATCGTTACTTCAAATGAACTTGGTGTTAAAGAAAATATTACTGAAGACAAAGGATTATATGAAGGCAAAAATGGAGAAACGAAAGACAAAAATGAAGTCACTGAAGAGAAACCAAAAGTCCAGGATAGTATTCAAGAAATTATTCCAGGTAATGTTCCGACAGAATGTGATCTTCAAATAGCCGAAGCACTAATTAATTTGCCATCTACAGCCATTCAAAATAAAACCTTCAGTGAAAATCAGGTTACAATACCACCTTTAGAAATCAAACCACCGGAACTTTGCGAGGCTTTGCTATTGGATGAAAAGGTTGTCGAATCAGTAAATGGGAAAGATGCAATAATTGCTGAAGCTATGTCAGATTATAGTAACGAAAAAACGGAAAATATGGTTAGATTTGAAACTGAACAAGAAAAAAGTGAAAATCTTAATGCTGCCCAGTCATTGGTACAGATGTCTGAGTGCATTGAACACCAAATAAATTTCGTTGAAATTGATTCGGGAAATACTAAAGAGGCTACTTCCACTAACGTAAGTGATCTGAAAAAGCTTGATGCCGTGATAGCACATAATAACGCTGTGGAACAAAAATTAACATTATTATCCAATGAACCTAGCGTAGAAAAATCGAATACTAAATCTATTTCTTACGAAAGTTCTTCTAGTAAATTATTAAAAATCTTAGAAAAGACAACTACACCAAGAGTATCGTCAAATAAAACTATTATAAAAAAACAAGTGATCGTTCCCGGAAAAGAGAAAATATTAAACTTTGACGTTGGTAAGCAGTCATATAAAGGTAAATCCCAAACACCTAAACAGAAGATAATTATTCGTCGAACGGTGCCTAATAAAAATTTATTGAACAACGTTAATGATGTTTCAAGCCTCGATAAAATTATCCTGTCTCGCAGTAACAAACCAGTTCAGGATGGATCCTCAGTACAGACTTACACTATTCAAACTACTCCAGAAACTCCGCCCGATACTAACACGATAGTTATTCAACAGAAACTTAGAAAAGTAAGTAAACCATTAACAAAGATACATAAAATAAAGCCGCAAACTCAAACATCACTCGTTGCACGCGTACAAGAAACAAAGCCACTCGGTGAAAATACCAATGATGAAACAATGTTTGACATTAATTCTATGCCAATTGTATTGTCTGATGACCTATTAACGCCCGAGAATATTGATAAAATGCCAATTGTGATGTCCGACGGGAACATTATAACGAATTCAATAAATCCCCCAAAACTCGTGAAAGCTAAACAAATTGTTGCCGAAAGTGAAAAAATCGGTTTAACACCCATAACCAGCAAAGCGGAAGTGAAAACAATTGTAATGAGTCCATCTAATGAAGGCACTAAAGTCACAACCCCCAATATACTTTCTAAATCATCTAAACTACGAGGTGCGAAACCTATGTTAGTTATAGAAAAAGCTACTGGTAAAAAGAAAATTATAATGACACAATCCGAGGCTACGGTCAAAGAATCAAAACAGGCCACCACCACTCTCATACAGGCTCTTCCTCAGAGTGGAGGGAAAACGGAAAAGTTTATAATTTTACCATCACCGAGTTCACCACGGCCTACCCGGACACAAAAAATAGTGATAGATCCACAAACGGGGAAAGCTCATGTGCTTGTGGGAAAAGGATCAGAAGCATTGAGCGTTCCAGAAAACAAACCTGTTTCGGCCAAATTATTACAGCCATCTTCGGATAACCCTACTCCTGGAAATACCGTGATGATTATAACCAATTCTCAAGGTGCTCAATCAAAAATTATCTTAACACCAGAACACGAAAAGATCTTATTCCCCAACAAAACGAATGTATCACAATTAAAAACTATTACTCATAGAATAACCACAAATCCGGGCGTACAACAAAAAACAGTTGTACCAACGGCCACAACGGCTAAGGGTCAAACTAGAATCGTACCGAAACAAAAAAGTGCAATTATTACCTCAAAAGGACAACTTATTGTTGGAGGACTGGTGACATCAACGCAAAATATAGCTCCAATGCCTGAAATAAGACCAGCTTTAAAGCGGATAGTACCAGCCGATCCAAAAAAAATTGTACAGACTATGCAGAAAGACGCTCCCGAACCATTAATATTCTTTCAACGAAAATCGGGCACTGTAATGCAGTTAACCACTGCACAATTCGAGCATTTACAAAGAACAGGGCAGTTTATATCAAAATCTTCTGCCCAAGAAAATAAGATGGTCCTTCACAAAGCTATCACCATGTCTACTAGCGAACCAGTTGTTCCAAATATGCCGAAGCAAAGGATGAGAAAGGGCGCAGTTGAATCTCACACTTCTTTGAAAAAGACTAAGCACGAGATACCCATAGCCCCTGCCCCTGCTCCTATACCGACGTTGCCGGCTTTAACGCCGATATCTAATATCATGACGACATTACCACCTGTGCATACCACGACTTCTATACCACCAGCGGCTACATACCCTGATTTAGACAATATTGAAGAACTCTTGCCCTCAACGGCTATAGCACGGCAGTCGGAACCAATGATTCTACCACCTGAGCAGCCTAATATTCCTACGCAAGCGCCAATCCATGACGGTCAACTGCTGGCAGTACCCGGTGAACATTTTGGAGGATTGCATGGTTCGTTTTATCTCTGCGTAGAAGATAATGGCAATTACACAATAGTAGACAATCGTCCATTAATGCTAGAAAACAATGAACTAGTTCCTATGGCGGAACCACTGCCAATTATAGCACCACAACCGGAGCGAAGGGACATATTGGAAGCAGCACTCGCAAACAGTGACGTGTTTCATGCAGAGACTGCGCGTGATGAAGTACCAGATTTTCGAGACTTGAACGCAAACGTCTCAGTGCATTGTCGCGTCTCAGAGACTAGTAGTATTCTGAACCAACCAATAATGACGCCGGTAGAAGTACCGACGAAAGCCAATTCCGAGCCCGCAGTTCCAACGAACTTAGAAGACGGACTCGCTGTGATCGGCGTTATACCGCCGACTATTCCGACTTCTCTCGAACTACCTATTACTGTTACCGACCCGCGAATAGCACTCAAAACAACAGACCCCCTGAGTAACAATAATTACGGAGCCGCAATGCTGCCCTCCACTAATACGGGGATCGCTTTTGTTACATCAACCGAACAAGGTGATATCCCAGCCCTAGGACCTATTTCGATGCCGCTTTTGACAGATGAGGAATCCGTTGGGAAATCTATGCCTATTTTAACGGATGATGTGACAGATAGAACAGTGTCCTCAATAGAGTCTACAGTCGGGTCTCCGTCCTCCGTAGACGTTCGAGAATCGGAAACCGAAGACAGCAGTCAGTGGCCCCAGAGGATTTTGACTTCCGGCTCAGACACTTCTGAAACGTCCTCCGAAATACCTTTGCAACCGGTTATAAAGCTTTCCGTTAACGATTTATCTCATAGCGTTTAAAAAATTATTTAGACCACTTGGTGTATAATTTCATATGTTTTATTCTTTTTTTATTTCATGGATGTTTTTAACATTTTAGATTCTATTTATTGATTTATTATCAATTAAAAAAATACGAAATGTGCAATAGGTTAAGCCTTACTCTGTTGAAGCACATTACTGTTTCTATTTGAAACTATTGTTGTACCTCGGTTTTATGCAGGAGTGACTAATGAACCGTATTGCTGACGTAGTTCCGCTTATACGTTTCGAACGTGCGATATGTTCAAGATGCTGTGTACATAAATATATACAATTAAATGCAGCGTAATAACACGCAAGGATCTAAAATGATACATTATTGAATATAATGTCACTAAACAGCATAAATGTCATGCAATAATGCATAAAATTTTAGCATACGAAAATTTATAGTTGTAAATTTAAAATGAATTATGATATTGTTGGATCACATTTGTAATATATAAAATTTTAGGTATATTGTAATATTTTTTATAACATTTAGCTATCTTTGGAATTCTGTGTACAATTACGCAGGCATGTACATGAAACATTGTATCACCGCTACGAACCGGCATTTTATTTTCTTTAAGTTGTAGGTATTTGGCATTTTTTGTCATCCAAGAAATAGGTCACTTCGGTTAATTAAGTGAATATAACATTATATCATTATTGTAGTTTTAATGTAAGTACAATGTAAAAGTAATGTCAAAGGCACATCAAGTTTTGAGTTTGAATGATCTATGTTGAAAGATAGGTTCGTTACAGAGAAAGGAGTCGTTTAGTAATTAACTTTCTGTGTAGTTTAAAGTTTTAATAAAGAAACTTTATTCAATTTAATATTTTATTTCTCTTTCATAAACTTATATTCTACGTGAAATGAAACATTTGTTATTCGTGTTGTATCCCATTTGTTTTTTAATGATTTCAAATGATCAAAATATTAAACATAGTCATATTTATTTTACAATAACGCTTTCTACTAAATGTTTTGAAAGAAAATGTTCTCATTAAAGCATCTACACTACGCAACTACAAACTACAGCAACAATATTTTAATTAATAAATTCGTAATACGTTAACAGTTATGTTACATCACACAACCTATAATACTTTATCCAATAAAAAGAACAAGAACTCCGTTTATTTTCATTGTGTTGAATCCAAAACATAATAACTTATTACAATACAATTGTTTATTCCTTGAGGAATATTGCTCTTTGTTTCACAGCGTCGATAAATTAAAAGCGTCAATACAAAATATATTGTACAAATACACATGAACATTACTATAGACTAAAATAAGTGAATGATCTTTAAAACTGGTCGACGATAAAAATGCTTACAAAGATTATCACAGGACAAGCCAGAGACAATCATTTTAAATATTAAAAATATGACAAAATAATCGTGCCGATTTTAATTTTATTTATATAACTATATACAATTTAAAATGTTTTCTTACAAAAGTTGATTAATTTTTTTTGGAAAAAATGCAATTTACATCGAAATCATATGATTTTATTTACGGTTAGTAAAGGAACACACAAATTACAACATTGATATTACAGGCATGCTCAGGTAATATTTTATATAAATGCAAAACATAATAATGTTAGAAAAATTTGCTGGATGCTATTTACAATGTGCTTAAAATAACCTTATAATTAACAGGTTATATTTTTTAATCAGCGAAATAAAAAAACAGGCGGCACGTTATTTTTTAATCTTCTACTGCAGAGCTTGTCGGGTGGTGTTAGGCAGGAAGAGGCACATGAGACCGCCGCTGGCCAGTAACACTGCAACGATAAAGGTCGGCGCGGGGCAGTAGGTGTCCAGCAGCGCTGCGATCACAACGTTGCCTATGATGCCACCGAGTCTGGCTGCCACCATAGAAACCGCCACACCTGTTGCACTAGAAACGAAACATAGCATTAAATTTATTACTCATTGAATTTATACTTTGGGCGCGAATTTCAAAATTGTTTTTGGTTGCGGAAGTTACGTATAAGTTAGGATAAAGCCGCAGTAGGCTAACTTCATATTGCAAAGGCTACGTCTCGTGTGGTAAGGAGATTCCATTCTTGGTAACGAGGCATTCCATATCAGTCCGTAGGAGTAGCAACACAGGTATGTTGAATCTTTTTAGAGAATATGGATACAGATGTTTATGGTCCGCAGTTATTTTTGGAGAATTGTGTGCTGGTTTGTTTCTAATAAATAACAATCGTATATATTTACAAATAATAAAAAGAAAGTTACCGTAAGTTCGTGGGGAAAACTTCAGTGATGAGGCAGTCGAGGGAAGCGTTGCCGCACGAGATGACCGAGCTGAAGATTGCGCTTACTATCAGGTTGTTGGTCTTGTTGTAAACGAAGTACATCGCGGCGGAGCACAGGCCCGCCGAAAACGTTGCGAACACTGCCAACAAACGTCACTTAAAATTATATACATTACACGATTGAATCATCAGCCTTTTGATACAGAATGTATAATGAATCAAAGAACGTGACAAACTACGTTCTAAACGCGTTATGACATTGCCATATCCAGATCTGTCAAACAAACCCAAAAAATCACTTCTCAAGCGAGACTGCGCAAGGTGTACTAAATTGGTAACTAATAGAAAATGCAATTAATTTTAGGACAATATTTTTGAAACGTACTTAATATTTCGACTACACCAGTGCAACTCTACTGTTGATTTTATGTTGCGGCTTTCGTCGTCTCAACTGCAGAAGTTCTTCATCAATCAGTAGCATGTAAGGAATCAGAGACCCAATTGCTGGCAATGAGGCATTCAAATCAGTCCGTAAGGGTGACACGCAACGAGTACATGTTGAATTTTACATCTTCATGACTGACTGTTTGTTATGACTTCTAAACTGCGTACTATGGGGTCACCGGAATAATATTTCATCAATTGAATTGTGTGCTCTTTTCACTGTCACTCACGTGTCACTCTTTCTCATAATAATAATATTAAATTCATTTATTGCAAACTGTGTACAAAGTTACACATATTTATATATAAAAATTTGTAAGCCCCTTCGGGCGCGCAATGTGGCGATGAGGAGTACAACTGAGTAATAAATAGCATTAAGAAACGGTACAAATACAACGAAACAACATTTGGGAACGTCTATCAACAATAATATAATGCAGCTATAACTAAATCTTGTTAAACAAAGCCTCCTTTTGTCCTAGATCATTATCATAATCACACAAAAATTATTTCACATATCGTATCCTTGGCCAAGGGTCACACCTAGTTTGTATGCATACAGTTAAAGAAATCTTGGTTTGCGTAGAAAGCTTGACCTAGCAACCAGAATAACGAGTGTTTTAAGTTTCTTTTCCACTATACTATTTAGGCCTATTGCAGGACATAGTTTTTTTTCTAACAAAGCTTACGAATTTACTTACGAATCATCGCGCACAATTATTATTACTAACAAATCACGTTTTT
Source organism: Teinopalpus imperialis (assembly GCA_029286865.1). NCBI lineage: Eukaryota > Metazoa > Arthropoda > Insecta > Lepidoptera > Papilionidae > Teinopalpus > Teinopalpus imperialis. The sequence continues at coordinate 5,317,851 of JAGSMU010000021.1, forward strand.
CATCACATGTTTTGAAATTAAAGTCATTATTATACAAACAGGCACTCCTAAAGAATTTCCCGTAGTCACTACGCTGCTGGGCAGGCGTTTTCGTGCGCGGTGCCCATTAATTACAATAACCAAACCCATAAATAATATTTCTGAATAGACGACAGATTTGGAATGGGCAAATTTTCGCTACCACCTTATTGTCTGAGCGTCCGTGAGGTACCATGAGCTCAAGGCTGCTATTCGGATAAAGTTTTTTTTTTAAAGAGAGAGAAGAAGAGAGAGATACTAACAATTATATTTATAACATTACCAATATTCCATTTAATCATTACAACTAAGCTGAAAATGCTTGTGCTAGGAGATGGTTCAAAGCTATAGTCGAATGGTGGATTCGAACCAACGACCTATAGTTTATAGTTCAGACAGTACCCTAAACCATTACACTATTGACGCTTCAAAAATATTCGTAAAGATTATATTTCTTTACGCTCAACTTCAAACTCACCCAAAAAGAACTTCCTGCCGAGACGGTCCATGCCGAGAACGGCGAATATATTGGAGGGTATAGCAGCCGCGACGGTGATGAGGGATTCCATGAAGACGTCCGAGTGGATGTTGGGATCGCACTGAGCCTCTGCGGAGTGAGTGCCGCGTTGCGTCACGTATGACGTCACCATGCAGATGTCCGCCGGAGCGTTGTCGTTCGCGCGAGACCACTCGTCGAAACGGTTGAACATCTCCGGGAACCACATCATGAGACCATAGTAACTGGAATAGAACAGGGCTTGCTGTTATTGATAACAGTGGGAAATATTATATAATAATTCAATTGTTTTACAAGAGAATATGTTGAAAAGGATGTAATTTGCTCCTGCTCGGTTTCGAATTACAGTTAATCTGATGGTAATTAATTAAATTCATACGACCCATAAGACCCCCATTATATCTAGATAAGAAATACGGCACTGTAATAAAACATGTGTAGTTTGTCCTTTGTTAGTAGCCAAACAACATCATCGTGGTCGAAATTGACCGTCGACATCACTAGTCTTTCGTGTAATGTTTGCGCAAACAGTGGTAGAGCTACACTGCAGTATGTTTCTAGCTGCGGAATGAATGGGTCAGCTCGACCGGGGTAAGACCATGCTCTCACCGAATACCAGTGTAAAATAGCATCATAATGCGGCTGTGTACCGTCTGGTGAGTAGGGATCCGGAGACCTTTATTACTGGTGTCACGTCACCATTCCATCTCAGACCTCAAGGGTCACAACGCATCTGCTTTATGATTCCTTGTCTAGAATGAATGGGCCGCAGGAATCACTTTCCGTAAGGTGAATCAAATCTCAAAGTTATACAAAATAAAACATGCCACTATATCTCGCATGGTCTCTAACTTAGTTATCTATACATATATAATTACTTGTTTTGACTGACTGACTGATTCATCAGCGCAGAGCTTAAATCGCTGGGATTGTAAACTTGAAATTTTGATGCCTTTATGTTGTAAGCATCCACTAAGGGAGGATTTTTGTATATTAAGGGGTAAAATAGGGGATGAAAACAACAAAAAAAGAAGCATATGAGGGCTTCATAAATAAAGTTTAGGTAAAAATAAAATATTATAAATATAAGTTTTCATCTAAGCTCGATAGATGGCGTTTGACTATTAAAAACTACGAGGCATTTTTTAATGTGTATATATATATTTTAATGTATATCTGTGGTCATAGATCAGACAATGATAAGTACATTTTTGCTCAGTATGACTTATTAATATAGGTATAATCGCCAAAAGTTGAAATATAAAAGTTATCATAATCTGATTAGTAATTAGCATTCAATACAACAGTAATATTTTGCATGTAGTTATCCTGATATGACCAAATGAAAGAGCAGTTTTTGGCAGCATTTATATATACATATATATATATATATATATATATATATATATATAGATACTACTCGTAATGTATAAACTCACCCTATATGGAATGTAAAGTTGATGGTGATAGATATCGTAGTGAACTTGAGTATGGGCGGCACGAATAGCTGTTTGCTGTGCTCCACGATGTCGCTCAACATTCTTCGCATTTTAGACTTTGGTTCCTTCTCCACTAGCTGCTTCTCGGGCTTTGTATGCATAGGTTCGTCCACTAAAATCTGCTTGACCGGATACTCTTCTTTACTACGACCGGTGTTCATGAGGTAGATTCCTTTGAATACTTCTAGTGCCGCATCGTGTCGGCCCGTCGTGATTAAGAACTTAGGAGATTCTGGCAAGAGGAATAAAAGTGCTGCGACCAAGAAAGACGGCAGGGACATCACTAGTAAGAAGATACGCCAAGAGTTGTAAACGAAACCGCCTGTTGTTCCTCCGATTTCTAGAAAAGAATGGAATTATTGATTTTTTATCAAGACAGATTTGTGGGCTATGAAGTTCTTTGATGAACTGAAGTCTTTTTTGCCACTAATGACAAGTGGGTTGGTTCTTTTCCATCTCAAAGAACGATTCAGCGTGGGATAACGTACTACGTTCCTGTTACTGTACCTCCTAGTTCTTAAGTCGTAAAATTACATTTTATTTGTTAAATAAAGTTTAAAAACTGACAAAAAAAAACCAGTATTCAAAAGATTAAATAAGTTTTTTAAAAGCCGTTTGTAAAGAGAGCGTGTGTCAATAATAGCAAATTAAGATAAAATAATGCAAAAACTGTTTTTTTCTGTTATTCTAATTAATCCTATAGAAGATACAAATAGTAATGAGATTAGATAATGAGAGAGAGATAAGATTCAGCCTATATAAAGTGATCCAACAGCTGGGCATAGGCCTCCTTCATCTTGTTTAAGTGGTAGAGTCACGCCGAAGCTAAAGTACGGTACTAGAAAAAAATATTAACTTGTAAATAATCAGGTATAAATCCGTTTCCTTTTCTGTTTCTTAATGTATAGATAGGATAGGTGGTTTATACCATCTTTGAATTGCATGCTTCATTTATAAAAAGATCTAAGGAAGAGATTTTGAAGGGATTTAAAATGATCATATGTTTTTTTTATTGCGGATACGTTATTTCATCATTGAATGATAATAAACCTGTACGATGTATTTAAAGGTTAATATAAAACAAGACAATGAAGGTCATAATTGAACCAAAAAAATGCTATAACATGGGTTTCCCTATTCTTATAGTACCTACTATTTCAGAAAAATACAATGAAATATAATACAAACGAATGTAAACGTAACGTAAATGTAGCGAGCAAGTTGTTTCCAGTTACACAGTTACACGACTAGTCAGTTCGACCTGGGAACGACCACGCCGTCATAGAATTCCAACATGACGCTACTGTGTTTGATTGGTGAGTGTAGGGATACGGAGACCAATTACTGGTAGCGAGGCGTTCCATCTTAGTCCTCACAGGGTGACAATGTATGGGTCCTTGCTCAGAATAGGTATGGGCTACAGTCAACACTTATCATGAGGTTAACTGGAGTGCTTATTTTCTCCGCCCTTAGATCAAAAAAAATTGTTACCAGGATGCCGGACCCATAATCGGTCATGGATTTGATAATAACCGACTCATGTATAGTACCAATTATTTTTTTTTCGGACTTTTATAATAATAACATTGTTACCCGTGTACGAACAGATACGTCACTAACGTTGGAAACTTAAGCTCTAAGGGAAGCATCGATAGTCCTTGCTCTGTGTTTAGTATAAAAAGCAAGAGCTCTGTACAGTTTAGGAATAAATAGGAGAGTAAATTTAAATGGCAAAGTTCTCACCACTAGGTATAATAACCCAGGCCAGTCCCGCGACGAAAAGGTTGCCCAGCGTCCAGAACGCAGCCATGAAACTAAGCATGGCACCACGTTTCTTCTTCGGTTGGAATTCCGCGAAATACGACCAGATCACGGGCCCCGATCCTCCCAAGCTGTAATTTTTAGTTATCTCTAAAATTAATACTAGTAATTCGTCCTAACATTCCCGTTAACCATTATAGATAAAATGAAATATTTGTGCTAGATGTTCACACGAACAGTCGTATCTTAAACAATTAGGCTACGGTGATATTTTAAGGTGTCCAGGTGATACCAAACTGTGCACGATAGGTAGTTCCGTAAACGTTCGGTATGCAGATGGAATCGGAAGATCGGAGGCATGATATAATGTAATATCATCCAAGCCCAGTAACTAACATTTTATAATTTTGCCTACCTGCGGCTCTCAACTGTATTTATAAAATAAGCGGTAAAAACGAACACACGGTTCATCTGATGGTAGGTGATTCCTGCGGATTATGACGCCTACATCATCAAAAAAATATATAATGCTGATAGGTTGTGTGTCATTTTTCAGGATCATGATAAAAGCATTCCATTCCATCAACGTGATATAAATAAAAATCTAAATGTTTTACACTTAAGACACGGTAGGGTATGTATGCGAAAAACTTGAAAATAATGAGTCAGATCGACAGGGTAAGAATTACTATTTCTCTCTATACTGTGGAATAGCTAGTTCAACATCGTTGCTGTTGTACAGTGAGTGACAGAGATGAGATATTTACTAGTAAGGAGTCTTTCCGTCTCAGTCCTTGGAGGTAACAACGCATCCGCATTTTAACAACACTACATACCTACGTACGGGTCAACGGAAGTTCAGAAGACTCCTTTTTGAAGTCAGTTAATAAAACAATAAACCGACTCCAGTGAAATTGATCCACGAAACCTAGTTATATTTTCTTTTTATTTATTTAATCTATATTAATAATAAATATTACAGAACATAATCAAACGAATACAGGGGAACCTTGGGAGGTTATAACTAGTGCGAATTAGTCGTCGACGCTTGTCTGAATTTATTTTAATGTCTTTTGTTTTAATTAAACTACTTTATTGTGTATGTTTAACATTTTTTTTAATAAAATTTGACTCACGCTGCACCATTGATGAAGCGGAACAGCATGAAGAGTTCATAGTTCTGGCTGAAAGAGGAGGCTACGATGGCTAGCCCGTTGACCACGGAAATGGCGATCAGCACTCGCTTGCGGCCCAGGGAGTCTGCCACCGAGCCCCACGCGTAAGCGCCCACCATCATGCCGATGAAGATTATGCTGTTTAACCATCCCTGCAATAAATCACAAAAGTAAAGTAAAAGCCTTTACAAATAAATCCCATTTGCTGGGCCTTATACCTTCTGTCAGGAGATAGTATTTCAGCGTAGGTAAGCAGCATTAGCATACAGTATTTTAACATATATCAACTCCATCGCTACATGTATTGGAATTAGAGTGGTAGAAATACACTGTAGTTTGTTTCTAGCTGCATAATGAACGAGTCAGCTCGACCGCACCACGACCTCACAGAATACCAGCGTAATATAGCAGCATAATTCTGATGTGTTTCGTATGATGAGTGTAGGGATCCGGAGACTTTTAATTCTGGTGACGAGGCATTCCTTTTCACTCCTCAAGGGCGAGCAACGCATCTGCATTATGTCATGGGCCACAGAAATCATTTACCATCAGGTGAACTGCGTGCTGGTTTTAACTCTCAATGTAACAAGAAAAAATTGAAAATGTTTTTTATACATATATATACAGTGGTGGTCATATAATTAGAAACACTTCTTATATATAAAGAAAGTATAACTTCAACGTACAAATGTTCGTAAAAAATATACATATTCAATAATTAATAATCATGCAATAATATAGCCACTCAAATAAAAATCTCATTAAATGCAGAAAATATAAAACATATCTTATTTTTATTTACAAAATGAGTCTTACACATGTAGGAGTTTATTTTCTGGTACTGTCCGCTTAGACGCCTAATTAGAAACATTTTTAAAAATAATCCATTGCTCGTGCTTTTTTTGTAATTGGCGAATAACATTTCTTTCTTGGTTTTTTCTATTATTTTAGCGGCAATTTATATAATTTAAAAAATTTTATCTGAATTTTATTTTGTTCACAATGGGCAAAAATAAAAGTTGTGACGCGTCAACTTGGCAAATAATTGTTAATTTACATATAGATCATAAGTGAGCGTACAGAAGAATACCTATTCTTTTTATTTAAATTGTTCTATTAAGAAAGTTTTTAATGCAATTGACCATTATAAAACACAGAACCGTTGAAAATGTTCTTAGAAAGGCTCGCCTAAGAGAAACCTCTCCCAGAGAAGATACGCTAATCGTTCGTGTTGCTAAAAAAGACCCAAGTAAAGGCTCCAACCAGATTAAAAATGAAGTTTTTTCACCTGGTGACCCGAGAAACATCTCGCTAATACGCTGAAGATTAGTGGAAGATAAATTGTTTGGAAGAATCTCGAAAGGTACCGCTTCTTACCAAGCAACACCGAGAGAAGCGATTATTATTCGCTAAAAAATATATATATGAAAAGAGTTATTTTAAAATGAAACAAAAATAAATATGATAAATTCCGATGGAAAGCGCTATGTTAGAAGTCATGTAAACAATTTTTCATATAAAAATATATTAATTGGACGGTACGAGAATGGAAAAATTATTATATATACGAACTAACATACTCTAAACACACTTAATTAAATTTAAATTGAGCCACGCTGTACTTTTAACCTTTTGGGATGAATGGATCGGCTCAATCGGTGACTGCGGTTTCGTAAGGCGAGTGTAAGGAACTGGAGATCCAATTATTGCCAACGAGTCATTCCAAATGCTTATGGGCGGCAGTTATCACTTACCATTAGTTGGACTATATATACGTATGTGCTCGTTTGGCACACTTAGTCATATAAAAAAAAATTTTTGGTACTTTCCCAAGCCGGTGATATTGTGTCATCTTCTCTATTGGAATGAGATTTTTTAATTGGGTTTAACAGTATTTTCTTTTGCAAGAAATTGTCGTTTTCAAATCTGATGTAACGATATCGGTTTAAATCATAGACTGCATATTTCTTAGAACGTCGATGTTTCATGTTTACACGTCCGTAAAATTGGATTTAAAAATCCGTAAAATTACTTTTTTAGTTTCATTTACACATTTATTGGTACATATATATATTTATATACAAAACATTCATAGTAATCACTATGAATATATATAAAGGCACTAAAAGTAATAAGTAAGGATATGATTGGTTTTTGAAACAAAATACAAGGCAATAAAATTACTTTATTTCAAAAACCAATCATATCCTTCTGGTTGATTTCGCGTGAATATGTCTGTAAATTTATACAAATTTTACTAAATAATAGATATAGTAGATACGGTGTGGATGTTCCATGGTGTATGATAAATACGGATCTGTGTATTAAATCTTTGTTAAGAATGGATGTAAATGCTTATGGATCTTCACACTTTTAATTCCAGGCTTATACAAAAGGGCTTAGGAATCTCTTGCTTCTCATATAAGGCGACTAAAAGAGAGTTTCTGGTTAACATGCGATCAGGGTGGAGGAGTATATAGAGGCCATTTATAAAGCTCTTCAGGTAGAAACTAGTTTCAAGTTCAAAAGCCACAAATAAGTAGCTGCAGCTCGGATCGTCTCAATCGGAGAAAGTACACGCTCTCACAGAACCCCATCACTAAAAAGCTGTTAATTTGATGATCCATGTGTGACTCAAGCTTGCCGCTGCCTGTATGATAATATAAAATATAAAATTCTATTAAGAAAGCATATTATATGTTAGTAAATTAAATTTAAATAATCGCAGTGATATCTTCCTTTGTTAGGTTATAAAAAAAAAATAATAACTTTTCGTATGACATATATTAATGCGTATAACGTCTCGTGTCGAATCGTTTGTAAATATAAAAACATGCCCAATTCACACTTCTATAGCGTGACCAAACTTAGAATAAGTACTCGAATACATTTAAAGACAAGGTTGTCGATCTATAAGCGCATTGATAAAAAAAATTGTTTTCATCCAATAAAGTAACTATAATACTTTACGGTATCTATGAATTAAGATGTCTATTGCGCTGGATGCACAGAACTATAGCTAAATGCTCTTTTCTTGTGGCTCATTATAGTTTTTTTTATAACATTGAGAGTAATTAACGAGCTGAAAGTTCACTTGATGGCAAGTGATTCCTGCGGCCCATGATATTTACATTCATCCGTGACAAAGTATCATAATGCAGATGCGTTGTCACCCTTGAGGACTAAGATGAAATGTCTCGCCACCAGTAAAAAGTAAAAAAAAAAAGTAAGTAAGTCTCCGAATCCCTACACTCACCAGACGAAACACAGCAGCATTATGCTGCTATACTATACTAGCATGCTGTGAGGGCGTGGTCCTACCCCGGTCGAGCTGATCCATTCACTCTGCAGCTAGAAAATTAGAGTACCGCTTAATGGGCTCCTGGATTCGATTCTCACCACAATTGAACGAAACATGTAATACCTAATTAGATATCGCCACAGTCACTGACCAAGGCTTCTGTGGTAATCTGATGGTTATTCCTACAGTCGATGTGAATGATGCAGATGTTATCACCACCGAGGATTAAAGTGGAATGCCTCGTCATCAGTAATAAGATCACCGGTTATTATCTTTCTATCTGATAAAACGTGGTACCTCCTTGGAACCCATCATACTTCATAGTTCATAACACTCGCGAAATTGTATAAACTAAAAATAATATGCTTTTCATTGAATACATGCTGTTAAGGTAGAATACCTTGTAAAATTTTACAATCTAGGGATTCGAACCTGTGAGAGCTTACGCGTTACCTAAATTCAAATTGAAATGGACCCTCCATAACGCGGAACCAAGTCATTTAGAATGTTATGAATGCTAAATTAATGAAGTTTGGAGGCCGCTTTCCTTCGAACTGGCCACCGTAAACATTTCCCCATTCACTTTCAAGGTATATACCACAATTAGTAAGACCATTATAAAAAGTCAGTTTAATTAATTAGTTAAACTAAAATAGTTGTAAAATGCTGAGCAGTAACATAGTAACTAAGTTCCAAACATTGAATTGGTCAAAAATAATTATTATACAATGTAAAATAGTCAAATAATGTCCTTGTGTTTCTTATACTACATAGAAATATAAAAAGAAAATTATTTCTTATAAAGTATATTCGATAACGAGGCATTCCATCCCATTCCTCAAGGATGACATGGCATGTGCGTATTCAACTTTTGTTGAATATAGTACCTGTTTACGGGCCGCAAATATTACTGTCACCCTGAGGTTCGTTAAAAAATTTTGCTACATGAAACACGATAGAAAATGTTTTCTGTTAAGCGTGGTAAAAAACTGAGTTCTGTTTCGGCGTATAATCCCATTCTTTGGTTACATTATACCGATTGACTTTTCAGATTTATATGTTTATCTATCTACTATGCTCTAAAGGTAATATGTTTGCGCGGGGAATTATCGTATTTATATGCTAAGTGTCTCCAATGTGAATAGGGTTTCCAAAAGTTTTACAATTTCAGTTTTTATTTAATTATTTATATATATCCATCAGGATTCTTCCGCGCATCAACGTGAACACCGTACCACCTCGGGCGACCCGACGGACTTGTGCTATAGATAGATAGCTTTTAGTTGCGGTGGGGCTCTAGCCCGTAGGCATTTAGTGCCCATTTTTGGTAAGTGTAGACACCCCAATAGGTACTTACTTTAGTATGAGTGGTGAGATTTAGGTCGCACTGCGCGGAGGGCAGAATGAAGGACATCGAGATGACGTCCATCTCTTCGGAGGTGCTGACAAGGCCGCATACTGCCAGCAGCAGATAGTGGAAGCGTCCATAGCCTGTAGACAAGTTGGATGATTAGAAGTAAAAAAGTAAAATAACTGAATAAATACTGTGGAGCATCAGCCGTGTCTTCGCAATGCAACTTACCTCTAAACACTGAACACTGACTTGGATACGAATTTGCCATTGGTAAACTAATTTTCCTTATTTTTTAATAATATACCTACAACTATATGAATAGAAAATACATAAGCGAATACACAACACCTGTCTAAGCAGAACACTCTACACATGTTTTTCATATCCCTTATGGGATCACAAATATAGCATGCCTTATGTTGTTTTTTTGTTTATGTAACTTTATATTCAATTTTGTTTTAATCTTTGTTGTACCGTTACTCTTGTCGATTTACATTATTATCTCCATTGGAATTCCGAATATATGTTTCAATTATTTTAACTTAAATAATATTCTTTTCTGAAGATATAATCATTTTTTCAATGTATTTTACTCTTAATTAACCATCATACGAAGAAGACCTGGCTGTATGGACTAAAGTCCTTTGCCTTCCCCATTAGGGATTAATTAATATCATCATCAACAGCCATCAACTAACTACATATAAACTGCGCAGTATACATAGAGTGGAGAAGGAAAGGTTGAATACGATATGCAAAATAAAATATATAATACGGGAATTGTCACAAAATAACGAGAAGTTGTCACTACGCATCAGAATCTCGATTGCTTATCTAAGATGGATTAAGTAATCAAGGCATAAGAGCTATGTTTTTTTATATAGAATAGGGGGCAAATAAGTAAGCAGCTCATTTGATGGTACGTGTTAACGAACATCCGCAATACCAGATGATACGAAGTCCAGAGTCGAAGATCCGCTGTCGGCTCGGAAATACCGCTGGTAACAAGATTCCACCGAGTAGTAGTAGTTGTGCACAGTGGTGGATGGTCAACCATGGAGATGGTAAATTCGATAAAAAATGCATAAAGTGCAATATCTCTTCTCTCGCAATCTCAATGAATCTGGTCAAAAAAAAATGTATCTGGTCGTCAACGATTCGCTCTTCGTTCAATGCTGTTTCAAATGGAAAGAGCTGGTAAGACAGACAGACAGAAGTGTGGCAGACAGGAGAACGGTATTCCATGTGAGGTCGAACTTGCGCTTTAGCAAGTTGCACACGGTGGTGAAATACTGTCTTACTCTACGAAGCACGCTAAGTTTTTTAGAGACCAATTTGGCCTTACCTTCCAAGTGACCGCGGAACTGAACGTCGCTTGATATGTCAACGCCAAAGGTTTCAAAACTAGCTGAAGTAACAAGGAGAGTATTTTCGAAGTCTGGAGATGCGACTGAGGGGTTCTTTAAAATGGATAAATTCAAAAATATGTGTCTTCGTGGGTTTAAATAAGCATTTAATTATCTTAAGGGACAAAAGTTAAACAAATTTTATTTATAAGAGTCATGTACTAATATACTGTGTTTTAATAAATAAACATGAATCTTATATATTCGCTTCTATTTATTAAAAGTGAACGTATTAGTTACTATTACTCATGTGGAATAGCACGAGGTAAAACTAACCTGTCACTATCGCAATCGTAAACAAATGGCCGCTCGTGTACGAAGGAAATTCTTGGAAGAGGTGGCCTGTTCATTCCATGGAAGCAAACCCGTGGAATGCAACGCAAGCACCCTTCATTCATAAAACTACACACTTTAAGTATCCATTACAATATTCCTTGGACTCTGCTATCCACGTGTCGCCTACGTTACATAACGAATTGCGTTTTTGTTTACATCGATATTTGATTGTTTACAGTCTTATATTATATTATTGCGACGTTAAATTCTCATATAAATGGATCTATGCGGGATTAAAAACGAAATGCATGTTGTGTGAACATCATTTATATACATATTTATACATATTATGTTGATTACGCCCATTAAAAGTAATTAAAGTAATAATTAGCGAAGAAGGTTCATTAAAATTATTTTTTACATCACGCGAAATTTTGACCCAAGCGGTTCTGATTGAAAAATTTATTTATTAAAAAATAAAATTATTAAAATATATAAAAAAAATGGTTAGATACCATCAGTTAACTGAATCAGGATTTCATATTATGATTTAATAATCATTATTAATTCTTAATAATGATTATTAAATATTACATAATTACAAAAAAAATTACGTAAATGGTTTATATCGTGGACAAAATTAATCTAAAATAGGGATTTCATTTATGACATTAACGATGATAAACTATCTCACTGTTGAACTGATGATGAGTGATGAGTGCAAGATATAACAAAATTGATTGAATAAAGATTCTAATGAACATGCTATGTTATTCCCGAGGACAAAAAGGAATCCCTGACTACCAGTACCGTAATGTATTAGACGGAGTCTATGAATTATATCTAATTACCTATAATTTAATAAGATCAAATCTATTTTTATAACATTAAAGCATAATTTACCTGACAGTAAGTAATTAGTATCATTATAGTCATCCTCGAAAAAGAAATCTATTACATACTTTTGCGCTAGATTTAAACATCGTAAACCTGACTATTTTTTTGTTTGTGTCTTTTGCTGTTAGTCCAAGACCTTTACAACTTTATCTAATTAGACTCGCGAGCGGGAGGCCCGCTGAGTAGGGAGACAACGACGATGCTGCGAAGCTGGCGCGGAGACTGCTGCTGCACCACCACTGCCTGTCCACACACACCTTGTGGACGAAGAACGTCGACGACAACAGAGGGGGGCAATAATACGATCCGAGGGCCCCTCATAAGGAGGTACGAAATTCGACTCGCTATCTAAAGGGAGGACAGGTCGATTTTTAGAAGCAGCTCGAGTAAATCACGTGTAAGCTGTGCGAGGAAGATGACGTCGTTCGCCGGCGAGGGTGGTGTGGCGTGTCTGAATTTACGGTAAACCTGACAAGAAATGTTATTTAATAGTATTAAATAGAGCCGTAGTGTAATATAACGATCATGTATAAAAATCTCACTACTGAGCTCATGCCTTCTCTCTTGAGATTCTATCCAATATCACCTCGCTAACCCCGGCAACGTATTTGCGACTCCTCTGGTATTGCGGTTGTTCATCACTTACCACCAGGTGAACCGTTTCGTCTATTTCGTTTCGTCGTTTACCGCCTATTCTATAAAAAAATCTATTGCATATCGTAGGGTCACACGTCACCGAAACATTTTTCTTGCTTGCTTCTTAAACATCTTGGATCCTTGACTGATAATGGATGTCGATGTTTATGGGGTGCAGTCATAAAGTATCATCAGGTGAACTGTGTTAGTTTTTCGTTTTTACTGTAATAAAAATATATCCATTTATCGCATTCGCTTTTGTTTAGTGAAATTGAACGTGCCAGCGATTGTTACTCATATGATCTTTTATATTTTACGTTTTATGTTCTTTAAACTGTGCGCCGACTGTGTTGACATACGAAACGCATGTCGTGTGAACATAATCTGTCACTTCCGAGAACCCACCATGAAGGCTAAATATCTGATAAATTACGAAATCTTAGACCTTGTTTTTAAAATGGTATATCTTTAAATAGTTGAGAAATACGATAGAAAATTATTCAATCTTACATTTAGAGAGCATGCGTGATAAAGCTACGCAATCATAAAATGACATATAGAAGAGAATCATATTGAAGCGTCAATAGCCTAATGGCTTAGGGTACGGTCTGTGAAATTATAGGTCGTAGGTTCGAATCCACCATTAGACTATTCTCGTGAACCATCTCCTAGCACAAGCAATTTCAGCTTGGTTGTAGTGGTTAACCTGGTCGTTAGTAATGTTATAATATCATCGCTAATATTCTTTTTAAAAAATATAGCCTTAACAAGAAATCCATTTATCCCATCTCACCCATGATGATCTTCTGCTCGACGCTTTCGACGACATCATCATGAGGGGATATAAGGCACTCACTCGTACACCTCTCTAGTGTTAGGAATACATCGGGCATTGCATGTGCGTCAAGATCGTCATCGTTCTCCGTTTCGGAATCGAACCCCGGACGAGTTACGCAGCTGCCAGGTCCTCTGAATATGCTGTCGTGAAGTGTGGCCGTAATCATATGGATGTACGTTACGTTCCATCAAGTGAATAGTATGTGAATAGTAACGCTCGCTGGTCTTCTTTAAGTAAAGCAGTAGAGCTACACTTCAGTTTGTTTCTAGCTACAGAACGAATGGGTCGTCTCGACCGGGGTAGGACCACGCCCTCACAGAATACCAGCGTAAAATAGCATCATATTGCTGCTGTGTTTCGTCTGGTGAGTGCAAAGATCCGGAGAGCTTTATTACTGGTGACGGGGCATTCCATCTCACATGTTTCCTCACAATGCATTCCTTCACCACTGACCACGTGATAAATCAGTACCTATAATTGTAATTAACAATGGTGACGGCACCGGTTCGAACTCGGACTGCCAGCGTGCCGTGACATTAAAAGCGAGCAATCAGACACGGAGTTACCGTACTCTTGGTGACATTTAATTTAATAGAAACGCTAGGAACCTTTCTTACCGGTTAATTCTATTGCCCGTTCGAAGTCAGCTTTGTCCGAGTTCGGGGCTTTTTCTGGGTCGCACTTGGCTGATGTCTTCAGCGAAGGTACGATGCCTGTGCAAAAAAAAAACAAATTATTTATATGTATTTCAATACTGAGAAACGGAGTATGTTAAATTATGTGAAAATAATATTCGATTTAGACCTCGTCACAGCATTTCGCAATCGTCATCAGTGTATCAAGACATCGAATCCAGGACCCGCGCCGCAACTGACGTTCACTCTAACTACAACGCCACGCAGTTGTTACATCATTAGATATTCTATAACTTGGGACCTTCAGGAATCAATTATTTTATAAAAAGCATCACACCTGTAACTCCTCTTGTTCCGGATGTCCATACGCAGCGGTGATCACTTACCATCGGTTTAGTCTCTTTAAATAAAAAAAAAAGTTGCCCAAATTTTTAATGTAGGCATCGTTTCCTTTTTAAGTTTTTTAAAAGTTTCTGTTATAAGGTAGTCCTAGGAAAGAAATAGTTTTTGATGCAAATTTCCTCCATACATATAGTTACTTAGCTAGACGATATTTTACATTATATATGTATATCCTAATTTAATTTTAGCTAAGAAGTATGTAATTGGAAAAGGTATTCCAGGTTTTAACACCTAATTGTAATGTTAGTTAGTTAGTGCTAGTTAATAATCGACTGCAGCAACTGTGGAGTTTGGTCATAGTCAGGTGACGTCACGTATTGTAGTGACGTAATTATTAGCGGAAACTCAGCGCCCATTAGGGCAGTCTATACCTTCATCTTAACATGCGAAGTTGCACACAGTTCACCTGATGGTAAGTGATTCCTGCGGCCCATCACATCTACATTCATCCTTGACAGGGAATCATAATGCTGATGGGATGCCTCGTCACCAGTAATAAAGGTCACCGGATCCCTGCACTCACTCACCAGACGAAACACAGCAATATTATGCTGCTATTTTACGCCGATATTCTGTGAGGACGTGGTCTTACTCGGTCGAGCTGACCCATTCATTCTGCAGTTAGAAACACACTGCAGTGTAGCTCTACCACTGTCATCGATAGCGCTGAAAGCATTTGCGCAAACGCAGAGGCACTCACCTGCCGTCCCCTTCCCCAGTCCAATGTCATGCATGCAATGATATCGGAAGGAGGATCAAGGGCACGGCCGGTATATACGAGTGCATGCATACAAATTTACGAGTATTATGCACAAATATACGAGTATACGGTAATCGAGTACATAGTACATATAGAGTCGATAGCCTAATGGTTTAGGGTACGGTCTGCGATGCTAAAGGTCATAGGTTCGAATCCACCATTCGACTATTGTCGTGAACCATCTCCTAGCACAAGCATATTCAGCTCAGTTGGAGTGGTTAACCGGAATATTAGTAATCTTACTAGCATTGCTAATATTCTTTTATTTAACAAAAAATAAAAAAAAACTGAGACGCAGCAGCAGATATTTGGTCGTTATTTTTATAATATTACCTATAGAGTTCTCAATTTATCTTGTGGTAAGTGATTAATATGGTCCACGACGTCTACATCCATCCTCTAAAAAGATGCAAGCCGGCCTAGGACTGAGATGGAACACACCTGTAATTGGGTCCATATTATAAGGTGATTATTTTGATTTTTGTATGTATATACTCACCAAGCTCAACGGTTTTGGAACCTGGGCCGTTCAGTTGACGGTCGTCTTTTACATCACAATCTGTAACAAATAAAAATTATTTTATGTTACATCACAAAGGGTATCATCGATTCGTCGTACACCAAAACATATACACTTTAAACAATATATTTAATAATGATAAGAAATACTATTATATTATTATTCTATTTTACCATTAAATTAATACCATTTATAAAAGGTAAAAAGCAATTCCAAAAGAATATATCATATTCCAACATTTTACAGCAAAAAAAAATCAGATATATAGTATGTTATCGTAGAGACGATTTAGTGCGTATAAGTATACTCACTAAATCGTCTCCTAAAAGCTATGAAGGATAATGAGATACCGTCTACCGTATACCCACACGACAAATGGAAAGTTTCTTACACATTTTTTGTACTATGCAATTTATGTAAGCTATATATAAGTATAAAGTATAAGTAATTAAAAATAATACATTTAAATGTGAATGTATTTTTTAAAAACAATTTCGAGTGTAAAGTATCGATTTAGTAAAAACAAGATAATAAGTGTATACTTATATTATATGTATACTATATACTTAGACTTTCGCGCTCTCGCTCACTCATATGGACAACGATTCAGTCGTCAGAACGGCCAGCCAATGAGGTGCGTTGCATGTTTCTACTCGTTTCACTTTTTGTGACGTTAATTTAGGTCCCCATTCCGAACGTGCTTTAAGAATCTTCGTTTGTTTATTTGAAATTATCTTGGAGAAGGTAATTGAACAGTAGACTAATCATAGGCTGAGGTGTTAATGATGATTGATTACAATTTTTTAATTAAAAAACGTTATAAATCCCTAATTTTTCGTATCATCGAGTCGCCTTCTTACCTTGCTGGGACTTTATCGACTCACTTCACCCGCAATATGTTGAAGCTATGCAATTATTATATTTCTGTAATTCAAAAGTGAAATAGTAGTTTTTTTTTCATCTTAGTTTTCAGTATGCTCATTGAAAGTAAACGTGAGGTGTCATGGTGTAAAAATATTTTACTTTTATTTTAACTGTATGTTCGTTTGTGTAATGTGTAAAATTTTGTTAACATTACTTTACTTACTGTGAGGTTTTTTGGGCCCGGGGTCAGTTTCTACCATCCTATGCGGGCGGTTGGCAATGTATTCTTGCGTCGGCGCGGACTGAAATCTCTCTCACTGGGTGGGTGTTCGCTTCCAACGGCGCTGGACCCGTCTGCAAGATACGTAAATAATATGAAAATTGAATCTTATATCAAAGGATCAGCATGTTGATGATGACTCGGACACAACACGTAGAAGGGATAGCCATGTGTTTTAACCGAAATTTCCTACCACCCACAACTACTCTGTGGGATCAGCTGTCGCCAGCGATGTCTCCGTACCGATACGACTTAGGGACCTTCAAGAAAAAACGTCTACATCTTTCTTAAAGGCCGTTAATTAGTTAGCGACTCCTTTGATCACTTATCATCAGGTGACCTGCTTGACCTATTCTATATAAAAAATGCCATATTCCCAATTTCGGCCCTCGGTCATTTCCAATTATTTTATTGGGGGCTCGGTGTTTGGGCGTTTTGTTCTTAATTATACGTTCCGCGACCAACGGAAGCTGGATTACAAGTGCCGCAATCAATGAACTTAAATGCAATTTTATTGATTCAGCTTAGTCAGAAGCAACTGACCCATCCGACGTTCGGCTCTTTCGGGCAAGGGTCCAAGCCGAGCCCTTGTGCTGATTACCCAATTGAGGTTCCGACTGAGCGCCATAAGCGCTCGGTCACCTCTTAACCTGGTGAAACTGTAAAAGCCCTCGGGCCAACAGCGGCCATCAGCCCGAAAAAAAACTGATTCAGCGCGTACTCAGCGATAAAGGAAAACTTTTTTTGCCCTTGAAACGATATGCCCATAGATGGAGGAATGTTAGGAAAAGAAGGTTCTGGAGTTGTAAACAGGAAAGAAACAGAAAATGGAGTTTTTGCGAAAGACAATGAATTCATGTGAGTCATACTTAATATTTTATTAATGAATTTGTGAATTCAAACAACGATTTCCGTTTGTAAGGTCATTTAAGTGCCGCTCTACGTGACGACATAGGATTTATTTTTCTTTTAATTTAAATCAGACCTTATTAATAATTTCTATAGTTTCACCACAGTGAACATATTTTAATGATCAACCTACTAATTTATGAAACCTTATACCCAAATAAAAAAACCTGTTTCTTTAAAATTTTTGGAAGTCTACATAAATTTAAACAAAAAAAAGTGAGATGCATTAAATAGTCATCCATTTGCGCACGCGTCGGTGAGTACATTCTAAATTTGAAACATCAAGAGCTTTTTATGACGTTAACATTGAAAATATTTTGAAGATCATGATCGTAAAACTGCCAGCAGCGTCCTTGTGAACATGCCAAGTTCGATATCTAAAAAAATATTCGCATGATTGTGTAAGCTGGGGCAGATTTAGCTTAGCAAGGTTAACTTAGAATAAAATAAGACGGTCCTGTAGTCCTGGCTTTATGGAAAAGGTATTCCCGCCTACGATCTAAAGAGGATTATGGGTTCACGGGTGTTAAGGGTAGTAGACTTTATTACTATCAGGAGGCACCTTTAAAAGATTTCCACCCCACCGCAAAAAATACTAATTTAATAGGATTCTAATTCACACTGCAACTTGTCTCTAGGTGAAGCATGAATGAGTCAGCGTGACGGGGAAGGACCATGCTCTCACAGGATACCTATATAAAATAGAAACATAACGATGCTATTTCTATAGGTAAGTGAGAGATCCGTAGCCCAGGTATCGGGGCATTCGATTTATTCCACAATGAACACAGTGGTAAAGACATTTCGCAGCCAATACCTAGCTAAAACTACAGTCGTTCACACTACATCGTAAGTAAAATATATTGAACTAAACAATAAACCGTAAGTATATTGAGAAATAGTAGGTGATACTGTGTTTCGTATGGTAATTGTAAGAATAATATCTTATTAATCTCTCATTCATATATTACTTACATTACACCCCATCTATGAATCATAAACGCATCATGAATAAAAAATATTATCAGTGTCCTCTTTGCTTTTATCATGTTATGCGTAAATGCAATAGACTCACTCTTAGCGCTATTATTGGCTGACGGCCGCGTGGTGTAGTGGATATAGTTCCTGGCTGCCGCGGCCTGGTTTCGATTCCCAACCGAAGAACAAAATTTGCGCTCACAAATATGTTGCATTTCGGTTCTGGATGTGTTGTGTGTCCCGTGTTTCTAAAACTGCATACTTTCTCTGATCTTATTGCATATGCACTACATGGGAATAGGAAAGGGACGGAGATTGTGAGCCTATGTATTTGCGCAAATGATTACGGCACAATAAAATATTTTGCGCAGTTGATGTCATCTGGCAATAACCAGAAGACATCGCCGTGGTCGTAATCAACCAGGAAGACATCATCATTAGCTGTCAGAATGAATGGATCAGCTCGACCGGGATTGGACCACGCCCTCACAGAATACCAGCATTAAATAGCAGCATAATGCTGCTGTATTTCGTCTGGTGAGTACAGGGATCCGGAGATCCCTATTACTGGTGACGGGGCATTCCATCTCAGTCCTTAAGGGTGACAACGAATCTGCATTATGATTCCTTGTCAAGGATGAACGTAGATATGATGGGCCGCGGGAATCATTTACCACCAATTTAATAAAAAAAACAATTTATCTTATAGTAAAAAAAGTCCATTCATAATTAGTCTCGTGGTAACGCTAACGGCTGAGTGAACCAGTAACAATGGTTTAGAAGAGTTCATCAAATTGAATGGTGTGTCGACTGATTCCCGTTTGCACCGGCCGCATCTAGTTATCTCGCGGATACAGACAAAGCGCATCCCTATTGGCATACGTGGACAACTGTATATTACTAAATCAATGTTCCCAATCTGTTAATTCTTTAAACGTCGTTCCTTAATGGTCAGAGGTACTTGAATATGGCTACTGGACTATGCGTCCCGGGATTGATCCTCAGCCTAATTTTGAGATATATTATTACAGTGCAGTTTGTTTTAAGCTGCAGAATGAATGGGTCAGCTCGACGGGTATGTGTTCGCGCCTTCACAGAATGCCAGCATAAAATAGAGATATATGCCGCTATTTTACACCGTGTTGGGGGATGTGGAGATTTTTATTACTGGTGATGAGACATTCCATTTCAGTCCTCAAGGGTGACAACGCATCGGCATTATAGTTCCTTGTCAATAATGAATGTAGATATCATGGGCCGCAGGAATCACTTACCATCAGATGAATTGAATTGAAAATTTAAGGTTATAATTGTAGCACCAATGGACCCGTAAGGACCTCGCACACACAGAGTACCAGCAAAATAACGCTGCTACGTTCGGAGGCCCAATTGCGGGTAACGAGGCATAATACAACTATAAAAATAATGTAAATATTTGTTAAATATAATATAAAATCAAGTAAAAATAAAAAAAAAATGTTATTTAGATTTCTTATAATTTAAAATTAGATATTGCTATAGTATTAAGTAGTAATTTTGTTATTTAGTTTTCTTATAGTTTAAATTTAGATATTGCATTAGTATAAAATAATAATAATAGCAAACGGGTTATTCCCAACCAGCCTCTCGAATCACCTGAGGAGGATGGGACTCCGGCACATGCAACTCCGGGCTCAAATGCAGAAGGCGGCGCTCCTTGGCACCGCTCGTATAGACGCAGGTTTCGCTCCCATTCGCCCTAACCCTCGACCGTTTGGTCTCCCCTGTCGAGGGATTCCCGTCTGGTTGATCTTTTTATATATATATATTATATTGCATTGTATCATATATATTTGTTTTATTATGTTTGATTAATTTATTTATTTTATTGACCAACACGGTGGAGAAAGAAAATAAATATATATCCCCAAAATAATAAAATATACATAAGAAATGTGGTACAAAGAATAATTTTGCATAAATTTCATCACTATTGGCATATGAATGTAATTATGAACAAAGAAACAAAGTAATTAAATAAATTATGCGATTAAAAATAATCATGCAATGATATAAATATTATTATGAATTTATAAAAGGTTACGATTATATAATACGACATTTTAATAAATAGGCAGCACTTCTCAATATATGTTCTTTCTCATTTACCGAGTAAAATTTTTGCTACAATATTTCTATATTTCCCCTATATTCAACGTAAGAGCGGGCATGTGGGAATAGTTATGACACTATTATATGCAGGTGATATTGTAGTTAATAATAATTTCAATTAACTATACGTATCTGAGTGCGAATGAGATTAGTTTAATTAGCTTCGGTAGTGACGAAGTGACGAATGACCACACAGTTCATCTGATAGGAATCAATTCCGGCCACATCCCACGTTCCAAATACAAACGCGTTGCCACTAGACACTTCACATCTAATATAAAATATTAATAAACTTTATTTTCACGACTTACACGCCATGAAGCCCACGGTAAAGTTTACCCTACGGTCTGCGAAAGTTCAGGTCGTAAGTTCGAAGCCGCCATTCGTATATTGTCGTGAACCATCTCCTAGCAAACGCATTTTCCGCTCAGATGGATGGAGTAGTTAACCTGGAATGTTACTAATCTTAACGGCACTGATATTGTTCTTTAAAAAAAAATTACGACTCTTTTTAGTACTTTTGTTTGAGTTACCGCAGTTTACGATTGATTTGTAAAAAACTTGACAATGCGTTATTTGTCAAAAAGAACTCTAAACCTTGTCATTAAAGAGATCATAGTCATAGAGCCGCTGTAGTTCAGTGTCCATGTGCTCGGTTTTAATTCGCGGTACGTGAGCAAACTGAGTTCGATCCCTGATACTTGTACCAATTAAATTGTGAGTTGCAATTTTAACACGTTAATTTACCACTTGATCGGCAGTATGGAAAACATCGTGGGGAAACCTGTATGACTAAGAAATAATTTAACGAAATATGAAGTCCGCCCATCCGCAATGAAGCCGCGTGGAGGATTTCTGCTGTTGTGTTCTAACATCCCAAAGAGGTGGCTATGCCCAGCATATAATGGCTGTAACTTTACTTGTCATTAAACGATATGAATCACAAACCTGCGTAGGAGTATGCAGAGTCGTTGAACTAATTTATTAAGTAGTAATACTCCTCGTAGCGAATACAAAGGAAACATTTACGAGTATGTTAAAATGCCGATTGAGAAGCTAACTTACTTTGCACAAAGCATCAACTAAAATATAGGTGTGTTCAAAATAGCCACAGGTTATAAAACATACAAATGCATATTATTATTTTATCTGATGTTTTATGATGATCGTACAACAGGTAAAGATCATGAATTCGATGAATATTTTGGCAAATGGAGTGCATGTATAGTGAGAGGTAATTGCAATGAACCTTCCTCCTATTTCATTACGCATGCATACATCGAATCAGATGGGGACCACATTATAATTTATACTACACAATTGATATCCGGTAAAGAAGGACGATATAATCATGGTGAATGGTGATAAGCGTAGAAATACATTGTCCTTTATACCCAGGAATGACAATGCATCTATGAAAATAGTGTGGTAGAGCTACAGTGCAGTTAGTTTCTAGCTGCAAAATAAATGGGTCATCTCGACCGGGGTAGGAAAACGCCCTAACAGAATACGAACGTAAAATAGCAATATAATGCTGCTTTGTTTCGTCTGGTGAGTGTAGGGATCCGGTGACCTTTATTACTGGTGACGAGGTATTACATCTCGAGGATGACAATGAATCTGTGATTCCTCATACCAACAGATGAACTTTGTTACTCTCAATGTAATAAAAAAAAATTAAATTACTTATTCAACGAACCTGTAAAAATAATTAATATCATTGAGGCTAATTATAATTTTTTTTATAGTTAAATGAATATTAGACACAAATATGGAATATCGCGTTTCTTGTAATCAATATCGCCATCATACAAAACTACAGCAGAATTAAAGTGCAGTTAATTACGAACTCTGATAGCTTAATACTTCCCCGGTCCTAACAATCTTTACATCTTATTAAGGGTGACTAATGACTGGATAATTCACCTGATAGTAAGCGATGACTTCAGTCCAAAAACACCTGCATCCGTCCTCAACAAAGATTCGAGATGTACATGCGTTATCACCTGGAGAACTGAGAGGAAATGTTATCGGTAATGTACCATACTAAACACAATAATTTTATGCTAGTATTACATTTTTGTGAGAGCGTGGTCCTACCCCGGTCGAACTGACCCATTGATTCTGCAGCTAGAAACAAACGGGAACGTAGCTGTATCACAGTGAACATAATCTCACAGGATTAGCAAGCAACAATTTGTGATGTACGAATGTTGTTCCTCGGCTTATAATCTAACCGAGAGCTTGCGCGACGACGCGTCTAGTTACTCTGATCACTATAGTACACATAACCATCATTTCATCAATCAAATGCAATTCTTCCAATCCAGTGATCTGCTCCAAATACTTCCCACTATTAAAAACCTTTAAATAAGAACTCCGTGCCCTCCTCTCTATACTTATTAACCACAACATCAGAGCAAGCCATGCACTACCACACCATTCATGATGTAGCTAGACACCAGTTATAGAGGGGCTCTTCCACCATTACTTCTTTCGTATTTATTTATCTTCTTAGTACCATCCATAAAATCGACAAAGGAGTAGCATATATCTTTAGTTACAAACAAAATTTGCATGACCAAACTCGTTTGTTTTTCTAGTGATACTTATGTCGCGCCGTTTGGCGGTCAGGGTCAACAAATGTACGCCAATGCCTCTTAAACGCACGACATCACGTGCGTTTAAGGGGCGCGGTCTTATTTTAATAATTAAAAAAAGTATATTACTCTGTACGATTGTAAAGTTATTTACCGACGAATTCTTTCTGTTACTTAAATTTGTGTATTATTAATTGTTTGTTCTCGAATTTGATTGTGTATTAAATCTATATCTCGTATCTTCAACACTGCATGTGAACCTTCCTCCGATGTTATTTCATAGGTATGTATTGATTCGGAGTTGTTAAGGGAACAGCGAGTGAGTGCCTCTACGTTAGAAGGTCACTAAAATTCGCAAATTATCAACGCACGAATATTAAAATTTTATAAGCTATATTCATGCAAGACATTGATCGATAAGATCACACGAAACATTTTGTTAATGTTGCTAGTAAGTAATGGTAACAGTTACAGTTAAAAAATAATACACATACTATATAATATTAGTACTGAAACAACATATGCAATATGTGTGTGGGAAGTCGATGGATGCAGGTGGTTCAAGGTGCACAGAGATGGCAACATGTCGATCTGCCGGTCTAGCTTTTTTTTTAAGGCTCTGGCCTCTGTTAGCCCGGGAGCTCTTACAGCTTCAACGGGTTGAAAGGTGGCCGACGCTTTATTAATTAGTAACCAGCACAAAGGTTCAAACGAGGGGTAGCCTCGGCTTGAAACGTCATCCTGGGCACGAAACCAACTCACTCAATGTTAAACTTCTTTTTGCATAGTAAATTGAGTGTTGAATGTACAATCATATACAATAAAACATTGTAATGAAAATTTTAATTTTACATACTCTTACTCATGCACATATAGAATGGTATAAAAATTAAAAAATCAAGTCAATGAAATAAAAAAAAAACATATACAATGTTATTAAAAATAACTATAATTGTAATCTCAATATAATATAGGTAATATCGAATAAATTATTATGATTATCATTATGAATGTATAGAGACATAACTCCATGATGAAGGAACGTTCTATAAAAGCTTCTGGGAAGTCAATAAAGGTAGGTGGACTCAGAATTGTTCGTCGTGGCAATCTGAGTTCTATGTTGTTTTTTTTTTTTTTTAATTATTTATTGAGTAACAAACGAGCCATCAGGTGAACTGTGTACGACGTAAACATAGTTAGTGACCTAATAGTAAGTGATACCCACGCCCTATCTTATACACTTTTAATGTAGATGTGCTTTCACCTCCGGGGAATAAGGCGGAATGTCTCGTACAGTAATAGGAGTCTCCGATTTATTTCACCAGAGGAAATACAACAGCGTAAAATAACGCTTGTTATTACTACTATTTTAGGCTGCTTTTACTATTATTTTATGCTAGTTTTACTACTATTCTACACTGGTTTTACTAATATTTTACACTGGTTATACTACTATTTTACACTGGTTTTACTACTATTTGTATTACGATTTTATGCTGGTTTTACTACTATTTTACACTGGTTTTATTACGATTTTATGCTGGTTTTACTACTATTTTTTGCTGGTTTTACTACTATTTTATATGGTATAAAGGGCTGCTGTTACAGATTTCTTTTATTGTCGAACATGAGGTTCTCGTGCTAATTGCACACAAAAAATATTTGTGTTTTTAATACGAGAATCATATTTGCGCTAGTTTTTTAATGACTGATGAGGAGTCTCCGACTTTTGTTGCCTGTGATTCCTTGGGCCGCCCCGCCAGTAATAAAGGTCTCCGGATCCCTACACTCACCAGACGAAACACAGAAGCCATATGCTGCTATTTTAAGATGTGAAGCTTGAACCAAACTGCAGTGTAGCTATACCACTGAGAGAATGTATGAACTTATGTTTATGTTCAGCAATGATGGTTTGAGATAATGGTGATGACGATACGATGATAAAAAAAATACTTAGACATTACTACACTTACTAGCGATATGACTATAACGTAGATTTCACATAAGGAAGGTGCAACTCACTATTTTATTTAACTGGTTTGCACGTTTACGTTTCGCGTAATAACTGTTCTCTTATCTTAATTTATTACCCAAGAGTATGGTTAAGCAAGAGTATATAATTTTTAATTCAAAATAAAAAATGTTAAATTAATAAATATTCCATAGACAATAAGTGTGAGTCACGAAATGACGATAGTCGCAAATTAACAACCTACCCTGATTTCTCTTTTATTTTTAAATAAAATTAAATCATAACTTATTGGGCGATACGTTAAGTATAAAATTATATATTAAAGGCATTATGACGTCAATTTAAAGTTATTTCAACGTCATCACTTGTTTATGGGGGAACATTGATTAGTAAGTCTCTATGAGAGTATAAGTTTTTTTTTTATAATTCGCACAAAATTACCTTTTCCTCACTCATACGCGATTTGACACTAGCCCGTTAACTAGTTTCTTAGAACAAAACAACTTGCAAAAATAGTATCTAATGAATAAAAAAACTACATAAGATGATGGGCTCCATTTTCCGCTCTTCTTTTTTTTATTATATTAAGGTTGACAAAGGAGCGAAGAATTTGCCTGATGGTAAGTAATTCCTGCTGCCTATGACGTTCACATTCATCCTCGGTAAAGAGTCATAACGATGCGTTATCACCCCTTGGTACCAGCAATAAAGGTCTCCGGATACCTCCGCACATAGTTAAAACACGGCAGCGGTATGCTGTTATTTCGCTCTGGTATTCTGTGAGGGCGTATTCCTTGCATGGTTGAGCCGATTCATGCCACGATGTTAAGTGTCAAAATAAATACTTTAGTGATAAGACAAGTGATTTGATAGTATAGGTATATATGTGGAAGCTAACTGCTCTTAATTCAAGCTCTGCCCAAGGTTCCACTGTATTCCTTTTACATAAATATAAAGACCATGAGTACAAGTTCGTAAAAGTAAGTCATCATATATAATATTGCCTTTCTGTCACCAATGAACTTCGGTGGATAGAAAAGCTCTTTTGTTAAATACATTTATTCTTTTACTCATTATTTATTAGTATTTATTATGACTATAAAAAGTAGCCAAACGTACTATAATATAATAACGGTATCTTTCAACATATACACTTTAACATATTATTAGTAAATAAATAGTTAAATATTTTTTTTAATAATTAACATAAAATAAAATAAAAAAAATATATGCAGTATACATTAGAGTCTTTGGGCGATCATAGATAATCGCTTATGGACAAGGAACAAAAAACATTGGGTTTCCTTCTACACAGCATTGATAAGCTTTGCCGGTGTTCTATACGGGAGTAGCCTTTGCCTCAATGGGTGAAAATACTTATGTAGCTTCTATCGCGTAAAAACCAAACTTAATTATAGAACTTGCTTTATGTTACATACGAACGTTTTGTTAGAATTTTAATACATTTCTGTACAAGTGAATATTATTCTTCACAAATAAAACTTCATTAACGGTCTTATAAAACTATAAATACATCCGTAGCAGAACACTACTTGTTTTGCAAAAAATCTCATAAATTCGCGGACCATGATATAATTTTAGCATCAGGATACGACTGAATAATAACAAATCTCCGCGTCTTGCATTAGCTGGCATCAGTTTAAGTAAATAAAAAATCTAAAACTAAGGAATCAAAAGTAAACTAAATCATAAAGTCATGACGATCTTTTTCACCGTGTACGTTTGTACGAATAGATAACGCGTCATGTCCATTCGATTATATATATTTACTGTAGAAACCAATATATTGCATATATGCAAATTGCATTTAATCATATCAAAAAAATCACTGAATATTTTGTTTTATTTGCCTAATTTCATTCTTATTAATTTATAAACTAATAAAAATTAAAGCAAAAACCTTAAAAATTACTAATCATTCGTAATATAAAGTGACGTATATACCATCCACGTTTCTTGATCTAAGTTTTTTTTTTATATTAATGTACTATATATTTAACATTTAATAGATTTTTTTTAATATTTAATAGAAAAGTAAAGTATACTTTATTATTTTATAATATTTTTGTTTCTGCTCACAATTTACCTTATGGTAAGCGATGGCTGCGGCCCAGTATTGCCACGTCATCCATCATCAAAATTAAAAAAAAACACAGCAAAATTGTGTTGCTCTTCCAATTTTTGGCTTTACCAATGTCGAATCTACAATGTATATATTTATATATATAGATCGAGCTAATGGGAATAGGTCTTCTTTCCGGGGAGAATTTTAATTAATTACTTATACTTGCAGGTTTCTGCGCTATGTTTTTCTCTAACGCCAAGCACATAGTAAAATACCATGTAAAATTGCTATTAAAATAACATTGGTTGGTATCGGTGATCGTTCACGGTTTGCGTGAGTGCTGCGAAATGTAAAACGAAGTCTGACAATAAGCTACCGCGGATTTCTTCGCTGTATAATGTTGAATATTGAACAAATAGCTACGGCTATGTAAAACATGTAATACTAATAAATAGATGTTCAATATATAATTTAATTGCATTGTTGATTAATTAAGAGCCGAGTCGAATGAAACGCTCGAGTTAACGTTCAAACACTACCAAGGTAACAATTATATCGTACGGTTTACATTAACCGTAACTGTTTCATAACGATATATGCTCAATGCGTACGACAAACTTGAAATTAACAATACATTCGTGGGAAAAGTACCAGATTAGTTTTTTTGACGTCAAAACGAAAATATCTACCTACTCGCACAATGATTGGTCTGTGTGTGTGATTTATAAATTGAATAAATAAATATGCTCGTATTTTCAAATTATATTAAATTAGAAACATTTAACTTAATTATACATGATCCTTGTTAGTCGTCCCAGGTAGGTAATGCAGGTTCGGTAACGAAATTGCAGACGTAAAAAGCTGAGACTAAGATAGGTAAAAGATGAAACTATGTAAAATAAAGCGATGTATAATGTATATATATGCCATCATGAATATACCTTCTTCACCATGAAGCTTAGTTTTTCAAGTTTGACAAACGGACTAGCTTTTCAAGTTAAACTTTTAAATTACAATTATATTTAAATGTTTATTTGTTATATTTAACATTATCTAGTAATCGACTGTTTTAGCTCAAATAATGAAAAATAAGAATATTGTTAACACAGAAGCGAAATTTGATGGCAGCTCGGTTTAGTATTCAGATTCCAGGATCGTGTAGGGCTCGTTCCCTAGGCGAGGGACTAGAAGCGGAAGATATTTGTGTATCACAAATCGCTGATATTTGGGTTTGGGTGTACAATACTTTTAGAGTAATTTCTAGATGCAGCATGAATGGGTTGGCCCGACTATGGTAGGGTCTTGGCCCTCACGGAATACTAGTATGAAATAAAAAGAAGACTCGTCATGTGTGACCACGCTTCTGGAATGTTTATTAGGGATGAATGAAGATGTTATGGGCCGTTTTTATCAATTACAGTCAGGTAAACATTTTACTTTCATTGTACTTGTTTTTCGTCTTTGATATTGCAAAATAAAATGTATGAGAATGTCCGTGTTCCTGACATTGCATCTCCACGTTTCTCCAGTATTTATTGCACATGGAGTACATCAGAATAGAGAAGGGGACCACCCCTTCGAGATCGACTTGGAGGACATCATTTTGTGAGTGTCTGGGCTTCTTAATTAAGCCTAATTGTAAGCTTTAGTAGACATATTTTCTAGCATCTGTGAGGGAAGGGGCAGTGTCTCTTGTGTGTTTTGTGTATGTAGAAAAAGGTTCTAGTTAGAATTAACTTCTGATTTCAAGTGATCAAAATCGCACAGCAACGAGCTAAGGTTTTTTAACTAACAAATTGCCTATATTTAACCTTACCTTATAAATAAATCCTTAATACTAGTAGAACAGGTTTTTCAACCCAAGACTGCGAGTTGTGCTATAAATTATTGTTTTATTTATTAAAAAAAAGATAAAGGTTTTGTTTATAAACATACTGTTTAAATATAATGATAACGACAGATTGTCAATTTCGTTAACGGCGATATCATTTAGTTATTACCAAAGCCAACTTCGCAGAATTTAATATAGTGCGCAAACAGATGCACTCTCGACTCATACGTCGTTCCGTCTTGTCCCCTGTTTCGCGAGAGCGTCTGACACGAGGGATCTAAATTAATATAGCTATTATTATTAACTACCTGTAACACCACTTCGGAATACGTGGGCCCTGGAGAAGAAGTGACGCAAGAAACTCCAACGCCGCTTCTATCTGTATGGACTGGAGAGAACCTGCCAGTGACATGGCGGTATCGCAAATAACCTAGTTAGCAACCGTCGGCAGAGGCGATATTAGCGTGCAATGAAAGGTTTGGGCCCTGGTCTTCGGGGTCGTCGAGGGCGTGCCTAGGTCTCCTTCGGATGCGGGTGAATCTGTGATTTGCGATGGGATTCTAAATGGCGGCACTTACAATTACTATAAATATAATAAATAATAGAGTGTGTGACGGCAGAGTCGAAATATCGGCGGGAAGCCTGCTTCAGGTACTGAGCAATGGTCGGCAGCTCAAGATCTATGTATAGATTTTCAATGATGGATGTGGATGTCATGGGTCGCATGAATCACTTAACATCAGGTGAACTGTATTTTCGTTTGTAACTCTCAACGTGATAAAAGAAAAAAAGAAATAATTTCAAAAATCGGAAGAAGGTTCTGAAGCAGGGTTAGGAATAAGACATGGTTGGTTAGTGTTATTAACCTAACCTTCTTTAGTGTAGTTGGTTATCACTAGACTAAAATAGGCTTCTTATATGAGTAAACATGAACACTACCAGGCGATAACTACATACGATATATGACAGTGCCGTAAATACATTCGCAAACGCTTTAGCACTCATACATCGATCGATACCTCAATACTGTCGTTGAAATTTAATTCTCCTAATAAAATGTATAGCGCGATTTGTATTAAATAAAAATACCTCAGGAAAATCGCATCAGAAGAATAATTATTCATTTTTTATCAGTTTCGCCTTATTATCAGAGACAATTGTTACCAGTTAGTGGTGTAAAAGTTAACTATGTTAAACATAAAACTATTTTATACATTAAACTGCAAAATGTTTGTGGGTGATATTAATTAGTAACAATTACTGGTCCATTATTGATATGGGCAACATTGCGATTTCATTGTTCATATCGGTAAGGACGGAATAATTCTCGGAATCGGTATAATTATTTAACGATGCACAAATAGACTTATATTTATTAAAATAAGAAAAAGGGAAATGACGAATGTTCGCTAATATTTTTATGATTTCGTCTTTATCAGAACGGTTATTCATTTATCCTTTCGGTATATACTCAAAATCTAAATCTAAATATATCATGATAATTTGTGTATCAGTGTATGACAATTAAAGTTAAGGCAACGATAATTAAAAAAAAATATTATAGTTCAAAATATTCGCGATGATTTACCTACTCTGTATTATAAATATAAAACCTTAGCTGCAATCTTTAAGTAGCAACATTGAGATGTCTTCTTGGATTAAATCCATAAAGGATAAGTAAAAACTGAGTACACATGCACATTTCACAATGTTGTCTTACAGTTTAGGGTGATGTTACACTTGCGACATTGATAGACGAAATCATCGTAAATGGACGTCGCATGGAACATTCCTTAGTCTTCAGGAGCAATCCAACAATAGGATTCTCATCGGGAATGAGTTTAGGTGTCACGGGCTAAATCGAAAAAACGAGCACACAATTCATCTGAATGTAAGTGATTCTATGATCCCCAAATATATCCTTACTTAAGAATCATAATGCAGACGCGTTATCACCCTTTAAAGTACTAATATAGGATAAAAGGAATTTTATTTTTACGATATAGACAAATGGGCAAACTTTTCGTAACAGTGCAGACGCTTGACCACTCCAACATCTAAGGGTTAAAGTCAATGTTTAAATTTTGAACATATCAAAATACTCAGATCAACAACTGAAATTTTGAAGCGCTTTAACGGACCAATAAATATCCTCATATTATTCTATATGGTTGACCCTAAACGATTCCAATCACAGCGATCATTAATTTATTGGTGACCAAAGCACGATCCTAAGCCTCGACATTGTCTTGCATAGGTTGTCAGTCCATCTAGCGGGGTCTCTCGATCAGTTGACACTCGATAGTCAACACGAGGCTCGGGAACCTTTGTTTCCCAGCGATAAAGGGCTATCGGCGGAGGGTTTGGAAACCAGGGAATAAGACTCATTCAAGAGACTCAGATCCGATTTTACCAATAATATGTGATGCCAAATCGTTTTCTTCGCGTAAATATTGAATATCTTCCGGTTATTCTGACCATGTAGCCGAACTCTAATCAATATTTATAGTTAAATTTTTTTATATACTAAAATACTCCAGAAACATTGTTTGTATGTAAGTTTGAGTAAAATTTTGCGATTCGCTATTCGACAGTGTTGTAACACGTCTCTTACAGTTTGCATTTGTAATACACATGTAATAATTTCTCAACTCTTTTGAATGGTAAATATTAAACAGCTGTTTCTAAGTTATTTGTTTTTCAAATTACTTATGTAAGTATCAAACGTCTATTTTAATTATACAAACCATCTGTGTAATATGCAAATTTTTTTTTACTCATCAATAGAAATCCTATAAAACGTACATATTAACAAGAAAAGCTCATTGTTATGGTGTGTAGAAATGTTTAGATATTATTAAAAATAATATTGCTAGGTATGCAAAATAATAAAATTAAGTTATTTTTTTCAATTGATCATATTTCGATATATGCTATCCATTTTTTTAATTTTGCCTGATTTCCGAATACACTTTCTTTATTCTTTAAAAAAAAAGTTACTCGTGATTCTTGATTTTGTTATTTAAACATTTGTTATATTAACATTTAGTACGTACGTACTAAATGTTAATATAACACGTATTAGTAATTATACTTAATTAAAATTTATATAAGTATTTAATATTATCTTTATTGCAAACCAGCATTCAAATTAATTTCGTGATAAATCGAGCGAGTACACAACATTTTGCTTACCAAATTAAAAGCTTTTACTCTTCTGTATTGTCAACACAACGATCACAAACAGAGCATACTATAAAGTTTTTAATGAAGACTTAATTTTTTTAAGCACAAATAATCAAAAACTAGCGTCAAATATCACTATAACGAACCATTGCACGTCACTTCGCGTCCTGATTATCCACATAGGGTGGTTTTGGTCAGAACTTTTGGGTTGGTAAACTTTATTATACAGGCAATATTTTTTTTATTCGCAGTTGGCGCTAAGCAATAATATTTGAGACGTGTTGATGGGCGGAAGACGCGCTCGATTATGGCGGTCTAAGACACAAGCGGTACGTTATCCACCACCCGAGGCACTGGTGTGCCCCACCTTGGATGTTATTGTTTCTGATAATTATCTCGTTTTAAGGTTGTAGTATTTTTTTTTCTTAGTTCCGCACCAAGATCGGTATTTCGCAAAGAGTGAGGAAGTCGCGTATCTCAAGGCGTGTCATCAATGAAGATGTATGAAGTAATAGAGCAAACCCGACACTTGCGTTCGAGGATGAAAAAATATTTGAAGTTTAATGATACACGAGTAGTTTTTTACCTTGGCAGCCAAGACTAAAATGCATCCATTTCAGATATTTATTTATATGTATTTAAATTATAGTATTAATTAAAGTCATGGTGCAACTTTTTTTTGCTTGATTATAAATATATATGTGTATATATATATATATATATATATATATATATATATATACCTACTATAGACCCTACTGTGGACATTGGTTACCCAGTTCCCTTAGCTCTTTATTGTAATTGTGGGAGCCTTCGCCAGTCGATCGATTCGTTCTTGCTGTTGCTAGGAAGTAGCTATGTAGCGTGTCTCCACCATTGAGGATGGAGAGACTGCGTTTATAACATATTATGTTTTTAGAGATGCGCACGTTATTCAACATTACTTAAAAAATGTAATAAATTCTCTTATAAATAATATTATAGATATTAGTATATAATTATTTAATAACGAATATTTTATGTAACTCTTAAATTAGTACGCATCACCCAACATTACTCCTAAAAAGCCATTACTCATTCATACGATATCGCTGAATACGGCAATTTGAATTTTTAAAGTTTATTTTTAAACCGGCGTCATACATAAAACTTGTTGAAAATAAACCTTGATAATCAAGTATAAAATATTATAATTTACAAAAACAGTATGGTTGAAAAGAGAAAGTAGTCCTGGGCCAGGATAAAATTGTCAGAAAAGAAATTATTATTAATTATTTCAACACGGTATTACCGGAGCTGATCTAGAATATATAGAAATAGGACTCACTGTCCTAGACTCCCAGCTAAGATATTTTTTAATTAATTTCCTTTACCACCTCTTAAGACGTATTCGCGGGATGCGTTGGCTTTTCCTTAAGTCCACACGGCGGTTAAGCCAGCGTCGGATTAAAGAAAAGGAGCTAATAAAATTACCACAAACCTTATGATATATATTTATAAGTGAAGACGTTAACGTTACTATGTAAGGCCATTGGCAATTTCTATATCCTTAAATAATTACATTCTACTATATTTCCTACTATATCCTACCTAACTATATAAATATAAATCCATCCTACTATATAAATATTTCTAAGCAAAGTTCGACGCACTGAAGTTAAAATATACAGACAACTTTTACCCACGTTTTTGTTAATGCAAGGTCACGTAGCACTAGAAGGCATATTTAAGTTATAAGTAAGTAACAAAAAAGTTGAGTACAAAAGCTAAATCAAACGAGACAAATTACCAAGCTATTATATAAGCAAAAATTCCGAAAATCACATTAAAATCCATCCAGTAATTTTTGTATCATTAGGTAATAAACAAACACACCTTTTATTTTTAAAAAAACAGTGTATTGGAGTTCAGTGAACTTTAATTATTTTGATACCAGCTGGTTTCTCAAATATATGTTCAAAGTATAAAATAAAATACTTTAATAAGTAGTAGTAAGAAATAAATTCATAGTAGTCACTTATACTATATTTGTGTAGAAAGTCACAATTAAACCCACGGAATAGATTTATAATACTGCTTCTTCCGATGAATAGCTCGGTACCCTAATGCTGGCGGGTTTACCGGATAATTATAAACCTATGATTATGGGGCTGGAGATTTCCGGAATCAAAATATCAGCAGACTTTGTAAAAACAAAACTTTTACAGTTTACATGGGCCGTCCCGTAAACCTAAATACATTTATTTAATGAAGTAAAATGTTATACAGTCGAGTACTACACATTGTAACGACAACGTTTTCAATCTATTTATAATCCTTCTTTTCATATATGTCATAAATGAAAAGAAAGTGTTATAAATACTTATATTTGTATAGTACTTAATTATGTAATTTTGTATATTTCCTTATCTTTTATTCCTTTGTATTATTTCTGTTGCATTTAAGATAATCAATATATATCGACTTATTAAGATAGGATATCCGTCCTGTTCCAATAGTGATATTACTGTGTCAATTTTTGATTGAACAGTTCATGCTGTTGGCTAGAAACAAGCGTTAGCTTAGCAATTGATTGTGATCATACGAATTACAGAAACAAGTAGCTTATTAATACAAGCTAAAAGAGTTTAAACCAACATTTTAATTATAAAAAGATTAATATTTTTTTTATATTTGGATATAAATTCTTTGTTCAATCTATTCTCCTGTGGAATGCGCTACCTTCCCAAATCAGAATGGCTAAAAGTCGCTTAGAGTTTAAACGAAAAATTCGAAAGCATTTGTTGGAAGTAGTGTCAGCAGATTCACTACATCGATAATAATTATGTATATATTTATATATATATTCACTTTTAGATATGTTTGTATTTATAATATGTATATTTTTTTGTTCTATAGTTAATGTAACTGTATATAAATATCTATTATTTTACTTAGTATTATAAATTCCTAAGATAATATATAATGATATGTATATATAATTGTATAAGCATTTAGATGTACTGTATGTCTCTTTTTTCTTTATTATTATTCTTCTGTCCCTACCTGTCTGTTTCGTGTGCGTTTTCTATGCATACATGCATAAGTCCTTCATGAGTATACTTGAACTAGTAAGTACATAGGTTTAGTATTATTATTACGGGAAGGTGGAGTAACAAGTGCACAGTGGTAAGATTAATGTCACAGGACATGTCACTGGCCGGTTCTCTCCAGTCAATACAGATAGAAGCGTCGCTGGAGTTTCTTGCGCCACTACTTCTACAGCGCCCACGCGTTCCGAAATGGTGGTACAGATAGCCAATAATAAAAGCGATATCAACCCGAGCCTTCCTCTTGGGAGGCTTTGCGTTGGTATTCACTAATAGAGGTCACGACTGAGCGTCATAAGCGCTCGGTAAAACTGTAACAGCCCTCAGGCTAACAGCGGCCATCAAAAAAAGGTGTACTCGTAGTATTGTAGAACAAGACCAGTTAGATATTCTAGATATAATACATATTAGATAGTCAGTGCCAGTTTTAGTACATCGATTTTCATGAGCATATTATTTTGCTGATGTATCACCGATGATATTAAAGATCAAAAAAAATACAAATGTGAGTTCAACCCATAGAAGCTTCTTGGCGTGTGCAGTGTATACGCGAACCACTTTTTTTTTTAATTAGCTAAGTATTTATTTTAGCCTCGTATTAAATGTAGAAATAATGAAACCTATATAATTTTTCTTTGGTTACACTTCGTTAGACGTCATAACAGTTATAATGATAATCCATTGCCAAACCCATTACATTAGAATAACTGTTTTTAAGTCAACAATGTAACTGAATAAACACATCCTAGAAATAATATTCTCATTAGCAGTTAACCGTTATTCCGATGGCATAGTAGAAAGGAGGGTGATGTTTTCGAATTATACCAATGTATATGTTATTTATATATAATTTTCTACGATCTGTATTGACTCGGGTAACGTGAGCCAAGATGATGCCAATATAAAATAAATATGACCGCCAAGTTGTGTTGAAAAAACAAACAAATAGTGGTGGTATTAAATGATAAAATTAATTTATCGATACATTAAGAAAAGTGTATATTTTTTATTTAAAAATCACTGTTTGTCTTCTATGAAAACATTGTAAAGTTGTTTTTGGCATGTGGAAATTTCATGCTTAGGTTACAAGAAAAAAAGAGGCTTTGGCAACGAATGCCGGGTGAGTTATACATTAATATTAATATTCCCACACATACGTAGAAAATTGACAATAGCATAATGTACTGTATATTTCAGTGCTAA
The DNA here is from genome assembly GCA_029286865.1 of Teinopalpus imperialis. NCBI lineage: Eukaryota > Metazoa > Arthropoda > Insecta > Lepidoptera > Papilionidae > Teinopalpus > Teinopalpus imperialis. The sequence goes on from JAGSMU010000021.1 coordinate 5,354,995, forward strand.
AACGAACCGCTTTCCCCAAACATTATAAGTGTACGAATCTGGGAATTAGTATCCCGTCATGTGGCGAATGGCATTTACTGACATATCTCATTACTGCTATACACACTCGATTATATATATATATATATAATGTATGTATATTGTATTTATATATGTATTTAATATCTATATATGTATCTATTATTCTTTATTTCTGTTTGAGTTATTTTAGACTTTTCTTTTTATTAATTAGTTTATTGCTACACCTATCACAATATCTCACCACGGCTTGGGTCGACTGTTAGAGAATGCCTTTGGCATTAAGTTGTGACCTTTAACTTTGTTAAGGGTAATGCAATAAAGAGTAAATAAATAAATAAATATAAATTATTGTAAATAATTATCAAGAAAAACGGTAAAGTGTGTAGGGAAATTTTTCTTAGCAGTCGTCTCAAATCAAACGTTTTTTTTTGGATGGTGTATGAATTTCACGTCTATAGGGTTCATTATGCGAGTAGGTCTTTGCTCCGCATCGCGTGTTATCACAAATTACACCAATTAATTTAAATTAAAACCAATTCTTTATATATGTAGTTTTACAATTTAAATTCCTTTGAATACACTGTATACGAATATATATATATAGTTTTACGTCCTTATGGTTTTGTTATCCTAGGAAATGTTACCAGAGAACGTTAATTAAGTCGATCGGTAATGAATTATATATTTCTACTAATAAATATCTTTTATACATAGGTAATAAATTTCAATTACGTACTTTCATTTACAATTTTATGATATAAAGTCTTTGCAGCGGATTGGTGGACGCTATGATTTCTGCCTTTTTTTCGGGCTGATGGCCTAGGGATTTTATAGTTTCACCGGGTTGAAAGGCGACCTAACGCTAATGGCGCTCAGCCGAGACCTTTGTTAGTGTGTAAACAGCACAAGTGCTCCCGAGACCAAGCCTCGGCTTGGACCATCATGCTGTTACCCGAGTGCCACTGACTCGAGGGTGCCCGAGAGGGCCGAACCCAGGCACAGTCTGTTGCTTCTGACTACGGATTATGATTCCTGCCGTTATCAGTGGCTTATTTATATTTTATATTATATATTATTTTATAAGTTCAGTGACAGCGCTGGTTTGGCTATTCGCGGAAACAGAAGCTTCTTGGTTGTCTTTTACCATAGAATGCATGACAGACATTGAAGAAAAATTCCGATATAGTATCAAGAGCATGGGACATACAGCATACCCTAGCATGCCCCCCCCCCCCATAATATGTCCAACACCAGGCCTGCTAGAAGAGCTATTAAGTGCAAAATAAGCTACGCCTTTGTACATACCTTTCCTATATTTCTTCCCTTATATAAATGCTTTGTGTACATACTAGTTAAATAAAAATAAATGTAGCTTTATGCTTTATTATATTTAAACGTAAATAATGTTATTAGGGCTGGAATCTAAACCGGGAAGCCGGGCGCGGCAGCCTCAATACTCTCACGACTGCACCATGTCGTAAAACCGTCATTAGTGGGTCACCAAAGCCAGAAGGGTGCACCTCGCGCAGGTAATAAGCCTTTGGCAAATAAACTATAAGACGCTCTACACCTCATAGTATAAAACAGATTATTACAGACTTTACATTACTTCTAACTAATTGAAGCCGTAAACTGGCAAGGTTTGAGCGCAAATTTTTATTTTGATTCATATAATAATTTTAATTATAACAACATGAACATTAGATATGTGTGATTTATGAGTTTTGAAGTCCGATGTACCTTAATATTTCAGATACGCAGGTAACTTATTCAAACATATTTGTACCATTGAGTATAGATATGATGCAACTGAGTTGTTAACAATAATACAAAACAATACTACAATACAATTTTGTGTAAATATAGACAATCCTTGTCGGCTTTAGAATCAATATTTTATGAGTGACGTAATGTCTGATAATAAACAAAATCCCTTTACCGCGCCTGTTCCTCTATACTATATTTAGTTAATCCGTCAGAAGTAACTGACGGAGCCGAGATTCCTCACACATCTCGCACCCTCGAGTCAGTTGCTTTCGCGCCCAGGGTCCGATCTAAGCCAACGCTCCCTCTCGGGATCCCTTATGCTGGTTACCCATTAATAAAGATCTAAGCTGGTGAAGCTATAAAGCCATCGAGCTAACAGTGGCCATGAGCCATATAATAAACGAAATCAATATTATAGATTCCCAATCTTTTCTGAATCACTACCCCTTTAATTTCTGTCCATAGTAACGTATTATAGTAAAATCCAAGCAAAGCCGGGCCGAGTTCATAATATTTAAATATACCTAAAGCTACATTCAATTTCATGTGGACAAAATTAATTTTATATTTCGTTTTTAAATCTCCTGCTTCTAATTGATAGCTATTAATTAGCTTACTGAGAAAAGGTATGTTAATTTTAATAGCAATTGTAAATTAATCCAAAACATTATTATGCCTAATGTCCGTCACTAATACACAAACAACTATGTACGAACATATTTAGGTGTACGTATAGAAAATCAAACAGTCGGTCGAATTAAATAAACATTTGTTTTGTTGCGGGACTTCCCAAATACGCGGAGGTTTGTACAAAAAATAGGAAAAACATTATTTAACTAGTCAAGAAGTAATCGAATCAAACTTTACGAAGAACAAAATTAGTGAGAATTTAAAACGTAACGAGTTTCGCATCCTCAAGTAGTCAAACTGCAGTAACAATAAAACTTTTTTGGTAACTGCGCGGTCGATTATCACAACTGTGACGGCTTAATATTTCTTATTTTTAACCGAAATATATTTTTCGAATGAATGTAACTCAGGACCTGCGACGCAACTGCAAATTAAGTATGACCGCTGATCCACGTTGTATAATTTAAACTAATCAATTCTTTTTTCATCCTTATTACTGGTTACAAGGTATTCCATGCTAGCTCTTAGTTGTGACAGATCTGAACTATTAATACTTATCGAAGATGAATGTGGGATATCGACAGGTAAATTGAGTAATCAATGTGTTTTTTTTTATTATATTAACAGTAACACGCGCACACAGTTCAAATGATAATAAGTGATTCCTGCGACCCACTATCATGGATATCTCTACATTCATCCTTGACAAGGAATCATAATGCAGATGCGTTGTCATCTTTGAGGACTGAGATGTAACGCCCCGTCACCAATAATAAAGGTCTCCGGATCCCTACACTCACCAGAGGAATCACAACAGCATTATGGTGCTATTTCACGCTGGTATTCTTTGAGGGCGTGGTCTTACCGCAGCTAGAAACAAACTGCAGCATATTTCTACCACTATCAAAATATATAATATTAATATTAATAAATATGTAAATTTTTTAAAAAACATTAAAATCGCAAGGTAAACCTTCTTGTAACAAGTTGGTACACGTAACGCAACTCATACAATATCTTGTAAGTTTCAAATAAGAACTTGTGTTAATTTATAGGCGATTTACAGACCTCGTAGACCCCCAAAATCAGTTTTCGTTTATGTCGAACCCTGGGAAACCGCTTTGGGATTCCCTGCCCCAAACTATATGAACGATATATATATTTACGACTCCTCTGATATTGTGAATGTTCACGGGCAGCAGTGATGATTTACCATCGGGTAGGCTGGCGAGTTATGGGCCGTACCGGGTGAACTGTTTGATCATTTATCATCATCAGTTTCATCAAAGGAGCTCAAGTTAAGAATTAACTCATAAAAACGTAATCAAATGGAGTATATGTAATGATAAAAGTAACGCATGATTAATGTGCCGACCTCAAAGAGTGTCCCATGAACACAATTACTCGTTCGGAACCGGTCCATCAAGGTAAAGGCTCGTGTCAAACGCACTGACTGCGCCTGTACCAGTTAACCTAACCGGTACAGATAACATATAGTTTTTTTTTTTTTAACAAACAATTCATAAATTCTAAAGTGCGGTTTGATCTCTAGATTTTTATTTATAACTAACTGACCTGACCGGCGAATAGTAATGTAATTTAACTGGTTTGGAACTTCGCATTAATATAATTAATAGTTTTAATAAAAAAAAATCAATTCCAGTTTTTTCATATGACACTAATGTAGGCAATTGAGCAGAGTTCACATGATGTTATCAAAGGCTAACAACGACTTCATAATCACATCACATTAATACTTAAGAAAAGATTTCTCTGAGAAGAAAGCTGAGATGCAATGCCTCTCTCCCTAGTAATCAGACCGTCACACAGAACACAGTGTTATGCTGATATTCTATGAGAGCCTGGTCCTCCCATTTATGTAAATTATGCTGCGAAGATGGCGCGGAGACTGCTGATGCACCACCGCTGCACTCCGACCCCTGTGGACAAAGAACGTCGACCACAACAGAGGGGGGCCATAATACGAGCGCCCCTCATAAGGAGGTACGAAACCTCGACTCGGATCGCTATCTAAAGGGAGAGAAAGAGTTTTCAATGTCTTGAAAACAAATAACAAATTTAATGATCTCAATTATAGGTATTTAGATTATCTAGTAGAGTAAACAAGCTATATTCTATAAACCATCAATGTAATGTTACGGAAGTCAAATTTGCAATCTATTCATCGCACCCGTAATTAATATTTTTCCTGTTTGTGCAAGTACTACCCAAATACGTTGCAAATGGGAAAAAGAAAGATGAAAAAAAAAGAATAGACAGAATAGAAAGAAAAGGCAGAAAATAAAGAAAATATTTTTTTTTATTTGCTGTCACACACAACACATTATATACAAAATAAATTAAATCAGCAACAAAAGGTGCAGCAGCTCTGTGCTGCGCTAAAAATCACAGCGTTGGTTTTCTGTCGTGACCCGATTGGAATTCGTTACAGAAGATATGTATATATATCTAATATATTATTGTCCTAAACAATAACGATTATACAATGTTTAAACACAGATCTACGATTGAATACCAATTGATTTTTTGCAAAATTGTGGAAGTCTTCACTTTAAATCGTTTCATGTGTGTCTATTATAGGTCACTTGAACGCTATAAATATGTAATCAAAAATATATCACATTTCGAATCAACTTCCTGCCTTCTATGCCTCTAGCATTCACTTAAAAATAACAATTAAAATGTAAATATACAGTTATACATAGCGATGAGTCTTCTTTATTTTTATAATATCTCAGAATAATTTGAATTAATTGAATAAGAATTAACCGGAAATGTCTATTAGGCACTATCGATGTCTCATATAAATATAATATATTTATATATGACGTTATAGATAAATAATACCAGATCTGCCGGTATACACCACGGTTTGAAAGGTAAAAAGATTATCATTTAACTAAATCTAATCTTTTATGTATTAATGCCGTATCCCGGTAGAGTTTTAATTTAAAAATCAAACTGTGATGTAATATTAGGGTCTACGGAAAGTTCAATAATCATATATGTTTAGTTTCAGACGGCTGTTTTTTTTTGGCCTGATGGCCGCTGTTAGTCCGACGGCTTGGACCATTACCCTGTTCCGCGAGAGCGTCTGACTCGAGGATGCCCGAGAGGGCCGAACCTCGACTCGGTCAGTTGCTGCTGACTAAGAATTATCTACATTAATATCTCTATTATTATTAGTGGCCATCTGTACCACCTCTTCGGAATGCGCTGAAGAAGAAGTGGCGTAAGAAACTCCAGCAACGCTTCTATCTGTATTAACTGGAGAGAACTGTCCTGTGACGTGGCGGTATCGCGAATACGGGCGGTATGAGGGTGCAATGTACGTATGTATTTCAGACGGAATACAAGAAAAAGACATTTATTTAAAGAATAAGCCTGACTGACAAGTAGACATACAATAGACTAGTAAAGGCCACGAGGCGTAGTGGTTAATGTCTGACACTGTGGACATAGATTCGAATCCCAACCGAAAAACAATATTTGTGTATTCAAAATTGATGATATTCGGGTTTAGATATGTTATATATGTATGATGTCCCGTGTCTTTGATACCTTTGTACCTTCTTTTAATCTAATTGCACATTTTTTACATGGGACTAGCATGACGAGTAAGCGTCTCTTTGTTTATGTTAATGCTTAAGGAACTAAAAGTATATTGATATAAATAGAAATATATATAGAAAGATATATGATTGATAGAAATAGTATATTGACTGTTAATAACCAGATGATTTCGCTATGGTTGAAATCGGGCAGGAGAACATCTATCTGCTATATTAACTTCAATGAAAAAACAAAGACATGATCGTGTCTGGCGTTGATTTTAATCAATAATACTCATATATTGCGTGAGGAGAGCGTGATGCTTCCGCAGTCGAGCCGAACTAATATCCGAAGTAATATGCTTCATTCATATTTTAGCTGTAGTGTAGCCCTACCACGTATTCAACACAGGTACAGATGGAATGATAATAATATAGATTTCCCTTGAATTACCAGAATGGAATATGCAAAGAGTATTATATTTAAATACAAGATTGATTTTCGCCTATGATCCATTTTAATCCGCGTATTGTCCTGACCCTAGATATTCATAAATAATTTACATAAATCTGGTTTAACGTAACTGCCTTGCCCTATATTGTAAGTATTATATGATAATTCAAAAAAGACAATCAGATATTTGTAAGAAATGATTACGATTAGTCCTATTGCATAATTTTAACTAATAAATTATTAATTTGATAATTATCTAAATGTAATCTTGCGATTATAAAGTATCATGATAAATGTTGAGGAAATTATACGTTTGATACAATTAAAACCGACCTAGAATTATAATTTATAAAATCACTGCACGCCAATCACGATATTTTTTTAATTAAAAAAACTCATGAGTTACGACTAATTTATAAAAAAAACTATTTTTACGAGGTTCTGATATTTTTTGCGTTTGTTTTATTGTTGCAATAATATTTTCTCTCTCTTCTATGTACACCCCACGAGTGGTACCTACAGATGGCGTGGTGGTTTAGTGTTTGGGGTTGTTTTATTGTTGTAATAATATTTTCTCTCTCTTCTCTGTACACCCCACGAGTGGTACCTACAAATGGCGTGGTGGTTTAGTGTTTTGGGTTGTTTTATTGTTGCAATAATATTTTCTCTCTCTTCTCTTTACACCCCGCGTGTGGTACCTACAGATGGCGTGGTGGTTTAATGTTTGGGGTTGTTGGCTAAATATTCAGGGAGAGAGGCGGTGGTAGGGCCAAGGCATACGAAAATTTCTATTTTTTGCAAATAAGCATTTTTTCTATGAAACCAATGGTGAAAAACGAACACACAGTTCTACTGATAGTTGAGATATATTGTCTCGTTACCTCTATTTCTACATTCACTAAACAAAATACAGGAGCATGAAGATGCTGTTTCACGCTATTATTTTGTGAGGACGCGATTCTTCCCCGGTCGTGGTGACCTATGCAAGTTGAAAAAAGAAAAGATGCATCGTGGTTCAAGCACTGTAAAAATTATAGTAGTGTAAATAACATTTAGATTAGTGTCATAGATTTTTGGATATTATTACTTGAACCTATTAAATATTTCAAAATCACAATTTTAATACACTTTATAAATGATATTTAGAAAGCACGACTACGACGTAGCTTAAAACTGTATATAAGACATTGATGTAGAATCCTTAAATTTGCCAATACAAACATATAAAGTCATTATATATGAAAATTATAACGAGTTATGACATCGTCGTCATAACAGTATTCAAGATTGTGTTTTTTTTTTTTTTATAGCATTTAGAGTAACAATCTCACCCACAGTTCACCTGATGGTTACTGATTCCTGCGGCCCATGACATCTACATTCATACTTGACAAGAAATCATAATGCAAATGCGTTGTCACCATTGAGGACTGAGATGGAATGCCCCGTCTCCAGTAATAAAGGTCTCCGGATCCCTGCACTCACCAGACGAAACACAGCAGCGTTAAGCTGCTATTTTACGCTGGTATTCTGTGAGGGCGTGGTCCTACCCCGGTCGAGCTGACCCATTCATTCTGCAGCTAGAAACAAACTGCAGTGTAAAAAAAACATGTATTTATGTTCACTTTAACACACATAAGCGAGTGCCGACATCGAATGGCGTCATATTTGTCACCGTTAACGTACAACAAGCACATTGCGATAGGATAACGATAAGCATGATGGGCTCATTCACAATCGTTTCTCGCATTTAGACTCACGAGCCGTCAATTACGGGACAGGAAATGGCTGATTACTCCAGCCGGTAGAGCTTCCAAGAACGTAGGTCTTCTAAAACAATCGCGGGCTTCTTGCGAACCAGAATTGAGTCTTTCTTTGATTTATTCGCGCACTCAAGACCTTAATTGGGTTAACGAAATCCGCACTATTGGAACTGGGCTGGCCGAGTATGTCAGCTACGTCTTTATCTAGCGGACCTCTATGCCCCGTGATTCACTAGATGGTAATCGTATTTACGGACGCCTCCGGACGGATTTCCTCCATTATTTCATGACATTCATTTCATAAATAAAGGAAGAGCTAATCGTGGTGTTACTTAGTTCTATCCGAGCTAGTTCTATTAGATTATCATAGTGAATCCTGATGCCTTTATCGGTTATATTTCTATCCAGCATGGCTCTTTTAACAGCCAAACATTTTCATTGGAATATGGAGCTATGTGTGGAGCTATGGAGTGGTAGAGCTACGCTGCAGTCTGTTTTCAGCTGCAGAATGAATGGGTCAGCTCAACCGGTGCAGGCCAACGTTCTCACAGAATACCAGCGCAGAATAGCAGCATACAATACAATGTTGCATCATTATCGCTTACAAACGAAGTGTAAGTTCCCCTTATAATCATTTTTAGTCACCTTACACGACAGGTAGGGGTTACTTTAGCCCTATTCTAATAGAATTACAGGGCTGACCCACTTTCATTGCGCGTTGTCGCGACTCTCTTCGTGTGATTACATATTGAATTTCCTATCAAAAATGAGTAACAGGAAAATTGTATATTTTGATGGATATCTGTTCTTCAGAAAATCTATAATAGAGTCACTGTGACGAGAACGTTGCTTACACAGCGACTGCATATATTATACTTATCATCATTTAATCTTGATCAAACCTGTCAGCTGTGATTGCGTGATAATTTTAACTGAAGGATACCGCCTAGTGAACTGTAGCCTAAACAAGCAAACTACGACAGGCGAGTGTACAACACAAACAAATAGAAACTTCCATTTGTTGTCTGCCTGTCACTACGTATGAGGTTCGTATATCATTTTCCTTTGATGGAATTTTTCTTTCAATTGATCACGCAATATAATCAAGTTTTCGAAACGAGCATATCGCAACATTCTCTCGTAGATACTGATAAACCATCGATTTTAAACCTTCCATATCTTTTTATCTTACCTCTAAACTACAAGTATTTCAGGTCAGTTATTACTTTAGAACAAAAAGTTCATTCTTTTCTTATTCGTAGACTATCTTTCGTTGAAATTCAGCTTTCGTCGCAAGTGAATCTAGTTTCCGTGACCAGAGGTGACGTGACAGCGCGCGGGATGAATTCACGTCAAAAAAACATATTTGACGGTTATAAAATGTCGAATGAGGAATTGGTAAACAATATGATTTAATTTTAAAACTCATAACTTGTTTTTATAAGACTAACAGTTACTGAATATATATTTCAATCAAAAAGTGACACATATTTGTGATTTACACGAAAAGAGCCACGTTATAGCCAGTCTCTAGCTACAATATGATTCGGCTCGAACGAGAAAGTATACCAGCGTAAAATGGAAATCTGGCATTATTACAATTTATTCCTCAGTAACAACTTATGTGCATCTTGAATATTTGTTGAGAATTTGTGATAGATACGTGTTTATGGACTGTAGTCATTATGTATGGACAGTGTGCTTTTTGTCACCATTCATACATAAAAAAAACTGTATGGTAAGTTGCAAGTATTTAAATAGACCGTAACTTTTCAATTGTGGGATTACAGTTATATCATTATATTGAATATGAGTTAACATAGAAGTATGAATGTAATCTCTCTATTTATATTTTATGTTTTCGACATGTCGATGTACCGTTAAGGTATTTGTATTATTGTTATCCTTAAAATGTTTGACAAATGAAAAAGATACGGTTTAACCGTTATAAAATATATCTTATAACGGTAAAACTCTTTATGACTATTGTTACAGCCCACAAAAATATTTGTTTGCTATAATGTGGTCATTTCCGTTTGCCAATTGTCCAAGTCCTGTTTATAGAATAAAATACAGATACGTCTGTGAATTAATATTTCCGTTTTTATATATATATATATATACATATATAAAGTTACTTAATTTATAGCTGCAGAATGATTGGCTTGGCTAGATCGGGGAACGAATACCAGCGTGAAATTGAATCAAAATACTGTTTCGTCTGCTGAGTGTGGGGATCCGGAGACCTTTATAACTGATGACGAGTCGTTCCATCATTCAGTCTTCAAGGTTGACAACGCATCTGCATTATGAATCCTTGTCAAGGATGAATGTCGATGTCATGGGTCGCAGGAGTCACTTACCATGTGTGCTCGTTTGCTCTCAATATAATGAAAAGAAAAAAAATGCTCATTTCCGTTTGCCAATTCTCCAAGTACTGTTTATACAATAAAATACAGATACGTCTGTGCGTATAATTAATATTTCTATTTTTACTGTCTTATTTGTGATGATTTCTTTTGACGGTGATGAAGTTAATATTATGTTGAAGACGTATTTTTATAACCTCTTGATGGTGTGAGGTTTTAACGACAGAGGCGTGAATATTGAAGTCTATAATAGACTTATTACAATATAATCTCTAAAAGACGGTTGGCATACTGGTTACAGTATCTGGCTGGTGCGTCGTGGTTTCTGGGTTCGGTAAAAAAAGGAAATATAGTTTTTATAATACTAGTGGTAAACGAGCACACAATTCGTCTAATGGGAAGTGATTACCACTCAGCATATAATACACAGCAGTGTCGTGCTATTTCACTCTGGTATTCTGTGAGGTCGCGGTCCTTCCCCGGACGAGCCAGCCAATCCATGTTGCAACGAGAAACTAAATGCAATGTGACTCTACTACGTAAAAATCTGTAATCAAAATGATTGGTTTTAATTTTGTATTCTATGTCCCGTACTTGACACTACATATAAACCTTACTCCAATCGTATTGCATGTACATTACATCGTACTTTAGATGACGATGATTAGTGAATGTCTCTCTGTTTGCGTGAATGATGTAATATATCCTCCGCAATTGGTGTCATCTGCTTATAACCAGAAGGCATCGCCGTGGCCGAAACCATATGGACAGGGTATATTTTAGTATTCATAACCTACTATGGCGAATGTGATTTTATAGATCTTTTATTGCACAGAAAAAGTTTTCCAACTTACATATATACTAGCGATTCGAAGTTCGTATTCAATCGTCTGGATTTAGGACACCACAATCAGTGTATGAAAAGGAAGTAGTTTAAGTCGTACAACGTAAACTGCCTAATATTAACGTTAGTTAAATTATAGTAAAACAGTGTTCGAAACCTCCGTTAAAACAAATATCTAACTATATTTAGATGTATCTTAAATTTAAGTGGTTTTCAAGCAGATAAACATGTTGAGTGACATAACCTGTGTTGTTAACTTTCGTTTTTTTTGCCGTAATCAAGTAAAAAGAGTTATTACCAAAATATGTCACGTGATAACAAGTGTAATCAAATGACGTTATACACCTATGTTTCGTAAGTCTCGTGTGTACAAAAAAGCCACAGCTAATCATAGGCCTTGCCCAAAATTTTGCAGTAAGATTGCAAATAAAAAATTCAAATCGCCATCCCGAGCGACTTGCATGAATTGGCTAGCCGCAAACTTGAATACGTCGTCGCTCTCTCTAGTGAGTGATCGTAGCACACTGCCAAGCCAATCTGAAGTTTACACTCAATAACCTTTTTCGGTTATCCGTTCTACGAGCTATATGATATTCAGCTTCAATCTTTTAAGCTATATCGGTCACCCTCATTCTACTGCGGATTTCAACATCGGGTATACTATCACTCGAAAACACGAGTATGTGACTAATCTTTTTGGCTTTTAAATTCCATAAATTAAAATACATTTTAAAACAAACTAGGAAAGTGGTTAATGTAATATATATATATATATATATATATATAAATGGAATCACAATATACTGTTTCGTCTACTGAGTGTGGGGATCCGGAGACCTTTATAACTGATGACGAGGCATTCCAGTCTTCAAGGTTGAAAACGCATCTACTTTATGATTCCTTGTCAAGGATGAATGTAGATGTGATGGGTCGCAGGAGTCACCATCAGGTGAACTGTGTGTTCGTTTGCTCTCAATGCTATATGCAACTGTTAGTCACAAATCCTTGTCGAAATGAAATAATGACGTCTAATAAATGATTGCTTGCTAAATTGGGACGCAGCGACATATGTACTCCAGCTATTGTAGCGACGGTAACAAAAACTTCTAGAAGGATTCTGAGTTTAGGTATTGCAATTGATGGAATATTTTCGTCGTATGAAGACAATTTACATGAATTTGTGTAGTCGGTGACTAAGTGCCGGTGCTAATCGATGGACATCTGGGACGGAGGTCTAACGAGTTGTGATCGTGATGTATCAATTATCATTGTCTCGTTTCGGTGGGGGGATGGGGGACAGAATTGATAGCACCCACTACGAAGTCAAATGCTTCGAAAATATATGATATTGATATGACGTAGAAGGTTGCGTAACTCATTCTTAAGTTTACTTTAGTTTTAGGAATAAAAAAAAATACGACACGGTATCGTAAAGTTCACTTTTCACGTTTAGTCCGATCAGAACCAAACATTTGATAAGGCGTGCAATAAAAAGTGCTAAACAGTAAACTTACTTGGCGGTGTGATGTGCCTCCTCTGCCCTTCCTGATGTGGAGTGATAGTTCAGCCACTAATGTGGCTATGAACAAATGTGGATGATGAGGTGAACTTAACACTACGTATCGTCACTGGAAGTTACACTCGGGGAGTGCGAGCGGGGTGGCTGCGACCCATCCTATATATCAAGACGGGCCTCGCAAATGTCAACACAGCAGATCCGGCGGCAAATACTACGCGAAAACATGTAAATACTATTTGATTATGGATCTACAATGTCGACGTTTGAATGCTTTTCCGGGGGAAAGCTATAACTTATGTCCGTGACGCTACACGATTTCGATAGAATACGAGTGACTTTGGCTTTGAAAAGTTATGTAATATAAGTATACAGGGTTATATATTTATTTTATTACATACAGATATGAAACTTATTACATAGAGTCAGCGATTAGGGTTTTCACTGACATTTCATGTATTTGGGAAAATTTGTATGAATTTGCTACCACAATGCTTTATGCACAATATTATCTTCTTAATAATAGTTTAGTTTAGACTTCACAAAACAAGGGCAAATATGCAACAATATCTTTTATCATAAAATTTGTAATAATATATTTGTAATAATATATATTTTTATGATAAACATTTTGTTAATTTCATTTTCGAACGTTGGTAAAGATGTTGTTTTTTTATAAGGGTGACAAACTTTTACATGATCACATGATGATAAGTGAATGTTTCAGCACATAAACATATACATATATCCTCAACAGGGTTTCCGGATCCCTACACTCACCATACAACAGCTACGTTATGGCGCTACATCATGCTGATACCAGGGTGTGATAATTCCCCAATTGTACTGAGGCTAAAAACAAGCTGATATGTTTTTGATAGAAGTTTTTACTCAGTTATAAATAATCCTTACAACGTTTTGATTAAAAAACTAATAGCCTAATGGTTTGGGGTACGGTCTGCGAGACTTAACGTCATAGGTTCGAACCCGCTATTTGACTATAGTCGCGAACCATCTAGCTCAAGAATTTAAAAAATTAAGCTTAGTTGGCAGTTAACGGGGTTTTACTAATGTTATATTATAAATATTTCTAGCTTTTTCTTAAAAATCTGTCTTTTTAAAATCTTTTTTAAACTCTCTCGTATCCTCCAGAATAATAATCGAGAATCGTAATCCAGAGAACTCAAAAAACCTCCTCGGTACTGAAAATTCATTTTGTTCCTAAGCAATAGACTAGTTAATTGTGATTCCCTTTTTCAGTAGTCTATTAAATATTTGTTTTTGGATTGCAGGTTTTATCAGTGAATGTATTTGGAGAAGTAATATATTTATAAGTCTGTTTGAGGTTTACAATGTTTTCTGATAAGGATACGTCGATTGTACTATGTTTGTTGAATTGTTTATTCAGATCGAAGCTAATTATAGTACGAACTATTAGCGCCCACGTGACAACTCTTCGATCTCATTGTACTTAGTCACGTACGTTCAGGTCCTTGCCTCAAACCGAAATAAGGGGAACACGCAAATTATTGATATTCCGATGTACGTATAGTAATTATCCCGTTTCTATGATGCAGCATTTGATTCTTCTTCTGATTTAAAATTGAACTCTTCGTCACATATGGAAAGGCGACGAATGCGTGACTGTACTTACGAGTACGTCACTATATATCTTTTGTAGTTGACGTAGTAGGTAACATCCAGAAATTGCGTGATCTAAATCGGGCAAGATAATAACGTCTCCATTATCATTATTGTATAAATATTATGTAAACAAAATTTGCACTTTGCTTATATGTTCCTCTACAGCATTGATATCGCCCTCCAATGGACGCCAATGACTTGAATGGAGTAGTAACAGGGCCAAATGCAATGTAGATTGATCAAGCAGGTATATAATACACAATAATAGATAAATATTTGGTAGAGTAAAGAAGCGTTGGTTGAATTTTCTCGTTACAAAGGGGGCGATAGACCAAAAATTCTCTTTACGCATTAATATATGAAAAATCTTAATAAATTTTGTTTATCATCGAAATAGATTTTAACGCATTACATCAAATAATCGTAAGAGGCATGTTTGTTACGAGAATCTAGCATATAATATTTTGTGATCAGATGATATACGAGTGTATTTACTCAGTTACAACCTTGGTTGCTAAGTATCTTGAGGCTCGCATTAAAATACATTGCAAATTAAATGTAATCGTTATTGGCCGGCACAGACGTTATTTATAATTGAGATCTGACCATCACCATCTAGATCACATACTTTGTAGCAAGTAAACGACCATACGGTTAACCTGACATAAGTGATTTGGTACGGCATAGACATTCACATCTGTAGATGAAAAGAAGTCAAAATGCAGATGGTTCCGCCCATGAGGAATAACTTAGCTCGGTAAACAGAAAGAACACAGCAACTATGCCACTATTTACGCTAATAATATGTACACGTAACTCTGTTCTGCAAGTACCATTTCTCTGGTGGAGACCCATTCCTACTCACAATTTAGTAGCATCTGCACCTCCCTCTGATTTATCAGATGAGTTCATTATCATCGCACTAAAGAAAGGGACATGTACTGCATTTTTGTTACGACACTATAATATATGTCGCGCGATTGCTGTCGCGCCTGGTCAAACAGAAGATATCAACTTCAGCAAAGCATAACCCTATCTAAAGAGGAGAGGTGGGTTCGGGAAATACATACTGTAAACTATAACATTTTTCTTTACATAATTAAGATTTTTTAAATATGAAGTGTAAAAGTAAACTTAGATTTACATTTAATATCTATATCTATGTAATCACGTCCATAAACATATGTGAGATCCAACATTATATATATACTCTCAATGTAATACTATATATATATATATATATATTTATATGATACTTAGCAACCAAGGTTGTAACTGAGTAAATACAGAGTAACAAACGAGCACACAGTTACAGTGCATAGGAACCCTGCACTTACCAGATGAAACACAGCAACATTATGCTGCTATTTTACGCTGGTATTCTCTGAGGGCGTGGTCCTACCCCGATCGAGCTGACGCACTCGTTCTTGCAGCTAGAAATAAACTACGGTGTTGCTGTCAATATGTAATACGGAAAAAGTATGTTCTATGTATGACAAGAATACGCATTGTTACTCGTAACAAGAGTCAAAAGTGAGGGCTATAAAAGTACCGTTTCCCTTTCTAAAATAGATGTGCCTAATATTATACCAGAAAATATTATACTAACAATTTTTATTTATATAATATTATAATATTTATTACATCGTAAGAATATACGTTACAAGTGTATTATTGTGGTAAACAATTTACTTTAAGTTTTCTTTCATCACATAAAATCTCGGTAAAATGTGTTAAAAGATGACCTGGAAAAACGCATACCGGTTAACACAGTTATTCAATAAGCATATAATATAGTTATTTTAATTCATATTTATAATAATTAAGAGATATTTATTGAATATGCAGATAAATTACGTAGTAAATGAGCAAATGCAAAATGTAATTTGTAACGGCACCGGAGATCGAAAGCAAGATGTTAAGTTTCATTTGTATTACAAAAGCGAGCACACCAAAGCAACCGATAATTTCCGAAAAATAAATATTAAGTTTTAATATTATTCTTGCGCATATACATAAGTCTTAATTACTTAAATTATTACCAAAAAGTGTTAATAGATTATAGATATTAAATTACGTGTACCTACGTCACAAGGCTTAGTTTCAACCACTATTTAAGTTGTAAACAAACAACGAGAAATGATTACATTCTCATTATTCTATACAACTACTTGAATTGAGACAATTTTTTGTTTACCATACACTTTTAGAATAAAAGTCTTATTTAAATATGTAACTTGATAATTTATTTTCTGTATCTCTTTGTTAACGTAAAACAGATGATGTAAATGAATTTTAATATACTATTCCTGCTAGGTGGCATTACAATCTGCTCCACTAGGGAAGAACTTTCGTACACGAATGCTGGTGCATTTTGAATGGGGGAGTGAAAGAAACTGAAGAACTTTTTGCTGATTAACAGACATTCTGACGCATCATGCATTATGAATCCATGATGTACTAATCTACTATAGATGAATAAGGGTATCGTGGGTTACAGGATCACTTCCTGTGTGCCCGTTCGTCATGCTATAATTTCACAAAAAATAATCTCAGAATATAATCATATGAAGAAACAAAAATAACTTTTAGAGTTCGAGTTCTAAAATAACGTGCGTCACTGTTGTTTTCAATATTGCTTGAGATGCCAAATATCTGACTAAACTATCTTATGTGTAATTTTCTTTATCATGGGTTTACAAACACGTTTCTGTTTACGGCCTTTATGTGTAGTATTCTCAAAATGTCAACGAGTTTTACATGTCTTACTTCCCGCCAAAAACAAAACGCAAAAGTATGCTTAATTTATAAAAATTAACATTTTTAATATCATAAATTGATCTTCGTCCTTTTTGTGTAAATGAATTATAATACTCGTAGTTTTTTTATTTCAATTTAAATGTAAATATTGATTGAGTAAAAAAAACCAGCTATTGTAAATTTATTTATTACTTACCTATATAAGAAGTCTGGTAACAAATGTAATACACATTATGGTTAAGGTAATATATGTGTTAAGTAATAAAAAATATATATGAAGATATCCTAACGATGACACTTTTCATGTGATACCCAAAAATGAGCGTATTTAGTTAGATTTATTGTGATGAAAAAAAATACTCAAATAAAGCTAAAAGATCTTCCCTCCCTTCTATTCAAACTTTAAGTCCACTGCTTAACGTCTAGAAAAACCCAATTCCCACCAGCTTAATGATAGTGTATGCCATTTATTGCCAGTGAAATTTAAATTCTACATAGTAAGCAGCATCGTAAATATGCACGCTGCCTGTTTGGTTGTCTGACAAAGCACGATCGTTAGTTACCAGATCTTCACTCCAGGTAGTGGGAGTTTGTCATATAATGCTTTTACCAATACAATCTTATCGGTCCAATGAATGAAATAATACTTAATTTAATGGATGGATATTGATTTTGACAGCAATACAACAATACTCATTTCCGGCCTCATCCGTCGACCATGAATCCATATTAACCTTTTTTGTTTCAGGACGTGGAATATCCTACCGTCAGATTATTATCTAATTAGGAGTAAGAAGGAGGCAGACAGTTCACTTGTTTATCACTGAGGCTCCCAGACATTCATCCCCGACGGAGAATATCGATTGTGTCTGAGATATATTTGTGATCCTCATACAGACTAACGTGGTAATCACTTCTTGATATGAAGCAGACCGGAATCTACAATTGTCGCTTTTCCTGTGAAAGTTTTTTAACATAAAAGTTTCATCTATAATATATTTTTAATTGTAACAAATAAAAACATAAATACGGTTCTTTGTTTAATTTAAAGAGTCTTATTGTATAAATATGATGTGTATTAGATTATTGAGCAATGACAAGGTTCAAATAATACAGACACACGTTGCACCAATCAACTTTGATTTATTGTCTTTTAAAGAAGAGCTCTATTGTCTAGAGCAGCGGCAGTAAACCTTTTTACTTACCGACGCACTAACGTACTCTTTACAAAAAAGGGTGTCCGTTACATACTCAACTTACAAAATTCCCCCAAGTCATCTTAGATAAAAATATCATATTTGTAAATCTCGCGACACACTCGACAGTGCTTGCGACACACCAATGTTTTAAATTAAGTTGACAATTCGTTTTCTCAACATCACGTCTACGGAATTGCTTATTGTTGAATTACAGATTTTCAATCAGAAAGAGTTTATGAGAAGTTAATGAAACTTGACAGTGGAGTTACACTGCATTTTGTTTCTAGCTACAGAATGAGTGCGTCAGCTCGACCGGGGTGGGACCACGCACTCACAGAATACCAGCGTAAATTAGCAGCATAATGCTGCTCCGGCGACCTCTATTACTGGTAATAAGGCATTCCATGTCAGTCCTCAAGGGTAACAACGCATCTGCATTATGATTTCTTATCAAGGATGAATGTAGATGTTGTGGGCCCCAAGAATCATTTGTTTATAGGTGAACTGTGTGCTCGTATTTTACTCTCAATGTAATAATAAAAAAACACCTGTGACTAAAAGGCACCGAGATGATACGCCATATATTTATATACTTGAGTATAGCTCATTAAACTAAGTAAAGTAAGTCAAATCGAGAAACTTTCGAATCTCAGATTTGAAGTCGATATACAAAAAATTACTGTCAGCATGCGACTTATGCATGCTATCGGCATTAACAACGTCTTCCGGCAATCACCGCGAGCTTTCGCGTACGCAGGATATGTACAAATATACGTTCTCACCCTAATTCATACAATATGCTCTCGAATGATAAACTCAATGTAATGGATGACATATTGTCATGCACGCAACTCATAATTCTGTATGATTAAGTATCCCCATTAGTTATGATCGAAAATGACGATAATGTGAAATAGTGAAAATCGGTGACTTTGGATTTGGTTTCGATGAAGATTATTATTATGATTCAGTAAAATGATTGTGTTATATACAAATCATTGCAAATAATTTCTGTAATGTATTGGAAAATTAAAATTCTATTGATTTATTAATATGTTGCCAGTAAAAAGAGTTCTGCTTTTTTACCATAATCTGTAAAAAATATTTATAGTGGGCCTATTGAATATATTTAGTGCTATATGCCTTATTTGTCTTCTTTGTACTTCGAGACGTCCATATATCATTATTAGAATAGACATACTTATATACTTTTAAATCCTATAGAGACATATATATATAGACAATTATTATACTTTTAAAGCCAATAGAGACATATATATAGACAATAATTATACTTTTAAAGCCAATAGAGACATATATATAGACAATAATTATACTTTTAAAGCTTTGTCAACCTAATCACAATTTGAACACAATGAAACAAACGTGATAAATTAATATACAATAACAACGACAATTCAGTAATACACCAAAATATAATAAACTTTTGCCAATGTAAAGTTGCGTTTCTCCTGCATCGATTAAAAGTTTTATGAGCTACTCGTATATGGCCCGAATATAACTTTAGTTTATATCTACGTAAGGCAATATATTTGTTAAGTGGATATATTCTTACAGATTAGAAGAGACGAATGTCCGGCAATAGATTTAACGTATATATTTGTAGGTGGTAGTAATAACAGTTGATGATAATATCCACCCGTTCCATTTCGGCCACGGCGATACCTTCTGGCTGTATTAATCCAGAACATTTCGCCGTATATTTTTTATGGGACTGTTACCTTAGTCAGTGTGTCATCCACTGTCAAGAAGACGGGAAATATAAACCCGCAAATATGTGTGTTTTCCTGCTAGCAGTCGAACCCTGGACCTACGGCTCAGAAGCCTGAACTGTGATCGCTAAATAAAATGACATAAAACATGTTTCAACGTTTATGGACAGAGTGAGATTTTTTTCTTGCACATTACTGTCACCAAATCTAGATTATACAATTTCTAGCGAAAAATTTAATTTTGTAAAAATTTAAGTTTAAAGTGTTATTATTAATTCCTTTCATGATGGTCAACTCAACAAAAATTTGTTATGTCATTTAGAAAATAAAATAAAAATTAAATGGTTTATAGCAAAAAAAAATATGTTAGTGAAATCGCAGATTTAACTTCCCATGAATACTTTTTTACTTTTAACGTATACAAAAACGAATAAAATCATCTACGACGATATGTTTAACATTCTGAAACATTCGCCGATTGCCTCCACGCATATTTTTCACAAACTATCCTATATATATATTACATAACACCGCAAACAAATAAAATCACTAATGTATGCCAAAAACTTAGAGCTTTCCTTAGCGTACTATATATTATTAAAGATAGAATACCCTTTAAGGTTAGACTCATGTTATATAACGCTCTCGTTGACTCCGTTATTGGCTACGGTACAACTAGCTATGGTAGAACTTTAAAAACATATCTCAACTCTATACTTAACTTGCAAATTAGAATTTTAAAAATGATTGTCCCACCTAAAATAAAAGAACAATTTAAACATAACGATGAGTCGGCATTATTCAGATATTGCAAGGTACTTCCTGTTCACACTAAAGCCACCTACAGCATCATAAAAGAACAATTCTTTAATAAGAGTATACAAAACAAAATAACCCATTTCCAAACACGGCACAAAACTAAAGGAAAATTGGTCACTATCGCAGCAACTAATATTTTGGTGAAAGAACCACTCCGTATCTCATACCACGCATTCTTAATAATATGGATGCATCTTTCATTCAATGCATCACAGTTAAAAACATAAAGCAAAAATTAAAATCTCATTTCTTGAACAACCTGTTTATGCATTGAATGCATCGGTGCTCTTTCTACCCACCTTTACTTTTGTGTGTGTAAATTAAGATCTTCAGTGTATTATATTTTTAGTTATTAATGTAGGTACAATGGAGAATCCAACTATGGATTTCCTTGTGCACTTGGTCAGCTGCCTGAAGCGTAAATACCCCGATGTCTTCGAAGACATTATAAAAGAGCAACCCCTACCGGAGGGGCAAAAATCACCCTCAAGGTCTTCTCAAGGGAGGTCTGCTTCATCGTCCTCCTCGGTCTCCGAAATGGAGCTAGATAGCCCTTCGTCCCCCGAGGACCTCCCGCAAGACACCAGCAACTTCACGCTGGTGGAAAAGAAGCGTAAAAAGCGAGCTTCACCCGCCCCGACGCCGCCACCCAAGGCGAAAAAACGGGAAAGCGATGTCCCCTCTCCCTGGCCATCGACATCTGTGGCCCAACCCCATGGCACCCCCTCTGCAGCCTCACAGAAAGCCCCCGCCGCTCCGCAGCGCGCCCCTACTGGCTCCTCCCAAACTTCGGCTGTCTCACAGCCATCGAAACGCCCGCCGCCTGTCTTCATACAGGCACAAGATAAATGGCCGATTGTCGTATCGGCCCTTTCCAATCGCTATAAATATCAAGCGATCCCCACCGCTGTAGGCATTAAACTGCAGCTAGAAACCACGGATGACCATAGAGCGGTCACCCGCTACTTACAAGACAAAGGTGTATTCTTTCACACCTACACCCTGGCAGAAGAGCGCCAACTCAGAGTGGTTATTAAAAACCTTCCGCGGGAAATCCCCGCAGAGCTCACCAAAGAGGACCTCCAGGCTCAGAATCTACCCGTCCTATCCGTGCATAGGATGTACAGTGGGCATAACAAAAAGCCATTCAACATGGTAATTGTGGCCCTCGAAAGGTCCGAGGCAGGAAAGCAGATATTTAACCTAAAAACGTGCTGCCACCTTTCTGGGCTCACAATAGAGCGCCGTCATAAAAATGGCCCTCCAGGCCAGTGCCACAAATGCCAGTTATATGGCCACTCTGCTCGCAACTGCTTCGGGAAACCCAGATGCGTAAAGTGCCTGGGTGACCATGGCACCACCGACTGTCCGAGACCCAAGGACAAGGCCCTTTTGGCTGTTTTCGGGCCCCCTGCATGTGTTCTGTGCAACTCAGAGGGACACACAGCCAATTACCTTGGCTGCCCAAAGGCTCCCAAGCCGAAACGCCCGGCACTTAAAGTCGCACCTAAGTTTTCAACGGCGCCGACGTCTCAGCCCTTGCAAAAGCCCTAAGGGACTCCAATGGCAAGCCCGAAATCAGGATTGCTGCCACAATGCGCTACCAACATGTAGTGTCAGCCATCGCCAACTTTCAAGCATAGAGGGCCTTTACAACGGCAGAGTAAAACCGCGTTCCCTTAACGTCGCATTCTTTAACGCGAACGGTATTAATAATCAACGCGACGAAATCTTCAATTTTGTTCGCGATCACCAAGTCGACGTGCTCCTAGTGCAAGAGACATTCCTCAAACCGCATACTCGCAATCCCAACATTGTGAATTATAACATCATTAGGAATGATAGAACTTCCGCCGCTAATGGCGGAACTCTCATCTACTATAAAAAGTCCTTGCACTGCGTGCCCGTCGATACGCCAACCCTAACCTTCCTAGAAGCCTCGGTCTGTCAGCTAGCCATGACCGGCCACGCCCCCATCACAATCGCGTCCGTCTACCTGCCTTGCAGACGTGACGCACAAGTATTACGAAGCGACTTCGTGACGCTCCTTTCCCTTGGAAACTCAGTCATTTTGGCAGGAGATTTTAATAGCAAGCACACTCGGTGGAATGCAACTAAAATCAACCCCCGGGGGTTGGCTTTAGACTCGCTAAGCGACGCACTCGACTTCGACGTCGTAGCGCCTACTACGCCTACCCATTTTCCATACATATTGGGTCACGCACCGGATGTGCTTGATATTGCCATCTGTAAGAACACCAATCTCGCCTTCCAAGGCATAGAGGTAATCCATGAGCTCGCTTCCGATCATCGCCCCGTTCTTCTTCGGTTAGGGCCCTCCGCCCCAACCTCACCCTCCAAAAAAACCATTGTATACTGGCACCGACTCAGGAACGCCCTGAAGGAAGCCACATCACCGCACCTAGATGCTATTCCTAGGAACATATCTTCAGTCAACGACACGAACCTCGCAGTTCATGCCCTCACTAGGCACATCCAGACCGTAGTTGAGAATTGTTCGAGGCAGGTTCCCTCGGTGGAAGACCACCGATGGACCCTGCCAAACGACATAAACGACCTAATGAGGCGCAAGAATGCGGCGACTCGTGCCCACGACTTATATCACACTGAAAGTAACCGGCTGGTGCTACGTACCCTTCAGCATGAAGTCCGATCACGCATAGCCCAGTATAGGAACGATCGGTGGGATAATCACCTCTCCAAATCGAACCTTCCCATCTCGCCTACTGGCGACTTCCCATATCCCTAAAAGGGGGCAACGCCCAAACAATGCCTTCCTTAGCGCGTCCCAATAAACCACCCGCCTTCTTAGACGAAGAGAAAGCCGAATGTCTGGCTGATAATCTCGAGCTCCAATGCTCACCGAGCACCCTACCGATCGACGCCGCTCACCTTGAAATGGTTAACAGCGAGGTCAACTGGAGGAGTAAGGAACCACCTCGCGATTCCGTCACTCAAGTTACATGCACCGAAGTTGAGTCCATAATTAAAAACCTGCGACCACGCGAGGCTCCCGGCCCCGACGGTATCACCAACAAGGTGATGAAACTCCTACCCATGTCCATTTTACACCTACTGGTGATAATCTACAACGCGGCCATATCCAAAGGCACCTTCCCGAACACCTGGAAGGAAGCCGACGTCATAGGGATTCTCAAGCCCTCAAAACATCCAACCGATCCATCAGCCTATCGACCCATAAGCCTACTCAAAGTCTTGGGTAAGGTATATGAAAGGCTCATCCTCACCCGCCTCAAGGACTTCATGCTGTCCCGAGGGCTGCCAATCAATGAGCAGTTCGGGTTTCGCACCCAACACTCATGCACACATCAAGTGCACCGCATCACGGAGCACATCCTCAGTAAATTTCTTCAGGGCTACCAAACTGGGGCACTTTTTCGCGACGTGGCGAAAGCTTTCGACAAGGTCTGGCACAACGGGCTCATATACAAACTATATGAGCTCGGTGTGCCAGATCGACTCGTACTTATTATACGAGATTTTCTCCGAAATCGAACCTTTCGTTACCGCGTCGAGGGAACGCGTTCCGAGGTTCACCCCATTTGTGCCGGAGTACCACAAGGCCTACTTTATACACACTCTACACCAACGACATACCCCGCACTCGCGTTGTAGTGCTAGCCCTTTTCGCCGATGACACCGGCCTCTACGCGTCTGGATTTAAACCAGACGCTATTTGTAAACGCCTCCAATCTGCAGCCAACACCTTAGGGAAATGGTTTCGGAAATGGAGGATCGAGGTTAACCCCACCAAAAGTGCAGCCATTTACTTCTCTCGGCGCAACAAAACGCCGCATCTCCAAACTATAGAGTTATTTGATCGTCCAATCCCCTGGGAAAAGACAGTCAAATACTTAGGCGTCACATTAGATGAAAGACTCACCTTCGGTCCGCATATCAACCGCGTACGGAATCGAGCAGCGTTCGTCCTAGGTCGTTTGCACCCGTTACTTAATAAAAATAGCAAAATGTCCCTGCGTAATAAAATTACACTTTACAAAGCGTGCATCGGACCCATAATGACATACGCAAGCCCCGTCTTTACGCATGCCTCCCCGCCT
The DNA here is from genome assembly GCA_029286865.1 of Teinopalpus imperialis. Lineage (NCBI taxonomy): Eukaryota > Metazoa > Arthropoda > Insecta > Lepidoptera > Papilionidae > Teinopalpus > Teinopalpus imperialis. Next base: position 5,380,189 of record JAGSMU010000021.1, read on the forward strand.
CACATTCACCGACTTCAGGTAATACAAAATCGTTTCATGCGCAAGGCCACCGGTGCGCCGTGGTTCTTGCGTAACGAAAATCTACACATAGATCTTGAGCTGCCGACCATAGCTCAGTACCTGAAGCAGGCTTCTCGCCGATATTTCGACTCTGCCGTCACACACCGAAACCCTTTGACTGTAAGTGCCGCCACTTACAATCCCATCGCGAATCACAGATTTACCCGCCCTGGGGCTAACAGCGGCCATCAGCCCGAAAAAAAAAAAAAAACTGTTACCTTAGTCAGTGTGTCATTCACTGTCAAGAAGACGGGAAATATAAACCCGCAAATATGTGTGTTTTCCTGCTAGCAGTCGAACCCTGGACCTACGGCTCAGAAGCCTGAACTGTGATCGCTAAATAAAATGACATAAAACATGTTTCAACGTTTATGGACAGAGTGAGATTTTTTTCTTGCACATTACTGTCACCAAATCTAGATTAAACAATTTCTAGCGAAAAATTTAATTTTGTAAAAATTTAAGTTTAAAGTGTTATTATTAATTCCTTTCATGATGGTCAACTCAACAAAAATTTGTTATTTCATTTGGAAAATAAAATGAAAATTAAATGGTTTATAGCAAAAAAAAATATGTTAGTGAAATCGCAGATTTAACTACTCATGAATACTTTTTTACTTATGACGTATACAAAAATAAATAAAATCATCTACGACGATATGTTTAACATTCTGAAATATTCGCCGATTGCCTCCACGCATATTTTTCACAAACTATCCTATATATATATTACATAACACCGCAAACAAATCAAATCACTAATGTATGCCAAAAACTTAGAGCTTTCCTTAGCGTACTATATATTATTAAAGATAGAATACCCTTTAAGGTTAGACTCGTGTTATATAACGCTTTCGTTGACTCCGTTATTGGCTACGGTACAACTAGCTATGGTAGAACTTTAAAAACATATCTCAACTCTATATTTAACTTGCAAATTAGAATTTTAAAAATGATTGTCCCACCTAAAGTAAAAGAACAATTTAAACATAACGATGAGTCGGCATTATTCAGATATTGCAAGGTACTTCCTGTTCACACTAAAGCCACCTACAGCATCATAAAAGAACAATTCTTTAATAAGAGTATACAAAACAAAATAACCCATCATTTCCAAACACGGCACAAAACTAAAGGAAAATTGGTCACTATCGCAGCAACTAATATTTATGAACCACTCTGTATCTCATACCACGCATTCTTAATGATTTGGATGCATCTTTTATTCAATGCATCACAGTTAAAAACATAAAGCAAAAATTAAAATCTCATTTCTTGAACAACCTGTATATGCATTGAATGCATCGGTGCTCTTTCTACCCTCCTTTACTTTTGTGTGTGTAAATTAAGATCTTCAGTGTATTATATTTTTAGTTATTAATTTTTTTTGAAAATATTTTTGTCAAGCAACATTCTCGACAAACCTCTGTGGTTTTCTGAATGTAATTTTTTGTAATTAAAATGTTATATACTCTTATTATAAATAAATAAAATAAAAATAAATAAATAAAATAAACAATCATTCAATATTAATCTTTCTAAACGGTAAGTCAACGTCAGTGTCTATTTGAATCATTTGATTCGACTATATTTAGTGACAATGTGACATTGAGGTGAGAAATGGAGACGGTGTCGAGAAGAGCTCCCGACTGGACAGATGAGAGCGGTATCGAGGCGGCAGCAATTTATCAATAATGGCAGTATGAAGTGTTCCGGCTGCCGTGCGACGCGATTTCGGCCATCATCGTCCGCGTCCGCTCCATCTGCCAGGGCTGATATAACATGAAATGATTTTTACTGATATTCAGATTAAGATTAAGTGTATTTTACAAAACAAATAATTGGAACGAGCACATAGTTCCCCTGATGGTAAATATTTCCTGTATCTTAGCTAGCTTATTAGTGTTTAATATCTTTGGTACTTTTCGAAAAAAATAGGCGATAGTCAAATGTATTTTAGTATTATGTGTAGTGAATGTAGGTAGATATAAGTATTATTATTAAGTTTAAAATGGTGTAATAACAAACATGCTCCTAAATCTATTCGCAGGATCCTTACCCCGGAAGAAACCGTTGACGTACATGAAATGCCCCAGAACGAGGACTTAATGAAGACAAATTCATAATAAATCGTACATCAGTACGTCAGCCCTAGTTTAGCCTCACTAGACTCCACACAAAGCAACTACGCAAGTCATGAGTAAATACATCCGTAACATGCAGGACATGACTTCGAACACATCATCTATGCACGTTCAAATAGACCAATAAGAGAGTACGTAAAAATAAAAAAATACAGTAAGAGCTTCCTGTGTTACAGCTGAAATACATTATTTTGCCAAATTTGCCAAAGTTTTTGGTATGGTTTTTAGACTTGATTACAACAAAATAACAATTTGATGGAACAAATGTGCATAACTTATTTTGTTAGAGGCTTTAGAGAAGATACGAACCAACATATATTTCCAACCTTAACTTTTTATGTGATAAAAATAGAATAAATTTTTGTACAGTTAGTGTTTAATCCGATTCATAGCACCCACATTCATTCGTTACCGAGGACGAATCATAGTGCAGATGTTCTGTCACTAATGAAGACCCAGATGGATTGCCTGTAGTTCGTTAAGTTAGTTTTGTAAGTTCTCGTCCTGAATCTGTGTCTTTAAGATTCTGTTGATGTTGGTGCTGTTAACCTATGCGGCGCTTACAGCTTCATCTTACTCTGGGTAAAGTTAGTAAATTTCGTCTGTATCGATAACGAAACCACAATATCAAATAATACCAGCGATCTCTTGTTTACACAAAACTGCCAATTTCTTAATTTTGTAAGGAAATTTATTTTTATTTATGTACTTAGATACGGTTGTACCATGCTGAAGCAAAATACTATTTGGAGTACGAACATTATTGCTCTTGAACGGGAATTACTTACACCTGCTAAGTAAATCGTTAAACTTCAGGTTTAAGGATTTACTTACCAGAACAAGACTAATCTGAGAAGCCGCAAGCAAATAATCTGAGTTGCTAGAGTATCGGCACCAGAAAAATAGTTCATCGTAATGTCAGTATTGATTTATCACGTGCTCAACTAAGAAAATAAATATCATGAAGTTACATACAGACAAGTGACGTTCACTAATTTGGAGTGAGATTTTTTTAAAAAAGAGTACTGTGCCAAGATACATTTTCTTTGTCTGTGTATTCATATAACATTAGTATAGTCGCAAATATACAAAATTAATTTATGGACAGGTACATGTGTACTGTTTTCGAGACTAATTTTGCATCGTCTCGTTCGCAGACTTGAAGTGTTCCAGCCTTCCGAACAAGTCGGCTTCCAAGAAGGCTATTTTTGAAGGATTATTCTACATAATTTTTTGCGAAGGTGCACATGCTTAGTAGTTTAGATCACGCATGTGTTGTGCAGTAATCAAGATATGATACATTAAACTTGCCTAACAATATTTAGTTTTAAAGATGACTATCGGGCTATTAGTAGATAAATTTATCGAATACGCGTACAGACAAAATTTTATTTCACCTAAAGCTTATATTTTACCTTGGAATCTGTCAATGCATTCCTACCTATGCAATCCATACCTATTAGAAGCTAAAAAGATCAGTGATTAGAGCTATAGAAAGATTTAGTCTTAGCAGAAAGTAGACAGTAGCTGTGCTTTATTATTCGCATTTTTACGAAATTTTCGAGAAATTACACCCACGCTGTCTGCACAAATTAATTATATACTATGGTAAATTATGTCCTATTGCCGATTTAAAAAATAACGATATCTTCAGTTTATAACGAGATAAAATCAACTGCGATGAATACTATATCTTAGTACACTATGCATTAATGCACAGAGAAACTTTCTTGTCGCCCCCTTTCATATTCTAAAGTAATGCAATTGCAATAAGATCTAAGTAAGGTTTAGCTCGCTTTCTTTAAAACCAACAATTCGTGGACTTATGGTGCCTAGCGTCTATAGATTTCCCATCCCAGGAATAATATTATTATTATATATAAATTATTAAATACATATAAGGAAAACACTTTACATAATAAATAAATATATGTTCTAATTCGTCCAACATCCAATATGCGACACTTGTAACATTCAAATCAAAATAACGCATGACAAAACTACACACATCCAAATGCTCGTATTTGCATTGAGATCATTGTACTATATTTTTAGGATTTTACGCTCAACTAAGAACGGGCTACGCATTACTATTGTGGAAACACAATATATGAACAGCATATGCGGAACATTTTTAACGGCAATTACGTTTAATGATTAATTGGATTAGAAGGTTTGTTCAGCGGAAACGTCTATTGTATTCAACATGTTTGTGGATGAAGTGAGGGCTCGCGGTGTAATGACGTGGTGATGGAGGGTACATACGAGTAAATCATATGATCATGGTTCAATTATACGGTTCGTGTTGATCGTGTTGGAATTATGATTAAATTAATGAGATTGGCTTAATTTATAGGTATTAGATATAATGTAAAGTTTTATATTTGATCGACGGACCGAAATCGAAGGTGCCTATGGAATTCGCACTAACGACCAAGAAAAAGTAAAGTGACATTTATATTTGGGTACCGGCCTTCTCTACAGGTTTGGAGTATCGCCACTTACGGGACTGCACTGGTTGGCGGGGTTACGGCTAGTTTAAAGTAATGTACATGAACTGTAGCGTGACTCTAGCATAAGTGTCACTGAATAAGCATACTTCAGTTCAAATGTTGGAAACTTATGGATGTTACTCTTTAACCTACGTCCTTGTTAATGATATGATTATAATTTTAGGTGATCCGTAAACTAATTTTGTTTGTAGTTTAACAAAATATCTGATTAAGTAAATAAAGTGATGAGAAAAACGTTTTTCATTCTATTTTGTAAATTGGTATTTACAAACCATTACATTTCGATATCTCACGATGACTCGCATCATACATTTATTTTTATTGGAAACAATATACATACTTTATATACACACTGACATACTCGTGATATAAAATAGACAGCATTCTCAGAAATTGTAATTATCAGAAACAGCCACTAACTGCTTAAGCCTATATTGTTTGTAACTCTTACGTCTTTCCAAGTAAACGTGAACAAAATTGGCACTTCTTGAAAGAGTTTATATTAATTATTTTCCCCCAGTCGTATGAATTATTTACACTTGTCTAGAAATTGCCGGGGATATCAGACAGTCAAAAATTTTATTAGAATAGCGCCATAAATTTTGTCATCATTTCAGCCCATCGTTAGTCCACAACTAAACATAGACCTCCCTCACAGACTACACAGGATACGACCCCGAGCCACCTGCATCCATCGACTTCCTACAGACTTGCACAGGTCTACACTCCATTTAGTGGGAAGCTGTTCTACCCTGCGATAGCCAATACGAGTTTACCATTCGAGAACCTTTCTTCCCTATCGGTTTCATGAACTATGTAGACGACTTAATAGTACTTTATGGTATGAAGAAAATGTGGACCGATTGCTCAATCGGTCAGGAAGTGGCTTCTGATTAGACAATCGGCCTACTTTTGTGAATGACTAATCACCGGACAATCATCCGGAGAGCTAATAACCGCTGGTTACGACCAACCAAATCGTATATCCTTGTATTTTCTACATTTTGAAGAATATGTCTCAGATTTAATCCATCGTCGGTTAGAACCAGAGTGATTTATTCTAATATTTTTGCTAATGTGAGAGTGGAATTTAATTCGTAACACAGTTCAGCTTATATTTTTTAATTTTTATACATGGAGGCAAAAGTATCGCGACGATCGAAACGAATCACAGAATAGTAATTCTTACGGCCTTACACCTACAGCATCCTCGTTACCTTTTAACCCATTGTTGATTATATATAGGTCAGGGATATGAAGTTTACAATAGCGAGTAGGTAAAGTTCAATAACTTTTCTGGAGACTATAATAATAAAAAACGGAAGACTCTTTTGAAGTGTAATTTTCAGTGTGATAAGTATTTCTCCTTAGTTATACGATGGAGAGAACTGAAGCCTTCAGGCGACAGATTATTTTAATTTTTACCGTATTAAGCCAATTGGACAAATAATAGAACTTGAATATCAAGTTTGGACGTTGGAGGACAACAAAAACGTATTCACAAAGTAAAAGATTATCGAAAATTGAATATCGAATATCGAATTAACCATTCTGTGTCGACTGTAAGAATTAATTATAGTGATGCCATTAAAATTTATAATGAGCATAACTATTTTTTTTCATATGTTTTTAATTAGTAACGATGATATTATATGCCTGCTTTGTAGTTTTTTGTTAGTGATGTAAAATTGTTAAAACACTGAATCCATTTATGTCGAAGCACGAACACACAAGCATTTATAAATTCAATAAATTTCATGCGCTAACTTGAGTCATGAAAAGAATTACTCAAACTTTTGTTGAATTAATCTGAGTTTTCTCTTTCAAAAGAAATCTAAAAAATATCTTCGCGTTGTTGTTGATGAAGTTGATTACTTCCTGCTTTTGAAGTCTGTTAAAATCTACAAACAGAGTTCTATTTATTGAGATGTGAGGATACTTAAAATACAGTTAGCTGTATATATATAGTTGGATATTCGTGGGTAATCAAATGCACACACTGTTTCTAATTTATATCTAATAATATATTTGTATCTAGTAATATTCTGTATTAAATTGAGATAGCTGTAGGAAGAACATCGCCGTTAAAACTGTTTAAAATAACTAATAACGTGGTTATTTCAACCAATTTTCGAGATTGCTACGGATGTGCTCTATTACTCCCTTATTCAACACAAAGCATTGATTTATACAAATATAGACATTTTTGTTTCATTTATTGTAGTAGGTGCATTGGCGACAGATTGTTTATATAACAGCTACTGCTTTTTCTATTGCTCGTGATAGGTCTGGTACAGTGGAAACTATTTTCTATTCCTTATAGGTACTAACTAAGTAAGGGCTAAAATCTTCTAGTTTCGCCTCATCGATAAAGCGTAAAATTGCTATTCCAGCGGTGAAATTAATTCTTCAAAGGATAATGAAAAAGTCTAAGAAAATATGATAAAAATCTGCAATTGTAAGATTTATACACAGTTTGTTATATAGTATATGACCATGAATCTAAGGGTAAACAATAAAAATCCAATAATGAATATAATCAATGTAGCTTAACTTACGAGTGCATAATTCTTCGAAGAAAAGTTGGAGGCAATTATTATGTTTAATATTGAGCCACAAGTGCTGCGTCGAAACTCTTTTCATGCCTCGAAAAACGCCGTCACATTACCGTCACGTACGTAATTTTCGAAAGTTCACACGTTTCTGTGTTAATCCGCGTTCTATAAAATAACTTTATAATTTTAAGTTAGCGTACGTCCCACAGTCTCGATGGATCACTTGTGGCACAGGGCACTGAGCTCGTTGAGTACTGACAAAATAATAGCACTACGTCCTGCCACCACTCGACCCTACATCATAACAATTGGTTTTGTCTGATTCAACACATTGTATTATTACCGTAGTACTTGTGTTTTTCTTATTGTCCATAGTAATTCGCTTCTTCAAAGTCCGTTAATTTTTTTTTATCACACTATTGTATAACTACTGCATATTTTTTTTGTAAAATTGTAGTTAGTAATAATATATAGAATAATCAATTATATCTTTTTAATACACATCATCAAAGTATATTATACTGATCGCAACAACACCGTGCAAATGAAATAAAACATCAAAGAACTAGTTTTTCCACGTACGCACATCCTTAGCAAGTTTTCTTTGATTATTTTATTGTCTACACTAGTACATTTTAAATTGCTTTAGTATTTTGCAATGAAACTTATGACGCAATTTTCCTTTCGACACAACTTTTACACCTTGTTACAGCATTCCTTATTGGAGCAACCGTTGATCATTTGATAAAGTTAGAACCCTAGATTTTCTTAAAGTGCCGAATAATTTAAGATTTGATCTGCGAAATTTAAAGTCGTGTAGATATCGCAAATCATATCCTGCTCATTAACACATTTTTGATCTTAATGATTCACGAAGATGTTCATGACAACTCCCTTTCATCAGACAAATAATATATAACTGAAGTGATTACGAAGACCAGTTTTCATGGTGTGCTTTATGTGGTTTTTTTTTACATAAAATAGGTGGCAAACGAGCATCCCCCCGATGGTAAGTGATCACCGCCGCAACACCAGAGGAATCACAAATGCGTTTCCGGCCTTTAATATAGGTGTAGGCTCCTTTCTTGAAGGTCCCTAAGTCGTATCGATTCGGAGACACCGCTGGCGACAGCTGATTCCATAGAGTAATTTTGCATGGCAGAAAATTTCGCGTGAAGCGCAGAGTGGTGGATTTGCAACCATCAAGAACATTGAGGAGGAAATTTTCATTCTGCCGTGATGTACTAAGTTTAAACTCAGCGGCTGGAATTAATCCAAATAACTCGTAACAACACTACCTATAGTAAATTCGGTAAAGCATGCAAACAAATACAACATCTCTTCGCAACGACAGTGAATCAAGCCGATCGGAAAGTCCCTGGTCATCAACGATTTGAGTCGCCCTCGGTGTTGAATGCGTTCAAACGGCAGGAGCTGGTACTGGGTCTTTCCGGGCCTGAGATGTGAACAGTATTCCATGTGAGACCGTGTAATTGTGGTTATTTTTAGCCAGGCTATCTATTGTATCAACACTCATGATTTATTGCGACCATGGCGATCTTCTGGTTATTACCAGATGTTATCACATGCGCCGGATATCTTATAGAACCGTAAGCATGCGCGTATATATATCGGCCTAAGTAAATACATGACAAGTGCTGTCGTCCGTCTCGTTTGGCACAACTTGAGAAAGACAACTAAGAAAAAAATAATCACAATGTACTTACTGAAAACCTAACTAAACTGAGTGGTTTATATTTATAAAATGGGATTTATACATGAACGCCTTTCAACTCTGTAACTACTGAGGTCGATGCTTCGATTTTGAACACGGCCATATCCGGCTAGTTATTACCAAATAACATCAACTGGGCATCATATATTATAGTCTCGTAAACCTTCTCGCAAACATAGAGGCATTTACTCGTCATCCCCTACTATAATCTGATATAATTCATGTGCAATAAGATCGGAGGAAGGTTTAGATTAGCAGTGTCAAGGAGACGGGATTTACCACACTACACACTCAGAACCTTATAACAACAATTTATAAATAGACAGTTTCGCGGTTGGGAATCGAACCCAGGAACCAAGACGCAGCGGCCAGATACTCTAACTACTACGCCACGCGGCCGTTTGATGTACAATATACATATGAAGGTAAAGGCAGTGACCGTTGAATGTAAATGTTATTTTGTATGTGCAGATATCGGTACGTCTGTGTTGATGCATGAAATATGAAAGTTTAAGTGCCTTACTTATTATTTTTTAATTTTTTTATTTATTTACTCTTTATTGCATTAACCTTAACAAAGTTCAAAGTGCACAAACATACAAAATGTTGTCTACATCAACAATGTTATGAGGGTCGTCGGATAAAACTGTTTATTTGTATATTATACTTATTTATATAGTTTTATGTATTTTTCTTTCACTTTGCTATGATCTTCGTATTTCTATACACTATATATGTCCTTGCAATTTTCTAGACAATTATTCCAACTGATATTATAAATTAAGGGGATGTTTACCATATGTATGCTGCGGCCCAAGAAAACGATTTAAGGCGCAATGAGTTGCAATGCCTTGTTACCTATAATTGGGTCCCAGTTTCCCTACACGCGACGGGAACACACAGCAGCGATGTGTTACTAATCACGATGGTATTTTGTGAAGGCGTGGTCCTCCGTCCTATTCGACGGAAGCGGAGACGGAGACGGAGCAACTAGCAGCGTCATTTGTTTTTTTTGAAACTTTTCTGCTCTCTTATACTAAATGTAGCATTTATATAACCATGTAAGGTTTAGGGTACGGTCTGTAAAATTTAACATATTTGTAAGCACTACAGTTCTCTTCCATTACGATTAGCATCTTAATTTTACATAAAGTCATATTGTATCTTAAAAAATAGTATGATGAAAAAGCATACCTGCGGAATTTAAATATTGTTTTACCATCTCTTCTCCATTTAGAGGCATATTATAAGGTATTGATAATATACATATTTTTATTACAATTAGAGTTCGAACGAGCCCACAGTTCACCTGATGGTAGGTGATTCCTGCGGCCCATAACATCTACATTCATCCTTAACAAGGAATAATAATGCAGATGCGTTGTCACCCATGAGGACTGAGATGGAATCCCACGTCACCAGTGATGAAAATTTCCGGATCCCTACACTGCCCAGACGAAACACAGCAGCCTTATACTGCTATTTTCGGTGGTATTCTGTGAGGGCGTGGACCCTCCGGTTGAGTTGACACATTCATTAGGCAGCCAGAAACAAATTGCGTAGCTCTCACTCATTTTACAACGAGACTATTTTATAACCAAACATTTTGATATCTTTGGAAAAAGCTTAGGAGGTTACAAAATTGCATTCAAGTCTGAAACCTAATTAAACATGTAGAGATATGCAGCTTAGATCAGCTGTTTTGTAAGAAGAGTGAAAGTAACCGGAGTCATCATTGCTGATTACTAGACATTCCAATTTTAATCCATAAGATTGAAAGACTTATGCATCTTGATTCTTTATTAAGTATTTATGGATGGTGCGGACCACACGAATCTCGGTGTTAGTATTAAGGGTGACAAACGAGCATACAGTTTTAATAACGCTAAGCTTAAATTTTACGCTGATATTCCGAAAAGCTTGGCCCTACACCGATCGCGTTCCTGTCAGTGATAGTTTATAATCAAACCTTTATGGGCTTAAATATCTCCGTCTTGAAACAAAACAAAATCCGTACCGATTTATTTGTATTTTCCAATATTCTTAAAAATTATTGTACGGACACCCTATTGTTTAGCAACCTGCGTGATGGTATAACAGCCAACACTTCGTACAATTTGTTCATTTACTGCCCTAAACTAGATAGGTGATTACATAGTTGAAGGCATACACAAACAAACATGCAACTTTGTCATTGTCATATGAAATTAATTGTAACAAGAAACGATATTACACGTTGTGCGTAGTACTTATCACTAAATTGTGTTAGATGCTAGTAACAAAACTCGGGGCGACGGATTATTTGCAGACAATCAACCGCTTCCGTTCACACACAATACGTCGCACTGACTCAACTGCACAGTAATTTTTCCTATTGGGCCGTAAACCTGATACCTACCATCAAGATACGTATAGTAGAATCACAGGAATCTTTTTTATCTTAATTGTCTTACATCGTTTAAGCGGCAATTATAAAGCTAATGATTTTACGCGTAAAAAAAATGTAGTATGAATTACAATTTACCAATAAATAAAACGCTTTAGAACGATAAGTTAAAGCATTTTTTAACTTTATGATGTTGTCTGTGTCGATTTCGCAGTGCCGTAAGCATTTTGGAAATTACAGAAGCATTTACACGGCAGTCTAATGAAATTCGTGTGCTGTGAGATCTTCGTGTTGTATATGTGTTTTACAACTCTGACACTGCATCAGTGGGTTTGCGAGAGTACTTAAGACACTATAATATTTCTTGCGCAGCTGATGTCACCTAGTAACAACCAAAGGATAGTTTTTTTTTTAATTACATTTAGAGTAACAAACGAGCAAACAGTTCATCTGATGGCAAGTGATTCTAGCGGCCCATGATATCTACATTCATCGTTGACAAGGAACCGTAATGCAGATGCATTTTTACCCTTGAGTACTTAGATGGAATGCCTCGTCTCCAGTAATAAAAGTCTCCGGATCCCTACACTCACCAAACGAAACACAGCAGCATTAGCTGCTACTTTACGCTGGTTTTCTGTAAGGGCGTGGAACCCCTTTTTCATTGCTTTTATTAAAATAGGTGTATGAAAAAAGAGTTGAAATATTTCTAATGGTGCTTAACGTGTCGCTATATTCAATGACGGTTTGACCACATTTAAAAATAAATTGTTAAAATAATATAAAGTCTGGTGTAATCTGTACATGCTTTTTATTGGCATACATATGTAAAACGTATTAATGACTTGTTCTTTTTTTAATTGTATTATAACATATGTATGCTGTTGGCATGATGTCCTAATAAATAAATAAATAAAAATTGATAGTAACAAACGAGCACACAGTTCACCTGACGGCAAGTGATTCCTGCGGCCCATGACACCTACATTCATCCTTGACAAAGAATCATAATGCAGATGCGTTGTCACCCATGAGGACTGAGATGTAACGTCTCATCACCAGTAATAAAGGTCTCCAGATCCCTACATTCACAAGACTACACACGCTGGTATTGTAAGGGCGTACGAGCTGACTGCAGCTAGAAACGAACCGCAGTATAGCTCTACCACTGCTAAAGGTTTTAATTTAAGGTTGACCTTTGAAAGCTAAAACAAATTATTACAAGGTTAAGGATATCTCAAACTTAAAATGACGGAGTGAGTAATGCGTTAGTAAAATCTCACAGAACTGCTTTTTAACCATAATTAGGTAACAAGTGTCATAATAAGTTGTATATTGTTAATCCATTTATGTACATGACAGTTTCTACCTCTTGTAATGGTCAATAATTTATTAAGTTAACAAAGAAGACTAGAGAAAGATCGGCATGCAGGTCTTGAATGATTTGAGTAAATTGGAACTTCATACGCGGTCCATAAATTCCTTCTATTTACCCAGTAAGGTCAAGATTTAAAGATTTATTTATTAGTGGCTACGAGCGAGCAGATTCTTATAAGCAATTTTAGTTTTCGTTCACCTCTAAAATGTTTAAAGTTCACCTTGTTAGAATATTTAACATAGAATACCGTAAAAAAGCAGCGTAACGCAACAATCCATGGTGGCTGTAGGAATCCGGAGATATCCGTATTACCGGTGACGAGGCATTCGATCTAGTCCTCAAGGTTGATAACCCATCTGCATTATAGTTCCTTATCGAGGATGAATGCGGGTGTCATGGAACGCAGGAATCACCATTAGGTGGACTCTGTTCCTGTTGGTCGGTTCACTCTACATAAAATATTAAAAACATCTCGCCCAGATCGCCTCGTAAAATTTTTAAGTATTCATTTGTTATTAGGTAAGGGAAACTGGATATACACTGAATAAAAGATCAATAAATCAGATTTTACTTTAATATTAAAACTTGAATTACAACAAATGGCATCTTAAACAAAGACCTACGTACAATAATAAAGCTGCTCAGAATATCAAAACGATAACAGATGCGATATTTATCCACAGTCGAAACCCGTATCGAACATTTTATATAACTGTAATACTTATCATGATTGTATTTATGATTTGTTATTGGAAAAAAAAGGTATAATGAAATATAGTAAAAATATGTCCTCCAAAAGTTTTTAATTTTAAATCCATAACTGTTTACCCTGGAAATAATATAAAAAGCTTCAAAATATTTCTATCAATAATTTATAATTTCGACTGTAGACAAGTCACGACCGTGAAAAATATTACTTGAATAAAAAAATTTGGTTGCCGAATGCTAAACGTAATATAGAATTTTGATCCCAAAATTGTTACATATGATCTTGAAGACGGTTTTGATAATTTAGACATCAAACATATGATGACATCACGCAAACACAAAGAGTTACTGTTATTTAGATATATTATCTTCTATTGAAAACCTATTTTTTCACTAATTAAGTACATATTATATATGGAATTTCACTTTGTATTGTATCAGTTGTGTATCGCTATTTTTAATATTAAAATGTGCACTGTGTTTCTTTCATCTGTCTAGAATCAAAGTCGAGTGCAGATTTGTGCAAGAGACCGTAAGTGCGTAAAAACATCTGCTTCCATAATTATACTTTACAATAATCAACAATATTAACTATGATTCGTCTAAAATAGAGCACTACAAAACAATCTGAATACCGAAGTGAAAGTTCGCATTCTATAATATTTTTTGCGCACACAAGACAAAGGGTTATATTTGTCTAACGCTCGGTGGACTTTTGTACTAGATTTTGGGATCAATATATATATATTAATCTATTTAGCTCCACTCCACTGTTAATCCCTATTTGCAAAAAGCATTTAATGCATAAGTAAAGCAAAATACAAAAAAAAATACACAAGCAAAATGTTACACCTACATAATTTATAAATGAAAACATTCTGACGACTCGTTAAGAATAAATTAGAACAAATAAATTAGAAACAAAAACAATTTGTTCTCAGTAATCACATAATCAAGGCGAGCAAAAATCGCATGGCGCGCACTGACAACGTAAACAGCGGAGAAACCCGATGAACAGAACATATCATAAGGAAACATCCCATATCCACGCAGTAACCAGTATATATATATTTTTTAATTAAATTAAAACAACCAATCACCTTATATCAACTATATTTACAGCTTATATAACGCATAAAAAATATAGAGAGATTTTAGTACATGATATAAGGCATGACCGTAGAACCTCCATCCTTCATAATGCGGGACTTAATAATGACCAGACGTCTTGAAAATTAATTTTACCCTTACGGCTATCGGAAGATAACTGTAATGACATAATAATCCATAACTAATATTATGTTAACAACCTCCAAACAACGTGACCGCATCTAACCCTATTAAAACTTTTCAATGCTTAACATCAGTTCGCACCAGTGACCGTTATATAATAAATTCATTAGTCTATCATATTTATTGTTAGTTTAACAATATTAATTAGCCTATATCAAAAATATAACTTAATCATTTAGCTGCTCTAGAGAAAAGCTCAAGCACGCAAAACTTAATTACCTATATAGGCTAACAATCTTGAGATTACAATGTAAGGACTAAAAATAGTCAAACTAACATAAAACAAAGTGTTAAATAAATTAATAACGCAAAAAGAAAAGTAAAATATGCTAACATGTCACAATTACATTTCTAGAAGCCCAATGGCAAATGTGTTCAATTGTTCACCTTACAAAAATATTATAATTTATGATCACATTATGTGTTATTTATTTACAAAAGTCAAAAGAGATTCAATACCATGATCTTTTCAAATTCCATGAGCCCGCTGTTTAAGGTCGCTCCTCTTTATTGTCTCAAACCATTAACCTTAGCGGAATGTAAAAAACTTTTGAATATATCAATTGTTTACTAAACAGTTCCTTATGATGTAACATAACTATCAATATCTAAGTGCTTTTAAGATATAATCCTAATGTATCTACGTTTTTTATTCGTTATATTATCTATATTTTCAAGTGGAACAGATATATTAAAAAATCTTTAATGACAATCTCCTAATATACTTATTAATACTCTTAAACTTTATATTCTATTTAACAAGTTGACAAAAGAAATTGACAATACAAAATACAAAATCGAGATAGTGAGTGCTAAGATTATTTCATTAAAGCGCACGTACATACATACGCATAACATACGCACCTTAATAATTTTAAAATAAGTGATTTATCAACTTTAGTTTAAAAATGTACATGTTTATAATTTCATTTAAGTTTATTAATTTCTATACAGGCGCCATTTAATGGCTGATGGTTCTTCACACTGCACATACTAACTTTTACTAATCTTTACTTAACATATGTTAGTAGAAAGATATTTTGTAATGGATTAATGTAAAATATGCACACGCTACTGGTGCTTGTTGGTGCTATTTCTGCTTTTTGCCTGCCACAATTTTTTTTTATGTCTGCTTACATTAAACAGTGGCCTTTTATATGTTTAATATTTTGCGGGTATGTATAACTTCTGTCATGTATATGTTACCGAGGCTGAAATTATGACAGACCTTAATAATTAAGTCACTAAAAGGTATCTTGCAAAATAGGAAAGAAATATTACTGATCGAAACATAACCACCATTTACATAAGCTAGGATAAAACGGATATTTTTATATTTTTTTTTGTTTGTTACAAAATAGTATACTCTCAACGGCGAAGAGTCGTGAAGGAAGCCCACAAGTGTAAGTGGGGCCCGAAGATGTATCTTCTATTATCAATTACGGCAATATCCATTTCCATAACTCACTAAAGTTTGTTTACTTAAATAGTTTTTGATCAATAATAGATTTATGTGGACATATATTTTGTGTAACGTATATTCTATTTTAAAATGTGTGCCGCAATGTAATTATTTACTATCAAAATAAGTACAGATATAAAGTGCTATTCTAATTGGACTTTGATCATATTAAGGTCGAAACGTAACGCCTGGTGAGCAATAACATACAAAAACTCCAAAAGTTAGCTAAAGATGCTTTTTAACGCACGTTCAACGTGGAGACGACTTATCTCACACAATGAGAAATATGCAAACGCTGCGACGCAACGCATCCTATTAGATCGGCATCAAGTAATATTGACCGTATGAGTGAACGAGACAGAGTACGAAAGAGTGAGAACGGTGACACAAAGACTCTTATTTAGATATTTTCTTTTCGATTACTTTATTAAGTCTTATAGCTTTGATATATATATATTTAAGTTTGATAGATTTTACATACAACGCATTAGTAGATTCGCTTAAGGCGTTAGGGCGTCTCATCTAATTTTTTTATAAACAAAGATCTGAACTTACCTAAACCTCATCGTCAAAAGATAGTAACAACAAATCGGACAAAAGAGTTACGAAGGATATTGCCGCGATTGATATTAGATGATTTGACTATAGGTGACCCACGAGTAACACAAATGCAGGGCAGTGTTCTCTGGTCTAGGCGTGGCAGGCGCGGCAGCGTCAGGAGGCACGTGGTGCGATGCGACGGGGGCGACGAGCTGTGCGCGATGGGCGAACTGGATGCGAAGTGTCCCCGGCACGAGATGCTTGCTTACTCTGTGAGGGTTGTGTATCCCTTAGGTGCTTGGGGTTCGAGGGGCGGTTGTCGTCATTGTTGTTGGGGTGCACGAGACGTGGAGCTAGTAAATATGATGCGTCCAGAGCACCGCGTATTGGCCCTGCCCCAAGAAGCCGTCGTGCTATATTGTTCACTCGTTCTTTTTGACGCTCGCGTCGTTCTAACGCTGTGCCCGGTGATGGCGGCTGTAATAGAATGTTTTTTTTTAAGAACCTTTTGTACAAAAAATGTAATAAGCCAGCCATATATAGCATAAATAGGATGAGAGATAGAGTACGTTTTATATCTTTTTCAGTGATTTATCTCATAGAATTATAAAGACAACTCCCCCAAGTATATAATTCAAGAAACTAAATATATTCATTTAATATTATATATCAGTGAAATCTCGTAAAGAATATTTAATTGCTAGTGATATCTTATCACGTAAGACTAAATTAATAGTAAAAAAATAAAAGTTTTTATTTAATATTTCCTGATTATATATCAGCGAAGTCTGTACATATATAGAGAGACTAGATTGTTCCCATGCAACTAAAAACCTTTCTAAGTAGTCATTTTTATATGTTTAATTACAATTTAACAAAAGTAAGCATTTAAAATTGCAAATAAAACAGGGATGATATACACTTTGACTTGTAGGTACATAGTAAATTGTACAGAGTAAAAAAAACAGAGACAGAGGAAAAGAGAATAAACCTGGCAACGTATATACCATAGTTCTCACTTTCTCTCTCTCTGTAAGTAGTCAAATACTGATCTTTGTCCTTTTTGCGTCGGAATGTTATAGAAACGTTATTAAAAACCATCACAAACCTAAAGCAACACCTTCCACAAAACAATACAGAGAACGAACAACAACCAGGTTTTTGGTGCAATATAAATATGGATCGACGCGATCGGGATATGAGCACAAACCAGCGTGATATAGTAGTGTAACGCTGCTATGTTTAGTATGGTGAGGTGAAGAGATGCGGGGATCTAATAACAGGTAACGAGACTTCCCATCTCAGTCTTCAGAAGTAAAATAGTATGTACATCTGGAATATTTGTTGAGGATGGGGATGTTGATGTCAAGGGCTGTGTAACCCACACCCCTAACGTTTAGAAGAAACTTGTTTTAACAAATTTAGGAACGTTTACCTTGATGCCAACATTGACGGGAATGGACACTGTTTTCTTTTTAGATTCGTGCCCATTTTTATTCGCCTTGTCAGTTGACGCTGCATTCTTCGCCGCTCTGCCCTTCAAGTATTCTGGTGACACTTCGTGCGGCTACAATGTAAATATTTAAATAGTTAAAACCACACTTTAGAACTCTGTTGTACTAGTAATATATGTCGTATAACTGGATTTATTTGAGACTTTTTAGGCCTAACATCATCAATCCTTCGTTTAAGTTTATATTGTTTTTATTTTCCAATATATTTTCTTATTATTCATTTTTCAATAGTAATGAAAAACCGTTGTGTTTATGACCGTGTGATAATGTAATTTCGAATAAAGCCGTGGAACACTAATTTGTAAATTTATCAAACGAACCAATATTTTAGATGTTTTATGTTGTTTTTATTTTGCCTTTATATAGAAGGTTTACCATGTAACATAAATAAAAATATAATTTAGTAAACTAGAGCGCTAAACCATTTATAACCGCTAACCGACAGATGAGATGTAGTCAAGCACTAATTTGTTGATTCAATATGTACATATAAAAAACGATATAAAGCGCAATTTATAAAGAAAGAAAGAATTTTATTTATTTTATACTCATACATACTAAGTATCAGGGCAAAAAAAGTTACATCAGCTATATAACTCTCGTGTGTGTTTCCTCACTCTTTTGGTGTTCACAAAGATTTTTTGTTTAATTTGATTCTAAAACTACGAACATGTTGCATGTTTCTCAACGGCGGCGGCAAATTATTCCAACATTTTGACGCAGCGTAGCGTTTGAAACTGCCCCTAAAAGCGACCGAGGCGTACCGATGCGTCGCGAGCTGGTCCGCGCTCTTTAACGTTATATTTGTTTACTGTACACACCTTAGGTGTTAAATATTTATATTAATACTTTGTGACTCTTAACAGAAAGATTTTTTGAACGATACAAGTGTTTGTAATGGTAAAATATATTTATGTTATAAGTAAGTTATTTGTGAAAACTTGTAATTGGCCTTAGTGTGGTTTTATCTTTTTGTAATTAGTATTCCAGCTGTAAGTTTTCCTAAAACTGTAAAATAAAATAAATAATAGAATGAATACTCCACCGCATAAGTCCGTGTAATCTTGAGACGGTTGGGGAAGTGGTCGAAGGCGTACGGCTTGGTGCAAAGAGGGTACTTGGGCCGCGACACCTTGGTGAACAGGCGCGCCGTGCGGTCCACGCGCAGCTCGCAGATGTACACGTGCTCTTCCGTCGCGCCCACCGGGCGACCCTGTATTAATCAAACAAGCCATCATTATAGAAGTAATTAAACCAATTGAGTAAGACTTTTATAGACACTTTTTTAGAACTAACTTTAAGTACGTACATAGACAACAGATGAACTAAAAGTGCACGCATGGGGCGAGAGGTTAAAGTACTCTGTGTTTACGCCTTTAAATTTTGTATTTCTCTAATAAAATAAAATTAAAGGTGCATACAGTACGATGGTTATTTAAACTATATAGTTAAGGTAACATTTGGACTGATAATATAGCTATATATCTGCTATAGTGTATACTATAGCAGAATTTGATCAATATAATTAAATTAATAAATAATAAAATTTTACTTTTTTTTCAATTACCTTGCAGTAAGTATTGAGGTCCATGACCCAGCATTGTGACATTACCAACTCTATGGGCACCGCTTCGTACAACGGAACACGCATCACCTCATTTGGGAAAAATCTGTAAAGAAAATAAGCATTTATAATAAGCATATCTCCGCATACGGTTTTCGTTTGTAAATCCGCCTGATGAATCCTGCCGATCGAAGCTTAGATCTCTCCTTGAATTTCCTGCTCTATGAAACTAGTTTCTATACCAACTCCTTCACAATGCAGGGATTCGTTTGTGGAATGATTTTCCTGTAAAAAAAATCGTGCCACGAGAACTGTTGTGCTATTTAAAAAACTAGTGAAAGAGAACACAACTTATGTTTATCCAGTTGAATATATAATGAAATATAATGTTTGCAATTGAATTAAATTTGCAAATGAAGCTTTATTGTTTGATATATATATATATATTTATTTATTATTTATATTTACATTATATATTAGATGTACTATTATTTATGTATTAATTAATAAATTTAAGCATGTTTGTAAATAAATACAGTTCTGTAATTATTTAAAATTTTGATATTATTATTTTTTCTCTATTTATCTTTATTTCTTTTTATATATTCTTTTTATTTTTGTGAGTACACTATGTTTTTTTGGCCCCGATAATATAATCAACACCAGGCTTGCTGGAAGAGATTTTATTTGTAAAATAAGCTACGGTTATGTATGTTACCTTTCCTACCCTATCCCTTATATGAATGATTTGTGTATATAAATTTAAATAAATAAATATATAAAATATAATTCTGTAGACATTATATCTTCCGGGGCCATCAGTTGGCACCGTGACAAAATGGCGTTAAATGCCATCACGGCATTATATACATACTTCCGAGTTGGTTCGTGGAAGGTTTCATGTGGCCTGAGGTAGTGGTGTCCATAGACGTATCGCTCGTGGGTGTCCTTGTGCTTCCACATGCGCTCCACGCGGAAAATATCCAACTCAGATACGGGAATCTCGCCGATTGTTTGGTATGTGTGCTTGCGTACCTCCTCCTGTAAAACGTTTCAAAATATACTTTCAGCATAAGCTTGTCCAGACCCTCGATGTTTAATAGGAAACATTTTGGAGAGTCCCTTTTTTACTGACTTCCATTAGGACCATTCGATATGAATAACGTATCAAAATGAAGCGGTATGCTTCTTTCATTCTAGGTGTATATATCTAAATACTAATGATTTGTCAGCGTATTTCGAATGGTGTAGTACACGACTTATTTATTTATTACTTTATTCTTTATTGCATAAATCTTAACACGGTTAAAAGTTCACAGCAATAAACTAATTAATAAAATAAGAAAAACAAATATTAAAAATAACTAATACAAGCAAAGAATAACATATATAACATAATACATGTATAAATACGCAATATATATACATACATACACCACATACACATACATATATACATATATATATATATACATACATACATACACATTCATACATATATATATACATACATACACATTCATACATATATATACATACACAATAGTATATAATACAATAGCGGTAGCTACCAATGAATTCCATATGGGGATGATAAATTTATCTGACTTCAGATAACTTAAGTAAGTAATCACAAACCAAACTTTTAAAACTGTTTTTATTACAACCTTCCTGATTTAAGTCTTCAATAAAAGATAGTAGAAGAAGAGTAAGAATGATAACATAATAGGAGATGGAATTCAAGTCAAGGACAAGCATATCAAACGCATAATGTTTCAGAATAAATCTACTCTAATATTATAGATACAGGAATACTAGGAATATTATTGATACAACATTTTAGTGTCTACAACAGTGCATATTCTAAATATCACGCCCTCATTGTCATATTATAATAATAGCATGTAAAATGACAAACAAATCCTTATAATTAAATAGATGTAGTTAAAATTGTATGAAAAACAATAATAAGGTGGCAGTTTTCATTTTATTTCAACACTATTAACGATAATTACGACAATAAAAACCATACTATAGTAGATGCAGTTAGCTAACCAACCTTATTTCCACCATCCTCTTTTTCCTTTCCTTTAGCAACTCCTTTTAATTTCTTCCTATCTACTCGCTTAGTCTTGGGTGAGTCAGCCTTATCCCCGTTCTTCAGGCCGACGTCCGGATGCTTTTCATCTATCGGTATATCACGCAATACGTATACAGTATCGCCCTGCCTCACTTGCAGGTCGCCTCGCATTAACGACAGGTAAAACTGATGTCCATCTTCTGTGTAATCGTCCAAGGGTATTTCGCGGTCCACCTGTATGACAAATAAATAATATTTTATTAATTTTTATATCAGACATTATAATCACATTGATTTATTGTTATTAAACAATTTTTAAAGGTAGGTAGAGACTGCACTGCAGTTTGTTTCTAGCTGCAGATTGAATGGGTCAGCTCGACCGCAGTAGGACCACGCCCTCACAGAATACCAGCGTGGAATAGCAGCATAATGCTGTTTCGTCTGGTGAGTGTAGGGATCCGGAGACCTTTGTTACTGGTGGCGAGTTATTCCATCTCAATCTTCAAGGTTGACAACGCATCTGCATTTGGGCCGCAGGAATTGATTACCATCAGGTGAACTGTGTGCTCGATTTTCCCCTAAATGTAAAAAAAAATTCAATACTACAAATGACTGAAGCTTTTTAAATTCAGCACAAACAAAAAGCTACCCTGACTTCTTCCATAAATTTTGTTGTAAGGAACCGTAAAATTCACAAATGAAAATATGATATATATTAAATTGCCTCTCGTTTTAATATTTCAATTCGCCGCATGGTAAAACCCGTTTATTACGTATTAATTTCGCACATATAAATAATTTGCACCTATTTACCTTTCTCCATATAACGTACATGGAATTTTTTTTTTAATTTACAACTTCGGTTACTTTTTTCTGAATATATTGAACTATTTAATTATGGTTTTCCATTGATGGTATTTAATTGATAAACTTTTGATATTTATAAATAAAATACGTAATGTAATACGTGTTGATAAAATAAATATATAGAACCAATTTCGTTAAAACTACGCTTCACTTTGTAACAGTGACGGATGGCAATTACCAGTATTATTTATTTCAAATTATTAAGAGTTAAGGAAACTGTAACACGCGTATCTTCATTTTTCATATAGCCATAAAAGCAAAAACCTATTATATAAGCTTAAGTACTAAATGTAAAGGCAAAACATCAAAAGAATTGTATTTCAAGTCCAGCAGTTGAAGCATTAGCTCAGCATTAGGTGAATTGTATACTCGTGTTTTTTTTTTTACGTACCGGACGCTGTGCGCAGTTGTGGCAGTAGTGGGGCGCGGTGGTGTCAGCGACGCGCATGCAGCGCGCGTGCTGCCACACGCCGCAACCGCTGCCACCGCACTGCACCATCAGCCCTTCCTCCACGTGCAGACCGCAGATGCACAGGATCACCTCCTCTGTTAAAGAATATTTCGAAGTCAATGATATCACCGATCGATCCCATCAAGGTCGTTGGAGTTTATTGCGCCACTTCTTGTCTAGGGCCAACGCATTCCGTGGTGGTAAATGTCGTTAATAATAATAATTATATTAATTTAGTTAATCTGTCAGAAGCAAAACTGACCGAGCCGAGATTCAACCCTCTCGGGCGCCCTCGAGTCAGTCGCTTTCACGCACATGGTAACGGTCCAAGCCGAGGCTCGGGAACCCTTGTGCTGGTTAGCCACTAATAAAGGTCTCCGCCGACTGCCCTAAGCGCTCGACCACCATTCAACTCGGTGAAGCTGTGAAAGCCCATAGTCACAAGCAAGCATTCCACTCACTTTAGTTATTTATTTATTTATTTACTTTATTAGGAAACTTCACAGCATACAAGAAACATTAAACATAAATACAATTAACAAGGATATTTAGCCATCAAAGAAGTTACAACTATATACATTTTTTTAAAAAGTATGTGCAACAGGAGTAACATACATTTTAATCTGTAGTGTAGTGTGTGCGTGTGTGTGTGTATGTGCGTGCGTGTGTGCGTATACATCTTATTAAGGCGAATTCAGGAGTGCTTCAGAAACATGGTTTAGAAAAATATTACAAAGAAAACGAAGGAGGCAACAAGTATGCAATTAAGTTTTAATATTAGTGTCAATTAAAAAACCTTTCGATAAGGAATAGCTTATTTACGAGGCAGATATATACGTTTTTAATTATTAAATCATTTAAAAATAATAAAGTATGTAATAATAACTCACCAGTTTTAGCCTTTTGCACGAAACCTGCTGGCAACGATTCTTGTGAACCTAAAATTTTCACTAAATGTTCAGCGAAATCAGCCTTCGCAGTGTTGTAGACCTGAATAAAAGAGATGCACTTTGAAACATGTTATTTAGTGTCAGTAATGGAATCCATTGTTCCGATTTACATTGTGTACGTCCCCAAAATCATTTAAAAATAGATTCTGACAAACATTATAGTACAAGAACATCTTGAATGTGGCGAAGCTTAATACATATATACTGGTGTTGGGGGTGACCGTGGTAAGTGCTTCTTGATGCACATGACACATGTACCCAATTGATCCCCAGCTCTGTTACTTACCAGAAGGAACACATAGCAGCTCCTCTCATAGTGAAAGTTATTCTCCGAAAGCGTGATTGTTCCCGATTGAAGCGACAAATTTATGCTACAGCTGTTTTATAGCTGTGGCATGGCTGCACCATATTAAAAATATTCTATTGTGGGTATATTACCATATCAAGCATATACCCTCTTCGCTCACAAATATTGAGGATACACATGTTTTGTCAACCGTAAGGACTATAAGGGACACCACCTCTTTACCTATAATTGGGTCCCCAGATCCCTACAATACTGCTATTTCACGTTGTAATTATATGAAGGTGTGAGCCTTCGAGTCGATACGATCCAATCATACAAAAAAAAACTGTCTGTACCGCGTCACACCGTGCCCTAACATGATTAAGATCTCTATTCTATAGTTATTATATAAATATTAATAATAGGATATAAGTTATTATATTAATAATAAATAAAAATAAAACAGCCAAGGTTGACTGGTAGAGAATGCCTAAGGCATTAAGTCCGCCTTTATACATAGTGTATATAAAGCTTAAATAAATAAATAAACAAAATAATTGATATACGTCCTCCCACACATGGTGCAATCTATACTAATATTATAAAGCCGAAGAATACGTTTGTTATGACGGAATTGTCCTCCTTTAAAATTTCTAAATAAAAAAAGCGTTGCTTTTCATGAGACATACCAAGCATCCTGTAGTCTACGCGATCGAAGTCGTGGGAACGTCAGTAAATAATAAATTGACTATACTGATCACCAGACGATGTATGCTATATTAGGATCTATCTAGAGACTAGTCGACGCATTATGAACTGAGGCTTCGGGTCATAAATCATATTGATCTGTCTGTCTCGCTCGCACTTACAGGTCTTATGGAGGTGTAGTGATGTGCGTGAGAATTGTAGAGGTGCAAATCAATAACGGGATAGGTACGATCGGTATGCTAAATTATGTTAAGTATTAATAGGAATAATTTTTCGCTATCTGAAAATAAAAGTTTTTAATTTGTAAGATAAAATGTTTGTTTCGACGTAATCATAGAGAAACTGTATAGATCTCCATTGTGCGTATTGCGTTACTAAGCGTGAGTAATGTAATGAGTGGCATAACAAAAATCTTATATTTATAGAAAAATAACAACACCCTTACTCGTAACGACCAATCAGGAGTCAGAGTGCTAATGAAAGTTACGATGACGCATCGACCCCGCGTGCGCAGGTCGCTAAGTATCGATAACGGGTTGCATTGCGCGCACATTCCTACTGTCAGTGACATTTATTGCCCGACGACTCAGTTTAAAATGCGTCGACTATAGGTATTTACAATGTTGGCTTAATTAAATGTTAAAATAAATACCTTTTTGAGTTGTGTAACAGCCGCTCCCATAACAGTCAAACGCCCCTGTTCCCTTATAACTGTAGAGAACAGAGTGTTCATATCTGCATCGAATTGCGTTAGATTTTCGTACTGTAAGCAGTTGATGTTGCTCTCTATGGTGTTGAGGTCCAGCGTTGGATGTTCTTGATGCTTGCCCCGCTCTGCTTTGATCTTCAACAATGGTGTGCACACTTGTTTGTCTTCATCGTCTGTTAACAAATTCAATTATTCTTAGCATATCATAAACTACATTGCCAGTTATTGTATTGAAATTCGAATATCAAAGAATTACATTTAAAATGTGAAATTAATACAAACAGATAAAAAACTAAATATTTAAACAAAAATATGTATAATGGGTAGAACAAAGAAAAAAAATGTGAAATAATAGTAAAAATACTGCATAAAACTAATAAATAAATAATAGTAGGAAATATAAAAATGATCTATTAACATTTAATCAACTTCAGATTGTCTATGAAAAAATAAAAAATAAAAAAGTCGTTTAAAGTCAATGTCGCCCACAAACCAAAAAGTTTGAATTGTTATTTCTCATATTTGGGAAAATATAATAAAAGTCATAGTAAATATGTTTAGCTTCGAATTTTAGCGGGCAATAAACTAATCGTATGGCATGAGCGTTTTCGAGAACTATACGTAAGATTCTGAGATAATTTGTAGTTTGATTTCTAGCACGAAATAATATTGAAATTTACTATACTTAAAGGCACTAATTACTATTTGTTAAGAAATACTGTACTGTACCTTTAACAGCCACAACACAGTTGAACAATGCCTTATAGACCCTGGTCATGCGGTGCTTAAGCTCCAAGGATGGGTCGTCCTCAAATCTAAGCAGCTCCTTGGTATTCTCGTCTTTAGAGGCCCGTAGCATTTGCAGTCTCTTTAGGAATATGGCCGGATTCATTGTGTTCGGAAGAGAGATAGGGTTCACGTTGATAGTCGGAGACGGGAGCGGCAGCGGAGCTAGAGCTGGAGCGGGAACGGGAGCAGATGGGGTAGCAGGAACGGAGGCGGACGCGGAAGGAGGTGATGGTGGCAATGAAAGTGACAGGCGCTCGCGGGTACGTCGCACCTATAAATAAATAGTGTGTTAAATTTATAAGTTATATAATATAGGAATTAAAATAACTTATAGTATATGCAGAGTTAGATCCTCAGGTAAATAAAAATATTTAGAAGCCACCGACACGACATATTAAAACCGTATGGCCGTCAATATTACATTGTGAATGTTTATACGAGAGTTCGAGGAAGCCTATGTCTAATTTAAAAACATTACCCACACAAATGATGAACACGAAGTATTGTTGTCATCAGGTTTTGTCGTCGTGGACAATCATAGAGGCAGTATTTGCACCAAAACGCAAAGGCGCAACGGGAGCCTCCTCTTCGCTTTTCTAATATAATGTTTATTGTGATAAAATCGCAGCCGATGGCACTAACGCAGCGCAATTGCAATAGACTCAAAATATGTGGACCATAGACTTAAATCTCGACCAATAATAGAACAGAGAACTGGTGGCTCTCATTCGTCACGATGCGTTCGCCTAGGTCTATGGAATATTAACAAACGGTTTTTTCTATGCAAAGTATTTTTTCTAAAACAAACACACAACGTCCGTAACTATAAAAATAAAGGCGAACTCTCTTTACGAATGACATTTCCGACAACGCAGACGCAGTTGCATTGTCCTCTCATGAGCAATTAGATCAGCTATAGTCAGGGAACCTGTCAGCCAAGTCATGAAAGAATATTATTTTAATAATACAATCCTGCATAGTTGGTGCTATATGATAATAACCAGATATCGCAATGGTTGAAATCGTCAAGGACATCGTTCGTTCATTGATAATTTTGATATTCTTGTCAACGTGACAAATAATGTTTTGCATTTACTTTATAATAAAAGCCACAGGTGTCAGCTATGGGTCAGCTCGACTCGACCCGTGTTGGAGGCCATCGCAGGATACCAGCTTAAAATAGCAGCATAACTGTGCTGTGTTTCTTCTTGTGAGTGCAGGGATCCATCCGGAGACCTTTATTACAGGAGGGTGACAATACATCTGCATTATGATTCCATGTCAAGGATGAATGCAGATGTCGTGGGCCGCAGGATTAATTTGCCATCAGGTGAACTGTGTGCTTGTTTGTTACTCTCAATGTAATAGAAAAGAAGTGGAAATTTATAGTTTCATAAACCACTTACATTTTCAAGATTCCTGAACAAGAAGCAATGTCTTTCTTTGACAAGATTCCTTTCCTTAACTGTGAGTGGTTTCATTTGCGGCTCCTGCCACAGTTTGTTCAAGTGCTGTTGATATTTGAGGATAGTCATGTTTTTGAGGTCGCATGCTGTGACATTCTGTTGTTCAGATTTCTTATTGCATTTCACCGCCTTCCTTGGCCGTCCAACGCGAAGTGGATTGCTGTTCGAGCTATGGGACTGGTTTGAAGCGTTCGACGGTGTACGTGACTGAGTTTTCACCGGCTGTTTGGTTATCCTCTGCGACTTCCCTCCGATCACACCGCGACAGTCTTCCGAATCGCACTTGCAGGGCTGTGGAAATAAGATTTATTTAATGTTACATGGAATGGAGACAGAGCGGAAATATAAAAAAAATATTTTCATTAGAATAATATATGCCGGTCGTTAACCGTCTGTTATAATCATATTACCTGACCAACTGCAGGGTTAAAGAGTGAGAAGTTATAGTCGTATGTAAGTTCTTCCTCTGGCTCGATGTCCCGCAACGCAAATAACGCCATTCGGAATGTGCCTGCACATGAAAAACAAATAATTAAACAGTGCTCCAAATTAGGGCTATTCTATATTCCACCTGCGATAAAACAAGATGTGTGTGTGTGTATGTGTGTGTGTGTGAGTGCTTGCGTGTGTGTGTGTATGTGTGTGTGTGTGAGTGCTTGCGTGTGTGTGTGTGTGTGTAAAGACATGTAAATACGTACCGTTGGCGGTCCACTTCTGCATCTCGCAGTTGGGATGGCACGAGTGGTTGACGAAGCGTCCGTCGCCACCCATGCGGTGACCGTCAATGACCAGCCCGCCGTCCAGGTGCAGGCAGTAATGGTGAGTGTCGCGTGCATAACGTGTGGCCATTCGCTCCTATGGACAATTATGATTTATGCATTTCAAAGAAAACTCAACTTTTACAAAGACTTTTGGAATAATCAATGCTATGTAAACATTATATTTACAACATTTAATGTTTTTTTGCTTGCGTCTACGATACATTCTCTAAACCGAAAGGTAAAGGCTGGTAGAGAACCTTTTGGTATTAACTCCGCCTTTTTATGTAATGTTTGTTTTACTTGTAGAAATAAAGTATTATTAATAAAAAGTTTGTGTTTGTGTTATAATATTATTCAATAGATATATATCATAATTATACATAATATTAGGACGATTCTATTTAATACTTATTTAAATGGACATTAATATGACAAAGTCACACCACACAGTTCGTTGTATCTAATCATTTTCTTTATTCTTTTTTATATGGTTTTTTTTATTACTTGTGTAATAAGATCGGAGGAAGGCTCTGATATAGTGTCACCGATACGGAACGCGCATACAACACACTAAGCGATAAAACTTAAAACCATATTTTTCGATATAGAACATAAAAAATACATGGCATTTTATATTTAAAAATATGTACAGTGGTAGATCTACGTTTCAGAATGAATATGGCAGCTCGACCGGGGTAGGACCACGGCCTCACAGAATACCAGCGTAAAATAGCACAAGAATGAAGGGATCCGAAGAACTGTATTACTGGTGACGAGGCATTCCATCTCAGTTCTCAAGGGTGACAACGCATCTGCATTATGATTAATTGTCAAGGGTCAATGTCGCATGTCATGGGATGGATATACACTTACTATAAGATGAACTGTGTGCTCGTTTGTAACTCTCAATGTCATGCTTATAAACTTTAAACTCTCATAATATTAACCTTAAACTCCTTATCAGAGACGACTTCACCGACGTATTCCAAAATGAAGTCGCCGGAAGTGATGCAATGTTTGGTGCGCACCCCCCATCCTTTGTTCTCGGTCATAAACTTCTCAAGACCCGACGCCCATTCGTGACGTTGAATACGTTGGTTCTTGCATTTATCACTGTAAACGAAAATATACATTTTATTATATACAGTTATTAAATTGAAATATTATTTTGTGCGTTTATTACATTAATAAATTGGGTTAGGCTGAATCTCATAAAACAGGTTTTTTTTTAACAATTAGTTATTGCAAGTTCTATAAAATTTACATTTAAATCAATTTTAAGAATAAAATCGTGATAACACACACTAGAGGAAAAAATATATATTACAAATGTTTTGCGAAATTATATTTATAACCTAATTTCTAGAGTTAATTCATATTAATCAAAAATATATATAATTATGATATTATTAATAATCAATTAATAATATCATTATTATTGTATATTTCTTGCAAGTATTACAAGGGAAAAAGTTTTTTTTTTTTTGAGAAATATTAAATTTATCTGTCAACGAAACATCTCAGAGGTACCTCTTAGTTTTATGTTCCATTGAGAAACACGATTGACAACAAAACAAAAAACCTTTTAATAGACATGCATTTGCATACATTAGACTACGGACAAGGGATGGAGATGGAACCCGGTTTTATATAGACATCAAAGAAAAGATTTTATTATTTCTTATTGACAAAATGTTATTTTACGACCGCTATATTGAGTCTTTTCTGACGTCATATATTTAACAGTATTTATGTATATATAAAGATTAAAATCAATTTATCTGTTGAGATTCTACAAGAAACAAAAAGATTCCACATGGATCGATATAAGTTGCGGCAAATAAGTCTAGCGCTGACCGTTAATGGGCAGAAGTCGAAACTAAGATTCCCCGGGGATTTAAGGAAGCGCGGGCGCCCATGCGTTATCGCTTATTGGCTCTCTAGTCGTACTCTGCCCCGCGCACCGGTACGACACCCCGCTCGCTCCTGGTATACAGTCTCGCTTTCTAAATTTAATTGTAACACTTTTTTAAATAAAATTTGACACAATTTATTTTTGTGGAAACTGGTACACTGTAATGTACATTTGTATTTAATAAAAAAAAATCTTACTAACTTCCGCCCGCAACTTCGTTCTCATAAAAAAGTAGCCTTCCAGACTGCAATCTATGTCCGTGCTAAATTTCTTCCATACAGACATCCAAACTTTCGCATTTATGATATTAGTAGAATGATGATGATGATTTATTATATAGCTAGCTTAGACATAAAAAAGTACAAAAACACTTTATTCGTAATCAATTTGTAGAAATAAACACTTGCGTTAGCGACAGTACCCACGCGCAGCTATCCCCTCCACGTTTCGTTCATCGCTAGACTTATGTACCGCGAACTATACCCGCTACAACCATAACGCTTGTTTATTGGCAGTTGGGTTAAAAGAATTATAATGATATGATAAATTATGAATGATGTCGTTATTTATAACGCGTCACCGACCGTGCGGGGCACAGTTGTGGCGAGCACTCCGAATAGACAAGACGGTTGATGCAGTCTTCGTTGCAGCCCGACTGCGGCGCGCAGTTGCACGCCACACTCTCGCACTCTTCCGTCGACGGCTTCACGTCGTAGTACACGTCTAAAACACAACACATGTAATAATTGCATCTATCTGCATTATGATTCCTTGTCAAGGATGAATGTAGGATGTCATGGGCCGTAGGAATATTGCCATCAGGTGAACTGTGTGCTCGTTGTGTGATAAAAATAATGTAATAACTAAAGAATCTTGATTAAACAAGATACGTACATTATATTAAATTGCCACCTACCAAATACGCAACTTACCCTACTTTTATCTAAATCCAATGATTTGTTTGAATTGGTAATTATAGAAGTAAACGGGGATGGATGCGAAACGAACACACGCATACATGATTTGCTCAATTGATACGGGACGTCCACACGTTGGTGTTTGTTTTGCGCTATATTACTGAACTATATTTAGTATTGTTTTGGTTTTGTACAGTAGTGGAACGGTTTTTTGTTCATTGCTTGAAACGGTTCTAACTCCAACATTGGCTGTTTGAACATTGTGTTTCGTATGACTAGTACCCAATCACAGTTAAAAAGACATTCCGTCTTAGTCCTATGGTGTGACAAGGCACGTGAGTAATCACTAAACATCACGTATACATATTTGTTACCCATAATATAAAAAGGTGCATGTTTAAAAATGATTAGACAACATATATTATTTAGAATCAATCGCACTTCTCAATCTTAACATAACATATTCAACAAGTTTATTCTTACTTGTGCGTATCTTTTTGTAGTTCCAAGAAGGCACTGGTTGATTGTAATGCTGTTGCCACCAAATATCGTATGGCAACGCAAAGTGTTGCATGCGCCGGCGCACCCAGCGCTCGCAATATGGGGGCGGAGCCAACAAACCCGGCGGGAATTCCGTCTGCGTCACTAGGTTCTTCCCTTTGCCCTCTGGTTTTGGACTAAAATACAAATGAACAATACAATAAAACTATTGGGTTACAAAAAGAAACATTGAAGTTTTAAAATACTTACTCCTCTTTGTAATAATCGGAAAACAGGCCAGCTGCTAAAAACTTTTTCCTCAAACGTGGATTCCTTTTCGATACGACGGGTTTATCTCTTGTGTCAACACTACTTGCTGGACTGTCATCCCTCGAAGAGGCAACCCGCTTCTTACAGATAATACTTTTTGATAGTACATCTATACTTTTTTCAAAATCTATTTCTTTCTCATTCAGTGGTAGGGGGTCATTTTCATCGTGATCCTGAACCGTGTCTATAGAGGGTTCACGAGACTTGGAAATGGTTTTACGACTTACTATAGTATCCAATGAACTTTCTCTTGAACTTGAATGTACTTCGGGCGTTTTTTTGCTAACCTGACATATTCTCGACTTTCTTCTAACGCTTACATTTACAGGTTTAGTAGATTTCTCTATGGTGACATCGGGTGGTGACTTCTTTGCGTGTCTCTTCGACTTGCTTCTTCCATCCTCACAAACATTATCTGAACTCCTTGTTAATCTTCTCTCGTTAGGATAAAGAACTGCTAGGCTTGACTTTGGTCTGAGACCCGTCTTTGTAACTTTTTCTACAATTTTTCGCTTTGAAAATATTTCTTCTATCTCATGGGACGGTGACATAGCGCGAGTTTTTCTTTTTAGCCTGTCTAAGTTTTCTGATGGACCAATTTGTTTGTCACCCTTCAAATTTAATAAGCTTAAAGGTATACTATCTTCAGGATCATTGCCAAGAGAGCTTGTCAACGATGGTATGCTGTCTGTCTCACTCAAAACTTCCCATTTATTAATATGGTTCTTCAGTTCCTTGTCGTTTCTTGTTTGTTTTAATTGCAGCGCTGGTGCTCTGAGAATAGAATTAGTGATCCTCTTCGCGGTTACATTTCTATCAGAAATATTAACTGGTTTATTAGCATTTTGCGTGACAATCTCTTTGCCTTGTAACTTCTCTAAAGCAACAACAGTTAAGCGACCTTGCTTTGGACATTCGTCTTTATTTAACACAACTTTAAGTTCTGCTTTTTTGGTTGTTGTTCGTTGTAAGAAACTGCTCATAGCCTCTCCGTCTTTCGGTACTCTCTCAAATGCAGAGTTATCAGTGTCAGAAGTAAATTGACTGTCCGATTGAAGGTTCGAGGAGCAATTGGATTCAACTTTCTTCTTTTTCTTTTTGATACTAGGAAAACCAGTTCTGTTAATGGCCTTCCTTCTTCTTGCTTTCTTTTTAGATGCATCAGTAGTCTTACTATCGACAGAAGAGTTTGATTCGACCTTTTTTGCTGACTGTGTATTAATTTTCTTGAGCACATCAGGGATTATTAGTTTTTCGGTTTGAATTTTTGGAAGCAACACTTTTACTGGTAAAACCAGTTTGCTTTCCTTTATAATACTGTTAGATGTTTTCTTTTTTTTCTTGTCATTCGTATCGTCGTTGTCAACGCTTAAATTTCTTTTTGGCTGTCGTAAATTGTGACCACCTGCGGTTTCTTGAATTTTATCAGATATTACAGCGGCTATAGATTCTCCTCTTTTTGGTCGAATAATAGGATCTGTTGTCTCTGATATTAACGCAAGTGGAATATCAGACTCCGTGTCTATAGAACTTCCTCGCGCTACGTCGCTACCTTTTGTTTTACTTTTGACTTTATTAGCATCGATCACGACATTATTAACACAAATTGATGTCTTAGGAATCTGATCCTCTAAATCAATCGATGGTTCAAAAATACCAGTTGGTTTGTCCACATTAACAACCACTCTTGTTTCTGTAACTATTTCGGAAGTTTTAAACTTTTTGTTCTCTATGGTTTTGCCTTTAGATACAGGCGATTTGATAACTGTGGCTCTAGTATTTACTAATGGAGATTCTTTAGTTTTTGATTTGTCATCTGTTACCTTGTTAGTAGAATCTGTAATATGTTTTTCTTTTTCTAGAATTCGAGATTCAATAGATTTTCTTATATTATTATTTAATAATGTATCTAAAACTTTAGTAGCCGCACTCGGATTAATTTTTGAAACTAGATTGCTTGTTAAACCCTCTAACCTATTCTTTTTTCTCGTCATAATTTCAGATTTTTGTGAAGGTGGAATCGAACTTTTATACAGCGACCGTGCTGACATGCTCTTCAAAGGATCAATTGATGTATTTGTACTGTGCAAAACAGTATTCGAAGAAGACACAGTAGAATTTTCGGTGCCTTTTATATCTTCCTTTGAATTGTTTTCATTTATATCCATACAAGTATTAGCATTTGCTGATTTATCTTCAGATAATTTTTTCGATAAAGATTGAACCACTTGATCCAAGCTAGAATGAGTAACTGCTTTGTCAGCTTCTAA
This sequence comes from Teinopalpus imperialis, assembly GCA_029286865.1. Taxonomy (NCBI): domain Eukaryota; kingdom Metazoa; phylum Arthropoda; class Insecta; order Lepidoptera; family Papilionidae; genus Teinopalpus; species Teinopalpus imperialis. The sequence continues at coordinate 5,415,020 of JAGSMU010000021.1, forward strand.
TCTATGACGTTTCTTTGGTGTCACAATTGGTGCACTGTTTCTCATGGGAGACGATTTAACTTCAGATCTTGGCGATGTTTTGCTAGAAATTTCTTGCTTTGACGATACTGCTTTGATATCAGGCTCTTTGGACTTTGGGGATAGTTTTTCTGAATCATTTGTTATTTTGTGTGCTCCTTCTTTATCTGATTTCTTTATCAAAAGTTCATCACCGGTTGCATCATCTGAATTACTTTTTGAAGCACATAAATCTGACTCACCAATGTTTTCTGTGGCTGTACTTAGGTTGAGTTTTGTAGATCTGAAAATAATATCATCACCTTTGTTCTGACTTCTAGTTTCCTGGAGATTACTTGTTTGAACAGCCTTCAAATTGTCATAAGTTTTTTTACCCTTTTCATTATTGGCCTTCACTTTCGGAGGCTCGGAAGATATATTATTTCGTATTTCACCCATACAATCAGTTTCGGTACACAAGAATTTTTCAGTTGTTATCCCATTTTTTGAAATTTCGTCAAATTCAGTGGTAACTAGACTTAGACTAAGAGAATTGCTAGTTGACGAATTAATGTGATAATGCCTCTTTTTAAGTGGAAGCTTATGTTCATTTGTGTCTTTTCCTCCTTTATTCTGTGATTCCGTTAACTGTTTCTTGTGTCTCCTTTTTGAAGTCGGAGTGACAATTTCTTGATTGTCAGACGTCTTACGCTTCTTTGAAGCTCTTTTAACCACTTTTGGTGGTGGAGGTTCAGATAAAGGTTTCTCTATACATTTTGGTTGAGTTTGCGCTATATTGGTCATAAGTTTTGGAGCAATTTGACATAGCTTTATGAAATTACAAATAAGTGTATCCATATCTTGAGTAAACTTCTGATCAACCGAGTCAATATTTCTATTGGTGTAAGAGTCTCGACATCTTGATACTGATCTTGATCGATGGCGTCTCTTACTTCTGTGTCGATGATGTCTGTTCTCAGTTTTTATTGCTACACGTGAAGGTCTTTCAGAAGGTTTTAAATTGATTTTTGGTGGGGCCAGAACAACAGTTCTTCTATGTTTCTTAATGTGGAAAGATGGTTTCAAGTGAGGCTTTTTTAAATTCAGAAATACATTTCTAGATAAAGATTTATTAGGCACATAACTATTTCTTGCTTTTTCGAAAATGCTTGGTAGAGGTTTGAGGGCATTCTCGTTTTTTGTATTGGCAGGAAACATCGTGCTTCCTGATTTTATGTGCTTACGACTTTTCGGCGAAAGTGTTCTTGACATTTGCTTCATAGAATCAATATCTTTTTTAGAACCGGCTACTTTATTCAATGTAGCGATTGGAGATATCCCAAACTTATGTGTAAAAGCGGACTTAAGAGCTGGTAAAGAATTACCAACACAAGTAGCTTTATTAGGTGACTTCAGTAAGGTGTTGTTATTGTTATGACTAACTTTAAATATGTTGTAAGTGGTTACAGGTCGTTGTAAACCACTAAAGACTGGACCTGGTGCAAACGGATCAGAGGCGTTAAGACGTAAAACATGTTTTTGATTCATTTTCGTATATCCAAAATGGTATTTCGAAAGTGAAGGATATTTAGTACAAACACTTACATATTTCGGGCTTGCGTTTGGTTTGCGTATGTAACTTTCACACTCTGAATCACTTGAACTATGACCAAGAGTAAGGCTACTGAAAGTTTTGTTTGTTAATAATAAAATTTCTTGATCGGAAACGAAATGTTTCTGGTTTTTGTAGTACGATCTGTCCCGAACAGATCGTGTCTTTTTTAATTTCCTCATACGCCTTCGCATACTTCTGACGCTATAATCGGTCTTGTAGCCAGATTTGTCACTTTTGTAACCGGATTTATGATCACTTTTGTAACCGGAACGATAGCAATCACTTTTATATCCTGATCTACAACCATAGTCACTTTTATAACCCGACTCTATGAGCCTACTACAGCTTTTGTATGGTTTAAATTCGTGGTCACTTTTATAACCTGAAAGTATATCTTTGTATTTTGGATTGAGGTCTATTTGCTTCCACGTTGGATCTAATGGATCGTCAGCTGCCGCTTCATTTTCACTTTGATTATCTCGCCACGTGTTTGTAGAAGATTTATTACTTTTCTTAGATAAATTGGATAACTTGCTGTTAAGTTCTTTTCTTTTCGCATATACTCCAGATAACACAGACCTGTTAGATGGCAAAGAGTCTTCATCGCTATCTCCAGAGTCATACTGGTTCTTATCTTTTAACGTTTTAGGCGAGTTCTTGGTTATCTTGGTTTTACTTTGAGGTTTACGACCAGTTTTCTTTCTGGGTGGATAAAGAACCCTATCTGTAGCATATAGCATTCTATCTAAAGCGGCAATATCTAATTTGCGGTCAGATTTTTTATTTTTATCAAATTTGTTTTGTTCTTGTTTCAGTGGTATTGGCGACGGAGCCTCTGTCTTTATTTGCTTTATCTCATTCTCTATCCGCTTTTTGTGAAAATCACAGTCACTAGAATCAGATAAATTGTGAGTCCTGCTTCTAGTTTTTGATTTTGATCGCATGTTTTTTCTCTCGATCGTATTGTTTTCTTTTTGAATGGACTTTCTACTTAACCTGCCATGGGCTTCTTCTAGATCATGGCGTCGTAAAGGCGAATGAGTAGGGGAATTATGATTTGAAAGAATTCCTGAATCTGGTGACACATTTGGTGGGTCATTATTATTATGAAAGTCGTTTATCACATTTACGGCAGATTTATCTTCCTTCTGAGATTCAACAGTTTTGTTATCAAATTCAGTCACTTTTCTTACTTTACGAGGGCGCCCTCTTTTCCTTCTTGACTCAACAATAATATTTTTTACGTCCTCTTGAGATTCCACGGAATTGGTACTGATAGTATCTAATTTTTGTGCATCTAGCTGACTTAAATCCGAATTGACAATTGTCAATGGTGATGTTTTTAATAAATCGCTTGCACTGCCTAGTTCCGATCCTCCAGGAGTGATGTCTAGATTCATAAAATCATTATTATCAACACAGTCTTCGAGGCTAGAAGGATTAGGTATTGACAACCCATCAGATTCTGTTACAGATGTGATTTCTTCAAGATTTATTTGTGTTAGTTCTTCTGTTGGCTGAGAACTGAGATGTTGCGTAGTACTGCTTAAAAAATTCGAACCTATAGGTGTTATTTCAGGCAGATTGTTTATTTGTCCTAAAACACAGTCACTGATTGTGCCTACGCTATCTATTGGGCTCGCCGAGCTAAGTCCACAGGTTAATGATGACGTCGAGGTTGGGTTAATAGAATTCAGTGAAGTGGTACTGCTTAGAAGTTGTGTTTGCGCGACGAATTGTTGTAATAAACTAGAAGCGTAGTGCGTTGTATTTTGATTCAGCACGTCGGAGCTGGAACACTCATTTTCGGATCCGGAGGAATCAGCGGTTGCCCTTTGGATCGCAGCAGTTACCAGCTGCGGTGTGAGCTCCATTTCACTACTCGATCCATCTGCTGAAATTAAAAGTATTCCAGAAACAAAATTAAATATCAAATTATTTACATTTCTTGTACGAACTTATGGTTTATATAGCTAAATGGGAATGGCTTGATATAAACAACATCACTATTGTGAGATGTTGAGACTTACAGTAAATAAATAACTTATACTAATATATAATATATATAACTAACACTGATATTATTACTCATGAAAAACGTTAACATGTAATACAGAGATTAAAATTTATAATTTAATAAATATTAAGTTTATCGTATTGTTACGAAAGTTTTTTCTTTATATTTAAAGTGAAAAAGAGCACACAGTTCTCCTAATGGGAAGTAGCCCGTGATGATTGAGGTAGAAACCTTGTTACTAGTAATTTGATATCTGGATCCCTAGACATATCATATGAACAAATCAGCATTATGTTCTTTTATGATGGTATTCTTTCAGTATCCCCACGCCCTTGTAGGAAAAGAAGAGCCCACCGGGGGAAGGACTACCCCCTCCTCGGTCAAGCTGACCTATTCATTTTGCAGCCAGAACTAGATGCAGCGCGGCTCAAGGTATAATCTGGTATAACATTTAAAAATCATAACTAAAACGTACTTCCGTAACGAGGTAATGTCTATAAAAGTGAACACTATTTTGTATTCTTACACACTATAGTGCGATACAACGAATAGTCACATGTAATACGATTACGAATTTGAATTACGGTCATATAGTGAATGTAATTGGCTACACAGTACAGAGTGTGCGAGTTTAATTAATCCAAATGAGAACTGGCGCGTAATAACAAACATCAAACTATAAACTTAAAATTTCCGAAAGTACAAGCAACAAAAATCACGAAGTCCACGTCACACGAATTACTCGAGAACAAGTATTTTAAATAGACTATTTAAAACTGATATTACCATATAATAAAACTTTTAGTATGCTTATCAGCAAACAAAAAATAATTTAAAATATCTCACCATTATCAGCGATGCACTTGTCGTCATTATCTGGCGACGTGTTGTGCACGGGGAAAGTGTTGAAATTTGGCTGTTGCGCCGGCGCGCTCGAGGTCTGCTCCGGAAATAGTTCCGCAAGGTCTGCATCGTCGATTACCTGTCAAGGTTTATTTAAAAGTTACCCATTTCGTATTGACTCTGAAGCCCGCGCACATATATAGCTATAACATACAATATATGTCAAAATACTTTATACTTCATTTGCATTCCAAAAACATATTTTAATTCATGTTATGGGTTTAAGTATGTACATATTTTTATTTGTATCCTTTCGATGCCTATGGATTTCTGCAATTTATATAACAATATATTATGAGCTCCGGCCGTTCTTTATTAGAATATATTTATTAGGCTATAGACGGTAATTATACGAGGGTCATGCCAAAAGAGTTTTAGGTATGCTTCATTCAATATGGGTGCCGCGTAAACAAAGAGCAGAAAGTTGAAAATGTTCGAGAAATAAGCACGGAGATGATGTACTGACTGATGATCAAACATGGTTACTTTGATACTCAAATAGACTGACTGTCGACGATATAGTGCTTTGAAGATAAGCCTACTCCATCGAAATGTTGCCCTCCACGTCAAGTAGAAAAGACATGGGCAAAACGTCCAAGTGCATTGTTTAAAAATCCTGCGATGTTAGTGTGGTATCAAGTCAGAGCGCATACAACAGAATCAACCAAGAAGCTTCAAAAGGAATGAATACAGAAACCAGTTTGTACCGGGGTGAAAAATCATGGGAAGCTTTGAATGTAGCTGGATGCGTCTTATGGTCCGAAAAATACAGTATATTATGGAAATAAAGGTAACAAAAAAGAGAACACCCCACAATTCAGCCGGGCAAATGATCCTAACAGCCATTGGAAACCTAAAAGCAAAATTGAATCGGCTTTTACTGAGCAACTACATCAGGTGGGAAAATAGCCAAGCACTTGCAAGCTGTGGCACACACTATGAACACTCTTCTTAAGACATCTCAGTAATCTCAAAAATAACAAGTTAAGTGGATATAGAGACTAAGGTTGGATAGACACGTACAATTTTGAATTAATAGTTGAGTTTTCTGGTAGAAATGTGCGAAGTCGCGTTTTTGTGGTGCAGGTAGGTGGGAACATGTCACACCAAGTAGACAACACTTGTGGGTCACAAACCATTACATACTATCACAATCATTTGTTTCTGTGTGCTGCGACACTTTGATTTTTATTACATTGAGAGTAACAAACGAGCACAAAGTTCAGTTGATGGTAAGTGATTCCTGCGGCCCATGACGTCTATATCTATCCTTGACAAGAGAATCATAATGCAGATGCGACCCTTGAGGACTGAGATGGAATGGTTCGTCACCAGTAATAAAGGTCTCCGGATCCCTACACTCACCAGACGAAACACAGCAACATTATGCTGCTGCTATTTCAAGCTGGTATTCTGTGAGGGCGTGGTTCTACCCCGGTCGAGTTGGCCCATTCATTCTGTACCTAGAAACAAAATGCAGTGTAGCTCTACCACTGCCAATTTATTGGATCACTTTGTTTCAGAATATCATAAACCTGTCAGTATATCATAAATATTTTTTTCTCGCCGCCGTTGTATTTATCTATCATAAATTTGCACCTATCGTTCGCAACGTTCCTTTCTGCTCATCATTATGTTTGTGCGGCCTATCTCGAACAACGCATACAGAGAGACAGTTGTCCATAAATAATATTTTTCAACACTGCTGATCCATTACCCAGCTCAAGCTGTACTCTTGTATTCGTCAGTTTTCACGAATATATTTTTCGGCTGACCAAACAATAGTTGTGCTATAGATGTGCAAAACATCCTTCCAGTTTTTATTCATTTTTATTTTGTTTTATCATGTCTAATCAATAACTCGAAAATCACGTCGAGTGCATTCAAAAGATGCAAGCAAATTTTCTCTAGAATTTCTCGAAACAAATGTGGTTATGAAGTCGATTTTTTAAGTGTTATATTTTCAAACTTATCAGCGAATAACCAGTCTTTACAATGGTGTATGACTTGCAAATATCTAACTAATGAGAAAGAAGTAACTAATCTCTTTTGGCATGACCCTCGTAAAAAAATCCATAGGCAGTGAATAATTAGACCAATGCCTTAGCCTTTATACGGAATTGTTCTAGTTAAGGGAGATACAGTTTTCTGATGTCCTTCTTCCGGATTTATTTCTAAAAGCATTGCCGCAAATCCAGATGCCCTCACCCGTCATCCCCCACCCGGTTATTTGATAAGATTGCAACGAATCTTCAGATGCAATTCAGATCACGGGACATACAATATACCCAAATCCAAAATTAACAATTTGTGATGAAAAATTTCAGCTTATTCACTCATTTCAGTTATTCTATTTTACCCTTGTAACTTATATGTACGTAACGTATTCTTATAAAAACGTTGCTTGTACTATCTCATTCCAGTTGTTTTTGTACTCTACAATGAAGGAAAATATCATAAGGCAAACTATGTAGGTCAGAGATACATATAAGAAAACCGAAGTCAGTCTCTATCAATTCGCAGTGCGCGTGGTTGATTACGTTCCTGTACCCTCCTTAGAGAAGATTTCCGTTATATTATTTGCATATAGATTTATTAGCTAACATATATATATTTGTTAAGCCATCTCAGTTATCCTGTAACTATTTTGTGTTCTGTTCTTGAGAAAAACATGTCTCGACTGGAATATTAAAGTCGTACCTGTAACTGGCAGGCAGCGGCGAGGGCCGCGCTCGAGTCATCAGTTGAGGCGTGGGCAGAGCCGACGGCCTCCGCGGTGTCCGAATCTGATGAGGACGATGACGAAGACGACGATGAGGATGACGACGAGGTAGATGACGAGGTGCTGCTGCACGCCGCGCTCTCGGCCGTGGGGGATGAAAACTGGAACAATTAAAATAAATTACTTTAAAATGTCTAACAAGAGCGCTTTGTTCCTAGTTTCATTTATATAATATGGCATACATTGTATGTTACAAATTATTTAAATATAGTAATTAGTAAGTGCATAGATATTTTGATTTAATTTTTAACTTATTGCACACTTTCTTATATCCTGTATATTTCTCCTTTCTCGGGTCTGCCGGCAGAGATTTGTCTTAATAGGCAGTACCTATGGACAATTTTCTTTTACTGTCTATTATGATTTTGGTTGTACGTACATTAATTGATAATTGAATACGAGTCTTTTTTTATGAAACTATGTGTGACTGCAATATTAATTCAATGTGGATGATATAAAAGAAAACAATCAGAATAGTATTATATATTTATTTATACTTGACACGTCCCTCTACTGCGGATTGGCCGAGCTTCGCATTGCTTTGACTTTTTTTAATATTTATTAAAAAAGCCCATTTCCTCACGGGTCCTGTCCTCACTTCGTGGGTCGTCGAGGTCATTTTATTCATTCATCGTCAGGTCTGTGGTATTTACATAAAATTACGTAAAATTACAAGGAACAATTTAATTGTATCTATGATTTTATGATGAAATTAAACTAGACACTGAACGACCACAGTTCAATATAGTTTAATAACTGAGACTGAGAAAATTAGAGTCTTCTTATGGATTTTTGGTGACAATTGAACACACAGTTTACCTTACGAATAAATGGTCCTATCGACCCATAGATAGTACCATCCTCGATATGGAATCAAAATTCTGATTCTTGACCAACAAAGCCCTGACATGCCCACGTTACCCGATATTGGATCACCGGTCTCGTTACCTCAAACGAAATATACAAGAACAATTTGTCCGGAAAGGTCGCGGAATAGAGGGTTTATGAAGGGAAGGCGTTATATTCTTTTATCTGCTACTATTTAATAGTTCATTACAACTCTAAATACCAAATTGCAATCAAATCGGTTTAGTGACCTTTGAGATGTCACTGAATCAACCAACAATAGGCAAGAAAGACAACTACGGAGAAAATACGAGTTCTGCGCAGTAATTACTCGTAAGTTCCTCACTGAGCAAAGAAAAATGTCACGTAACATTATGGAATAGATTTCATTTGGTTACGACATCTTTTGCCATAGATTATGTACGATGATGCTATGAGCCTAATTGTTTCTTGCGATCTAAACTTGTCTTTATCACTATGAACGTAAGTGATAGCATAGCATAAACAAAAGCAAAACATAAAAAAAATGTGTTTTGCTTTTCTTCATGGTTTATTTTTTTTTTTTTGGATTAAGATAAAGGTGTCAATATTACTACAATGTTATGCTGCTGGAAAAAAATAATAAAAACTATAAGGGTAAATGGTTCAAAGGTGTACCCATTCACAAAAGTCATGTTGTGAAGGCTGCCATACACAAGTGCGGCTTTGAAACATTAAGCCACTATAGTAGATTTAGCTCCTTCCAAATATTATCTTCGCCCAAACATGAAATAAGTTCTTAGCGGGATAAAAATTACTGATTATGAATAAATATCCTATTTCCTATATATATCCTCATTCTCCGTGAAGCAAGAGGCAAAGTAAGACAAGAAAGTATTAGGTTAATATATCGAAGAAAGGAAAAATATTTTCATGTTTCCTTTCTTCACGTCAGTTACGCGAACTTTTCGACCTCGTATATTTGAGTATATCTGATAAATATAACAATTCTTATCCTACTGGGCAACTTAGTTTTACTTACTGAACCGAATGGATAGTTGTAAGCTATTGAGCGACAAAAAGTTATATGGAATCAATAAAAAATACCACGCCAGACATAATTGTCTATTACAAATGCACAATACAAGTTATATCTAATGTATTTACATGATTTCTTCATAAAATTAGATACTAACTAACATAAGGTATGCCTTATCATAGCAGATCAACCTATTATATTATATGGATATACAAGTATTCATTCTGTTTTAAAAATTATGGCAATTTTTTCAAAATCGACGGCACTGTGGGGGTCATATTACATTTTTAGTATTAATGAATTTTAAATATATTATTTATAATTCCTGATTTCCCTTCTCTGATTCAAATGTATTGCAAATATACCATGCAATACATTTGAATCAGAGAAAGTGATAACAAATGAATCATACCACATTTCATTGTACAGCGTAATTATTCATTATTCGCTACCCACTCTATAAATGCGCACAAGGCACTAATTTATACTCGCGAAGACTTTCTAATAGTTGAAAATGGATCCTATTAGAAGTATAACGAAAATTTATGACCGGCGTAGTTTTTGAAATGAAAATAAGAAAATTATAATTTCTCTGCTGTGCTGACAGGGAGTAAAAATTATATCACGTTATTGAATGTCTATTATATTAATTAGCTGTGTCCGTGCGTGAGTGGACGTTCTACCACTGTGCCGCCATCTAGTTTAACATTGCAGTACTAAAACAAACAGCTACATGTTCTATCCGTGTGCCCGTGAGAATGACTGTTGAAATATAGTAAAAGAAACTATTTATTTATTTATTCTCTATGTTCCTTATACAATATGTTTACAAGGGCGGACTTAATGCCCAGTGGCATCTCAACCAGCAACCCTGGGAGTTCAAGAGAATATGATGGTAGGCATAAAAATAAAAATTTCTATACTTTTGTAGAGGGTGAGAAACGAGCACACAAACGACGTGATAAGTGATTCCAGCGCCTAGTATGCAGATACCGACATTCATCCTTGTTAAGGAATCATAATGCAGATACGCTGTCACGCCTAAGGACTAAGATTTAATGTCTTGCCACTCACCAGTAATTAGGGTATCTGGATTGGGAAAGCCCAGTCGAACTGACTTGTTCATGCTATATCTTGTTTATAGCTGTAGACTGGCTCTAACATTTCACAACGTGTACAAAAAGAGAAAAAATTTGTAAACTATGCACTTGTACAGAATACACTTCAGTTATATAAAAATATGCTATTACACATATTATTAATTCATACATATAGGGCGCATTGACTGCGGCGTGGTGTAGTGGTTAGAGTATCTAGGCGTATGTATCGTATATCGCCCATCTAGGGTTCGATTCCCGCTCAAGGAATCTTATTGCACTTGCATCTAAATAAGAGTGCTTCTATATTTACACATATGCCTACGGCTTTGCTATGCTTTAATATATTTTTCGTAATTGACGTCATTATATAATAATCAAAACATATCGCCTCGGTCATAACCGACCATGTGGACCTTACATATATATGGCAGACGTATGTGTGTGTCTATAACGGATTAAATTTGCATCATTTCGTCAGTAACACTCGTAGATGTAATGTAGCAATTAAGGTATTATTTATTAGATGTTATCACGCACAGCTAGCGGCGTATAAACCGTGACTCGTGATTAGAAATGATTATCTTTTGCTATTCGCGTTTCAGTACTCTTTTTATGTTGAAATTTAATAGTAAACATTAAATAATTAACAAGTTTAATTCTTCACTTCGGCCGTCGTTATCAATACGGCTGATCATTAGATGTATCCTTAGATTAACCCCGTTTGCTGATTTTATTTGGTAGTTCAAGAAAGCGATAGACGCGTGTCCTTGTCGTTGTGTTCATGGTATTTTATATGAAGCAGGGCAACAAACGATGATGTTAAGCAATGACTGCAGCCCAGTGCAGCCCTACGTCCCATCCTCAACAAAGAATCGAGATGCACATGAGGACTGAGATGGAGGAATACCTACGAGTTAGGTTAGCCTCTGGATTTTTCAAAATTATATTGAGAGTAGCTAACGAGCACACAGTTCAACTGATGGTCACAGTGATTCCTGCGGCCCATGACATCTACATTCATCCTTGACAAGGAATCGTAATGCAGATGCGTTGTCACCCTTGAGACTCTGATAATCTGTGAGGGCGTGGTCCTACCCCGGTCGAGCTCACCCATTCATTCTGCTGCTAGAAACACTACAGTTTAGCCTTGCCACTGTTAGATTTTTCGACTTTACATGCCAAGTTCCGCAGGACAGGACAATCATCATATAAATTAATGAACAAGAAAAGGAAATTACGCTAAGAATCGGTCTACGTTGTGTTTTGTTGAGGCCCCCATTGGTAAAGTAGCAGCCTGATATAGTGCTTATTACATACATACAACTTACGTTTCATAAGTTAAGTTCATATTATTTTTATTAGACAAACGAACACACAGTCCACATGTTGGTAAGTGTAGCCCATGATACCAACATTCATGCTCCATGAAGATGCGCTGTCCCTCCTGATGACTAAGATCGAATCTCTCGTCACCAGTAATTAGGTTATAAATACATTTCCACATTGTATAGATCATTTTTCTATCTAAACATTTTTGCTATAGATAATATAGAATAATCTTGACAATATAACATCAAAAGAGAATGATAAACTGAATAATATATGAATGGTTTTATGTTAATATACAAAATAAAAAAACTAACGACCACACTTTGTGGCATGTCAACACACAGGTTCTTATATCTTTATAAAAAAACGGTAATAAATAAAAAAAATTATAAAAATCATTGTTAAAAATCGACTACATAAAATTCAACATATATATTTATTTATTATATCTTTTCAAGTAGTCAGCCACGTAAGAAATGTATATATCTTCGACAAAATCTGTACATTATATTATTCATTGTTATATATTAGAGGCCTTACTAATAAAAAAATTATAAACATTTGTTTAACGGGTGTGTATTTATTCATTGTATAGACTGTATAACATTTACGCAACGTTTTGACTAATAAGGATTGTATAGAGCTTGCATAACTATTCACTTCCTATACATGATTGTTTTTATAAATAGACAACCCCAACAAGAAAACGTTCCGAAACTCCGTCAGATACTTTTGACTTTCCCATCACGAGGACAAATATTGTCATAAAATTAATGTTATTATCGATTTTATAATATTAATCATATATAAAACTAACGTTTATTAATTTTCAATTAACTTTATATAGAAGTAGTAACAGAATTTTAAAAAAATACCGAGACTATTTTGTTGTAATTATTATCAACATTTTGGAACGCACTTAGTCAAACTAAATGTGAATTACAGAAATTCGGAGTTTCAGACCAACCATCATACGAACAAGACCTGGCTGTATGGACTAAAGTCCTTTGCCTTTCCCATTAGGGATAAATTAATATTATCATCATCATCATTACAGAAATTCGTTGTTTTAGTTTGGGTTTTTTTAGAGTTTTTAACAATATTTAGTTAAAATAATCGTATTCTGTTAATTTGAATATAGGCAAAATTACGTAGCAATGTCCGGTAATATATTAAATGAAAAAATCAAAACGGTCACGTTCTGCAAACTGAAAAAAAAAATTTGGCGTAAACTTTTGTAAATCTGTATTGATTTCTGAAGTCATTGTCGTTTATCGCAAATGGATCTGCGCGATCTTTAAACACTTTCATTTTTCTAGGCGCAAGATCCTCTTCTTTGTCTAGACGGTCCATTAAATCAAAGTAATTTATGTAGTCGTTTACGGGAAGAACTTTACAAACGAACGCACAAAATTTTGGTTTGCCTGGTTCCGTTCTGGAAATTTTGATTTAAAAAATGAACCTCGTGGCCGTCTGGACACTTTGGTCAACAATGATGAATTAAAAGCGATTGTGGAAGCTGATGATACTCAATCTACAGCTGATCTAGCAGCAGCTTTTGATGTTAACATCAAAACAATATTGGTCCATTTGCGACAAATTGGCAAGGTAAAAAAACTTGATAGATGGGTGCCCCACGAACTTAACGATCGCCAGTGCAACGTACGCGTTGAGACCTGCCTCGCACTGCTCAACAGGCACAGAAATGAACGAATTGTTACGTGCGACAAAAAGTGGATTCTGTTCGACAATCGAAAGCGCTCAGCAAGTTGGTTAAATCCTGGTTCAGCTTAATAGCAATGCCCTTAGCGAAAAATTACCTCTAGAAAGTTGATGGTCACTGTTTGGTGGTTTAGTGCCGGTGTGATTCATCACAGTTTTTTACCAAACGGCATGAGCATTACTGCATATGTGTACTGTGAAGAACTGAAGACAATGATGGAGAAGCTCGCACATCTGCAACCGGCTTTGGTCAATCGGTCGTCCCCGCTTCTCCTACACGACAACATGCGACCCCATACTGCACAACAGACAGTCTCCAAGCAGCAAGAGTTGGGGTTGGAAGCTCTCCCTCATCCACCGTACTCACCAGACCTTGCACCCACCGACTATACTTTTTCCTAAATTTGGAAACATTCAATTCCCAAGAGGCAGTACAAAATGCCTTTGAAGAGTTTGTTGCCCCTCCCGTCCAGCTGATTTTTACAAGAAAGGCATCAATAAACTACCACTGCGTTGGCAAAGATGCATCGATAACATGGGTGATTACTTTGAATAACAGAAATAAAAAAGTTTGAAAAAATATATTTTTTTACTTATTTCATACAAAACGGCAATTTCATAGGTAAAGATCTATTATTTTATTAGTTTATTATTAAATTGATTTTGTTAGATTTCATTGCTGCACATATTACACTACCCTACTATAGTTTGGGTTAACTAATTAATAGGCATTAAGTCCATCCTTTGTATCCGTTTTGCCTTAAAAATCTTAGTGGTTATAAATGATACCCATATTGTATAGTGGTAACACAATTTTTTCCTTCACACTTGACATAATGGCTTGGTTACTTCATTGTGACGTCCCCGATTTTATTGTGTTACATGCGAGTGTCAAAAAGGATTTGTTGAGTGTAACGAACCGGGAATCCAGTTACAGGTAACGAGGCATTCCATATCAGTGATCCAGGGTAGGCAACGCATGTGCATCTTGAATCTTTGTTGAGGATGGGTTGAGGAGGATAGATGCAAATGTCATGGGTCATTCGAATATAATGAAGAAAAAGAAAACGAACCTAAATTTACTTTAACAAGTCTCCCTAAAATCCATCAAACTGTTTGGATGTATTAAGTTAGGAGTGAATTAAGAATAGACAGCGATTAAGATGCGCGAATAATTTAAACAGTGGTAGAGCTACACTACAGTTTGTTTCTAGCTGCAGAATGAATGGGTCATCTCAACCGGGGTAGGATCACGCTCTCGCAATATACCAGCGTAAAATAGTAGAATAATTTTACTGTGTTTCCTTCGGTGAGTGTAGAGATCCGGAGAACTTTATTACTGGAGACGAGGCATCACATCTCAGTCCTTAAGGGTAACAACGCATTTACATTATGCTTCCTTGTCAAGGATGAATGTAGATATCATGGGCCGCAGGAATCACTTACCATCAGATGAACTGTGTGCAGGCAGTAACTGGCGCTACGCGTGTTGTCTCAAATTACAGAAATATCTATAAACCCCGACTATATCGTATGAATAAGATAGGTATGAACTTCTAGCGCGAAATGTCATATTGCAGACGCCAATACTTTGGCAAGCGTGACGATATGTACTGTAAACCTTGCCGATTTGGAGATGACATAAAATTTTTATACTTATTAACATTTTTTTTTGGTATTCAAATGTGGAACTGTGGGAAATGAAAGGTAGGTAACAGAGGCACATCGGGGCAGTCAATAACGATCGCAGACTCAAATAGGCCACGTGTAATAAAACGATGCGATTTACATACTCGTTCATCCAAATTAATCGTTATTACGCGAGCCACTACACGACTTTGGTGGCAGATATGATCTCTACTTATGGATGGTAGCAATGTTTGTTTTCCCGATAAACTATTTATTATACAGAAATAAAAAATATGTAGAAATATTAGTTTAGCCTTAATGGTTTAGGGAACAGTTTGCCAATCTAATGGTCGTAGGTCCACCACTAATCCGCTTTTCAACTATCGCCGTGAACCACCTAGAACAAGCAATTTATGCTTACTTGAAATGATTAAGGCATTTTTTATTTTGTATTTAATAATAATAATTTACTTACGAACGTTGTTTTGGTCTAAGCACTGACCACGATTGTAAATGTGTGGTAGATAAATAAAATTATTTAAATAAAAATGAAAGAACGACATCATCTACACGTAAACCGACTCAAAGAAGAGAAACACAAAAAATTATTAAAATGGAATAAATAGCAAGTCTTATTGATGAGGTTTTTTTTTGTGTGAGTATTGCTGTTGGTCCATAGAAACCTTTACAGCTTTATCTAATTAGACTCGAGCGGGAGGCCGCCTGAGTACTGGCGCGGAGACTGCTGCTGCACCACCGCTGCACTTCGACCCCTGTGGAGGAAGAACATAGACGACAACAGAGGGGGATGATAATACGATCCGAGGGTCCGCCCCTCATAAGGAGGTACGAAACCTCGACTCGGATCGCCTTCTAAAGGGAGGACTTGATGAGGTATAAAGCAATAAATAATATATCAAAAATATTATTGACGTTTTAGTCATCATTTACCATCAGGTGATCTGGCTTCAAATTTATCACCCTTAGTTTCATAAAACAGGTTATTAATTAAGATCAAATTACTGGTTGTACAAGTCTCCCACTAGATGGAGTGATGGCTTTTATATGTAAGCGAAAGTAGTTGAATGCTCAGAAGGGCCACAATTGATTGTGCTTCGTGGTAAGCACTTGGAGAAGCCTTCGTTCGACCCTGAATTAATAGAGGGATGTGATGATCATAATAATAATGATGATGATGATGAAGTTATTGGTAATGAAGCACACTGATATCTTAGTTGGTCCTTAAATTACTGGGAATGGATTCGTCTACGGACAGCGGAGATCTTTAACCATCAGGTCGTTTATCACCCATAGAGTAGCAAAAATAAAGGAAGGAAATATTCGAAGGTAATTTCATTTTATTTTTGACCACAATGTATTTCCTAAGGTGTTAATCAATAAGGCGAAAGGGAAACAACCCTCACTAGAAGGGGTGAGCAAGTGTCGCGTGGCCTTATCATGGTTTGCGTATCAAACGCGATCACCCCATATAGCCGCCAATGAGTACGTTCACACCGGGGTGTTTTTATTACATGCTTCTGGGAATTTTTAAAATTCAAACATTGATTAATAATAAAACAGAAAATGTATATATTTTCTTAATGGAAACCTTGGATTAATCGATAAATATTGATCACGGCGATATCGTCTGATTGTTCCAGATGACATCAACTGAGCGAGTTCACACAGACACTAGGCAGTGAAATACCAGCACAGCACAAACACAGTTTTAATAGTAATACAGCCATGGTGCATTTTGCTACTGTACGAATGGGTCGGCTCGACCGGAGAAGGACCACGTCCTCACCAAATACCAGCGTAAAATAGCAGTGTAACGCGTCTGCGTTTAGTCTGGTGAGTGTAGAGATCCGGAAACCCTTCTACTAGTGACGAGGCATTACATCTTAGTCCTAAGTTGTGACAACGCATATGGTTACTTTTAGAGAATTAATGTGGATGTTGAATGGGCATACATGACCATTACCATCAGGTGAACTGTGCTCTTTTGTCACCTTCAAAACAACTAAAAAAAAGTATTCTCTCGTCATCCTCTTCGCTCGGCTAACAAAATAGAAAATCAGATAGTAAAGGTCGGATGTCGGGGCCACAGGACAAACATGTAATACCCGAAAATCTATGATTGTTGATACAAAAAATTGTCTCTCATCTGGTAAAAATCACAGCAATGCGATGCTGCAGGGGATATAGTTTAGACCCTTCATTCCCAAAGTTCAAAGACTCGACGGGTGGTTGGCGTGAAAAAAAAATAGGAGTTCACAATTCGTAAGCCGGGGTCCACGAAAATTTATTTGCTTTCGATAGTGAAGAACTAAAATGTAGGCTTGACTTCACCTATCAATGTAGGCAGATAATATTATGAGAAACTCAGCGACTGTTACTTTGAAAAACTTGCATCAATCAATCAAATAATTAATTAACCAATCAATTCTCACTTTTTTTCGAAATCTATTAATTCGTTGTTGTAACTCAGCCGTAACGCAAATTTCCATAGTAAGATCTAATCTTCACATTTTTTATCGAGTTTTGGGATTATGGTAGAAATGTAGCTGCAGGGAGTCCACCGGAACCAGCAAAATTTTGAAAGTGGTCTATGAGAAAAGAAGTCTGGGAACCTCTGGTTTAGACGAAATGCTCTAAGGCATTCTTCGCTTACAATTTGCAAATCTAGTACGATGCCGCATAACTAAATGCAGAACAGATCTCCGATATCGAAACAATATCGTGTACCGGGCGCTGGAGCTAAATTATACAATCGCTTGCACAGACAAATATGAGGCCCGTGCGTTCGAATCGACAATGGAGTAACGGGACCCATGTATCGGAGACGGCGCCGACACGAATATCACATTAACGACCTCGTGATCCGCGGAGATTTATATCTGACAAGGCACAGAAAACTATTGCGCTCAATGGGAGCGTTGGATGTCAATGCGGCTCGTGAAAGGGCTTTCTATTTATTTCTTAGGTTATTTCAAAAGGTAACAGTGGTAGAGCTACACTACAGTTTCTTTCTAGTCGTCTCGAGGGTCGGCTCGACCGGGATAGGACCACACCCTCACAGAAAACCAGAGTACAATAGCAGCATAATGCTGTTGTGTTTTGTCTGGTGAGTGTAGGGATCCTTAGACCTTTATTACTGGTGACGAGGCATTCCACCTCAGTCCTCAAGGGTAACAATGCATCTGCATTATGATTCATTGTCAAAGATGAATGTAGATGTCATGGGCCACAGGAATCACGTGCCATTAGGTGAACTGTGTGCTCGTTTGTTACTCTCACTTAACTTAAAAAAAGGTGCTTATTCTAATTCTGAATGGATAGGGATCATCCTTTAAGTCTAGACTATTGTAGACTGTAGCGTTTTGTTGTATTTAGAGAAAATGACTACTGCATCACTGGTCCTGAGTTCAATATCGGTCTAAGAATAATATATGCGTATTACAAATTGTGTGTTTTCGTATGTGTCCCATGCCCAGTGTCCTTGATACTGCATTAAATCTCTCAACGGAACTTCTTGTTACATATGACTTTTGGACTACGTTTGAATGCCACAATGTTTTCCTGCGTTCTAATTGCTGCCGTATTTTTTGCACTTACTATAAATATATCATAAATTCTCATTGAATAGATTCCTATTAATATGAATGATCTGTGGGTTACAAATCTGTGAACAATATTAATTTTTATTACGCCAGCCGTAACAAGGATGTATGGTATAATCATTATTTCACCTTTGCGTATATAAACCTACAAAAACAATATTTAAAACTTTAATTATATATTTTACTATAAAAATAGTGAGATTTAAATCACATTGGTAAAAAGATACATCTTCCAAAAATTTTCTTACGGTAATGTGCTGAAGTTACATTTTTATTTCATTGTAAAATGTAAGTGTAAGTAGTTAGTATTTTGCGTTATTGAGATGTTACTTGTATTGATGACGGTTTTCCTAAAAATCTAATCGCTGTAAAAGACAGTCCAATGATATCATAAATTTGTTTAGAATGTTCCTAGACCACGGGGTTTAGGATTCAGTGAGCTAGAAATAGCGTCACGCCGCGTTGTTTTTCGTAAACAATGTCAATGCACAAAGGTACCGCGGTTACAGTTTGTATTAGTAAGATAGATAAGTTGTATTAACGATCAAGTTTAATAACACAAGTGTCAATAGCCTTATAATTTAGGGTATGGCCACGAAATTAACGAAACTTTAAGTCGTAGAGTCGGATCCGGTATTACACTATAGTCGTGAACCATTTCCTAGCCACAAGCATTTGAGATGCAACATTTGGACAGGACATTGTTTGTAGTATTAATAAATAAAGAAATCTCGATCAAAGTCGACGCACGGCATCTAAATGTCTGCATTGCACGTTCGTGTGTCGATTTCAATGAAGTGTTTATGTGTTTTAATAATAATTATAACCGTATTTCAGACGTTAGTCCATAACTGAATGTAAATAATACCATGTGTACATATAAGTCATTAACATATTATATGATTTATATAATAATATGAAATATTATATCTATTTTATTTTCATCCTATAATTATGACTGAATTTTGCAATCAAGCCTGACCATCAATAATTATTATAATGCTGGTGTGATTTAGTTTTTTATAGACATTTTTTTTTAAAGTTAAACGAATGGTAAAAAAGAATCGCGCCCTGAAAAAAAATATAGGCATCATGGCTTACCCATTTTGAAGTCGGTTAAAAATACATAAATATGTAACGGAGCGGCGCCAGTCACAAAGCTAAACTAAACCAACTAAACAGTTTGATTGCATAAGTCATCGACCCCGCGCCAAATGTCGAGAACAATACTTAATGGAACGCCTCGTAGTACTGATCTCGTATCGTGGCAGATCTTAAAATATTTTATGACGAACAGAAACCGAGCCGAGAGTTATAGAACGGCAGACCGAAACATAATCAACCAATTAGCAAAGTTACGACCAATTAACATGTTTACTTCCATGAAGAAAAATTTAAATCATTGTTCAATACATTCATTATTTCCTGCTGTTCGATTTGAATCACGACAATAATTTTGATTATTATAATGCCAGGATACATATGCCAATATAGGATATATTTACCGCGTACCTCGATCCTTAAATAGAATGACAATTAGTATTTCCTACCATAACACTGGGATCTTTCGTAATTCTTTCACAGTACAGGCTATACTCCTTTGGAACGTCCTTCCTGATGATGACAAGAATGCACCCAATAGTTTCTTTTACAACATTTCTTCTTCGATAACATTATTTGAAGGCAAATAACATTATATATATATATATATATATATATATATATATATATATATATATTGTATTATTAGTATATGTAATTTGATATTTTTGTCTAAATAACGCGCAATTTCTTTTATGCCTACCAACATATTCTCTCGAACTTCGAGTTTTTTAGGTAGAGAATGCTACTGGGCATTAAGTGCGCCCTTGTAAACCTTATTTAAGGAACATAAAGAATAAATAAAAGTGCAAAAAAGATGCAATAAGATCGGAGGAGGGTTCATATACTGTCTACATATCTATACAATCGGCCCCACTCAATAACCAACAAGTTATAAATACCAATCATTTTAACCGAACAAAGGCTCCGGCAACTCTAACTACTACGTCAAGTTCATATGAAACATTGCAACTAAATATTTTTCCGATCATAACGGATCTATTACTAATTAACTATGTTCGTACCCGTGTGGAAGTTTTTAAAGAGTCACCTACCCCAAACTTTGCAGAACAAAAACAAATCTGTTTTCCAAACTTATGTAACCATGCGAGAGAGTGACTGTTACTCTTGCCTAGTCATGTGACGGGTGATATTTACTGGAGATTTAAGAGAAGGCAATCAATGAAAAAGTTCCTCGTTCCTCGAAAAGTTTCCTCGAATACTTACAATTTTATAATTAATTTGTACACGAAAGTGACAAACCCCAACTACGGCTTAGCGATGGCATGAATAGATCGGCCCCGACCGGGCACTCCGACCACGCTTATCAAAGTACCAACGTAAAATTGCTTAACGCTGCTATTTCGTCTAGTGAGGGAAATGGCCCGTAGACTAAATTGCTGGTGACGTGACATTCCATTTTAGTCCTCAGGGATAACAATCTGCATTACGATTCTTTATCGAGTATGTTAGTTGGTGTCAAGCGGCGCTGAATTATTTTATCATCAATACCCTAATTACAGAAAAATTCCTCACGTTGGATTAAGATAATAAATAAAAAATTATCCTTTGACCCAAATAGCCATAGTAGACCAATTGTCGATGTCTAACGTAATCGGCCACAATACTTAACTATCGCATATATTCGCGGGTATGAATAATATTTTAACATACAGGTTTTCTCACGATTTGTCCTACACGATAGAATATTGCGACAAATTTTAAATTTAAATTTATGAAAAAACAGGCGTGATACAATTACGCGAAACTGCTACAAAACAATATACCTACTAATATGAGAAAAAAACATTTTTTATCTATTTGAATTAATAATATTGAATGAGTATAACCCAAACAAAAGTCTAATTAAGATAAGACGACTACAAAATGACAAAAATGTTTGGGACATTAATGTCTCAGACCATTTAGGCAAATTGTCTGAAAGTAAAAAGACTTAAATTGTACATTGGTTAAAAGGGTTGATACATAATAGGGATATATTAATATAATAATTTTTTTATAGAATGAATCATTGTCACTTTAAGATGTTTTTTATTTACTCTTCGCTTTCAACACGATGCTCTTATTAAATTATTCTGCGTTTTTTTTGTATTACATTCAATTATTAAAAGACAATAATTAAATATAACATAAAATAATAATTTACAATACGTAATTTATACAACGAAACTAGATAATAATAATAATAATAATAGATATAAGGTAAGACCAAAGTCACCACGATGCGGAAAGGCGTCATAAACGTTGTCCAATATACACATGTATGTAAATTGACCAACTTTGAACAACAAATTGGGTTTTATTTAATAATTCATTCATATGCTAATTAAAATCCTATATTATCTATATCACTCTAAAAAATATTTCGCAACTATAATAAAAGTGTACTTGTTAGTGCTACAATCTGCACTCGGACTGTGACCCTCTATCGCTGTAGCTTGACCCCGTCTATTGTAATGAATACTTTTTATTTTAATTTATTTAAAAAGGCACTCTTAAAAAAATCACAATACCCAAATAGAATCGCTTGAATATTGGCAGGTAGCAAATGTAATTAAATTTCACCTAAACGACGTTGAGCGTGCGAGAAAATATTATAAATGAAAACATTTATTTAATTTAAATTTGATAAATTTTTGCAGGCCCACCATACTCCAAATTAAATTCTGACATACGATTTTATATTTATATTACTATTTATATCTATCATGGATCATAAGGTTGTACCCGGAAAACAACTGTATAATATCGTAATAATGCATTCGATCGAATAATGAAACACTCAATCCGCGTTATCATTCCATAGCACAATGCAATGGTAATAAGTCCGAAGGTAGGTTCTATACAGCATCAGAGATCCGAAAACCAACAATTTGCGTAGCACAAGTGTATATATATAAATATAAATATATATATATATATAAATATATATATATATATATAAATATAAATATATATATATATATATATAACATATATCGAACCTAATAGCCTGATCTTCGGAGACCAGGTACCACATAGATAAAGATTTTTTTTTATTAATTTAATAAGTATTAAAAGCTTATTATTAGAATATGCCAGTGCTACTATGAATCGAGCTGATATTTTTTACAAACACGACGCGATTTCTTTATCCAAACTAACTACATCGATCACTTTATCAAACGAACAACCAAAAGGGGTTTGCACATCCGTACAGAGGTATAAAGAGACGTTGGTGTCATGTCAAAATAATAAATTCAAAATGCGTATATACGATTTTAGACATCACTATTATGACCCAGAATACATAGTTTTAACTACGACACCACAAATAATATTAAAAACACGTGAATAAAATATATGAACGAAAACATCATACTAATATTATTGCAAAGGCTATTTTAGAAATAAAAAATAGATACTTGTGTCCGTACGCTTCTTACCCACAGATGATAAAGCTCGGCATATATTCCGACGAGAGCACGCAGCTAAGCACATCAGTTTTGTGTCCGTTTGTTTTCAGTTTTAGTTTTTATCGTCGTCACACTAGCGAGCACTGACGCAATTTTGATTAATCAGGGCTGCACTGGTTTTGAAGATTTGTTTCATTATAACTATTTATTTTAAAACTATGACCTTAATATTAGTAACTAAACTCTATTAGTCTTCAGGGCTGACAGCGCATCGTCATTGTGATTACTTATCGAGAATATTTGTGGGGCCGAAGAAATCACTTATCATTAAGTATATCTTGGTCACTCCTTAATAACATTAAAGCCGTAAGCCTTTAATTAAAACATTACATAACCTTACGAAAAATGATCTTTATATTACACACAAAATTATATCGCTTCTAGCGTACGATATATTTGTTGACAGCGATTTAAAAAATATATATTCAGATATTTTTTAACAACTAAAATAAATAAATAAAATTAAACAATAAAGCATTCATACATACATTTCAAAATAATTTACATGCAAAACATGCAAAATTCAGGATAATTACGAAATCTAATGCGGTTTTACATTACATAACTTTCACGAAGGTTCGACACCAAGAGAATTATTTGAGTCCATGAGTTTGTGAAGACGTCTTTACTTTATCATAGTCAAATCGGAATCGTAACTAAGATATATTTATGCAAAGGACTAAACAAAAGTAATGGCAACTATAGCGTGCCTACAGTTGGCACTAATTGGCAGCCCTGAGCGCACACTGCTATCCGGTGGCGGTTGATTGTACTCATCAAGGATTTCTGCACTCAAGGACGATGGGGCTAGACGACCGCGGCTGTCGAACGCCTCTTATTATTTCTCTTCAGACGTATCTTGTTTTTGTCTCGATTCATTTATATTCACGATACATATCGCCAGTTAATCTTTATAAATTGTTTTTTTTCCATTCCACATAGCGACCACTGTCACTCAAGGACTAGCATTGACATTAGACGGACAGGATTGGATATATATGTATCCATCGACCGTTAAAGCATTAGGATTAATATATATTTTACAATAAAAACATATTAAACATAGTTCGTGGACGACTTATATTATTTTTAATTAAAAAAAATTGGCACGTTCCAATCGCTGCAATGGAGGTAACGCGGAAAAATTTTTGGCTATGATGTATTTGTTTTTATACGATAAAGAAAACATATAGGGAATCGCATGAAATTTTAATCAGTGCTTTTAGAGAACAGCCCCCATAACTTACCACTAGTTAGTAATCGTAGTTTGGTGAGTTTAAGTGTGGTCGTAGCAACCTATGCAAAAATCAAGATTTCTTGTAATCTAAAAAAAATTGTTTCAGCCATGTAGAATTTTTGCATCATAGAATATTTTCAATCAATGTGTTAAAAAAATATGGATATAGTAATTTGAATGTTATTTGGTACAAGATTGGACACGGTGCGGCGATATGGTTGTACTATGACAAAAAAATTATGGAAATCAGATTTTTACTCAGCAGCTCACCTGATGTCATTACCGTCGTCACCCATGGACATCCGCAACACCAGAGGAGTCGCAGATGCGCTGCCGGACTTTGGAAAAGCAATCCCTATTCCTATGGATTGTGCAACCTGCAACATCTTGAGGGAGCTGGTGTAAAATTCATGAATTGTGGCTAGAATTAACACCCTCTAAAACAGCTTTAGAAAGTACATACGTGTACATTGGATGTTTCGGTTACATGAAAAACTTTCGAAACACCTTGCCATGTACAATGATAGAGCAACAGAAGACGAGGCCAGAGAGATTATTAATTATATTTCTTAATCAGTCTTCTCAGTACTTCCGGTAGCTTTAACTATTTCGATGATGTGAAGAGTACATTTGAAATAAATAATTCTTAATATGATTTTGATTGTTATCCTTGCCGTTTCATGTTACGGAATAATAATAGTTTGCATAGTTTAACACTTTTTGTTCAACATAAGAGTGATGAATTTAATATTATTTATATACTAACTCGTTAGAAATGCACCCAATCGATTACTTGTTAGGTGGCGGTAATAAAAATATCTGCGAACAGCTACGCTTCCATATAATTATGACGAAGCAAACTATAAATACTGCATATATCAATACGCGTACGTTCCGTGTACACTTATATACAATTAA
Organism: Teinopalpus imperialis; assembly: GCA_029286865.1. Classification (NCBI taxonomy): domain Eukaryota; kingdom Metazoa; phylum Arthropoda; class Insecta; order Lepidoptera; family Papilionidae; genus Teinopalpus; species Teinopalpus imperialis. The sequence goes on from JAGSMU010000021.1 coordinate 5,440,333, forward strand.
TATAATAAACTTTTACGTTTGTTCAGATGTTCAGATCAGACGGCTCGATCAATTTAATATAAGTTTTTACTTGGTAAAATTATGGCCTAGAATATAATTACTTATTGGTATTTGATTTGATAGATGATAGATAGATAGATAGATTTAGAATGTGTAATATTTTAAAGCGTGGTTAAAAGCCTTAGAGGCTAATATAAAAAGAAGAGTCATAAATGCGATGTCTATAATGTACTTTTTTGTGACTGATTTATTATTGTAAATATACTTTTATAGCATTCTATTCAGACAATCCCTCATATAAATATTGGAGAAGCATTTCAAAACGAATGAAAAACTAGGAGTTATGAGACGAAGTTTACTAGGCGTTTTTGTGCGGTGCGGTAACCCAAAAAAAAAACATTCGACTACGATCATCGTCTGAAGTTCACTCACCTCGTTAGTTTCGAATGTGCGAACCTCATTGTCTGCAACTTTTTTGTGCCATATGGCTAGGTTGGCAATTCGTGCAAATGCTGTTATTAAATACTAGTATTGTCTATGAAAACAGCTTGACCGTATTTAGTACAAAGTACAAGAAAATATTTGGCGTAGGTTAAGTCTATGAACAAATATTCTGAGTAAACAGATATGTCGAGTTCATAATAAAATTAATATTTTTCAAATATCCAGACTTGATATTTTTTTTATACACAAATATAATCATTTAAAATTTTATTATGATTTTTTAACATAATTTTGATAAAACAAAAATATCCTTAGTGATGCAATTTCTTAATAAGCTCTACCTTCACCTAATCACCTCACACACCACCTACTTTGATGCCAAAAATACCTTAACCTTTGCCCTAATTTTGGCATAAAATTACTTAATTGAATTAATAAAATGTAATGTAAAGTTTATAAATATAGTATAACAACACTACTTGGGCGTTTTTTTTTAAACAACGCTAAGTAATTTTTTAAAACATTTGAGCAACATTTTAAAAGTTATTGTTGAGTGATTTTGTGCGTTTCACAATGACTGACCGAATTTGCATGCGTTGAGATATTCTTGGGATAGATAATATTTAGTAAATGTTTCGTTTAAATTGGTTGAGAAATAAAAAGTAATGTCACATAGTGATCACACATGCACAAGTCGCAAGTAAAAGCACTGCTTGGTTGAGCACAAGACATCGCTGACACAGCTGGATGTTGAAGTAAGTAAGTGGTGTACTTACAACTTTATTAAGCTGTTTCTGCCTATATATGCAATAATGATGACACTAAAAGTAAGAAAACGAGCTAATTAAGTTAACTATATTTATTATAATATTTTGGTCTATTCAAATAACATCATAACTAGACAGACGACACCTATATTTTCTTAATTATTACGATCAAACATTAAATTTATTCATCGAATGCTAAAAATAGAGATGTAAAACTTGTTTTACATAATCATAAAATGACTATATGTAATGATGAAAATTAGACACTTATTTAATTAATAATTTTATTATTTTAACCTATTGTTGTGTTGCAATATTCATGGAAAGTCAGACTAAACTGACATTTTCACCCGCTCACCCAGGGTTGACTGGCAAAAAGTAATACTGGGCATTAAGTCCGCCTTTGTAAAATATTAAAATAGATTTTATTATTTAATATATTAGAATTGTTACTGCTTATTGTTATTAGTATTGCAGAGCAAGTTATTAGTACATCGAGAGGCGACGGTTCCTAATAACATTAATGTTAGTGACAGGATTTAAGACTATTGAATAAATAATAATTTTTAATTTAAGCTAATAAAGAATACATAAAACGTTGACCGGCAAAAAGCCCAAAGGTCGATTCACTGCAGCGGTAAACGAGAAAAACGATGTAGATATACTAAACATGTTTGAAATTTAATTTCCCACAACTATTAAGACTATTAAAAAATATATTATACATTTGTTAGTAAAATGTTTCTTTTTTTTTATACCTATTAAACATTTCTGCAAAATATTGTAATATTACTTTTTTTTTTGGATAAATGCTTAGTAAAATTACAACCAATATTTTTTAATTTTTCCCAAACTGAGTTGGAAGGAGTTATGTAGTAGAATTATTAACAATACTTGGTTCTATTAATACTATATCGTAAAAACATCCTACAATTGTTTAGTAAAATTACCAGAACCGGAACCCATCTTAAGACCATACCATATATACCCTGGGGTAGGTGAACTTTACGTGTTTAGTAACACCTTATAAATATAATATACCATCATAAATAAAAAAAGTATGTCTTTATGACAAATTGTTAAGTATTTTTTTCAGTCGGTACACTTCAGTCCAGGCAAAGATATCTGTCAAAAGAATTGCCGTATCCTGTTGACGCTCCGTAAAGCTGCTTTTGGTGAATATATATATATATATTGGTGGTAGCTAGACAAATTCCCATTCAACTTCTACCCTGTTGTTATACTTAAACACTTTATATAATTACATTAGAACCTGATAGTACACATTGGTAATGACAAATTTTGAATACATCACCATATGAATTTCTTCAGAGTTGCTTCGGAATCTTGCGAAACGTCTAGAATGCTCTTTATATTTATTTGCTATCTATATATTACTATTTTCATAAATTTATATGCAAAACGACCAGGTGCTGCGGTAGCAGTTTGCATTACAAAAGAAAGTAATTATTTTATATAACTACATCACGTGTACATGTCGCTCCGTGATGGGTTCGACGAGCGAACAATGCGGTTACATTTGGCAAGGCATCCCACGACTCAAGGGTATATGTAAATATTCTCCAACTACACTTCAAAGCGCACTACGGGTAAGTCCAAAAAATAATAAAAGCAAAGCGGGGACAAAAGGACATAATGCAGCCGCACTTACGAGAGGAAGATGAAACTTTTTTTTTACATTAAGTACTTACCGAAATACCAGAATAAAATAGTAGTTTAGCTCTGTTTCGCCTGGACGCGGGATTCCATCTTTGTCGACAGGGGTAACCAACACATTTTTATTATAATTAAATCGAAGATTTGAGGATTGGTGAATGATCGTAGTGCTTCGTATGTGACACTTAATATCGTAGAAAAATACAAGAAAATCCAGGTTTTGTAAATATATCAAACGAAAATTTATTTTATCGAAGAACATTTTCTTAAATTGAAAGATGTTTCAATCATATGCCGTCAAAGCATCTGCTATACCTGAGGTGTTCATACAGCAGCGGTGATCACTTATCATCAGTGAGCTGCTTGCTCGTTGCCACTTATTCTATAAAAATGTTAAAGATTGAGATGGAATGTCTTGTACATTTGATTTACTACGCGAAATAGTAGCTATAAACAATAAATATAATTAATTGAACACGATTAATCTGTGACGTCTACAGTCGATCTGAACGATTCGTGCTACAGTCAGTTTCTGAATCTTTTTTTTTAATTACTTATTAAACAAAACTATCTACTATAGGTCTCTTGATAAAATTCCTATTTTCCAATTCCTCGAACGCCCACCAATAATTTCACACCACTCGAATGATTGACAGGTTTACACCTTTTGACGTTCAAGGCACAGTTTATGCGAGGCAGAAATTTATTGGCGTCCATATGCTTACATTAAACACGTATTTCGTGCGTTTCTAGTTATTTAGATCCGTGAGCGCGGGTACGCTACTAGTTTTATGATGATGGTTACGATTCCGCTAAAACGCGCTGAACCACACACGACCGAAATTTAGCGCAGATTAATTTAAACAATTGAAAACACATTCGCGAAATAGATGATAGTTTAGATATATCGCGGCACGGATCAACTTATCCGCGGGACCCTTGCTCGCCGCTACTCTGTTTCGGTGAACCCGTAAAAGCCATTATGGCCAACATAAACAAAAAAGCTCGGATCTTGATCGCTCAGAGAAAGTATGTGGGTAGATTTGTATTGAGCACTCATGAAACAATCATGAAAGTGTGCCCGTTGACACAGTAATGCAGAACGAATAAAAGAGAGTACAATACTACGTTCAAACACATTAAAACAAGCGGCGAAGACAAATTACGCTTTTATCCGATCACGTAATAACACTATCCTCGCTATTTACCCCAACGAACGAAACTGACAAAAAATAGCTTCTGTGCAGGATTTTTTTGCGTAGTACAGGCCGGTTAGACCAGCTTAGGACAACACTATCTTAAAGTGTGCTTGGCTAGTGAAAGAAAAAACCGGAGAACTTTTTACTGGAAATGAGGAATTTCATCTCAGCCCTCAGGGGGTGGATCAGTTGTATGATTTCCTTACCGAAAATGAATGTGAGTGGGATACAGGTAACACTATAAGGTACTACACAAAGTGCAAAGACACAACAATAACGGAAGCAATTATTAGTGATTTTTGTATAAATAATAAATATAATTTAGCACAGCTTTTCTGTAAGGCTTTGTGTTTATTAGAAATATAATGCTTACTTCTTATTAATAGAAGACATTTGTTGTGGTAAAAAATCAGACAAAATTTAATTTTTCAGCTTACTGTTAAAACGCAATCAAGAGATAACTAATTCAAATAAATTGTAGTAATATTTACATCTAATTTCATATTCCATGCGGTAAGTAGAAATTAGCCATAAATACATTGAAAATTGTATAAAGAATATACACGCGCAAAAAATACATGATTCTTTTTAAGTTTAAAATACAAACCGGTATCATCTTTTTTCATACGTAATGCGTTGTGATTGGTATTCAAAGACGGTTTCGGTGATCTCTAGAGTCCATATGAAAAAGCCACTTTTAAATAAGTTTAAATAAATACCGAATTATATATGAGTCATCCGAATTACATGAAAAAAAAAAACAAGAGAAACATAAACGTGTAAGAACTCATTATATCCATCGACGACCGTTACGATAAGCTTAATGTCCGGAGCTCTCGCTTTTAATTTCACGGTAAAATAAATTATTGAGTTCGATCCCAGGTGCCGGTCTCCAATGAAAATGTTAATTGCAATTGAAACTGCAACTTTAATTGATGTTTTGATCATCGCCATACATCTTGAGGAAATCACATGTCGGAAAAATGAATAAAAAAAATATATTTGGAAGCCATGTAGTACAATTTACTGCCCGTATTATACTCTCTTAATAAGAGGCCTGTACCCAGCAGTGGGATATATATGACGACGTCCTACCGGTCGATTTCGCCTGGCGATATCTTCTGGTTATTGCCTGATGAAATCAACTGCGCAGAATACTTTAGAGTGCCCTAACCGTTTGCGTGAACACCCAGTCCATTCACTCGTCCTCCACTTCCCTATTCCGATGTAATGCATATGCAATAAAATCGTGGAAAGGTTTCAGGAACATGGGACAAACATACAACACACCCAGACCAAAAAACCAACAATTTGTGATCCACAACCTCGACTGGGAATAACCCAGGACCCGCGACTCAGCAGCCAACTCTAAACTATGCGTCACATCACGCGGTCGTCAAATCAGGCGATTTACATAAATATAAAAATATTTTCACTATCCTGTTCTCTTCAAGTCAGTGTCAGATTTTATTTTCAATGTTGACGACTACAAACTATTAAAGAAAATAAATTCTCTACAAAAAAACATTTGTATGTACGCTCGTAAAGTGAACGACAAATATATAACAGCATTAAAATTGCTAAAAGGAAATAAAATAAAATAGAAATACATACCACAATACTACAGATATAAAAATCCTCTTCTATCTTATACATTATGGCGCCCTCAATATTATAAAAAAAAATTAAATTAATAATATTGACAAACAAGCACACAGTCCACCTGATGGCAAGTTATTCCTGCGGCCCATAACACACACACCGGGGGACAGAAATGGAAAGCCTCTTAGCATGTAATATTATATTGTAATACAGAAAATTAGTTCTTTAATTTTCTGTTATAGTTACGTCAGACAATTAAATTTCCTATAACATAATGCAAGTAAAAATTTAAAGAATTTTGCAGCTATATAGTGCTGCAATTTTAGGAGAGATTTTATTCCATCCCATAGTTTAGTTTAAGACCATGAAACTTTTTAATCCATTGGCGACTTCCAAATTGTACCTGCCTGCAGTAAAATGTGGTATCTCTGAGCCGACGACATAATAGCGTATAAGGTAAACCGATAGTGCGGTTTATCGCACTTTACGTGCATGTGTACGGTAATCGTGTGCGTGCCACATCAAATGACCGCAGCGCTGATGCGATCCGATACGCGCCCGCGAAAATCAACCGCGACGCCAAATGTGACATCGAAAGAGCGTACATAAATTTATTTCTTATTTTTGATGCTATAATAAATATGGCCATAAATAAAAATGTATTTTTCATAAGATTTTTCAGATTAATAAACTCTTAAGAATCCAACGAAGAGTGAAGATTATGAACTAGATCTATAGTTACTTGGAGACTAGTTGATAACTACCTAGTCCGGCCATAAGTTCTGTTACAAATGAAAATGCATTTTTTTAATGAAGTAATGTAATATTATTAAACTTTATACCTACATATTTATTAGTCTTAACAAAAAATTAAAAAATATTCTATTCCAAATGACCTTTGGCTTTAATACAGACCTTTAATCTGTTTAGCCACGAATCTATGTATTTACGTACTGTTTCCAAGGGATATTTCGCCACTGCTAGAGTTCCTGGGCTAGATTAGGGCCAGTCTTCAGCTCATATAAAGTCCGGAACGTTGGTTTCAAGCCATGCTTGGGTAGTTCGTGCCTTGTAACCAGGTGCAGAGTCTTGCTGGAAAGTCCACGGTATATTCTTAAAAAGTGCATTGCATCTTGATACACTTTGGCTGAAGTTTTCCCTCCTTTTTCACAAAAATGTAGTTTTGTGACTCCTTGATAAGACACGCCCCACCAAACCATCACTGACGCAGGATGATGGACCACGTTGTACCTTTCCGACCATTTGAGCAGCTTCTTTAGAACTGTGAGCATACACTTTATCACTTTGCTTATTGTAGTGTTCTTCAATCGTGAAAATTTTATCATCGGTAATGAGGATATTTCTGTGCCTTTCACCTGCGTATCGCAACAGAAGGCGTTTTGATCGATCCACTCTCTTTAATAGTAAAGATTGATTTAGGGCATGTCCTGTATATCGACGATATGCACCGAGCTTCAGGTCTTATTTTATAATACGCGACAGAGTCCTAGCGGGAATCTTCATTTCTCGCGATAAGATTTTTTGCTTCCTAATGGGGTTTCGACGAATTCTGGCTTGAACAGCATTAACCGCCTTTGTAGTTCTAACGGTACGTGGACGCCCCGACCTTTTCTGGTCTTCGGCAGAGGAAGTGTTGTTGTATCTGTTGATAGTACGATATACGAACATACAGCTGATACCAAGCTTTTGAAGTGTCTGAAAAATGACCGACGGCTCCATACCCACTTTGTGCAAGGCGATCACTGTAATCCTTTTTTCTTTAACACCCCATTCCATATTGTAATTTGATAATGAACACGAAAATATATGTGAAATGGCGCAAAATCGAAATAAGGTTTTTAAAATAATATACGTGTTCCAAATTCAAAATAATTAAAAAGTTAAAAAAGAAAAGTTTTTATGTAACAGTATTTATGGCCAGACTAGTTATAATCGTTAAAGAAGAAAAATACTATTTGCGAACAGAAATCGCATGCACAGCTAATCACATAAAACCAAAGACCGAACCAAAACATTGACGAAAAATATCGCCAGAAAAATATGTATACAAGTATTTAAGCTTAATTGGAGTGGTTTAACGGGGCTTAAGGGGTCAAGGTTTTAGTACGGCTCGAATAAATAAAATATGTTAATTCCAAAAATCAACTACGTTTAGTTAAGTGGCCTGATGTCGTTATGGACAAGAGCTTTTAAAAGATTTTCTTGCCTTAACATATGCTATCTGCGTAAACAACTCTGTTGCAAGCTCCGCAAGCCCATGCTTAGAAACGTCACATTTTCTCGGAACCGAGGCAAGCGGCGAGACCAACGTAAATCTTATAAGATATGCCAGGAAATTGCTTGCCATTTTTCTGAACGTCGTTTGAGTGAACATGACAGTGATTTCATTCAATTCGAACGTTGGGTGTTAGTTATTCATTAAATTAGTTTTTCGTAAATATATATTATCATATATTGTGGCGTACTCAATAATATATATATATATATATATACATATATACCAATATATACATATATATATATATATATATATACTAAATAATGTCTAATAATATAATGGGTCGGCGAAAAGGTTTTTCGTATTTTTTAAGTAAGAATCTCTTTGGTTTTAATTTAACAAAGAAATTTGATACATTTTCAATTTTTATTACATTAAAAGGAAATAATGCGATATAATCCACGAAATAAATGGGACTTTAAGGACTTAACGTAGTGTCAGTACAGATACAGATATAGTACATATGAAGTCAATACCATTTTTGAAAAAGATGAGCCACATCAGCATAATAATTACGGCATAAATTGAACTAGAGAAGAGGAACTAGGGGTTGACCACAAAACAGTATTGAGCCTCAACATTTGGGTGCCACACGAGCCGACTGAAAGACTAATGAATCATGTAATCATTTGCGATTCCCTATTGAAACGTAATCAGACCTAGCTTTTTTTGAAAAGATTGATCACTGGTGATGCAAAGTGGTGCGACAAGAAAAAGCTCAAGGTCAAAGGGCAGTCAAGCTCCACAGACTATAGCGAAACCTGGTTTAACTCAATAAGATGATGCTGTGTGTATGGTGGGATTGGAACGGCATCTTTCATTATGAGCTTTTTCCGCCGGAACAAAGCCATCGGTTTGCATCCTTACTGCCAACAGCTGCCGAGACTCAAGCAAGAAATAGAGAGAAAACGGTATTTGAAGTTGGTTAAAGGCCTCATGTTTATATTCAGTATCCGAGTAGTTTTTAAAAAGTATATTTTTTGTGTAGGAGGACACAGTGCTTTAATATTTCAAATAAATAAACTGAGAAATCAAACAAAAGCGCACTCCCTCGTCGTCCTTCCATAGTCCGATTCATCCGTTCATTTGCAGTGTTGAGGACATGAGGCACACACTCAACAAACTCAGGCCCGATAACCAACAATTTGTGAAATACAAAACAACATAGATTATCACACAAAAAAAACAACTCGATTTTCCTCACGAATCTCTCCCACTAATCATAGTGTTTGCATTTAACTTACCTACCTTTTATTGTTAGCTTCAATTCATCATACGTCCTAGACCTAACTAACATAGAAGATTAACAACATGTATACTTAATTTTAATAAATATGTACAGTCTATTTTCTTTCTTGAGATATTTATATCTTGTCATAAAATTGCTCAAGTACTTTATCTTCTAAAGTTTTTTGTTTTTATTTATTATATTTAATTTGCTTATATTTAATTAACTTTGTTTTGGAAGAGCGAGATTTTCTGACTCAAGTATATTCTTGCTTACGTGAAGATTTCAACCTAATTTTGTAATTAGACTAGCATGGAATGAAATAAACATTTTTATTCATCTTTTCTTTTTAAGAATCAAATTAGGGGAACCATTACGTTTACGACACGAAGTTGCAATGGAGAACCTATCTTTCCCACCGGTTCTGCAAGGTCTGTAGCTAGGTCAGCTCATGTCAGTTTAGCTTACGGATCCCTTATGGAAGTGGATTTCTAGTCTTTTCTTTTACGGGCAATAACTTAAAATTGGCATTATATATTTTTGTTACGCCCTTCTAAACTAACAAAAAAATATTTTCTTTCCTTCTAAACTAAATAAGGTACTTGTGTGTAGTTCCGGAAGACATTAACGTATTTTGATGTGATTAATTCAAATTTAGAAAAACCATTCACGCAAATACGACGTAGCAAATCAAGTCCTAATCTAAGTCCTATTCTATACTGACACGTGAAAGCTACCAGTGCGTAGCTAGGCACTCTGAGCTTTTGTATGAATCTTCAAATAACAAACGGACAGATAGCACTCCCGGCGGTAGATGACGGCTGCGGCATGGCGAGGAACGATTTAGGGTGCAAATGTCGTTGTCACCCATGAAGACAGATAGAATGCCCCGTCATCTGTAATTGAATCTTGTTCATACGGGTAGCAGCGACGAACCACGTCTCGGTTCTGTATATCATCATTGGTATTATTGGTTATATGGACTAGAAGATATATCGCCGTTTCTCAAACTTTGCCTAATCTAGATGACATAATTCATAGACTTATTGATCGAAGTAGGACTGATCTAACCATCACCCGTATCATTTTGCCATATTCGCCTGAAGCTCCAAGCGTATTGTTCTCAACATTTACATAATTCGATTTACTCTTAACAATTTTATAGTTATCGTAATTGAATTGATAATTCAATTATAAAATACATATCGCACAGTAAATTGCCCGTTTCAAATGGACAGCGTTGCTTTAAACCGCATCAATCATCCGACGACACCGTGATAAAACTCGTTAAAAATAATAATTTCGTCCGCAGACGTCCGAGCCAAAACATTCATGAGACGTGATGTCACTTGTTCGCTGTGTCACGTTGAACGCAAGTGCGGGACCGTGCATAAATAAAAAAAAAACAAAATGTTTGCCGACTCCATCCAAGTCTTTTTAGGACCGTATCAAAACAAACAAAGGGATAATGACGCTTAAAACCCCAATTTGTGAAGTCATTTGGGTATGTGACCTTTAAATTTGGTTGACTGGAGATGAAATGTAACAAATATCAGTGCAAAAAACATACCTTTTAGCTTATTATCATGTGTTTTGTTGCTACCAATTCAGAGTTTAAACAATTATTATAGTAGTATCAAGTATTCAAGTATCCAAGTATATAAGTACAATCATTTGTACTTATATACTTGGAGTATATCATATAATAAAAATAAATAAATTACATCAAGTGCTATACACGAAACAGGAAATATGCAATTTTCTAGCCTAGCTAGAAAAATAGTACAGGATAAACGAATAATAATAGATTGGTTATAACGGATAGAAAATAACTGATTGGTTTAAACTGTGGGTAAAAAGACATAATAGTACTTTTTAGATATCTAAATGTTTTGATGTGATTACCACAACTTTAGATAAGTTAGATACTTTTTAAATATTAGAGCCACACCGCTGCAACAACGTAGATGTAACAAGAACAGGTGGGTTCGATCAGGAAAGGGTGTTTCGTGCGGTAAGTGATCGAAACCCGTATTATTGGTGTCGATTCTTAATCCTCAGGCGTGACAACGCAGCATCATAATACAATGATACCTTGTCGAGGTAGTAGCGTGGCACGGGCCGCAAGAATCACTTGAGAAATCAGAGTTGAACAGAGTACAATTTTGTTTTACTTCATAAATTTTAAAGAATAAAACATATTAGTTCTCGGAACTCATCCAATGTCCATAGAAAATAGAAAAAAAGCTAATCTACCAGTAAACGAAGAAAAAGTATATAACACACTTATGTCTCTTAAATTCTCACAATTTTGTAAATGTGAAGACTATATATTTGTGCCATTTGCGGTCGTGGTGATGATTTTTGGTTTTGGTTGATGATTAGTCCTCGGGCAATAAAGGTTTCAAAGTAACTGACATTTTCGACACTCGACATTTTCGCTGGTGGACAAGAAGGCAAGTTCTTTTCTCGTTCAAAGGACGAGTAACATTTATAAAGGAGAACGTAGCAGCGTTCTTGGTACTCGCTATGTTTACCACAAGTAACAGAACCTCACGATAATTTTAGTTTTTAGATAATTGTAAATTGTATATATGTAAAACCAAAAAATAATATAAACTCACACAATGCGTGTGTATTTCTTGTTCTAGCCTGCACCCTCCGCGTTAGATCGTTAACTTGTTTGACGCATGCACCCTGAGGGTACAAGCACCGGGTATAAACAATCATTAACATAGAAGCCGACTCTATTATTTGACGAGGTGTGCACTGGACCCACGCCCTGTGAATTTATTTATATATATATATATATATATATATATATATATATATATATAATATCAACAAGAAAATAGTAAATCATACATAAATAGAATCATGGTCAAGGTCGAATCAATCAAGTATTAAGAATTACTGTTATTTGATATTTAAGAGTAAAACTAATGGTAATTTTATATTCAAAATTTTATAATATACGATCTTTAACACTAAAAGTAATAAATCATACATATACAAAAAGTGCCTTAAAAAGCGACAATTGCAAACAATGAAGCTAAATAGCGAGCTTGCAATTGAGACCTCATGCGAATGAACGGCGGCGGTGATAATTTGTCTCAAATTCATACAAAGTCGACGCCATAAGGTCGACCGGGATCAACGCCAACTTAAGACTCGTTTCATTACAAACCGTCGACAGCCGCGTTCGATTCTTAACCAATGCCGCTACAGTACAGTGCGGGCTTGGGTCCTTGGTCCTAACCGCGATAAATATGAAGGGCGATCAGTAACACGCGGTACGTCAATATACATATACAAAACATACATCATTTATTCATATAAGATACGTATTTGTAAAACGTAATCTATGCAAGGGCAATCCAATGCGTGGGTGCCAGTAAAAGCGAAAAGCCGACGCGATCGACCAAGGTGAATGGTAAGACTACTTGGACATATTGTTAATGCCTAGCAATTGTTAACAGAGGATTGAAGGCAATGGTAACAAGTGTATCTTTGATTTTAATAATAATAAAAATAATCGTTTAGTTGGTTCTTATATATTTATTACGAGTATAAGAAGCTTTCATATTGAATTTCATGTTTCTTCCTTCAAAAGTGACAAACTTTTCATGTAAACTTTCAAACCCTAATTTACCCTCTTAGAGGTAAAATTTAGAAAACCGTCGATATACGTATGCATTTATTTCTAATCAGAAGCATGTCTATGAAATTTCGTGGTTCATACTTTGAAAATGACGGACTTCTATACAACCGTTCATACCCTATTTTACCCCATTAGGGGTGAAATTTCCAAAAACCCTTACTTAGTGGATGCCATGACAACATAAAAGGCATCAACTGCCAATATTTCAAGTTTGTAGCCCCAACGGTTTAGGCTCTGCTTTGATGAATCAGTCAGTCAAGACAAGTTATTATATATTTATTAATTATTCTATTATATATATAATAGGTTTTATATTATATACAATAAAATTGCCGTTTTGTAAGAATTAAGTATTTTTTCAAACTTTTTTATTTCTGATATTCAAAGTAATCACCCATGTAATCGATGCATCTTTGCCAACGCAGTGGTAGTTTATTAATGCCCTTCTTGTAAAAAGCAGCTGAACGGAAGGCAAGAAACTCTTCAAAGGCATTTTGTACTGCCTCTCGGGAATTGAATATTATTCCCGCTAAAAAGTGGTCCAAATTGGATGGTGGAAAAAGTAATAGTCGGTGGGTGCAAGGTCTGGTGGATGAGGGAGAGCTTCCAACCCCAACTCTTGCAGCTTGGAGACTGTCTGTTGAGCAGTATGGGGTCGCGCGTTGTCGTGTAGGAGCATCGGGGACGACCGATTGACCAAAGCTGGTTACAGATGTGCAAGCTTCTCCATCATTGTCTTCAGTTCTTCACAGTACACTTCTGCAGTAATGCTCATGCCGCTTGGTAAAAAAACTGTGATGAATCACACCGGCACTAGACCACCAAACAGTGACCATCAACTTTCTAGAGGTCATTTTTCGTTTAGGGTATTGCTTTGGTGCTGAACCAGGATCTAACCAACTTGCTGAGCGCTTTCGATTGTCGAACAAAATCCTCTTTTCTTCGCACGCAACAATTCGTTAATTTCTGTGCCTGTTCTCAACGCGTACGTTGCGCTGGCAATCGTTAAGTACGTGCGGCACCCATCTATAAACTTTTTTACCTTGCCAATTTCTCGCAAATGGCCCAATATTGTTTCGATGTTAACATCAAAATCTGCTGCTAGCTCGGCTGTAGATTGAGTATCATCAGCTTCCACAATCGCCTTTAATTCATCAATAAAACAAAACAACGAGCACATAGTTCACCTTCATCATACACCTCACATTCGTTCTCGATAGGAAATCTTAATACAGATGCGTTATCATCCCCGAGGCCTAATATGGGATGTCTCGTCGCCTATAATATGCACTTAGATTGATCGAGACAAGACCTAGCATACTGATTTGCTGTTATTGTTAACACCCCTTTCGGAGATGGAAACTATAACTACAAATATAAACTACAACGTTTTGAGATGATGCACAATTATATCATCTGCTAAGGGTAACCTAGAAAAAAGCGTGAATGCGCATATATCGTTAAATTACGCGTTAGAGACGGGTAATCGTGAAATAGCAGCAAAGTCTACTACGTGTCGTATGGTTAGTGTTTAGAGGCATGTGCAACTTGAATCTTTGTTGAGGAAACACCACTTACCTTCGGGTGAACTGTATGCTAGCTTGTCAACCATAGGTTAAAAAAATAACTACGTAAAATATAAACAATAGATGTAGTCCTACAAGTGACCCATTCCTCCGCGAGGGTTGTACCGTTCCGAGTGAGCGAGCACCGGAGTCGGACCAAGCCGCGTCGGCGCCGCTTTCCGTGACTCAGAATTAGGCCCACCATTACCATGGTCGGCGATCACAATCTCCAGATCTCGACCGTGCCTAATTAACGTGCACACGTTTTGGGGTGCGAAATGAACGGAAACCCTCACTTGGAAACACTCCAAGCTCTGCATACGTTTGTCGAACTAACTCATGTTTTATGCTTCGTTGTTCGCTCCCGTGAAAGATTCTTTTAAAATCCATCATGTTTGTTTAGTCAAGTTCCTAAATATTACTTAATTATGATACTTTACAACAAAGTGTATTTACTAAACATACATACGTAAGTACTCAATAGTCATATATCATCGGTTATTTTTATTATGAACATAAAATATGCGTACGGTTATAATTAACAAATTATTGTTATAAATAAACAAGCTAATCTAAAGATATATTTACGTTGCAATTTCTCAGAAAAGATATTCAGAATGCAATTAAATTAACAATACATACGTAAGAATTAAATCGATACACATAAACAAGTTTACACGGAGCAAATCTGTGGGTAAAACTCAGCTTTATCCTTCAAATCTTCGCGCAGTGGCAATGTTCCCGACGATGACAAGATAGCGGCTCGAGACTTCCTTATCCGTAACGCGATAACATCGACCCAAGAGCGACGTCTAATTTGAATAACCACCGTGCTGATAAGTGCCGATCTGCATACATTTATTCACTAAACCGACATGCTTGGGAAACAACTTAATATGCGTCATTTTTGTTTTTATAAATGTATAAATGTGGACCAGTAGTACACTCGGAAAATATTAAATTAACATAAAAACATATTTAATATGTACCCTTATTCGTTATGATATTGTTAATAACCTAACCAAGTATTGAGAGATTTTTTTTAAAAGGAATACCAACTCCACATGAATAATTCTTCTTGAAAATTATGAGTAAATATATTTTTTCATTTTTAATAGAAAGCTAGCAGTATTAGGGAAACATTACTATTTCTACTAATAGTGAAATGGTCGATTCGACCTTATGTTTCCCAGACCATTCTTCAAATAAAGTCAATATAATAGTATTTTTTATTTATTTAAACTTTATTGATCCCACCCTGCAAAAATGGATAGAAAGGGCGGACTTAAGACATTCTCTACCAGTCAACCTGGGGCGTGGAGGGAGACATATTGTGGTAGGTTAAGTGCATACATTGTAAATAAGAAGGAAAAAAAATAACTTAAAACGAAAAAAATATATATTATAATATTGAATTAGATATACATAATTCTACTAATAAAAAAATTATAAAAATAACATACCATACATATATATATATATATATATATATATATACTACTATATAAATATTTATATATAAATAGCAATACATAATATACATAATTAAACATTTAGCAAACAATGAAAATAATAATTTACCATATTAATTAGAATCGGACGTGTTTAAATAGTGTTCCCGTGCCAGCCTATTAAAGGAGAGCTTATTCGATGGTCTTCGTGTATGGTGACGTGCGTAATTATAAATAAATTCGTAATGTTATTCATCATCCTCGATAAGTAACTGTAATGCTGGTACGTTGTCAGATTGGGTGATGATAAAATCCAAGGTTTCTTTCACTCACCATTCGAAACACGGCAGCACTAAGCTAAGATTTCTGCGATCGAAGCTAAGGTATCCTGTGATCGAAGAGTGAAAAACTCGGTCGCTCATCTATTGTACCGAGCCATTCGTGCTACATACAGTTTATAGCTGCATTGTATAAACACGCACATATAGAGCTAAGTAACATTTACAATGGAATTCCGTATATATTCTCGCGGTTCGCCCCCGAGGTTCGATTCGTGACCGCGTGTCTCGTCTCGCAATTTGCTTACCCATACAGCGCCGACGCCTTTCTAATCATGTGTAAAATATTGCCGGTGCCTCGTCACTGTATCACGGAGTGGGATGCCGCGTCAAAAGTCGGTGTGAAACGGCACGAGATTAATTGACTGCGATAGCGAGTACACGATCATGGTCGGCGACGGTGACACTTGGAGCGTGATCGCATGTCTTGTTGTTAAATAGGCGAACTTTTGTAAAGGACGCACGCGTCTAGACTACGCGCCCCAGTACCACATCAGCTGCTGTAGATGGATATATACCCTGCCGGCCAAAAGTTTAAGACCGCACATTAATTATCTATCAATTGTAATAAAATCCCATAGGATAAATAAAAGATATGCACATCTGCATATTCTATTGTTAGTATCGAATATTTAAAGAAGTCTTTCTTTTGTTTACTTTAAAATTATTGGACAATAAACATCTATTTTTCATTGTATTTAGTCTAAACTTGAGGTTTCTACAGTGAAGACGTCATAAAATGGGAAAAGCTCGAGAAATTAGCAGTGAAGTGTGTTCTGTCATCGTTATTTTACATAATGAAGGCAGATCCGAACGTGAGATTGCTTCCCAACTGAAGTTATCGAAGACTTGTGTTCATGGCACAATAACTCGATACAGGGAGACAGGCCGTTTTCAAGATCGTCCACGTTCGGGAAGGCCGAGAGCTACCACGTCTAGTGAAGATAATTTTATTGTTGTTACCAGCAAGCGAAATAGACGCTTAACAGCACCAGAAATCCGCATTGAAGTAAACAAAACCCGAGTTAAACCTTTATCAATGATACAGTAAAACGGCGACTGAGAGATGCGAAGTTGTATGGTCGCTTTGCCGATTGAAAACCTCTGCTAAGGCCGCAAAACAAGAAAAAACGGATGTAGTGGGCTCTTTTTCTTTTTCGAGATTGGACTGAAAAGTTTTTAAAAAAGTGCTTTGGACCGATAAATCCAAGTTTGATCTATTCTGTTCAAAACGTAGAATTTACGTTCGACGCAGTTCCCAAGAAAAAATGATGTCAGATTGTATAGTCCCAACAATCAAGCATGATGGTGGCTCAAAGCCAAGGAACTCGCGATTTGATTAAAATTGAAGGAATTTTGAAAAAGGAATGGTACAAAAACATTTTAAAACAAAATTTCTTCGGGGTTGCGATTAATTGGAGATGGATTCATTTTCCAACAAGATAATGATCCAAAGCATAGCTCAAAATGTGGAATGCTTTATGCGAAATTTGGAACAATATATCACGAGACACCATTAACAAATTGATTGATTGTACAGAAGGATTTTTTGATGAAAAATCAGTTTAGCTAACTATAGACTTTTTTTGTATAGACTGTTAATATTTCTTTACGCTTTTAAAGTATATTGTTTGACAATTAATGTTCTATTAGATAATTAAACAGGTTATTTAAACATTTAATATTTTATTGGAGTTTTACTTTATTTTCCTACTTTAATTAAGGTGGTCTTAAACTTTTAGCCTGCAGTGTGCCCTATCTATAACACTAGGCATTGATTTATGTCCCCCTGGTGTAATATATCCACGGGTATTTTTTCTAGTTATCATCGGATAACATCAACTGCGCAGAAAATATTTTAGAGCAATACGCGAAAGCTTCTTGCACGCATTCGTCGTCCCGTTCCCTGTGCCGGTGTAATGCATGCCGTATGCGTCGGAAGAAGGTTTGGATGCTGTGTCAAGTTACATGGGACGTACATTGTATGTATGCATTGATTCGTTCTTAATACCTATAGGCAAAAGACTTTTGGAACCATTCGGAACCTTCTAGAACCGAAAAAGTCCTCACATGTGAAAACGATTGCGCATAATACGAGTAATTCCTTATCTACTGGTACATTCAGTCGTTGTCCTCAATGTGACACAATGCATCTTTACTACAATTCCTAATCAAGGATAAAAACTGATATCATAAGCCAGCCGCTAAGTCAATATTACCAGAAGGTGAAATATTTGCTTTATTATCAAGTCCAAAATTGCACAAATAAATATATGAGCATAAAATTAGAATTATCCATAACTGTACATTATTCAATGGATAGATTGTCTACTAAACATGCAATATGCATATATTATATTTAACTCAATCAAGCTTATGAAATGCATAATACATTTAGACAATGATATAATAAAATGCCACCGTTAAATGAAAACAATCGGAGCATATAAAATAGCACTAGACATAAAACGATACGTTAAATAATCCTCGGCAATCCCATAAAAGCGTTGGGAAAGGAATCGGGTTAGAGGCCTGACCCCGAGCGGGGCAACAAGGCGGCCAGCGTACTGCGGTGCCCGTTCGAACAATAGTGCCGCGGGAGCGTGCGATCGTAAAATTACTACAATCAGTGACGATACTCAATGTTAATACATGATAAACGACTTACCGGATTGTGCATTTGTTTATTTTTTTTATATGATATCTTAGATATTCGTTATTAATAAGCTACTTCACTTCAATCGTAACCAGTGATTTTATGAAGACGCATATAAAAGCAAATTAGGTTTCTGTGGAATAATAGTTAATTTAGATGCAAATCGTTATGGAAATAATATAAGTCAATTTTATATTGATTTTATTTCCGATACTATTTTATTTGCTCAAAAGTTCGTGTGCAACACGATAATTACTCACGAATGTTCATTTGGCGACAGAGCGTATAAATGCCGATTATGTGATCGGGTCATAATGCACAAAAAACTAATGCACTAACACTTAAGATTAATAGATACTATTTTATTTTAAATCTTGAGATGATTAAAAGGAAGAGGTACTCTGATATGAGTACTATAAAGATGAAAAGAGTTCTTAAGATAAGATGGCGATGCTGGATAGAACTTGTAGAGTTCCGGAGCTAAATGTCATACAATAGTTAAAGTTATTATTTTTAAAATAACATTACATTGTTTTTATAAATGTACAGGGGTATACCATGTAACATTAATATTGGAAGGTTAAAAATCGATTATATTGGAAGTTGAACATGAAGAGATGACAGAAAAAAATGATGTCATTGTGGGGAGGTGTTCACTGTATTCCCACGAATACGAACTTCCGCATACGGATACGGCTGTTGCATACGATGGAGGACGTTGAAGATGAAATTTGTAAAGAAAAAGATTACTCGAAAACAGGTCACAATAATTATTCCTAAAATTTTACCAAAACAAATGATTATATTGCTTATTGAAGATTTTTTTGGATTATTTCTTTATATAATGGTTCGGTTATATTTATAACATTTGTTTAACTCATATAATTTATTAATTGTATGTTTTATAGTGTAATATAATAAATACACAGGGTAAACCTGTTGGATTACTAGTTCGATAAAATAAAATTCGCATTTATACTTTATAGGATAAATAAATGTTGTTAAGGAGCAAGTACACCTTTGTCCATTACCAAGAAATATAATTAAAAAATTTGCAATTTTGCGTGATAAATCCACGCCGCAGGTATAGACTAGCTATAGCACGTATAGGTCGCCTCCATTGACTTCACATAATACCAGCTTAAAATAGAAACTTTTAATATTATTTGTTAAGTAATAAGCACGTGTTTCATCTGATGAGATCCGCTCATAAGGACTTTTTACTCCATCTCAGTCTTCAGATTCAACTACTCTGCATTATGAAACAGGCCTAATATCCATTACCCCTTTGATTTTCGAAAATAATAGAATCTATTATAAACTGCCAGCCAATGAGGTAGAGGAGTACCGGCTGATTAGTGACCGCCAGTACGGCTTCCGTGTCACTCGCTCATCCTCTGTTCTACTTGACTCATCGATGGGCGCCGGTGGTCAAGTTAGGCTGGATGTTGCGAAGGCCTTCAATCGGGTTTAGCACAAAGCGCTCCTTTCGAAGCTTCCTACTTATGGGCTTCCCCAGAAATTATGGAATTGGGTCCCCAGTTTTCTCACGAACCGTGGCCATCAAGGCCGTAATCCACGCTGCATGCTCTGACTCCAAACCAATGAATATTAGTGTTCCACAAGGCTGTGTGCTATCTCCTACCTTGTTTCTTATGCATATCGATAACATGTTGTAAATTAATAACATTCATTGCTACGCGGACGACAGCACAAAGGATGCGTTATAAACTTGCCGCACCAATATTTCTCGGGAACGCGTCAACTAGTGTCGGAAGAAACTTGTGTCCGAGTTCGAGACTTTGTGAAGCAAAATCTCAGATTGTGGCCGATAAACTCTAGTCCAATTTAACCCCATGAAGACACAAGTTTGCGAGTTTTCGAGAGCGCTAAAAGGAACACCTTTGCAGTATCTCCTAATTTCGTAAACGCTCCTCTTGTACATCAGAATCCTGGACATTTACATATCGAGCGATTATTCAGTTCCACTGTCATTGAAAAGGCAAGGCCAAATTGGCCTCTAAAAAACATGGCTTAATAGAACAAGATAGTATTTTGTGAACAAATATAATTCTTCGGTTGGAAATCGAACTCAGGACTCGCTACGCAGCAGTCAGTTACTCTAACCATTAGACCACGCGGTCGACATAAACTTAACTAAGAAGAAACAAGTTCAAAATCATAAATTAAACGTGAAAAGTAAAAGTCAATGAAGAGAAAAAACATACTTGATGCATTTATTATCAACGCAACTGATACGCGTACTTCAGAATTTATTACACGCTGTTGTTGTTTCAAACGATACATTCGTTCAATGATTGTTCGTCATGGTCAGTTTTGTTTATAAAATAAGACAGGAAAGGAAAAAATGGATATGGAAAAATACATGCGACATTGTGACGGACTTTCAATCATCAGAACTATATATGTACACTCGCTTGCTACTTTTGTTTAATGAAATTAAGTGAGACAAACGAATACATAGACGGTGAGTGGCAACGAAATTTTAGTTTTTCAAAAACTTTTTAATGGATAATATCCCTTGTTGTTTTCTACTTTCTATCATTTAGCAACATTTTCAATACCTCGTTCATAGTGATCACTTGTTTTCGACTCGAGAATCAGTATTAAACAAATAAGAATTTCTAAGTAAATTGGATGGTTTTTTCCAGTAATTGTAATACCTTTAATTTTTGGTGACCATATATGATTCGATGGCATCAGACTTTGGAATGTTCTACCCCCAATTATACATGCAGCTACTAGTAAAACTTAATTTAATTCATTCATAATTAATAAATAATAATAATCTTTAATAAGATCGATCGAAAGAGGTTGAAATAAATCCTCATAAATGAAGTCGAACACAAAACAAAACATAGATTCCGGTAAAATAAAACATCCCCTTTCAAACAATCTTAAATATTATGTCAAAAACATTTAATGACTTCCGGAAACAACAATTTAAAAACGAAAAGAACTACTACCTTCTTTTATCTTCAATAAAAAATCATAATGCACATGCATTGCCATCACAATACCGAGATGGAAATTAGCTTTTTCTTTTACCCTTTACCGACGAACAACAAACTTTTTCATACTAATATATCATAAATAAATAATATAAATAAATAAAATAAGACATTATTAATTTAACCAAAAATTAATAATTTCCTGGAATTCTTCAAAATAAACTTCATTCGTCGACTAAGAAAAGAGAAGAATCGTACAGTGGTAGAGCTACGCAGCAGTTTGTTTCAAGCTAAAGAATTAATGGGTCAGCTCAACCGTGGTAGGATCACGTCCTCACAGAATGTCAGCGTAAAATAGAAGCATAATGCTGTTGTATTTCGCCTGGTGAGTCTGGGAATCCGGAGACCTTTATTACTGATGAAGAACCATTCCATCTCAGTCCTCAAGGGTGACAACGCATCTGCATTATGATTCCTTGTCAAGGATGAATGTAGATGTCGTGAGCCACAGGAATGACCATCAGGTAAACGGTGTACTCGTTTGATAATAAATAAATAAATAATTTTTTATATGCAAGGATATGGTTTACAATAAGATGTCCATATAGTTAAAGTTTCACATATTCTGCTCAAGCGTGCAAATCTTACAACTAATACCTAATGTACAATACAATTAACTATTACAATTGTATAGACATAATCTCGTTTCAGACATACTACTACAACACCAACATTTATTTTTTTATTATTTATAAACATATAAACATATTATTTTTATTTTTCGTTTATGTAATCATTTATATTATAATACATTTTTGAAATAAGCCAGGTATATAATTCGTTATTGAAATTTACAATAAAAGTATACTATAGTATACTATCAAAGTACAGTATACTATCAAAGTAATAAAAAAAACTATATACTTAAATTTGCAGTAACATTTATCTATCCTATAGAGGATTGCTTTGGAAAAATAATTCCCCGAACTTCGAGTAATCTCCTTTTGATATGTATATTTAAACATACATAATAGTAATATTAACTGGTATTGGGTACAGTGTAAAACTATACTGTCATCAATTATCGGAAACTTAAAAAGTCTCGTATCTGTATAATTCTATTGCAAGAACGATATAATTTGTTCGACCACCAACGCTTCATTATAATGACGTCTTTCTACACGTAAAGATCTTAACGTGCTATCATTTAATTATAGTAATAAATATTGGAAGATAAAGGGGGGTTACAGTTAAAAAATACGCATTAGTCTTTCTATGTAAAGCGAACTTTTTTTTCTATTGCTGTCATATTTTTATATAAACAATAAGATACACTATACATTTCAGAAACATTAAAGGTCATATTTCTTAAAAAGTACTGTCTTAGGTCATTCTAAAATTCTGGTAAAATATATTTTATATAAATTATTAAAGCTGTAAAGCCTCTTTGGAACACTATTAATCATTGGATTTCATATCCTCTAATTTCCGCTTTACTTTATAAAGTTTCTACATTACATTCTAGATATAATAGCGGAGACAGCTAAAAGGACCAGTATGCCGTTATTAATAGGGACACGACAGAAACACTCGATCAGTGTAGGCAGTAAGCAAGCGATAATATCTATGAGAACTCTTAGCAACGATCTCGTGCCTTTCGCAGCCATGGAAGCAGTCAGTCAGTGACTTTTGATGGCATTACCCATCTATTTATAATTTAATTTCAAACGAGGTGTTTACATACCTATACTTTATTAACAAACTGGTGGTTACAAAACGAGCAGAACAACATTTCCCGTGATGATAAGTGATCACTGAGGTAATAAACACCTACCATCCATCCTCATTAAAAAATCAAGATGCTGCAAAAGTGGTGTCACACGTGAGGGTTGAGATGGAATGCTTCGCTGCCAGTAACTGGGTCTACGGATCCCTCCACTTATCAAATGAAACATAACGGGGTTATTCTGCTATTTCATGGCGTTATTTAATGAGGGCGGGATCTTCCCTGGCCCACGTTTTAAAAGGTTACCAACATTTTCATACCGATTAAAATCAACAATATTGTGTTATAACGGGATCATAGACAGATACGTAAAAATTAAAAGCAATTTATGTTTATCAAACGGTGTAAGAACACAACGGATTACGCTGCTAGCCCTCATAATGGGCGGTCACGTATAGGAACCCAGTCTATGTTATCTCGATCGCAATGTATAAAAGTACTCGGAATTAGTGTTCGAACAATTAAAAGCACAATGAAGGCGAAACAGCTGTCGTTGAAACACCAATAGAAAAACCGGCAAAACAATTAGTCAACTTCAGGCAACTTGTTCATGTGTAAATTCAATAGATAAGTTGTATTGCGTATGCCCGGTTATTTATCAATACATTATAGTAAACATTTGTGTTTCCATTTCTGAATATCTTTCATCATCATCACAGCCTATCAATCATCAAACTGCTAAACATAGAATTCCCATAGAACGATCGTGAGCCATCTGCATCTACTGACTTCCCACAAACTTCCAAGAACGTCGCAACATCTAGTAGAGAATTGTCCTAAACCAAAAACCACTTCCACTTGCCACTCAAAAACCTTTCTTCCCCCTACACCTTGTATAACATTTAGTAAATATGCAAGCCTTTCTATGCCGGACATTACATGTACTTTTGCATTTTTAATATTATTTCTAATAATTTGTCGATAAATTTTATAAAATCGATAAATTACAGAGGGTTAGTTAAAATGCCTTGCTTTGATAACAACAATAAGTAATTCAAAAAGCATTTAAAAAACGATATGACATTTTAAAACGAATCACGTTCAAAATATCATGAGCCTTATACTTGTCGAGAAAACTGAAAGCGATTGTTTGATATTAAAGTTTTGACTGATATTTAAGGAAAAATTTAAAAACAACGAGCTTCTGCCCCGGACGACCTTATACATAAGATAAGATAAAAGACGAATTTATGCCGCATTTATAATTAATCATAAATGCGGCATAAATTCGCCTTTTTGAAACTACCCACTGATACATATTAGTGCTAGAAACAGTGTTGAAAACAAAGCGTAAATACTATTAATTTAATTACTGCTCCCTCAGTACAGATCAGAATGTGTGATGATGTTGGGGAGGCTCGACCGAGGAAGGACCACGTACAAAAGCATAACTCTGCTGTATGTCGTGTTGCGAGTGTAGAGAACAGAGACCTAAGTTCTGCTACGGATGCTTTCCATCTCAGTCCTTGGGAGGGTATCCCGCACGTACGTGTGCTTCTTGAATTTTTATGGAATATGGATGAATGTAATTATTAATAATATTGATTGAACGCAATCATCACCTACAGCGTCAGGTGAACTGCATATTTGTAGCCTTTAGTTTTCATTAAAAAAAACTGTCTATAAAATATACTTTCTTGCACTCACCACGAGCATGTATTCGTTACCGAGTGCACATATATCGGGACGTTTCAATGTAAAATAAGAGCTGGCCGTGGAAATAAACAGTGGTCAATTACAAGGGGCGGCGAGCGGCGGTGGCGTTCGGAAACAATCGAAGCGGCGCGATGCGAGAGATACCCGCCTGTAATAACTCGTAATGGCGAGATAAGATGCACATAGAGTATACACCATGTACGCACACTGTGGGCACAATAATCCAGTAAATTCACTACAATATAGTCAATACTGAGCTCAGCGTGGCTCAGTAGTTCATTCACAGTGATTGCAAGAAAAAATGCTTTATTGCGTCTTCGTTTGCTTGTAAAGGTCCATATTCATTCCATAAATCTCCCGATCTCATCGCATCAGATAAGTGAAAGAGATGACTAACGAACGAATGCATCTGTATTTGGGTAAATACCTTAAGCGCTATAAATATATCCTACATAGAAATTACAAAAAATTATGACGGTCGCGTAGTTTAGATGATAATGGTTAGAATACCGGACTATTGCGTCACGGGTCCTGAGATAGATATTTGTGTATCACAAATTGTTGGTTTTCTGGGCCTAGTGTGTTGTAAGTAGTATGTCCCATCTCTTTGACATAGCACCGGAACCACTCTCCGATCTTATCGTCCATGCAGATGCTATAAATCGGACTATCCTTTTTATAGAATAGGTGGCAAACGAGCAAACAGCCCACCCGATGGTAAGTGATCACCGTCGCCCATGAACATCCCCAACACCAGAAGAGTCGGAAATGCGTATTAAGAAAGGTGTAGGCTCATTCCTTGAAAGTCCTTAAGTCGGTATCGGTTAGGAAACACAGCTGGCGGACAGCTGATTCCACAGAGTAGTTGTGCATGCCAGGAAATTTTGCGCGAAGGGCACAATTGTGGGTTGACAGATGGTTGGCCCATCGAGATGATGAGGATGAAATAGGTAACTTAAGGACGCGTCTTGCTTACGGCACTGTAGAAACCAGAAGTTATTGCTGTGGTCGAAATTAGGACATCGTCATAAAAAAATATGATTTTAATTTACCAATTATAGACAAGAACTTGTAAAAACAACTTTATTGTTGACAGGGGAGTGCAATGCGATATATGATACGTGAACATAAGAAGTCAAGTTCGTAATTTTAATAAATCTTCTCTTTCGACAACGACTTTAGGGAGTGTAACGGCTCTATCAGTATATAAAACGTCTAGTTACGTATTTGAATTATTCTTTTATTAACTAAACATTGACTGGTAGTTCTTACCAAAAATGACTTTAGGGAGTGCAATGCGTTTTATCTGGACATAAAACGTTAAGTTACTCATTTTAATTATTATTTTAATAACTAAGTTTTGACTGTACCGTTTACTTAGTAAAAACTACTCTAGGCAGTGCAAGGCTCTATAACGGGACATAAAAACTCCAGAGTTATTAATTGAAAAAATTGAAAAATAATAATAACTCTTTATTTATTGAATAAATTTTGAATGCAGTGTTTAGTAAAATCTAGTTAATGGCGGATAGTTTTAATTAAACATAAATAGTATAGTTACATAGAGGTATATTCAAGTGTATTGAGGGTGGATAGTTTTGACAGGCGATGGCATCTCTTACGGCTTCCTGCCACGACGCAGTATCAGCAATGGCCAGCGGGACCAGTTTACGCCGACAACCATGTAAACGATTTATTCTAGAGCCTCGTTTTGCATTACCCGATCGTATGCTAGGGCTGTTTCGTATGTGTGTAAATATCCTAGTGTTGCCTATTTCACTGGTATTTCCTTCTCTTAACATTCGTAGTAAAAAAATTATTTTAGTGTTGAATAATCTAGAGCCACAAATCATCATTTAACCACCGTAGTCCTGTACGTAGACAAAAATAATTATTTAGGAACATACAACGAATAATTCTTCATTTTATGGTAAATTATTTCTTACAGCTTTCAACAAACACGTGTATCATCTAAGGCGTCATCTTCGCCGTCCATCAAGCGAGATTGTAGTCAAACGTAAGCCTATTATATAAAAAAAACACATTCATCTTCGACGGAGAGTCATACGGTTGTCTGATACCCGTAGTTAAAGAACTATCCATTCGTACTTACCTGTTCGTCCTTCTTCTAGTGTTTAGCTGCGACGTAGCTGTACCTTATGTAAGCATTTATTTTATTCACTACAAAATACCCAAATATCAGTCAGACTTACTAAACATCCCACTGATGTCTTTATTCTCAAAACCTCGTACCGTTGTATCGACAATGTGTCAAATACCCGACACTTTAACCATTTTAAAGTCTTCCACGTTGATAAACTATATATAAATAATCGTTAACAAGTCAAGAACATTAAGCTTGATATCATATATATTAAATGAATAAAACCATCATCTATATATATATTTTCAAATATTTATTACAATCAAGTAACAGTACGTAAGTCTTGTTATTTACATACGAGGTATCACACATTGTGTGCAGGTATCATCCATTATAATTGTTCGCCAACCCTATGATAGTTGTCGCAGGGGCTTTATTAAACGAGGCAAAGCCATGGCGCTCGTTGGACCGGCTTATCCCGATTCCCTGCGCGCCCTTCGCGACGCGTCTTTAATACGCAATAATCCTGTTTCTACTCAGACCGAACCTGAAGTGATAAATTTTCGATTCCGATATAAATGACCGTCAATGTAAACTACCAATTAAATTCCCAAGTTGTTACAGCTGACGAATTTCACTTAGACATAAAAAAAAGTATTCGATATTAAAATTTTTCTTTAAGATTTTAAGTAAAAAGGTGATCATTTTTAAGGTTCCGATTAGTTTTGTTTTCATACATATGGCAACAGTAAATATGTAAAATAATATTTTATTGATAATATTTGTTAATAACAGTTGTATATATACGATATGTAATACATCGAAAGTA
Organism: Teinopalpus imperialis; assembly: GCA_029286865.1. Classification (NCBI taxonomy): domain Eukaryota; kingdom Metazoa; phylum Arthropoda; class Insecta; order Lepidoptera; family Papilionidae; genus Teinopalpus; species Teinopalpus imperialis. Next base: position 5,468,567 of record JAGSMU010000021.1, read on the forward strand.
AAACGATTTGATGATCGCATTGCTTTGGCTTTGTATTACTTTACTGTCCGAACGAGTTGACTTTAATTACCAACCAAAATTACATGTTCAATACTATAATCGACTTTTAACTGCGAAAGCATTGAATCATGTGCAAAACTTTTTACAGCGATAGAGACATGTTGCAGCTTGCTTCCAGTTGCAGCATGAATGGGTCGGCCGGACCGGGGAAGACCACGCCCTCACAGAACGTCAGTGTTATAAATTCAGCGTAACACTGATGGCTTTCTTATGGTGAGTGTAGGACCCAAGTCCTTGCAACTTGAAACTTTGTTGAGTATTGATGGAGACCGACATGGGCCGCAGTCGTCACTTAATATCAGGTTGAACTATGTGCTCGTTTGTATACAATACTAAATTGCCATATTATTAGTTATTGCCATACATAATATCATAATAGTAGCTTAATAAAAACGTACATTTATTATTGTGGTATGTAAGAAAAAAGAAATAAACCCTCAAGTTCAAGTTTTATTTGCACAGGCATATTTCGTAATTGTTTTCAAAGATACATTAAAAAATACGGCGAGGTAGACAGCAATTTTTGTTCCTAAATAATGTTTTAATAAAGTTAAACACAAAACAACTAATTAAACATTTTTGAAACGCACCTAAATACATACTACAGTCTGTCAGATGTCAATGTATGTGAAGTGGCTCAAGATCGTGCTTGACGGCGGTGGACTAATGATAGGTCGAGATAATGATGACGACGACGTCGACAATTACACGTCATCTTTGAGAAAAACGCCCGCGAAATACAGACGGAACATTGAAGTGTATCCATCCATGTGTCGCACGTTCTATGAGGACGGAATACTAAAAATCAACAGTACGTAATTTAATTCGTCAGTATACAAGAAAGCGGGGTTAGTATTATTCGTGCGACGAAAGGAAGCCCCTCATAAAAACGCTAACCAATAAACTTGTGAGCCAAAGTTAAATTCAGAAGAACGCCCTTATAAATATTTAATTGGTGCATAAGCAGCTCGATTGAACGTGTTTATTATGAATACAACCCGTATGGGGGTCGGCGGAATAATTTATAAAAAGAGCGATTGAATATGAGACCGATCGCAATGGTGCATAAAATCGATGTGAGAGACCAAGCTCGATCGGCCTCGCCGCATTCCCTCACAGCCCTTACAAGTCCCGCTTTATACATTTGCGTATTATAGCATGCGGCTAATGGAAGTGAAATATCATGTATGTATAACAATGGACAGATATATTATAATGATAGATTGTAACGACATGTGTGTAATTGGTAATCAATTCAATAACAAAATCAACCATTTAGACACTACGTTCATAAATACAATTAATGATATTTTTGTGCATATCTATTTGACTCTTTAAACAAATAAAATCTAGCTATTGACATGGAAACTATAACAGGCCATTACATATAGGACTAACTAAGGGATTTTTGTTTCATTTCTTCATAACATGTCAAACTAACCTGGATTATTTTTATATAAGCCAAACAATTTTATAAACATGGTTGACGACGGCTCTTGTACGGCTTCTTCCCCAACTTTTTCGACGTCTCGAGTCTCTGTCGTAATGGTTTTTCTTTGAAAATTGTTATGAATATTTTTTCTCTTTATTAAATAAACTTAAATAAAGAAAAAATAGAAGTCAAACTTCAAACTTAATTAATCGATTGTGTCTGGTACTAGGCTAACATGATCTGTGTTGCGTAGAGCGTACCCACCTAACCTAGTACACGTCTAGTCGTACATGCACGCACTATCGCTTTGCAACCGGTTTAAACATCAGCAAAGAATTGTAACGAGTTAGGCAGTGAAGGGCTTGCTCGGCCGTCGATTGGAAATCCACTGTTAATGTTATTTAGGTAATTTTTTCAACGTTTAAAATTTGCATTTATAGTTTTTTTTTGTTATCTATCAATATTAATACACTTTATTGCTTCGTGTCGATAAACGTTAATTACAGCAACACAAGTTAAACCTCAATCTTAATTAATTTACCGTCTTGTGTACCAGGGTAACATGATTTGCGTAGAACGTACCGACTTAACTTATTAGATGTTTGCCTTTAGTGCCTCTAGTACATGCATGGACTATCGCTTTGCGACCGGTTTAAGCATAGGTAGAGGAAGCTTGTAACGAGTCGGGCAGTGGCGGACTTGCGCGGGCGTCGATTGGGAATCCTCCAAAGTACGCGGTTGCACGCTTTTTGTGGATGTCGCCAAAAGCCGGCGGAGTCAGAGGTGTTCAACCGGTTTGGTCACCGGGCTCGATCATAAGCGTCTGCAAATTCAACAGCCGTCAAACACCGCTCGATGCAACGCGACTGCTATGCAACATGAAATGAACGCATCTCTCAACGTAACCTACATTATGTGTTACTTTTAATATCAACTTACTTCAATGACTTCTGTGGTCGTATTAATTTGTATTTTTTGGGGATAATTTATATATTGATATCACAAGGACATCAGTAAACATTTATTTATGTAACAAATTCAATATGGGTACGGCTAAAAAAAAAATATAGTATAACCATTGGAGACTACAACCCTCTTCACACGAGAATTTCATAATTATTGAAATCATAAAATAAAACTGTTTTCAATGCAATTTACTCACTTAATGACTAATATTTTAAACAGCACATACATCGTGACTGTCTCATTAATTTGAATCAATAACTAAGTTAAGAGACAGTGTATCTAACTCTATTAATAATTTTATTATTATTATTTATATACAACAATTGTTATCTTACTTTATCAACATGTCATTGAGTCGACATCGCAAGATAGTAGGTATAATTAAAATCAAGTTTAAAATAGAAACAAATAAAATTTCCTAAATAAATAATAAACTATATAACGGTAAACATTTTCTTTTTTATAATCTGATGCTAATGTTTAGATTAAACATAAGATTACAAAAAAGACATTAATGTTCATTTCGCACCTCAATAAAACGTATAAAATAATTTGAAAATCTCACTTAGTGATACATCACAGTCCGAGAGATACCGACAGTTTAAAGACAGAAAAGTTAAAAGCGCCCAGACTTGCTTTAGTGGTAAATAAAAAAGTGTTCGTGAACTTTTGCTTGAAGAACATAAATTGAATATTGTATTCAAATACACTCGAGAGTAATCGTACACCTAAGTGGTTGGATTTTAAGGTAATTTTATTTTTTAATCAAACAACTTATTGCAAAAACAATTGACGCGTCAATGAAATATTATACCTTACTATTATTTCTGAAAGTAATATAATTTTAATGGCTATTTAATCTCTATTTTGTGTAATATTCTCCAAATCTCCCCCTAATTTGAATTTGATTGTGACTTCATTTAATTTCATTTTATAATCTTACGTAAATATTTTATTATTATATTATAACGAAATTATTTTATTTGCTTATTTTCATAATTTCATTGTTTTATGTTTTTATTTTGATTCTGTAAAAGTTTTCTCTATTAATTATTTTTTCATGCAATACCACAACCCTTAATTTAACAATTGATGTGTTATCATTAATTGGTGCATGCTTCAGATTGGACTTTATGTTTTATGGATTAAGATTTTTTTCATGTATGCGCCTTAGACCCAAATAAAATTACATATATATGTATATATATATACAGCATAGTCATAAAGTGGTTAGCCATATAAATAAAAACGATAAAATAACAACACCAAAATAATTAACTAATTAATTGCAATCTTCAGGTAGTATAGGATCTGGAACTTGCCGCAGGTATAAAAGGGGCATGTTTTTAAGTAAAAGGTCATAATTTGCATGTCAGCGTACTATTGAGAAAGACGTCTAACGATTACGTCTTAAGTCATAATTTAAAAAAAATTACAATATGATATAAAACACCGGAAACAGCCACTCAAATGGTTGCACGTATTGAGGCGCAGCGGAACCAATGCTAAGTCGAGCCAACACCTGAATTTAAGCCGTGTATACCAGATATATCAAAAGACAAATGGCTATATTCGCCAAGGATCTGGACGCAGCCATGTAAAGGGATAATCGCTTTTTAGTGATGACGTCATTGCGAAATCGTCGCTTGAATGAGAATTGAGGAGCTGAGGGAGATTTGACTGCTACACGCAGACCAAAGCAAATGGCCCGGTACCGACCCTCAGAAACCCGTCAAACCTGCCTTCGTTTTAAAAACACTTAAATTGGACACAATCAAAGGGGTTGACTTACCAAAGATAAATCGAGGAAATACTCCGGAAGTACATCATGTTTTTTGCAGATTTCATTGGAGAAAACTTCCTCTTTTGCCTAATAATACAAAACGGCAATTTCCAAATATTGTATTTTTACCCAAATATGCTTATTATAAACTAATATTTTAGGAAGTCTTAACCCACTTAATGACCACACTAATATGTTGGCACTAAAACGACCCTAATTCCATGTTGAAGATAATGGCATTTTTTTTTAAATAACGAACTCGAGTGTACTTATAAGACAAGACATGATACGTGAAGCCAGTCATTTGAACCTTTATTAGTATTAAACTCGTTTAGTACAAAGTTTGTTTAGTAATGATTTCTTATATTATATATGAATATAGTATAATGATTTTTTATTACTTAATAATTAAAAGCTGAGTATAGCCCGTAATTAAGGACCATGCTATACCCGAAACCTGGGAAATTAAAATGTTTTAACTAATCGAGATTGTCTCCGTAAGATTAATTTTATTAAATCGCTTAGTACATTTTTATAATAACAACAAAATATTCAGACTATCAAAATATATAATAAGTTATTTCACATATAAAAATCTCACGAACATGGCTACATATTCTAGGAAGAAATCCGAGATGTACACAATAAATTATTCAAATACATTACGTCAAAGTATGGGCGGCAGAGCCGTTGAAATTAATAATCTCAAAGCATCCTTGAAACGATCAACGACATCGGATTTTATTGTGAGATCAAACAGGACTTACATCTGATAAACATTTTTTTTTTCGTAACGATCTTTTATATGAACAACCGGATACAATAAAATATAAACGTTACAATACAGTAATTGCTTAAAGCTTTAAAAGATAAATAAAGTATAAAATTTGATACAATTTCGTCTTAGATATCAGTATCTGTAGTTTGAAGTACACGAATAGTATATATAAGCACTAGGCTTAAGCCCTAACGTTCTTTTGTATTTAGTTTTATATCAATATCTACAATTTTATTAAATTATTTTTTTCTTTTCATTCTAAATCCATTTTTATATAACTAGAGAACAAAGCAAACAAAGTTCATATAACGCTTAGTAAGTGACCCAAGCTCACCCATATCCCCATTTTTAATGACCGAATCGTCAATAGCCTAATTGTTTAGGGTACGATCTGTCAAACTTAGGGTCGTAAGTTCGAATCCGCCGAATTAGACTATCGTTGTGAACAAAAGCTAGCACCTAACACAAGCATTTAAGCTTAGTTGGAATTGTTAACGGGAATGTCAGTAATTATAGCACCAGCATTTTCTTATATATATATATATATATACACATATACATATACATATTCATATATATATATATATATATATATACATATACATATTCATATATATATATATATACATATGTGATCGTGCAATTTTCCTATCACCCCAAGAACTAGAATGGAATACTTCGTATCGAATAAATTTCAGTTCAGTTCGGAGAAGTGATTTGGGAAAACAGTATCGCCATTTCGAATGCGATTGCATTCCCTAACAGCGCTAAGCGGACACGCTCGCTCAATTACAATTTCACGGTCAAACAGAGCCAGTTTGATCCGAATATTACGTCGGCCTAATTACCTAAATCTTAACTTATTAGTTATAGGTTCAATGTACAGAAGCTGCAATTATTATTATCGTTTGAGTCTAATGCTTGCTCGTCGTAATAGTAACTATAATATGATGCTGCAACAAATGTATACTTATTTTAATTAAACTAAGTGTGACGAAAGAGCCAGACCCATAAACACTTACCATCCATCCTCAACAAAGATTCAAGATGAACGATGCGTTATCAACCCTGAAGACAGATGGAATGCCTCGTTACCTACATTTAGTTATTTATTCTTTTTGTTCCCTAAATAAGGTTTACAAGGGCGGACTTAATGCCCGGTGGCATTCTCTGCCAGTAAACCCAAAAGAGAATGTGAGAATATGTTGGTAGGCATAAAATAAAAAGTTATATAAATAAAAATGTCAAATAACAAAATAATGTCAATCCCATTGAAATAAAATATGTATAGAAATACTATTAAAATATTGAGAATCGAAAACAAAAACAAATCTCGAATGAGATGCCAAGTCTGAAATGTTGGAAATAACAAAACATTGTGATGGTTAAAGACCATATTAATGAAGCGAAAAAATGGATATTTGCTTACATTTCAATGTCCGATATGAACTCATATAGCATTTTATCACTGCCATGTAATGTCATACTGGTTGCGACTTGTGAATGGTTTATACAAGAAAGAACACCATTTATTAATCAAGTCAAATTATTTTGTAGAAACATATATTTGCGTACATTCATAATCATTAATTTTAAACACTTATTAATTTATTGAATAGTCGCTCAGTTACAGTGCGAATACTCCGTCGTAGAATAAAGTAAAGAATCATTTTTGGCAATACAATGTTATGTAACATGAACAAATTATTCTAAAATGCTTTTCATAAATGAAACTCCATGGCTATAATTTCTTGTGTAAAAATATCGTTATATGTTGTTACGTGCAGAAAGAACTTATTTGTAATTATAGAAAAACTTTTACCATCAGCCAAACTGTGCTCATTCGTTTTTTTGTTATGGTATTACATAAAAAAAAAGCATTCGGCAATTTGAACAATAATATTTAGATGCCTTTCCGTATGAGCCAGCCTTACCAAGATTTTTAAAAGGCAAAGAACATATTTGAGTCATCTTAGTTGGACACCAGTTAAGCTCGTTAGTTCTATGCGAACAGGGTTTATCCATAATTCCTTTGAAATTGATTGTCTTGGAAATCTAAAAGATTTTTACATTACCTATAAGTATCATTGCATAACACCATCCTCGCACTAAACAAACAAGAAACTCCAAATCACTTACACTCTACTTACACATGGTATTAAATCTCATAGTCTTTATGATGATCAGTGGGATTATTTATGCACCATTTCACACATCAAGACGGCGACGTATCATCGCTTCAATTATTATTGACATGCAACTGAGGAAGCCAAGCGGCGACTGTTTTAAGCCACGGCCACAGCGGTAATTCGTTAGTGTCATTATTCTTAAGATTTAATAGTATTTCTGTGCTTCTAATTCCACGGTCAATAACATCAGGTTGACATATTGCCTAGTAGTTCTTATTTTATCGTATATCTATACATATATAATTATTTGTCCCGACTGATTTACCAACATGAGCCCAAATCGCTGGCGCTACGAACTTGAAATGGTGGCAGTTGATGCCTTTTATGTATAAAGCATCCACTAAGTAAGGGTTTTTGGAAATTTTACCCCTGAGGGGGTACAATAGGGGATGATGATTGTATGGAAGTCACTTTCAAAGTAAGAAACACAAAACTTCATATAACTGCTTCAGTTTTGATATAAATGTGTACGTATATCGGAGTTTTTAAAATTTTATCCCTAAGAGGGTGAATTGGGGGTTGAAACTTTTTAGTTAGCTTTTATTACTACTCAAACTACGAGCCATTAATATATCATATCTACTCATGCGAAGCTGCCGGTAACAGCTACTTATACATAATTGCGGTTAAATTGTCTTGTATTTCAGCGATGAAAAACAAGCACACTATTCACCTAACAGAAGTTTTTGCCGCCCACAACACCGACAATACTCTATAAGGAATCATAATGCATACACCACTAAAACCACCAGTTATATTCAATGACTATTTTACCCTAATATTTTATGATAGCATGGTCCTTCTCCGGTCGTGTCGATCTATTCGTGACGTAGCTATGATAGTTGAGCAACGTCTCAAATTCTTCATCCACATAAAAAATTATTAGTAGAAGTGTAGAAAAAATATTGATTCACATATAGAAATACGGAGATGTTGGGTTACAACTGTTCATTAATATTTGTTATGACCAGTTCCGATAGATTCTATAGGCAGCCGCCGACCGCTAAATGAGAGAGAAGTGTCAGCGCGTGGCTTGCGTGAAACACGTTGGCGATACGCTCAACAGCTACGAGTTACCGTCGTCGAGGCGTAAAACACATGGGTACGCCTTATTAAATAACCACAATCGTCCACAAAAAGAAACTTATATTACTTCGTGTAACCACAACGCACTTGATTTTAGACATCGTCCAAAATATCTATAATGGCGCAGTGTGGCATATTCTCGTCTTCGAAAAATTTTTTATCATTTATTTCTTAAATATGTAACTTGTGACCACTGATTGGCACAAGGTTGGTTGTAGCATCATATTCATCTCATATTTATATTTGTGTGTATGGATGTGGATGTACATATACATACAGACACAGGCCACAGTCAGAACCAAATCAATACACACGTGCTTGTCTTTCCCTTAGTTTAAAAAAATATATAAAAAAAATCCTACACGCCCACATTTAAAGTAGCAATAGGGCTCATAATATATCACTTATATATTAATATCATTGCACATATCCGTCGCTTAACAGTATTTGGGCAACGATAATTATCGGTTGCGGATCACGGTGGGTTGTGTCCCGTGGCCCTGACACTGCAACTGATTGCTTCTTATTCAACATCCATTACACACTGGGCTAGGGAATAGCGCGAAGGATAAATGGTTCAATGTTTGCGAGATGTTCGCGACACTTTACTATATCCCGGACCGTCGTAACATCAAATAGACATAGTCGACTACAATGCATATGTTGGTCATACAATATAAATTGTACAAAAATATTCACCTGACAATCGTGCTGATCGTGATAAGAGCTGACAAGTTGGCTGACGTACTCCCAGACCTCGCCGGGAGCGGTCCACGCGGCAGTGTTCGCCGCGTGCCGCATCATGCCATCACTCCTGGTGTTCACCTCGAATCGCACAGAATCACTACACTACCACCAATCACCGCACCGTGTACGTACCACACGCAGCTCAACTCGCACCGGTCGCGTTGACGGGTTATTTATATTGTTTTATCCTCAACCAACTAGGTCGCGGTCCACATACGACGCTAGCTAAAAACCAAAGTTGTTTGTAAACAATTGCAAAATATCTGTTAGTTATTCTCTGGAGATGCTTTGAGTATTTAATTACATACATATACCTCAATAATGTCCTTCTGTCACTCATCCACGATTACATTTGTTCGTAATGAATTAAAAGTACGTACGATTGCATTATACACCGATAAATATATGAACTTAGTTACACAAAAGCAATTAATATTAAATAATATACATTGCAAATTATTTATTTAAAGAAACTCACAAATGCAACCGTTTAATGCAATCTAATCTAAAGAGTGATACTATTTACGAATCAACCAATAAAACTCGATTAAGAATGCATAGGACACTTAACGTTATGCACTATCACGGAACCAACATCGTTGCTACAGGCGCTGATAACACGCGACCTTGAGCTGGTAGGCGACTGATAAAGAAAATTCGGCGCCCGCCCCTCCCGCGTACCTATCTCCGACTGTTTGTTTTGCATGAAATTAATGCCGCATTACGCGAGACGTGCTCGCGAATTAATATGTTATTAGGTTATTACACTCTTGATAATATCATATAGTCACCGGCATTAACATTATAAACCATCAACAATTCATTTACAAAAACACACAACACACATACACAAATAACAATCGCGTTGATTAATAGCAAGTGAATACGCGACAGTACGGAACGGACGCGCACTTAATAGGGACGCGCGCGCGCCTGGCCTCGGGCCGCTAATGGCCGCGCGTCGTATTCGCGTCGTATCCCCCACTACGCGACCGTACGCTATCAAACCAGTTTCACGTGAAAAATTTCAATTCCTCGGGTGACGACCGCCAGCACTTTCCTTACGCCTCCCCGCTAGGAAAAAGCGCAGCGCCCCCAGGGCGCCGGAAATGCACCGCCGCACGCAAATCGAGCGCACCCACCGACTTAATTAAATGCACGGTGTGTACACCACGCACGCCTCCCGTCCGCACTGATAACGTTTTACGGTAACCCGACGCGATGTATCCAACCAAACGATCGATCCTGTTTGCGAAATAATAAGTCACAAAGTAAAAGTTCTAACTGAAGAGGGCTGAAACAATTCTTGCAGACGACTATAAATAAACCATCGAATTGATGTTACCTACAATTCGTAGAATTATCTTCAATTTATATATCACATATAAATAAAAAATATATAAATATATCATGAGTTGTTTATGGCTAAAGATAATATACTACAACGCAGAGCAGTAGGAATTATATACGAATATTCCTAGCCCATATTATATATGAAAGACAATTATTCAAAAACTACCTAAAAAACGCGGTCATCAACTAGCTGTAGCAAAGATATAAACTCAACCAGGGTATGACCAAGCTTACTGGAATACCAGCGCAAACTAATAATTAAGCGGTACGGTTTCCTCTGGTGTAAGAAAGAAACCATATACCTTATCACTGGTTTAACCATAACACACCGAGGCAACATTTTATTCGTCAAGGGTGACAATACATCTATCTGCATTATAATTCTTTAACGAGGAGGGTATCATGGGACGAAATAATTACTTACCATTAGGTGATTATACCATTGTGTGATAGTTTGTCATCCATATAGTAAAAATATAAAAGTAACCCCCAATGAAATAAATGTATCATAATTTCCAATATTTACAGTTTTGTTTTACATTCGTTACCTCTCGAATCTACAAATCAGTTATCAAATAATTGACTTAGTTTTCGCTGTATGGTAAAATACTTTTCGACGGCTGCGTGGTGGACGGATAATAATACCTGCCTGCAGCGTTGCTGTCCTGGGTTTGATTCACAGCCAAGGATATTTGTATATGTTATTTCATTGTTTGCGCGAATGCTTAGGGAAATTGTATATCATGCTCAATTGATGCAAACTCGGAATGACCAGGATATCACCATGGTCTAAATCAACCAAGAGGACAACTAAAAGGACTAGACCGACATATATCTAAAAGCAGCACTAACAAAATTAGGAAACCGATAGTTAAGAATATATTATAGAAAGAAAATTTTTGTTAATGTTAATGTCTAAATGCCAGACAATAGCACCAGAGAATCCAACCCTCGCGTTTACAATCACGATACGCGAGGAACCTGAGTTGTGTCCGGATAGCGACGACAGCGATTTGATTGCCAAAAAGAAAATATTGTCGACGTTGAAAGAAAAGGACAAGTAATTATAAGAATAAATCAGAAAATGTAAAAATAAATCATAAAAAAAACGTTGGAAAATCATACCCTGCTTATCAGTCAGAAGACATATTTTTTATTCACGAAATATACGGAGACAAATTTCTAGGAAAATAGTCTAACATTTTGTATTTTGAATTTATAAGTCTACAGACAAGGGGCTGCAGACACAACGAGCATTAGCAACTTTACGGAGTAAACAACCGCTTTCATCTGTGGGCGGTATCGATGACAACAGTAATGAGACATTTACTGAGATATTCAGACATATTTTTCTTTTCCACATTTAGTTTTGCAGTTCAATGATCTCTCGATCCATTAAGTCCGTAGTGTCGTAGGTGTTTTAGGAGACAATATATTTATAAGCTATTATTGTATATATCTCGAGGGTGTCAATTAGAACTATGTAAACTTGCCCTTCATCAAGTACAATGATAATACAAAAAATAAATAAATACTGTTTGCTAGTGTGGTGAAAAAATCAGGTCTATATATTGACACTAAAATGAACTGGTCACTGAAGTCAGCTGTAATGTATATGCCGCCTTACGATTACTGAACAGTTTGAGAAATTTTCTTCCTTTTACTGCCAAGCTATATGCTTGTCGATTATGCAGATATGTGTTGCCGAGATTTAAAATTGTTTCTCTTAACAAGCTAAAGCGCCTCTACAGTAATTGCATCATTAATATTTTCGGACTTTACTAATATGATCACCAAATTGCAATATCGTAATTAAATTTCATTCCGCAGAGATGTAACTCTAGAATTTTCCTTGTTCTTTTCTCTATGCTAACGCTATAACCTTTTTATCTTAAAGATAATTTTCAATACCTTTCCTTATCTCACTACAGAGATCTTCGTTCCTCTTTGAGTGTAATGATTAGAATATTTCATAACTTCACCGATTTTGATGGCAACTCGTTCACCGTTCAGACTATCCTTCTCTGGAACTCTTTGCCCAAATATATAAGAAGAGCATCGAATGTGCTCTCTGGCTGGTACGAGAACACTACTTAAAGAGACGTCTGGTGTTAATTAATATGGTAATTTACTCCCGGCGTTGTTTGCAACATGTTTAATATTTGTTTAATTAGTTTCTTTCTGTTGTCTTGTCGTTGTATGTTATATGTTTAATTATGTATTCTTGTATATTATGTATTGCTTTTATAAGTAAATATATTTATGTAAATAGTGTCTGTTTATATATATATATATATATATATTATTTTTGTTTTTTTTTAACAATGTATGCAGTACACCGCCACACTTTCATCCGCCCTGTTGTAATAATGTATATAATCAAAAAAGTATAGAAGAATCTAGAATATGGATCACAAAGAATATAGATGGAAATTACTGACCGCTACTACGGTGTTACTCTCAACTTAAGAGAAATCTTATTTCTGGTTTAAAGTTCATCTTAGTCTCAGGAATGACAACTAAACTACACAACAATTATTATCTTATCCAGAATGTGTGAATGAGATAAATGGTAAGAGCGGCCAATATCCTCAGATGAACTGTGTGCAGAAAACGATAGGATTTTATAATAAGCAGACCAATTTCATTATCATTTATTTTAATTAATTAAATTATATTATTAGGCTGTTAATATAACGTCTCTTAAGTAATTGGCGAAATTTTCTAAAAGAATAGCAACATCATAGTACAACAAAATATACGATATGCATTTACCTATTTATCATGAAAGTTATGTCGCTGTAAACCAATCATAAAACGACTTGTTCAAACGATTACAGTACAAATCATCATCCATAGATAATTCCATATAGTCAATAACACACAGCACTAGCCATATAACAGTTAACAAAATAACTCGAGAGATAAAAGAAGCAAATTTGAAACTCGGTAACCCGACACGTTCAATTGATCTAAATCACGTACACGCTCCGTACGAGTGTGGGTATAGTGCAAAAATAGCTATCTGGGACGCGAGTTTTGGCTGCCACTACGATATAGTTTATCTTACTGGCAAAAAGTCTGCTATGCATGTATACTTCCGATGTTTCCTCATCAGGATATACAATTATTACTTTATATTTATTCCTTGGACGGAATATATAATTTAGTTATTTTTGAGTCTGATTGTAAATTGACCGTCTGATTAAAAAAAAATTGGGGTAGAAAATATTATTCCTCAAGTCCATATTTTCTTTCTTAATAACTTTCAAAATATGTCCCAATAAAAAGTTCTACTAAAAAAATACATACGTTACTGTTCAACTGTTACTGTATGTACTTGTAAGTAGACACCCAATATATTATAAATAAAATATGAATACAAAATCGTGTGTAATTGTGAATAAAATGTATGGAATGATGTTACCGTAACGTAAAGCGAGAAGTTATTTGCCGTATGTCAAAACACACCATTAAGAGAATATATAATAAATTATTTACAATTAGTACGACGACTAACAATTATTATGAGCCGACTATACGAAAAACCGTACCATGAACGTTTCCACGTGAAGACCGTGACTCATCTCGGACAGCACTATGCGGTATAAGACAGAATAATTACTTTACTACCTTATAAAAACTTTTTACAATTATCTTTTTTAGAAGCATAAGTGTACTATTTGTTGTCCGAGTCCACTTTTTGTATGCTTAAAGCTTAGATATGGAATGTATATGATATCACAATAGTAGATCATAAACGTTATCAGAAAATAATTGTATAAAATATGTAGTTTTGGCAATTTACAAGTGAATTTAAAATTAAAGTTGAGTAAATTACAAAATAACTGTAAATTTGCGATAGATAACATTCGATTTAAAATAACCGATACTGAGGTTATTCCATCTGTGACCTAGGGGCATCTTGAATCTTCGTTAAAGACGGATGTAGTTGTTACCCTAAAGCCTAAATTAATGGATATATTATTTTTTGACACTAACGTAAATGTATTTCAATAATCATAAGGATATAGACCTCTCCGTATAAGCGTCACGTGGCCTGCGTCTAGTTGATGCTAGAAGCTTGTAGCCGAAGACCTTCGCATGGTTCAATGATTGCCCTAACTAGCGACGGGGCACACAACCTACGTCTGCTGTTGCACGGTTCCCACTGCAGAACACGTTTACTCCAGCGGCTACGAGTCATACGACACGTGTGACCAGCCCACTGCCTCTTCAGCTTGCGAAGATGGACAGCAGCTTTGGTTACTCCAAAGTTAGCACAGAAAAGAAGCACCGGTTGAAAGCATTCGTCTTCATATTTTGAGGGATAGGCGTGCGAAAAGACTTAACGAACCAGCCCAAGTAAATACTCCTATTGGCTTCGTTCACGAAATTGTTTTTGCCTAAATTTCCCAATTTGCTATAGGTAGATTTTTCACGATTCGATTCACGAACTATATAGAGTCTTACCATCGACGTTAGTGATGTTGACGTTAACGTTGAACATGACATTCGTCTTATCAAGGTTCACATTCAGCTTTTGCAGTGGATCTGCCATGATAACGATATCATCTGCAAATGGGAGACGTGAGATGTACTCGTTGTTTATTTATCCCCAATGCCTATTATATACAGCTTATAGGTATATAGTATTGGCCTTATACGACTGACCTGTACTTGGACAGACATCGTAGCTGCATTATGATCAATTTGGCAACGCCGCAATGGCAGGTCTCGATGGAATTGAAGGTTTTCTCATATTTCACATAGGCAAAACATAGTGGCTGATTTGACTCTTTACAATCTCCCGCACTGTGTAGATGGTGGTCTATGGTGCTATATAATCAACGAAAACCAGCAAGCTCCGGTGGTGGTGTCATAGCTCAAGAGTGAAATGGGGCTACGATTCTTACGTAGATTCTCCCATTAAATAAGGCGAATTAAAGGTTATGCGAAGCTGCCTATGTATGGGTATCCCCCATACCTTCAGGAGCGCCGCCTTAATGATGTCCTCGGCTAGGACTTTTCCATTTTTAAATTGCTCAAGGGCCAAGGAAATCTCTAGACTAATATATATCCGCGTGGTTCTAGGATTGTGTGGCTGTGATATTTAAGAGACGAATAGTTTGCCGTACAAGTCAACAAACCCGAGAGAATCTCCGGCTTAGACGCGAGGACCTTTTCATCACAGTCTTTCCTTGTAAGGTGGCTCTTACAAATACTCTGAAGGAATACTCAAGGACCCTTATTTCGGTCTATCCCATTGTGTATCATTATAGCAACAATTATGATTAGATCCGAACGCACTGATCATCTCTTAAGCTTTGTAAGTCAAGTAACAGTGATCCGATTTTGCAGTCTCATCTGAAAACTAAGACTCGTGCCCATACGTTATCTTTCACAGACCCTATTGTCAACATCCCAAGTGAAGTTAATTATGCTGTCAAGATGGTCATTACATGGTCATGAACATGGTCTTAAATAAATTGTTGAGCTCAAGTTGAAACTCGGCTCCCAGCTAGTTTAGTCAATTCGAAGAGCTAAACTTCATCAGACGGTTCCTTTTAATCCTATTGTCAATATTCAAATTATCCCGGACAAGTCGATAATCGCTTTCCTAGTGATCCAAACACATCTCCGAGTAAGTACCGCTTGTTCGTAACGATGAACTGATCATTGCGTCTTAGCAAAGTTTTTTTGGCTTTATGGGAAGAAAATGTAGAGTAGAAAAATTCTCATTCGTGCATATACTTGTATCATCCCTTTCCGAGAGTACCTCATAGATAAGTATAAGATAGGCTACCCGTGTCGATTCACCGGAAATCTCCACATTGTTGTCGCTGAGCGCCTTATGAGCGAGCAAACCTACTCGACCTTGAGAAAGGCCCTCTCCCTCTACAGTAGAACAGGTGGCCTAATTGTAGGGTAAGTTTATTTAAAGTCTACTTTTTAAGATCGTTGAGATTAAAACACAACATTCGATATAATTAAAGACAATTGTGTCTCTGTGTGTGTTTGTTAACTTTAATAAATTAACTTGGTACATGTATTATTCACCTCCTGGACGATGTGAGAGTAAGATACACGTCCGTACACACCTACACCTACGGATGGCGGGTAGGAAAGGTCGATTGATTTCTAGAATTTATTCCTAATTTATAGTTATCGAAGTCACTAAAATGAACACTGACAGTTAACGCGACATATGATAACGCTGGATTATTATCCTATTCTTTATAAAATCAAGTAAATTTTAGTTAACTTAGGAGATTTAAGATGTTTAATTATCATTCTTATAGCGTGACTCTTTCTTTCTCAGGCAGTTGTCATATCGAAAATGATCTCTTTTTAAAAGCAAATATGTACGAGGGGTGATCCAAAAGTAACGATAACGACGCCGAAGAAATTCAAAGTGTAAAGTTCGGCGGGAAAGTTTATGGCATCCGTTTCTTGGAACACTGAAGGAATAATTATGGTGGAAATTTTTGGAAAAGGGAGCCACTATTTCAGGCTCTTACTACGTAGACCAAATTAGAAGATTGTGGAAGGTCATTAAAGAAAAAAGACGCGGAAAACTGCGAGCTGGAGTGCTGTTTCGCCAAGACAACGTACCGGCTCACAAAGCCGTAGTTGCGATAGCTGCCATTCAAGAAGCGGGATTTGAACTGCTCTTACACCCACTCAATTCGCCAGATCTAACTCCCAGTGACTTCTAACACTTTCCTCGGTTCAAGGAACACGGCTGAGCTACGAAATTTGAAAATAATGAAGAAATATATATATAATAGAATAGAAAGTGATGGCCGCTGTTAAGGTATTTATTGGAGGGTAAAAACAAAGATTTTTTTTCAAAGGGAATTCTAGGTTTAGAAAAATGATGGACTAAAAGTATTGATTTGTTAGGAGACTATGTAGAAAAATAAATTATTTTTTTAACTATAATCACAATATTTTAACATTATCATTACTTTTGAATCACCCATCTCATTACAAAATGATAAAATCATGCAATAGTGAGTACAATTTCACAATAACTACTTTTCAAAAAAGTAATATCCTCCAGGTCGATTTCAATAACGGCTATATCTTCAGGTTACCAGGGAACATCATCTGCTCAGGATATCTCAGTGCCGTAAGCATTTACACGTTAACACAATTTATTGATCTAAAATTGATGTTATGTATGTATAATAAGGTCGAAAAAGATTCAAATGCAGCGTCAGAGATCGGGCAATAGAACACAGAGCCATAAACCAACATTTTTTGGTGCACTGTTTTCCTTTTGGGAATCAAACGCAGAACTTGCCACGCAGCATCGTGGTACTCTAAACACAACGTCTATACCAGACATGTCACGAATCATATTATAGTATAACAAAACAAAAACTTGCCGATAATATGCGTATGTAAACTCAATAAAGAAACGGAAGGGGGAGAAACGGGGAGACTAACAAAACCAATTACCTTGTTCAAAGCACGGCGTTATAACGGCCGTATTATAAAAAAATATATATGTTTTGAACCATCATTCTCAAAATTATCATATTTAACAATACATCACAAAGTCGGGGAACAACTTAAGGGTTGGTAAACGAGTACAATAAAAATTCTTATGTACCCAGATACATTGTTTGATTGGGGGTTATCTTTAATAAATCCCATTGCGTTTTAAAGTTACACCAGTAAATACCGTCATCCATTACAAGACAGGGTAGTGATTCTTAGATGTAGATTAGAGCTTTTGGAGAAACCGGTTTGCAGTTGGTTGCGCTATTTAATTCGTTCACGCACGGACTTACATAGCGAATTACTATATTAAGATTATGAATATCCAACAATTTTTAAAAGACAAAAATCGTTAACCAGTGCATGTTGCCAGTGGTGAGTAATTGCCAAGCGTGGGACGTGGTTCTTCACTGTTGGGTATGGTGGGGCGAAAGCCTCGCAACTAACGATAAAAAAAAAATAATGTAGGTGTGTCGGCATGATAGATTTAGCGACGTGGATATCCGCTTTAGATACGAAAGCAACCGACATAGTTTAAAGGATCAGTAAGTTAAAGTGGGCTGACCATATTC
Organism: Teinopalpus imperialis; assembly: GCA_029286865.1. Taxonomy (NCBI): domain Eukaryota; kingdom Metazoa; phylum Arthropoda; class Insecta; order Lepidoptera; family Papilionidae; genus Teinopalpus; species Teinopalpus imperialis. The sequence continues at coordinate 5,487,042 of JAGSMU010000021.1, forward strand.
CTCGTAGAATTAATAACTATAAGGTTTTCGAGTGGCAACCTTAACAACCTTTTGGTTATGTTACCTACTCGATCGAGATCGTGGTTCATTCCGTCTACTATCAACTACCGTTGATGGGGGAGGTCCTATGTGCGGCAGTGAACTAATGATGAGCTGAGATGATGAGATTATAATCAAATGAGATGAAACTCGTTTACAGATTATTTTGAGTAATATTTATTATCTGATATACGTGTTTAAAAGTGAGAGAAGATATTAACATACCATAACAAGAATTGTAAGCGTCGTATAACGAAATGTTGGATGAAATTTATTGTATATTGACGTATATTTAATAAATATATAATAAACAAATTCTTAATGAAAATTTGTCAGAAGATATTGTGATTCAAGTAATGTCAAATTCATTACCGTCATATAATACATACAATAAACCGATGTACTTTTTCAGAAAGTAAGCGAGAAGAAGCAAGCAAACTGAGTTGAGTTAATGTCTTTCTGAATATTACCAGATAGCATTAACGTCGCAGGATTTATTAAAGTCTGTAAGCATTCACGCAAACTCACACGGCATTCAAAAATCGTTCCCGTCTATGTCGCGATGTGGAAATCGTAGGAAGGTTCAAATACAGCGTCAAGGACGCGAGATATATATTATATATACGACAAGCCTCGACCCAAAAACCAACAGTTGGTGGGACAGAAATATTGATCTTCAGATGAGAATTGAATGAAGAATCTGCGACACTTCAGATAGAAACTGTGACCATTGCGCCAAGCGGGCGTCAAGTTAGATTACTATGGGTTTATGAGTTTAAACCATGAAGATAACGACGAATGTAGGTAGTACAGGAATCGGTTGCAATCAAATGAAGTGCGTCCACAATAATTGCGCAAAATAATGTATTATGATATTGCATAAAATTATTCTTACATTCCTAAGACTGTCTTTTGCATATTTATTTTGTGTGGTTAGACAAAAAAGACGATCATTTATTGAATATGCGCAAATAGATTTGTATTCTACCTGGTTCCGTGTGTACGAATTACCCTTAAAATAACCTGTGTAATTAACACTATATTTCCCCAATATCGATTTTAAACAATAAAACATATTAATTTATTCCCAAAAGTTAATAAATAATTATGTTACTCCCATAAACTTATTATTAAATTCAAAATAGCTGTTCAAGCTACGGCAACTATCATATCCCCAATTCGGCATATTTCATAATAAAAAGAAGACGCCTTCTCTCTCTTAGAGCCTTGTGTCCGTCGAGTCAACTGCACTGTTATAAAGTAATGCGCATAAAATAGGCATTTATGCTGCGACCACACTAAGGTATCGTGCTATGGACAGTAGGAAATATATAGGTAGGCCGTATTTTAAGGCTCGTTTAGAATGTTACTATGTCTTATAAATAAAAGAAAACATAAGTTATGCGGTCTACCATACAATCAAAAATATATATAGTAGCATAAATAAATATATGTACTACGTAACGCCGCTAATTTTGTAACGGCTATATAATGTTAGATGTTAGGCGATAGCTTAGTTACATTCTTTTATGGCACATCTGAGAGATTAAGCGCATTATTTAATGGGTATATTGGACACAACTGCGTTTGCCTTTGTGCGTCGTGAACGCGACAGGATCGTAATTGTACGTTTACCACGCGTAGCGACCGTTGATTGACAATAACTACGGCTGCCAATAATATATTAAATATTCTATAGCTCGTGAAATATTTCAAACTGAACGAACCACGTTTGTGGGATGCGCAACATAAAGGTTATAAAACGCAGGTGTGTCCCCACTCTGTTTAACTCATTATAGTTGAACGACGATAAAGGGTGTTATAGACGTTAACCTAATTGTGGCCCCAGCATTAGAATAAAGGACTACTGCGCATTTGTCATCTTATATCAACTTGTATTTTCTATAACACTACTGCGACGAAATTTAAAGCCACCCCATTTTTTATTACACTACGCCGCACACATTGCTTTTGTAATAGGAGCATACGGAGAAGTTTTAAAGCGTAGTTTATGAGAGTCACTATACGCCCTTGGAAATTAGGTACATGCGTTGCTATTCAATAATGAATTGCGCAATAACAAAACACACTTGTTTGTTTACATATATATTGTACCTTACCTACACCCTTAAAGAACTACGATTAAAAGATAATTTTTAAACCTTCAGATTATCTATTCCCTTTGTTTGTGTGATGGTTTCTTTGCATTCGCCAATATCTGTGTATAAATGAACAAATTTGTTCCAATTCCTCCGTCAGTAAAGATTGTCAGATAACTTTTAAATAAGAAATTTTGACGTACATTGTACAGAACTTTTAAAAATAGTGATAGTCGTTTAAATTAACCTAAAAACAATGAAAAAGCAAAAAAATATAAGTCGTAGAGACTTTTTTACGAGTCGCAATTTTAAACATTAATATTTGTGAAAATTTAAAGTCATAAAATTATGATCACGGGTAATTTATTTCATGTTAATAACATTTTTTTATAATACGTCGGGTATTATCAAAATATATTATTTAGGGCTTCATTACAATCTCACTGTCACTCAGTCACTCAATCAAGTCTCTTGAAAACATCTAATATACTAGCACGGAACGACATCGAACGACGAAAACCCAAAGAGTCATATACGATGGTATGGACCTATCCTATACCTATGGACGATATAAAACTATCAGCAAGATTGCAATTCCAATGGTATGTGACTAAAATTTGTTAAGTATTATTCCTATAATTATCTGGTATTTCAATAAAATTTATAAAATAACCATTAATTTTTTTTATTTTTTTTTTTTTAAAAGTTACTAAAAATCTTATTATGCACTGTTTAATTTCTAATTTAAACTGTATGAACAGGTATGTTTAATTTTAATTACACAACAGACAGTTAAGGACTCTTTAGTAGTTTAAATATTTATGACAGACTATGAATAAAATATTTGTACAATGGTTACTTGGTGACCAAATTTATTCCAATAGTTGCATTTAATTCAATAGATTTACAATAATTAATAAGAGTTTGGGATTATATACCACCTGATGCATAAATAAAATATAATAAAAACATGCATTGGAAGCAATCCTCAGAAACGGTTTCACCAGAGCATATGTATTGTAAAGGACAGAGTTATACTTATGAATAAAACTGATTTCATAATAGTGATCCAGATATAACCAATGGTTTTAATTCATATCACTATTCTATGATGAGAATTTGATGAATAGGTGAAGTGGACAAGTAAAACAGATATCATTATTTAGTGCAAGAATGTATGTATGATTGTTCTATCTCTGGACAAGTGCGGAGTGCACTTGATCTCGTTTATTGAAGAGTAGATCAAATTGTCAATAAACGAATACTTTCCAAAGGGAAAAAAAAAATTCATTGGCTTTGGGGAAGAGATGATATTTTATCAAATTTACAACAGGAAGTTCTAATTGATGACGTAGGGACCTAAGAAGAGCCGGCAACACACCTTGGAGGCGATGATGATCAGCAGATAAGCCAAATATTAAAAAAAAGTCTTCAAATTCAAAGAATCACATACCATCAGGTTAACTGTGTGCTCGTGTTTGTTACTGTCAATTATATATAAAAAAAAAGATGGTTGTTATACATTATCAGTACTATTGAGTTTAACTTGTTATTTATTTACAAAATTTAATGAATAAATACCACCCATATGACATGACAATGTTTCTTTATGGCAAAAGAATTTTTAAGTAGTTACTTATTAATATAAAACAGTTCAATTATTTAAATATATTCAAATAATCTTGTAAACAAACTTTCAATTGTGAATGTATGTGAAAATATGAAGTGGTGTATAGATTGAACAGTGCAAAGTGTATCTATATGCTGGGTTAACATTTAAGAATGCAAAACTTTAAACTTTAACTTTTTATAGAAAGCCTTTAACCAAGTTGCTAAGTTCTATTAAAACACATCGAGGACAGCTAGCTTTGACAGAATATTGGTGTAAAGCTCTCTGCCTACATATCTGGCAGTAGAACTTCGGCTCCTAGCCAAAACAGTTGAGACACACTTTTTTCAACAATTTTGTCACAACTGCTTTGCTTATATGCTTTGGTAATTCTACTTTAATTGCTATTCATCATTACACTAACGACATATAGTTAAAATGAAGACAAAGATTTGTATTAAGCAATTGTCTGAGACCTTGTTTGTTTTCAAATAAATCACAAACTTTTTTAATATGGTTTTTATATATAGTTTACCTTTTAAAGAAAGCAAATATTAAAGCTAGATTAGAGTTTTTTCAAAAAATTATGAATATTAGCCTGAATGCGAGTTGAAAAATGTACTATTTTCGGATGCAACAATAATTAATATGATTAATTCTGACAGAAATAAAATATGTAAGATGTCCTCTGAATAAAGAAATGGATCCAAAGTATATGAAGAAAACAGTCATACATGGAGGAGGGAAGTTGGAGGCTGTTTTTCCGAAAATGGTGTTAAACCTGTTAGGCAAATTGTATGCAATATGAATAAATTGCAATACAAGAATATTTTAGAGGAATGTTTGCCGATGGTATTGACCTTCTAACAAGAAAATGATGCATAACACATAGGAACACAGGTTTAAGATTTTCTATGCAGCCAATAAGTAAGTCTTAGATTGGCCCATACAGTCCCAACATCAACACTATTGAAAATTTGTGGTAGAAGAGATGGAAGAAAATGGTGACCACAAATAGTAACACTAACATTCATCAACTTTATATGGATCTTAAAGAAAGCAAATTCCTTTATCAAATTGCAACAAATCAATGCCAAAGTGATATCAGGCTATTATTGCTGCTAACGGACATGCAACAAAACAACATTGAAAACTTTACATGCGAACTTTAAAAATATCTTCAATTTATTATAATAAACTACATTTTAATATTTATTACAGTATTTTTTTCTTAATTAGTGTGTCTTTAATAAGATGATCATATTTAGTTCAATGCATACAGCTTGAATTATAGATAAAACAAATAAAATTGTAGGAGGTCTCATCTTTATTGAAAATATTTCTAATACTTATTTCATAATGCCTACACAAACTATTTAAATATTGTTGCAAGTGTCTATTGTATTAAAAATTAAAATAATAATCAAACATCTCAGTCAACATAATATCTCTAGGATTCTCTTTAATTATGTGGCCACCACGGTATGTATATAAATATAGAGTAAAGAGATACTAAGAACCTTGAGTTGTCTTGACATGAATAAGGCCAGTGGACCAGTTGACATTAGCCGTCTCCTGTTCTGATACCTCTGTATGCGTTTTATTGAATACTGGAATAGTAAATCCCGAATGCCTCTGCCTAAAAACGTAGTTGTGCTGATCCCAGCAATTATGATCCAATTTCAATTAAGTCCGTAGTCTGCAAGATTATGAAGCATATATTTAAGTTTCACCCCATGGCATACAATGTAATGTAATGTACCTCCTCAGTAACCAATGGTGGGGTTTCGTCGAAATTGGTACATTGGGGATCTTCTAGTGTATATGATACATCACATCTATTAAATGAAGCCATTGAGAATACCAGTGAAAAATTTGCTGTTTTGCTAGGTGCCTAAGGTCTTTGATAGGGTCTACCACAACAGTTTTATCAGCAAACTTTCAGTGCACAACATATCTCATAGTCTGATTATGGGATGCAAGTCTTTCTGAAGGAACGGTCTCTATGAGAGGTTATTAACAGCTGCTTGTCTGAGGCTATGGCAATAAATAATTGTGTTCCTCAGGGTAAATCCTATCCCCAATTTCTGTTGTATATCAATGGTTATGCAGATGACAGCACAGAAGAGAGATTACATTTTGGAGGGATACCAATGCAAGCTCAGGCTAGTTGAGAACAAGTATGATCTGGCAGGGACCACTTGTGTGATTTAATGCCACCAACAAGCAGACATGTCTATTTACCACTAAAACAATACTGATGAATTTGGCTTGTGGAATATATCAACCACAAGTTCAGCCAAGTGTAGAATACTGCTGTCACATTTGGGAAGACACTGCATAATATCAACTTGCAAATTTAGGCTAGTGAAAGGGGGTAACGAAAAGCAAAGTAGTGACCCAGATTAAGTTAAAGCCAACCTGCAAGGACACAGGCGCAAGATTATTAGCCTCTTGGGGTTTTTCATGAAACATTTTGGAGAATGGACGTGGACAGCTTAACTTAATTCTACCGTCTACTTTTTATAATGGAATATCAAGATTAAACCCATCCTTTCATTGTAGACATTCTTCATATTCGGACAAAGTGTTATGGTTTGCAGTTTTTAATGTGAACACTAAAGAATTGAATTAATTTGCCTGGGCAGTCATTTTGCATTCAATGGTAATGTGGATCTTCAAAAGAAGATTAAATAGGCATTTACCGAGCTAGTACACTCTACCATCAACTATGTCACCACCTTATAACAGGTGGGTATCTAGAAAAATACTGGCTATGGTTGTCATTATAAAAAAAAGATAAATGAGAAAAAGTGATGCATTTTCACTATTTCCTTCTACAATTCTAAATGGTAGATCCTAAATTTACCATGCAGGTTTAATATCATCTTGTTCCACTTCCTGTTGAAGCACAGGCTCATAATTGTTACATGCACAATTCATTCAAACTTTCATGTAAAATTTATTTAAATTAGATATCTCCTTGTTGTCCTTCCAATAGAATTATGACAAAATTCTTATTGTCATTTTTTTACAAATTTTCGTTATTTTTTTTCAAAATTAAAATGTTTCTGCCAATGTTCATTATTTAAATATGCTGTTGATAAATCGAGATATCTATTCTTATGCTAAACTTCATTATTAATTTTAACATTATATTCAGATTTATATAAGAATTATATAAGACAATTAATGACAATATTAGGTAAAATTTTAATCTTCTATAGTTTTATAACGAAGTTAAACAGTAGTATAGTGATTCAGAAAAATATTAACATTTTAGTGCATTGTAAAATATTAACTTACCTTTGATCTCGGCCGCCCTTGTCCTCTTTTTACAGGTGAATCTTGATTGGATTCTTCACTTTTAGCTTTTTTAACATTACTATTAGCCTTAAAAGCACTAGACTTGTCCTTGGCATCCTTTTTGGTTGCACTGTCTTTCACATCGTCACTAGAATGTCTATGTTCATCACTCTCACTCTTCACAACAGTGTTCCTAGCATTTTTGGATATGCTCTTTTGTGGTGAACACTTAGCTGGTAAATTTTTTTTAACTGCTTTTAGTGGCAAATCATCATCACTTGAGGAATCACTGGAGCATTTGCTACATGACTCAGAACTAGAACTTGTATCAGATAATTGAGATTTTTTGTTTTTTACATCAACTTTTTCCTTTGTATTTGAGTTTTTCAAGAACTCTTCTTCAGGTTTCTTTTTCATTAAAGGTCTTAAAGTCTTCTTAGGTGAAACTTTCCGTGGTGGGATAGCTGCAATTTTGAGTTTTAACCCAGTATCACAAGATGTTACTGAAAAGTGTGGTTTTCGGACAGCATTATCTTTTGAACCAGAACATTTCCAGTCACTTCCAGATGAATCACTGCTGCTAGTATTCTGTAAAAATAAACAACAAATATAAATTTCATTATAAATTTAAATGTCAATTTGGTTTAACAGTCTGATGTTTGTGAGTTTTATTGATATACACCAATGTGCTTTTTTATCAGATCCATACAGACAAAAAATCACTCACATAAACACCTAATGCCTAGTATATGTTTAGAGCTTAATAATGTCCCGGTTTAATAATCAAAGGATAGTGCTTTCTCTGTCTACCCCTTAATTGAGAAAAAAATGTTGAAGCTTTATATTATATGACATATGCCTAATAAATTAAACCACATATCCATCATAATCTTTCGAAAAAAAAGTTATTTAAATAGTATACTTGATACTTATAACATTAAACTTTGTACTATTCACCTTTAGAAAGTTATGACTGAATGTAATTATGCACTATGACAATTTTTGTTATCAAGATATATAGACTACTTCTACTTAAAAATAATTATTACATTTTTAGGTTAATAAATTAATATCTGATGTTTGAGTGCTCTTATGTATGCACATAAAATTAATTTATTGTGCAGTTGTCACTTTATTTCTTATTTTTGGGAACTTGTTCTAGTAGTTTAGGTCTTGAATAGACTTGTTTTGGGTTTTTATTCAATACAAAACTTTAAAACGATATATTACATATTAGCTGTGCCTGCAACGTTATACACAACCTGACATATATCAACTATGCTCACATGCACTTCAAGTTGTTTTATATTTTTATTTCTCTACACATTTAAATCAAAAAAATTAATAATAGGCCAAGTTGTCTCAATATGTGACCTTAAATGACAGCCAACCAAATAATCAAAACTAAAGCAAGAACTGAACATCACTTGCATGGGACTTGGAATGGAAATGGACAAATGAGGCGGCCTTCAATAGCAGTATAATAAAATAGACTGAAAAAGATGATGATGATAGAAAAACATGGTAAAAATTAAATATTGATGTCAATGTAAAATATGTAAAAAAACCAATTATGCCATAAATGGATGCACAGGATAAGTATCTATCTGGCCCAATAATTAGTAAAAATGCACTATACACTATCTTATCCTGCATAAGTAACAATCCATCTCCAATGCCCTGTGCATTCAGTTTTATACTCTTAAACTCTTTCTCTCTTTTAGTTCAGATTCAGTCATTTTATGCCAAGTTATGCTACTTATACCTACTACATTATATAATACTATATACACTCTGATAAAAATTTTGAGCGAATTTATTTTTTATTGCTTATCTTCAAACTAAAAAATAATGTAATTGATTTAAATGTGGTTTTAGAAAATGGTTCAATTATCAAATAAGAATTTTCCCAATTACTTATTAATAACACAAAAAATATACTAACCTCAGAATCACTGTTTGAATCAGTACCACCACTTGAATCATGAGTTTTTGGCAACTCTGTGCCCATTTCTGAAACAAATTTAATTCAAACATAAGTTATATTAATTATGATTAATTAAATATGATAACTTAAATATACATTCAGTAAAATTTTACAATATAATTAAATAATCTAGAGTCTCTATTACAAGTTTGAAATAAATATTTATTATTTTTGGCATACCATTGAACTAAACAAAATATTCATGTCAAACCGTTATAATTATTTTGGCAGTCGGCAGATGCTTAAATCAGGCAAACACTATCATTATTGCATATTTAGTTATAACAACTACCTACTTACTTTAAAGATTGGTCAAGATGTTTCCAATGGTAAGCTTATGAATTTCGTCATTGCAATCATAAGTAGGTAGATTGTGAAGATTTATCACTGTTCTGAAAAAAGTAAGCCGTTATGTTACATCTATTACACAAATCCGTCGTGTTTTTGTATTTTGGGATAGCGTTTTCTCTTTAGACCAATTTGTCGGGAGTCGGATGACAGATCTGACGACACTCGAAAGACCAGTTTTATTGCATGATGTCGCTTTGAACTTCGTTTTGATTAAAACACATAAGATTAAAAATGTTGGTATAAGATGAACAGATATTATTTGCTTAAGACCGAAAATGAGTAAGTTTAACGGTTTTTTAGAACATTGGCGCCAAATAATGCATACGTTTACATTCACATCCGAAACAAATACCGAACATACATGCAGGTTATATCTCATTAGTTATATACTTCAAATAGCTTAAATTGTTTGTATACTAACCACTATAAACAGACCCTAAAAGTAAAAATTAAAAGCAGATTACTTCAGAAACACTTCGCCTCTATAGCCTTTACTACATTGCATGGCCTCCATGTTTACAAATCTTTCGCATAAAATCTACGAACCTACGTAAAATAGGTATACAAGCAGGAGAAAGCCAGTGAATTGGCAGCTTATTCATTTACGCTTACGACAAACACTGGTGTAAGAATGAGACTTATATCATAATAATAGCTCAAAATTACGGTACGGCGCAAAATGGCGTCATACAAGAACGATAAATTGTTTGCAACATTTTAATAGTAAAAAATGTTCACTTTTTGTAACAAACTAATTTTTTTTTGATAAGCCTGACATGAATATTAAAATACTTAAAGTTTTTGTCCAAAAATATATCCGCTTTTCATAGATTGATTGTCATAACAATAAACAAAGCAAACAGACGTTCACTACACTATTGCTGCCATCTGTTATGCATATTTTGTAACTTCTCAACTTTGTGTCGCAATATAAAATAATGGTTAATGATCAGACTGCCGTTATTCCATTAAAAACATCAGCACTAGGGTTAAAGAAGTATTGTTAGTTACACAAGCAAAATGAAGACGCGACTGTAATATTGCCCCTTGTGTCGGATTCCTTTTACAATTTTTATTTGATTTCTTTTTTATCGCACATATTGTACTTTTTAATGAAGCTTTTTAATCCCCATGTAAAGGATCATATAAAATAATAATCTAGGATCATATAAAAATAAAGTTTTTACCATTTTATGATTTTTATAGCTTCACCAATTAGCTCGTTAACGTAAAACTTATCTTACGAAACGTTATTTTATAATTGATGAATTGATGCAATAAATAATCTGTATATTGACTTTTAATGAAAAAATATACTGCGTTTTCACTCAAACCGTCAACCGTGTAATTAAAATGTAAGCTCTATGTTGTGACTGAGATTATAATAGGTTAAAGTATTTTTTTTCAAACTTTTTTATTTACGTTATTCAAAGTTATCACCCATGTATTCAATGTAGTGGTAGTTTATTGATGTCCTTCTTGTTAAAATCAGCTGGACGGGAGGCAACAAACTCTTCAAAGGTATTTTGTACTGCCTCTCGGGGATTGAATTTATTCCCCGATAAGAAATTGTCCAAATTTTGGAAAAAAAAGTAATAGTCGGTGGGTGCAAGGTCTGGTGAGTACGGTGGATGAGGGAGAGCTTCCAACCCCAACTCTTGCAGCGTGGAGACCGTCTGTTATGTCGTGTAGGAGCAGCGGGGACGATTGATTGACCAAAGCGGGTTCCAGATGTGCTAGCTTCTCCATCATTGTCTTCAGTTCTTCACAGTACACATATGCAGTAATGCTCATGCCGTTTGGTAAAAAACTGTGATGAATCACACCGGCACTAGACCACCAAACAGTTATCATCAACTTTCTAGAGGTCATTTTTGGTTTAGGGCATTGCTTTGGTGCTGAACCAGGGTCTAAATAACTTGCTGAGAGCTTTTGATTGTCGAACAGAATCTACTTTTCATCACACGTAACAATTCGGTTCAAAATTCTTTCATTTCTGTGCCTCTTGAGCAGCGCGAGGCAAGTCTCAACGCGTACGTTGCGTTGGTGATCGTTAAATTCGTGGGACAACCGTCTATCAAGATTTTTACCAATTTGTCGCAAATGGACCAATATTGTTTTGATGTTAACATCAAAAGCTGCTTCTAGCTCGGCTGTAGATTGAGTATCATCAGCTTCTACAATCGACTTTAATTCATCATTGTCGATGGATGACCACGAGGTTCATTTTTCAAATCAACATTTCCAGAACGGAACCGGGCAAACCAATAACGGGTTGTGTTTTCGTTTATAAAGTTCTGTCCGTAAACGTTGATGTTAGGTGTCGTTTGTGCCGCGTTGATGCGACGAAGAGAACTCATATTCCATAATTACACGAATTTTTTAAGTATCCATTATGACGAAAATTTTTAAAACGTTATGAAAATACAAAGTAATAAAAATAAACAAAAGACTAACTTTGTAAAAAGAATGTCATATTTTTAAAACAAAATTAATTTGAATTTAGAATTCACAACCAATCAAAACTTTTTTGGTTTGAAATGGCTAATACTTAAGAACGGCAATGTCATAGGTAAAGACCTAATATATAATGTTGTAAGATTAAAATAATATGAAGGTTGAAAGAGAGGCATGGTTTGAAATCTGTTGCATTATATTATAATATACCTTATTATTTAACTAACTATTAATCAAGTTATTTCACATGTCATAATAAAGGTCGAAGAACACATTTAAATTAAACAAAAAAGACGCATTTGAATTTATATCGCTTATTAAATATGCCATCGAAAGTTCAGAAAGCTATTGTTATAGTTAATTCGTACGTGCATGAACAGTATAGTTTATCTTTACTAAATCTTAATGATTTGCCTTTTTTTTTACAGGTGTTAACAAAATTAGGTTCGCAGTTTTTCTTAAATATTCTCTCAATTCTGCAAGTGTTTGATAAGGCTTTTTTAATAGCGTAATTATTAATATTATTATTATAGATTTATTTTCATAATGTTTTGGTTGGTGATCAATAAAATAAATAATAAAACAAATATACCTTTACTATACAATAAAATAAACGTATAAAGACAAGGGATAGGCGGATTTTTATCATTATTGTTGTTTTTTTAGAAACTTTGATGTTTTATTTTTGTTTGATTGTGAAAAACGAAAAAAAAAGTTTTTTAACTTTTTTTACACTAACGAAGTCAAGTGGGTGTTGCACAGTTTCAAAATTTTATACATTAATTGTTCTCTTTTGTTTAATTGTTCGTTAATTATTTTAATTTCAAAGTTTTTCGTCTATATAGTTGATTACTGCGATTATTATTTAAAATAAAAAATCATATAATAAAGATAACTCGTTGCACATTTTAGTATAATTGATCTTATAAAATTTTAATGTCAGAGTTGGCAGCATTATTAGTATCATAGAGGAACAAGACAAAGACTTCTAACCAGTAACTAGTAGCAGTAACTACTACTACAGTCAGTAATACTTTAATTTTTTTTTATGTATAGTTTTTACATTACAGACGTTTTTAATATTTAGATTATCAAAACATTTACTATCTAAAGTGTACATTGATATTTTTCTTTTCTAAAAGCTCAAAGTTTGAAAAACATTGTACTATACATATATATAATAAAATATTGTGCTTCAGTGTTATATGGAAATAAATACATTTTTGTACATAGTTGTTTAATTAAGGAAAATATGGAGGAATTTCAGGTTTGGGAAGATTTATCTAATATTCCAGCAGATCCTCCAAGCATGCGTGATTTATGTGTAAACTGCAGGTAGGTAAATATGAGGTTGTAATCCCTTTTATATTCTATATTTTAATATTTCTAACTGATTATTAACGTTTATTATATTAACTGGTTAGCAAAGCTGGCATGGAATAAGTGGTATTCAAAATATAAAATTGGACTTTCAAATGGCCAAAAAATCATCAATTCAACCTTTATTAGTTTATTAAAGAATTTGAATTTCAAGACAGGCGTTTCCAACAAAATGCCTGTCATAACTTATTTTTCTTGGCTACTTCCTGCAATAGCCGGATGTTTAAGTTTTCCATGTTCATATTTAATTCCGATTTTCTGTTGTCAGTAGCCAGACCCCTAGCTAGTTTTGTGCTCTCTTAGTTTAAAACCCAGGGGGAGTAAACTCTAAACACAAAAGTTGAAGGTTAATTTATTATTTTACGTAAAATTCCAGGAGACCACTGGATGTATGCTGGTGTTCAGCACTACCACCCCAAAGATTAAATCCAAAAAGCAATATAATTCTTCTACAACATCCAGCTGAAGAAAAGAGATGTTTACGTACTGCCCCAATGTTGCAGTTGGGTTTAGCAAAAAACAAGTGTCTGATTTTTAAGGGTAAAAGATTTCCGCAGCCGAAGCATGATAACTTAGAAAATATACTAAATGAGCCTAATACTTTATTGCTTTACCCAAGTAAAAATGCCATGGACATAAGAGAGTTGAAATGTGATGCTGCTTTTTATAATCTTGTTTTAATTGATAGCACATGGCCTCAAGCAAAAGCAATATATGCTTCTAGTCCCACACTACACAAAATAAAACAAGTGAAACTTGTAACAACTAATACTAGCAGTTATACTATTAGAACACAACCAACAGAAAGTTGTTTAAGTACATTGGAGACAGCTGCCGAGGCCTTGTCTCAATTAGAAAATAATTGTATTTATACTGAACAATTAATACCACCCTTACATATGTTATGTAAGTACCAATTAGAAAATGGAGCTGTGACTCATCAATCTAAGGAGTATTTAATAAAAACAAGAACCTATCCTAAGTTAATTGGTAAAAGATTGTCAAAATTACTTAAATCTTCTAATGAATGTCCACTTGAATAGGTAGTGGTTATCTATAAACCTGTGACTTATTATAAGAATATAATGAAAATAAATTATTGAGATAAATTATAACATTTAAGCACATTTCTAAGCTTAGATTTATCAAAATCATAATATACTTTATTATTATGATCCCACATTGTTTTATTTACAACAATTATTTGTTTTTTTATTATTAATTATTAATAATTTATTATTGTCAACTAAATGTTATTAACCATTGTTGTAGGGTGCTTTGGATCATTGTCTTGGAAAAGTCCAAACCACAGGCAAACTTTTCTCGGCATAGGGTAACATTGTTGCCTATAAAATCTTCTTGTGATGAAATTTATCCATATAGCAGACAATTTGCCTAACAGGTCCATCACCATGTCTGGAAAAACAGTCCCAAATGTTGATATTCCCTGCATGTTTGACTATTTCTTTCATATACTTTGAATCCATTTCCTTATTCGGAAAATGTCTTATATATTGTTTTCCATCAATGATTCATATTAATTTTTATTTCATGCAAAAGTAGTTCATTTTTCCACTCAAATTCAGTTCAATATTCATATTTTTTGCAGTCTAATCTAGCTTTAATATATGTTTTTTAAGTTTTCCCTTATGAGATATTCTTCCAAAAAAGTTTGCCTCACATGATTGCTTTCTAATTGTTCTTACTGGAGCACCTCTTGGCCCTCCAGCACCCAAATGACTTCGAAATGTATAAGCTAAACGGATCTTTTTGGCTAACAATATAATTCTTAAGTTTTCACATGGTGTTATTTTTCTAGGTCCTTTCTTTGTTGTGTTATACTTCTTAAATGAATGAGAGGGATCTTTATTTGGTGGTCAGCCGCATGTATTAAAAAACTGAATTATTTAAAAAACAAATAAGGTCTCAACTATTGCTAAAATTACAATCTTTTTTGTTGTCTTAATTCTTTATTGTCTTTATCTAGTATAATGATTAATAGTAATTAAATTAGAATAAATACTTATCTTCACTATTGGCAATACTATCAATAAAGTTTTAAGTAGCTAAATAGGTGTCTTTAATAATGTGAGTACCACTAAATTGAAGTAATGATGAGTATTCTGTGGATAACTACTACGGCTAAAGAAGTGCTAGGATAGTTGTGATATGCAGAAGTTTATCATTGGTCAAGATTTACATGTTGCAGTGAAACCTATGCTTGATATTTGAACAAACCAGTGGCAAGCATTAAGACTCATAAAATGTAAATTGTAGTCAACCCAGTCCGATCCACCTCTTATTAAATGGTTTTCTCACTACCTCAGTTTTAAGAGGTTCTCTGCCTTGTTTGGCAAACATCCATATAAAAGAGCTAATTCTGTAAATTTCCTAAATGAGGGAATTTTCTGAATGCAGCTATCTAGCTCTGAATGAGATCCAATGTTCATGTCATGAGTTCAACGGCTACAGTGGAAATGCTATTTCTAGAAGTCTTGCTCCTAATTTGGATACTTTACATACAAAAAATAAAGTATATTTAAGGTGGAAGAAAGAAAATCAAAAATAAAAAGTATTATGGAAAAAACAGTATTTTATTTACTAAAGATAATATACATAAAGCTCTTATTGGACAGTTCCAATATTGTTTATATTTAAATTTGGCCTTTTGCTAGGTATTGCAGGAGGAGAAGGTGAATATGAACGTGAATGAAATATAATAAAAATAAATGAAAATAGTGGTGTCGTAGTGAATTGAAACCAATAAAACGAAAACAATGTTTCGAACAGTGAATAATCTGTGCTGCAGGCAGGTTTGTATGATGTGACATAATGTCTATCAACAAATATAGAACTATTTTGGCATTAGACCCTCTCGTATACCCTTAACGGTTAAAAATCAAACTGCAACGTTTAAAACATGAATATATATAGTAATTTTATTTTATATTTAGCATACAAAGGCTGTTGGTAAACATTTATGCCTGGCGATAGGCATATTGCTTGTTATCTCTGGCCCTTCACGTGAGAACTGTATTTTGGAACATTTCTAATCTATTTTATTTCGATTTTCTCCGCGATTAAATAAAAGACGTACATAGAAGTGATAGTGTATGTTCGTAATATTATAACTCGAAAAAGTATTTGTGAATGTGAAAAAAATGTATGAATATACGCATGTTTGAATAAATTTTCACTTGATGGCGATTGAAAAATTTTCAACAAAAATTCTACAGGAATGTATACTTATTTACTTTTTTTATTGTTTTTACTGTACTTTTTTTTAATCAGACATTTATTTTGCGCTCATTAAATAACAAATTTACATTAATTTATTATGTATAACCTTCTCCCATCTTCGTGGCAGTTTATCAATTCCTTTTTTGTAAAATATGGTTGATTTGTACTGCAAGAAGCTTTCGACAGCCTGAATGGCTTGCTCTTCAAAAATAAACGTTTTTCCATTCAAAAAGTTTTGTAAGGAACAGAAAACGTGGAATTCTATCGGGGCAACCTTGTTGTATGTGGTCGTACATTATCGTGTAACACAATGTTGTTTTCGCGATGGACGAGTGCAGGGCACTTTTGATGGAGTTTCTCTTGCACTTTTCGCAACTGCAGAACGTATCTATCCGCATTAATCGTTTAATTTGACTTCAACAACTCGTGGTGAATTATTCTTATTAATTTATATTTAATTTTTTTTTTCTTTTTTTATTAATTCTTATTCTTTTTTTCTAATTTATATTTAATTATTGATAATACCACAATAAAATATTATTGCCATGGATGTTTGCTTACGGATCTGGTAGTGTTAGTATGGTTGCCACTATGTTTTGCGGACTATATTGTCATATTTTTCATTGCCTGTTACAATCCTGTTTTTATGAATAGACTTGTCGCGATTGACATGTGAACTTCTTTATTTTGTTCACTGAGATTGTGAGCTACCCATACTCCTAAATTGCTGATTTTCCGTAATTTCTACAGGTGGAGGCTAACAGTCGATTGTGATGTAATCAACCTTTCTGTGGTAAACATCTCGTTGTTTTACGTGGATTTTGCCCCAATATTGCCGTCATAGTTGGAAGGACGTCCCGCCCTCGGTTCGTCTTTTAAGGTCGTATCTCCAGAACTGAATTTATAAACCAATTTCTAACTGCTTGATCAGTTATTACTTCTTCACCAAATATACTGCATATTTTTTCAGCTGTCACCTAAGCACTATTGAATTGTTTAAATTCTCAAAGCAAAAAATTTGTATCTAGAGCGATAGAAATGAATGATCAGTTTGATGTCAGTTAAATTGTTAATTATACGACCCATTTGACAGTTCCTTCTTTTTGTTCTGTCAAACGAAGTGAAACATGGCTGAGGTTTGTGATTAAATTTTAGTGTTATAATCTTTAATTATTGTTTTAATCGTGTATTAAAATAATAAAGGAACAACAGTGTTTTAATATTGTAGAAATATTTATTCAACTTAAGTGTATATTTTTTAGTGACACTATGATTAAATTTTCCAGGTCGAAGAAACTCTTAAGAAGAAACGTACCTTCAGGAAGTTTACCTTCCGAGGTGTTGATCTCGATCAGCTCCTTGATATGCCCAAGTGAGTTATTGTTTATATTCATTTATTGCAGATGAAACAAGAAACATTACTTTTAGTAGTTTAAAGTAGTTATCGATATAACCTGAAAATATTGTATTTCCAGTGAGCAACTTATGGAGTTGATGCATGCGCGCGCTCGTCGGCGGTTCGCTCGTGGCCTCAAGCGCAAGCCAATGGCTCTAGTTAAAAAGTTACGTCGTGCTAAAAAGGAAGCTCCACCAAATGAGAAGCCTGAAATCGTTAAGACCCATCTGCGAAACATGATTATCGTTCCCGAGATGGTCGGCTCTATAGTGGGCATTTACAATGGAAAAACTTTTAACCAGGTTTGTTTTTACACTTATATTTTTGTCATGATATAATCATTCAAACAAAAGAAAATCTAATTCTTTCAGAATAGTTCCAGTGAAGTGTTATAGTTTTGTACTAAGTAATATAACAACAAATTAGACTAAACACAAGTATTGACAGTTTTTCTGCTTATTTATTGGTTTTAAAAAACTAAAATATTCAAAAAACAAAAGTTAAGTAATTTACATCCATTTTTCCACTCCAAAATTCTCTCCATGTAGATTATAGTACAGCTTTCGGAATTTTATTTAACAAATGAATTTTATTTAATAATTTGTTTATAACAAGATACATATTTTATTTTTGTAATTTCATAGTTAAATTTTATGAACTTTTTTCACTTAATGCAAATAAATAAAATTTAATTTTTTAGTCTGGTACTTCATCTCAGACAATTGCTTCAAATTTAAATATTATGCATACATTTCTATGGAATTATATTGTAATGTGAGGGGTAAATATGGAGATTTTTAATCATATTCCATATTATGTATGTTAGTAAGATGTCCATCTTTTTTATTTACTTGTTATGTTGGTTCCCCAAAATGTTTTCCTTCTCTGCTGAGCATGTTGTAAATAAGCACTTAAAATTGTTATAAATAATTTCATTATTATACTAAGTATGTTAATTAAAAGGTGGATTATACTAAGTATGTTAATTAAAGTAAATCAAGCCATGCAACACTTAGCTATGGTGGCTTTTTGTTCTATGGCGTCTTAACATTAGCTACATATTAATGACCAAAAGTAAAAGTATGAACTGTGCATGTCTATAATTAATGTTTGTTCACGTTAAGCTATGGGTCTGGCCATTTTGTAAATGCAATGTGTGCTTGTTGTTGTGTATATAAACTCATGCTGGAAGTGAAAAATTTTGAAGTACAGCATTTTTAAGGTAGAAGCTGATAGATTATAATATTTTTTCACAAATTATGGTGATAAAATATACTGGTATTTTACCAGTACAGTCCTTCTTCACTTAAATCATAGATTATAAGTGTATTGATTTAACTATATAACACAATGGATTTATTCTTGTTACAGGTGGAAATTAAACCTGAAATGATTGGACATTACCTTGGTGAGTTCTCTGTCACATACAAGCCTGTAAAGCATGGTAGACCTGGTATTGGAGCCACTCACAGTTCCAGGTTCATTCCTCTCAAGTAAACCTACTTGACTGTGTTTCCTAGGTTAAGTGGAAAATATTACACGGATTAACAATAAAGTTTTTGTGTAAATATATTTTGTTTTATTTATGGAGACAGTAAAAATTCTATTCTCTATCTACACATTATAAATCTGGTATAAATAATTTCTTAGTAGTTATGACTCTAAAATCTTCAAAACATTTGAAGAGGTGTAGAAAGGGTTCCATGGATAAAATTATCAAAATTGAGTTTAACATTGAATTTGTTTGATTTATTATTTGACTATAAAATAAAAAATGCAATATTTAGTATTAAAAGGATATAACTCATTGTAAAAAACAAAAGTGACAGTTTTATATTGCTTTTTCTTACTTTTACATTTTTTTTATTGAATTGAGGATCACAAACATGCATACAATTCTAAAATAAAAAAGTGATGACTACAACCCATGACACTACATTCATCCTCAATAAGGAATCACAATGCAGGTGCACTGTTGTCACCCTTGACTAAGATGGAATGCCTTGTTACCAATTTTAAGGGTCTCCAGGGATCCCTACACTCACCAGACGAAACACAGCAGCAGCTTTATGCTCTATTTCATCCTAGTTTTCTGTGAGGGAGAGATCCTTCTATGATTGAGCTGACCCCTTCATCCCACAGATAGAAATAAAGTACAGTTAGCCTCCATTAGATATGGTACTATTAATACATATGAGATATGTGAATTTGAATTTAATTATCTCAAAAATGTATATTGTTTATTGAACCCTCTACATCCCTTCTTTACCACAATTAACATTACCTAACTGCACTTATATTGAAGATAACATGGTAATTGCAATCCTGGTATCTATATACCTGTACTACTTTGGGTTCTGTATCACAGCATAATCAAATCCCTGAGGAATAAATTTGTAACCTAAGCTATGGAAGCACTCGGAATAGCGGTCCCTCAGTGATCTTACAAAATATTGTCTAGTTGGTCTTCTATGGCAAACACAGTTGCTTGGTCCTGTGAAATTCCCTAAAAAAGACAAATGTAAAAATGGCCTAGAAGAATATTAACGAAAAAAGAACAAGAAAACAGTTTATAAAACAAATATATCTTTTATTTGTGATCTAATGATTAGCATCAGTGATTGGACTGACATTGACTCTTAGAGTACGGCAAGGTGAAATACTCTGTCTTGTTTATTATTATTATTTATTAATTCTACCACCTCGGTTTTAAATAGCTTATACTTTTTGTATGCCAATGATCAACAGCTTTGTGCAGTCTAAAGTCGACAATCGCAGTAACAGTATCGAAATACTTAACGATAACCTGGATGCTATTAGACATTGGTCAGGTAGAAAAGAGATCTCGACTGAGCGCCATAAGTGCTCGGTCACCTCTCAACCCGGCGAAACTGTAAAAGCCCTCGGGCTAGCAACGGCCATCAGCCCGAAAAAAAAATATGTAGAAATGGGGTTGCAGTTAATGCAGGAAAGTGCAAAGTCATGATTATAGAAGCCTCCCTCCATTTATCACAAGAAAAATTTCCTTTCAAAAATTAGATAGTCAACCTTTGTTTGCATGTGGACCTTAAAATGATTTGTATCTGTCATCGAAAAATTAAAAAAAAAGAAAATGAAATTAGATGGATTATTTCTTTTTATCCTAAAGATTCCTCTACATTGTTCACTTGACCATGTACTCGATGCTTAAATAGGTTAAGAATTAATCTTGATCTAGTGTTGACTGATATAGAATTCCATAAGGGGACATACATAATAAATTAATACAAAGTAATTTATTTTTCATCAAGTATAAAGGTTTGAATTGACCAAAGGTATGTCCAACTAATTATAGACATATTAAGTAAGAAAAAATAAATGTTAAAAATAATATATTTATAAATATGTAAATTGAAGTTTATTATAATTAATTGTAGACATGTAAAGTTATCAATATTTTGTTGCGGACATGCAAGCAGCATTAATAGCCCGTCATTGTTTTGGTATTGAAAAGATTAAATTGTTGATAAATTGGAATTTGCTCCCATGTTTCTTTAAAAGCTTTTTATAAAGCTGAATGTTTTGTAGCCAACATTTTCATTCCCTTATAAATTATTTAATCAAATAAAAAAGCTAAACGTTAGTAGTATTTGGGAATCAAACCAATAATTAATTCTATCCTGGTGAAGATGGGCTGGACTGCTAGCATGATATATAATAGCAGTTATATCATGCCAGCATTATCTGTCTCCTTTATCTTTACCTTGTCTCGCCCAGTGATGGTGGTTATCCTAGTTACTATATGAATATTTGTGCATTTAACCCGACAATCAAATATTAAGAGAACAAATTATGGGTCCCGTGCTAGGCGAAGATAATGTCACCCTGGCCTTTTTCGTTGCATTTCAAGCATTCTAGTAAACAGTTCCCGACTCGAGACGACAGTTCTCAATCGTCCATATTCCGGTGGGCATGTTAAAATCGGAGGAAGGTTCACATGCAATGTCAAGAACCCGCTTCATACAACACAACCAGTGTGGAAAATAACAAATCGTGACGAACATATTCCTCGACTGAGAATTGAAACGCAGGACTCGTGACGCTACAGCCAGGTACTCTAACCACTCTCAAGAAAATACTTATTAAAACAAAACTATACTATCTTTAAACTGAAAGTAACCGGCTGGTGCTACGTACCCTTCAGCGTGAAGTCCGATCACGCATAGGAACGATCGGTGGGATTATCACCTCTCCAACATCAAACCTTCCCATCTCGCCTTCTGGCGACTTCCCAAATCCCTAAAAGAGGGCAACGCCCAAACAATGCCTCCCTTAGCGCGTCCCAATAAACCGCCCGCTTTCTTAGACGAAGAGAAAGCCGAATGTCTGGCTCACAATCTCGAGCTCCAATTCTCACTGAGCACCCTAACGATCGAAGCCGCTAACTTTGCAATGGTTGACAGCGAGGTTGACCGGAGGACTAAGGAACCACCTCGCGATTCCGTTGCTCAAGTTACATGCACCGAAGTTGAGTCCATAATTAAAAACCTACGACCACGCAAGGCTCCCGGCCCCGACGGCATCACCAATAAGGTGATGAAACTCCTACCCATATCCATTTTACACCTACTGGTAATAATCTACAACGAGGCCATATCCAAAGGCACCTTCCCGAACACCAGGAAGGAAGCCGACATCATAGGGATTCTCAAGTCCTCGACACATCCAACCGATCCATCACGCAACCGGCCCATAAACCTACTCAAAGTCTTAGGTAAGGTATATGAAAGGCTTCTCCTCGCTCACCTAAAGGACTTCATGCTGTCCCGAGGGCTACCAATCAATGAGTAGTTCGGGTTTCGCACCCAACACTCATGCACACATCAAGTACACCGCATCACGGAGCACATTCTCAGTAAATTTATTTAGGACTACCAAACTGGGGCACTTTTCTTCGACGTGGCGAAAGCTTGGACAAGGTCTGGCACAACGGGCTCATATATGTACAAACTATATTAGCTCGGTGTGCCAGATCGACTCGTACTTATCATACGAGATTTTCTCCGAAATCGAACCTTTCGTTACCACGTCGAGGGAACGCGTTCCGAGGTTCACCCCATTTGTGCCGGAGTACCACAAGGCTCTGTTCTAGGTCCTATTTTATACACACTCTACACCAACGACATACCGCGCACTCGCTGTGTAGAGCTAGCCCTTTTCGCCGATGACACCGGCCTCTATGTGTCTGAGTTCAAACCAGACGCTATTTGTAGACGCCTAACATCTGAAGTGTAGAATCTGCAGCCAACACCTTAGGGAAATGGTTACGGAAATGGAGGATCCAGGTTAATCTCACCAAAAGTGGAGCCATGTACTTCTCTCGGCGCAACAAAACGCCACATCCCTCAACTATAGAGTTATTTGATCGTCCAATCCCTGGGAAAAGACAGTCAAATACTTAGGCGTCAAATTAGATGTAAGACTCAAAACTACTCGGTTACTCAATAAAAATAGCAAAATGTCCCTGCGTAATAAAATTACACTATACAAAGCGTGCATCCGACCCATATTGACATATGCAAGCCCCGTCTACGCGCATGCCTCCCCGCGTCACATTCATCGACTTCAGGCAATACAAAATCGTTTCATGCGCAAGGCTGCGCCGTGGTTCTTGCGTAACGAAAATCTACACATAGATCTTGAGCTGCCGACCATAGCTCAGTACCTGAAGCAGGCTTCCCGCCGATATTTCGATTCTGCCGTCATACACTCTAACCCTTTGATTGTAAGTGCCTCCACTTACAGTAGGTTGGTGGGAATTGTAATGTAATAGAAGAGTTTAGGCAACATTTTGCAGAATGGCTCGGTAGCGATAGTCAAAACATCGACGATGCCCTACAGTTTTGAAAGTTTAAGCTGTTCGCTCCTATACGGCTATCTAATCTTACAACGGTAATTACAGTAAGTATGGAAAATAATTTAAAGATATTGCATAGTATAATCGTCCAATAAAAGCAAAAAGAAGGATCTCAAGTAATTCAATGGTTAGTGAAACCACACAACATACCACATTAAGTGAACCGAGCTTCTGATCCAGATGCCTCTGTGCCCATCTGAAGTCAGCTGAAAGCGGCAAGAACTGCCTTAATCCGACGCCATCCAATATCGCTTGCCAAGAACAAGAATTCGTCGGTGCATATTAATTAATATGTTCGATGAACTTTTCGTATCGCCACAATGATCTAATCAGTGCTTTAAATGGATTTGTGAAGTGTTATGTACACATACGTTTACAAACAAAGGATACACGTAAAATTATATTTTTAAATTATAGGAACATAATCTTTATTATTTATTAATTTATAGCCTATACAGAAACTGGATATCTTTAAACCTTAGAACCCGGTCGCTAAAACTTATTTATAGGTTAAATCATAAAGCCATGAAAACAAAAAAAAATACATGTCTGATACATATAGTGATTTGAGAACTATATTCACTGCGTGATAGCTAATTGTGGCTACTTAAAACGAGATAATAATATTTCTGGTTGATGGCGGTTCCAAGGAGCGACTGACTTCATCGAAAAGAATGCCTCAACGAAATGACCATGCTACAAATTGATTCTCATTTCTGTTAATTAATTTTTACTCATGTAACCGAATATGTAAGGACAATATTGGTGTTCATATATTGTAAGGATCCATATTAATGTCTATTTAAATAAATGAGTTTTTGCATTGTGCTGATAATAATAATGGCTTTTGTTATTAACGATTGATTACATTCAATTTTCCTTGTTTATACTGCTTCTACTGGGTACCTGCAAGGATGTGCAGCGCGAAATGTGTGTGATATACTCGCCAACAGGAACCCTTGATTTAAGTTAACTTTGGTGAAAAAGGTATCAACGAAGGGAGGCCCTTACGCTGAATCGAGGAATACTATCTATGCGAAGTTTGGCAGAGCTAGGTAAAAAACACCTTCCTCGTTCATATTACGACCTTCGCTATGCAACTTTGTTCTGATCGAAATAGACACGGTTTCGTAGTTTAGTTTTACCCTTACTGACCGACTATCTACCTCGCATATCTCTGGTACAAAGACAGTCTAAGGTCCCTCATCAACTGGAGGTATTCTATATTATTATATGATCGATACGACACTGACGACAAGAGTGCAAATCAATTTAGGCTAATCGGACTATAGATTTGCTTATAATTATTGTTATTATTATTTAATAATTATTATAATTTATATATGAATATTAATCATATGTTATACGTATAATAAATTTGAGCAAAGTAACAGCCTATATATAAATGCCACTGTTGGGCATAGGCCTATCTAGATTGGGTTGCATAGCCCCCTACGCCGCGGATTACTATGCGGATTGGCGGACTTCTCGTGAACTATATATTATAACTTTTTAGGTTTATAACTAATAAAAAGATAATACATAAACAAATTATAAAAATGTTGCGAAAGATTAAGGTCTAATCAAAGGCTGAAACGGTGGCTTGTGTTATGAAAATGTTGGTAGTAGCGAACACATTGAAATATTAATTGATTAAACACGCAGCAGTACAAGTAATATGTGGGCTTACCATTCTTGGTATTAGATATTTACACTTACATCCTTTTTAACTGCAAGCATTAAACATATTTTGTTTAGTTCTTAAGTTTAGTCTTAAGATTTTCCAATAGATGTCTCTGTTTATTTAATGATGAATTGATCTATATCTCGTTACGATTTCTCATGAAGGCAATGGATTGACAATGTACTGTAATAGTACATAGTTGCTGTATGTATTTAGTGGAACTAAATTGCCTTTCATAAAACTAACAATTTTCTGTAATAACAATACTTTGTCTTACGAAATATTAAATAGAATGTACACGTTCATAAATAGAGTAATAAAACAAAGAGAAGTTACTGCTTATCCTGCAGCGTTTGAATTCATTAAGCGCGACTGGGGTCCCCAAACTAGAGAGCCACGGGTGAGACTTAGCGGACGACATATAACGCCGTCTGGCCGTATTTCGACCACTACAAATTCAGTGGTCAGTATTGAAAACTATGTCATCCTATAAGGGTTCCGTATTTTCATCAGATTTATGGAACTTTAAATAGACAGATAATTTATGTTAGCAGACAAACAATTCATTCATCTCATGACCTTGCAAACATTGTCAAAAAGGCGTCAGGTGTCTTTTTTTTATTACATTGAGAGTAATAAACGAGCATACAGTTCACCTGATGGTAAGTGATTCCTGCGGCCCATGACATCTACATACATCTTTGACAAGGAATCATAATGCAGATGCGCTGTTACCCTGGAGGACTGAGATGGAATTCCTCGTTACCGGTAATAAATCTCCGAATCCCTACACTCACCAGACGAAACACAGCAGCATTATGCTGTTATTTTACTCTAGTATTCTGTGAAGGCCTGGTCCTACTCCGGTCGAGCTGACCCATTCATGCTGCAGCTAGAAACAATCTGCTGAGTAGCTCTACCACTGAATTGACCACATTTTAGGCCATAATGCTCTACCTATCCAACGGTCCCGGAGGGTAGTAGTAAAGTAAACTTGTGCTCTGTAATAAAATAATATATCGATATGAATTTGACTATGCTCCGGCACTACAGTCTTATTCTAGAGTCGATTCCTATGTCCAGTATTCAGAGACTATGTATGACATGCTTGATCCTGTGTCACCTGCATTCATCGACTTCTCGAGAACTTGGATTGGTCGTCGTACCATCTAGCGAGGGGCCGACTGCCAGTCGGACGTTAACACTCCAAAATCTTTAGCTACCTGGTACATCGATGCCATGCGATTGACAAATTAATATATCATAACACTTAATTGTAATAATTTACTTACATTTGTAATCATGTAAATAGGATATTATGTATTCGGACTTTGTAAGTTTTATGTTTTACCTTATAGCTAGTTATTGCAAAAGAAGTCGTTAACTGTTGTAGAAGATTTTTTAGTATTTTACCTTTTCATGTATTTAGTGTTGTGATGCGCTGAGATGTCAAGGGATTGTTTTGTTTTCATTTATCTATTAATAATAGTATCTTTCTCTAGTACAACGGATTGTTAAAATAAGTTAAGGTTAATATTGTTAAGAAGGATTTTGAGGTTTTATGTATTATCAGATCAGATAGAAAGCAAATAAATAATATTTGCACAAAATGAATAAATTGCAAGCAATAACTTGGCGGTGATAAAATAAAACGTTTTAAAAATATGATTTTTATACAGGATCGCTTTTTTTCCGTCCCATCATCAAAGGTAGTACTATCGTCTGTCTTCGTTAATACCCAGTATATACATATATATATATATATATATATATATATATATATATATATATATGTATATGATCAAGAGCTTTCGTTTTGCAGATATTTAACTAGAATAGCTATTCAAATGGTATTTGTTATTTAATGTGATTTTGATATGTTAACGCGTGTGCATCTTGAATCTTGGATAAATAAAGGACAAGAAGCAGTTATAAATGTCTATCAGTGAATTGTGTGTTTGATTGTCACACTAAAAGACACAAAAATAGTGCTCACATGAGACATACTTATTTTTAGTTTTTTTTCTTATTGTGTTATAATTTTCAAATGTTTCACGATTCTAGTAGAGTACAGGAAAGTCATCGAGGATATCGTTTTAAACAGTCCACAGCATGAAGTCAGCTAGATTGACTCTTGAAATTTATGCGTCGATACCAAGAATTTTTAGAATCCTCGTGGCATTGAGCTTATTCAAATTGTACTAGATAAGATACAAGGTAAGAGAAGGTTAACCACCGCAAGTGTGTGCTCGTAGATGTTACAACTTATAATTAATAGTCCAAATAACATTAGGCCAATTTTGGCGTGCAAATATTTAAGGTTAACTAAAGTTAATTAATTTTAATTTATAATAATTTTAACTAAATAAATTATAATAATTAATCAATCAAATTTCTAGTGAAGCAACCTGGTCAGGGCTCTTGTTAATAAGAGGATACTTTTCACTTGCCTCTCTAAACAATTTGTTATTTTATATTGTGATAAAGCTTGAAACACATTTTAAAACTCATAACATGTTGCACTTAAACTTCGAATGTTACAAAAACTTCACTAGTAGCTGGGATGAGCTAAAAATCGATATAAATTTACGTGCGTATAGATCAAAAACAGTGTCGTCACAAATGCAGCTCTGTTAGTTGTGATAATGTATTGACGTACGTAAATTTATTTAGTTTTTTTACAAATATTATCAATGTGCTCCTTCAGGTTTTCGAACTCCTCAGAACACTCCCCATGGTAAATTCGGTAAAAAATGCAAAGAGATGAAACATCTCTTCGTCACGCCAGTGAATCAAGCCGATTGGAAAGTACCTGGTCATCAACGATTCGAGCTGCTCTCCGTTAAATGCGGTTTTGTCGCCCCAATCTGAAACTTTGTTTAACAAAGTGTCGACATAAGACTTACGCCGACGGGGAGAAACCTAACCAAAACCTAACCTAACCTAAACCTAACCTAAACCTAACCTAACCTAAACCTTACCTAACCTCACCTAACCTAACCTATACCTAATCTAACCCTAATCCAAACCTTACCTAAACCTAACCTAACCTCACCTAACCTAACCTAAACCTAACCTAAACATAACCTAAACCTAACCTAAACCTAACCTAAACCTATCCTAAACCTAATCTAACCTAAACCTAACCTAAACATAACCTAAACCTAACCTAAACCTATCCTAAACCTATCCTAAACCTATCCTAAACCTATCCTAAACCTATCCTAAACCTAACCTAAACCTGAGTTAGTTTTTCCCCAGAATAGAAAATCAATAATATGCAAACAATGCCCTGTTTTGAAATCAAATTCTGGACTCGCAACCCAGCAGTCAGTTTCTTTCAATTAGCTTTAGGCATTTGGTCATTTTATTGGCAATATATCATCATATCATCACAGCTTGTAAGTATTCTATTCTAGGGAAATTCTATTTATAAGCCTTATACGCCTCTTTAGCTGAAAGATTGGCATCTACGGAATGTTTATAAATGGTACGAACAACCAGTAGAAACTAGTCGTGGATTACCATACCATTACCATTACCATGTTGCGACGAAAAGTTTGGATGTGACCAAGGAAAGACTAACTTTTTCTATAACATCAACGTAAAAAATCGACGCAGCAACCTTTAACAAATAGGTAAACGGTGCACCCGTAACGTAGTTGTTACTAGTTTAAAGCAGCTAATAAATAATTGCATATCCAACATTATTCCAAGTAAACTAATATTTGCTTATATTATTCCAATCTTCATGCATTTATTTGTCTGGAGTAAAGAGATGTGGTCACATAATAAGCACGGCACGGAGTGAAACAGGCTCATGGTGTAGTAATTTGCATTATTTGCAAGAAAATATTCATTACATCAATAAGGAAGAGTAAGAAAAAATTACCAGGACTAGGAAAGAACTACATTTACTTTAATACAATAAACAGTTTTTTCTAATCACACGAACTCGCCCAGAGTGCTAAAATGAAATGGCGGTTATTTTTTTTATTTTAATTATTGTCAACATAGCTCACAGCATGTAAGATTAATATTACATAATCTACCATTATTATATATTATATAAAATATATAATATCATTATATAAGTCAATTACGAACATATACACATAAAACTTAAATATAGGTGAGGTTCCATTATAGATTGTTTAGAATTATATCAGTGTAGAAGAGGAGGTTGGAACACGTAGTAGCATAATGCTGATGTGTTTCTGGTGAGTGTAGGGATCCTCGTCACGAGTGATAAAGGTCTCCTTATTACTCATGACGAGGCATTTCATCTCACTCCTCAAGGGTGAAAACCCATCTGCATTTGATTGATTCCTTGTCAAGGAATGAAAAATGAATGTAGATGTCATGGGCCCATAGGAATCACTTACCATCCACCATCAGGTGAACTGTGTGCTCGTTTGTTACTCTCAATGTAATAAAAAAAGTGTAACTGAATGTGAGTTGTGAGTGAGTTTTCAGTAAATGTAGATGTGTCAGTTAGAAAATATATTTATGTATTAGTGTTAAGGAGTGATTTATTTCATTTAATTATGTGAATATTGTCGGGTCAATCTTTGTGAGTCTTGCGATACGATGTGAGGCCTACCTGTCATATTTTCTTTTTTTTTTGCATGATAAGATAATATATGTGTTAATTATTTAAAATCCCAGATAATGTCAATGTAAAATGTAAAATCTTTGATCTTTTTCATCGCCTACGGTACTTTTTTAATACCACAACCCGACAACCTAGGAGTTAAGTCTGAGTGGTCACCTAATTAAGGAAATATTAATAAACTATTGTATTCGACGACAATTTAATTACTCATTGATTTACTTATTTGCTTGGTAATAACGAGTTGTTATCAATATAAACCACCTTGCACACCGTCGAGTGTGTGGTTTTTGTCGTTCAGCCTTGTAATCGTTAACTGAGTCGCTTTGTAACCGAGCCCCTTTTCTTCTTCAAGGTTTAAGGCTTTTTAGAGGTCTAACACCCTAATGGTATTCAGCTACAGAAATTAGAGAGATGCGGTAATGTATATAGTGAGCGCCGAGTCGTGCTAGCATCGTATGGTGACAAAAGCACACAGCTTACCCGATGGTAAGTGATTCCTTCGGATACCCACATTTTCCTCCATAACGAATGATAATGCAACCACGTCATCTTACCTGATCTAAGATTGAATGCTTTGTTATCAGTAATAAAGTCTACGGTTGGATTCTTTCACCAGAGGAAACATAGTAGCACTAAACCACTACTTTACGTTAGTATTCCGAAAAGCTCAGTCCCAGTCAGTAGGGTGGCACCTATTCGTACCACAACAAGGTCATCAACGAGGCGTACCTCTACCAATGAAAAGCCTATGTCAGTTAAGCTTTTATGGACACAAACAATTCACATTGTATGTACCTAAACGACAAGACTATTTTAAATTGAAACTTATTTCAATTAGCTTTTGATAGCCTTATAATATTCCACCATTAGTTATTTAAACAAAAAAAAAATATTTAAGTTAATTAAAAGTTATTTATTTTATAATTAAATAAGTAAGAATTGAGGTGTATCCGCCACGTCACGGACCAGTACTCGATGCTTGTCGCGACACACTATACGAAACACAACAAAGAATAAGGTCAGGAAACGCTATCTGTAGGAATTTTAGTGGACTATCCGCGGTCTAGCCGACCCATTCTTTTCCTTTTATATAACACCCTTAGTATGTAAAAGCAGCAATAATATTTTTTTTTGATAAAAAGTTAATAAGATAAAAGGTAGTAAGGTATAAATTAATACAGTTCACTTGATGGTAAGTGATTCCTTCGGATACCCACATTTTCCTCCATAACGAATGATAATGCAACCACGTCATCTTACCTGATCTAAGATGGAATGCTTTGTTATCAGTAATAAAGTCTACGGTTGATTCTTTCACCAGAGGAAACATAGTAGCACTAAACCACTACTTTACGTTAGTATTCCGAAAAGCTCAGTCCCAGTCAGTAGGGTGGCACCTATTCGTACCACAACAAGGTCATCAACGAGGCGTACCTCTACCAATGAAAAGCCTATGTCAGTTAAGCTTTAATGGACACAAACAATTCACATTGTATGTACCTAAACGACAAGACTATTTTAAATTGAAACTTATTTCAATTAGCTTTTGATAGCCTTATAATATTCCACCATTAGTTATTTAAACAAAAAAAAAATTATTTAAGTTAATTAAAAGTTATTTATTTTATAATTAAATAAGTAAGAATTGAGGTGTATCCGTCACGTCACGGACCAGTACTCGATGCTTGTCGCGACACACTATACGAAACACAACAAAGAATAAGGTCAGGAAACGCTATCTGTAGGGATTTTAGTTGACTATCCGCGGTCTAGCCGACCCATTCTTTTCCTTTTATGTAACATCCTAAGTATGTAAAAGCAGCAATAATATTTTTTTTGATAAAATTAGGTATAAATTAATACAGTTCACTTGATGGTAAGTGATTCATGCGGCCCATTAGCTTTATCCTCGATATGAAATTGAATTCTACTCTACCCAGAATGAATGAGTCAATAAATAATACAAAAAAAAATTACATATTAAACAATACTTTTTGTTGAAAGACTTATTAATACCTCACAAACGAGCGCTTCCTCCTAATCCAACGAGCCATGTAGCGCTTATCTTAATATGACTTCATTTGACAACGGATTTACTTGACGCGGTAAATAATGTTCGACGCATACTAAAAATATATACAAAAACGCACTAGTATAAGAATGATAAAGTAAAATTTCAGCTTTAACATGCTGCGTCTGTCCGTTGAAACTGGCAGAAATCTCGTCGTAACTAGAAATAATAATTGGTGTAATTAAAAATTATTGTTTGTGTACTACTATAAGGGCGCGTTAGCGTTTATAAGTCGCAAACGCGGAGGCTTCGTGGCTTTATGCCGTTGACTCCTTCGCGGACCGCACGCGTTGTGTCGTTTCGCGTCTTGAATTACGATATCAAAAATATATATGCGGATAAAATATAACTGAACTAAATTTAAACATACGAGTATATAGACAATTGCAGTAGTTAATAATTCAACATTTTCTTTTTGCTCGTTGATTCGGTTTCGTAACAGTACTGTCTTAGTGTATTTGTTAAGTGATAATCATTTTTATCTTGTGTCTCCGTGATGTGATGGTTTCTAAATAATAAAAAATATCGGTGAGTACTGAGCATCTTATATTTTTATCATGCTATGATCTGTGAGTAAATGCTAAATTTATAAATAAATACTGTTTAGACTTATTTTGTCTGGAAAATTAAAATAAGGATGGGAACATTCTCAACTCAAAACTTATTAACTATTAACTTAAAGTTATTGTGCGTATATTTTATTTTTTTTAGCTCCAAAATGACTTATTTTTTTAAAAAATAATTTTAGCTTCAATGTTTAATTGTTGTGGCATTAAATGCTAAGTAGTAAGGTTATCTACCATATCTGATTTTATTATTTGTAAAGAATTATTAACGTTACTGAACAAATAAATATTTATTATTTGCATGGATTTCTTTAAGACCTATATTTATAGGTTTGGCTAGCACATAACAGGAAATCTTACTCTCTGAATCTTAATGTGTTGGTGGTGAGAATATTTAACTTGTTCTGGTCCTTGTTTTGAATCACACCAGATTAATAGAAAAAAAAATGCAAAAACTATTGCGAGAAAGTTAAGGCGGTACGGTTTACTCGCCTCCGTGTTTGGACCAAAACTCAGGTCACAATAACAAGTACTGTTTGGTTGGCGGACTAAAGATATCTTCCTCAAATTTTTGGAGGGGAACAATTATCATTAAATCCAACATGAAAATATTTGAATAGGATACAGAATTACAAGTATTAATGTACTATCATGAACTTTACAAATTAAGTTGTAATTAAAATATATTCTTCACATTTGGACGGAAGCACACTTATATTGATAATATTCTTTATTTTCAAAGTCAGTGGCGAGACTACATGGTTCGGGTGTATTGTAAGCTGATACTTTCTGCGTTTGAACGTTTTTCTTAAGTTTTCGTAAGTTATTTAACGGTCTAAATGTTTCTAACGATGGCGTTAAAATGCCTAACTTCGGTGCTATAGGCGAAATCTAAAATGGAGCGTGTGTATGCATGTGTTATTAAGTTAACCTCAAGAGTAAAAAAAGGTAACGTGCAATTTTTTCCAATAACAATCTCCCTAGCTTTACCATAAGTGGAAAGAATGCTAACTTGTATTCAATTCGTCGTTTTGTATAACGAGATATAATGATTGAAAATAAAGAAAAATAAAAAAAAAACGTTTAAAATGATCAAAGAAAATGTTTTTGAAATTAAAGAATGTAACTTTACGTATTACGATATTATAAAATAAGTTTTAAAATATATCTTAAGGACATTTGTAGAGTTGGTTTCGCCAGTTGCGCTGTTTAGAAGTATCCCATCATGAAATACTGACTGCAAGAAAGGGTCACAACTAATATTTAACATAAAAAAAATTAAATTTCCTACGTTGGTAATAAATAAAGATCTTTCTTATCATTTTATTTCACACCAGCGTTGATGACGTAATTAAAATAATGAGTAGCAAGTGATTCTTAGGCTAGTAATTAAATTAATAATTGAAGTAGCATTATACCGATAAGAATCTCATTGAGTAATTGGTTGGATTATTGTAGAAGTACCTGTGCTAATTGCACAGATAACAGCCCATGAACATCCATATAAGTATTACCAGTAAATGTCATCGGTCACATGACGGGTCAAAAGTAATTTTCAGTCGTACACGGCTATTTTTTTTCGGAAAACGGTCAGTTAAATTGAGTTGGCTGTAAAACAACAAGGCACGCACGCAAAGCGAATTAATGTAAAAGATCATTTAAAAAATCTAGAAGAAACGTTTCTTTTACTGGTAAAAGTAAAAGTAAAAGTAAATGTAAAAGTAATTCATACTATTAGTTGAAAATACAGCAATTTTTTTAAGAATCTTTGAGCATAATTGTATTTTTTTTCTATTGAAAAGCAGTTATAAAATTATTCAAGTATTTTAATTTGTATAAAATGTTTTGAATATCAATCCATCCCTAACTGGCATTGCCATTTTAGATTCTCCCTTCTCCTACAAACAATAACTGTAGGGCAGTTATTTGTTCTACAAGCTATGTGGCCAACCTAATGCCATGACAAGTTACCGATCTCTGTTTTTCTTGTAGAATGGTGCTTTCTAGCAATTTATTGGGAGGTATGTGGACAACGGTGAGCTAATTATGATTATAAGGCTTTCTCGTGTCGTCTTACCATCTATCACGTCTATTTGAATGAAGGTGTATAGATTATTATGGTCAATATTCTACACATATTTAAGAGAAAACAAAGCTACTGTGCTTCATCTGGTGGTTAATAAAAATTGAAGGTCCATAACTGTCGCAAAAGCTCTAATTATTTAAACTTGGGGTTGACAATACACCTACCGTAATATTAGTATTACCACCAGGTACATGAACTGTGCATATTTATACACATTTATAAGACGTGACAATATATCATCTACTAAACAGTGATAGAACAACGTGCTACATGAACGATTAATGACTTTGAGGTAATGATGTGGATTGGTGTGGTTCAGGTTCGTGCTTTGTGGCAATTCGTGGAGACAGTCTATGTCCAGCACGAGGTAAAGATGATAAAACAACCATATAAATTCTCTCCAATTCTGAGAGTAATATAATTTGTTTTGATACGGCAATAAATATATTACTAGGTAGCCTGCTTATTACTAAGTACGTTATTGCTTATTGACGTACTATCCTGATAACTGTTATATGTTTGTGAGTGGTTCTTTAACAAGAAATATATTGAATTCTGGCAAAGCATCAAAGTAATATTGGAACTATGTAAAATATTATTAGATCGACGTATGAATCATTCTAAATAGGAAGTTACAGAATTTGTTATACAAACCTTACGTGTGTTTACGTATTGGAATATTTTTGTATCCGCATATCTATAAAAGATCAGATGAGCTTTATTACAACAGTATTTTTAACATGGTAGCTTTTAAATTAAAATTGGTTTTAGCATAAACAGGTATTGCACAAATAGGGGAAGGATCACGTTTCAACCGAATACCAGCGTGAAATAATTGATAGGGCGAGAAAGAAACCGTGGCCACTAACACTCGAATCGATATGAACCGTCCTAGTAATAAGAAGTAATAACGCATCTGATTTTATGTAGATATATCTCGAGTGCCATCAATATCTTAGCATACTTCCTACTATGAGCAAAAGTGCATTTAACCGTTATTCTTTTCGGTAGTAAGAGATATACCACTGGTATTGAATAATTTAGAATAACTAAAGCAGCGGTAGCGTTTTGACAGCGTTGCAGCTAATTTCTAGCGGCTACACGAATGGGTCGGCTTGGGTGATAAAGAACCACGTCATTGCAATATACTCGTGCCTGCGTCAAATATTTCACATAGCGCTGCGCTTGCCGTACGGTGAGTGTAGGGAAACGGGCACCCAAGTAATTGGTAGTGTGACATACATTATCAGAGGTAAAAGGCGTTGAGAAAACTTGAATCGGGTTATATTGAGGATCGATGTAGGTAATAATGTAGGGCGCAGTTGTCACTAGTTTATGTTGTTTTATTACATTGAGAGTAACAAACATTCCTGCGGCCCGTGACATCAACATTCATCCTTGACAAGGAATCATAATGCGGATGCGTTGTTACCCTTGAGAACTGAGATGGAATTCCTCGTCACCAGTAAAAAAGGTTTTCGGATCCCTACACTCACTAGACGAAACACAGCAGCATTATGCTGCTATTTTACGCTGGTATTCTGTGAGGGCGTGGTCCTACCCCGGTCGAGCTGATCTATTCAATCTGCAGAAACAAACTGCAGTGTAGCTCTACCACTGTAACGATCTGTTATCTGATAAACTCTTGTTTGTCACTTTAGTTTTAGGTGAAAATGTTCTAAGTCGTTGCATCTTTGCAGTTATAGTTCATTACATGTTCGTAGACGCCTAAATGAAAGCAAATAATAAATACAAGTCGTCGAAATATAATAAAAATAAAATAAACAAGTGTATCAATTCACAGTGAGCCTTCATGGTACTCTGCCAAATGTCGCCAAATATACCATCACTGAATTTAATCTAAAAACTACTTAATTACTACATCCGTCCTGTGCCAAAGGAGCACATAATTTACCTGGAGGTAAGCAGCTAATAACAAATTGGCTGCCTCGGTCTTGGCGTGATTCAATAAATCTCTCTAAACCATTCAATTCGGCATCTTTTACCTCCTCTTGCTCGTGACATGGGTTCACGGAGGACGTGGATATCTCAAATCGAGTTCTGCATTTTACAGTTGCTAATGTTTATACCTTAGCTGAATGAATATTTATCGAATACAGGAATACAATTATTTATACTAAAAAACATCTCCATAGCGAAACAGAAAAGTTATATCATTCAATAATATGATATAAATCATCTTGTTTATTATCTAATCTAAACAATAGTTGCTAGGCCAGTCAAACCCATTGGGTGGGAATATAAACATTTAAATACTATTAATTTATTTAACAACACATTTTATTTTTAATAGACTATTGTTTTGTTTAGCTCGCGTACGCCTTTTCGACTATCTTAAAAATATGTAGTATTATATAATTCTTTTAATGTCACTGCTGACTCAATCTCACTACTGAATATTCGTCAACCATGATTTCCTCCTGGCAGGGTGTCTCTTGCTTTACTCAGTAACTGCACAACATATTGTATCTGTTTCATGTTTATATGTAGATAAGAGTGGATCTACATCAAATTAATCCAGGTTGTTGTAGATCACTCACTCTTAATATGTTATTACATAGTAAGTAAAGGCTAAGGGTGCGGTCTGCAAGACTTAAGGCGCGAAACGGGCACAAGCAATTAATTTATATATAATAAGTTAGAGTGGTCAACGGGAATTTTAGTAACGTCAATAGTAGTACTAGTATTCTTTAAAAAAAAATGTACAGTCAACTTGGCTACTTATGCAGCTTTTACTGCAGGATAACGGCCTATATTTTTTGATTCAAAGATTGGAATCGCATATTGTTGTATAAAAAAATGTACAGTCTACTTGGCTACTTGTGCAGCTTTGACTGCAGGATAACGGCCATTTTTTTGTATCAAAGATTGGAATCGCATATTGTTGTATAAAAAAATGTACAGTCTACTTGGCTACTTGTGCAGCTTTGACTGCAGGATAACGGCCATTTTTTTGTATCAAAGATTGGAATCGCATATTGTTGTATAAAAAAATGTACAGTCAACTTGTCTACTTGTGCAGCTTTGACTGGAGGATAACGGCCTATATTTTTTGATTCAAAGATTGGAATCGCATATTGTTGCATAAAAATATGTACAGTCAACTTGGCTACGTGTGCAGCTTTGACTGCAAGATAACGGCATTTTTTTTGTTACAAAGATTGGAATCGCATATTGTTGTATATAAAAATGTACAGTCAACTTGTCTACTTGTGCAGCTTTGACTGCAGGATAACGGCCATATTTTAGTTTCAAAGATTGGAACCGCATATTGTTTTGATCGAAAATAGACTGCAACCTCGGCGCCCAGGTCTGCAATAGGTTTTTGACCAAGATAACATACATACAATACTTTATATTACTAGGTCGATCTTTTTGCCATCCCCGTATAGCGATCTTCTTAACTACTTATGATATGAAGGCGATTTATACGAAAAAGTCTCTAACAATACAAACAGTTGTCACTTAATCATACTTAACATTTTTGTTTACTCATTAAGAAATAACGATGAGGATCCCGTCAATAGTTTATAGAGATATACAAGAGCACTCAACGTTATTTTTGTATGCTGGCATTTTGTGAAAGCATGGGCCTCCACTGATATTGTTATCACTTCTGGTAGACTTTATCTATTTATATTAATGCAATTTGGCCCTAATCAAAAAACTAGAGCCGTGTCGTTACTTTAGCAAACAGAGATGGCATTGACCGTCTGTGAGGCGTGTCGACCATCTGCTTTTTTTCGGGCGTTCCGAACAGTACAAAGTATCGAAACGTCTTTTGTTTTCTCTGTATGATCTGATGCGAATTACTTAAATGTTTGTTATAGTCGCCAGTGTAATGTGTACAATTCATATCTCTGGAATTATATAATTTTCTGTCATAATTTAAAACGATATATACGATGATATCGTTGCATCCTCTAAAAAATATAATATATAATAAATAAATTCGGTCGTGATGTGCGATGTTGAAACCCAGCAGTTGGTGTTAAATTCAGTAAAAAATGCATAGAGATGGTTACAAATACGAGGTTGGTCTGAGACCTTGCATGTGCATCATGACTCTTTGTTGGGGATGCATGTAGGCGTTTATGACGTACCAGTATAAAGATTCTTAATTAAATGTTAAAAAAATTTATTTAACATTTAATAAAGAGAAAAATTGTATGAAAGAAATCGTTTAGGAGATAGATATCATCTTCAATAATAAACTGTCCTTGATTCTAATTCTTAACCGTATAGTATTGAAGGCGATTATGACGAGATCTAGTTTCGATACGTCGTAATACGAGTATATATAATTATTTTCTGACCTTACTTCTAGTATATTTATATACACTACATCAACCTAGGGAAGCAGCGGGTGATTGCTTTTATTCTATTCGTTTATTCTTGCGCATTGTCTGACAAATTAAGAAAAGTATAGTAATATTTATATCATAAATTATTGATAATTTATTTTTCTGGAATATTCCTGTTTCACGGCACAACTTCCTAGGGGAATACACTCACACTGAATGCTGGTATTCTAAATATTGTGTACCAAAAACTAGTAAAAATTCAGCTTATCGGTGCTGTGTTACGCACAGTAGTATGTGAAATAAACTGGAGATTCAATTGGTGGTAAACAGTCATGTTCCATCCGTAATGTGAGACGAATCCTGGCTAGATAGATTAACATCTCAGTCTTTTGAGAGGTCGAGGTTAATGATTTTATTTTGAAGAACGTGAGAGGTTTGATATGTCTTTTATTATTTTTAGACGTTAATACTCTAAGGTAAGCGTTAGAGTATTAACGTAAGAGTAATTTTGATCCGTAGGTTACAAGAAATTTAGAAAAAATACGTTTTCTCTAGTAGGACTTTTGATGGTCGTGAAGCAATCTGTACAAATTGTTGGGTTTCATTTGATTGTAGTACTTTTTATGTATCTATATTTCAAATTGTATATTATATCTGTACCTTAACTACGAGCCCCTTAAGTTAAATAACTTAATTTAAATTAATATATTTTAAAGTCATTTTATAAGTGGTTCAATTTAATTATATCAATGTATGTATTAAGTCGAATATGAGTTGCGCGGTATTCGCTTAAACTCCTGTTTTTATTACGCTGATTAATTCGACACTAAACACGTAAGTTGTATATTATTACCTAATTATATTGTTATGATTAAGTTATTATATTATTATTAAGATAATAAACAATTGTACATTTATTAAATAATGGTTAGATATTCGTAAAAATAATAAGGTAATTATATAATTGTAAACATTTACATTGGTAGAGTCATTCTGCGGTCTGTGGCAAAATATAGCTTTAGAATGAATTGGTCACCGCGATCGAGGAACTATCATGCTTTCATGGAATACCCGCGTAAAATAGGGGCTTAGTCAACACCAGACACGTAGACGTTGGTATGGTGAGTATAACAATCGGGAAAACGTGTAACGAGGTTTGGAATAGAAGAACTTTCCTGGGCGGCAGGGATTAGCTTAAGATAACCTGTTTTTTTATTAATTTCATTTTAGCCCTGAAAACTACTGAATTATACATTTTCGAAATTGAGAGGCTGTACTCCCGTGAGGTATGCATCAAATAACCAATCATGTAAGGGTGTAACTTGTCTTTACGCCTAATTCTCCGGTAGTGTAATGAGAATGGGAGACCAGCTCGTGTTTTCTGCCGCATATTCTCCGAAATGTATTCTATTGAAAACCAAAATTCATTCTACTTTACACCGACGAACGACACTGTTAGGTTGGACTCCAATAATCCTTTTCGCACGACTCTCCACTGAGTCCAAGGTTGGTAATATTTTACTGTACCAGCCCACAGATCGCACCAGTACTTCATACAAGAAAAGACTGTTTGAATTTTGAAATTGAAAAGAATGTTTTATTGTATGTAGAAGCTTTCTAGGGACTGTTAATGTCTTGGACTCAATGGTCCACTCAAAGTCCATATCCAACGAATATCCATGTCATTTGAATTCGCAGAAACAGGTGCTAGGTCCCGAGATTAATAAAATTAAATTCTACGTCAGCCAGCTGTAAAACATTCTAAGATAAAAGAAGAGAATTTGAAAAGTTAAAATTATATAATTTCGTAAAAATTAGAGTCATACAATTGCTTACTACAATTGAAATGGTCATGTATTGGATTAAACCACTGGCAATTAGACGTAAATAGTGCGTGGATACGTATTTTTTTTAATTATACTAAAATTTTTGTGGGAACTAAACATTGTATTGTACTTATGGTATTTGATGGTCCTGTTGCCAATTTTCCTCAAATTACACGGACGATTATTTAGAAAATGTGTTTTCAACACTTAGCGTAATAGGTTTGGGTATTTTTCTAACAGCCTTGAAGTTATATACACTTTTGCGCGTCCTAACCATTGGGGATTTATATATATATATATATATATATATATATATATATATATATATATATATATATATATATATATATGTTGGATTTTATTTATATAGGAACAATTATGTTGTTAGAAACATTTTATCAAGTCTGTTGAAAATTTAGGAAAAAGGGATTAAAAAGATTGATAATGAGAGTGTGTGATGTGAGAGTGTTAACTTTGTTTAATTAGATCACACTATACAAAAATAATCACACAGATGAAATTTTAAAGCAGATACAAAGAATATTATAGAGCGATGGTATATTATTATTATATAGGTCGCCACGCACTATACGGGAAATATTTAT
The DNA here is from genome assembly GCA_029286865.1 of Teinopalpus imperialis. Classification (NCBI taxonomy): domain Eukaryota; kingdom Metazoa; phylum Arthropoda; class Insecta; order Lepidoptera; family Papilionidae; genus Teinopalpus; species Teinopalpus imperialis. Next base: position 5,528,580 of record JAGSMU010000021.1, read on the forward strand.
GTACCACAGAATTTTTAACATCTCTTGTTTTATTTTTTCCGTATTTAGGTTACTTTCTTTATAGAAGAGCTTTCTTATTATCCAAAAAAAACAAACAACTACTACATACTGTCATGTCATATCACAGTAAACGTGTTTTAATAACTATCTAATGACATTGTGTTATATCGTCTGGGGTAATTTAGCAACATTACCGCATACTTTGCCCCTTTGATGAAACATCATGATGAAAATAATCTCAATTAATTTTAAGATATACATATCTATTAAAACCGTTTTATAATTCAATATTTCTCAAGTTTATCGTAAGTCGGTTTTCTTACTTTTGTCGTGGATAGCCTTGAACTGTTGATTCATCTCATTATTTAAATTTGTTTTCATTGAACGTTATCATATTTGCAGTTGAAAAGAAAATAGGTTTTTTTTTATTATTACGTTGAGAGTAACAAACGAGCACACAGTTCACCTGATGGTAAGTGACTCCTGCGGCCCATGACATCTACATTCATCCTTGACAAGGAATAATACAGATACGTTGTCATCCTTGAGGACTGTTTTGGAATACTTTGTCACCAGTAATAAAGGTTCAGGTTTGTCTTTGCGGCTTTTGTGTCATCGCTTATTCATTTCATGTAAATTACAATTTTCGTTTCAAGATTTAAAGTACGAGTAAACCCGAATCCTAAGTCATTGTGAATTCTAGTTTATGCAAATTTAATAATTGTGAAAGGATTTAGGTGTCATGATTATAATTAGGCAAGTATATTTTCTTTCAAGATCAATAAAGGTATAAACAAAATATTACTAACGAAATACTGATATGAATAAAGTCTTCCCAATTTTTCTATATTTGCAAGAATACTAAACAGGAAATATAAACGCACGATCAATCATTGTCGAACTGCATTTAGTGAGTAATCATTACTTGCTTACATTATTGTTTCGTTAATAATGTTGCCATAAATATAATACATTTCTAAAAATTATTAAAAATGATGACGGGTTAAGTGGTGCTAAATTAAAGCAAATTAAACAAATATATATATATATATATATATATATATATATATATATATATATATATCAAATTATACATATATTGACATCAAAATAATACGTAATAAATATAAATAATAATACATACATAACAATATATATATATATATATATATATACACATATATATATATGCACACATATATATATATATCCATATACATACACATAAAAACACAAATAACAAGAGGAAAAATACATATCAGATGTTATTTGCCTTTAAATAATGTTGTCGAAGAAGAGATTTAAAAGAAACTTTATTGGGTGCATTCTTGACATTACCCGGATATATATATGAATAGATTTATTTTTAAGTTTAAATTGTGTTATATATAATTGTATTATGTATGTGTATATTTAAACTATTGTATATACTACAACTCAAACTAAAATATACACTTTCACTGGGACACACTGGGACACTCTTTTTCCATTTCAATTACAGTTCTTCAACAACAAACACAGTGTGCAACACGTAAATGTTGCACGCTATTTATTTATTTATTTAAACTTTAATTATAATATAATTTAACTTATAAAAGGGGATCCAAAGGGCGGACTTAATTTATATTTCCTGTTAGGGCATTCTCTACCAGTCAATATTTAATAATAATTAATCTGCTTTTGAAATGAGACCGTATTTGTAAGTTTAAAAATCTTTAGTACACAATAGTATTTTAAGCTCTAAATTATTACTTCTTATCAAGAGATGCTCGTGCTACACGAGTAGATTCGCTTGACCACACTTTCCGTAATACTAGTGGAAAATAGTAGTGCCCAGTGCTACCGTGTTTCATATGATGAAAGAATGAAATCGAAAAACTTATTATTGGCGGCGATTCATTCCTTCCTTAGGTACGATAACGAATCTGAATTATTCGGGATAAGGAGAATCGTGGAGGCACAGCAGAGCATATCGCCAATTTTTTTGTTCACGCAGGACCGCTGTCACCGAATTTGTATACTTTTCAATCCATTTTATATAAAGATTTCAATCAATTTAAAACATCGGTATTTTTTATAAATTTTTTTTAGTTATAAAAAAACCTTATTATAATAATTCTTTTATAAATACATATATTAGAATCGTAATCGCGCCGCGTAATTACTGCTGTAAAAGCGGTAGCATCAATGCCAACAACGCATAATAGCTCAAATAAAAAAGTTATCTAATGTTCCGGACATATCCGAACGTAAATAAGCGCTGTGAATAAAATGGCTGATGCTGATAAGGTTTTAACAGCTCGCTAATGTCACAATAATTAAAGTCTCTATCATTCCGTTGTATCTTACGTGTTTCGCTTTCAATGTGTGTTTAATAGATTAAATATTTAATAGTAGCCGTTGGTAAAATATCCGAGCATTGTATACTGACATGACATTAACTTTGGGTGTAGACAAAAGGCGTGATCTGACATAATAGATTAGGTGGTCTATGAAAAGACAATGCTTGGAATGCATAGAAGATCGCATGGGTGGTAGAGTTACACCATATGTCAATCAGCTTCAATTACTGGTGTCGAGATAGTCCATGTCTGTTAGCGACAAACGATAACGCACGTGTGATGAGTGAGCTCAGTATCGATCGTACTGTGTGCTCTTTTGTCACATTTTATTTCATAAAAAAAGGTGTCGTTTAAATAATTGTACATATGTTATTCGGAAACTTCATAAGCGTGATTTAGGACTCTGTGATTTATACACACAGAGTAATAATGAAAGAGTAAAAAGCGTAGCGTCAATAATAGCGAAGATAAAATTCATAATTCAACGGCGGTAATCATTCGAACATTATTGTCACAGTAGTTTAGTAACGATGCGGCTTGATTCCGACATAAATGGGACTACTCCGTACCACCGCACCCTCATAGAACTCTATCGCGAAAGCGCAGTATAATGCTGTTTTCGTATGGTGATTGTTTGGTGAGCCAGTTACTGGCAACGCATTCTATCTAAGATGTCAGGGGTAACAACACATATATGTGTCTTAAGTCTTAATTAAAGCGTCAGTAGACTAATGGTTTACGGTCTGCGAAACTTAAGGTCGTAGGTTCCACTCCGACATTCTACTATTGTCGTTAATCTAACGTCATAGCACAAGCATTTTTAGCTTAGTTGGAGTGGTCAACCGTAACATTAGTAAAGTTAATAGCATTGCTAATATTTTTTTTTTTAAATATAGTAAATACTGTAAAATAATGTATAAGATTGGAAAGTAGTCGATTATATAAGTATAGAGTATAGAGTTCGTGCTACACAAGGGTATTGGAGCATAGTTCGCCCAACAGCCCTGCTGTGTGCTAATCCTTAAGCTAAGGACTCCACATGTTTCCGATATATATTTATTTAATTTATACCAAAATAAAATACACGCCGAACGCTTATCAGCAACGTTTGGTGTTGTAGGTTTAGTGAATTTGAGACCTACTCGTACTTTCGGGAAGCGAGGCATTCATTCCTTATCGACACCCAGGGTTGACAAGGCATTTGAATATTTATCCAGGATGGATGTAGGTGCTTATGACCCCTAGTTATCACCTATAATCAGGAGAACTGTGTGCCTTTTGTCATGCAAGTTTCAATAAATGCACTTAAATTGTAATTTCCAATTTCATTAGAACCGGTAATGGGAGTTCGAACTCGGTTTCATCTCGTATCAAGATGTTTTGTTTTCTATCTGATTCAAATTCTAACCTCAAACGGCAATGTTAATGAAAATAAGTAATAGGATCAAAAAAATATTTATTTTTTTAATAGGATCAAAAAATAAATAAATAAATAAAGAATAGGTTAATGAAACGAAAGCACTCCTTGCACTATAATCCCGCTCTATCGAACGTACTATTTATACCACTCTAAGATTGGAACGTTGTTAGCTGACAGAAACGAAATCGATTTCCTGTCTGAAATTGAATGCCGGACCCTATTAACAAGGAACCCTTATACTATCCATAGAGACATTGAATGATGTTTCAATTATTAAAACCTTATATAAAGGTTTACTCTTCAATGCGTATACTGTCGCAGAAACCTCTTCCTAGTTTTTATAGTTAATATAAAACCAGTCATGATATTTTTGGTGCAATCCGTAAAGCCATAACATCTCTACATTTCTTTATGCACGGGCTCCATTGGATGTACGTTCTCCAACATCCGCATATACTTTTTGTGAGAGAACAGTGTTGGATGCGTAGATTGGAAGGCCAATGGATATTATATGGATTCATATTTTAGGTACTTGTATCTTCACCGACATCTGATGATAAGATTTATCAAAACAACAAGGACAAATACAATACAGGACACTAAATCAGTATATCGTTTTTAATCATGATCGGTAGTATATTTACTTTATGGTTTATTAACTTGAAAACATTCGGATTAATTAAATACGTAACTCAAAGTAAAAATCACATATGATTAAATATCCGTAATCGTTTCATTCTACATTATTAGTTGCTTGACAATAGTAGAGCCACGCTGCAGTCTGTTTGAGAACGTTAGAGGATCTTAGTCCTTCAAGGTGACGATGCATTATCCGTCATCACTCGTTTGTCATCCATAGGTAAATTTCAAAAAATCTATACAGTCAGTTTAACAGTGCAGTTTGTTTCTAGCTGCCGAATGAATGGGTCAGCTCGACTGCAGTAGGAAAACGCCCTCTCAGAACATCGTAAAATAGCAGCGTAATGCTGCTATGTTTGTACTGGAGAGTGTAGTGTCCGGAGGCCTTTATTACTGGTGACGAGGCATTCCACCTCAGTCCTCAAGAGTGACAACGCATCTGGATTACGATTTCTTATCAAGGATGAATATGATGTCATGGCCGCAGGATCACTTACCATCGGATGAACTGTGTGCTCGTTTGTTACTCTCACAGTAATAAAAGAAAAAAGTCAAATCATGATGCCAGCTTCCTATTTACTCCGTTTAACACAACACAATCATTACAATAATAAAAATGTATCTACATAAGTAGATTATGTTTATGATTAAGATTATTTATATATTAACTGATTTAACTGCGTAAAAGATAAGCAATATTGCTTATAAATTAAACATTACACACAGACAATGAATCAGATTGTATTTTTTGTAGTGTAAAATAAACATTAAACATATCTGAGTTTGCGAGAGGTGCGATTGCTAACAGAGTCCCTTTTATTATTGCCTTACGTAGTAGTGCGAACTGTTGCTTATGGAAGTCTACGCAAGTGACAATCTGCGATGTGTTTGTATGAGATTAACAAGTTGCGCTTATGGTGTGCGCTTGAAGGCTTCTGTAATGTAAATTGTTTGAAGGTTGATAAATAGGAACGTAGTTTATTTTTCCATCGTGAATTATGCAGGGCTAATTATGCATTAGGCGAGGTAATGAAACAAGAAAGTGACTAAAATAAAAAATATTATAAAACAAAACTTAATTTAAGTCAATAGACAGATATATATAAATATAAATAAGATTCAAGCGGTTCCATGAAGATCTTCCACACCGAATAAAAGAAAGAAATGTGCTAAACGGCTATGGGAATGTTTGGTATTAAATAATATAATATAAATGTTCACGAGATTTAATCGGTTTTTGATATTAACCCACGATCAACTATAACATCAACACGCAGGCATTCAATCGTCACAAACCCCCTGCCAAAGTGCTAAGTAAAGCGTGTCAAAGACTTACGAGTACATATAATAGTTCCAGACCTGAAAATCAAAAATTTGTAATATTGTGTCAAATATTGTTCCGCGACTGGTAATCGATCCTGGGACGCTCAATGCAATACAAAAATGACGAAGAATTAGGCCTAGGTAATTCCGTCTAATTTATAATAAATTCAATTTTGTTACTGTGATTTTTTCAAGTATACGAATAACATATGAAGACAGCGGCGGATCCGAATACATATTTATCTTTTCACAGATGTGTGACGAATTCTGTATATGGTAATGTAAATTAGCTTTGTTCGACGATGAAGAAAAATATTGCTATTACTTACATGTATTTTTGGCACGCCCTATTAGGGGTATAATTATAATGATAAGGATAAGGTATAAAAAACATAATGAATTACTATAAATAAAAAGAAGATGCGTGGATGGAGTTAGTTACATGCTTTTATTACTCAGGTAACGAAATATATAGAATGTTTTGTACCGGCATGAATTGGCATGTATATATAAGAAACATTGAAAACAAAAATAATGGAAAAAATGTGAAGTCCGCCAATCCACAGTGGAGGTGGACTATGCTGTGACACTCTCTCCAATATTGGGATTGATATATATAGGATAGCAGGTTATTTTATTATCTAACAACATTAACGGAGATAGGGCCACGTCCTCATCGAATATCAGCATAACGCGACTGTTTCGTTTTGGTGAGTGTAGGGATCCTTAATGCCTAATAAACAAGGCGGTGAAACCTTCCATCACAGTTCTTCACAGTGATCGACCACGTGCATTTTAATTTTTGGGTAAGATAATTGTGACGTTGTTAGTAAACTGTATGCTCATCAATGATCCTCAGTTTCCTTACAAAAAATCGAAAGCATTAAAATTAATTTATTATTGTAATAACACATACATTTTCGGCCTTGGACAATGGCGAACCATTATTAGTGCTATCCGTAATGTGCGGTCTAAAGATTTTTTTGTTTACACAACAAAAAGTCGTCTAACGATTGCCATGTTGCAAAAAATAGAGTCTTCATCTATCCTATTTGATCTGCACAGACACACAAAACCTAACGATACCTCTGTCGCTGTATGGGTACTACGAGTGAATAAAGAGACAGACAGACAGGTAGCTGAGTAAAACCATAAATTTGCTAACTATAATATAAGATAATCCGGTTCTAAGTACACCAATGTAGCCAAGTGTACAACCATAGTTATATACTATAGCGTTAAGTTTGCAAATTAAAGGTATAATCATATACTCAAGCGTGAGGCATATTTAGAATTTCATCTGAATAGATTTGATTTTGACACGTCTTATATATTTAATGTTCGATTAATTGTAAAAAGGCAAAGGTTTTGTTAGTATCCAGTATCGAAAATCGAAAGCCCGTACTATCAAACAAGGTATGTGTTAAAAATAGATAAAATAGAATTAAGCAAAATATTGTCCATTCGATATATTAGATAGAATATTGGGCCGTTTACGTGTTTTTGAATGGATCATTCACTTATATTGATAAAATACTGTGCTTTATTTACTAAACTAGTTAAAATTCGCAACATTGAATAATAAATGGAATCCGGAACCAGGGCCAGTGGCCAAGTTATATGTTATGTGTAACCAAACTTTTTTTTAACAAAGAAAAAGGATATTGCAGAATAAAGAGAGGATGCGCTTTGTTTTTTAATTATAATAATAATTTATTAATTTACTAATTTATTAGTTCCAAAAATAGTATTATGATACAATTACAAGTCACACTAGCCATTTCTGGTGTATCAATAGTTTATTAAAGTTTAATTATTAATTCATATTAATGAAGTCATCAATTAACAAGAGTCATTTACAAAATCAAAAACTTGTTAATATAAAATATAAATAAAAAAGATAAAAATAAACATTTTAAATATATGTATTGTCTAAATAAAAACCGCATTATTTTAATTAAACAAATTTACCTCAGATTTCAGTTAATCACGTCAGTCCTGACCTACGCTTTACATACTCATTAATTGAGTAATATGTTTTATCATTTTATTTTTTTACATATTTATAAATCAATATTATTCTACGACGAATATATTTAGTAGTTTAAAAGTTAAAATATACAATGCACAGTGCATTGTATATTTTAACACGTTCTATAACATATCTGGTTCTATCTACGCGTAATTTTTAATCGCTAGGAAAAGCTCTCTAATTGGCCCCAAAAAAATTCCATTGTTTTCCTTCACCCTTTGATTTTTTTAATTATTTTATTTTTATTGATATGAAAATTAGCTACTTCATTATAGTCAACGATATGTATTTTAACTTATAAATGTCTGGGTGCTCTTGCGTCTGCATCTGTAATGAATACGGTTTTATGTTGTTTTTGTTTTATGTTGTTTTGGCAAACTAATTGTATATCGTGGCATTTGCTATGTAGTTTTAAAGTGATATTGTAATGTAAGAACTGAGACGTCGACAACAGTCCAAAATATTATGTGATTGGTTAAAAAAGTTAAAAAATAAAGCACGTGGCGACCTTTGGTGTACGACCGATGTCCAGTCATGCCGCATGAAACCGCCGCGTACCGGATCAAACCGACTGCGAAAGCCTCTACAGCTACCAACACAAACGCAGAGCTTTGCCTACGTATTCACCAATTGGAAGACTTTCTCGTTTTTTGTTATGTTTTGGAAGATTATTTCGTTGTTGTGTTATTTTAAAATGGTGGAGTGATGATAAAGGTGGTTATAAATTATTTTCTCCTTTGTTTTGACGGGTAGAGAATGATATATTGTATTTTTAACTTTTTTTTAACTCCAGCATTGAGTTGGTAAGTTAATAGGTAAGGTTAAGAAAATAATTAAATGTTATTAACGTGTTTCCATTCTTAACTTCAATCGTGAAATGTTGTGTTGCAATTTAAAAAGACATCTTACAAATAGAAAATAAATATTTTGAAAATTACGTAACCTTAGCTATCTTAGTATGTTGTTGTTTTTAATTTACAATAGAAAGCGTTAGTAGTCTAATGTTTTACGGTAAGGTCTGCGAAACTTAAGGTCGTAGGTTCGAATCCGCCATTCGATGATTCGATTTTTTTGAAACATCTACTAGCACAAGTATTTTAAGATTCGTTGGAGTGGTTAACTAGAATATTAGTAATATTAATAGATTTGCTATATTGATAATCCTTTTTGTGAAAATGTATGTTTTACCCACTACAATAGGCTAGTTCCGTCATATTTGGCTGACAAAAATTCTCGGGGAGCGCTAAATATGTACCTAGTACATCTTATTTGTATCAATTCCAGTACTGATTAAGACGTGTTGCTAATTTTATAAATAACATGTGCTTATGTAGTGAGTTCACCTGTATATATTCGCATTTATAACGTGGCGGTCGCAAGGAAACAGGTTTTAAAATGATTTGTGCTTTGTGCTTTAATTAATGCTAGTAACGTTATAACGCCACAATAATACTATTTATAAAAGAGTGATTAGTGATTTTTTCTGCTTTACTTATAATTAAAACTCCAAAAGAGGATCTTTTATAATAGCATTTAAAGACTGAAATTACTCGTTATATAATACTATAACATTTTCAATGACGTAAAATAAAAATAACCAATATAACTGTACCTTGACGAAATGTATAAAATAATCACACACATATTTTACTTAAATAAAATAATCATCTGAATCATCACAAGTACATTGCTGCGTATTAGTCTAAATTGTCACGACGGATGCGTCGATCGACTTAAAGCTTGCAGAGAAAAATACTCCATTGAGGGTAAACTCCCGTCAAAAAAACACAGCAACATTATGTTACAATTTTACGCTGGTATATTGTGAGGGCGAGATCCTACCACGATTGAGATGACCCATTCATTCTTTAGCTAGAAACAAACTGCAGTGTTGCTCTACCACTGTCAAAATCTTTATTACTTTGTATGGTTAGCCATAGCGTCATATAGCGTCATCGCCTACTGCAGGGTGGGTCCTGTGTTCAATTCTCAGACGTGGAACAATATTTGAGCATTACAAATTGTTTCTTATCGAGTCTGGGTGTGCGTACAAGTACATATGTCCTATGCTTTGGAACTGCACCTAGACCTGCCTCCGATTATTTTATTATTGCTCACGCATTACATTGGATTATGGCAACGGACGACGATTGAATACGTCTGTGTTTGCGCAAATGTCACGGTGCCTTTAATAATGGGTCGGGGAATAAGTTTTTTCGTACTTTATAAGTAAATAATTGCAGTAAAATCTCTTTGGTTCTTCTGTTTGTATGTGGTTGGTTTTAATATTTTTATTTGATTACGATTATTATTAGTAATAGACGATGTTTTAAAAACAGAATAATAAAAAGTAAAAATGGTTTCTCGCCAATTTTCTACTGTATTTCTGTCTGCCAAAATGAGTGAACATGACGAGGAAATTCTATACATTTTGAAGTTTTATTATTAATCGTGTACTCATTTGCGATTCTCATTTCGAATAGATTTATCACTGGTGATGAAATGTGAATTACCTACGACAAGAACGTGCGAAAAAGATCATGGTAAAAGGGCAGTCAAGCTCCACAGACCATAGCGAAACCTGGATTAACTCGCGATAAGGTGACGTTGTGTGTATGGTGGGATTGGAAGGGCGTCGTTCATTATGAGCTCTTCATCATAATAAAGCTAGACTACAAACATTTTAAGCCATCTAGCAAATATTGAGAGAGCTTAGATACTACTTGGAACTACTTGACCAGTTTTTTGATCAGAAGTCCCAAAGTTTCTACAGAAATGGGATTATGTCACTACCTATAAAATGGCAACAAGTTATCGAACAAAATGGCGCATACATATTATAATCAAATGTAAATAAAGTGATGATAAAAAATATTTTGAACTTATATATAAAATACGAAAAAAGTTTTTCCTTGACCCAATATAGTCTGTTGACTGCGTGGATATAATTTGATAACAACTAGACGATATCGCCGTGGTCAAAATCGAAGAGGAAGACTTCAAAAGCTTAAGAAGGATAAAACTATTGCTAAACGTAGTATAACGAATCAAGGGTCATATTTTTTAGTAACAATATTGCCATGACAGATGTATATACTCAAGTTCACCAGGAACTTGAGTATAACTCAAAATGACCCATTCACACAATATCAGTAGAAAATTGAAAAAGCGAGTAGAGTGATAAAATTAGTGTTTAGGCTGGTGACTAAAAGAAAGTGGATTCACATGTATCGAGGCATTTCATTTTTGCTGTCAGAGGTGACCACGCATTGATTGCTTATGGAGACTCATAGATTGATAAGATACGTGTCATTAATAACCGTTATAATAACCTTGCAGTAGGTACAGTTAGCTGTAGTCGTAATAAGACCTGTCATTCTTATCAATTTAAAGTATAACTAATTGTTTAGTTAACATTATTCCAAATAAGCCAATATTGAATAAAATTATTTATAATCTCGTTTTCTTATTTGTAGAGAATAAAGTTAAATACTGACTTCTTGAAAAGATTCAAGTAGAAGTAATATTATCCTGTAAAACCCGTCTAAAGCTTTCACTGGCAATCTCTTAGATATTTCGTCATTCAAATTATATTAATTAATTTCAAATTGAATATCTTTTAATCTGTAGGACAATGTTTTTTTTTTTAGTTTTATTACATAATGAACATTTAACATTTTTGGGAAACAAATATTAAATAATGATGATGATGATATTAATTAATCCCTAATGGGAAAGGCAAAGGACTTTAGTCCATACAGCCAGGTCTTGTTCGTATTATGGTTGGTCTGAAACTCACAAATATTAAATAATATTTGCTTGTCAAAAATGGCAGGACCGTATTTTACCTTTGCAAGAATTTTATTATAATTTGTTCCATTTTCAAAATTGTATATCTTTACACCCATAGCATAGTAGTTCTTATGGTATATATGCTTATCTCGGAGTAGGACCGCTCACAAGGCGGTCAGGGTTTCTGGTAATTCGAGGACACCGTTCACTTGCCTTCCTCAACAACTTCGTATTTTGACGTATTTGTTTATGTTTTAAAAGAAAGAAATTTAAACAAGTCTTATATGAAGATTTTTCTAATATGAATTATTTATATTGTTGCCTGTACGATGTTTACATGTTTGGGGTTTCCTAAATGATTTCGACATATTTGGGTTTCCTTTAAAAAAATCATTAAATTGTGTATGTCCGACATGCTATCATTATTTTTATAGAGTACGCAATCTTTGTGCGAGTTATACTGAGTTGGTTATTTTTTTTATTTAAAACAAGCGAAGCCAGCAATTAGCTATTCAGTAACAATAATAATCACATAGTTTATGTGATGGTGACATTTGTATTAATTTTCAAAAATGAATGGTTTACCCATGAAGACTAAGATAATACCTACTACCATCGATAGTAACCTAGCTGGTTTCTTACGCTTCAGTTTCCAGTTTCTTTCAATTGTTAGAGGAAGCATAGTCGTGTTAAACAACTATATGAGGCTCGTACTGTGTCGTATTTCGCCTTTTCATCCAGCTATATATGCAGCCAGTTTATGGATTTCTACCACATAAAAAACTTAGATGACACTAAGGTTTCATATCAGCATAATCAACACTAACTCTTATTTGTTGTACTACGATCACGAAGCAGAAATGCACACAGTCACGTAACATTACTAACTTAAATATCGTTGAAATATATGTAGTCCAGTATATCACGGAGATAATTTTCTCAAACGTAAGTGTGGCTTAGAGTGCCGTACGCGAGTAAACCGAATTTGATATCAGGTATCGGCACCAAAGAAATTGTGAATTTCAATGCTAAGTACCGATTCACCGCACGCTCTTAAATGTATTCTATTATTTCTGCTTACATATGAAAAAAACAAACTGCTTAAAGCTTAATTTATTTTTATAAAGCATAGTCCAGGTTTTTTTTAATGGCTGATTGCCACCGTTAGCCCGAGGGCTTTTACAGCTTCACCACGGTTGAAAGCTGGCCGAGCGCTTAGGGCACTCAGCTAAAACTTTTATTAATGGGTAACTAGCAAAATGGTTCCGAGAGGGAGCCTCGGCTTGAACCGTTAACCTGCGCGCCAAATAACTGACTCGAGGGTGCCCGAGAGGGCCGAACCTCGGCTCGGTCAGTTTCTTCGGACGGATTAACCAGATTCCTGTTGCATTCGATCTGCTTAGTATTAACCGATAGTTTTGGAATTATAAGGAAGTCTATTAATTCCAACCATATTACTGGATTGTTTTATATATTTCCTTGGAATATTGATAAGTTTTGGTACTTAGGGTCAACCGCAAATAACAATCTCTCGCTCGATATCGATATTGATATCCGTGTAGGAAGAGTGGCGACTATGTTTAAGATGCTAGACAACTAAATATCTCTCTTGAATTTACTCTTGTACAGTGAATGCAGTTGAATATACTACATATGTTTACTCAACAATTTCCACATGCGCTGTCTACGAAGACACATCTTATTTGAGAGAACAGAGACAGGGATGTCCTTAAAGTTGTACAGCTTCTCAGCTTTCTCGATTTGCTAAAACAAAGGCATTTGTAGCCTACTCACGCGTGACATGTTTGGCGTAATAGCGCTTGTCCTAATACATGTACGGAGGGACCATTTCTGCTCTACGAACACTAATCCGACACTGGTTATACGACAGGTTATACTGCAATGAAATTTGGAATACAACGTAACACGCTTATATACCAAATTCTAAATAGTACTAACGATCTAAATTTCGACAGGATTGTATTTGTACATACCGCATAAGTGTAAATTCTTTTTAAATTTATTCTATAATATTATTATTATAAATAAGTTTCTAAAAGAACAGTACTTTGTAAATACAGTATAATTTTTTCTAACGTCTACTTTTAGCAATAGACAGCAATCACATGTTATTTAATACGCACGTATAATTTACATGTAAATTATACGTGCGTACAGAATCTTAATGAAGACCAATCTCAATCTGAACATTGGTGCTGGTCAGTGTTTGTACGGTAGTAGTAGAAGTTTTTATATATTTATTTTGATTCCTTCATTCTTATTCATAAAAGAGTACATAGAAGTATGTGTGTGATTATGACATAAGCCTATAATGTTTTACATTTATACCATAATCTTATTATAACTAGTGAATCTATCTCCGCTCATTCACTGAACGCTCAAAACAAGGACTTTTATTAGTAGCTCGTAATGGTTTCGCATGGAGTTTACAGTTAATTTGTAGACATGTGAAGTAGCAGTTAATTTCATCTAATCTCTTGTTAAATATTAATATAGTGAATATATAAAACGTAAATCCTGGACAAAACCTTATATTGCTATGTAATTAATACAAATTAGCACACATTTTACCTCATTTCATCCCATAAACATCAACATGATATTCATCAATAATGATTCAAAAGGTACATGCGTTGTTATATTTCGAGACAGACGCTATTCCTCGTTACTATTAATTGGGTCTTCAGTTCTCTACACTCAACATACCAATTGTTTTTGTTTTTACGGCTGATGGCCGCTGTTAGCCCGAGGACTTTTACAGTTTCGCCGGGTTGAGAGGATTTTTAAGATTAAGGCCTCTGCTGTATTTAGTTTTTAAGTGCGGTATGCTTTTACCTAACGGAACGTTGAAGTGGACAAGTGACTTATTGTCATGTTATCCTTCATTATTTATTAAGATTGCTTTTAACTCACACGATTAATAAATTAATTCACTTATGTTGACTTTTAAACGTGAGGAGAATTTTTTTAATCAAACCGATTTACTCAAGATCCGATTGTGTAGAAAGAAGCTTATAATATTTAATTATTATTTTTAATGACTAAGAGTAAGAGTTTAGATATTATTTGTTTAAAAAGAAACACCAACAGCATAAATATTCCACATTAAAGATGTTGAATCTTTATATGATTATATTCTGATACGTACACCAATAATAGGTACGTACAACACTTGCTATTTAGTATATTAGTAGTATTTAGTACGTATGTATATCTTATCATCAAGATACCAGAACAGAACACATCATATTTAGGTAATAGAATACGAATAAATAAAAAAAAAAAATAGAAACTGTTCTGACAGGTAAACATTACAAACATAATACTCAAATTAAATTTAAAAAGCAAAACTGTTCTTACTGCTAAATAACAATAAAGAATGGTCTAATATAATAATTTATTATTAATAATTTAAGTAAGCTACAACCTAGTATATAAATCCCACCGCTGGCCATAAGCCTCTCTGGAGAGGGTGTTAAGAGTATAGTCCACCACGCGTCTTCACTGCGGATTGATGGACTCGACATGTCATTGAATTATTTTTTAAAACAATTTCGGTCTCCTCTAAATCGGCATTTTAAATTACAATTACCAATTTCATTGTTGCCAGCACCGAGGGGATCGAAGTCGGTTTGTTCGCGTAGCGTAAATTAAAAGCGAGCGCTTAGACAGTGAGCTAACACGGCTAGTATTAAGGGCATTTAAGTAATTTTTCTTTATTGATGGGGTGATTATAGGATACTATGAATATAGAAAGCGTGTCGGTGAAAAATGTCAATATGTTAATTGTACTCTTGTCACAGTTCTAAGCAGTCATAAAAATAAGGGGATCGGATTTGTCAGGTTTTAATATAACGCTTGATGGTACAAATTACAATTACATAATTTCGCATTATTTTTGACGTTTAATACATACTCAACCCTGGATCCTTGCTGATGTTAGCTTTTGTTAGTTTGTTAGCTATGCGGCTCTTACAGCTTCATCGAATTCAGTACTCACGGATCCGGGATTCGTAAGTTATATGGGATTTCTTACATTACTATAAACTGCTACTTGAAAAACATTTTCTCTCTGTGATTTTTCTTGACATCAAAGATTTGAGCAATCTGAGTATTCTTCAGAGTGGAGATTCCTACTCGCCAACCTAGGGACAAGGGAAGAGAAAGAGCGACAAAAATGTTTTTAGCATCAAAATATTTAGAACCTTACCTTGCCTCCGTGTGATTACATATTCTGTACCATACAAAGCTATAAAATAGTGTACATATTTTGACCTAAACCTGAAAACGGCACTTTACTTGTACCGAATCCGAAATTTCATTCCAGATACCAATTGGTTACGTACTGGATTTGTACACTTATATTATATTTTTCAGTTAGCTATTGTTTTCTTTAACTTCATTGTACACGGTAGAGTTACAATACAGCTATAAATTAGAAGTAGCTCCAATCATGACGTAGCATATTAACTAAGCTTTGTAGGCACCGCTGATGGTGAAACGTGAGTTCGTTTGTTATCTCCAATCGAGCATCTAAATAAAATTTAATAAAAAAACCTTGATATCTTTTGTTACAGATATTACACCAAAGAATTATGTGGTTAAGCCAAAACACGAAAACCTCCTGGATTATGATACAACGGTGCCAACAATTACCACACAAGACAAGTTTCCGGTAGTCTTCAATCTCTAAGTATAAACAATGGAAGACAACAGGTGAATATTACACGAGCAGATGGTTAGTTATAAGTTGAAGATACATTAACTCATAGGTGTCTGAAACATAAACCTCCCGTTACCAATGAGTCACTCCTCATGATTGACTCATTGGTAAAAGGAGGTACTCAGACATTTTTATGGGCGCTGCCAACGGTGCGGACTATAGAACATTATTTCGCTATATACATAATGCAAAAAAAAAAAAGATGAAAAGGAGTGAAAAAGTCTCTGACCACCATGTTAGAGGAAAACTAGAAATTTATAATAATAAAAAAAAAACGGTGCGGACTGGTGTTCAGAATGATGATGGATATATCCTCCTGGTCAATTCCACGGCCACATCAAATAAAAATAAAAATGAAAAATATATTATAATATATAGCATTTGCGCAAACAAAGCCACTTTCACCTGATGGTCAGTAATGACTTCAATCCATGATCTCCATGGGTATACCATTAAGAAAAGATTGAAGATACACATGAGTTGGAATGCCTCTTTACCAATTAACCGGTCGCCGGATCCCTACACTCAGCATACGAAACTCAGGCAGCGTGATGCTACTATTTCACGACGATATTCTGTGAGGACGTGGGTGGACGTGGTGGTCGAGCCAACTCATTCATGTTGCTGGAAAATACCTGAATCGTGGCTCTGTCACATGTAAAATTGTCTTCTGGAAGTTTTTTCCTCGAAAAGTCTTTTATCGAAGCGCAAGGAGTGATCGAGTCGTATCTAGAACGTCCCAGAAAGGTCGATGACCATTATAAACGTGAAAGGAGCGGCTCATTCTATGTTCTTAAGCTACTGTGCGATACAACGATTAGTGACAAGTGATGAATACGACTTCGGCTTCGAATTGTAGGGCAATGAATGGTCAATGAACGGATGCTTTTATTGTAATAAATTCTTTCCTTGGTTTTTATCCTTTTTTATTTTGACATTCAAAATTTAAACTAGCACATAACTAGTATACCATTATTCTTCCTGTTATAGATTATGGAGATGTGTGTTACTTACTTCTATCGCATTGTCATTTCAACGAGTTAGAGCGTCTTCTAAGTACTTTCATGACATATATTATCAATTTTCTTAATTATGACCAAATTATTTTTATCGTTTTAGAATTTCTCTTGTACTTTACTCTATCTTAATGATACCAACCATTTTTATCTTTGAAATTACAGATTATTTCTAAATAGATAAAATTAATATAACGCGCAAGGTTCGTTGGCAATTCTCTTATGCCTCATATTTTACTCCTCTATGACGTCCTACTCGATGATATATCAATAATGCCGTCAATTATCGTACTTTTTTTTTGCACATTATACATTTTGTCTGTCTATATAGGGGATGCTTATATATAGTAATATTCTCATTGGTGATAATAGTAGTATACTTTGCTTCGTGTTACCATGGCGGATGAGCGGACATCACATGTTTTCTTTGGTAATCTAGTTAACACGAGGCTTGGATGCAAATAATAGTTTAAAATTATATTGTCAGTTCATATTCTATTTAATGTTTAATTCTCCCTTAAAATTTAATATGTATACCCATATCTCACGTGGCCTTGATACTGAATCCGCACCTTCCTCTGATTTTATTAGGTTTACATAACATTAAACTAGGAAAGGGGACGTGTGAATGCCTCTGTTTGCTCAAATGCTGAGTTTGCTGATTCTGAATGTTATGGATGTTAAAGTTATAACTATTTTTAACTTTCTTTAGAAATTTAAATTTAAGCCATTTCACATACAGCATCTAACGCAGACCTTAAGATTATTCTGTATTTGCAATATGCACATTTGGTGATTGCGCGTTCTTACATCACCACTCCTCGACTTTATTTCCTTCTTTATTTTCTTTTTTTTTATTATTACATCGAGAGTAACAAACGAGCACACAGTTCACCTGGTGGCAAGTGATTTCTGTGGCCCTTGACATCTACATTCATCCTTGACAAGGAATCATAATGCAGATGCGTTGTCACCCTTGAGGACTGAGATGGAATGCCTTGTCGGTATTATTCTACTATTTTACGCTGGTATTCTGTGAGGGCATGGTCCTACCCCGGTCGAGCTGACCCATTCTTCAGCTAGAAACAAACTGCAGTGTAGCTTTGCCGCTGTTAAATTGTTACGTTGTGTACATTCTTATTTAACCACAGGTTCACGGTTGCTACAGTGGACTCGGAAAACAAGAAGAATGGCATTCATATGGGTGCTAATATTATTACACGGCCCCTGCGCTCGTCTGCGGAGACTGCTGAGCGCGGGGAGATGGGGGCCAATAATCAGCCCGATACGTGGCTGCATGACGCCGGCTGGAGGAGAAAGAGGTCACTCGCACAGCTTACCAGGGAAGCCCTACCTAGGATGGAGAACTATAGAAACTCTAAACGAGCACTGAAGAGACCCAGCCTTGGTGAGCTGCACGGTGATAATCTTATAACTGAAGAGGTATGTGTTTAATACTTAGTCTAATTATAAATCTCCTAAATACGTTTTGTTCTTCCTCTACACACTATTTATGTTTTAAGTCCACTGTAGAACATAAGCCTTCCAAATTAAGCTCCAGTAAAGTTTCTAAGCAATTGTACCGTTAATCCAACCGCATCATCATTCATCTACGTTGATGTAATAATTTACACCATTGTAAAATATTTTGCGCATTTCACATCATCTAGACCTTGACTAGAACCTTGACGGTTATCCAACAGGGCATCCCATGCATACTAGGTTGTATTTGAAGAATAATCGATATAATCACACACTTTAAGTTTACGTTATTGTAAAATGTTATTTTTAATTAATATTTTAATAATATTAGGAGTGATAAACATGCACACAGTTCAAGAATGAGTCAAGATGCACAAGCGTTGTCTTGAGGATTGAGATGTAATGCATCGGTGCTTGATCCCTACAAACACCACCCATCGCTACGCTACAACATAGCAGTGTTTTGTATGTTGTAACACCAACGCAAAATTGCAAATTACAACACAATGCTGCCGCATTGTGGTGCTATTGTACGTTGGTGTTCTGTGAGGGCGTTATCCTTCCTTGATCAAGTAAACTCATTAATATTGCAACAACATTAAGCCTCAGCGTATGTCTAGCACTGTTAACCCTAAGGCTACATTGTAATATAAGTAGATATCTTCGTTGTCGCCGCTGAGACAACGTTGTTGTCATTGAAAAAGTTTATTATTTATTTTTGTGTGTATTTGATTATTTAAAAGTAATTTTTTACACAATTAATTTTACACATTTTTTTCTTTCAATGTTCACTTTTTTTTTATTAACCATTCTAAGCTTCTATCAAGGTAGTCGCGGTGCCGTGAAAAATTGTCCTACAGTAGTTGTTTGTAAAAATTAGTCTGGGAGTTGTTGGTAGTCCATATTAAGAATCTATCCGAATGCAAAGGGTTACATTTAAAAGCAATTCGAAAAATGCGGCGAAGAGGAAAATAAACGATATAAAATTGACGTAGATGACAAAAGTAATTTTTCACAATGCTATTAAGATTTTATCGCATATACAGACTAGGGATGTTACGGAGGTGGTTTTATCGTTATACTTTTCGGAATCGGAGTTTTTAAAATTGTTTTATCGGATTCGGAATCGAAATCAGAACCAAAATCGGAAACGAAGACGGTGGTAAAAAGGAAATGTATTAGGAGCAGTTCAAAATAAAATAATACGACCATCTTCCCCGCAACTGGGATTCCCCGTACCACATGTATAAAGTGTATACATGTCGTACGGGGAATCCCGGTTTATACTATAAACCTGTTTGAAAGCGCCGACGGTCTGCTTTCGCCGCCCCTTATGTATGCTTCGACCTCCGATTAAAACCTGCGGTTCAATGTTACCGGATCCGAAGTCGAAATCGGAGGTGTAATATCAATCGGAAGTTCCGACCTGAAGTTCGGAATCGGAATCGAACCTCCGTAACATCCGTAATACAGACATATAAATTGAGCAAGTGTCTTGATCGAAGGACTTCGACTGCATCGCTATATATGACAGAGGGTTCCATTCATTTTCATGTTCCATCGTAATATTTTTCGATCGACTGTTATTGCAATGATATTCTTAGCTAACGGAATCAAATATCGTTGATCAAAAATTCTTCACAAACCTATATATAGGTACAGCATAACAATGATTTTCAGTTTATTTCAAATGTAGTTTTAAGAAAAAGCATTTTATTTTTTATTTATACAATACATCTAAAATGTCGCCTAAATTATTGAAAACAATTACTTAATATTTCATTATTATTTCCTAATGTTACGCCCCGTTCTTCCATATCTTATAAATATTTGAATAAAATAAAAAAAAGAAAATATTAGGTATCTTTTTGTACCACATGAATGAAATCGTTAACATGATTATGCCCGTGTCTTTTCGATTAAACGTAAGAAAATCGTCCCATTTTCGTCATAGGAAAGTCCCTAAATATAATTTATTATGCCTATGTTATTTGAATAAATGTGATTGACAAATGAGAGTACAGTTTTGTAGGTGGTTTATTATTGCTTGTTTGTTTTAATTATTATATAATTATTTATTTTAAACGGCAATTTATAATTATTTAAATTAAAAACATAATTTTTTGCTTCAGAAAACTACTGAAAACGAATTGTAGCAGGAATCAGCTCATTTAGTATAGCAAACCTACTCTTATCGCCAGAAAATCAGTAATTGAATGCTGCTGTGTTTTGTCTGGTGATTAAGAGAAACCGAAGTTGTTAATGAGACATCGTCTCTTCGAATTCTAGAGTGACAATGCTACTACCTTACGATTCCTTATCGGTTATGAATGTGTCACGGAAGATTTATTAGGATCTGTAAATTATGTAGTAGTTAGTACTAGTATTATACAAAGTAGTTACAATATATTAATATGAAAAAAAAACGAGTTAAATTATCTATGGTAACTAAAATTTGTTTTGTTAATCAGCCACGTCAATTAAGAGGCGTCCACTTAAAACAAAGAGCACATTTATCGTGTGTCATTTTCTTGGACATTATTCTACAGTCGTTCAGTGGCGGTTTTCTCCGGTATTGCTCGGTCTCGGCCACTTCAATTTTCCTTAAACCGGTAGCGATTTCTACTATCTTAGTTGTATTGTTTTAAATTTAAACTAATTGATTTAATTGATGCAAGGCTGATAGGTGTCAAGCCATGCTCATTAGAATTTCCGGCTTAAATCTATGATGAATGAATTTGTTATTTTATTGTCGAAGTTGTTATTTTAAGCGACGGTAATGAAGATTTCCGGATAAAATCTATGTTGAATGTATTTGTTATATTAAGGTCAATGTTATTATTCTAAGGTCATAGCCGCTTTTTAGGTGTTCATGAAGTAAATGTAGTTGTATTCCTTAGCATGTAACGTATAATTTATATATTTCCTCTTTAGTTCGCCGATTTTATCGCTCGTCGTTATCTTAAGTACTGGAAGACGAATACGGTTTACTTTTATTTTGTTTCTCTAAATATTTTAGGCTGTGTTATAATTATTTGGGTTATTGGGTCTCATATCTCGCGAGACGAATGAAAAATTTCGTTCAGAAACATTCAATTTTAGAGATTATTGTGAGAGTATATAGTCAACGTATTAAAGTTTCAATCGTGTGTTCTCTGCTGTAATCACCTTGGAACTACTAACACATGTTAAATGGGTTTATTCCCATGTTTAACTAGGTGTTGCAGCATTTGCAAATAATTGTACCTATCAGTATAAGATGCGGGGCAACGTGACGGTAGCAGTCGGTGTCAATCACGGCTCGCCACACAAACACACCTGTCACTCATCCTCGATATAGGGTTGCCAGGTTAAAAACAGGCCAACGTCGTGCAATTCTTATAACATTCGTCTCTCATAGTGAAACTATTAAATTTTCTTGACCATTAATTCTTCGATTAATTTATATCTCACGTAACGCACAACATTGACATATTTAGAGATACATTTCAAAACAGTAAATAGTAACAAGGCAAATAGGTTTTGACAGTCAATTTTTTTTATGGAAAAATATCCATATTTTGTACAAGCTTATAATTTTATATTTTTGTATAAATTTTGAAAACTTTTTCCCACCATATATATTATGTCGCATTGTTACAATTTTTATTTTCCAATTTTTCTTTTAACTATTATTGTGATGGTGCATCAAGCCGTGGTAACTTTGAGTCTGGACTCTCGCGATCAAATTATCTAAGAAATAATTAAGAAATATTTTCGAAGACGTGAAGTCCGCCAATCGGAATTTCCGTCTCGCGGCCTCCAATATAGAGTCTAGGAAGGGCCTATATGCTCAGCAGTGGGATTTAGTATATTGTAATATATATTTCACTGTCCTATCAGTTGTCTGTCTAGTAAGGGGTGTTGTGTGTATTTCGTGTTTACAGCGCACATTTTACTCAGCCGCGTTGTCACTTAAAAATGTTTTTTTGTGAATTAAGACGTGACAAACACACGACTACAATACCGTATAACCGCGAGCGGCAAGCGAATTGCTTATTTACAAAATTTTACTTTCCTACAAACAAATCGTTTCTATTTGATTTTATAAGTGTCAATAGCCATTAGGGCACGGTCTGCGAAACTTAAGGTCGTTGGTTCGAATCCGCCATTCGGTTATTATCGTGAACCATTCGTAGCACAAACATATTCAGCTTAATTAGAGTGTTGAACTGTGATGTTAGTAAAAGTTAATATCACTATAGCATTATTTAAAGATAAAAAGTAAAATATGATACTTTGAGTAAATTTTTGGGAAGCAAACAAGCAAACCTTTCACTTTAAATCGGATGAACTGTGTGCTCGATTGTTACCCCTAATATTATATTAAAATATGGCGGTGAACCACTGTACCTACGATTAGCAAGATACTTCATTTCATATACGAAAATACTGTGGAATATAATCTCACTGTATTTCAAGCTATTTACAATAAAAACTAAGCTCTCAAAATCTTCTAGTTTTGGCACCGCTACAGCATAATTTCCGGTGTAACAGATGTCTATGTATAGCCTACCGTCAAGTGACCGACTTACTCGTCTGCTCTTTCTTGCATAATTGTAATACCTTTGATTTGCCTGTTGATTTACCACGCTCGATAGCGAAGCACGTCGTGAGGAGACCTGCATGTGTAAGATATAAATTCAGCGCCATCTCTGTGTATCAACTATTATTTTAATTTTAACTTTTTACTCGACTATTCATGAGATCGGTGCAGGCACGAAAAAAAAGTTCAGTTTGGTTTACCACGTGGTCATTAATATTTCGACCACGCATTCGTGGACATTCCAGTATAAGAACAAACTCGTCTCTCGTAAGTCACTGAAAATTACTGTTGCCCCATGTCAAGGGCATCTAGGCAGTAACTGTTATAACTGAAATTAATCGAAAGACAGGGTATTTGATCATCTGGCAACCCTGTTGCAAATTTACTGCGCATGGGCAGCGATGTATGCAATTTACATTATAACATATAGGAGATAATATCTTGGTTGTTGTTACATCGTGAGATCTGTTTGTTTCAGAAGTGAATAAAAGACATTTTGTGTTTGAGCAAGCAAACATAAAGTTCTTTATGTATAAGAGCTTAATAAAGTTGCTTTTTCAAACGCAAACATAATTATAATCATAAGTAAATATACTACGTAAGTAAAAGATAATGGACATGCTCTTTAGAATTTAATAACAAAATGTCCAATAAAAATTATCGTAACGTCTTTAGTTCGCATATTTGCGACCCAAGGTATGAACTAAATTAGGCAGAGAACAGGCATGTGATACTTATCAGTGGCGATAGAATGCTTGATCATTTTCCCAAAAATCATCAAATTCATATTATTAATGTTAAAGTTTATATGTTTATTATTTAATCATGCAAATACGGCTGAACGGATTTGAATGAAATTTGACACACATATTATAAACTGGATTAACCCATATAATACTTGAGTTACAATGACTATTAATAAGTCCAAGTAGCAGAAATTCATTTGGGACTCTCTTGATTCTATATGGCCAGCTCTAAGTCGGTTGCTCATGAGTATCGAGTGCCCACGTGAAAACTTACATGTACTAGCGGAAAATAATACATCACACAATGTCGACTGACACATCTTTCATTTCTCTCTGGACCCCAGTCCACGCATACGAAGTCGCGGGCTTTACAGATGCTAGATATAACATCAAAACCAATAATATATCTTATGAATACGATAAATCAGAACTTTCGCCTCCACCAGTCTCTCGACGGCCGCGAGTAGTACTAGTTATTTGACCTACTTGGCTGTTGCGTCCTGTGTTGGATGCCCAGCTGAGGAAAGGATATTTTTATTGCAAATTTTATGTTCTTGTCCCATGTTTTTGCCACTGTATTTGAACCTTCCTTCCATCTTATTGCCCATGCATTAAATCCGACTATTAAAGGGAGTGATGTATGTTTGTATACATGTCACACATATGTATATAACTCCGCAACACCATAGGAGTTGAGCTACCGTCCATTAAGAAAGATGTAAACGCTTTTCTTGTCATCACATCGGATCGGTTCGGAATTACCGCTAGCGACAGTTTATTCGTGTAAAGCGCACAGTGATAGATTGCCAACCATTAAGATATTGGGGATGAAATTTTGAATTCAGTCACGATGTACAATGTTTGGACTCAGCGGCTCAAGTTAATGTGAAAGTTAAAGTGATTGCGATATATGGAGTCAATTTTCATTATCATAAATGAGTAGTTACAACTCTTCCTCCACGTCGGAAAGTAAATATGGGGATACAGATGCATAAGTCAACAACTTATGTCACACAACTATAGACCAAGAATCAAGGTCCGCAGCTCAATAGATCAGGGTACATATATATTTAGGCTATAATTTTATTGATTTACTTTTTGCTGCTCAGATTGCTGCACCGAATCACATACAGGTTTACTGTTAACAGCGTAAAGTATATAGATAATTAAGGAAAACCTGTTATTAGATTTAATGTTGTTTGTATAAGGTTTTTAAAAAACGTTGTTAATTTTCTTATGTTGTCTAAGGAGCCTTTTAGGTTTAACAAACTGTTGTTATCTTAGTTTCTTTCTTCCAGGATGAACAACGACAAAACCAAAGGGATACAAAATCGCCTACGCCCGTGGTAGGAATCAAACTAGGATGGATTCAGGTAATTTATTTTAACATGTCAATTCGAACTAATGACAATTATTAACAAAAACATCAACTACTATTTAACCGATATGTACCGCTAAAACATTATAAACTCATGAAATAATAAGGATTGGAGTGAAAGCCACATGGCGTAGTAATTGGTACCTGCTGGCTGCTGTGTCACGGGTACTGGGTTCGATTTCCAGATGAGGAACAATAATTTTACATCATATATATTGTTTGGTTTATGTAGTGATTGTTTTTATTGTTTGGTTAGTTAAAAGTTTTTTTCTCTATTTTTTACACGCGTAGTTTGTTGATGCAACAAAATTTTAATGAAAGTGAGTCTATAATGTAATTGGTTTTATATAGCTATATAACGGAAACAAATCGTATTTATACAAAACTTACTTTTGTTATTAATAACTTGCTAATGGTATAAAACATTTACCCAAAAACATCAGAACGTACAAATGTTGTTATTTTCGATTAATTAGTTTAAATGTCAATTTAAAACGAAATTTAACTGCTGAGGTCATTACATTGTGATAAATAAATGCAAATATCTATAAATAATTGAAATCATCAAAATATCTATCTATAATAAATCTAGTTCGAAAGTGCTTGAAAATCACAATCGGATTTTAAACTCTTTTTAAACTTTTACAATTGCGTGCTGTTACCGTTAGGGTGTGCTGATACCATGTCTGCTCAACATCTGGGGTGTGATGCTGTTCCTGCGCATCTCGTGGGTGGTGTCGCAAGCCGGGATAGGCTTATCACTGGCAATCATCGCGATCTCCGCCATCGTGTGCGTGATCACTACACTGTCCATGAGTGCCATATGCACCAACGGCGAAGTGAAAGGCGGTAAGTGTATTTTGTCATCACCATTTGCGAAGCGTCTGATATCACTATGCTCCGTATCCATACCACATTTGAAACCTAGGTGACTAAGTCCACTATTTTGAGTCTACCCCTATTAGTATACACGATGTGATAGCTTTCATTCAACTAACGAAAAAATTGATTACAAAGTTATGGCGCTTGGTTTTTTTTTATAAAATTATAAAAGGTGACAAACGAGCACAGTTCGTCTGATGTAAATTAATAACATCCTCAACAAAGATTCAAGCACGCACGAATGTGCACGTGTTGTCAATTCTGTGGACTAAAATGGAATACCTAGTCACCAGTAATAAGGATCACCGGATCTCTACTCTCACCAAACACACACAGCAGCGTGATGATGCTATTTAATGCTGGTATCAGTGAGCTTACAAGGGAGCTACATAGGCCGTCTAATTAAACATTATTATTATCTCATATAATATAAACTATCAGTCTTAAAGACTTACAGAAATATCCACGAGTCGTAGACAAGACTACGACATCTGTATAACTTAGCTATGACAAATCACAAATACATCTCAACTTGTATTTATTACGCATTTGCGCGATTGAATTATGCGATGGAAACGATATTATGTTTTTATACATGGCGCTATAACTGTTGAGTAACGCGCATTAGGTAAAGCGAGATATGAAAATTGTTATCGTTTGTGGTTAGATCGCTCGTGGCTGATTACTTTACTTGTAATTATTAGTGGAATAAAACGAAAAATCTATCTATACTAAGATACTTACTGATTATTGATTTAGTTTTCCTGTAGTGCACAGCCGTGATAAATATCGTAATGTTTTATGAATGCCTTTCTGTGGTTACACAGCTATGGCTCCATGATTGTTGCGTGTGATGGATGTGTGGTGATTAATTAATTCTACGAAACATATCTTAATATAGAACCTTAACTATTTTTCTATCCTGCAAATGCAAATTTTTGTACTAGGATAGTGAGCGCCGTAATTGAAATTCGGAAGTCACCGAATGTTATATTTATACTAGCTGGACGCTTGGTATGTCTTCTAAAGCGTTGCTTTACATGAGACATACCATCTCAAAACATTTCATTCACATACCGTTTGGCAAACTTTACCCACCCCCTCCTCCGTACTTGTTGTCCCCGCCATTTTGTCAAATAAAACTGTTCAGACCTGTTAACACCATTATCATTTGATGATCAGCATTATCGGCTGTGATCAGCCTGTTCACTGTGAATATTCCTTGCCATAGATTGCCATAAAGCACGATTCAGAGCCACCTGCATCCATCGACTTCCCGCATAGATCGTTGCTCCATCTAGTAAGGGGTTGTCCTATTCAGCAACTGCCAGTCCGCGGTTGCAGCTCAAGAAACTTTTTTCACCACCAGTTAATCATTCTAGGAGCTATATGGCCAGCCCAGTGGCACTTCAGGTTGCTCCTTTTCACCCTCGTTCAACTGCAGGTGTCTACTTTACGTAACGTAGGTCTGTAATGAGTTGAAATCACGATAATGTATTGTAAGTATTTAAATTATAGTACAATTAATAGACGCTTTTTAAATATCGCTACTGACTAGTTGGAAATGTTATTGTTTTGAATGATTTACGCAGCATTGAGTAGTGAATATGAATTCTTATTTTGGAACCACTGTGTTATGAATATTTTTTGTTGCAATAAAATAAATTATACTTAACTGACGTTAACTAAAACATTTGTGTGTAGTTATTTACGTACACGCATCTCAGATGTCAGGTTTACGAGAATACCGTTATAGCCAACCTACATCTCCAACGTTATGAACAAAATTATTCTTTTTTATTCTTCTCTACAAGTAATATAGCTTAATGCTTTAGAGTTTAGTCTGCCAAACTTAGGGCCGTAGGGTCCGCCATTAGACTATTGTTGTAAGTTTTACAGTAGAGCTACACTGCAGTTTGTTTGTAGCTACAGAATGAATGGGCCAGCTCGACCGGGGTAGGACCAGGCCCTCACTGCATATCACTGAGTAAAATAGCAGCATAATGCCTGAATCCTGATGTTGTTTCGTCTGGTGAGTTTAGGGATCCGGAGACCTCTATAACTTGTGACGAGGCATTCCATCTCAGTCCTCAAGGGTGACAACGCATCTGCATTATGATTCCCTGTCAAGGATGAATATAGATGTCATGGGCCGCAGGAATCACTTGCCATCAGGTGAAGTGTGTGCTCGTTTGTTACTCTCAATATAATAAATAAAACAAAACCATCTCTATTCATTACTTGTATTCGTTAACAGAAATTTTAGTAATTATAGCAGTAATAGCATTCTTTACAAAAAATGATGACTCTCGCCAGTATTTAATGGTGTAAAAAATAGAGAAAGAATATTCAAATCAACAAGGGTGACAAATCTTACATTGTTAAGATGTTTGTTTTAAAACATAAAAAAAATGCATTGCGGAAACGGAAATCAAGTAATAAAAAATTATATAGGCGTCATGCTTAATAACCACGTATATATCATAGCCATTATTATCCATTGTACTGTAAATAGTCTGCTGATAATTCTTCAAGTTAAGGCCAATATGCGATCACCGTGATTAACGCAAAATAAAAATCACATAATTATGCCCGTTTATATATACACATATGTATATATATATAAACCTAGTGCGGCCATAGTTCTGTTACAAATGAAAATACATTTTTTTTAAAGAAGTAATGTAATATTATTAAAATTTATACCTACATATTTATTAGTCAGTCAGCAAAAAATTAAAAAATATACTATTAGAAATGGCCACATTTGGCCTTTAATCAGTTTGGCCACGAATCTATGGATTTACGCACTGTTTATACAGTCCGGAAGGTTGGTTTCAAGCCAGGCTTGGGTAGTTCGTGCCTTGTGACCAGGTGCAGCGTCCTGCTGGAAAGTCCACGGTATATTTTTAAAAAGTGTTTTGATATTTGCTGAGAATTGCTGAGAGGTTTCACAACATGATCGAAGACTTATCTTGATACACTTCGGCTGAAGTTTCCACTCTTTTTTCACAAAAATGTAGTTTTGTGGCTCCTCGATAAGACACGCCCCACCAAACCTTCACTGACGCAGGATGATGAACACATTGTACCTTTCCGGCCACTTGAGCAGCTTCTTTAGAACTGTGAGCATACACTTTATCATTTTGCGTTTTGATCGATCCACTCTCTTTAATTGTAAGGATTGATTAAGGGCCTGTCCTGTATATCGACGATGAGCACCGAGCTTGACATCTTGTTTGTAATAAGCGACAGAGTCTTTTGAAAGCTTCTTGGTTGATTCTATTGTGATGATCCCACATTATCATCACAGGCTTTTTATACAATGCATCTGGAAGTTTTGCCTATATCTTTTCAAACCATAATTACATTCCTGTCTCATCCGTTACAGAGTAAGCCTAATACTAGCTATCGACTATAATAGACATAGAGTGTAGGTAAATCGGTAATTCCCTCACTTGTCTTGATAAGTTGAATCATAAATTGAAGACCTCTATTATATGTAACCAGCACAAGGGCTCCCGAGAAGGAGCCTCGGCTTGGACCGTTACCTTGTTTCGCGAGAGCGTCTGACTCGAGGGTGCCCGAGAGGGCCGTCAAATAGTGATAATCTGTAATGTTATAGCATTTTTATTGTTCTAGGGGGTATTTACTACATCATATCAAGATCCCTTGGCCCGGAATTCGGAGCCTCGGTCGGCATCATCTTTGCTTTCGCCAACGCGGTTGCTGCCAGTATGAACACCATCGGCTTTTGCGATTCCATGAACGACCTGCTAGGTACTCAGGGTGTGAAGATCCTTGACAACGGCCCCAATGACGTCAGAATCATAGGAACAATTGCCCTGATACTTATGTGCATCATTTGCGCAGTCGGCATGGATTGGGAGAGCAAGGCGCAGGTAAGAACCTTCAACTAGTGACAGACATGACAGAATGTTTTTCTCCATCCAAAGCATTCTATGTTTGAGTAAAAAATATATATGCATTTTCAAGACTTAAAATAACAAGTAGAATGTCTTTTTTTTGTGTTTTTTGTGTTGTAAAAATCTCTCAGCTATTACTGGCAGAGACGTACGTCTCTAATTCTGTAATTGTGGTTTGTATTTTTGACAAACAATCGCGCAGTCCACGTGATGGTAAGTGTAGTTTCTTAAACTAACAAGATACATTGAGTGGGGCTCAGAATGACCCCTGTCAGACAAATAAACCATCAGTTACTGAAAACGAACGAAACCGATACGAAAATGTTATTGAATTATAAAATAATATCAGAATATTTTTAAAACATAAAAAAACAGATAAGATATTTTTACATTCTATTCAAACTTATCGAGTCGAAAAAAAAAAAAAAAAATAAATAAATAAATAATAATAATAATAATTAATTTAATTTTCGTAAATTATGAATATACCGAGTCAATGAATGTCAAATGAATATGTTTTCGCGGACAGTTTCTCCACTTTATCAAATACCTTTAAACTTATAGCACGAATAGATCGAATCTACCAATAAAGAACTATACTTTTACCAGGGTAAAACGATAATTTATTTCTGCTCTGTTTCGTCTACATAGCGAATAAAATATGGGATTTTATAACCTTCTATATTAACGAGACATCTATTTTATAGTTTCTTATCAAGAATAAATATGCCGTAAGAATCTCTTCCCGTGAGGTGAAATGTTTGATCATTTCATATCCTCCATTTTCATTAAAAAGAAAATAACTGCGCAGATAATTCAAGTATTATAAAAACTTAATCATTCACGTAAATGCAAGGAATTATAATTGTCCTCATATTCCTGATTTAAATAAAGGCACATGAAGGTTGAATGTATCAGCATAGCACAAATACAACGCAATGTCATTATCACGAAAAATACAATCAGAGCTAAAACAGATAGGGACAAACCTATGGGCCCATTAATTAATATCTTATCCTCATTAATAGTTTGACTATCAAAATGTTGACATGGTAATTTGTAAAATATATTGTATTAAACTTCGTAAAGACAGCTACATCAATAACATAAATACAACATAAATAGGTTCGTAAGGTAAATAACTTAACCCTCAGGAAAACAACGTAAATGCATCTAAAATCCTGATTAAGAATGCTGTTTAGGGGTCTGGGAATGGACTTCTCGTTTTTATCATAAGAAATTGTTACATCGAGTTATTTTTTCAGTTCTTCAATTACGAACTTACGTCATTCTACGCGATGTTCGAGTGTGCCTTAGGCGGAAATTTCCATGTGCAAAATAACATACACTATTTACGAAGACCATAACAGGCCATAACAGATTGATCGTGACATTCGCTGTTGATATAGGGTGATCCCTGGCCGTGTATATTAAAGCGACGAGAACAATTGGATCCATGAATTATTTATAAACGTCTTTAATTTCGCGTAAATTAAATGAGAACGCCTTCTATTACATCTACGTGTAGACTGTTTCGCGACAATTAGAGCAATTAAATTGTTAAGGACACGAGAAGTACGCGTGCTTGCTTCAAACTGTGATCTAAACGAATTGTACCCTGAATGTTGTTACCCTGGTCGAGTTAGATCACTACGATTTGTTCCGGTTATTTCTAGTAAACAAACTGCACACGCTTTCTAGTCTAATCTAATGCATGTGCGGTAAGATGCGAAAGCTTCCAACGTGATGTCTGTCACACGGGAGGGACACTCATACAAAACACCCCGACCTGAAAACCAACAATTTTATAAATATAGCATTTTTATAAATAAATACACTAAAACGCACGGTAAAGTTTCAACTTAATCAAAATACTGGGGCCAACGCAGAATCGAAAGAATGATGCCAATATAAACATATAACATTATATGAATAAATAATGGGGTATGTAAATCAAGAAAAAAATTATGTGTAAAGGCACCTATCTACACTTTAAGTGCTTTTCGTAATTATTTTTATGTAATCACGGTGACTAATATCCAGTTCATTTGATGGTACATCATTCCCGCAGTCTAAGGTACCTAATGTAATGCGTTTCTAGAAACTGCAGCGTAGCTATGGCCTGCACTAAAATTATTTTCGATCAAGGAAATAGTGCATACCGCAGCGTGCACACCGAAATGAGTTTAAACCTTAGGAGAAACATACATGAACAAAAAAACAAGAGTTTTGGTCTGGAATTATTATGTCTTCAATGTACTGTGGAAATATTTCGTAAATAACAATTGATCGGGAGAGAGCTATAAATTTATATCCTGATTTACATATCCCATTATTTATTCATATAATATGTTTATTTTGGCACCATTCTTTTCTATTCTGCGTCAGCGCCAATATGTTTATTGAAACTTTACCGTTACAATAATAACCCACTTAAATAAAAGTAATTTAATAACATTTATCGATTTTAGTCCATTCGTCCTAAAATGTGACGTTTTTAATTTTATTAAGAATAACAAACCATTATACACTATTATTACACAATGTTTAGATAATTGTATAAGTATATGTACAATCCACACCGTTTTCCACATATTGTAATGTATAAGAATGAGAAATATTTTGCGACATTGTTAGTATTTACGAATTAACATAACTTGTAATTGACGATTTCTCTCGATTTCTGAGTTTCGAATTTTATAAGGTATCCACAAAGAAATATAATGGAACTTTTTTTTTACAGAACTTCCTTATTGCAATCATCGTGGTCGCTATGATTGATTTCATGGTGGGCACATTCATGGGACCTAAAGATGTAGAGGAAGTTTCTAAAGGATTCGTCGGTTTGAGTGGTTAGTTAACTTTAATGTTTTCTATTAATCATAGTTAGTACTATATTTATTCACTGTACAAATTATTGTTAAATGGTACTGTAGTTGTAAGTTCTTGAATCTAGATGAGGCACACTAAAAAATGATGAGGCTTCTAAAAAGCTCTGATCCATGACGGACAGTACCAGAGGTGTTAAACAACATCTTCCTGAAACCCGTTTTAACAACAGATTGTTTATAGTTTAAGGCAGTAAATATTACGAACATTCATAACCCATTCCCTTGTTTTGCAGCCACAATATTCGACACAAACTTCGGACCAGACTTTCGGTATAGCGAGAATTTAGATCAAAACTTCTTCACTGTGTTTGCCATTTTCTTCCCTTCAGTCACCGGAATACAAGCCGGCGCTAACATTTCGGGAGATCTTAAGGTAAATATTCAATTAATAATCTATTATTATTATTATTATTTTAGTTTGAATTGCTTTCATCTTGCTTTTCTACGCTTATAAAGTTTTGTACCTTATTTTTCTTTAATCAAGGTGTTTACAATTTAAAATAAGCCAATATAAAAGGAATGACGAGTTGAATTCGCTAAAATAGTTTGTACGTTAACATTATTATACAGTATTATTTTAATAAAGTTATTTTTTTATTGAATAGAGGGTAACGTGACATAGTTCACTTGATGGCAAGTGATTACTGCATGTATCCTCGATAAGGACATATTGCAGATGCGTTGTCATTTCTAAGCACTGAGATGGAACGCTCCATCGCCACTTAGGCTTCGGATTCCTACATTTATCAGTCAAAACAAAGCAGCATTATGCTACTATTTCACTCGAGTATTCTATGAAGGGTCCTTTTCCTGTCAAACCGAACCATTCATGTTATAGCTAGAAGCAAATTGCACCATGGCTCTATCATTAGTGAAAAATAACTAAATAATAGTAGTTTCTAATTAATTAAATATAGCTTTGTGTTTTTATTAAGCTTCTTTTATCTAAAATTACTTTTTTACATAAATGGTAAGAAATTAAAGGTTTTATTTTATTGATATATTTTTTGATATATTTGATGATTATCTTTTTTTTTCTTATTTGTTTTGTTTCCTCTTATAAAGGTTGCAATAATTGTATTACGTTCTAAATGATCACTTAGCTACTTTATATAATGGGTATCGTATACCAGAATAAATATCTTCAATCGAAACGCTCGCTGATAGCTAGCGACGTCAGGACGCCTTAATTAACTGGTGGGCGTCCCTCACCCATAAACTCATTGTTGGTACCGCATTTCCTTCGACTTCGTTACTTCTACGTACTGTATTACGTTGTATTAATAACTCTTTTGATCTATGCTTCTAAGAAATTAATGAACTTGTATTTGTGTAAATAAAAAAGCGAAGCTACGAAAATTGTTATTGATCGGTCCTTGATGTTGCGTGAATGTTGAGAATACATAACCGAATATCGGCCTCAGTTTTTATGCTGTTATAAAACTGTAAATGAGACTGCGAAAGCATAAAAACTCAACTAAATATATACTACATAAGGAAATTTCGAATTGTTATTTTGAATCGGATTTTGGAATTTGTAACATAGGTTTCAAATTAATCGTTGGAATACCATGTTTTTCACCATTACATTTATTGTACGGTAATCAAAAACCATATTGACTAAGATATATAAATGTCAAAACAAGTGCCACCTTAAATATTCAACAACTCATGTGATATTTTTGCCACGGAAGGATAACGATATGGTTATTATTTCTTTTATATAGAAGAGATGACAAACGAACAAGCAGTTCGCCTGATGGAATATGATGAAAACTCCCCATAAACATCCACACCTGCAGAGGAGTTTCAGGCGCTACCGGCCTTAAGTAAAGACTAGGCTTCTTTATAGGACTCAGCTGGCGACAACTGGGTCTGAGTGTTTCAGAGCGTAGGTTCTTACCACTCTATAATAGAACCTGTTCTGTGAATATGCCGACGTTGTTACATTTGGTCATAAGGATATTAACGTTTTTTTACTAAATTAAACAACAGTTCAATTAAATAATAAATTTCTGAAGCTATACAATCATAAGAATCTACCGCGAACTACTTACGAAATTTTAATGTTTAATCCAATATTTAGTTACATAATGGATCAATAGAGTTCTAGAAAATTAATTAAACTAGTAATAATTAAATAATAATATGTTTTTCTTTTTATTTTATTTAATTCCATGTATTAGACTAGGATAATCTATTTGTTATTATGTCCGTTTAACTATGGTTGTAAGGTTAATGAAACGTTATGAACAATTTTCCTATATTAAAACAGTCGTCCACCTACATGAAACAGTAATTATACGGTGACCAATAAAATTGAAAACCCTATAAAACTATAAGTATTTATTGTAAACGCGTGCGTACACTGTTCGATAGCAGTAACAAGCGTGCAGACCATAGAAATCATCAACGGGATCGAGGTCAGGGGATAAGGGGAAAAGCAACTCGGACTAAATTGAACTTGCAATATAAACTTGTGTGTGACTACCATTTAATGCACCACATTTACCATGTATTTTTAAAGGACATGATAATAATTCGAATGCAAAGTTTCACACTAGATACACACCATTTTGATTAAATCATTAATAATTTAAAAGTAAATACATTAATCATATTTTAAAAAAAATCACTGATGCGTCAATACCCTTACCGTTTACGGTGCGGTCTGCGAAACTTAAGGTCGTAGGTTCGAATCAGCCATTCAACTACGGCCGTGACTCATCTCCCAGCACAAGCATTTAAGCTAAGAGTGAGAGAGAGGAGTCGTTAACTGAAACGATAAGTCTTAATAGAACTGCTAGCATGCTATAGGAAATATTAATAGGTATAGTAAAAATATATAACTCGAAGAATATTAACAGTGAATACACAAATGAATTAACTAGTGTAAACTATATTCTACTTACCTATTTGTATGAAAAGGCTTACTTATAAGATTTCCTTTAACTGTATCCACGGTAAGAGAAGTGTTTAAAATTCAGATACCCCGCAGTCACGCATTAATGGTTCGGCTCCACTCGGTTTGACTGGTTAAGTACGCCTTCACGGAATACCAGCGTTATATAGCCGCATAACACTGCTGTGTTTCGTCATGTGATGGGATGATGATAGGGATCCGAAGACGTTTATTATGTTGGTGACAAGTACTCTATCTTAGTCCTCAGGGATGACGCGTGTGGTTTCTTATCAAGGATGAATGTGGTTATCACGGGCCACAGGAATTACTGATCATCAGGTAAACTGTGTGCTCGTTTATTACCCTAATCACAATATAAAAATGCAATAAACGCGATCTCTACACCTGGAACATTATGATTTTCAACAAATAAAAGACCCTATCGAAAATGTCAAAAATGATCCTATTGAAATGTAAGTGAAATGATCCACAGGCGCTGTACTGGTAACGAGACAATTCATATTAATCTTCGGGATTACCAAAGTATCTGTATTTAAATTACTCACCGCGGAAACTTGTTAGATTAAATACCATCAAATAATCAAATTAAGAGTATGCTCGTTGGTTGAAAATTGGGAGAAGCCTATTTAAGTAATGTAGGCAAGTCGATTGTCGAGAGGCTGTAATGTGACAGCTGCGTGGGTAGCGGGGAGGGTATATGGCTGCTCTGGTTTCGATTCCCAACGGAGTATATTTGTGTTTCCCAAAGTGCTGGTTTTCAATTAGAGAAGGTGACGACGACCGGCGAGTAAGTGCATCTTTATTAAAACAAAAGCTACTATAATATAATCTACGCAGTTGATGTCATATATAAATAAATAGATATCACCGTGGTCGTAATCGTAAGAGGCTGATGATGACGTTAATATTCCACCAGATCGTTTATACATATATCGCAAAAAATCCCAAAGGATATCCGAGTAGTAACAGGAAACGTGGCCGCACTAGCACAAACACGTGGAGTTGGAATCGATCCGAGCGGTTGTTTTGGGAGGGGCTCCGAGCTACGAGCGGTGACGTCACACTTGTTGAACGCACACTTTCAACAGGAGAGGGCAATGTGTCGTATTTGTTTTTTCCTGATGAAGCTTGTATATTAGAAGTAAATCACTTTAATCCTTTCGGGTGGTTGAAGAGTCACGGTTCATCGACCAGCTAGCTGTAGCACGAATAGTCTGTAGGCTGTAGCGGGGAAGAGTTCCGCTTCCATAGAATACAAACGTAAAATATTAAGGACTATGTTTCGACTATATATGTATATATATAATCTGGGTGAATCAAGGCCAGGACCGAGGATAGGAGCATGTTTGCACACTAGATTATATAAACTTTTTATTTCCATATTTATATAAAATATTTAAAACATTCATTACCTCCTTGTTGATTCTGAATATATGCACATCGATTCGTGCTTAGAATACTATAATTGTATAATTGCGGGAATTGAACTTTGTACATTTGTATTCCTGTCTTTCAGTTCTATAATAAAGAACTAACACATGCGTTTAAGATATAAAATCTGCTTGGAATGCGGGTCACGCGATTGGCTACAAATTTGTGAGGACACAAATCGAAACGACATGTCAATTAGATTGACATTTGAAATTACCGAATTCCATTACTGGGGTTCTTTGAATTGATTTGATGAATCGATTACGAGCATTTTAGTGGAGCCCACTGGTGACTCACACTTATTTCGAGAGAGCTATATTTATGGGTTGACGATTTGCTTGACGATTTGCAGACGACGGTTGCTCATAACTCCTTATCATCTTTATTTTAAAGGTAGTATAAAATTAAGCTATACGCATAAGTAATATCTCAAAACAGTTGTTTGATAATTGTACTGCAAAAAATATTCGTGATGGAAAGAAACCGTTGTCAATCTATAACTATTTAAAATTATGCACCTTGTCCTTCCCATGTCAATTTCACCAGCATCCAGTTACATATTTGCTGGTTCACGGAAGTGATTGGCGATGTACTAAGCTTATTTGCTACTTGCTAATTATGGAAAGTGACTAACAAACACCGTATAGTATTGGTAAATCTTCCAAGATGCACCAAAAAATTGAAATTTGCAAATGTATAACGTTAAATCTAATCAACACCAGTAAACAGACAGTTTGTTTGTATCTTTGCGTTTGTGTACGCTAATGTCAACAACTGCTGAGCTAATTTGAAGATGGTTTCCAGTAATATATTCAGACAAGCTTAGGGTTAGTGGGATTTATTGTTTCACATTAAATCATATCAACATTTCGCCCGCGCAAGGGACTTGACGTGTTCCTATCACCACATAATGATCGAATTTTGACATTACGTACAAAGTAGAAGAATTAAATAATTAACATTCTAACACTACCAGGGCTAGGGACAAGAAATCGATAAAAGAAATTCAAATTCATATATTTATGAGCTTTGAATGAATTGAAAACTAAAGCTAATAAATAAATTATACACCGATATTTATCTATTCATATATTGCGTAATGCTTGTGTGTTAGATATATACTACGTTAAATCGGTCGTCAAATACATCTTGTAATAATTTTCTTAAAAGTAAGAAACTGTGAGATGTATTATTACCAATAACTTTGTTTACTTGAATCCATTTATGTGGAACTAATGCGTTCATTCTAATGGATGAACATGTCATGTCCTGGGGTAAACAATGTGTTACGCTGTTTATTTACTAATGTTTTTCGTTTGATTATGAACTAATCGTTATAATATCATTCATCTAATAATTCTGTAACCTAATATGGCGTGTGATAGAATATTTTTCTTAAGGATAACAAACGAGTGCACAATTCGCTGGATGGTAAGTGGTTCGCGCAGGTTGTGAATGTAAATTTTCCTGGAAAAGAATAAAATCACCCAAATCGCCACCCATGTTTAACTGAAGAAACATAGTAGCGCTGAAGTAAATACTATTTTACGCTGGTATTTTCGAAAGTTGGATCTATTCTTTTCTTCTATCCCAGTGGTCTATTCATGTTACAGGCAATTCTTAAGTCCTATATGTTAAAAAACTATTGCACTATATAAAAATATTGTAATTCTGGATCATTCAAATTCAAATATATATGCATAAATGTAGTTAGGTATCAACTAGAATGTCAAAGTAGAATCACGTGGTAGAGTCAAGCTAGAAGCATAAACTAGCTGTAGCAGGGTAAGGGCAGCGTAAAACCTGAACCTGAAATAAATCAGCAAATGACACTATCTTCCGTTTGGTGAACGAAAAAACCGCATATTAAAAACTAATAAATAAAATACAGGTGAGGTTAGTACTCAGAAGTCATGGCTACTGCATCTTCATTCCTTTTTAATTATAATTTATGTCTATGGACTGTAGGAATAGCTTAAGTACTCTTACTTAAGCTGTTACTAAGTAAGAAATCCCATGCTTACGTTTTTATTACTAAGTAATTGATGGTAAATAATTTTCTTTGTTATTTAGTTATCACAAAAGTTGTGTTTTAAATCACGGAATCGTGAAGTGTACGTAGTACCCTTGATAAATCTTTCGTTGATTACGAGACTATTACATGTTCAGTTTCATATCACCTTTACCTTATACCTATAAATTATAAAAAATATATATTATTACATTGAGAGTAACAAACAAGCACATAGTTCACCTGATGGCAAGTGATTCCTCAGGTCATGACATCTATATTCATTCTAGACTAGGAATCCTAATGCAGATGCATTGTTACCATTGAGGACTGAAATGGAATGCCTCGTCACCAGTTATAAAAGTCTCCGGATTCCCAAACTCACCAGACAAAATACAGCAGCATCATGCTTCTATATCACGCTGATATTCTGTGCTGATATTCTCAGCGTGGTCCTTCCCCGGTCGAGCTGACCCATTAATTCTGCAGTTAGAAACAAACTGAAGTGTAGCTCTAGCACTATTAGAACCAATTAATTATGTTCTCTTTACTAAAATTTGAACTCTGGACATATAGTTTGAAATTTCCGTTGACGTTATGCGTAAGTGCTAATGCATGCGTTTACAAGTGCATAATAAATCTGAAATGATCTGATCTGATATCACCTGTTGTTTTTCTGGTTAATTTCGAATTCCATAACGTAGACCTGATAATATCTGTACATTTGCGGATACTATAGTGCAGTTGAGCAGACACATAGGCGCTGACACCTCATCCCCTAGTTCAATGTAATGAATTGCAAAAACATCAAAGGATGATTCCGACGTAGTGTTACAGTCACTACTACACTATTACAGTTGGCATACAACTTATCCGGACCAAAAAACCAAGAACAACCAATTTGTGATGCAAGAATAAAGTTCGTCATATGGGAATCGTACCCAAAACCCTAATACCTCGAAGTGGCAGCCTAATCACTATAAAAAATAGTCGTCAATGAAAATGCCACGCGAATGATTAATAATACAATCATTTCATTCAAACGCCGTTACCATCAGTTCATTCTTGAGAATGAAAACGCATGGCATCGTAATGCAAAAACATCGAAGGATGATTCCGACGTAATGTTGCAGTCACGGGTTTGGCATACAACTTATCCA
Organism: Teinopalpus imperialis; assembly: GCA_029286865.1. NCBI lineage: Eukaryota > Metazoa > Arthropoda > Insecta > Lepidoptera > Papilionidae > Teinopalpus > Teinopalpus imperialis. The sequence continues at coordinate 5,569,303 of JAGSMU010000021.1, forward strand.
GATCAAAAAACCAACAACAACCAATTTGTTATGCAAGTATATAGTTCCTCATATAGGAATCGAACCCAAAACCCTACTACCCCGACGTGGCAGCCTAATCACTATAAAAAATATTCGTCAATGAAAATGCCACTTGAATGACTAATAATACAATTATTTCATTCAAAAGCCATCAGTTCATTCTTGAGAACGAAAACGAATGGCATCGTAAAAGGTCAAAGTAATTTGTTGATTTTGTGTCGTTGCCTTCACTCTTGGCAGTCACATTTCTTGATCTGAGATCTCCAATAGTTTTATATTATTATATATATATGTATCTTATTGATTTTGATGACGTGACTGTGTTGATGTTTATTCTCATGATCGTTTTTGGTTAAGATTATCACCTTCATTTCTTAACAAAGAGTCGTCATTAGGTTGATGTCCTTCTGGTCCAGGTTCGATATCCTTGTTATTAGAAGGTGAAATAAACTCCACGGCATTTATATTAACGCTATTAATATTTGCGCAACAGTAGGCAAGTATAATGAACATAGTATATCCAATAAGATCAGAAAAAGGTTAAAATTATATATTAAGAACATGTGCATTACGTATGACATTTCCAAACCCGAAAACCTACTATTTGTGTTGTACAAATTCTGTTCCTCGGCTAGGAATCAAATCAAGAAACCTTTGCAGAGCAGTCAGGTGTTTTTTATTGACTTACGTAAAATTAGCAAAGGATAGTAATAGAGAGTGCTTCTATTGTTATAATACTCGTAGTTACTTGAAAAGATCTAGTTGACTAATTATAGTAACAAACAGAAATCAAAAATTTATTAATTATTTCTTTCCAGGATCCAGCGTCTGCCATACCTAAAGGTACCCTCCTAGCGCTGCTGATTTCTATGGTGAGCTACGCTTTGATGGTGTTGATCTCTGGCGGTGGTGCACTGAGAGATGCCAGTGGAAACATTACCGATGTCCTCGCACTTAACGGAACCATATTGGACTACAGTGCTGTAAGTGATTGCGTCAACGCAACACTTGGCTGCAAATATGGTCTGCACAACAGTTACTCGGTTAGTATTTATTAAATATATTTGATAATATCATATTATTTGTATTGTTAAATAATTATTTTATTTTATATATTATTTAAATAATATTTATTATTCGCAATGTGTTTTCTTATCACTGTTGATTGAATATTTACCGTCAATCCCGGGACGATTTTTTTTTTGGTTTGAAGGCCACTGTTAGCCCGAGGGCTTTTACAGTTTCACCGGGTTGAGAGGTGACCGAGCGCTAATGGCACTCAGTCGAGACCTCTATTACATGTAACCAGCACAAGGGCTCCCGAGAAGGAGCCTCGGCTTGGACCGTTACCTTGTTTCGCGAGAGCGTCTGACTCGAGGGTGCCCGAGAGGGCCGAACCTCGGCTCGGTCATTTGCTTCTGACAGAGGATTCTTTAAATTCGCTATGATTATTAGCTATCTGTACCACCACTTCGGAATGCGTGAGCGCTGGAGAAGAAGTGGCGCAAGAAACTCCAGCGACGCTTCTATCTGTATGGACTGGAACCCGGGACGAACGTACAAGAAAACGATCAGGTTTTAAATTGCAATACGTGCGAACACAAAGTGGCGTCTCCTCTTTTTCTTTGTAAAATGTATTGAATGTGCAATAAAGTCGGTGGAAGATTTGGATACAGTGACAACACGCATTCCATTGACTTCAGCTAACCGCTGGCACGTCACAATTAATTGGGTGCTTTCAACCAACGTTGAATTCTCGAACACCAGCCCTCATGTTTGTCCCCAACCTTCGAAGCAGTGTCTGTTGACATACGTTCGGTCGTTGAATGGTTTATTGTCAATAAACTGCTGACAACCAAACGAATCCAAAATTTAAAAAAAATACTTGCAATTCCACTCTAAAAAAATTTTAATGCTTTAGTACATGCAAAATTAAGTTTAGATGTACGCTAAACTATTGGCTATTGACACAAGGATGAGTAAATTTGTTTTGCACAAACGCGGCTGGGAGCTAAACTCAAGATTTGCGAGTTAGAAGCCTGGTGATCTACACTTCTAATAGGTGGTACAATGTACTGTAACTTATATTTTCTAATGTAGGTGATGCAGTTAATGTCTGCATGGGGACCGTTAATCTACGGCGGTTGCTGGGCGGCGACGCTGTCGACGGCCCTAACCAACCTGTTGTCGGTACCGCGACTAATCCAGGCGTTGGGCGTGGACCGTATCTACCCGGGACTCATCTTTTTCGCCAAACCTTATGGACGACACGGCGAACCGTACCGCGGATACGTGCTCACTTTCTTCGTGTCCTTAATCTTTTTACTCATTGGTATGATATTTTTAAAATATTTTCATGATCTCGCGAATTTGTTTTAAATTTATGTAATTTAATTTACTTCAACGATAACTATTTTTTTTTAATACACCATCAGTGAAAACAGGAATCTCTTTAATAAATACAGGGGTCGACTCGACCAGACCAGAAACAAAATGGAAATTAGATTTATATTTCTGTTATGTATCGGTTAAGAGAATAAAAAAAATATGACTAATACATGTGTTCTCAAAATTGATAACGCACATTCATAATTTATTTAATTCTGCTTTGACAGCTGACCTAAACACGATAGCGCCTCTGATCTCCAACTTCTACCTTGCGTCGTATGCCCTCATCAACTTTTGTACATTCCACGCCGCGCTGGTGCGGCCTCTCGGTTGGCGCCCAACCTTCAGGGTAAGTAACGTAATTCATCTAACACACACATAGTTAATTTAACTGCATAACTAGTCAAGTAATGTTTAAACATACAGTGAAGATAATGGAAACGTTATTCCTGGTACTACTATCCGTAGCTATTTCGTTGGGGAATTTAGTATTCAGGTCTACATACTCTGAAGATCTCCAGATCTGTACTGCATCCTTGCTCTATCTCCACCTATACTATAAAGATTTATGAAATTTTCACTGAGAACATGACTCAAAGGATCAGTAAGTTATTGCGGCAATGGGTCGGCCATTTAGCTCGTAGAGCCGTTAACCGTTGGGGAAGAAAGTTTCTAGAGCACAACATTGTATTGACCATTACAGCGTTGGACTACCCACCACTAGATGAACTGCGGAAAGTCAATGGTTGCAAGTGGTTCAGAGTAAATCTCTGCGGCAGAACGGACATTTTACTACAATTGGCCATCTTTACTTTATAAAAATGCTAGTAATGTATTACTTACATTTCCGTTTTCTGCTACAACTAAGCGGAAATGCTTGTATTAGATGGTTCACGACAATTGTCGAATGGCCGATTTGTATCTACGACGTTAAGTATGCAGGAAGTACCCTTAACCTATCGGTACTTTTTAAAACTGGGTTTACTTGACGGATATGATGAGTTATTCTTTTATACTTCGAAAAACAACATTCCTTAAATAGTCACGCTGCAATGGGTCGGCTCGACCGGGTAAGGACTATACCCTCATAGAATACCAGTGGAAATTGCAGTATATTATTGTTGTGTTTCGTATGGAAACCCGAAGCCCGATTACGGAAAACAAGGTACACCATCTCAGTCCTAGTGACAATGCATGTTCATCGTGAGATTTTGTTTGGAATGAATGTTGGCTATGAAATATTTATAAGAATAACGTTGTTTTTTCAGTACTACAATGTGTGGGTATCATTGCTGGGCTTTCTCATGTGCGTGGCGATTATGCTCCTCATCAGCTGGGTGATGTCGCTGGTCACCTTTGCGATATTCTTCACTCTATACCTCATAGTCCATTACCGAAAACCAGGTACGTATACGTTTCTCCGTATACCAATGTATCCATTAACACGTGTTGCCACGTTCATATCAGTGCAAGTACGCTCTACGGAAATAGCGAACTGTTGACGGAGAGCTAAATCCGTATCGGTCTCAATGAATTATTGCATCATTTTCTCTTTAGCCAGCTCAAATATACTCCATATTGCACAAAGTTATTTTTTATTAGTATAGCGTAGTTATATTATATATTAGTTATTACAATGGGGATATTATATGCAATGATTAATGATTGCAAAATGTGACGACCAGTTGGAGCAGAGTACCTTCATCGCATCTGAATCGCTATTATTGGCTTCGATTTTCGGCGGTGAAACAAAATTTGTGCAATACTAGTAGATTCTTGGTCTAGACCCAATATATATACAGTTTATTCTGTGTCTCTGCGATCGGAAACGTCTTACTAACTTATTGTATATGCATTAAATTTCAATTGGAATAGGGACAAAATTGTTTGTGCCTATGCTGACGGCACTAGAACATATTGTGCTCAGGTATGTCACGTGGTAAATAACAGACGATATTGCCGTGTAAATAAAATCAATTTTTGAAACTTTCAAATAAACAGGATATAAACATAGAGCAATGTATATATGTATAAGATATATATTATAAAAAATCTTAAAGAAGAAATACAAATTATTAATTATTAAAATATATTTAAAAACAATTGTGTTTCTGAATGTACATTCTTTTTAATTTTTGGATCTAATAATTTGTGATATATTCAAAACGCTACAAAAGATCTTTTGTCAAAATCATTGTTTGCGGACCACGGCCATATCTGATTGTCATAAGACGACGTCAATACGACCGTCGTATTACGTAACGTACAGTATTGAGTATTAATTAACAAAAGTTAGTTATTTTACTGTTAAACTGATATAAAAAAAAGAAAATTAGAATACAGCGCCAGTATACCGTCATATCTGTTAGACGCCGTAGCTTTTTAGCTATGGCATAAATAGGTTGGCTTCACCAGGAAGGTACCATGCCCTAAGGGAATACCAGAGTGATATAGGAGCGTAACTCTGATTGATTTTGTATGATTGTACGGGAATAGATTACCGATTACCATCGACACCATCTCAATCCTCAAGGGTCACGACGCATGTTCATCTTGAATCTTTATCCAGGATTGTTATTGGGGCTTATGGACTGCAGCTGTGACTATAAGAAGAATTGAATTCTTCTTTGTCACCCTTAGTTCCACAAAAATTCAATCATTCTGGGAGTATATCAACGTTAAGTATAACATAACAATCAGACTGTGTCACTCAGACAAGCCTTGACTAGCTTCTAAACATACGTTCTCATTTAGACGTGAACTGGGGCAGCAGCACTCAGGCGCAGATGTACAAGACGGCACTGTCGAGCGCACACAATCTGGCGCGCACGGGTGAACACGTGAAGAACTACTGGCCACAGCTGCTGGTCCTGGCCGGCCGCCCACACCACCGTCCCGCCCTCGTTGACCTCGGCAACCTCATCACCAAGGCCGGCTCACTAATGATCGTTGGCGATATATCCCAGGTAGGGATCGACTCGAACCGATTTACTTATCTTTTAGTTGGTTTCGGCTGTGTCTTTTAGCATGAATGGGCCACCTCAACCGGCCACATATCCTTATAGAAGAACAGCGATAATTAGCAGCATAACGCTTTTTTATATATAGGAGACTTGATTAAAGGAAACAAAACATTCCATCTCAGTCCTCAAAGATGACAACACATATGCGCCTTGAATCTTTGTTTAAGGTTGATGTATATATGACCACAATCATACCTTACGGTCAGGTAGACTGTGTGCATATGGATTACATTTAGTTACATAAAAGCCACCGCAAGGCATACGTCGATTCAATAAAATGTAGACCAAAACCAAGCAAATACCACTCAAAACTTGTTGGAAGAAATTGTTGGATTAGGTCATATTTACAATTACAGATCAGGTGTTTTTGTAAGGGCAATACCGCTCGCTTTTAAGCTGCCAACCATTACTAGCCAGAGAAGTTTGACCTCTGTCACTTTAGAGCCACTTTCTCTAGCTGACATTGTTTGAAATACAAATAGTAGAAAATATTAATTGAGATTTGTTTATAATAAAGTTTTTTAAATTTCTAAAATTCTAAACCAACAAGCAATGTTGGTTTAGAATTTATCATCCACGGCAATGTGACGATGGGCGGAAATAAAACGATTTTAAATTGTTATAATAATCATAAATGTCGTCACTGGTATGTTTGTATATGTTTGTATATATATATAAATGTATTACGATGACTAAGTTGTATCTAATAAACCGAAAGATATTAATTTTAGGTTATATACATACATATGTAACATATTATATAAATATTTTAATTTCAGACGAAGATGTCATACAAGGAGCGTGCGAACCGTGCTCGTGCCGCAGACGAATGGCTGCGTGGGCGCAAGGTGCGCGCGTTCTATGCTGCGGTGGGGGGTTACGGTTTCGAAGCCGGCGCGAGGGCTCTGATGCAGGCGGCTGGTGTGGGACGTCTAGCGCCCAACGTACTGCTGATGGGCTACAAGGCGGACTGGATCACCTCACCCAGCTCTGACCTTGTCTCCTACTTCAACGTGCTCCAGTAAGTTGTGGAAATGTGTCTTGTTGATCAGCCTTCTAATGGGTTGTCAGTCATGTTCTTCTTTTGGAGTTTGACCTCGACTTTATCTCAAATATATACAATATAAATGCTAGATTTCGACCTCGGAGATATTCGCTGATTAATTGCGTAGGAATACTCCCTTTCGTTCCCTTGACCCATGTGGAAGGAACAAAGGACATGGGCAAATATAAGGGTCCAGGATCCAGGACCCGACACGGCAGCCCAAAATCTGTCCACTCACATACGTTCTAACTATAGAGACTCCAACAGATCAAATATGTAATTAACATAATTAATAGTCCGAGTATAGAAGTATTACATTCTTCAGTTTTCTGCATTCATCAATCTGATGTTAGTTTTCTTAGGTTACAGAAGACGTTCAGCGTGTTAGATATATCGGAAAAAATTTGGTGTTATAGGTGTTGACTAGAAATGAAACAAGTCCAAAGGTGAGGGACATTAAAAAAAAACGTATTGCAGCAGCAGTACTAAAAATAATAACGGACGTGGATAACAGATTGTAATGAAAATTACTAAAAGAATTTCTAACGTACCTATGTGAACGATGAAATTGCGGTTATATGTTTATTTATTTAACTTCAAATATATTATTAATAATTAAGCAATAGAATACAAATTTTCATCCTTACTATGTTAACGGATGGTATTGCAACATTGTACGATTTCTACGATATTTTTACGAGCAGTATTTCCGAACCGATACGGCTTACCTGTTGTGTTGCCGCCACTTGATACTCCCCTGGTCTTGCGATTGATCTTGATAGGCGGTGATCACTTCCCATCAAGTAAGCAGATTATTCGTTTGCCATTTCTTTCATAAAAGAGATTAAAAAAAAGAATAAAGACTAATGTTTTTTTTTAATTGAGATAATAAACTCGTCCTTAGTTTCCTTAGCTCAGCAAGACTAGAGAAATAATTCACTGGAGTAAGAGAAACAAATCGCTACAGCAAATCGAACAGTAGTCGCAATAAAATGCTTGGCATAATGAGTGGATTGCATGAGTATGATCTGAATCATAGATTGATAAAATATTATATGAAAAATAAAACAAAAACATTAAGAAAATACAAAATCAAGTACTTATTTAACAATTCGTGTTTACACTGTGACACCGGACAAATTTGAACGTTATACCTAAGACTAGAATTTGTAACGTTCATATACTGAAAGAAAAAAACCAACCAACATCTAACTATCTTACTCTACTCTAAATAAAAACTTCTAAATGTAAGGCAATTGTATATTCTGTGTTTCCTTCTATACCACCAACATACGGCGCTTGTTTATGACAAGCTACAAACCATCAAGTCGTAGGCGTGACCGAGTGTGTAGGATGGAAGGACAAAACAAAACCTCCTTTCTTTAGTTAAACGACAACGCTGTTATTTGGCACCTATGCTGTATAATTAAGGTTTAAATTCATTCAATTTAAATTCTAACAATATTTACACAAAATAATGCAAAAAATAAATTAAAAAAACACTGGTTACTAAACTACTGAATCGTTATTACATTACTCATTTTAATTCAATTATTAATAAATTATCGTTTCTATAAGTTCATTTTCCCCCATTCTTCCACACAGTATCCAACATATAGATCTTAGACATTTTATAAAAATGTGTATAATTTAAAATCGTAGCTTGTTATTCTAATATACTCGTATAACCCTCAGTATCTGTTGAAGGGCGCCGTCATCTACAATACAGGCATTCCTAGTGTAGATGGCACACTGTCCTTTAGGTTATTTATTAAGTAATTTAGAGCACATTTTGTATTATACCTACTTCGTCATAAGGAACTTAAATAACCTATAAATATTAGTTATCAAATAAATTTATTATTACATATAATTTAGATAATCTAAGACCAATAATAACTGTTAACATCGTTCAGCACGGCGTTCGAGACGCGTCTAGCGGTGGCGATGGTGCGTGTACCGGGCGGTTTGGACTTCGGCGCAGTGGCGGGCGAGGAAGCTCCGTCGCGCGGTCTCACTGCCACATCCAGCAGTAGCGCCGAGCTGCGCGTGCGCGCCGCCAATATACTACACGCGGACTCCGATCTCGATATACGCGCTCTGCCCCGGACTCACAGCCCACCAGCCGACACAACCTCAGTGAGTGCACGCCTTTATTATAGTTTTTTTTTTGTAATACTACGGAACGATGACAAACGAACCATAAACACCTATAACTTTTCTCAAATATGTACGAAACAGTTTCGTTTTCATCCCTGATGAATTAAATAGATTGCCTGGGCCTTTCTAACCCAACGATCATCAAACTAAAACACGTATTATCATCTCGATGGTTGGCAAACCACCAATGTGGACTTTACGTAAAATTTTCTACCACTCACAACTACTCTGTGGAATCAGGTGAAGGGTATATACCTTTCTTAAAGGCCGGCAGCGCATCAGCGACTTCTCTGGTGTCGCGGATGTTCATTGGCAGCGGTAATCACTTACAATGAGCTGTCAGCTCGTTTGTATAAAAGAAGGCATCCTTATGATAGTATTTCATGCTTGTATTCTGTGAAGGCGTGCTAGTTCTATTCTCTATTCTCTTCTATGGTCCCATGTTTTAGGCTGCAGTAATCATACAGTAGCTAAAAAAAATCTACAGTCTTAACACAGTCAAAACACTAATGTGTTGAGTGTCCATTCTAAAAAGCGTGGAACACACTTTACTAGGCTTGGCACCTTGTGGGTTAACCTGAAGTAAGGAATGCACACTTTTTATGTGTTTACAACAGATTACTTCAGCATGTAGATAATTTCTAGATTGGGAATAGCTACGAAAAATTTCAATCTGTTCCGTTTGTTTCATAGCTACAACATGGCAATTTTGGAAATCTTTATTTTCCATACCACGTTTTAAACGTTATATTTAAAATGACGAAAGACCTGTAATTCAGTTCAACGAGAAAGAAATTTGATGTCACATAATACTAGAGTCAAATAGTATAACAGCGCTGAGTTTTCTAAATCAAAGCTTTAGATAGTAAACCAACGCTGCTAAGCAATCACTCGAACGTTATGTTTGTATAATAAGCACAATGAAATGTCATCCTGATATTTTCTGCAGATTTACTGACACTATCAACATCCCGTTCCTTCACGATATCCGAGAAAAGCGATACGAGGGAGAAAGAGAAGAAAAAGGATAAGAAACCATTGGATTTCCACAAACAAATCGTCTACAAATCTTCATCTGGCCTTGAATTGTCCACGGAGCAGCTATCCTTGATGACCATATTCCAAAGGAAACAGGTAAGGTATTACCCGGTTACATACAATATTTAATAGTATTCCTATCTTGAAATGTATGGCGGAAGACATAATAATACGCTAATATGCTGCATCCCGTGGTTATATTTATATAATTCAATTATTATAGGTATATAATTAAAATTTAAATACATAGCAAAAATTGCTTTGAAACACCTACGGTGATTTTGTTAATAAATATTGATTTAATGTTTCTCCTCTGTTTTTCCTCTGTATCTCATATGACATTAGTCAGTAACTGTCTGACTTTCCTAACTGCTGTTAAGTTTTCCCGTTAGAGATGAAAAATAATGGTTTCACTGAAGTCTGAATCTAAAGTTAAGCCTAAAAACACTATTGAGTCTATAATTCACAAAAATGTAATTACAGGGACAATTTTTGATTCTTTATATGCAAGCAATCTTCATGACATTTAATGTCAAGTACTATAAAACTATTAAAGTTATATTTCTTTGGGGTAATTTTATGTGGTTCTCTTCGGTTAATATATGATGCCATTTGATATCATCTGCGTCGACGGAGAATATCAAATCATACTAACATCTTTAAGGACTTGTAATGTCAAAATAATAGTTAAAGTAACAGCCTATAGAAGCCTAAAGATAGCCTAACAGAAGGATTTATATGTATATAAATCCTTCTGCAGGGCATATAGGCCTTCTCTCTAGAGAGGGTGTTAGAGCGTAGCCGACCAATGCTTGGCGGACTTTGAAATATTTGTTTATTTCTTAGATATGCTGGTTCCTTACTGTTTTCCTTCATCGCTGAGTACGTAGTATATCAGAACTTAAAATTGCGATTAACAATTTCATTGGTGCCAGCACAGGGGTTCGAGCTCGGTTTGCTAGCGTAGCGTGACATTATAACCCAACGTTTACATACTAAGCCACCACGGTTAATGATGAAGACTATTTAAGTGATAATTGATCCAAACGTTGCAGGACAAGGGTACGGTAGACGTGTGGTGGCTATACGATGACGGCGGGCTGACCATTCTGCTGCCTTACATAATCTCGCAGCGCTCCAGCTGGGCCAACTGCAAGTTACGAGTGTTCGCACTCGCCAATCGACACCACGAGCTCGAACTCGAGGAGAGGAAGTAAGCTGTCATAGAGTACATATATATAAATAACATAATCTATAAAAAATAATAAAAGGGATTGGTAAAGCGTAAAATTAAATAAGGGCTTTTCAAGTGCTAAATGGTAAGTAAATATATATTAGGTAATGAAAAGGTCAGATAAACAAGTAGTGGGTGGTTGGATTCAAAAAAACCATAATATTTAAAACCTCGTTTACCGTATATTATCAGAATAATTATTCTTAAGAATCTTCTTATTTAAAAATCTTGATTATTTAATTATAATTTGTTGTTTGTGTAAGAAATATCAAGAAACATCTATGGAATTTTTATTATTTCATCAAATAAATATTATCTATATGACATACATAAGTAATATTTATCTAAACAGCATAGTTGCCACGGCGCAGTTTATTTTAGCGGCCATTTAGGTTGGCTCAACTGAGGAAGGAGGAAGCCCCCATAGAATACTAACATGAAATAGAAACATGACGCTGCTAGTAACTGGTACAAGGACCTTCTATCGGTATCCTCAGCGATGACAACGCTTGGGAGTATTTGTTGGGGAGAAATTATTACGTTACATAAGAAAAAATAAAATCTTTTGTAGTTTATACATTCAATAAGGAAGGTTATGAAGAAAGTAATCAAAAGAAAAATGATCTTCGTTATAATATCATACGAGTATACTGATAAATCGCAAATCTTCAGTTCGAAATCCAATATTTGTGGTCGCGAATTGTAGTTTTTCGGTTCCAATATCACTAGCACTATGTACGAACCATCCGATGTGCCACACATGTTTTATATAGAGGCAGGGAAGAACGAGTGATTGCTCTGCGCGTGTTTCCGTAAATACTTACGTCACTGTAAACGCAATTGAAATCATCTGATAGTAACCGGAATATATCTCGTTTAAAATCAGAACAATATATTTCTTTAAACAAAAAAGAAAAAAGAATATCTTCAAATATGGGATATTTAAAAACAAAGAATTGTTTATTTCCAGTATGGCAAACTTGCTGGCCAAGTTCCGTATCGACTACTCGTCTCTGACTATGGTGCAAGACATCACGGAAATGCCACAGCCCGATACCAAGAAGCTGTTCGATGAAACCATTAAGAAGTTCACAGATGAAAATTGTAGTGAAGGTATATATAAAAAATTTAATTATATTTATTTTGTATGTCCACGCGTGAGTGAACGAATTTACAACAGCGCCATCTACTGCGGGCAGCAATATTACTCTTAGTTTATGATAGTTTCGTAAATTATATATTCAAAAGACATTTTATATTTGTTATAATGTTTTCATTAACATTTTAAGGCATAGTTAATTAGAAGACTAGAATTTATAATTATAAAAAAGAATAACTGTCATAAGTGAGACGACTTTTATATTAAAGAACCAGGGAAGCAAAGTGAACAGTTCAATGATTATTGTTGCCCATACTTGCAAAATAAGAATATCCCTTTGTTAATAGCAGCAAATCTTTGCAGCGATATGCTGCCATCTTGGGTATGATCATACATGTATCATAATTATACATGTTCTTTACTAGTCTATGCAATCATTTAGTTCAGAAACTATTAGAACCTAAAATACACTTGTAATATTTTTACTAAGTAACTTTAAGATTTAACGTTTATTACTTTATTACTTATCTACAAGCGAATTTTAACTTTTTAGATTGTCGTATAAGCAAAACAGAGCTGTCTACATTGGCTGAGAAGACCAATCGACAGCTGCGACTGAGAGAACTTTTGTTGGCCAACTCGAAAGACGCTCGCCTTGTTGTTATGTCACTGCCGATGCCCAGAAAGGTGAATTGAATCTTATTTTGACTTAATAAAGTTTCACCAAAAGTGTAGTAAAGTTTCAATGTAAGTAAACCCACACACGTTCACGCACATCCCATACTTATTCCCTCACCCACGTAAACACAAAACTACCAGAATTGCTAGTTAAATAAAAATACTGTTCAATAGCTTTCAACTGTGTAATCCTGGTGGACTTTGTTATTCATTTGTTTTAATCAGTTGTTTTATAAATAGTTTTAATAATCGCTGTTGTATAATCTAATATGTAAATAAAAATATTGTGTCATAAAAAAATATCTAATCTAATTATTAATTATAAAAAAAAACAAAAAGGGGATTGGGTAACAGTGGTCGTAGCAGCGGGTAGATTTATTATTATTATTTTATGCGATTTACTGGTACATCTAAATAAATGGCGCGGAAAGATGCGCGTGATGAGGAGGGTATTTTTTTTATAAGACAGTAATGGTTTCATTCACACACAGTTCACCTGGTGGTAAATGTTGCGACAGTACAAATACACAAACATTCTGAAAAAGGGTAAAAAATGTTGTTAAATATAAACCTTTCGCACAGCCAGCGTACTTCATTGTGAAGAAATACGGTAATATTCTTCAGACAAATACGTTAACCGGATATTCAACTCATTGATTCGGTTTACATCATTTGACTGATAGAAAATTTTTGATTTTACAAGTTTACATCATTTGACTGACAGACTATTTTTGATTTTACTAGATTATGTTCTTCTTGGTTATGTTCTTCTTTACGAGTTTATTAATTAGTAAAGCTCTTTCATCATTATCTCAGCCCCACATTAATCTACTGCTGTAGATAATTGTCTCCACCAAAGACTGCCAAGAAACTTGATCCCGGGCAACTTGCGTCCTTTGAATTCCTGCAAACTTGAATAGATCGTCACCCCACCTTATGCGTCGACTAATACTGCGTTATTCTATTCAAGATTCGAGAATGTTTCTGGTTAACCACACGCCCATTACTTTAGCCTTCTCATATTTCGACTAAACTGTACCTTGTAATCATTGCGGAATCTATCACGCAGATAAGATCGACCCTATTATATATATTCTTATTTCCAGGGCTCCATTTCGGCACCGCTGTACATGGCGTGGCTGGAGATGATGAGTCGCGACCTACCACCGATGCTCTTCGTACGCGGGAATCACACTTCTGTCCTCACCTTCTACTCTTAATTTTAGAATAAAGATGTATCTAATAATAATATAGCGCACATTAAATAACGCCATTTACAAATGACAGCTAGGCTAGGAAATTATTGTAGAATTTCAAGTCACCTCGAATATAATTTTGTTTAGCTGTAAGATAAATTAAGGCAAAGCAAGGAAGTATTAAGGAAGATTCATACAGCATCCTTGTATTGAAACAAACATTTATTTGTATTTCAATCATAAATGGATGTTTTGCAGTAGCAAAGTATTACATAGTAATGCATCTAGCCTGGCGATTCCATTCATATAATAAAATTTCTGTTTTTAGTATGTCTTTGTATAACATTTAGTTTTAAAGTAAATTAATTACTACCAAAGTTCATTTCCAGATATTTATTAGGCATTATGTAGGTATTTTATAGTTATCACACTTGTTAGTAGATAATATGATAGTCTTTATGTAATACGAGATTAATTGTTTGTGGTTCTGTTACGTATTGAGTACTTATTTTATTAAAATAACTCAGCATTTTATAAGATATTTGTCATTTATTATAACTATACGTAGATATTTCAAAAAACAAAATCGTTTTGAAGAATAGTACAAGTAAATAATAAATAAATAGTTCTATCATACATTATCAAATGGCAAAGCTATTTGAGCATTTACTTTTGATATTAACATTAAAAAAAAAATTGTACAAAAAACGACGTCTCATATTTTTGTAGTTATACGATAAAAAGTATTATTTTTATTTGTTTTAAATGTAACACAACCGGCTCGACACACGATAGATAGATATTATTAAAAAGATATGAAAAATTGATGATTTTCCATTTTAGTCTTTCGAGACGACAATCAGGTGCGGATATATACTGAGGGGAATTTTAGTGTGAAAAACACAGACCGAATCATTTGTCGATCTAATTATGTGTTGGTGATTAATTGTTGATAATAATTATTCTTGTAATCAGGTCGTGATATGAAACTGGGTGATATGTTACGGTCGTGAGTCAAGGTGAGGGGTGGTAGGGTTAGTTCCACACTATATCCTCGCCTGTTGGTAACGAACTATCATCTTCATAATTGTAGATGGATGTAGTTGTCCAAAGCTACAGTCTTGGCTTACTAACTGTATTATTATATATATATTATATATTGTAAATCCACACATTCTCAATAAAAATAACTACAAGACGACCCTAAAAAGTGTTGGGAACTATACCAATCCTCACAGAGTTCAATGGTGTTTATAACATAGTATTAATTGTATAGTAAAAATATACGTAGCGCGGTAAAATTTACCAATTGCATGAATAATAATATATCTGTATTAGTGTGTGTTCTAGGCTATAATCATATAGGACCCTAGTATATTACGAGCGCTACTAGAATGTAAAAGAAATTGGCCTCTCTCTATAACTTTGTAATAATGATATACTTCCAGTCAATTTCGAACCTGGCGATGTCTTGATTGATATTACCAGATTATATTAACTGTGAAAGAAATATTATAGTGCTGTAATACACGCAAACATAGAGCCCTTACTTGTCGACACCTTCATGTGATATGTGATATATCTATCTATATCGCGGAAGATGACATTAAGTTGAGATGTGTACAACAAAGGGATAGAGAAACTACTTCCAGTATCGAAAGCAGATAATTCCTGACACATAAAAATGATTCCTTGGCTGATGATCGTAACCAGGACACGCGACGCAGCACTCACGTGGTGGTAATAGGTATGAGATTAATATTTTTAGAACATGACTAGTATTACTTATTTATATGAGTATTATTTTTTTTAATTTACATTAGAACAATTCATTGCTTTTAACTTCTGAACATTATTTAAAGCGTTTAACTTAATTATACTATAAGTTTTTATAAGAGTTCAGTTATCTATATGCGTGGAAGGATATACGATGCGGTTTTAATATTGAAACTAAATTGAAAACTGGTTCAACAAACATGAATGTTATCAAGATAAAAAGTGTTATCTTCAAAAACAACCTATTACGCAGAATGTGCAGTTTTATCAAGAGTGAATTAACTCCAAACGAAATCTGTTCTTGTATGACTATTTATTTGTTTTATCTAATATTGTAATAGATTTTATGAAAGACAACTATATTTTCAAAATACACAATTTATTGTTCATCCTGTATTTTTTTTACTGACCTCGATTTTATAGTTTTTTTTATCACATTGAGAGTTGCAAACTCGCACACAGTTCACTTGATGTTAAGTGATTCCTGCGGCCCATGACATCAGCATTCATCCTTGACAAGGAATCATAAACGTCTCCGGATCCCTTCACTAAGGCTATATAGGCTATATAACATCATGCTACGACCAACAGGAGCGGAGCATCAATGAAAAATTTAGCAAAAACTGGAAAAAATTACATTGAGAGCTTCCGTTGCGTGTGCTGCCTAAACGGTTAATGTTTCACAAACATCTTGTTTGACCCCCTTTTTATAATCCCCTTTAAAAGTTTAAAAAAACGCTTTGGTTTTGCAGTTGCATGAGCATTCTGTAGTCTACGCGAACGAAGTCCCGGGTACTTAGCTAGTTATTAATAATCATAACGCACAGGGTACAAGCACTGGCAACATGGGATACTAATCGCTATCGTCTTCTTAAAGCCTAAAATATAAGTAATTCATAAAGGCACAAGGCGTCCGTATTTTGAAGATATACAACTAAATATATGCCTAAAAACAGAGGCACACAATTGTCGAGTGGCTGTTTCTGCATGTGATTGTGTTTATTATTGTTTCTGAATCACCTTCTTCAATAATATACTTGCCGCCTTTTTTTTCTGATCGATTATTTTTAATTCCTATAACAGAGTTTTTTTTACTGTTCGTTCATTTATTGCAAAAGGAATCAAATTAAGCTTGTCACACGCTTTCAAAACATTAGTATGACAATTGTGTTATTTAATGTAATTCGTTAATATATAATACCTGAGTTACCGAACAATTTTGTATACGCGCCCTTTCTAACTACACTTTGGCAGAGTTATCACAATGATAGTTGCCATTATTAAAACAATAATAATATTTGGATTCCCTTAACTTTCCATTTAAATATTTAGCTCGGACCTTTACTATACTAATATAATTACAATATGATAGCTATAATATTTACAGGGTATTTAAGGTCCTTATAACTTATTAGAAATGTTAGAAGATGTGTTCAAAATTACTAATTAATAATGTAACAGTGTCATCTACACTGTTCCTAGTCTGTATTGTAGATGACGGCGTCCCTCGGATACTGCGGGTTATATTTTAGAATAACAAGTTATTCTAGAGACATTAAATTATACACATCTTTATAAAAAGTCTAAGATCTACTAAGAGTCTAAGAGCCACACTGCAGTTTATTTCTAGCTGCATAATGAATGGGTCAGCTCGTCGGGAAAGGACCACGCCCTCACATAATACCAGCGTGAAATATCAGAATAATACTGCTGTGAGTGTAGGGATCCGGAGACCTTTATTACTGGTGACGAGGTATTCCATCTCAGTCCTCAAGGGTGACAATGCATTTGCATTATAATTCCTTGTTAAGGATGAATGTAGATGTCATGGGACGCAGGAATCACTTGCCATCTGGTGAATTGAGTGCGTGTTTGTTACTCTAAAATTAATTTAAAAGAAATGTCTTGCAACTGCAATGCGATTCCTTATCGAGAATGAATCTAGGTGTTACTTACCATCAGGTGAACTGTGTGCTTGTTTGTCACCGTCAATAAAATAAAAAAGACTGACCTTAACACTATGACCTTCATCCTATATAACTGCTCAGTCATACTGTACTCAATAAACTCACTTTTATTAAAAATATGACATCAATATACCTAACAGAGATAACTGTAATCCGAGTACCATAAATATGGGTCTGAAGTAGACTGAAATGTAAACAGAAACTCAGCCCACGACGCCTTTGCCAATGATTGATTGTTTCAATCGACCATCGTTTATAGAACCATGACGCTTAGTACAAGGCACGTTACTTGTATCATTAAAAAAAATCACCAGATCTTGATATATTGGTGACATGATGCAGGAAATGTAAACAGGGTAAGTCAGTCTTTTGTTAGTGGTGAAAGAAGCTGTCTGTGTCGGTGGTCATATTTTGCCTTAATTTTTTATACATCCGTTATAAGGTTTTTTTATGTACTTTAGTTTACATATCTTAGTTACTGAATATGGATGTTCATTTCTTTAGTGATTGCAGTAAGTGTAAATTAATTTTGAAACAAGTAAATAACTCCACACGCCATTTAAAGGCGACGAAAGCCGATCTTCCCAACCATATCTTTCTTTGAATCATAAGAAAAAATGAAAAAACGAATCGTTATTCGAGTTTTGGAATATTTCATATTAAAATTTAGACCACTTAGAAGGCTAAACTAAGGTCGCTAAAACTAAGCCCCAGCGCTTGAATAAGTTTTGAATCGAAAAAGATAACGATTAGGATAGAGTTAAGGTGTAACTGGAAATAGGAGTTATCGTATAATAAGTAAGAGAACTGGAGATCTAATTACTAGTCACGTTTCAAGTAGGGAACATTTTAATCTTCAGAATGAAAACGTTTACATATCGTTTCGCAGACCATTTTTTTTTATTACATTATTACAGTAACAAACGAGCACACAGTTCACCTAATGGCAGTGATTCTTGCAGCCCATTGTATCTACGTTCATCCTTGACAAGGAATCATAATGCAGATGCGTTGTCACCCTTGAGGACTGAGATGGAATGCCTGATCACCAGTAATAGCGTCTTCGTATACACTCTACATTCGCCAGACGAAACAAACTGCAGTCTCTTTCTCCGCTGTGAAAATCTCTACCACTGTAAAAATTGCACTTTGCATTGACGATGGACGTTCATACTCTGTAAATTGTTGCTAAATTAATGGTACGCTTTT
Source organism: Teinopalpus imperialis (assembly GCA_029286865.1). Taxonomy (NCBI): domain Eukaryota; kingdom Metazoa; phylum Arthropoda; class Insecta; order Lepidoptera; family Papilionidae; genus Teinopalpus; species Teinopalpus imperialis. The sequence continues at coordinate 5,588,137 of JAGSMU010000021.1, forward strand.
TCAGTTTCCAAATCTACTCTAAGGACGGGAGAAGATAATACAAACATGCATAACTTAAGAACAAATTCGGATGTTGAAGTCGAGGTAAGCCTTGTGTAAGAAGTTTTTCGAGGTCTAAATTATAAAAACAATTATTTGTAATGAAACTTTAGTTAAAATTGTATAATATGTTCATAAATTCAAAATTGTGTATAATATGTCCAAATTCAAATATGGTTGGTGCTAGTAAGCTTGCTTTGTGGCAACTATTCAAGGTTATGATACTAAGATAAATATCCTAGAAACATCTTTTGGAAAGAACCAGTGGATGTCGTGCGAAGTTGAATGGCAAAAAATAAGTAGTCCTGAAGGATATTTAATGACACCATACTAAGTTGTTATATTGATAGACTAATAACAGTGTTTTTATATCACATTCTGGATAAATACTAAACATAAACTATACTTAATCTCACCATTAATTAATAAAGCGTATCTTTTAGGCAAAGAAAGACGATCATAACGAGAGAAAAGGCAATCCGACTCCTGAACTTACAACATATGGTGGCATCAAATTAGGATGGATTCAGGTAGACAATATTTTACTAGAAAACAATATTTAAAACAAAGGTAAAAATATATGATGAATATAATAATGAAAATATCAATGAATACCAAAGAGATATATAGTGCGTACTTATTTTAGTAAATTATTTAAACGTTTCTATGAAAATGTGTTTACAAAAAAGCGCACTGAAACCAAGGCATTTTTTTTCACCTCAGCTTTAGAATCGGACAGAAATAATGTTCTAGATAAAATATTCTAACTCTCTCTACCCTTTTAAAATGGATTCGAATCATTTAAAAAAAATACTGGTACCCCTATCGGTATAAGATGAATCTGTTTATGTCTAACTTTAAATGGAAATATATTGAAAATTATATTAGAATAGAGACAATACTTTTTTATTATTTCCGTTAACTTTAAGATAAGCACGTAAATAACAAACACTCACACTTGTCATTGGTATAAATATTAGAATGTAAATATATAACGTTTCAACCTTTGAAATGTACAATATATGTTGTAGGTGTATCTTTTCAAATAACAAATTGCAAATTATCCATTTTCCGGATAATCTTCTTAATGAAACGTTCGAATGCTCGCTCTGATATAATACTTGACAGATTGTAGTATTTGGAATATTTCTTACTTTCGTGGATAATGCCTTGGTTTCGAAACAATTAGTGTTAGATCCGATAGAAACATATATTCGTTTAGGGCGTGCTGACCCCTTGCTTGCTGAACATCTGGGGCGTGATGTTATTTATGCGCATCGCGTGGATAGTTGCACAGGCGGGTATTGTACTAACTGTCGTCATCATCGTCATATCTGGACTCGTTTGTGTTGTGACTACACTGTCGCTGAGCGCCATTTGTACCAACGGCCAGGTAAAAGGAGGTAAGTTATAGATTTATTTTTTATTTTTTTATATATATAAATTTTATGGAGCATTCGCATCGCATTTCTAAAACCTTTATGGAGAAGAGCCATGATTGGAAAGGGTTCTTTACATCTGGTGTGAAAGAAACCATACACCATTCTATTGATGAATGCATGTTATTTTAATCATCAGAGAAGGAATGTGGAGGAAAGTCTTATCTCAATATAATAAAGAAAGATAAACTGTGACTAATTTTTGATTGAGCTTTATCCCTTAACCTTTAACACGATATCCTGGGAATACACAACTAAGTATCTACGCCACACTAAAGTACGTTTTCGGAATCAACGGAAATTTGCTCTTCAAATTAGTCTCTTTATTTTGGTACTACTTTTGTAGTAGCAAGTATATTAGGTAGTGCTTCTCCCGGTATTATAATACTTATAAAAATAAAGCGTCAATGCCTTTTTTTATAATCCGCATTTTTTTTAATCTATTTTATATTTTTTTATATAATATATGTAATCGCCTAACCTATTATTAACATTTCAATATCACAATCTAGCATTAATTGTACATAGGTATATATATTGGTGTTTCGCTTTATATAATTTTTATTGTAAAAATGTATAAAATCTCTCGGTGTCTCAATAAACAAATAAAATGATATCTCTTCTTATATATATATCTTTCGTCTTCCACACTCATTATAAGTTTACCGACTCCTTCTCGATCTTTCACTATAATGTTGTTTTTATACATTTAAGGCATGAGCATAAATGATTATCACATATATGTATGTACAGTTTTTGAAACTTAGGTGGAGTATACTATCTGGTATCACGATCCTTGGGTGCAGAATTTGGCGCATCGGTTGGCATTGTCTTCGCATGTGCCAACGCCGTAGCAGCAAGCATGAACACCATCGGTTTCTGTGAATCCCTCAATGAACTGCTCAAGTCACATGGTCTGAAAATTATAGACAACGGCGTCCATGATATAAGAATAGTTGGCACGATCGCTCTTTTAGTTATGTGCCTCATTTGTGCTGTTGGAATGGATTGGGAGACCAAAACTCAGGTACACATGACTATCTATTAATATATGTATATATATATATATATATATATATATATATATATATATATTACTTCATGAATAGGCTAGACCAGGAAAGGACCACGCCCTCATAGACTACCAGCGTGATATGGACGTATAACGCTGCTGTTTCGTCTGGTGAGTGAAGGGATCCAGTGACGAGGCATTTCATATTACTCAAGTGACAACGCTTCTGCATTCCTTATCAAGGATGAATGTGGATGTATTCCCGCAGAAATCACTTCCATCAGGTGAACTGTCCATTCTTTGTTCCATTCAATTACAAAAATCAGAATTTAAAATTATGGCGAATAATGTACTTCTAGTACATGCAATTGTTTTGCAGAACTTCCTGATCACGGTGATTGTTTTCGCGATCGCAGTTTACATAGTCGGAGCATGCGTAGGGCCTACTAACGACTTTCAGCGGGCGCAAGGCTTCGTGGGCATCAACTGTAAGGATTACTCCTAACCTATATGCTTTTGAAACTTAGATTTCAATTCGATATAATATACACATATTCTTTTTGAAATTATGAATTAAAATGATACGTGATATTGCCGGTCACGTTGGATACAATCCTTTTAGTAAATTTCACTATTTAAAAAGATATTTGGATCGAAATGATTGTTTGTGTACAAGTATCAAGAAATCTTAACTAACCTAATTATAATAAAAAAAATATTAATTTTAACGATAAAAGTTTTTTAATGATAATAATATATTTAACATTTTACTTAATTTGTGTAAATAATAATTAAGAAGAAAAGGAATTCTTAACAATAAAAAAGAATTTGTTTTCGTTCGTTTCGTTTGAATTTTGTACATATGTTTCTTAGATGTTTAGCATAGTCACCAGCTTATTCTGTAACAGCAAAAATTATAAGTACGAGTATTTATGTGATAATTTGTGAATTTTATTGATTTTTGTTTAGCGTTGTTAATATTAGATCTTTACACATGAAATTGGCTTTTTGTCGAACTAGCCACTTTGATCTCAAATAATCTGACTTTGGTAAGGAATTCCAAATTCGAATGTATTTCAAATTTAGATTTGTGTAGTTGTGTTTTGTATTTAGTGATTTATTTGTTTTTTATTTGACATCCTGGACACAAATAACAAAATGGAAAACTTGAAATATCGCGTTATTTACGAATATGAGTTCCACTGTGACACCAGTGCTGCAAAAACAGTATGAAGGATTAATGATGTGTATGGGGAAGCTACTGTAAAAGAAAGCATGATAGGTTTTTGGTTCCAAAATTGTCCATATAATACGCTAATTTGATACGTAAGGACGTAATATTATATAAATGTAAATGCAACAAATGGAAATATGACGAAAAAATAAATAAAGGTATTCTATTTCAAAATTAAAAGCGTAAATATATCCAAAACTTAGATTTTTAATCCAGCATGGACTTCTTCATTCCCATTTTTATTAGCCTGAAATGGATGACACTGCTACTTCAATTCCCTTTCATTTATCACCCTGATTATAATGTGTCTAAAAATAACTCGCATAAAAATAACATATAGTACTTTTTATGTAACAGTGCAGACGGCTGCAAGCAATTTGTGGCCGGACTTCCGCTACAGCGACGGCGTTTACCACAATCTCTTCAGCATTTTCGCCATGTACTTCCCCGCGGTCACTGGAGTGCAAGCCGGTGCCAATATATGTGGAGATTTGAAGGTACATATACACATATACAATCTTAAGGAGTAAGAGTTTAGGAATTATGCTATCTTTGTTGAATCAAAGATCAGATCAGCAGACTCTTAGTAAGAAATCTGGTGATCGTGAATTAGTTAAGGTAAGACCATCAAACTATCACTTAGTTCCTGACGATAAATAGGCCTCATGACTCCTAAATCCAACCTTGATACGGAGTTATGACAATAATACGTTATCAACTCGAAGAACGTAGAAAGTCTGCCTTGTAATAGGCTCAATATATCTCTTAGTATTATAGTGACGCAAACACTCAGTGATAGTACAATTCTTCCCCGGTACATCAATATGCTTATATATATTTAATAATTATTTAAGTTTTATGGTTTCTAAACAGAAACCAATTTGAAGTGAGTTACCGATTACTTAATTTACTCCAGAATTGTTTTGTGTTTGCTAGCGGATATTTTTATATAGATATTTTGTCCTCGGATCTTTATCAAGATGCAGAATGTGAAGATGCAGAAAAGAAAAAGATGCGTCATCTTTAAGAACTGAAATAGGACGATTGGCGCTTCACACGAAATTGCCACGCACAACTACTCTGTAGAATCAGCTGTTGCTAGCGGTGTTTCCGAACCGATACGACTTAGAGATGTTCAAAGAAAGAGCCAACACTTTTATTAAAGGCCCGCAAAGCACTTGCGACTAGGGAGTCGCAAGTGCTTTGCGGGTGTGTTGCTGATATTCATGGTCTGCGGTGATCACTTACCATCGGGTGTGCTGCTTGCTCATGTGCCATCTATTCTATAAAAGAAAACCGTCATACGAAATAAAATAATAGTAGAAGCAGCCCTAATATGTCTATTATACGCAAGTATGTTGTACCACTGCTCATATAAACTGGAAGAGCGATTCCGCAACTCTATTAGCTGTGCTGCCGCAAGAATCACTTGCAATTAGGTGAACTGTGTGCTAGTTTAAAAAAATTATGTGTAAAAAAATATTTTCCATCTAGGATCCGGCTTCGGCGATACCTAAGGGAACTCTCCTAGCGTTAGTGATTTCCTTCGCAAGCTACTTGGCTATGGCAGTTTTGTGCGGCGCGGGGGCAATGCGAGACGCAAGTGGCAATGTTCATCACATCGCTACTAACACCTTGGAGTCCTGTAAACCGCACTGCTTATATGGACTTCATAATAATTATTCGGTAAGCTGAATGGATAGGATATGAATAGGATTAGGTTTGAAGGTTACAGAGTTGGATATCGTATGTATAACATTTGTAGAGAAATTTTACATCTGGAAAAATTAAACTTGGATTATCCTATTCCTAGACCATGTGATCCTATTGTGATGTGTTTCGCTTACGTCATCAGAAGAAGCAAGACAAGGCATGTGTATATTTTATAATTATTTTATTACACGGGCCTAAGGTAAACAAAATATTTCGGACATTGCAGGCCGCTCTCCCTTAACCGGTCGCCCAGGCACTTATCCTTCAAATCCTTTGTATAAATCTGAGGGTGACATACAAGCACACTGTTCTTTAGATGATTATCGATGACGGCAGCCCTATAACATAAACATCCAACCCCAAATGCCCATACCCACGATGCGAAACTGTAATGTTATGCCACGCTGGTATTCTGTGGGGGCACGCCGGTCGTGTCGATCCCTTCATGGTGTAGCGAGTATATAAGTTTGCAGGTTGCAGTCGATGGATGCAAGTGGATTAATGGTAATTTGTGAGAGAGAACTATGACATCCAAAAATACTATTTAGTGGATTTTAATGATCCTGTTTTGATTACCAGATAATGCAATTAATGGCATTATCCGGCTCCGTGATCTATGCCGGTTGCTGGGCGGCTACGTTATCCACGGCTTTGACCAACTTGCTATCTGTGCCGCGGCTAATCCAGGCGCTGGGCGTGGACCGTATCTACCCGGGACTCATCTTTTTCGCCAAGCCTTATGGTAGACACGGCGAACCCTACCGCGGATACGTGCTCACTTTCTTCGTGTCCCTAATCTTTCTGCTTATTGGTATGAAGGTTTATTTAATTTATTTGAAGCTATTACATTTTCAACACAAAAGAATATTACTACTTAGCCTTATGTTATAATGTATTAACAATAAGCCCTATTATGGAAGTCCTTTGTAGTGAGATAAAGGCTTTATTATCATTGTTATTTTCTCACGAAGCCACCATTACGTCAATAATAACCTGACTTGGGTCAGTATTTTCATCTTTTTAGTTAATTTTCAATCAAAAGCTGACTCCCTCTACTCATACCATTGCCTATATCTTTTATATCTTTTTCAGCAAATCTAAATACAATAGCACCCCTCATAACAAACTTTTACCTGGCTTCGTACGCTTTAATAAATTTTTGCACTTTCCACGCGGCTTTTATTGAACCAATCAACTGGAGACCCTCGTTCAAGGTACGTAACATAGCAAGTTACTAAACTACTAAAACTACTTGTTATTATTTATATTAAAATAAAAACAAGTAGATACAACTCTGTAACTTTTAGGAGTATATGGAAAATAACAATCACTTGGGAGTAGACGTTAAAATTTTAAATCAAATGGTTATTAAATATATTTAGCTCATTTAACATCACAGATATTGATGCTATATCTGTGTGTATATAAGATTGATAGAAATATGCTTGTTTATATAAAGGCATGATTAATTTAAAAAGATCGTAATTAAAACTTTCATTGTGTTGTAGAGAACGCCTTACGGCATTAAGTCCGCCCTTTGTAGGAAACAATTTTTGTAAGATGTGACCAATAAAGTTTTAAGTTTTATATATAAATATATATATCATATTATAAGATATGATTAAATTATTTTAGTATTACAACACGTGGGTATCGTTTATCGGCTTCGTGTTATGCATCGCAATCATGATAATAATCAGCTGGGTGACGGCCCTTGTCACGTTGTTCGTATTCATAGCGCTTTATCTCCTAGTGCTGTACAGGAACCCAGGTAATATTTTTTTTTCCTCTTCTCCTCCTAAGTCTCTTCTACTCAAACTAAGCTAATGCTTGTGGCTAGGATATGATTCTCGAAAATAGTCGAATTTTCTACCTCAAGTGTCGCAGTCCGTACCCTAAACCATTATTAGGCTATTGTAACTTCCAATTGACACAATATATCTACTAAAAATATCCATATAGTTTAATTTATTGTAAATTGAATACAATCAATGAAACTATATAGATATTTTTAGTTAAGTAATTAAATAAACATATTACTCGTGAGAAAAAAAATGCTTAAAATAAAAATTTGCTAGAATCTGGAGTGGAATTTATTACTAGCTACCGCTATTGTTTATGTATGCATATATATTTAGTTTGTATATTGTATTTATATATGTATTATGTATTTAATATGAATAAAATATTCTTTATTTATTTATTTTATATTAGGCATTATTAGTCTGTTCTCTTTATTGATTAGTATATTGCTACACCTATTACAATATCTCACCACACCTTGGGTTGACTGGTAGAGAATGTCTTTAGCATTAAGTCCGCCCTTTGTGACCCTTTAACTTTGTTAAGGTTAATGCACTAAAATATAAACAGTAAACAAATAAATACAACAAACATGCATACATTAGATATTCACGCCATTAGAGCAATAGATATTGAATAAGATATTCATTTTCGATTTTGACTGTCACATCGGGTAATGTGTAAATTCGTTTACCACACTTAAAAGCCAAAGAAATACCTCTAGCTTCTATCACATGCATTCATCAAGCCCGTTTGTTGCGGTCGCGCATAGTTGGTTACAAACTGATCGATGAACATAAATATCGTTGCAGAAGTAAATTGGGGAAGTAGCACCGAGGCACACAAATACAGGGACGTAGTAGCAGCGTTGGTACAGATGAGTCACGTGCACGGTTCGGTCAAGTCGTACAACCCTCAACTGCTGTTACTGGCTGGACAACCTCTCACTAGGACAGCGTTGCTCGATGTCGCTGATCTCATCACAAAAGTTGGCTCGTTCATGCTTGTTGCTGATGTTAATGAGGTATGCTTTGGTTTATAAAGATTACAGCAAGAATTAGGTGCCTGGATCCATACAATCACCAGCTTTATTCTGCTATTTTACGCTGGTATTCTGTGAGTGATACCCCAGTCGAGCTGACCCATTCATTCTGCAGCTAGAAGCAAACTGTAGTGTAGCTCTACCACGACTTCGATAAATTTCATCGACGGTAGGGCTCATTAAAGTATTATCACTTGTATTTTTATTATTATTTCTTGTCTTGCTAGAGCTTTCTTGAAAAGACCGTGCCCATGTTTTACTGTGGATTAAAAAATCTGAGAAGTTTGTAAATTATATTCGTTTATTCTATAATTTATAAAAACAAAATTTTGTAAGTTACCTATTTAACTGTGTTGCTATTTTAAACTTTATATGCCACGTATAGAAAGAAAAGATAAGTTAAAATTGAGACGATATTAAAAGATATTTTTGGTTTTAGCCTTCGGTGTGTATTTGAAATTTTACAAATATTACAATTCACTATATTTATTGTAATAAAAAAGAGTATTTAAGTTTATTTACATATTATTTTATTAAAGAATAAAAATATCTATCGAAATAAATTAGAAATGTTTTATCCCGAGCTAAAAATTATCAAAGCGAACAAGTTTTTTACCTAAAAAGCTTTCATACTAATCGTTTTTCCAGACACCGCTTTCATATGCGGAGCGGACAAGTCGTTACCAAATTGGGGAGGCTTGGTTGCGCTTGCGTAAGATACGAGGATTTTATGTGTTGGTGGATGGGTTTGGGTTCGAAGACGGCGTGCGAGCTCTTGTACAAGCGGCGGGACTCGGGAAGCTCGCGCCAAACATTATGCTGATAGGATATAAGAATAACTGGATGACGGACACGCGTCGCGCCCTACAAAGCTACGTACGAGTAATTCAGTGAGCATTACCATTCTCTAACTTTGGTTATTTACCAAATTTCATACAAAGCAAATTTATAATATACATGAATAGCTCGATACAAAGCACTTCAAGTCATATAAACCTGGGAGGAACCGTGCTTTCACAGAAATAATATCTTAACACTAACACTGTGTTTAGTCTGGTGAGTGAAAAGAAAAAATCATCGTATCTGCATTATGAAACCATTTTAACGTGGTAGAGCTATAATGTAATTTGTTTCTAGCTGCACAATGAATGGGTCAGCTCGATCGGGGTAGGACCACGCCCTCACACAATAACCAGCCTAAAATAGCAGCATAATGCTGTTTCACTTTAGAGTTTTCGATTAGAAATAAAGAATTAGTGTGAATTTTGATTATTGTGTGATTAGAAATATGATATATCATTTTCATTAAGGATTAATGGGAGTGCCCCCAAAAAAGTCTTTAGAAAATACATGTTTGGATTCTGAAAGGGGATTATCATTAAGTAATAATCGCAGACAAGTATCAAACTTAGCTCCGAAATCAACTGATTGCAAATTTACTTACGGCGTGCTTGTTGCTTAAGCCGTCAAATTCATGAATGAACCAGAATGATATCATTTTTGATCCTACGTTGGTAAAACCGGGGTTATATAAATTATAAAATTAGTTGCCATTACTTTTATACCATTATTATACCTTATATAGTGAAATAAAATGTTGCTAAAGACCATGGTAAAAGATTTTTTACTGGAAATGATAATATTATAGAACCGGACGAATAGAAGAAAGTCTGTAATAATGCTCTATTACTCACTGTAAATAGTATATAAAGTATAATTACAGGATCGCATTTGAACAGCAATTGGCAGTGGCGGTGTTTCGAATATATAATACACTACGGAAAAGTCAGAAAGGGCTGCTGATGAGTATAGAAAGAGAGATTCCAGCTTCGGGCATGAAATCGAACATACGGCTGCAATCTGATGTTATGAATTGTGACTCTAACATTGATATTTCTCAGAGTGCTTTCAATTTCATGGAAGATAACCGCGGCCAAGATAAAGGTTATTTTATAAATTATCAAATCGAGAATAAGAATAAAAAAAACTTGCTTTTTGATTTAAATTGGGAAATAATTGGAAAATTATATATATTAAAGTATATTAAAACGCTATAATAAAAAGATGTGTTTCCAGGCTATGTATTATTATTATTATTATTATTATAAATAAGAAAAAAGAAAAACATAGCAATTGCTGGACATCCAAGAGAGATCCATTAAGCCAGTGCCATTACCTGCTTGGTCTCCTTGGGTTCTCTCATTAATAAATATAGATTAATATAATTTAATTAACTTTACTGTTACAACTTATGTTGTATCTGGCTTTACTGTACAATAATATCATAACTTAAGTTGTATCTGGAACAAAAATAAAAGTGTAGAAGAAGTATGTCACATCTGAGAAAAAATTATTTTATTGTTTCTTAGTGGACCAAATCTTGTTTGATGTATTCATTTTTGAAGGCATTTTTTGCCACGTGATGATAAGAGATAAAGTCAGTTATTATAAATCTGATGAATAGAAAGAAGGGCTGCACCCTTTACCCTGCTTTAGGATAACCAAAAAAAGTAACAAAAATGGCAAGATATGAAATGAGCATAAGATAATTAAAGACATGACTAATTACGATTGGTTCATCATTAATATTCTTTCAATAAAAACATACCAGTAAATAAGTTTTAAAAAATGTAAAACTTATAACAATGGTCTATTTTAATTTAAGGTTTTTTAATTGTATTGTATTTTTGATTTTGGATTTTTCTGCGGTATAGCTACGCTTAAGTTTGTTTCTAACTGCAGAATGAATGGGTCAGTTCGACCGGGGTAGGACCACGCCCTCACAGAATACACACAAACACCAGCATAATGCTGCTCTGTTCCGTCTTATGAGTGAAGGCATCCGGAGACCTTTATTACTGGTGACGAGGCATTCCATCACAGTCCTCGAGGGTGACAATGCATTATGATTCCTAGTCAAGGATGAGTGTAGATGTCGTGGGCCGCAGGAATCACTTACCATCAGATGAACTGTGTGCGAGTTTGTTATTTTACGTATTAAAATAAATATATATATATATATATAATAACGTTATTATTCTAACACTCAACTAAAATATTATAGACGATATCAAGGAAGGACACACCGAAACAACGGAAGACGTTACAGAATCTCTTTTATCAAAAGAAGATAATGCACCTACGAATCGAATAAAAGTGCCCTCCGATGTATCCATTAAAAAGTTCAGCGGGAGCCAAACTCTGCGTTTGAACACTGTAAGTTTTTGTTACCTAAGATTTCTATGTATTAATGTATTTACAAAAGTGTTTATTCATGTTTTTAGTAGTGTATGTACGGTGATAGTGATTATTTAAAAGACTTGGAGAATATTTTTATAATAGTGAAATTCAAACAGAATTCCGAATTTTTATTCAAATTTCTCTTTTCATAACAATACGTACAAACTGCGTATAACCTATAGGAATTTCAGTTATTGCGCGTGTACACACTGATAAACCGGTGATGATGTAAAAGCCCTCGGGCTAACTGTGGCCATCATCGGCTGATAGAACTGAACTTAAATGCGGCACACAGATAGTTTATAACTTGGATTAACACATAGGAATTGTAAATGCCAGTACATTTACAATTACCATTAATAAGTCCTGAGGCCAAAAGCTGAAAGTGGCAAAAAATCATTTGGGCACTCCTTACGTGAGAGGCAAATGGTAATTTTTATCGATTCCTCAACAGTATCGAATACCAAAAACTTACACGTGGAAAATAATAAATAATACAATCTTGAAGTACACGCAGATAGATGCTGATGTGTTGTCAATGTGGGAACTAGAATGGAATGACTCATTCCCACTAATCGAGCATACGCACCACAGCAGTATTACAATATTTCATTTAGGTATTCTATGAAAATTCCTCACTCGAGCGTAACGATTAGTGCTACAGGCGATTTGTAACCATAACGTGGCACTACCATATTAAACTTTTTATTATTTCAATATGGATTACTCAAATAACATATATAAATCTAGCATGCGTTTGTTAACAATATAGACTGGTAGATACGGGACCCTTTTTCTATAGAATACCATTTACGTTACTAGCATACCCGTCAACAGTTTCAACTAAGCTTTTACTCTTGTGCTGTTAAGAAGTTGACAGTGGTAGAGCTACACTGCAGTTTGTTACTAGCTGCACAATAAATGGGTCAGCTCGACCGGGTAGGACCACGTCCTCACAGAACACCAGCGTGAAATAGCGGCATAATGCTGCTGTGTTTCGTCTGGTGAGTGTAGGGTTCCGGAGACTAATTATTAATGGTTGTGAGGCATCTCAATCCTCAAGGGTGACAAAGCATCCGCATTACGATTCCTTGGCAAAGATGAATGTAGATGTCATGGGTCGCAGGAATCACTTGCCATCAGGTGAACTGTGTGCTCATTTGTTACTCTTAATGTAAAAGGTTTACGACGATAAACCAATAGTGTATACCAGCCTCAAGACCGTAACTTTAAACCATTAGGATATTGAACCTTCCTATGAAATTTTATAATACTAATTAGTACTTACTAATAATAATACAAAATACTAATGATTACAGGGGATTGCTCTAACTTAAATTTGATCTTCTATAATCCGTTCAAAACAAATGATTATTGTAAAAAAACAGTCAATATTCTTCTATAATATTACCTTTACTTTACTTTCTTCGCCGCTACAACCCTTTATGGGTCTTGGCCACTTCACCAGTGTTTTGCCATTCGTTCCGATCCGTGTCTTTCCTTCTCCAGGCGGTAAACTTTCCCATGACCCTGAGATCTCTCTCAATGCTGTCGCACCATCTCATCTTCGGCCTCACTCTTGGTCTTTTTTGTTGCGGCTTCCACTTACTCATTACCTTGGGTGCCCTATGGTCTTCCATCCTCTCAACGTGCCCTGCTCACCTTAAGCGTTGTGACTTGATGAATCTGACAATCGTGTCTTCTTTCATTAATACATTGAGCTCGTCATTCATCCGGAAACGATACCATACGATACGAGTTCATTCCTTAACACTTTCCTTTCGAAAGCCGCCAATTTCTGTTGTTCCTTCACTGTAATCGGCCATGTCTCATATCCATAGATGACTACAGGGCGTACTAAGAACATCTTTTATAATATTTTTATGAGAAAATAATTACTTACGTGTGGTGTAAGTAATATTCTCAATTTTATTTCTTATGTAAGGAACTGAACAGATATGTTGCTTCATTCAGGAAAATGATAGTTTGGATGCGTGGTGGTTATACGATGATGGGGGACTGAACATTCTTCTGCCATACATTATAGCGCGCCGAAAAACTAAGGTACCACTAAGAATATTCGCCTTGGCTAAGACCGGACTACGTGTTGAAGATGCTGAAAAGAGGTGTGCGTTTTAACGATATCCATTATTATTCACTTATAAGGAATGCTAGTTGTGCTATTTAAGATTGCTTAGATTCCGGTCAACCACTCCAGCTAAGCTAATGCTTGTGCGAGGATATGGTTTACGAAAATGGTTGATTCGAACTCACGACCTTAAGTTTCGCAGGCAGTACCCTAGATCATATGTTCTCAAACTATACAAATATAGTTCACGCCACCCTTATCGGTGAAAAATATTTCGTGGCACATGTAGCCTTAAAGCGATAAGAGGAAAAGAAGAAAAAACAGTGCAAAGACTCAGTTTTCTTTAATGCAATGAACGTAACTGTTTATAATAATTTTTCATTATTGCCTATGTTTATTATAACTAAACAAGTTAATTTTACCCTCAAATCGAAATTTTCACCCGTGACGTACGCTCACCACCCAGTTTGGAAACCTGGGCCCTAGCCCTTTTTATCAGTATCCTAGATTGACTGTTATAAAGTGGATGTTAATTTGTACATTTCGCTTTCTTAACCGTTCCGCTTGTAAGGTAAATTGATGAAAGCATTTCTGTTATAAACATTTTTTTAAGATATTTATGGAACAAGTATGAAGTCTTTGTGAAAATGTAGCTAGATTAGCAAGATCCAAGGTTCTAAGTCTAAAATATTTTGTAAGAAATTTATGTTACGGAATAAGAAATAGTAGCAAGAATGGAAGTGTGTGGTTATCCTACAAAATAAGTCTCTCCTTACATGTGCGAAAGAGACATACTCCAAAAAGTAAGTCCCTTGAGGACTCTATAAATAATAAAAGTCTCACTTATGTCGGTTGAAAATTAACCAGAGTTTGTCTATGTTTAGTTATCTATTATCCACAGCATGAGGAATCTTCTTAAGAAGTTCCGTATCGACTATTCTTCACTGACGATGGTAGAAGGGATTAATGAAAAACCGACCGAATGTAGCATTGAATTTTTCAACAGTCTTATACAACTTGCCAAGAATGAGGAGGGAACTGGTAAGTACAGTAGCAGTCTATTTGGATGTAAATCCCACTGCTGAGTATATATATATATATATAAATGGACCATCACGCGGCTCCACTGCGTATGCGATCGTGAACAGGTAGGCGAAATATATTAGGCCTTTATCTATGAAATTGCCGTTCTTCAGTATTGGCCATTTCAAATCAAAAAAATTTTGATTGGCTGTGAATTCTAAATTCAAATTAATTTTGTTTTAAAAACATGTCATTCTTTTTACAATGTCAGGCTTTTGTTTATTGATTAGCTTTGTATTTTCATTACATTTGAACATTTTTCGTCATAATGGATACTTTAAAAATTCGTGTAATTATGGAATATGAGTTCCGTCGTGGCATCAACGCGGCACAAACGGCACGTAACAATAACATTACGTTATCAGAGAGAACTTTACAAACGAACGCACAATCTGTTATTGGTTTGCCCGCTTCCGTTCTGGAAATTTTGATTTGAAAAATGAACCTCGTGGTCGTCCGAACACTTTGGTCAACAATGATGAATTAAAGGCGATTGTGGAAGGTGATGATACTCAATCTACAGCCGAGCTAGCAGCAGCTTTTAATGTTAACATCAAAACAATATTGGTCCATTTGCGACAAATTAGCAAGGTAAAAAAACTAGTAGATGGGTGCCCCACGAACTTAAGTAAACTTAACTCAACTTAACTTTACTTAACGTACGCGTTGAGACCTGCCTCGCGCTGCTCAACAGCCACAGAAATGACAAAAAATTTAACCGAATTGTTACGTGCGACGAAAGCGCTCAGCAAGATGGTTAGATCCTAGTTCAGCACCAAAGCAATTCCCTAAACGAAAAATTACCTCTAGAAAGATGATGGTCACTGTTTGGTGGTCTAGTGCCGGTGTGATTCATCACAGTTTTTTACCAAACAGCATGAGCATTACTGCAGATGTGTACTGTGAAGAACTGAAGACAATGATGGAGAAGCTCACACATCTGTAACAAGCTTTGGTCAATCGGTCGTCCCCGCTGCTCCTACACGACAACGCGCGACCCCATACTGCACAAAACACAGTCTCCAAGCTGCAAAGGTTGGGGTTGGAAGCTCTCCCTTATGCACCGTACTTGACTGTATTTAGAACCAGTAAATAGGATATAACGAGGAATATGCTCAGTCCCGCAGTTAGGACATCCACCGTACGCGTAGGACGGGTTACAACCACTTTCGGTACGCAACACGGCCAAATGGTGTGACATTCTTTCAACTTTATCCTTTCATAGTAAAGTTCCATACCACTCGATCTCGATTATAAATCTCAGCAAGAAGTAAGAGTTTGTTATTAACGGTGAATTTTGTCTCACAATAAATAGCGCTGTACAAAATTGGTTCACAGATGTTTAGACTTAGCTAGTTATATAATAGATTCAGAAAGTAGAACTTAAATAGGTCGATTTATTATAAATTTCTTTTTCCACGCCTCGAACTTGTATAATGTTGTTTGTAGCGTAACTGTAGCGTAAACTCCGAGATGCGATCTCCGGATCATCTGTTCTTTTTAAACAAGTAATATTCTACAAAAACAAATATTTATAATCTGCTTTTTGGACTATCTCTGACGGTTAAAAAATTATATCGATTCCGAGTGACCTATAAATTGATTAATCAAAGTTATGAAACAAGAAATCTTTATTATTACCCTTACGATATCGATTTTTGATTATTGTTTTCGGCGATATATGAATGTTATATATATCTCAATATCTTTTAATCTACCTAATTATACTGTATATAATAAGCATGTATTATTTTGTTGCAGAATGCCTTCTAACAGAGGAGGAATTAATATCTCAACGAGCAAAAACGTACAGACAACTACGTTTACGGGAATTACTAATGGAAAAATCTCGGGATGCGTCCCTTATTGTTATGAGCCTACCTATACCTAGAAAGGTTAACTTTTACTATAATTTACGTTTTTTAAAGTACAAAATAGAGTGATTATCATTTCTTGCTTAGAAATAATAATCATTAATATGTTATAATTTACCAAATACGGGTCTTCGACTTCTCCCACTGTCTATGGAAAACATGATGCTGTCATTTTTTTAAGGAATTAGGGGTGACAACGTAATACATATTTCACTTGATGGGGATGCTAAGGTCTTTTACAGCCATATTCAACACTGTTAAGGAAATATAATGCAGATGCCTTGTCATATCTTCAAAGGTCTCCATCTTTTACTTACAAGACCGTACACAGCAGCGCTAACTATAATTTATTAGAGTAATAATTTTTCTTATCTTGAAAGTACTCAAGTCATATCATCACATATTTACCGCTGGCAATATTTTGTGGCTCTTCCTATAAGAGATCATAATGGTCTGTATGTAATTATGTCTTTTTCAAAGTACTTATAAATGTTGTGACGATGAGCTTTTAAATAACGGTTCCCGGGCTTTCAGCCTGCGCGACGAGTTTCTGTGTTTGCAGAATTACTATGCTTCAAGCTGCGCAGTTATTTCGTGCAATGCTAAATCGTCGGCATTTTAACCCATGTAATTATAAAATAAAGTAATCAGAAACTGATTGAATATAATATACTAGACCAGGGCCCAGGACATAAGATTAATTTATAATTAAGTATTGTCGACTATGTTCGATTAAGACTCAAAAATCTTATCTTATAATGACGTCAAATCGTTCAAAAAAACTATTTTATAATTTGTGCTATTAATGGGTTATTTGGCCAAGTTATACCAATAAAGTGTACATCATGGGCGGAGTGCGCAAGATTTTTTTTATTGTATTGACGGAGACAGACAGTACCTGATGTAAGTGATTTTTGCTGCCTATGACACCCACGTTCATCTTCGACAAGAAATCATATGGTGCAGATGCATTGTCACTCCTGAGGACTAAAATAGAATGCCTCGTCACCGGCCAAAAATATCCAGATCCCTCACTAGTCGAAACACCATTTTTTACGCTGGTATTGTCAGGGCGTGATTCCCGTTCAAGCCGTATCGGTTCGGAAATACCATTGGCGACAACCGATTCCACAGAGCAGTTGTGCGTGACAGTTACTCTTAATTTTAAATTATTAAGACGGGATAAATTCATCAGTACCCGATAACTTTTTTATGAGACATGATTTCGTCCATTATATTAAGGAAGCATGTTTTTTTTAAAGATTTCAACTTTTGTATGAATCACTAAGTATAAAATTAATTTAGCCAATTTCCACTAAGCGACTGATTGGTGCAGTTATGTTTTTATTTCCTCATTATTAAACTGCAGATCTGTTCAGATGTTATGTACCAATGTTGATGTGTGAAAGACAGTAATGCATTGTATAAAGTTCTACTAAAACAAACTTAACGGATATTTCTTTTACAGGGCTCCGTTTCCGATGCCCTTTTTATGTTGTGGCTAGAAGTACTAAGCCGGGAGCTACCACCGATGCTTTTTGTACGTGGTAACTATTCGTGTGTGCTAAGCGAATGAGAAGACGAACATATAACGTAGACCTGCTCCGCGCCGAGAGCGTGCAGATATAATTAATTATCGAAACATATGGTAATAAATTTAAAAGAGGTATTAAAAGTTATATACTACTATAACTCTTATTAAACTAATACATAAGATTGATAGTTTTAATTTAAAAAACATTTTCGATTAGACCAACATACTAACTTTCTATGCAAATATTACATTACCTACTGCATTATTATAGTGCAAAATATCTTTTGAAATAAGTCATTCTCTAGTTTGATACTTCTATAGTCTACCGAGATTTTTTTGTGTACCACTTACAGATAAATGTAAAAATAAATTAATCTTTATTATCTATATTATATATCTCTTCTAGTGTATTTAGTGGGATAAGGTGTGGGGATTAATAACAAAAAAAATTAGCACTAAAATTTTATTCATACACCCCAATAAATTGGCCTTACAACAAAATAAAATTTCAGGAACTATTAATAATTACGTCCTGGTAATTGAATTGATTACAAGTTCAATAATCATATATTATTTAAAACATCACCGAATCGGCTAGAACATATCAAATTGCAAATAACATGACACAACATAGGTTATGCCCGTTGTCCAGATTGCTTATAAGAAATTTAAACCTCAGCGGATTTACTGATAATACCGACATATTTAAAAGTCAGAAGAAGCCTTCGAAGATCATATATCTACAAAAATACGAATTGGGGATTATTATGCAAGAAAATACATGAGCTTAAACCGTGCATATAAATATTAAATTATAAATACATTGTAAATCCGTAAATAAACTACCAGCTCGCCTAACATCATCTATACTGATTCTTCTCAATTTTCTACAACGATTTTTACAACATTAATTGGTGTTTTAATTTAATGAGATTAGCCAATTTTATACAACCTTTCCATAGATTCTGACATAAAATTTATGCTACATAAATTTTCATAAGAGAGTAGTAGTTTATATGTCTAGGCAGACCAAACGGTTTGACTAAACATATAAACAAATCAAAATCTATGATCAGTGAAACAAACATTTTATATATTATAATATATGCGAGATGATTATATGTCTAGGCAGACCAAACGGTTTGACTAAACATATAAACAAATCAAAATCTATGATCAGTGAAACAAACATTTTATATATTATAATATATGCGAAACACTAAAGCCATGACTTCTCCTCCCTTCAAGACAAGACGTCTGGTTCTTTTCTCCCTTGAAGGTTAATATAACAATTCAGCGAGTAAATACAAACAGGACTATATGATCAGTTCAATTTTAAGGTATGAATAATATTATTTTGATATCATTTTGAAAATGTATTAGAAAAAGTAAACAATGGTTGTATGGTCTTTTAGTTACTAAGAAAATCAAGCAAGATCAAGTTGAACAAATCATTGTACCAAAATTGAATCTAATCTATTTACAGAACGGAACCAAAATTATTAATTATAACTTTTAACATATATATTTGATAAAAGTAAAATGATGGCCCTTAATCAATTTAACTTGAAATTGACAAGATATAAATAGATGATAATAAGAATTGAAATTATTTAAAACGATTTTATTAATAAACACATGTGTAAACTAAATTTATGTTTAAGTTCCTATTTATTTAAATCGTTGTATTTCCCTCTTTGTCACACATTTAAAAAAAAGGTAAGCGTTAAAGAGTAAAAGTGACATAATAAAAATAAATCAATATTTAAAACTTGTATAAATGCTTCCATGATAGTTTACGATACTAAAATCTACTTATCAACGCGATAATATTTAATAGCCAGTAATCGTTAAAATATTTCAACCATGATTATTATTAATATCCTAAAATATTTAATGAATATACGTAATATCGAATTGCGCGTACATCGAAGAATAATTAATTTTTAATCAATATCTTCGATCATATTATTTAGTAAAACAATCCATCTAGTGTCTACATATAATAAATAGTAATAATTAGAACTGGATCTCTTATCCAAAGCCAAAACACTCCACATACACATAACATGTATATAAAATACACTAGGTGGAAGAAAAACACATACAGGAAGACGTGGCTAATATTGCAACGCGAATATTACACATATTAAAAGGAACTAACGTCGGGTCTTTGTAGCTTAAACTGCGATCACAATTTACACACAAATTTTATTTATAATATCTATATAATAAAAATAAGCTGTCATCTTATTTTATAATCAGACTCACTTCGTAGTTCCTTGGTCTAAGTTACAAAGTAAACAAATAAGCTGAAATTAAACGGTACATATTGTGAATAAAACCTTTTTGAGGCGAAGCGCTTAAAAATTATGTCTTCGTTCATCTCACCATCTCAAAATATATGATTTAAAACTTGAATTGCTTATTTTAAAAATTTATGTCTCCAAGTAAAAATTTATACTCACTACTTCTGTAGATATAGCTTAAAACGCCTTGTGGAAATACATAGCAAATTAGCAAAAAAGAACATTATAATAACATCAAATTGTTTAAACCATTGCAACTAAAAGTACTATATATATATTTATGTGTATATAGCAATTCCGCCCGACCTCCGAGACAGTAATGTATGCACTCACCAACACACACAAATCAACGAAAACACATTGCAATAGCAAAATACATGGTGATGAAAATTCTACGTAGTACTAGGTGCGATATAGGAGCTAAAAGGGAATTACTAAAACAAAGCGAATAAACAAACACAACCAATCAAACGGAAGAGTGCATCACAAAAATAAAAATACGTGCTCACGTTATTATTTTTTCATTTTTTGTGTATTCTAAAGTTTTTTTTTTTTTTAATATATTTTACAGACTGATAAACGTTTTGCGAGTTACGGAACGCTCTCACGCCGGCGTTGGCACGCCGCCATTGGAGTATTCCGCCGCTCGAGGCGCCCTGTACGGAATGCCTATAAAACTATTTTAAACAACAAATATCAGCTGACATGAATTACGCACTTTCAGCAAAGAAAAATATGTCAAAACACTACAAACATTTTTCGACTTGCGACTAGTGAAATCAACTCTACTTGACCATTAATCGAATAGTTGTTCTATTTAGTTCTCTCGTTAAGAAATCGATTCGTTCAAGAATGCACTATGCTTTAGTATCACACCACTATTATGCAGATACCTTGATACTGTTAACAGTATATGACGCGCTTTCTCCATATCATATAACCAGTATATGACAAAGAAAGTCATTACATTACAAGGGCGTCAAAGAGAATTGATACCCTTCATGTTCATAACTACTTGTTACTTTCAGAAATAAAACATGTCGTTTTCAAATAATGCTGAAATTTGAGCACTTACGCCATTCCAGACGGGCTTACACGTTCGTGTCGGTTTAAATATATTATCTATGGTTTTTACAATAAGGTTCAAAATACAATGATGCTATTACGAGACGTTGCGGTTTTGTCGTTCGACTTGGAACCGTAACGAACGGTAACATAGAGATTATTATTGTTTGCTATTACGATTGTCTGATATAATTAGGTTGTGTTTAGTCTGCGTAGGCGTTGACAATGGTATCTAGAGTTGACATACTGTATACTGTCACATCACGCGGTTTCTGAGCAGCTACTCCTCAGCGCCAGCGTCCTCACTGATCGTTTCGCCCGCTTTCTCTTGGGAAATGTTTTGACCTGAAAATTTAAATAGAAATAATTAAAAAAAAAATCACCAAACCACTCAAGTATTATTCATTTTTTTTTATTACATTGAGAGTAACAAACTCGCACGCAGTTCACCTTATGGTAAGTGATTCCTGCGGCCTATGACATCTACATTCATCCTTGACAAGGAATCAGAATGCAGATGCGTTGTCACCCTTGAGGACTGGGATGGAATGCCTCATCACCAGTAATAAATTTCTCCGGATCCCTACACTCACATCATACCACCTCACAGAATACCAGTGTAAAATATCATACTGGTATTTTACGCTGGTATTCTGTGAGGGCGTGGTCCCAACCCGGTCGACCTGACCCATTCATTCTGCAGCTAGAAACAAACTGCAGTGTAGCTCTACCACTATGACTTATAGAATATTATACATTACATTTTGAAATTACTGTTACAGTTACCCTTTTTCGCTGATGAAAGTATGCACTTCTTGCAGCTTATGAAGAAAAAGGAGACACGTTAGAATTTGGCGTTGCGGGCATTAGATCCATAGTTTTGCAGACCCAGCCCGCTATGTCCACCTTCTCGGCTTCCGCCTTGCGAATCCACTCGTGGTTCTGCAATTGGATAAAAGTCATATAGACGGAATTCTAACCATTTCAAGGGAGTCGTGTATATTTCATTCCTATATCATCGCAAAATAAGTCATTCATACTGATCCATTGATACACTCATGAGCATAAAAAAACGACTCAAGCAGTACGCCATAAATATTCTAGTAATTTTTTTTGACTATGGTAGATTAAATATGAAGGTTTTAACTATAAAATGACTACATTCATATTAATAAATACTTTTTAATTAAAAAAAACAAATATTTATACAATATTCGTCTTAAACTCTAAAATAACGAAAAAATACAATATTCGTCTTAAATTCATCTATTCATTTAGATTTAGATACATCGATAGATGTGTTCATTTTTAGGCAATGTTTGTGTTTGATAATAAGGGATAAGTGTACCGGTTGATATTTGACGAGATACATTACTGACCACTATTATAAACAGGTGCAAAAATGGTGATTAGCTATAAAAATATGTTTTTGGGTCGTATTATTAGATAAGATAACATTTATTTACATTATTTACAAGCCAAAACTATGATTATAATTTAATATAATTTTAAAATTATAACTCAGGTCTCAATTATTTTTAAGACATTCAACCTCGTGTATGTCGCTTGAGTCGATTCTTTTGCTCACGAGTGTATTTACTGCTACACTTATGGAATGGGTTGAGCAATTGTTCTAATGTTTTACAATATACTTGTCACCATACGCCAACGTGAACTTACTTTAGCGAAGTTCGTAGTGATTTGAATGAACGAACTCACCATCAGGGTCTTCAAGTCGGCTCGTTCATCCGGATTCTTCTTTAGACAGCGATCAACGAAGTCTTTGAACTCATCGGAGAAGATGCCTGAAGGTAATTTCGGCGGCGGTTCATTCACGATGTAGTCCAACAATTCGAATATTGCCATCGGCCTAGGTGAATTCGGCGCCTAATTTAATTTAAAAAAAATAAGTTTTTAAACACCCTTACCACTTGAGCAAATTATAATAATAATAATAATAGAATATATAAAGTTAATTTAGAGGCACAACACAGAGATGCAGAAAGATTTATATACACTATACCATATCACGCCACGTTTTGGACATAAATAAAGTCTTTTTTCTTCTTTTATTAATAAGTGTATTACTACACCTATCATACACATATCTCACCACACCTTGGGTTGACTGGGAGAGAACGCCTTTGGCATTAAGTCCGACCTTAGTGAACTTTGAACTTTGTTAAGGTTAATGCAATAAAGAGTAAATAAATAAATAAATAAATATGTGGATCATATAATGTAACCAACAGCTAGTGCTTGCAAATAAAGATTATTAAATTAAAAAAAAAATGATTCCTATCCCAAATCAATAATACCCAACAGCCGGTTTTAATACACAACAACAACAAAAACAACAAACACTTATAATCAAACATCATTAATAACACTAACCCACACATGCAATCAAACTCATCATACAATTAAACGCTCACTCGCAGACATTTTTGTTTTTCCATTGTCTATTTTAATTTTTATTTGTATTTTACTGTTATTTCTCTATTTTTCTTGTAAAGTTTGAAAGCATAACAATATCGGTATGTCAAATCGAGGGCCTGGTAATCTGTCAGACAGGGGATCCTAGTGCAGACGCCAGTCTCACACAAAGGAATATGTTATATTGTATTATATTGTTGTATTAATTTTCTGTACCTTAGTGAAAGAGAAAAATAAATAAATAAATAAAAAATAGATTCCCCTGTCAAAGTGGGCAGCTGTTTATCATGCGTCAGACACGGTTGAGATGTTAGGTAAATTGAAAGGATTTACGAAAATCGGAAAAAGGAAAACTATCGAAGGCTAAATATTTTGTCTTGCCTCTTAATATAATTACGCAAAACAAACAATGCACTCACGTCTTTATCAATAATAGACATTTTCTTCGAAATAAGTTTTTAGTTATGGCTACAAATACTATTCGCTTCAGGTTTAAAAAAATATGAAGATTGATACGACCAGTGACACCGACATTATAATGCATTTGTCACCCCTGAGGTCAAACATGGAATACCTTGCATGTGTTCCTGTTGACCCTAAAGGCCACTTCACTGGAACACACCCCGCCACGTGCACACACAACAACGGCGAGTAACGATTCGAGTGCCCCTAGGAGATACGAAAGCTCGACATCGCTAGGATCGTTATTGAAATGCGAGGTCTGCATTTGGATGGATGGAACATGGCAGAAAAGTGACCACTAAATGATGACGATCTCGCCAATTTTTAATCCCAAAACCAGAGATGGTGAAAAATTTTCGCCTAATATAAATAACGCAGAATTTTATAAAATTAGTAAACTTACTAAGGTTTACTTATAAACTACACGATTACAATCTTCCATCTGTTAACCTTGATGCTTATTTTATATTGGATATTTAATTACATATTTAAGACGGCAACAACTTAGAAAAAAATAATTAAAAGTAATAAAATACCAACCTGTCCTGGTGAGTGGTCTTCATTCTGCCCTCCGAAAATAGCGGCCAACGTCTTAGCGTCTGGAGGAGGTATGGGGTACATTCCAATCGCCATCTCGACCAGCGATAGACCCAGTGACCAGATATCCGATTGCACCGAATAGTGAGTTCCTTGTAAACGTTCCGGCTGGAAAATAATGTTTAGATTTATGGAATATTTTAATATTCCTAATTTCCACCAGATCCTTTCCAGCCAGATGGTGTTATTTTATAAGGTACTGAATAAACGTTGACAATAATGATACCAATTTAAATCAAATCATAAATGATTTTTACAAATAAACTTTTTTTTTTTAAGAAATACCCATATTCCTAATTAGTGATTGATTGAGTCGATTTGGTTGCTCCCGAGTGTAATTTCGAGCGGGTACTGCAGGAATTTACGTAAAGCCTACATACATACATCCCAACCATGACAATATCTTCTGGTAGCAGTAATATATAACAGTGTCAAGTACAGTAAGGTCAGAAGAAGCTTCAGACAAAGTTTCAATGAGATGAGAGTACTTTCGCAACCACACAAATTATAAAAACGACAAAGTTTATGTACCCATACTAAAGAATGTACGTTTCAAATCTGTCTAACATATTAACCCATGCTGAGTTCTGCAATAAGGATGTCAATTTGTTTCTAGTCCAAATCGATCATGGCGATTTCTTCTTTTGGCTATGGAATTATATTAACTGAGCAGAATATTCATATCGATAACGCGAGCTTGACCTGCACATCACTACTCAAGACGTGATTTACAACCCGGTCTACAGCGAGATATTAACGCACTATAGTGCCGTCAGAAGAACATTCCTTAAAGTCCTAATTTATGAAATAATTAAATAATATTCAATTAATCTTATTTACCATCTTCTTTGAATCCTGTCAGTAAAATCATTTAAATACACATAAGTTTTAAGATGTACTTACAGACATGTAACTCCGGGTGCCCACGAAGGAATTGGCCATAGAGTCAATGAGCTGGCCGGATACGCCAAAATCACAGATCTTAATCTCACCATTGCTGTTCACGAGGATATTGGACGGCTTCACGTCGCGGTGCATGATCGCATGCTTATCGCGCAAATAGCTAAGACCCTTCAGCACCGCAGATGTGATAGTTCCTGTAACAACGTCAATTATACTTACCAGCACGGACCTTGAGTGCTTACTAATTCAGGGGAAAGGGGGGGGGGAGATATTTGCATATTCCTCTAATATGGCATGACAAATATAACCTGTTTATTTATATACACAATGTAGAATTATTTAAACAAATAAATTACATTTAATTGAATTGGTTTGTATTGTATTGCATTGTAATGCAGTCTGATTATATTGGAACTTGATCATACATTATTTATAGAAACAAAATGGACACAAACAGATACACCATACACAAATTAATTGTTTTTGTTTGTACACAATTGTTGTATTACTTCCATGCACAATGATTTTTACACACACAGAACACGACAGAGATAAATCTCTTGATACACTTAGTGTCATATCAGTTAAAGTGAAGTCTTCCAGAATTGGATTAAAAAATAACATACCTAAAATTGATTCAGGAATCCTCCCGGCCTTCTTCAAAATCAGGTCCAAGGAGCCACCATCCATGTACTCCATACAAATGGAAATCTCCCCATCACTGTAGAAGGCTCCATAAAATCCTACTATATGAGCAAAATTGCATTCGTGGAGCACTTTCAATTCTCGTATAATCTGCTTCTTGATGGCCGGCTTTACCTCTAGATGGATCAATTTCCTCGCCATAATGAGTCCCGTAGATTTGTGGCGAACCTTCATAACTACTCCACCATTACCTTGACCTGTAGCAATAAATATATACATATTTTCTTTTTCACAAAACAATATAGTCGGCAAGATTATTGTTTTATTATTATTTATTAGTAGTATTAATTAGTGTATTATCAGTAGTTATAAGAAATTTGTTTATTAAGTTATATTCAGCTAAGGATTTCTTTAGTCCATCATTGTATAAGAATTATAATCCATAATATTAGTGAGTAGAGTGCCTCCAAATTTGCTGATTTTTTAAGGATATTACAAGATGTTGAACAAGCACATAGTTCACCTGACGTAAGTGATTCCATGGCTCCCACATTCAACTTATATAAGGAATCATACTGGAAGTTCTTGGACACCCTTTAAGACTAGTTTGCATACCTATTACTAGTAACAAGGTGCAACTTCTATTCCTTACACTACAATATATGCCATAGGTAGTACATAGTTTCCTTTCAATGTTATATTGTTTACAATAAACCCTTATCGCTATTGTTACCAAACTTCCTGTTTTTAGTTAATTTTTATTGGTAATAGTAAATTTTTAACTTTTAATTTTTAAGCAATCATAGTCCTGCCAAATCATGTTTAATTGCAATTTTGTCAAACTTTATAATTACAAGAATTTACTTATAAAATCTCATAGATGAAAAACTCTACAATGTCGTTTTTACAAATATTGGCAATATTAAAGTATTTAAAAACTTTCAACTCCTTACAATGTAAAAATTAGTGAGATGGTTAAATGAAATGCAAATTTGGTGGCAACCAATGTATTATTTAATTCAAAAAAATATATATTTTAAAGGAAGTAACACATACGGCCATAAATACTGTTACATAAAAACTTTTTTGTTTTTTTCGACTTTTTAATTATTTTGAATACAAATAACACGTATATTATTTTAAAACTTCTTTCGATTTTGCGCCATTTCACATATTTTTTAGTGTTCATTATCAAATAACAATATGGAATGGGGTGTTAAAGAAAATAGGTTTTGCCTTGCGCAAGTGCTTATGGAGCCGTCGGTCATATTCAAGACACTTCAAAAGCTTGGTATCAGCCGTATGTTCGTATATCGTACTATCAACAGATACAACAACACTTCCTCTGTCGAAGACCAGAAAAGATCGGGGCGGCCGCGTGCTGTTAAACAAACAAAGGCTGTTAATGCTGTTAAAGCCAGAATTTGTCGAAACCCCATTAGGAAGCAAAAAATCTTATCTCGAGAAATGAACATTCCCGCTATGACTCTGTCGCGTATTATTAAATATGAAGCTCGGTGCTTATCGTCGATATACAGGACATGCCCTAAATCAATCTTTACAATTAAAGAGAGTGGATCGATCAAAACGCCTTCTGTTGCGATACGAAGGTGAAAGGCACAGAAATATCCTCTTTACTGATGATAAAATTTCACGATTGAAGAACACTTTAATAAGCAAAATGATAAAGTGGTCGGAAAGGTACAACATGGTTATCATCCTGGGTCAGTGATGGTTTGGTGGGGCGTGTCTTATCGAGGAGTCACAAAAATACATTTTTGTGAAAAAGGAGTGAAAACTTCAGCCAAAATGTATCAAGATATAGTCTTGGATCATGTTGTGAAACTTCTCAGCAATACACTTTTTAAAAATATACTGTGGACTTTCCAGCTGCACCTGGTCACAAGGCACGAACTACCCAAGCCTGGCTTGAAACCAACATTCCGGACTTTATAAGAGTAAATGTACTATTGATACACACCACTGGCATCATGTAAAACTCATTTATGCTCATGCAGACAACCTATTTATAATTCAGCTAGTTTTATTGAAACTGAGTGGATTTTCTACATAAACATGCATGTTTTATTGAAACAGAGTGGCTTTACGACATAAACATGCATGTTTTATTGAAACTGAGTGGCTGTACAACATAAACATGCATGTTTTATTGAAACTGAGTGGCTGTACTACATTAACATGCATGTTTTATTGGAGTAAAATCTTACATCCTGAAAGATATTAGTCCTAGTGTCACATTTCCTCACAATATCCATTTTTCATTTTAAAAAAAGAGATGCCTAGCCTGTCATGGCCACTTCCTATAATGTTTAGGGGTTATGGCAATGACTTCCCATGGATGAATATTTTGAAAGAGTGTGCAGTAATTAAACTGAATTTATTTACAGAGTTAATTTTTTTTTAATAATAATGGTAAGAAAAGAAAGTTTTTTTAACTTTTACAAACTCTTTTAGTCAGTAAAGTAATCAAAAAACGGTTTGGCAACTGAATAACATATGCATGTCTTACAAATTTATCAATTAGGTTAAGAGTATTCTTATCATTTACATTCCAATGAGCCAATTAATGTTAACTAAAAATGTATTTTTACAAATTGACATATAAAGGACTGCAAACCTTGTAATTTAAATAATTTTATAATTTGGGTGTAGTATTTCATTATAAAAAAAGCAAAAGCATGATATTTATGCATTCATGGCATTCATCATAAGATAGTAGCTAGTGTTTCTAGTGAAAAAAGTGACTAAAGGCATAGGTGCCACATTGTTTCATCAAGTAACCAATATAAATAGCAGACCATATCCACTGATGCTGTAGGAATCATTATGTAAACTCTTGTTGTCTGCCCCGAATATCAAAAAAACTCAACAAAAATCTATAAAACATAGGACATTTTTAAATCTTGACTTGGGCAATCACATATATACATAAGTTTATAAGGTCTGAGCAATAACTTTAATTAGAATCTGTAAAAAATAGAAATCCATAAAACTTTATTAATAGTTACTTTTTGTATTATGTGCTGCATAGTCTGTAGATATAAATATATATATAAATATGAAGGACACTAATATACAGGATGACACGATACATTCCTTGCCAGGGTTTAAAGTAGGGCACTTTTGCAGCAAATTTGGTCATATAATATAGTGTCTGAAACTTGGTTATTTATGAGTTATTCAAGATTTAAGATTGTTAATAAAAACCCCAGTTTTCATGTTAAAATGTACCCTAGTAATTAGTTATATATGATTTTGTTTATATTTTCTGATAGGCAAACAACCGGTTATATTTCAGTAAAGGCTACAAAACCACATATCACTGTATGAAAACAAAACCACATCTTAGGTAAATAAACAAATGTATGAAATGTCGCATACAAATTACTGAAATAACTTCCTTTGTTCATTAGATATTCAAAAAGGTAAAGTCGTTATCAAAAAACGACTAAGCTGATTTATGGACCTATCCAAAGAGTAGGCCACCCATTTCTAGGTAATGCTCTAAATTAGCTAACCGCACACATGTGCGATTTCTGTTTCTCTAATGTCATCGCCTTGCGTTGGTCAATTTACTCAAAGAATTTTACAGACAATTGTTATAGGTTCATAAATGAGTTTTTTTTATTACATTGAGAGTACACAGTTCATCTGATAAGTGATTCCTGCGGCCCATGACATGACTACATTCATCCTTGACAAGGAGTCATAATGCAGATGTGTTGACCCATCTTCTGGTGCAAGCCCAATGTCTTACTCTTACTTCTGTTCTTCACTGTTATTGTCAGATTTCAAGATGTCAAATTTCTTGTGCTGCCCTATGAATTCCGTCATGGAGCTTTTGCTCTGTATTGATAGCGGTAGCACAGACCAAATGTTACATGTGGCCCCATAGGTAGAATCCTTGTTGGCCAAGGAATTGGTTGAAGTTGAAATTTTTTACTGAGGTGAATGCCTATTCACCAGTAATAAAGGTCTCTGGATTCCTAAACTCACCAGACGAAACACAGCAACATTATGCTCCTATTCTACACTGGTATTGTGAGAGCATGGTCTTACCCTGGATGAGCTGACCCATTCATTCTTAAGTTGCACCAAACTGTAATTTGCTCCTTCCTTTCATCCTTGGGTTGACTCCATTCCATAACGGTCAATTATAGACTTGTCAGTCCACATAATTCTCTCCAGAAATTGGGGCTTTTCCATGTCTGCATTTATCATAAAATGACAGAACTCCATTCTTTGGGTTCCAATCGTCGTCTTCTAGTGCATGTACTCCTGTGTAGTGTACTGTAGTAGTAACGATGTGAATGTGCTGTACGCACAGTAAACCAAGTCTTCTTGCCGCTGACCTTGTAGAGATTTTAGGATCTCTCTGAAACAAATTTGGTATTTCTTCTTCTTCAGCAAAAGTCAAAAGAAGAGACAAAGAGTCTGCCTGAATCACTTTTTAGCACTGCAAAACGGCCGGTCCCACGGATGCATTAATACAACCCCGAAACACTTTTGTTTTTGGTACATGCCAATCAGGTAAATGTATTATGTGCTCTCTTTGTGCTGCTGAAGCATCGCTGTCTGTGTATTCTTTATTATCAAATATAGCCATTGTATGGCAGGTTATTGATGAAAAACGTAGTTAGAATGCAACATACAATATATGGTTAGGACTCAAAATATGGTTGAAATTAACTGACCCCAACAACGGAGACATAGACAGGCAATTATCCACTTTATCAATATTCCCCC
Source organism: Teinopalpus imperialis (assembly GCA_029286865.1). NCBI lineage: Eukaryota > Metazoa > Arthropoda > Insecta > Lepidoptera > Papilionidae > Teinopalpus > Teinopalpus imperialis. Next base: position 5,619,423 of record JAGSMU010000021.1, read on the forward strand.
TTACAACCTCATTTTGACATTGGAGTCTCCCAGTGCCCTTGCCTTCAACACCGCCTTGGTGTTAGCAAAGAAACAAAAACTGCACACATATGCGGAAAGCCAATCTAAAGTAAGAAATGAGTGGCCTGCTTTCTTGACAGGTTTGTAAATCAGCCTGGTCGCTCTTTAGTACTGACTTTATGTGATGTGTAATGAACAAAAGTACTTAATTTAGTAATCTATATGCAACATTGTACTTGCATATTTATCCAATACATCAAACTAACTTATTATAATAATAATAACATGGTAAGTTTAAGAATCTGAAATTTAGAGGAAAAAAAATATTTTAAGACTTTGTGTAAAAGATCCAGACAAGATTACTAGGATAGTTATATTTAAAATGTACAGAATAAGTTTATTTACAAGTTATGCAACAAACATTGTCTGATATGAAGAGACAAAATATTTTCATTACACTCACCTAATTCACCAAGCTTCTCAAAATCATCGTCACTGAGCTCACCAATTTTTTCTTTCTGGCATAGGAACACTTCTATTCGTCGCCTTTGTGTGTCGTCCATTTCAATCTGCTCCAGACGCTCTGTTAGAGCTTCTATACTTGTCTTTGACTTCCCAGCCAAACCCTGCCGGCTTTAGTTAAAATTTTAAATATAATACAGAAATCTCTCTTCTAGAGCATATTGTACACAAAATCCAATATGTATGGCAATATGGAATAACTCAAAATTCTCACCAATGTGTAATTCAATTGAATTAATCTATAAACTGTTTCATAAGAAAATATAGGCATGAGTTAATGAATTTATAGACATAAATGCTATTATTTCTGAATAGTAAAGTTATTTAAAAAAATTATTAGAATGATTATATATCATTATTTATATAATATATTAAATATTTATAGATCCTGCTACTTTAACTATACTATTTTTTTTTTGTATAGATTACGAAAATATATTTAATATAAATATATAACATAAACTACTGGTTTAAAATATTCTCATAATTTTTCTATTAAAAATATTATAGTTATTATTACAATATTAGTAAACTAATTTCTCTTTGTTTACCTAAAACTACTAGATCGGGAGAGAATCATCGGTGAAGTAGCAATACACAGTAATTAAAAGTACTATTTAGTTTACCACCAGTATTTATATTGGTGGTACCTCAGACAGATAAACCGTGGTACATTCAAACATTAAGTTAAAAGTTGAAAATATTTTTGTTTAATCAAATATCTATACTTACTCAGAAGCAGCAGCAGATTTTAGCTGTGGGGTCATATTAGACGGTGTAACTGCTGGAGCAGTATCAATAGACCCTGGTGGGAGGGTCAAGTTCAGTTTGTTCTTCGACATCTTACTCATCCTGGGCACACGTTTGTCATGGTAATTAAGTGTACATTTTGTTTTCCTTTGCACCTACATGTGCACAGTATTTATTAATTACATACGACAGCCACCAAAATTTTAAGACTTGAACCATATATTAATACTTATCGTAGTGGTGTTCAAGTCGAAAATGAATATTTTTTTCTTCTTTGAATATAGTGTTAGAAATACGTCTTTTTTTTAATTATTCCATGCGCAAATCGATTTTAAATCGATACTAATTTAGTTCTTATGTTTATGCCATCAAAAATGATTCTGTAATCGTACAAGCCTATTATTTATCGAATATAAAAATTAATAATGAAATAGACTGTTGGGTTCAGCCAATAAATACTAGCATTAACGTCTTTCTAATTGTTCCTCTCATATTATTTTGTGGAAAGAAGTCTTAGAGCATGCATTATCGCTGTCAAGAAAAATCGAATACAAGAAAGTAAATTGTTGTATCCGATACTATTATTATATAATATATATATATATATATATATGTATACATATGCCTCTTTTTGACTAGACAATGGCAGAATTATCATAATGATAGTTGCCATATATAAAAAACATAAAAATATATGTAACCTACAACAATAATTATGAGATAACTTTTATTATCGGAGCAAACAGTTTATATAAGTACATTTAACAATAATGGGCACTGCTATCCGAAAGCTAGTTTCTAGCTGTAACATGAGTTTGATTGACTCGACTGACGAAGAACGACGCCCCACACAGAATACCAACGTAATAGAATAACGCTGCTGTTTTGTGGTAGTGTACCAATAGTGACCCAATTACAGGTAACGAGGCATCCATCTCAATCGTCTTGGTGTATATTCTGAATAATTGTTGAGGATGGATGTAGATGTCGATTGTATATTTTCAGAATGTTTTAAGTAATAAATATTTGTCTGTTATGTATATTTACATCTTTTGCGAAAGCCATTGTTTTCTTTTGTCACCTAATTTCTAAAATTTCTATACACTGACCATGTTAAATCGTATTGGGCTCTCTTGCCACATACGTTGTCTCGGCCGCGCACTGTATTAATTAAGGGGTAATATTACGAACCCGTTTAACCAATCTTCTTCCACTAGCATGTAAGTTCTATGGCAGATACAATATGCTTATACGAATTGTAACAATAAAGAACAGCAAATTTTTATATTACAGATTAAACAACTTTCCATGATCTAGCCATGCTCAACAAGATTTTGTTCTTCTGGATGATCGAGACCGAGACATATGTCATTATGGATCGGCTGTATGTAGTAATCTGGAGTTACTATATCGATGATAGTTGCCTAAAAAAGTCGAATAGTAGTTTCCGTCAATTTTTTTGGGAGCTTCGACTAAATTATTTTCTCGGATATTGAACTCATACTTTTTCATTTTAAATAAAGAGAAAGCACAGACTTAGCTATTTTAGCTACACAATGCACAATTTTAGCTAAATATTACAGCTAAAATTGGCAATAAAATGAACAGAATAACAATAGTAATTACCAAAAAATAGTAAGGCAATAACGGTAACAGGTTAACGTTTACTAACATAATATAATGATTTAAGTAACAAAATATTAAATTACGTTTAGGAATCCTTTTTGTTTTAATCTCAACCTTATGATATCATAGCATTAGCAAACAAAATAAATAATAATTTATTAACGTTTCAGATTCAACTCACTCATTCACTACATTCAGTGCGAAGATGCGACAACACATTGAAAACTCATGATATTTATTAGATATGATTGCAGTTTCACTAAGACTGAAGAGATCTTTAAACTTTTCATTAAACATTGGAACAGGCTCAGTAAAAAATAATCAGACTATAGACGAAGAGTAGCAAAATTGATCTTCCAAATTATATTACATGGCTGGTTTTTATTAACTAACATCTCTACCTTTCAGGGTAACTCTCGCATTGTTTCCTTTTTCAAGAAAACGACGGGTTATTGTACTTTAGTTTCTAACTTTCGTTATGCCACAACCCTGAGATAAACCTTTCCAGCGAAATATTAAATAAAAACGTAAAGACAACGTGCTACCTCAGTGGCACCACATTTTGCGTTTCCTTCATGTCCCACGTAAAAAGCAAGAAAGCAAAATAAATTGCGATTATAATATACTCTTTTGTATCTTACGTTAAAACCTATTAGAAATTAAATGTCGCACACACCATGTAACCATTCAATTTTTCATAGTCGTGCCAATATTGACCGATTTCAATTTCCAACAGAAAAAGTAGTAAACCAAGATTATGGACCTCTATTGAACTCGACAGTTGACCAGACTTTCTAGTGCATGTCATATTTATAAGGGAGGCCATTAAGATAAACAATGAAGAACTTACTGTTTCTCTAGATGTTTCGAAGGCATTTGTTAAAGTCTACCACGCCAGCCTTAGCACCAAATTTCCAGCGTCCGGCGTATCTCATTGTTTGGTCACCTGAATACTTTCTGAAGGAAGAGTCTCTAAGAGCGGTTTTCAGCCACTAATCAGAGGCTAAGCAATAAATCCTAGTGGTCCTTAGGGCTCACTTCACTTACTTCTCTGCAACTTTTATTGTTGCATATCAACCCATCTTATTGCGATCAGATTTATTACTGAGTTTAGGGATCAGAAGCGCCTTATTACTGGTGACAAGGCATTTCGTCGTAATCCTCAGGAGAAACAATGCATCTGCATTATGATTCCTTTTGCGTAGAAATCACTTACCTTCAGGTTCCCCTATTGTCACCCTTAATACAATAAAAATATGTTTTGCATATGATCACATTGGTTAAGGGAAGGGGGCCAGATTGTGTTTGTGCTAATAATTATGGTACTACAACATATCATCCTAGTTAAAATCAACTTCATAGTGCAAGGGCCGTAGCAGAGGATAAACTATGAAAAGGAAAAGAAGAGATGCTTATAAAATTTATAAATTTATATATTCATACTAAATTATAACATATTTATGAACAACTAATAAGGACATTTACTTGTCTAATTCAGAATTTGAATCGTAATTTTCATATAATTTACTTATTGTCCAATTTACAATAAATTCCAATTTACAAGCAGTTAAAATAATTTACTGGTTTGTAATGTTAAAATTATTTAAGTTATTAGGCAAAAGTATAGGGCTAAAAATAGGGGGCTCTTTATGGAGATTTTAATTTGGTTAAAAAATAATTAATTCCTGGTTGCGACTTCTTTGTTTCATGTACTTTTTTTTTTGCTTCTGATTTAGATTTTTTTGTTTCTTTGTTGTCTTGCTTGCCTTTTTTTTCTGAACTTGGTGGTGTTTGTTCTACATCTGATGGATTCTTTTTCTTTTTAATTTTCTTTTTATCTGTCTCCTCGGGGTCACTTGATGGTTGCAGTAATGGAGTTATGTCATTCATGACCATTGATAGTTTTTTAAAGTAATTCCATAATGCATCAACACATTTTTCTGGTTTTTCCCCCTCAGCTTTCTCCCATAACAGTCCATACATCCTTGGTTTTAACTTTTCTGTTGGCTTCTTCAATTCAGATTCAAATTCATCTTCTAGATGTTTTAATCTCGCTTTCTGCATTTCGGGGGAAAGGGATAAGACATCATCTTCGTCTACTGTAGCCTCCTAAAAATGTAAATATGTTAATATGAAAGTGTGCATAAAATATTATATACTAGTTAATAATGCCTGGCATGAATTGCAACATCTCACTATAATGTCAGAAACTTTTGCGCACGGGCCTATCGGGTATCAACTGTACGAAGTTTTAAGTCGATAGGATAAAAGGTGCGCAAAAGCATATAAGACTAAATTCGATACTAGCGAAAGCATACTGTATGCCGATAGTATTGTGTCAGAAACATTCACGCAAGTGCCAATAGCAACTATACAAATTTTCAACTCGATTCCAACACTCCAACGAAATGTCGCCCTGCTCGAAGTACACAGACACAAATGGTTGGCTCATTTTTCTACCAGACGGGTCATATCGCTATTGCGGTGCTATAGGATCAAAGGTAAATGTGAATCATATGTGACAGATTCGGCCCAAAAATGTTATCAGGAAGGAATCCGGCACCTACTCTGGCCTCACGAGCACACTGCTCAGAACACTCAACTAAAGTAATTCAAAAAACCAGTTCATTCCACCTCAACCGCTGTATTCCCCTGACCTAGTAGCACCTTGTGATTTTAATCCTTTTCTACAAAATAAAGGGAAAAGGTTTAAAAGCAAAGGAGATGGCCCTGGCTGTTTATAGCTTTGAAAATTCTAGTGGTAATTGGAATTGGACAAGGTCTTTAAAAATACTTTGGAAAGGTTGATACCCATAAATAAGAACAAAATTTAAAAATGAATACCTACCTGACCCCGTTTTAGCTTAGCCCTCTTAATGGCGTTAATAACAAAATTCAAATACTTCAATGTTCAATGTTATATAGAATATTATATAATATTGTAATTATAAACAATTCTATAAACTCAGTTGGGCTCTGTTTTGTATTGATATATGTATATATATATATATATATATATATATATATATATATATATATATGTATAAAAAATATGGCATATCTAAGATTTTAAGATAGTTATTTTGCTATTTGTTTGCAAATATGGTTAATTTAAAAATAACTTAAGTTTTTTTTACCACAAATAATTGTATTATGTAATCCTGCTATTGCTCTTTAAGAGTATGTATTACAAACATTAAATCAATAAAATTGTTTTATAAGGAGAAATAAAAATTATGTTAAATACCTCATCACTTAGATATCCATGCGGTACAAATACTTCATTGTCCACCTCATACTCATCAGCATCTGGTTCATCGTCACTACCAGCTGCACTACCATCAATACTTTCCCCTTCTTGCTCCTCTTCCCATTCTTCATCACTATCCACTTCATAATCCAAATGTTTCTGTAACAAAATAATAAGGCCTAAAGCTTAAAACCTAATGACATGCATATAAATACACTCGTGAGCAAAAAAATCAACTCACGCCGTACGCTTGCGGGTAAAATATTCACTAATATAATATAAATAATATAGTAATATGCTCAGATTAATTTTTGACTATAGTAGAATAAAGGCGAAGGTTTTAGCTTTAAAATGAAATGACATTAATATTAATAAAATATTTATACAAAATTCGTCTTAAGCTCTAAAATAAGGAAACTAAAATAGAGTGAACTCTAAAGGAAATTACAGACAAAAAGATAAAACAATCATAAATTAAATAATAAAAATCAATTCAATAATTAGTGTTTCCGCCCCCGTTTAATTAGAGTTGCTAATCAGTTTGTCATAGACTGGACTTCTTGCTGAACTTTCGCTACTTGAGAAACGCGAGAACGCGAGAAGAGCTTGAAGCTCCGAACTCATAGTTGGCGCAGGATTTCTAGCCCAAACTTTACTTTTAAGCTCCATAAATGTTTAATAGTATTTAATTCCGGACTACATGCTGGCCACTCCATGCACTCAATTTCAACCTCCTGCAGCTACCGCCGAACGAATACCTGCAGTATGTGGACGGGCGGTGTCCTGCTTTAGCACAATTTTTTACCGATAAAGCCTGCGTAAGGTGGTCCCCTTATCTCTTCAATATATCGGTTCGCCGTCAAACTTCCAAAACTGCCACTAATTTCGATGAAAACTAATTCCGTTTTTGCCTTCATTGAAATGCCCGTCCACACCGTCCAGGAACCTCCTCCAAACGCCACAATTTCACTTACTTTTGGGCGAATCGCTCTCCAGATCTTCTGTAGACTTGTAGCCGTCTGTCGCTGCCATAGAGACACACTTTGCTTTTTGCTGAGAACAGAATAGAGCTCCACTGTTCGTCCGTCCAGTTCACGTGTTCTCTTGCGAGCCGCGCTGCTCGACGAGCTTGGATCAACTTAGGGCCAGTAGCCGGCCTTTTTGGAGTCAAGTCTTAGTCTTCTTCTAACTGTCCAGCCGTTGACGGCAACTCCTCGCGTTTCTCTGAGCTCCTTTTGGACTTGAACGCCAGACAGGGCCCGATTTCTGACCGAAGTACCGACGATGAATCGTTCAACCCTCTCTGGTGTGCACCTTCTTCATCTCCTCCTCCAGCCGTCTCCTGAGGACACACTGACTGGACACAGTAGACTGGCTCATGTTTAACACACGACCCGATTGTCGCTGGCACAGGCCTTGTTCCGAAAAGGCAACCGTTAGCCACTTCTTCAATAGATAAAATAGGCAATGTTTGTGTTTAATAATAAGGGATAAGTGGACCGGTTGATGTTTCACGACAACGGACAAGGGTAAGTCAGGAAAATTAGCTTTTATAAGGCATAATTACCCCTTGCGAACAGTCAAAAATGGTCACAAAAACAACATGTTTTAGGTCGAGTTCTTGGAAAGGATAACTTTTGTTTACATTATTTAGACACTAAAATGTACAGCATTAAAAATTCAAAAGGAAAAAATACTGCAGGGATCAGTTACTTTTTTAAAGACATTGCAGACACCCGTGCATGTCGATTTTTTTGCTCACGAGTGTGTAATAGCATTATTAGGTGTGAGTAAATAGAGTTTTTCACAATTGTATTTTTTGTAATGAAACTAAAGGTGACCACTTATCAAAGAATTCACCTGTCGGTAAGGGGTACATAAACAACTGCAATCATCCACAACAAAGATTCAAGATACACATCCATGAGAGAGTTTTGAGGAATGGGGGGTAATCAGAATGTGTATGTAAAGTTAGCAGGATAGGATATATAGTTAGGGAGAGTGTAGTTTATGGATGATAGCTTTCATATATACCACTGCTATTTACATATATCTTGAAATGGAATCAATGACAATTATTTTCTCTGGCAACTGATTGAGTAACTACAACATATAAATTACAACTTAAACATTTTAACTCAAACTTCCAGTGGATATTATCTGACCAACCTCTGATTGATTCACTCACTTTTACCGCACCTCAAGGCTCAGTAAACTGTCATCATCACCATTTTTATGGTGTGATAGATAATTTTATAGTACAAATTTCTAATGGATAAAAAAAACAAACATTATATAATTGTTAATAGCCTAATGGTTTAGGGTATGGTCTGCGAAGCTTAAGGTCGTAGGTTCGAATTTGCCATTCGACTTTTGTCATGAACCATGTCCTGGCACAAGCATTTTCAGCTTAGTTAGAGTGGTTAGCCAGAATGTTAGTATTGTTAGTTAGCAAAGCTAGCATTATTTTTTTTAAAAAAAAAGAAAATTATGTATTTTATTATATATGTTGTAAATACCTGATCTTGATGGAATGGTCGCCTGGGTTTAACAAATAAGCTTCTTTTTCGCCAAGTGCCCCAATAGGGCGGACGCCGATTTTCATGAAAACTTAGAAGTTTTGGACGGAGTTTTTCACGAACGGCGTGTTCACACGATAATATTTCGTCAGCATTATCTATTGGAGGTAAATCATCTTCTGAAAAGAAACAAAAACTATGAAGAATCACTAATGTTATTGAAGTGTCTCTTTAACATTGGTACGATTTTTTTTTTCGGGCTGATGGCCGCTGTTACCCCGAGGGCTTCTACAGTTTCGCCGGGTTGAGAGGTGACCGAGCGCTTATGCCGCTCAGTCGAGACCTCTATTAGTGGATAACCAGCACGAGGGCTCCGGAGAGGGAGCCTCGGCTTGGACCGTTACCCCGCGAGAGCGTCTGACTCGAGGGTGCCCGAGAGAGCCGAACCAACTCGGTCAGTTGCTTTTGACTAAGAATTATCTACATTAATATCTCTATTATTATTATCGGCTATATGTACCACCACTTCGGAATGCGTGGGCGCTGGAGAAGAAGTGGCGCAAGGAACTCCAGCGACGCTTCTAACTGAATTAACTGGAGAGAACCGGCCTGTGACATGGCGGTATCGCGAATAACCTTGTTTGCGACGCCCTCGCCGTCGGCGGGGGTGGTATGAGGGTGCAATGTACGTGTGTAGTGTTTTATGAAGAGCTTGGGCCCTGGCGGTCGCGTCGTCGGGGTCGTCGAGGGCATGCCTCGGTCTCCTTGGGCGGGTGAATCTATGATGCGCGATGGGATTGTAAGTGGCGGCACATACAATCAACGGGTTTGGGTGTGTGACGGCAGAGTCGAAATATAGGCGAGAAGCTTGCTTCAGGTACTGAGCTATGGTCGTGAGCTCAAGATCTATGTGTAGATTTTCATTACGCAAGAACCATGGCGCACTGGTGGCCTTGCGCATGAAACGATTTTGTATAACCTGAAGCCGGTGAATATGACGCTCGATTCCGTACGCGGTTGATATGCGGACCGAAGGTGAGTCTTCATCTTATGTGACGCCTAAGTATTTGACTTTCTTTTCCCAGGGGATTGGACGATCAAATAACTCTATAGTTGGGAGATGCGGCGTTTTGTTGCAACGAGAGAATACATGGGCTGCATTTTTGGTGGGATTAACCTGGATCCTCCATTTCCCTAAGGTGTTGGCTGCTGATTGGAGGCGTTTACAAATAGCGTCTGGTGAATCCAGACACGTCGAGGCCGGTGTCATCGGCGAAAAGGGCTAGCTCTAAACCGCGAGTGCGCGGTATGTCGTTGGTGTAGAGTGTGTATAAAGTAGGACCTAGGACGGAGCCTTGTGGTACTCCGGCCCAAATGGGGTGGTACGATAAACCACAAGCATTATGTATGAATATTTGTGTATAGTTTTATTTAATCCATCCTTTAGATACTGCATAATACCTAGAGTATTTTTTTTTAAGTTATTAAATAAAACAGTGTTTGACCTATATTGCAACTTGTTTGTAGCTGCAATATGGATGGATTGGCTTAAATGGGGAAGGACCACAGAATACCATTAATTGTGTTTAATTTGGAGGTATTCAGTGTGGTAGGGACCTTTAATTTCGTAACAAAATATTCTTAATTCGTAAATAATATTATAATTTAGTCACTAACCAACTAACATAACATCGTCATCATCCTCTTTATCATATAACGGCCACGTTTTTCCACTTGATATAGGTTTGCTACCACCCTTTAAGCTCTGTACATATAATGCAGCTTCGGGTTTATTTTGTTCTTCTAGAAAGTCATCTAGAGTTTGTTTCTGTTCGTCACTTATGTAACTTCTAGTAGTGGGTGCTAACCTCATATCAGCTTTTATAGTAAAACTCGATAGCATGCTAGTTTTGCTCACAGGTCCTATGGTATGTTGATCTTTTTCACTTTTTTGTTTTTGAACAAAGAAATTGACAAAGGCCTCAGCAGCCTTTTTCTTTTTTTGCTCCTGTTCTTGTTTTTCCAACTCTAAAGCCTCTTGCTTTTTTCGCTTTTCTTCTTCCTTCGCTTCTTTTTCTTTTTTACGCATTTCATCCTTTTCTTCCCTTTCCTTTCGTTTTTGTTTTTCTTTTTCATCTCTTAATTCTGTAAAAGAAAATAAAGGGAATTAGTTGAGAAAATAACCACAAATAGATTTTTTTCACTACACCAGTACAGTGGTCAATTATAGTACAAGTAGAAACATACTTTTTTCAAACTCTTTCTGACGTTCCCTCTCCTCTCTTTCTTTCCGTTTCTGTTCTTCTTTTTCCTCCTTTTCTTTTTTCTTCACTTCTTCTTTTTCTTCTCTTTCTTTTTTTCTCTGCTCATCTTTTTCCAGCTTTTGTTTGGCTCTCTCTTCTTTCTCCTGCTGTCTCTTCTTCTCCCGCTCCTGTTTTTCTTTTTCTCTATCTTCTTTTTTTTTTGCTGATTCTAGTTTCTTTTGAGCTTGCTGGTGATAAAGACAGAATATATGCATAAAACAGGTTCTCCCATAATTAAAAATAATTTAATTCGCTAAAGACATAAAAAATAATGACAGATCTGAAATTGAAGTATATGCATACATTTCTAAGATTTGTAGAAATTACTTCTCACAACTGTAAATTAACTATTAGTGCTTCAGTGCTTACAGAGTTACCATTCAGTATTGACACTGTTAAAAATTCCACAGGATTGACAGCATATGATAATGTAATAATAGACTGTCACATCATAAAATAAATTATTAGAAAAATTTAACAATGTTTGTTTGGCCTTATTTATAGAAAATATTTCAATTTTCCCAAAATAACTTTTTTTTTAATTTAAAATCATTGATAGGAAATTATAATACACATATACAAACATTTTGCTTTTGAGGCTGATTTCAACGTGTGAGATTTTCCTGTAATTCCATATTGGATGGATGACATTATCTGACTACAAGTATCATAATTAAATAGTCATGAACATGTCTTAAAACTGCTTTTATTACTAACTAAAGACAAAAGACTAAGATATGAAGTAACAGTATTTGTCTCACTAGTAAATGCTGCCCATAACATGCTAAGGCTACAATAATTCTGTTTCACATGGTAATTATTTATAGGGAATCCACAGACATACAGTAGTCTGGTAGAGCCATATTGTAGATAATTTATAGCTGCAATATAATTGAGTAGGTTCAATATAGAAAGAATCTCACCCCTATAAGATACTAGTGTGATATAGCAGCATTATCTTGCTGTGAGCACAGGGATCCAGGAATCTGATTACAGGTATAGTGGTATTCTATCTGAGTCCTCAGAGGTGACGGCATATGCTCTGTATGTCTCTTCTTGAATCTCCTATGGGGATGGATAGGCCACATTACTTACCATCATGTGAACTGTGCTTTTTTGTCACAACAATCATTATAAAGGAACAGTGAATTAATTAGATGGGTGCTTTGCTAGACAGTCTTGTAAGTCACAAAGGATGAGTGTAGAAGAAAATTTTATGAGTCATAAAGGTCTGAATGTCTGCCTGACATATAAATAGGAGTGGAGTTGTGATAACTATATGGAAGCTTTGTTTCTATGTTTAAGTTCTAATCAAAAAAATGGATTCTACAGTATTTCATGACTTATAGATATTGTTATGACTTATTCCAACTATGGGCTCAGTATTAACAATGCAATTGCTTTTAGATTCTTTATAATATAGATATAGGTGTTCTTGGCCAATATTAGCTATATACCATTAGACATTAAATGGTCACTTTTATGTTAAATAAAATATGTATTGTGACCTACCCGTTTTGGTGTTAAAGTTATAGAGTTATTAAGGGACACATCTTGACTGCTAGATACTGAAGAACTTCTTGTATTATGCCTAGGTGTTGTGGTAATTGAATTAACTGACTCATCACATATACTTGACTCTGATATATTTAAGTCTGATTTAACTTCAAGTTTTGATTTATTTCGGTTACTTCTTTTTGGAGTAACTGGACTTATTTTTTCATCTGATATTTGATTTTTTTCATTACTAATGGTATCTGAAACATTTTTTATACTAGTATCTTTTTTTTCATCAGTCTTTTGTATTGCAATTTCTTGATTTTCATCATCGTTTCTTGTTTCCAATGTTTCAGGAAAAGTATTAGATTCTTCAAGTACAATTACTTCACTTATTTCCTGTTTAGAATTAGTTTGACTATTGCCTATGTTACATTTTTCCTTTTCAATGGGTTTATTACTTGAACTATCAAAAGAAACATTAATATCATTATCAATATCCACATCCATACATACAGATGATTTATTAGACTCATCAATATCATCTGTAGTTTTACTTTCACAATAATTCACTCCCTTTTTCGAATTTTTTTTCTTCTTTGATTTCTTTTGAATTTTTTTCTTCCAAGCACTATCAACCAACTTAACAAAAGGATTAGATATTTTGTCTTCTCTTTGTAACATTGGGGCATCTTTACTGTCTTCGTCACTGACAACTACTAAATCGTGTACCGTATCATTTTCTTTTGTGATTTTTCCTACTTTTGTGACTGGTTCAGCTTCGGGTGCAGACAGTTTTCTTTTTCTTGTTTGAGGTGTTTCTGTTGCAGGCGAAACATCGCCTAATATTTTAAAAGGAAGCCTGGCTTGCTTTAATTTCTTTTTTGGAGTTATATCTACTTCTTCAGGAGATTTGGCAGTTTTCATTTTCAAATAACTCAACTATTAAAACAAATCAATGAATTTATTCAAGTGTTAACTAAGTTTTAAAACAACAAACAATTACATTTCAATGCGCGATAAACTTGTTCCAAATCACAAACCTTTTGACAGAAAAGAAATCATAAAACGCGGGAGTTTAGTAAACGCTAAACTTGTATGCTCCGTTATCTGTCAGTTTTCTGTAACATAGAGTAATGTTAAGAACGTAATTGAAATTCCAACTTAAATAATTTCAGGCTATTATATCAATTCTTTTAATTTAAATGTTGCAGGTGTATATTTTTATTTATTAATTAAGCATTTTTATACACTCAGGATTTAATTTTTAATTCTTATAGCACGTGCAAAACTCTCATAACAGTTATCCATTGTACATATTTTCAACACATGTTTGCACTTTGTACTGTATTGTTTTTTTAAATTTCAAACTCTGATTTATCTTTTAGTATGTCTTTCAATTTGGTGAAGCTGTAATAGCCCTCGGTCCAACAGTGGCTGTCAGTCATTAAAAAAATGGTTTACGTATATACCGCGAATTTTCCAAACTTACTGGGCGGATTTTGGAGATTCTCTCTCTGCCAAAAATATTTTTTTCTTTTCGCTAGAGTATACTTTTAAATTAATTTACTTGGAATGAGTAGTTACATTTTAATCAGTTTTTGAGTTTTAGTTAAAACTACGTATAAATGCCAAAAGTTAAGTTCAGTAAAATCAATTGTTATCTTTTTGTCTGTGCTTTGTGCACTAATCTGCTCAATGGCCTAGGGAACTTCAATATAGTTTCTAGTCATGTGTAGGGTGAAAATTTTAATGTTAACATGACTGTTAACATTCTCGGTACCCAACGCGCAGAGACTTTCCCATATACAATTTATTTGCAGGGATTCCTTGAACACTGCCATATGCCTGTGACCGAAGCTACATGCCTGATGGTCACTTCGGTGAAGATGAACAGGGATTTTTATAATTCGGAAAATATGGTTTCCAGATAAAGAGTCACAATGCATTAATAGTCCTGCATACCAATCAGCCTATAACTGATGGTTGAAAATATTACGACGTATTTGAGATAATTCATATATAAGTTCTAATAATACTATAAATATATTATTTTTATATAGAATTGCTCCTGTAATAAGTTTACAGTGCTTTAATTCCTACAGGATTAAAAAAATAATTTATATAATATAAAATATGTAAAGAAAATGAACGTGTAAGGAGTACAACTCAATATTACATTGGAATGCATACGTAGAACGTCTCGCGACGGATCAAACGTGGCTGTTTGTCTATGTTCAGCATTTTACTAGTAATGGGCTGTGATTTCGATTATATACGAACGTACAAAGGGATGGGGCTTTATTATATTTCTCCGGACCGACGCACCGTTTTTCCGCTTATTTTATTAACTGTTTTGTGCGCCTTCCTGTTGTATGTACTACACTTCCATGAGGGTCACAAAATAAAACCTTATTTATTACTCTACATTTACACGTCAAATTATTTTCATAAGAAATAAAAAAATATTGTAGCAGTATCGAATATTAGAATCAGTCTTAGCGATGCCGAAACCAAAATTTCCATTTAGAGATGTATCCAGCGTAATCCAAAAGCTTAGGGATTTCTTGCTTGGTCGGAAACATGTTTTACATGGACGTTTCCCTCCGGCGGTCGCGCCGCGAACTATTCCACCTGCAGATTTACCTCGTGGACCAGATCTGAAGTATTCAGAGCAATACTATTTTAAGAAAAATGCAATGGATTCTGTCAAGCCTCCCGTAGTGGCGCCCTTTGGAGAAGGCGCCAAAATTAAATCACCAGTGTGTGGCCTGGTAGATCAAAGTGTACGTAAATTGGCTTCATAATAAAAATAATTTCTAATGAATTTTATGCCTTTTGAGTATAAAAAGTGACATGTACACAATATTTATATATATAATTGTCAGAACTTATGTTATATTCAGTCCGAATGTCAGACTGCTTGTCATCAGACCTCTGATGTTTAATTAGAGACCAAATTTCAGTACCATACCTGCGGATAGGGTGCTGGTGCTGCACATGATTTCATGCTTAAGGGACAATTCGTCGTATTTCCACTACCTTCCGCTTTATGTATGTGAAGTTACCAATTTAAATGTTGATGGACAATCTGAAAAAGAAATGTCTATATAGTACAAACTTGCTGAGAATAGAGCTAGGAATGCTAGATATGGTATATTTTATGGTACGTAAACTGAGCATACATAGAGTTGTTTATCAATCTTGCCCCAGTTTCATTAAAACACAACGAGCACACAGCCCACCTGATGCAATATGATTACTGCGGCCCATGGCACTTAAATATAATGTATTTTATGGTACGCAAACTGAGCACGGTGCTATAGACATCGAGCTGCACATGAATCTTGCCCTAGTTTCATTAAAACACAACGAGCACACAGCCCACCTGACGCAATATGATTACTGCGGCCCATGGCATAAATATACTGTATTTTATGGTACGCAAACTGAGCACGGTGCTATAGACATCGAGCTGCACATGAATCTTGCCCTAGTTTCATTAAAACACAACGAGCACACAGCCCACCTGACGCAATATGATTACTGCGGCCCATGGCACTTAAATATACTGTATTTTATGGTACGCAAACTGAGCACGGTGCTATAGACATCGAGCTGCACATGAATCTTGCCCCAGTTTCATTAAAACACATCGAGCACACAGCCCACCTGATGCAATATGATTACTGCGGCCCATGGCATAAATATACTGTATTTTATGGTACGCAAACTGAGCACGGTGCTATAGACATCGAGCTGCACATGAATCTTGCCCTAGTTTCATTAAAACACAACGAGCACACAGCCCACCTGACGCAATATGATTACTGCGGCCCATGGCACTTAAATATACTGTATTTTATGGTACGCAAACTGAGCACGGTGCTATAGACATCGAGCTGCACATGAATCTTGCCCCAGTTTCATTAAAACACATCGAGCACACAGCCCACCTGATGCAATATGATTACTGCGGCCCATGGCACTTAAATATAATGTATTTTATGGTACGCAAACTGAGCACGGTGCTATAGACATCGAGCTGCACATGAATCTTGCCCTAGTTTCATTAAAACACAACGACCACACAGCCCACCTGACGCAATATGATTACTGCGGCCCATGGCACTTAAATATACTGTATTTTATGGTACGCAAACTGAGCACGGTGCTATAGACATCGAGCTGCACATGAATCTCGCCCTAGTATTATTAAAGCACAACGAGCACACAGCCCACCTGATGCAATATCATGACTGCGGCCCATGGCACTTAAATATACTGTATTTTATGGTACGCAAACTGAGCACGGTGCTATAGACATCGAGCTGCTCATGAATCTTGCCCTAGTTTCATTAAAACACAACGAGCACACAGCCCACCTGATGCAATATGATGACTGCGGCCCATGGCACTTAAATATACTGTATTTTATGGTACGCAAACTGAGCACGGTGCTATAGACATCGAGCTGCACATGAATCTCGCCCTAGTATTATTAAAGCACAACGAGCACACAGCCCACCTGACGCAGTGTTATTACTGCGGCCCATGGCACTAAGATATGGTATATTTTATGGTACGCATACTATCACACAGACATCTAACTGTACATGAATCTCGCCCTACTTTCATACAAATACGATGAGCACTCAGGCCACCGGATGCAAAGTGATGATTACTGCGGCCCGTGGAACTTACATATGTATGTCCCTCATACAAAAGGAATCATACCGCAAATGCATTGTCAGCCCTTAGGACTTAGATAACCAGTAATAAGGTCTCGGAATTCTTTTACTGGCCATATGAAACACAGCAGCGGTAAGCTTTTAAGTTATTCTGTGAGTGTCGTTCTTGCCCCGTCAAGATTTGTACCACAACTGCGACGTGTCTCTAATATGTAAAAAATATTGATGACTTAAAATCTGAAGCTACGGATGGAGAAATTTGAAAGTTGAAGATTTAAACCTCGTTTGTTGAGTGGGCACAGTATGGGCTACCAAATCAATTGGGCATATGACATTGATATTGAAAGAAACGTGGCCCTGGAAGGAAGACCTCTGTAGAAATTTACTGAGCCAAGCCAAAGCTCGCAAAGGGCTTTTCAGTTAAAAAATATGATGCTTGATGTAATAATGATTGATGAGCATCTTTAATTGTTTGTATTTCACTTAATTAATAGAAGAGTGCTTTGTCACAGGTTTCTTTTGAGTGCGCGCCAACACCTGGCTCCATCTGGTGGTGGGACGGACATTGTTACTACGAATGCGTTCCAGATACTCCTGTTCCTGAGAAGTCAACAAGCCCCACCTGTACTGTAGAGCCGCCTTGTGGTGGGGATAAAAGTCCTTGTCAATAAATTATGTGAAATATACAAATGTTTTGATTGTAATTTAACTCTATGCGTTCACTTTAACTGTGGTAGAGCCACGCTACAGTTTGTTTTTAGGGTTCTTCTTCTATAGAGTAAAATAATACCATATAGCATAATATTCTTGTGTTTTGTCTAGTGAGTATAAGGAGTCCGGAGACCCTTGTTACTGTTGACAAGACATTCGATTTGAGTCCTGGCTTAGAGGTGACATTCATGCTTTTCGGAATCACTGTCAGAACTGTGCTCGTTTATCTCCCTCTACAATAAATAATACTTGAAATGCGATTAAAAAATTGTATGGAAGCTTCGACGTATAGTAGGCATCTTAGCTTAGATTGTAGTTTTTATTTATAGAATAGGTAGTAAAGGGCACCTGATGGTAAGTGATTACCACCGCACATGAACATCCACAACACTAGAGTCGCAAATACGTTGCCGGCCTTTCAAGAAAAATGTAGGCTCTTTTCGTGAAGGTCCCTAAGTCCTATCGGTTCGGAAGCACCGCACCGCGACAGCGGATTCCACGGAATGGTTGCGCGTGGTAGGAAAATTCGCGTAAAACGCACAGTGGTGAATTCCAACCATCGTGATGAGTATGAAATTTTGAATTCTGTTGTGATATACAATGTTTAAACTCGGCGGTCGTAACTAATCCAATCACCTCCCCGTGGTAAATTCGGTAAAAAGTGCATAGAGATGTTAAAATTTAACAATTTCTATTTCACCATTCGTCCGTGAAGTACTATAGAGCCGTAAGAACCATGACCGTTCTACACAACACCCTCATTTCGGCTCTAGCAACGATGCCATCTTCATGGGATGCTTTTATTTAAACTTTACACCTAATATCTCAATGGTTTCCCCTTGTTGTACCTCATGAGCTAACAGCTTATATCGGATTCCATAGCAATAGGCCTGTAGTTGGACGGATCTGAGCGATCACCTTTTTAGGGATCGGGTGCACCAGAGTCGAGTCCAGCAGTTCGGGACGACTCGTAAAGTGTAGTAGTACCGAAAAAGAGTAGAACCGGTGCCAACTCTGGAACACACATCCTTAGCATAATTGGAGGGATACCATCAGGCCCACTCGACTTGTAGATTTCCAGGGAGAGAAGTGCTTTGACTGACGTCTACAGAAACCGGACAATCCATGCTAGAGCACAGAGCTCTCACAACGAAATATGGTAGGTGGTGAGCTCCCGGCCTTGACGACATCAAGAGTCGAGGTGGACGCAAAAAGTGATCCTAAGAAATGGGCTTTCTCCCTTGCGTCATGGGCCAGCGCGTCGTCTCCTTTAAAGTCATTAGTTCCAATACAGCTGATAAGTTACTAGTATCTTATCAGCTGTATTAGAAGATTTGACAAATTTCGTATTTTGAACATTTGACAATAATTACAGAATTATTGTTAATATTGTAATTTTACTGTAATATTTAAATTATGGTGTATAACATATTGTAATTAACTTTACCGTAGATTGTATTTTCTTTTTGCAGTAGCAGTAATGTAGGCTAGGGTAAGACTATACATAGGAGCTCTGAAAATTCAAAATCGACTCGAAAAACCCTCATTCGATTTAAATACGCCTCCCAGTTCTTTTGATGGAAGCATATTGTACGTAAGACTAAGATTGCGTGTCGAGGAGGTTTGGCGGCTTTGTTTGTATCTTTAAAACCAGTATACATTTTTGATGAATGGTATTTCATTAGACAGTTATTGAATAACGAGTTTTTCAATTTTTTTTCACAATATAACGAAACCGACATTGAAAATACAATATGCGTATTCTGCATTTAAAGTAAATTCTTTTTGCGCATTTCAGTGCAGCATTAAAATAATAGTTATTAAAGATTAGAGAAGAAAGGTAAACTTTTAAAATTTCAGTATAACGCTGCTAAGTTTCATATGGTGTAGAGATCGGAGGACTCATTTTATTTTTGGTATCTAATGTTTTATAACTAAACAAACTTGGGTAGAGAATTAAAAAAAATATATAATATGTTATACAATTCTGTCTTGGTATTGAGCTGCTAGCACTGGTTCGAAATTATGAACACGTGTTACGCCGCGAGGGATGCCATGCTTTATTGATCGAAGTCTGAATCGACGTGATTATATAAAATCTGATGAACAATTTGCTCGATGAACAAATTTATATTTTCCTTGACCTCAGTAGCTTTTATAATTAAAGAAAGGGTAGCTCGCGCTCTTTTAGTTCACGGTACGCGAACAAAATGGGATCGATTCACAATGAAATTGTTAATTACTACGTGAAGTCCGTCAAGCATACTAGGATTGAAACCGATAGAATCTATTAATACGATATTACTCTAACTTATTTAATTAAAATAATATTCATATTTATATTCATATCAATATTTAAAGTTTGACTCATGCGCCTAATAAATACGTTTTTTCACAGGAGAACTCCTAACTTGACATATTAAAATATGGTAATATTCTTGACGCCTTAATAAAACTTTAGACTTGCTGAAAGCTTTTTATCTCTATAAAGGTCGAACTTATTGATTCTGTAATGGTTTTTATGTATAAAATTAAAACAATACGTATGTAATGTGATTTGTACTTACTCATTTTATTTAGTACAATCTTATAGAAAGAGATAATAAAAAAAAAATCAAATTGGCTACAATTTCGAAAGTTTATTACAGTATATGCAGGATGGTAGAACCAACTCGGAGACGAAGGCGGTGGAAACGTATGCTACATCCCGTCAGCTAAAATAGGGCTAAGATATCCCGCCTGTCGTATAAGGTCACTAACAGAGGACTTCAGGTTGTTGCCATAGAACAGCGGAGGTGGGAGGTAAAGCTACTACGTAAAGGTACTACGGCCGGTACTTTCCGTAGGAGATCCCCTCCAAATGCAATGCCAGGAAGGGTATTTTAGTGGTTAGTAATTCCCCACAACCCTGTCTTCCACATCTTATAAAACCGTAATTTGATCAGTTATGCTGGGCATCTAACGTGTCGGAAAAAGGTGGCTGAAATAAGAACGTTGAAAAGTAATTACATAATAACGAGGAGTCACAGGCTGGCATGTCTTGGATATATAATGTCCATAGACCCCGGAAGGATTATGTGACAAAATTATGTGGAAATTAAGGGAAGTAACAGTAAAGCGAGATGGAAATGGCAAAAGTAAATTGTTATAAAATCAAATTTGTGTGTGTATGGCGTGTGTAGCATAAACCCGTACCCAGAATGCGTTTTATTTTCACTCGAATACAATATTCGTTCAATACAATTAAATTGGTTTTCAAGTTTTAGTTTTTGTACGATTTTAGGCGTAAAACAGTTCATCTGAAGGCCTTACCTTGATACCTAAATTCAACATGGTTAAGAAATCATAAAGCAGATGTGTGGACAACACATCTGCATTAAATCCTGGATTAAAGTGGAATGCCTCGTCTTCGGTAATATGTACGGCTGAATTTTGAAATGATACTCAAATTATTACGAACATAATTTTAGTATCTTTGTTTATTAGAATTAATTAAAATCCACAGCATTGACTGATTTCAATAAACATAAAAAAGTTATATAGTATAGTATAAATAATCACTTAAGTTGTAACAGCAATAATACAAGCGAAATCTTTAGGAATATCTAAGCAAACCTCATGTTTCATCGGCTGACCTATTTCCCAGTTCATTGCTTTGACCTACTAATAACACGATAATGTCTTCTGGCATAGAACTATGTGATTATAGTCGGTCATGTAAAATGTAAATTAATCCCGTGAGAACTAGTTGTATGAAAATAAAATTCATAATTCATCCGCGATAATCATTCGAACATTATTGTATCCATTGTAACTCCGTACCACCACACCATCACAGAATTCTATCGCGAAAGAGCAGTATAATGCTGTTTTCGTATGGTGATCATTTGGAGAGCCAGTTACTGGCAACGCATTCTATCTTATACCTCAGGGGTAACAACACATATGAGTTTTAAATCTGAATTAAATAATGGCCTAATGGTTTAGGGAACGGTCTGAGAAACTTAAGGTCGTAGGATGTGGATTCTAGCCTACGACCTTAAGTATTTCATTTTAGTATTGTCGTGAACCATCTCCTAGCACAAGCATTTTCAGCTTATTTGGAGTGGTTAACCGAAATATTAGTAATGTTAATATTGTTGCTTTTAAAATTAAAAAAAAACATATATTGGTGTTTATGGGCTGCAATCCTCATCAACCATTAAGTGAATTATATTCTTTTGTGTCCCTTAATTTCATAAACAAAGGATAGTACTTAATTAGTTTTATTCTATGACATATATTTACGCTGTGGTTTATGTTAATTTTGTTTGCTTATTGCTTATTATTGCAGCTTCAGTGACATTGATGATTGCTATAATAAATATCACCATTAGTCCCAATGCTAACTGAAGTCGGGTCTGTATGTCCGAAGGACACGCAGCCCCGACGTTCACCTCTTTTTTCATATAACTTTCCACACAACCCATCCACCTTTGATTTGGTTTTGTTTGCGTGACATTGCATTACTTTACGGGAGTTGAAGGTATAATAATATCAGAAACAATATTTAGCATTCACGACTAAAGTTGTAAGAATCAATTTCTAAATAAGAAAGACAACTACGAGCTGAATTTCAGATAATTCATGAACAAAATACACTCCCCTTATATATTTCCTTTCATAGAACTTGTCTAAAGTAATGGGCAACGATCACGTTGTTTTTTATTATCAAGATACAGGTATCTACGCTACGCAAACCTCGCCCTTCCATTACATTTATTAAAAAAATATATTAGTGTTAGATATACTCTGCTCATTTTATACGGACTTAAAAATAAAGGTATTAATATAAAAACATTTTTTTTATCCGCAAAACTATTTTATTAATGAAGAAGATACAACTTGGATCACATTTGAAGTCGGGATATCACATTGAACATTGAATTAACTTATTGTTTAGTACTTAATAAAACATTTATTACAAATACACTCTCCATTTATTCATGCATCAATCTAACATTAAAATATGTATTATTCATTTAACGACGACGGTAAGATGTCTTTTTTTATTTTAATATTAAAAAAATACTGATAGTTAAATGTTTCGGAAATTTACAAAATTTGGACGATGTAGGTACATTTAATTTCCTCACGGATCTTTTTAAGAATCCCTATTCTGACTACACGTATAAATACATATAAATAACATGTAACAAAACTACATATAATAAAATCGTAAACAGACTTTCTATCTGTTTGTCTGTGCGTTTTGTGCACGTTAGTCTCTAGAATGGCAGAATCAATTTGGATATGGTTTTTGGTGATAAATCAGTTAAGAAATAGAAAATATACGTCTATTACGATTTGCGCGTATGAAATATCTCAGGCATAGAGGAAGCTAGTCCTAAATTATGTAAACGTTATTGTGCATTTGTTATTTTTATCAAAAACATAAGGTAAGTTTTATTTTATATTTTACTAGCGATATATTCATTGTCAGCTTTGCAGGCTTTAGAGATTTTTAATTCTGGAACACTTAATTCCCGGACCAGATAAATTCAAAGTACATGTATAAACAGACATACAATATAATTGTTGAGAATATTTCGTGGTATTATTTTTTTATTTGTCCACATCTATGTCTACGGAAGACTTTCTAAAGGGTGACTATAATAATCTGTGGTAAAAGACGTAGTAATAATCACAAATATGCCATCAATAATATATTTCATCGAAACGTTACATAAATCTAATACAATTCCCTTTTTTCAATTCACAAGGAACATCAAAATCGTGACTGGAAGTAGTTATATGAAAAGCGGAATCATGCGCTACCAGTATGCAGTGAAGGATTTTTATTATATAATAGAGGGACGTGGAAGTTATTAACCAGCTCACGGACTATCAGCATAAAACAGTAGCTCACAGGGATCTCATTCAATAAGGGCATACTTATAATGAATTTGGGTGTTGCGCAGTAGTCCCTTTCCATCAGTTAAATTGTGTGCTCGATTGCCACCTTTCATCTTATAAAAAAGAAGTCTTTATACAGTATTTATTCAAAGATATATGTCCTTGTTTAAATATATTATATAAAAGAGTCTTACAATTATACATTTGCGTATAATTTATAATTTTTTACGTTTTCACACCAATTCCTAATTTAATATGCTAATTTTAAAATATTAGCAATGTAAATATAAAATAATATGTAGCTACATGTTTAAAAGCTATATGATAAACTAATTGTGGAATAATAGAAGCGTCTATAGCCTAATGGCTTAGGGTACAGTTTCCGAAACTTAAGGTCGCACATTCAAATCCGGTATTCGACAATTGTCGTGAAAAAAATAATTTGAGCCTATGCTATTAACATTCTGGTTAACCGCTTAAACCTAATTAAGCGGTTAATCGAAATTTTAATAATATTAATAGTAGTATTGTTTTGAAACGTGATCATTATTACATTAACACAGTTTCTTTAAGATATTAGGAGTAACAAACGAGCAAACAGTACCCCAGAAGATAATTGATTCCTGCGGTCCTTCACATCCATTCATCCTCGATTAAGAGTTATAATGCAGATGGCTTACCATTCCTAAAGCTTAACAAGGATGGTCACCATGGTAATAATGTCTTCGGTTTCATTCACCAGACGAAACAAAGTCGCTCTAAACTATTTCTACCAATGTAAGTATTCCGCGAAGGTAGAACGGCGTACGAAGTTTCG
This sequence comes from Teinopalpus imperialis, assembly GCA_029286865.1. Taxonomy (NCBI): domain Eukaryota; kingdom Metazoa; phylum Arthropoda; class Insecta; order Lepidoptera; family Papilionidae; genus Teinopalpus; species Teinopalpus imperialis. Next base: position 5,644,004 of record JAGSMU010000021.1, read on the forward strand.
TAAATAAAATAAAAATAAATAAATTTCAAAGACAGCCCTATTAGATAACGTTTATTAAACTTCGTTGGAAACATTTCTTTCTGAAGTTGTACTTGTCAAAGAATAAGTTTTATACTGTTCTTGGGTTCTTAACTGTTGCAACTTCATGTTCTGATGCTTTCTTACACATCAAAAACTTTCGTTTATCAAAGTTTTTACAGTACTGTTTAAAATGAACTTTATATTACTTCTAGACCTTCTTAAGTTGGTAAATAATAATAATTTTGGCTTTGTATATGTCAGTGTAATGAAATATTTCGAATTTTAGGAATAACATCGTGAGGAAACCTTGCATATAAAAAAAAATGCAAGACATTGGAGCCGCGTGGAGGATTATGCTCCAAAATCCTCTCTGGTCAGTGACATTATTGCGATATGTACTATCTATATATAGTATATATAGGCTATATAGGCTGTCCACGTTATTTTACAATTTTTACTTTGAAAGGCAAGATCTTGGGTAAACGTACTGATTTTATTCTCTTGCTACTGATAATGATTTGTTGAGAGTTTTATGTACAAAAATTCATCCGCCTACCACCTTTACACGATAGAGGGAAGCCGTAGCTATAAACAAGTTATTGCACGAATAGGTCGATATGAAGCTGTGGGCGGTGTTATTCTCGTAGAGTGAAATAATCCCGAGACATTATTACGAGGTATTCCATAATAGCCCTTAAAGTTGACAACCCTTTTGCAGTATGAATTCTTCTTGAGCTAAATGTTAGTATCTTATACGCTCATCTGTTACCCGTATATATCATTAAAAAGAGTTAAAGAATTGATATTTATCTTTATTACTTTCTATTAGAATAAATGTTTTTTTATGGCCAGCAAGGGTTAAGTACTGAACAGGAATTTAAAGCAGCAGTAACAAGTAATTGTGGCTTATAGATCTTATATAAATTGTTATTTAAAATGTGCTTGAACACACAAACCGCACTGGGAAATCTTAAACAGTTATTGGATCTGTTGTTAACTTCATTTCATAGTTCAGACATGTTTACAATATGAATCAATTATGAATTGATGTAACGTTGATGTGAAAACGCTTTATCTATAACAACAATACATTTACATATATTCCCATTACATTCAGACGAATACATAAATCATCTTAGATACTATAAGCGTAGTCACACCGATCACGATAAACTGGGATTATATAAAAACAATTTTTGAGGAAACATCAATCCTGTTTAGAGAATAAGATAAAGTAGATAGACTAATAATAGATATATAGATAATACGTTATATATTATGCTTCCGGACATTTGTTTATAAAAAAAAAAAAAGTTAATAAATGACTTTACTAATGTCATTGTTAAAGTGTTCATCCCAATTCCTTATTTCTGTTTTCATACATTTTGTAAGCTCGAAACTACTTTTTTTTTTTCATTTCTTTGAATCCATTCATGTGCAAACCATCATGTGTATATCAATTCACCTACTAGTGAACATGCAGAGGGAATTATTGATTTGTAATTTGGAAAACACAATATCTATACAAAATAACTTTAATTTAATTTTCAATTATTCACTTCAGGAGATATTTTCGAGCTCTCCGCTTGGTGATCTGTCTCAAGATTGCGTAATTTATGAATAAGAAACATTTACAACGATTTCAACATAACATAAGATGTAGAAATATTGATTTAGAAGTGTGTCGCTCTTTGTTAGAATTGATCGGCTCCAAGATTAATGTTTTAAACTACGTATATATACAATTAAATGAACGTTAGACATAGTTTTAAAAAGAGGTCCGGTCTGTGTTAATACAATAAAGCCAATCCCAATGTTTAAGGTGACGGTATGCGAAACTTAACATCATAGATTCGAATCCATCATTCGAATATCGTCGTAAACCATCTGTACAAGCATTTAAGCTTAGTATGATTGGTTAACGGGAATGTTAGTAATGCTTTGCATTGCATTCTATAAACAAAACGAAGGTCACGACTTTAAGTAGGAAAGTCGGGTAAGAAGGCAGGATCCAGGTTTCCGAGCGGTTTAGCGTTTAGAGAAGGGATTGTTCCGAGCGGTGGACCGAGCGGCGGCCGCGGCGGCCGTCTGCGTGCAGTTGCATAGTGCGTCGAACATACGAAGCACAAAGCCACGCGCCCGTCCCAAGCGACGCTTAATGTTACCTGCAACAAATAATGCGAATCAATTGCAAAAATAAAAATTTATAAAAGTCTGCCAACATATTTTATAAGTCCCACATCCAGTTCCACTGCGGTTTTGTAAACATTGAAGGAAAGGAAGAAAGATGGACGTGGGACGACTGCGCTCTGAATTCCAGTGTGAAATAGGAGCAAAACTATGGTGAGTTTGGATGCGCAGACTCAACTATAGGTAACAAACCATTCCATCTTTGTCCTCAGGAGTGACAGCGCATTTGTATCTAGAACTTTTGTTTAAGAACGATGTAGTTGTCATGGGACGCAGTAATAACACACAATCAGGTGAACGTGTGAACTTTTGCATATCATGCATGCATTTTGCAAGTCTATTAATAAAAAAAAAACAAAATTTATAGGTACATATATTTCTAGGTAAGATATACATTAAAACTCAACAATAAGGTTAAAATATGATATAAATAGTTATAAAAAACAAAAGAATGAATAAGTTTAGAAATTGTGCGCATGATTCCGATCAACGCGGTTGGCAAATTTCGCTTTATGTTGCACCGGAAGTCAGATCTGATTTTCAAGGCCAACCTCCGTGACACTTCGATGCCATATATATATTGAAATAAATGCATGTAATTTATAATAAAATTATGATACACTCATTTTTTTATCGTCGCGCACGTGGCAATTCAGTATTTAAACTTGCAATTGAATATTTCATTGGTGCCGTTAACGGAGATTCAACTCCCTTTTCTCGCACACACTGATTTAAAAGCGAGCGTCCGGAAACTAAGCTGCGACGGCTGTAGGGATACTTTTATTTTTAATACACCAGAGTTTCAATGCAACTCGTAATTTCAACGCAAAGAGAACTCTCTTATAGAAAAACGTCTATAATAGTGTTTTGTATGGTAAACGAAAGGCACTAGAAACCATATTAGTGGCAACTAGGCATTCCATATTAGTTTATCAGGTGTTAGAACGGATCAGCATTATGATTTCTTATCGAGGATGTTAGTGAACGCAAGAGACAGAAGTGTTCAGTGAATCGGATGTGCTTGGTTGTAACAACATAATATTGTTAAAAATCTAATTATTATACACCAATAGAAGGATAACGAATACAGAATAGGATACTATAGAAAAATTGAGAATTGAAATATTTTTAATTTCAAATCTATATATTTTTTAAATAATACCTCATATTCAATAAAAAGTCGTCGATTTTATCCATGTTTAAGAAAGTTCATTATCATGATTTTTTAATTAGAAAGAAGATAAAATCGTGGACACTAGAAATCTTCAATTAAGCCATTTTTTAATCCGACTGAATGGGTTTGTTAGTATGTTATTTTAAAGCGAAGCGAGCCGTTCAGAGAGAACCGTTTTATATGGTTTTTTTTGCTTCAGGGCTGCTTCCCAACATATTCATCTGCTTGGTTATAGCATATAGAAAATATAGCCAATAATTTTCATCTTGTTTTATGGAATAGAAATCTACTGTATAAAATTCTAGATGAATAATAATATAAAGATAAATTAAGCACATTTTATGTTCACAAAAGTAGAATCAACGTCCAACTTTCAAAGCGATCTAGCGTCTATAGTGTTCAGCACAGTGTGATTTAACACAGCACTAAAAATAATAGTCTGATAATAAATAGACAATAGTCGTAGAATACGTCGTTCTTCAAACGATTTAATGAATGTGTTATTTCTAAGCTTTATTGTTTTCCGAACAATATCCTGAAAACGTCATGAAAATTATTTTTCTCGCATTGCTATAGCTTGTACATCAGTCAAATCGTTTTTTATTAATTTTAATTTGTGTGTATCATTTAAACATGTAAAACAAACTTTGTATCTGTCTGTACGTTTGAGCACGCTATTAATGGCATAAACTATTTGGATATGGTTTTCAGTGATGTATTGAGATAAGCTTGGGCTCAGATTTGTTATTATAAATTTGGTTTAGTATTATTGATTACTTTAAATCGGTTGATGAGTGAAAAAGATAATTCAATTTCGATGTTGGCTAACTGAAAAAGTTATTAAAATCATTTTCAATTGTTTACGAGTATATTGGTATGGAGCGTGGATAATGCTTGTTTGCAATTTAAAGATTGTGTCCAGTGAATTGTCATTGTTTGTTTGATATCAATATTTAAATTACAAAAAAAACAATATTTGAATGATAACATAATTGAAAACTGTAGCGTGATTACATTTTTTGTAACAAAAAATTTACTCAAATACAATTAAGTAAGAGTAAAAATGATTATACAATTCCCCTGATAGTAAGTGATTCTGAGATCCATGAACTCTTCGTTCACCCTCAACAAAAAACTGAAGATGAAATGCTTCATTGAAAATGTGCCCCGGACCCCTACACTTACCATACGAAACAACGTTATGCTGCTTTTCACACTGATATTTTGTTAGAGAGTGATCATTACCCGATCGATACATTAGAAGTATTCGTGCGTCGACTTCATTAAGACTCATCTTTGTTTACAAACGATATATATATATATATATATATATATATATATATATATATATCGCTAAGTACGCAAAACATTACCTGCTTGTGCATAATAAAGGTTTTTTTTATGCATTGAGAGTAACAAACGAGCACACAGTTCACGAGATGGCAAGTAATTCCTGCGGCCCATGACATCTACATTAATCCTTATCAAGGAACACCTTTGAGGACTGAGATGGAATGCCTCGTCACTGGTAATAAAGGTCTCCGGATCCCTACACTCACCAGACGAAACAAAGCAGTATTTTACGCTGATATTCTGTGAGGGCGTGGTCTCCAGCCGAGCTGACGCTAGGTCTCTTAAGCCGTATTGTCGGAGACCTTACTATTGTGTCAGGAGCAATCAAACTTATTCCTCAGTGGTTGTCACTGCTGACAACTAACATTCTGTTAAATTATTGCTTATGGAGGATGGATATGCGTGCGTGACTGTAATACCTGATGGTGTGTGATACTTGCACTTTAATATCACATCCACACTTACTTTGTCACTTTAATATCTGAAAAAAATAAGATACGCGAAATGATAATTGATCAAATCTTGAACATAGATATTTGATTAGTGCCATATCACGCTGACCTATAACCTTGATTCATAATAGAATCTTGATAATAAAATTCAGTTTCAAATGTCGAAAATAATAAAATAAAATATCAACATATCCATGGCCGCTGTTAGCCCGAGGGCTTTTACATTTTCATCGAGTTGAGAGGTGACCCACTGGTTACCCACTAATAGATGTCGAGATCTATTAGTAGGTAACCAGCACAAGGGCTCCCAAGAGGGAGCCTCGGCTTGGACCCTGTTCCGCGAGAGCGTCTGACTCGAGGGTGCCCGAGAGGGCCGAACCTCAACTCGGTCAGTTGCTTCTGACTAAGTATTATCTACATTAATATCACTATTATTATTATTGGCTATCTATATCACATCCATCTATATCACCACTTCGGAATGCGTGGGCGCTGGAGAAGAAGTGGCGCAAGAAACTTCAACGACGCTTCTATCTGTATTGACTGGATAGAACCGGCCTATGACTTGGCGGATGAAGGGCTTGCGCACTGGTGGTCGCGTCGTCGGGGTCGTCGAGGGCGTGCTTCGGTCTCCTTCAGACGCGGTGGAATCTATGATTCTCGATGGGATTGTAAGTGGCGGCACTTACAATCAAGGTGTTTGGGTGAGTGACGGCAGTCTAAATATTTGCGGGAAGTCTGCTTCAGGTACTGAGCTATGGTTGGCAGCTCAAGATCTCTGTATATATTTCATTACGCAAGAACCATAGTGCGCCGGTGGCCTTGCGCATGAAACGATTTTGTACAACCTGAAGTCGGTGGACCCGGGGTGAGTGCACGCTCTGTAAAATGTAGTTTTATTACGCAGGGACATTTTGCTATTTTTATTGAGTAACGGGTGCAAACAACCTAAGGCGAACGCTACTCGATTCTGTACGCTGTTGATATGCGGACCAAAGGTGAATCCTTCATCTAAAGTGACGCCACTTTAGATGAAGGACTCACCTTCGACTATCGTATTCGTAGTATTTGACTATCTTTTCCCAGGGGATTGGACGATCAAATAGCTCTATCCTTGATAGATGCAGCGTTTTGTTGCGCCGAGAGAAATACTTTTGGTGGGGTTAACCTCGATCCTCCGAAACCATTTCCCTAAGGTGGTGGCTGCGGATTGGAGGCGTTTACAAATAGCATCTGGTTTGAATCCAGACACGTAGAGGCCGGTGTCATCGGCGAAAAGGGCTAGCTCTACACCGCGAGTGCGCGGTATGTCTTTGGTGTAGAGTGTGCATAAAATAGGACTTAGGACGGAGCCTTGTGGTACTCCGGTACAAATGGGGTGAACCTCGGAATGCGTTCCCTCGACGCGGTAACGAAAGGTTCGATTTCGGAGATAGTCTCGTATGATAAGTACGAGTTGATCTGTCACACCGAGCTTATATAGTTTGTATATGAGCCCGTTGTGCCAGACCTTGTAAAAAGCTTTTGCCATGTCGAGGAAAACTGCCCCAGTTTGGTAGCAATGAAGAAATTTACTGAGAATGTGCTCCGTGATGCGGTGCACTTGATGTGTGCATGAGTGTTGGGTGCGAAACCCGAACTGCTTATTGATTGGTAGCCCACGGGACAGCATGAAGTCCTTTAGGCGGGCGAGTATGAGCCTTTCATATAGCTTACTCAAGACTTTGAGGAGGCTTATAAGCCGGTAGGCTGATGGATCGGTTGGATGTTGCGAGGGCTTGAGAATCCCTACGACGTCGGCTTCCTTCCAGGTGTTCGGGAAGGTGCCTTTGGATATGGCCGCGTTGAAGATTATCACCAATAGGTGTAAAATGAAAATGGACACTCCTACCGAGTTGCATGTGATGCCGCCCGCGATATTATTGCATGAAGTACATACATATGTACTTCATGTAATAATATCGCGCATGTAATGTATGTGTTGTGTCGGGGACACAGGGTGTATAGCCAAAGATCAATAATTTCAGATGCATGAATTCTAAGGCAGCGAAACGTACCCAGAGTAGCAGTAGCCAGAAATTTGGAAAATATATTTCGACTCTCGATTACGTAGTTTAATGTACCGTTTCCGAGTCATGAGAAATAAACCTTTTATTTTCTGTCTAGCTCCGCTTTAATAGACGTAAGTTCACCGTAGTGGAACGGGAAACGTTTCTTATAATCAGAAGACCATTCCTCTTGTGATATTATTATTGCTTAACCACGTTTATGTGATATTTTTATTATTGTTAGAATAATCACCAATGTTACTAATCTGGTCTTTTAACTTTAGCTGCAATGTATGAGATGGCTGGTTTATAATTTTTATACGTCTGAATGAATTTATATGCATCACTATTAAATGTATGTATTGGTAAATAAAGTAAGTTAACTGCTTACTTTAGTTACAAAATTTCTCAAATATTATTTGGCTAAATAGATGTGTTTAGTTTTTAATTTTCTGTTTTGTTATGAAACTATGGGTGACAAATAAACTCATTACGATGATAAGTAATTATTCCAACTTAAACTTCTAAAACCATCCCCAATCGAAACAGTATCGTTATGTTGCCATTTCATTGACCTTGGGCGTTGGCCTTCGATTGGTTGGTTGGTCGAGCCGATCTTATATCCACTATATTTCTAAAGAGCTTAAATCAATAAGTTATTAAAATCTTTAGTGCAAATTAATAAGTGTATTCCAGTTTGCTGACTTTTTCTGGAATACACGTATTAGTTTCCTGTGATTTTCGGTCAAGAAGAAATTTAGTATTTGATAATTTGCAATATTCTTGCATGAATATTTAAAAATATTATGCCATTTAGTAACATAAATTTGGTACAGCAACAATTATTTTTACGGTAAATCCTATTAATATAAAAATCTCACAAAAAATATGAAAGTTAAAATCTTATAGCAACAAGGGAGATTGATAAGTGGGCAGGACCAATATATTCTAAATGTTAAATTTGAATATATTGGTCCTGCATTTTGTCCCTAAATAATTCCAAAACGCTTGTATGTTCAGTGAAAATTTGTTTATATAGAAGTGCTAAGTTTAATCGGAGTATCTGTGACAATATATCACAGGTAAGTACATTTATTATTAGCTGTAAATAGTGTAAAACAATTTTAAATTGTAAGTCAATTAAACCACCACAAGATGCATATACTAACTGGCAATTTAACTTATGTAGCTTCTTATGAAAATTCTTCTTCTAGCGTAGTAATTTAAAACCAATATTATATTATAATTATTATGTTAACTTTTGGATACATTAATTATTGAATTAATCTGAAAGTCTACATTATTATGAATCTTTACTGTTAGTCTTTCTACATAAATATTGTGTTTTACTTATTTTCTAAATAAACCTAAAATGGAAATGGATACTCACATCTTGATGATCTGTACTCATAATTGGTTTCTGGCTTAAAATTAAATGCTATTTAATATTCCATTTTGAAATGAAATATTTTCAACGTTTGGCCGTCCCTTCTTAATTACTTACGAATAAACACTTAAACAAAATGTGTATTTTATCTTTGTACCGTACTTCAGAACATTCAGAAATTAAGTAGGAAATGACTTTGTTTAGATGTGAAGAAAACATTGGCAGAAAGTTAATAGGTGTGGTAATTAGGTGTTACTATGCGGAAATCGTTAACCAAAAGAATAAAATAAAATTAGATTGTTAAATTCCGCATAAAATAGAAAAACACTGTCTTGAAATACAATATATTGCCAACACGTCAACACAACAAATTCAAGAGGCCGGCACCCGACACTGAGTAAGAGTGATAAAGTGAGTCCTGACATCGTCATCGACATTTAGTGTATAATAGAGAGTATCGGGCTGCTATTTCGTGGGTACTGAGTTCAATTCCCAGTCGAGGAACAATATTTGTTTTCATAATTTGCTGGGTGTGTTGTAGTAGATTGCATCTGGTCCTTCCACCGATTTTATTATGCATGCATTACATCTGAATATAGAAGGGTGTTCTTTGTGTTTGCACGACTGCCATTCCACTTTTTTTGACATGCCACTATAAAATATTCTACCTAGTTCGTATCATCGGGCAGAAAGAATTTATCATCATGTCATGTTGTAATATTAGAAATGAGTTTTGTCAATTTACAAAATTGAGCGGAAGGATTGTTTGTATAATTTAAGAAATTACACGTGTCGAGCCGCGGGAAACAGCTATTAGTGTTTAAATTGTTGAAAACAACAAGGAATTCATTCTATTACAACCAATCTTGTACTTCGACTCCGGCTCAAGGCTGAATTTGAGAAGAAGAATGGAAACAATAATGGAAACTATTCATCTTTGTGAAGTATTCGCATCTGTGTTTGTATTATTACATAAGAAAACAATTATAATACATTACAATAGATACTTATCTTTGTATATATGTGAAGTATAAATTAAAAGCCTTGATAGTTATGTCTCAGAGTTACTATTGTTGTCTGTACAATTACTAATCATAATTAGTAATTTATAGAGCGAGAGAATATTTCATGTCGGCCCACTGTGTGTATCTTTACAAAGCACAAGTTCATCCTCATATGGAATCATGTTCTTATCTCTGGGCCGGCACACCCCAGTACCAGTTTATTACATTTGACCGCATACAACGAAGAGCGGCTCCAATGGTTGGCGATCAGGTACTTTCCGATCGGCTTGATTCGCTGCCGTTGCGAAGAGATGTTGCATTTCTTTGCATTTTTTACCGAATTTACCATGAGGAGTGTTCTGAGGGGTTGTTCGGATTAATTCCAGCCGCCGAATTTAAACATCGTACATCACGACAGAATTCAAAATTTCATCCTCATCATCTCGATGGTTGGCAATTCACCACTGTGCGTTAAATTATTCCTATTTGGTGATATTTGTATCCCAAGAGGCTTGAATGAGGCGATACCTTAATAAGTTTGGGTAGTAATATGAAATTTGCTATCTATTGTATTGTAATTAATTTCATGTCACACATTCATTGAAATTTTACTTAGTAAATTAAAAAAAGTAAAGTAAGCAGGCATATCCTGCCCCTCTAGAGAGGACGTTGGAGCAAAGTAAAGGGCTTCGAAATATTTTTTTATTTATTTCTTATCATGCAAGTTTCCTCACGATATTTTCTCTCACCGCCCAACACACAATTCCACCATAAGCTCTTAAAAGTACAATTAAAAATTTCATTGGTACTGGCGGCACCGGGGATCGAACTCGGCTTAATTCGTCAGACAGTAACTGACCAAGCCGACATTTGGCCCTCTCGGGCACCCTCGAGTCAGTTGCTTTCGCGCCCAGGGTAACGGGGAATCCTTGTGGGGTGACTAGACCCTTTAATAAGTGCTTTAAGCGCTCAGCCATCCTTTATTTTTCTAAGCGTGCTTATTATTTTATTTAGTGTTTTAAGAATTTTTTTAATTTTATCGTTTTAAAAGTTTCCTACTTTCTTCCGAAACATAGTCGTTAATATAATCGTATTAACTATCGTTTCGTAGGATAATCTTTTATTCTTTTCTATGGCAAGTTGATGCGCACGTGTCAAGAAAGTCAGCAATATCGTGCAAAAAATTATCACTTTTTTGCACGATACAATATACCTTTGTCAGAAGGGATGTTGCCGAGTTGATAAATTAAATCACACCAAAATATAAACCAAAACCACCGACATCGTCTACTCTTGCATTGCACTCATCACATGCCTTACATTGAACTTAAAAAAAGTACATTTTTTATATGTTACTTTATTAAAATATTAAATTGTATACGATAAAATAAACCCCACTTACATTCGGGTTGAATTCAAGACAAATAACACCAGACAAACAAATATTTTGTGATCGCTGTAAGATAACACATATGACTTTGTTAAGTCCGTTGAGGAATGTTCTTTATCAATAACGTCGTTAGTACTACATTTTTACTTAAACCAAGCAATGATGACCTCGTGACCTGATCCTATTTATACCAGAGGTCGAGGACTACAGTCAGTTGGGATGAGCTCTTCATCGTCGTTTAAAAGTACTCTTAAGGTGAGATGATCAGCACACTTCGGGCCATGCCATGCACAGATAGTATCGTGAAGGTACAGAAACTTTACGCTATAATGAAACTTTAATAAGCTAGAATTTTTCTCTTTTGAGTTTCTTAAAGTTCGAGGACGGCTGTATTTTTAGATGTTTACCATTGGTGGTAGATACGTCCTTCGATGAAAATAAATGAAAAGGAAGAATATTCCGCGATACTAGGTGATCGTCCTTGGGATCTGTGCACGATCTTATGTTGTATAAGAATTTTCTCTATAATGTAATAATAGTTTCATAAAACTATACGAGCATTGCGGTCGCTGGTTATATACGCATATACGATTATATCACTTAAATCACCATGTGTCTTCTGCTGAAGTATGGTCATTACCCTTGGATTGTTATGAATCGAACTGTGCTTGACCATGTACAATTAGGTGCACCATCTATGAGTGGTTTTCCTAATCTGCGTTTGAGTTACATTTAAAAAACCTACGGTCCGCCGATTCTACGGCTCATTGCCGTTTTAGTTTTTTGATCCTTTATTGGGCCAGTAAGTCTCGTTCAAATTTGGATATTGTATTATTTATTTAGTATAATCTATGGTATGGTCTTGGGTTCAAATGGCAGGCAACTGACGTGCTAAAACATATGCGTACATTATAGAGATGTCGGCGTATCGATAACTATGTATAAAAAGACGAATATAAAGACGCTCCTAAAATTTTATTAGAAAAAGGCGGGTGATATATTATATAAGTAGAAAAAAGAAGATATAGATCAAAAGAAAATTATCAGAAAATAATAAACAATACATAGTTTTACTTTACCACATTTATTTATTGTTTTCAAAACTCTCAAAGGTAAATGAGTAAATGGTTTACCAATTAATTAATTTCTAGTATATATATATATATACGAGTTTTGTTTTATGGTAAACTATCATAGCCACACCCAAAGGAGAATATAATGTATTTTACATCAGAACTTTGTGCAGCTAATTTCTACAGTTTGTATATAAATAATAATACTATAAATTTTGACGTGAAAGTGAGTAGTGTTGTGTCATACAAGTGAGTGTGTGGTTTAAAGGATATCTAGTATAAATTTATCTTCTCTTTTATTGTTTCTATATTTTGATCATAGATATTATACCAGTATAGATATATTTGGTTGACCATTGAAAAGCCATTTGTTGCTTTTTCTTTGACTAGTGAATTGAAATTGAACAACGAAAACTTCTAATCCTTACGTATATCAATAATTATACAAAATACTTTTTGGGTTTATTGGTATAACTTTTAATATATTTTGGATTCACAATATATATTGCCAAAAGTTATTATTTCCGTATTTTGGTACATTTGTTCCCAACGTAAAAGATTAAATGCACCCAAAAAAAAAGAAGCTGTATCTTTTACTTTTCTTACTTTTATCGTCCATCCAGTCCACTTAACCACCAAAATTATTATTACTTAAATTGTTGGACAAGAAATATTAGACAATGTACTAACTGGTTATTCTACATTAAAGTATTTTCTACTTGTAAATTAATTTATGTGGAGTAAACGCCAGAATTAATGAAAATACTGCCTTAATACATTTCACGACATGCTATGATTAGCTTTTTCTCATTATGATTAGATTGCTAAAGTAAATAACGAAAGTTTCTATTTTCTAATAATTACATGATTAAAAATAAAATAGCGGGAGAAAAATAAAATCAAATGTTGACTATTAAATTACTAAAATTAAGAAAATGTATTCAATGGTAAAAATGGTATAAATATTAATGCATACCGAGACAATCGACAAATCATTAAAACGATTTGACGATTGACGAAACGACCCATTGTGACAGAAAACTCAATCAAAAATATTTTCATCAATCAATTCATATGCAAATTTGGACGTTAATAATCAATTATAAAATATTAAAAAAGTTTATAAATTTAAATTTGAACACTGGACTTACCTACTCCAGGATCTTGTACTTCCTGTAACAATGAAAAAATGAATTTGATGAAAATGTCAAATTGCAAATAAAAAGAAATGGCTACGCAAACCTAGCAATTGAGAATAAAAATGTATCATAAGAAGCTTTGATCTAACATAATTTATAAGAAAAAGTTACTTTTGTGACATGTAATTTAGATATTGCATTTTTAAATAAAGCAAACGAGATGAGCTGCAAAACTGAATAGTTTTTATGGTAAAATATTGTAGATCTTAACGTCGTATTATTGCTAGAAGCAACAGATTTGCGTGAAGGTATTAAAATATATTAGCCATTACGTGTATATATCGAAGGCAATATTCAAATTTATAATCATTACCATAATTTCAGTTTATCATTAATCTACTGTTTAAAAACAGCTAAATAAGTCATCACTTTAAGACTATAACTATATATGTTATATTATTATATGACTACGAATACATTACAAGGAATTACAATAAGAAGGGTAGTTCTTCTTCGAGACCGACTTGATGTTTTGATGCACCATAGAGAGCAAAAAATCAAAGGTTATGCTTATTACTCGCTATACTTTTAATTAGTAATGAAAACGGAGGTACCATTTATAAAGTATTGGTTATTGTTATGCTTAGATCACAAATGAAAGTGTATAAGAGGCCTGCCTACAATACAATAACGCCAGATACAGAAAGAACTATCGATCAATCAGCTATTCGTGCGTATTTTCATCACACTACACTTATCAGATAAACTGTTACCCGATTACCATTACAATCTCTTAAACGATTGATAGGCTCGTCAAAATATGTCACTGTATTACATTTAGGATGAAAACGATATGACCTAATGTGTAAGCAGAAAAATACAGTTTTACATTAAATACAATAAGTTCCGTTAATAAATAAATATATATTAAGTTTTTTATCTTATGCGACAAACAAAATTAAAAGACACCTAATTTATAAGCATCTGTAAAATTAACAAAAGCACGCATATTTCAAGAGATTGATTAATGAGTGCCAAAAGTGGAGTATCGATTTACGTAGCCAAATCAGAAATAAATTGAAATATAACTATATTCTAGCATGCATATATAAGAAAATGCGTGTTATTGATTAAGAATGTGTTTCTATTCCAGACAATCTACAACTGTAACACTTGTCCATAACACTTACCGCCCTATCATTTTCGTACATTCGGTTTCCAAACGGGGAAAATATACATGAATACTTACAAATTTGTTTCTGTCTTTCTCTTTTTGTTTAAGCTCTGCTTCGTTCTCTGCTTGCTTTATCAGATGATCGACGAATTCTGTGGCCTGTTGCAGGCTCTCCGGATCGCTTTTAAAAGCGGCTATCCGTTCGGCCAATGCAGCTATTTCGCTATCTTGTATCATTTTTAAATATTAATATTTACGAAGACCTTTATGAACCAATCACCACACGTGTTAAATGAATTAATTAAAATACGTAACGAGCGTCACTTTTCACCAAGTAAAACAAACAATGCAGTAGAAATTTTCGGAACTAAAAACATGGAAATAACTCCGAGTTCTACGCCATAATCATATTTTCCGAAAGGTATTGTTTTTTAACGTTTTAAAATATTTTATAGTTGTTCTCAGTCATTGATATCAATACAGGGTGGACAGGCGGCTAAGTGTTTTGCGAGTAGCGTGTTACAGCGTTAGAGGTGGCGGAGGCACTGAGTATTTGACTGGGCCCGGTCGGAGATCGGTCATGCGCCGACGGATGCGAAGCGCATATTTTCTACCTACGTTTGACAGATTAACACTAATCACTACCGATGTGAGCACCACTGAGCACTCTACCTTGTAATTTATATAGTATATTACCTTCGATTCAAGAAAATATTAAAAAAAAAACACGTAAGTCACAGTAACGGTATCATGAAGTTTATAAAAAAAAAGAATTAATAATACAAATTGAATAATGTTCGGAACACTATCCACGTAATAAAAAATAATGTGTAAAAACGGTTAAGATGAGCCGAAATCTAGACCAGGCTATTATAAAAATATCTTATTAATAAGTAAATATTTAACTATACAAATTGTGATATACATATATATAATTGTAAATTATATCATTAAATTAACTAATTACACCATTAAATCGTAAATTTAAAAATTCCGTAAATGAGTTTTAAATAATAATCATTATTAACACAAATAATTTGTTTGTATATTAGAACGTGTGTGTTAACTTTTTTTTATCTCTTGATATTCCTCAACCTCTCCCCTCATTTTATTAAAGTTACTCAAATCTAAGGTTGCCTGAAGGGCGATCAGCCCTGGATCTATAATCTTTTAAGTTAATTCGACTTTTTTACGGTTTTATAATAATAGAGAATATTTAGATTTAATATTACTTTTTATGCCTCTTCGCTTAAACCTATTTAATAATTTCAATAAATGCCATCAGAAATACAAGGTAAGTAATTATCAGTCGCACACATTGGACGATGTCGGGAAAACAGGTTTATTTTAATACTGCAATGTAACACACAATAGATAGTCTGAGAATAGATTATGTTAGATGCATAAAAGGTATTTTTCATTTAGAAAACTTTTATTTTTAATTTTTCATGTGAACTCCGTTCCATGGAAATTTTATTTCCATTTTAAAAAAAAACAAAATTTATAAATGCAACTTTCTTTTTAAATTACAAATTCACATTGAATTTTTGATGTGGATATGGTGACCATTAAAACAAAAGTCGGATGTATATATACAAAAAATTAATTAGTTGGAAAGTAAGTGGCTTTGAAAGTTTTATAAACAAGTTGATAAAGTTAAAGTTAAAAAATAAACATTGTTTATTAAATTAATGAAAGCACAAAATATATATATTTTGGAATTATAAACGAGCTTAAAGGCGTCCCCCGCGAAGTAACGTAGGCGTGATTGCTGGTATGTATTTATGTATGTATATTCAATAAAGCCTCGTAGTTATAAGACCCTTCTTGGAGTTATATAGCCCGCTATGGAACCCTCGGTATTACTACCCCTAAACTGTTCCCTTCGACTAACCGTGTTCAGCTTTTTATTCTCTTGTCTTTTTTATTATAATAATGATGACAAACGAGCACACTTCAACTGATGGTATGACTATATATATGCCTTAATACATCTGGGCATTAAGTTCGCCCATGTAAACCTTATTGAAGGTAAGTAAACCTTATTTTCATTAAAACAAAAATAATAAATTAATGAATATACCTATCGCCTCTCTTCATACTCATCAGCAGAAGTAGTGATTTTCTCTGAACCTTTCAAAGATAATTTTAAATTTCTTTGGTCTATGATATAGTATTTTCATAATATTCTTGAAGTCAGATTTAATTTTTCATCACGCATATACTTAATCCTATCTTTTTCGTACTTAAGCGGAAAACGACGAGACGTAGACTTAGACGGGAGACGTAGGCAAGTTCGGTGCCCTGAGATCCATTTTCTTCAGAATTCTCATTAGATAAAAAAGTTTTTGGGCTAATGGTTTTTCCAATGCTTATACCGAACCTAAAAATAGTTTTGACCATTATCAAATTAGGGGTCTTGTCTACGTAATACATTGGCTGATAAGTTTCCAGGTTCGGTCAAATATGATTTTATTCATCAACATTCTCTCCTTCAAGAGCGATACAATAATTCCAGTGCTTCCCTAACATTCTCTTACAAATGCATTTTTGCCATCGTAGCCAAAGATTTGGATGCGATGGCAAAATGGTGCATTGTCTTGATGAAAGATCACTTTTTTTGTTTGCATATAGGGCTGTTTATTCGAAGTTTCCTTGTTCAAAGGATCTAGTTAGATCACGTAGCGATTGGATATGATAAATAAAATACCGTATTCATCCGAAAATATAGACGCCATAAACTTGCCAGCGCTCTGTTGCACCTTTGTCCGCTTTAGATGAGGTTCACCGGCTGCTATCTACTCGGCTGACTGCCAATTTGACTTTGGCGTGTAATGGTGGATCCAAGTTTCATCCATCGTTACGTATCGACGCTATTTTTCACCGCAACAGCTTCAAACGGCGCTCGGAATCATCGACTCGTTGTTCTTGGTCCACTGTTAGCACACGCGGCACCCACTTCGAAACTTTCAAATAGAAAAATGTTAATACAAAATAAAGCCTTCATATTCCTTTGATATATTTAGAGTGTCAGTTATCTCCTGTAACTTTCACTACGACCACGTTTAAATTCAGCAAACCGGTCAATAACGGTTAATCTTGGATTTTCCTGGAGCAGAGTCCAGATTACACTTATCAAGCAACGCTTTCGTACAACGGTTTTCCCATCAAAAAGCAATTTTTTATGAACACACGAAATTATTTTTTTCTATTGTTATGGAAATAAAAAAAAAGTTGTTTTACTAAAATCAATTTAACTAAAAATCAGATTGTCATAATAATTGTACAGCTACTTTCTGTCGGTTAGTATTTACTAAAACACCTCATTAGTGATTTCTGGTGTGAAGATATTATGAATTATATTAATTTATAAGTCGATGACGGTGTCGCAGTCGATGTTTACCAATAATTAGTACACTTTTACTACTAGAGGACGAATATGCAAACCGCCGCAATGAATTGTATTGATGTATCAAAATATGTCAGCTCTACGAAATACATAACGGTATAACAGTACAGTCCCATGCTAATATGTTTATCATATCTTTCATTAATATTACAATAGCATTTATTATGTAAACAGTTCCAAGGTGACAGTGATGTAAATTTGAAGAGGGATAACGTTACTCAACCTTGTAAATAATGTAGGATGCGTTGCGTTTGCCAGTACGACGTAATCACTTTGTAGGTCATTCAATACACTATTATATATACACACATATACTGCAGGCCAAAAGTTTAAGACCACATTAATTAAAGTAGGAAAATAAAGTAAAACTCCAATAAAATATTAAATGTTTAATTAACCTGTTTAATCATCCAATAGAACATTGATTGATAAACAATATACTTTAAAGGCGTAAAGAAATATTAACAGCCCATGCAAAGAAAGGCTACAGTTAGCTAAACTGATTTTTCATCAAAAAATCCTCATTTATATTTTATGACTTTTTTCACAAGTCTCGGCATACGGGCAATCAATTTGTTAATGTGTGTCCTGTGATATATTGTTCCAAATTTCGCATAAAGCATTTCATATTTCTTCTCGAGGATGGGCCACGATTCGGACGTTCCTATCAAGCTCTTCCCACAAAAGTTCAATGGAATTGAGATCCGGGCTCAAGAGGAGGCCAAACCATGTTTTTTAACACCCCTTGTGCCTCTTTCTCTTCTAAATATCCTCTACATAATTTTGAGCTATGCTTTGGATCATTATCTTGTTGGAAAATGAATCTATCTCAATTAATTGCAACCCGGAAGAAACGGCGTTTTGTTTTAAAATGTTTTTGTACTGTTCCTTTTCAAAATTCTTTAAAAAAAATGAAATCGCCAGTTCCTTGGCTAGAGAAGCAACCCCAGTCCATAATTGAGCCACCACCATGCTTGATTGTTGGGTCTACACAATCTGACATCATCTTTTCTTGGGCACTGTGTCGTACGTAAATTCCACGTTTTGAACCGAATAGTTCAAACTTGGATTCATCGGTCCAAAGCACTATTTTAAAATCTTCTTCAGTCAAATCTCGATGGGCAAGAGCCCACCGCATCCGTTTTTTCTTGTTTTGCGGCCTTAGCAGAGGTTTTCGAACGGCAACGCGACTATACAACTTCGCATCTCTCAATCGCCGTCTTACTGTAGTCAATGATAAAGGTTTATCTCGGGTTTTGTTTATTTCTGGTGCTGTTAAGCGTCTATTTCGCTTGCTGATAACAATAATGAAATTATCTTAACTACCACGTCTAGTAGCTCTCGGCCTTCCCGAGCGTGGACGATCTTGAAAACTGCCTGTCTCCCTGTATCGAGTTATTGTGCTACGAACACAAGTGTTCGATAATTTCAGTTGTGAAGCAATCTCACTATCGGATTTGCCTTCATTATGTAAAACAACGATGGCAGAACGCATTTCACTGCTAATTTCTCGAGCTTTTCCCATTTTATGACGTCTTCACTGTAGAAACCACAAGTTTAGACAAATTGAGATTGTTTGTGAACAAATCCAAGTAAACTCGGGTAATAATAAGTCAGAAACACGTGTTTTCAGGAGCTTAATAATCCTAATTATTGGCCAATACGTAACAAAGCTAAGTGATTCGTAATGAGGATATTATAAAAATATTACGATTCTACCACTTTGATTTTTAGTCGGTGTTTGAAAACAATAGATGTTTATTGTCCAATAACTTGAAAGTAAACAAAAGAATGATTTCTTTAAATATTCGATACTAACAATAGAATATGCAGATGTGCATTTCTTTTATTTATCCTATGGAATTTTATTACAATTGATGGATAATTATGTTATTTATGTGTGGTCTTAAACTTTTGGCCAATTTGCAATCTTCTGGAATACCCCAACAAATATATGGCAATAGCAATTTTGGGGTTTTGATAACTAACAACATGGACAGTGTTAGAGCCAAGCTACAGCTAGGATCTGGTGACCCGTAATTGATAGGATTGACCGAGGCATTTCAACACGGTCCTTAGGGGTGTATATCTTAAATCTTCGTTTAGGAATATTATAACAATGGAGAATACGTAAACATAGTTTACCTAATAGTACAAGATTACTACGGCCTATCACATACAATTTTAATGTAGATGTGCTTTCATGTGTAATAGGAGTCTCCGATTTATTTCACCAGAGGAAATACAACAGCGAAAGACAATGCTAGTTTTACTACTAATTTATGCTGGTATTTCTAATATTTTACGCTGGTATTACTACTAATTTACGATGGTTTTCTTACTATTTACGCTGTTTTATTACTATTTTATGCTGGTTTTATTACTATTTTATGCTGTTTTATTACTATTTTATGCTGGTTTTACTACTATTTTAGGCTGGTTTTACTACTATTTTATGCTGGTTTTACTACTATTTTATGCTGGTTTTACTACTATTTTATGCTGGTTTTACTACTATTTTATGCTGGTTTTACTACCATTTTATGCTGGTTTTGGTATAAAGGGCTGCTGTTACAGATTTCTTTTATTGTCGATAACATGAGGTTCTCGTGCTAATTGCACACAAAAAATAATTGTGTTTTTAATACGGGAATCATATTTGTGCTACTTTTTTAATGACTGATGTGTAGGCTCCGACTTATGTTGCCTCTCGAGATCAAGATCCAATTTATAGACAAGATAGTCCATAGAGATTTATACTGGTCGATTCCAACAGGGATAATTAATTGATACTTTCTAAAATACCCCTTAGCTAGAGCTTGATCACAATAACTTGAAGACACTCATTGTATTCGGATCGAAATACTGACACTTGCTGAATGCATTTTAAACGACAAAGCAAAACGCTTTGTCCGAATCCTAGCTATGGATTGACGCTTTTGAACGAATACTTGCGGTACTCTATCCTTTTTTTTTATTACTTTGAGAGTTACAAACGAGCACACAGTTCACCTGATGTTAAGTTATTCCTGCGGCCCATGACATCTACATTCATCCTTGACAAGGAATCAAATGCAGATGCGTTCTCACCTTTGAGGACTGAGATGGAATGCCTCGTCACCAGTAATAAAGGTCTCCGGATACCTTCACTCACCAGGCGAAACACAGCAGCGTTATGCTGCTTTTGGCGCCGGTATTCTGTGAGGGCGTGGTCCTACCCTGGTCGAGCTGACCCATTCATTCTGCAGTTAGAAATTCAACTTTTATATTTTAAGCTTGGACTGATAATGATCGCAATAGCATAATTATGTCCCAGAATGGATAAAGATTCTGTCTACAGTAACTATAAGATAAATAACAGTTATTTGTCGATAGTTTTTTTTTTTTGGGATTTTATGACCTGGTATTTACAACCTTTAGGTCAACTCTTATTTTCAATGGTTTTTTCCCTTTTATATGTCCGAAAAATTTAAAAATTGGAAAAAGAATATTTTGCAACATAAGAATTTTATTGTAAGTTAAAAAATCCCAGGTGTCTGTGCGCAAGGGGCTCGGACGTTAAATTCGTGACGAGTCCTAAAACAATGTGCACTCTGCACAGAATAACATTATACATGTACCATAGAACAACAATTATTAATACACAATTTATTAAATCAAAATTAAAGTATTTTATTCATTTAATGATAATTACGTATTTAATATTTAACTCGGCTTTATTCGGTTACTCTCGGCTCGAGCGTAACGGGACACCGATCGTTACGGGACAATGAGTCATACTTTTTTGCGAATGCCTCCTAGAGTTACCGATTTATAAGACGTTGACACGTCAAAAGTATATATATTACCCATACAAGTATATTTTGAAATCAAAGAATAAAATAGGATTAAAAAATGTATTTTTTGAAAATTGATGATTAAAATTTACTTATTTTCTATGCTTACGATAGCCAGGTGAGCGATCCCGATCCCTCTTTTTCTTTTTACCTTTTCTTTTCTTGTCAATATCTCTTTTTTCTTTAGAGGAACTACTCTTATGTCTTGTCTTATAATCCTTTTCAGAATCGCTACTACTACATCGTTTAGATGTCTTTTTCTTTCTCCTTCTATCTGTGTCAGAACTAAGAGATTCATCACTACTATATCTCTTCTTTTCTCTTCTTCTATGTCGATATGAATCGTCTTCGCTATTTGATGAATTTTGCTTCTGTCTGTTTTTTTCTTTATTTTTACCATTAGAATATTTATCATTGTCTCTTTGTGATTGCGGGCTGGCATCTCCTCTGTTCTCTTTTCTATCTTTGCTGTCAACATAATTTGATTTACGACTGGATGAACTTTCGATTTCCATATTAGAATTGTAGTTAGATGTTTTTTGTGTCATCTTTTCATTCTTTTTATAAGCTTCATATGAGTCTGCATCTGTAATAAAAGGGGGTCACTTAGCTCTATTTTGATAATATTAAACCCTGCTTTTACTTCTTATTCCTTGCTTGGTGTTGTCCAGTACTATACTTTTGATTCCTGGCAAATTTCTGCCAAGGAAACAGGCTCATACATATGTGAAAGTTGTGAAAAAACTGGAGGTAGATATAAAACCAATAATTATTAAGTCACCATGGTGAAAATAGTCAGAATTTCATCAATAATTTTTGTAATCTACTAAAGCACACTATTTTTAACAAACTCACAATAACAAAAAAACGGAAATGTTCCATCCATTGGTGTCATTCATGTCTTTGGGTTCATTACTTACTTATTACTTTCGATTGTTTTTCATATTCAGATTTGGTGACTGGTAACATCATAAATTCACTTAAGCTGAACGTTTCCTTCTTAACGGGAATGTTGACCATCACGCGACCATTGTCGTCGTCCAAACTCACGACCTGTAAGATTGTATATGATACGACATAATATTATATTAATTCTAGCTTTGCGTGTGTATTTTGTAATTGGTTCTCCCTTCTTAGAATTGGGGGCAACAATTTGCAATTTTGAAAAATTTATGCAACTGCACGTTTGCGACCTATATTAAAAAAAAAACAAGCAATTTGGATTATAGACAGTATTCTATTATTGATTGCACAAGAAAATTTGTTTATTGTGGCTTAATCTTGTTATTTTGATAATTTCTACTCACTGCACATAACGACAAGCCTGATAAGGAAGTTACAAAGTGGGTATTACTATCCCTGGGTTTGGATGGGCCTTTTTAGGAATGGAAAATTGTTCTACTTATAGTGACAAAAGTATATATTGTTCAGTTTAAGTATATACTTTCTCAATTGATTAAGATTGTTTGTTGCAAAATGTAAATAGTATTCTGTGAGTAGTAATTCTTCTTAGTCTTAAACTCTTGACGGAGTGATCATGGTCATGGATTGTCTGTATGTTGGTTGCAGGTTTTGCAAGAGTTCTCCATCTCTCTCCATTAGAGAGATTTTTCTAATAACAGATGTTCAATAAGCTGCAGTAAAATGTACACATTATCTATTTGTAATTTTTTTGGAAGACATTTCTTACCTTGCCATAATAACCACTATATTTTCCAGTTGTAATTTTAACACAAGCATTCTTAACTATAGCTAAATCCTTATCATTTTCCTTTGATGCGTTCTTTTTTTGATTTTCAGAAATCACTTTGTCTGCTCCTAAACCTAAACCTTTAGGACGTAAATTAGGCAGCTTGTACTTTGACCTGAAACCATAGTTTAAGCATAATTATATTATACAAACTATAATTATTTGTCCTCAGACAAATTATAATTTTTTGACTTTATGATAAATAGATGTCGCCCTAGATATAGCAATAAATTGAAGAAGTCAACAATAGTCCTAGAAGTTATAATTTTCTTCTTATATTATAATAAATAAATTTTCAGTCAAACTTGGTAACTTCTGATATTAAAAAAATCACTTCACAGTCAATTTGATAATCACCCAAACATATAAAAATGTAATTGGATAAACTCACAATTTAAGCATATTCCCATCCATTAAACCACTTGAAACCCAATGTGGTAAATGATGTTATTGTTGTCCAATGATGATGAGGTACTTATATCTATTTGATCCTTGATTATCTTAAAATTAATCGAATTAAGAGTGATGGAACGATTTGGCATATACACACAACCTCAATCCTGCTAGTAACGTGTGAGTGAAATAGTGCAATACACACTTACGTTTCTTTCCCCGGAGTCCAACCCATTCCACGTAGCATTGCCATTCCAAACTCTTGTATTGGTACTGATTCATAGTCGTCTATGGATGACTGAAAATAAGAATAAGCATTTTTATAATGATAAAATTTTTCTTGGATGGAATGTAATGTAATTTATTAAAAAACAAACAATATATATATATATATATATATATATATATATATATTTAGATATTAAGTGTACCTATTCAGTAATTTATAAAGTACCACAAAGAGAAATATATAATGTTAAGACTTATTGGAAAAAACAAGATAAACATCCAATCTCCCTAGTCAAATCTGACAGGGCAAAATTAAGTACAGTATTTACCTATATAAAATGTATCAAATAATTTTCATATAATATAACTATTAATACTTATAATAAAAATGTGGGAATTTAGCTTATTAATACATTTTTTAAGAGCTATACTATGTTCACCTTAAGTAAACACTTTGACCTATGAAATTGTTAGTTGCTATTTACAATTTAAGCTTACTCCATATTCTGTTCTAACAGCTATAATAACGAGGAAACCTTCAAGTCTGAGAAATATTAAAATAAAACCTTAAGGAGGTTTAGGCCATTTCGAACTATAGTTATATTTGGTTAACTAGGCTTCATTAACTTATAAACTTACATTGTCTTGAGCTCGGCAGTTTTTTTATGAACATAAAGGATTAATGAGCATACAAC
Organism: Teinopalpus imperialis; assembly: GCA_029286865.1. Taxonomy (NCBI): domain Eukaryota; kingdom Metazoa; phylum Arthropoda; class Insecta; order Lepidoptera; family Papilionidae; genus Teinopalpus; species Teinopalpus imperialis. The sequence goes on from JAGSMU010000021.1 coordinate 5,668,720, forward strand.
ACACATTATTACATTACTTACACTCACATTGTAGTGTAAGTAATGGCTACAACACATACACCTACATCCATCAAATCAAACAAGATCAAGATGCACATGTATTGTCTCTCCTGTTGACTGTGATGATTGAATGTCTCACTACCAGAAACTGCCTCTCCTATTAGATTGCTACACTCACCAATTGAAACATGGCAGTTTTATACTGATTTTTCAGTGGTATTCTATAAGGAGGGAGGAGCTTTTCTCCAGTAGTACTGACTTATTTATACTACTGTTAGAAATTTGCTGCAGATGGCTCTACCACACTATTATTAGTACTATATTATAGTTTAAAATTCTCTTTTATAAACTCACCTCTTTTTGGCCATCTATTACAGGATTTGATGGTATAAGTATTTTGAAGGATTGGATTTCGGTTTTCTTCTCTTGCTTGGCATCCTGCAACAGTTCTCTGATAGCCATCTGGTCTAGTGTCTCATTTTCTGTACGATTTTGTTGGACATCTTGTCTTTCACAAGGATCTTTCTTTTCTTCTGGATCATCAAGTGAATTTTCTACTTTCTCAGCTATTTCTTTAAGTCTTTCAGCAGTTATTAAAGTATTTGGTTTCATAGGAATTATAAGAGGTTCAGCTTCTGTTGACACTTCCTTCCTAAAACATTATAAGAAATTGAAATTATTAGTTAACCAACTATTTTCCCTACTTGACTTGTGAAATGCATACACAACGGTGTTCACATAATTAAAAGCGCCTATTTCACTATTTACAACTTTATTGAGGTAAACTTATTTCGCAGAATATCTCATAAGGCACCCATTTTTAAAAGCAAATATTAATGCTTGATTAGTTTGCAAAAAAAATTGAACTTTAGACTGAATATGAGTGGAAAAATGTACTAGTTTCGGATGAAACATAAATTAATATGATTAATTCTGCCAGAAAATACATTAGGTATAGGCATACAGGTACATTCCAACAAAACAATTAAATGAACACAGAGCAACAGTGGTTACTGACTTTCTACAGAGTCAATCAGTAATGGTCTTAGATTAGCCCCTGTACAGTCCTGACATCAACCCTATTGAGACTTTGTGGAGAATGGTGGCCACAAAAAAGACCACTAACATTCATCAAGTTTATATGGCATAGTAAAGAAACATGAGAGCAGATATCAACTTGCAACAATTTAATCTCGTTCAACACCAAAGCAATATCAAGCTATTATTGCTGTTATGGGACATGCAACAATATATAGATAAGTTTAACAAATGTCTTTAGTTAATTATAATTAACTTCATTTTAATATTTATTACATTTATATTTTCTTAGTTATATAGTGTTTTAATTAGTTGGCCATACTTTTATTCAATTCATACAGCTTAAAATATAGTTAAATATATAAAAATGTAGGATGTCTCTTAATAAGTTAATTAGTAACTTTATTGAAAATATTATATATAAATTATCTCACAATGCCTATACAAATGGTTTAAATATTGTTTTTCAAGTTCCTATTGTATTAAAAATTAAAAATATAAGTTAACACAAATTCTCTCGAGTGTCTTTAATTATGTGACCACCACTCATATCATAGAATAAGAACTGAGCACTGCCATAACCGTTTGGGATCAACTGGGGTTAACTATAGTTAAAAATAACGTATTTAAAGAAACGTCTATTGATTTATTCCTTAATGGCTTTATGAAGGCTAACTAGGAACTAACGCATAAAAGTTTTATTCTAAATTTATGTTATTATGTACAATAATATGTTATCATAAAACGTTGCACTAATAAGCTGTAAATATTTCAGGCTTAATATACCCAACGATTTTGATAGCATTTTCTTCGACACTTTCGATATATTCAAGTTTTTCGGTTACAACTGGCTTTTCTTGTTTTTTCGTTTTCAAAAACCCAAACGAAATTTTCTTGTTTTCCATTTTATATTTACGAATATCTCCAAGTTTATAATAATGAATACATATGTAATTAAACGATGCTAAGTATTATCGTAACTATTGTTACAGAAATTGAAACATTTGTTTTATAAATAAGAATAAACATAGTTATTTAAACCAAAACACATAAAACATCATTGATCATAACCAATGATCAATTTTTAATGTCAAAATCAAACGTCAGTCGGCATTATCATGATGATGATATTAATTTATCCCTAATGGGATAGGGAAAGGACTTTAGTCCATACAGCCAGGTCTTGTTCGTATGATGGTTGGTCTGAAACTCCTTATCACTACGATGTAGAAGTCTATATTTTTTTTGTTGTATTTATTTATTTTTCGCTTAAGGTATTGAGCCGTTCAGCCAATTATTTTGTATTATTATTTCTATCTACAAATTATGTTGGTATTTAAAAAAACTTTTTTCTATTGTGTATATTTTCTTCTTTCTTTCTATCTATCTCTACTATATAGTTATAAATAATTCTTCCTTTTATTCAATTTGAAGTTGACGATTATTTTTTATTATACAATGTCTCGCAACAGTTATGACTTAGCTGCTGGGAAGTTCGGATAAGTTCGCAAGTTCGCTAAGATAATGAAAATAGTGTCACTTTCGGTTACTTAAAACTTGTTGAGTACCTTCATAACGTTCAATAAAATCATCGCAAGTGCTCTTCATGAAATTTAGCAAATCCTTGAGCTGCTGCCGTACCTTGTCCAAGACTTTAAAATCACGTGGTTGGGCCATATCCTGTATATACTCGGAGTGGTTGAGGTCTGGGGATTGTGCTGATTATGGTAATATCCAGATGATTTCCCAAACAGTCTTGGGATCCTCCTAGCTATGTGGGAGGGGCACCAAGGTACAAAACACTAAAAAATGCGCCGGATGTGCGCGAGATATGTCAACGGCAGAACAACTCAAATGTAATCCCTGTTCCTTAAAATACCACTATGAGTGTGTTAGTACCACATCTAGAAAATACAGAAGTGTTTCGTCAGACTATAAAAACTCTTGGGTTTGCCCTGCATGTCGTTCTAAGCCGCCAAAAGCTGACAGTTCTATCTCCTCGAATAAGACTACCGGCGTCGATGCCGATCAGGATAGTACCACATCAAATGTCACCCTTCGACGTAATAAAAATGAGGAAGTATCCCCAAAGACTACCGGTAGCCTAACGTTAGAGAATATAAAGGCTATGATGCAAGAAAGGATGGATGGTCTTCTGAGTAATATATAAGATAGGGATGACTAAAATAATTTAAGAAAAGTATACAGAAATATTTAAGGAATGTTAAATATTTTCTGTTACTACTTACTCAGAATGTTAGAGGTCTGCGAAGTAAAAGCCGAGAAGTCAAGCTTAATATATTGAACAACAATTATGATATTTATATACTCACTGAAAGTTGGCTGAACGATAGCATTTACGATGGAGAAATTTTTGACAACCGATACACTGTCTACAGGAGAGATAGGGAAGTGATAAATGGAGGTGGATTCTTAATAGCAATTAGTAATGATATAGTATCGCATCGTATGACGGCGTGGGAAAGTAGTTGCGAAGATCTGTGGGTGACAATTGATGTAAAACTCGCTTGCCACGCCAGGTCCATCCTCACTCACAGAACGTATAAAACAAATTTGGGCCATTATTCCTTTGTTCCAAGGTTGTGCAGACTGCTGCAGTATTTCATAAACAAAGATAGCTCCATCGATGAATTCCAGTGCAGTAGCAGATGTCTAATATTTTGTTTTGTTTTGCCATATCATAAACAATTATATAATCATATAATCATTTTTGTTGTCAATGTTGTCAAAATTGTCAATTTATAGTCCTTACACAACTAGTTTAATTTTAGAGGTTAACTTAGTATAATTTTTTCTATTCTCTAGTTTAAAATTGCACTGTAGTTTTGTAATTTGTTTTTATATAGTTAGTGTTTATGCATTGTTACTTAACGCAAGATGTGTTTATCTGTAAGTGTAGTTACATGTTGCCATTTTTTAACTTGATTTATAATGTTAAACCTTGAAACCAATTATGTAATTATGTTGATAAGCCATAATAAATAAATAAATAAATAATTGTGACGTCAACAACAAACGACGACAATGAATTTTCAACTGGGAAGTTGCCTTTTACAAAAACGAACTCAGTTCGCCTGTTCTTCGTATTCCCTGATGAAACCGCAATTGTAGAGCCACTGTATTATATTACTCTGTGGATGCACCTCATTAGTTTAGATCCTCAACGACGATACACTTCTTCTTTTCATTGATTCCATGTTCATGGAAAAATTAAAAGAATTACTATAAGTTTCAGATACTTGGTTTCGTGCTTTGTTCTTCCCAAACCATTCCTTTGACGTGAGCGATTAAAGTAAAGTAAAGTAATAATCGATGTATATGGATCTCATTACAGGACTCTACTCTAGAGTAGTAAATTAGAACTTAAAATTTTAATTAACAATTTCATTCATATCGGCACTGGGGATCGGATTTTATTTGCTTGGTGGGCACATAAATGCACGTGCTCGTAAGCCATACTTGTGTAGCCTATTACGTATAGTTGGAAAAGTACTCATAATAACCATATTGCTTATGCCTTCCAGCTTTGAACCTATCTCTTAAGCGGTTACCATCGGCTGACGTCTTGCCATCAATTTAAGAAAACGGCCTTTTTGAAAAGTTTTATTCATTCTTCTCAGCAGGATGTTCAGTGTTAGAATAACGCTGCCAAAGACGACAAATTCCCCTTCTGGATAACTTTAAGCATTGTATTTTTAAATAGATTTTTTTGTATCTTTTGGTATTTTAATGGTATGATCTTTAATGGTACTGTTTATATTAAAATGCGGTACATCTGTAGCTAATAACGATATCGGAATAGGTAGTTACATAAACCCATTGCTATAGAAAATTTGAGTCAAGTAGTTTCGACAGTCCTCTCTTGATGTTAGCCTAACACTACCGAAAGAATATTTTGAGTGGTTAAATACGTGTGTAGTCTGGCGTTATCATGATGAAAGACACACCTTTTCTGTTGATCAATTCTGGTCGCTGTTGGCGGTTGAGATCCGAATCGATGGTTTTGTCCGGCTGTAAAAGCTCATAATGAATGATACCCTTCCAATCCCACCATACACACAGCAACCTTATTGCGACTTAAGGGTTCGCTATAGTCTGTGACGCTGCCTTCGAGGCCCTGGAGTCTTTAATCATGATCTTTTCGAGGCGATTGTTATAGGTAATCCATTTTTCATCACCAGTGATCAATCTTTTCAAAAATGGTTTGGTTTTATTACGACGATTTCATACAGACATTTCGACGATTCAATAAAGAATCGCAAATGAGTACACGACTAATTAGGTTTCTTTCAGTGAGCTCGTGTGGCACTTAAATATCAAGCTTTTTTGTTAATGGTATCAAAACCAACCGGATAAAAACAGTACAACCAAAGAGATTTTACTGCAACTTTTTACTTATAAATACGAAAAAACTTTTTGTTATTTTGTATCTCCTAATTGCAATAATTTCAATTTTAAATATATAACTGATATTTTATTTATATTCTTACCGTGACTATCTAAGTTATAATAAACACGCAGTAATAACAATTAAAGCTGTTTGCTGGTCATTGGATGGGTTACAGTTTACGTATTTGGAATATTTAGGTAATATCAAATGTAATTATGAATTGATGCTCTAGATAGATGTTTTTACAACCGTCAAACTTCAAAGGGTGCATTAGTGGTGCTTGTTTCCAGTAATAAAGTACGAAAAACTAAGAGGCTAGCCTGAACAGCCACTTTCTGTTATCGGTTTCATTATTTCTAGTCAGGTGATTTGGTTTGTGATAAAACATTTACCGCCCATACCTCTGTATAATAGGAATTGTCAAGAAAGCTATTACACAATATACTTATACACCCTATAACCTAGATATGCAGTTCACAGCCCCATCCAATTCCTAATTAGTCTCTTTAATTTCCAATCCTGCGAACCTACATACCTACAGTCCACCGAGGATTATCGTTGAGTGCATTCTACTTATACGCATTAGAAGAAGTGTAATGAAGTAACTATAATACCAGATCAGACTATATAAATGCGAATCCTGGGTTTATTTCCTAGAAGAGGCCAATTCACGTGATAGCTTTTACAGCATGGTCTGCCATGATATACCAAGTTTTAACTGTCCTCTGACTAACGAGCATGTAAGATTCGTCTCGAGAAGAATTCTGTGGTGCCACTCATAAGTTGAGAAAGAAACCGGAGACTCCAATTATTGGAAAAGAGGCGTTCCATCTTAGTTGTTAGGGGTGGCAACGTAACTTCATCTTGGTTTAATTATTAGGGGTGGATCTAGGTATCACGTACGCCGCTCTTTATTTTCAGGTATTATAGAATATGGCAAAACTACATCCAGTCCTTGTAGGATCACATTTTCTCAGAATAACGGTAAAAAATAAAAGATAAGCGTTTCTGTTTCATTTGATGTGTGAAAGAAACCGAAGACTTTATGAAAAATTAAATCTTAGTCTTCTTTTTTTTATTTTTACATTGAGAGTAATAAACGAGCACACAGTTCACCTGATGACAAGTGAGTCCTTTGGCCCATGACATCTACATTCATCCTTGCCCAGGAATCATAATGCGTTATCACCCTTGAGAGATGAATGTCACACCAGAGATGGAATGTCTTGTCACCAGTAATAAAGGTCTCCGGATCCCTACACTCAACAGATGAAACACAGCAGCATTTTACGCTGGTATTATGTGAGGGCGTGGTCCTACATCGGTCGAACTGAGAAATCTTCGGGGATAACAATTTAAATAACCATTTACTTTATGATTCCTTATCGAGGAATAAATATGGGTATCATAGACTGCAGCACCAATGTCTAACATTACAAAAATCCACGTAATAGACGCCACTTGATAATAAACAAAATTTATCGGAATTCATGAGGTCAATAAAAATAATTGACTTCGGATTGAGCACACTATTTCATTTCTATTTTTTTTACTTTAAACAAAACATTCTGTATGCTCCTTTATTTATTTTTTTGGTCGGATAGCTTCTGTTAGCCCGAGGGCTTTTACAGTTTCAACGGGTTTAGCATTCTGTATGCATAACTGAATAAATATGTTAAATGTTTATTAAAAAATTGTTGTCAGTTTCGTTTCATACAATATATTAGATTAATGTTAATTTGAAAATTATGCTCGTACTAACGTGAGATATTGGTTAATGTGGGAATGACTAAAGTATATTTTAAATACCAATTTATTTTAAATTCTAAATGATATCATTCTTATTATTTTTGTAAGGTTACACGAGAGCTCTTGTTCCGACTACCAATGTCAACTTGATAACAAATTTTGAAATTTAATGAGACTTTTAATACAATCTTTATTTAAACTATGTAATGTTGTATAATGTATACTATAATGTACACTTTCAGTAACTCAAAAAAAACTAAATTTGTAATTTGTATTTTGTAATTTGTAACAAGAATAATAGCTACTTTTCCTCGATGAATTATATAATATTTAACCAGTGAGAGAAAAAAAACCCTCTGTGGTTTATTACATATTGTGTAGAATTTCTACCTGGCTGGAGGAAATTCTTCAATCCCGCCGATATTTCGACTCTGCCGTCACACATCCAAACCCGTTGACAGTGAGCGCCGTCTCTTACAATCCCATTTCAAATCACAAATTCACCGCGTCCGCAGGAGACCTACCACTAGGGTCCAAGCCCTGCTCAAAACACTACACACTAACACTGCACCAACTTACCACCCCTGCCAATGGCGAGGTTTTCGCAAACAGAACTATTCGCGTTACCACTATATTTTAGGCCGATTTTCTCCAATTAGTATTGATAGGAGCGTCACTGCAGTTTCTTGCACCACTTCTTCTCCAGCGCCAACGCAGTCCAAAGTAGTAGTAAATGTCTTTAATAATAATAATAATGTAATGGGCACCTTCGAGTCAGTTGCTTTCGCCCCCAGGGTAACAGTCCAAGCCGAGGCTGCCTCTCGGGAACCCTTGTGCTGATAACACATTAATAAAGGTTTCGGCTGAGTGCCTTAAGCGCTCGGCCACCTTTCAACTTGGTAAAGATGTAAAAGCCCTCGGGATAACAGTGGCCATCAGCCATAAAAAAAAACAGTGCATGTAATATCATCGAAGGGAGGTACGGATGTAATGTCGGAGGCACAGGACATATAATACATACAAAACACTCAGACACTAAAATAACAATTTGTGTTGCACAAATACGCCATTCGTACCCAGGATCAACGACGATGATTTTTTTTATCGAATATGGATTTGGTTGTTTATGATCTATATACATACCAATCATTCACTAGGTAGACAGTCAAGTAGATTGGTAGACAACAAAAGGATATTGTCGATAAAATCTATTCTTGCAAAATTATTAATTTCAAATAATCACTCAGTATAAGAGCTGTCTAAGTGCCTTCTTTTAATTTACGTTACGCGAAATAACCAAGTTCGATATCTCGGTGCCAGCACCAAATAAATTAACAATTTAATTACAATTTCTTAGTTTTTTTTTCTTTACAAAGAATTTTAGTAATGCTATAACATTATTAATATTCCGGTTAGCCACACCAACAAAGGTGAAAATGCTTGTGCTAGCCGGTGTTACGATAATAGGCGACTGGTGGATTTTGAGTCCACCATTCGACTATTGTCATGTATATATATACATGAACATGTATATATATACGGTCATGTATATATATACGGTCTGCAAAACTTAAGGTCGTATTACATATGTAACTATAAGTTTCGCAGACCGTACCCTAAACCATTGGCTATTGACGTGTTGGTATACTTTGTGTTGCGCAGCTGGGACGGAAAATATCGTAAGGAAACCCGCATGTCTAAGAAAAAAAGAAAAGAAATATATTATATTTCGAAGACATGTGAAGTCCACTAGCTGTACTTTATTTTACTATACTTAACTTTATTTTATGCAAAATCCCTAAATCCCTTGCAATTCAACACACCATTCAGTAGAATTTTTCGAAATGTTAGTTCTCTATCAGATATTCGCGGGGTACGGTAGTAAATTTTTAGTAGTTTTATTATTTAATACTTAAGTAGACTTTGATTTGACTTGTAAATTGTAACCACAGATAATCAAACTGCGGTGTAAACAAAGGTGTTTTAACACGTAACACAATAGTACATAATAAAACAATTATGCCCATCAAACGCATAATTATTTTATTTTATTTTAAATTTTTTCACGTTACAAATAGCTACGGCGGCGTACCGTATTTATATACGGTAAGTATAAATAACGTTATTCGTTATTTTCATAGCTTGTAATAACGAACCTTTATACAAATGAAAACAAGTGGGGATGGATATGATTGTGTAAAAATATTACGACGTAAAATAATTTTGTGTAGTGTTTTCCTGGAAAATTGTTAATTTCAATATTTTTTTTCCATGTATTTAATTCATTAGAAAGAATGTTTATAAACACGATTTCATTACGCTAAGTGACAGACAACTTTTGTCTATTTTTTAGCGTAACGTAATCCTACGTCTACGGTAAGATCTTGATTTTGCTCTGTTCCTTGATTTTTTAATTAATACGTATTGTGTCTTTATCACAGAATAGATTTTCTGCTATTCATATATTTAGTTTTAGCTGTTGTAGGTCTTGGGATCCCAGCAGGAAATACAGCAGATTTGTGCTGCTACTTCACTCTGGTAATCTTTGAGAGCGTGGCTCTTCACCGTTCGAGCACGCACGTTCCTGTTTCGGCTAGAAACTAGGGGCGTGGCTCTACATTTATTGTATGTCTTGCTATGCTAAGGCCTATCTGCCATCTTTCCCCATAAATAGTTTAAAGCTAGACCAATAGAGCTATTTTAAATAGGAAAACAAGTATAGTGTACTTTAATAACGATAATTGAATAATACTAATATGTAGACTTCTTCTATCAGACTCCATACTCATATTTGTAAACCATTTATCAGTGGTAGAGCTACTATGAATGGGTCAGCTTGACCGGGGTAGGAACACGCCCTTACAGAATACCAGCTTAACGCTGCTGTGTTTCGTCTGATGAGTGCACGGATCCGGAGACCCGGTGAAGAGCATTCCATCTCAGTCCTCAAGGGTGACAACGCAACTGCATTGTGATTCCTTGTCAAGGATGAATGTAGATGTCACGGGCCGCAGGAATCACTTAACATCAGGTGTGTGCTCGTATGTTACTCTTAATGCTATATAAAAAGACAGATATAGACAGAATATTAAGCATTATTTAAATATTAATAACACATTAAGCAACTACAAAACATTAGTAACTTCATTCATAGAAAAAAAAAATGGTTGTTACAACCCTATCGTCACCGTGTATTAAATTAACAGATCACTGAACACTGCTTCATATGCTACAGGTTTAATATTATTAATGGGATCGTTGGTATAAATTTTATTTATGCTGTATCGCTAAACTATTTTTACTGGATTAAAACCAAATATTAATACTGTTATTTAATCAATAACAAAATATAGAACATCCAAGTGCATCTCTTGAAGTAATTACTTGTTCTTTTTCATATAATAAACTATAGCGTCTCGTAACTGGGAAGAACTTATAAGTTTAGAGAGTCGTTAGGCTTTGCTATTGACGTTGTGTCAATAATTTCGTACAGTAATTGATAGGCGATCGCGCGGCTTAGTGGTCAAAGTACCTAGTAGCTGGGTTGTCGGTCGTGCAAGAAAAATAAATTTCGGTATGGGTATGTTGCATGTAATGCCGGTGTCCCCTAGACTGCATCAGAACCATACTCGTAAATTTAAAGTTTAATCATGTTAGTTTATCTTCAATTTCTTCAGCTTCAGCATTGAATTACTTTATGTTTGCCGTTACTCCTCTCTATCGCATGATTATACGCTCTATTTTCCTTTTACGTAGCAGACATCTACGTACGATAGCCATGAAAATCTACAATAGGATCTTATCACAATTAAATTGGACTAGAGAAGGAGATGACGAGTAAGTGCCTGTTTGTGCGAATTGTGACAGCACTATCATATATCCTGTGAACATGATGTAATTTGGTAATTACTATCACCTTGGTTGATATTGGGAGGATATCATGACCATGGTAATAAGCGATGTACTCTCTTAGGATAGATTTAGTTAGTTCTGTTGCATTAGTAAAACGATAGAGGGTCACTAATCGAGTTGAGTGTAGCCCCGGTTAGATGATCCAAGATATGGAACATCACTTGGCTTAGTTTCAACATGCTATTGGAAACTTTCTTTATCGTGGTAATTTTTATATGAATATACGAAGTGTGAAATGCCAAGGGTAGGCTCTTGGCTATCTTTGGCATTTCATACTTCCATCCTTTTTTTGGTATAGACCTTTCTTTAAGGGTTATTTTGAGTCCGCACAATTTTCCATCTTCATCAAATAACAACAATCTCGAATACGTAGCAGCGCAGGCCGCCCTTTTACAGCCCCCGTTTTTACACACAATCGAGAACGGGTTACTTGGATTTCGGAGGAAAATAGAGTGAGGGGAGCAGAGTAATCTCAATATTCTTTTAATACATCACCCACACATCAACGCTTCGGCCCTTCATATCCGTTGGGTTTGTCTAATTAGCAACTAGTACACTACTAATAAAAGTATTTCCTATTTCCGTACGCTATAGTCTTTGCATTACAATTTTCTATAAAGCGCATGAGTATTAGCTATTTAATATTATAATTATTATATGATAATATCTATTTATTATCCGACTGCGAGGAAGGATTATGTTATTTTGCCCGTTTCTTTATGGGACTCGAAGTATCTATACAGTGTGGACTTAGGTCTAGTATAATGCAAAATCAATCTTTCTTTTATTTATTTATTATATTTAATTAATTTAAAATAAAAATAAATTTGTTTATTTAATGAGTTACTCGTGTAATAAGATTGTCACACCTTTAATTAAATTAATTATGTGATAACAGTAAACAAAGATGCCGTAATAAGAATACTTTTTATATGTATACACTGTAAGGGTGCTTCGTCTACTAGTTCAAACATCGATATCAGAGACAAAGTTATTTAAAAGAAAAGATGAAATAAAAGACTGGTATCGTGGAACTGTGTTGTTATAATGAAACTTCACTGTTAGTTATGAGAATTGTTTTTATACGAATAAAGAATATATTCGTAACAAGCTTCAGAGTGATGTAATAAATAAACAGTAATACTTTATACCAATATGCGCTGCAATTTAATGCTAGCGTGAAATGGTAGCATATCGCTGATTGGCTGATGTGGTTGCTATAGTGAGTTTAGGAATCTGGGGACCGTGAGGGCGTGATCCTAGAAAATATCTGCAGCGTCGCTCAATCACTGTTCGTGCTTTGAGAACTAAAGAATATTAAAATTATTATTATTATATGATAATATCTATTTATTATCCGACTGCGAGGAAGGATTATGTTATTTTGCCCGTTTCTTTATGGGACTCGAAGTATCTATACAGTGTGGACTTAGGTCTAGTATAATGCAAAATCAATCTTTCTTTTATTTATTTATTATATTTAATTAATTTAAAATAAAAATAAATTTGTTTATTTAATGAGTTACTCGTGTAATAAGATTGTCACACCTTTAATTAAATTAATTATGTGATAACAGTAAACAAAGATGCCGTAATAAGAATACTTTTTATATGTATACACTGTAAGGGTGCTTCGTCTACTAGTTCAAACATCGATATCAGAGACAAAGTTATTTAAAAGAAAAGATGAAATAAAAGACTGGTATCGTGGAACTGTGTTGTTATAATGAAACTTCACTGTTAGTTATGAGAATTGTTTTTATACGAATAAAGAATATATTCGTAACAAGCTTCAGAGTGATGTAATAAATAAACAGTAATACTTTATACCAATATGCGCTGCAATTTAATGCTAGCGTGAAATGGTAGCATATCGCTGATTGGCTGATGTGGTTGCTATAGTGAGTTTAGGAATCTGGGGACCGTGAGGGCGTGATCCTAGAAAATATCTGCAGCGTCGCTCAATCACTGTTCGTGCTTTGAGAACTAAAGAATATTAAAATTATTATTCTTATTTAGAAACTGAAACTCGATCACCGTGATATTCTTGTGAAATTTATATTTTTTTCATAAGTATTTTTTTATTTTCTTATAATAGAACCACCTACAGCCACAACTTAATGTAACTTCATTTGTCGAAAAAAATGGCCATAGATTGCTTAACAAACATAATTCCACTAACAGATAGTTACGAGTACATCATGCTAATTAAAACAAGTTGTATACAATATATTGTTTGTATTGTATACAATAACTTAAGGTTAAGAGAAAATGAACTATTTATACAATATTAAATTAAAAATTACCTGGTACCTGGGCCTCACTCTGGACAGTCGATAGGGCTTCGAAGAGCATTTCGAGCGCTTAGTCCCCCGGATCGAGAGGGCAGTGGGTGCTATGCACAGACTGCTGCCCAATCTCGGGGGACCGAGTGAGGAAGTCCGCCGCCTGACGCTGGGGTCGTAAGATCCGTAGCCTTGTACGGGGTGCCCGTCTGGACGAAGAGGCTGGCCATCCAACGCTGTAGTACTAAAATCTACAACGTCCAGAGGAGCATGGCCATACGGGTCGTACGAGGATACCGCACGGTATCGTTTGAAGCGGCGACAATCCTGGCTCGCTTTCCACCTCTGGATATACTGGCGGACACGGACGCGAGGGTGTATCACCGGAATCGTATCCTACGCCAGAGCGGTGATGGCGTGCCAGAAGAGGCGCTCGAGGCGGTGAAACAGTAGGAACGACGTATCGCGTTTGCGACGTGGCGCGCAAGGCTCACTGAGGAGAGGTATACGCGCAAGCGCGTCGTCGAAGCATTCTTGCCGGTCTTCGAAGCCTGGATGCAGCGACCCGGAGGTAGACTCACCTACAGACTTACGCAGGTCACTGGGCACGGGTGCTTTATTGATTACCTGAGTAACGGCAACGACCAAGACTCCTCATCGCACACGCTCGCTGCTTGCCCGGCGTGGGAAGTCGAGCGGCGGGTCTTGGTCGGTCACATCGGACGGAACCTGTCCCTGCCAGCAGTCGTGTCGGTGATGTACGCGTGGGGAATCGGCGTGGAGGGCCGTAGCCTCCTTTTGCGAGACCGTAATGGTCCGAAAGGAGGCTGCCGAGCGGGATAAAGAGAGGACCGATCCTGCTCGGAGACGGGGACAACGCAGCGCTCGCGCGCCTCGTCACGGCCCTCCGGGACGGAGTGAGGGCTCCGACCGTCCAGTATTAGCGACCCCGAAGAGGACGACGGCACGACGTGGTACCGTGTCATCGTGATAGCTCCGCGAGGGTTCTGGCGGTGCGATCTTCACGCACGCCCCCAGGACGGGTTATCCCAGCGAAGTGCAGAGGGGTTGCGGTGGCGTTCCTTACGGAGATCCCGCGACCCCTCGAGCGTTAGTGGCGACCACCGTGAGGTTTAAGTCGGTGCGAGTCCGACATAACCCGTCCTCGCCTAGGTTTGTTTTGTACAATTTATGAGTAGAGTGAAGTAGGGTATCGCGGTATACGACAGGGAACTTTAAAGGATATTTGGCTCAGCATTTCGGGGTTATTCATGGATCCGTTAATGAGTTTATGCAAGAATATCATGTCAAGTAAATGATATCGATTATAGTGATTTACTATGTATTGCTGAATATAATGCGATACTCATGTATGTATGTTAGAGTGATATATCGTATAATATATCAAGCATAAATTTGTGCACTGCGGGGTACAATTTCGGTCAACAGCACATAAATTATGAAACGACCATTCTGGGGAATCTATCAACAGCATTTACATTTACAATGAATACAACTATACTTTTTGATCATTTTTCCTGAATTCTTTCTTTTGAAATGTTTACTAGTAATACTATTAATGAAACTACCATCTGAATATCTAATCTCGTAGGTTCAAATTATTAAAAAAAAAAAAAAAAAAAACGCACTGATTGGCAGAAACTAAAGAGCCACACTCTAGATTATATAAAAGCCCTATGACGGATTTATAAACTATTATATATATTTTAATATATTAGATATAAATGTAAAATTACTTCTTTAGTAACATGACGAATCTAATTTTCTTTGATTCTTGTCTAATATTAAAAAGATACTCGTAGTGCACGAAATTACGTGTAATACTTGTACGATGTTAAGTTTTGTATACTGTACAGATTATGATATTATTTATTTATTTTATTTATTTTATTTATTTTATTTATTTTATTTATTTTATTTATTTTATTTATTTTATTTATTTTATTTATTTTTATAAAAAGGGTCAATGGGCGGACTTAATGCCTTTTGGCATTCTCTACCAGTCAATCCTTGAGATGGAGAAACATTGACTGATTGATTGAACAAATCATATGTAACATACTTAATATACATAATAATAAATAAAGTACGTTAAACAAAAAATAAACATACATTACATAATAAATACATAAAATATGATATAATATAGACATTATATATATAATAAGAATAGATAATATAGATAAATAGATATAAATATCCCTTGTGTCATACTCACGAATCAGTTTATTCAGATTATTTTTATTGTATACGCGCAAGCGCGTCGTCGAAGCATTCTTGCCGGTCTTCGAAGCCTGGATGCAGCGACCCGGAGGTAGACTCACCTACAGACTTACGCAGGTCACTGGGCACGGGTGCTTTATTGATTACCTGAGTAACGGCAACGACCAAGACTCCTCATCGCACACGCTCGCTGCTTGCCCGGCGTGGGAAGTCGAGCGGCGGGTCTTGGTCGGTCACATCGGACGGAACCTGTCCCTGCCAGCAGTCGTGTCGGTGATGTACGCGTGGGGAATCGGCGTGGAGGGCCGTAGCCTCCTTTTGCGAGACCGTAATGGTCCGAAAGGAGGCTGCCGAGCGGGATAAAGAGAGGACCGATCCTGCTCGGAGACGGGGACAACGCAGCGCTCGCGCGCCTCGTCACGGCCCTCCGGGACGGAGTGAGGGCTCCGACCGTCCAGTATTAGCGACCCCGAAGAGGACGACGGCACGACGTGGTACCGTGTCATCGTGATAGCTCCGCGAGGGTTCTGGCGGTGCGATCTTCACGCACGCCCCCAGGACGGGTTATCCCAGCGAAGTGCAGAGGGGTTGCGGTGGCGTTCCTTACGGAGATCCCGCGACCCCTCGAGCGTTAGTGGCGACCACCGTGAGGTTTAAGTCGGTGCGAGTCCGACATAACCCGTCCTCGCCTAGGTTTGTTTTGTACAATTTATGAGTAGAGTGAAGTAGGGTATCGCGGTATACGACAGGGAACTTTAAAGGATATTTGGCTCAGCATTTCGGGGTTATTCATGGATCCGTTAATGAGTTTATGCAAGAATATCATGTCAAGTATATGATATCGATTATAGTGATTTACTATGTATTGCTGAATATAATGCGATACTCATGTATGTATGTTTGAGTGATATATCGTATAATATATCAAGCATAAATTTGTGCACTGCGGGGTACAATTTCGGTCAACAGCACATAAATTATGAAACGACCATTCTGGGGAATCTATCAACAGCATTAAAACATTTACAATGAATACAACTATACTTTTTGATCATTTTTCCTGAATTCTTTCTTTTGAAATGTTTACTAGTAATACTATTAATGAAACTACCATCTGAATATCTAATCTCGTAGGTTCAAATTATTAAAAAAAAAAAAAAAAACGCACTGATTGGCAGAAACTAAAGAGCCACACTCTAGATTATATAAAAGCCCTATGACGGATTTATAAACTATTATATATATTTTAATATATTAGATATAAATGTAAAATTACTTCTTTAGTAACATGACGAATCTAATTTTCTTTGATTCTTGTCTAATATTAAAAAGATACTCGTAGTGCACGAAATTACGTGTAATACTTGTACGATGTTAAGTTTTGTATACTGTACAGATGATGATATTATTTATTTATTTTATTTATTTTTATAAAAAAGGGTCAATGGGCGGACTTAATGCCTTTTGGCATTCTCTACCAGTCAATCCTTGAGATGGAGAAACATTGACTGATTGATTGAACAAATCATATGTAACATACTTAATATACATAATAATAAATAAAGTACGTTAAACAAAAAATAAACATACATTACATAATAAATACATAAAATATGATATAATATAGACATTATATATATAATAAGAATAGATAATATAGATAAATAGATATAAATATCCCTTGTGTCATACTCACGAATCAGTTTATTCAGATTATTTTTATTAGGAGCTCGCTTAATGTCATCAGGCAGGACATTCTAGAGCTGTATAGCCTGAACAGTAAAAGAAGAATTAAAGAAACCGGCGTTGCATACGAATCTTGAGACGACTAAAAGGGCAATAACACAAATTCCAAAATCACACAATGATATTGAGTAAATAACGAGTAACGACCACTATAAGAAATGTAAATGTGTAAATAATGTGTAAATATACCATTACCAATTTCTTATGCAAAATAAAACCACTAATAAAAAAAATTTTTACCTTCCTCATTCCAGAAGGTTGACCTTTCGCATTTCGTAAACCATTCTATTTATTGTCATATAAAACACTTGTTCTGTACGGAAGTGATTTTTTATACTCTCGATTCCTTATTACTATATATTGGTACTCTGATATGAGTTGTGTAAAGATGAAAAGAATTCTTAAGATAGAATGGTGAATGAGAATTTTTCAAATATGAACACTTGTAGAATTATGGATCTACGCCTTTGACGGATAGGAAGCCGTTTAAGCTTAGAGCGATAAAAGGAGATATGGTCATACTATGGTGATCCACATATATGGTCATACATATATATATATGTGTATCTGTGTCCTGTAATCGAGGAGTTGTCTGTAAAATGACGCCCTATTTCAAATATATATCGTGAAGGGTTCTCGGAATATGATTTCAGAGATTTTATATTTTCACTTTTCTAGTTGCGTGATCATTTTAATGCACATTGTATGTAACTTAGATAACTTATATTTTCATCATTTCTTATAAATCTGAATTCTATATAACAACTTGTATAAAACTATCCGTCCGTCCATATAAACCTTTTTTAAGGGACTAAAAGATATAAGAATAAATAAATAAATAAAAATGCATAATCAGTGCGAGCAGTAGGACATACAGAATGTATTGAAAAACTTGAAGTCTATATGGAGTAAAGAGGTGGAGGTGGATATTGTATAAACTAGGATAGCTTCTAAGTCGATGCCATTTCAATATCGATATGTTTTAGTTCACCTTTTTTTGGACCTCTAAACCAAACAGTTCTGCAGTCCATCTAATCCTCAGGTTTTTAATTTGGACCGCATTTTAGGTTAGTTGGATGACATTTAGCACACTATTATTTACCTTTGTCTAGATACACTGAAGATATTCAACAGGTTGCCATGGAATATCTTGCTAAATCCCAACAGTTTTCATTTTTGATTTATACAAATTTAAAACCTTTACAAAATTCTAAAACTAAGATATTAATGATTATTTATATTTTTAATCTCACTTCGAATATACTTGTTTTACCCAGAATGGTAATGACTTTTTTCTTGAAGGAAGGAATAACTAATGACTACAAAATTAACCTAATAGTGCGTGAATCCTTTGTCGGGAATTATAATGCAGATACGTTCCCTCCCTACTCTTACTTCTTTTATGTGAAACACGGCACTGTGAATCTTCATTTCCGCCGATATTCTGTGAAAGTATAACCCTTACTTTTCCACCCTTCATTGCAGGGTCCATCCTGGATGACAATCCACCTATATATTATATTAATACTAAACACTATTATAATCTGTTAATACTAAATGTATAAATATTTTTACTCTGTGGGATAGTACTAATAATAAATCGAGAAAATGTTTGGGTATTTTCTATATGGTGAATCACTAAATAAATATACAATGGACACATGCATATATGTGAAATATGTGTGTTAGTGACAGTATGTTGCCAATATTTTAAACATGACCCGAATTTTTAATCAAACGTCGTCAACTACTTTTATTCGTATTCTATGAGAATATAAAATAGCAGACATATAAATAAATCAATAAATTAAGAGGCTCACAGTAAAATGTGGTAAACAAAACAAATTTTTTAATACTTTTCGAAATGTATCTTATACGCAAGAAACTTTGGAACGAAATAGAAATGAAAAAATCGGTCGAAATTACTTTACAAAGCCGAAGTTTCCTAAACTTACTAACGAAGTAAGAAGCGAAGTTAACTTAAAAGCTTTAGTAAAGTTTCACAGAGAGCTACGTAATATATTTATTAACTGCGCATTACTATTAAACGGATTGCATTTCATTTTGAATTCGTGCCGGTGAAATTATACATTTGTTTGTTTGTTTTGTTCTTATGTAAATTTCAAAAACAAACAGTATTAGATCTACGCTGTAACTATTGAATGGGGAGGATTTGAAAAGTTGTATACCCTTTAAAACTCTTTAAAACATTTATGAAACTAAGGGAGGTGAACACTCAGTTGCACACAGTTTAGATGGTAAGTAAAAGATCCTAAACAAAGGTTAAAAAAATGCACGTGCGTTATTACTTTCAATGGCTGACATGTAATGCCTCATCATCATTCATTGGATCTTCGGTGACCTACACTGATCATAAAAACAAAGCAACTTTCTATTTTGCGCTCATAATTTATTAGACCGTGGTCTTTCTTTGGCCAAGCCGACCGATTCATGTTGTAGCTAGGAATTAGCTGCAACTAATTATCGAATTCACTATGAGTAAATGAGTTAAGAGTACCTTACCACCAGGGTATAAAGTGTAAATTTTAATTATTAAGATATATTTTTTTTTCTTATTTACAATGTAGGCACTACATCTACCACAATGTCTCTACACGCCACGGGTTGACTGGTAAAGAATGCCTTACGGCATTAAACCCACCCTTTGTATCTCTTTTTGTAAGGTGTGACCAACAAAGTTTAAAATATATAAATAAATAAATATAACTTTAAGAAATAGGTGAAGAAAAATCATCTCATTAAATACTTGCATTTTAATTAAAACCAGATGAACCAATATTTTCTTTTGAAGAAAACCCGAGTTATAATTTTTATTAGTTATATTGTGTACTTTGATTGCATTGCTTAGGTATATATTTTATGTTTAGAATAAATTATTGGCTAAGTTCAAACTAATTATTGAAACTTTTAAACTATTATATTATGAAAGTTTAAAAAAACATTCATACTCCTGAGTTTGTGTTGTTTTAATTAAATATTTTTAAAATATTTATTCTAAATGACTTACAACCGCCTAGTTGGGAACATGTTTAAGACCAGAAAAACATAAAATGACTGAAATGACACTTGTTTTTTTTTTCTTTTTAGATGGGTATTATTGCAGTCGAGTTGTTTTAGTAAATTGGTTTATTTCTAACTTTTTAGTTTAACTAATGAACAAATTGTTCTATTGCTGGAAGGCAAAGTAAGATTAACAAGAAATATATTTTATAAAATAAGGAATGAATATAAAATTTAAAAAGTTAAGATTTAATTATAGGGAAGTTTTATTCTGTAAAATTTAATCTACTTCAAATCCACAAAATCTCTACCTCAGACAAAATAAAGTGAGCTGTTTACTGAACTTGAAAATCGTATACGTTGAAGAAAATAAGTAAACAAAAGTAAGAAAGTAAGTAAATTTGAATAAAAGGGGAAAATACTTAAAAAACAAAAAAGCTAAATGATAGAAAAAAAATTGTTTAAAGTAGGGACATCATTTATTAGCAAATTAGTAATATGACAGACTTGCCTGTTTGAACTCCAGGACGCTATTGCCTTTCGGTTAGGGCAGAAAAAATGAAACAACAATAATATCTATTTTTTTTGTAAGGAGGTTTTATATTGATACATTTTTAAATTCTATAATTCTATCTCTGTTTATAATTTTATTATTTTTTTTTAAATTAATAATTTAATTTAATTTTCATAAAAATTTAACAATTACTAACTAATACTGACCGAAAGATCTTTAAAAGGGTTTTGGAAAATGAGTGAGAAGAGCGTTCTCTTCGAAAGCAAGAAAAAGAACAAAACGGAAGCAACCTCAACAAAACGTAATAGTTTTTCCCCAAACACTCTATCTCATTGAGAGCTATAAAGTTGTGTTCGAACCATGCCTGGCCCAAACAATAAACGGAATTATCACTGTACACTGTAATGCCTTGGGACGAATCGAAAGCACTTCATACGTAGACTTCAATAAAGTTTTTTGTAGAAACATTTTTTTATCTATCCAAACAAGCGCGATTAAGAAATAAAATATTGTGCAAATTAGAAAAGCACATTAGCATACCGCCATGTGTATACCTTATTTGCTTTGCTCATGTTTTTTTAAATGTAGAATAGGTCACAGTCGATTTTTTTTTTTTGTGTATTAGTATTGCTGTTGGTCCAGTGACCTCTACAGCTTTATCTAAGTAGACTCGCGAGCGGGAGGCTGAGTAAGGAGTCAACGATGATGCTGCGAAGCGAAGCACGTAGACCGCTGCTGCACCACCGTTGCGCTCCGGCCCCTGTGGACGAAGAACGTCGACGACAACAGAGGGGGGCGATAATACAATCCGAGGGCCCCTCATAGTGAGGTACGAAACCTCGACTCGGATCGCTATCTAAAGGGAGGACAGGATAACTTTAGAAGCGGCCTAAAACAGGATTAAATCGCGTGTAAGCCGCTGTACGAGGAAGACAACGAGTGAGTGCTGTGTTTGTGCAAATGATGATGGCACTATAATTTACAATCTGTGCCGTTGATCTCATCTGGTCTAGGAGATATCGTCGCTGTCAAAATGGACTAAGATTATAGTATCATTATCGTTATTGGCACTGTAATATAAATGTTAATTGTGTTTACTGTTTCCCCATTCAAAGGAATAAATTATTATATTTTCAAGTAACTAGTGTTTATGTTTTTCAAGCAAGGATCAATTTCCTTTAAGACAGACAAAGCTTCTAAAGAAAGTAATATTTATTGTCTTCCATTACGCTCAAAAGATGACGCAAAATACAAATTGTATTAAATTTGTGGTTCAGTCTCTTGTATTACTACTTTTGCTTTTTTATGATAAACCTGAGATATTTTTTCTTCTCTATTATCTTAATTTTACGAAATATATACTAAACCACACTAAAAGAGTGTATGCATATTTGAAGTAGAAATTTTATTAAAATTATAATCTAATTATAAAACCAAATTAATTTAACAAATAAAAATATATTAAATTAATTTGGTTCTAAGATCAGATTATAATTTCTCAAAAAGGAAATACTTTTTTGAACAAGTATTTAACAATTAAATATAACTTAATCCATATTATCCTTGAACCATTTTCAAATGAAGTGAAAAGGGACGTAAATATGCATGTGTAATGGCAATTGTTTGTAGCATAACCGCTAATGAGTGGTTTTATATATACGTAGGCTTTGCTCTCACAAAATTACGGATAGTGATTTAAACTTATTGAGACTGTTTATTTTTAGCTTATATTGCAAATTTATTAGTTATTTAACAAGATTATTTATGAATTCTTCAAAAGATCACAGAGTAGTAGTCACGCTGTCGCTAGATTCTAGGTCCGAGGTGAATGGGTCGCCTCGACCGAGGCAGGATTACACGCAAAATAGCAGCATAGTTCTGTGTTTTGTATGATGAATTTGAGGACCCAATAACAGGTAACGAGCCATTCCATATCAGTCCTCATGGGAAACAAACGCATTTGCATCTTGAATCATTGTTCAGGATTCATGTGGTTGTCATGGTCCAATGGTTCATTACACATCCAGGACTATCAAAAAGGTAAATCAGAATACAATTATGACAATAATACAATTTATATAGTATTGATTGACATTATTATAACATGAATCGAATATAAACACGTTTTAATATGTTTAAAATAAAATACTGGATAATATCATAAAGTTAGCTGTTTACATTTCTAAATAAGCGAGGTGGCTTTTATATAAATAATTATTTAGCAACTCACCTCACCACTTTATCAACACTTTTATCCTTTTGAGCAACGTATGAAACTAAGCTGCCTTTGATTAGTGACGTGGTACTCGTTTAACGATTCCTTTGCTCTTAATAAAACGCTCAATACATATTTAAATGTTAGACTGATGGATCAAAGTAAATGTTTAATACCCCCGTCGAATTGTAATCAAGAAAAATAAAAATAGACACAACACTATATACACACACGAGACTATCTTGGAAATTATGAGACTAAAAATTATTCTGTTTGCAAATTTTTTTCATCGACATCGTCTGAAATAAGAAACATAAACGAGAAAGAGGTACAGAGTGATAATTTAAGAGTATATTATCCATTTTTATGTATTTGAATAAAAAATATAAAACCGCACTTTCATGTTTTATTGTGTGTTATTATATATTATATATTGGTTTAGTTAGCGGTATATATACCACCCAGATTATTATTTATTATATTTAACTCAATTATTCCTAAGTCTTAAGGTTGTCTGGAACAGATCGCTCTTTAGCGATAAGACCGCCTTGTTGTACCTACTCAGTAATATTTTTAATTTTTTATATTTCCCTTTTGTGTTTATTTATTTTATTTTTGTGGTGTACAATAAAGTATGTATAAAAATATATTATATATAATAATATAAAATTATACGAAGATGTTAGTCACATTTTATCAAATAACATATTCTTCTTTTGCCATTTCTCAAAAAGGTGTTTTTTTGAGTTGAATAGTTTTGCATGTAGATGAATATTTTCTATTTTATTTAACTGTAAACTTGGCTCGTAGACTTAATTTAATTATCTTCCTGGTAAACTTTGTTCAAAAATTATTAGAAAATAGTAAACGTGAAACTATGCTGCAGTATTTTAAATATTCAGTTTATTTCTCCCTTTGTACTTGAAAAGTGACATAGACAATTGCGGCCATTATAATTTTCTAATAGTATATATAGATCTTCGTAAGTTTGTATTGCGTAAAGTATAAAACAAAAGTTGCCAATTTGACTGGATTTATTCGGTTTTTGGTGTCTTGTTTAAAAATATTCATCATTAGTCATCGGGTGAAGGAGACCGAGATAAATTGAGGTTT
The DNA here is from genome assembly GCA_029286865.1 of Teinopalpus imperialis. NCBI lineage: Eukaryota > Metazoa > Arthropoda > Insecta > Lepidoptera > Papilionidae > Teinopalpus > Teinopalpus imperialis. The sequence goes on from JAGSMU010000021.1 coordinate 5,692,968, forward strand.
AAGATCATAAGTAGTCTTTGTCATCGTAAGATGTGTCTGGTTTTCCAAAGTTAAAAGATTGAAGTGAAGTTTGTAGAATTTCAAGTTGTTTCTTGGTTATGGAATAAATTGACCATCTCAGCATCAGCTCTAATATCAGCATCATCATCATGACATATTATTATTATTACATCTGCGGAATTAATAGGCAGGCTCGCTCTGTTTTCTTAACGATTTCAATTAATTAAATCGATTAACGATGGACCGATAGCAGTTATGGCGATGATCACAAAAAAATAGATAAAGAATAAGGCTACTCAGAGACGTAATCACAATGTAAACTGGGGCCGTCGTCATCCGAGGTCAAGTTGACATATTATAAAGGCCGCGGGGAAAAGTGTTTTTCTAAAAAAATTAATTATTAATTAATAGACTTATTGAATTTTATTACAGTTTACATTGTTTAAAAACACGTTTCTGATTTCCTGATTTGTATAGGTTAAAATTAAGTAAAGTAAAGTACGGTAAAAATTAAGCTATGATTTAGAAGTATTTCAATTTTCTATTTCTTATGCACTATAGACACGAAACACTAATATTTTACGTACATTTCTTTTGAATTATAACATTACTTGAACTTTACCAACGTTTTATTATTAGCTTTAAAGGTAAACTATTTAATTAACAGAAATGACTGAAAAATTATAGAAGTTATAGATAGTTTAATATAATTGTGATCTACATCTGGTTAATCTCGACCACGCTGGCTTCTTCTGTCCTGCGTTCTTCGTATTTACTACTCATTTGATCTGATGAAAATCTTATCTGGGTGTGTAGTACGTAGTATGTGTATGCCCGTGTCTCTGATTCTGCATCTGACCCTTCCTCCGATCATATTGCATATGCTCTACATCGGAATAGGGAACTGGACGACGAGTATTTACGTGAATGGTTACAGCATTCTAATATTTCAAGTGCAGTGGATATCATTTGGTAGAACCAATAAAATATCGCTGAAATCGAAATGGACCAATAACATCCGATGAAAGGAGGAACATCCGATCTTATGCTCACAGTATGTTGTATTTAAGCTTACCCAGAATGAAAACCATGAATTTTCTTTGCTTAAATAACAGCCCGATTGAGTAATAAATACATCAACCATTTTGCCGCGGGGTTATCGTGAGTTTTCAATACCAACTTGCTCTACTATGCGACCCTCGTTACAATTCAAATGAGCCCTATCTTGATGGGTTTAGTTGTAGAGATTTGAGAATTCAACTATCCTCTATTATTAATCGCAATTCGGCTCCATAATTAGACTATTAATATGATTTATATCATGGTATACCTATCTAGATAAATTAAATTAATTTGCAAAGTTACAAACAGATACAACTATTAGAAATCTATAAAAATCTCAAAACACAGTTTGCTAGCGTACTATAAATCAGCATAGTAGCCTTTTAAGGATCTGATTTCGTATTTTCTTTCATATTTTTACATTTAAAATATTATCAGGATTATATAATAAGTGTTTTATTGATTAAACTGAGAGTAACAAACGAGCACACAGTTCACCTGATGTTAAGTGATTCCTGCGGCCCATAACATCTACATTCATCCTTGACAAGGAATCATAATGTCGTTGTCACACTTGAGGACTGAGATGGAACGCCTCGTCGGAAAGGGCAATAAAGGCCCTACACTCACCGGACGAAACATAGCAGTATTGGGATGCTATTCTGTGCTGTATCGAGCTGATTAATTCTGCAGCTAGTAACAAACTGCAGTGCAGCTCAATCACTCTCAATGTTTCCGTGTCAGCTATTTAAATATATTTTTATTTTTATTATTAATTATAATAAATAACAGTTATCTGTAAAATATTTTTTCAGTAGTTCGCAATTTTATACCAGAGCTATATTGGGTTTTCTACATAAATAAAAGGAAAATGTTTTTGCTGTCTACTACTCGTCAAAATAGCAGTTGGGCGGTCCTCAATAATATTTGAATTAAATTTAATATTTCCGACAAATAATTATAACGCTTGAAAATAACACGTCACTAATTATGCAACCTTGTTACGTAACAGTGTAAGGCGCTGGAAAAATAATCATACATTAATAAAAATAATATTTAGTTATGAAGAATTTTACCTATAAGTTCGAGAAGTCATCTGATAGTCATCTCAAACAAAACTCATTTCCTCACTCAAGCTAGGAAAATATTACATTACTTTTGGTTTAAATTAAAAGTGATTTTTTGAAATCAATTTTGTTTGTAAAGAATTTATTAAGTATAAAAAAAAGTAAAGAAAAAAACCTTTTTAAAAACAAGCTTTTATTATTTTTTAATGAAATGAACTAAAAAGTTAATAATAAATGAACTTTAATAAGAAATATAACAATTATAACAATTATAACTTATCATTGTAACGTTTAACGATAATTAAGCTTCTTCGCGTTTTTATCACAGTCCCAATTTATAAATAAAAGTGTGTTACTTTTTGATGGTATAATTAAGAACATTTAGCACCTTATTTTTCCTCTTGCCATCACAATGTAAATAAACACCTTCCAGCTTCATCATTAGATCAGCTCTATGTCATAAAAATATTGCATTGTCATCCGATTTATACATGCATGCAAAATTTCAGCTCAATCGGAAACCGGGAAGTTGATCAAATTTAACTTGCAAGATTTGATTACAGACCGACCGACGGACAACGGGACACTAAATGAAACTAAATAAAAGCTTGTAATAAAAAGACTTTTAAGACCTTTGTTAGTAGGTATAAATAAAACTCTATAAAACATGTAAAACATTTTATTTACACAATTACTCCACAAATAATGGACGTACTTGTAATAATAATGTGACTTATACGCCATCCCTTAACTTACATTTACACACATTTAACGTTTTTTGTAACCGACCGAATTTTCAAGTAAGCAAACAATAACTTGTCTGGTTTGCTTAATATGATTATTTTGATACGAGTAGATATTAAATATACAAATGAACTTTGACAAATGTACAAAAGGATAAGGAAGATTATTTACAAGTTATTCTTATTGGGTGTTTTTATTTTACAACATATATCTTCTTTTACTTTTAACCAACTTTTTTACCAAGTTTAACTCCTTTCTTTAAAATTTCACCCTAAGCACCTAAAAATGCCTGCACTGTAGGCAAGCATTTCCTTCTAAGTTTCTGCTCTATTGTATATTTCTAGAACTTTACGAATAGATAGAAATTACTAGGGCCAAGGTCTGGTGAAATATTTCAAGGCAAGTATCTTAAATGGCAATCTTTGTGTGTTCAGACTTGCGTGGACATTATTTCGCTATTTTTGAATTAGAGTGCCAGGGCTTAGCTGATATTTGTGTGTTGTGAGCCATCCTCATACTTCTCTGAGTGAGTTTTCCCTTGTACATATGGTCAACATTGAAAGTTCACCTCTTAGTTGCGTTGTTACTTGTAACGGACTGATTAAAGACTTTTGTCTTAAGGTTATTTGACGAGCCAAGGCGATCTGTATTCGTCGATTGACGTCCGGTGGTGTCCGAAGTTGGACTTGCCTAGAGGACGAGGCATTTTCTCAATTTATAGATTGTTATTTAATTAAATACAACATTTCAGCAATAGTAGTGACTCAAGCCAAATTACGGTCAGGAATTTGAAACCAAAGAGCACTATTCTGGGTCTGAATCGTAGTGCACGCTTGTGCATGTGTATTTCAGGCACGCTCGCAAGTCGCTGATACTTTTTTCATTTCCAAATGTTTAGTAAAATACTCTGAGAGTACACCGATACCAATACTATTTATCTTCATTATTACTTTATTAATGTATATAAGAAAGATTATAATTTTTTAACAGATATATTAATTTCTTTGTATATTTAACACTAAATTTTAATTAACTCATACAATACTAAGATAAAACATATAAAATCTATATTATACTTTACAGTTAACTTTATAATGTATTTTTTTACACAATAAATAAGTTTTTACACGAAATGAGAACCGAAGCGTTAATTCGATTTCGGTTACAAAGGAAAACTTAGATTCGGTCGACCACTATTTGAAATCGTACTTCAAACGTACCTTGATCCCTTTCTATTCATGAACGACGTGAACAGTAATGAAGTTTTTCTTGGTGTAAAATTACACCTTAGTACTTAGTACTGTATACTTAATAATGATTTTGACGCTGTCACCCTAATTACTATTTTATATACTATTGTATTTATTTTATGTATTTTATTAAATGATTTTATTGGGATATATTTTTGATTTCTTTTCGTAATGTTATAATAATATTTATATTGTAATAATATCTTCATAATCTTTATATATTAGGTCTTTACCTTTGAAATTGCTGTGAAAAATATTGGCCATTTTCAAACAAAAAAAAATTTTTGATTGGCTGTGAATTCTAAATTCAAATTAATTTTGTTTTAAAAACATGACATTCTTTTACAAAGTCAGGCTTTTGTTTATTGATTAGCTTTGTATTTTCATTATATTTGAACATTTTTCGTCATAATGGATACTTTAAAAATTCGTGTAATAATGGAATATGAGTTCCGTCGTGGCATCAACGCTTCACAAACGGCACGTAACAATAACAACGTTTACGGAGAGAACTTTACAAACGAACGCACAACCCGTTGTTGGTTTGCCCGGTTCCGTTCTGGAAATTTTCATTTGAAAAATGAACCGTGGTCGTCCGGACACTTTAGTCAACAATGATCAATTAAAGGCGATTGTGGAAGCTGATGATACTCAATCTACAACCGAGCTAGCAGCAGCTTTTGATTTTAGCATCAAAACAATATTGGTCCATTTGCGATAAATTGGCAAGGTAAAAAGTTGATTTGATAGATGGGTGCCCCACGAACTTGACGATCGCTAGCGCAACGTACGCGTTGAGACTTGCCTCGCGCTGCTCAACAGGCATAGAAATGAAAGAATTTTGAACTAAATTGTTACGTGCGAAGAAAAGTGAATTCTGTTCGACAATCGAAAGCGCTCAGCAAATTGGTTAGATCCTGGTTTAGCACTAAAGCAATGCCCTAAACGAAAAATGACCTCTAGAAAATTGATTGTCACTGTTTGGTGGTCTAGTGCCGCTGTGATTCATCACAGTTTTTTACCAAACAGCATGAGTATTACTGCGGATGTGTACTGTGAAGAACTGTAGACAATGATGGAGAAGCTCGCAGATCTGCAACCAGCTTTGGTCAATCGGTCGTCCCCGCTGCACCTACATGACAACGCGCAACCCCATACTGCACAACAGACAGTCTCCAAGCTGCAAGAGTTGGAGTTGGAAGCTCTCCCTCATCCACCGTACTCACCAGACCTTGCAACCACCGAAAATTACTATTTTCAAAATTTGGACAACTTTTTAGCGGGAAAAAAATTCAATTCCCGAGAGGCAGTACAAAATGCTTTTGAAGAGTTTGTTGCCTCCCATCCAGCTGATTTTTACAAGAAGGGCATCAATAAACTACCACTGCGTTGGCAAAATTGCATCGACTACATGGCAGATTACTTTAGCATTAAAAAAGTTTGAAAAAAAAATAATTTAACTTATGTCATACAAAACGGCAATTTCATAGGTAAAGACCACAACAAATATGATTTTATGATTTGACGATTTTTCTATTATTTATGATTTATGTTTTAATTTAATGTATACATTAAAGATCTAGTGTTATGCAATTGGCGAAATCTTGACAGCTTTGTTATTTATGATTTTTTGATTTTTTTTTAAATTATAGAATAATCTTAATTCTTTAAATTTACTTTATTAATTAATCTGTCGAAAACTCTCAAAACGTATTTAATCTTATAAATATATATGGAATAAAATGGTTAATAGCAATTTTAAATACAACTTTTCCACGTGTTTGGAGGTAAACGAAAATATTCTGAGGAATCCTGCATGTCAAAGAAGTCATAAATATGTTTCCTAGGTATGGTCTTATACCCGCATTAGACTGTAACTTTTTACCATGTTTTAATACAATAAGTTGCAAATAATCTTTTACAAAAGTGAAATATGGTAAATGCATTTATTATGTTACATATATTATTAACAAAATTATTTCAAATTATGTTCGAATCGTTTACAAAGCGTCAACAAAATTATATATTTTTAATGAATTAAAGTAAAAAACAACCTAGATATGATGTAATAAATATAACTTTGTAACCTCAATGGAGTTGAATCTTATTTTGAATCCATTTTGCATATAGATAAAATATTTTATACCAAGTGTTAGAAAAGAGTCGGTTTAAATTGGTTCTAACTTTTGTCCAAACTTTAGACATTTATATTTCATGAAGCAATGGTTATAAATTGAAATCTTATGAACTAATACTAATAATTCGTTCCCATTTTGATCAGCTCCACACTAACTATTTTAATAAGGAATGTAGTCCTTATTTCAATTTGAACTCGTGAGATCATCTTGTAACTAACATTTTGTTAAAACACCAAGGTAAATATAAATTTATTTTTAGCGTAAAATAGCAGAATTTCATAAAAATTAATATTTTTATAACAATTGCAAACAATTGAATTTTATTTTCATGGAACACAGCTGTTATGACGAGAAGGGATGGTATAGTTGAACCCAATTTTTGAGCATCGCTTTGCATAGCTTCCGGGCGTTCACCATTCACTACGTGGACTAATATTGACGCCGTATCTGTTAAAAGCAAACATAAAATTATTGGTAAATGTTTTTCACATGATAATTTATATAGATTATTTTTCTATGAAAATACTATTCAACAATTGTGTTCGGTAAATTTTGTCATTGAAATGTGTATTTCTGGCTAATCTTTTACGTGATAAAATCTATGAACGTCGCAGCTATGAATTACCTGCAGCACGAACAGGTGGATCGAATCTGGGACGAACCTCCCTTTCACAGAATTCTGGCGAGAAATAATAGCTTAGCGCTGAAGTGCTTTGACTGGTGAGTAATTACAATCGAAGACATTATTATTGGTAACAAAATATTCCATATTAGTGCCCAGCGGTGACAATGCATCTGTATTATGATACTTTATCGAGAATGAGATTTTTATGGGCTGCAAGAATCGTTTACCGTCAGTGACCTGATAAACATGTTTATTTGTCATTAATATTTAAGTCTTACATTACAAATATAAGTCTTATCAAGATAAGTTTTCAGAATTAATTTGCTATTGTATATTATTTTGCTATATGATATTACTATGCTTTAAATAGAGTTTATACCAACGGATTCTTGCTAAAAAAGTGATAAAAAGCGTTACTCTCTTCACTTGGTGTTGAAGTCCTAAACATCCAGTCTGGGTTGAACCTATCGCTGAAGGTAACGAATATAAACATAAGTATATTTTTTTTAAGTATTAGCCGCTAGGTTTGGAAGCGTATTACATCGGTAAGCGTATTAAAAATAATGTTTATCAAAATCATAAGCACTATATCAAAAATACAATATTTTTAAGTCAATAATTATTTGTTTCTATGTGAACATAATCCGCACCGGCCAATTATTAATCAGGAATATTTTACATCAAATATTTCTGTTTTGTCCCTCTTCGCGATGTCTGCAGTAAACTTCATATAGTGCCTTTGTTTCGTTCGCAAGGATGTTCAATTTGTAAACAGTAGTTTCGACAAAGTTTGAATCGTATGTTTACAGTACTGCTATTTATCCTGCCTTTGATGTTGAATTTAATAACTCTGTAAAGCTTACATTTAACACAACACAACACAACACAACAGCTAACTATTTAACTACTATTAAAACTGAATAACTTTTTATTAAGAGACTTATTATTGGAGAGATATCATTTAGATGAAATGCCAACTTAACCTGCAGGTTTGATAGATAAAAGGAAATATGCACATACTTTACCAGGGAAATTATTGACTTTTATGTGGAACATAATCCACGTGGTGAGAATTGGATGATCTTCTAACACCAGCCTTTCACGTGTGCTTATTTTATTTTTAGTAGTGGTAAAGCCAAGCTGTTACTTGTTTCGTAACTGCAGACTGAACGGTTAAACGGACGAAGGGCCACTACCCCACTATACCAGCAAGAAGTAGGAGCATAACGCTACTGAGTTTGGTATGGTAAGTGTAAGGGTCCAGGACCCAGTCAGTAAATGAAAAAACAGTTACTTCCCATAGATTTAAATACGCTAGAAGATGAGCTTGAATACTTTAACGGTATTTTTGATAATATAAATTTAATTAATAAAGGGCAAGCAAAGGTTTTCTTTATTTGTAATTGAGGGGTGAGTATTTAGGATAGGAAAGGATGGGCACATAGTTGATTTCATGTAAGTGTTTAATACAACCCACCATGACATCCCACATTCGTCCTCGATAAGGAATTAAAAAAATGCAAATGCTATGTAACCCCTAAGGACTAGAAGAATAATAAATTCTAGTTAAGTTAATAAGAGTTCCTTATTTCAATATATCGATGGGGGAATTTTAATCTTATATTTAATAAATGTTAAACTAACGATATACATAATTAAATAGAAATATTCTAAAAATTGTACCTGAATTACTCGGAACGCAAGTATAGTTTCCAGAATCCTTGGGCGTAGCACGTGCTATAAGCAGGCGGCTGCTTCTTGACTGGTGCTCGGTCTCTACACTGATACCCCCTCGGATTGCGTAGTTTATCATTTCTCCGCCTCGATACCAGTATATGAAACTAAAGTATAATATATGATTAAAATATATGATTATCCATAATTAATTATTAGCCCTTTAATGTTATACAATATCATAGGACATGTCCAATAACTTTTAATTAATTAATAGCCAGTTGAGTATGGCCGTATGGTTCTAATATATTTATGTCGGAATATGAAGAGTGAATAGCCCAGTGGTTTTGGGTACGATCTGGGTAATTAACGTCTTAGGTTCGAATCTGCCGTTCAGCTATTGACAGGAATCATCTAGTACAACCGTTTAAGCTTGAAATAGTTTACGGGAATGTTAGTAAGCTGAATAGCCCTGCTATTTTTTTTAATATAAAATGATAATAAATTCAACAAAGCTCGTCGTTTTATTTCTATTGAGTGAGACGCAGGTGGCGACATGAATATCTATCATTGCTTTTTGTTTAACTAGTCTGGCCATAAATACATACTGTCACATAAAAACTTTTCTTTTTTTCAACTTTTTAATTATTTTGAATTTGGAACACGTATTTTATTTTAAACTTCTTTCGATTTTGCCCCATTTCACATATTTTTTCGTGTCGTATCAAATGACAATATGGAATGGGGTTTTAAGAAAATAGGATTGCAGTGATCCCTTTGCACAAAGTGGGTATGGAGCCGTCGGTCATATTCCAGACACTTCAAAAGCTCCTCAATCCTTTAGACTTCAAATTATGGTCAGCCTTAGAGGATATGACCTGCTCTAAACGACACGGCGACATGAGTCTCTTAAAAAATCTTTGGAGCAAGCAGTGGCGAAATTTCTCTTGGAAAACGTAAACCCATAGATCCGTGACAGATTAAAGGCCTGTAAAAAAGCCAAAGCCACCTTTCGAATAGAATATCTTTTTATTTTTTGCTGAGACTAATAAATATGTGGGTATAAATTTTAATAATATTACAGTACTTCATTACAAAAAAAATCAATTTCATTTGTAACAGAACTTATGGCCGGACTACAGGTATACCAGTAAAATAATATAAAATAACGGTAAACCTATCAGTGTACTGAGTCGCTGTTTTATACTGGAACATATTGAGATAGCAATCATTATTGCAGGTCGACCGATAGGAAAGAACTTATTTACAGCGGTAACCATGTATTGACCACGGTTTGAGTCACGATCTGTGCATGTCAGCAGGGTATCGATGGGTCCTGGTGACTCAGGTTCGTGCTTCATTGCAGTCTAAAGGGGAGCCTATGTTAAGAAATAGTCGTGTAGCAGAATAGTAAGGACAGATGATGGTCTAGTTCAAAATCTTAGGGTTTAGGAATAATTTGAAGTAGACACTTAAATATATATACATATTATATTTATGTGTTAGTCTATGCCAGGTATGGGCAACCTTTGACATGTTGAGGGCCAAACTTTAGAGTGCTAATATATATATATAGCTAAAATATAGTTTAAAAGTACTAAGTGCATTTTCATTTAAGTAGGGATAATACTTTTGGCGATAGATATTAGACATGAAATAATACGACAATGTTATTATAGTACAATTTATTAAAATAAAAAAATGAAATTTTAAAAAATGGTACATTAAATTAAAATTAAATCGTTAAATTTGTAATTGTTAGAAACTACGAAAGTTGAATACACCGCCTCACTGTCACTCCCGTGATATTTTTTTATTTTGAATACCTAATGTAATATTTTTTAATTGGGTTTTTTCAAAATGTCTCGCGGGTCGGATCATGTCTTACAGCGGGCTGTATATTGCCCATATATGGTCTTAGGACGTTTAAACGTTTGTCTATATATATGTAATGCAGTTTCATTTAACAATACTAAAAACGATACATAAAACTGTTTAAAAAAAATAAAGAAGAGCCTTCCATTAATGTCGACACATAATTTTTGTTGGATTTATAGATCTATCAATGTGTCGATTTCCATCAGTTGACATTTTTGTTTTATTTCGACAATATGAGTTATAAAATTGATTTAGGTACATAAAAGATATAGTAGCGTAAAATACCTTATCGCTATTAATATATTCAAGAAGTATTTGGTATCCTTTAAATATATAAAGCGAATGCAAAATGTAGATGGAAATGTAATTTGAAATTGATCTCTTGTGTGATGGCCCCATAAATTGTTAGTCTATCACTAGCACATTACTATTATAAGGCGGCTACACTGGATCTAGTTAACTTGTAAATTGTGCAAGATGCAACTTCTCGTGTGAAAGGTTTTGATACATATAATGTATTTTGTAGTGTCCTTGTGGCGGTTTCGATAGGAGTTTGTAATCAACGTAAAGACTTTTGACTCCTAATAAAATTGGAAATTTTAAATACAATAACAGACTTTTAAATACAATAACAGAGGGATAATTATATCATTAGACCGGAAAATCTATAACTTGTGAGTGTTGTGTAAACATTGATTTCAACTGGTATCTAACCCTTACGTAGCTTTAACAATTTATTTATTTATTTCATTTAATCTTTATTTGAAACTATAAGAAATTGGTATAAAAAGACGAACTAAGTGCCGAGAGATATTCAAGAAAATTGAGTTTCCCTTGAGTTGCGCAGAAATAAACGGTTTCTAATCTTTGTGTGAACATTATATAGAACACGTAAGAAAAGTAAGACTTAAAATCCACATTTATTTTAACATTAAGAAATGAGATTAACTATATACCTACAACGATGTTACATTTCGTTAAAATAAAATGAAAAGTTTACATAGTATATCACATATATTTCTCTTCAAGTTGTTTGTGGTGAGCAAGATGGAAGGAAAGAGAGCTCTACTTATCACTCAGCTATGGTTTGACCGTCCTTACATGTAACAACCACCCTCAGATAAGGTGAAAACTGGACTAGATGGAAGCAGCTCACACGACAAGCAACAACCAAAGGACTGACTTTCTACGACCAGACTTTCAGCGATGAAGACAAAAACCACGAAGATCTCTGTCTTATCAAAATACGAAATATCTGTCATCAATAAGTTCCCGCCCTAAAAAACTTTCTTTTTCCTAACAAAGTTTCAGTTATTGATAAGACATTTCTTTATAGATGTTCTAGTATTTACTTTACCCTCTCGACTGAGTGTCATAAGCACTCGGTCACCTTTCAACACGGTGAAACTATAAAAACCCTCGGGCAAACAGCGGCTATCAGCCCGAAAAAAAAATCGTTAAACAACACGTTCTATGAGCCTTGTGAGATGTGAAGTTTTCAAAGATCGCGTCATCTGCGTGGCTCAATGGTGTCACAGATTTTTTTTATTTTTAATTTTACCTGCGTAGTCATCTAACTACTAAGTTGGAATGCCTCGTCGTCAATAATAAGGTCCGGATGCAAAACAATAGCGATAAACTACTAAACTGTTTTACAGTGGTATTCCGGAAAACAAGATCTTATACCGGTCAATCTGACCTATCCGTGCTACAGCTTGTTTACAATACGGGGGTCTACCAAATAAACATTTCTGGTTTGATTCTTATAATAACCTTTATGATTAGTACAACACATAATATTGGTTATCGGCCTTTAACCTAATATAGTTCCTTTGTGTCACTGATATTATTGCCATTGATATCATATTGGGGCTGATAGAACAACATTATCCATACGAGGAGGGTGTCTTAAATTGTCATAAAAACATAAATTCAAGATAAATAAAGAAAAAAAAATTATAAATGTATTATTACTAACCTGGGTGGATCGGAGCCATGTGTCACTCTGCATGTAAGATTTATATCAGAACCCGCACGCACAAGAACTTCAGAACCTGTGATAATTTCTGCTTTAGATACTGAAACAAAATCACGAATCATTACACATAGTTGTAATATCCATCTCCTTCAGTCCATTAAGCAATAAGTGCCGGAAATGGTTCTTCCTAAGGTTTGGAAAATTTACTGTAATCGACACGCGTGAATGACGGTTTGGACATATGGATTTATTTTTAACTGTATCCAATATATTATATTTATGAATTGAGCATTGAAAATATTAATTTGTTAATATTGAAAATAAAAAAAATAATAATATTCGATCGTTAAAACTTTTTGGATGTAAGCTGTGGCATAAAAAACTTTAGGACAAATGGCGATTCAATTGAATTTTATAACTGAAATGTCAACATTATTTAAAAAAGAATGCCAGCAATGCTTTTAACATTACAAATTCCGGTAACCACTCCAAATAAGCTTTTATGCTTGTGCGAGGACACCGTTCATGACAATAGTCCAATATCCGGCCGTACGTCGACCGTACCCTAAACCATTAGGCTTTTGTCGCCTATAATTACGTAATTATTTTAGATTTAAGAAATAGTTTTTGGAATGCAAGATTTATTTTTTCGATTTTTACTATGGCATTTCTTTTTACGGTACGAGTCTGGAATGGCGATTTAACTTTAAGAAAATATTAACAAATTTATAGCCAAATAAGCCAACTTATATTAAAATATTGCCTAATTTAATATTTTTGTGATCAAATATGAAAATGTCGAAGCTGCTTTCAGTATCAGCGACGAACCTAAATATTTTATAAGTAAGTCCGACTTCCAACTTTCTGTTTCGATTGTGCCACTTCAGAAATGTAAAAAGCTTCCTTCCCAAAGTTTTACTTAACTTGCAAGGATCTTTAGAAGTAAAGTAAAGCTTTTGCTGGCTGTTTCTGTAAACGGAATTAAATGTTTATTCAAAGTAGTTATGTAGTTGTTTTGTTAGTTTTAAAACGAACCTACTACTGTGAGGTTAAATGATAAACTGATTTTGGGTTCAGTTGATACTTGGCACTCGTAGCCTCCAGAATCTCGTAGTTGGGCGTTGGCTACGCGTAGCACCCATTCGTCGGATCCCTCTGTATGTATCGCTGCAAAACGGGGGTCGCTACTGTATGCATGAACACCCACAGACAATATATGAAGATCTTTTTTGCGTATCCACGACACCTGCACATAAAAAAATACTTTGATAGAAATAAATTAAAATCGGTATTAAACAAAATATACTTTTGTAAGTCTTATTTAAGAATATAAAGTATATTATGTTATATTTCATAGTGTAAAAATAAAATGTTAAAGTATAAAGTAAAGTCGTAGTTATAAACTAGGTGTAGCATGGAATATCAGCTTAAAAGTCTCTATTATGTTTCATTTGGTGAAAGAAAGAAACGGCAAAGAGACCGCAGAACTTATTACTAGTGAAAAGGCACTTTAAATTAGTAGTCGGCGTGACATCATATCTGCATTATGATTCCTTGTCCAGGAAAATGTGGGTGACATGGTCCACAGAAGTTAATTACCATCAAATAATGTGTGTGGAGTGACATAAAAAAATTGTTCATTCAAATTATACTAAGCTTAACGGTTACGAAGTTCGTCAGTCGTGGGTTGTATTTTTCCTACCACTGTATTTTCCACTGTGTGATCCCGTGTTTATCGATAAGCTCATTTTCTGTTCTTATAGAAATTCTAAAAACAACAGCTCGTTTTCTCTCCTCTTTCTTTTAATGACATTGCATAACAAGTGATAGCTTATTTTATATGTTTTGAATACATCTTTAAGATGCATCAGTTAGGTGTTTAACAGACACGTAAATATACTGAATTGGACTGGGCCACATCCTCAAATATTGAACTATAAATATCAAAGCTGATTTTATTACTAACATTTTGAATATTTTAAAGTTTGACCGTCTTTTCTACAACAGTGAGGCAGTTCGATATCGTATAATTGCCTCGAAGTTGTCGATATAGGTCTTATATACAGCAAGCATTGCAGAAACGAGGCGGCCTCAAAAGTATTAATAAACTGTTGTAATTCAAACTCATAGTGCATTCAATTTGTTATACGAGTATATAGTTTGCTAAGGGTTTTTAGAAAGAAGCCATGTAAAATTTAAATAAAACTAATTATCACTGTCTCACCACAGTGAGCGCACCCGCGTAGCTTATTAACGGTTAAAGCCTTTTGCTTCTTCCTTATGTCGTCAACATTATATGTACTTTTAGTCCTGATAGTTCTCTAAATATTTAAATTAACTTTCTGTTTTATAATGTATTAACACGAGAACGATAAAAGAATTTGAAATAATAAGTAAATTATAACGACTTTAACAGAGGTTCACGCTGTAGTTTGTTACTGGCTGCGGCATCAATAGGTCGGCTCGACCGGAGAAGAACCACACCCTCACAAAATACCGGCGTAAAATAGCAACATAATGCTGCTGTGTTTTGTGTGGTGAGTGTAGGGAGACGCAGGCCTTTATCGACCTTATTAGGTGACAAAGTATTCCATATTTGTCATCGAGGTGACAACGAATAGGAGCATTATGATTCCTATCAAGTATCAAATGGGTGTCATATGGCTGTCATGAGCTGTTGGAATCACTTACCATCAGGTGAACTGTGTGCTCGTTTGTTTAACCTTGAATACAATACAAAAGCACCGTAAAAGTTCATTTATTTAAAAGCTTTATTATAACATTTATATTTTATTTTTATTATTATATTATATTTACAAGTTTTATATCATTACATTCTCCCGTTGGTTACAGAATACTGGCATAAATTAACATCTTGACGCTTGTGTTTCGTTTGCACAGTCACAGACAGGAATCCGGAAGCCCATTTAACGGTAGCGAATTCTCGTGATCCTTTATCACCCTAAGTTACATTAAAAAAAACGTGAAACATAACTTAACTAAAGCTCCTCCTACAATATTAAACAAAATCTATGACAATAATATAACACAGCAAACAAATTGCGAAAAAATTACTTCGAACACGCTAAAGATGGAAATTAGGTCTATACAGTCATTCAGCTCTTGGTAAGAGTGGGTTGACATATACATAAAAGAGAATCGGCAAATATTTTTCCGTTCCAAAGATTTACTGGATCTCTTTTATGTATTTGTCATGGATTTTCCTTTAGTTATCAATAAACCTGACGGGTTATTGGAAAGATATTAAGGTATTTGATTGATTCTTTGGTCAATAAAATAGGACTTTCTAGCAGAAAATTAATTTTATTTTTAAATTTATCTATCACGAATATTAATAAAAGAGCACGCAGTTCATGTGATGATAACTGCGACCATACTTATCAACATTCCTCCACAATAAAAAAAGGTCTCCGAGATCCTAAACTCACTGTACACACAGCTTGTTTACTGCCGGTTACACTTTTTTTGAAACCAAGGATAACAAACGTCCAACCACACGGTTCATCTGATATAAAGTGTTGTGACTGCGACCTATAGGTCAAACATAGTTAAAGTAGGTAAAACATAGTTTTTTTTTATAAAAAACTATGTTTTATTTTAACGAAGATTTAAGTAGAAAACGCGATTCATGCGCATCCCGAAGACCGTTACGAAATGCTTAGCTACCAGTGATTGGATTTCCAGATCTCTATCCCTGCAAAAGAATCACGCCAGCGATTTTATGATGGTATTCTGTACCCAACCAGAGAGACCCTAACTAAACAGGTCCTATTTCACCACGTTTCATGCAGTTTTATTTTATTTTATTATTAATTATGTACAATATAAAGTACAATATCGTTTGACACGTCACAATGGTGCAATTAAAAACTATAACTTAATCCCTAATCTAAGTATTCCCGCTCGGATACGCTACGGTAACGTTAACAAAAATTTTTTTTTTATGAATATAATTACCTCACGGTCGCCAAGATTCTTCACTAAGCAATGTAAGTATGCTGGTTGCCCCACGGCCGCCGTATAGTCGCGCTTGGTTACATTGTAAAAATATGGCTTCCCTCTATATTTCACTTTCACAGTATTATTTGTAAAAGCAAAAATATCTTCTCTTGTAGGCCCGTCTTGTCCTGCTATTAAACCTATTAAATATACAATTTATAAATTATATATACAATTACTAAGAAGCAATGTAAGAGTTAAACTTATTCCAGCCTGCGGCAGAATAACAGGGCAGTGATTTAAAACTTACTGCATATGCTCAGTGGAAGACATTTTGTAACGACATTTTTTTAATAATTTTGACACGTGGGCATTTTCCCGATTTAATTGTTTATTTTTATCATTATAAATATTATAATTTCTCTGGCTAAAACACAAAACATTACACACACACACACATTTAAAACATTTAACTTAATATGTAATGTGGACTACTATTATTCTATTACTCTTAAGTTTATATTGAAATGTACATGAGTGTATATATATATATATATATATGTGTATATTTATTTAAATGTATATATATAATACGAGTTTAGTACTTAAATTTCCATATTTATTTCATTTATTTATTTGATGTACAATTACAATTTCAACCATTTATTTCTTCTCTTTAGCAACCGTGCTAGGTCCTAGACTTGTGTTACAGCTGCTAAGCCCCTCCTCCGGATGAAGTATAATTTAAATAAAACTTAGAATTACTGTTACATTAAAACTATAAATAATTAAAGAAAAAAGAAAGAATATCCCAATAAGGGAGGTAGTAGTAAATTATCTTAGTTTAAAATCGTACACACAAAGTATAACTAGTCTAGTGAATTAACAATACTTGTTATATCATAATTAAGTGGTACAAGAGAAGGTTAAGGGCGATTTATAAAAATGTTTCAATAATATTTGCTTAACTTAAATTTACAATACAAATATGTTTGTTGTATGTAAATAAAGATAGATATAGATTTATATTTGTTTGTTTGTAAAAACATTTCATTCATTTCCCGGGTAAAATTTACTTATTTATTTTTAATAAAGTATTAAATAACTTAATAATAAGTGTTAAATAACTTGTGAGGACCTGCTTACATTTGTAATGAGTAAGTGTATATATGGTGATGTCATTACTTGTTCTTTTATATAGGTAGGGCTTTTCACTTTTGAACGTACGTACTGTAGAACTTTAGAAAAGCTAAGAGGGTAAATAACTTGTAAAAACGTTTATAAAGTCTCCGTCTGAGAAAAGAGATTATATAAAGAAAGGTTTTAGATGAATATGGTATTTTGATAAAGAAAAAACAGTTTTACTATTTGCATGAAGATATTTTGTCTATATTTCACAGGAAATTTGTGAGCATGTTTTGAGGACATTAAGGATAGACAAATATTACAAGCGCTTTTTTTTTGTGTATGAGTTTTGCTGTCGGTCCAGTGACCTCTACAGCTTTATCTAAGTAGACTCGCGAGAGGGAGGCTGAGTAAGGAGACAACGATGATGCTGCGAAGCGAAGCACGTAGACCGCTGCTGCACCACCGCTGCGCTCCGACCCCTGTGGACGATGAACGTCGACGACAACAGAGGGGGGTGATAATACAATCCGAGGGCCCCTCATAGTGAGGTACGAACCTCTATGAATATCTAAAGGGAGGACAGGATAACTTTAGAAGCGGCCTAAAACACGATTAAATCGCGTGTAAGCCGCTGTACGAGGAGCAAGCGCTCTTATGGTCGTATGTTGGTGGACACATTTAATTATTATCTAATTGTTAGTAGTTAGGCCTTGTGTGTTGTAGTTAACTGAATAAAGGCTACTACTAAACTATATGTACTCAATATACAAATCCAAGATCAACAAGCCGAGTTGATTGTTGCAATTGTTTTATTTTTATATAGTATATATATTTTAAAGAATATTAGTCATGCTATTAACATCACTAATATTCCGGTTAACTACTCCAACTAAGCTGGAAATGCTTGTGCTAAGAGATAGTTCACGATAATAGTCGAATGGCGGATTCGAACCTACGACTTTTAGTTTCGTAGACCGTACCTCAAACCATTAGGAGATATTATTGACGCTAAAATAAAGGTATGATATACCGGAGTATATCGGACCGGTATAGTGGACTAAAGCTTAAACAAGTTAAAGTTCTAAATAAGCACATAGGTACTTAATGAAATAGTTTTAAGCTTTTTGGTTGAGATAATATTTTGATAGTGCAGCTTTATTTTGATTTTGTCGGTTGATTGACAGACGGACTAAATAGAATACATTCATAAAACAATGGATATCCTTCCGATTTGGTTTATTTGATTTGTGTTTGAAGTTGTGCCTTAAATTCTAAAGTGATAAAATATTCATTAGCAAAGGTATTACTGTGATCAACTAAAATCATTGACAAATTGAGGGACACTTAACCTTCTCTTTAGTAAATTTTCTAAATCATAGGATCTGAAACTTTTTGCCCCTTAAGCCCCTTATACAGGATGTCATCCTTTTATATTTGCCCCCCTGAATTGAAAATATAAAATTTTGCTAAACTTATCCAATCTTTTGAATGACTTGAACTGATTAATAAATTAAAAATGATATGAGCCTTTAGACGAGTCTCAGATATATATAATTACTATAATTACTGAGTAATGTTGCCTCATATTGCGCGAACGCTTACTGGACTTAACTTCCTACAAGTAAGTAATTTTATGCAAACATCAGTGACATCTTCTAGTAACAAGAGAATGTGTCACGTATGATCCGAATCTTCCTTATATTTTAAAGTAGGGACAAAATGGATTTAAGAAAAGTGACACGTAAATTTAGCAATAATTTAAGTGTAATACGTAAATGAAGTTCATTCTGCAGAACCTCATTTACTTGGCGTGCATTCCCATTTTATATTTGCGATCAAGAAACCTTTTCAATTTGAAATTGACCCCTGGCTCGAAACTGAAGTCCTAAACTCTCATTCTAACATACATTTACTCATTTTTCAGAGCGTTCATATTGTTGCTTATGAAAACTCCGGTATTTTTTAATGTGGAAACATTTTAAGGCTAAGAGTTCTCAACAAAGATGGTAAGTGCTTTTAGCTGTATCATGTGTTGTCATTAAATTTGTATAAATGCACCTGTTCTAGTCTCCTTTTAAATAAATATTTTTTTTAATTTTAAATGAAAAATATCAAATATTTCTGTTATCTTTTGGAAACATAAAACTTTAAGAGTTGTAGAAATGGTCATAAATATATATTTTACTTCAGTAGCTTTTCGAAGTGTAACATTTTTGTATACGAAATAAGTAAACTCATATTGATTCATAATAGCATTATATTGTTTTTTTAATATATTATATTATTGATGAAACTTGTTCTGGGCTCTTGGCCAGTAGAAGTTGTACAATAGTATTGATTTATTAACTGACCGCTACTAACTCCTGAGATTCCTCCGAAGGTTTGTATGTCTATAACAAAATTTTTTTTTAACCATCAAAGCAATTGCTTGACCACGATCCCAGCTGATGTTAAGCGGAAATGCAGTCCTGGATGGTAAGGCGCGTTAGCTCAGTAAATGCCTATTCACTCTACTCATGAAAACACCCACATTGTAATCGGCAGAAGACAGCAGACAGACGAGGGCAAACTATTCCAGTCCTTTGCTGTACGAATAATGAAAGACGAAGCCAAGCGCTTCGTTCCGGCTACATTTTATATATGTAAAGATATCATTTTTTTTCAAGTATGAAAGATTAACTTTGTTTTTCCCATATTGATCTTCATTACTATTTGGAGAGTTTAACATTTTTCTTGCTATACCCTACACGAGTAGGAAGACGGAGATCCACGTGATGTAAGAAATTAACGCTGAACGTATAGCAGGGATCACCATTTGTACACCTCAAGTTACACTACATATTTGCATTAACCCAATCTGTTGATCCCTGGACTTATTGTATAAATTACAGGTACAGTTGTTACCTATACAATACCCGGTATAGGTAAGAACTGTACCTTGTTATAATCCCGTGGTAATGTCTCTGGATTTGGGTTCTACGTTCGTTATGGCTAGTCAACGAGGACGGTGGTACTTCGTGGTAATAAGGGTATAGTCGAGTAATGACAATTACCATAACAAGAAAACTAATGATTGTTAGTACATAAAATTAAGGGATTGAAGTATGTAATGTACTTAAAATTATCTATTTAATGGTTTCTTTAAAAATATCTTGCAATATTTATATACAAGATTATTAAGAATTAATTTCTTCATGTGATTAGAATATAACTCGGTGAATATTCGTCGAGTCAATAAAACTAAAATAACTGTTTCAAATAACAATAAAATAGATATTAAGTGACGAAAATAAAAAAATATCACACATCACATAAAACTAAACGTGCTTGTAGGCGAGTGTAGCCAATAACAAAAGAAAAAAAATGCCTAAAAAGGACTAGACGATAAGGATATGAGGAAAAATGTGAAACACAGATTATATTAGTACATTTTTCCATATTGCTAATGTGTTCAAGGCCATTTTGCTGACTGCTTTGGATTTAAGGTCATGTTGTTAAAGCAGTTAAAGTATTATTTACATAAACGTAATTGGATATTTTTACGTAAGGCCACGCTAGGCGGTTTCGAGAGAGTTTTATCATTATATTTTTAATTAAAAAGTGAGGAAACCTTATAATATTCAAGAATAATAATAACTTTTTAAATGTTATTCCTCTTACCCCCTAGTGCATCGGAGGTAATACTTGGGAACATATAAGTTTCAATTACGCTTTATCAAAATTATGCCATGAACAAATTTTGAAAATGTTTGGAACAAAAAACGCTTTAATATTATAATTTAAGTAAACCAATAAATTAAACATATTGCAAGTTATTAATGGTATCTTTTTAATTTTAAATAATAACATTTATTGCTCTAGATCCATTATTTATTTCAATTGTTTAAATTACAATGTACAAATAATAATTAATAATAATAAATGAATAAATTTCATATTTAGATTCATAGAAAATATGAAAATCATGTTTTTTTTCACGGAGTCGCGGTCTTCAGTTTGAATTTATTCTTGTTTTACTGTATTGGAAATCGCATATCTTTGACACAACAAACAATTATATTTGACTTTTCTGCATAGGCTACAACGGCAGTACAACAATAATAAACAGCACTCGAAAATTAGGTTGGAAAATAACATATTCACAGTTAAAGTCATCTCGTATGACTAGAATTTTTTCCAATTGATTCGTAGAGCCTGTGTGCAACCAAAAACAGACATCTGGTCTGACCGGACAAGGTCCATTCTTCCACGTAAGGAACTATTCCACTTTAGTCTTTAGAAGTGAGTACTAAAATAAATATAATAAAGAGAAATAGTAATAAAGCTTCATATATATATAATATAGAAAATAAATCTCCTTCTGCGTCGTCGTTTTATAAACCGAACCTTTTATCACGGTTGTCAATTTAACAAATATTGTATTTAGGTATATAACATAAGTATAATAAAATATGTTATTGGAAACAATTTAAATATACAAACCCAAAAGTCCCAGCGAAACTGTTAGAACTGCGGTCTTCATGATCTTCTTTCTTCACACATTCATTAACTTAACACATAACTTAATGTCAAAACTGTTGCACTTCACTTTATGAATTAAAGTACATTTTATTTTTATTATGAAATAGTCATAGATACTAAAAATTTAACAATAAATAATTAAAATATATATGAAAGCTGAAATTAGCAAAATATGATAGAGAAACGTGCACTAATTTATGACAATGCTTGTAAATCGAATTATTACCTACCTGACTTATATCATACATTACATTACATATACATACCTACCTACCCACACCTAAAATGTAATTATTCTCTGAGTATTTTGGTTAAGTACTTAGCAGGACCGAACATATTCAATTATGGAGTTCCATAGAAATACTCTTCCGAGATAACTAATACTATAAGAATTAATTACCTACCTGACTTATATTATACATTACATATACATACCTACCTATCCACGCCTAAAATGTAATTATTCTCTGAGAATTGTGGTTAAGTACTTAGCAGGACCGAACATATTCAATTATGGAGTTCCATAGAAATACTCGTCCGAGATAACTAATACTATTAGAATAAATTACCTACCTGACTTATATCATACATTACATATACATACTTACCTATCCACACCTAAAATGTAATTATTCTCTGAGAATTGTGGTTAAGTACTTAGCAGGACCGAACATATTCAATTATGGAGTTCCATAGAAATACTCTTCCGAGAGAACTAATACTATTAGAATTAATTACCTACCTGACTTATATCATACATTACATTACATTACATTACATTACATTACATTACATTACATTACATTACATTACATTACATTACATATACATACTTACCTATCCACACCTAAAATGTAATTATTCTCTGAGAATTGTGGTTAAGTACTTAGCAGGACCGAACATATTCAAATATGGAGTTCCATATAAATACTCATCCGAGAGAACTTATGCTATTCGAATTAAAATTCGGCAGTTATCCTATTTAGAAAATGTAAAAAAAGGTAAAAACATTTATTTATAGATCCACCATTGGGCATAGGCTTATACTCTAGAGAGAGCCCACTCGGCTCAATTGCGTATTCACGAACTTCACATGTCTTAAGTTACTATGCAATAAATATTGTAGTACTCTCCGAAGCCCCCAGGATCAACAGGTTCTCACATTCATTAGGACAGAATAAAGTATTCTGAATAATCACGAATTTTAAGACAATGCAATGCACAAGCTCAACTTGTACCATTAATCTGAATTTTAAACATAAAGTAAGTAAACTTATTTTTTGTTGGAGCTATCGTTATATATATATATATATATACATATATATATATATATATATATATATATATATATATATATCGTTCGTTCGACAATGAGTGCAGAATTATGCACAACATCATTTATTTATTAATCGTGGATTTCGCATGGAATTCGATGGATAACGAAAGTGCTCGGGGTGTGTTTCAGAGACAGGATCAAAAATACTATTAGGTGGGGGACAGTGATTCCATAAGGGCACTAGAAAGTGTTGACTTACCAGCTTACTCTACGTTGACTTTGAAGTATAATATAAATATTTATAAGTTTGATGGTGCTTTTTTTTTATTACATCAACAAACGAGCACACAGTTCACCTGATGTTAAGTGATTCCTGCGGCCCATGACATCTACATTCATCCTTGACAAGAAATCATAATGCAGATGCGTTGTCACCCTTGAGGACTGAGATGGATTGCCTCGTCACCAGTAATAAAGGTCTCCGGATCCCTTCACTCCAGACGAAACACAGCAGCGGTATGCTGCTATTTCATGCCGGTATTCTGCGAGGGCGTGGTCCTAACCCGGTCGAGCTGACCCATTCATTCTGCATTTAGAAACAAACTGCAGTGTAGCTCTACGAATGTTAAATATTAAGAATAAATAACACACAGTTCACCTGATGGTAAGTGATGACAGTGGCCCATGATATCTATCATCTTTCCTCTACAGAGAATTAAAATTCTCATACTTGCTTACCGCTAAGGACCGAGATGATATGATATATACATTCATTGTGTAGCTAATAATTAACTACAGCGCAGCTCTACCACTGCTGTGAAAGTAAACCCAAAAAGTTATACAAAGAGTACAATTAATATTATCATTAGTATTAACCCTACGCCTAGTGGAGGAATATATCAGCAGTATGACTCTACCACTAACAAATTGTAAAAATCTATCATCTGTGTGGGTATGATTAATCCCCGGTCGAGCCGACCCATTCATGTCAGAGTGAACGCAGCTCTACAGTACTGGTCCTACGCCTAGTGGAGGAATATATCAGCAGTATGACTCTACCACTAACAAATTGTAAAAATCTATCATCTGTGTGGGTATGATTAATCCCCGGTCGTGCCGACCCATTCATGACAGAGTGAACGCAGTTTACAGGACTGTTCCTACGCCTAGTGGAGGAATATATCAGCAGTATGACTCTACCACTAACAAATTGTAAAAATCTATCATCTGTGATGGTATGATTAATCCCCGGTCGAGCCGACCCATTCATGTTAGAGTGAACGCAGCTCTAAAGTACTGGTCCTACGCCGAGTGGAGGAATATATTAGCAGTATTACTATACCACTAACAAATTGTAAAAATCTATAATCTGTGAGGGTATGATTACTCCCCAGTCGTGCCGACCCATTCTTGTTAGAGTGAACGCAGCTCTACAGTACTGGTCCTACGCCTAGTGGAGGAATATATCAGCAGTATGACTCTACCACTAACAAATTGCAAAAATCTATCATCTGTGATGGTATGATTAATCCCCGGTCGAGCCGACCCATTCATGTGAGAGTGAACGCAGCTCTACAGTACTGGTCTACGCCGAGTGGAGGAATATATTAGCAGTATGACTATACCACTAACAAATTGTAAAAATCTATAATCTGTGAGGGTATGATTAATCCCCGGACGTGCCGACCCATTCTTGTTAGAGTGTACGCAGCTCTACAGTACTGGTCCTACGCCTAGTGGAGGAATATATCAGCAGTATGACTCTACCACTAACAAATTGTAAAAATCTATCATCTGTGATGGTATGATTAATCCCCGGTCGTGCCGACCCATTCATGTTAGAGTGAACGCAGCTCTACAGTACTGGTCCTACGCCGAGTGGAGGAATATATTAGCAGTATGACTATACCACTAACAAATTGTAAAAATCTATAATCTGTGAGGGTATGATTAATCCCCGGTCGTGCCGACCCATTCTTGTTAGAGTGAACGCAGCTCTACAGTACTGGTCCTACGCCTAGTGGAGGAATATATCAGCAGTATGACTATACCACTAACAAATTGTAAAAATCTATAAACTGTGAGGGTAATATTCATCCCCGGTCGAGCCGACCAATTCATGATAGAGTGAACGCAGTTTACAGGACTGTTCCTACGCCTAGTGGGGGAATATATCAGCAGTATGACTATACCACTAACAAATTGTAAAAATCTATAAACTGTGAGGGTATGATTAATCCCCAGTCGAGCCGACCAATTCATGATAAGTGAACGCAGCTCTAAAGTACTGGTCCTACGCCGAGTGGAGGAATATATCAACAGTATGACTATATCACTAACAAATTGTAAAAATCTATCATCTGTGAGGTATGATTAATCCCCGGTCGAGCCGACCAATTCATGATAGAGTGAACGCAGTTTACAGGACTGTTCCTACGCCTAGTGGGGGAATATATCAGCAGTATGACTCTACCACTAACAAATTGTAAAAATCTATCATCTGTGAGGGTATGATTAATCCCCGGTCGAACCGACCTATTCATGATAGAATGGAAGCAGATCTACAGTACTGGTCCTACGTCTAGTGGAGGAATATATCAGCAGTATGACTATACCACTAACAAATTGTAAAAATCTATAAACTGTGAGGGTAATATTCATCCCCGGTCGAGCCGACCAATTCATGATAGAGTGAACGCAGTTTACAGGACTGTTCCTACGCCTAGTGGGGGAATATATCAGCAGTATGACTATACCACTAACAAATTGTAAAAATCTATAAACTGTGAGGGTAATATTCATCCCCGGTCGAGCCGACCAATTCATGATAGAGTGAACGCAGTTTACAGGACTGTTCCTACGCCTAGTGGGGGAATATATCAGCAGTATGACTCTACCACTAACAAATTGTAAAAATCTATCATCTGTGATGGTATGATTAATCCCCGGTCGAGCCGACCCATTCATGTTAGAGTGAACGCAGCTCTACAGTACTGGTCCTACGCCGAGTGGAGGAATATATTAGCAGTATGACTATACCACTAACAAATTGTAAAAATCTATAATCTGTGAGGGTATGATTAATCCCCGGTCGTGCCGACCCATTCTTGTTAGAGTGAACGCAGCTCTACAGTACTGGTCCTACGCCTAGTGGAGGAATATATCAGCAGTATGACTATACCACTAACAAATTGTAAAAATCTATAATCTGTGAGGGTATGATTAATCCCCGGTCGTGCCGACCCATTCTTGTTAGAGTGAACGCAGCTCTACAGTACTGGTCCTACGCCTAGTGGAGGAATATATCAGCAGTATGACTATACCACTAACAAATTGTAAAAATCTATAAACTGTGAGGGTATGATTAATCCCCGGTCGAGCCGACCCATTCATGATAGAGTGAACGTAGTTTACAGGACTGTTCCTACGCCTAGTGGGGGAATATATCAGCAGTATGACTCTACCACTAACAAATTGTAAAAATCTATCATCTGTGAGGGTATGATTAATCCCCGGTCGAACCGACCTATTCATGATAGAATGGAAGCAGATCTACAGTACTGGTCCTACGTCTAGTGGAGGAATATATCAGCAGTATGACTATACCACTAACAAATTGTAAAAATCTATCATCTGTGAGGGTATGATTAATCCCCGGTCGAACCGACCTATTCATGATAGAATGGAAGCAGATCTACAGTACTGGTCCTACGTCTAGTGGAGGAAAATATCCGCAGTATGACTCTACCACCAACAAATTGTAAAAATCTATCATCTGTGAGGGTATGATTAATCCCCGGTCGAACCGACCTATTCATGATAGAATGGAAGCAGATCTACAGTACTGGTCCTACGTCTAGTGGAGGAAAATATCCGCAGTATGACTCTACCACTAACAAATTGCAAAAATCTATCATCTGTGAGGGTATGATTAATCCCCGGTCGAACCGACCTATTCATGATAGAATGGAAGCAGATCTACAGTACTGGTCCTACGTCTAGTGGAGGAAAATATCCGCAGTATGACTCTACCACTAACAAATTGCAAAAATCTATAAACTGTGAGGGTATGATTAATCCCTGGTCGAGCCGACCCATTCATGATAGAGTGAACGCAGTTTACAGGACTGTTCCTACGCCTTGTGGGGGAGTATATCAGCAGTATGACTATACCACTAACAAATTGTAAAAATATATCATCTGTGAGGGTATGATTAATCCCCGGTCGAGCCGACCCATTCATGATAGAGTGAACGCAGTTTACAGGACTGTTCCTACGCCTAGTGGGGGAATATATCAGCAGTATGACTATACCACTAACAAATTGTAAAAATCTATCATCTACACATAGGTATAGAAAGGAACGATCTAGTCCCCTCCTGTTTACTATTCACTATACGATATACGACAGCGTTGTATATTGTAGCCATTTCACTTTGGTATTCTGTGAGGGCGTGTCCTTTCTAGTCGAGCCGAAAAATTCAAACTGAAAATTTGAGCACTTAATGTATATCGAGCAAGGGGTAGACTATGCGCGTCGAAACTAGTCAACTAGGCAACGATCACGTATTTGTGACCTGGAGATGCAATTTATAAGCGAACTTTATGTCCCTGTTGTAACTTTGTTAAACAAACCATAGGGTTATACAGGTTGCTCTTAAAGTAGACACTAGATAATGAACTGTCGGATTATATAGTGCGGCAACTGTAACAATTTTTGTGTGTTAAATGATGTAGTGTTTACAGTATGCAACTATAAACTTTATCCACAGTTAAAACTACCATGAATAACCCAATAACAGTATGTAATGATGATATAAGTAACAAAGGGCTTCTAAAAATTGCTTAATATTCAACTTTGTTTCTTAGTTTACTGGCCATATTTCCAGTAATTTCTAAAGTGTTAAAGTACTATTTTAGTTTCGGTCGGATAATATTAAATTGCCCGTTCCCGAAACCATCCTATTAGAAAGGAGAACGGTACTTAGGAACGGCCTCACTTTCTGTTAGCTTTTCGGGTAATAGTGCGCATTTTACTATATGTTGTATACTTTATATTTTATTCGTTTTTTACACAATTTTTTTACACAAAGAATTATATGTGTACATACACATCAAGTTATGTAACTGCAGTGGTGACAAAATAAATAAACTCGTATTTACTGTAATAAAATTGTAGCAAGGTATATTCTATCTATTGGGAGATTTGGGCTGTAGGCATGTTTAGATACATTCTGAATTGATATTGATAACATCGTGATTTAATTGATATACCATAGCGCTAAAAGAACCAGATAGTAAGCTACTTTATTATCCATAAAATATTTATATAATACACGGAATATTTATTTAAATATATAGAATTTTGCATTATTTAACTTGAATAGGAAAATGTATATAATAATATAGAAGCCAAAATTATTTATTTTAAAATAAATTTTGTCTGTTTATCCTAAACACCGCACGTAAAAATCGCTTGACGGATTTCACTATAATGTTGAAATATTATTTCTTTATATTGCAGCCGTTATATTGAAAACTGGTAACTTACTTTAGCAGAAATTCTTCGTCTAGCTTGGTGTTATTGGATCACATATTGTGTCACTAATATGATGGCGATATCTATGACACACAGATAGTTGTTATGTTACAAGTTTCAGAGTCAGTATTGTCAGTCAGTTTGTTGCCCAATAATCAGACGTCTACCGCTCAGGTTACTATAGTCGACGCATTATGAAGGCTTCGGGTCATAAATCATATTTATCTGTCTGTCTCGCTCGCACTTACAGGTCTTATGGAGAGGTGTAGTCATGTGGGTAAGAATTGTAGAGGTGCATTATGATAACGGGATAGGTACGATCGGTATGCTAAATTATGTTAAGTATTAATAGGAATAATTTTTCACTATCTGAAAATAAAAGTTTTTAATATGTAAGATAAAATTGTTGTAATCATAGAGAAACTGTATAGATCGTAATGTGGCCCTGAAAAGGGCCGTTTTTATCTTTTCTAGGGATATTTCTTAGTTCTTCAAAACTTCTCATTACATTCACCACGTTAGAAAATAAATTCTCCATTGTGGGTATTGCGTAACGTAATGTAATGAGTGTCATAACAAAAAATCTTATATTTATAGAAAAACAACAACCCTTACTCGTAAAACGAATCAGGAGTCAGAGTGCTAATGAAGGTCACGATGACGCATCGACCCCGCGTGCGCAGGTAGCTAAGTATCGATAACGGGTTGCATTGCGCGCACATTCCTACTGTCAGTGACATTTATTGCCCGACGACTCAGTTTAAAATGCGTCGACTATAATAGTAACTATAATATACTAGTGGTAAATGTCTATTAAACCTCATGAATAGTTAGTAATTAGACCAATATCTGCACTATGCATCATTATCATAACGTTATTACTAAAGAGAGTTAAGCGCAATGTGCAGTTACCACTTTAACTTAACCATAAAACTAAGTTACATACATCATACATTTAATAAATTTTCTTTGCATACAAGTTGATTGGGGTAAGGTAAACTGGGTTAAATTGTAAATTCCTCTTTTATTCCTGCTTAATTCCTGCTGCTAATTGTGCATTAACTTCTCGAAAAACTAATTTCGATCAAAACCAGTTGCTAAAGATTTTTCAGGGTTATATAATATGTACAAATAATCGTATTAAATATATAATGATCAAAAATCCTACTGACCATGTCTAAGCAGAAAATGAATGAAGAATGAGTTATCTGAAGCTGTTCCTACCAAAATGAAAAAAGGTTAAAGACGATATAACTCATATCTTCTATATGTACACATTGTAACACTAACTCTGCAACAAAAGTAACACTGATCATCTTAAGAGAGCAAATAACCAATCACAAATTTATTTATACACAAATATAATTAAATATAAAATCTAGGCTTAAAAAATCATAAAAATACATGACAGATTTATGAATATGATCAAAATTTATATTAGGATCATGTGGAAACATTATTAACTCACCAATATAAATAAAAAACATAACATTTAAGTACCCTTTTTAATCTTAAAACACCTTTTCCCTAATAATAATTTATGTTTAATTAAAGAACAATTATAGATGATGTTTATATAATAAATAGTCTCTTTGAAGAACAGAACAAACCCACTGTTCTTTGTTCTGTAATAGCGTCGCAAAACCATTTAATGCACTCATAGTGTGTGTTAGTAGGGATGCGACTGAAATATATATGAATTGTAAAATAAATTATACAATACATTATAATACATTATACTAAGACCAAGCATCCTGATAAACAGAAAAATAAATTGAATTTCAATTTTGGAACTAAAACAGGAGTTGATCGACATTTTGAAATCAACTTGCGTAGAGTTTACACTATTTGGAAGTTACGAAACGAAGAGGGATTGAAAACGGAAAGGCAGATAAACTATATATATATATATATATATATATATTTATTAATTGTATGTATCATCGTATCATCACGGTTTATTTTGATATGCATGCAAATAAACAGAGTTCCTCTCAATAGAACTCATACAATACATGAGTATTTTGTAGTTAAAATAAAATGTTGACTTCCTTTCATTTCTGTAAGCCGTCGTTATAAATAAAAAAATCATAAGGAATTTTTGTATTAAGATTTAAAGGAAACTGGCGAGCCGTCCAGCAGAGTCATTAATGGCTTGGTTTTACTACTGCATTTACTGCACGAATATTTGGTATCTGTGTGTTATAATTCAAACGTCTTTTATTTTTAAAAGCATAGTCCGACGTTTATTGCCTTAAAAGAACTTGTAGAAAAGTTATTTTACTAAAGAACCAGTACAGAATTGCTGTTAAGTGGCCATGCGGTCATTGAATGCAACAATGTGTGCAGAACTTAAATAAATACGTATTAATTTTAAGTGTAAATTTCACTTAATTTTCGAGCAGGGAAATAGAATATTTTTTTATACATCAAAGTTTTAAATCATTATGTAATTGGAAACTTAAAAGTTTATGAACAATTCGAAAATATTTTTTTGTTACTTCCTCACTATTGACGAGGATAATGATCTCCTGGTCGATTTAACGTACGACTACTGCTAATTCACTCAAGTATAGGTTGTACTAAGTAATTGAAAAAAACAGACAACATATCTGGAATAGTAAATTCCGATTTACTTTCTTGCAGCAGTGTTATAAATGTTACAATTCATTGTAGTATATACCTATAAATAAATAAAAAGATATGTGTCAAAATTCTACTATGGGTTACGGGATTAACTGTGGACACGTATTTCATCGTCTAATTTAATAAAAAAGGAACTTTACCAATATTATTATTGGCATAGGATTCAAATTACGTCGTAATGTTAGTGTAGTGTATGAAGCGTAATATGCATGTTCTAACTCGTAAGTTACAGCTGGTTTGTATTAATGTGCATTATTTTTTGGGGTGAACGCAAAAACAAAACACACACATACAATTATGTATGATGATATAGAAATAAACCTAAGAGTTTTAAGTAAATATTATGGGCTTATTATGAGTTTTTGTTACGCCTTTAAGAAAATCGACTATAGAGAGTCGGAAAAGGTTTTTTGTATTAATTATCATTAATTTACAAAAAGGTAAGAAGTTATAAGTAATTTGTCATAATTTCGCGTAATAGATACATGTTAACCATTGATATACTAAACTCAAGATTTCATATAAGACCGCATAAAAGATTTTTTAGTAATACAAATTTTGACTAAAAATTTATCTTGCTAAAAAAACACCATATATTCAATATGGTGACCCAATTATGATATGAATGATCACCATTAAGGTATCATGAGAAAGTTATTGTGGCAATTCTTTGCGACTTTAAATTATAGTATTAAGAGCGACAAACGAGCATACAGTTCACCTGATGTTAAGTTATAACTGTGGCCTATGAGGTACATATATTCGTACATCTATCCTCAATAAAGAATCAAGATTCACGTGCGTTATCGATCTAACACCATGTACCATGTGTCTCGGATACCTATGTACAAAACACAGCAGCGTTGTGCTACTAATTCTGCCAATCCATTATCACATACTGTGATCAGTTCAAATTTAGTACTCGGATCCGAACGAACTATGTTCTACAATTAAATTCCTGGATAAAACCTTGCCATCCATAGTTGATTCGAATGCTTCGCCGATCAAAGAGGTTTTCTTTTATGTGATTAATAGTGCAAATATATACCTAATAAAAAAAACTTAAGATATTGTTCCAAAGCGGATATTCCTTAATTCATAATGGCATTGAATATGTTAAAATTATCCGAAGGGACCGATTGGTGACAATAATCGTAGTATCTAGACTCGTAACTATGAGCTGCTGCCATCTTTTACTTTTTTGGCAGATGAATATTACTGACCAAATAAATATATTAAGCTTGGTTGTGGTTAGAATATCTCACTGGGGGATTGTTGGTCTTGGGTTCGATTCACACATTATCGATTTTGGCTCTATATACAGAGCCAAATGTCCCATATCGTAGACGGTACATCACAGCTTTCCACCGATTTATTGTTACGTATTAATTATTATGTTGAAATAAGGGCGACGCGTGAATGCCGCTCTGCTTAAAATGTGCCCTATAACATCGAAGGACGGTTCAGATGCAGTATCAACGACACGGAACATTCACACAACACACACAGATTCGGAATTCAACGATTTGAGATACATGAACTTTATTGGCTGGTAATTGAACCGGGGACTCGCTAAGCGGCATTGAGGTACGCTAACAAACGCACTACGTGGCCATTATCAGTTGAAAAAAGTAAAAGGGTTTGATTCTGCTGCCGAATATGCGTCATAAATGTTAGTTTGATTTCATACTCCAAGAACCGAAATACTAACTAATTAATCATGAAACTCCTTGATACAAGCTAGTTTCCTAGATAAAGAATGCGATATCTTATAAACTTGCCTTTCCCAGATCTAATTTTTGACTTTGTTTAATATTCTAAATATATTAAACACTTGAAATATTTAAAAAAAGCGAGACATTGCATTACCAATAAAGCGCAAGACGGTAATATGAAGTGGGATTGAAACAGTATCGTACATTAATAATATATCTTGTACTTCTGATAAAAAAAGTAGCCTCTTACTTTTAATACATTTTACGGAAAGTCTGTGATCTTTCCTTTTTATAGAAAAAAGTCCAGAGGATCTTTTCCATTTACATAAAGTATCATTTGCATTATAGACGATAAAAGCTTAAATTTATTGTCTATAAAACAAAGCTTTTTTTCTACATATGTATATAGTTTGTAGCTTTTCTTAAAAGTGTATAAATTATAAAATAAACGCGAAGTATAGTGACGATATATAAATAAATAAGAACAAGTTTATCCTCTGGTTGGATATTCATCAAGCAATCAACAAAATAATATTAAAAATCCACACTATTTTTTAATATAATAAATAAGTAATATACTTCTAATGTAAAATATTTATTTATTTATTTGAAAAAAAATCATATCTTGTGTATTCTGCGTCACGCAATTCAAAACGTTGTTTGAACATAAAATAAAGCAAAGAGCAAAACGAAACTTTATTAAAAATACTAAACAAGAACTTTAATCGAAATAAACATATATTCAATATAAATTAATGGCAAATGGCGTCAAAGATAAGAGAGTAATTTTCTAATTCTTAATAAGCATATTAACAGTTAATTAATAAGTTTGATAGCTACTCTCTAATAGTAATATTTTTTTACCCTTTAAAACCCCTACATAAGTTTACATTTATTTTTATTATAATACTTACAGATCTTACAATTCTTAGATCTTGTTATATACTCGTATTATTTTCAAATATTACGAACAAGGACACTAATACACAGGCATTATCACCAACAACATAATTTACTAAATTCAGCCACATGCTAATTATTTATATTTATATTATTCCATTATCTTTGCAAACATGAAGCACTATTAACATTAAAACACAATACAATAACAGATTTATTAATACTAATTAATGACAGAATAAAATATAAATATATCATATAAAAAAAAACTACGGGTGTCACACGAAATTTGCGATTTGTTATAGCTAGGGTGTAAGCTTGTGCTTCGAGCACGAGCGTCGAGCGGACTGGACATGCAAACGGCTGCCCGCATGACGCATGCGTATTGGTCATTTTAACTCTCATATATCACATCACTACATCTCACTCTTCGCAGATCGTACTTCTTGCGATTTTCCTCTACTATGATGATTGTACCTATATTTATTTAACTGGGCACTCAATTAAGCTTTATTGACTGACTACATGATTTACAGCATAATTTTTTTTAGCCCTAATATACTTTAATAGCAGCGAAGTAATACATGGTTGAATGAATCTTTTTTGAAAACTTATATATTGAAAAATGTATGTGTTTAAACAAAAATTGTAAAAGCACGCGCAAGCATAGGCTAAATGTTCGATAACAAAATGAACAAAATGAAAGAAATAAGTACCGGAGGTGCAATCGGTTTTGGCAAACTGCCCTTATGACTAGTTACATCAATACCGTGTACGCGCTATATTAAGGAAACCAAGGAATATGTTAAATAAAAAAGTGATATTAAACCAGAAATTTATATAATTTTACTAATATGTAACAGTTTGTATGTTTGTTACTCAATCACGCAAAAACTCCTGAACGGATATGGATGAAATTTAGCAGACAGTTAGTTTATAATCTGAATTTTTATTAACCCATAGAATACATTTTATCTCGGTAAATTAAATAGTTTAATGACTGTTACCAATCATTATCTGCGTCTGCGTAGATTTCAGAATTGGGTCCAGAGAGAAATGAAAACTGTGTGAGACGACATTGTATGTTTTATTATTTTCCGTCAGTACGTGTAGGTTTTGTGCACTTGATACTCTTGAGTAACCAACATCAGTCAGTTTTGAATATGTTAGAAGCAAGGACCAAAATTTACACGAACCGGCGGATAATAATACATCATACAATGTCGCCTCCCACAATTTTCATTTCTCTCTGTACCCAATTCTGAAGTTCACACACACGAATTCGCAGGCAGATGCAATGAACGTAATAAAACTATTTAAGTTGCCTTAATCTATCTTCTTGTATAATATAACATAAATATTATACACTTATCTTCTCTTAAAAGAAAGTATGAACTAATTTCCACAGCTTGAGTACTGCTTACTACGAACTAGCAAATGTAGGCACAGAAAACAAGCGTAACTAATATAGCTTAGCCTTGCTGTTTCAGCTCCAGGTCACCCTTAATATTATTAAAATTGGCAACATTAAATCACACATTTATCGATGAAAGTAAAACAAATTCAAATTCGTTTATAATAAATCTGAAAACGAATAGTAAGAAGTGTTTTGTTTAATTTGGGAAAGCACGTATCCCTCTCCTTGATGCATATATAATAATTCTTTTGACGTTAAGTTTTCGATAACAGATGTTATTTTTATTTTTATTTTGCATGCGGATTTAAATTTAAAATGCGTAAATAATTTTCAAAAAGGGAATTTAAAAAAAAAATTATAATCTTTTATAAATAAGATTTCATACATTCATGGGGAGGCATGCGCAAAGACGGGGCTTGCATATATGTCATTATGGGTCGAATGCACGCTTTGTATAGTGTAATTTTATTACGCAGGGACATTTTGCTATTTTTATTGAGTAACGGGTGCAAACGACCTAGGGCGATGCTGCTCGATTCCGTACGCGGTTGATATGCGGACCGAAGGTGAGTCTTTCATCTAAAGTATTTGACTGTCTTTTCCAACTCTATAGTTGGGAGATGAGGCGTTTTGTTGCACTATTGGTGGGGTCGATCCTCAATTTCTCGAAACCATTTCCTTAAGGTGTTGGCTGCGGATTGGAGGCGTTAAGAAATAGCATCTGGTTTGAATCCAGACACGTAGAGGCCGGTGTCATCAGCGAAAAGGGCTAGATTCTTCACCGCGAGTGAATACCGCGGTATGTCTAGCCATGTGGTAGTCCGGTACAAATGGGGTGAAACTCGCAACGCGTTCCCTCGACGCGGTAAAGAAAGATTAGATTTCGTAGAAAGTCTCGTATGATAAGTACGAGTCCAGATCGAGTCATATAGTTTGTATATGAGTCCGTTGTGCCAAATCTTGACAAAAGCTTTCGCCACGTCGAGGAAAAGTGCCCCTGTTTGGTAGCCCTGAAGAAATTTACTGAGAATGTGATCCGTGATGCGGTGCACTTGATGTGTGCATGAGTGTTGGGTGCGAAACCCGAACTGCTCATTGATTGGTAGCCCTCGAGACAGCATGCAGTCCTTGAGGCGGGCGAGGATGAGCCTTTCATATACCTTACCCAAGACTTTGAGTAGGCTTATGGGTCGATAGGCTGATGAATCGGTTGGGTGTTTCGAGGGCTTAAGAATACCTATGACGTCAGCTTCGCGTTGTAGATTAACACCAGTAGGTATAATATAGACATGGGTAGGAGTTTTATCACCTTGTTGATGATGCCATCGGGGCCGGGAGCCTTGCGTGGTCGCAGGTTTTTTAATTATAGACTCAACTTCAATGCATGTAACTTGAGTAACGGAATCGCGAGGTGGTTCCTTGGTCCTCCGTTCGACTTCGCTGTCAACCATTGCAAGGTGAGCGGCGTCGATCGTTAGGGTGCTCGGTGAACATTGGAGCTCGAGATTGTCAGCCAGACATTCGTCTAAGAAGGTTTATTGGGACGCGCTAAGGGAGGCATTGTTTGGGTGGTGCCTTTTTTAGGGACTTGGAAAGTCCTCAAGTGTGCAAGGCAAGCGGCAAGATCAGACGGTTCGATGTTGGATGGGTGTTTATCCCACCGATCGTCCCTGTACTGGACTATGCGTGATCGAACTTCAGGCTGAAGGGTACGTAGCACCAGCCGATTACTTTCAGTGGGATATAAGTCTTGGGCACGAGTCACCGTATTCTTGCGTCTCATTCACGTCGGACTGTCTACTCTGTTTTGCGCAAGTCTTAATAAGAATACTATATCAGCTATGTTTCGTCTTTCTGCCAGTGGTAACAAGTGGTGTATTTTACATTTTGATTCATAATTATTGCGTTTCGTTCCACATTTAAATTCTAAAAATTTTAAAAACCGTTTTTGAATGGCCTCTAATCTAATTATATAAATATCGTAGCAAGGATTCCAAAGTTGCGATGAGTACTCAAGAAGACTACGCACATACGAGCAATAAAGTACTTTTATGGATTTATTTTTTTTAAAATTCCTTATTATGAACCCGAGTTGGTCGATTAAAAAATGAGAAGCTGTAGCATTAAGTTGCTTAAAAATTATTTTTTCAAAAACTTTTGCAATTAAGCATAATTTAGAAATAGGTCGATAATTTTTACATTATTTTTGTTACCGTTTTTATGAATAGGTGTAAAAAATGCAGATTTCCTAATGTTTAGCATATATCCTTCTTTTGTCAATCTTTTAAATAATATACAAATTGTTTCTAACAGGCTATCCTATAGCATATCCTATAATTAGTTGTGACGGGATGTTATCAGGTCCAGCACCTTAAGTCGGGTCCAATGTTTTTAGTAATCTTAATACTTCATTTGAATCAATCTCCTTATAACTAATATATTTCGAGATAATATATACTTTATCATACTTTGGTGTACCTTGAACGATGGTTGAAGATGGTAAAAAGGTGGACTGAAAGTACGAAGAAAATAAATTACAAATGTCTTCACCTGATTCAGCTACAATATTTTCGTAAATTATTTGGGAGGGTAAAGTGTGAGAAGACTTAGAGATAGATTTAAGATATGACCAAAATCTTTTAGGAGTATGAACAAGAGATTCTTCGGTTTGCTATATATACGCTTGAAAACATTCCTCCTCTAACCGTTTTGACCGATCTCTTAAAAACATAAAAGCAATCTTATCTTGTAAGTTGCCATATATCTTAATTTTTTTATGATATTTAACTTTTTCTTTTAGTACTTTTCTAAATGATGAACTATACCATACAGGATAATCTTTAGATCATGTAAATTTACGGGGTATGAACTTATCACGAGTTTCGTACAGTTTTGTATAGAAGAAATTCACGGCATCTTCCAATGGTTTCTCATTTAAACAAATATTCCATGGAATGTTTTCGAGAAACGATGTTATCTTATCATAATCCCCGGAAGCGTATAGACATTTTATTCTACCTTTTGTATTAAGTACATAGTTTGGTAAAACTTCAATTTCAATTAATAACGATTTGTGATGTTTGTCTTCAAGGATCAATGGATCGGCGCAAGAGGATACTGTTAGATTTTCTGTGGTTAAAATGTAATCTAAAATTCTGTTATTTACATTGCAACTATCGTTCATTTGAATTAAATTATTTTGCATCAACGTATGAAAAAAGTTAGTCTGGGCTTCACCAGTTAATCATAATGGTTCAAGAATATTATTCTGCTTACACCAGCCGATATTGGGAACAAAGGGATTAAAGTCTCCCATAATTATAAATTTATCGTTTGGACATGAACTTACTAAAGAGAATAATTTGTCAGAGAAATTGTTTAGTTGAGCTTGCAACGAACCGAAAACCCATATTTTCATCACATAGGTGTAGGGTACATATATGTAACTTATACGTGCTTATAGGGTAATCCAAAGGTCTTCGGCAGAAGAATGCCAGTCGGTGCGAGGAATAGCAGGGATGGACTTGCGCGTTACTAAAAGAACTCCACCTCCTTTAGTCTGTTTATAATCAAATAAAAATAAAAAATGATAAGTAATCGCGGTCGCTACGCCAAACCGTATACCTGTCATCAAAAAGCTCTTGGTCTTTAATCCCTTCACATAGACATGTCTCTGTTAGTGATGTAATGTCATAGTTATTTAGATTTAAGTTTCTCTTAATTATACTCGTTTTTGTGCGCAGCCCTCGAACATTCTGATAATAAACGTTAAGTTGGCGAGGCATTTTCACAGATATGACAATAACTGTTTAAAAATAAACTAATAATGTTAATATAAAATTCAAGCACGATTCGGTTTATGCAAAATCTAATAAATAATTGGATCAACTAGTTACCATTGCCTTTGGACAGTGATTTATCATAACCATAATGAAGGAATAGCATCTAGGTGCGGTGATGTGGCTTCCCTCATGTCGTTCCTGTGTCGATGCTAGTCTACTATGGTTTTGGTAGAAGGTGAAGTTGGGGCTGAGGGCCCTAACCGAAGAACCACGGGACGATGTTCGGAAACGAGCTCAAGGATTACCTCTATCCCTTGTAAGGCGAGGTTGATGTACTTGCAGATATCAAGCACATCCGGCTCGTGACCCAGTGTGTATGGAAAGTGGGTAGGCGTAGAGAGCGCTACGACATCGAAGTCGAGTGCGTCGCTAAGCGAGTCTAAGGTCGACCCCCGGGGGTTGATTTTAGCTGCACCGAGTGTGCTTGCTATTGAAATCTCCTTCTAAAATGACTGAGTTGTCAAGGGACAGGAGTGCCACGAAGTTGCTTCGTAAAATTTGAGAGTCCAGTCTGCAAGGGAGGTAGACGGATGCGATTGTGA
The DNA here is from genome assembly GCA_029286865.1 of Teinopalpus imperialis. Classification (NCBI taxonomy): domain Eukaryota; kingdom Metazoa; phylum Arthropoda; class Insecta; order Lepidoptera; family Papilionidae; genus Teinopalpus; species Teinopalpus imperialis. The sequence goes on from JAGSMU010000021.1 coordinate 5,732,870, forward strand.
TAGGGGCGAGGCCGGTCATAGCTAGCTGACAAACCGAGGCTTCTAGGATAGTGAGGGTTGGCGTGTCGACGGGCACGCAGTGCAAGGACTTTTTATATTAGATAAGAGTTCCGCCGTTAGCGCCGGAAGTCCTATCATTCCTAATGTTATAGTTTGCAATGTTGGAACTGCGAGTATGCGGTTTGAGGAATGTCTCTTGCACTAGGAGCACGTCGATTTGGTGATCGCGAACGAAATTGAAGAATTCGTCGCGTTGATTTTTTAAACCGTTCGCGTTAAAAAATGCGACGTTGAGGGATCGCGGTTTTGCTCTGCTCTGCTTGACAATCGCAGACAATACGTGGTGGTAGCGCATTGTGGCGGCAATCCTGACTTCTGGTTTGCCATTCGAGTGCCTTTGCAAGAGCTAAGACGTCGGCGCCGTTGAAGACGGCGGCGAAGCGACGCACAAGGTCGAGGTCGCTTTAGTTAACTGGCCGACAGGCTGGCGTCGCGGGCTGCTCCACAGGTTGAGCGAGGGTTGGTACGCTGACCGGTGATGCCATACGCGGCGAAAAGGTCAACGTAAATTAAGCGAAATGAAGGGGCATTTCCTTTTTTTCGTGCTGATGGCTCCTGTTTGCCCGAGGTCTTTTACAGTTTCACTGGGTTGAGAGGTGACCGAGCGCACAAGGATACAGCACAAGGGCTCCCGAAAGGGAGCTTCGGCTTGGACCGTTACTCTGTTGCGCGAGAGCAACTGATTCCCGAGTGCCCGAGAGTCTCTCTCGACTGATTCCCGAGTGCCCGAGAGTCTCTCTCGACTGATTCCCAAGTGCCCGAGAGTCTGACTCGATCCATTGCTTCTGATTATGGAAACTCTAAATAAATATCTTTATAATTATTGACTAACTGTACCACCAGAATGCGTAGACGATGGAGAACAAGTGGCCCAAGAAAATCCCGTGACTATTCTATCGATATTGACTGGTGAGATCCGGCCTGTGACATGGCGGTATCGCGAATAATTTTGTTCTTTGCGACGCCCTCGCCGTCGGCGAAGTGTCAAGGTGTATCATTATCATTGTGTAGTGTTTTATAGAAGGCTTTGGCCCTGGTCCCTGATGAAGGGACAACGTGCGAGACTTCTCGGAGTATACCTACTGGCATTATATATTTAAGAAGTCCTTAGCACATAGAAATACTAAAAAAATTATAACAAAATAAAATTATTACATTTCTGCATTACTTAAATAATTAAAGTTCTTCTGCAAAATTTAATATTTTACCATTTCAATATCTTTTTCAAGTACGTATTAGTAACTATTTTGCCTTGATGTGTAGGCTGACAAATCGACAAATGCTAAGCATTAATCGATATTTCAGATAACACTTGGTTGGAAATGCTACCATTTCACGTAATGGTTGGATACATCATGATGTGGCCCATTCTACAATACTGCTACGACATACATATGATGATGGCATTATGTAGGTACTTAACATCAAACGCAAACAACATAAGTTAGAACATAATGTGCAGAAACTTTACCGAAGCTACTTCCGCTATTGCTATTGTGGTATTGACGATCAATACTAATAAAAGTTGTAAAACATGTTGACAATATGTGTATAGAAAATATCATAAAATAAATTTTATTATGCCGCTCTACGTTAAGGTTCTGAATCTTTAACCTTATTTTCATCAGTTGTTCCCTCAATAGTATCATTTAATTTTATATATATATATATATATATATATATATATATATATATATATATATATATATTTATAACTCCTACTGTTCTAACTCCTGTTTAATGTCGTTGTTTTGTATCAAGAGGCATTACACACACGTAGAAGTTCTAATATCTTCTAATACGTTGGAAGTAAAATACAAGTTTATTACTTTAATCGAAAAGAACGTTGCAAGGTTCAAGAAACAGCGAGGACAAGTGATCATCAGTCCGCCGAGAAAAATACCGATTATGGCTAGTACAGGTCAAAGGGAGTGAAATGTGAAGAAGATATGCAAGTATGACTTTTGTCCGTAAACACCATTTTGTATTTATTGACAGTAACTTCACCCCCATAAAGCAGATATGTTCTACAATCGTGTGAATTATATTAAACTGTGATAAATTGTAAGCCATTTGTGATGTAAGCATATGGAAGAGAGAATAGGCGCGTTAAGCGTTCAGGTTGCCCTTTTCTTTTTATTCTTTTTTCGACACTCGTTGTTATGTGTTAAACACTGTAGCTTAAAAGTCGTAGCACGAATGATTCACAGAGGGAAGGACGCCTTCAACTCCTTTTTTGTTAACGCTATATATTTTCTATTGTATACAATATATATGTATATATATATATACATATATATGCATTACTTCTCTAGAGGGGTATTCTAAAACACTACCTACTTCTTTTATTTATTTCTGCTTTCAGGTTTCCTCTATCACTTTAATACACTTATAAAACAGGTTTTTCATATTAAGAAAATATTTATTTTATCACGTACTTTTTAATGGATTAAAAATGGGCATCCGTTTATATACCTCCGCAGTTGTCGATACCCAGCTAATATTGCGCAATAGATAAACGTTTGGTTATCGCATTCTAAACGTCCTTAGACGCACATTGCTTTTATATATTCGAACCATTCTGCTATCTTATCTTATAATCGCTACATCAGATAAGGAACATATAAATGTGATGAACCCTATATATAACCTTAACTCTGTATCTATATATAACCCAAACCCTATATTTATTTTAGTTATTTTTATGGAGATTATCAATACATTTAGCGCAGTAAGATGGAATAACCATCGCCCCTTTCACAGTAATTGCCAGGCAAATATCTTGATATACGATGTTAGCTCAAAATTAATCTATTTATCTATTTAAATAAACTATTGTTAATTGATATTAAAAACACAATTTTACTGATGTAAATAAATAATAATAATATATCTCAGACATGCAAATTCTAAAATGCCCAGGTATGTACTCGTAGATACGGGCTAAGTCTTCGAAGGTTTGCTAACAATACACAAGTGAATCGATTAAAAAATGTATTGTTAACACATATATTACAATTATAAAAATAAATGAAAAAAATAGACCCGGCGATTTTCTTTCTGTTTCTTTTAGTTCTGTGGCATTCTTTTCCGAACCAGAAGCAGTATTTTGACAATCAATAAGTGTAATACTTTAATATTAAATAAAAGTTTCATTTTTAATTACTAGTGGTACTGAACTGTTAACAAGGCGATGGTGATAGAAACCAAATAAGCGTTTATTTATTAAATTGTTTTACTTGTCTGTGCAACTTACTTAATTCTAATGTCTGTAGACCAAACGTACGATATCTGTTACGAACAGTGTTGGGGTCAGTAATGGGATTTTTTCTTATACAAATTAAGACAAGAAAATGTAGATTTAATATGGATCTATGCAAAGTTTGCGGGAATTCGATGGATGCAAGTGGCCCAGGATCGTGCTCTAATCTATAGGGAGGCCTATATTTTCCAGAGGACTATTGACAGATACTAATAATGATTATATTTAAAATAAAGATAAATATATTTCTAAATAGCACAAGTTACATATTATAGAGAACAACATGTCTTAATTTTTTATTGATTAAATACAGTAAAATTAATATGATAGCCTTTTTATTTATTTTCCTTGTACATGGGGAATTGCCTACGCATACCCACCCCTGCGGGGGCAAGGAACGGTTATGTCGGACTCGCACCGACTAAAACCCCATGGTGTTCCACCATCATTGCGTTTGGTGGGTTCACGGGAACGCACTCAAAGCGGCCCACCTTGCCTGGAGGGGTGGAGGGGAGGACCACCCCCTCTCCACCCCTCCAGGCAAGGCGCGCCGGAACACGGTCGCACCTTCCTACTCGGCCTCCTCTGTAGATGGGAAGCGGACTCCACTAAGTCCGCCTCCCAGAGGCCATGGGGGTCAGGAAAGCAGTAAGCAATCCCAGCCCCCTGCGGTGGACAGGGAGACGAAATACCGACACACCTTTTCCCGCGACCCCACCTCAGCCGCATCATGCGATGCGACCCCCGCTTGAGTCGCAGAGGATAGGGAGAGTGGCAACGAAACACGCGACACGTCTCTCCCTCCACGACACTGCCTCGGCTGCTGAGGGCGGGGAAGACGGCCTCGCTCCGTCACTTCCGCCCCCAGCAGTCCACCGACACGCTTTCGATGCGAGCTCTTTACGAGCGCACCCGGAGCGGCCTCTTCGGGCCGCCCTCAGAGCGACTTAGGCCGGCCGTTTAGGTTCCTCTTTGCTTCACCTTGGGTGACCAAGCCACGATTACTAAGCCCCCCCCCCCCGCCACGGTAAGGCTAGAACCCTTCGGGGGGGAATATGATAGTCTAAAGTACTTATCAACTGTTTTTTGATTAACCTATACATTCCCATTTGTCGAGCAAACTTTCTACTGATAAGTCTGAATGTTATTATATTAGTAATGCATATTAATTACACATATTTTTTTTAGTCAATTAGTCTATAATTTGTCTTGTGAGTATAATTTGTACTCTTTCTTAATACAATGAAGTCTTTATACCCTAAATGTAATAGAGAAATGAGAAACAGTTTTCAAACAACAATTTTAAGCGGCTTAGTACATTCTCGGATCCATTATATTAAATGCTGAGAAACATTTTTGTATACTAAGACAAATTATATATTTTAATTGTAATTATCATTATATATTAAGACAAATTATAGTATATAAGATGGAGGGACGCGGCAACATAAGTTGTTTTAGATCCTGCCTACTATAATCAAACCTGATATTTCAACATATACATATTTGCATCTAGGAACATTTACCAGCCAGTATAATACACAAAAAAAAATATTTATATATATTAGGGGTGACCAAGGAACAAATAGTTCACCTGATGGTAAATGATCACTGCTGCTCTTGATATCATAGGCCTTAGGATTCTCCAGTTATATTTAAATTACGATATTAATTATTGATAATTTTCGAATAAAAATTGTCCAAACTGTTGAAAATAACGTGGAAATCATAAATCACCAATTTTTAATAACATTCGTTTTTACCAAATGATAGAGATTTTTGCATGGACGTAATGTCATTAAAAAATACTGTTTATCCCTAAGATTATTTACAATATTATCAAAAAGTGTCGAAAAGGTAATAACTTATAAATATTATAGTCTAAATGAAATAAGACAATGATTTCTGTCTACGACATCATTATATATAGTGAAATATATGAACATGGGAGTTTAAATATAAGCATTATTTTTCATGGATGAGCCCTGTATAAGATGCTTAAAAAAAATATTTTTCCTTAGTGATCATTATTATATCAGTGGTACATTATTTTTTTTAAAAATGGTGACCCTGTACAAATATGGCGATTTGAAGTTTCACCTTCGAGCACATAGATGGCGCTAGTTGTATTTTAAAACACGATATCGTTTGACTGCGTCAGATAATATTTCGTTCTTCGGTGATCACTTACATAGCGATTTGAGTTTCTCATTCGAGAACATAGGTGGCTCTAGTTGTATTTTAAAACACGATATCTTTCGAGTGCGTCAGACAATACTAGGGTCCTGTGAAGCGTTTTGTTCTTCGGTCATTGCTAAAAGTTGGGGCACTGTAAGTGGAAACTATTTTTTACTAAAGCTGTCCACACTTGAATGTGTTGGATGGTTAATTTTTTTCAGACAGTGAAGTAAATGTTCAATATATACAATTATCATATGTGGTGACTTAATTTAACAGTCCCATTCGTCAGTAAATAGTATCTGCATTATGATTCTTTCTATAACGAGGATATGAATGTTGGTGTCATTGGTGGAATGAATCCAATGCGACCAACCCTCGTAAGTGATGCCCAAATTAAACCTACAGATGCATAACACTAAGTATCGGTGGCAGCCTCCGGTGGCAAGTTCAGCGGTAGTCATGGGCTGAGATAGTACTGATGATCTATACACTTTGAGCTGAGATATACCGGCTTCTGTTTAAAAATAAATGCGTATATAAATTCCGCCGATGTATATATATATATAGGCCTTTTTAAAAAATGTACCTTTAAAACGGTGAATTAGGGGTCGAAGCTTGTACGGGAAGTTCGTCACTGATGAAGGAATAACAATAAAATTCAATATGTATATGCTTCTTTTATAAAGTTTATGAAAAAATATTATAAATTAGTTTACATCTGAGCTCTATAGATGGTGTTATGCACAGTTTCTGAATCGCGCTATGGTTTCGTTACGCGTCTGTTGGCTGTTTTTTACTATTCAAACTACGTGCCGTCAGATTAGGGTACGGTCTGCAAAACTTCAAGTTGTAGGTTTGAACCTACAGTTCAACTATGGTCGTGAATTATTTCCTAGCACAAGCATTTTCAGCTTACTTGGAGTGGTTAACTGGAATGTTGGTAATGTTAAAAACATTGCTAATATTCTTTTATTTAAAAAAATATATTACTTATGTCTACGCATGTGAAGCTGCGGGTAACAGTTAGTAGTATATATGTTTTTTAATCACAGGATTACCGAGCCAGGCATCTGATTCCCTGAGCCTAGACGAGAACCTTCACGTCTTGCGGCATATACACGGGAAGTACGCGAACATAGACAAGGAGGGAGGGTATGATTTTTTTGTTTATTATCCTTTTCTTACAAAATACCCAACTCTCAGGTTGTGACCACGTTGTAACTATTATCCTGCATATGAACTGGTAACCGCCACACCGGAACATATATACGGTATGTTTATCGAGGTCGTGATCCGTTTCCGGTGTTTCTTTTTATATACATCAGATCTTTAAATACCCCCAGGCATATATCATATTAATACATAATATCTTGGAAGATGATGATAAACGAAGAGTTTTCATATGGAACATGTCAAGCATGAAAACGGCTTTGATTAAAATTTATCTAAACAATAAAAGCCGGCAACGCATTTGTGACTCCTCTGGTGTTGCAGATGTTCATGGGCGGTGGCGATAACTTACCATCGGATGGATTGGGTGCTCGTTTGCCGCATATACTAAAAAAAAAAAACCACTGGTAGCTAATAATTAGCTTAAATATATAAATATTATTATAATTTATTTTTGTAAATTCTTACGTATAAGCAATATGTTACCGTAAATATATTATGAGGTGGCCGTAAATATGCCTATTTCTTTAAAATTTTGGCTTAAGCGATAGAGGGAAGCGGACGACGAGTGAGTGAGTCGCCACTGTTTACGTGAATGATTTTGTCACTATAAAATATTCTGAGCAGTTGTTATGATCTGGTAATAACTAGAAGATATCGCCGTAGTCAAAATCGATCAGGAGATCTTTATCAGTTTGATTTATTGTCAGTTTTCATTTTCAGTTGGCATGTTCTTTGCTTTTTTCTTACGCTTCCTACGTCGTTTACGCGGGATATGTATTTTTCCCACCACAACGGATTTTTGGAACATATTTATCTATTAATTATTTTATAATTTGTGTAGAAGGAAATAGATGATGTCGCATCTATTTCTTTTTCTTGTACAATAAATTTCCTATCAAAGTTCATAAACACCACTATACTATAATCTATAATCCCCCCGCATGTATAGGTATTTAAATCTAGAACAAATGTTGCAGCAGTCATGTAGAGAGCTGGATGATAAGCATCTTCTTTGACAAGGAACTCTTTAGATTTTACAACTGTGAGGGGAAAATTAGAAAATACTACGTCAAGCGTTGTCAAATTGCTATTCAAAACGGTGTTATATTGGGAAAACTCATGAAACAACAAGAGGATAGGAGATCGGAAGCTGCCATTTGAATATCAACGGATCCCTTTCTTATCATTACAGGATCATCTGATGTCCACTCGATACATGGAAGATTAAAGTCTCCCGCAACAAGTATGTCTTCGTCAGGACATTTATTACGAATGAACGCAAGGACATTAATTAACTCCTTTGTTTTCGTTGGTATTTGTTGATTAGGGGAAAATATACCACGATAATCTGTATGTCACGCAGAGAGCCAGTATTTGTTGCTGGGATGGTTACCCATATACATTCAAGACTATTAAAATTTAATTCTGATCTTACGCGAGCTTCTAATTTTGACTTACATAAAATCATAACACCTCCCCAGTGACACCAATCACGACGGAATACGTCATAATTAGTATCATTAATTTCAGAGTCCAAAATACCCTCGCAAAGCCAAGTTTCCGAAACCATGACAATGTCAATACCAGACAGTAATAGATTATAATAAAATATAGTTGTTTTCGTCCGCCAACCCCTTACGTTTTGATATAACATATTTAGTTTCTTATTACCATCTTTATCCATTTTGAATTACTTTGTTGAGCAAATAAGCTATATGGGAGTTAACAGAGAAATCACGCCAAAAAGTAACTATGGGCCCGTTTTGTATCGAAATATTTTTATTGTATATTAAAACTTTGCGGAAAGTGCTATTTAATTGGTATTTATAAATAATACAAAGTTGGAGTGGTTAACTATAATTAAAAATTAATATATATATATATATATATATTTATATATATATATATATATACATATATATAAATAGATATATATAATATTTTTCAAAAAAATATTCATATTTTAATTTTTAACAGATTAGATACAGAAAAATACAACATTTTATTACTGATTTGAATCCATTTACTTAGGAAGGACCAGGTATATTGATAGCTAAAAACATATTATTATGATATCGCAAATGTACTGTCAATTTGAAATACGAGCACTTGTTTAATTTTATTGCAATATGAAATTTAATTATGCATCATTTTATATTGCAAATTAAAGCCGATATGACAAACTAGAATAGATAATTAAAACTGTATCATCATATTTTTACTAAATATTCCATGTGCCAGTGCTTCATCTTCATTGTACGTCATAAAAAAATTAAACAGGCAATTACAACAAAGTAACTATGACAGAAACAATATAAATTGTCGGTGAAAACTATTCGAGTTTCAACAATTGAGTTTTAATGTCTCGGGTAATGGACACAGCGTAAAATAGTTTTATATGGTATTATTGTACGGAAACACGTTCAGCTAGTAAACTTGACCTGTGTATACGTTTTGTCTTAGGAATACTTAAATATGCTCAAGTGTACAGACGCAATATACACAAACTAAAGTCAACTAAGTCTCGGTAAACTAAACTCGGTTGGACTTCTTTTTTAGTTTGTCCATAGTTTTTACTATAAAAAAAGTGAGATTTAAATCACATTGATAAAAAGATTCATTTTCCAATAAAATTCTTACGGTAATGTGCTGAAGTTACAGATGTATTTTACATTGTAAATTTACAACAGCATTATGTAATCTTTTATTTAATTGTAAAGTGTAAGTGTGAGTAGTTATTTTAAATGATATATTAAAGAGATAAGGTCCAGTGTATCTTTTATCTATCTGTATCTTTTTCTGTGTATGTTATGTATATGTACATTGAATTTGTAAACCTTTGTTTTAGTATTGTATCGGTACCTTTAGGGTTGTAAGCGCACAATTAACAAACAAAGACAAGGTACATTTCCCGCCGGCCGGCTTGCGCAGATTGTAGGGCTATTTATCTCCGCCCTAGTACGTGTCTACTCCAGCTGCTGTTAGTGCGACGATAAATGTGACCTGCACATTGCTACTACACCTTACAAATTTGAAAGCCTATGTTGTCTTTCCTTTTTTATTGCGGATTTCTCGAACCCAAAATACATACATATATATATATATATATAAATATATATATATATATATAACTAGTCTGACCATAAATACTGTAACATAAAAACTTTTCTGTTTTTCAAGTTAACTATTTTGATTTTTGATCACGTATCTTATTTTAATAACTTCTTTAGATTTTGAGCCATTTCACATATTTTTTCGTGTTTATTATGGTTACGTATGGTACGTTATCATATATCAAATTACGATATGGAATGGAGTGTTAAAGAAACGTTGGTTTCAAGCCAGCCTTGGGTAGTTCGTGCCTCGTGAGACGAAAGTCCACGGCATATTTTTAAAAAGTGTATTGCTGAGAGGTTTCACTACATGATCCAAGACTGATACACTTTAGCTGAAGTTTTCACTCCTTTTTCACAAAAATGTATTTTTGTGACTCTTTGATAAGACACGCCCCACCAAACCATCACTGACGCAGGATGATGATCTTTGTACCTTTCCAACCACTTGAGCAGCTTCTTTAGAATTGTGAGCGTACACTTTATCATTTTGCTTATTGTAGTGTTCTTCAATCGTGAATTTTTTTCATCGGTAAAGTGAATATTTCTGTGCCCTTCACCTGCGTATCGCCACAGAAGGCGTTTTGATCGATCCACTCTCTTTAATTAGGCAGTGAGCTTCAGGTCTTGTTTTAAAACACGCAACATAGTCCTAACAGGAATCTTCATTTTTCGCGATTAAATTTTTTGCATCCTAATGGGCTTTCGACGAATTCTGGCTTTAACAGTATTAACAGTCTTTGTATTTCTAACAGCACACGGCCGCCCCGATTTTTGTGGTGTTCGACAGAGGAAGAGGTGTTGTATCTGTTGATAGTACGATCTACGAACATTCCGCTGATACCAAGCTTTTGAAGTGTCTGGAATATGAACGACGGCTCCATACCCACTTTGTGCAAGGCGATCACTGTAATCAAAATTATTATATTATATAAAATTACTATATATATATATATATATATATATATATATATATATATATATATATATATATTGTGCATATAGGATTCCAGAATTTTGGACAGAAAAGGCAGAACAGATATCGGTCGAAAATGTTTAGGTAAAACAGGATTTGGATCTTTAGGTTAGGGATATTGACCAGAATCAAGAGAAAAATTAAGATATGGGTTATTGCCAAGAGAAGGTCATCTAAAATAGTAACAACCATAAATCTCACAAACTGACTAACAGGTGAAAAGTTAAAAACAGTAATAGGTGGGGATTGCATAGATGCAATAGAAGCAATGGTCTGAGAACGGATTGGAGGTAATATGTCGGTTGATATCATCTAAAGATAGAGAAGGACCACAATCCACAGTGATAGGTTTTCTAATGCCAATAGATTTAAGAAATTTCCATACTTCTGCAGGAGAAGATTTATTAATATTATCAAAGAAATATCGGCGTTTAGCGGCACGTACCTTCTGATTACATCTATTTCTAGTCCTCTTAAATAATGACCAATGCTCATCAGTGCGCTCCCTCTTAATATGAAGAAAGCCCTATTCCGCCTAGCCTTAGCCAACCATACGTATCATCAGTCATCGAGGAAGCGGGAGGCCGCTTCAATCTAACATTGTGAATTGGGATATTATAGTCATATAAGCTAAGAACTATTTGTGTTGAGAATGGAAACTTTATCGTCAATATTGGAAGCAGTTACCACAGTGGATAAATTGAGATTGGAAGCGTCATTTCTAAATTTAAAATTATGAATAGAAGAGAAATTACGTAAGAGCAAAATGTCAGTCCTTGGGAGGTTTAAGCTTATACGCAGCTTATATAAGGTCATGCCTAGAGAAACCCGAAGCGGGTACCTGTCCATGATTGACAACAGTATCGGGTGTTGCTGTTATAATAAGGTCAATCAAAGAGTTATCAGAGTCAATATTATGGTGCGTAGCCTCTAATGGTAAAATGTGTAGGTTAGCCGACTCAACGATGCTTTGAAGCTTTTCGAGCGCGAAGAACTTTTCAAAAGATCGGTATTGAAATCCCCCATGATTAAGTAATGTGTATACTCAGAGCATAAGTTATTTATAATATAACATTTTAACAACACTATTTTAAAACAAATAATCTTGTGATATTTTTGTTAAAACTATTTTACTACTGTACCGCTTAGATTTGCTTGCGTTATTTTTAATGAATTAATGTTGATTTTTATTTGAACGCAAATATAGCAACACGCCGTTGTCCGGAAGGCTTTTCTCTTACAAATATTCACTTGGTTTACCATCAAGTAGAAATATTTAGAGTAGGTTGTGAAAGGTCAATGGTATAATTTTAGTTCATTAGGAATCTACTTGGTGTAAACAAATTGGCCAGAACACATCTCAGCGGTGGCTTTAGAGACCAGAATAAGTCATCGCGATTCATCATTGTTGTTGTTGACAAAAGAGTTGCCTCTTTTCGAATTGTAAAATTTAAGTAAAACAATTCAGCGTGAAAGTGTAGCCTTTTCTCGATGTCACTGTTACCGGTAACTTAAGCCCGAAGAGCCCAAAGTTTATTTCATATCCTTTGGTACTACATACATATATGTATACGTTATCGTGAGTAATAAATAGTGAAAGTACTAAAATAATTAAATCAATAAATATATTTCATTTTTGTAAATATATAGAATCAATAAGTACATTTCAAAGTTTTGTAAGGCACAGAAAAGTAGTTATATTTGTTTTTAAAAAAAAAAAAGTAGTGACGTAACTAAACGTAATAGGATTTTCGGCAGTTTTCCGGGTAAATATTGCGAATCCAAGCCACGGGAGAATTTCGTCGGCGCCATAACATACATACATATAATTGACATTACTTCATTTTATATTTTCTTTCAAACCAAAACATTAAAGAGTTGTGCACACGAGAAATGTTATTTTATTAAATATTCGTAGCGAAGAGACGATTTCGATAAGTCTTTATATAACCTCACTGAAGCCACGTCTCTACGGCACAATAAAAATACTTTAATGGAGACCTATACATGATATGATGTAGTGTGAAAAATCTGTTATCTACGTTACGTAGTTTCTTGCGGTTTTCTAATTTGCTTTTCTTTCTATTTCCTATGTTTATTTAAAATACATATGAATCAGTTTTATGAAAATACGTATGTTAAAAACAACACTACAACTTTACTACTTTTGAATATTTACTGAATTTTTATAATTTAAGTTGCTTTATACAGAGTAGCTGTCAAACGGGCAAACAGCTCTTCTGATGGTGAGTAGTTTTTATTTTGGTTTTGGTTTTAGTTTTTAGTGTTTTATACGTTTATCGTGTGAAACGACATAACAACACAACACCGCACGATTTTATTCAAAAATATAGGTTGTATATTGAATTGAATTATTGCAAGAAATATAGTTATATAGTCATACTTTGACCCTATTTTCTAATAAGACACTAAATAAAGTCGCTTATTGAAATTATCTGACTAATCAATTTGTTTGATTAATACCTTATTTTCTTTATATTTTCAGCATCATAATTTTCAATTTTCATTTATACGAATGTGTTTAGCGTTATTATAATTTAGAAACTGTTTAAATAAGTATCTTAAGTTATTATATTTTAGATATTAACAATTTGCTTTTCTGCTTTTACTATATTCATTAAACAAGCGTTAGGCTACTTGCAGGTTTAGCACACGATGCCCAGTCGAGCAAAATATACGTGCAACATCCAAATAATTGACCTAAACCTTCCTTCGATCTTAAGATATATGCGTTACATCAATCTTAGGGATATATTCCTATACGAGATAGGGAAGGGTTGATGCGATTACTTACATGATTGTAATGCATCATCTGACCTAACCGTTGGAATCTAAAGTTATAGATAATTTAAAAATTAGTAATTAAGCTTTACGCCTATATCCGTGTATACCTGTCAATTTTTTCAAGATTAGTAATCTTTAGTTCAAACACTTCTATTTTTAGTTTAAAATATTTTACAATACCGATCTCATTTTCTTACTCATTTACATTGAAACTTACATAATTGCGTTAATATTCATCATTGTTCAAAGAGATGCCATGAGAATTCTCGAAATATGCCTTCACTACCAATTGTAGTATTCTACTTTTATCTTATTATTCGTCCTTAGCAAATGGACTTTAATATCTTATCACATATTACATTTTTTGAAGTCGAGTATTACATTTAGTCTACGGCAACTCAATACTAGAGTCACACAGCAATAATGAACTAGCTGTCGCACGAACAAGTCGACTAGATCAGGGTAGGACCACACTTCTATTCTATGCATATACTATTACAAACTTTATTATTTTACATCACAGTATGTGTTTTGTATCATGAAAGAAAGAAATCGGAGACCTCGTGGATTTCTCGTCAGGCATTCCTACTTTGTCCTAAGGATATGTGGAGTAATGCCTGACGCATACCCGATCTCGTTGGCAAGAATCCCAGGGTAGCGGTCCAAGCCGAGGCTCCCACGCGGGAGCCCTTATGCAGGTTACTTTTTAAAATAAATATCTCGGCTCGGCTCAACCCGATGAAGATGTTAAAGGCATCGTGCTAACAGTGGCCAACCATTAAAAAAATTCATAAGGACGTATAAAGTTGCATCAACTTGAAGTTCAGTGCAATTTGCAAAGGACAATGTTAGAACAGCCTTTAACTCTAAGTTGTGATATTTTTCATAGTATACTTGTGATTTACACATCTGAACAAATTTTAATATGCACACATTATAATTAATTTCAAATTTGACTGTTTTGTTTTTCTTTAATTTCCTGTCTTTGAATATATTCAAAGAAAAAGGTTTCTCCAAAATTTAAGCTCGGTGGAAAAGAAGAGTCGAGCACTCTTCCGACCGTAAATCTTGCCTTTCGGGCAACATCCGGTATTTGAACACGCCCTTTGCATTAGTAGTTTATATTTTATATGGTCACAGTTTATTTGCATTTCTTTTCCATTTATTATTATATATAAAATAAAGGTCGGGTAAAATGGGTAAAAATATTTGCATTTAAATATTTATTAATAACATTCATCTACAGATTTATAAAATGACAATTTACAGTTTAAGCCAGTTAGACATTATAAGTAATAGAGTATATTTAACTATTTAAACATTATAATAAAATAAGCTTTCAAAAACCCATCTTCCCCACTACAACCCATGGAGAGAAGGAAAAGAAAGAAACACGTTATTCCAAATTCAACACCGAATCATTTATTATATTTGTTGAGGCCGATGACATTTACGTCCAACCTCAACAAAGACCTAAGATGCACCTGCATTGTAACCTCTGAATACTGAGATAAAACATAGCAATTATATGCTTCTTATTTTAAACTTTATTGTGCACATCTTACAAAAAGGGATACATAGGGCGGACTTAATTTGGCATTCTCTACCAGTCAACATGTGGCGTGGAGAGACATTGTGGTAGGTGTAGTGCATACATTGTAAAAAAAAAATATTTATAATTAGAATTAATTCTATTAATAAAAAAAGAACATATATAAAAGTAAATATAATACACTAATATATAAATATATTTACTTATAAATAGCAAGACATAATACACAAAAATACATGATTAAATGTAACAATAACAAAGACAAGAAGTGACTTAGGTACCATATGTAGATATATCTATATATATATATATATAATTAATCAATAATAAATACCTATATAGGTAGATAGGGACTTTATTAAAACACCAGCAAATTACTTCTGTCCATGAGCTGTCATTTTCTTATTTATAACAAATTATTCATTTAACATAATAAATTACGGATAATAAATTTGATACTAAATTTCGGCGTTAGGCTTGAATTTCATAGGAGAACGCGCGGCGTAGCGAATAAAGAACCCGCGGCCTTGACATTTTTTATTGTTCTAAAAATCATTTACGAGTATATGTTCATGAATTATATTAAATTATTAAAATACCTTATTAACAAATGTATTCCAAATCAATCATTATAATTTCAATATCATATGCTTTGGCAGTTCATCTACTGATAAATTATTATTAAAGTTAACTCGCTTGTTCGCAGTTCATAAATGGGTTGGATTTGTTATAGCCATATTATTGCTATAATAAATACATAGTAGCACATTTATGACCTAAGTTATTAGATATATAGATGTATGTATTTAAACAAACAGAGGTTTTCGTCTGTGCAATACAATATTGGTATCTAATTCGGAAGAAGTGTTTGAAACACGAGTAAAGGACCAGACGTAGAAATTAATAATTTCTGTAATAAAAATATTGACCTCGCCTGGGAATCGAATCCATGGCGATGTTCTTCGGCTGGGAATCGTACTCAGGACCCGCGACACAGCAGCCAGGTACTCTGATATCTATGCCACTACCCTCTATGCATTTAGACGAGCGTAACAACACGTGAACATACTGTGAGCTCTTTCTACGTATATCGTACCAAAAATATATAATTAAAAGCAGACGATTAACTATGACGTCTGGACGCCCCATATGTAAATTCCCCCATAATTCTTAAAAGTTCTAACTAACTACATACTAAGTCCTAGTAAAAAGATTTAAGACTTTTCATTAATTTGTTTATTTTACTTGTAATATATAATAAACTTTATAATTAAATTTAAACCCCAATATTATAACTATAATGTTTCATTATAATTTCCTAGAAACCTTTATTTACGAGAGGAAATAAATAAGTTCGCCGAATGTAAGCCCACAACTTTAAAATGATGCTCAAAATTATTTTTCCTTCTCAATATATTAATTACCTTTGGAACATTATACATTTTGCAATTCAGTTAATTAATATGTTTATGCCTTCGAAAACGAATCTTTCTCAAAATAGGCAGAAATCATGGTCTGGACCGTTTTACCTTAAATAATTGCTAGGGGATATCTAAATTGAAGAATGTCTACATGTGATGTTACAAAATTTCACTGGACCTTAAAATACGTACAATCGTCAAATTGTGCAGATTAACCAAAATATTTTATTCAATGTAAGTTTTTTTAAGATTTACTATCACTATAGTTGAGCGATTCTGTAGAATGTGTAGTTTATGAATGAGGCACATTTTCATATCAAGACGCCAAGCTAATAATAATATTAATGTAGTTAATCCATTAGAAGCAACTGACCGAAGTAAGGTTCAGCTCTCTCGGGCATCCTCGGGTCAGTCGCTTTCGCGCGTAGGGTACGAGACAGAATAACTTGCCATACCTGATACATGACCAGATAAAAATCTTGTCCCTTACATTACTTTAACGCTTATTGAAGATGGCATGGGTACAGAATTTGGACATATTTGGCTTTTTTTATCTTTGTGTAATTGTGTCAATATTACATAGCTTCCAATAGCCGGTATAGAAAGGAGATAGACTCTCACCTCTTCAATTTAAAATTTTGTTTGACACCTGAGCCAATTATACCACGCTAATAAATTCATATACTCGTACATAAAATAAATATAGTAAAACTATATCATAAATCTATTTAATATGAAAATGTGTTTATACGTAGTCTTATTTCCTGCCTTTGATTATATTTTAAGAAATGGTTTCCCTAAAATTGTTGCTTAGAGGATAAGCAGGGATATTCAGAACGTAAATCTTGCGCTTTGGGAAACATCCGGTATTTGAACATTCCCTTTGCATTAGTAGTTTATACTTTATATAGTCTTATTTTATTTGCATTTCGTTACCGTTTAATTCATGTATTAAGCGGTGGGTAAAATACAATAACTAAAGAACTGTTTTTCTAAGGAACTGTTAATTAAATTTTCCCCCTATTTTTTTTAAAACAAAAGTCTACAAGAATGATGACATTGATAAATCGTTTAAAATTCTTGACTATGAATTGTACTCAACCAATTGAGAAGGAAAAGTAAGAGTAGGATTTAATTTTAATCAGATAATTAACTACAACCTAGTCTATACGTAATATAAAAAGAAGATTCTTTTAATAATCGCAGGAAAAATCTAATAATAGAATGCACTCTAATATTTAACAATAAATGAAGATCCAAATACCATAATGGGATAAA
Organism: Teinopalpus imperialis; assembly: GCA_029286865.1. Classification (NCBI taxonomy): domain Eukaryota; kingdom Metazoa; phylum Arthropoda; class Insecta; order Lepidoptera; family Papilionidae; genus Teinopalpus; species Teinopalpus imperialis. The sequence goes on from JAGSMU010000021.1 coordinate 5,750,691, forward strand.
TTTTATGCAGAACTGAAATTTCTAAATGGGACACATTATCTTAAGACTACGATGATAGAACATAAAAAATATCGTTGCAACACTTCGAGTTTTAGTGGGCTTTCCTAGGGCGTCATCCTGCGCAGTTGGCAACTTCTTGTAACAACTACATCAATAACCTCCAAGTGACTAATATTAATCTGTATTTTTAATATGTATCAAATTATCGAAACATTAATATACCTTATGCTTCCCTAGAAATAAACTAATAATTGATTTATATGTATATATAGGATAGATTAATCTCTTAACGAGCGCAAACAACAATAAGCGGCTCATAAAACTGCCGTTAATAGAGAAACATTTAATTGCTTTCTTCTTTATCCTCTATTATTAATTTATCTACAAACTAACTTTAAACACTTGTATATATGTAAAAGAAATTTCCTGGCAATATTGTTTAGTTATTAAGCAATTTTATTGAAGTAATGGTCGGGGAAATCGAATTTTTCGTATTGTATATACAAATTCAAAATATTTTGTATCAATTTATCAAACATATGCCATTTTGTTTGATAAATTGATGCTATTTTGTAGTTAATACCATTGCTGTAGAAATTTTGGCTTTCTGATATAAAAACTGCGACAAGTAGCGTTGAGGGTGCAAGGTTAGGGCTATATGGTACATGCATTAACACTTCCCAGCCAAGCTCTCTCAATATTTGCTAAGTGGTTAAAGATGTGTGTGATCTGGCGATATCATGATGAAAAACCACACCCTTTCTGTTGATCAATTCCGGCCGTTTATTCTCTACTTCTTGCTAAATTCTCATCAGCTGTTGGCAGTAGAGACGTGAATCGATGGTTTTGCCTGGCGGTAAAACTTTGAATGATACCCTTCAATCCCACCATACACCTAGCATCACCTTATTGCGAGTTAATGCAGGTTTCGTCTGCGGAGCTTCACTGCCCTTTGACCATGATCTTTTTCGTACATTCTTGTCGTAGTTAATCATCTTTTCATCACCAATGATCAATCTTTTCAGAAATGGTTCGGTTTCATTACGTTTCAATAGAGAATCGCAAATGAGTACACGTTCATTTGGTTTCCTTCAGTGAGTTCGAGTGGCTATCAAATATCGAGGTATTTTGTATATCCCGACTTTTTCAAATGGGTCAAAAATGTTTTGTGGTCAACCTCTAGTTCTTAGCTGTATCATAACTACTAATATGCCGATATTTTCCCTCTTTTTCAAAAATGGCATTGACTTAATCTGTAACAAGTCGACCAGAGCGAGCTTGTCAATATTAAAATAAAAAATTGACATCAAAATTCCCTGACTATAAACGATTGAAGCTATTTTCTGCTACTCTTACTGACAATGTGTTAAGTCCAGAAACGTCTCATTTTTTTCACTTGTGTCGCATTTTCCCCTTTTTTGTGATAAAACTTCACAACGTAACGATTTTTTTCCGGATAGAAAAACAATAGAAAAATGGCGTGGAACCGAATTTACTTTTTATCTTTGTTTTTAAAATTTAATTTATTTAATTGTACATAAACCAGCCAGATACACACAGTACAACCAAAGACATTTCACTGCAACTTTTTACTTATAAAATACGAAAAAACTTTTTCTCGATATTGTAATGGATAATATTATTGAAATTGGTACTTAGATTGTTACCACCCTGGAAAGAAAGAATAATATAGCATGTACTTGCTGTTTCTATTTCTCTTATTTGTTTCATTTTTTTTGGCATCAAGATAGTATATTTGCCGTTCGACCATATTTCTCTATTTTCCGGCTTTTGAGATTTTTTTACGCCCTGCTGCCATATACACTGCAGTTTGTTTCTAGCTGGAGAATGAATGGGTCAGCTCGACCGGGGTAAAACCACGCCCTCACAGAATGCCATCGTGAAACAGTAGCATAATGCTGCTGTGTTTCGTCTGGTGAGTGCAGAGATCCTTAGACCTTTATTACTGGTGGCGAGAAATTCCATCACAGTCCTCAAGGGTGACAACGCATCTGCATTATGATCCCTTGTCAAGGATGAATGTAGATGTCATGGGCCGTAGGAATCACTTACCATCAGGTCGACTTTGTGCTCGTTTGTTACTCTAAATGTAATAAAAAAAAAAAAGATCGGCCATATTAACATTCAGGTAACTTACAGGTAAATTACGATTATAGTGCATTTAGTACACATTTCCATTATCGTCTTTCTTTTTTTTTATGTATTGAGGTTGAATCACCTGATGGTACGTGATTCCTGCAGCCCATGACATCTTAATTCATCCTAGATAAGGAAACATGACACAGATACGTTGTCTCATTGAGGACTAAATAGAAATGCCTTGTCACCAGTAATAACAAATCCACTCACCAGAAGAAACAAAGCAGTGTTATGCTGTTTATTTTACGCTGGTATTCTGTGAGAGTGTGGGCTCGGTTAGTTTCTCAATACCCGGCATTATTACATTAATCAAGGATAAATGTCGGTGTCATTGGATATAGGAATCACTTAAAACCATGTGAACTGTGTGCACGTTTTTTTTCGTAATAATGTCTATTTATTAAAGGTGAACTGTATATTTGTTTGCATTTCATAATGAATAATAAAAAAAAAAATAGAAAAGTAATCTGACAGGTACAGTGGTAATAATGGTTTCTTTGTTTTATTACAAAAAAGCGTACGTATGTATTTGTTATTTGAAAATTATAATTATGATGCGCCATAGTGAGGACTCACAAATGTAAATGAAATGTTAAGAAGCCATGTGTATTTTGCTCACTCGGAGGGAAGACGCGCAGCATGTTCCAATATAAAAAGAATAGGACTAGAGACAAAGCCAACGCCCAGTAGTGAAAGTATAAACAGAAATACTCATAGTAAGGTGAAAAATCCAGATATCTAGTATATGCATTTTTTAACTTAATATTTTTATGCGCGTTATCTAAGAGAAGCAAAAATATCAACGAGTAATTATTATTCAGATATTTAAAATGGAATTTATATTTGCGAAAGTTAGTGGTTAAATAACTATGTACTTTACTGATGCGTCTAACGGAAGGAATGTCGAGAATTGAATCAGAGTGAACTTTAAATCAATTCGTGCCTCCCTGTCCGACATCTAAAGTGGATGCCGTTGTCCGTACCTTGTCCTTAGTTGATCCAAGAGACAAACCGGCCTAGCACTGGGTGGATACCAAATGTTTAATCATGATTAATGCATAATGGTATTAATAAAATTTGTACAACAAATCCTTTAAATAATAGAATGTAAATAAAAAAATAGAGCAAATTGTATTTAAAATTATGCTGATTAAATGATATTGCCTTAAAATTTCAATCATTTAATTGTCATGCAGAATGTCAAACAAGAATGGTAAAAATAAAATATGTATTTCGGTTTTTACTTAATATTCAAAAGTGAACATGCAGTGACCTGTTATACATTTTAAAAAGGTTGACACGACATATCTCGATATACTACTTTATTTTTCGATTATGATTATTGCGTTTTTCTATTATAGCCGAGCATTTAAAAAAAATGCTATTAATCTGGACATTTCCTCTTTTGAATCCGGTAGCCTATGCTACGCGTCAGTATTTTAGATTTTTTGGCAACCGTACAAGCAACCACACTCCATTTACTTGTATTGGCAAATTTTCAAAAGGACCTTTACCGTAAATACGTATAGTAAGGAACAAAAGAGTACGATTAAAATGGTACGAGTACCTTTCATGTAAGAGAAATAAAACTGAAACTCGCTTTCTAAGTTTTTTGGGTAACTACGTTCTATAAGAAAATATCAGTGCGTAAATAACAAAATATTTTTAAACAGAATTTTTTGTTTATGTACTTACTTTCTGATCTTTGTTAATAAGTCAATATGCAGATGTCTTGTTACACTTAGGACTTACATGATAATAATCATATCAAAGTTTTCATTAAATATATAGACTAAAACTGAGATGTAGGGAGGAAAAGACCAAGTTTTAAACAACCTAAACAACCAAGCTAAACGCACAGACCCTCACATTGTTCAGGCGTATGTTCTACATTGAAAAAACGATGGAAGATTAAGAAGCTAACAAGTCCCTCAGATTTAAGAACAGACTTAATAATACTTTTTTATGCAATGCCAAAAGAAATAAGATAAGCCTTCATCATTGTTTGACAGTGACCATTATTTACCAAACTTAACCAAAAATTTAAATACAATAAAAACGGTGAAAAGAAAATAAATTACCAGAAAACTAAATACTAGTGAATATTTAATTTAATCACACGGCATAATGGATTATTCCTAATCGAGGATAATTGAAGTCTGTCACCCCTAATGCGATAAAAATATGTGTTCACAATAACTAATAATATCGATGGAAGAAAACATCTATAATATGTTTGTAAACTCAACAGAATCGTTTTTTCGCACCAAACACATATCATTCACAGCGCTACGAAAAATTATAACATTATACATAGACATTCATACAGCTTATTTTATATAAAAAAGGAAATAAATTGTATAAAGATATAGTTATTTTTATTGCATTGTTCCTTACGAATTTTGCTTTAATGGTAGTATTATCCGAGAGAGAAAACAATATACATTATTATTATACTGTGGTCAGAAAGCTAACCCATTCGTTCAACAGTTAGTTTCTGACTGCAGTGCGACTTTACCATGTATTTCATTAATCACTTTTTATTCGAGTGTGTCAAGGGAGCACACAGTTGATGTTGTTATAAGTGATCATTAGTGATCTAGTTGTTTCCAGAGTATGTCAGAAGTCCAGGATTTTTTAAAAGGTCGAAAGTATTTGCAGAACTACTATTATAATATTAGATTAAGCAAGTGTATGTTTTTTTTATTATGAGAAAAATATTAAATTTTATTTATTATGATTCAAAACCAACATTTATCCTTATCAAAGATCGACAGGCATTGACACCTGCGAGGAATGAGGTGGTATGTCTCGCTGCTAATACCATAATTGTTACCACATTTTTCCTGGAAATCAAATAAATCGACGTCTTGCGGTAAAACTATGGATAAAAACTTCCCTACTTATCAAATCTTTTCACATACAACTTTAATGTGATTAAGCAAATAAATGGATAACATCCATAAAATAAAGAATATAATACTTTATAAGCTTTATGGAAAACCTTTTCTTGAATCAAAGATTTGTCGTGAAGCTTTTTGTTAAGTATATTTTCTATAGAGATCCTTTTGACTTTGATGTATTGAGTTTCAGACAGTTTTCCGTTTTTAATAAACCAAATATACCCGTTTGTACATACGCAACTTTTTTGTATGTAAATTCTACCGTTCATAACATCATGCTAGTATGTCTATCCCCTACAACATATTTATGTCAATAGCTTCTATGAAAGCTTTAATCCGTGACTTCCGGATAAAGTTATTAAACTAAAACGTAAGAACTTTGTGTTATTGCTAATTTATATGGTTGCAAACATGGTTTCATAGTACTTATAAGTATGTATTATGAAGAGATTTTTTTTGGGAAAATATACACAAAAAGACAAAACATTAATATATTAAATAATAAAAATCAATTCGATATTTAATGCTATCCCCCCTGACTCTAATAATAGCTCTTAATAAGTTCTTCATAGACAGGATAGGGTTTTTGACAGTTTCTTGATTAATACCATCCCATTCTTCAGCGAGTGCGGATTAACCTCCGATCTCGTAGCCGGCCAAGGATCTGTAGCCCTAACGTTTCTTTTAAGCTCGTCCTATAAATACTCAACAAGATTTAAATCCGGACTACGAGCTGGCCACTCCATGCACTCAATTTCGACCTCCTGCAGGTACCGCCGAACAAAAGCTGCAGTATATGGAGGGGCATTGTCCTGCATTAGCACATTTTTTACCGATAAAGCCTGCATAAGGAAAGGACATGTTCCCCTAATATTTGTTCAATATATCGGTTTACCGTCAAACCTTCAAATCTGCCTCTAGTTTCAATGAAAACCAACTCGTTTTTTGCCTCCATTGATACTATATTTTCACTTATCCATCACTGGACGAACCGCTCTCCAGATTTTCTGTAGACTTGTTGTCGTCTACCGCTGCCATCGCTCTGTTTTCATCGCAGATGCTCCACTGTTCGTCCCGCCAGTTCACATGTTCTCTTGCGAAAGGTAGTCGGGCTGCTCGATGAGCTGGGGTCAACTAAAGGTCAGTAGCCGGCCTTCTTGATGTCAGCTTTTATAGGACATGACAACCCCTAAGTAGCGCTGTTATAAGTAGGTGCAAAAATGGTGATTAGGAATATAAACATGTTTATGGGTTGTTTGTAGTACACGTTGTATGTAGTACATTATATATAAGCCAAAACATATAGCTTTAATTATAATTTAGGGTTCAGTTAATGTTTTAAAGGCATTAAACCTCGTGCATGTCATTTTAGACGATTTTTTTGCTTACAAATGTATATATACGTAGATCCCACTACTTGACATATTTATTTTACAATTTATATATACAGGGTTATTGGTAATTCGACATATTCCCGTTACAAGGTAGTAGGGGTGACTATTTGCGATAATTTTAACCCCCATATGCATTATGCCAAAGTGAACCATTTTTTGAATTATCATGTTTTTTAGCTTTTTTAAAAATTAGTCAAAAATACAACATTAAAAATGTATTTAAAAAAAGTATCAATTTAAATCTCATTTTTTCTTCTGATTTATGAAAACGATTAAACACTAGTTATTTATCAATATTAAAACAACAATTATCGATCCAAATTTAAAAATGCCAGACGAAAAACGATATTATTTCAATATTTTTTTGAAACTTTTTCCACTAAAATGCCTAAACAAAAAAAATAACAACTAGGAACTTATTTCAAAGAAACTGAAAAAAAATGATGAAATCACAAAGGATGCAGGAAAGAAATTCGTATCCTTCATTACTTTCCACAAAAATAAAAGTGAAAATTTTTATTTAAAAAAGAATTAGTCTGAGAGTCAGAAATTAATATCAATATTATTATTCATGACCTGTACCACCACTTCGGAATGTATTGTGTTGTAGAATAAGTGGTGCAAGAAACTCCAGCGACCTCCTTTCTGTGATAATTGGTGCAAACCAGCATGAGATATGGCGGTATCACGAATAATTTTATTGTTTGCGACACCCAGGGCAATAAGTTGTTGAATATTAATTCACAGCCTTATATCAAAATCATATTGTAAATGATGTTATGTGTTTTAAAATAAACAGGAAACAGAATTTCATAGTTGCTTACGAGTAACTTTTATCTAACATTAGTTCGAAACAATACCAATTTTTCCTATTATCTGTGACTATTAGAATATATACATAATATATTTATGATTACGGATTCATAATACATATTACATCTATGATATAACTTCACTGTTTTTCAACGAAAACGTCACGTTATTTGACATTGATATGTTTTGATATTTGTCAATATTTCGATATTTCATACACATTGTGCAATTGAAAATATTGTAACTTTTTGGAGATTCTGTCGATATTATTCACTAATAAGATTCTTATTAAATATCTACTAAATATTAAGACATTTTGTCGAAATTTAGAGTAAATTATCAGTATGAGGCTCGTAGATAAAACTAAACTTTTGGAATTACAAAACAAACCTTCAATAATACGGAATATCTGCATCGTTGCACACGTGGATCATGGGAAAACAACCCTGGCAGATTCCTTAATATCTAGTAATGGTATAATTTCCCAGAGAATGTCTGGAAAATTGCGTTATATGGATAGTAGGCCTGATGAACAGGAAAGAGGAATTACTATGAAAAGTAGCAGTATTTCACTTTATCATGTCTTAGAGAAACAAGACTATCTTGTAAATCTTATAGATTCTCCTGGCCATATTGATTTTTCTAGTGAAGTGTCCACAGCAGTGCGATTATGTGATGGAGCTATTGTTGTGGTAAGTAAGAAGTCTCTTAAATTTACAATAATTTCTTCTTTCATATATGTCGTTTTGTGCCAGTTTTGACTCCACTGCTATTATCATAATGAACTTTTAGGTTTTTTCCTGTGAAATGAGACCATTTCATACTCTAAGTGGCCTTTCTCTATCTTGAGTGGGTTTAAGTATAATCCTCAAATGAATTTTACACTTGATATGCATTGTATGTCATTAATTTGTTTTAAGTAGGCTCTGTCACCATGTCTGCTTAAGTAAAAAAATATTAGAAAGTAATACAACAATTTGATTTATGATGCTAGAATGCATTATTTTAATCGGAGTTAGTTTGATGGTAGTATCTGTAAAAAATAAATTGTGAAGTTGAAGACTGATTGTGTAGACCTGTGATAAGTATGGACAAAAGTCATGTTACAGGGAGTATTAATGGGGAAATTATGGTGTGTGAAAATAAAACAAGAAAAAGATAAATAGTATTTGTGAAAAGTGTTGTTTAAGTGTATGATGGAATAAATATGCAATCCCACCATTAAAGGGCATTGGGAAGGTAAATTATAATGAATTCATATTACATAAAAATATGACAATCAATATACACATGCCAACTTTATTATATTAGATAATAAGATAAAAATATAATTATATAAAGATTTGGATTAAATCCAAAATATTGATAACACTCAAGCATATTTCCATAGATTAGTATATGACAAGGGAGGTGTATCACATGTTTACAGATTAAGAAATATTTACTATTTGGTTCTACACTACTGTCAAGTTTGTATTCATTTTTCAGTGCTCTAACAATATATTTTATCATGGTGATTTAGGTTGATGTAGTTGAAGGTGTTTGTCCACAAACAAGACTAGCCTTGAAGCAAGCATATTCGGAAAATATAAAGGCAGTGTTGGTACTGAACAAAATCGATAGGCTCATATTAGAGATGAAAATGACTGCGCTTGATGCATACATACATATAAGTCAAGTGCTAGAGCAAGTCAATGCTGTAATGGGAGAATTGTTTGCGTCTGATGTATTGAAGAATGAAGAAGCTTTGATTGATAAACAGGTATACAAGATATGTTTAATTAGAGATTTATAAGTTATGTTTATGTCCTCCCCATAATTTACTGACATTGTTGTTTTGTTTTAAATAATATATGATTAGAAAAGTAGAGACAAATGTTTATTATATCTCAATTTTTTTACTATATCCATCCCAGTCTGCGTGTCTGTGGTCTATTGAGTCAACATCTCCAAAAAAATGCCTTAAATTCAGGAATTTTTATTATCATTTTACATGTTTATGATTTAAGTTACAGCCATAGTAAATATTAGAAGCTTGTCATTATTTAAAGATCAAAAACATAAATAACATTGTTTGAAAATTATGTATTATAAAAATTAATAAAATTTGTCACTCATGCACAATCACATATTAGTAATTTTTGAAACATGTCATTTTACATTTTAAACAAAATTTTGTAAGTAATTAAATATTTTTATTGGAATACATAACACGATAATATTTTTGTAGCAATTAAAACACACTACAGTAACAGAACCTCAGTGTAATGAGGATAATCATTTATATGATTGGACCTCAGCATTAGAGGAAGCGGACGATTCCACCCTTTACTTTTCACCTGAACAAGGAAATGTAGTTTTTGCCAGTGCTATTGATGGATGGGGCTTTACTATACAAACATTTGCTAAATTGTTTTCTGATAAACTCGGTAAGTTTATTATGAATAAATTAAATAAAATGCTTTTTGCGGCCCATGAAATCTAGTATGTTCATCCTTGACAAAGAATCACAATGCATTGCCACCCTTGGAGACAGATGGAATGTCTGTCATCAGTAACATAGGTCTCTGGATCCCTGTGCTCACCAGACAAAACACAGCAGCAATATGCTGCTATTTCACGCTGGTATTCTGTAAGGACATGGTCCTACCCCGGTCAAGATGATCCATTAAATTTCAAGATAAGCTATTGAGTACAATATGCAGTGTAGCTGTACTACTATAGTGTGTATGTTATAGTTAAGGACTCACAAAAAGTAATAAGCCTTTACAAAATATCAGCATTATGCTACTGAGTACTGTTATTACAGTGTTGTTGTTACTACACTCGGAGACCTTGTTACTGGAAATGACGTGTTCCATCAAAATCACTATTTTGATGTTTGATTTTAATAAGGGCTTGTATAAGTAATAACTTACTGAAAGAAATAACACATCAACAAACCATTATATGCACATAATTAAAAGGGATATGTAATAATGCAAGAAGGAAGACTCACCATTAAAACATTGTCAGGGAAGATAAGCTAGTCATTATAATGCTTCTGGTCATTCACATTTTTAAATTTCTTTCTTTCTTCCTTCATTTTTATTTTTACAACAGGAAAAAATAGGACTCTATAGTGGGATTATTTGCAAAAATTTAGTTTGGTATGGTTTTGATTTCTCTAGAAAATAAAATCTTTCTAAATAGCCAGAATTCATCATGTTGATCTATTTTTAAAATTTTATAAATCAAATTGACTGGAAACATCCTTATAAGTAAATTATTTTATGTATTACCTATTTTAGGGGTAAAAGAAGATATTCTCAGGAGAGTTTTATGGGGTGATTTTTACTTGAATCCTAAAACAAAACGTTTTATGAAAGGAGCACAGGAGAAAGCAAAAAAACCTCTTTTTGTCCAGGTTGTTTTTGACAATTTATGGAACATTTACGAAACAGTTGTGCTAAGAAACGAGAGAGAAAAGGTTCCTGTAATTTGTGAAAAGCTAGGTATTAAACTAACAACGCGAGATCTAAGGCATACAGACAGTAAAATCCAACTGCAGTCACTAATGATGCAGTGGTTGCCTTTATCACATGTAGTGTTGAACATGGTATGCAAAGAGTTGCCATCACCAAAAGAAATATTGCCTGAAAAAGTTGAGAAATTAATGTGTTCACAGATTCGAGATTTTGAATCTTATCATTCTGAAACGAAAAAACTAAAGAGTGATTTTTTAGCCTGTGATAGTAGCGAAGATAGACCTTTGATTATTTTTGTATCAAAAATGTTTAGTGTGGACAGAAATGTTCTACCAGAAAATAAGCCGAAAGCACTTACTTCTGAAGAGATGTCTATAAGAAGAGAACGTGCAAGGAAAATGCGACAAGAACAGGAACAAAATATTGTTCATTTAGAACCTTTGGATGAGAAGAAGGAAAAGAACATGGCGACTGATGATAGTACCGAAAAATGTGTTGAAGACGAGAGCGAAAGAGAGCAACAAGACCAACCTGCGTTTATTGCATTTGCAAGAATTTTCAGTGGTAAAATTAAAACAGGAGGCAAGGTATATGTTCTGGGTCCAAAACATGACCCAAACAAAGCACTTAATATAATTGACTTGAAAATCAACGCTAATAAGAAACTTAAAGACTTACAAAGTGATGAATACATTACTATTGCTGAGTAGGTATATTTAGTTTGTTAGATTTTTGTTATTTCTTATTACGCAACCAGTAATATTATATTTTGATTGCAGGGTGAAATCATTGTATATTTTAATGGGAAGAGAGTTGGAAGAAATAGGCGAAGCAGTTGCAGGAAATATAATAGGTAATTTTAATGTGCTTAATTATTTTTATAATTTGTGTATAAAGATTAAGGAATGTGATCTAGGACAAAAACTCAAGAAATAAAACAAGGCGATGTTTTTAATCATTTTCTTCACCACTTGTTCATGTATTCACGTAAACGAGATTCCTAATGCAACATGAGTGATAACTTGGTAGGTTAGAAGCCTAACCCTAAAAGCAGCATTTAATACAATTAATCTATAATACCGAAACAAAAAGACTCGTGATTACGCGTTGGTCGATTGGCCTCCCTCCGTATTTTTAGTGGTTTTGTCGTAAAGTTTATTTTTTTTATGTTTGTCATTGTTCCTTACGTCTGTATCTGTGATTTCACATAAAGCGTTCGTTTCTAATTGGTACTGTTGTTTCAGGTATAGGCGGCCTGGACGAATATATACTAAAAACTGCTACATTAAGCAGTACAATCGCTTGTCCAGCTTTTAGCGAAATCCAATACGCAGCTGTACCAATATTGAGAGTTGCCGTAGAACCTTCTTACCCTTCGCAACTAACGCAACTGATCAAAGGTATTTACAGTATTATTAAATAGTTTACTTTATCTATTTATATATATATATATATATGTATATATATATATATATATATATATATATATATATATATATATATATATATATATATAGAATAGGTGGCAAACGACCAAGCAGCTTACCTCATGGTCATATAAGTGATTACCGCCGCCCATGAACATCAAAGGAGTCGCAAATCCGCTGCCGGCCTTTAAGAAAGGTGTAGGCTTATGTTGAAGGTCTCTAATAATATTATTTTTAATAATAGAAATGTTACCTTTCGCCTTCTGCTTAATCTCTATTCTTTGAAATTCGTGGTTCCAATAAACTGGTTAAGTTAGATCATCCCCCATGTTTTATATATTTTGTTGTTCCTTTTTGGTTCTCAACTTAGCCTCGTCTTAAATTTCATTATATTCGGATTAAGCGTGAACAAATTCCCATTCACAATTATCATATTGATGACAATAAGTAAGTTTGCAATCTATAACAAAAAGATATATTGTACATTACCCATTGATTTAAACTGTGTATTAGCAGGAAAATAATATATGCCATTGGGTATAATCAACGCACCCAAGAATATTGCAAATCCTGGGCCTAGTCACTTCCCCATCCCCATAAAATATAGAAGCCCTAGTTTCTAAAAGCGCTTTAGTGGTGAAAAATTAAAATAATTCCGGAATTATGTATGTCGAGTCGGACTATAATAAAAAATATGTAAACGTTAATCGCTCATAGTTAGCTTCGTCAATATTCTATTGGTTTATGTTATCAAAGAATATAATCAACCAATATGAACACAAACTAAAATACACACAATCGCATAAACACATGTACATTGATTCGCGTCCGTTAACGAATATTTTTACTTAATCTTAAATATTTTAGGATATTAAATCAATAATTGGTTAATTCATCTAATTCATCAATTTATATTTGCTTTAAATAATAATTTTGATCACATATTTATATACTAAGCCGCATGATAGTATACAAAATCATTTTCATTGATTTTTTGCAGCTTCTTATCAACAATTACATACACACGTATATTTATTCGCGTGCGTTAACGAATATTTTTACTTAATCTTAAATATTTTAGGATATTAAATCAATAATTGGTTAATTCATCTAATTCATCAATTTATATTTGCTTTAAATAATAATTTTGATTACATATTTATATACTAAGCCGAATGATATTATACAAAATCATTTTCATTGATTTTTTGCAGCTTCTTATCAACAATTACATACACACGTATATTTATTCGCGTGCGTTAACGAATATTTTTACTTAATCTTAAATAATTTAGGATATTAAATCAATAATTGGTTAATTCATCAATTTATATTTGCTTTAAATAATAATTTTGATTACATATTTATATACTATGCTGCATGATAGTATACTAAATCATTTTCATTGATGTTTTGCAGCTTCGTTTAATATTATTATTAATACATAAATTTTCATGCATTTTATGTTATATGTTGTTAGTATCGAGGGTAGACTTAAAGACTTAGACGTAGATAAATAAAAAATGTATATTAAAATATTTAGTGGCCTCCGCATGTATTTGAAATTTGCTATAAATTTCCACCAGGCGTTTGTATTTGTAGGTATTTAAAAAAATATTTTATATTTCGTCTTTTTATTCCGTTAAGTCTTAAGTTGCAGAATATGTTTAAATTGTAAAAACAAATTGAATTGAATATAGTAAAAATTTGCGATGCGCTATTATACCGAGAAATATTTACTTATTGTGTATTTCATTTGGAAAATACCTGACGGGCCTAATGATTTAGGTTAGTATGTATAATGGAGGTGGCTTAGGTATCGTGTATGTATTTATTCAAAGCCTATTTTTGGTATTGATGCGAAATTTAGAATAGAATACCCTGTCTCACCTGGGGAAAAAGGTTTTATGGGATTTCTTCCTACTGAAACTGACCACCGATTTAAAGCTAGTTCAGTGCAGTGGGAGGGGATGCTACAGAGAGTCTGATGTGCCTCAGCACGTCACAGCGGTCAACGCGTTCACGCTTAAACTGAAAATAATGAAATTTAAAACTAATTTAGTAATAATCGAAACTCAAATTATCTTTGATTTATATATTATTGTATATTATATATTGGAATAGAAAAATAAAAGCACACTGGCGGCAGGCTGAAAACAATTTGATTTTATTGTGTCATACTAATTGTCAGAAGCATGAAAATGTGTATACCCTACTCAGCGGACCCCCGCTCGCGAGTCTGTTTCGTTAAAGATTAAAAGACAAACACCATCACATAAACTTCAAAAAAAATGTGTAATAAGTTGAATTTCAATTGTTACTAAATTAGTCTCTCCGCCGCTACTCCGTCTGTCGTCGGTCTGCACTTACCTTTATACGACGAAACCTTAGTCGTATTCTTCAGGGCTATAGATAAGAGGCAATGGACAGGTATAACGGGGGATAACAATTATCAGCAGAGGTTTGTCATATATTGATCGGTAGTTTTCATGTTTGTCTTTGGCAGGCAGCGTTTACTTAATACTTCCTCATTTCGTCTCGCGACAAAATTTGTCATAATTATGCCTTGTCAATTTCACCTTATCATTAACGACATCTTCACTTCTCAACTAGCGTCTCATATTTTTAAAAAAACTTTTAATCGTACCCTCGTCTACATAGTTATTTATATGTAAATACTCGTATATAAATCGACATCCGATGGGTATTACGGTATTCTGTTGTCATAGTGGAATAAAACTTTAAATTGAACCCGAAACGAATTGAACTTTAAAAACCGCAACAATATCCCCTCAAGAGTTTACAGATAACAAACTACAATTACAAATATTTTTGAACAGTAAATGCGTAGTGAGTGGTATTAATGTATGTCCATACATAGTTATAATAACAAATACTAACTAATATAGTACAAAAATAGCCTTTGTTAGTCCATAGAATTTGAATTGTGTTTTAGTATTTATATGTAATTTAATTATAGTTTACGTACTCACTTACGTAACGTACGTATACACGTACGAGAAGTATGTATATATAATATATATATATATATATATATATATATATATATATATATATATATATATATATATGTATGCAACCAGACGAGTAATAGCCACGAAAGTGTGAAGTGGAAGATTTATCTCATTTAGTAGGCAGCCGCCACACCGTTAGGATTGGTTGACAACGATTACAGAATATTTAAAACATATACAAATTTGCAATTGCGGATAGGAAACCAACAATACAAAGGGGATAATTAATTTTGCTTGTAAAATTATTTCGCCATTACGTCAAATTGTTTTTGATATGATTACTTTGTATATATATATATATAGAGGCTCGTCCACCAGAACCATAGAGCAAACAACTCCAGGTGGAGGTTAGATTTTGATGAAAAATTTTTATTATTGCCCTCATAATTGGCTTCGTATTTTGAAGCTTATATAATATATCCTATTCAGTGTAAACTCTGTAGACGGACATAATGAGAGCTTCCCACCTGAGCTATCTACTAGGCTTACCTATCTTACAAACAAACGTGATAGTGCCTTACTGTACTTAAGGCTTAAAAAAAAGCTTAAATTTATTAGACACACCAATAGGATTATTTTCTTGAGAAATTATTTTAGACATACGAGTGTATTCCTGCACAATAAAAACTTCTACGTAAACAAAATGTAATGTAAACGCGCACTCAAATATCTTGCTTTAAAGTCATTCGTACTTTTTAAATTGTCAAGGTTTCTCGGCTACAAAATTTCTTTTGAAATTATAGCATTATTTTCTTCATTCTTACATCGCGCTAACAACAATAAATCTTTTCTCTCTAGGGTTCTGTTTACGCCTCCATGCACCGATATACGACTGCGATTCCGTTACGTTTTATTCGAGCTAGCTGTGAAATTTATTAGTCTTCTTCCTGTCTATAGAAATGTTTAATTATTAATACATTGTTGTAAATATCTCTGTACTTTTAAAATATAATAAGAAAAATTGCACGCAGATATACTCTTATATATTATAAAATTACTTGTTATCAAACGATGTACGCTCGTTTGACACACTGGATAGTAATTTATTCCTGGGGCCCACGACACGTTCAATAACGTACCTTGATAAGGAATCATACGTTGCAACCCTTGATTGAATACCTTGCAATCATCAGTAAGGCCAATAATATGTTTAAAGCGTCAACAGCCTAACAGTTTAGGGTACGGTCTGCGAAACTTTAAGTCGTAGGTACGAATCCGCCATTCGAATATTGCCATGAACCATCTCCTAGCACAAGCATTTAAGCTCAGTTGGAGTTGTTTAGTGGAATATTAGTAATGGTAATATCACTGCTATCATTTTAATTTAAAAAACAGTTTCTTACTCTCAGTTGACGAAACTAAACAGTTGTACAATACTCTTATTCTGGTATTCTTTGAAAGTATGCTTAAACTTATATTGTACGATTTAAGGTAACCAATTTAGCAAGATCTACATAACCACTCAATGCCAATGTCAACACCGTTAATGTTACATTGTCTGTTAATTAAAATTTTCGGTATCCTAGACAAGGGCAGTGTCACAGCTTATGCCCTTCTTCAGATTCATATCAATATTTATGTTTAATCATTTATATGTAATATATTATATAAACACATATAATTAACATTTTTATTTATTTATCTAAACGTTGTAGATTATTACGAAATTTAACAAATCAAAACATTCATAATGCCCAAATGCATAAACGCACATAAGCACATGAGGCATATGCGATCAAGACATGTTGATTTTTTTCATTGGATGTAAATAATTTTGGTGTCCGTTAGTCTGTACCTATAAAATAGTTTGAGAAGTTGTGTTATTTGGAATGAAGAAGGATGAAAAATTAATTGCACATATTTCAAGGAGGGTTTTTGTAAAACGAATTAATATCGTATAGAAAAAATACAATACCAGCATAGAATAGCAGCAATTTTCATTTTTTGTAAGATCTGCCTCGATATTATTATTAAATAATTAATTATTTATGTAATAAATATTATGTAATTAATAATAATAATATATTTAGTAAGTAAATAATAATAAACAATTTAGTAAATACTTTAAATCCCACTGGGAGGCTCAAATCATTAAGATTTTATTCCGCTATTCCAGTTTCAGTAATACGTAACATCAAAGTAAATTAAATGGAATTTCAATTTACTAAATTAGTTGCCTCGCCACCATTCATCAAATTAGTTTCATGTATATAAATATATATATGTATATGTACATATATATATATATATATATATATATTCATGTAAATATATATATACCTATATATATTACGTCCTTACATATGAAATTAGCGTATTATATGGAAAAAGTAAAAAACTATTTTTTTATGAAAATATGTATTTAATTAATCGAAGTACCATTATTATGTATATATACACTTTCGCAATTTTATAGGTAGTTCAAAATTTTGAGAGCGAGAATCAATAAAATCTTTGAAAGCGGTTTGGACTGTTCTTCGTTCTGAATTCTGCGTTCTGATACAAAAGAAAATGGATTTTTTTTTAAATGAAGTAATGTAATATTATTAAAATTTATACCTACATATTTATTAGTCAGTCAGCAAAAAATAAAAAAATATTCTATTCGAAATGGCCACCTTTGGTTTTAATCAGTTTGCCCATGAATCTATGGATTTACGCACTGTTTCCAAGGGAAATTTCGCTACTGCTTGCTTCACAGATTTTTTAAGAGACTAAATGTCACCGTGTTGTTTAGAGCAGGCCATGTCCTCCAAAACTGACTATATATTTGAAGTGTAAAGAGTTGAGGTCTGGGCTAGATGAGGCCTAGTCTTCAGCTCCGTCCGGAATGTTCTTCTTCAGTCCGGAACGTTGGTTTCAATCCAGGGTTGGGTAGTTCGTGCCTTGTGACCAGGTGCAGAGTCCTGCTGGAAAGTCCACGGCATATTTTTAAAAAGTGTATTACTGAGACACTTTGGCTGAAGTTTTAACTTCTTTTTCACAAAAATGTAGTATTGTGACTCCTTGATAAGACACGCCCCCACCAAACCATCACTGACGCAGGATGATGACCACGTTGTACCTTTCCGACCACTTGAACAGCTTCTTTAGAACTGTAAGCGTACACTTTATCATTTTGCTTATTGTAGTGTTCTTCAATCGCGAAAATTTTTCATCGGTAAAGAAGATATTTCTGTGCCTTTCACCTGCGTATCGCGACAGAACGTTTTGATCGATCCACTCAATTTAATTGTAATGATTGATTTTGGATATTTCCTGTACATCGACGATAAGCACCGAGCTACAGGTCTTATTTTATAATAAACGTCAGAGTCCTAGCGGGAATTTTCATTTCTTGCGATAAGATTTTTGCTTCATAATGAGGTTTTGACGAATTCTGGCTTTAACAGCATTAATAGCCTTTGTGCCAGAGAAAGTGGTGTTGTATCTGTTGATAGTACGATTTACGAACATACTGCTGATACCAAGCTTTTGAAGTGTCTGGAATATGACCGACGGCTCCATTGACCCACTTTGTGCCAAGCGATCACTGCGATCCCTTTTTTCTTTAACACCCTATTCCATATTGTAATTTAATAATAAACACGAAAAAATATATGAAATGGCGTAAAATCGAAAGAAGTTTTTAAAATAATATACGTGTTCCAAATTCAAAATAATTAAAAAGTTGAAAAAAAGATATTTTATGTAACAGTATTTATGGCCAGACTAGTTATATGTTATTCTTAGTAATGTCTTTTTTCTATTAATAAGTTTATTGCTACATTTATCACAATGTCTCAGCACACCTTCGGTTGTCTGGTAGAAACAAAGCCTCTAATTACTCTATTTTTCGATAAGTAATAAAATTATGAATTCTCTTTTCTCCAGCGCCACAACCCTTTATGAGTCTTGTCCACTTCAATAATGTTTTGCCATGCAGTCTATCTCATCTTTTTTTTTATTACATTTAGAGTAACAATGGTTCACCTGATTGGTAAGTTATTCCTGCGACCCATGGCATTTACATTCATCCTTGACAAGGAATTATAATGTAGATGCGTTGTCACCCTTGAGAATTGAGATAGAATGCCTCGTCACCAGTAATAAAGGTCTCCGGATTCCTGCACTCACCAGATGAAACACAGAAACATTATGATGTTATTTTACACTGGTATTCTGTAAGGACGTGGTGCTACCTCGGCCGAACTGACCCATTCATTCTGCAGCTAGAAACAAACTGTAGCTTACACTGATAAAATCTTCGGCCTCCCTCTTGGCCTTTTTTGTTGCGGCATCTACTTACTCATTACCTGCCTACCTAAAGTATGAATTTCAAGTTCTAATTTAATTTCTGTAAATCTCTTTAAAATTGTATTCCAACAAAGTTGCAAAAACATTTTTATTTCCTTACTTCCTGGGCTTAACAAACGTGTATAGTTAAAAAAACTGCCGGTCCGTCATATTGAAAGGAAAATTTTGCCAGCGGAGACAAAGACATTTTGCCGCGCGTATACACATGCAAACATTGCACGGGTAAATATAGGTCAGGCGGTCGCTTTACCGAAATTCGCTTCTGACTATATAGCCATTTTAGATTAGGGAACAAACATAGGGCGGCGGTGCTGGCTACGCTTGCATATTTTATAACTAAGTTATCACCCCATCCCGTTTCGTGATATTGTTATACTCCACGACTATAATAAATCATCTTTATGTAAACTTAGACCAACTACTTTGCTACATTTCTTGATTGACTTTCGACTTTTATTTGTATAACTTCTATAATCCAACTGAACCTCACGATATCCTGATCGGCGTATCCCCGTCCTGTACTTGGCTGTATCGATCAGCCCGGTTTTTACATGACGACATAAACTTCGCAGATTATACTATAGTGCTTTAAGCATTCCCGCAAATGCAGGGGCTCTCGTCATTTCTTGCTTATTCCGAATCTAATAAGATGAGTGTACATCAAGGTCGGAGGAATGTTCGGATGCAGTGCCGGGGACACGGAACACAGTACACATAGACCCGAAAACCGATGTATGTGATACAATAACTAATCATCGAATGGGAATGAGAAGAAAAGTAGTCTCATACCTTTAGTTTAACTCTGGGCGCTTTTATCACCGTTAGGTATGTAAAAAAACGTGAATTTGTTTTTGCTAATATGATGCGTTTTTTAGGACTCAAGCTTCTTAATCAATCGGATCCGTGTGTGCAAGTACTTTTGCAAGAGACCGGTGAACACGTATTAGTCACAGCAGGGGAAGTGCATCTACAAAGATGTTTGGAAGATTTAAGGTAATTAATTTAATATATGTCATATATTTATTTTTTCGTTTCGTGCCTCAATATTTATTGTCGAGTCCTGAGATCAGACTAACCAAGCAGCTATTTAAATATTCTAATGCTATTATTTTCTTTATAACTTTTAGTGAAGGTATAAGGATTATAAAATTATGGATATTTGATTTTCAGGAATATTTATGCAAAAATACCATTATCCGTATCGGAGCCAATAGTACCGTTTAGAGAAACAATAGTTGAGCCACCGAAAATAGATATGGCTAATGAAGAAATTGATTCCCAAAATGTAGATAAAGGGGTTAGCGAAATTAAGGATCCAGTTATAACGATGTATACTAGTAACAAACGGAGTAAAATAAAAATTAGAGCCAAGCCTTTACCTAGAGAAATAACTACACTTTTAGAAAAATCAACGGAATTACTCAAAGCTATATCGCAGCACATAAAAACACTCCAAGGCGTATCTAAAAATGAGAGGCTTGAAAACAGATTGGAAAGATTGCATGTTAATGGAACGAAGAATCAACTATCGGAGCGAATGCTAAAACTTATTGAAATATTCAAAAATGAACTTCAGGATATTTGTGCAAAACTAGGCCCCGAATGGATAAACGTCATCGATCAAATATGGTCAGTTGGCCCTAGAAATTGTGGTCCAAATCTGCTTCTTAATCAAACAACCGATTACAAAACAAAGTATCTATATCACGAAAAGGAGATAGAGGAAAGCCCTAGATTTGAATACGAGAGTAGTTTCGTAAATGGATTTCAATTAGCATCACTGGCAGGCCCATTGTGTGAAGAACCAATGATGGGCATTGCTTTTTGTGTTGAAGAATGGACTCTAGAGACGAATGACCAAGAAGAAACTACTCATACATTTGGACCGCTGTCAGGTAGTTTCATAGATTCAATAACATTAATTTATATTTAGTTTATATGTAGATATTATCTTATCTTCCTGGTTGATTTTGGCCACGGTAATGGCCGCAGGGTAGTATTTTAATACATATAATATATTTCCAAAGGTCAATATAGGAAGCGAATGAGTTTTGGCATTAAGTTCGCCTATCTTTACAAATATTTTCTGTAGTTTAAATAAATATATTATAGTGCCTTTAGTATTTGGGCAAAGAGACACCACTTTCCATGCCTTGCATATTTTGCCCGGAAGATGGTTCTATATTCTACCAGACACAAAAAAAAATATTATCAGCTCTAGGAGTTGAATTTAAAACCTGCTGACTTAACCATAAATTCTAATCACTATTTGTCCTTAATTAAAAATATTTACCCATGTACAATAAAAGCAAAATTGTTAATTAATTAATCTTGCATATAATACATTTTTTATTTCATAGCACGGGAACACCTTAATTTATTCCCATTTGAGCAGCAATCCTATTGCCTTGAAGAAAAACATCGTAGGAAAACCTGTATATCTACCATTTTTTTGAAAATTTCTGAGAGGCTTTCGAATACACGTAAAGTCCGCCAATCTGTAACGAACTCCGGTACAAATAATATAAACTAGCTAGCGCTCTGTGTGTAGCGGGCTGTTTGGGCTAATAAGATAAAATTCAAGATTCAATAAAATTAACGACTTTTCTTATTTGTTTTACATTTAATCTTAATTACCTTCTCATTTTTTATCTTAGGTCAAATTATGTCAGCCGTAAAAGAAGCGTGCAGAAGAGCCTTCCAAGTACAACCCCAGCGATTGATGGCTGCCATGTACTGCTGCGATATTGTTGTAGACCAGAAAGTTTTGGGTGAGTATTTTTGAAAATACATAGTGGTTTTTAGCAACACCTTTGAATTTCCTAACACATCGTTTAAAAGGTTCAATACATTCTTTTTCGCTGAAAACAATTGAACATCGTGGATTAGACGGATTGACTTCTATAAATATATATTTGAGCAATTATAAATATAAATAAAAACAATTTTTTTTTTTAGAAAAATCTAATTTTGTAATTACAAATATTGCAATTATCACTAATATTTACACAACATGTTTTATTAATACATTGGTTATAAATAATTTTATGAACTAATTCTTAAATAGTTATAAATGCTTCGATACTACACAATAATTCATCCTTATTCAGGACACTTATCACATTAACTCGTGTACATTCAAATCATATAGTATTTTTTATACCGCTGTCATATTTTCATGGAAATATCTCCGTTGGTGGGGATTTTTTTTATTATTCTTAATCGTAGGTTAATAAGTTAAATATTTGAATACTGCAGTAATTGTGAAAAATTCTAAATATTTATTGAAACGATTAATTATCACGAGAACTACAATGAGCTTGTGTATATTTTATATACTGCAATTAAAACGATTACAATCTTAGTCATAATGATAAACATCAGATTATTGGTTTAGAACTTAATTAAGCGCTTATAAATAGTCTATTAAATGCATCTCCCTGTGGCTTTTACATCCAGAATGAATATTCGGGATACTAAACGCCCCTTTGAAATATACCAAATTATTTCCAATGGCCCGTCCATATTAATAAAAGCGTTTCAAAATTGAATGCACGTTTCACACTATCAAAGTTTTCGTTGAATTCAAAAAGGCGTATCTTTTAAATGGTTACAAATAAAGCCTATTTGAATTCAACATACCGTTTTTATTTATATGTATTAACTTTTCAATTGGTCCAGTGTAAAGATTGGACCAATTCTTTCACCTTGTACCATGGAAAAGGCGGGTGTGATTCTTGAGTCATTCGTCGCATGCGTGCAGCTCTTGATCTTCTGTTGTAGTAGTTAGAATCCAAGTAGCTGTGTGATTGGTACCGATTGTAGACTGGTTTGTCGGAATACGAGTGCGGCTGGGAATAGTCAACTTTGTACGCACTTGTTGTGCTCTGAACGCTTGTGTACCTATTTCCTTTGAAACCTGTAAGATTGACGGATTACGTTGATTAATCAGTTGATAGCTAAACATTAACAAACATATATCCATATACAATTATATAACCTGTCGTTACGGAGGTAGAGTCATGCTACACTTTTGTAATTGGAGAAGAGCTGTTTGCATCAGGTATCTGCACGCTTCAACTGGGGAAGGTTCATGCTCTCAAACAATACTAGTGTGAAATAGCATCATAACGCTATTGTTTCGTTTGGTTTAGTGAATTATTATCGTCTCTGATCTCAGTGGAGTGAGATGGAATGGTCCATCTCACTCCCCCAGGGGCCACAACTAATGTGCAACATAAATTTTTCGTTGAATGTAGGTGTTGACGTGTTGACGGGTTTGTCAAGTTTAATTAAAAAAAAATACACATACAAAACTTAATTCTCAAGTCGAAAAGTAAATTCGATAGATTTTTATCACGTTTTATTTTAAAAAAAGTTCTATTCAAAACTTACTTTCTTTTGTAAATGGCATTATAGTGGAAGAGCACACTGCACTGCAGTAGGGATCCGGAGACCTTTATTACTGGTGACGACGCACTTCTATATGCATTATGTTTCCTTGTCAAGGATGAATGTAGACGTCAGGAATCACTTACCATCTGAACTGTGAACTGTGCTCGTTTGTAACTCTCAATGTAATAATAAAAACATTTCAAAGTAATGTTATATTACTGACCAGATTGGAAGGTCGGAGATGGTCGTACACACATCATGCCATACACTCTGATTCCCGGCACAGAAGCGTAGGTAGGTTGATCGTGTGTCATAGGTCCTTCTGAAAATTTCAAACCCGTCATTACAAGGCACTATATATTTGTAAAATAATATTCTCTCCCATGAATGACGAACCATGGAACAGTGTAAATAAATAAACTAGACAATATCCATATACGCAATCTAGACCTAAAACCTTTATACTGCAGACTATATTATTTCCTATAGAAGGTTAATTGTAAAATACTAGAAAGCTTTTAGATAACTTAAATCAATAACTTTTGCTCTACGAATTTTAACTAATTTTCTTAGCATCAATAAAAATATATTTATATATTTTAATTTTATTTCTACGTGTTTGCTGTTCGGTTAAGAAAAATGACGTCACGCGCAATCTGAAGTGGTACCGAAGGATTCTGTTGTTTAGTTGTACAGAGTTGAACCGTGTGTGAGATATAATAAAAATATTTAATATTATTGTATGATACTCTAATATATCATTTATAGCGCGATATTTCATTAAGAACTATTTCATAAGTGCGTCGACTCTATCTCACTTCTCAGAATAAAAAAAATAGCGAACTTAAGAAAAATAACGTCACGCGCAATCTGTAGTGGTACCGAAAGATTTTGTTGTTTAGTTGTACAGAGTTGTAAAGTGTGTGAGATATAATAAAAATATTTAATATTATTGTATGATAATGTACCATTTATAGCGCGATATTTCATTAAGAACTATTTCATAAGTGCATCGACTCTATCTCAGTTCTCAGAATAAAAAAAATAGCGAACTTAAGAAAAATAACGTCACGCGCAATCTGTAGTGGTACCGAAAGATTTTGTTGTTTAGTTGTACAGAGTTGTAAAGTATGTGAGATATAATAAAAATATTTAATATTATTGTATGATAATGTACCATTTATAGCGCGATATTTCATTAAGAACTATTTCATAAGTGCGTCGACTCTATCTCACTTCTCTGAATTAAAAAAATAGCGAACTTAAGAAAAATAACGTCACGCGCAATCTGTAGTGGTACCGAAAGATTTTGTTGTTTAGTTGTACAGAGTTGTAACGTGTGTGAGATATAATAAAAATATTTAATATTATTGTATGATAATGTACCATTTATAGCGCGATATTTCATTAAGAACTATTTCATAAGTGCATCGACTCTATCTCAGTTCTCAGAATAAAAAAAAGAGTATATCACGGTGTTAATAGCCCATGTTATTGCTTACCATTAGTAAGCAAGCTTAGGTCCATTAAAGTTAAATACAATAATTACACTTGGAACAAAATAACGTTTCTTCAAGTACAATTGTTATTTTGTTACAAAAATAGTAGAAAGTACTCCTTTTTACACTATAAATTACAGGATTATTAATAAAATAAAATATTAAACAATCTCTCAAAAAGTGCAGTGGACTGTCTTATCGCTTAAGCGATCTCTTCCAAATAATTGGATGGAAAAAAACGTAATGACACAAAAATCTGATGTGCGTTGAATAGAAATAGTAATAAGATAACGTTGATTAAATTAAATATATGTATAGATAAGCATACATAAATAAATATATATAGTTCACTGAAACGATGTATTTCGTTTTAAATAAACAACTGCATCGGCATGCATCGGCGTAAAATCCTGTCTGTGTTAGTAATTTGTGGTACATCAGTTTAAAGCTCCAGGGTAAAGGATCAAATACAAATTTGCGAGAATTATATTATTCAATATGAACCACCGAGACCGCATTGTACGGCGTGACTGGATGTGGTCTATAAAATATAATGACTGTATTGCTTACAATTGCACTGAGATATAGACAGGCTGTTATTGTCTTATATTGTTGTGTTTGTTTTCCGATATCTATTTATTATCTTTTTAAATGGCAGAATAGCATCATAGCACTGCTGGTGTTTCATCTGGTGAATGTGGGGATCCTTAGACCCTTATTACAACTAAATGTAGATGCTTTGTCAAATAAAAAAATACTTACCCAAAATATGACTCTCTGGGCAACGACAAATGACCAGATAGTGCGACTTTCCCGTTCTAATGTTCTGCAATGCCAGCAGTGACCAGTCCCTAGGTGCTCGACATTCACGCATTTCAGATACAGCCTCGCATGTTTTTACCAGGGTTACAGCTTTCTTAGCATACTGAAAAATATATATCCATAAATAAGATTTGGTCTATATTAAGATCTTATGTTACTTATGATTATTAACTTTATATCTAATTATCGTAGTACGTGTATATTCATAATACGATAGTTAACAAAATGGTTATTCAGAATATCGTATTGTAGGCGTTGAACCCAAAGATAAAAACCAAACTAAGATACATTTGCAGCGATTAAAAATCTATTGCAAAAATATAGGTCGGGAATGAAATTGCTCGTTTTCTTATAAATGAAAATGTTACATAACGTCTGTTTTTATTTTTATGAAACAACTGCAAACAACAATCTTAATAAAGATTTAAGTCTCATTCAGTCGATCATTTATGTGATTTGACCATCTTATGATTTAAGTCTGTGTCGATCATTTATGTGATTACTTGACTTTTTTTTATCTTAACAATCGCAGACATTCTATAACGTATAATTTGTTAGTACCCCTTTTTAACTAGAAGTTTTGTGTGAATCACCATCGTCTATTGTTTTAAGACATTACCTTTGACGAAATAATTTCCTACAATGCGTATTACTTATGTACTGTACTAGTTGAAACGAATATTGTTTATATTTTAAAGGACAACTTTTTATTTGAATATTAAAACAATAATACTTTTTCAGTCTTGGGACTCGGATCGAAATTTTGTGTGTTTACCGATAAGTAAATTCTCTTTAAGATTTAGTGATAAGTAAATTCTTCTTAAGAATAAAGTAATTAATTGTATAAAGTATAGATGAACGGTGGCTTACGGTAGCTATAAACGAAACGAATCGTTCTCGCCTCGTGTTCGAAGCAATCTAAATCGCTAACGGTATCAAGGGAACGATTGCAACGGATAATTTATCCAGCATGGCCGGTGCTTACCTTCTTTTTGGAATCCGTGGTGAGACGAGTGGTATGCAGGTCGTCGGCGTTTAGGCTCGCAGAGCACGGGTCTCGGTAACGAGCCGGACACGCACACAACGGCTGTGTGTAGTTCAGACGCACGTACACTGCGTTACACACCTGAGGATTCGTGAATGCTTCATTAGGACTAAAGATCTTATTACCGTTTGTTCAAACATAAATACTTTCATCCCAACTGGAAGTTCTAAACGCACCTTTGATGTATGAAATACAATCTATAATCCATCGCCTAAGTCAACCCGACACAGAAGAACGCGAAATTTATCCACTATTTTCTATAATTGTTTTACGTTTTTTTTTCAATATAAAGTTAGTCATCCTATGTGAGAATCAACATGTTCTAATTCCAAGCATTCGTATCGTTCACACAGTTAAATTAGACATACACAATTTAATACTTTAAGCATCAAATGGTTTAGGATACGATTTGTGAAATTTAATCTCGTGGATTCAAATCCGCAAGTCGGCTAATGTCGTGAAACATTTTATGCTTTTTTGAAGTGGTTTACGGGAATGATGGTAATATCAATACCAACTCTTGAATTCTATTTAGAAATAGCAACTTAATATTTTGTTACCACTTCGTGAGTAGTTCACTTCGTAAGTTTGTATGTTAGAAGAAAACTTACAGAAGAAAACACATTTATTCTTAATAACAAAGATATAATTTATGCTGTACATAAAAATAATAAATCTAACACTGTACTTATAGTATTTTATATAGCGATCCTTATTTCTGGTGACGAGGCATTCTGTCTTCCATGTTTGATCCGCATGGGTGACAACACACCATGCATACATGTTCCACACGAGTCACTTACCGTCAGATGAACTGTGTTTGTTTGTTGTTGAATTGAATAAAAAACATAATTTCATTCAATGAACGTTTATTATTGGGAAAAGTCTTTACTCTACGTATGTTCGGATAAATAGAATATTTATTTTGGTAATACGTCCTTTAGAAGCGGCTAAAATCCCGAGTGATTAAATGTTACATTTCTAAAACGTTAAACGATCTGATTGCGTATCCGATGAAGAGAAATTGCTCAAAGTTTTCCTACAGATATTTAATCATGTTTGTCAATCATTTGACTTTAATCTTGATAATTCATAATATTTTATTTCTTACCACTTTGCGTAATAGGCAAAATGTATTTTACTGCGTAACTCGGCGTACTCAGAATAAATAGGCAATTTGAAGACATCTGAAGATCGTCACACCGCATTAGACCCATATGGTGGACTAGGCTCGAATACCCTATTCAATGCAAAAGGTGCAATGCAAAAAATGGAGTATGCCCAGCAGTTGGATCTATATATGTACATCCCATAAATAATGGATAACCTTTCATCTTCTGATTGGACGTCCTAAGAGCTGATTTGAGCTTAACTACTTCCTGCTAAACTATTATTTATTAAAATGTTGTTACATATTTACATATTTTGTTAATCATACTTATATAGATATTTTTTTTGTATTAATTCCACTTTAGTTGTTTCCCTCTTTATAATAAATATTTTTTTAATTTAATTTTAATATTTTTTAAATTTATGTGGAATACACCTGCATAAAAGCTGCTTCTACTTTACAATTTATATTAATAGAATTAATAATCAATATGAAAACAATATCATATAATAATATATAAACGAGCCAGTTATCATGATATGTATTAGTCATGGTATATAATAAAGCGAAATTGTTGATGATACACACTTAAAATACATAGTTTATTAATAAACAATCTTCTGCGATCGCACTTAAACAGTACTTAATGCATTGTTCAATAATTCAAATAGCAGCAAAATTAGCACACATTTCGGTTGACATGCAATTCACCTGATGTTAAGTGATTTCTGCGACCCACGTCAGCCTCGAGTATTGAGAATGTCCCGACATCTATGACGTACATTACTTAGTAGTGCTTGCTGTATCCATAGACTAAGTATACTGGAGACTAGGTAGATACGAGTAGTTAGACTGGTGAAGAACCACGCTTTTACAGAATACATACGCCTTTATAGAAGATAAGCACTATTTTATTTCGTCTGGTAATCGAAATAAACTTGAGACCGTATTTTTAACAACAAGCAATGAATCTCATCCTCATCAAGGGCCATCAGGTCATCTGTATATTCTCGTTTCTTACCTTAAGTATAATAAAATACCCCGGGACCGTTTATGATATTATAAACCAGGGTTTATAATGTCCTAATTCCTACGACACCCACATCCATTCTCCATTAAGAAACATAATGCAGATGCTTTGTTGAGGTGATGCGACTCCTGAGGAGTAAGATGGAAAGCCCCCAGATGGTTAAATCATCAGTAACAAGTCTCCCGATCTCTACATTCACCAGACCGCAGCGTTACGCTGCCATTTCCCTCAGGTATACTGTTAGGGCGTGGTCCTTCCCCGGTTGAAGAGCATTCGTGCAGCAGCTACAATACTGCAGCATATATTTGACACACAGACTTTGTTCAAATGTTTGTCTGTCAAAATTGAAAATATATATATATATAGATAGATAAATAATTACCTGTTGTATGGCACATTCCGGTAATAAATATATGTGTTGATTATGAGGGTAGTAATGATATTTCGTCGGCTTCGCTAATACTGAAGTGGATCCGGCTGGCAGCGGTACTGTCTGAAACAAACCATTAAAATGATTGATTAACCACCCATTAAACAAAGCTTGTTACATTTGACGGGATTCTTTATCTCCGTGAAAAAATTTATGGAACCATCGAAAGCGCTAATGTACCCGCGATGTCATTAGCAACGAGCACAATGATGAGAAAAGTCTTGAGGTCGGTGGCGCGCCACAAAATCCCATTCATCAGATGTGTGAGAAACTCTTTGTCAACGCTCAGATGGAAATGGCGACGAACCTTAAATTTCTTTGGACTACATCGATCTTAACAGTATTAAAGTACAGATTTATCATAATCTGCGTAAAAGTACGTTATCATGGAATAAAACTGTTTAATTTATAACTATATTGTATCCTTAAGGTAACGAACTGGCCCGTTACACAAAGGATACTTTCCAAGTGCAAGGGCCAGGGAGTAAACTATTTTTGTACATAATTATGTAAGATAAGTATTATTATTGAAATATAAATTATTAATGGTAAATATAATTAAGTGGTCGTTAAAACGTATGGTCTTATACGATATTATTAGAATACATTGGCAATTA
The DNA here is from genome assembly GCA_029286865.1 of Teinopalpus imperialis. NCBI lineage: Eukaryota > Metazoa > Arthropoda > Insecta > Lepidoptera > Papilionidae > Teinopalpus > Teinopalpus imperialis. The sequence goes on from JAGSMU010000021.1 coordinate 5,781,135, forward strand.
AGTATCCGCCATATTGTTTAAATTTTAACAAAATAGTTATCAAAACATTATGCACAGGTAATTTTTTAACACAGATTTTTGTTTAATGCTAACTACGAATGTAAATATAATGCTACTTTATGATTTAAGTTTGCAGAAAATCAAAAGCATTAACATTTTACTCCACGCCTATATAATAAAATGCCTAATCAAAATAAAAAAAAATCTATAGTCAGAAGCTCTAGCAAGAGCTTCTATAGCATGTAACTGCGCCCAAACTCTAAAAGCCAATTAAGTTTTTCATCATCATCGTCACTATAAATGTTATATTAAATTTAATCTGCAGTTTTTTAACGAATGTGTTTACTTTGTTAATAATTGCCGTGTTCCCCTGCTGTGAGATGTAATTTTGATAAAAATCGGTCCCCGTCCATCTGTACGCAATCTGCTCCAGTAACCCGTTTATTTACATCAAATGTTATTCCACAACAAAGGCCTTTTTGTATCTTCCGAGCCGCTATTCGTTACCAACAGAATTTTTTTGCCTACATTGCTCTGATCTATAAGTTAAACGCTGTTCAACTTTCGGCCTTCTATAGAGTAATAAATATCGAACAATGGACACGAGTATGTCCAACGAAAATATTGAATTAAATGAAAATCTTGTTTGTAATAGTTTGTAATAATTTTATTTTTATGTTATATAATATTTGTTTTTTATAAAAATACATCTTTCCTTTCTACGTATTATCTCGAATGGAACCGTAAAATTAAGTATTTGTTTATTTAGCGACTTCGCAAACAATGAATGATTCAGATGAAAGCGAGTTGCGCTCAAAGCCTTTTTCATGATTACGCCATTTAATCTCTAAGTTAGATCTGCTGTTACTTTTTTTTTAAGTCGTTAACCTTATAAGTAGATTGTGCTTTCTTTAGTATTATTGGTGGACTTTTTACTCGTATCTCATTATACACTATATGATTTCAACATTTACTATTTTTTCCTTCCTGTGTCTTCATCAAGACGAACATTTGTCACTCTCTTAAAGTACTTTATTTTACCGATGAAAAATCTCCGTAAAGTGGATTTTCTTTTTTTTTTTTTTTTTTAAATTGACTGTTTAACTGCTGTTTATGATAACATGGCTCATGAAAGGGCAATAAAGCTAATAAATCTCATCCTCTGGCCTTAAATTTTTATTTAAATAAAATAAACGGACGACACATGCAGGTAAACGATCGTAGCGATCATCGATCGATTATGAGAAACCACCTCAAGGCATTGTTTCTTTACTAATAATCATCAAATATATGTATATATATATAAATTATATATATCAGTTTCAACAAAGGATCATTAACGATAATTTTGGGTACACCTAATAAAATCTTTTTTTTTATTTAGAACTCATTTTCTTTCTCGTTCCTCAAATACAAAAACAACAAAAATTCATCGTCGGTACGATAAAAGTCCAGCCCGGCTTTATTGATATCTTCGGTTTGTGCTTATCAATCGTTGGCGGCGCATAAAAGATTAAAGTTGCAGATGCAACAAACTTCACCGGTGTTTACTGAGGTGACCAAATCAAGGTCATAGTTTAGCCTGTCCTTCAGTTCACTGATGAGTGCTACGTGCATTCATCGGCATCGCGCAAATTTTGCAGTCCAAATCAAATCAAATCAAAAGAAGCTTTATACAATTAGGTCTATACAAAACACTTTTGAATTGTCAAGATAGCTAATAGGACCACCGCTGCTTTCCAGCTGCTAGCGAGAAGAAACGGCAAGAAACGCGACTAGTTGCTCTTTCTTTTCTTTTTTTTGCCATAATAATTTACAAAATGTCCAAGAGTTCAAGTCCAGAGATCAAAGCTTGAATCCAAGCATATTTGTCAAACAAATATTCTGACAAAGATCCGTATTTTTTATGATTAATTGGTTTTTAACCAAATTTTTAAATATCTGTAAGTTCGCCTGTCTATCCAGGAAGAGTCGCCCTACATCCAAGACATCTTTAACAAAGAATGTATACTTTTGTTTCATTCTCTCTCTCTCTCTCTTATCGATCTAAATGGATAGCTTACTGAACAGTTACAGGGTCAATGTAAGGATGAGTCAAGATCTCACGATATATTTACGATAATAATTAATCTCAGGTTTGCGATCTTGACACGAACTGAACTTTCGTGCAACCTGCATTCAAAGATTACGATAACAATAGATCATTGAACTGTATTATAACGAGTCTCATAATACTATTTCATTAGTTTCTTTGTGTATTCAATTTTCACTGCGACCGCATTTCATTCCATGAACGAATTAAAACGTTCACAATTGCCATAAAAGCGGATTTTATCATTTATTAACTCATTGAAAATGATGGGACTAATAAACTTTATGAGTTCTTGTAGAATGGTTAATTTTTTTTCAATTGAATATATAAATTATGGTATTTTTTAATAATGCTGGATTACTAACATTTCCGATAGTCAGTCTAAACTAAAATGCTTATGCTAGGAGATGGTTCACGACGATAGTGGATTTGTAACTACGACGTTAAATTGTGCAGAACGTATCAGAAAACAATAGGCTAGACGCTCCTTATCACGTTATGTTTTATATATTTAATTATTCTTTGTTCACTGATACGAAAACAGTTATACGAAAGCTTATACACTCTTACAAGATACTGTTATACAATTAAATTATTAATCATGTTGATGTTCGTGACTCCTTCTCAAAATCTTATGGATAGTAGTTCTCTATTTAGAGAACCGGTGGCACAGGCATTTCCTTTTGTTGCGATAGCTGGTCAGATCAGCGCTTGGGGCCGTGTCCTCTTGGTTTCTTGCCCTCTTATTTGATTCTTTGAAATTAACGGTATGGTAGCGAGCAATGTGGACAAAATATTTTTTTTTATTTCTGAACGGACAAGTAAGGAGCTTTAGTTGTTTGAGTGTGGTTTTATGGACTGTCCAGAAAATTCGTAGGCTTTAATGGTCAATGTTTAAGAAACATAGCGGGAGTATGAGAAATAGCGTTTAACGTTTGAACTACGTGTATCTTCGTTCCCAAACTGCTGTTTTACCTTATTTTTGTAACTGTATTGGATAAACTTAAGCTGCAGTGGATTTCTAATTAGTATCCTTTAGTTTGTGATGTCTGATCTAACCCAATGAAGCTATTAATATGCAAATTATGCTAATTTACCACGCGAGGTAAATAAGTAAAGAACCTGCATGTCTTAGAGATAAATAAAAGCAATATATTTCAATAAATGTGAACTCCGCCAATTCGTATTAGTGTCGCGTGGTAGACTGATAGTGGGAGTGGGTAGCCCAGCAGTGGGATCTATAAATAAACATATTTATATATATATATATCGAATTCAAATAAAGAAGCAGATGCACCCTAGCCTGTTGGCAATTTCGCAGGCCGATGAGCGACGCAGACTTTAAATTATTCCCATGACAGAAAGTTGAAATAACGTTCCGCGAAGTGCATTTCGGTGTTGCTTCAGTAGTTGAAATGGTTACCGACGCTGAACAAAGCCTAGTGTAATCATTTTTTTTGTAACTAGTGAAAGTTTAAGCGGTATAAACTTCACGCATCTCTTTATTTAGTCGATCCTTATGCCCGTAGTTTCGTCTAATACTGGTTAATACCTGACTATATTTTTTTTACTTACTCATAGGTATTTACTAAGCTTAAGTTATTCTTATTCGCTTACGTATCCATGTTGTGATGATCCGTGGTTGCACAGTTTCGAGGTGCTGGTTTTTAATTTCATTGACTAGAGGGTAAACCGAATTTGATCTCCGGTGCTCGCCACCAATGAAATTGTAAATTTTAAGTGTTTATTATTCTTGTCCTTGTCTTGTGAATGAAAACATCGACAGCATAAGATTGTCTTGTATTAGCGACAATCATTTTTACAAACCAAATCAAATCAAAAGGAGTCAGTTTATTTTATCGTAGAGACTACCGACACTACAGCTTGTATATAGGTCGCTAGGTTTCATATGAAATACTCTTAACACATGTATGTACCGTGACCTGGACACTTCATCTCAGCACCTTCCACCTGGGACCGGTCAGTGATTCTGTGTTTGTGAGAATGATAATCACATTCTAATCAGCCCTACACAGTTGATGTCATTCGGTAATTATCAGAAGATATATTTCCGTGGTCCGGAAACCGACACGGAGAACATCGTCACGCAATTAAATCGTCGAACGTTCCATTGGCACTACACCAGCTGAATGATCCTTTGCTGCTATCGGTGATCCTAGTTCTAAAGCGGATTCTGTCACGTAAAGTAACGGTGAGCGTAAATCTTTTATATATTTCAACTTAAATACTGTCGTTTAAAGTTGAAATCTATGAAAATGTACAATGATGTATTTCTCCTTGTACAAATAGAATACAAACATAGATATGTTGTAACACTAATTTTCCTAACAAAAATATTTATATAACGAAGAGTAAACGAACCGAATAGTTTATAAGACTTAAATTTATTTTATTATCAAGAAATATATAATATATTTCCTTTATTAATTGATATAAATAGGGTTAAACTTTAACTAATACAAATAAAAAAACTGTGTTTTTCGTGTTTATTTATTTTTACTTAATTATTTATGTCAGTCATAATATTTTTTTTATTTTTACTCTTACGTCTCCGCTAATAAGATGTCCTGTTTCTTTCTTTAACCAGACGACTAAGCCATTATTAACACCAGTAGAGATGACCTGATATTTGGTACGACTAGTTCATAACTCTAGCGTGACTCAAACAAAAGCTAGAAAAAGCTTTTCTTTAAGTGTTTAGAAGAGCATTTTGTGTTAGTACCTTGCCTATTTCAGCACGCACATCAGTTTTCAGTGAAAAAACTTTAGCCTAACACTATATTAAATATCGATAGTATCCCCGTATGATGAATGAAAACCTTTTTTTAAAAAAAAAATGAGGTTGTCACACCTGAGCACTATAATGGAATGCCTCGTCACCACTCGGACTCTGTTGGGTGACTGCACTAGACGAAACACAGCTATGTTTTGCTACGATTTTACGCTGGTATTCTGAGCCGACTCATTCAATACAAAGCTAGAAACAAATTGCAGCCTGGCTTTATTTATTATTAGAAAAAAGTATCATAAATTCATGTTGTTTTAGTGCAAAACACACAGCAATTAGTATGCAGAGTAATTACATTGGGTATGTGGGAACAGGCTTTGTGCAACCGAGAATATAATGTCTATAATTAAAGTTCGCTTGTAGTTAGTAGTCACAACTAGGAGTCTACATATTGAAACATAGCATTACCACAATCCAAATATGAAATGAGTTATAAATTGACTACTAGTTGTTGCCCGTATGATATAGATTACGATAGTAAACTACGAATAAAATCGTGACAAAACACATCACGATATAAATCTAATGATCGATATAAATTCGGTAGGGCGACCTATAGTATCGAGCTGGTACTAATCTCTATCTGGACCATGAATGAGTTGGTTCGATCGAGAATGGTTTACGTCCTCACAATACCACCGTATCATAGCATCATAACGCTTCTACGATGAGTGTAGAGGATCAAAGACCCTAGTTAACAGTGGTAGAGCTACGCTGCAGTTTGTTTCTAACTGCAGAATGAATGGGTCAAATCGACTGGAGTAGCACCACGCACTCAAAGAATACCAGCGTGAAATAGCAGCATAATGCTGCTGTGTTTCGTCTGATGAGTGTAGGGATCCGGAGACCTTTATTGCTGGTGACAAGGCATACCATCTCAGTCCTCAAGGATGACAACGTACCTGCATTATGTTTCCTTGTCAAGGATGAATGTAGATGTCATGGGCTGCAGGAATCACTTACCTACTTAGATGAACTGTGTGCTCGTTTGGTTCTCTTAATGTAATAAAAAAAATATTGGTAAAATATACATTCCACCTCAGTACTTAGGTGTGATGATTCATCTGCATTTTAAATTTTTGTTCAGGGTTTGTTTATATGGGAACTACTCGTATTTAGATCACTTAAGCGCACGGCATTGTATAAAAAAGATTTTACATGTATTGTAGTATTAATATTTTCATATATTACTAAACTATAGTTATGAAGTTAGCGAGAAGTAATATCACCCTGTTGACATACTAAATATTTCTCTCTCTCTCTCACACACACACACGCAGTTTCACGCGCGTGCGCGCCACATACACACTTACAAAAGACTCTTACAAACACACACATATGATACATATGATAAACCATATTTAAATGAGGAAGAAAGGTTTCTCTAGCGCAACCTCGTAATGGTGATCCCTGTATAGGATGACTTTCTTCCTTCTATTGATATTAGATGGAGTGATGACCTATTCAAGTCTGTGGGAAGGCGATGGATGCTGTGGGTTCAGGGTCGTGAGTCTATCTGTGGGATACGCCTGTGGCCAGATGACAATGATAAGGAAACAGTTATAAAGTTGTATCTACACCCTTAGTTGTTTTTATAAGATGGTTTCTAAGTATAGCTATTTCAATCGTTACAGTTTTATTACATAATAGATTCTTTAGCAATTAAGTTTTATTGTAGACATCCCAGAACTTTTACAGTTAATTATTTGTATTGTACTGTTAATTCTTTTATAGTTTCTAGCTCATTCCATCAGGATTAACGTTCAGAAAAACAAAAATATAAATTACCAATGGAAGTATGTATACCTTTTTGGCAGTTTCTTTGGTCGGTATTTTCTGTTGCCTATCTCAAATTATTGTCATCGTTATATTTTAACTGTTTAGATAATTTCGTTGCAAGTTTGAATAAAAGTTTTGTATTGAGCATATAATAAAGGTGCTATCTTCATGTACTATAGATAATTATTATCTTTTTTTAATACTAATTGCATTATTTCTATGTAAGCATATTAATAGGTCTTTACATATGAAATAAGTTTTTATTTTCAAACTTTTTTATTTCTCTTATTCTAAATAATCACCCATGTAATCGATGCATCTTTGCCAACGCAGTGGTAGTTTAAAGATGCCCTTGTAAAAATCAGCTGGACGTGAGGCAACAAACTCTTCAAAGGCATTTTGTACTGCCTCTCGGGAATTGAATTTTTTTCCCCCTATATGTTGTCCAAATTTTGAAAAAGTAATAGTCGTTGGGTGCAAGATCAGGTGGGTACGGTGGATGAGGGAGAGCTTCCAACCCCAACACTTGCAGCTTGGAGACTGTCTGTTGTGCAGTATGGGGTCGCGCGTTTTCGTGTAGGAGCAGCGGTTACGACCGATTGACCAAAGCTGGTTGCAGATGTGTGAGTTTCCATCATTGTCATCAGTTCTTCACAATATACATCTGCAGTAATGCTCATGCCGTTTGGTAAAAAACTGTGATGAATCACACCACCAAACAGTGACCATCAACTTTCTAGAGGTAATTTTTCGTTTAGGGCATTGATTTGGTGCTGAACCAGGATCTAACCAACTTACTGAGCCCTTGCGATTGTCGAACATAATCCACTTTTGTCGCACCTAACAATTCGGTTCAAAATTCTTTCATTTCTGTGCCTGTTCAGCAGCGCAAGGCAAGTCTTGACTCGTACGTTGCGCTGGCGACCGTTCGTGGGGCACCCATCTATCAAGTAAACTTTTTACCTTGCCAATTTGTCGCAAATGGACCAATATTGATGTTAAGATCAAAGCTGCTGCTAGCTCGGCTATAGATTGAGTATCATCACCTTCCACAATCGCCACCAAAAGTGTCCGGACGATCTCGAGATTTATTTTTCAAACCAAATTTTCAGAACGGAACCGGGCAAACTAATAACGGGTTGTGCGTTCGTTTGTAAAGTTCTCTCCGTAAACGTTGTTGATGTTACGTGCCGTTTGTGCCGCGTTAATGCCACGACGGAACTCATATCTATAATTACACGATAAAGTATCCATTATGACGAAAAATGTTCAAACGTAATGAAAATACAAAGCTAATCAATAAACAAAAGACTTTGTAAAAAGAATGTCATGTTTTTAAAACAATATTAATTTGAATTTAGAATTCACAGCCAATCAAACCCTTTTTTTGGTTTGAAATGGCCAATACTGAATATCGGCAATTTCACAGGCACAAGACCTTACATTTATAATGTATGGCCAGCTACTACGCCACGCCTCCTTCGCGACAATGTATATATTATACAAATCTAATTATCATCTTTAATGACGTGCTGTAACTCTATCAAGTGACTCTTTTAAAGTTGCTGTCGTATGCTAATTTTAAATTCACATCAAAAGAGTATCGATTAAGATCAATATCTATTAAAGATAATGACTACATCGGGAACGATTACGGTAAATTCTAGTATTGTAACGATATTATTATAGCACAGAAGTTGCACGAATATATTATATGTGCATGACGTTCTCCTGGTCTATTTCGACCGCGGCGATATATTCCAGTTATTATGACATGGCTGAGGATATAATATAGCGCCGGTAGCATTCGCCCAGGGACACACATGTATGGCTGTTTTTCTAGCCAGACGTAGCGCACAGAGACACACATGCACTCCCTTGTCCGTTTTTCTAGCCAGACGTAGCGCACAGAGACACGCATGCACTCCCTTGTCCGTTTTTCTAGCTAGACGTAGCGCACAGAGACACACATGCACTCCCTTGTCCGTTTTTCTAGCCAGACGTAGCGCACAAAGACACAAATGCACTCCCTTGTCCATTTTTCTAGCCAGACGTAGCGCACAGAGACACACATGCACTCCTTTGTCCGTTTTTCTAGCCAGACGTAGTGCACAGAGACACACATGCACTCCCTTGTCCGTTTTTCTAGCCAGACGTAGCGCACAAAGACACAAATGCACTCCCTTGTCCATTTTTCTAGCCAGACGTAGCGCACAGAGACACACATGCACTCCCTTGTCCGTTTTTCTAGCCAGACGTAGTGCACAGAGACACACATGCACTCCCTTGTCCGTTTTTCTAGCCAGACGCCAGTTATAAAACCTTACAACTGACTGCACACAATATTGTTTCTCAGCTTCTAATAGAAACTAATACGATCGTAGCAGATAGGTTCATCGGTCGCTACTTTATCGTCCTCATTAAAATTATAGTCTCCATTTTTTTGCATCTAAGGTTATACGGTTGAGTTAATTTACTTAACTTCCACATTATTCTGAATATTTTTTTGTTCTACTGCCCTTTGTAGTTTTAATTCTTAACACCTACACGTTAAGCCGTAACGTATAGTATGATAATTTCTTTACGCGAATGAATATAATTATTGTTCATTGCTTGATTTAATCTTAATGGGTGTATTTATTGAATATGCATCGTGGCAATAATTTATGGCGAAATGATTATTTTTACTATTTGTGTTACTTAATGCGAGATTCATTAAGTAAAAGTTACAGTTAAGTTATTAATGGTAATAGAACCTCTTGCAACTTGTTTCTCAACGCTGTGCGAAAGGGTCTGCTCGACCGGGGAAGGATTACGCCCTCACAGAATTTTATTTATGTCTCACAAAATATACATGATAATGCTTAAACAACAAGTGAACGTAGAGGGATATAATAGGTGTCACACTTTTATTGTGTCAATAATATTGTTTATTTTTTTATTATTAAGCAAGCACACAATTCACCTGATGGCAAGTGATTCCTGCGGCCCATGACATCTACAATCATCCATGACAAGGAATAATAATGCAGTTTGTTTGTTACCCTTGAGGACTGCGATGAAATGTCTCGTCACCAGTAATAATAGTCTCCAGATCCCTACACCCACTAGATGAAACACGCTGGTATTCTGTGAGGGCGCGGTCCTAACTCGGTCGAGCTGACCCATTCATTCTGCAACTAGAAACAAATTGCAGTGTAGCTCTACCTCCATTGTAAAATTATAAGGCTAAATAGTCAACTCATATATTAATAAAACTATACTAAAATATAACGAGCAACAAAGTGCCGTTAAATATATTAAAATCGGATCTAAATCATCAAACTGACTAACAAACTCTTGCATTATTCATAATGACTAGACATTGATAAGTAATAGAGATTAAATTATTATGTATATTGCCCGTTTCAATTTGGCACTATTCATACTACCCGGGCTTTATATACAACGTTCCTAGTAATTATTATTTATTTATTTATTTAAACTTTATTGGTCACACCTTACAAAAACTTAATGCCGTAAGTCTCTACCAGTCAACCCGTGGCATGGAAAGACTTTGTGATAGGTGTAGTGCCTAAATAAGAGAAAAAAATATCTTAAAACTTAAAATGTATATAATTACTTTTTTCATAACATATACACTACCACGTACAAGTCTTAATGGTGTATTTAAAAGTATGCTTAGTCTATGTCAACTCATCAACTCAATGCGATAATGAAGATGTGACTTCCTCGAAATATCTTATATTTCACATCATACGCCCGTATGCTTTTCGAATTTAAATTATAAATGATAAAAAAATATTATTTCTAATAATATCGGCAAAATCTAGAAATCTAATTTTAGAGCAGAGAGAGCTATCTGTATTCCCACTGAAATTGCTTGCGGTTTTAGATCTTTAAAAATTTCACTAAATTATATAGAAAGTGACTACCTGAACTTTTACTAGAAATTGAGTAAAAACTGAAATTACTATATATTGAAAATATAATTTTGATATACTACGCACTTAACTATCTTCTCGTTTGTTCAGCTGATATATAGTGGTTTTGATAAAACCAATTGTATCGTGCTTAACAGCGTATGTTGTCACGAGGTGACGTTTTATAGAAAGCAAGTATTAGTATCTGCGCATAAAGACCTCAGGAAATATGACGTCATGCTGTGGTATTTTTGGTCTGGCATTTAATTTTATTCATAACAGGATCCCAAGTCGACGGTACTCGCAATTCCCAGCATGGAAATGTGTAACAGTAGCTGAGTGTTACGAGAAGATAACTGAACAATACCTGCCCTTAAGATATACAAATAATATTTAAGAGTTAAGTTTGCTTCTACCAAGTTTGAATAAAGTCAAAACATCTCTATGATTTCGTTTAATTGTCAATATATGACATCTTAGCTATAAAATAAAAGAACCAGTTCTCTGCGAACGATGATTGAATAGTTAATATGTAAAACTGTCACAATGGTATTTTACCACGAACTATTCATGAGCTGACTCAGTGTGCGCAAAAGTCCGTGCACACCAGCGTTCGTTAACCGCGAGCCCGACCCACCTCAACAAGTCAACAAGGTATTAGGGCTGCCTACATACATATTACGCCATTACTTCAGTTCATTTATATAAGAAAGATATTTAGTAATTCAAAAGCGTCCATAAAAATATGCAAAATGAAAACATTCACGAATTTAAGTACTAATAATTTTTTGAGTTTAAAAAGCTAGAATGATACGCATAGCCATAAAAGTTTTAGTATTGCCAGCGGTTCTTAATATGTCTGCAAACTTTGAAATTGTACTGGCCGGGGGTACAATTTCAAAGTTTACGTTGGGTGAAAACTGAATTTAAAAATTTAATTATGTTCATACATACACTGTTTATTTTTTCCAGATAATATGTCCAACACTAGGCCCGTTGGATGAGATTTTAATTGTAAAATAAGCTGCGCCTTTGTACTAACCTTTCCTATATTACTTTCCTTATATAAATGCTTTGTGTACATAAAAGTTAAATAAATAAATAATACATAGGTATGCACACTCTCGTAAATACAGCTCAAGCTAATAAATGCGTGTTAAAAATGTAACATCATTCTTTTTTTCTTCATTTTATTGATAAAACAACTTTAAAGTCATATAATTAAGTTTGTTCTATTAATTAGGTCATGGGGTCAATTAACTTTACCTTTTTCTTTTGACAATCACTAACATTTCTATTCGATTTTAATTTAACTTAACTGTTTCAAGGTTTTTGTATAGCATTGCACCGTGTACTAATTCATAACGGTAAATTAAATAAGTCGAATTGTCATTCGATATTTGCCGCAGTAGAATTGTGTTCATTGTACAGTTTATATGTAGTTAACTTGTAGGTGTAGGTATGTCTTTGAGTACAGGGTAACGGTTCAAGCCGAGGCTCCCTCTCGAAAGCCCTTGTGGTCATCCACTATTAAAGGTCTCAGCTGAGCGCCATAAGCGTTCGGGTCACCTTTCAACCCGGTGAAACTCTAAAGCCCTCGGGCTAAAAGCGGCGATGAACCGGAAAAAAAAACATGTCTTTGAATATGTCCTGTTAAAATTAAAAGGTAACATTAATAAGATGGCAGGAATAAATTCAATAAACAACGTTCAGACAGCAAGAAAACAACACGACAAACAGAATCAGTGTATCAATAGTGAACATTCTATTCCAATTAAAGTGCGACGCGTAGCCGCCAGGATGGTCAAGTTACTGCCAATCGCTTCTTGCTCATTTCCTTATCAAGGGTAACAGTTAGGGCAGCGACCATGCTACAGGACAGGTTTCGAGCAACATAGCGGTTTAGTAATTTAATAGGTTCAGGTACACGATCCGAGCTATTTCGAGCGATTTAGTGGGAGGGGGGATTCAAGTGGAAAATTATGACGCCATATGCAGTGACGTATGTCTTGTTTAATGTTGTCAAACACACCGTTTACAAGTTATAAAAACATGTTGGGACTTTGGTTGGTTTTTATTTGTACAATCCGTGGCAATCGAGCAAGCAGCTGACCTGATGGCAAGTGATTACCGCCGCCCATGAACATACGCAAAATTAGAGGCATCCCAAATGCGCTACCAGACTTTAAGAAAAGTGTAAGCTTCTCTTCAAGGTCTCTAAGTCGTATCGGTTCGGAAACACCGCTGGCGACAGCTGATTGCACGGAGTAGCGGAGTAGCAGGAAATTTGTCGTAAAGCGCACAGTGGTGGATTGCCAACAATCGAGATGATGAGGATGAAATTTTAAATTCTGTTGTGATTTACGATGATTTAATTCAGCGGCTGGAATTAATCCAAACAACTCCTCCGAACGTAGCTGGTATTGGTAAATTAAAATATAAAATAGTTAATAGTATCCGTAATTCCACTCAATTTTCTATTCAATATATTCAATTATGTAGGTTATTTGTTTCCATAAACATTTGTCTTTGGGCACGATAAGAGAAAAAAATAAGAGTGAGTACACGGATTTTATTTAAAACGTATAAAAGTTTCTAATGCAAAAATGCCGGAAAATACATTCTTGATCAGGAAGAGAAAATGAGAAAACATCATAAATCCCTAGGTTTTTATTAATGATAGCGCTGTTAGCCTATGCGGCTCTTACATCTTCATCGTTCAATGCTCTTCGCTACTAAACTAAAACATTTTCTGTCCGTGCCTTTTTTTGTCACCCCACCGAATAATTGACAGCCGTTTGAGTATTCTCCAGAATGGAGAAGGAATAATGATTCCTACTTGACACGTAAGGATATATGTACGGACCTAACCAAGGACGATCGTCACCTGTTGTCGGTAGATGGGGGCAGTGAGAACCGCCCTGGAATGCGGGAGAATCTAGCAGAGGAAACATACGTTGTTAGGTTCGGTGTAGTTCGCATGTTTCCTCTGTCTCTCCGCCGTTTTATCTCTTACTATACAATAAAACAAAGACATTAAATTTTCTAAAAACATTCACTTCTGTCAAGTGTCAATACAGAACGAACGTCAATGCTAAACTACATAATACAATACGCGTGGTCCTTTTTAGCTAATATTATAATATTATCCCGAGATGATGTATAATTAAATAAACATTAAACGATTGTGCTAATCGCAAGTGACTTTGAATTCAAATTTTGTTCGATAGTATCATTTTCACTTTGTAAAACTTTTGTTAGATCATCAAACTTATAGTGGATCACACTTAAAATAATAATAATAATAATGAGCCATTTAATCGGTTAGACAAATTACAACACAATACAAATTAAACACACAAACAAACAAATAAAATTATATCAATAATAACAAAGTAAACAAAACAATTATTATAATAACGAGAAAGAAAAAGTAATAAGAATTATAAATGCTCAAAAGGTCCACGGTCCACAGCGACCAAGGCTATGTGTTGCAACGCCGAACAGGGTTAACTGCTCAGCAGGAGCAAGGAGGGTAATCAGCGCTGGTATTCTGCAGAAACCCAGACAAATCAACATTTTTTTTTAGATTTAGGGTGACAAATTTAAATGTAGTCCATTGGATTTAAGCGGTTTCGGTGGTCCTAAGGTATTTATCTTCCATAATCACGTAATTGAGTTTTTAAAAAATAGTAAAGAATCAATCCAGTTAGCTCAAAATGCTGTAATTAGGTTTTATACATAAATAATACACCTAAATTGGAGTCTTTCTCAGGTTTTATACTCGATAAATAGTTAAATTTCGGCTGCTCTATCAGATGAAGTGTGTCCTCGTTTGTAATCCTTACCAAAAATAAAAAAAACTGGCTGTAATTTTGTATATTTAAAAAGTAATAATATAAAACGTTAAACACCATATGTTTTTAATCGGATTTATTTTAGATATAAAAATATAGGTTATTTTAGAATATATAACTCCAACTCCAAACAAATCATGTTATAAAATGCCAAGTATGTCTGATTTTATTATCTATCTTAAAACATTTATTATGTTCGTCTTAGCGCATCGGTTATCTATCATCTCTTCACGCACAACTTGTTTTTCAGTCACATTTATCCGAGCTGTATCTTCACAAAACACGTGCATTGTTTTATTCCTAGTATTTATTCACTTCTGTAGTGTTGATTTTTACTGACTTCAAAAGAGGTTATGAAGTTGTATGTATGTAATATTAATAAAATAAAATATGTGGGCATCTTAACAAATATATATATATATATATATTTGTTAAGATATTATATATATAAATATAGAAATATACGGACGAATGACGTCGGTAATTATTTTATTCAAACAATTACTTCTTTATTCATGTACGATTTTTTTTAAACCTATTCGTATTTCTGAACAACTTTGCGTGAGCTTTGTATTAAGAAATTAAAATACGTTAATTATAATAATAATGCAAGAAGCAATTACTTGAAATACTCGAAAGAACCTTGAACATTTATGATTATTATGAATATTTATTACTGATTGGCCAAGATGATCAGGAAAGATCACACTCAAAACCAAAAAACATATCGCAGCTATATTTCGTATGACAATGAGGAGTTCCACCTCTGTTATTGGTGGTTACAATATGCCTACGTCTTGTCGAGGATGAATGTAGGAGTCAAGGATCGTAGAAATCATTTACCATCGTGTGCACTACTCAGTCGATTATCATTCTTAGGCATATCTTTTTTATTAATTAATACCTTATTTCATTTACATAAAAGGATATAAAGTACGGATTTAATGCTTATTGGCATTCTCTGTCACTCAACAATAAAAGGTAACTGACAAAATGAATAAATATGAAATGAAAAAACCAATAAAATATATAACGACACGAAAATAATATACAATTATAAATTTACATTTATTTACGTACCTCAACTGCCTTTTACAGTATCCCTTAAAATTCTTATTTTAAACAGAAAGCGTGTGCAAAGGATCTAACTGATCTTATAAATGCAAACGCTGCGAAATATTTGAATATTCGTGCAGCGCTATTGTTGCTTCGTTTAAGGTATTCACGAGGTACGAGTTCATGCTCTGTCCGACTATCGATACGCGGCGCCGACTTATTGCGTATCTCGTTGCAGGATTCCACGTATCCTTCGCTAGAGGATGTAACCTCAACAATAGAGATGAAGCGAGAAAAAGTAAAATCTTATTGACTAATTCCAATAAGTTTGGTTTTGAGCCATTCGAGTAGTTAAGTGTTACAGATCTTTAAACTTATTTTTATTAAATAATAGAATTTTTGCTAGTTACGATGTATATATAAAACATTAACAAGCTTTTTAGGTCATGATTTGTGTCAAAGTTTCATAACTGCACGAAGCTTTTGGGTGGATAATAAGACGAGGAATCCACACGTTAGAGTCGTTGCCAGATTAAACAAAGCGATAAATCGGGATCCAGCCTACGCCGGCCAGCGACAGAGTACCACCTTACGTTCAGCGATAACTATTCTCTTAATAGAATTTATTGCCGCATATAAAATCTACCAATACTTTGCGGCGGACGCTAGCCCACTCCTTTATGTCCATGAATTACAATGCCGTTAAATACGCTCGATCGGCCCTCTGATCGTTGATAATGTCATCTTCCAAGCTACAATTGTACCTCCATCTCAAGCTGAATTGGTCAGTGACCCCTCTAACCCGTGAAAATTTGCGAATATTTTTAACACGGACAGTTTTTATATGTTCGTCGTTACTAGTATTATTTTTGCAACAGTAATTTATATACGGTTTATTATTATTATTATTTATTCATCTAATAATGTATTATATAAAAATTAACAATTTGAAATTTATTTTAATTAAAAAAGGGTTTGTTTGTAAAATGTGCACCTGCGCTGACGTTTTTTAAAACCTCTTTAGAGTAGAGGTCCAGAGGTGATATAAGTTTTTTTTTATAATATTGTTAATATTTTTCTTTTTATTTACTACCTGTTTTCATAATTTGTCGTTTCAAGGTATTAAACTTATTTGAAATCAAAAGAATCGATTGTGCGAAATTGAAATATTTTTTTTATTTTTATTAATTATTATCAAATTACAGACCTCAACTTAAACCTACAACAATTCAGAATAATATTTTGAGCTATCTCAAACATGTGCCAAAATGCAGACTCAAATGTGATCCTTTTTCTGAAAATATAAACGTTTGGGCGTCTCTAAGTCCATATGCTTAAATCCTAAAAATAGCGCAGCTTGTCAGACATCTCTACGAAAAACATAAAAATCCCAATAAAGAAAACAAACCCATAGTTTAAGGGTTTTTATTGATAATTTTGTGCAAATATTGATAAAAAACGCCGGATGGCCGCTTATCTCTGGAGCCCATTGTATTTTACATTAGCAAGCATCAATAGCCTACGATTAGGTTATGGTGTGCGAAACTTCAGGTCGTAACTTCGAATCCGCCATTCCACTATTGCCGTGAACCATCTTCTAGCACAAGTATTAGTTTAGTTGGAGTGGTTAACCGGAATCTTGATAGCACTCATAGCATTTTTTTTAAAAAAAATAACTTTAAGTTAATTCGAACTGGGCTGTCTTCGACTTAGAAAATAACACAAAAAAATAAGGATAGGTTTCTTAGCGCTAATAATCTCTACAAAAAATCCCAATAAAAAACCATAAAAAACCAAAACCTATAGCTTACGGGTATTTATTAATAATTTTGTGCAAATATTGAATAAATGCCAGGCGGTAACTAGCACATTAGCTAGCGTCAATATGATAATGGAGGTTTCTTAGGAATATTTATTAAATTCTGTCATTGCCTAAATGCATGTGAAAACTTTATATATATAAAAATATATTTATATACATATATATATTACTGGTATTTTACATATATTGTTCAAAGTATATATACAGAGTTGAAAATTAAGCCACACAGTAAGGTTGGAGAATTTGCTTAAAGAAGTAACAAATCAGCATTCACCCCTAATTGAGCTGAAGCACGCTCCGTGAACGAAAACCCGATGAGCCGATAAGGCAGGACATATCGTCCATTACGGATGTCAGATCTCTGGGCATATATTTTCGTTCTACTCGGCGTCCTACATGCAATGAATACCAGCGGATCGTAATTGCCTCGAGAGACGTTGGCACAACCTAAGCGATTCTTATAATTCTATCCAACATATTTTTTTCTAACATTTTAACAGAACCTATGCATACATTTTGGTGAAAATCACTATTTCAAAGAATACGAGCGTGAAATAATAGCATGGTGTTGATGTTTTTCTATCTGGTAAATGAAAGAAATTTGAGACTTTGTTGATGGAAAATAGGCATTCTGTAAGAGTAACAAATCATCATGCATTACGATTATTCATCTAGGATGAGTGTGGTGTTATTTCCTATAGTTCGACTACAGTAGAGTTGCATACCCAGAGATTAGCAGTGCATGTACCCTACAATCACGTAAAACTTGATGAACCATGGAGTGTAAAATAAATTTCTATTTGATTCCATTTTAGTATTTTATGCATACCTTAACTAACCGATTTAATGATTAATCAAACGATTTTTATTACTGTTCTAGCTGCATAGATACCTAGTATTTCTTACGCTCTAACGATGATACTATTTACACCTAGCTTGGTCTCACAAGTCCCGTTTTAACAAGTGGCGCAGTAATCGTAATGACCATTGAACCTGATAGATTATTGGATCTTTTGATAATGAGTTCAATAGCAAAGCGGAAATACGATTATTAAATATAAATATCTGTCGCAAATTGTTTCTATACTTCTTAAACAATTTTTCTTGTTTTGTATTAAGCTTTTATTGTTAACAAGTTATTAGCTTTTAAAGTAGTAAAATGGAATGCGTCGTTTCCTGTAATCGAATCTCCGATTTCTCCCCATTCAAAAGACAGCAGCGTTATGCTGCAATTTCACCATGGTATTCTATGAGGGAGTGTTCCTTCCCTGGTCGATTGATGCCGTAGCTAAAATCTGGCAATGATATTGCACAAGCAGAAAATAGCCGCATGTTTTTACTCTTTCTATTCGCGATGTACCGTGCTCCCGTAAATTGCTCATGCAGCAACCACGATCCGTCGAGGTACTTTTGTTTCACCGCCCGGCATTTTCTAACCGTTCTTTCCATAAAAAATCTCTTATTTCAATTCGTTCAATTATGTCTTTATAGCGAGACAAATTCCGGATTACATTTATTGCCGTAGGGATACTCAAATAATATACCATATAGAATCATGTAGTATCTAAAATATTAATACTTTGACAATTTCAGGAAATAGTCTATTTCTGGTATCATTTTATTCTTACCGATTTTGTCATTAGTTTAGATTTCGTTTGAGTATTATCTGAGCTCATTAGAAAGTTGGTAGTTGACGGGTATCCAAGCTGAATTTCTGGATAGGATTCTGGTATTAAATTCCGAGTTAAAATAACTAAAACTGTTAATTAGCGCACTCGACGTTATTTTAGAATCAATTAGGTACTGGCTTTATTCTGATTTCTCCAAGTCTGACACGTACTAGTTCATGCTAGTATAATATATATACTTTTTTATTACATTGAGAGTTACGAACGTTTACCGAGTTCACCTGATGTTAAGTGATTGCGGCATCTACATTCATCCTTGACAAGGAATCATAATGCAGAGGACTGAGATGGAATGCCTCGTCACCAGTAATAAAGGTCTCCGGATCCCTTCACTCACCAGACGATATACAGCAGCGTTATGCTGCTATTACACGCCGGAATTCTGTGAGGGCGTCGTCCTAGCCCGGTCGAGCTGACCTATTCATTCTGCAGTTAGAAACAAACTGCAGTGTAGCTCTACCACTGTTGAGCTATATGCTTATGCTGGTATATCATTATTATATTTACGTGTGACATACTGAAGGTTTCTGAAAATGACCACGTATAATAAAAAACATAAAAGAGTAAAAACTATTTTCACTCTCAATTAGAGAATTGATCTTCAATAGGCATTTGTTGATGAAGCTTAGAGTCTGCGAAATGAGTAATATAGAAAGAAAGATCTTGACAATCAAGACAATTCATAGCTATAATTTTTACATTAACGTTTCTTGTTGTTTGATCAGACTTTATATATGATCTGTATCGTGATAAATATTTGTAGGAGAACGGATTCTTTTTATTGAATCCATCCAGATATCTTAGAATTATGAAGAGCAATCGCTGGCGGGTACAACGAACAGTCATTAACTGACTCTTCCGCTTAGGCAACACGATCCTGTATAGGCAAAACTGGTTTCTAAGCACGAGTAATAACCAATCGTGCGGATCGGAATCCTAGAGTCCCGCCATACCGTAAATCACAACTGGCATTTGAAGTCACGTAAAAGGTACTACACTAGTTACATGACTATAAAACCAGCAATATATTTTTAATTCACAAGATTCGCTACAAAGGATCGTCAGATACCTAAAAGATCATGCGTGTTATATTTTCTAGTCCCTCGGTATTGTGCATGTATATAAATATGTGTGGTGGTTGCAAAAAAAATACCTTGAAACAACAATCTGCTGCGTAATTTTAGGTAACTCCATTACCATTATAGCATCACATAGACGAGTGTTGTTTCGTACCGGACATACTGGCGGCCGGATCAGGCCAGATATAAAAACAGCGGTACCGTCGGAAACGCGCCGCTGTGGTGTCAGGTATACCGACGGTATCTTCTTAGTTTGTAAATTTTTATCTCAATAATATAAATAATTCTAATATGTATTGTATATATGTAATAAGTATTGTAAATGTAGAAGCATGCTCCTTCCACCGTCCTATTTGAACTTTGCTACGACTGCGACGCTGCTGTACTACGTACAATTTTTTTTTTTTTTTCTTTTTACTCAGTGGGCCTCCCGCTCGCGAGTCTAATTAGTTAAAGATGTAAAGGTCTCTGGACCAACATCTATACTCACAAAAAAAAAAGATTAATTTTTTAATTGATTGGTCCAGATTAAATAGGCCTCCGCCGCAGTTTTCGGTTTAACTTTTGTGTGATATTTCAAAAATTATATGACACCATTAAATTGCGGTCATAGAAACTTTTCTATGATATATTATTTCAACGTTAATTTGTTTTTTGCATTATGGTATTGAAAATATTCGAGTTCAAAAATCAAAAAAGTTTGATGTAAACTTTTTGATTCATTCATTTCTTCATTGCTTTAACTGTCCTTTTAAATAATCTGGACATTTACACAGGACAGAACTCCAAAGTTAGTTTTATACGATTGTTTGACATGATTTCTTGCAAACGAAAGTTTTCTACATAAACCTTATAACGCCTTCCGAGAATCACACGGGCATTCTGGGTTGCACTAAATTCAAAATGCAATAAAGAAGGACATTTATTACCACCAACTTGACGTTAAGTGCTATTTCACGTAGAGCCCGATCACTAATGTTCGTGTAAGTTATATGATTTTTATCAAATGTTATGATCATCACTTATGTTTATTATATTGTACTTGATAGAACACTACTTCTCGCTCTGTCGACGACGACGGATTATAACGATGAAGTGATTTATCGTTTTACTCTTTTACATAAATCGCTACTAGATATACTTTTACTGGTCTTTATTATGAAAGAATATTGAAGCCCTGTCCTCTCGAGATGGAATACTTCACAACAAAAGTACTTCAAGAAAATGCGTCTCGTGTAGCAACATATTTTACAAAAATAATTATAATATATAATATGGTTGAAAATGCGATTTACATTATTGTATAATTTTTCTTTCGAATCTCATGATAAATATTATTTCGGTTTTATTATATTTAATAACTTTTTCGTTTGATTCCAAAAAATAGAGTAATTTATTAATTTAAAAACCTCCATTACCCCAGTTATCCGTGTTTAAATTACCTTAATTGGTTGGAAGCTGTTTTATGCATCATTGTTAATATCTCTCTAAATTTAATTATTGTTCAAATGAAGCAGTTACTTTGCTTTAAGACCTTGTTAAGTACATATAATATTTTTTCTCTTTTGTACTTTTTCACGGCACGTACAGTAAACGTGGTCTAACGTCTACGAAAAAAAAATCTTTTCAAATGACAGTGACTTCATTTACCCTACTTGCTTGAACGTCAGTTTTCTGTGGCTAGACGACACGTCGGAATTTGCTCCAGTTTTCTACGCCATCACATTCTATGTCTCAAGTAATTACTTAAAATAAGACATTTTTAGAAATAATAATGTTAAGGTAACAATAATGATCAACGACGGTAAAGAACGGAAGAACCGTAACATTTTATAAAAGCAACTAAAAGCGACATATTAGGATAAATGAAAGCACTTTTGTAGTTATAATTTTTCATTTTAGTTTCAAATGTTCGAACCGTGAATTGGCCATGGAATATATTAGTTCATATTTTAATGCAAGGAAAAAAACAATGAAATACCAATAAGTATATATAATTATTAATAATTATAATAAACTATAGTCTCGATGTGTACATGTATAGTTATTGTAAAAATTTGATAAAAATGTAAAGTTATTGAAAAATATAATTTTATAAAATTGTATTTTTATAAAACAAATGATCTCACGCTAATCTCACGATAATTGCAGTCCATAAACGCCTATATACACAAGATGCATATGACTTGTCATAACCTACCCGCACCTAACGAAGCAGAGTTATCCTACTATTTTTTTTAATTACCTCGAGGATAACAAACGAACACACAGTACACCTGATGGCAAGTGATTTCTGCGGCCCTTGATTTTCATTTCACCCGCTGACATTCATTCTTGACAAGGAATCATAATGCAGATACGTTGTCACCCTTGAGGACTGAGATGGAATGCCTCGTCACCAGTAATAAAGGTCTCCGGATCCCTACACTCACCAGACGAAACACAGCAGCGTTATGCTACTATTTTACGTTGGTATTCTGTGAGGGCGTGGTTCCACCCGGGTCGAGTTGATCATTCATCCTGCAGAAACAAATCGCAGTGTAGCTCTACCATATTTTATGCTGGTTTTCTGTGAGGTCACTTTCCTAACCGAGCTGATCGCTTGTTGCAGATGTAGCCCGGCTACAACACTATAAAAATATCACCGTATTCATATTTATATTGCATGTAGTTTCAAACTCAAAACTTGAGTAATTTAATTACATAAATTCGATTATTTAATATCTATCCATAATTGGTGGCGCGTTTAATTCAAAGCGATCGCCGCCTACTCTCGTATTGACTATCCGTAGCGCACTGACTGTTTGTGATCATTTATAGAATTTCATCTAACCTTAAATTTCATTAGACGATATATTTGATTTTATTGTATATATTGAAGGTGACAAACGAGCATACAGTTCACCTGATAGTAAGTGATTTCTGTCACCTTTAACACCAACACTCATCATCGATATGGAATAATAATGCAGATGCGCGACCTCTGAGGACTAAGATGGAATGCCTCTTTACCATTAATGGGGGCTTTCTGTATCCCAACTGGCACCAGAAACACAGCAGCATTATGCCGCTTTTCTATGTGGGCTTGGCTCATCTCTGATCGAGTCGACTCTTCCAAGCCGCAGCTAGAAACAAAACTACAGCGTGACTCTACCACTTAAATTGTTTTTTCCTATTGGTTAACGAATATTTCAGTTAGTTAACTACAATATTAAAAGACCTAAATGGTGCACAATAACTTTATAATCTAACCCCTAATCACTTTGTTTTATATAACAAACGTAACTATGCGAATTTCATAGTTACGTTAGTAGATTTTTTATAATTTTCACATCGCGAAAGTTAGTCATATTTCATTTCAAATCGGTGCAAAATTTCAAGCTTACTTTCCAATTTTTATGGTCGACCAGGCCCGGGTCATTTGTTAATTTCCATTATCTTTTGTTCAAGATTCCGTTCCGAACAAATAAATAATATTTAACTGAGTTGTTGAATTAAATCTGTTAAACTCTAATCAGACGTTTACGAAATAGATCTCTAGAATCTATTTTGTAAACATTTAATTCAACAACTCGGTTAAATATTACTTATTTGTTTGGACCTTTGTAATTTCATCATCAAGCCTATTTCATCCAGTGACACGTAATAGTTTCAGCTATTATTATTACAGGCCAATAATTCTAGTGCTCATTCCAAACACGATATACAACTGCAGGTATCTAATTAGCTTGTTGCATTTGCAGATAATTCATACATAATGAACGGCTATTTCCTTCGATGAAACATTTGCGAAGATGTTAGGTCAGAAAAATTATCTTCACGCTTCTCATACAATAATCAATTGCAGATAGCAAATTGGTTCTGGATATGGACAGAATACTATTGTTATTTTAAAAAATACATCGGTTTTTGTCTATTTCACGGACCATTCATTAATCTACAATCGGTTAGCAATCTTTGAGTATGCTCTTTTTATTTTATTGGGGATATAACACTGAATTACTCACCCTCGACAAGACAAGACCGAAACGAAAGGATTTACGCGAAGCAACGCGGCAACAAAACCAGTTTCGCTTACATACTGCTTTTATCTCAGAGCCTCCACCAATACGAGGCAATTCCACGCCAAAACAATAGAAATTATTTCACGTATACAACAATATATAGATAATTATAACAACAGTTTGTTTATAAATTCAATAAAAGAAAATTAAACATAAAAAATTAAAGGTCAATGAAATTGTTGTTCAAAAACAGGATGACCCAGGCGGTATCTGCAGACGTTGAGGTAAAAAAACATTTATTTCCTTGTGTTTCCCCTGTACAAGAAAACAAAAAAATCTCTTTTTTATTATTAATGACGACAAAATGGATTACGGTTAAATTAAATTTATTATCGATGGAATATCTATGTCATTATTTGAGAATGGCATTAGGGCATGCATTATCGCTACGAGGCCGAGTAGTAAATTGCATGCACACATTCGAATCATATAACGTCGCTTACTTCAAAAATGTGTGAAATAGTCAATACTTTTGTGTTTGCGCAAATCTTAAGTTTATTTTATAGTCGTCTATTACCCGATGGATAACTGAGTGAGTACCTGGTCTGCTAACCTGCTCTTGTAATTTCAAGTGTAGTGGGTAATTTAGTCATATGTACTTAATATAATAGAGGGCCATTTATTTTTTGTTTGGACTTACGCATTAAATAAAACAAGTAAATACCCACGTGACAAGTTTCCATATAAAACAGAATAGAACGGCGACGGTTTGAAAGTATTCTATATTAATTGTGGATTTTCGGGTCTGGATTCATTTATATTTGTCCCGTGCCAATAACACGGTATCCACGCCATTCTCCAATCTATTCTCTAAATTTGGCTCTAAGTGTACGAAAATACATGGGTTAATAAATTATATCCCGCCAGTCGACATCATCTGATAATATCTATAAGCTATCGCCGTGATTGATGGCATCCTGGAAGAAATTATTTTTTTATTTTATTTATTTAGTTTAAATAATTAAAATAAAAAGAAAACAATTGAGGTCTGGTTGTTAGTACCATATTACTTATCCTATATTCACCTCAGTCGATTTGGGCTCCAATGGTTGTTCTGCCCTGAAATATGCTCTGATATACCTAAATGCTGTGGCCGAATTTTTGAGAAAACGCGCGTCCACAATAGTTGCACGTAAAGATTTCACCAATACAATGTAGAGTATGGCTGCAGATGTTCATGTAGTTCCCGCTTCTACTTTGGAAGTGAAATAATATGCCATAATAGATGATATATTAACCTTAATCAATTATTTTCTCTTTCATATATAATTTATATCAATACATTGCAAAATGCATTCCCTTCACGGCTAAAAAAATATCATTACTCATTGTAAGCAATCTTATTACTTTGATTGGAGCTTGTGGGACCGCCTGTTCCTCTATGCCTCGTGCACTGAACCCATGCTATTCAACACACCAGCGCTGCGGCCAGTTTGTCTAGTTTAATTTTTATCATGGGTTTTCTCCGGCATTTCGATAAACAAGAATTTAAAAGACAATTATTGCTCGGTTATATTTTTGTTAAGCTTGAATGCAATTATAACTGCATGCATGACTAACCAAAAATAATAATAGAGACATGTTACATTCACCAATTTTGGTTTTGTGTTTGTTATTCAAACCTATTTTATTCCTTGTTACTGGAGATGCACATTATTTTTTCTCTGATAGTATCGCTAAGGGACAACGCAGACCAATGGACTAGCGAAGCGAAGCAAGTAAGGAACATTTTAAATTAAAAATAATTTACTTATTGCACTTTATCTACTTAGTCGAGAATACGAACAAAGAGAACGACAACAATTTTGCTACAATAATAATTGACCGCCAATTAATCATTGTGTCTGCTCGGCATTGTGTTAAACGTTGCATTTTCAACGCTGGTAGAGCTACGATAATGTTTGTCGCTAGTTCCTGCATAAATGGGTCGGCTCTACCAGGGAAAGACCACGCCCCCGCAGAATACCGATTGTAAAATAGCAGCATTGCGCGGCTGTTCCGTCTATGATGGCAGGGATCTGGAAACCCTTATTTCTGGAGACGAAGTACTCCATCTTAGTACTCAGGGATGACAATGCATCTGCATTATGATTCCTTATCATGAATGAATGTGGGTGTCATGGTTCACAGGAATCATTTATAATCTAATTAATTGTGTGCTCGTTTATCACATTTAAAACAATAAAAAAAAATATATAAGGCAAATCGTTCAGTAGTGGTATTTACATTAAAATAATATCGTGGTTCGCAAAGTTGACACCGCACCGTCACCTTGATTTGCTATCGAGGAGGGATGCATGTTTACCGTTCCCGGGAATGATATAGACAAGCAACCGTTATAACCTAGCTGTTGCCCGATAAGGACCACGGTGTGGTCACGGTGTGGTAATAAAATTGTAGTTAAGCATCATTGTTCATTTTAAATCATGAAAGAAAGCAACCGCAATCCTTGTTATTGGTAAACATCTCATTATTCAGAAGTGACAGCGCATCTGTATAATGATTCCTTGTCGAGGATATGTAAGGTTGTTATAGGCCACAAGAACCGATAATCGGGTGACTGCATTCGACTGATGCTTTTGTCATTCCAAGAAAAATAAGAACACTTAGGCATAGCGACTAAGTTTGATTATTCTTTTAAATAATTAGAACAAAATTTTATTCATAGAAAATTCAACAATTTTATCGATTCACTGAATCTTTATGTTTATGTCTAACGACAATCATTAGTTACCGTTGGTCTTGGTTAAAATCAATTTCTACTCTTCCTGTTAATTTTATTTATTTATTATGAATACTTTGTGTCCGTATATTTCAATTCATTGTATTCATTGGAATTTAATTTATGTATATGTTATTATAATTTATGTATAGCTTATATTAATGTCTTAATATCCAAATAAATGTTGGTCTTACAGATATTGTAATATTGCTGGAATGTAAACAAAAGTAAAAAAGTGAAGTCAAAAATAAAAAATTTAGACATTCATGTAATTCAAACTATATATATATAATTTTATGAAATAATAATGTAGTTTCTACAAGCGCTTTGGTACTTTAACAATAGTGGGATGTAATGTCACTAAATTACACTAATTTGTACCTTTACTGTTATTGCTATTGTGTTAATAATTTACGAAATTTATAAAGAATTAAGAGGTCTCCTCCTTTGTTAGGGAAGGACAAATAGGTCAGTCTATCTGTTGTGGACCACGCTTTCCCGAATACCAGCGTGAAATAAAAGTTCAGCGTAACAGTGTTTCGAATGCTGGAAGAAATAAACTGAAGACCTTATAACTGTATATATATCACAAAACATTTCATCCAGATACTCAGGGGTAACAAAGTGTCCGCGTTATGATTCCTTATCGATATGTCTGTCATGAATCACAGGAATCAATGGTAGCGTTAAATACTGGTGGTAGGCATTTCATCTAAATTCACAGGGGTGACCACACCAGTGCATCTTAAACTTTTGTTTAGGATGCTTGTACGTGTTTATGGGTTGCAGTCATCGCTATCTTAGCACCAGGTACACCAAACAAGCATACAGTGCATGTGTGCTTTTATGTCACACATTGTTTTTTATGGAGCATGCAGCCCACTCGATGGTGAGTGATCACCGCCGCCCATGAACATCCGCAACACCAGAGGAGAGTCGCAAATGCGTTGCCAATGGTTTAATATAAGAAATGTAGTGAGGTAGCTAAACAAAATTGTTTTAGGCAGTTGCTTTCCTGAGGTAGTTCCATGCGTTAAATTGCATACCATAATTTTAATTATGTGATAAAAACACTCTTCTTAACTACACTTGCGTCGGATAATGACAGCATTGTAGTTACGTGTTATGTAGGTTGTCTTATAGTGGGTTAGTAGAACGTTACTACGCTCGTACTGCTTTCGTGATGGGTTATGTCGTATACCTTATGTATTTAAAGAATTATATAGATATGTATATATATATATATATACACATATATATATATATATATATATATATATATAAATATTATATATATGTTAATTAAACACATGATGAAGACTAGATCACAAGAGAGAAGTCCTTGTTTCTCGCTACAGCAAAAGCAAGTCCGGGATAAGACCACGCCCTAACAGATACCACGTGAATTAGGAGCATAGCGCTGTTGTTTCCTTCGGTTTGAGTGTAATGCCGGAGTGCCAGCAACCGGTAGACATTCCACCTCAGTCCGGGGGAGATGATGCATCTTGAATCTTTATATTTTTATATAGTTGTTGTATTGTGTGCTAATATATCACCTTAGCTTATTGCTGATTATTTAAATATTAACACTAATATATTCAACATAGGAACTAACATACACAAAGCTGTGACACAAGAATAGTTGAATTCGATAAGTGTTCAAATGTTACAGTAAAATAAGTGATCGAATAATTCCTATTTACCTTTACAAGACTTGCGTAAACGAACTTTATTACTATTAAGAACTTGTACAGCACAGAGGATACATCTATCTAGGTTAACAATTAGGCAAACATTTGTAATGATGTAAGATTGGATTTGATTGAAGCATTCCTTGAACAAGCGTTATAGTTTATAATAGAACGAACTATATATCTACCTTGTTTCGATAAGTGATACAATGACTGGGAATAAAAATGTCAAGTAATTTATAGAGATTCATTTATTTTTATAGAACGCGTCACAAATTGTGATAAAACGTGCGTCCTTATAATAAAAAATCTCAGCACTTTTTGAGGCACATTATTGGAACTTTTATTGAAACTATAAAACTTGAAGAATAGTATTGAAATTTTTTGTAATTATTTGCGAATTAATCCGTGGTCATATTATATAGTATTTCTTTGTCATGCCATATTTCTTTAATGATAGCATATATATACACAAAACCTATTGCTGTGACCTTCTTTCTAAATAAGGTGTTAGAGCGTAGTCTAACACACGGCTCCGACCGACGTCTAATGCCTTCAAAAAAAATTTTTTTTTGATGTGCAGATTTTCTCACGATACTTGCTCGCATACCTTGAATTAAAAGCGACCGCTTAAACACTGACCTACTGTCATTATCATATCTCTGCAGCTTAGATTAGACAGCATTAGAACCTCCCCCCCCCCCCCTCATGTTGTATAGACCTTTCCATTACAAACGGAAAGCGAGTCTAAGAAAGCTCAAATATCTGTGTGTCAATCAAATGATTTATGACAAAAATCCACTAGCTAAACATTATATACAATGCTTCAGGAACGAAACGAAGAGAGTTGATTTATTAAGAATTTTTCGAATTAATATTTTACGTATAGGTATTTCTCAAAGATTTTTGGCTTCTTTATTTTTTTAAAGAATATTATCATTGCTTTTTTTTATCATTACTAACATTCCGTGTTTGTGCTAGGATGGCTCGCGACAATAGTCTAATGGCGGATTCGAACCTACGACCTTAAGTTTCGCAGACCGTACCCTAAACCATTATGCTACTGACTTCTCATGACGTTCTCCTTTCTGAAGAGAAGCCAGATATCACTTTTTTAATATTATTTATTTTTATTCAAACTAAATAAAGATTTACTTGAATATAGAAAACGAATCACGTTATCCGCTATTCTAATCACAAAAATATTTTTGTTGTATCACACAATATTTTTTTTATGAAATCGAAGGGTTACAAGCGTCTGCAAAGTTCACCTGATACTTGGTAATTGACACAATTTACACCAATATTTAGTTTAATTAGAGTTACAAACGAGCACACAGTTCACCTGATGTTAAGTGATTCCTGCGGACCATAACACCTAAATTCATCCTTGACAAGGAATCATAATGCAGATACGTAGTCACCCTTGTGGACTGAGATGGAATGCCTCGTCACCAGTAATAAAGGTTTCCGTATCCCTTCACTCACCAGCCGAAACACAGCAGCGTTATGCTGCTATTTCACGCCGGTATTCTGTGAGGGCGTGGTCCTACCCCAGTCGAGCGGACCCATTCATTATGCAGTTAGAAACAAACTGCAGTGTAGCTCTACCACTGTTAGAAGGATGTTTAGAGGATGGATCCAGGATGCAATCCTACAACCTACACCTAGCCTCGACAAGCACACAGTTCAACAGGTGAACCGTAATGTACTCGTTTGTCAAGCTTAGTATTATAAAAAAAAAAAAGCAGAAATGGATTATTATGGTTTTTCTTTTATTTTTATCTCGCGTGGCTTAGTTAGGCGTGACGCGCCGTTTTGTCGGCTGTTCTTTCCGATACGGTCTAAATGCGTCGGAATATCCGTCGGCTAACCCTCCGATTCGACTTCAAGTTTTCATCATCTCAAAGGCGAAAGTATTCGTTTTCTTTATACATATATGTATCACTTACATAATTGTATGTATCGTATTTGGTCATTTATTTCGACACAATTACGTATTATGATTATGTCCTTTTGGTCGAATTCATCCACGGGATTTTTTCTGGTAAATGCCAGGTGACATCAATAGCGCCGTTATTCTAGATTCTGTTGATCTTGATGCTATTAGCCTATGCGGCTCTTACAGCTTCATCGGATACAGGGCTCAAGGGGGGAAATGAGGGGTCCGTGAGTTGGTTAAGTAGTTTTTTTGGTACTCTTACCCAAACCGCTCATAAACAGAGCGTGTCGGTCTGCTCTGATCACGTTCCTATCTGATCCGTCCGAGGTTCAGGTATGCGGACCTAGCCTCTGACGGATGTCTGTTGTCTGGTCCATCGGAAGCTGTGAGCGGTGCGAACCGCCCTGACACGCGGGTGTATCTAGTGTCCGCGGTGTCGCGAAGATTGCGTTGCACTCGAAAGCGAGGGCGCCGCGATGAGATGTCAGTGGTGTGTGACGATCCGAGGTCCGTTGAAGACGGACTGGAACTCGGCTCCCCCATGAAGTGGGGGTCGTCGAGGACGTGACAGCGCCGTTAGAATTCGCTCAAAAATAGTCGTACTCCCTCGTCGTCCCCTCTCCTAGACCGACATAACTCATGTGAAAGATTGTAGGAATATTCAGATGATGTTTCGGGGACACGGGACTATATACAACACTCCCAGTCCCTTCTTGACCTCTAGAAAGGTCAACTAAAATAAAAGTTATAAGCCAATCTATCCACAAGGTGAAACTAATACGCTAACCTTCGCATAGTATACCACAATATATAGATATAGGATATATAGATGTTTATCTTCGAAAATATCTATTAATAGTTATCAGTAAAACTACTTTATCGCCAATTTATTATCAAACTAAACTAAAATAAAGTGGCAACATATGTACGGCCAACCGCTTGGCATAGGGTTTCTAAAAGGGTTTGTACACGAATCTAAAATTTTAAATGACAAAATTGTAAGGAGGAAACAAAATTGTATTCTATACATTCCGGTGACTCTGTCAGTAATCAAGTAAACCGTAATAACCATTGAAATTTATGAACATGAGAAAATAAAACAAAAATAATTATTCAAAACGGGAAGTAATTTTCTTCTCCAACATCATTGTCTTACACGCTTTATCGAATATATGTATCGTATCCTGATATTTTCTATTAGTTTTCCCACGCGGTCTTGAATATTCAACTAATGTACTATGTTAATTACATACATTTCCTCACATAAAGTGTTTATTCAGATTGCACGCATAATGCCTCAATATTGTGGAAATATTACTTTTTACTTCCATCACTGTTACATTACTAAGATAATACGTTTAGGCAATCCGTTGTGTAATTATACGTGTGTAACAGTGTGGTTCTTTGGTTTTATCAATATTCAACAAAAGCAATTCAATCTACATTATTAAGAATAATAACTTTGAATAGACCAAAGGTATGTTTCTGATATTTCTTTAATTTATAGTTACGTAGAATATACGTATAATTAATCATACAATTACGGTACATAAAATTTTATTGTGGGCACTTGGAAGGCATTTTAAAATAACTAAAAATGTAAAATGCCTTTATAATGTATTATTGTGCGTTGTCTACCTAAATAGTTTAAGATTTATGACATCTAAAGATCCCTTTATAAATAGACAGCTTTTTCCTTGTCGATGCATTAGGAAGTGGTTATTGTCTGTTGTAATCAAATAACTTTACGACCTCTATTCATTCTTTGATTCATTTTTAACATCAATTTTGATTGAATTAAGCGGTATCCGAAACGGTATTATGGACGACGGTGTAATGAAATTCGCGTAACTGGGATTCACACCGGCCACGAGAGCGGAGAATTTTGTTCAATATTAGATCGCAAACCGCTACTTCATTGTGCTTGCTAACCTTTTGTCATGCGTATCACTGAACTGTTTTATTTATAACAATAAATGGTCTACTATATTGGTACAGATACTCTGTGCAATACCAGAACGGAATATCCCATCTCAATTTGACAGACGCAAATACACAAGCCTAGGACAAGCAGCAGCTTGCCAACCCGCACTTCAGGCGTGGCAATTATGCCAAATATACCCCTGATGATAAATAAATGTACTATGAGAGGAACGGCCCCCCTGTCCCGGCGGCCGTTTCATAGCTCAGGAGGAGTATAATCTGTCTCTGTGCTTGTAGTATTTGGACTATGAGAAAACCTTGTTTCCGTCGAAGTT
This sequence comes from Teinopalpus imperialis, assembly GCA_029286865.1. NCBI lineage: Eukaryota > Metazoa > Arthropoda > Insecta > Lepidoptera > Papilionidae > Teinopalpus > Teinopalpus imperialis. The sequence goes on from JAGSMU010000021.1 coordinate 5,813,917, forward strand.
TGGGCAGTGCTTCCGTCCCATAAGCGGTGTCAAAATAACTGTCGGTATATTGAGGTTCTAAGGTATTTGTACAACAAGGCTACGATGTCTGTCCTAGTACAGTTCAGCACTATGAAACCTATCCAATATCCATATCCTCGAAACCCTCCACTGCTGCATTGGAATTGGAATGCTTTTAAACTGTTGGACTGGAAAGAATATGGTATTAACGTCAATGGCGAGTACACCTTCGATTTGCCGACGAAATAGTCATCATAGCTGAGTGTTCTCAGCTTTACGCTCAATGACCTCAGTAGCGTCTCCTAACGGGTAGATCTTAAAACACAAGATGAAGAACAATTCCAATGTCCAAGTCACACATACATATATCGATTGTTGTTGGGAGAACAATACTCGAAGTTGTTGACGAGTATACTTACTTATGTCAAATAGTCCGGTTAGGTAAGTTCAACTTCGACGCAGAGGTCAATCGACTATCCAACTCGGGCATCAGGAAATTGCGAGATATCTTCTCGTGTCACATCTCTCAATGTCTAAAATTAAAAGTCTTTAACCAATGCGTGTTGCCGGTGTTGGCTTACGGTAGAGAGATCTGGTCTTTCACTGCTGGCCGTATAAGAAAGTTCAAAGTTATTCGGCAATCTATGGCACTCCACATAGACCATGGTCTATGCTCGGTTTTTCTCGTGTGTGATTGAATACGCAACGTAGATATCCACATCAGAATGAGGGCGACGGCTCAATGTGAATGTGAATCAAGATGACTGATAGGGAGGAAAGATTTTTGAGTGGCAACCTCGGACTGGCAGTCGCAGTCTAAGATGACCCCCCCCCCCTCCCACTAGCTGGAGCGATGATCTATGCGAGTTTGCTGGAAGTCGATGCATGCAGGTGGTTCAATATCTTGCTTTGTAGCAGTCTATAGGGGAGGCCTATGTTCAGTAGTGGGCTATGGACAGGCTGTGATAATAATGATGATAGTTTTGTCCACGTATTGCTCAAAAATTTTAATTATGATAACGTTTTCAATATTATGGGTAACAAGGTATCCATTAGTCTACCTGATGGTTAATAATGAAGCGGCCAATGACTTTTTTTAAAACTTTCTAAGCAAGGGATTGACCACGATCCCACCTGATGTTAAGTGTAAATGCAGTCCTGGATGGTAAGGCGCACTAGCTCAGTAAATACCTATTCACTCTACTCTTGAAAATACCCACATTGTAATCGGAGGGAAAGACATACGCCGGCAATCTATTCCAGTCCTTTGCTGTAAGAATAATGAAAGACGAAGCAAAGCGCATCGTTCGGGTTTGAGGGATGTTCACAACAAAAGGATGAAATCCAGCAGTGCGTCGTGAAGTACGATCGTGAAATCTAAATCTATCCAATCCTATATCCTGTAGCAATTATGCATCGTGTGTAATATATATAGTACTGAGGAGTGAGATGCAATACCTCATTATCTGTATTTGTGTTCACAGAAACCTACACGCACCAAAAAATATAACTCCGCAGCGTTATCCTAATTTCACGCTCGTATCCTGCGATTACGATTTAGCTAATTAAGAGATATAAATTGTTTACTTTTACTTGTGGAGCTATTTTTTGTGTCTCTGCGTTTAATCCAACTTTCTCATCCGTCGTTTGATACAAAAATTGATACAATTAGTCGTTGCATATAGTTTTTTCGTTTTCGGTATCAGTGATATTTTTCAATCATTCATCAAAAATTTTTTTTGTTACATTTATACAATTTTCTTAAAGAACAATTTTATTAACATTTGACTTAGTATTGTGTCATATTTACTTTTTTTTTTTCGTTTGGGTTCTTACTATAAGTTATTGGTAAAATTTGATAAAAATCATATTTTAGGGTTATAATGATATAAAATAATATAAATAGGACTCATGAATTTGAAAGAAAATATTACTCTCTTTGCCTACCCTTACGACACCCAGAGGGCGCTTATTCGCGCGTAGCGTCAAATACGAAGTGGTGGCAGTGGAAATACGAATTTATTACTCTTACCGAGTATTTCCTTTTATCAGAGCTATTAATCTAACTAAGGACAGACAGAGGCAGCTATAGACTTTGGATATAATCTTGAGCATGTAGGATCCCTTACCTTATAGGGGAAAGCTTTACCATTCAAAAATTTTTTGGTACAAGCCAACATGAATTTGAATCCCTGATCACTAGATCGTAAGCTCGCTTCTGCTTTATTTCGCATTACTACTTATAATAATATAATTCTCTACTCATTGCTGTTTTTATATAAGATACCACATTAGAAAGAACTGTGAATAGCATAGGAACAAAGCGGATTAGAGCGCCTATTTCGTTGGATGTGAAGTGGCTGCGGTTTAATCGAATTTTGAAGTGGAAATGGGTTCATTGTTAGTCTCTGTGGACCTCTTCCAACTAAAACCACAGATCGGCAGTAGAACGCTTTTGTGTTTATGATTGTCTGTCTGCTCGCGTACACTCTGGAAACCGTCACAGATGGATGATAATTCACCTGTTTCCTGCCGTTACTTTACAACAAATCACTTAACGGTCAGCTTTGTTCACAATATTTTCGTTTATCACTTCGAAAACTCATCATTTTATAATTTTATTATACGACTATGGATAGAATTAATAAGTGTAGTGGTTTGCATAATAGGGTATGTCATAGATTCTTAATGCAGTAGCGTATTCCTCGTATATTATTATTACTATTACCAAAACATTCACCGACATTTAGTCTTCGTGCATGAATATAGCAAACCCTGCCATGTTTGCGACTACAAACATATCCCTGATTAAAAGCGGATAGCTACCTGCTACCTCTATCTATCTCGATTGGCATAGAAGATGTGAGATGTCTTTATTAAGTAACAATTTTTGAAAGAGGAGAAACATCTATGAAAGGATATAAGATTACAGTGTAACATGGATATCGTGGAATTTATAATTTAAGCTTGTATAATTTCATACAACATTCCCAAGGGGAATCAACTGATCTATGCCAACGGGTCTTCCAATTCTAGCCAAACAAATACAAAATATTTATTAAATCAACACATCCTATGTTGGTTTAATAAATATCTATTTCCTCGGATAGGAGTGAATATACTAATGTAGTAATTTCAAAATGAAATATCCAATAATGAATTAATTTTTATTTCAATATGAATGCGAAGATAACATTCATCTGGGCGATTTCAACCTCAGCGATAACTTTTGATGACAACTGCGCAGAATATATTAAAGTGTTATAATATATTAAGCATTTGCGCAAACAGAGAGGCACTCACTCATTCATCACTTTCTATACATCAATGTAAGTATTTTTTTCGTGCTGATGGCCGCTGTTAGCCAGAGGGCTTTTACAGTTTCACCGGTTTGAGAGGTGACCGAGCATTTATGGCGCTCAGTCGAGATATATAGGTAACCAGCATCAAGGGTTCCCGAGAGGGAGCCTCGCCTTGGACCGTTACCCGGTTTCGCGAGAGCGTCTGACTCGAGGGTGCCCGAGAGGGCGGAACCTCGGCTCGGTCAGTTGCTTCTGACAGAGGATTATTTAAATTAATATCGCTATTATTATTAGCTATCTGTACCAGCACTTCGGAATGCGTGGGCGCTGGAGAAGAATGTAACGTAAGCGCAATAATATTACTGTGAGGTTCTGATGCAAACAATAGGATATGATACATACACATAATACACGCAGACCCGCAATTGTAATAAATAGAATTTCTATATTAGTATTGCTCTAATATTGTTCCTTCGTTGACAATGTTCCGTCTTAAAACTGAGAAAATCTATGCGTAGTAGTGGTGGGTTTATTTAATTTTACAATTATTTTTAAAAACTATTTTAATATTATATTATTAAATGTTTAAAGTTATCTCACATTTAAAGATTTATATTATTTTAGAACTAGTACTGTCATGTTATAGCAGACCCACACACACGCAAGTGTCAGCCAGCGGGGCGGTCGCCATTAACGTCTTACAAGACATGGCTCGATTTGGTACTAAAGATATTGTGTTGAGCAAATCAAAAATTTATTTAACTAAAGCTAAGAGTGGTTGAGCTTTGCTGCAGTTTATTTCTGGCTGCGGCATTAACGTCACCGTTGAGGAGTGAGATGGAATACCTCGTCACCAAGAAATAAAGGTGTCCCGATCCCTACCCATACTAGATGAAACACAACAACGATATACTGGTATTCTGTGAAGGCATGTTCCTTTACAGCCGACCATTCATGCTGCAGCAAGTAACTAGCTATGGCACTACTTTTTATTTCTTTTTCTCTGCGACCTGGCCAAAATTGGTTATACATTTTTTGGTAAAGTTGTAAAGCTATTTTAAAACATTACTAAAGTTATTTTAAAAATAACTATTTCAAATTAGTCTAACATCTATCCGAATAATAAATGGACATCTTAGATAAGCTCCACTGAGTATACATAATTGGTGTGTACGGGTTGTTCCCTTGTTAACAGACCACCCCTTAGAATCTTTGAACGCAAGTTTGCTGTACAATGTACTACTATCTGTAACAAGCCTCCTTATGGAAACTGATACGTTATATTTATCACCAAGCATAAGAACAATACACCAAACCTTACCGAAATCTAAAAAAAACCTATCGTTTCCTTCCTGATTTACCATTATAATATATAACTAGATGTTTAAAATGCATAACTGTTCTTTTTATCATTACAATGATATCTAACTACAAATTCCGGCTTATTATTTTGCAATTCGTAACCGTCACGTATTTTCAACGACATCAATGCCGTAGTCCTCTTTACTAGTATAAAGATGGTGTATTATCTATGTATTTACGCCCATATAAAGTCACAAGTCTCAGTGATAGGTTTCTATAATCTCACGGTGCCGCGTGAACCGCGAATAACGGACCCGACGACGTCTCTCTTGGATTACTATAACCTCCTAACATAGTTACTTTAGATTCTGCGTCAAATTGATTCTAGCCTTTGCTGAACTGCCCTAAAGGTACCACGCTTCAACCTTTGATCTCGTAATTCTGTCGTACTATGTATGTATGCGCTTACTGACGTCCACAGTTCCGCCGAGATTTATGATTTCGTATATCATTTTAGATATTTTCTAACATTCGCTAAACTTACCTTACACCTCGAAGAGTCTGTACGTTTGCCATAATTGTGTACTTTTATGATATTTAATAACTACAACTTCACGAAAGTACGCGTCTTATCAAGCATCCGTTCTCATGCTTCTTTTTATTATCTTGAAGCGAAGTTCAAATAACGTGAAGCCATTTTTTTATAATTATAGATTGTGAATTCTATCGTTCGTGTAGACTAGTTTGTGATTATTAAAGTCGATAGATGCATGCGGCTCTGGACCGTGCTTTTTGCCAGTCTTTGGGAGCGGCCTACGTCCAGCAATTATCTAGTGATAGATGTTGGTAATGGTGATGATTGTATGATTTACGTTTTCTGTGATAAAGTAAATATATATTATGTTGTTATTGTTGAAATCACAATAGTAGTAACCGACGACCACGTGATTTAATGTTAAGATCACAAAGCTTCTCTAAATACGGCTCATGGGTTTGATATCCGATAGGTCTTCATTTAAGCTATGTTACATTCTTTTCAACAAAAAGCTGTAGATTTTAAATATAAATTAATGTAAATCCTTTGAATGGTTGTATACCCTAGCAAACAAAACTATTAATACGAAAAAGAACAGTCCTGCGAAGGACTGAGCTCCTCTTTCCTTCCTCTCATGGCTGTTGCTAGGCTATACACAAATTGGAGTAGTGATTATATGCTAAATACATAGACAAGGTAAATAATTTTCTTTTCATAAGATCAAGTTTAAACTTCATTTAACTCTCTCATTTAACGCTCAAAGTTGAAACAAATATCTACGGTAATATATTCTGCACAGATGACATTTTTAAATGTCATCATCAAGCGTCATGTAAAGAAACACCTGAACGAAACATTATTGTGAACATCAACCCGCTCGTCTAACGTGGCGATTACGGCAAATGCTTCCAACGTTAGAGATGGTCATTTCATAAAGTAAACTCGTGTGTAAAAAGAGCACGCAGTCTACCTGTGGCTAAATGATTACTTTGGCCTTTAAAACCACATCTGTCTTTTTCTTTAAGTATCTATTTGGCGCGGGGTTATCACTGGCAACTAAACCGACTGCTCTTCTGGTTTAGTCACTTATAAATTATCATCCAAGGAGCACAAACTTAAAATAAACCTGTGTGGTAAAAGCAGAGTGCTGATGTCATTTGCGTGCGTACGTAGCTATAATATTTTTTAAAATTGCTTCTCGTACGTACCTTAATACTTCTCAAATATTATCAATAATTTAATCAGAGACTTTTTTCTTGTTAATAAGTGATTCCTGTGACACACACATTTATCCTGGATAATTGCAAATGCGTTGTCACCTCTAAGCACTAAGATAAAACGCCTCGTCACTCGTAATTTGCCTCCATTGTCTAGACTCTAGACCAAATACAGTAGAGCTAAACTATTTTACGCTCGTATTCTGTGAAAGCATGGTCCATTCCCGGTCGAGTTTATAGTTGCCGTGTAACGTAATAAAATACTCCAAAATGTATTTATTGCATATGCAGTAACTACGAATCGAGACTAAGTTACCGCGTCAAAGATTTGTATTTGAAAATATTTTCTGGTGCATTCGTTATCGATTCCTTTGTAACAGTTCAACCTTTTTATGTAAACGCACTCTTACTGTGTACCGCATTGAACGGACACGTAGTGTTTCATCTGTTTTAATTTTGTTTTGTATTTCTATTAAAGCGATGACGAGGTTACGGTCTGATGGTTTCTTAATCTTTTTTTAGTTCCAAGGCCCTTCGCTCCCGATACAATAACAATCCAAATTGAGCATCGACGTTGTCGTTTAACGCTTCTATTGTGAGGCTTCGGAATTTCCAGTTAACGGTAAATGTCTTGCACATCACTATATCACAGATATGCGTAAGATGCATTTCGCCGTCTCGCCATCTTATGATACAAGTTATTATGCGTTTTACTGTTAAGTGCTCGTACACCGTTTCATTTTACATCTTCCTTTCCACAGCACATGTTTATGTATTATTATCTTAGGGTTTTAATGTTTCAAACGCATTTGTGAAAATAAAATCTTTATTTGTAATATTCAAGTAAAGCATTCGTTACTTTGAAAACATGTTTGGTTTTATTATTTTCATATAGCTTTCCGGCAATTATCTGCTACTGATGTAATACACAGCGTTATATAAAATAACATTTAGTATAAAATGTTATACCTATATTTAGAAAACAGAAATCGCTTTCCAGTTCTAAACTTCTTTCTTTTACAACTCTTAAAACTTCTATTAATAATTTGACATTAACAATCTATAATTTTAATTAAAAATAAACCTTTAAAAATACTAATGCAACGACAGATGTACACTGCGCTTTGTTTCTAGTTGCAGAATGAATGGGTCAGCTCGACCCGGGTAGAACCACGCCCTCACATACGTTTGGTCTGTTGAGTGCAAGGATACGAAGACCTATATTACGGTGACGAGGCATTATATCTCAGTCCTCAAGAGAGACAACGCACGTACATTATGATTCCTTGTCAAGGATAAATGTAGATGTCATGGGTCGTAGGAATCATAGGCCATCGGGTGAACTATGTGCTCGTTTGATGCTCACAATGTAATAAAAAATATAATAAATAAAATACAAATCGTTTGATGTCGATCGATGAAGCGTCAATAGCGAAGTAGCACTGCTAGCATTCTTAAAAAAAAACGTTTATATAAATTAAATATATATATATATATATATATATATATATATTTAATGAAAATTAATAAACGAAAAGACTAAAAATATTATATATTATTAAATATATATAATTATAATATTAATAAATATACATAATATTAATATATTAAATATTAAACGTTTTATTATACTGTTCATTCATCTAATAGAACATTGATTGATAAACAATATACTTTTAAAGCGTAAAGAAATATTAACAGTCCATGCAAAAAAAGGCTATAGTTACATAAACTGATTTTTCATCAAAAAATCCTGCAATACATTTTACGACTTTTTTCACAAGTTTCGGTATACGGGCAATCATGGTTAATGGTGTCTTGTGATATATTGTTCCAAGTTTCGAATAAAGCATTCCATATTTCTTCTCGCGAGGATGGGCCACGATTACAAACGTTCCTATCAAGCTCATCCCACAAAATTCAATGGGATTGAGATCCGGGCTCTGAGGAGACCAAACCATGTTTTTTAACACACCTTGTGCCTCTTTCTCTTCTAAATATCCTCTACATAATTTTGAGCTATGCTTTGGATCATTACCTTCTTGGAAAATGAATTCATCTTCAATTAATCGCAACCCGGAAGAAACGGCATTTTGTTCTAAAATATTTTTCTCCTGTTCCTTTTTCGCCAGTTCCTTGGCTAGAGAAGCAACCTCACACTATAATTGAGCCACTACCATGTTTGATTGTTGGGACTACACAATCTGACATCATCTTTTCTTGGGCACTGCGTCGATCGAAAATTCTACGTTTTGAACCGAATAGTTCAAACTTGGATTCATCGGTCCAAAGCACTTTTTTAAAATCTTCTTCAGTCCAATCTCGATGGACAAGAGCCCACTGCATCCGTTTTTTTTTGTTTTGCGGCCTTAGCAGAGGTTTTCGAACGGCAACGCGGTGATACAACTTGGCATCTCTCAGTCTCCGTTTTACTGTAGTTAATGATAAAGGTTTAACTCGGGTTTTGTTTACTTTAACGCGGATTTCTGGTGCTATTAAGCGTTTATTTCGCTTACTGGTAACGACAATGAAATATCTGCACTAGACGTGATAGCACTCGGCCTTCCCGAGCGTGAACGGTATTGAAAACTTCCTGTCTACCTGTATCGAGTTATTGTGCCATGAACACAAGTCTTCGATAACTTCAGTTTTTGATATAGGAGCTAAATAATCCTAATAACTGACCAATACGTAACAAAAGCAAAGTAATTAGTACTGAGGACATTATAAAAATATTATTACGACTCTATTTGAAAACAATTGATGTTTATTGTCCATTTACTTGAAAGTAAACAAAAGAATGACTTCTTTAAATATTCGATACTTACAATAGAATATGCAGATGTGCATATCTTTTATTTATCCTATGGGATTTTATTACAATTGATGGATAATTATGTTGTTTATGTGCGGTCTTAAAGTTTTGACCAGCAGGGTATAACAATATACCACACATTATTTATATTTTATATTTGGCATTGAGTCCGCTTTTTGTGAACCTTTAACTTTGTTAAGGTTAATGCAATAAAAAGTAAATTAATAAAAATAAATAAATAAATATACCTTATACCGTAATAATGTTACGATACGCACTGTGTTTCTATCCAAAACATACTATGTGCACTCTATACGACTTATGAGTGTAAAAAGCCTGCCATACTTGATGTGATTCGCTGTACGGTAGTATTGTGTGGCAAAGGTGAAGGGTTTGTGGGGCGAGCACCACAAAAATGCGAACGTGACTTGCATGCAGCTCCATAGTATTTCCAGTTTTAACCTCACTTTGTTTATCTAAAGTATATAAGCTAAGAATAGTTTAGTTTTTCACATGAATTAGCGTGACAAACGAGATCCATACTCAACTAATTTTAACTGATTCCTACAATCCATAAATACATATATCCTAATATCAACATATATCCCCAAAAAAGTTTTAACTTGCACATACTCTATCTACCCTGAAAACTCTGTTGTTATCGAAATATACGATTTGTCTATAATTTCTTACTAAATATGAAACAAAATTAACCTTCAAGTCAATTGGAGTTGAAGAAAATAACTGGCGCAATCAACATTTCACAGGACCTCATAAAGTTCCAATGGCGATATTAAATAGTAAAAAGTAGTGAGTTTTTTATAGGATTCGAAACCGAGACCGCTGGGTCAGACACCTTAAACACTAGGCCATTATCTTTTAGTCATATAACTGTTCTCTACAAGTGATCACGTTAGATTTTCCATTGTCCCATTGAATCAAAGTTCAACATTGGTTTCTAATCATCAAATAAGTGACAATTAATAACTAGTATGTCCGGTCATTATGCTCGATGAATCCGTTTATTGACGGCACAAAAGCAAAGACTGCGAGAAAGCTTTGTAGCTGGCAACATCGATGACTTATTCAATTCCACTCACAACGTGTAATAACCCTAAGTGCAAGAGAACTACACTGGCAACTCATTTAGGAAAATGAAAAGGCTGTTTCAACGCAGCCGTCTGTTCATCATTGTCGTTCAGGTAGTGTTGTGTCGCTTACAATAGAGTCTAAGACCATCAGACCGAATGATGAGGCCTTCGAATTCATTTCTGTAACTTTCACTCATTACTCTGTCTTTAACATATATGCAGGTCATCATAAATTGTAGTAAAAGTTATGTCAGATTAATTTCTATTATTAAATTATGTTATAACGCCTGCATTGAATATTAAAATGTACTTTAAAAAAAGTTACTAACTAATTTATCTTGGTAGTATCATGTCGCAGTCATAAACTAGCTGTTGCAGGGATAGGTCGACAGCTGGGATGGCATCACGCTTTCCTAAATACAGCATGAAATAGTAATTTAAGCGTTCCTTTCGTTCGTCATGTGAAAGAATTTCACAAGAGAACTTACGTGTCATACAATTTCTGTCCTGAATCCTCACCGGCAGCGAATATGGGTGTCGTGGGCCACAATCAATTACTGTCAGGTGAATTCGGTGCTCGCTTGTAATCTAATAGTATCATTTAAAATATATGATTATTTAATCATTAACGTGCGATAACAGTTACATTGTATGTTACGCGTATGATTTATTAGAAATGACAATGTAAAACGTATATGATTTACAGTTTAAATTAATCTAGTTTATATACCCAACAATTGCATACTTTTGTGTATAAAACACACCTGTGTAATGAATTAACTTACACTTCATGTGTAAGTACACGATACGAAAATAAGATACTTAGATAAAATAATAATAACATTTAAAGAACAATTCAAATGTTTTTATATATAAGAAAAAAATTCTATCATATAGTATTTCTTATATATAAAAAGAAAGTCCTATTTATACATAAGAAATACGAAAATTATATTTTTACAATAAAAATTATAGTACCATCAACCAACCAAAATACAACCATTACAAGTGTTGACAACGAGCATGCATTATAAATATTGTACATGTGTTGTAAAAATGTCTTCAATATCCATTCTATAATAATAAATAATTAAAAAATAAAATGTTAAGATTGCGCTAAATTAAAATAGCAATTATAACTCCATCATGCCGGTTCCTACTTAATAACAAATTTTTCATTAATTGGTAAGCAAAACTTAAAATTACTACAATGTTATTGATTTGGTACGGCGACCGAACTCTCGTACTATAAAATTTAAGACTTACCTTTGCTACCGTGGCTTAGAAGGTTTTCAATGATGTACATGATTTATTTTTAAATTCATTGAAGAATTATACAATGTATTTCTTCAATGAGTTCTTGTTTTAGTGAAGAAATTATTTGAACTGATTATTGTATGAAATTAGAATATTTCCCGACAGAATTTTATAACAATGAAACCTGATTGCTATCCCAAGTTATTGAATTGAATCTAGTACAGAATAACAATGCATTATATATTTATACGAGTTTATATATATATATATAAATATATATTTATATATATATAATATTGTATTGCTTTGAGAACATAAATTCAATTGGACTTTATGTATAAATATTTTATGTCTAGTGTTGCCCAAAATTTAAGGGTCATGTCAAAGAAAATTAGATCTCCTTACTCATTTGTTTAACACTGGCAAGATATACACTATCATTCAAGGTAATTTGCTGATAAATTTGAAAATGGAGCACTTATTAAATTAAAGCATATTTTTGTATTGTATTTTTTCCGAGAAAATCTGGGAAATAGCCCGCTACAACGCAGCTCACTCGACGTGAATTTCGCTTTTTGATTTATTAAGATTACAAAAAAGTTTTAAAGCCGCAACTTTTGGTGAGACTGCTTGTTAACGTTAACTAGAAACAGTTTTTAATTGGTTTGTTGCATTTAAAAAAATCGTAAGGAATCTTTGTAGATAAAACGAAGACAATCCGACCGCCAATCGCGGTTACCTAAGTATATATTCAAGCTGTCGAAAAAGTAATTCGTGAATACCGATGACTTACGAGTACAGAGCTTGAGTAAAAACTGTATCTTGGATTACAAACTATCACACATGAACAACTGTGACTCCCTAAACGCTGATCGAGACGGGTAGGCCGGGTGACGCACAAACTTAACAATGAGCAGAAAGAAAGAAATTTGTGCTCATTGATGATGAAAGTTGTAATCAATAAATTTCACGCCCGCGAGAAAAAAAATGTTTATGATATACTAACTGGTAATTAATCATGGTTATATAACTAATCCTGATAAAAAGCGACAGTAGACGGAATGGTGGTGGACTTACGAAATACCAACGAAATGCAAAAACGAATGGTTGCCTCAATTTTCAGCAAGATGGAATACTACTGTCGTGCCAGAGGATCAAAAGACTGTTAACACCGAATTATATGTGACAATGTTGTCAGCTAGGCGCGACAAATGGCTGACACCAAGAATCCCGTATCATCTATGGCATCACGAGAATACTAGATAAGTCCACCATTATAATACAAAAATGTAATTTTTATCCTTTACCAAAAATTTGAGAAAAAATGATAGGGCAAGCGGTTTGAAAGTTTAGATGCCCTGGCTGATTAAACCTTAATCTTTAAGGTATAAGGTGTTTCGAGAAGAGTGGTTATTGGTATTGACCATTAGCTGCTGTTTCGTTTGTGGATTGAATGAGGAATCCAGTGTCCCTTATCACTAGTGACAAACCAATTGATCATTGTCCTCAACGATGAATGTGGGTATCACTGACCATCAGGTGCTCGTTGGTAACCCTAAATACAATAAAAAGGTGAATTCTTAAATAATATCAAAGTTCTGCAATTGCACACACACACACACACTGAATTAATTATTATTAATTTCTAATCGATTATTATATTTTAAAATAAATGTTAATACGTTTTTATATTGATTACTTTAACCACGTCTGACGTTTATACGAGTATATTATAAAATCATTATTAAACCCAAGTGGCCATTGGCACGTGCTATTGGCATGCGAATCTCGCTAAATGCGTGATACGCATTCATAGACGATTGATTCTCGGGCAAGCTTTGCATTCATTCCGGACGGCAGGCATAGTAGCGCAAATGAAGTTCGACCTACGTCAAACCAGGGAAATTGTCAGTCAAGTAATACATACGTGCTCGATACCCTATGTAGGTTGAAACTTTCGTCCGCCTATAGCCATTTCAACCGCAAAGCAAACAAGAACAGCGGTCACGTTTCCGAGATTGTGACCATAGTCTTTGTAGAGATCGGATCATAATACCGCGGTATGTAATAACGTTAATTTGCGGGTGAAAGAAATCGATGCAATAAAGATAAATTTAATACCGATCGGTCTGTACGTGCCGTTCGAATTTAATATACCAGTAACTTTTATATGACACCTCTGGTTTCCTCATGCTCAAATATAGTAATTTTTTATTTACTTTCATTTTACCACTTCGTTCAGTTAAAGACCTTTACCATCGTAAAGTTATAGCACAATGCTGCCGTGTTTCGCATGGTGACTGTGGGGAACTTAAAACAGGTTACCAGGCATTCAATCTGAATCGTCAGCGTATATTGAAATTTAACTGCGGACAGATGTTGGCGTTTATGGGCATCAGTTATCACTTACCATCAGTTCAACCGAAAAAAATCTTTATCGTGTAAAATTAAATTTATTTTTGATGTATTAATAATAAAATAAGATAATTATTTAAATACCGTGCTATGAAGCGCCTGAACAGTTCGTAGAATCGACTTACTATGAGCAACTATGCCGATCGTCTACAGAGACGATCTTACCATTTAAGTATACACTCCTCGACTACTTTTTATAGAGAGCCCACTATTTATCATCGATGCCATCATTATAGCTTCGAAACGAAAAGTGTACCACATTTTTCACAACGTAATCCTTCCTTGGAACTTTTACTTTCGATTCAATTTACAATTATACGTTAAGATATAAAGCATTCCTATTAAGGAGATTATCTTAAATCGATGAAAGTATTTAACGAACGATAGCCCGCTCTTTAATCACATCCGTCTCGTTGTGATGAGATCTATTTTATCTTATTACACGCGATTAGGTTCAGCGTTTGAATCTTTCCTCGAAGTCAAACTGTGTAGTTGGGTAAAGAAAGGGGGCAAAATGCATACCGCTATCTGACGCCATTCCCCATGCACTTGTACTTATATCGAATAAATCACTCTGATGCGCATTTCTGTCTTCAAATTATTCCCGAAAATAAATATAGCATTTTAAAAAAAGCAAGACCATATTAATGCTTTCTTTTTTACTGCTCCATTGCATCCATCCATTTCCTCAGCTTATTAATTCGATTGCGTAAGTTCCTTCAACCATTTATAATTTTTGTCGGTATTATTACATATTAATATGTAAATCAGCAGCTACAAAAATTTTATATATTTTATTACTATTATTTATCCATATGTAATAAAATATATAATACATATATATAATAAAATCGTAAAAAGCCTTTCCTCTGTTTGTGCAGATTATCTCATAAATAGTTGAACCCATTCGGATGTGATTTTCAGTAACTAAATAATTATTAATAAAAGTATCTTAGTAAGATAAGCTGAGGCTTACATTTTGTGTATGTTGTATTTGAATCGATTAAAAAATATTTTAAAAAATCTGAACTTTGATCTATTACTAAGTAACTTAAAAAGTTATTATTTTTAAAAATTAATAAAAAAAAGGGAAATTACTCTTCCTATAAGATATTAAAATTAAGAATTCATTAATGTTTTCTATCTGTAGAATGTAAAGTTTAGAATTTACATTAGCTTCCGACGAATGCGTAGCAACAGTTTTGATTGATAAATAGTTGTATGTCATTGACTAATGATTTATTGCGCAAGAAACTCGACGGACCTGCATATTACGGTAGATGACATAAACCGAGTTGTTTAAAGACTTATAAGGTGACTACAAGAAAGTACTTATTTCTTAAACCGGCCACTAGATCTACTGCCCACTAGTTCTACAACTGTTCTTTTAACAGATAAGGAAATCGTTTCCTTAGCCCTATTTTTACCGATATCCTTCGAAGAGTTTATCTAGAAACAAAAACTATTTAGTTCAAATTTATTGTTACCGCTTAGTGAAATATCATTGTAATATCATCACTTTAACTTTATTAAATGAAAAATTTACACTTATCACATGTCATATTAATAGGGTGATTCATTTTATAAAACTCCATCGATACGGACGGGGAAATTTTATAGTATTACGCTAGAGAGTGAAATGACCACTTCATAAACTCGCATGATTTACGTTAAATTGTATGCGCAGTTAGAGTGGTACCAAGTACAGTACTCTTATTATATAGGCCGCTTTAAATGGCGGTAACGGTGACTTTTACCGCCAGATCTTCTTTTAACGTACGTAAAAATTCTTGCACGTGCAAATTCTCGCACTGTGTGAAATCGCGCGAAGCCTCTAGATCGAGATCGAAATGTTTCCGGGTTTCTCTTTAATCAAACCCACATCTGAGTTTACAATATGATAACATACTATATACTTTTTGTGTCTAATGTCCAACGACACTAATCTCGGTGGGCACGTACGTCGGAACGTTAACATTTCGATCATATCTACTGGAAAGAATCCTACTTCAAATATATCTAGGTAGATCTATTCGTTTAAACTTTGTGTTTTGTGGTTATATTGCTGGCGTCTCTTCGGTCTTTGTACGAATACCAAGTAATCGGCCGTAGTTGTAAGTTCAGACTTCGAATCACAGACGAATATAATATTATTGTTTCTACAAATAGTTTTTCAATGGAGTAGAGCATATTTTCAGAAGCAAGAAACATATCTCTTTTTTTTAAAGAATATCAAAATATTGTTACAATTTCGGTCATTTCCCTTAAATTAACTTTAAACTCTTTTACCAGGAGATGGTTTAAAAACATTGTGGAAAGTCGTATTTGAAGAAACCACTTGTAAGTTTTGCCGACCATACCTTAAACAGGCTATCGGCGCTTCGTCCATATCTTATGCATTTATTTAATATTCTTTTATAATACAAAACACTTGCATATTTCAATATCTTCAAATATATTCAATTTATTATCTTATTAAAATTTTGTTTCAATAAGCTGGATCACTAAAAATATTTTATGTTTGACATTTTTATTAATGTCATAAATTTACACGTTTCGTTTGAAATCGTTATTTTCTCATCGACATCTCAAGATTTCAACTTGTCACATCAATTTAATTTGAAACGGTGGTGTCAAAACACATGTTAATAATGTTACCGTCAAAATAAACTTGACGCCGAATTAATTTCACTTTTGGTTTTTTTAATAATTTTAACAGTGAGGTCAGCCGTTGGATAAACTTTCGACCGAGGTTTATTGAAGACTATTACGTACGAAGAATCTTATTTATTACAGAATAATGCTATAGCGCACAAATTATATGATTTTTTATCGTAACGTAAATTTTAGCAATAGTGCGCCTGTCACGGTGCTGATTTAATTTCTTAAACCTGATAATTGTCATGTAGAAAGTTCTGAGCTTATTCTCACAATTGATTTTGGCAATTCATCTCCATAGATCGTTATTACATTTCACCCTAAATTCCAAACACGTTCTAACAATGGAAGTAGATTTCCCATGAGTGTAGAATTTGGATTGATAATTGAGTTAAAAGGGATAGTTCGGTACGCTCATATATCAAAACAATTATAGTTCGCTACTTTCACAAACAATTTTGATGCCAATGGAAATCGAATCCTTATTAAATTCTGGGTATAAAAAAACTTGTTCTGATTATTTAAATGAAAAGAGATCCGAATGCTTGAGCCAAGGTTGTTAATTGTTATTTTACAATACAAAGTGACCACTGTAATTTACCTACACCTCTGCTTTCTAAAGCCATAAAAGGTAATATTACCGTGGATTTCGAGATGTCCTAAATAGATAACATTTATTGTTACAAGCAGGCAAGGCTGACACCTTTTTCAGGCTATTTTTACACAAGCAACTTGTAAGAAAGGTTGAGGTATAACTACGTCGCAGCTTTAAACTAGCTATAACAGAAGTGAGTCCGGTTGACCACGCATTAACAGTACCAGCGTAAAAAGCCTTAACTCTGCTATAATTCGTCGTAAGTGAAAGAAATCGAAGACCATACCGCTGACGACGAGGCTTGTTTAGTTGCCAGGGTTGAAAACGTATCTGTATATTCATTACCGAGGTTGAATGGGTGTTATGATTATCAAAAATCGTGTCACTAATACATAAAGTAAAGATCAAAAATATATAGATAAGATAGTGAGTGCTTTGACTATATATAAACAATATGGTTAATTATTGAATATTGATTAAAAAATAATAAACACGTTTTATTTAAGATAGAAGTTATAATATTATTACTAGCTAGATATATTTGTTAATATAAAATAACTATATAACGCAAATTAGTTTTATTATTTTAAGAAATGTATTTTTGTCAATGTAACCCTTTTTAGACTTTCTGTCACTATTTCGTCCTTCATCCTTTCCACTGGTCCAAATCACTAAAACATTACTGCTTCAAGCCGCTCTTTTATCTTATCCCGCAATTCTTTAACCTCTCATTCAGAATCACGACCAACATTCTCCTTAACAGCTGTATTTATATTACCTGCCTGTATATTGTATAGACTTTGACGGGCATTTAAAAGATCAAAAGTTGCTGAAATAAATTAGCGTTAGGTTTCAAAAAGTAAAGCCATACTTTTTCGAACTCCTTATAAAATGACTTCCCTATTATTAATTATGAAATAGTATTATTTTTTAATTGTCGTTGCTGCTAGTAAAGTTGTGTAGTTTTTTTTAATGAAACTAATGTTGAAAAACGAGCGGACTGTTCTGTTAGAAAGGGATTTTCACAGTGGTAGAGCTACACTGCTGTTTGTTTCTAGCTGCAGAATGAATGGGTCAGCTCGATCGGGATAGGACCACGCCTCCACGACCCTCACAGAATACCAGCGGGAAATAGCAGTGTAATATTGCTGTGATTCGTCTGGTGAGTGCAGGGATCCGGAAACCTTTATTACTGGTGACGAGGCATTCTATCTCAGTCCTCAAGGGTGAAAACGCATCAGCATTATAATTACTTGTCAAGGATGAATGTAGATGTCATGGGCCGCAGGAATCACTTAACATCAAGTGAACTGGGTGCTCGTTTGTAGTTCTCAATGTAATAAAAAAAAATAGAGATGACTGCGATCCATTAACACCTATATCAGACTCTAGATGCGTCGTCATGAATGATATCGAATGCCTCTTTACAATGTGGAAATTGGATCTCACGCCCGACGCGACGCGCGAAATACAGGAGCGTTATGCACATAATTTTTACAGTGGTAGAGCTACACAGCAGTTTGTTTCTGGCTGCAGAATGAATGAGTTGGCTCGACCGGGGTAGGACCACGCCCTCACAGTATACCAGCGTAAAATATCAGCATAATGCTGCTGTTTCGTTTGTGTTTTGTTGAGTGTAGGGATCCCGAGACCTTTATTACTGGTGACGAGGCATTCCATCTCGGTTCTCAAGGGTGACAACGCATCTGCATTGTGATTCCTTGTCAAGGATGAATGTAGGCGTCATGGGCCGCAGGAATCTCTTGCCATCAGGTGAACTGTGTGCTCGTTTGTTACTCTAAATGTAATAAAAAAAACATCACGCCATTTACGCCTACTTCTTTCATTCCATGAAAGCATGATCCTTTCCCGGTCTAGCTGACTCAATCATACATGCTCATCATGAATGCAACTAGAACTGGCAGGAAGTGAATAAAAAACAAATAGCTCAGTAATATCGAAAATTATGTAAAACCGCACTTACCGCGAATAAATTAGCTCGATAGGAAGCGGTACGGCGGTTGCCTGTATTAAGCCACGATAATATGCAAATCGCCTGTCGAACACATCATGGACCTTTTACCGTTAAAGCTACTTACGGATTTATAAGTTAACCTCATATATACGGTCCCGACAAATTGCTAACTGCCATGATAGTGTTATGAGCTTGCATCTTTTTATTAGATTTAAAATGATACGGCCACGTTGCAGCTTGTATCTAGCTGCAGTGTGAATGGGTGAACTCGAGGATACCAGTGTGGAATACCTGCTGTGTATAATAAATATATGTTCTATTTTTACTTATCGTAGGTATCTGGAGATCCTAATACAAATAACGAGACATGTCATCTCAATCTTCTCTGTTATCTTGAATCTTTGTTAACGATGGAACTACATCCATTTTATTTGACATCTACATGTCATGATTATCTGCAGGATCTTAAACATTCAGGTGAACTGTGTGCTCATATGTCACTAATAATCCAAGAAGCAAGATCTATATGTACTATATACATGAAAATGAAATGATTCTTCAGATCTAATAAACCTCTTTTAATTAAACAAATTGAAACGATATTGCCCCTTGGTGCCGTCAAATATTTAGTTTAATGGACACATACCGGCAAAAGAAAATTGATTGTGTACACTTTCTATTATAAATCAACTTGTTGGCTTCGCTTTCGTACTAAGCACTATTTGTTTTATGTCGTGGAACAATAGGATTGGTGGAAGCTAAACGTTATGTAACATATAATAATTCATGTAACCAAGAAGCCCAATGAAAGTAAGCCTTGCTCCGTAATCATTTATAGAGAGATTAATAAGAAATCGGATCTTAAGATTTGGACGCTCACAATCAAGAAAGACAGAGATAGCCCTTTGGGAAAAATAAGGAATATAAAAACTTACTTGTGCAAACCCGATGGTTTCGAACTCACGACCGTTAGTGAAAGAATCTGATATACTAAATAAAAATTAAATTAAATATAAAATACGACACGATGTCTTTCTGGTCGATTTAGAATATGCACAAAAAGCCACTCACTCGGCGTTCCCTTCCTTTGTCTGGTGTAATGCGTGTGCATTGAGATAGCAAGTTTCAGACGCAGTCTCAAAGACGGGACATAGATGCAACATACCCAGACCAGATTTTTTTCAAATTTATGATGTACAAATATTGTGCCACGATGGACAATCGAACGCAGGACCCAGGACTCAATAATCGAGTACCAAATAATGCATCACCAGTATTTATGATGCTATTTTTAGTAACTAATTATCACATAATAATCAATTAGCGGTGCCCTTCGTCTTCTTACGAGGACCTGAATATCATCAGCCTTAGGCGGCTAATATAATCGTCTCCAAATCTACGCTACTTCCACTGACATTCGCAATTCTGACGAAACCATAATAGTCTCCTACTTGGACTTGTATGTTTTGTTGAAACGCTGCAGTTTGTTTCTAGCTGCAGAATGAATGGGTCAGCTCGACCTGGGCAGCACCACGCCGTCGCAGTATACTAAAGTCAAATAGCAGCATAATGCTGCTGTGTTTCGTCTGGTCAGTGCAGGGATCCGGAGACCTTTATTACTGGTGACGAGGCTTTCCATCTCAGTCCTCAAGGGTGACGACGTATCTGCATTGTGATTCCTTCTTAAGGACGAATGTTGATGACATGGGCCGCAGGAATCACTTACCATCAGGTGAACTGTGTGCTCTTTTGTTACTCTCAATGTAATAAAAAAAACTAAAATCTTCGCTTTGTTTTTGGCCGATAAGCAAAAACTCCTACACTTGTATTTCATTAAATCCTAATAATATTTGACATTGAGGTTTAAGTTCAGCGATTTTAAAGAGAATAAGTTAATTAAAAGTATTTTTTTACTATAATAATACAAAGCTAAAGACAAAGCTTACTTGATTAGCTTTTTTCCAAAAGATTTTTATTCGGGACTTTGTATGTTGACATACGATTTATATCCTTACTAACGTATATAGCATTTTAAGTAGTGCTATCTCTTTATCGGATCCGAGTAAAATTAATGTAATTCACAAACAAACAAACGGACAAAACTCCATAACTGATCTTAATTATAATATTATATTTTGTATTTTTTAGTCGACGGTTTTATAACTATGTAGAAGATAAACTTTTTTTTTCTGTTTATGGTATATTTTATATACTGCTTTTTACAGAAGAATTATTGAACTGTATCTTATAGTGATAAAAATAATATTAATGACTACTATAATTATTAACAGGCTATTAATTCATCGTCGTTCCATATACAGCATCATAAAATAATATAGTCCTTAAAATGCTATAGCGTCATAAAATACTTTCAATCCAACTTCTATTTCTGTTTGCGGCTGTTCTAACCTAGATCTTTGGTTACCAACCTTAGGTACTATCCCCCTTTCTCTTCGAATCCGCAAGTCTGATATCACTATCGACTTTCTAACAATAATGCGTACTGATTAATTAGACACGATTATTATCGTTCCGATAATGCGTCGATCTGAACACCTCTCGAAAGTGAGAAATATTATTCTGTTATTTATTGTTCAGATTGCGATACGCCACATTTTCTTCTTGTTATGGATCCTCGTATTTGTTGAACGAATCGCAAATATTACTTTAGTTAATATTATCGATTCGAGACAATCCATGAAACGGATCGCCTAAATTTTTAATATCGTGCTGTCGGTTTTGGATTGTGTGGTATTTAAAATATTATTTCCTTATAGATTTACAAAGATTGTATATGAATGCGGATTTTAATTTGACTAAGCAACAATTAACACAGCGAAATAATGTTTTATATGACTTTTTACGTATCTATCTAGTTTCTACCTAATTGTAACATTTAGTCCATATCAAACTATTTGTAAATATATATTGCTAACAATTTTTTAATGATGTAATTAAGCGTCAAGAAGACAAGCGTTCGTTAACTTGACGGGTATGACTAAATTTTGTAAACGCATTTGTGAGTCAGCAGTTTTGTAAAGAATCGTCTCGGGACTGGATAAAATGGGCGCACGACATTGGTACTCTAGAGTTATTGTAAGTATGTATAGGTAAAGTCACTTATGCAGCAAACAATCAATAATTATTAATTAACAATTTTTATGACTTCCTCACAATGTGAGCATAAAACGAACAAAAAAAAATATATATAGTATATTATAAAAAGTTTTGATACAAACATGTCCTTAACGTGTCTTCCTTAGACATTAACGCTTTAACGTTAGATCAAATTCTTGAAAGCAGTGACTGTACTCGCCGTGACATGACACTATATCCTTTATTTTATTATCCTTTGTTTTAATAAATCATGGGAATAAAATTAGGCAATGGACCACTAGAGTTTTAACCTACATAATTGTTTATAAAAATATTACCAATTCTATTAGGCTGGTTGATTAATCCGTGGTCTTATTTTTATATTTAACAAATATATAAGTAATATATTACAAACACTATAACAATAATTCTTATCTATTTTTATGTAAACGTAGGTGGGATTGGATGAAAAAACTAGTCTATGTAATCTATCATCTCAGCCCTTAATGTATAAAATTAAAATTTCCTTTACATCATCGTAGTTTTTATTCAGTGTTGAGCAACTTGCAAATGAGTTTAACGACTGAATGTCGGTGATTTTACCCGATAATTGCTTAGGTTTTTGTTTGACTTTAGCTTAATGGCGTTCATTGTTACTTACGTTTTTTGTATCATACAGAAATAATGGGGTTTATGAAAAATGCTTTCAAAGTTGAATACCAAATTTGTGTGCCTTTATAGTTAACGTTGTTTTGAACATTGATTTTCTTTAGAGAGTTTCGGCATTGCTATTAAAATTTTGGACGTGATATTTTTTGTTTTAAAGTTCAAACTTGAAATAATTGTTGTGTAAATACTTCGACGAGAAATATTTTAGTATAAAAGCTTAACCTCGTCAATAGTTTTTGTTTAGGAATTTAAACCGAAATAGAAATCAAATATTTATCTCGAAATATGGGAAAGCTCGTGGGCTATTTAAGCTCGAATATCGACTAACTCTAAATTGTATTTGAGATTTAAAATTATTTTGTGAGTCACATTTCTAAGAGACAGTAAGAATTTTGTAGGATTTAATCTTCTATATATAATAGTTTGCGCATGTAAGCGATTTATCGTTTTATATAATACTAGCTGTAAAACGTTGTACTCGCTACATCAACATCACTGAAATATATATTGCTTTCGCAATCTAAATATATTTTGTAGTATTTTCTCTCAGCATATCTTCTAATTGCAATTAGAATAACTCTACAAATAAAACTTTAACTTTCTGAAAATTCCATCAGACACGTTGACGACAACAATCCAATACTTAATTCTTCTGAATAATATTTTATTTAATGGTCACCTACGTCTATTAAGTAAATAAATAAGGAAATAATTCAAACGATTTTATTTAGCGAATTTTCTCAAAATATACTATGAGAAATGGTGAATCCTACCTCTCTGCAATTTAATGTAGTATAAAATTCAATTAATTAATATTAAATAAAACTTTATAAGCATACGTTGTGTAAAAAATGTGAAAGGAAAGACCATCGGCAACATAAAAGCCGCATTGATTAAGCTTCTATAAAAAACTTCTGGTACAATTTTAATTATCAAACTTCACCCCGTCGGTTAATGCACATCGCTCGAAACTTTGTAATAGAAAATACGTTCCTATATATTCGTTGATTAAAATATGCCAATTATGTGCGCAGTGACAGTTGCACAAAGGCGCACAATCTCAATTCCACGTAACATCTGTGATAGTACACAAAATACGGTAACGTAAATATTGGTTAGCTGGAACCCGCAAACCGACAGTCAGGTACTCTATCCAACGATACATATAACCAATTTATGTATTTAATTAACCCAATTATCTATTGTGTACATCAAATATTTTGTCTTAAAAATATTACCGTAAATATTTAAAGGTATTAATTTATTAATGTATTTAAATATTGCTTACCTCTTTCTTAGTCTGCTCATTTATCTTAACGTGTGTCTGCTGCGGTTTGTCTCGCAAAGGTAAATAACCCTCGCGACTGTCGGGTTCTTCTGCTATGGTGCTATCCATTATTATTGTTGAATCAGTAGCAGTACTCGCCGTACCAGTGTCAGTAGAATGAGTTTGGGGTGTACTGAACGTGGCCGTTCCTTTGGCATTTTCGGCAGTCGTGCCTGCGGTATCTATAACAGCGACCGTTTCAGTACTATCGCTGTTTGTGTTTAACGTAGATTCTGTTTCAGCTACGGTGGAAGTCGATGTGGTCCAGATGAGGGGCCGAATAGTATAATGCTTCGTAGGCCTATGAGTGGAAGTTGCAATGGACGCTTTGATCGTAGTCTGTGTCACAATGTCGACTTTAACGGGCGTACCCTTAGTTTCAGCGGTCGTGTCTGTTTCTACAGCTTTGTGAGCGTGTTTCTTCGCTTTTGGTGATGCGGTCGTGTGAGAAGGGGATGCGGCTATTTTCGATTTGCTACCAGATTTTCGGGCTAGTGTGGTGGGACGCTCCTGATTCGCTGTTGTTAGTATATCGCTGACGGTCGTATATGTAGCTTTGGGTGGTGCACGGTCGGCGGGCGGATCTAGATTTGAATTTTTCGGGGTTCTGGATGGTGGGAAGAGATAATCCATAACGGATGGGGATCGGTTACTGTTGCTCGGTAGCCACGACCATGGGTTGAAATCTAGGATACGTGGTCGCGTCTGATCATCGGCGACGACGGCTGTCACGGCGGCGAGCGCGAGCACGGGAAGCAATAATCGAGTCATGGCGCGGCGTGCGCGTGCGACCGCGGCGACGATTCGAGCGGGACTACTCGAGCGCAATGCTACCGCAACCCACCACTGCTCACCTCGTCCATTCCGCCCTACGACCCGGCGAAGTGCTGGGATAGCGTTGGAAAGGAAAGTACCTAATCTAATGAAAGGCACACCGAGCGTTAACCAATACGAACTGCTTTTCCTTGTGTCAATGTTATCGATATCATTCTTCATTCGCATCGTTTACATATTTTCATGCCCCGTTATATTATTATATATTTATATTCTCTGATTCAATAAGTTTTACATTAAAACATTACGTCTATTTGTTCAAATGTATTTTTTTTTATTTAATTCTGTCTCTCATTTGCCCCATATTTCCCTCGCAGTTACGCTTTACCGCTATTCAATCATAGGCGTTGAAATTTGTTGAGCGTAAACTTGGATGCACGTTTGTCACCAGAAATTTATTAAGAATAACGCTATGATCCACCGCAAACCGTGTAATATTCGTGGGCAGATTACTTCTGCACGGTCTATTTGTTGCCAACAATTGAATATTTACTTAATCCGTATAAGAAATAGATAGATGTTACCTCTTGTATGGGTCTCACAATGTTTCACCAAACATTGACGTAATCAAATGTTTTATAACCAATAATATTGTTAAGCAAACACTGTTATTTTATGGAATACGGTTATATCAAAAATCGGTTCTATGCGTCAAAATAGTGAAAATTTACTCTAAAAGGTATTTAAAATTGAACCCCAATTACCTATTCAAAAATATCGTCAATGTGGCCAAGTTACAGATTAATGATATTGGTAATCCCTATGTGATAGAGCCACGCGGTAACTGGTTGGCTTGACCGGGAAGAACGTTACCCTCACAGAATACCAGCGTGAAATAGCACACAACGCTGCTGTGTTTCGAATGCTAAGTGTAGAAAATGGGAGACCGAGTTACTGATATCGTGGCATTCCATCTCAGTCCTCAGTAGTGAAAGATCAAATGCTTAAATTTTTATTATGGATGGATAGAGGAAGTGTTTATGAGTCGCAATTATAACTTACTATCAAGTGAACTGTTAAATTACTAAGATTCTAACTAACCACAAACATTAATTTCCTGTCACGCACAACTACTCTGTGGATTCAGCTGTCGTCAACGGTATTTCTGTACCGATACGATACTTGGGGACCTTCAAGAAAAGAGCCTACACCTTTCTTAAAGGCCGGCAACGCATTTTCGACTCCTCTGGTGTTGCGGATGTTCATGGGCGGCGGTGATCACTTGCCATCGGATGGGCTGTTCTCTAGTTTGCCACCAATTCTATATAAAAAAATTAGGCTAATGTTTGTGCTAAGCTATCGTTCACAACTTGCATGATGGATTGACCTAAGACGTTAAGTTCTGCAGACTATATTCTATACACTACAAGGTTATTGGTGTTTATCCTATACATAAAAAAATGCCTTACAATATCCATAATTAAATTTTTGATAAAAGACTTCAATTCTTTATAGAAAAGAATAATTTGTCGTATAAAGAACTTTACAATAAATTTACGTGGTAAAGCTACACTGCAGTTTGAGGTCTGCTTGACCGGGGTAGGACAACGTCCTCACAGAATACCAGCGTGATATAGCACATAATGCTGCTGTGTTTCGAATGCTAAGTGTAGAAAACAGGAGACCGAGTTACTGATATCGTGGCATTCCATCTCAGTCCTCAGTAGTGAAAGATCAAATGCTTAAATTTTTATTATGGATGGATAGAGGAAGTGTTTATGAGTCGCAATTATAACTTACTATCAAGTGAACTGTTAAATTACTAAGATTCTAACTAACCACAAACATTAATTTCCTGTCACGCACAACTACTCTGTGGATTCAGCTGTCGTCAACGGTATTTCTGTACCGATACGATACTTGGGGACCTTCAAGAAAAGAGCCTACACCTTTCTTAAAGGCCGGCAACGCATTTTCGACTCCTCTGGTGTTGCGGATGTTCATGGGCGGCGGTGATCACTTGCCATCGGATGGGCTGCTCTCTAGTTTGCCACCAATTCTATATAAAAAAATTAGGCTAATGTTTGTGCTAAGCTATCGTTCACAACTTGCATGATGGATTGACCTAAGACGTTAAGTTCTGCAGACTATATTCTATACACTACAACGTTATTGGTGATTATCTTATACACAAAAAAATGCCTTACAATATCCATAATTAAATTTTTGATAAAAGACTTCAATTCTTTATAGAAAAGAATAATTTGTCGTATAAAGAACTTTACAATAAATTTACGTGGTAAAGCTACACTGCAGTTTGAGGGTCTGCTTGACCGGGGTAGGACAACGTCCTCACAGAATACCAGCGTGATATAGCAGCATAATGCTGCTGTGTTTCCTCTGATCAGTGTATTGATCCGGAGATCTTTATTACTGGTGGCTAGACATTACCATCTCAGTCCTCAAGTGTGACATCGCATCTGCATTATGATTCCATGTCAAGGATGAATGCAGACGTCATGGGCCGCAGGAATCACTCTGAATGCAATAAAAAAATACCTTAAAATAGAATATTACTTATCGCAGTATACCAACAGGCTTTTCTTATATACTCTTATCTGATTTTATTGCACATGCATATTATGGAAAGTGAAATTAGAGAAGTGGACGACCATTATGTATACTTCTAACCTACGGGAATACTTATTGGACTTCAATATCCTTTCTTAACTCATTAAGGGTTCAAACGAATGTACAACTCACCGAATAGTAAGTGATAACTGCTGCCCGTGACGTCTACGCCCATCCTCAAGAAAGATCCAAGGTGTTGATGTGTTGTCAACTCTCAGGATTGAGATGGAATGCAATGGCTCGTTACCTGTAATTAGGTCTGTCCGGTTCCTTACTCGATTCAGAATGCGATAGATATAGATGTATACAAATAAATAATATTACAGTCATATATAGATATTAAATACATAATACATGCATAAATTCATAATACATATATAAATACAATATATATACAAAATATATATAAACATATATAATAGAATACAATAGCGGTGCAAATAAATCCCATATGTGGATATATTTGCATAAACTTAGCTGACTACGAGTAACTTAATTAAGTAGTGACGAATCAAACTTTTAAAAACGATTTTATTCTAAATATATATAAAATAAAAACTAGCTTAAACTTAAACATATACTAGAAAGTCCTATTAAACGGCAACTGCAAGTTTTTTTAGAACATTACGTTATACTTAAGTTCTATTATAATATATAAATTAAAAAATACCTTTATCGTCCTATATGTACACATACCATGGAAGCGCAGCGTAGGGAGGTAATTGGAGGATAATAAATTCAACACACAGCACCGCTGTGGATTGGGAGACCTCCACATGACTTCATAATATTCTTTTACCGTTTCTTAAACATCCGAAGATCCTCATGACATCTTCATGTTTACTGTCAGTGCCGAGCATGTGGTAAAACAGCACTTAAGATCGCTGTTAAACTTTTTTTTTTTGCCGACACCAATTTTGTCGAGTGATTAAAAATTAAAAGCGAACGTCCGGATACTGGGCTAGCACGACTAGTTCTCTCGTAAAATATATAAAAATGCGCAATTAAGAAATAAAGTAATCTCAGTAGATTGTTGAAACAAAATCTGGGTCCTGTACTTGAAACTATCACGCTGTGATCATTATCGTCGTTTCAGTAATCACATTTCAATTACTCCACAGAGAAATGCTATAGTGCGTCAGCGAAATTAAACATCGGTTTCTTTGCACGTTTTGTATATAGATGTATAGACACGCTGCAGTCTAAAACTGTCTGTAGCATGAATTTCGAATTGTCGGGTCTGCTGGAGAATGTCTACGCTTTCACAGAATATCAGCGCAGCAATAGCAGCTTGTTGTTTTGGTGTTTTGTATGGTAGATGAAAATACCCCGACAGTTAATGATAATTATGCAATTAGATTTTTGATTATTAAGATTGTTAGAAAGTTCGTTCCTTATAAAAAAAAGAATAGAATGTATGGGTCAGCTCGATCGGGGTAAGACCACGCCCTCACAGAATACCAGCGTGAAACAGCAGCATAATGCTGTGCTCTCTCGTCTGGTGAGTGTAGGTATCCGAAGACCTTTATTACTGGTGACGAGGCATTCCATCTCAGACCTCAACGGTGAAGACACATCTGCATTCCTTGTCAAGGATGAATCTGGATGTCATGGGCCGCGGGAATCACTTAACACCAGGTGAACTGTGTGCTCGTTTGTAACTCTCAATGTAATTTAAAAAAATAAAAAAATGTAAATGTCCTTAACCGTATGAATCTACTTTCCATTTATAAACCCCAACTGTCCACTTTGTACATATATCGATCAAAACATCGCAGTCCCAGTGACTTCCATTTAAATCGCTTTCATTAGCATAGTACGCAAAACTCACTTTCTAGATAGCGGATGTCATGTATGTTTTAAATTCAACGCGCTAGATCGGAATTCGTTCATTACGTTAAAAAAATACTACGTACTATGAAAATTTGGCTTACTTCCAAATTTATATCTAATCGATCCAAATACCTTATTCCAGAATAAATTCAGAATATTAAATTAAATTCAAATATGTAATATTTAAATTCAGAATAAATTTTGACATTTATTTGTAAACAGTCCAAAGAGACAGTACGAAAAATCACGCCTTGGTCGTCTAAGACTTTTGCAGCTTTGAGCACACAATCCTCCGAATTGTTGTTGGGATCAGGTCACTTCTCACTGATAATACTCTTATTAAACATCAATGAGAAAGACAGTGCTATTTGAGGATGACTCAATAAAGATGCTCACGTATTCTATTAACGCGAATTTCTTTAAATCCTCGAATGACCAAGTTCGCTCTAAGAAACCTGCAAATGTAGTAGGAGCCTTCTACGCATCTGACAGGAGTTGGGCTGGCTGGTGTATCTGACGATTTCCCTTTTCGTATAAAGGACCAATAAAGAGTTTAATTGGGGAACCCATAGCAAATTAAATGCCCTTGGCACTATAGTTTTAATATATATTGCTACTAAGAATTAAGAAACAAAGTATTAATGACCACAAATTAAATCTTCTCGATTTCTATACCTCCGAAAGTTCGTGTGATTCCTCCAATAATTGTGTAAATAAAATAATTGTGTAATAATAATTGTGTAAATAAAATAATTGTGTAAATAAAATAATTGTGTAATAATAATTGTGTAAATAAAATAATTGTGTAATAATAATTGTGTAAATAAAATAATTGTGTAATAATAATTGTGTAATAATAATTGTGTAATAATAATTGTGTAATAATAATTGTGTAAATAAAATAATTGTGTAATAATAATTGTGTAAGGCAAATAATCCCTGCAGTGTTTACACTACAGTTCCTCTTATGTCTATAGCTTTTCAAGTAAAAGGGTGTCAAAAACAAATAATAATACTTGATGGTATTAAAAACAACACGGTACTGATTATTGTGATACTCTTCGAAAGTTACTTGTCATTTTGTTTTCACCAAACATTGTTATTGTATATAATGACACATAATGACGGGACACTGAAATGAATAGTATTCGCAGAGTCATCTACTATATTATTTTATTATTATATTTATATTATACTATTATAATTTAAAAGATAATCAGGAAGCAATGTCATGACTACATAGGAAATTTTAAGTGTTAGGTTAGGTTATATCCTTGTTTTATTTATATCCTAGAAACTAGTTTTTTGACGAAGTATCGTTGTTTGGCTTCCTATATATTATTAAAGCGATGGCGCCTAACTTTATATATATATATTAGCAATATATACTTTTATTGCAAAAGTAATAATAGAGGCTGTGACAATAAAATTTGCGTATTTTTTTATATCTCAAACGAGACATTTTAAGTGGAAAGAAATGATTAACTGCAAATTTGAATTAATTAAAAAATAGCTTCTTAATAAGCCTGTGAAAGTTCCTCTCGGGTTTATCAACCTCTCCCTCACTGGAAGGACTTGCCTTGTTCGATCGTGGACGCTATTACTTTTCCATATTTAATGTTTGGCATTTGCAAGATAGTTATTGGCGGTTCCAAAAATATTTTTAACCTTTTACATTGAACATGGCTGAGATGACAGAGCGCTACACCGTCTGAATCAACACAGTAAAAAAAAATGCAAATAATTAATATTTTCCGTAACATTTAAACATTCTTATTCAAATGTTACATAAAAATAATTACAAAGTATAAATGATGTGCACTTCTTGTGCATAATGACTCCATTGCGATTATTAAAATAACATTAGTGGTATAAACCGCTGTTTCAGAGAAACGTTCTTAAATATAATTTCTTAGGTTTGTCGTCGGAAACAGCAAATGACGAAGGAAAAAAATGTTTAGCCCAGGTGAGTTATAAGTAATGGAACGCGGAAATTGTACGGAGGTGTGTAGCCACCTATCGTACGGGGATGTTGGGATCATTCATCTTACAACTCTCCTTTTTTGTGACAATATGTATAGACCAATGAGAGACCTGATGGTGAGGAAATCCACTCTTGTTGAGGGATCGTTAAGATTCCTGATGATCTGTTGTTACACTTAGGAACTAAGATGGAATGCCTGGACTTCAACAGCCCCGGTTACTTGCACCCACTAGATAAAATACAGTAGATATCAATTACTATTTTAAGTTGATATTCTGCGATATCCCCAGCATAGCTTTGCGAAGTAAAACTTCTAAAGAGCTCCCAATATGAATAATAATAATATCTTCTTCACCTTATATATAATATAACTTAACGTTTTTTTGTTTAATATTTGTTTCTTTCGCTAAGCTTTCCACAAGTTTACTTAAATGCAATATTACGAAACCATCATCTTCCCTTTAACAAAACATAAATCTATAAGTCATCATTTCTTACGCTAGTATTGATCCACGGGTGGTCCCTAATGATATCCGTAATAAATTGCAAACCTGGAGATTAAGTCACTGCTTACACACAGTGCTGTCACAAGGAATTAATAAGTATGACCTGATGTTATTGAGATTATTATATATGATTATTGAGAACCGTGGTAGCTTAGTGGCAGTGACCAAAGTTCTCGATTTTGACTTTATAATTCGTGAGCAAACCGAATTTGATTCCCGGTGCCGGCACTAATGAAATTGTAAATTTCCTATATAATTCTTATTATTATTGCAAAATCAACTTCTATAGCAATATATGACTGTATGTCATGAGCAAAAAACTTGACTCACGCCGTACGCTTGCGATCAAAATAATCTCGTAAAAAATCTGTTGCTCAGATCTTTTTTAACTATAGTAGATTGAATATGAAGGTTTAGCTTTAAAAGAGATGACAATCATATCAATATTTTTTTTATTAATTAAAATAATATTTATACAAAATTTGTCGTATAAAGAACTTTACAATAAATTTACGTGGTAAAGCTACACTGCAGTTTGAGGGTCTGCTTGACCGGGGTAGGACAACGTCCTCACAGAATACCAGCGTGATATAGCAGCATAATGCTGCTGTGTTTCCTCTGATCCGGAGATCTTTATTACTGGTGACTAGACATTACCATCTCAGTCCTCAAGTGTAACATCGCATCTGCATTATGATTCCATGTCAAGGATGAATGCAGACGTCATGGGCCGCAGGAATCACTCTGAATGCAATAAAAAATGCCTTACAATATCCATAATTAAATTTTTGATAAAAGACTTCAATTCTTTATAGAAAAGAATAATTTGTCGTATAAAGAACTTTACAATAAATTTACGTGGTAAAGCTACACTGCAGTTTGAGGGTCTGCTTGACCGGGGTAGGACAACGTCCTCACAGAATACCAGCGTGATATAGCAGCATAATGCTGCTGTGTTTCGAATGCTAAGTGTGAAAACGGAGACCGAGTTACTGATATCGTGGCATTCCATCTCAGTCCTCAAGTGTAACATCGCATCTGCATTATGATTCCATGTCAAGGATGAATGCAGACGTCATGGGCCGCAGGAATCACTCTGAATGCAATAAAAAAATACCTTAAAATAGAATATTACTTATCGCAGTATACCAACAGGCTTTTCTTATATACTCTTATCTGATTTTATTGCACATGCATATTATGGAAAGTGAAATTAGAGAAGTGGACGACCACTATGTATACTTCTAACCTACGGGAATACTTATTGGACTTCAATATCCTTTCTTAACTACACATTAAGGGTTCAAACGAATGTGCAACTCACCGAATAGTAAGTGATAACTGCTGCCCGTGACGTCTACGCCCATCCTCAAGAAAGATCCAAGGTGTTGATGTGTTGTCAACTCTCAGGATTGAGATGGAATGCAATGGCTCGTTACCTGTAATTAGGTCTGTCCGGTTCCTTACTCGATTCAGAATGCGATAGATATAGATGTATACAAATAAATAATATTACAGTCATATATAGATATTAAATACATAATACATGCATAAATTCATAATACATATATAAATACAATATATATACAAAATATATATAAACATATATAATAGAATACAATAGCGGTGCAAATAAATCCCATATGTGGATATATTTGCATAAACTTAGCTGACTACAAGTAACTTAATTAAGTAGTGACGAATCAAACTTTTAAAAACGATTTTATTTTAAATATATATAAAATAAAAACTAGCTTAAACTTAAACATATACTAGAAAGTCCTATTCAACGGCAACTGCAAGTTTTTTTAGAACATTACGTTATACTTAAGTTCTATTATAATATATAAATTAAAAAATACCTTTATCGTCCTATATGTACACATACCATGGAAGCGCAGCGTAGGGAGGTAATTGGAGGATAATAAATTCAACACACATCACCGCTGTGGATTGGGAGACCTCCACATGACTTCATAATATTCTTTTACCGTTTCTTAAACATCCGAAGATCCTCATGACATCTTCATGTTTACTGTCAGTGCCGAGCATGTGGTAAAACAGCACTTAAGATCGCTGTTAAACTTTTTTTTTTTTGCCGACACCAATTTTGTCGAGTGATTAAAAATTAAAAGCGAACGTCCGGATACTGGGCTAGCACGACTAGTTCTCTCGTAAAATATATAAAAATGCGCAATTAAGAAATAAAGTAATCTCAGTAGATTGTTGAAACAAAATCTGGGTCCTGTACTTGAAACTATCACGCTGTGATCATTATCGTCGTTTCAGTAATCACATTTCAATTACTCCACAGAGAAATGCTATAGTGCGTCAGCGAAATTAAACATCGGTTTCTTTGCACGTTTTGTATATAGATGTATAGACACGCTGCAGTCTAAAACTGTCTGTAGCATGAATTTCGAATTGTTGGGTCTACTGGAGAATGTCTACGCTTTCACAGAATATCAGCGCAGCAATAGCAGCTTGTCGTTTTGGTGTTTTGTATGGTAGATGAAAATACCCCGACAGTTAATGATAATTATGCAATTAGATTTTTGATTATTAAGATTGTTAGAAAGTTCGTTCCTTATAAAAAAAGAATAGAATGTATGGGTCAGCTCGATCGGGGTAAGACCACGCCCTCACAGAATACCAGCGTGAAACAGCAGCATAATGCTGTGCTCTCTCGTCTGGTGAGTGTAGGTATCCGAAGACCTTTATTACTGATGACGAGGAATTCCATCTCAGTCCTCAACGGTGAAGACACATCTGCATTCCTTGTCAAGGATGAATGTGGATGTCATGGGCCGCGGGAATCACTTAACACCAGGTGAACTGTGTGCTCGTTTGTAACTCTCAATGTAATTTAAAAAAAAATAAAAAAAATGTAAATGTCACTTAACCGTATGAATCTACTTTCCATTTATAAACCCCAACTGTCCACTTTGTACATATATCGATCAAAAACATCGCAGTCCCAGTGACTTCCATTTAAATCGCTTTCATTAGCATAGTACGCAAAACTCACTTTCTAGATAGCGGATGTCATGTATGTTTTAAATTCAACGCGCTAGATCGGAATTCGTTCATTACGTTAAAAAAATACTACGTACTATGAAAATTTGGCTTACTTCCAAATTTATATCTAATCGATCCAAATACCTTATTCCAGAATAAATTCAGAATATTAAATTAAATTCAAATATGTAATATTTAAATTTTGACTTTTGACATTTATTTGTAAACAGTCCAAAGAGACAGTACGAAAAATCACGCCTTGGTCGACTAAGACTTTTGCAGCTTTGAGCACACATTCCTCCGAATTGTTGTTGGGATCAGGTCACTTCTCACTGATAATACTCTTATTAAACATCAATGAGAAAGACAGTGCTATTTGAGGATGACTCAATAAAGATGCTCACGTATTCTATTAACGCGAATTTCTTTAAATCCTCGAATGACCAAGTTCGCTCTAAGAAACCTGCAAATGTAGTAGGAGCCTTCTACGCATCTGACAGGAGTTGGGCTGGCTGGTGTATCTGACGATTTCCCTTTTCGTATAAAGGACCAATAAAGAGTTTAATTGGGGAACCCATAGCAAATTAAATGCCCTTGGCACTATAGTTTTAATATATATTGCTACTAAGAATTAAGAAACAAAAGTATTAATGACCACAAATTAAATCTTCTCGATTTCTATACCTCCGAAAGTTCGTGTGATTCCTTCAATAATTGTGTAAATAAAATAATTGTGTAATAATAATTGTGTAAATAAAACGAGAAGAGCTTAGTTAGCTCTTTTCGTTTTATTTACACAATTATTTACTATCAATTAAATTTTTGCGCATAGTTCGCCAATGAGCAATTATATTTTAGGTATTATTAAAAAAATTGAGTATTTATTTAAGGCAAACAATCCCTGCAGTGTTTACACTACAGTTCCTCTTATGTCTATAGCTTTTCAAGTAAAAGGGTGTCAAAAACAAATCCTAATACTTGATGGTATTAAAAACAACACGGTACTGATTATTGTGATACTCTTCGAAAGTTACTTGTCATTTTGTTTTCACCAAACATTGTTATTGTATATAATGACACATAATGACGGGACACTGAAATGAATAGTATTCGCAGAGTCATCTACTATATTATTTTATTATTATATTTATATTATACTATTATAATTTAAAAGATAATCAGGAAGCTATGTCATGACTACATAGGAAATTTTAAGTGTTAGGTTAGGTTATATCCTTGTTTTATTTATATCCTAGAAACTAGTTTTTTGACGAAGTATCGTTGTTTGGCTTCCTATATATTATTAAAGCGATGGCGCCTAACTTTATATATATATATTAGCAATATATACTTTTATTGCAAAAGTAATAATAGAGGCTGTGACAATAAAATTTGCGTATTTTTTTATATCTCAAACGAGACATTTTAAGGGGAAAGAAATGATTAACTGCAAATTTGAATTAATTAAAAAATAGCTTCTTAATAAGCCTGTGAAAGTTCCTCTCGGGTTTATTAACCTCTCCCTCACTGGAAGGACTTGCCTTGTTCGATCGTGGACGCTATTACTTTTCCATATTTAATGTTTGGCATTTGCAAGATAGTTATTGGCGATTCCAAAAATATTTTTAACCTTTTACATTGAACATGGCTGAGATGACAGAGCGCTACACCGTCTGAATCAACACAGTAAACAAAATGCAAATAATTAATATTTTCCGTAACATTTAAACATTCTTATTCAAATGTTACATAAAAATAATTACAAAGTATAAATGATGTGCACTTCTTGTGCATAATGACTCCATTGCGATTATTAAAATAACATTAGTGGTATAAACCGCTGTTTCAGAGAAACGTTCTTAAATATAATTTCTTAGGTTTCTCGTCGGAAACAGCAAATGACGAAGGAAAAAAATGTTTAGCCCAGGTGAGTTATAAGTAATGGAACGCGGAAATTGTACGGAGGTGTGTAGCCACCTATCGTACGGGGATGTTGGGATCATTCATCTTACAACTCTCCTTTTTTGTGACAATATGTATAGACCAATGAGAGACCTGATGGTGAGGAAATCCATCCTTGTTGAGGGATCGTTAAGATTCCTGATGATCTGTTGTTACACTTAGGAACTAAGATGGAATGCCTGGACTTCAACAGCCCCGGTTACTTGCACCCACTAGATAAAATACAGTAGATATCAATTACTATTTTAAGTTGATATTCTGCGATATCCCCAGCATGGCTTTGCGAAGTAAAACTTCTAAAGAGCTCCCAATATGAATAATAATAATATCTTCTTCACCTTATATATAATATAACTTAACGTTTTTTTGTTTAATATTTGTTTCTTTCGCTAAGCTTTCCACAAGTTTACTTAAATGCAATATTACGAAACCATCATCTTCCCTTTAACAAAACATAAATCTATAAGTCATCATTTCTTACGCTAGTATTGATCCACGGGTGGTCCCTAATGATATCCCGTAATAAATTGCAAACCTGGAGATTAAGTCACTGCTTACACACAGTGCTGTCACAAGGAATTAATAAGTATGACCTGATGTTATTGAGATTATTATATATGATTATTAAGAACCGTGGTAGCTTAGTGGCAGTGACCAAAGTTCTCGATTTTGACTTTATAATTCGTGAGCAAACCGAATTTGATTCCCGGTGCCGGCACTAATGAAATTGTAAATTTCCTATATAATTCTTATTATTATTGCAAAATCAACTTCTATAGCAATATATTACTGTATGTCATAAGCAAAAAACTCGACTCACGCCGTACGCTTGCGATCAAAATAATCTCGTAAAAAATCTGTTGCTCAGATCTTTTTTTAACTATAGTAGATTGAATATGAAGGTTTTAGCTTTAAAAAGAGATGACAATCATATCAATATTTTTTTTTTATTAATTAAAATAATATTTATACAAAATTTGTCGTATACTCTAAAATAAGGAAACGTTCACTCTAAAGAAAATACAGTCAAAAAGACAAAACATTCAGAAATTAAATATTATTTAAACTATTGTTACATCTTCGCATGTTTAATGTTTCGCCATCCCATTCTTCAGCGTGTGCGGCTTGAAGCTTCGATCTCGAAAATGGCGCAGGATTTCTAACCCGAACTTTTCTTAAATGCACTCAATTTCGACCTCCTGCAGGTACCGCCGAACAGAAGCTGCAGTATATTGACGGGCATTGTCCTGCATTAGCACAAAGTTTTCACCGATAAAGCTGTCAAGAATGACATGATCCCCTAAAATCTCTTCAATGTATTGGTTCACCGTCAATCCTCCAAATCTGCCTAGTTTCGATAAAAATTGGCTTTTTGCCTTCATTGAAATGCCCGCCCACACCATCTGGGAAACTCCTCTAAATTTTCACTCATTTTCACTTATCAAGCACTGGGAATAACGCTCTACAAGTCTTCTTTAGACTCGTAGTCTATCGCTGCCATGGAGACACTCTGCTTACATCTAAAAAGAGAAAAGAGCTCCACTGTTCGTCCGTCCAATTCACGTCTTCTCTTGCGTAGTCGGGCTGCTTTTCAATAATAAGGGATAAGTGTACCGATTGTCGTTTGACTACCAATTGATATGGGTAGATCAGGTAAATGACCTTTTATAGGGCATGACAACCCTAATTAGCACTATTGTAAACTGGTGCATAAATGGTGATTAGCAATAAGATAACGTTTGTTTACATTTTTTAGGAACCAAAACATATGGCTTTAATAATTCAAAAAGGAAATTAAAATTCAGGGCTCAGTTATTTTTTTAAAGATATTCATCCTCTTATTGGATGATTCATGACGCGCGAGTCGATCTTTTTGCTAACGAGTGTAGCACATTTGAATTTAACCGTATATTGCCCGTTTAATTATTATTATTTACTGTACATATATGTGTTCATCAGTCGAAAGGTAACTATTAGGTTGGTGCATACAAAATGTCGGATTTTTAAGTAAATATATGAAACTGCATATCTTTTTTCACGTTGTTTATTTAATCAAAATATGATCTATTCGCTATAATACACTTTTCCCAACGGGATTTTAAAGCATAGATGCCTGTCGTAAAATCATCTGATCTTTAGAATCAATATATTCTGAATTCTTTCTTAATTTTCATACTGTTTAGTCCCTACATACAGATCTAATGTTTAAAACAATGAAAGTCGGTTGACGAGATTTCAGGTGAATAGGCTGGGTACTGCACAATTCATATTTCAATTAATTTAACTTCGCAATTATTCTGTGCGATGTATGCCGTGATGTAGGCCGAGCATTGTCGTGGAGAAGTGGTGGACCATGCCGATTAACAGGTGAAGGAAACTTGCCAATTTCAAAAAGTTGTCGCTATATCATTGTATGTTCAACTTCCATCCTGGTAGCAAGTTCACTTGTGTCCATTTTTCACGGTCGTTTTGTAGTGAAAAATCACCAGACCGAATTTTTTCAAACCAACGCTGCAGGTTTGGATAGTTAACAGCATTCTCTCCAAACGCCTGGTTTATGTTGCGTGCAGCATTCGCAGCATTATTACCAAGTTTATACTCATACAAAAAAGTTCACGAATATCGGTACAAAATTCAAAAGAAATAACAAAAGGGAACGTTTGTTGAAATAGCTCTGGCTATGGACAGTACGACTAAAAACGAGGTTTTTCCAAAAACAAAAGCATAACGAAATCAGGAAGAGAACGTTTGCATGTAAAAAAAACATCGACATTTCATTTGCAACCTAATTATAATATAATACATATAAATCTTCTTTTTACACACCTTATGACATGGAACTTTTAAATATATACTAAATTCATGGTAATAAATTCTATATTAGATATTTTTAAAACGATTGACTGTAAAGGATTCGTTTATTTAAACGAATAAGAAACATAAATACTATTATATACATTTTATTAAAAAAAACTTTTACTCCTTGTTACCCATATCAGGTACCTAGCCTATCCCCTCAAGTTTTGCATAAGTTATAATACATTTTATTTTTTTCTTACCTAATAATGCAAAAATAAATACGCTTCGGTACAGACAGCTGTAGCCAACCGCTTTGGCCGGGAATGATTTTTACGACAGTAAATATATTTTTAAATTTACAAATTAAGGAGATTTAGTAGACAAAGACTGTGGAGACCGTTAGAATTTAAAATCCAAACCGTTTCTTACGACAATTGATACACATAAAAATCACGAATTATAGAATTGACACAAACGCGATTACAGTTTAATTGAATGAAGCCGTCGTGCCCTAACTGTATCGGTCGGTGTGGACGCCGATGCAGACCTAGATACTGGATCACTTAAAACAATGTTGGGTAAACTGTTTTTGAGATCAGTCACGAATGTTTTAAAATTATAAATACGGTTTAAAGAATAACGTTCCAACAGAACTTAACAGTATTAATAAAACACTGCCTACTTAATGAAAGAAAATGAAATAACTTTCAGTTTATTAAATAAGACCAAATAAAGTAATCACCTGATGCTTAATGATTCCTGACATCCCGGATCCTGGCCCATGACATCCACATTCATATTCGATAGAGAACCATAACCCCTGCAGTATAAGACAGTACGATTTGCCTTCGGTAATAAGGTTTCCTGTATCTTTCATTCAGCAAACAGATTAAACCAACGCTAAGGATACTATTTAATGCTGGTATTCTGTGAATACTTGGTATTTCACGATAGAACTGACCTTTTTTTGCTGCAGCTAGTTTTTAAAACCTTACTCCAGACCTTACGGAGACCTTATTCCAGCTACCTATAATTTATAGGTTCCTAGTATGGGAAGTGATTTGATTGACCCATTAACTATTAAATGGAATTAAATATTGAACAAATTATTACCTACAATCATGTGTGTGCTTTGTCATTATTTACATATTTTCATATTTACACAAAATAAATACTTACTTTGTAATGGTATATAATGTGTCCATTTATAAGGAGAGAAGCAGATGAAAATAATTTTACTGTTCCGTTTTTGAATTAAATCATTAGATGCCGAGAAATCCTCACAATTGCTTTTGAATTGTTTTAATCGCATAATAAAATGTCACGTCTCCTATAGAAACTTTGCTACAATTTTCGTTTTTCTCATATAAATTATTTATTATGCAGGATGGAAAAATTTAAATTGTCAAATATTTCAGTGTTTTTTTGTTCGTTCTCGTTCACCTGAAACTGTATAAAACCGCTACTACTCCATCATTAACTCTAATTATAACAATTATTTTGATTTAATAAAAGTAGTAGGCGTATAAACCGATTTTAATGTTCGCCCTGATGTGACTCCCATCGATCGAAGTGTTCTGTGTTATGAGAAAAT
Source organism: Teinopalpus imperialis (assembly GCA_029286865.1). NCBI lineage: Eukaryota > Metazoa > Arthropoda > Insecta > Lepidoptera > Papilionidae > Teinopalpus > Teinopalpus imperialis. Next base: position 5,855,272 of record JAGSMU010000021.1, read on the forward strand.
ATGCATTTTTTTTTTATTTGTCAGCGAGGCATAAATTTTATTAATTAACTTAAATTTAACAAATGTGTCTAAAAGATTAGCTTTTATTCGGAACAATGCCTAATGAGACTCTATACGGATGTGGTGTAGCTTCGATATATTGATTTACTCTGTCGATTTTGACTATATTCTATAATATAGTGTTGTATTCATTCTTAAAAGAAAAAGACTGACTGGGCATCCCCTTCCTTATTCAGAAGCATTCAAGTGGTAGGGCTACACTGCAGTTTGTTTCTATCAGCAGAATGAATGGGTCAGCTCGACCGGGGAGGGATCACGTCCTCACAGAAAACCAGCTTGCAATAGCAGCATAATGCTGTATTTGGTCTGGTGAGTGTAGGTATCCGGAGACCTTTATTACTGGTGATGATGCATTCCATCTCGGTCCTCAAGGGTGACAACGCATCTGCATTATGATTCCTTGTCAAGGATAAATGTAAATGTCATGGGCCGCACGAATCGCTTACCATCAGGTAAACTGTGTACTCGTTTGTTACTCTAATGTAATAATAAAAAAAAGTGCAAAATTTCTAAGTGAGATTCAGATGCAGTCTCATGGATACGGTATATACTCGTACATACAACTGTGACAGTATATCCCGTACCTGGATGGATGCCTACGCTCTGCAATGAACATTATAAGGACCATTATTATTACTTTTAACATCCACATCCCAGTGAGGCTGAGAAGGTCTTCAATTTACCTCTTCACACTTATTACAAAGCACTTTATTGTCATCGCGAATTAAAAGAACTCATGGAAGTTTACTGGAATCATTTCTTACTTAAGTTATTAGACTGTAATCAATGATTGGCCACACTGTGAGTCGCACGCACGGAACCTGAGGGCTTCCACTTAACTGGCGGAACGTACATGGACAGGCATTTACTTCTTATTATAAAAGGATTACTTCTCTTTATTAATTACTTTTCTTAAACTAAGTTCAAATAATTTATTCAAAATAAGGAGATAAAACCTCACTCTTTGATCACCTTTTCGTACAATATGCTTCTTTGGATATACGTGTCGCAAGAATATCCACAGGTGTTAATTTTTTTTTTAAAATCTTATATTAAATTGATTATACGATATACTTGGTGAACAAATGTGTACAATGTGAGATGTACAAAATTAATTATTTAACTACTTACGTGAATAAAATGAATTATAAACTATACAATAATTAGGTACAGTTAATTAAAAACTAACTTAATATAACTCTTGCTGTTGGAAAACTAATGTAATATTTAAGTAACATTAAACATTAATGCTGAAACATTTTATGACTGATAATTAGATAAAACACATTTCAGCGTTAACGAGGCGCGAATACTACTTTTAGTTTAAGATATCAGAGAAGCATTCGCTGTTTTTCATAAAGGCGATACTTTAGAACGGCTAAAAGAAACGGTTAAATATTATAATATTGGCGACCGCGTCGGTAGCATGTGTTTTCGAGCGCTTTCGAATTTTATAAGGAAAAAAAATATTAATACGTAAATACTTAACTCGTATAGTCGTACGAAAAATGCGACGGTACTAGTTATCTAAATTAAAATTTGATAAACGTTAAAAACTAAGATCGCAAACGCATTGTCACCTTCATCCCACCAAAGGTTAAAAATAGAAAGCTGGTATTCTACACTGTTCATCTGCGAAGTTTACTGTCTAGCTTCAGTCCTAGCCAGAAAAAATATTACTTCTTTCCCGTTTAAATTTAGGTTCGCCTACCCTGTTTTTATTTCTGGGGAAGTAAACTCAACCCCTATTAAGGGGTGCAAAGAAAGAATTATTTGTTGCGATCTATTAATCTCTAACATCACAAGTGCTATACTTAAGTTGCAGAAATTTAAGTTCGTGTTGAAAAAACAGTTCGATCTATTAATCTGTAATCTCGCAAGTGCTATGTTTGTTTAGCTTAGTTTTTGTCTTATTCTAAGCAATCTTAGTTTTTAGGCACAGAAAGTACAACAGATTATCTTGCAATATGACATTGTAAATGATGCGCTTGTATAATGCACACAATAATTCTTATTACTTTATTCCCTTGCCACCGTATATATTATCAATATCGTATTATAATTGTACTAACGTAAGTAAATAGTATCTTATTACGTTATAAAGTCTTTAAATACAATAATATTACTTATATATACATATATTTATATATATATATATATATATATATATATATGTATGTATTATATGGTAAATATTTTTTTATTTCATCAATAAATATTCCACCACTACATTTCCTCCAATGCATCTATTATCTTACTCAGGCCCCGAAAATCGCTTCTATACCCACAACAAAACAACGCCTATAGCACGAAATGGAGTAATGAAATCTTAGTTAAATAAACGCTTTTATTAAAATCGGGGTATACAGATGCCATCAAACATCACTTCGTCATCATTCACCTGGTGTTCCATATGTGGCAAAGGATAGAGGGAAATGAACCATTCGCCGTAGGTAATGATGTTCAAAAGATTAATGATTGTTTATTTACAATAAACAGAAACAGAAACTTACTTGTACATACGAGGAGAATTCAAACGTCGGGTCCGACACCCTAACCGTCCGTACCGTAGTCCTATTACCGCTTTTTATATTGAAATTTAAAACCAAACAAATAACACCGGTGATGAGACCATGTTTTAAGGGTGAAATAACGCAACATAACGCAGGTGTGTTTCGTACGAAAGTAAGTATCCGGGGACCCCAATAACAGTGAACAAGGCTTTCCATCTTCCATTCCTCACAGGTGAAGACGCATGTGCGTCTTGAATCTTTGATGAGGTTGGATATGTTATGTTATTCTGCTTTGGGGAAACGCTCTGATGCGTTAAATACGATGTTCATTCTTCAAAAGAGCTATTCAATTAATATAAGTAAAACCTTTATCACATCGTCTGTGACGGAAAGGTAGCAGTTTTTCGATAACCAATAAGTAAGTGCAATGCTTCTGTATTGAATATATTTGTTTTGAGGGCATGGGCTGCAGTGAACTGTGTATTCACGTCTATCGATAATATTATAAAAAAAGACAAAGGCTAAATTGATGATCAAAAAACGCGAGGCTTTTTAAAATAAAAACAAAACACTAATTATAAAACGTTTATTCGGCTTTTCTCAATAATTTAACTTATAATATGCTTAAATATAAAACAAGGAAGACGTACCACAAACAAACATCAACATTTTTCATTATTTACATAGATTACATGATATACCTGTTTCAACTCACCACCTAGTGTCGTACGACAAAACTTTCTTCTATAAATTCTCGTCTGTTAACCATATCCAACTTAATTTGTATTCATAACATTCTATAGTAATATTTTTTATCTTTCAAATATATTAACACAATTTTTAAAGTGTCAGCAATGTTTCCATTCGAAAGATTATTATAATTTACTTAAAGGTAAAGTTAAATATGGCTTCGATCTCTTCAAATAACATACAAATATTATTTTACACTCTTAAAACAAAACATAATTATGAACATGACTTGGTCTCCGTTCTGCAATGGAAGACAAAAAAAATGCAATAACTACGGAAGTATGGCAAGTAAACAATAAAAATTTATAATAATAATTTAAACTAGAAGTTTGGAATGATCTCTTTACAATTAATATTTACACAATATAACAGAAACAATACTATAATTATACCAAGTTCTACACTACGGTATTTACAGTGTTTGCCTACATAATCGGCCTGTAGCACTTATATTTACTTGCGTCAATTAGGAACGAAGTTCGATAGACAAAATATGTTTTTCATTTTTAACAATACATACAATAGAATCATAGTTGGAAGGCAACTTATACGTACAACGAGTAACGTTAAATTATAAACGTATATTTACTAACTTTATACCTTAGATCAATTTTGATGGAATCATCGTCACAGGAGTTTCTTTAAATTATTATTTTTTCGCCTCAGTTAGAAGGTATTATATAAGATATTCTATAAATGTACTGACATGTTACGACAGCATTTCGTTGGAATTCATGTAAGAGTATGAGTAATTCTACTGACATAAAATATGATGACTTATTTTAATACATTGAGCAGATACAGGAAGTTCTTGAATATTTCTATTACTACACGAAAAGCAGCATATGATTTTATATAAAGTAAACAGAAACATTTTGTTACTGTCTTTTATAAAACGTTATAATAATATTTTTGTACTAAACAGGTAATGAGCAATATTTTTGCAATCGATGCAAATTTCAGTGTCTATATAAGTTTGTTAATGGCAATTAACACGAGTGTTATTGACGGCAATTCGTTGCCACGAAGCGGACAATGTACGACTTAAGTACATTATAGGATCACATTATACTGGTATACATTGTTTATATAGTGATTCGTAATGTGTTCCGTTCAGTCTTTGTCACCCACAAACCTGTAGGTGTCCAGGGCAGGTTCCGGCAGACAGTATCCGTGATACGTGCGTATATCTTCAGCGGCATACGTCACGCCCGGCAGTACACCTGGCTCCGTGTGATGCCTGGGACACGTGTGATCTCTGGGACACTGACATATTGTACTGGCATTCACCTCGTCGATCTGTTCGTGACGTCGTCGCACACTGAATAGCTTGCACGGCTCTTTTCTCGAACACCTCAATCTCTGTAAATTATATTTGAATAAAATAAATAAATACCTGGAGAAATATCTCGTAGCTGTGTGATTCAGAGGAAGTATAGGTTGTTGCGTTACACATTAAAAGTATCTGACAAAAAGTATTTAATGAAATAATCAATGAATTTTTAATCAAAGAAAGTGTTTACACCAATTAACATAGGAGCATCGCTTGTGTTTCTTGCGCCACTTCTTCTCCAGCGCCAACGAATTCCAAAGTGGTAACCACCAAGTCGTTAATAATAATTATATTAATTTGGTTAATCCGTTAGAAGCATGATCGAGACCAGGTTCAGCCCTCTGGGGCACCCTGGAGTCAGCTTTAACGCGCACGGTAACGGTCCGAGCCGAGGCTCTCACTCGGGAATCCTTGTGCTGGTTACCCATTAATACCTACGCGCTCGGCCACCTTACAATCCGGTTAAGCTATAAAATCCCTCGAACTAACAGAGGCCATTAGCCATACAAGAAAATGTGTAAAAATATTTACGTTAAATTGAACCATTATGGTGCACAAAATATAAATTGTCCACATAACACATTATAAATTTTGTTATTATATTAACCATCCAGTTTATTTACCACCATGTAAAAAATATTTAGAAACGATCTCTAGCGCCACGTTGCGTTATATTTCGGAACTACTGAATTGAAACTTACACTTTGAGGCGAACACGCGAACTGGTATTGGTTGCCAAGCTCCCCGCTAGGTGTCGTGTATGATAGTTTCTTAAGCAAATACGTCATAGAGGCTTTAGGGCAATGACAATTTACGATCTGTTGTGTCGCGTTTGTATCAGGGAACGAGTATATAGTCCAGGCAGCATCCTTGAAGTATCGACATTTTGGCATTCTCTTTATGGGCTCACACGTCTTGTATAACGTTGTTTTATCTGATAGCGTATGGTTATCATCCGCTGATAGTTCACTGAAATATAAAAATATAATAATGTAAACACCTCTTATTGCATTCAATTTTATATGAAAAATACAGAAATGTTTTTATTTAAATTCTTTAGTATTTTTAATCTATTTTTATTTATAAGGGATATTTTTTTTTTGTTTCGATGTTTATCCGGGTTTGTAAGTAACTTTCTTACCTGGAACACGGCTTATGTCCTAAACATCGGCATTTCCTTTCGATCCAAGGTTGAGTTGTGTCGTATAGATCCACCTTGCTACACACCTGCCTCGCCCTACAGTCCGGCAAATCTTCTTCTGACATCTGTAATCGATACATATGTAAAAATTAACAAATGTTTAGTAACGTTTGTAACGTATGTATTTACATTACATTTTATATTTTTTATGTAAATAACTTGAGACAGAAAAGTAGGCGACTTTAAAAAGTTATCCTTAAAGTATCAGCCTATATATCAACATCATACAAATCCCACTGCTGGGCATAATCCGCCACGCGGCTCCATTGCGGGTTGGCGGCTGTTCTGTTTAACGTTTGACAGTTGTTATGAGTAACAACGGGGATCGAACTCGGATTGCTCGCATAGCGGGAATTAAAATGGAACGCTTAGCTACCACTGCTATTCGGTATCCTAAACACATAATTTATATAACAAAACCTTTTAAACGAATTAATCTACATACTTCATTTACAATGAATGCACGAAAAATTTATTTGGTAGTTTTTGATATTAGCGCATTCATACTGAAGAACCTTTATTACCCATTTACTTTATACAAATAGAAACCAGCAAGATCTGTACCAATTCTATCTCCTCTAAGGATTCACAATATTACCTGAATCCTAAAATTCACACAAAAATACAAGCATAAGCTTGTTAACTGATCATTCACTTAACTCGAGTAAGCAATAAGCGAGTCCTTACTTAAAGTAAAACCGAGCCATAAATGATTCAATTTTCCTTAAGGCTGAGATCAGGCTAAGTAGTGACGCAAACATTTCTGAATTTGTGCAATGAAAGTACAACAACAAAACACATCGAATAACAAAAGAGGTAGTGAAACGTTCTATATATTAATTAGTAATATACAAATAGAAGCTGTTTACCGTTGCAATTTAAAATGTTACTTTATTTATAATATCTAATTTAGCGTTAAAATAACTTATTATTATTAATTATTACTTATACCCCTAACGCCCTGCCCGGTGACATTAAACGAGCTCCTAATAAAAATAATTTTAAAATACTGATTCGTGAGTAATATGCCAGGGGGAAATCACCTGAATTTGTTATTTAAATATTTATATCCATTTATTTATATTATCTATTCTTATTATATATTTAATGTCTATAATATATGATATTTATTGTTTAATGTCTTTGTATATGTATATATGTTATATGTATTTTATTTGTTATTAAGTATGTTACGTATAGTTTGGCACCTACAGTCCATGTTTCCCCATCTCAAGAGTTGAATGGTAAAGAATGCCAAATGAATTAAGTCCGCACATTGTACCCTTTTTTTGTTTTAAATTGTAAATTAAATAAATAAATAACATTGTAAAGCCACGCTGCAGCATGGTTCAATTTGCTCAACGGGAGAAAAACGACGACCCCAAAGAATATCAGCGTGAAATGGCGGAATATCGCTCCTGTGTTTCGTTTGATGATAAAGATCCGCATATCCATCTCAGTCCACAAAGGTAACAGCACACAAGTGTATTGTAATGTCACTGGAGACAAATTTTAAACTTTTTGCGGTTGTTCATTATAAAGCTTCCTAAAAATTTAATTGCATATAAAGGTTTTACCAAGAACTTCCCAATATTGGCTTGCATTTAAAATTGATTTGATTCAATTACAATTCAGCGCGCATCAATATTTATTTTACATTGAACGATTCGTAATTCGCTGCAGCAGTAAAATTTTACATGGAAAGCATTCGTCACAGAGTACGTTCTGTAGTTGAAACACATATGTACGCGCGTGGGAAATAAAAATATTTCTCCATCAATGGCACCCGCCTATACATTATAGAAAAAATCTTTGCAACGAGCGACTTCCGAAGGACGTTAATCATAAAGGTTCAAATGCGGATAGTATAATGTAAGAACATGTGCGTTCAGAATCCATTCATGGTTTTTTTTGGTCAGAAACAGACCATCGGTTGTACTTCCGACCGGAAGAGATGCCATTTGGCAACCTGCTAGCTGTGGGAATATTTTTTCTACGACATTCTTCCTTCAGGGCTACTTCAACCAGATGTTTCGTAATGTGTGATATGAAATTTGATTTTCAAATCGAAAAATAACATTATCAATATGTAATTATATTAGAACATTAAAAATTTTTTTTTGCATGTCATTAGTAAAACTAAAATATTGAGTGAAAAATGATTTACTGATATATATAATACGTTTTAGATCATAGGTCATGCTACACAGCAATGATAGTCCTTATGTATTTACTATTTTAACATTTAAGTTGGACAGTCCATGCTAAGAAGTAATCTACTCCAAATAAAACGTGATTAGAGAACGCCCCAGACAAAATGGGAGTACGAAAAAGCAATGTCATTTTTTCGTTGTTCCGGATACACTTCCCGTTTCTTGTTTGTTGTGATTTACTTCGCAGAAACTATCTCAAGCGGACTCTTTAAACGAACGGATATAGCCTTTTTGTGAAAGACAACAGACAAATAAATAGGCTGAACTAGGCCCCTTTGTTCAAAATAGGCTTGTCGATTTATTTATTTATTTTAAACTTCATGCACAAAGTAAATTACATAAGCGGACTTAATGCTAAAAGCATTTTCTACCAGTCAACCTGAAGGTGGTATTGAGAAGCTATGGTAGGTGCACATATAATATAAAAATGGGAAAAATAACAGTTACTCTACAAAATATAATTTACATTTTCTAATAATGTACTAAATATACTTAATAAAATATATATATGAATACAATAAATATATAGGATACCTAAATTAATATACTTTATAATATGTAATACAATAAATAAATATATAATACATACTTTATAAGATGATGGTGTTATCAATCTGCTGACAGTTTATTCAAGACATACTCACACGCCTTCCTTTTAAACACAAAACGATTCGCTTCTGATATATGTGTGTGTATTCCGTCTTCTGATGCGTAAGGCATATTATTTGGTGAATTGATTAACTATATTAGATACAGTTCATGGAAACATCACACAAAATGTTTCAATCAGTAAATATTATAACATCTATTAAAAGTAAAGGCCCCAAATTTCTTGTATGGCTCTTCTCAAAGGATAATACACATTCCGAACCGGCATTAGATTCGTTTCACTGTGAAAATTATTTTTAATTTTTAATTTTAATCTTGGAGGTTTGTAATGAACGCAAAATAAATTAACAAAAGTATTTTTATTCTATAATAATATATTAGTGTATTACGGAATATTTTATAACGCTATTAAAGATAAAAGGAAATTTTATCTGTATGATGTATAGGTAATGGTAATAATAATTTTACATTTATACGGCTCCATTGAATTTCATTAATTTCGACAGTGCTACACTGCGGCTAGTGTCTAGCTGTAACATGAATCGATTAGCGTGACCGAGGAAGGACCATGAACTCACAAAATACCTGCGTGAATTACTACCATTACACTGCTGTGTTTCGCGTTGTGAAAGCAGAAACCGAGGCCTAAGGGATAACAAGGCGTGCGCATCTTTCTTTGCATGAACCCGAAGTCATCGCACACCATCAGGAGAAATGTGTGCTCGTTTGTTACCCTCTTATTTTATTTTAAACAAGTTTTTTTAGGCTAATATTATAATTGAGTTATTAATGAGAAATACATTACATATATATAACAATTCAATTTCGACTCCTTAATGAAAGGTTTTTTTTTTATTATTCTTAGACCTACTTAAGTTTTGTTAAATAATTAACTTTGAAAGTTATCTATTAATCTGTCATCATATTCTACTCATAAACCGTTCGCAACAAATTTCGCAGACTTCTCCAGACCATTAAACATTTAGCAGTCGCTCGGGGACGGTGAGGATGTAATTTTTTGGAGGGTCCAAGATTGCATCGTGTGCCGACGGCGACACTATTAAAGTATTTCATATTAGTCCTTTTCTGAAATGGAAAAGGACGGGTGCAAGTGAGATGGGGGTATGTGGACGTTGGTGAGTGGGGAGAGCGAGATCGGGCACGGCATCCGGTGCGTCGGACAGGTGGCGGCACAAGCTCATCGCCGCGCCCACTAATGAAATAATTTGTTATTCGTGTCTGGGTGACCTTACACAACCTTCTCAATCCGCTCTATTGATATCCCACGCGAGCCTAAGGTCGACACGGTGATACCATAAGAAAAAACACCAAGGGCACAGTTACGTGATTTGTCCAAGTTGATTTTTAATTTTGATTTTTTAAATATAAATATAGTTAAGATTTACTCTCTCTAATTTTGAACTCGTATATGTAATAGAAATATCACATATATAAACATAAATAACATAACTACATAAAATTATATATTGTATTACGGTGTAAATGATATTATTATGTTCACACAGAAATTTTAATATAATGGTCCGAAACGTATGACATATGTATCTATCCGTATAATAGGGGGGGGGAGGGGTTGATTACTTTGACTTACGAAAACTTACGGACTCCAGCTAATTTAGCGGCAGCACAAATGACTCAATTCGACTAAGTATTGACAGTTAAACAGCTAAAGCAAAAAATATCACCGTATAAAGGAATTTTATTAGTATTAAGCATTATAATAGCAACTTAATTTGTAGCCTAAAAGAAATATATGTAAGTGTATATAAGCCGTTCAAATTTTTATGAATGTCATTACGAATGTAAAATGAACAGTTCACCCGATGATAACGGATTACGACGGCCCATGACACCCACATTCGTCATATTCAAGAGTCATAATGCAAATCCGTTGTCACCCCTAGGGACTTCGTTAACGTTACCCCGTTCCTGTTTCCTCTACCATGTAAAAAGCTTACATGTTAGTGCCATAATAGTGTGTCGTAGCGTTAAGAATCCTGGGTTCGATTTCCAGGCGAGGACAAAATTTCGTGTATCACAAATTGGTGTATTTGTGTTGGGGGTGTGTTATATGTTGACACGATTATGAAACTTTTTAGGGAATGGGGTGGAAGGAAATTATTAGTGAAAGGGGTTGATGAGTGTGTGATCGAATGCTTGCAATACTATTAAGTGTCCAGAGCAGTTGATGTCATCTGTTAAGAACTAGAACGTTGTATCCGTGGAGAGACATCATCATTTCATATCTTAGAGTAAAAGTCTCGAATACGTTTGCCTTTAACAGTAATGTTTTATTGTCAACCAGTTATTCATATAAGAAATGTAACAAGAACTAAAAATTGCATAAACATTTCAAAATTTTATTATTCTATTTTAAAGTATCCAATTGCTATTAGTTTCCTGTCCTATTGCTTCATAATTTGTAAACGTGTCAATATTTATGTCGTCAAATGTATTGTTTACGTTAGTTCGAAAACGAGTACAAAAAATCGTTTTCATCAGTTATTTAATGAATATCTTTACAAACAAAACGTTATATTGACGAAAAAAACATATATTTTATCAATTATTGATATGACAATTATAAATTATTATTATTTACGTGTTATTTAGTAAATATATACTGTGATATATATCGCAGTAATTATTTATATATCATATACTCAATTATCTATGTATGGATATGTATTAAAATCATATAATAAGACTTAAGCCACCAACCAACAATAGATAATCACAGTTGAAACCATCTAATAGCCTATTAATTTAGGGTACAGTCTACGAAACTTAAGGTCGAAAACCATCTACCAGAATAAGCATTAAAGTTTAGTTAAGGGTGATTAACCGGAATATTAGTAGAAAAAAATTAAGAAGATGCCTAATCTTAAATGTATGAATATCGCACTACTTGGTATCTAAATAAAATAATTATTACCATCTATGATCCTTATTGAAGTTCCGGGCCTTATCCACAATTTATCGATCACTCCTCCTTTTCTCCAAACTCTACAAAACTATTTTGTATTAAAGATTCTATATTACATCCAAACGATATTCCAAGTAAAGAAAATATCAAAGTTTAACAGCAGAAATAGCTTACAGCAGACATGTCGCGTTCTACACTTACCAAGCATCTTATTATTAATTATTTATTCCGACGGGAATAAGGTCCGAAATAACGTATAGCACTCTGTTATAAATGACAATTAAGTCTTTCAAACTAAAAAAGACCTAGTATTTACTAATCAAATTTCCTTTATGAATTATTTATCAACAAGCACACGTGTTAGACACCAGAGATATAAACGGCGAAATTATTCGTGTTAGCAAAACAAAAGGTCCATAATTGCTGTTAATAATTACAAGCCGAATCTCCAGCTGAGTGCGCCTCGGGCGACGGACGCCGGCCGGATGCTGCGGACTGGCTTTTCATTCACAGAACACAGGTAGCCGAGAACAAATTACAAATCTACGTAATTCCTTATCGCCGGAGGTTGTATGTTATTTATTACTCCGTAATTATAAGTTTCGCCCGAAGCACAGTTTTGTTTTTCAACCGTTTGATTTGTTTTATTTTTATTTAGGAACAGCTTAACGTATACGTTATTATAAATACATATCCTTAGTGTATAACCGATTCTGATTATCAATCATCACTTCCTATTAAATAATATTTTAATATATTTAACGGCGTTTTATGTCTTTGTCTTTTTTTTCTGTCCGAATAGTTATCAAGTGATAACCGTTTATAAAGCTTTAACTACCTACATAATAAATTCTAAAGCTTTAGTCACTTGACTATATTATTATTTACAATTTATTGATGCTGCAATAATCGAGCAATAATTGCATTTATTTCAAAGCCTTCAAGACGTAAGACGAAAACGTAGGACATTTCATACAAAAGATTTCAACGCTCGTTATGTAGATAAAAATACGTACTCGTGTTTTGAGTCACATTGTATGGCGCCTAACGCTATCTATACGATCTAAGATAATTATTAAGCAGATAACTACCTAACTTATTTATAGATAAGCACATTGACAAATTAATTGGAATGTCATCAAGAATGCCTGTCAATAAAACTAGGAAGGATCTCTCTGTGATCGTGAGTGCTGTATGGCACTCGGAACGTCGGGATAAAAAAGTTTAAAATAAATTTGCTAGAATCCGTGAAATTAGTTTTATTCAATGTGCAGTATTCATGTAAATATAAGAAATATTTAAAGGAATGTCTGTTTCTTTACCTGTATTACGATATTTACCAACTTACGAGCTTGTAAGGTGACTTGTGAAAAGTTGTACGTACAAGAAACAATCAAAATTTATCTCTTGACTTGTTGTAGCTGTTCTTTATTGACTTTGGCTTTTTGTATCTTATTCGATAAAAAAACTTGGCGATTGGCGAAGGGCTACAAATTATTTAAGCTTTTTAGTATTATCAATATAATATTTAAAAGAAAGACAATAACGCATGGAACATTAGACTGTAAAATGATATCGCAATGCGGGCAGTGAAACCTTGAGTTTGAACGTACGTATATATAGACTTAGAATAGATTGTATCAATTAATATATAACTAAGATATAATGAACCATTACTATGCAAATTCAAATGAAAACTTGAACAAATGCTATGTACATTAGAATTTTATGCTTTTGGGAGCAGTGCCAAGAGTTTTAAGGACTAAAAATTAACAATGCAAAAAAACAATCTTATTGAAGAAATATTTTTATACTTAAAAAATTCGGATACAAATAAAAATTTTACTTCCATTAATTACTTCGTACTATACTATAAGTAAAGTTGGGAGGCAATGCAAATCGTTATTTCTAGTTCTATAGAGAGAACGCTCACTTGTCTCCATTGTAACTCAGGGCATCCGGAGTACTCCATTCAAGATGCACGTGGCCCTCCATTTGAGACGGATGCCAGTCCCCAATTCCATTGGCCGCGACAATACACAGTTCAAGTATCTTTACCCTCCTATGCGTGCGATGGGTTGCTATCTATTCAATGTTAGTTTATTTATCAGTAGAAAAATGCTGCTATGATTTTGATTCGATTCTTTAGTTTAGGGAATTCGTTATACGTTTATCCTAACTGTGATCAGTATTTCGAATTGTAATTAATTTATAACATCTCAGATTTTTTTTCTTTATTCTTCTTGTGTAAGGGTGTCAAAAGAGCAAATAGCTCATGGATAAGTGGTTTCGATGGTTATGCTTATCCTAGATAAAACATTAGATTCAGATCTGAATCTAATTTTATACATAGTACTTATATGCGGATTATGCAAAAATACTAAAAAGGATTCGCTTAGCTTTCCGCGATAACATTTACTTCCATTTATGTTACTATGCGTATAACATAATTGAAATATTTGTAATAAAGTATTGCCGCTACTTGATCCATATTTTTTTTTATTACATTCAGAGTAAAGAACGAGCACACAGTTCACCTTATGGCAAGTGATTCCTGCGGCCCATGACATCTACATTCATCCTTGACAAGGAATCATAATGCAGATGTTTTGTCACCCTTGAGCATTTAGATGGAATGCCTCGTCACCAGTAATAAAGTAGTCACCACGTGAATTGCATTGTGGACATCTGTGGTTAATATCAAATAAAGTTTTTCTTTATTTACAGTGGTAGAGCTACGTTGCAGTTTGTATGTAGCTGTAGAATGTAATTGTAAACGTAATGGGCCGTAGGAATCACTTACCACCAGGAGAACTGTGTGCTCGTTTGTTGCTCTCAATATAAAAATTCTATTACACTGTACTGTAATGAACGCATCAATCCTCTGCGGGTTGTACAAATAATCATGCAACCCTTACCCTGAGTAGGTGCATACGATTCGCAATAGGACAAAATTTAATGATATGATCACAGCCGCCGCTAGCACGTAACCTTTTATCGAATCTATATTTTTGTCTTATGGCAAAAGCAATATTTGATAGTAATTTAAATAAGTTTCGTTTAATTAAATCTCTTGTTTATTCTTCAACTGCGTTAACCGGTCAGCAGTGGATACAGTCGACTCCCGTTACGTCCGCCGCGGACGTAGGTATCCGTTCCTGCCTTCCTATCGGATATTTACACTACTTTAATACGTGTAACATTTTACTTTCGCCGGTAATCTCGTGTCGGTGGTATTTTCTTGGCTATTCATTTCCATTTGTATTTATTTAATTAAAAACCTCGTTAAGCTGACACTCTTTCATCATACGCTTTACAGAATTCTTGAACACACCTTATTATCACGACTACAATTTAATTACAAGTCAAGAAAGCGCCAACAAAAACTGGTATTTCTTGAAGACTTGCCCATACTCACAACGCAGGTCGGTGCCGATATCCTCGCGTAAGAATATAGGGTAACTATGGTTTATTTTCGGCATTTTCCTCGATTTTCACTTAATACCACTATTTAATTAAATAGTAAATGGATTACCTTGTAGAACTCTCTGTGGATCAAACTAAAGGATTGTTTTGTAAAGAAGTTTATTAGCCTGATACGCGCTCTAGAACTTTAGGACTGAAATGTTTTATATGAATCCCCAAAATGTTTATTTTTATCAAATACTAATTACCAATTTCAATATCCTTTTTATTATTAACGAACTAATTGGCTAGATCTGATATTGGAATTTGAAAACCTTCCTAAGGCCGAATTAGTTTACTGATTGCTATCTATAACATACGAGTCCAACAGGTTGAGGTGTCGTTTGAAGCACAGAAGTGCTTAGATGTAAATGACCTATCTAATCCCAATATCCAATCCCTCCCAAGCGATCTGCTACTAACAGATTTGACAAGGACTGCTAGTTTTGCTTCGCTACGAGCATAGCTTAGCTTTACGCAAAGAAAGCAGGCACTTGAACGCATAAAGAATTTTATGGCCAACGAATCGGAGAATAAATTATTATTCTAGTTTGGTATTAAACTAAACAGTGGACAGCTATTGATTTAATTGCGGTAATCAACATTTTATGTTATTTATAAACTATTTAGTGTTAATATTTACAAACAATTTAGTGTTAATATTTATAAACTATTTAGTGTTAATATTTCTTCGGAGCCATGGTAACTAATGCGCATTGCATGCATGTCGAAGCGCTCGCTTTTAATTAATTTCGCTTTAAGTTAAATTCCCGGTGCCGGCGCCGATGAAATTATTAATCGCAATTTAACACGTGCTCGACGGTGAAAGAAAACCATCGCGAGGAAGCCTGCATGTCTAGGAAATAATAATATAGGAATATATTTTCAAAAACATGTGGCGTACGCAAATCCGCAGTGATGCCGCGTGGTCGACCACAGTCCAACACCCTCTGCAATGCGAAGCACTATGTCCAGCAGTGAGATTTATATAGTATGGTAACGTAATAACTTTAATTACTAGTAATAAGTACATTCATTATGAATAAAGTTAATACTATTTAGTGAATGTAATAATTCTATTGATGGCCATGTGACGCAGTGATTAAGATATTCTGACAGCTATGTCGCGGGCCTGGAGCTGCATTCTAGGCCCATAGACTATATTTACCAAAAATATGTGATATACCAGATATTTTTTGTTATCGAAATGCTTACCGGCAGTATAAAAGTAAGTAAGTGACCAAAAGGACAACGTCATACTATTTGGCAACATAATGATATTACATTTAGGCAATTGAGACAGAAGCCCACGTGACCTTTATCATTCATTTAACATTTTACACATAAGCTTAGTCTCTTCAAACTGAATTCAGTTTAATTTGCATTAAAATTCTTATCATACTTGTATTTGTATATTGATTTGCTCCACTCGAATTTATCTTACCTGACAATTTAACAATTTGTAACGTTAACACGCAAATCCGACTCCCAAGAAACAAGCTTAGCTTGAGAAACAATACTTTTATTTATTTATTTTGTCTGACAGCTGTTTATAATCCAAAACAAAGATTTCTATATGTATATAAACTAGCATATATTATAGTCTAACGAATACGAACAATATTAAATATAATTTTCGCCAACACGTCGTTGAACTGAAACAATAAACTTTGATAGACAAATTGGAGCTCTATTATTCTATTGAACACCCTGATATGTGACCCTGTCCGTTGTGATTATATGATATGATATTAAACAATCTGATAGTCGAATGTGTATTGTTACTATGGTGCTACGGATTAAGGTACTATGGATATATGAATAAATTTAAAATAAACCACTACTCTATCGAAAAATTCCTCCGTTAATTTGTCCATGAGACGATAACCAAAAAGACATTTGAGAAACTCTAATGAAAAATAAGAAAGTCCAAGTCACGTCCGGTAGGTATTGTAAGTGACTAATGAATATACAAGAAGTATGGGCAGTTCTTGGACTCGAAACTTCCTTTGCCAAGAATTCTATTAAATTATTGTAGATATAAATAAAATATAAAATAAATGTAAACAAGGTGTAGATCTGTGCTTTCACTGTAATTTTCAAATGATTAATAACTTTATATTCTCCGTTTACCATTTGTAGTAATATGGACCTTCATGGTAATGAATTTTTAATATCAAATTCACTAATAATCTAACGATCAAAATAATGAGCACGCTGTTAAAATTACAACCCTCATTTTATTATTCTAATAACAATAGGGAAACGTCCAAGGATGTCATAAAACAACAAATGCAAGACATACTATCGAGAAATGGTCACCGTTACGACTGACATAAAATGTTTTTTTTTTCGTTCAAACCAAATAGTACACGGACTGAGACCCGGCCGTAAGTCATCGAAGCTGTCAAGATAAGAAAGAGTGAATGAACACCTGCCGCTACCGGTGTTACACATGCGCCTACGCAGCCGCTTACTTCACCGATTTTATAATACTGCGTTTAATAATTCTTACAGCAACTTACAATTTTCACTCTTATTTTAACGAAACAAAGTCTCTTTTCTAATACATAATGGTGCTTTCTTGTAACAATTTTTGTATGCACATAATTATGGGCCTAGGCTGGAGCGATTATCTTCGGGAATCGACTTAAAAATTGGGTCTAATAATATGATTAACATTTTTTTAACTGTAAAAAAATACTCACTGCAACTTTTCTATACTAAGGTAAATTCTTACAGTCTAATACAAAACAGAGCATAATTTTTCATAAGGGGATGTAAAACGTGATTCGGCCCGCGACCTAATTAATAAATAATTAAAAATTCTTCTTCATTCTTTAGATGATGTTGATTAGTGCATCGCTTTCATCGTTTTTTACTAAACATTTCGCTAAACATACGTTAAACACATAGTCTGCTATCGTACAATCCGTTTTATAAAGCAAATCTCAGAGCCCAATAATCCTGTTGTATCTTATCATAAAGGATCGGTAAAGCCGAGGCTACCTCTTGGGAGCCCTTGTGCTGGTTACCCACTAATAGACGTCTGGACTGAGCGCCATAAGCCCTCGGTCACCTCTCAACCCGGCAAAACTGTAAAAGCCCTCGGGCTAACAGCGGGCATCAACCCGAAAAAAAAGGATCGGCCTACTAATACTTTAAGATCAAATCCAAGTGGCAGCCAGCATTTCTGCCGCTCATGTTATTGTTTAATTAATAGTTTTAAATTATAACAATAGTTACCCACGTCTTAATTCAAAACCAGCTGAAGCTCAAATAGGTTGACTTGACTTACTAAAAATGAGGCATTCCGTCCTAGTTCTCAATGGTAATAACATCCTAACTATTATTCCTTATCGTGTGATGAATGTAGACGTCACGTATGGTCATGGTCTCCAGGAATCGCTTAACATCTGGTGAACTGTGTCCTCTTTAGTCACCAGTGACGTCTTAATCTGATTGTACAGTTCAATTCTCCTATTGGTGACACTGCATCCGAACCTTTGTTCTATCACACCGGGAATTAGGACAAGTGTATGATCCCACTGTATACTCTTACTTTTTCAAATAGTTATAGAGCCACAAGGCACCTAGTTTATAGATTTAACATGAATCGGTTGACCAGACCGGGGAAGGAGCATACACGCCCTCCCAGGATACCAGCATAAAATAGTAACAAAAATCTGCTGTATTTTGTATATTTGTATCTTTGTAGGTGTCATGGGCATTAGTTATCATTTTTCATTACTTTGAGAGTAACAAACGAGCACACAGTTCACCTGATGGTAAGTGATCCAGCCCATGACAAATACATTCATCCTTGACAAGGAATCATAATGCAGATGCGTTGTCACCCTTGAGGATTGCGATGGTGTGCTTCGACACCAGTAATAAAGGTCTCCGGATCCCTACACTCACCAGACGAAACACAGCAGCGTTATGCTGCCATTTCAAGCTGGCATTCTGTGAGGGCGTGGTCCTTCCCCGATGGAGCTGACCCATTAATTCTGCAGTTAGAAACAAACTATATCGTAGGTCTAGCACTGGATGAAATGTGCGCTCAGTTAGTACCCTCTATTAATAAGAAAAACTAGTATTGATGTATCACATAAACGCTTTATAAAAACTCTCTTACACAAAAAATAACTAATAAATACTTATAACTAAATAAAACTCTTCTACTTATGCTTATCTAAATTATAAAAATCGTTATATATCACACTCCGTGTAAGGTAGGTTATTTGACTATAAAATTATATTTATTACAAAATCGATACACATTGTTTTTTGTAACTAACAGTAAACACGCGGCGTTGCTCGAAATTGGCCACTATCAAACTTCCTGGACCGTTGTTAAATTGTTATTTTATTCAAAATAGTCCGAATTTTATTGTTAGGTACAAACAGATATTGCAGCGTGTCGTCCTATAGATATACATACCGGCTAGCAAATCTATTTTTTGTAACGTGATTATGTAAACTAAATTAAAAAATATAATGTAAAATATTACTTATCTGTCATTATTACGTTATGATACCAAAATGGAACATTATTACATATTTAAACACTTACTGTTATTCGCAGTTTCAGAACTGTATTTAAAATTAAATGAATATCTGACATGTATATGTAATAAATTTTAAACCCATTTTTTATTACTCCCAAAGAAAGTTGGACTCGAATAACAACTTACAGTTCTCACTGCCCTTCAATTGTAGCAAATTAATTTAAATACCGATTAAGCATAAGTTCATACTTTTATATCTATCACATCGAACGCACTGTCGTGTTTGTAGTCACGATTCAAACACACTATTCCACACAACAAACCTACGTACTGACATATGTACGTTAGTAAATAACGTAATTTTGTCTCGCTCTATATAACCTAAAGAACTCTTCTACCATTTTTGGCGCCAAAACCCGTACATGTGTACGTGCTATGTACTTACTTGATAAAGTTTAAATATACTTTAGCGTAAATTAAAAGAAGTTCTCAAATTCTGCTAATATAATGCTTTTGGATAAGTAATTTAAATAAAATTCATATGCAAGAAGACATAATCAACGGCGAAATGCACTTCAGTACAAGCATTAAAAATTATTGTTAAGAATTCCGCTAAGATAAAACTTACTCCGATCTGATACAGAATCTTGAGTCCACTTTTCGCTTGCATCGCAATCCTCCTGTGCGGCAGGAGAGGCAATTTATCCGGCCTCCTTAGATGTATTTCACCCGAAGGCCTGAACGCCTCCAGTGGTGTCCGAATCACACCTCGAACGCCACCAAGCACCGACGCCAGTAATAAGGTGGCTAACACTTGCATGTCTAATGTCACTATTTCTTCGCACTGCCCCCACACTAGTGATGATCGGAAATTCGCTCGTGTTGGGTTACCGGAATGTTGTTCGTGTGAGTGCCCCGTGCGAGGAGTCGTGTCGTCAGGTCGGGCAAGCTCGGACTGGCAACGGGCGCGCCGAAGCAGGTACGACTTAGCCTACGCGCTCGGTATAACCACCTCAGACTCCGACCCGACCGTTTTGATACCTCGGAGCTTTAATTTTTTTAATATATACTATTCATTTAGTCTGTACGTCATGTTATGTATTTATTTATTTCCGTATTTCTTTTCACACAATAAATTTATGTTATTTGTAAAATATGAAATAAGATTATACGTTGGGACATCGCATTTTCTAACAGATATAACTTTTGTAGCGGTTAAAACTTAGAACATCATAATATGCAAAGTTGTTTAGATATTAATTAAAAATTTATATTTATACAAAGTAATTATATAAGCTAAAACTTATTTTAAAAAATATCGTACATTGGTTTTTAAATTTCCTGTGGCAAAAATAATAATGCGATCAAGATTGTTAATTCGCGCTCGGGTTGACTTCCTACCGATGGTGTTTTTTACACAATCTTGTTGCTCTGGTCTAAAGCTGCATGCACAAGCTTGGATTGACGCTGTTTAAGTACGCATTTTCTTAAATATAACATTAATCAAATTCTTTAAATGTACAAACTAGAGGATATTAAAATATCTTCTAGTTTTGTACATTTCAACGTTTTTGTTTTTGGTTGGTCTTATGGTCTCATCGTAATTATTATGTTTAGATGCTCTCTCTATCTATATTGACGAATTTTAGAGACGTTCAAGTGAATGGTTCAAATATAGGTATCTAAATAAAGATCATATATTCGTGCTAATTGAGGTCGAAGCATTCGGCCTGTGAGGTCGATAGGCGATTATTTTTTTAAAAGAACTAAAGCTATTACAGGGAAAGGGATATACGTTTTGTTTTTAGATCATTGATAACGTACATATTATTTAGATTTTTTGACGTAACAACGTCTTATAAATCGGTTATCCTGGGAGGCATTCACGAAAAAGTTGTCCCGTCTTCCGTTACACGGGGTCCACAGTAACCGAATATAGCCGATTGCGCACGATCGCTCGGAGGTGTGACTCATAGTACCGCGTGCTCGCGCCCGATTGGCTTGCTCACTAATATTTAATATTGTTTTTGGAACGTTGTCACGAATTTAACGTCCGAGCGCTTTGCGCCCAAACACCTGGGATTTTTAAATATAGAATGTTTTGAGAACATTTAATAATCCATTCTAAGACCAAAAACTACCTCAAGAGGTCCGCCCTCTTTTTGGTTTACTGCTTTTTATACAAAACAACAAACTCCTCAAGAAGTGCTTATTTAACAAGATACCCGCAGCTCCTTGTATTCAATTGTTTTGAAACAAAACATTGTCATTCAACATTTCGTAGAATACGTATTTTAACCTCTCATTCACAAGAATTCAAAGAGTTCCTATTGTAACGCGACCTTAGTTACTCTCCGTCTCTTTCACTCCCATTCACTGTCCTCGCACCCGCATGAATGAACCGCTTCTTATGAATGAATGGACAGTCGCTATCTTACTATAGATACCTACATTGAATCGTGGCTGTACATCTACGTGTGTTGTTTTGTATCGAGTTATGTTTATCGGGAAATGTACGTAGCTATGCCTACCTTAGCTCCGACATATGCATTTCATTTAACGTGACACGTGGTCGTTCGTCCACAGCGTGATTACTTCGCACTTTATCATTCAATTTTAATTATAATGTATCGTTTATATATATGGTAAATATTGGAGTAGTTTAACATTTATGTCAACTACATTTAATAAGGTTTAGTTATAGTACACTATAGCACGCTGCGGTGTTTAATTTCATGTATATCGTAAATCCTTTTGATAATAATAGCCCGACGAGTTTTTACGGTTCATGAACTTATCTCGACGTCGTCAAGATCTCATTGCTACTCCTATTAGGTTTTCTAAGAATTTAGGAAATGGTCAACGAGTATACAATTCACCTGGTGGTTTCTGATTACTAAAGTCTATGATACCAACATTGCAATGTACAGATGCGTTACCGTCGATGAGATCTAAGATGAAACGCCTCGCTTACATAAGAGCTCTAGTTTTTTAAACTAGGCAGCCTTAATTGTAATTCTTATCATGCTTCAATTGCACCGCCTTTAGTATTAAAATTTTGATATTATTTATACGCATAGAGAAGATCATCTGGAAGCTAAGTTGGTCAGTTAATATCTTTTAATTCTTAAGCTCGCCTCGAGGCTATAGTTCAATCTCGAAGGGTCGTCTTTTCTCTAAAAAAAGGGTTTTAATCACATATTCGAAGCATAAAAGTATACATGAAACATTCGGATCTATTATTTTATTAAATTATTTAAAAAAACCAAATAATCGAATCGTTGAAGATGACTCAAGAACAGACATATATTTAGAAATTGAATAATATTCATGACTTTAATCAAGTTTTACTTGTTTCATTTAAGCAATTTTTTTTTATATAATTTTTTTAATTTTCCTATTTATTTTGGGTGAACAGAAACAAAATATAGCTACATAATACAATACCTTAGTTACAAATATATTATAGTTATAATATGTGTATTAAAATGATGTGTTAATAAGTACACACATGATGATTACGTACAGAATTGCAAACGTCTTATCTATCAAAGAATACAGCGTAAAATATCAGCTTAACACCACTCCGCTTAATATGATGAGCGTAGGGATTCAGAGACCCAATTACTGATAACGAGAGCTTTCATTTGCTTTTCCACTCCTCAAAGGTAACAAAGCATATGCATATTGAATCTTTGTTTATGATACATACATACATACAGACATAACAACTAGTGATATGTACGCTCAGGTGTCCCCCGAATTTCATAAAATATATAACTACACAAAATTGTATGTTTCTAAATAAATGCACACACATTAATAAACATATATGTATTTGCATTTTAAACAATTTTACGTAGTTAACTTCAAAACCACCATTTTGAAATCGGTAGAACAAGATAAAATTACACAAAATGTAGTAAAACTTTTCTTAAAAATTCACAGAATGAGATAAGAATGCATCATCCCTTAAGACGAGCTCAAATTGTCTTTATTGTATATCGAACAATACTAGTTACTGTTTCGGAGCACTTAACTCGAGTGGGCATCGTTTTTTCTGCTTCCTTTGAAGAAAAGGGACAAAAAGATGCGCACGCGCACTCAACTCTATTGTTATATATGCATTTATTTCCTTGTGTAAAATACGTCCTTTACGTGGAAGTTAGATATCCGGTTAACAATTTCGCCCATCAATGGTCACTCGCAGGGACTTGTGCTTCAAATAAGTAAGGTAATCATGGTCCTATTGTTTGCTTGTTGAACATAATTATCGCCTGAAAATCTTCTTCGGAGTACACGCTTAAAATTTTCATTTGTTAAATTTTTTACAGTACTTAATATTAAGATTAAAAACAAATTTATTTAACATATATAATTTCATAATGAAATAATTTTCGGATTATGAAAATATTACCATCGTTATATTCAAAACTTATCAATCATTTTAATCGAATATGATAAAGTACACGTTTACCTTATGAAAGTATTTATAGAATCGTCTACGTCATTAAATGGCAGTAAAAGCACTGCGAAATGGTCCACGTGTAAGAATACTTGACTCTGAAGACTGGTAAAATGTTGAACATCGCTAATATTTTGCCGTAATTAAACGTTATATTCGACTCTTCAGTTTAGTGAAATATTAACTTTATTACGTGTTTATTTTTTAATTTATGTATTATATATAATTTTATCATGCATTTTCAATATAACGAGATTGGCTTCCAAAGTATTCTTTTCTTTACTACTGTTCTCATAGTATTGTTAAGAGAGAATGTACGTTGTCATAGAGAGGAGAATTTCTAAAGCAGAATATTTTTATGATAGTTGCTGATATATTTATGATAATAGTATTGTAAAAAAAGTATCAATGAAATAACTATATCTTCTTTTATTATATTTCAATCAAATACGCTTGGCAACTGAAATTATATAAATAAAACAAATAACATATAATACTACATACTTCATGTGGTAACTATAATAATATAGTAAGGAAGCATTACATCTCGTTCCTCAGGTATGTCAATATATGTGCATCTTGAATCGTTGTTGAGGATAGATGTAGATACCCTCAGATGAACCGTGTGCTGGTTTGTCACCCTTAATTTTCAGTAAAGAAAATACTTTCTGACGCAATTCATCGAAACCCGCGGTAACCCGAAATATTCAGATAGGCTACATTATTTTATTCAATTCAATACTAAAAAATATATTCAATTGATTTATAACTTCATATTTCTCATCATTCAATCTGAATTGTTCACAAATTTTTCAGAATAAGAAAAAATATATTATCGTACTCGTTTAAAGTGTCCTAAGTCGGCAGTCACAGTGGATAATATACACGCGCAGCAGTCCCTATTTTCGCCCACGTGCGACCTTCCAGATTATTAAATATTTTTGAGACTGTATAGTAGCAACTCTACTAATAATAGCACCGTAACAAGCAAGCACCATACCCACAAATAACTTTATGGGCAATGTTCTTATATTTTTTTATGATTAGACGTGACAAACGAGCACACGGGTCATCTGGGTGATTCATAAATCATTTAAGATTCATTAGGGCCATGACATCCACATATATATCATCGATAGGATAGGAATTACCAGTAAAGACCATCGCATCACAGTCGCATGCAGCTAGTGTTTTTGGAGGAAACTGGTTTATTTTATTACTGCGATGTTGTTATAGATGGCGCTATTTTAAAGATTCCACTCACGGACATAAAAAATCAATCTATAGTATGTCCTAGGTCCCTTATAAATTACGACGATTCATAGGCTGCGTAGCATAGTATAATATATTGTATACTATTGTGTATGTATATATATATATATATATATTGTGTATTTATACATCTATTATGTATTTAATATCTATATGTGTATGTATTATTATTTGCTTGTATTAGTTTTTTTTTCTTCTTTTATTTAATATTTGTTTATTGCTACACCTACCACACAAATATCTCACCACACCTTGGGTTGACTGGTAAAGAATGCCTTTGGCATTAAGTCCGCCCTTTGTAAAATTTGAAATTTGTTAAGGTTAATGCAATAAAGAGTAAATAAATAAATATATGGCGTCGCGGATCTTAGGTTCAATTCTCAGCCGGTAAAAAATATGTATACAACACAATTTCTTGATTTCGGGTTAAGGTTTGTATTGTGTACGTCCCGTGTCCTTGTTGCGTCCGAACCTTCATCCAATACCAAATATCTCGCAAACTTACACAGGTTGTTCATCTAGTGAGGGTTACTACACTACTTACAATGTTGCCATTCGAGAAACCTTCTTACCAATATTTTAATTTCATTTAATTTTAAATCTCATAAGAGCTTAGTGGTCGCCCCATTGCTACGTCGGGTTGCTGATCATAACGGAATGCGATCATAATGATTAATACAAATATATTTCACAATATAGGCAGGCACGACAGAGTGACACAAATTTGTAAATAAGGGTATCTAAAATATTAGAGTAAGGGTAATTCTATAAGGCTATTACGTAGGAGTTGAATAAATTGAATGCCAATAGCATACAAACTACATCAATTCACTTTCATAAATAACCCCAAATTTAAAATTACTGTAGTCTTGTATGCGTAATATTCCAAGAAGTCTTATTAGATAATAACTACTTCTCATGTCTAAGACGTCAAAATGGGATAATTTAACAATATTTTTGCTTCGCATTCGACATTCTTATTATGTTTAGAAGAATAACGTTAAGTTTTTAATTACATTTTAACGTTAAGTAATTAATCATTTACGCCATCATCTAATAAGTAATTAAAACATTCTACGGTAAAACGTAACAGAGGACACAAGGAAAACTAGAAGTTGTAAACAGCATTTTTTATGTGCAAATTTATATGGCCTCATAATTATTTCAAATAATTAATCTCGTTATAGGTTTTAACGGTGGTTAACCGAACCGGCATCTGTTATTCTGTGACCGGGACCTCACAGAATCAAATAACAGCTTAAAATATCAGCATAGTGCTGCTGCTTTTTGTGTGGCGAGTGTAGGGGTCCGGAGTCGTCAGGAGTGATAACGCATCTGCATTATGTTTCCTAATCAAGGATGAATGTAGTTGCCATTGGCCACAGGAATCGCTTACCATCAAGTAAAATATGTGCTCGTGTATCATCCTCAATATAAATGAAAAAGGTACAACCTATACTAACATCATTCTCGGGTAGTGGCTTGACTTGCTCGTGTAAAATACGCCATCACACAATCCTAAACTAAATATCTTGTTGAATATTTTAGATGCCGTAAAATAATTTTTCATATGTTGAGAGACCTTATTACAATAATAATATAATATATTTATTAATATCTTTATTACATCTATCTACAAGGTCGAGACCTTTTAGTAAGTAAATAAATACTTGTAACAGGAGCTCCCGCTTTTAATAACAATAAATTTGTCGTTATAGGATGTACTTATAAGTTTGACAAATTAGGTGAAGTTGAGGAAATAAATAAATTAATAATGGAAAATAAAAATAATTCTCTCGTTATGTCTTTTGACAATGTAAATTTACATGCCCATGCAGGGCTGTTTGTGTGTGTGTGTACCTAATCACAGGTGTGCTTAATAGTGCTCACGGGACAATGTAAATTTACATACCCATGCAGGGCTGTTTGTGTATGTGTGTACCTAATCACAGGTGTGCTTAATAGTGCTAAGGGACGACAGCTAAGTGCTGCACTCAAAGTGCGAAAATGAATATTCGTTTTACCATATGCAGTTTGGATGAGGTAAATAAATACACCGTAATGAACTGTAACTTAATGTCTAGCATGAAGCACTCACGATTTTAGGAAGTTTGAATTCCTAACTGGCTTCCATCAACTTTTCCATTTTTTCTTATAGAGTAGGTTGCAAACGAGCATGTTGATGATGTTGTGAGTGATCACCGCCGGCTATGCACATCCGCAACACCTGAAGAGTCGCAAATGCATTGCCGGACTTTAAGAAAGGTGTAGGCTCTTTTCTTGAACGTCCCTAAGTCGTATCGGTTAGGAAACACAAAGCAGTTGTGCAGGAAATTTGGCGTAAGGCGCACAGTGGTGGATTGCCAACCATCGAGATTTTGAATTCTGTCGTAATGTACGATTTGTTTTCCAGGAAATCGTTGCTCGATAATATTCTTTAATAATCTAAGTCGTATTTTTGAGTTTTAGTTTAAAATCAGAGACAAGTATCGGCCGATGCACCATACGGTATGGTGACACAATTCGCCGAGTAAAAAGCCAACCAGTTTACCTTGCCAATGGTACATTGTGACGCAAACGAAAAATGCATTACTTTTTACACGTCCTATGTTGTTGTATGGTTGAAGCGATAATTATAATCACACTACCTACATTCTATTTAAAAAAAAAGATTATCCGATCTTGCGGCATGGCCTATTAGATGATCGTCTCATCCTTACATCCATTAAATCCATTTTCCATCTCATCTTCAAAAATTAACTAGAGTTAAGTAGAGGTATAAGTGAGCATAAACATCTTATACATCTTAAGCTGTGATTGATTGATATATCTAAAATATTGCAAGAACCGTGTAATCTCAGTTTGAAGGCAGCGTTAAATCTTATCACATATAAGCAATCTGAGTTGTTTTTCCGTTGACTACATCATTGAAGCTGTAAATTGCATTTTAAGTGCCAATTTACTATGTGCTCGCCGGTGATGATAGAGAAAAATATTTTGAAGATATCTGAAGATCAACAATATATACAACTTTACTCCTATTCAAATTGGAGTATACCACCCTGAGCGCTACAGTCGACCTTTATTCGGCGTACTTGTTATTAAGTATTGTATCAATTCTTCTTTTACTTTGTTTCAAAGGAAAATTCTCTTAATTTTATCGATTGCTTACTACATTTCAAAAATATGCCACGTAATATTTTATGTCATTTAATTTTGTTTGTCATGTCGGGTGAATGAAATTCAGTTAATTTGAAATAAAAACAAAATTCCCATCTTCTGAAAGATGCCTAAACATCAATTGAAAAATATCGGGATACCTGCTATTATATCTGCGTATATATTTATTTAATTGATTATAATATTAATTATATATAATTCATTATAATAATTATAGCATATAATTAAATAAGAAATAATAAGTACTTGTCATGCAACATAATCTATGGTGAACCTTAAACTCGCCTTTTCATTGTATATTTTACGTATAAAAAATATTAACTTTAGAATTAGCTTCAGTATCTATTTAAATAACGACTTTATAATAATATTATAATATTAATTATATATAATTCGTTATAATATTTATAGCATATAATTAAATAAGAAATAATAAGTACTTGTCATGCAACATAATCTATGGTGAACCCTAAACTCGCCTTTTCATTGTATATTTTACGTATAAAAAATATTAACTTTAGAATTAGCTTCAGTATCTATTTAAATAACGACTTTATAATAATATTATAAGTTGCGTTAGCTCATTTACGTTCCCGTTATTAAGTGCTGTCACGTCTTGCGGCGATCGTTTCTTTTTTTCTCCGCTAGCGGACGGATGCGGCGCTGAGTTGTTGTCACGCGGATGCTGGAAATGGACCAGCGTTTATTGCGGCAATCATCTGCCCTTTTACTGGAAGACAACTGTCATGTATGTATAATACGGAGGCTTAGGAAAGCGTCAATATAACCTTTTGTTTTATGATCTTGAGAAGTTATTATTTTTATTTCAATAATATATTGAAAGATATACTTCAATATTTATTTAGCGTTAGGTACACAGCATCAAAAAAATTACATATTTATAGATAAGATAATTCCGAAAACATGTTTTCAGTATCATGAACGAAACGTTTTCGAAATTATCTTTTATTAATAAAGTCTTTATTATAAATTTTAGGAATAAATATTAAATTTTTACACAGTTATGGTTATAGCTTGAATAACAAACACTAGTTCTTATAACCCCAATTAATCTTAAAGTACTACATCAATCAATATATCTTTGAATAATTTGTTACGCAAGTTTGTTCTCATCATAATAAATTATAAAATAATAATGAACTTTTTAATCTAACGACTTATTGCTTTTCTTATAATAAGGAAGGATAGCACTTATCATTTCATCTATATTCATGCAACTATAATATTTTGTTTCATAATATTAAGACGGGTGAATAGAAGGACGCCTATTCTATGGTTTGCGAATTGATTATTTGATGTATAAAGACACAATTCGCCTGACGTCTAGTGAGTCCTGGAACCCATGCCATCCACATTCGTTTAAAATGTGAAATAATTCCATAAATCAGCACTTTCCACCATTTTTGTGCTGTAACTAAATGCAATGCATACAAATACATAGATACTATGTCCCTTCGTAAAATCTAGTGTGTAATTTTTATTGTTAATATTTGTTTATTAGATTCGTGCTACACTCAATTAAATATTCTAGTGGTATCCGGTAAAAATTCTCCTATAGTCACTTAAATTGGAATTGCCAGGCTAACTCTTATTTACAATGCAAATATAATATGTCTAATTTAGAGATAAATGAAAAAGATGGGTCGTATAAAACAAGTTTTTATATAAGTCTATTTACAATAAACCTGACTTGCCATTCATTGGTGTAATAGAATATATTTCACGTGTAAATTATGTTCAGAATATACTTATAATCGTTAATGTACATTTTATACCATTTATGATATGTATGCTTAGTTGTTTTTTTAGGCTGCAAGTTTATATGCGCTATCTTTATTTTATTTTCCGCCTTATCTCGATGTTTGGCAATCCACTGTGCGCTTCACGCGAAATTTCCTGCGACGTACAACTACTCTGTATAATGAATGGGCGCCAGCGGTGTTTCCGAACTGATACGACTTAGGGACCTTCTAGAAAAAAGCCTACACCTCTCTTAAAGGCCGCCAACGTTAGCAACTCCCGGTGTTGCGGATGTCCATGGGCTGCTTGCTCGTTTGCCACTTATTATAAAAAAAATCGTGTAACTCGGCCTCTAAAATCGAAAATCTAACGACCAGTTTGTGTATTATGGGGGAAGATAGAAACCAAACCATATACGTACCGACCAAAAACCACTCACCTCCTTTTGGGCTCCGCCGTAGTCAGGAGAAAATATGCGATGTGCCAATACCAGCGATTATAATTCACACAGCGATCGCGAAAAAGCGGAACTATGGTCATTGGCATGGTATTTTGTGACACGAAACGTGGAGCGAGCGTTTCAGAGGAACGTGGGAACGTTGTAAATCATGCTAAGCACTCCGTCGACGTCATGTTCGTATCACCTTAGAGACCGTTTATTTTTCATCACGATTGATTTAAATAATGTGTGTGTATATAATTATATTTTATAATTTATAATATAGTACGTATAATATTCTATAAATAGTTACGCGTTTTAAGGTGTAAGTTCCGGAGTTATTTCTCAACAGATTGGCAGAATCATCTCAATATTAAATAATTATGTATTTGTATACATTTCATATTTTTATTTGTATTTGCTATATATGTCTAGTTAAGCTTAAATAAATAAACAAATAAATAATTGTTAGTTAGTATCCGCACACATATAAACATGCTTCAGTATAAATATGCAGATCGATACAACCGGGGAAGTACCAGAATACCCGCGTAAAAAGTAGTTTAGCGATGCTATGGTAGTCGGTTTCGTCTTTTAAACAGAAAGACCGGACTTTGATTCTTTATCCGAGATAAATGTGTGTCCTACGCCATAGGATCGTGTACAATGTACAATGTACCAGATAAACTGCGTGCTCTTTTGGTACCTTTTAGTTTTATTAAAATATAATAATATTTAATTTTTTTTTTTTTTTAAGTCTAGGATTTGCAAAAACCCTAGTCTTCTTATGCAATCGATATCTATCATGAGACTATTCTATAGAGTTCTTGGTTAAAGTTTTATTTAGTATAGATTGTCTAAAGCCTTATATTACATTATTAAAACTTAACGTTAAAACCATAAGAAGTTCTGAAGTCAACTATATTTTACTGACTACTGCTGCGATTACTAGAGATGTTATTTACCTTAAATTTATTGTTAACTTTAACATCAAACTGAAGGTGCCAAGTTTTTAAATCAAAATCGTAACCTATCGCTAGTAAACTAATTTTTTATATCTATTTAATCGTTTTCTTAATGTATATATATTTCGGAATTGTTATGTATATATACTAATGTGTATGTTAATTATTGTTTATACATGTAGTTTTAAAGTAGTCATTTCAAATTTAACGTCCGGAAATTTAAAATGAATATTTTATGAGTACACTTCTTTATCACGTAACTTAATATTATTATTTTTATATTATTGTTACTCAATTTCCACGCAAAGGCCAAAAAATAAGTAAAAAGCCTTACACTAAAAAAAATTAAAATAACATTTTAATTAATAGTAATTAATTAAAAATATTAAAAATAACTAAACATAACTAAAAACTAAAAATTAAAAAAAAAAACTAAATAAAACTAAAAAAAAAACTAAAAATTAAAAATAACGTTTTAATTAAATAGTCATTTCGAAACGAAAATATTTTACTTATGTGTGTTTGTAAAGATGGTCCACGTATAATAACACTTCAAGTTAAACACAAAGCCAAAGCCAAAGTTTATGTTTTCATGTTGTAATTGATTTTATAAAACTACATAAAAAAATCATTCCCCTAATTAACAAATCTTTTGTATACAGATCTTATATATTGTAAAGATTGTGATCTCCTATAACAAACGCGAAGGGGGTTGCGAAACCCAGGTTGGGAACATAAAGTCGTTATCTGAAGGTAACTGTAATTAAAAACCGCCAGTTGCTTAATAATATTTTTAGGTTACTTTTACATTACATGTACTTTGGAGTGTATAAAGGATATAAATTATAATTAAAATGTATTGAAACTGTACCGTACAGCCTCATAGTAACTATAAAACAGTTACGTATATATCTATGAAATAAATCCGCTTTAAACGGAGTACCATCGCGACAGGGCTTATTAAAAATGCCTGGAATAGTTACGAACTTGGCTGGCGGCGCTCGGATGGGCGGATGTCCTCGGAAGCGAGAAATATCTCCGTTACTAACAGTTACTAGATAGGGAACCATGGAGCGCTCGGCGTGGCGAAAATTAAACGGTCTATAGTACAGACGCGGGCGAATTTTATACATTCGCTTATGAATATATTGTACACAATATCTTATATATAATATCTTAATATTAACAATGTTCACATGTCAATAGGATACTCCGTTTTGTTTTTTTTTTTTAATAGAATTTTCTTGTAAGACCGCGTGTTTTCGTCGCCAAATTATTATTTTTTGGGAAAATAAGAGTGACAGACAGGCTTTCACACAGTTCACCTGATAGTAAGTTATGTCCGTCCGTAATCATACTCAACAAAGTTTTAAAAAAAAATACACATTCGTTGTCACCCCTGATGACATATGGAATGCTTCGCTACCAGTAACTGGATCTCCGGATCCTTACACTCATCATTCTAAACACAGTGGCGTTCAAAAGCTGGCTCACCTGATGGTAAATGATCACCGGTGCCCATGATCACCAGAATCCGTAAGACCATAACAGTCGCAGATGCGCTGCCGGCATTTAAAAACGGTTTAGGCTATTTTCTTGACGGTCCCTAAGTCGTATCGGTTCAGAAATACCGCCAGCGACAGCTGAATCCACAGATAAGTTGTGCGTGGTAGAAAATACTCAAGCACACAAAATACAAATATTAAAGCGCGTATCACGGATTGCCAACCATAGAGATGATGAGGATGTAATTTTGAATTATCTCTTGATGTACGACGCTTAAACTCAGCCGGTGGAATTAATCCGAACACCTCAGAACACTCTAAATTCATAGAGAAGCAAGTCTCTTCGCAATGCCATTGAATCAAGCCGATCCGAAAACACCTAGTGGTAAGCGTTATGTCGTGGTATCACCTTGTTCAAGCCGATTCATGCCGCAGCTAGAATTAAGCAATAACACTGCTAATATAAAATATCAATATATTTAGTGGAGCATAATCAAAGCTGTATACCTGTAGAAAGTCGGCTATATTAGGAAAGGATTATTCTTTAAATTATTACCGACTACCTATCTACTGTGTTTCGTATCGGTAAAAGAAAATGGATGCGTTCCATGAATTATGATTCTATGCTGAATGTGGATATCATAAACGACCGGAATCACACAGTTATCTAGTAACAGTCGCATAACTGTGCACTCATTTGCCATCATAAAAAAGCTAAACTTGTACCTTGTAGTTATAAGTGTTATATAGATTGTGCTTGCCTTTGCTCTACGCGATTACTATAAAAGGATTTGTCTCATTTTACCTTTTATTACATTATATGAAATAATATTTTCTTGAATTTTTCCACCGCCAAACCGAAAGAACAGTTTAATTTTTGTTTCTGTTCCGATAATCGCACTACCTCCTATAGAACCATCCTTTTATCATATTAATTTTGCTTATTTATGATTTAATATGCCAAGAAACATGATAATTAAATACTTACATCACAATCTCAAATGCTATAAAATTTTTATATAACTTGCAACAAAACTTGAGATCGGTTTCAGTTTCAATTCATTTCCTGGCGCATTCATTTCTTACAACTGCTTTTTGACATTCATTATTATTTCGAAACAATATGGTTCTCTGTTTTACGTTGTGGTAGGTTAATATCCGGGTATTATATATATTATTTATTACTTATTTTTAAAGTATGCCAGCAACGTCACTAAAATTATATATAGGGCCTAATTTATCACATGCGGATCCTATGAGAAACGACAATCTAAGGCTATGGAATGTTTTTTTTTATGGCTGATGGCAGCTGTAAGCTCTCGGCTTTTACAGCTTCACCGTATTGAAAGATGGCCGAGCGCTTAGGGCACTCAGCCGAGACCTTTATTAATGGTTAACCAGTACAACGGCTCCTAAGAGGGAGCTTCAGCTTGGGCTTTCACCCTGGGCGCGAAAGCAACTTGCCGGAGTGTGCCCGAGAGGGCTGGCTCGGTCAGTTACTTCTGACTGATTAATATGGAATGATTGATTGTTAATTTATTTACGTCCTTGAAAAGCGGACAATGTGTGTATGGTATAATAAATACACGACAATCTAATACTAGTACCTATGCTGGTGTTTTACTCCACCGTCGAGCACGTGATAAATTGTCACTTAAAATTTCAATTTACTATTACATCGATGCCGTCGGTTCCGGGAATTGAACTCGATTTGCTCGCATACCGCATAGCGCGCGTTTAGACCCTGAACTTCTCCCTACTCAGCGAGCCTCCCGCTCCCGAGTCTAATTAGATAAACCTGTAAAGGTGTCTGGATAAACAACAATACACACACAAAAAAAATAGAGACCTAACTATCACTATAACTATAAAAGTTGTGTTTAAAATATAAATCAGAAATGAAAAGAATAAAACAGTAAAATACAAAACAATAAAAATGCTACATAAAGATTAATTGTACTGTTTCATAATCGCCTCCAACACGGAGATAAAAAGTGTTCAAATAAACGCCAACCGACGAAAGCGACCCTAACGTAAGTGGAGGCTGCATGCGATTCCAACCAAGTAAGAGGAGCCCACATCCTGTGGTTTCGTTCGGTAAATAATGATTGCACTTTGCGGTTGACCGGACTTGCTTTGCTGCCTAGTCTCCTAAAAGAAAACACAGTTTATGAAACTCGAAATTTAATAATCATATTTTGTATTTCAAACTTATAATTGTATATTATATATTGTTAAGTTTAAATAAATAATTTCTACCATCGATTATAATTGCCACTGAGCTTATGATAAATTAAATATTTGGTTTAATTAAATATTGGTACGGGTAGCGGCTATTAATAATGGGTAGTTCTTTACCGTATATATATAATGGTAGTATTTCTGCTCTTAATACAGAGAACAAGTTATGACTTGTGGTCTTAGGCCTACTAGATATATAGGTATTTCGCACCTAATTATTATTCTTCTTAGATAATACAGATTCAAAATATAATAAATTTTTTTTTCATATATCGATTTTGGGTACAAGTCGCTAGGTTTCCGGATCCCGACACACACTATTCGAAACATAACATACACGCGAGAGAAGAATATCATCTGGTACGCGTAGTCCTGCCCCGATCGTGTTGACCTATTCGTTATTATTTTTATGTAATTTGCAATATAACAAAAATACATTTCTATTTTCACGAAAATATTCGTACACAAACAATGTTCTAGAATCTATATTTGATATTAGTTTATTTGAGCGTCTCGGAGTATCTGCAAATGTAGGGGCTGACACGACGGAGATTCCCCGTCATTCTTTCTAAAGATAATAAACTTGTTGTTCGCAACGGGACATACATTTACTAAAACTGGTCGCTTATTTATTTTCGTGGAATATAAAAACACGTTTAGGCATAGTGGCATCTCGAGCCGTATTAAACCGGATGTGCGTGGCCGTGACCGGAAGCTCTCCTTTAATCTTAAAATGGCCACAGCGAATCGTTTAACAGAGCAGGAATGTTTCTACTCGACTGGTCACCAAATATTTTGTTAAACCGATCGCGTGGGGCAAACTTTTTTTGACTGTTATTTTTCACATCCGCGACGTGGCGTCGACGACACCGGTTGTAGTCTTCACTAAACCATTAATTTTTTGAATAATTTCAGCCATGGCGAAAACTTTCAACTAACTGCCAAAGCTTTCTACTCTCTCGGCTATATTAATTGTAACACTATTTTCTACTTAGAGATAGTAAACAATAAGATAAGAATTTATGCTCAGTTTCATATAACTATTATAATTATAATTATTTAATATGAATTTATTATTTATCCCACCCAGTGGATAATATAAAATGTTGTTTATTCTTAAAGTTTATTCGTCTAGTTAGGTATACAATTCAAACGACGAATTGCGAGAGGCAAAATATCTAGTCAATCATATAAAAGTTTAAACTCAGTTTCATATAACAAATTCATATATGTATTTTATATGAATTTATTATATACCCCACCCAGTGGATACTATAATTTTGTTTGTTCTTAAAGTTTATTCGTCTAGTTCGGTATACAATGCAGCCGGCGAATTGAGAGAAGCAAAATATCTAGTCAATCAAATAAAAGTTTATACTCAATTTCATATAACAAATTCATATAATTATTTTATATCCCACCCAGTAGATAATCTTATGTCTTATTCTTAAACTTTATTCGTCTATTTCGGTATATAATTCAACTGGTGAATTGAGAGTGGCAAAATATCTAGTCAATCATTTAATAGAGTCACACTCCAACTTATTTTTAGCTGTACCATAATTGAGTCTGCTCGACCAGGCATGGTCTGTCTCACAGCATATCTCAGAATTGACAACGGATACACATCTTGAATTATTATTGAGGATAAATGTTTATGGGATTAATGTTTTACAGTGATAGAGCTACACTGCAATTTGTTTCTAACTGCAGAATATGCCAGCACGACAGGGGTAGGACCACGCACTCACAGAATACTAGCATGAAATAGCAGCATAATGCTGCTATGCTTCGTCTGGTGAGTGTAGGGATCCGGAGACCTTTATTACTGGTGACGAGGCATTCCATCTCAATCCTCAATGGTGACAACGATCCATCATTGGCCGAAGGAATCACTTAACACCAGGTGAACTGTGTGCTCGTTTGTAACTCTCAATGTAATAAAAAAAAAGCTATAAACTCCTCTTCTCTAGTTTGTCTTCCTTAGTTTCTAAAAAACATAATTGATTACACTTCATAAACGCCACTTCATTAATTATCCTTGACATTTGTATCATTTTTGTTTCTTATTTCGAATTGTTTATTGAATTATGAAAATTTTGTAGCCATTCCAAAATTGCAATTTGAAAGACATTCTACCTTTAGTCAAAGATTTTTAGATTTAGATTCTGTTACACCGTTTTATACATTTTGTCACAGTAGTAACAACATCATTTTTTGTTTATTAATTCCACACATATCTTTTTATTTAAAGGAAGTCTAGTCTATTACTGAGCTAAAATGCTAGAAGGTATTACACGACAATAGTCGAATGGTGCATTTGAACTTAGTACGTTAAGTTTTTCTTTCGTTTCGCAGACCGTACCATGTTGACGTTTAAATTTACTAAATAAATTTCCTTTAAGCGTGTATCACTATAGATGAGGATAGACTGGTCTGAGTTTTTTTGTCTTTAGGCTTCACGGAATCACGAATCGTTTCGCGGAAGGTTGCTCTGTTAAGAGTCATCAAGACTCTTAACAGAGCAAGCCAGGCCAGAGACGGGACGCAATAAACATTATCCCAAGAGTAATGCCGGTACTGAAGATCATCGAGAATAATTAACCCCATTTGTGGGCTACGAGAAAGCCTTGAAGTCCGTCGAGATGTGTACTCTGTTTTAGAATCTATCTTGCGTGATAAAATTAACTAATGAATGTCCGCTGAGTATAAGAAAGTCCGATAAAATCTATCCAACAGGTAACAGGGTAATGAAATATCGGTAAAACTGTTCACAAATGTATCGAGAGAATTTTTTAAGGCCTCTCAATAATCACACACACTTCTGAAATTTTCGATTTGTTGATTTTATCTTAGCTATGGTAGCGTTCCTGCAGACAGTTCAGAGTAAGTTTATCTTAATATGGTCTAACTATAAATTTGAACAAGACAAAAGTAATGACTACATCAAGCCAACACCAATTATGGTTGATGGTGATTTCTCTAATTCCAAACAACTTAACTTAACCTGGGAATGAAGCCAACAGGAAGGTTTAGATGAGCTAAGGGCAGTCTCTATTAGGCTTTCTCAGTCTAAATAAATAAAATTAAAAAACATACAAGTTTGAAGAAACAAGGCTTATGTAATGCTCGCAATTTTTTTAAACAGATGTGTATGTGTATATATTATATTTTAATTTATTATATTTAACACACGCATTTAAGTTTTGGAATAATTTGGGAAAGCCCGGATAATGATCAGAGTTCCTGACGGCGAAGTAATTTTTAGTTTAGGATTTCCATTCGTTCCTGGTTTCACCACCAACCAGGGTCAATATTACAGCGGAACTAATTGTTAATTTTATATTTGGGGGTGATTATAAGATATCTCCCATTGTATATAAGAATTTCATTTCAAAGCATATGTTTTATATCAGATTAGGAAGGCGATGATTAAGATACACAGATGTTGTTCGAAAATAATTAAGGCCTGCGCAGATGACTTCATCTGGTAATAACCAGATGATGCCTTAACGTCAAAATCGACCTTAAGGTCGTTACAAATATCATTATAATTAGTTGTTCCGTTATGAAATATGTACGTGTATTGAAATATTTATATTTTTAAATATTATACCTTACAAAACATTAATTATAAAAATAAAAGTAGTCTCAATTTGTTTCAGATTAAATATATATAACGTCTATGTTTTGAACGTTATTAAAAGCCAGAAATTTCACATCTCAATTGTTAGTTCACTCACCCGTAATTGGGTCACTCACAATACAAAACATAATAGGGCTTTTATTCTGCTCTTTCCCGGTCAAGATGAATGAATTGCAACAAAAACCGAACTGCAATGTGGCTCTATCACTGACTTTCAACCCGGCGAAACTGTAAAAGCCCTCGGGCTAACAGCGGCCATCAGCCCGAAGAACAAAAACCAAAAAAACACTGACTAATAGATGCGTAATTGCAACGTAAGCTTCGTATGGTGAATGCCGAAAACTTAAGTCAAAATTACTTGTTACGAGAACTTTCATATCAAACTCGTGTTTACTTTTAAATTTGTTTATACACATATTTTGGCTAGGTAAATGGGGGCGCTGACCTGGTACACCAAAATACAGGCTGTTCCTATAAATTACATCTGTTTACTTAAATTTATGTAATTTGTGGAGATAAAAATATAAAGTTATTAATTAATTAAAACATATAAGTAAGAATATAATCAAATTAACTTTATATTTTTATTAAAACTGCTTACGACGTAATTACATCACAGTTTTAACAGGTTTAAATGATATGAAAATATTTTACAACTTTGAAACCAAACTATACATCTGCCCGCGATTTTATCCACGTGTACTTCACAATTCAGAAGGAAATGAAAAATGTGTGAAATTATATTGTATAATGACGATTATTATTTTCCTCCAGTACGTGTAAGTTTTGGGTACTCCTTGCTTCTCGCACACAGTTTTTACGGTTTACCGATTTACGGTTGCTCGCGGGCAGAAGCTAGTTTTATCATAAATTGATAACGGTCTTGAAGCCAATTTACCGGAAAACATTTACCGGAATAGTAACTATGTGTCCAATTTATAAACCAAATTATAAACTATCTATATGATCATGATAGATGTATCGTTGAAAATCGTTCAGCCATTATATAACATACAAATTTTATAATTTTTAAAAATGGAAACGCCTGGCAAAAATTTATAGCAAAGTTAGTAAAGTTCATATAAAATTATTTTTATATTATTAAGTAATTAAATATAAAAGATAATCAGAATAATAAAAAGGTACTAACTTTGTTTTCTACTATATTAGTACATTCTGTTTAAAGAACTATTATTTAATTGTAAACGGATTTTTAATGTGAAGCATTTTTTTATTTAAGTAAATTGTTTGAGTATTTTTCGAATTTGAATTTAGCTCTTATTTATAACTATTCAATGAACTTTGCGCAATATTTTCGTTTACAGGTAAACTATACGCGGCACTAAGCCGACGAGGCGGTCGCGTAGTGGGCAGCGACTTGCAGAGCGGTTCGTCGTCCTTCCGCGTGAATGCCTTACTGCCTGTGGCCGAAAGCTTCAAGTTCGCACTCGAACTTCGCACACACACGTCCGGCCTGGCAGCGCCTCAACTCATGTTCAGTCATTGGGAGGTGAGATTAGTTCACTTAGATACATCTATTTCTTGGTGCGTTTACAGATTTTCACATTTATAAATTATACGTTAGTTATTTTGGACGGTAGGAAATATTCTATTGGAATTTATTACTGGCCCATATGACAACCGTTGGATAATATAACAAACCTTTGTTGTTTGTTGATGATGTGAATCAGTTTATTTCAATTTTTGATTAATATTTTTAGAACATACGATTTTAATTCAGTCTTACTATGTTTCGTAATTATTCGTTCATTTAATGGCTTGAGACATCTTAAACGTTTTATTGGTACAGCGGGCGTACATTCCGAAGATTAGATTAAGATTTGCCCTTATCACTACAGTCGGAAAGATCGTCGATCAGTTTATTGTACACTACTTCATGTCACCGGCAAACTATAAAAAAAT
This sequence comes from Teinopalpus imperialis, assembly GCA_029286865.1. Taxonomy (NCBI): domain Eukaryota; kingdom Metazoa; phylum Arthropoda; class Insecta; order Lepidoptera; family Papilionidae; genus Teinopalpus; species Teinopalpus imperialis. Next base: position 5,896,271 of record JAGSMU010000021.1, read on the forward strand.
CCTTCACGCGACGTTCGTTAATCGGCCTGGTCAAAACTAACTCGGTACTAAATTTTCTTTACTACCATAGTTATTTAATTATTGCTACATAAATTAGCTCCAAGTTTGTATTCAGTTGAACAATATTTTACATCACCACTTCTAAATTTCACAAATATTGCCTTGAGCAAATGCTACTTTGACCTTTGATTAAATACGCAGACAAGAACTGACAGTGTTCAAGTTACAAAAGTTCTAGAACTGACATATTCATCTGCCATGCGTCAAGATTTCGGCGAACCAAACTTTCGAACCCAGGAAAAAAATGTTGATGTTGACAATTAATTAAAATCGTTACCATCCTCCAGGTAATAGATATTGACCCATTCTGGCAGCCGCGTACCGAAGAGGAGTACCTCCACTGGGGCGAGAAATGGGACGGAGTGAACAGGGCCAAGGCGTACATGGACTCGGTGAGGGCCAGGAAAGGCCTCGCCACAGACAAGCAGCTCGTACAACACGCGGAGAAGCAAAGAACACTCTCTAAGAACAAGTAGTAAAGATAAAACCTCATCGAATGTAAAAGAACTAACTTCACGTTCAATTTTTAGTGTAAAGTCTTACCGATTCTATGCTATATTTCTTTCTTTATTATTTATGCTGACAGCATGACGTCATTTATTTTTATTACATATTTATTAAAGGTCCTATATTAGCTTAGTCCTTACTAGCTAGGTCCAATATTGGCTACGCTCATAGAGCCCTTGCTTACAATAAATGCATTTGTGTACGAACAAAGATAGTAAAAATATAATATTAATTTAATCATTAGGAACAATTGTAAAAGTGAAATCAATTGACAATGTCACAAACCTTTGGCAACGAATGAACATCGTTGTGTTTTGTTTTTCATTTATTATTCGATGTACAAAGTCTGCTCGATAAAATTAAGTTTTCCACAATGTAAGTTATATGTATTGTATCCCTGTCTTAGGTCAAGTTTGCAAACTCGTGTCGTATTTTAATCCGCTACATCGGAACTAATATAAAAATATAATCCGTATTGACACCCCAATATCATACCACAAATCTTGAAAACGGAACGTTAATCAAATATCCAGACTACTCATTATATTTTGTTTTGTATTTTTACTGTTTTTTAGTAATATTGGAATGATAATGGACGTTTTATGTACATAACTTTTTAGCCTTACCCTACAGAACCCTCGTGTTAATAATTGTCAAATAATGCATAAATTAGTTAATGTTTTTAATAGTAAGCGAATGCATTTACTTTTGTAAACAATTTTATATGATCTAATTGTATTACTAAATATGTAATTTTGTTCAAAAATTTTGAAATTAAAGACCATAGGGCTTATTTGTATTATTATTTTACATTTGAAAAAACACTAGTATAAACCAATTCTTGGAATATAGTGCAAGATATTCAAATAGTTATAATACTAAATATCAAACGTTCGTCAGAAGCTTTATTCGTAGCCACACGTATGTTTGTTGGTAGCGCGTCCCAGAAACTAATGGGGTGTGGTGTAAAAGAATTGCAGAAACCTGTATAGCAGAAAGGAATGATGGAAAAATGAAAATTTCCACAGAACGGAGACAATAGTTGGTAGAGTCACCCTAAGGATCTGTAGACAGGAAACATTCTTGAAATAATCAAGTTAGTGTAGCTCTAAAAAGAAAGTGCTAGAAGCACCTATAATATATCTGCCCTTTATCCGATTTCTTAGGTTGTTTATTCAATATTTTTAGGAAGGAGCGGTCACAACAAATATAAATGCAATACACAAAAAGGCACTTTTTATTCTAGCGACAGTTTTCAATGCACTTTGCCCCTCCAACCATAACCATATTATTCATTAATTAGATGGTGCATGCTAGTTATTGTACGCAACAGGCATGTTACTTGTACTGTGTACAATGGAACATAATTCTGAAGCTGGTATTTCAATTCTGTGAGGGCAGATGAACCGCATAAGTAAGAATATAGGCTAGAATGAATGTATTAAAAGATAACCTGCAAACAAAACTAACAACGCATCTGTATTATGATAATAATAATAATTTGTTATTGTGACTACTGAGGCCCACTTGTTAGTATTATATTATTTTCTTAAAACTATGTTAGTGACTAAGCCTAAATAATGAGACAAAAAATATTACCTATTTACAATTTCTACAAACTATCATGTCAATAGCATGCTTTAACAAAGGCTTGTCAAACTTGCTCGATAGAATTTTCAGGATACTATTAGAACCAGACCGCATCCTAGTAATCATGGAAGCGCTATTTTTACGGATAATTGTGTAAAAGTTGTCAGTTCTAGCCTGGGCGAACATGTTTGAGGCACTACAATATCTTGGTAGTCCCAACAGTATCCTGAAGCAATTATTATATTGAACTCTAAGGGCATTGAGCGGCTTTGACGTATAATTGCTCCACAGGACACTCGTGTAGAAGGTTTGACAGTAAGCTTTAAACAGTGTAATCTTAGCTTCCTCAATACAACGAGCAAACCTATGAGCCAACATATTACATCTGGCAGCCAACGCCCTGCGTTCAAGTTCAATGTTTATCTGATCCTTAAGGTCCTCGGTAACATAATGACCTGATATTTAGATACTCAGTGGTACATTACTTACAAAGAGAGGGATTGTAATCAATCTTCCTTTTGGGGGCCTTAAAATGAGTAATTAACTTTTTTGTACATTGTAAACAAACCCATGACTAGCTGCGTACCCCTCGCAGGTTCGTAGTAACTCCCTGATTGATCCGGCTGTTGGACCCAGCAGCACGATGTCGTCAGCGTTATTGATGTTATTGATTATTAGTCCATCTATACTACAGCCGACAGGTTTACTACTGAGTGCAACAATCAGCTCATTTATGAACAGGTCGGAAAGCTTAGGAAATGTCAACCCCCCTTGCCTGACCCCGCATTTCGACCTATACGCTTCAAAGAGAACACTACATACACACACCCCATCTAACATAATTAAGCTGATTCCCGTACCAGTATTGGTACACGCGTAAAATTCCAAGTGGCACACCCGCCTCCCTTAAGTTTCGCGAAAGGACGTTAAACGCTACAAGATCAAAGGCCTCGGAGAGGTCGAGGAAGCAGGCGTACACTGGAGTGTATCTATCTTTATAATATTGGACAGTTTGTTCCCAACATACTATTGCACTTTCGGTAGATATCTCGGGCTGAAAACCGAACTGTACGTCATGGAAACACATGTATTTATCGAACAGCTTGTCAAAAAAACTGTCCAGCACTTTAGCAATAACCGTTGCCAGTGAAATAGGTCTATAATTCGCGCAATCAGAGATGTCCCCGGTTTTATTTTTAACACTTGGCACTACTACAGTTGTTATCAAGTTAGTCGGTAGAGTGGCTTACGCAAAGCGAATAAAATGTTGCCAATATTCTAGGAAGGTGAGTTCCAGCATATTTAAGATGCTCAATACTGAAGCCGTCATGTCCTTTTACCCCTCGTCATTCTTTGAATCACCTCATCCACGCTTCTATCTGTATTGACTGTAGAGAACCGGCCTGTGACATGGCGGTATCGCGAATAACCTTGTTTGCGACGCCCTCGCCGTCCTCACCTCAATCCAATTTTTTCCAGTTTGGGGTTTCTTGTGGAACAACCAATTATGATACTTAAGCCGGGCCTCCCTATGCGCTCCGCGCACCTGTTTATTCCAACCTATTACGCTACTATTCTTTCGCAAATGTACACTATCACCCGACTCATTAGCATCGATTGCCGCTCCAGACAGTGCAATTACGATATGTTCGTACATGCTCTCTAGTTCAAGTCTATATGTGGGGTCACTGCATATTTTATTCGCACACGATACAAACACTGGGAATAGAATGTTTCTTAATTTTGCATTACATAGGCCATTATATCTAACAATCTGGGGATTCGATCGTTGGCCCCACACTTTATTACACACACAATCCTGAACAGTGATTTTAGGTATAATAGTCTCTGAGTTACACTCAATAATAAATGGCAAATTATCCGACCAAAAGACATCACGACCCACGCATCATCTCACGCCCGTGATTGAATGCCATGCCGCCCTCGTGACGAAACAGTGATCCAGCCAACGCATGCTACCATTTATGTCACTAACATACGTAATATCATGACTGATTGCTTATTTTCTTTATCACCTGAACATAACGTTCGGGATCAGTTGTTTTTTTTTTACTTCAAAACAAATGCAAAGAAAGAGCTTTTATGCTATTTTAGCCAATTGCGATAGTATTAAAAATTGTTAAGAAGTTTTCCTGTAGACCTGTTAGTGTACCAGTCAAAAGTTTAACGTAGTCAGCGAGCAAAATTAATACTTAAGAAATTATATTACGAGTAGTTTTCGGGTATGTCTTCTCAAACATATATTTTTTTTTGCTCCATTATACGCATAGCTTCTTAATATTTGATATCCCTCACTCCTTGTACGTATCCAGCCAGCATGCTAAAATTCAGTATGCAAAAAACTTAACTATCTATACTCCATAACTACCTCATGCTGAGCTATGGCATTCAAACGATCCTATTGACGGTTCTCAAGTACACATCTGCGCACATCTCTGGTGAGCGGGCAGCCTAATAGTACCAAAACGCTGTTGGTGCTAAGCCGATAAACAGAAACCGCTTTTTTTTTTTAATTATTTGAATTACTATCTACGTTCCTAAAGTGCATAAAATAAAACAACCATTCCATATATATCAATTATGTATTATTTACATTAAATAACAAACAACCCATTTACTTTATTTACAAAACTTACCGCTACAACGTATAATATTGTAACAATACGCAAATAGTACCGGTAAACCGAATAAACCCCAGCTGAATAATAAATTGTGTAATCATAAAAACTATATGCCGACCATTATAGTTAATATACAATTAGTGTTACTAAATACAATAGCTAAAATACCTTGTTAATGATATTGAAGTAGGCAATTTGATAATAACGCCTTAAGCCGGCTTGAGTTGAGCTTTAGAAGTTTTGAGGCATACAATTGACAATTTTAACATTTAAACTGTTTCACTTTTACTTTAAATACTTGTACTCGACGAAAAAAAGCGAAAACATTATGTAAATGTACTTTAATATATATGTATAACTAAACTATTCAATCAAGGTGAAGATTTATATGACCACCGCGAGACAGAATAAGTTATCCACAAGGTATCTTACAGTAATCAGTATCACTTAGCAACATTGAAAGAGAAACTTCAACATCTAACTATGTCACATCATTATATATATATATATATAACAATGAAAAAAGAAACTACACGTTTTGAATTCATTTATATCCCAAATTCAGTTGGTTTTAACATTACATCTATCTTACTTTGCATATTACTACAATGGAATTTATCTGCACGGATCAAAACTCACCAAACGGTAAGATCTAGTCGTTATTTATAAATGCATATTTTTGGAAAAAAAATTAAAACTATACAGGGATTTTATACAAACATCAACAATAAAATAAATTATCCAGTTTGTATTTAACGAAAAAAGCGTCAATAACACATAATTAAAAAATATTATATTTTATATATTATAGCTATATACTATAGATTAAACATTGTACAAACTCTGCTATGATATAACTACTATGATATTTCGACTAATCCATACTAATGGACTAATCTATGGTTATGTCTTTGGCAATATTAATGATTTATTAATTGTCCATTTAACTTAACGCCACATATAACATATGAACAGCAATGTCGTTTAAAACATAAATTTTGGCTCCGATGGTAACTTAAAAATGTAAGACGTATCCCAAGGCTGATGCCAAAAAACCAGTTCAGTTAGTAAGCTAAATTAAATATAGATTTTACAAAACACTAATTGCTCTAAGAAAATCACATAGTTTTTCATTATTGCACTAATCAATTTCATCAATAATTGAAAATATAAAACAAATAATGCTTCATAATTATAATGTACATAAATAACGTATTTTGTTCTGACATAGAAGAAACATCTAAAAATGTTTTTTTTTTTATTGGGCTCGTTTTCGCTCGTATGCGGCTTAAGCGTTTTACAATTTTCGTCCGCCATTATAACGAATTGAAGTTCAATTTTATTTGCCTTAATATCGATGTTATTAATTATGGTTAATAAAATTAAATTCGCTTGATTAAATTATGAGCTATATTCACAATGCCTATCCAGAAAATCGTCGAACCCGCAAATCTTCGGGAATATCCCAATAAATCGCTTATCACAGTATGTCCCAATAGCAACTGTACATTCTTTAAACTGTCGCATGTTACCAAATTTCTTATTTCATATTCAACCCGCTATTTGAGACAACTCGAGAAAAGAGACTAGGTGCCAGTGGGACAATGCAATACATACATTTACGCTTCAACTCTCTACGATAACGACATTCTGATTATAACTCAAATACATAAAGCACATTTTTAATTAAGTACACTGTCTACAGACATGAAAATATAACTTGAGCGTTACTAAAGACTAGAATGATATAATACAATAGGATATTTGACTATTTTAATTATTTAAAAAAAATGTGAAATTGTAACGATTTTTTTATATGAAATGATACTTAAAAATTGAAAAATGAAAGGAACGTTTTAGCCAATTAACTTGACCACCTTTCATAAAGAGATATATTTTATAAAGTTTTTAATTGAGCTTTTCTTTGGATTTCTAGAATTTTTTTTTATTACATTGATAGTAACAAACGAGCACACAGTTCACCCGACGGCACACGTGACACACGCGACCCACGACATCTACATTCATCCTAGACTTGAGTAATCATAATGCAGATGCGTCGTCGCCCTAGAGGACAGATGGTATGCCCCTCTTCACCAGTAATAATGGTCAGATAATAAAAATGTGCATAATATTTAAACAGTTAAATATCCTATTCTATACAATAAATTACACAACGTTTAACAATTACTTTACAATAATAATTATACATCGAATCGTTTCACTAATAGTTAAAATATTTATGTCATACGCATAACGCGTTCGCGGTATACACGACTTATTGGCAAGAAATGTTTAGCACATGCGCAATGCAGACTTTTAAGACTATCCGATCACCCCTTACCCAATGCACACCTCAACGCTTGCAGCAAAGACTTGAGAGCATATTCACCAGGAATCGCCGTTGAGGAATGTTCATCTAATTACTCTTACTTCTTATTAGCACCATAATTTAATACCGTCATAACCAAATCGAACGGTTCCCTTTTGTCAGTGACGTTTCCCATTACCTCGGAAACATGTGATATTTTTAAAAGTAATAAATGATATAACGTCACAAACAATGTAGGTTTTATGTATTGATATTATTCCAGGGGAAATATTTATCTGATTAAATATACACTAATAATCAATTAATAATGGTGTTAACTCATGTTATAGGTAGTTTTAAGCTGCGACGTGTCACAAACACGTATAAAAAATGTTTATTGAATAATAATGATAACATCGTAAAAATTGTGTTCGCGATGCGTTGTGTTCCTGTTCTATTATGTAATGGTAAAAAAATGTTAAACAAAAAAACTATTTACCTAATAAGAATTCACTATTTAATAATAAATTCACAGTTGTTCACGAATAGAAATACGTTGGCGATGTTACGCGTAAATAATATTACAATTCGAAATATACAAGAAACGACAATCGACATTGGAATGGATCGCGTGCGTTGCGTTTACCCGCGACTTAAATGAACTTTGACACACCTATGAAACAATACCAGCGTATCTAATTACTGGATATAGTTTTAGTTATCTACCTACCTCAATCCTAAACCCTATTTTGTGTTTAACACAAATACTAAGATGCCTTATAGACATTAAACTTCTGCTGAAGCGTTTGCTACTTATATACGAAAAGAAAATCACATTTATTATACGTAGAGAACGTGTACCGATAATATATTTGGGTACACATATAAAAGGCAAACCGTAATAAACCTAAAACTGATTTTTTTTTTTTTTTTTTAAAACTCCTTTAAATTGCAGTGCGAATTAATGATTTACCAAAAATAAAAATAGATACGGTATCTGAAATATTGTTTAAAAATGTCCTGAGTTAAGATTAAATAAATACGGTCAATAAAAAGGTGCACAATGGATGCTATCAGTTGGACCGGACCCGGATCAAAGCGCGAGAGGAACGAACACCTAAGTGTAAACCGTACTCAATATAAGTACTAAATATATTAAAGTGCTAAAAGCGTTATTCACGTACGCTAACTGAATACGGTGTCATTGGGCACGTCTTGGCCCGTGTCCGTTAGAATCACACCCGATAGAGCTTCTAGAGACTGTCTCACCTGAAACAATAAACATATAATGAGCAAATAATTAAAGAACGTATTACTGAAAAACACTAAAAAGTACACCATACAGATCTTCTGTATACAGGGTATTAGGAGACCGCTGCCGAAAACGAGGACAGATGATAATACTAATGACACCTTTGATGATGGGACGGAAAAAAAATCGATCCCGATTAAAAAAAATTAAAATGTTTTATTAGCATTATTGACGCTCCATCATGTTAGTACAGCTAAACGAAACGATAGTTTCATAAAAAATACATTACTAAAAAAAACCAGCAATGAAACACAAAATCAAAAACAGCTGATGCTCGGAACAACGAACGCTCGGGCGCAGCGGCGGCGCGGCTTTGATACCGCGGAACTGAGCAAAGGGCCGGCTTTTTTTTTGTGTATGAGTATTGCTGTTGGTCCAGTGACCTCTACAGCTTTATCTAAATAGACTAGCGAGCGGGAGTCCCGCTGAGTAAGGAGACAACGACGATGCTGCGAAGCGAAGCACGAAGACCGCTGCCACGCCACCGCTGCGCTCCGACCCCTGTGGACGAAGAACGTCGACGACCAACAGAGGGGGGCGATAATACAATCCCAGGGCCCCTCATAGTGAGGAACGAAACCTCGACTCGGATCGCTGTCTAAAGGGAGGACACGATAACTTTAGAAGCGGCCTAAAACACGATTAAATCGCGTGTAATCCGCTGTACGAGGAAGACGACGTCGCGCTCGCCGGTGAGCGCGGTGTTGCGTGTCTGAATTTACGAGTATGTGTACATGAGAAGTTTGTGTGCGCGTCTGTGGCCGGCAACGGCGGCCGTGGCCCACCGCAAAACGAGCTGTTTGTATTGGCGGGATTGATTATTATGTTTAGTATTTTTAGTTTTTGAGACAGTTTCGCCCGTAAGTTCGTTGATCCGAGCATCAGCTGTTTTTGATTTTGTGTTTCATTGCTGGTTTTTATACTAAAAACGTTTTAAAATATGATTTTTTTTTAATCAGGTTTGATTTTTTTTCCATCCCATCATCAAAGGTGTCATTAGCACTATCGTCTGTCTTCGTTTTCGGAAGCGGTCTCCTAATACCCTGTATGATGTAATAATATGGTGTTCACAAATGCTATTACACTCTGTGTTAGTATAGTGTACGTACCTTGGTGAGCAAAAGCAGGTTGGTGGTGAGGAAGGCGTGCAGCTCGTCAGCCGCACGGCCGTGCAACCGCGACCGCCACTGCACCAGCTCCGCGTACAGTTGCTCGCCCGACATCTGGCTCTTGTCTTCCTGTATCTACAAATGTGAGGCATTACTTTGATTATAAAACGGGTAATTTTTAAATATGAAGACAGAACACTTCCTTTATTATGAAACTTAAAAGATGACCAGAGGTTCCTGCCTGCTAAACCGCGGACGAACATTTTGCAAATAATTATTACTTTTTCAGACTGTCGAATCGGGCTTTATTTATAAAACATACGAAGGGCGGTTGAATTTTTTTAAACTTGAGATTCATGCGGGCTAATTACTCTCACTACCTGCCACTAGTTGGCCGACTTAATAAGTACGATAAATAGTGCGAACGATAGTATTAGGTCCTTACATATGAAATTGGCGTTTGGTTAGGAATTTCAAATTCAAAGGTATTCCAAATTTAGGCTCGTGTATTTGTGTTTCGAATTTAGTGATTCGTTTGTTTTTCTTAGACATCCTTATGTTAATAAGTTGGAAAACTTGATATATCGCGTTAGTTCCACCGTGACACCAGCGCTGCAGAAACAGCACAAAGGATTAATTATGTGTATGGGGCTTCCCCATACTGTAAAAGAATGCACGTTTAACGTGGTACGTTTTTGGTCAAGGACCGCAGGAATCACTTGCCATGAGGTGAAATGTGCGCTAATTTGTTACTCTCTATGTAATAATAAAAAATAAACTCTTGCATTTGTATTCTATTCTGTTTCGAAGGCAGACGTAATGTATCCTTATAGTAATTATGCTATAAGGATACAATTCGCGAAACTATCTTCCAACTGAGTGGTCAAGATACTTCCCGATAATTATACTACGTATGTGGTTAATAAATTATTTTCAAACAAGTAATGTGTCTTACGCTTTGTTCTATATCTTATCTTATCGTGTATTTATAAGAGCTGAGACTCTGTTGGTACCCGATAATACTTCGACTTCTGCTGATCTTTTGTGCAATGTCGCTGTTTTGTATGGCGATGCATAATAACGGTAAATCCTATAATATTGTTTTTCGGGTAGCGTATTTTCCTAGAGAGGGCGTTAGAGTAACAGTGTATGTGCCCCATTAATTCTATTTACAGTGTCTGCAGAGTTGTCTATAAAATAAATTTTCTTTTAAACATAATTATTTCTATAGTGTCTTGTGAATGTCCCTAGATTGTCCCTAATGCATCATCTGTACCTTGAAAAGAATACATAGAGGTCAATGATGATTTATTTGTGTGGGATACAACTACTTTGTGATAATAATAAAGTTTTTTTTTCCTTATAAATGTACAATTTGCTTTAAACTTAGAACTAATATACATTTCATCACCCAAGAAAGTAAACATCCATTGCCGTTAAAAACTCGTATTTCAACCTACGTCGCCGTTCCCCGTTCCACTATGTTAAAAACCCGTATTTCAATCTACGTCGCTGTTCCCGAAAAACGACATTATTAGTAACAAAAATATATTATATAATGCAATTTAGTTAGGGAAATGAAACCTAGAGGAATATAAAACGAGATAAAAAAAACTGGTCAAGTTGAAAAACGTTTCGTGTTGTGTTAGTTGTGTAGATGTATTATTTTAAGTTTGAACGTTAAATATTTTTACATTTTAAGTGATACTGAACGAAGGTTTTCAATCAGTGCGAATGTCCACCAGTTCAAGATCGCTCAGCGAGCTAAATCCGGAACGAAGTCCTTCGGCAGGGAACTAAAGTAACTGACATAGATCAACGAATTAACAAGCTGGAGTGGTAGTGGACTCATATACAGACAGGTTCTTGAGTGGAGACCGCGAATCGGCAAACGTTTAGGGCGCCCTATAACTGGTGGGTGGGGCGATAATATTCGTAGGGCAGTGGGCATAGACTGGAGGACAAGAGCTGAAAACAGAGCTCAGTGGTGGGCCATGGAAGAGGCTTATGTCCAGCAGTGGCCTGATACAGGCTGATGATGTAAGTATAACTGCTTTAATTAAAACATCTCAAAGTTATTTTAAGACTGTTTAGAGATCCAAAGACCATCATGCAGACATTTGTTTTTGAAACTGATGACTGTGAAGGGTATAATATATCAAGTTTTATTGACATGTGAAAAAAGAAGAGTTAACCTGTGTGTTCGCGAGGCGGTAAGCGAGCAGTGCGGCCGATAGTGCGAGCAGTGCGGCCGCCAGCGCGAGCGCAGCACGCCAGTACTGCGGCGCGCTACGTGGCGCCACCCCTCGCGTCAGCAACGCTGGCTGAATCACCGTCGCTCCCCCACCGCCGCCTTTAATTAGAAACATTATATTTCCTTTACATTACATTACTATTACCTTTACCTTTACATTATATTACTTTTACTTTTACTTCACTTTGTGTAGGACTGAGCCTCACGGAATGTCGACGTGAAACTGAATACCTCTGCTGTACCTTGGCTCAAATAAAACCATTTGAATTATGTCTTATATTATCGTAAATAGAATATAGTGTAACAGTTAAAGGCGAAACATTTACGTGTTTAAAAACAATACATTATAGCAGAGGTTCCCAGACTTTTTTCTCATAGACCACTTTCAAAATTTAGCCGGTTCCGGTGGACCCCTGCAGCTAGATTTCTTACATATTCCCAAAACTCAACAAACAATAAAAATGAATGGAATATGCAAGTTTTTACAAGTAACAGTCAATGAGCATCTTAAAATATTATCTGCCTACATTGATAGGTGAAGTCAAGCCAACATTTTAGTTCGAATTATGAATCCCCATTTATTTGTCACGCCAACGTAGATCTCCGTCGAGTCTCCCGTGGACCCCTGGGGGTCACACCTGGACCACTTTAGGAACTAAGGCATTATAGGTTCAAATCGATAATACGACTGGTGTGTTCGACAAGTTGAAATGATTATCACAAATGTAAATTACTTTATTAGCATTACAAAAAAAGAACATTTACAACAAAGCAGAACTAACCTGCAACAATGATGGGGTCGGCGACTTCCCTACAAATGGGCGCGTCAATGTGGTCCGCGCCCGCAGAGCTGCTGTCGTCTTCCGGCGAGTATTCTGATGCCTCAATTTCCGAAGTCCGTAAATCCTTTAATAGAAAAGATATATGTATAATAATTAAAAAACTGAATAATTTATCAAGTATTACTAACATGTACCATGTCATCGAATACCATGTACCTAAAATAATGGATAAATTGCTATTTTGAACTCTATTGTGTAATATATAAAGTGGTATACTATTTTAAGACGGCGCTCAGTAATTTTATTGCTTATAATTTTTAAATATAAAATATAGTAATAACCTTTATTTTGTACGTACACACATTTTAATCTAAATTTTTTTGCAACATACACAATTTTTGTAGTTATATTATTAAAGTGGTATACTATTTTAAGACGGCGCTCAGTAATTTTATCGCTTATAATTTTAAAATATAAAATATAGTAATAACCCTTATTTTGTACGTACACACATTTAAATCTAAATTTTTTTGCAACATACACAATTTTTGTAGTTATATTTTTACAGTGGTATACTATTTTAAGACGGCGCTCAGTAGTTTTATCGCTTATATTTTTAAAATATAAAATATAGTAATAACCCTTATTTTGTACGTACACACATTTTAATCTAAATGTTTTTGCAACATACACAATTTTTGTAGTTATATATTTTTTATATAATATATAAAGTGGTATACTATTTTTAAGACGGCGCTCAGTAATTTTATCGCTTATAATTTTTAAATATGAAATATAGTAATAACCTTTATATTGTACGTACTCACATTTTAATCTTAAGTTTTTGCAGCATACACAATTTTTGTAGTGATATTTTTTATATATGAAATATAGTAATAACCCTTATATTGTACGTACTCACATTTTAATCTTATTTTTTTTGCAGCATACACAATTTTTGTAGTGATATTTTTTTATATAATTATATTACTTTATATATAAAGTGGTATACTGTTTTTATGACGGGGCTCAGTAATTTCATTGCTTATAATTTTTAAATATAAAATATAGTAATAATCTTTATATTGTACGTACACACATTTTAATCTTAAGTTTTTTGCAGCATACACAATTTTTGTAGTTATATATTTTTTATATAATATATAAAGTGGTATACTATTTTTAAGACGGGGATCAGTAATTCTATCGCTTATAATTTTTAAATATGAAATATAGTAATAATCTTTATATTGTACGTACACATTTTAATCTAAATTTTTTGCAACATACACAATTTTTGTAGTGATATTTTTATATAATTATATTACTTTATATATAAAGTGGTATACTATTTTAAGACGGCGCTCAGTAATTTTATCGCTTATAATTTTTATATATGAAATATAGTAATAACCCTTATTTTGTACGTACACACATTTTAATCTAAATTTTTTTGCAACAAACACAATTTTTGTAGTGATATTTTTTTATATAATATATAAAGTGGTATACTGTTTTTATGACAGGGCTCAGTAATTTTATTGCTTATAATTTTTAAATATAAAACATAGTAATAACCTTTATATTGTACGTACTCACATTTTAATCTTATTTTTTTGCAGCATACACAATTTTTGTAGTGATATTTTTACAGTGGTATACTATTTTAAGACGGCGCTCAGTAATTTTATTGCTTATAATTTTTAAATATAAAATATAGTAATAACCCTTATTTTGTACGTACACACATTTTAATCTAAGTTTTTTGCAGCATACACAATTTTTGTAGTTATATATTTTATATATAATATATAAAGTGGTATACTATTTTTAAGACGGGGATCAGTAATTCTATCGCTTATAATTTTTAAATATGAAATATAGTAATAACCCTTATTTTGTACTTACACACATTTTAATCTTAATTTTTTGCAACATACACATTTTTGTAGTTATATTTTTTATATATAAAGTGATATACTATTTTAAGACGGCGCTCAGTAGTTTTATCGCTTATAATTTTTATATATAATATATAAAGTGGTATACTATTTTTAAGACAGGGCTCAGTAATTTCATTGCTAATAATTTTTAAATATAAAACATAGTAATAACCTTTATATTGTACGTACACACATTTTAATCTTAAGTTTTTGCAGCATACACAATTTTTGTAGTTATATATTTTTTATATATAAAGTGGTATACTATTTTAAGACAGGGCTCAGTAATTCTATTCCTTATAATTTTTATATATAAAGTGGTATACTATTTTTAAGACGGCGCTCAGTAATTTTATCGCTTATAATTTTTAAATATGAAATATAGTAATAACCCTTATTTTGTACGTACACACATTTTAATCTAAATTTTTTTGCAACATACACAATTTTTGTAGTGATATTTTTTATATAATATATAAAGCGGTATACTTTTTTTATGACGGGGCTCAGTAATTTTATTGCTTATAATTTTTAAATATAAAATATAGTAATAACCTTTATATTGTACGTACACACATTTTAATCTTAATTTTTTTGCAGCATACACAATTTTTGTAGATATATATTTTTATATAATATTTAAAGTGGTATACTATTTTTAAGACGGGGCTCAGTAATTTTATGGTTTATAATTTTTAAATATAAAATATAGTAATAACCCTTATATTGTACGTACACACATTTTAATCTTAATTTTTTTGCAGCATACACAATTTTTGCAGTTATATTTTTTTTTATATAAAAAGTGATATACTATTTTTCAGACAGGGCTCAGTAATTCTATTCCTTATAATTTTTAAATATGAAATACAATAATAACCCTTATTTTGTATGTACACACATTTTAATCTTAATTTTTTTGCAACATACACAATTTTTGTAGTTATATATTTTTTTATATATAAAGTGATATACTATTTTTAAGACAGGGCTCAGTAATTCTATCGCTTATAATTTTTAAATATGAAATATAGTAATAACCCTTATTTTGTACGTACACACATTTTAATCTTAAGTTTTTTGCAACATACACAATTTTTGTAGTTATATTTTTTTATGTAACTATGGGTGATTTGGCCTGTCAATACCTCCATTTGTTGAGACAGATTGAAGATGCAGATAAGTTGACGAGCCTAAGGGATAAGATGTAATGCCTCGCTACTAGTGCCTCTGGGCCTCCGGTTCCCCTAATTCGGGGGTTGGTCGTCTCTCACTGTGATGACCAATACGCGGCAACTCGAGTACCTTCTCCCCCGATAACCAATTGTGAATCGATGGCTCAAGATCTGGCGAGAGATCTGTTGCAGTTATGAGGTAGTATTTTTCCTGTTCAACAAGTGTATCGTTCCATCCAGCACGGATCCACACCGATGATTATCTACGACATTGTTCATACTTTTTTTTAAATATAAAATATAGTAATAACCTTTATATTGTACGTACACACATTTTAATCTTAAGTTTTTGCAACATACACAATTTTTGTAGATATATATTTTTATATAATATTTAAAGTGGTATACTATTTTAAGACAGGGCTCAGTAATTTTATGGTTTATAATTTTTAAATATAAAATATAGTAATAACCCTTATATTGTACGTACACACATTTTAATCTTAATTTTTTTGCAGCATACACAATTTTTGCAGTTATATTTTTTTTATATAATATATAAAGTGGTATACTATTTTAAGACAGGGCTCAGTAATTCTATTCCTTATAATTTTTAAATATGAAATACAATAATAACCCTTATTTTGTATGTACAGACATTTTAATCTTAATTTTTTGCAACATACACAATTTTTGTAGTTATATATTTTTTATATATAAAGTGATATACTATTTTAAGACAGGGCTCAGTAATTTTATTGCTTATAATTTTTAAATATAAAATATAAGTAATAACCCTTATTTTTGTACATTACACACATTTTAATCTTAATTTTTTGCAACATACACAATTTTGCAGTTATATTTTTTATATATAAAGTGATATACTATTTTTAAGACAGGGCTCAGTAATTCTATTCCTTATAATTTTTAAATATGAAATACAATAATAACCCTTATTTTGTATGTACAGACATTTTAATCTTAATTTTTTTGCAACATACACAATTTTTGTAGTTATATATTTTTTATATATAAAGAGTGATATACTATTTTAAGACAGGGCTCAGTAATTTTATCGTTTATAATTTTTAAATATAAAATATAGTAATAACCCTTATTTTGTACGTACACACATTTTAATCTTAATTTTTTTGCAGCATACACAATTTTTGCAGTTATATTTTTTTTTATATATAAAGTGATATACTATTTTTAAGACAGGGCTCAGTAATTCTATTCCTTATAATTTTTAAATATGAAATACAATAATAACCCTTATTTTGTATGTACACACATTTTAATCTTAATTTTTTGCAACATACACAATTTTGCAGTTATATTTTTTTTTATATATAAAGTGATATACTATTTTTAAGACAGGGCTCAGTAATTCTATTCCTTATAATTTTTAAATATGAAATACAATAATAACCCTTATTTTGTATGTACAGACATTTTAATCTTAATTTTTTTGCAACATACACAATTTTTGTAGTTATATATTTTTTTATATATAAAGTGATATACTATTTTTAAGACAGGGCTCAGTAATTTTATCGCTTATAATTTTTAAATATGAAATATAGTAATAACCCTTATTTTGTACGTACAAACATTTTAATCTTAAGTTTTTTGCAGCATACACAATTTTTGCAGTTATATTTTTTTTTATATATAAAGTGATATACTATTTTTAAGACAGGGCTCAGTAATTCTATTCCTTATAATTTTTAAATATGAAATACAATAATAACCCTTATTTTGTATGTACACACATTTTAATCTTAATTTTTTGGCAACATACACAATTTTTGTAGTTATATATTTTTTTATATATAAAGTGATATACTATTTTTAAGACAGGGCTCAGTAATTCTATCGCTTATAATTTTTAAATATGAAATATAGTAATAACCCTTATTTTGTACGTACACACATTTTAATCTTAAGTTTTTTGCAACATACACAATTTTTGTAGTTATATTTTTTTTATGTAACTATGGGTGATTATAAAGTACCCCAGTTACTTTGGCCTGTCAATACCTCCATTTGTTGAGACAGATTGAAGATGCAGATAAGTTGACGAGCCTAAGGGATAAGATGTAATGCCTCGCTTCTAGTGCCTCTGGGCCTCCGGTTCCCCTAATTCGGGGGGGGTTGGTCGTCTCTCACTGTGATGACCAATACGCGGCAACTCGAGTACCTTCTCCCCCGATAACCAATTGTGAATCGATGGCTCAAGATCTGTTGCAGTTATGAGGTAGTATTTTTCCTGTTCAACAAGTGTATCGTTCCATCCACCACGGATCCACACTCACGGATACCGATGATTATCTACGACATTGTTCATACTTTTTTTTTAAATAAAATGTACTTATTGTATTTTTTATCTATACTTATCTATCGTTATTCATGTTTTGTATATATAGTCTGTGACGTATAATTGTTATTTTTAATTAGTTCCATTTGTTTGGTGTAATATTTTGTTAAATAATACAGATTAGAGAATGAGGCTATACAAGTTGCGGATATTAAAATTCTAAGAAGAATGTCCGGCGTAAAAATGCTTGGTGAAATACACAATGAGTTCGTGCGAAGCAAGACAAGATCGGAGAGTGTAGTGTTGCGGGGAGTGACATGGGGACATGGGGGGACATGGAGCAAGAGAGAATGAGGCTCTCTAACGGAGGCGATCGTTAGATCGTTAGAAGCAACTTTTCAATTTGCGCCTGTTGTACCTGCGGAGGCGGCACTGCCTTCCATACGTGCGTCATGAGCTTGTAGGTGGAGTCGCGGGACAGGAGCGACCCGAACACGTGCCGCTCGTCGCACGTGTACACGCCCACCGCGTTCGGTATGATCCGCGCCACCTTCTCCTTCGTGATGCGCAGCACCGACGTCGTCGGGATCAACAGCTGGGGACAACCGTTCATTATCGTCATTAGCCAGGGGCCGCGAGCGCGAACCGTTACTTTGGCAACATGCGAGATCACGACCGACAATGTCAGAACGACGCTGCAGTTTGTTTTCGGCCGCAGCATGTGCGAGTGGGTCCGATGGACCACGTCCTTACAGAATACCAGAGTAACACAGTTACGTTTCATCTGGTGAGTGTGGGGTACCGGAGACTTGCAAATGCGTCGACTATAGTAAGTACAGCATAACTCTAGCACATGAACTTTAGATGAGTCTTGAATGAAAAGCTGGACTGAGGAAAGACCACGCACTCACAGATAACCAGCTTGGAATAGCAGCATAACGCTACTCATATTAAATGATGAGTGTAGGAAACCGAAGACCCGAAATCCCTATAGATTCAACAACACACGTAAGTGTAACAACGTAACTAAAGCACACGGTATATTTGCTAAGTATGAGTGTAGATAAGATAGGTATTATGAGCTGCTGTTATCAGAATTACCATTATATGAACTATGGTGATCGTTTGTCACCCTTAGTGTCATAACAAAGAAGGTGATGGTTAGACATGATACGTTGGAGATGTATAGATCGATATAAATTTCTGTTAGTGAATTGCTGGAGGCTAGGTGACTTCTTATACAGATAAGTTTATGCTTAACTCGGACAAAAGCTCTTCACATATTCAAGACTATGAATATAATTGTATATATATATATATATATATATTATTACTTTGAGAGTTACAAACGAGCACACAGTTCACCTGATGTTAAGTGATTCCTGCGGTGCATGACATCTACATTCAACCTTGACAAGGAATCATAATGCAGATGCGTCACCCTTGAGGACTGAGATGGAATGCCTCGTCACCAGTAATAAAGGTCTCCGGATCCCTTCACTCACTAGGAGAAACACAGCAGCGTTATGCTGCTATTTCACACCGGTATTCTAGCTCGTAGCGGTAGCTCTACTACTGTTAAATATATATATATATATATTTCATTATGTAATTGTGTGTAAAGTCTGTCCATGTGAAGAGAGAATTAATTTTATTACTATTATTAATATTATCAATTTCTCTGTTCAACAGACAACTGAATGTGGGCATCCAATCAATAACAACAAGGCAATTCCATTTCCTTTGTAGAGGATGGATGAGTATTTATGAGTTGCATTTTTCGCTTACTATAAGGTGAACCGTATGTTCGTCTGTCACTTATAGTTTCATAAAAAAAAACGTGGCTCACCTTGGTCACGTATCCAAACACGTTGGAGTAGAAAGCGAAGTAGTTCCTCGTGATATACAGGTGGCCGTGCAGCAGGAGGTCGCCGACTAGAGCGCATGAATAATCTGAAATTATTAATGCATCTAGAGAGAATTTCGTAAGTAAAAAAGTTCGACTTTTAAATGGATGAGTTAATAACATGTACTGTACTGTAATTAACTGTACGTAGGTAGAAAAGTGCCTGTAATTTTTATAAGGAGATTACATTTTAAAATATAGATGAGCTCAATTGAGTATAAAATTGACTTCTGAGCACGATAATTAACCAAGGAGATTAAGGTATATTGACTGTACTGTACCAAAATATTGGTATAAATATGATGTTTTCTTGGTTTTGAGAAAACGGCGATATCTTCCGGGAGAAAATAATTATACGCATTGTCATCTACACGGACATGATGGTGATCATTTCTTCCTGGTCCATTTATATCAGATGTCAGATGATATCAACTGGGCAGAATATATTATAGTTATTTATTTGCGCGTAATTAGAGAACGGAATTTTGAGCTTTTCGTATTCCGATCTATATATCATGAGAAAAGTTCCGAAGAGGTATCAGGAATACAACACACCCAGAACCGAAGTTCAACAATTTGTTATGCACAAATAGTTCCTCTGCGGGGAATCGAACCCAAAACCCACGTCGCAAATATCGGAATCTATTCGCCGCTATCAAAACCTTCTATAGAGGTCTCGACTGAGAGCCATAAGCGCTTGGTCACCTCTCAACCCGGTGAAACTGTAAAAGCCCTGGGGCTAACAGCGGCATTTTATTTAGCTTTCTCTCTTACAAAACCGTATAAAAATTATGTTTTTACTGCATTTATGAAATTAAAAGAATATTTAATGTAATTATTTATATATATATATATATATATATATATATTTAATAAAAAAAGTTACGTTACGTTCTAAGTCGCTCTAAAAAGCGACTGAGAAGTAAATCATCTTAAAACAACGGCTTTCTCTCAATCCACCCTTACAAAGTCTGTATATCGTTTATTTTAACTACGGCAATGGCCCTCTTATCAGTTTGGTCAAGCTCAGTAAACATATATACAGTGGTGGTCACATAATTAAAGACACCTATGTAGCTACATACAAGTTTATTGATAGTACTATCAATATTGAAGATAAGTATTAATTCTACTTAAAGTGGTATTAATCATTGCACTAACACTATATTATTTAAATGAAGACAATAAATATTTGTATATTAACCAATAGTTGAGACCTTATTCGTTTTGTAAATAAATCACAAATCAATTTTTCATATGCATGTTTCTGGTCACCTAATTAAAGACAGTTTAATGTTTCATGTTCTTATATTTCCATTTTCCTTTAAAGCAAAAATTACCTTATTGTTATCTCAATATTAATATCATTTTGATCATTTTCAATGAGCTACTATGGGAATAAAACAAAAGTTACGATTAATCTACAAGGAAGATCATTCAGAATTTTTAAGAGAAAATGCGAATCACTTTCGATGCTGTAAAGATACGAGTATGATAATGAATGCTATCAAGCATTTCAAAAAGTTTAATACAACAGAAAACGGTACCTACGAAACCGAGAACTAGAAAAACAACCCCACGTGAAGACTTAAGAATAATATTGTTAGTCAAAAAAGAATCGTTCGTAGGATCAAAGGTATTCGTTTGACAGTAATTGGTGTTGAAGGGTCGCGAAGTGTTTCAGGAAGAACAATTAGATGACGATTTTGTGAGGAAAACTTATTTGGAGGAATATCTCAAGGCGTCACTTTTAAGAAAAGCAAATATTAAAGCTTTTATAGTTTGCAATAAATTGTGAACATTTTTTTTTTTAAATTTATTTACACTAAGTATACAATCAGTCTATAGTCTACCTTATGTATTACACTGTTATTGTCATAGAAGTAAAGGTTAGAGAGGTCAAGATATTTTTTTTTAAATTTATTTACACTAACTATACAATCAGTCTATAGTCTACCTTATGTATTACACTGTTATTATCATAGAAGTAAAGGTTAGAGAGGTCAAGATATTTTTTTTTTAATTTATTTACTCTAAGTATACAATCAGTCTATAGTCTACCTGATGTATTACACTGTTATTGTCATAGAAGTAAAGGTCAAGATATTTTTTATTACAGTATGTTTACATTTGATTATAATATATGTGGCATTTTGTTCGATAACTTGTTGCCATTTGGTAGGTAGTGATATAATCTCATTGTTGTAGAAATTTTGGAGTTTCTGATCAAAAAACTGCGACAAGTAGTTTTGACAGTCCTCCCTTGATGTTAACCTAACACTACCTAAAGATTACTGAAGAGACCGAAACGGGTGAAAATCTGAAGGTGCAAGGTCAGAGCTATATGGTGGATGCATCGACTTAGCATTGACGTGACATTGACACTTCCCAAACCATGTTCTCTCAATATTTCCTGGTGGCTAAAGATGTGGGTTACCGTGACGAAAACCCAAACCCTTTCTGTTGATCACGTGTTGATCTGTGACCGGCGATTTTTTCTCTAGTTCGTGTTTAGGTCTCATCAGCTATTGGCAGTCTGAACCGATGGTTTTTCCATGCGGTAACAGCTCATAATGAACGATGACCTTCTAATCCCCCCATACACACGGCGTCACCTTATTGCGAGTTAATCTAGGTTTCGTTATAGTTTGAAGAGCTTGACTGCCCTTTAACCATGATCTTTTTCGCACGTTCTTGTTGTAGGAAATCCAATATTCATTATCAGTGATCAATCTTTTCAACTCAATCGATCAAATTTTTTCGCAGCTTGTTTTGCATTTCCCCTTTTTGGTAATAAAACTTAATTAAATAGTTAATGTATCGAATTTATTCGTTTGGTTCACTCATTATGACGGACAGAAAAACAATAGATAAATGGCGGAAACCTTTTTCCTTTTTATGTTTCTGTGTTTTAAAATGTCTATTTAATGTATGTATGTATCAAAACCAGCCAGATACAAACAGTACTACCAAAGAGATTTTGTAGCAAATTTTCACTTAGAAATACGAAAAAACTTTATCCCTGACCCATTATTAATAAAGTAGTAAAAAAATCTAAAATGAATTATAGTAAACTTCATTTTAATATTTATTACATTTATTTTTATTTATTTAGCAGTATTTTGATTAGTTAGCCATACCTTAGAATGAAACATAATTAAACCGAATAATAATGTAGAACGTCTCAACTTCATTAAAAATAATCCTAATATTTATCTCATAATGCCTACACAAATAATTTGAATATTATTACAAGTTCCTAATTAAATAATAAATTAATAATAAAACTAAGTAATCATCAATTAAACATCAGTTAAAGTAATATCCCTTGAGTGCCTTTATTTGTAACCGGTCGATTACATAAGATGACGTACGAGATTTCCATTACGCGTCATAAGTGTTGCAATCATAAACTTGTCGGCAGATTAAAAGATAAAACAACGGCTTCCTTTGATAAAAAAAAATGTTAGTAAGCCCATCCCTACCGTTTATTCCAATTATAGCAATGCAACTCTTATCAGGAAGGCCAAGTTCAGTAGAAAGGCTACGGCTGTAATTATAATGCTAGTAACAACTTAAAGTTTATCTTTTGTTTATATATATATATATATATATTCAATTATATACATATATATATATATATATATATATATATATATATATATATACATATATAAAACATCGGACGCATATCAACATAGTATTGAATCCAACTATGTGCAATACGCTACAAATTAAATTATATATATATATATATATAAGTCTGCATATGCATTTCGCACTAGCCCAATAATTATTCCAATTATTGGCAATTTAATTTGTACCGTATTGCACATTATTTTAACGGCCAAGTCCAATGTTCACATGAATTGTGTAATTACAATCTAATGCGATGAACATAATAAGATATAGGCGCCTGGATGACAGTACCTGGTGATGATAGCATGCGAATCATCACTAGATTTAGAAGCGTCAATAGCCAAATAGTTTAGGGTACGGTCTGCGAAACTTAAGGCCATAGGTTCTCGTATCTCCCATTCGAGTACTATATCTTTTAGCACAAGCATTTATAGCTTTATTGATGTGGTTAACTGGAATATTAGTTATGTCAACAGCACTTCTTAGTTTTTCGTTTCAGTTATAAATTACAATTAAAAACAAAACACTAACTTTTTATTTAATTGATTTAATCTTTGATTAATTGATAAATACTTAGCCTTAATAGTAACTATCATAACAAAATCATAAATCAAGTGCTGCAATATCGGTCGTTTATATTAGGCAGTTGGACATAAACAAGTTATATATATCAAAAATCACACACGCAGACAGGGACAGAAAATACGACCTAGGTCTCATCATCAAGTCATGCCTAAAGTGTGATTCAGGATTACCTTGTCAGGTCTATCTAATTTCACGTTTATATGTACGTGTAAGTTTATAAGTGTGAGTCCCGTGAGTACAGCTTCAGTGGCGTGGTTTAGAAACGCTTTTTTTCAGACTGTTGACCTCTGTTAGGCCGAGGGCTTTTACAGTTTCAACTGGTTGAGAAGTGACCGAGCGCTTATGGCGCTCAGTCGAGACCTTTTTATATGGGAAACCAACACAAGGGCTCCCGAGAGGTAGCCTCGGCTTGGACTATTACCCTGTTTCGCGAGAGCGTCTGACTCGAGGGTGTCCGAGAGGGCCTAGCCTCCGCCCGTCAGTTGCTTCTGACTAGCAATTATCTACATTAACATCACTATTATTATTATTGGCTATCTGTATCACCACTTGGGAATGCGTGGGCGTTGGAGATGAAGTGGCGAAAGAAACTCCAACAACGCTTCTATCTGTATGGACTGGAGGTAGAAACGCGAGTATATCAGGTTACTTACAGTTGAGTACGCGCTCGTCGGGCCCGACCTGCGGGAAGTGTCGCTGGAACTTCTTCTGGCGCGACTTGCTGGGCTGCTTGCCGTCTACACGGTCATCTTCGGCCACGGCGAGCGCCGTCACACGTACCGAGGGCGCAGAGCCAGAGAGCGGCTTCACCACATGCCTGCAACGCACCATTAACTAATCAAACCAGATCCTTTACAAACTAACTGTTCGCTATGTTTACATTTTAAAATAATATTGAAATAAATAAGAGCAAGAACTCATGGTAGACAATTTTTTATGTTATTAGACGGTAACAAACGGGCAAACGATTCTAATGACGGGGAGTAATTCTTGTAACTAATAGCACACGAATTCATAGCGATAAGGTAATAATATACAAATGCGTTATAAAACCCTGAAGACTAATACGGAACACCTGTTCAACAACAAGGTATGCTAGTATAATATGATGTTCCAATATAAAGCCAAGATGTAGATGCATGTTACCCCTGAAAACCAATATAGAACATCTCATTTCCTACAACTGCGTCTCTTTCTTTTCCTTCATCAACATTGGCATCACTAAAAGGTTAAATTTTGACTTCAAATATACTTTCTAATACGTTAGTAAAATAACACAGTGTGAGTTTCAGTCATTCTTAAGGAATGACATAAAGGTTAAATTTTAACTTCAAATATACTTTCTAATGAGTAAACTAAAGTTAAATATGATTCCTAAGTACTACGTTAGTAAAAAGACAGTGAGAATTTCAGCCATTTTTAGAGAATCACAAAAAGGTTAAATTTTGTATTCAAATAAACTTTCCAATAAGTAAAATAAACTAAAGTTAAATATGATTCCTCAGTAACTATGTTAGTAAAAAGTCACCGTGAGAATTTAAGCCACTCTTAATCTTCATACAGGCTAAGTGACAAAATCAGGTGAGAAATTCAGATAATGCCAAAGACTCGAATACATCATAAATTATCATCGAGGAAAGATCAAGAAAAAAATATTATTACGAAATTTATCTGGCCTACCTTTTAATTAGGCCTGATTTGAAACCGTTTTAAAAGATTAATTTAATCATTATCACACTCACTATTTCACAAGGTAGAGTCAGTTATAAACCAGCTCGACTGATGCAAGACCATCCGGAATTCCAGCGTATCATAGCAGTTTACTGTGTTTCGACCGGTAAAGTAAAGAAACCAAGGCACTCGTTACTGATGACAAGGCAGTACATGCTAATCCTCAGAAGTGACAATGAAATGAGCTGCATGCATCGCCATAAATTGAACTGTGTTCTCACCTTTCGTAATTCAATAAAAAATGTTTTTTTTTTAATTGTCATTGGGTATTTTTATATAACATGTGTTGTCAGCTAGAGCACCAAGTCCGTGTAGGTGTCCACACAGTAACAAACTATTTCTCGAAATACCCGCGAAATCGGAAAGTCCCAGTATACGCAAATAACACAGCACAATAA
Organism: Teinopalpus imperialis; assembly: GCA_029286865.1. Classification (NCBI taxonomy): domain Eukaryota; kingdom Metazoa; phylum Arthropoda; class Insecta; order Lepidoptera; family Papilionidae; genus Teinopalpus; species Teinopalpus imperialis. The sequence continues at coordinate 5,922,538 of JAGSMU010000021.1, forward strand.
GATAATAGAAATAAAATTCGTGGCCAAAACTCACACGTCAAACCTAGTCCTGTATCCTTGTCTTACTAATGTATGCAATTCAACTGCTATCCAATGGCTATCCAATGACAACTATATCTATATAAATATAGATATAGTTGTCATATATTAATATTGTTATACAAGCGATTTGACCTTAAGAGCTAAACTGCATAAAGTCGGAATATACCAATTCACCTGCAAAAACCTGTTGTACCCGCTTTCGAATATTTTGAACCGTATTAGGAATTATTTGTCTTATGTGTTTTAACGTGTATAGTTTATGCGATCTGCGTGATTTTAACTGTCTACTGCGAAGGTTAAATGCTTGATCTGAAAACAATAGCTTGAAGCGTCGATAGTCTAATAGTTTAAGGTACGGTCTGCAAAACTTAAGGCCGTAAGTTCGAATCCACCATTCGTCTATTGCCGTGAACCATCTCCTAGGACAAGCATTTTCAGCTTAGTTGTAGTGGTTAACTGGAATATTAGTAATGTTAATAGCATTGCTAATAGTCTTTTATAAAAAAAAAAAAGTATTTTTGTAACATAAATAGTAGCACATGATCTTAGTTTAGTATAGTGTGTTTACACAAATATGTCAATGTATAGACGGAACTAATATCGGATATCTCTAACCGACTACGACGAGTGAGTCTATATTTCGCAAACCCAACAGACTAATATACTCTGTTATAGTTGACAGAATCGGATGACAACCATAAGATGGCATCGAGGTCCAAATGGACCAGGAAATTACTTTATAAGAAAAGGACATTATTATTAATAACATATATTGCAAAAGTTAATCTGCTAATTATATGTTTACACAAAATTTTATACAACATTAATAAAGTTAAGCGAAAGATTTTCAAGGAGGCGACTTAAATCAACAAGCGAGAGTAATCATTCCATAGCAATCGAACGTCAGATACCTTGGACATTTATTCATTTTATTAATATTTTGTATGTATATATCTCTTAAACTATATTGCGTTAAATTTTTCTCGTATATTTTATATATATGTATTATATAGTATTATTTTTATATAACACGATAACCGAGTTCGTCTTTAACTGGTGGTTTAGATCGATTTCATGTATACGCCGTAGATGTTCCAAATTAACTAAAAAAAATAAACATAGTGAAGACATTCGCATAATAAATTAAACATACAAACAACAAACTCATAGAAATTCTCTTCAATATCTTAAACTTAAAAGTAAAAAAAAATTAACAATAACACAACTATTACTATTGAATAGTAAGATAACCGTCGTCAACTTTTCTGTATTTGTTTTTCTTATGGTGAGTGTACGGTATGTACAAGGTAACCCCGATTACTGATAACTATGAATACCTAAGCTGACATCAAATGCTTAGGATTTATGTATATAGAGTACAACTAGTAATTTGAAGGAATTAGATCAGTGCAATGTTCAGTTGTACTGTGGTTGATGTAGTACATATGTATACAATATGACCCCTAAGTAGGCACGACAAACTTAAGGAGAGGATAGTTAACACCAACTAGGCAAGAAACAAAAAAAATATGCGTGTACTAATATATAGTACAGTGGTAGAGCTACGCTGTAATTTGTTTCCAGCCGCAAAATTCTATCTCGGTTCTCAAGGGTGACAACGCATCTGCATTATGATTCCTTGTCAAGGATGAATGTAGTTGTCACTGGCCGCAGGAATCACTTACCATCAGGTGAACTGTGTGTTAGTTTGTTACTCTCAATGTAATAAATATATATATATATATATATATATATATCATCAGGCCCGACAAGGTTTAACCGTGTATGTATGCGTCTTTAATTTAAAATGTAATAACCAATTACATACGTGGCAATATTGAGTACTGTACACAGATAACTGGCCGTATATATTTCTTTTTTCGGCTTCTCCATTTATGCTGTAACTTTTGATAACAATAAGGAGATTTATTATTATTGTATTTAATTTTTGACAATTCATATTGCAACTGGGCCATATTTGTCTAATGGTGATATAATTCATGTCAGTTGATCAAACAATTAGAGGTCATTAAACCCAATTTCACGGTTCATAAAAAATATTTAATGTTTTCATATCACGAAGTAAATAATACTGAATTTAAGGCAATAAGTATTACGGTTGGTCACTAAATCTTCCACTTATTGGACATTTAAAAAACGGTTGATAATTAAGTCGTACGTATAGCTTATTTAGCGACACAATGGAACAAAACCTCGATAAACACAAGTTTGAAAGAGTACGTTATCATTAACACGCATCATGTTACATCGCGTTGTTTACGCTCTCATAACGTAGATTGATGGACTGTCACTTCGTAATTATTAGCACAAGCATTTATAAAACATATCTACTTACGCGGCACATTTTAAAGAAAAATGGACACAGTATGAAAAACATAATGATGCATCAATAGCCTAATAGTTTTGGGTACGGTCTACGAAACTTAAGGTCGTAGGTTCGAATCCGCCATTTGACTATTCCCGTGAATAATTTCTTAGCATAAGCATTTTCAACTTATACGGAATATTAGTAATTTTAATAGCATATAATACTGTCTTTAAAAAATCTGATCTTTTCACACTGTTTAGCACGTAAAAACAAAGCAAAATGTTTCAAATTATATTAAGATGAAAGTCGGTTGGCGAGAGATCCGGAGGCTGAGTGCCGCAAAACTTCCTATTCCTACGCGGCCGAGCATTGTCGTGGAGAAGTAGTGGGCCATGCCGAATAACGAGTGATGGATGGGCATATAATTTTAAATTTTTCATACACATGAGGTGTTGACAATGACAATGTATTGACAGTAATGAAATACCCCATTCACATTCAACCTAATTGTGATTAATATCTTCCGTAGATGAAGTGATGGCCTTGGAGTATGAGCACAAGACTCAGCCCTATCAAGCCACCGGGCACACCTTTTCCTGTTGTAGCAACGAACCCATTTTTCATCACAGGTAATAATCCGATCGAGAAATGGCTCTCGGGTTAATAACGTCGAGGATATGTTCAACCGATCCAACTTATTTCGCTCGGTTAGTTCGTACATACCACTTATCAATTTTTTGCTTTCATCACTTTGCCAATTTCAGAAAGTTGTCGCAATATCTCAACTAGGGATGTTACGGAGGTTCGATTCCGATTCCGAAAGGTCGAAAATTCCGATTGGTATTACACCTACGATTTCGACTTCGAACCGGTAATATTGAACCGGAGGTTTTAATCGGAGGTCGAAGCATGCATAAGGGGCGGCGAAAGCAGACCGTCGGCGCATTCAAACAGGTTTATAGTATAAACCGGGATTCCCCGTACGACATGTATAAACTTTATACATGTGGTACGGGGAATCCCGGTTGCGGGGAAGATTGTCGTATTATTTTATTTTGAACTGCTCCTAATACATTTCCTTTTTGACTCCGTTTTTGTTTCCGATTTTGGTTCTTATTACGGTTTTGGTTCCGATTCCGAATCAGATAAAAAAAAATAAAACTCCGATTCCGATAAAACCACCTCCCTAACATCCCTAATTTCAACGTTGTCAACTTCCATCCTGGTAGCAAGTTCCCTTGTAGATACAGTTGAATTCAAACCAATGCCTTCAGATAATCATTTTGCACAGTCGTTATGGGTCTTCCTCGCGGTTCATTTTGTAGTGAAAAATCAACACATCGATATTTTTCAAACCAATGCTGCACTTTTCGATCGTTAACAGTATTTTCACCAAACGCCTGGTTTATTTTGCGTGCAGCTTTCGCAACGTTATTATCAAGTTTATACTCATACAAAAAATTACACGAATATCGGTGGAATTCCAATAAGTACAAAATTCAAAACAAATAACAAAAGGTAACACTGGCGATGGACAGTGCCACTATGAAAACAGGAAGAGAAACGATTGCATGTAAAAAAAGTACAATCTTTAATATGCACCAACCTAATAATTAAATATGGTGTACCACAAGGAAGCATCACGGAACCGTTTGTGTTCCGTATCAACGTAAATGAGCTCACAAATGCCACAAACTATGAAACAATTATACTTGGTGACGATACAACATTTATAATTATAAGTTCAACCAAAATAACTATCAAAAATAAACTAAATATTACGTTTAAGGGAATAATTAAATATCAGAAGTAAGAAATATAAAATAAACAGGCAAAACCAAAATAGTTAAATTCAACAAATATAAACAAATACTGAATCCAATATACAATTTATATTAATAACAAATATAAGTTTGTTTTTATTTGTTATTAATATAAATTGTTAGTTGGTTAATTGTGTTTGATATAAATCAGAAAATCATAGATCGAAAATCAGAAAATCGAATTGTCTTTACATTAATTGAGCTGAGATTAATAATTTATTCTGAACCACTTATCTCCTATCATGGATAGTTTGCATCAGTTCTTAATTACGAAAATTAATTTTTCTTTAATTAATTTAATTATTTATGCGTTGCAATAACTACTCATGGAATATTTTCATGGAATTTGATTTTAAATAGATACAATAATCACAAATGATTTTGTATGACTAGTTTAGTTTGTTTAGTTATTTTTATTTTAAATATCAAAATGAATTTAGTTTTCGAATTACTTTTACAAATATTTGTCCCATTATACACTTCGTCGCATAATGTCGAATTTTAAGTTCACAGTGTATTTTCAGTGTACGTGTATGTGTGTGAAAGAGACAAAGTCACCTTAAAGGTGATTATTGATGAGACTCGCTCGACCATTTTTTCTGTCCATTTAAGACAAAACAATGATTCTACATGTTACGTCATGAGATGAATATTAACTATATTTTGTTTATTAAATGACTTTTACGTATATAGTAGTGTTTACATAGTACATAGTAGTGGTAGAGGTAATAGTAGGAGTAATAGTACAGAACTACTTCCATGTTCATAGCTTCAAAATGTTAAAGAGAAAGATATAAAGAATAGCTGCAATGCCAAAGCTGATATGACTAAAATAAAATATTATATATAATTGTTGACTGGTGATTAAACTTTATTATATTTTATGTTTAATTTATGGTGTCAAAGTAAAGACAATGCACATCAATCAAAATAGTAATATATCTTAAGTTGTACACACAGCTAAAGTTATAGTAGAAATTTAATTAAAAAAAAAGACTACATACTTTTTTAAAAAGGTCATAACCATTTTTGAAGATATATTGCAACACGAGCACCACCCTCAATAACCTTAGAAGTAGCGACTGATCAAAAATCACTGCGCTCCCAGGTTATATGCATTCGCGTTGATTTAATCCCGTCTCGGTCATCGGGAACATATGCCGTTACACTTATCCTTACCCACGGGATAAATCTCATTCATCGATGCGCGGTCCAAATACATTAAACATACAGACCATGAGCATCTACGCAAGTAATCGAATATTTACAAGGCATAGCCAGGAAAACAGTAAAACAGTTTTCAAGTTGAGATTTACATACTGACCAAAATGGAAACTAACTTCTTCTTCCATGGTAACTGGTAAAGTATTAGCCTGTGTAGGTATATACTCCATATATAATCAAACTATACTACGAGTGTATATTGACTTACTTCGCATATCTTTATGAACTTGGGGATGACGAAACGAAATGAAAATAACATCAACAACCTTCCCAAGAGGGATAATCATAGTATTCATTATGATTATCCCTATGTTCCACGATGCCCCGGTTACACGGGGAAGATTAAAAATTTTGATTCACATTCCCTATCACACTGAATCTCTAGTTGTTGACTCATACCCATAGGATGGTTTGAGGTGACAATATCGCATTCCCTAACACCGCTATCATATACCCTGTCGAGCAAAACTTTAAGACCGCACATAAATAACATAATTATCCATCAATTGTAATAAAATCACATAGGATAAATACAAGAAATGCACATCTGCATATTCTATTGTTAATATCGAATATTTAAAGAAGTCATTCTTCTGTTTACTTACAAGTTATTGGACAATAAACATCTATTGTTTTCAAACACCGACAAACGCTGCGGTAGAGCCAGGTGGTAGAGTCGTAATAATTTTTTTTATAATGTCCTCATTACTAATTACTTTGTTACGTATTGGCCAATAATTAGGATTATTTAGCTCCTGAAAACACGTGTTTCTGACTTATTATTACCCGAGATTACTTAGGTTTGTTCACAAACAATCTCAATTAGTCTAAACTTGTGGTTTCTACAGTGAAATGGGAAAAGCTTGCTAAGCTAAAATGCTTTATGCGAAATTTGGAATAATATATCACAAGACACCATTAACAAATTGATTGCCTGTATGCCGAGACTTGTGAAAAGAGTGACTTGTCAACAAAGATTCATATCTTGAATCTTTGTTGAGGATGCATGCATTGACACCCCTGCGAACTGAAATAGTATGTCTCGCTAGCAGTTACTGGATCTCTATCCGGAGATCTAAGTAAGGATCCCCTTACATTCACCATACGAGACATGATAGCGTTAAACAGTGGTAGCTGCAGTTTGTTTCTAGCTGCACTATGAATGGGTCAGCTCGACCGGGGTAGGACCACGCCCTCACAAAATGCCAGTGTAAAATAGCAGCATAACGCTGCTGTGTTTCATCTGGTGAGTGCAGGGATCCGGACACCTTTATTATTGGTGACGAGGCATTCCATCTCAGTCCTTAAGGGTAAAAACGCATCTGCATTATGATTCCTTGTCAAGGATGAATGTAGATGTCATGGGCCGCAGGAGTCACTTATCATCAGGTGAACTGTGTGCTCGTTTGTTACCCTCAATGTAATAAAAAAAAATTGAATTTAACCCTAGAATTCTGTGTGGTCTTTCCCTCGGTAGAGCGGACTCTTTCAAACTTCAGCGTGGCTCTATAAACTAATATCAACATGTTAATGTAAATTTTTAAGACGTTTATTATTGCTGATTGCATGCATTCATATTGCTGCATTCGTTGATTACTCTAATGCCTTCGATGGTTTTACACACATCCATTATTCCATCCCTTCTTAACCAGAACATAACACCCACTTATATACAATATATTTACCCATATTACAAATTATTTACAAAAACACTATAACACCATTAAATTACATAGCACTCACACCATCATTTCATATTCAAAAAGTGGTGCAATCTCCGAAACTGTTTACCGCCACTCTTAAGAAAGTTTTCTAGTAGTAGGCAGAGGTGTTTTCCTCAGGAAAACAAGGTGAAAAAAATTCGCTTTGCGGACATCTTCATCCTATTTTCCTCTTTAGCTCCACGCAAGTGGCAAATATTGCAGAAGAACTCATAAAATAACTAGAGGTGGGACTTCTGATAACTATTGAAAAGACCAAATTATTTACAAACCGCGTCAAGTGTAAAATATCTGTGCGGCTTACACAGATTATATGTTTATATGGCCTATTTGTCTCTTTCCCGGCCAGAAAAGACAAATATTTTGCAGGACTTAGGACAAAACACATGGCTGTTCCAGCTTTCGCTATTAGGCCCTGAAACACTTTCTAAAAGGGAGAATACCACCTAAACCACGGAAAGTTACGAACGTGTGGATTCTCCCTGTACTCACGTACGGCGTTCCACAGGGCCATGGAGCACAGTGTTCTTGGAATAAAAGTAACTGATTATAAAGGCGCCAAAAAATGGAACATAAAGAACTGTGCTCCCAAACTCAGATCACTGATTATAAAAGCTGCCAAGCAGAAGTGGGTTTAAACTGTGCATGTCTGCCGCAACTCAAATTGGAAGTTTTACGCCACCCGCCGTAATCACCAGACATTTCAGAATACCACTTGTTTCAAAGTTGGTACATAACCTGTGAGCACAATTTCACATCATATGAAGATACCAAAAATTGAATCGATTCGTGGATAGCCTCGAGAAATGACACGTTCTTCCGACGCGGTAAACGTATACTGCCAGAAAGAAGGGGAAAGTAGTGGCTAGCGATAGATAATATTTTTAATAAAACATAGGGTCGTTCTATCACAAGAAAAGCCCAATTATTGATAGAAAAAAAAACGGCGGATACTTTTTTGTACACCTCATACTTCGCCACAGACCGAGACGGAGATGGCGAGATGAGCTAGGGCTATTTAAAAAAATATGATTCAATGGGCTTTTGTCCAGCGTTGAGAAAATACTGGAAAATAGAATTATTGCTAAGTGAATTCTTACCCATCGCTTTCCGGTATCCCACGTAACTTGAAGGATCGCTCTGTGCTTGATTCATCGGAGTATTCGAACGAGGCGTTATCCACCATACTTGTGTGCACACTGTACCAAACACTTCTCAGTTTATGCCGCACACAGTTTTAAGGCGTTATAATACATTATAAATTCTGATCGCTTAACCCACTAGTGTACACAGCTGTCGTCTGACAATATACGTATAAACGTCACTCAATTACGTCACTAAAACGTCACTAAATAAGGATAGATATAGACCATGCCTTGTCAGAAAAAAGAGCACAGTTAAAATAAATTAAAGAATAGAACATAGTACAAGTTTATTTGACACATTGTTGTAAAATTAATTAAACAACATTACGTGATAGAGTCACGCCACGATATTAAACAATCAGTAGCAGGTATAGGTATGCTAAACTGAAACAAGACCACACTTTACGGAAAACCAGCGCAAAATAGCACTCTAAGTGTATTTCGTCTGGTAAAAAAAACCTTATAACTCCTCATCACTAATGGGGCAATCTAACTTAGTCGTCAGGGGTAACGATATCTGGACTATAATTCCGTACCGAGTATAAATGTGGGTGTCACAGGCCATAGAAAACACTATCAGATGGATAGTGTAGTTCACTGGTCCCCACATCTATCTTAAGAAAAAGATTTTTCAATCACATCAGAAAAAGTTTGAAGGACCTTTTCTGTCTAAAAAAATGCATAAAATATAAATTATTAATGTTCCTTAAAGGATTATTAAGATCATAATAATCTATTGTCTTTCTAATACGCAATTTCGTAATGTTAGAATCTGCATAGTTGCAGCTTAGAAATAACCTACATTTCAATAATGATTAAACTAAGGAATAAAACAAAAATAAATCGCAACTTAGATCGCACACATGAATGAAATCACGAAATCAAACAGCCGCGACCTTCCGCGCACATTGTACACTAATAACATACACTTGTTAAACCCGTATTTTAAACTAATATAAATTTAGGAAAAACACTGCTAACAGACGCGATGGAAACGTTCTAGGCGCTATTGTGAGAATAACTGTTGATAGAATCATAACGCCTATCGATTGTATATCGAATACGGATTAATTTATCGCGGCAACGATAAGATAGGGAATTGTAAGCCAAGCGGGACAGATTACACGCATTTGCCGTTTTCCTAACGATACATAACTAATTATTTACGAGAGACGCGTTTCGTGGACCTGCTCCAAAGACGGGTGCGACGACCTTGTAACGCTTTAACGCCGAAAGCAGTGCAAAGGAGACCGTTAGGAATATTCGCGGGCCGGTTCATTGCCGCTGGCGCAAAGGGGGCGGTGATGGAACGGCCGTACGACACAAATCATCCGAGTCTCCATTCAACAGTCTCGGTTCGCGCTGTATAGACGTGCCACGCCATTGCGATGCGAGAAAACACTGCCGTTGCACCGCACACGATGCAAATAGTGGTGCTTACGACGAAGTAAAGAATGATCGTTTATCAATACGCTGTACGGTCAGACAAAACATTTAGTTCGGGAAACAAACCAGTATTTTTGCGGTCAATGTGTCTTAAGTATGTGTAAGTACATAAATGTATAAGTTGGATGCGTGGACATAAACTTTAAATCTATCTAAAAGAACTACTGTCAAGGAAGTATACAAGTTGTATAATATAATTTATTTGAAAAATATTAACAACTAAAATGAAAATTATAGAAAAACTGAAATAAAAATATTATTTAGCATGAAAAATTTGTCTACCGGAAAGAGTAATATCCTAAAGTTAATATCTTAAAGTTTTAGAATGAAATTAGCCTATTCTTACCCTACTCGCGGGCCGTCTGCTCGCGAGTCTAAACCGACGAAGCTGTAGAGGCTGAAGAGCCAACAGCATTACACAGAATCGAAAAAAAAAAAAAAAAGCCTATTCTTTCCTGAGGGATATATATATAGGATGTTATTTACAAGATAGTTAGCAATTCTAATTTGCTGTCCATACACACACAATCCGCATGAATCGAGGGCGAGCTGGGATCGTAGACGTTATCTATATTAATTGAACAAATGGGCACAACTTGTTGCGTTTACATTCGTGACGCGCATTTACATCTAACTGACGTTACCACGGCAACGGTAAATACAACCCTTCTATACACGTACCATAGTTTAGTTGTTATTTACTAGCCTATTTTATGATTTTAGAGGGTGACAAGTGAAAAAAGTTTAACTGCAGTTTGTTTCTAGCTACAGAATGAATGGGTCAGCTCGACCAGAGTAGGATCACGTCCTCACACAATACCAGCGTAAAATAGCAGCATAATGGTGCTGTGATTCGTTTAGTGAGTGTAGGGTTCCAGAGACCTTTATTACTGGTGACGAGGCATACCGTTTCAGTCCTCAAGGGTGACAACGCTTTGTGATTCTTTGTCAAGGATGAATGTAGATGTCATAAATCGCAGGAATCAATCATCAACCATCAGGTGAACTGTGTGCTCGTTTGTTACTCACAATGTAATAAAAAAATACACTCACTTCACCCAATGACCACATGACATCCAAATGTATCCCAAATAAGGAAAGCTGATTGTTTGATGCTTGTCAACTCTGTGTCAAAGTATAATGCCTCATCACAAATAATAAAGTATCTTGATGTTCTACCAATCGGCACACACAATAAAGTATCTTGATGTTCTACCAATCGGCACACACAATAAAGTATCTTGATGTTCTACCAATCGGCACACACAATAAAGTATCTTGATGTTCTACCAATCGGCACACACAATAAAGTATCTTGATGTTCTACCAATCGGCACACACGCAAGCTAAGCTACTATCTTACGCTGATATTTCGTGAAAGCGTATTCCCTCCCGTTATACCCACCGAATCACCTTTTTTGGTTTGGTTCTACCACCTCAACCTGGCCTGGCGTAATGCCCAACGGTAAGAAGTTAATTAATACTTGTCCTTTGTTAAATAGGAAAAACACGATTTTTATGACACCATTTTACGCTGGTATTGTGTAAGCGTTTTCCTTTCCCGGGAGAGTCGATTTACCATGCTATAGCTAGTTTCTAACTGTAACGGGACTCTCTGACGTAAGCTGAAGTGTGTGAACTACCACTTCCACAGTTGAAATCTGCTTTCTGGACGAGTCACGGGTCTATGCGTGTGCAATATATAAAAATATATACTACTCGTAAAATATAATAATAAGTCACGACGACTTGTGTTTATGTTATAGTTTATTCTTCGGTTAAATGCGATAATTTAAATAGTAGAGTCACGCTGCAGTTGTAAACTAGGTTTAGCTGTAATAGGTCGCCACGACCGTGGTAGGGCAACGCTTACCGGAACACCAGCGTAAAATAAGTACTATAGCGCGCCTTTGTTTCGTCTGGTGAAAAAGAAACACGACGAGGCATTTACATCATTACATCTTAGTTCTCAGGGTTGGCAACACATCTGCATTATTGTCCTTGTGATACAGTATCGCTGAAGGAGTCACTAACCATCAGGTGAAATGTTTGAGTGTTAATACTAAGTTATACCAGTACCCATGACAAATAACAGAATCTACGCGTATCTTCTGATTTATTAATACATACAACACATCCAGACCCGAAAACCGACAATTTGTGATGCGTGAATATTCTTTCTCGGGTGGGAGTCGAACCCAGGACCCACAAGACAGCAGCCAAGTTACTCTAACCACTACACCATGCGGCACCTATGTATGGCCCGTGTACCTGACACTCGTGCCTCGGTGTTTGTGCAAATGTTTACGGCACTATAAAATATATTGCGCAGTTGATGTCATCAAGCAATAACCATTAGATATCGCCATGATCGAAATTGACCAGGAGTATATCAGCTTCATGAATTTTTAATAAATATCAACCTATTAGTTCCTTACATATGAAATTAGCGTTTTGACGAACCGGCCACTTTGATCTCAAATAATCTGACGTAAAATTCAAATGTATTTCAAATTTAGGCTTGTGTACTTTTGTGTCGAATTTAGCGATTAATTTGTTATCGCGCCATTTGTTTTTTGTTTGGCATCCTTGAAACAAAATGGAAAACTTGAAATATCGCGTAATTTAAGAATATTAGTTCCACCGTGGCACCATCGCTGCAGAAATAGCTCGAAGGATTCATGATGTGAATGGGGAAGCTACTGTAAAAGAGAGCACGGTACGTTTTGGTTCCTGCGGCACGCTTCATTGCGAGTGAAAAAAAAACTTTAATTCACTTGAAACAAATTGAAAAAGCAAAAAAGCACAAGAAATGGGTACCGCATGAATTGACTGAAGCACACCAACAAACACGCATCGATTTCTGGGTTACATTACTCGACCGTCACAATAACGAGGGAGTTTTGAATCGTATCGTAACGATATATTGTGATGAAAAATGGATACTGTACGACAATTGGCAACGCTCATTACAGTGGTTGCACCCAAGAGAACCGGCCAAACCCTGTCCCACGCGAAAGGTGACACAGAGAAATGTACTGGTAAGTGTTTGGTGGACCAGTGCTGGTGTCATACACCACAGCTTCCTAAGATCTGGCCAGACGATTACGGCAGATCTGTATTGTCAACAATTGCAAGCCATGAATGGAAAAGCTAGCCGTTAAACTTCCAAGCCCATTGCTCTAGCCCACTGCTGCTTCATAACAACGCTAGTTACCCCATACTTCACGACAGACGGTCGCTTAATCAGAGGGGTTCGATTGGAATACCTCCGACACCCATCATATTCCCCGACCTTGCTCCAACAGATTACCACTTTTTTCGGAATTTGGTCAATTTCTTGGAAGAAAAAAAATCAATTCTGATAAGGCAGTCCAAACCGCTTCCAACGATTTTATTGATTCTCGACAAATGTTTTCAGCAATTGAATCAATGCGTACCAATAAAATTGAGAAAATGCATTGATAATAATGGTACATACTTCGATTGATATAATTTCATAAAAACACGCTAATTTCATATGTAAGATTAACATGCAATAAAGTAATTATGTGACATTGTTACCTCAGTTGATCATATGACATTCTTTAGAAAGATTTCCATATCTGGAGAAGGGGCATCGGAATTATGAAACTAGACAGTCGGTTATCACATCGGAAAAAAATCCCAATGACAGGTTAAACAAGCTATTCTTTCGTCATGTCACAGGAATTTCAAGATCAAACATTATTATAACAGATACTCACAATACATGCGCGGTATTTGTTATTAATAATCCATTTGAAAACTAGTATTAGAGAGACAACTCAGCAGGCATTTAAGGAACAAATCTAATACGTTCATAATCAAACAGTTTATTTTTTATTTACTACCAAATCCTAAAGTAATGGGAAATGCGGTAAATAATATAGTGGGTTTTGACGGATGTTGAAATGGCCTTCTGGAGCATACCAAGCTTATCAATCCTCTGAAAATTGTGCCTTTTGGTGTTGCTTTAAATCCACCAATTAGTCTGGAAATCAAAGCAATTACGGCCCAAATCATACTAAAAAAAAATATTTATTATAAATTAAAAAAATCAAACCTTATTTATTGTCCCAAGTCGATGAAGTGAACTAAATCAAAATTGTTTTCGCAAAAATTATGTTTTCGGCAACGAGAACCTCTGAGACAATAGAAAATATAGAAACTATGAAGGCAAAATCTTTGTCAAGAGATAAACTTAACCACCAACTAAGAGTTAACCTTGTTTTATTGCAATGGAGTCAAGTCAAGATACCTGTTTCGATATCTGCGTTGTGTATATTGCCTATACAAATGTACTATACATAGAATATAAATACAATGTGGTTAAATATGGTACTTTTTGGGTATCAAATCACGTTCAACCACTCGGGTGGCAGGTGCTGTGTATTCGTATATATTTTTTAGATCATTAGATATTCTACACGACAAAGGCAAAACGCCTAATGCGCAATGAGAAGAATGATAATGATCTCTAAGGAAATATAAGGCATCAAGCATCCATATGCGTGCACATAGGAATTGCGCTTCCCTTCTGCTAAATCTAAAATTGAAATGTTATTAAATATATAAATATTTACTATGTCCTTTTTCATATTTAAGATTATAAAGTAACGACATTTTAATAATAGGAAAAAGTGGATGTAAACAGTAACAATGTTATCTGACAGTGATGAAGTAGTCAGTCAGTTAAATTTAAGACATGCGATTTACAATAAAGTCATTGGAATGTAAACACTCTAGTTTGTTTATCTCTGGGTTCATTTTAGTCTAGATATCCTGAATAAATGTCTTGGAAAACGAACACGGAGAGTCCGCTTGAGAATCTCGCAAAATTACTCTTGTCTTTACCTAGATTCTTTTAATATTTTCTAGCTTACTGCCAACCAAAGATGTTCGTCTCCTTTTCCCCTTAAAACTTTTGATTATTGTTAACGCATGTCCCCAGTAATTCTGGTCTCCCTCCAAAAAAGTGCTTTGTCTTAAAATCTCAGCATCGGCCCCTTCTATGGATATTAAAAAGACTATAAATCGAGAAGCAGTTGCATAATGATCTCGCATCAACTCAATTTTTACAGACAACGACGCCTAGTATGCCATTTTTTCTAAAAAAAAACCTTTGAGCTTTTTTTTAAGCCGAAGTTAGAGTGGGTATTTTGATATACCAAACTAATACGTACATAAATACCCACATTTTGATTTATTCATTTTTCTATGGATGGTTTAAAAACAATGGCCATCCAATTAAAAAACCCGGCTATGCCTTCTATATGTAGAGATATATATAGTAAGAAAACAAATCAACGCCTTTGCGTTCAAAGAATAGTGTATGGTTAACATAAACGCTTTCAAGAATGTAAACTATTTCTGTTTATTCTTGACGGTGCAACCAATACATTTCTCAAGTCAGCAGTTTTACCGCGAACGCGCTTCGATATTATAATTAAATTTAGTGTACATTTATATCGCCAAGGGGCCAACATAATAAATGTGCATTTGCTATGTAATGAATAAACACATAAAGGGAAATAGTTTCAATCTTGAAAGCGTCAGTCAGAGCGAGGAGTTTCTGGCTGCACTACGAATGGGTCGGCTGTCGGCTCGTTCAGAAGAAGGACAATAACACCCTCATAGAAGACCAGCGTGAAATAACAGCATATCACTGTTATGTTACCATCTAAGTCCTCGGGGTGATATCGTATGAGTATCACTGTTGAGAGGAGGAACTGTGAGAGGAACGTATTCCTTACTATCATAAAAAAAAATCAATTACTCCATTTTACAGTCCAATAAACTCAGTTTTATTTACGAGTTTTGACAATATATAATTTCATCTGCTCCGTATCATAATAAGTTAGGGGTGTCATTGATAACATTCTTGAATACCTCGTTGGGATAAAATATTTCAAAACGTCTTCAGACATTTGTTTATTTCTTTTCTATAGATCCGTGAACTGAGGGACAGATATTGTGCTCAAGTTTAATAACTTTCATCTGGAATAAGAATGTATGACAAAGCACTGATGAAACTTATATATATATATATATATATATATATATATATATATATATATATATATATATATATATATATATATATATATATATATATATATATATATATATATATAAAGATGCGAACACTGCGAATATTAAAACATCTATAACTATATATAAATAGTGGTAAGAAATTGCATATATTTCTTTTGACATATATTATTTTTTAATTAATAATAGCAAAAAAAATATGTTCTTTTTTATAAAATTATAATACATTAACTCTTTGACAATGATCATTGTGTACGTAATTAACTAATGATAATGTAACGACTGCAAAGGATTTGACATATCCTACATTTAATATCTTGTATAGTGGTAAATAAATTATTATATATACATATATATATATATATATATATATATATATATACTCATATATACTCATATACATGATAAATATAGTTTTACGATGTCGTACAAGGGTAAAAACTCAATCTCATGTCACTTCTCGGTACACTGTCAAAATTGGTGATATCAAAAAGAGACCATTCGAAAGTGTTTATTAACACTATTTAAATTTAAAAATGAGATTTGTGGTAAAGGGCAACATAGATACTGTAAAATTGAAACATTGTGTAATGTTGCAATATATCATTAATGTTAATAATAATAATCTTTAGTAGTAGTTTAGTACAAGTCTTAGACTTTACGTATTCGAGATAGTTCTTTGCTCGCGTAACGTGAAGTTAAGATAAGAGCGAGCGGTTAGACACTGAACTAGCACTCTTCAGTATAGCGTACCGAAGACCTATTACGGATAACAAGTTATTCAAGGATGACAACGCATCTGGAACCTTTTTCGGAGGACGGATGTAGGTTTTAAACACCTAATTCGGTCGCATTAATTCATCACAAAGGGCATTATTTATTCAGTATATATTTACATTGCATAGTACCTGATGTAACACTTATGTGATAAGATTGTGGAAAGTATCAAATTCGATATTGAAGATACAATATAATTGCAAACATGAATATATATATATATCAATTTACCAATACATATATTACTAATATTATATCTGTAGAAGAAATACATATTTATATATAGATATGTACCGCCGTGTGGATTAATCATTAGGGTAACTGGCTGGTGGCCGGGACCTGGGTTCTATTACCAGCCGAGGAACAATATGTTATTCGACTGTGGGTTTATCCATTCGAACTATCCTCCAATTTTATTGTTCACGCATCACATAGGACTAGGGAACAGTGGATACCTCCTATGTTTGAACGAATGCTTGAGGCACTATAACATATCCTTCGCGAGTTGATGCCGGTAATAACATGATATAGCCGTGGTCGAAATCAGATAGGAGAACACCATACCCATCTCAACTAATGTTTATATAATAATAACATATTATCGTCGTGGTCGAAATCTACCAGGAGGACATAAATACAGAATATACATAAATGCCAATTTGTTATTTAAAAGTAAACCTGACCTAGCTGGCCTGCACGCAGTTTTGCCTTAGCTAATAAAAAAAAGAATAAATTTCGAACACATTATCCACACGATGGTGAGATATGATGATGAAGATTAATAAACAACTACATAGTCAATGAACAACAAACATGAAATTTATAGCAGCGCTATAGCGCCGTGCTATGCTTCGTGTGAATTCTCATATTTAGTACAGCTACTTTACCCAATGACTCGACCTCGTTAATATTTATATATTTTTTGGTAATATGAACATTAGCTTACGAAAACATTTTGTGCATAACAGCAGCAAACAGGCGTCATAATCGTTTATAACTGACTATGATTTAAAAATAGGTTGGTCATCAAAAACTTACTATACAAGCGAATTATTGTATTATGCATAATAGGAATAGAGCGATTATTGAAAATAAATAAATTAAGGAAACTGCACGTTTTCTCTTGGTTAGTTTAGGGACTTTGATATCCCAGACCTTTACTCCGTGCATAGGAATAGGGAAAAGTTAGCCCCAGCCTGACGTACAAGGCCACTAAGAGGGGACTGTGGGTCCGTGGGCGCTCTGTTCGCCCAAACGCGAGGGTGGGGGCTCTGACCGCCGGCAACCCGAAGTGGTTGCAGAATTTAAATTTCCCGATAACAAAAAAAAACCAGAACCTTGCATGACCAGTTATTGGTAGTAAGGCTTTAATCTGAGTCCTCCAGGATGACATTCCATCTTGATTTTTTTTTGAAGATGAATGTGGACACCGATGAGCAGCAGTCGTGGCATACGTTCAGGTGAACTGTGTGCTTGTTTGTAACCCTTTGTCATAATAAAAATATAATGTAACGTCTTTTGAACGTAAAATAATGATTACATGTACAATGTATAATAATTGTTACTCCTTAATATATGTACGAGCGATATATTAATTAGTGCATATACACATAACACAGATGTGATAACAATTTTGATATTAAATTAAATCTAAACAACATCTTAACAGTGGTAGAGTTACGCTGCAGTTTGTTTCTGGCTGCAGAATGTATGAGTCAGCTCGACCGGGGAAGGTCACGCTCGCAGAAAATACCAGCTTGAATTAGCTCCATAATGCTGTTGTGTTTCGTCTAGTGAGGTGTAGGGATCCGGAAACCTTTATTACTGGTGACTAGGCATTACATCTCAGTCCTCGAGAGTGACAACGCATCGGCATTATGATTCCTTGTCAAGGATGAATGGAGATGTCATGGGCCGCAGGAATCACTTGACGTCAGGTGAACTGCGTACTCGTTTGTTACTTTGATTGTCATAAAAAAATCGATATAATACAACCAACCAACAAAATGTAATATATAACAATTTTATTACCTATGACCAACAAGCACACGGTTCACTTAATGATAAGTAATTCCTGTAACCCGCCATGGGTAACAGGAATTACTTATCTTAAGAAATTACTTACCTTTATGTTCGATATGGAATCATAATGCAGATGTGTTGTCACCCTGAGAAGTAAAATATAAACGCCAAGTTAGCAATAAGACCTCCGTTTTATTTCACTCTAACAAAACACATGCTCAGTTACTATTCTTTACATTATGTGCTCCTTCCCCGTATAGGAAGAGATACAATTAGTGTAGCTCTACCATAAAATTACCTCAATCCGCCATGTATGTAGTTTATAATCCTAATCACAGTCCGTACGTTCTGTTCCCCCATCCCCTCGTAATAGGGCGCCATTATAAATATATCCGTTTCACATCACAACAAACTGCCACGACATTGCCAACTACATATATACATCAGTGGATCGCATGAAAACACGTTTTGTCTACATCACAATATAATATCGACTGATTAGAGGCACAGCGACCAATCATATAATCGCAGATTAGCTATACGAAAAATAACGATTCGGTTTGCGAAAATAAAGATAATCGCTTTCGAATGAACAAAATTGTAAAAACAGTTCATAGTATCATTAAGGTTTTTGTGATTAAAACGATATTTTAAATATCGTTTCAATCACAAATACCTACGATACGATATTTTACGCGAAATTTCCTGCCACTCATAACTACCCTGTGGAATCAGCTGTCGCCAGCGGTATTTCCGTACCGACACGACTTAGGGACCTTCAAGAAAATGGCCTACACTTTTATGAAAGGCCGGCAGCGTATTTGCGACTTCTCCAGTGTTGCAATCTGAAGTGCTGATTTACCACGTGCTGTGCGGAGACGGAAAATATCGTGAAGAAACCTGCATGTCTAGGAAATAATAAAAAAAATCGAAAACACGTGAAGACCGGCAATCCGGAGTGGAGCTGCGTGGACTATACGTTTTTTTTTTAGTATGCTGTTGGGCCGGAGACCTATTCGTATATCACATATTGTTGGTATTCGAGTCTGGTTGTGTTATATGTATTTTCCATGTTCCTAATACTACATCTGATACCTCCAACGACCTTATTGTTCATGCATTACATCGGATTAGGGCAAGGTAAAAAGGAGTGAGTGACTTTGTGTTTACGCGAACCATACACTATAATATAACCATCAATATTAATTAATGTCTTCTGATAATAACCAGAAGATGTCGCTGTTATCGTAATCGACCTGGTGTTATCGCATCGAAGGACACCGCCTCCATAGAATATCTCATCATCAAGGTTAAATAAACCACAGGCGTCATTAAAGCCGTGCCTCATTTGAATACACAATTATCTTATATTCAAATGATTATCAGCTAACCCGTCCTAATTTTATCGCCAATCTAATAGATTCGAGTAACAACACATAAATAAAACCTAAATTTAACAGTAGCCAAACTGCACCACGTATCTAGTAGCAGCATAAATTAAAGTTTATTTATTATTCATTTTAATTACTTAAATATTACCTAACAGTTATTGAATAGTACATTAATCGCAGAAAAGACAAATTAAATGTTTTGGATTATGTAGTATCAGCTGGTCTAAATCAATATAATAATGTTTTAAATGACAATGGTCGTCTGTTAGATCTCGTCTACGCATCTAACCATATAGGTGTTAAACGTTCGTCTAACCCACTTACTCGAGAGGACATGCCTCATCATCCCGCCTTAGAACTCTCTTTATGCGACGTTCGTTTTACTTCACTTAAAGATCCACCAAAGAAAATTTTCAGTTTTAAGAAAGCTGACTATGACAAAATTCAAAATCAATTGTCACAAGTAGACTGGGAAGAGGCCCTACTACGCGATAATGTGGATGCTTCCGTGGATCAATTTTATATTATTCTTAACAATATTATTGAAACCTCCATACCTTACTTCTATAGTATACCAACTAGATATCCTCGATGGTTTTCTAAAAGTCTTATAAAAATAATTAAAGAGAAAAAGAAGTTTCACAGAAGATGGAAGAATTATAAAAATCAATTAGACTATGATACATTTTCATTGCTCCGGCGTAGGCAAAAAATAGAACAAGATATCTGCTGGGATAAATATATAAGCAAATGTGAAAAGTTTATAAAGATTAATCCTAAAATTATGTGGAATTTTGCACAAAATCTTAAGATGCGAAGTAGCATTCCCAATCAAATTCTAAAAGACCAAGATTTAATTATTAGTGGAAAAGGTATATGCGATACATTCCTTGAATATTTTCAATCAGTTTATAACTCATGTAACTCAGCACATTTGTTTGCCACCACTAATAAACCGAATTCGCATACCCTTTCATCTGTCCATATAACACCTGAGATTGTGTTTAAATATATCCTTCGAATAAATACCAACAAGGGCGCCGGTAGCGATAATATACCACCTTTATTTGTAAAAAATGTGCCAAAACACTAGCTTTTCCTCTGTCTTTAATATATAATAAATCTTTAAATGAGGGCGTTTTTCCTAAGAAATGGAAAGATGCTTACATAATACCAATCTACAAAAGTGGATCAAGGCAGTTGGCAGAAAATTATAGACCTGTCTCAATTCTGTCCACCTTTGGCAAACTTTTTGAAAGTCTCGTCTATGGAACCATTTATACTCACGTATCTTCATTTATTCCTAGTGAACAACATGGCTTTATGCGTCAAAGATCTACGGAGACAAATCTATGCACCCTAACGGATTTCATCTCCCGCAAAATGGATACTCGCGTTCAAATAGATGTGGTATATACAGATTTTTCCAAATGTTTCGACAGAATTGATCACAGCTTACTAGTTTCAAAGTTAGAAAATTTAGGGATACATGGAGATTTGCTGAGGTGGCTTAACTCTTACTTACGAAATAGGTCACAGTGGGTCAAAATCGGTGGTTACTGTTCGGACAAAGCTTCAATTCCATCGGGGGTTCCTCAAGGCTCTTTATTAGGTCCCCTGCTCTTTAACATTTATTTATATGACATTTCAAATTGCTTTCATCACTCTCGTTTTCTCATGTACGCTGATGACACTAAAATTTTTTATCCGATCCGTGATATCGAGGACTGTCGTAAATTGCAGGATGATCTTGACAGATTTTCAAGCTATTGCACAAAAAATTTACTCAATCTTAATGTCAAAAAATGTCAAATAATTACATTCAGTCGTCAAGTACATCCATTACAATATAAGTACATATTAAATAATTGTGTGGTAAGTCGTGTTATGAAAGTAAGGGATCTAGGTGTTTTGTTAGATTCAAAGTTAATATTTTCAGAACACTACAATTACATCTGTCATAAGGCTCTTAGAATGCTTGGTTTTATCAAGAGACTTTCAAAAGTATTCCGGAGTTCAAGTCCCCTACAGAGGTAGTAGGGGACTTGAACTTCACAGCATACAAGAAACATTAAACATAAATACAATTAACAAGGATATTTAGCCATCAAAGAAGTTACAACTATATACTTTTTTTTTTAAATGTATGTGCAACAGGAGTAACATACATTTTAATCTGTAGTGTAGTGTGGGAGTGTGCGTATGCGTGTCTGTGTTTTAGTGCATGTATCTTATTAAAGCGAATTCAGGAGTGCTTCAGAAACATTGTTTAGAAACTGATTTCGTTTAAGATGGAATATGTCAATATTTCCAAACATATCATTATAGACCTGCATACACCTATATAAGACTGAGCTCTGGGCATATTTCGTTTTTGTAAGAGGGACATCAAATAAATTTGTAGTTCGTAGGCGGCGTGTTGGGATACGAAGACGCAATTTTTCTATCAAAGTAGGACGTGGCCATTTAATACATTATATAATAACCGCATATCGGAAATAATTCGTCTATTAGATAAAGACAGAAGTTTATATTCCGTTAGTGAGATATTATAATCACGCAATTTAAGAACTTTAGAAATTTTACTTGGACGTTTTCAATGTTACGAGTGTGGGTAATGTAGGATGGGGACCAAACGGGTGAAGCGTACTCAAGTGTATTTCGGACATAAGCGAAATACAGAGGTAGAAGGTAACCACCGCTAATAATTATGTCGCTATTTCACGCTTGTATTCGTAAGGGGATGATCCGCCATCAAGCTAACCCATTCATGCTGCAGCTATAAAGCTGCATCGTAGCTATGCCATTGTAATATTTGTTTGGTTTTAATAAGGAGGTTATAACCTTTATCTTGACCAGTCGAAGTATAGATGTCAATGACCGCAATGGTTAGTGCTAACTCGTGTATCATTCCAGCTTTCTGATACAAAAAAACCTCATTATTACAAGAATAATAAGTTTAGTTGATTTCGATGATAGTCGAGGTGTAGTGATTTTAAAAGTATTCCGGCTACTCCATCTTCCGAAGAAACCAGGTCACTATATAGACTTGTTAAAAGTGGTATAGATAAACTTTTTTAACTTTTTTTTTATCACATTGAGAGTAACAAACGAGCACACAGTTCACCTGACGGCAAGTGATTCCTGCGGCCCACGACATCTACATTCATCCTTGACAAGGAATCATAATTCAATAATCATAAATTATGGTGCTATTTCACGTTGGTATTCTGTGGGAGTTATTTTCCATGTACAGAAAACCTTCGTTAAAAATTAAAAAAATAAAAAAACACGTAATAACATAACACAACGGGCGATCGCTTACGGAGCGCTATCACAAAAGTATCATCCAAAACACTATTCCTTTTTAAACTATCGCGTTTTGTGCACATTCCTATTAACTATATACTGGGTCTTTCGGCACGGTCGCAGACAAGGTCGCACGTACCGTGCTCATGCACGACACTGAAATGGAGGTCGCTGACGGGTGCAGGAGTCAAAAATTTAAATTCCCTCCTTTTTAAATGTTTTCTATTCGGGTTAAGCTGGCGGGACGAACAATAGATCGCCTTCGAAAAAGACATCGCAGGCGTTATCTTTATCGAAAGCGGCATCATGAATCTGTATAAATGGATGTATGAGCGGCAGTCTGTTGTCTGGGATGCAGAACTGTTGCCTCATTTGTAACGTTTAGTTTCACAAAATAAATCTATCACAGAATTCATCCGTTGCCACATGACAAATATGGTGCTATTGCGTCATGTTATCAAACATGGCGGATATGACCAAAAATGCAAAAAAAAAAGAAAGGAAATAAGACAAATGGTTTCGCATTGATTAAGTAACGCAATTTTTAAATGAGCAAGCAGAAAAATTATATTTCCGTATACATAATACACGTGCTATTATTGTCTTGACTTTTAGTAGTTAAAGATTTTGCTTTTCTTTTGTGTATTTATTATACACTAGGCCCTAAAATAGGTTAAGAGGCATTCTCCAAGGTTTTACTAGCTTCTTCTAACCATCTCCTACCACGAGCAATTAAGCTAAAATAAAATAAAATCAAAAGAAGCTTTATTCAAGTAGGTTTATTTATACAAAACACTTTTGAATCGTCAAGTTAGCTA
This sequence comes from Teinopalpus imperialis, assembly GCA_029286865.1. Lineage (NCBI taxonomy): Eukaryota > Metazoa > Arthropoda > Insecta > Lepidoptera > Papilionidae > Teinopalpus > Teinopalpus imperialis. Next base: position 5,946,657 of record JAGSMU010000021.1, read on the forward strand.
TTAAGACCACCGCTTCGGAAGGCAGCTGATAACGAGAGGAAACGGCAAGTAACTAGACTAGGTTTTCTTTTTTTTTTTTAAATAATAAGATACAAAATGTCTAAGGGTTGTTCAGTATTGAACCCAGAGCTCAAAGCTCAAATTCAATAATCACATTTGTTTAGTTGGTTTTTAACCAAAATTTTAAATCTCTTTAATAGCGAATTGATAATTATTTTCAGAATTTTATTAAATATGCGTATATAATATAGTAATGTTTCACTTTTATCATTATTTTTTTAAAAAGTGTGAAATAATAATTGATTTTAAATAAGATCAACAGTTTTAAAATTATATAAATACCATAGACACGAAACAAAGTACACAAACAAGGACTTTTAAACTGCGAGCTGGAGTGCTGTTTCACCAAGACAACGCACTGGCTCACAACGCCGCACTTGCGATGGTTGCCATTCAAGAAGCGGGATTTGAATTGCTCGAACATCCCTTCTATATGATCATCCGCCAGATCTAGCTCCCAGCGACTTCTCTTTGCTCGGCTCAAGGAACACCACCGAGGCAAGAAATTCGAAGATGATAGCGAAGCGATGGCCGCTAAGGCTTAGGCTGTTAAGGTTTAAGGTTGGAGGGTCTAGACAAAGATTCTTTTTCTAAGGGAATTCTAGATATAGAAAAAGTACTATTTAGAAAAATAAATATCTTTTATAATTATAATAATCATTATAATTACTTTTGCACCGTTTACCCCTTGTACACATTTTTAAAATCGATCATTCGACAATTTTAAATCGACAATTTATAAAATCGAGATAAATACATGCCTCGTGTTTAGTCAATACGTAACATTGTTCTATGAAGCATTTTACTTTTTTTTTACATATTATATGATATAACGAGGGTTAGCAAGGAGCACACAGTTTACCTAATGATTTGCAATAAATTTCCATCAGTTGAACTGTATGTTCGTTTGTTACCCTTAGTTTTTTAAAAACATATTTCTGAATTTATGCGTCGCGTCGACATGTTGTCGTGTGTGTCATTGTTTTAATTGGACTATTTAATTAATTTTTACATTTTTAATTTCAAGTGTTAAGATAATATATCAATGTACTTGGAGGTATAAAAAAATGCACCGATAATGATATTGAGCCAGTTTTTATGCTAATTTAAAGATTGAAAAGTACATTGTCGTCACCTTGGACGCCGCAAACGAGTAATTTGATTAAAGTTAGTTATCTTATACTTTATACCACTATACCTTACAGCTGGTTTTGAAATTGTGTAGTAATTCTAAGGATAATTTCACGGTGTATCATAATACTTACAAATATGGCATGCATAGATAAACAATCTATCAGACAAGTTTTTCTTAGACATTTTGAAATAGGTCCACGGTCTTGGAAGGGTAGTGACTGATTAATTATAGTATTGCATTTAAAGTTCACATAGCACAAAATTAATTTTACCAAATTTTGTACTTTTTTCTTAATAGATTCCATTGTTGATCTAAACCCATGTGTTTATGGAGATAAATGTATTATTATGAGAGGCATTCATTTTCATCCTCTACTGTAGTTGTAATAAGTATATGTATATATATAATATGTATGTATATATATATATATATATATATATATATATATCCTCACAATGCTGAGGCACGTAATAGCAATTCGTGTTAAAACACAAACGAAAGACTTCGTTCCTCAACGAATGCATTTTTTATTGTAATCACATTGAATAAGTAATAAATAAGATAATACATACATTATTCTCTTACCGTTTGCACGAACATAAACATCGCGTGGAATTTTCCAGTAATACAACTGGCTTATCAACTAGCTGTGGTAATAACAGGTCAGCTCGACAAGGGGAACACTACGCCTTCCGTATTACCAAAGTAAATTGGTCGTTTAATGATACTCCGTTTTGTCTGATGAAAGAAAGAAACTGAAGACTTTATTGCAGGTGATTGGCATTTAATCTGTCTTCTTGAGGAAATAATCATAAATAAAAAAATGGTCCTAAAGGTGCAATCCGCTTGTTAACCAAGCATGGTGAGTATGGTCCAGCATTTAATTTTTATTTTTTCTTTTTTATATATTTTTTTTTATATATTATTTTTTATATATTATTAGAGGTGACAAATAACCAGTAGTATCATAGTTCAAAGGTATAAATGATTCATGCGGCCCGTGACACTTACTTAGACTCCTGACTTAGAGCCCGTGACACTTACTTAGACTCTTGACTTAGAGCGATCCCGTGGATCTGCTATGAGCGGCGTAGATGGAAAATGGTAGGCTTTTAGACGGCGCGAGTCCGACATAACTCGGCCTCAGTCCCGCAAAGGCGGATATACATAAGACAAATCCCCAAGTTATAACAAAACTACAGATATTGTAATACGAATATAAACTAGAATCAGATAAAATTGAGTGTAAACGACGACACGATGGACTTTCTTCTAAAGAACTGACCAAGTACATACAATGTGATCATGGAATATTATTTCGTAATTTTTCTCTGGGACACTTTTAGAGGACAGCAACTTTCAAAAAATGTTAAATAAAATTAAACATCAAATAACGAATTACACATTTTCGAAATCATGCTTCGGGTTTTACATTGAATTTTTATTTTACCATTTTACCCCCAAAATAAAAAAGAATTAATCGATTTGTTGGCTATTGGCGGTAACCTCCTAGACTTTTCTGTATTTGGAAATGCTTATTATAACTTCTGAATTTCAATCACCTACGTGAAATTGCATCTACGAAAATATTAGGTCTGATGGTCTGAGAAAACGCCTGTGATGGAAACCGAATCTCTTTGTGTACCGCAAAAAATAAATTATGAGGCTGTATAGAAAGAGAAGAAGCATGTGTGAATGTATTGCATGGCACTTACTTGTCGTGCTTGGTGGCTCGCGAGTGTGGCTCTAGCTGCAAAGGCGTGGCGGGTGCGGAGCGTGGCGCCCCGCACCCGCCACCCGCCGCACCCCCACCCCCCGCCGCGAAGTTCCCTGTGGACCTGTAACAATGATTATGTGATATAGAATCATGGGTGACGACAAATTAAAACAAATAACACTTACAGTGGGAGAGCTAGACTGCAGTACTTGCAGAATTAATGGGCCAGCCCGACCGGGTTAGGACCACACCCTTACAGAATACCAGCGTAAAATAGCAGCATAATGCTGTTGTGTTTCGTCTGCTGAGTGTAGGGATCAAACTCTTTTACCTCTCTCTCTCTCTCGTGACAACGCATCTGCATTATGATTCCTGATGAAATAAATTAAACTAAATCGATCAAGTTGTTTAATATATATGGACTCTTTCCTGTAATAGGACCTTCCAAAAATGCATAGTTAATAAAATAAAATGATATATAAACATGTAAGAATGCAAAACCAACTTCATTTATAGTCAATTGAAAATTTGAATTTGAAAATAAATTTAAAATTTCGATTCTTAAATGTCTGTCTGTCTGACTTTGATGAAGTCTTGTCAAGGATGAATGTAGATGTCATGGACCGCAGGAATCACTTACCACCAGGTGCACTATGTGCTCGTTTGTTATTCTCAATGTGATGAAATAAAAAAGTTGGTTTGTTGGTTTATTTAAAAAAATATATTTATATTCATTTGTTACGATATTTCCTTATAGATAGTAGTCTTCAACGATGATTTTTTTTATATATATACACCCTTGGAGACATTCACGTTGAAACACGAACACATATAAATTATTTCAATCCATTGCTGTCCAGATTGATAAGGATAATGCAAATCGTTTCGACCCTATCCGAGGGATTTCCTAGACCAAATGATGGGACCCGAGCCCGCTGTGCATCGCGTTATTTTTACAGAAGCAGAGCCAAACTGCAGCTAGTTGCTGGAACATGAATACATTAGCTCGGACGGGAATAGACCAACCCCCTACTAACATGATATATCTGTAATGAATAATTAAAAAATAAATGAATAGTATTGTTAGGATCTAGAGACCAAATTACAGGTGCATCTTAAATCTTTGTTGGGGATGGATGGAATGATCAATCATCTATTATTTCATTTAATTTATCATTCATCACCTCTAATATTATAGAAAAAATGTAGACGTATTGTAGTACGAACTTCGGTTTTTAAATCAATTCTGGTTTTAATTTGTGTATTCGCTTATAGGCGCTTGACTTTACTTAAGTTATGTAATAAAATATAGTGATCCTACCCAAAAACAATATACAACACCAAAATATACTTCATAATATTTTTCAATGTAATTCCTTATTGAAGTCTTCAATCACGAATCACTTACTATCAAGTGAACAAATATATTGGCCATCCCTAATAATAATAACATATTAAAAATATATATGACAGAAATGAATTCGACGAAAATTAACTATAAGTAACTTAAATGCAATTTTGGACGATTGAATTTATAACATAAAATATATTAGTTAATTTTGGATCTTAACAAATATCACAGTAAATAACTAAATTAACGGAACTAAAATAACAGAAAACGTTAAAACATATTTTTAACACGTAGATGCGTCTTTCCGGCCCTAAGCAATCCCCGCCCTCGCTACTTTACCCAATCTCATATACAGATATTGCTACATCGCTCGTACGAACTTCGATGCAAATTTAATTTAGAAATGAAAGAATATCAGGGCGGCCAGGTAAGTTCGCGCGTATTGTAAGCTAGTATAAAAAATATATATACCCATCTCACTCTATTTCACGGTTAACTTCGTTGTGTGAACATCGCGTGACGGTGTGCAACATATTTAATTCTCATATTTTTTTCATAACACGCCAAAAGAAGTATAGCTTCAAAAACTGGTTATAACATTGAAGATTTAGATAAACGAGTTTTAAAAGACGAATAATTAATACGGAAAATTTTATGTTAATTAACGAAAATGTATATGTTATTCGTTATATTTTAATGTTTTATTATTCGTAACCCGATAAAGTTTCACAAGGCAAGTGTTTAAGTGGCCTCAATAATTAATTAATTAATGGACACTTTATTGCCGATAGGTACATGTTATTTTTATTCTTAAATATTTCCTCGTGTCATTTATAAGTAGATATACAATCTTTAACTTGATTGTATAGAAATTAATAATCATCTCGTATTATAACGAAACGTTTTGATGCTCACAAAAACTGAGTAACAAAACACTTGCTTGTTACAAAGGCTGGACACGAAACCGTAATATTTGAGTTAGTGCCAACAAATGTGGCGGTTGATACAATAAGAATCAAATTAAATCATATTCGCCCTTTCATACCAATAAATACACAAAATTTTATAAACAAATTATTGAACCTATAAAAACAGGAACAACCTTACCGGTCCGTATTCAGTCCGAGGTCCTTCTACGCATCGAATACGGACTGGCAAGGATTGAACTTGTGTATTTCATATAAAATCGACGAGGTTTTGTTGCCTTCAATATTTTGTTTGCCACGCTTTACAGTTGGATTAAGTGGTGTGAGACTACACTCACTCACCAAAACTACGAATTATAAAATGTAAAGATAAGAAAATCGTAAGGTTAAAAGTGGTAATGAACTACAGATATTTTCTTCGGTGTAGTTCACTTACATTTTAAACTATATAATAATAATAATTTAATCACTGTTGCACATTTAAATACAGTTGACAACATGTAACAGATGCTTTACAATGGAAGCTACACTATGTAGAGAATGTTTGCATTCTCTACAGCGTGTAGCTTTCAGTTTTCCAATTAATTATAAATAAAAATACAAGTGATATTTTTATCGAATATTGTGTTACATATCGAAACTAAAGCAAGAAAAAGAAATAAGAGGTTAATAAAAGGGTTATAATAATGTGTATATATTTATTGACTCACAAAGAACATGCATAAATATAAGAATAGAATAAGAAATAGTAAAATAAAAGGAATTGGACTGCAGCAATGCAAATTGGAAATTAATAGTTCCAGACATAAAATGAATTAGTAATGGCAGTAAAAAGGACTTTGAGAAACATTGTCAGAAGAAAAAAAGCACGTTTAAAAAAAAGGAAAAAAAACGCAGATGCTTGACAGAATAAGAAAGATTTGTTGGCCGAATTTTCTTTTACTGTTTGAAGTATATTAAGTCTTTACCTATGAAATTGCCGTTCTTGAGTATTGGCCATTTCAAACCAAAAAAAAGTTTTGATTGGCTGTGAATTCTAAATCCAAATTAGTTTGGTTTTAAAAACATGACATTCTTTTTACAAAGTCAGTCTTTTGTTTATTGATTAGCTTTGTTTGAACATTTTACGTTCTAATGGATACTTTAAAAAATAGTGTAATTATGGAATATGAGTTCAGTCGTAACATCAAAAACTCTTAAGGAGAGAACTTTACAAACGAACAACCCGTTATTGGTTTTCCCGGTTCCGCTCTGGAAATTTTGATTTGAAAAATGAACCTCGTGGTCGTCCGGACTCTTTGGCCAACAATGATGAATTAAAGGCGATTGTGGAAGCTGATGATACTCAATCTACAGCCGAGCTAGCACCAGCTTTTGATGTTAACTTCAAAATATACAATGGACCAACCATTTGCGACAAATTGGCAAGGTAAAAAAGCTTTATAGATGGGTGCCCCACGAACTTAACGATCGCCAGCGCAACGAACGCGTTGAGAACTACCTCGCGCTGCTCAACAGTCAAAGAAATGAAAGAAGTTTGAACCGAATTGTTACGTGCGACGAAAAGTGGATTGTATTTGACAATCAGCAAGTTGGTTAGATCCTGGTTCAGCACCAAAGCAATGCCCTAAACGAAAAATTACCTCTAGAAAGTTGATAGTATAGATATATATATATATATATATATATATAAATGTCATAAAATAATCTTACTGAATTATTATACAGGATATATTTGTCTACAATTGCCTCAGGCATGTTTGTCTACAAAATACTTAATCTATATATTACCTTTTTGTGCTTTTATACTGAAGGCCTGTGTAGTGAAGTATACGGAAACGAAATTATATGATATTTTACGAATTAAGCACGACCCACGCATCCAACGTTGGTCTCTGTAAATGAGTTAAGTACATACGCAAGAGCGGCGGAGTGTTAATTCACTGGAATTAATATCCATCTAAACCAATTGATGATTCTGAATAACACTCATGTTTAATGAAAGAGCAAAATTGTGCCAATTTTACGTAATAGATCTATTAATAGAATCTATAATATATGCCCATATTAGCGAACAGGAAGAAATGAATTAACAGAACGACAACATGGATATACGTACTAAGCAAGACATGTAAGACTAATTTAATTGCTTGTAGATACAATTATTAATGTCCTAGGAATTTCTAGGTATTTAATCATTTTTGAGAGCATTCAACAGAATAAACCATATAGTATATACAGTACTAGACACGTTGTCTGAATCAGGCTTTGACGGTGCTGTGCTCTTCGGAATTGGTAGAAATTAGTAATCTGATAGAACAGTCATATCCTGTGGTTGAATTGGATATCACGCCAACAGAGAATTATTAAGTTGAATCGGGTGTTCTACGTGGCTCATATATGAGCCCAATACTATTGTTAATATATTATTATATTGTTAACTGTTTTAATTTCTCCTTAAACTTTTTATTTGTGATGACTTAAAAACATTATGAATCAAATTCTAATAAAACAACCGGACTGATTTAGGGTCTTGGCTATTGTATTGGCAAAAAACACATTGTGACAAAAGTCACATACTTATTTGAACATTGGCAAGTCACTGCATTCCCTGCCTCCATCAGTCGTATCGGTCACGTGATCCACTGATACTAGAAGGTTTGGGAGCGAGAGAGTGGATCTACAGGAGTGCAACTGTTTTTGCACTATAATCTCATCACGCGCAAATGACCCTTGCGAAGGTAAATGGACTCCGAGACCAAAGTACTGCGGCGATGGAGTGTCGGTGGTGGGATTCTGGACTTCATGTATCCGGGTCTTAGTCGGCACGTAGGCGGTCAGACGCGAGTGGTCACTACTGGGACTCGACAGAAGCGGGAGGACAGGTTCGGCAGCACGTCTGATGGCAAAGCAGCCCTATTCAGGATCGCTCTGCTTTCACCAGCCCGGGGAAGGGCCTAGAAAAGGTGGCCTAAACATAGTCCGTCTCACCTCTTACCCATACGCCAAGCCGCGGGCGTGTGGTCATCGATCATACGCGGTCGAAATAAGAAACAGAAAGAAAAAGTCTAAAGATCTATGTATTGGAGCATGGAATGTATGAACTCTCTTGGATGCTGACATCGACCTATGTCCTGAGAGAAAGACCACTCTCATTGCTGGAGAGCTAGGTCGATACAATATTGACATTGCTGCAATTAGCGAGACTCATCTTAGGGATAGTGGACAGCTTTGTGAGCAACTAGGTGGCTATACCTGTTACTGGCATGGAAAACCTACCTGCGAAAGGGCTTCAAGTGGAGTTGGTTTTGCCATTACGAATAGACTAGCACGACCGCTACAAGAACTGCTCGTGGGAGTAAGTGATCGCCTAATGACACTTCGGCTTCAAATTTCATCGACGAAGTACCTCCATCTTGTCAGCGTATATGCTCCCGCATTACCCTCGTTGGATGAAGGCCAGTGTAGGTTTTATCAAGAACCCCGTCATGTCTTGGGAAAAATTCCCACCAGTGATAATGTACTACTGTTAGGAGACTTCAATGGCCGGGTAGGAGCAGAATTTAGGGGTTGGAAAGGTATCCTCGGTCGCACTGATGTTGGAAGTTGTAATGGTAATGGCATGGATTTTTTGACACTATGTGCAGAGCTCGACCTGTGAATTTCATCTGCGATGTCTACGCACAGTTCTGCGAATAAAGTGGCAGGATCGCATACCCAACACGGAGGTTCTTCGTCGCTGCAGATTTTGAAAATACCCGTCTCATTGACCTAGACGCAAAACGCCACGAACGGAAATCTCGCCCCCAAGCCCTCCTACAACTACACCTACAATAAAAACTGGTCAGCTATATTGTACCACTTGCGACCGGGTATTCAAGAGCAAGTTCGACTTCGCAAGCCATATCCGGGCTCATACCCGAAACTAGTTAGGGTCGCCGTCACCGGTCACGGTGTGAACAACTATATATATTATATTGATAGACAATCAAGCCAATAGTCTTCTAAAATGTCCGTTTTCTCATGAGCGATACGAAATATTTGAAAATACCTTGTTCAACACTGATGCTACATGACTCATCCAAAGCAACTTAGTGGCCCTCAAATGCGGTCGACGTTTTACGAGATATGCAAAAGTCGCCTGGAGAAGATAGATTATACGCACATAATAAAAAACTATAATAAAATTATAGCTTGACCTCGAGACGGTCACCTCAATCTAATGTTTTTAAGGAACGATGATTCAAATCGAACTTGGGCAAGATTTCCTACATCGCTTGATATCGACACTATATTTTAAATTTAGATTCTTGAATATAATTTTAATTTAATAGAATAATAATATTAAATAATTTAATTTAATAAAAAAAAATTAAATTGTACACAGCTATAAGTAACCAAGACATCCTCTTTGCTTACAAAACCTTTTCTCTTAATTTTTTGAAAGAATCAAAAATAACACTGTGCTAGGTCAGAGGAATACGGCGGATGAGGTAAAATAAAGTAACTCTTTTGAATTAAAATGATCGAGTATTTAGGTAGAAGTGTAGGAAACGGCGTTGTCGTTATACCAGAGAAGGTGCCGAATTAATAACTACGCAACTCCACCACCAACGTCCACTTGTAACACGAAACTGACAACACTTTTTGGCCACAAACTGTCACATACCATTCGGAGTTAACTGGGTTTCGATCCTCAAGCACCCAATAATCAATGAGGCCCGTCTTGTAGAAAAATGAGTTTTACAACCACTTGTAGAGTTAACTGGGTTTAGGTCCTCAAGCACCCCATAAGCAATAAGGCCCGTCTTGTAGAAAAATGAGTTTTTCAACCACTGGTATCTATATATGTACTTCGTGTACGCAGACATTTAGTTGGAGTCGGTTCATCTTTAAAGCACCATACCGACAATTTTTTTTTTCTATCTTTATAATAAGAAAACATTTTTCTCTTTTCCTCTTTTTTTAATTTTATTACAGTATATTCAAATACAAATTATCCATGTATAATCGATAATTATGATCGATTCACATTATCCAGCCCTCCGCACGTTTTAAAATTTTTATTGGCACAGTTACCACGAGCTTTATTTTATAAGCAATTTATATATTGTATTGTAAATGATCAAACATCAATAGGAAAGCAAGGTTTATCATTGCTGAGGACTAAGATGGAAATACTTAGATTTTAGATCTTTGGTTTGTTTTACTGAGTTTTTATTTTATAATCATAGAATCCTTTTTAGTGGGGCCGATGCTGTACAACTTATTCTTTACTAAAGAGTGAAACTGACATAATATTTGAATAGAAATGTTCAGAGTAATTTAAAAGCAGCAATTTAAGTAGCTCTAAATGGAATTCAAAATTAGAAACAACGTATTTGGGTTTAATATGTATCAAAATTTTAACAAAGCACACCGTCAGTTCAATTATTTTCGCTCGGTTTCTTTACAATCAGTGTCATTGTTTCAAACAGCAAGTTTTCTCATCTCGCGAGAAAAATGTTAATTAGTAACTTCACACCTCGTTTATGTAACACTTAAAAATGTAACGGTGCGTTAAAAATAAATGCTCAAACTCAACCGGTAATAACATTTATTGTAACTTTAATTACAATGGATTTTCCGGTATATGATCATTAGCATGGTCTGTAGACATATATGCATCAATTTATCAACTATCACTTTATAAGTGTTGTTACGAATATTTTCTTACTCATATACTTCTACGTTTTAGAAACCAAAAATGAACTAAAAAGCGATATTTAAAAGTTTTTAAAATCCTCGTTTTCAAGAACCGATCGAAACTCAACGGCAATAAACAACCGGCACTTCCTCTGGGGCCGTTAGGTGGTTTACGTCGTTCTATAATATTTTCTTTTTTTTTCTTATTACTGTTGAAAATGCTGTCATCATATTTATCACTATTACTATTAGCGTATCATAAATATATTACAAATTATTATGTAGTTTTTAAAACCAGAAGACATCCTAATTCATATTTCCTCTCTTTTTAGATGAGGACTTCCGCTGTTTATAATGATCTGCTGACAAACGAACAATGCTCTAACGACCTACTTATGCCAAGAATACATTTTAATTTCTAAAGCCAAAAAAAATTTTCTGGCTAGAGATGGAGGGACGAACCCGCATCCTCAGCTTGTGCGTGAATATCGCGATACCGTTCTCTTGAAAAGTGCCGTATCCAGTCGACTATCTAAATGTTGTGACGTACATTTGCGAATGAATTATTGATATATATGTAATGAGATTTTACTTTTAGATATCAAGCGTGCGGTTAAGATTCTATTCGTATAAGTCAAGAGTGTCGCAATAAACGATGGCAGCTGTGTGGGCAGCAACTTGTTTATGACGTGGTTTGACATTGCCAATGTAGGTTAGAAGGATAAATATCTTTTATTCGCTTAAACATTGTCGTACCAGTATATCCCCTTATCAAAACTGTCATAGGCAACTTTGAATTATATTACTATACATTACTTGCAAAATCTTTGAACGAGATAATATGAAAAATGTTTCACACCCGGTGGCCCATTAAAGACACTCAATGTTATGGTTTTTAAGTTCATCCCTAACAATTTTACAACTTGTATTAATTTAAGATCTATTATATATGTTAAATTAATCTATTATTTGACAAAAACTAATAACCAGCCCACTGAAAATTTTCATTAAAAAAATCTCAGTAGGTCCTGCTCGTAGCGCTTTTAACGGTTAGGTTTTGTTTTGTGATTATGTGAATAGATTTAATTATATTTTTTTCTATTTTTAAATTAGGAATTTTTACCAAGGTATATATACTAATCAACCAATCACTTTATCCACGACTTCTGCGTCAATTATAAGACTAGTAAAACGTCTCACTTAGAATCTTAGAAAATTATATAACCGCTCCCTCTATGTAGAATAGTTATTTCCGTTATCTTACGGTTAACCTGAAGACATTTAGTGGGAATCCGAATATTTTTTTATGTGATTATATTCACAAAGGTAAGTCAGTTAAGTAGATATAAACAAAACACTAGAAGAAATCAAGGTGTATTTTATCACCCGTTATGCCAAGTAATTTCTTGTAGAGTGTAGTCGATAATTAGAAGTTACCAAAGGAGGATCAACATCAAAATCTTCATCTAAAATAATAAGTCTTAATCAAACCTGCCTTCGAAATTCTGGCTCAAGTTCAATTGTTCGATTGTTTCATAACATTCAACGAATAGTACAGAATACTCAAATTTAATGAAACACGAGTAAATGTTTATAAAATCACGCAGTAGCAGCTCTTCATCGTTTCGTTCCACTATTAGTTCATGTAATTGCGCCCATCTGACACCATGTCAAGATTATTTTATGGAGCAATTTTTGGTGTTTTCATATGCCCGTTTATCGAAGCCGTGAGTACTCCTCCAACATTAAAATTTTGCAAAATTTATTATTATATATCACAAAGCAAGTTCCATTCCAGAGGCCCATGGACAATCCATCTCTTCCAGCATTCGACTATTCTGATGCAATGTCGGAAGCGAAAGCTTACGACCTTCCATATGAAACAAATTTGAAGATCTATAAAAGCCAAGAAAGTGACGAGAACTCAAACGAAATCGACAAAAGAATCGGAGAAAATATTAAAAAGGTACAAAGGATTTGGGGAAACTTATAAACGTAAATGTACTTTAACCAGTGAGTTTTTTTAAATTGTATTTTACAGCCGTGTGCAATTGTGGTGCTCTCTAACGTACAAAATCCAAATATGCATTCCCTACTGCGAAAGTACAGATACGATGCACGGGGTGAGTTAATTTATGTTACTTTTTATGAAACATTAACAGTTGTAGGGCTGCGCTGCAGTTTTTCTGTAGCTGCACAATGAATGTCAGCTACACCAGGGTAGGACCACGTCCACACAGAATATCAGCGTAAAATAGCAGAATAATGCTGCTATATTTCGTCTGGTGAGTGTAGGGATCTGGAGACCTTTATATCAGTCCTCAAGAATGACAACGCATCTGCATTATGATTCCTTGTCAAGGATGAATGTAGATGTCATGGGCTACAGGAACCACTTACCATCAGGTGAACTGTGTGCTCGTTTGTTACTCTTAATGTAATATAAAAAAAGACCAAAAAAGTAAAAGTGACGACAGGCTGCAACCTACCTCCATCCACTAGATCCAACCTCAATAAAGGTCCAAGTTGCACAAGCGTTGTCAACACTAAGAATCAGTCCGAGATCTTAGAATGGAATGTCTAGTTAACAGTATTTGGATCCCCGTTTCCCTGCACTCACCGTACGAAACAGCATTATAATGCTATTTCACGCTGAGACTCCGTGAGGACGTAATGCTTCCTTGGTCGCACCCACCCATTAATGTTAGAGTTGTGAGATTTTTTATATGTTCTTCTTCTACAAGTGCTTTTATACCGCAACGTTGCTAACAAGACATTATTCTTATTTAGGTATCCTCATTCCAAGCAGTGTGAAATACTTCGTCAAGCTACCAAACGGTGTGCCTTCGTCTACAGTTTTGGTGCCGCTCCATGACAGAGCCTTTTCACCTTTGGGTGGTTTTGTAAGGTAAATCTTAACGTGTGTCATGCGACTGAAGTCTTACTCTCAAATCGATCATGAAGCCACCTCCCTAATGTGGCGTACGTCGTTTATGATCGATTTGAGACATTATATATCGAATTTTATCCGTTTTATCAATTACATTAACTTTTAGTTTGTTTATCAAACGTTCTCAGTCTCCAGCATTTCGTAATGGAAAAAACTGTTCAAATAAACACCCAAACCGGTGATGGATGCTGGTGTAAGCTGGGTTCACCAAGTTTTCTAGGATTTTTCAATCTGTCTTTGCTTACGGGGTGGCGACTAAGGCACCCCGTAAATAAAACTAAATTCTTCGATAAAGATGAAAATATTTCTTGAGTTCCATTTGGAAGAAGATCAGAACGACCAAAATTGAGTATCCGATAGTGGCATAATATAAGTTCATATTTACGATTTATCATTAACACGTTGTACTTTGCACGTTGCCCATGCACGTTAAAATAGATAAGCGAAATCAACTCGTCTGAAAATGTATTTATTGTAAAAATAGAATAGAATAAAAAAATCTTTCTGCAACAAAGTGAATTATCAGGCAAAGATGACCAACTTACCTCTATTGCATTAAATATGGTATATAGGCTTAGAAGCTGACAAGAATCATTGCTTCTGACAATTAAAAATACATACCTAAACGCACATTTTATTATAATCGAAGCACATTTGAAGTTATACATCCAAAGAAAAATGATATATAATTTTTGATACTAGCAAATAAATGGCACTCTTTAGTATTACGAGTCTATTATCTTATAAAATAAATAACTATTTGCTTTGTCGACAGGTATTACAAAGAAGTGCCGCCAATACCTCAATCTTGGTAAAATGGTCTACATTTCGGAGATTCATCTGGTTTTACCAATTTATTAATTATTTTACATATATCCTATAAAAAACATAATCACAATCCATATGTAGACAAAATATAACATTACCTAAGCGTTTATAGCTTTTTTGTTAAATACTACTGTTACAAAAATAAATGCAGCATTATACGTATCTTTTACTGACACGAGTATATTCATTGAAATAGATATATTTGCCAGATGGCCTAGCCAAAAACCCTTTGAGGTGAAAGGCGTAGTTAGTCCGTCAGTCTGAAGCAAATAACTGATTCATAAAGTACTGTGCCAGGTACAAAAATAATATAACCAACAGATGTTCTCTCACATGGATAAATGGCGACATTTAGCGAAGCAGTTGTAAAGTTCGTATGGGAACTGGACAACATGGAGACTTGAAATCAACGACTAATAATATTATTGACTTTATTGTTCGATTTTGCAATATTATTCTCTACATCCTTGTTCCCAAAGTGGCTCATGTGGCCCCAGGGGCCCACGGAGACACGACGGGGGTTTACGTTGGCGTGACAAGAAATGGGGATTCAAATTCGTAACCGGAGGTCCACGAAAATTTATTTGCTTTTATGTTGGCTTGACTTCACCTATCAATGTAGGCAGATAATATTTTAAGAAGCCCAGCGACTGTTACTTGTAAAAACTTGCATCAATCAATTAATTAATTAATCAATCATTTTTTTTTTTCTAAAACTATAATTTCATGGTTGGAACTCCACGCAAATTTCCATAGTAAGATCTAAACTTCACATTTTTTGTCGAGTTTTGGGAATATGGAAGAAATGTAGCTGCAGGGATTCCACCAAAACCGGATGGATTAAGATTGTTTTTATGCTCTGTAGATGACGCAAATTAAATAAATAAAAAAAGAAGTGTAAGTTACTACGGCCACTTCTACATCCGTCCTCAACATGATACACCACCGGGGACTGAGATAGAATGCCTCGGTAATTGAGTCCCCGGATCAGTTATATATGTATTTAGGAATAACAGTACAGTTATTATCCTATTTCAAGCTTGTATTCTGCGGAGAGTGTTTTTCCCGCCGAGCCGAACTATTCATGATTCAGCACGAAACTAACTGCAGTGTGACACTATCACTGGCACTGTCGTCCTAGTCGGTTATGACCAAGGCCGTAGATATCTTATACCAGTTGACATCCAGTGCGCAAGATACATTATAGTGCCTAGTACAGTAACGAAACTTAAGGTCGTATTTTCTAATCCGCCATTACACTATTGTCGTGAACCGTATCCTAAGGTAAGCATTTTCAGCTCAGTTGGAATGGTTATACCGGAATATTAGTAATTTAAATAGCATTACTAATATTGTATTATAAAAAAAAACTTTTACGCAAATTACGTAGACCACTCATTCGTTGTCCTCTTCCTAAGTCCAATATAATTCATACGGAGTAAGATATTGGACGTAGGTCAAACGCATAAACAAAAATATAACACACCCAGACCCGAAGACCAAAACTTTGTGATGCACAAATATTATTGGTATTCTATGTTGAGCCAACCCATTCATGTAGGAGCTAACAGAAACTCGAGTTCACTTAACGACTGTTGAAGGTCAAAGGTTGTTGTTTACCCTGGATTACTTGGTCGCATTTACCGTCTTTTATCGATATCAGCAACCAAAAGAAACTTTGCATACAATATGATACAGCATATAGTACAGATATGGAAAATAATTAATAACCTTCACTTAAGGATAGCCCCCACAATGACAATAAACCGTTTAAAGTTTATGGCAATAAAATTGCGATGTTTTGTAGTTTCGTAAAAGCTAGAGTAACAATCAAAACCACATTACACAGACTCTAGTTTTACTGTGTTGCTGTGTTACCCATTAATAAAGGTCTCGGATGAGTGACCTAAGCGCTCGGCCCCCTTTAAACCCGGTGAAGCTGTAAAAGCCCTCGAGCTAACAGTGGCCATCAGCCATAAAAAAACGAGTTAAATTAATTAGGACTAACAGTAGAGAACAGAGCAACATGAGCTTGCGAAGAACCAGATGATTAAATAAAAGTTTTACGAATTCTGGAACCCACAAATCGTTGCGATTTATATCCAATAAAAAAGTTGGATACTAAACAGGCTATCGCGTTTGCCGAACCCATACAATAACAAACATCCAATTATATCCATTGACATTGTTGAAGATTTTTTTTTAATTCTATAAAATATATATTTAAATATTATATCTAAAATATTTCTAATAGTATCTATCATAAGTATTAATTATGAAATTAAGCATAAACTTAATAAGAATCACCTGATCCGACCAAGACGGGTTTTTGTAGATATTAAAATGTTTAAAGATAAAGACTTTGGTGGGATATATTCATGCCGAACATACAAATGGTATAAACCCGATAACCATGACTCAAACAATATGAATACGACTCAAACAAAAGTCCAACGGACGTTATATGTGCGAATAGTTTGGAATTCAAATCCGTTCTGCCGTTTTTGCCTAATTGAGTAACATCCAAACAATCGCATTCGTATTGATAATATAGGATGACATAAGATAAATTCATGAATATATGTTATTTATATTAAAATGAAATCAATGCCATTGTGAATGTTAGAAATAATTAACAAAGATAAAACTAGTGTATGTCGCAATTTACCAAATTCATACATACTAAATTTTACGAACATTATTGATCAAACGGAGCACAGAAGATTACACTCATAGATAATGAATAGATGCGTTATCAATATCATTCGTGATGCCTAGCATGTAATTCCAATCGTCCCTCATCCCAAGCAGTAAAATACATAAATAAATTTTACTCAAATCTTATACCAAATAATGTTATATTGCCGTTGTTAGAGTTTTTTTATTATATATGTTTGTAATTACATTGAGAGTAATATCAAACGAGCACATATTTCACCTGATGGTAAGTGATTCTTGTGGCGCATGCCATCTACATTCATCCTTGACAAGGAATCATAGTGCGTTTGCGTTGTCACCCTAAAGTATAAGTAATAACGGCCTCTGGATCCCTACACTCACCAAACGAAACAGCAGCATTATGCGGCTATCTTACGTTGGTATTATGTAAGGTCGTCTCCTTCCCCGTCGAGCTGACCAATTCATTCTGCAGCGCAGTTCTACCACCGACAAATGAACGCGGCATTCTACTCCTGTCCACATGCACGAGCTTTTTGGCGATGATCTTGAATCTTTTTTGAGGATATATATACAGGTGAACTGTGTGCTCGTTTGTCACCGTAGTTATATAAACAAACACAAATAACCCTTACCATGCTCAACAATGACTTAACCACTATTGAATGTAACAAAAAGTTTACATTCTATGTATAGACGTATTCGTATACAATGAAAGCATCTAAGATAAGTCGAAGCAAACAACTAAACTTGGACTCCGGCCAACTTCCATACACGCTCCAGTTCAAATTCAATACGGGAAACAAGAGCAAACATTAACAGGCTGGTTTAGCGAGTGCACGCAATTTCCCAAGCGATATTATTTTGGGTGTATCTTTACTTCGGCAAGATTAATTTAGAGTTAAATGGAAAAAGAGCAATGGCCTTGCCAGTCGATGAGTTTGTTAAAAATAGTTGCACACACACAAATGTGTATGTGTCACGTCTTACGAGACTCCAATAACAGTAGCTATAAGAAAAAATTAGCCGACTGAAATGTGCATATAAATGAATGTATACACATAAAAAACGTACGTAATGTGAACTTATATTTCAATAATATTTCAATAAGTGGAAATGTACGTGTTTTTTGGATTAATATGTCATATTATTGGAAATGCTTAATACCGCTTACCCCTTTAATGATAGGTTATATGAGCATTATATGCGCATCTAAAAAAACGTAACAAGTTTTATCAAACTCGATAGTGAAGATATGAGACATTAAGTGGACCCAGAAAGAATATGTATGTACTCATAGTGATGAGAAATGTTTAATATAATTTCTTACATTAACCCAAATCCTCGACATTGAATGAAAATAGTTTTGTTGATTTCATAGCGTTTATTATATATATAAGACCTCAAGACACTTTCAAAGGATCTCACTCCTAGTGTGTAGACGGGACTAAAAATAAACAATTAAAAAAGCTGACAGTAGTTCGAAATAAATATGACATCGAAACATCAAACACATCAGTGATTCCCCGTGACCATAAAGCTGTGCGACCATAGTGCTGCAACGGACTCAAAACGTCAGGATAAAAAAAATTAAAAGATATGCGGTAAAATTTGTAAAAAACTACCAACAGTAAAATTTTTATAGGTAACTAGCACAAGGGTATACAGAGAATGCACGCCTTTTTTGTTTTAGGTTGCTCTGCTCTGTTAACCTGATCGAGCTCGAGCTGAGGTAGCTGAGCTCCTTTAGTTGTGGGTAACCATCACAAGGGTTCTCGAGATGGAGCCTAGGCCTGCACGTGAATGTAACTGACTCGAGGGCGCCCGAGAAAGCCGAACCTCGGCCCGGTAAGTTATTTCTGATGGGTCACTTACTACCAGTAAGGTATGACCACTTCGGAATACGTTTGCGCTGGAGAGTTAGTAAGTGGCGCGTTAATCTCCAGGGACACTTCTATTAATTAGGGATAAACAGGCTGATGTAATGTACGGTGAAGGCCCCGCCGATGTTATACTAGTATTATGACCGAAAAAATGCTGTCTGATTGGCCGTTGATATTACAAAACTACGGACGTGCGGCGTGAGATGTAACACAGATTCGATACATTTTGTAAAATAAAAATTTTAAGTCTATAATTTTAACTTCACTTACATCAAAATGTCCGTAATGAAATCGTGCAACAATAAATAGTATATATACAATAATTTACAACCACTAATCCTATGAAACAAGAAAGCTGGTCATTGTAGCACACAGACTCGGCTCCGGACATGTTTTATGCCAAAAATTTATCTTTATGATGAAGAAAAGGTCATTTAATTGTGTAGATTGTGGAGGTATTGAGGATTTGTACCATCTTCTGATGCAGTGTGTTATGGTAAGTCTTATAGGGTCCCTAAATCTGAATGAACTAGATGTTGGCCTTGTTTAACGACATATTATGCTAAACAGTAAACAGGTAAAGAGTTTATTCTAATTTATGGCCCAATCTTAACTGATTTAGTTTAAGATTAAGGTATGATAGAACTGACATGAGCATTGTGCCTAAAACTCCTTTATAAATAAAAAAAAAATGTTATCCAAAAAAATAGTAATTGCCTCTTGTATCACAGTATCAACTGCCCCGCACGACTTCAATGAAGCCGGTTATTTGATTTAACGCTGTCACATTGAGTGGAACATAATTTCCAGTCACACAATGTTATAATTTTAAGGAATATAGTTTTAGTACTGCAACGTTACAACTTATTGTAATATTGCAGATCAGTTCATCGATATCGGACATTGCTAATAAAGAAGGTAGATTTTTAAAATTACCTTTCAACTTGTTTATAGATACAAAAGACGGGTCCTACAGAGGATGATAACGCCGTCTAAATACTAACGTTAAATAGCAACATAATAGTTTTAGGTTTCTTTTGGTGATTATAGAGAGAGGTTAACTGTGGGCTCGTTACTCACCCTAAAATTTCTTTATACCTTCGCCTTCTATACCAAAGTTTCATATCATAATGTTTATCATTTAATGTCGAAACTGTATATCTTATAAAACGGCACAGCGCAATAATTTTATGATAGATGAGTATTGGTTTTACGAGCGAATGACTATTTATTCCTGTAAACCACCATCGTAAAATTTTAACAAAATATAAGATTTTTATTTCATAACAATATATGATATTTATATAATATCGATACGTATAAATTGAGAAACAATGTCGGCTCAAAATACCACCAACGACTTAATAGGGGCATCCGGCTATTATGAATGGCTGTCAATGATGTCATCATAGGCCAATAAGAGAATACGGAATCGAATGAAATAATCTTAATTTATTCCCGCAGGTTTTCATGATAATACTAACGGTAATATCAATATGGAAGTAATAACAAATTGAATGAAGAAATTGATATTTAAATGAATAGAGATGAAAACAATCATAAATAGTACACAAAAGCATTCCACTGTAAGTATTAACATGCCATCATCATTACACATTTATAATAGGAATAATGATGATTATTTCCGCCTAGTCAATTTCAACTCTGGCAAAGATGTTCTTTCGATAAAAAATCTAAACCTGACCACACGTCAGCTTCTCTTTCACAGATAATTAAGGATATAAAAAATTATAGTGTCATTAGTATTAGTGCAAACTCGTATTCAACATCGACAATTACGCCAATAATTACTTAGGCAAAGACCATAATAGACAACCTTGTTATTAGAACCTAGAAAAAAAAATCGGTCATAGCCCGTTTTTTTTTCGGGCTGATGGCCACTAGCTAGCTAGTTAGCACGAGGGCTTTTACAGTTTCTCCGGGTAGAAAGGTGACCAAGCGCTTATGACACATACTCGAGACCTTTATTAGTGGGTAACTAACACAAGGGCTCCTGAAAGGGAGCTTCTGCTTGAACTGTTGTTGCTCGAAAGCCACTGACTCGAGGGTGCCCGAGAGGGCCTTGCTTCTGACTACAGATTACCTAAATTAAGCTATGAGCGCTTTCAAATAAAGTTGTTGGTATTTTTCTTAAAAGGTATCTGGGGCTGATGTGTCCTTTGGGATAGAAGCCTTTAAATTAATAATA
Source organism: Teinopalpus imperialis (assembly GCA_029286865.1). NCBI lineage: Eukaryota > Metazoa > Arthropoda > Insecta > Lepidoptera > Papilionidae > Teinopalpus > Teinopalpus imperialis. The sequence goes on from JAGSMU010000021.1 coordinate 5,968,077, forward strand.
AAACAAACCAAAAATTTATATTTTCGGTAATTTAAAACTTCAAATAATAAGATAGACAATGGAAACATCCAAGTTGTGATAGCACTTCACCCGCGACTGTCGCTATCATCTTGGATCCGTGTAATATAAAATGTTGCATGAAATTATTAAAATAAAATAATTAGTTTATTACAATGTCATATAATTTGATTTCCGATTTCTAAACGCCGTGTTCGCTAAGTGTCTAAGCGCTCGCTTTTAAACGAGCGGTACGAGCAAACCTAGTTCTATACCCTGTGAACATACATGGCTTATTTTTTCGAACTGTTGGCCGCTGTTAGCCCGATGGCTTTTACAGTTTCACCGGGTAGAGGTCGAGACCTCTATTAAATAATTATTTGAACCTCCCATCTTGTATGTAATATCTAATTGTTTTCTGTGGTATTGATTAATGTATGATGATTAAAAGTAGTAGAGCTACACTGCAGTTTGTTGTGTAGCTCTACCACATATATATACATATATATATATATATATATATACATATATATATATATATATATATATATATATATATATATATATATTGTTACAACTAACAATATAAAATATTGATGCTATTACTAACTATGGTGATGGGTTATATGTGTATGATTTATCTTGTTTTAAATTTTGAAATCTCTCTCAATTAATAATTAAAATGCCTATAAACACTTATTAATCAATTGTCACTTTCATGATTGACATGATATTGGTAGAATTATTTTAAGAGCATCCATTACGGGAGAATAAAGAAAATATCAGGAATCACAGATTATAACAAGAAATAAAAAATTTATAAAATGTTTGTTTTATCAAATTTATACATTTATTTATATAATTAATACATATATTTTTTAAGCAAAGTTTTACTTGTCTTAGGAGATTTGATAGAAGTGACATATTTTTCAAGTATGAAATGTATAAGCGTATTGGATAGATGGTTTGGTGGAAGCGGAATTCAAATGCTAGTCTTGGAAACTATGATTACCTTCTCATTTACTACCTATACATTTACATTTACTCAAGTAAAAAGGAGCCCTTTATGCTCTTACACCTAAGAGATGAAATATGATAATAAATAAATAGAAACCATCATAACTTATAGTACTAAGTTACTATGTATTCTATGTTACCATAGTTATTCTGCAATTCTGAGTGACAGTTTTCTACTAAAAACATCTGCTACCGTTACAACATTAGGCGTATATCCTACCCATTAGCCTTGTTTATTTTATAAGTTTTATCTATAACCAATACCTGACTAACTGGGAAGAATATAAAGAAGAAGAATAAATCCACCAGTTTATTCTTCAATTAATTAAATAATGTATAAAAATAAAATAATGTTAAATATTGGGTAGAAAGAAATAACTTTTTTATACTTGGCATTTATAACAATTTTGTAATATTCAGAAAAGTATAGATAGGTGTACTATGACTTGCAAACAACCAAATCTTATAGTACTCTAATCTCAGGTAAATCCGTTACTCAGGTATGAAATAAGTGAACTTCAAACATCATAAAAGATAATATTGCACAGGTGTTTATGATTATAAGTTTGTGTATTTCTTTTTACTGAAAAGATAATCAGTTTTATCTTATCTGTACAATTTATCAGTTTGTTTCACTGATGTGATAGTCATGTCAAATAAATAATAAGTTATGGCATGGCTATCAACATAGACCAGGAAGATCCCAACTTTTACAAAATATAAGTGTTAAGTTAAATTAAATCACTGCTGCATTTATTAAGATGAAGGGTGAAAACTAAATACCCTAGAAATATTTGCAATAGACCATTCCACACAGGTCCACAATGTACCTATTGAATGTGTCTATGAGCTTTTGTTGTTACTAATCTTGTCACCCTTATTTAAAAAAACATAATTAATCCACATATTTGGAATTCAGTGGTACCTTGTGGCCATGATATTCGAGTAACAATCTATCTCTTCTGTTTTTATACATTTGATTCTTACATAGAAAATATAAAGCGATAAAATAGTGCATAGTATTATATCAATAGGCAAATCTGTCTCATTTGGGGAACACAAAGCTCCAGGTGAAATGTGGACAGCACTTGCTATCCAGGTATTTCCCCATAGGAATAAATGAGCATATTTTTGTTATATCCTAATATCTTTTAAGCAATTGTAAACAAAACTTTTTCATCAATTTAGGTACAACAACTTTGAATATATTGATTTAATTTTTAACATTGTATTTAATGCAGTTTTCACTAAAATATTCCGCCATATCTGAGAAAGACTAAGGGCTAGCCACTATTACAGTCCATGTTAGTTATTTGGTGAAACATTAGTTGTTTCTACTACTAACTTAAATTTATAATATATTGAAATAATTGAGAACATTTTAATTAGATATTTCTATGAACTATGTAGGTGGCTCATTGCCACTTAAGTATTCATTGTACATAAGTTTCTTATTAATATTTATCACCTATTTCCTATCATCTTCCTATTTCATTTTACTATTATAAATGAATTGTCTGTACCTTTACAATATTAAAAAAAAAACTTTAAGATTATATTTTAATGTGAACCTTTCCTAAAATTTTCATTGCTAATTTTAGGAAAGGTTTACTGATCCTGAAAGTAATAAACAAGCATTCAGTTGTTCAATTATCCCTGAGATGACTGATAATGAGAAATAAGATAGAGCCTAACAGTAACTAAATCTCCATAACCCAGAATTCAACAAATTAAATTATGCTGCTATTTCACACTGGTATTCTATGAGCATGTGGTCTCCTGGTTGAGCCAAACCATTAATAAACCAGCTAGAAATAAGCTATACCTTTCAAAATATTCTAAATTGTGCAGAAGCATTATAACACATGGATTAATAGTTTAGTTATACACTGTATGTATCAAAATAAGTAAAGAAAATTAACTACTATAAAATAAATATTAATTAACCTACAAATCTGCACATATTTTCACCCCTGATAAATAAGATAAACCACTTCATTACTAGTAACTAGGGTAGGTCAAAATAACATACTGAATTAATGAGAAAAATAAAAATATTTACCAAGTTTTTTTTATGGTCAATTTGCCTTTGGGTGCTTTCTTATTTCCTGCATCATTAATTATGGAAAAGCGATCACTAAAACTTCTTTTTAATTCAGATACAGTTTTTAATTTTTCTCGGGATGACAGCCTTAAAGATTTGCCACCAGATTTCCTTATATCCACTTCCTCACTGAGGCTCTCTGCACTGGTTCCTGAATGTACTGAAACTGTTTTAGTATTCTTCTTTGATAGATTTAATGTTAGATTAGCTTCAGCGACATCACTTTCACTCAACTCAAGACTCTTATTATATCCTCGGTCGACACGATTACCAAAACCTTCAACAAAACATAGCATAATGTCTTCGGGATATGACTGCTTCATTTAGAAGGTCATGTCCGCTTTTCGATATATATGATATCACCACACACAACTACAGTTCGCGATACAACTTCAAACACTGTTTAGGAAAGTACCTTTTTAACTTAATGTCTATCTTGTCTAACTTCTAAGAAAACATTTACATTGGTCGTAATCTTAGGTTTTATTCCTCCTTCTTCACTTTTATTTGAAACAAAACTTAAAATCTAGCACTCTTTATCAGATTGTAAAAATGTAGAAATTAAATAACTTTGTTCAATGTGAAGGAAACTGAAAACAGTTGTTTACTATTGCTATTTATTTTCAAACCAAAATTTCATAGACCAAATGATTAATTTATAGAATAGACAGTGACAATTCTGTAACGTTCTGTAATCGGCGATCAGAACCGAATTCGTTCAAAAACACTTGTTCAACTTTCGACAGCTGTTTAGGAACTGCGTCAACTGAGAACTGTGAGAGTGACTCGCTACCCGTCTCACCTCACCAGTCTGTCCTCGCACTTCGTGCTATCATGAGCGCGGTAAATTGCACTGAATCATTATGCTTATGGAAATAAGGACAATACATATTCTTAATTTACTTATTTTGACTAAGTAATAATACGTATTATACCAACGGCATAAATATTGAAGTTAGGTAACATGTAACAAAAAAATTGTACAATACAATTCTTTTGTTCTAAATGTATTGCATTTATTATATGTTATATATTATATATTGAAGACACTTTAAAATCTAAAACACACCATGGTGAATAAGTTATTGGTTTTAAAATTAATTTTCCTTCTTAGAGGAATAGGTCATAAGTTAAATAGCAAATACACGTTTCTGCTCAATTGTAAATTTTTGATGACACATCAACATCCAACGAAAAAATTAGGCTAAATATTTATTGGACTTGAAGTATTCAGACTTATTTAGTCGGACTTTTGAGATTCGATAACATGTGATATGATCTGCTCGCTCTTTTAACAGCTGTATATAATATTTTTGTACTTAAAATATGAATTGGCAATATTGATTATTATGTACTAGATTAGTTTTGCTCATGCTTTCGACATGTTCATCCATGGATTTATACAGAGTTTTGTAACGATCATGTTAAGCATTTTAGAATTATTTTTAGGTTTAATGTGAAACATATAATTTATTTGCTATTATTTTAAATATATAAAATATTTGAAATATAACAAACTTACAAGAAACACAAACAATCCTATGTGAAGTGTGGTTCCTATCCCCAATCGTATTGATTTATCAATTTTATTATGGAAAGGAACCTAGGGGATCACCTGGGTTACCAGGGGCCAAACAAGGGTTCCTCTCCTTCCTTTACACAATTATCTTATTATACATTACATACGAAAAGGGGATAGTGTTTCGAAAAATGTGATGATTTTTTTAATAGCGATCCTAAAATTGGGTTATAAATTTAATCTGTTTTATTAGCAAAAAGTTACAATTACGATTAATGCAATAAACAACATTTTGGATTTTTTTTTTTCAAGTCTTAAACATACTTTTATTTCTTCTATTATTTACTGTCTTGTTAATCTCACATATCATCTTTATCAGTCGTGACATCAGCATACACTCGATGGGAGTTCAAAATATATCAAGTTTTATAAAGTCATTCATAAACTGAAAAATGTGGATAACATTTTTCACTTTATGAATGACTTGTTATGAATGATTTTTTTCTTTTTTGCATCTTTAAGCTCCATCATAACACGATTTTCATCAATCATTTATAATATACTCATACAACGCTACGCTTTATGTATGATCTTTTATTGAGATAGATACCATGCATCGTTGGTGGCATTATCGATATCGGCCAGAATATAAAGAATATGAAAATTAAATTCGTAGGAAAGATCGTCTTTACTAATATTTTATGTGGAGACGGGTTCCTAAAGAAATATTATAATATAAAGCAAATCCACATAATTCCTAATATTATCAGATTATAAAGTTTAATATAAATAATAAAATATCTATAAAAAGATTTGAACAATGATAAAAGAGTAAATTATGGATTTCATACCACTCAAAATTGACTTTACAACTTGTCGAATAAAAACCTATTATAAAATTGTCACTATGTTAAATGCCAAAATATTAATGCATAAATTGTATTAACATAAATTTTCTTCCAGTTACAATAAATACTTGGAAATCACAAAAAGTTTAAGCTCATATTTTACAAATTTTAAATTAGCAGATGATCTTTTACTCCATTTAGAAGGTAAATATTACCATGTGTTGATTTCTTCTTATAATTCTTTGTTTTAAGGTATACATAAAAGTGTTTGGACGCCGAACACTCTTCCAGGAAATTACGCTACAACAATCGAGGTAAAAAATAGTTTTTGCTCATCGAATATCCGGGAGTATTTTCGGTAGTTATCGATGATGTCAAACTCTGATATAAGATATAATAAATATAATAAAGGAACTTACAGCAGTGTTCATAAATATTGAAGTTATGTATGATTATTTTCTTCCTTATTTTATTGAGAGTCGGACAGATTTCTTACTATTCACATATTTAATTCAAAATATTACTCTATATTTTTCATAGAACCTGCTTTAAGATCTTTTGCAATGACAGAAGTAGTTAGTTTCCATCTAACAAAATGTATATTACCTTTTATTGGATAGAAACTAAGGTTTATCAAACAAGCACAGTTCAAGCGACGGTAAGTGATGACTGCAACCCATAAATACCTACATCCATCCTCATCAAAGATTCAAGATGCGTTGTCACCTCTAAGAAGTAAGGTCTCGCTACCAGTCACTGAGTCTCCAGAGGGGTATCCCCACATACTTGCATCAAAATGTCAAATAACAATACACAAGTATATTAATAAGGAGCGAAGTATTATGAGTTGAAAAACTTAAATGGTCTTTATATATTTTTATAAAAAAATCATGCCAATAGCGATCTTACCGGCGTCGCCATCCAAATGTTTCTGGTGATATACTACGCCTTCCTTTAAGCCAGGCCCGTCGAATACTTGCCAAGGGGAGGCTGTCACGTCTTAGTGACCATCGAACTCTTGCGTTGTTCGCTGCAGTAGGTTTTTTATCCATAGTACATAGCTATTAACTTAACTTTCTTTTAACTCGAAAATTAGAAGAACAATTCAAAACGCTACCAATAAAAATAAGATCAAAACTCACTAAGATAAATGAAAATGAGACACTAACAAACTTCCAATCTTATCACAACTCGACTTCATATTTACATAAAAAGATAATGAAAACGTACAATCACGACACCCAATCACACATATGTTAAAATTATATTTTTAATTTAATATTTTAAAATTATAAATTAAGAATTTTAATATAATTAACTCATAATTTATGAGAGCCTTAGCGCCGCCTCCTTTAATTTATGAATTATTGAATGAAGTTCATTGTACGTACTTATATTTTTGTATGCTATTAAGGCTGAATGCTTATTAACAAATGAATGCACAGGATACCTAATGGTAAGTGACTCCTGGGAGTCAAAAAGCCTACATCTATCCTTGATAAACCAATCCGTGCTTGTTGCTTACAAAAACCTACATCTACTCGCTGCTGACTTATGCACATAGGAGCAGGCTGTAACGTCATGAACGATGTAACGATAGCGGCCAATCAGTAGTTATAGTCCATTGCTGAACTTGTACTTGACCTCGCACGATAAACAACGACGGAGCTAATAACGTAACACACGAACACCTCAAGAACATGACATCTCTGCACAACACGATGGACCGAAACTGCTTAGAGCTACGAACTCCTTCCGATTAGGATGGGGAGCCAAGGGGAGAATTCTGACGTAATCAACTCAATAATCTTTTTCATCATACAATATCTTTTTATGCATTTTAAGTTAGCCGTAGCTCCCTATGAATATTCCCGGGTAAGACTCTTAAGATCAAAAGCAAAATTAATATGTACTTACAAGCCCACAAATCATACGTCTTCAATCTAAACGTCTTGATGACATTGTAATCAGTGAGCTGTGTTTCCCTTTGCTACTGTTGTTAATACTTTTATCAAAACCAGCAAAGCTATTATTTCAGTATGCGAATTGATGTTTGCCCTATTGGCCTCTACAGCATCATCGAAATAGACTCGCAAGCAGATGGGTCCGAGAGTGGGAACCAGCAAAGCTAGCGGATCTCACTCATCTTAAGTCTAATTACTTACACACTTAGGTTACGAGTATATTATACTATAGTGCGTAGAAGATGTACCCGAATAATCAATTAAAGTCCGTACGAGAGATCTTAAAAATAATGATACTGATGAAAAAGTTATAAAAGAACCCATGTCCTTTAAATCAAAGTATTGCAATTTTCTCTTAAGTAAAGCAATCACCAAAATGATTATGTAGTAACATTACGGTTACGGTTTATGGTTGATCTCTAAAAAACTCTAATTATATTACGGGTTAGACGATATGCCAATACAAAACGAATCCCTTCTACGTATAGCGACGACAATAATTCACAAGAGCATTGATTTTAGCGAGTTTATTTTAACCATTGAATCTCGACGTTTCGAGTCTTAATCAGGGCGGGATAAACGAGTTAATATAAACACGATGATAAATATAAACGAAATCCATATAATTTGTTTTATTCATTGGAATAATTTCATATATATATATATATATATATATATATTACAAAAATATTTGCCGGAAATATAACACACAGTTGACCTAATTGTGATCTCCGCAGCCCACTACACGTACATTTATCCACAATAAGAAAGCATTGTCACAGTACAGCACTAAAATGAAATGCCTCAATAGTTTTAGGTTCTCCAGACGAAACACGACGAAACAAGAGCTTACGTGTACCTTAAAGACAACGCAGTGACAGCGCCCATGAACATCTGATGATCTCTTTGCCTCACTCTATGTAAAAATCTGCATTACGCTATTTTGTAAAAGCTTACTACTTTTTCGTACTACAGTTAATTCATAGGTTTCGTAACCTATTATGTTTTAATGTAGTTTACACGACTATTAAAGTGTAGAGCATTGAAATATATATATAGTAGGCCACTCACTGTCCTGAGTAGTGAGGTGTGGGCACTCGCAAGTGATGCCTGCGCGGTCGCTCCGCGTCGCTGTCGCTCGCTTCCTCGATGCCGAGCGCACTCGCCGAACTCCCCGCCGACCTGACGTCAAACACAGCCTTAGCATACACTGATATTTTATCATTAAAGCCTTGATCACACGTATTGAGTAGATGGTCGAGACAGTAGAACGATGCTAGTAGAGAGTTGGGTGGACGATTAGGTGTTTACACATATTTTTTAGCTTCGTATAGAGTACAGTTTCGACGCTGCGGATAACGAGACAATGGATCGCAAAAAGATAATTTAAAAATTGTACCCGATTTTTTTTAAACGAAAATGCTCTTACTCCTAGCACAAGAATTAAAGGTAATGTTGCAGGAAAAAAATATATATTGACCAGACCATGGAATTCAAGGGATATATATGGAGGGGTACTAAATGCAGAGCACTTCTGAGAATGGATGTTTCATTTTAACACATAGTTAAAAATTATGTCCCTGATGATACAAAGGGAAAACACTGTCATGAGAGAAGCTATTAAGTAGATACTAAGTTACCAGTTAGTGGGCAAGCCAGTTAGTGCAGGAATAGTCACTCGGTCTAGTAAATATACAATATATAATAATTTACACGTACCAAGAACTCGGTCGAGAGTACTGTTTCGTCTATCTACTCGGTACGTGTGATCATAACTTAAGATAAATCCACAACGAAACATTCAAATACTGACTGACACAACATTATTTATTTTAGCAAACAAAAACCACCGAATGCTAAAATTTAACTATTGTGTTGTGGTAAACATTTGTTATCGTGAGTAATATTCATAATGATAATAATGGTTTATATTAGGGATGTTACAGAGGTTCGATTCCGATTCAGACTGTCGGCGCGTTCAAACAGATTTATAGTATAAACCGTACGGGGAATCCGTACGACATGAATAAACTTTATACATGTGGTACGGGGAATCCCGGTTGCGGGGAAGATAGTCGTATTATTTTATTTTGTACTGCTCCTAATACATTTCCCTTTTACCTCCGTCTTCGTTTCCGATGATTCTGATTCAGGTCCTGGTTCCGATTCCGAATCCAATAAAACAAATTTAAAAACTCCGATTCCGAGTTCGATTCCGATAAAACCACCCCGTAACATCCCTAGTTTATAACACGGCGACGATCTACGCAAGGTAAATTGCAGAATATGCATGCATGAAGGCGAAGTGCTTATTATTGTGCTCAGCAGTGGACTGTATATATATATTATACGTTTTCATTATAAATGTACAATAAAATAAATTGATTTGCAAATAAAAATTTAAGCTTTTTTTTTGAAAGTTTTCTTTGAGAGAGTTATTAGAGTTCTTTTAAAAGTAAAGGTGACTGACACCTTTAGTGATACTATCACTTGCCACTTGTATAGCTATACTTAATTATGTGTTAGAAGTAATTTTTATTTAATTGTGATACAATCCACCATGGAGGTTTCCTAACGATGTCATTTTTCGAGCTCGAGCTCGTGATATCGGTGATGTTATAATTATATCTATGATCGGTACTGGTTGCTAACGCTCAATGATCCTACCAATTAAAATTTAATGCCTTTTACCGGTATCCGTTTAGATCTATTTATTTATTTATTACGTTTTTTTTATTTTACTCTAACAATTACTTATAGGTAAACTCAACATGCACTCCCAAATTAAACTCAATATACAAAACGGAAAAAGGACCAAGATAAAGATAAATATTTCTATTTTTTTTTTTAAGTTTTATGTGATCGCTCTAAGACTGGCAAAGACATTTTTTATGGCATGAGGTGAGTCAAAATGTATATCAATTTCGTCGCTAATGCTGTTTATAATTTTACACTTTCTTGCATAAGGTGAATTTCTTCTATGTGGTGAACAAGTGGTTTAATTGGTTTGCGCGGCAATCAATACGGAACTCGATAATAAAGCAAACGAGGACAATAAAGTTTGTAACTTAAGACTTTATATGTAAATTTTGCGATCTAAAATTCTATCATGCGAAATATATTATGCAAAGATCTCAAGGTGAGTCCATTTTTCAGTGACAAAAATATTAAACGAAAGCGTTGAAGCGAAGCGGAAAAGAAAAAAGAAGGAAGAGAAAAAAGGCCTCCTTTCTGAGGGCGCGACACATGTAACTCGGTGTTTCGGATGTTCGCGGGCAGCGGTAATTAAAAATTATCGTCATATCGGTATGCTGCTAGTCTGCTTTCCAACTGTTATATAAAAAGTGTTGTATCTACCGCAAGTGACTAAATCCTTATCATCCACTGCGTATTTGTCATCACGTGGCATAAATATACTTTTGTATGTGATCCAATTCTACAAATACTAGACGTTTAATTTGAATCAATATCATATGCTTTCGAAAAGAAAAAGGAGGAGAAAAAAGGACTCCTTTCTGAGGTAACATGTAACTCAGTGTTTCGATGTTCGGGGGCAGCGGTAATTAAAAAGTATCGCTTAATGAAAAAGGATGCTCGATTAGTAATTTCCTAGGAGTGAACTAAATTTGCTTTTATATTGACAGAGGAAATAATGATATCTATTTGTCTATAATCATACATTTTACATGTTTCATTTAGTTCCTTGGTGATATAGCACTGCCAGTGTATTGTGATTATAGGGAACATAGACCTAGTTACTGGTAACTGGTACTGAAGGCATTCCGCCTCAGTTCTCAAATGTGGCAACGTATGGGCAACTTGATACTTTGTTGAAATTGGATAAAGGTGTTAAGGGCCTCTGTCATCACTTACGATCAGGAGAACTGTATGGCAATTTGTCATCATTAATTCCATAAATTTATATAAAAATATATAAATCCAGTGTCATGTCAATGTCAATCTTAAATATCACAAAATAAAAAGATTTACTATTGTAGTATTTACATTTCTGAAACTTCTTATTATTAAATACCAGAGTAAATCTGAAGAATCTGCTCAAAAAAAATGATCAAAAAATATTGAACTATATTTTTTGTATAACAAACATATTTCCGATATTTCTTAACTATGACATATTTAACAAGATCTTTTTCATAAACTTCAAACATAGATAATGGCCGATTCTTATTTCTCAAATAAATAATAATAAATGCACTTCAAAATGCTTGTTGCAAATGCAAAAAAATCATATACCATTTGGGAATCCCAACAAATGTACCGAATGAAGACGTGGCTTCGGCCTTTAAAACTACCAAAATTCTCCAATTATTACCAAGAACAAGACCTGGCTGTATGGACTAAAGTCCTTTGCCTTTCCCATTAGGGATAAATTAATATCATCATCATCATCATCACCAACAAATGTACCGTCGTATATATATTTGTCCATTTGTTCCTTGGGATCTACAAGCTAGATTGCGATATTTTTATAGCGGTTTCATTATCTTTCTGTGTATATTTAAACAACATTTAATAGTTCCCAGTAAATTGCGTTTTGTGTTTGTACCTCTGTCTCACCCCTCAAAATACATGTGAAGCTTACTTGACTTTTAAAGGCTTGTGCATTGACTTCAATGTTAGCGTTTCTACTTTAACTTTTATAAGATTTTATATTGTATGTAACAGATTTTTTTTAATCAATTTATACTTCCCAAAAAGTAAGAGTAGTATGGTTAGCCTGTGTTTCGGATCAGATTTCAGCCCGACTACACACAAAATCAGTGGTTATTTATTTTTCGACTTAACCGATTAATTATGGTGTTAAAGAATATGATAATACTTTATGTTTTAACAATTATTAGAGCATGTAGCACATTATATCTGTCACATGAAAAACAGTCGGACATTTAAAGAAATAAATTTAATTAAATAAGCTTATTATGAAAATGAAACCACTCTATATTTATTCAGATTAATGCCTTCTCATGCTATAAATAGGAAAAATATAACCAATACCACGATAATCGAACTTAAAGAAATAATATAGGAAGAGATTTCTTAATATGATGCTAATTACACCGGTGACATACGCAAGGGTACACAAAAAATATATATATCTGTATTGAATTAATACTCTTAGCATAGTTAAATCCTAATGATAAATATATCGAAATATACATACAACATGAATAAATACGGTAAAACATAAAAAATAAAATGGTTACATGCGGAAGCTATTAATGAATACCTTGGCATTTTAATGTCTCAAAAAGCTGCAAGCAGGAACTAATCCTGGATATCTATTGTAATGTAGTCGATACACTCCATGCCGTTCACCTAGAAATAAGTTTTAAGGCTTCTATTAAGTATTACGTCTAGCGTACCAATAATTTAATTTAAATAAACGAAGCTACTGCTTTAATATGAATTTTTGAATATAAAATGTTTACACAAATTTTTGAGTTTTATCAAATTCTTGGACATTTTTTAATAACACATTATATGAATAAAAATAAAATTAACGTAATGTTTCCGTTTAAATAAACAATCATGTATTTTTGTGTACTATCACTACAAAAGAAAGTATATTTGTAAAGTTTGCCATAAATTTGTATATAATTTATTATATATTATGTAATACAAATTACTAAGACATACTATTGCTAACACTGTTATATAAATTCACTAAGGAATAATTGGATGATTGAAGATTTCATTGTATACTTACCGGAATATTCTCTTGAAGCGACTAATGACTTGAAATTTTATATACACTTTGATCTCACAGTAATAATCTATAAATCACACTTCATGCCAGTTCATCACTATACAATAAAGCCTACGTACAAATGCATTTTTCTATAAGTAAAACATAATGAACAAATTCGTTGTACCTAACGCTTATTCCAAATGCTTCTGTAAAAGATGAGAGAAATGACTGATATATGCGGTTAGTACGAGTTTGCGATGACCTAGAAGTTAATTGGATTATTGTATAACAGTAACATTTTTATATTTACTTTAAAAGCATGTACTTTGTTACTTTATTTATATCCATTGCGACAAATAAAAGACTAAACCAATTCGATTATTATTTTGGAATAACTTTCTTGTTCATAAAATTACGATCATATAAGGTTTATTTATTTATTAATTTTATTTTACATAGTTAAATGTATTACAATTATTATAAGAGGTTAATAACAACAGTAATTATTTTAATACATCAAATTGATTTTGTTTGTTATAGAGCTAAGACCACTGCAATTACGAAGGTGTTTTTTACTCGATTATTTCTAACACATAAAGAACTCAGCGGCGTCTGCAAAATCGACTTATTAGATACTAGTATAAATACCTCTATGGCATACTCACTTTCATTATACGAAAAAATATTCGAAAACAAAACAAATTACACTATTAATGCTTATATAGCTGTGTTATTTTAGATTTATGCCCTAATAAGATTATAAACGTAATTTATAACGTATAAACTTGCTGATACATTTGAAATACGCGTTAGTTTAAAGTATTATATTAAATATATTCGGATATGATTTAAATATACACTAAATGCTTTTATTCCACAAACACAAAACGTTTCACGTTTACACTGTCTTTATCGCTAACACTCTCTGGAGTTGTCATCTGAGTGAACATAGTGTGAATACTATTTTGTTCTTCATTGGCTAGGTGTTAAAGTTTAAAATCCCCTGAACCTTTTGCGACATAGAGAAACCTGCGTATTGGTACACTGCGCATGATATTGATTAGAATCATATGTATGATAGGAAAAGTGGCGGCAATTCAATTTAATACTGACCACGAATTTATTTATTCAAAAAGGACATCAAATTGAAGTAGCATGCATATCCTTTATAATTTGTCACATATAAATATTGTTAGTAAAAATGAATCTAACTTTTTGTAATTCCATCTTCGTAATAATAAGTTTTTTATTTAATTATTCTAAATACATCTATAAAATTAATAGCTTACGTTACACAGTTACATAATGACTATGGACTATTAAACCATTAAGTACAGACTATTACACTATAATTAGTAATTTCTTTTAAAATGAAAAGAAAAATAAGAAAAAAATAGCGATGAGGACCTCAGCCCACCAGTGGTGTTTTCGAAATATTTTTTATATTTATTTGACGCTTTGCTTCATCGTTCAACACATAAATAAGTTCCCTTACAGTTCCAATAATTAATCGAAGTAATTTAATTGATGCACCTAGGACAGAACTTAGGTTGCTTGCGTACCGTGATATTAAAACTGAACAACCGGATACTGAACTACTAGAGAATTGATTACATCCGCAAAATAAGGGTCTTCTTCGTCCACAGGGGCAGGAGTGCAGCGGTGGTGCAGCAGCAGTCTCCGCGTCAGCTTCGCAGCATCACCGTTGTCTCCCTACTCAGCGGGCCTCCCGCTCGCGAGTCTAATTAGATAAAGCTATAGAGATCTCTGGACCAACAGCAATATTCACACAAAAAATCCCTACGTCGACCCCTAAAGACTGAGATGCAATACCTAGTTGCTTGTTATTAGGTCCCTACCGGATACCGCGGATACCTTCACTCAAAATACAAAACACAACGACGTTATGCTGCTTTTTTAAGGTATAGCGTATTCTGTGAGACACACACTCGTCATCCACTTCTCCAACGCGATGTAATGTGCAATAGGATCGGAGACAGGCTGGGATGCAGTGTGTGGGACTCGAGTCATATATACAACGTATTTCCTTTAATTGTTTTATAATATATATATATATATTTATATATATATATATATACACTGGTGGTCGTATAATTAGAAACACTACCAACGGTCCTTGAGATTATGTAAGATCGTTTTTATTTTGACAATAAATAGTATAACAATATGTTCAACGATTTATCATTTATTAGAAAAACAATATTTAAATCAGTTTTAAGGTATGAACAATAATGATCAACTAATTAGAAACAACAAAAAAAATTATAAAAACAATATTTTTTAAATATTAGTAATTAGTATTGTTATTTACGAAATAGCTACTATCCACAGCCTACCAAAAGTTATAATTAATATTTAGTGGCGTATCCCTTATTTTCAATAACAGCACTGCAACGACGTGGCTTTGATGCAATCAATTTCATACATTTTTCTAGGGGGATTGAATTCCATGCTACAACAAATGCTTCATATAGTCCATTTTGACTGGTATTACGTTTGTTTGAGACTTTCTTTTTAACAATATACCAGATATTTTCTATCGGGTTTAAATCCGGATTATTTGCTGGCCAGTCTAAAACGGATATACGCTGTTCGCTAAGGAAACATTTGACGCTATTGGCCGTGTGTTTAGGGTCATTGTCATGCTGAAAGATCCAGGTTATAGGCAAATGATCGTCCGAGTAGGGACTCATTGTGTGCTCTAAGATATTTTTGTATTGCCATTGATCCATTGTACCTTCAATCTTCCGAACGGGGCCAACTCCACATCCGGAAAAACACCCTCAAACTTTAATGTTACCGTCACCGTGCTTGACTATACTCCTTGTGTATTTATAATTAAAAGCATTGTTTACAGGAAGTCTAACATAGCGCTTTCCATCAGAATTTACCATATTTATTTTTGTTTCATCTGAAAATAACACTTTTTTCCATTGACATACGGTCCAATTAACATTTTTTTTAGCGAATAATAGTCACTTATTTCAGTGTTGCTTGGTAAGAAACGGTACCTTTTGCGAGATTGTTCAAACAATTTAGCTTCCACTAATCTTCGGCGTATCAGTCTTGACGAGATGTTTCTCGGGTCATCAGGCGAAAAACCTTAATTTGTAATCTGGTTGGAGCCTTTACTTGGATCTTTTTTAGCAAAGAGATTTTTCTTAGACGAGCCTTTCTAAGAACATTTTCAACAGTTCCATGTGTTTTATAATGATGAATTGCATTAAAAACTTTCTTAACAACAATTTAAATACTCAGCTATTCTTCTGTACGCCCACTTATGATCTATATGTAAATTAACAATTATTTGCCTAGTTGATGCGTCACAACTTTTATTTTGCTCATTTTGAACAAAATAAAATTCAGATTAAATTTTGAATTGCCGCCAAAATAATAGAAAAAGTCAAGAAAGAAATGTTATTCTCCAATTTCAAAAAAAGAACGAGCTATGGATGCTTTTTTAAAATGTTTCTAATTAGGGGTCCAAGCGGCCAGTAACAGAAAATAAACTCCTACATGTGTAATACTCATTTTGTAATTAAAAGTAAAATATGTTTTATATTTTATGCATTTAATGAGTTTTTTATTTGAGTGGGTATATTATTGCATGATTATTAAGTTTAATGGAAAGAAGGTTATTAACAAATAAATTTCTGAAGATTAAGATGGTACAGATGGTCCCCTCGGACCGAATCATTATTACCCAAATAGTTCAGTAACGAATTATAACATGTCCGAGGCGCAAAATTTAGAAATACTACGTCACTATTTATAAGAAATTTATTTATGTATAAGATAAGAGAGACACCAGACCTTTCGATTGAAAATTATTTTCTTTACGTTTGTTATAAAACATCGCCATAATGTTACTGATATTATTGTTAGAATGATTGGAAGATATTTTCCTTATAAGTATGCATACGTTATAAAATACATGCATACTTATAAGGAAAAGATACTCATAGAAGGAAAATATTAAATAAAAACATACATTCACAAATAAAATTACAAAAAGGTGCACACTTAAAAACGAATAACAAAACAGTCTAATAATATTCATTTACTAGCAACACTAACAAAGAAAACAAAAAAATGTGATACATTGAGGAAATACAAATCTTTTATTTATAAAATGTGATGTATTGACTACAAGGTACCTAAATACATTGAGGAAATACAAATCTTTTATTTATAAAATGTGATGTATTAACTACAAGGTACCTAAATACATTGAGGAAATACAAATCTTTTATTTATAAAATGTGATGTATTGACTACAAGGTACCAAAATACAGTGAGGAAATACAAATCTTTTATTTATAAAATGTGATGTAATGACTACAAGGTACCTAAATACAAATCTTTTATTTATAAAATGTGATGTATTGACTACAAGGTACTCTAAATACATTGAGGAAATACAAATCTTTTATTTATAAAATAATCTTAAGCACCACATCTTAAGGAATCTTACACATTTTCATTTCGGTAATAATATCTTTTTTTCCCCATTGTTAATCTGTAGCTCCAAGGTAATATATATTGAACAATGAAATGGAGGTATCATTTTCGTCATAAAGTTATTTCTTAGCAAGCTGTTATATGATAGGTATTTAAAATTGTCATGGCAAGTAGTCTTCTCTTACGATCAGGTGAAGTGAATGCTCGTTATGTATCGTTATTATAAAAATGTAAACTTCTTCGATAAGTGAATTGTATTCTATTAGAGAAATGAACTTTTAAATCTAAATACTAAAATTAACTTAATGTTCATATTATGTAAATAAATAAATAACTTTCAGTATTCATTATCATGTCAGCCCATCATTAATCCAATTGTGAACACAGGTCTCCCTCATAGGTGGCCACGAAACACAATCCTGAACCACCTCAATCAATGGACAGTTGGCCTACCTATAGTTTGTAGAACTGCGATAAACGATAGAGAAGAAAGGTCCCGATAGTTTAGAATATATGATGACCTATTCTAGTTTACGAAAAAACGATGGATATTAGTAATTCTTATCAAAACTCACGTAATAAATAAGGAAGGTACGGTATAGCGAACAGCTTCATCCAGCACCAGTAGCGAGCGATGCTTTCCCGCACTGATATCCAAATATTTCGAATCTGAAATATATACAAACCATATTGGTACCATGAACATGTATTACAATCAATTTTCTAACATCATAATCAAATAGTGTTTTAAGAACTTAATCAAATGTTGCAAATTTTTGCATAAAATAAAACAGTGAGTCTGCGTCTGTCTCTATCTCCTATAGAACTCAAAAATCAGAACATTGAATACATTTGATATTATTGTAATGTATTCGATTATATGTATCAGACATTAAATGCAAAAATGTTTAAAAAAGTAAATTTACACAACAAGGACAAAAGTAACGATGGTATGCCAACGGAGTTCCATGATGGCCATCGTAGTCTCAGTTAGAGACGTCTCGTTTTGAAGAGAAACATACGTGAAAGAGTTGATTTGGTGGTTCTAGTGTTTGATGTTCTAGAGCCTTAGTTCCCAAAGCGGGCCAGGTGGACTCCCAGGGGTCCACAAAATTTAATTGTTATGTGTGTATGCTTTCGATAGTTAAGAACTAAAATGTTGGCTTGACTTCAACTATGAATGTAGGCAGATAATATTTTAAGAAGCTCAGCGACTTTTACTTGTAAAAACTTGCATAATCCACAGTTTTGGGAATATAGTGGAAATCTAGCTGCAGGGGGTCCACCGGAACCAGCTAAATTTTGAAAGTAGTCTATGAGAAAATAAGTCTGGGAACCTCAGTTCTCGACTATTCGGTAGTAGTAATAGGTATACTGTCGAGGTAATTAGGAAGGTGCTTGTTAAATAATTCTGTAAAGGCCCCAGGACTACACTCACGTTTACGCCTTCACAAGTTGGTGTGTTATAACACACCAACATTTCTATTGTATGTCGTTTTTTCTTTTAATCAAGCAAAGTATCTATTTAAATGCAAGTAAGATTTAACGAAAATCAAAGCCGAGACCTAAGGTTATGATCAATCCTAGAAGGGAGTAAAATTTTCATAGCACAACCTGACAGGGACAGAAAATAAGTTTAGTCTATCCGTCTATTTTTTTTAAATACAGATTTTAAATACTGATACTAAAAAATAGATAAATAGTGAATTAAATATTTCAATTAAGGAATTGCAAACTACTATACTTTATGAAATAATAAAAGAGTACGTAGTTCATGCGAATCTTTACACACTCTACTTAATTATAAAACATCACTATATATATATGTATATATATATATATATATATATATATATATATATATATATATATATATATATATATATATATCTATATCATATCATTATTTACAACTTTTGGAAAAGAATATATGATAGATACGAATTGCGCACTTATAGCAACTGGCAAACCCTCATGAGTGTCATGAGCGTTTGCCAGTTTCGACATAAAATGAATCGCAACAAACAGCGATGCCAACGCACGATGATGCAATCACGTAATGACAGCCCTTGCGAGTGACCTCAATCTACCAAACTACTACTTTATACATTTTAGCATAGTATTTAACAATAACAATAGTTCCTTATGTGGTCCTCACAGACCTCTATAGCTTATGGAAATTTATTCATCATACGAACTACCTTAATCGATACGCGAACACTAGCCAATCGATACGCGAATACCCGTTAATCAATATGCAAACTCATTTGTCCTTAAAAATGTAAAACTATTAATAAATAAAAAAACTAATTATAGTAAGAAATATATTTTTATTTCCATATAAGCTACATAAAATGGGAATAATTTTTTGAAAATTACGTCATCCAAATGTAACCAAATGTTACGATCAGGCACTCCCATATGCGAAGTCCACATGGCAAGTGAGTTCTGTAATCTTCGCCATTTCTCCAATATTTACTTAGGGCATTTAATGATTGAATTGAATGGCTGTTATTTGACCAACAGCACCATAATATACATACAAAAAAACCTATGCCATATCGGCCCTGAAGACTTTCTTTCTTTTAAAAGACTATACAAAATATCACTAATTACTATTTTACGTTGATATTCGGAAAACGCAGTCTTACACCCCGGTCGACTCTACCTATTCGTGCTACAGCTAGTATATAACTGCGGCGTTACTGTCAGGTAAATATAAAGTTGTATTGTTTCTAATACCATGATCGACGATGGAGCACAGGCCGGTGTCCGACACGGAACGATCGCGGCCCCTCAGTCTCGGCTTGGTCTTTCTGAAGTCCGCCCAGCGCCGCGCCACAGAAGTGCGAAGAAGCCGGTTGAATCTATGTAAAACTTTTTAATTATTACATTTTAATTAGATTTTTTACGTTTAGTATGAACTCAGTAACACTATTCGTATTTGTCTGACATACTCGTACATACATTCGGTCAACATATACATACTGGAATATAAAGTAATGGGTCAGGGAAAAAAAATCGTATTTAATATACAAATTCAAGATATTTTATTTATAATAATTTATTTAAATTTGATTCTAATATATATTATGTGCCATTTTATTCAATAACCTGTTGCCATTTTGTAAGACTTCGGATCAAAAAAACTACAAGTAGTTTTGACAGTCCTCTCTTCATGTTAACCTAACTCTGCCCAAAGAATTCTGAAGAGACCGAAACAGGTGAAAACCTGAGGGTGCAGGTCAGGGCTATATGGTGGATGCATTAACACTTCCCAACCAAGGACTTTCAATATTTGCTAAATGGCTAAAGATGTGTGTGGTCTGGCGCTGTAATGATGAAAAACCACATCCTTTTAGTCGATCAATTTTGGCTGTTTTTTCTCTATTTCTTGCTTGAGCCTCATCAGCTGCTCGTAGTAAAGATACGAATTGATGGTTTTGCACGACGTTAAAAGCTCATAATGAACAATGCCCTTCCAATTCCACCATACACACAGCATCACCTTATTGCGAGTTAATCCAGGTTCCGCTATAGTCTGTTGAGCTTGACTGCCCTTTGACCATGATCTTTTCACACGTTCTTGTCGTAGGTAATCTACTTTTCATCGTATTAGTGATCAATCTTTTTAAAAACGGTCCAGTTTCATTGATTTTTCGTAAATGAGTGCACGATTCATTAAGTTGCTTTCAGTGAGCTCGTGCCACCTTAATAACCCCAGCTGTTTTGTATATCCAGACTTTTTCATATGGGACAAAACTATTAGTAGTCAACCCCACATCAGCTATGTCGTAACTACTAATATGCCGATCTTGCTCCACTTTTTCAAAAATGGCAACGACTTTATCTGTAACAGGTCGACCAGAGCGAGCTTTGTGTCTGCTTTCCAAATTCCCGTACTGAAAACGCTTGAACGCAATTTTGTGCTACTCTTACTGACACCGCGTCAAGACCATTAAACGTCACAATTTTTTTCACTGCATGTGTCGCATTTTTCCTTTTATGTAATAAAAACTTCAAAATGTATCGAATTTCTTCGTTAGATTCACTCATTTTGCCGGACAGAAAAACAATAGAAAAATGGCGGGAAACCGTTTTTACTTTTTATTTTTCTATTTTTAAAAATCTTCTTTTTAGTAGTATCAAAATCAGCCAGATACAAACAGTACCACCAAAGTGATTTCACCGCAACTGTTTTTATAAAATACTAAAAGACTATTTTCGTGACCAATTAGTTGGAAAATATACATTGATAATTCGGTGAAGGGTAAATTCGCGTGGCCTTTCCTCGATCGCGTCGAACTATTCACGCTACAGCTAGTTTATAACTGTGACATGGCTCGAATGCATTCCATGACTTATCAGTAGTAAATATTTAATTGTTTGTATAACAATATATGTACGTATATCGAGTGAGGGTATCTTTTTTTTTATAGAAGTGGCAAACGGTCAAACGTCTCACTCGATGGTAACTTAACTAGAACGGTGATTGTTCTTGTTATGCAGGAAATAAAAATATATTTTGCTTCAAGGCATTATATTAATGTCCTAAAATAAAAGATATTCTTATTTAAAAAGGAATCGACTTATACATCCGAAGATATGCTAGTACAAACTTATCACCTGGTAGATACATAATGACACACTTTTTAAATCTATGATTTTCTATATGACTAATGGTGACAAACGAGCACACAGTTCACCTGATCCTTAGTGATGACTGTGGCCATTGAACATCTATATCGATCCTCAAAAAGATTCAAGATGAACGTGTGTTAGGGCTTTCAGAGAACTAAGATGTCTTCAGTTACCTCCTCTTACCATAGGAAACCCAACAGCGTTATGTTGGTATTGGATCAGGTCCTTCCCCGGTGGAACGAACCCATGATACATGGACATGTAGCAGTAAAACTAACAAGTTAAACTGCATGCAGCATGAAACTTATAATTACGTTTTCTTCGGTCTTTATATTTGCTTTTTTTACCCATCGTCCTGGATATCGTTCGTTTGAAATTTGTTATTGTTCTATTCATAATTCACACATCCACCTCACATTCTAAGTAACATTTAATACAATGTATACCTTTTCAACGGTGTGTCCGAGCTATCAGATGAACTCGATAAATTAGACGTCTCACTACAGCTTGACATCGGTGTATGATATACTTGGAAACTTGCACTTTTATGATTGTTTCTCTTCATGCTTATAATAACACTAGTTCACCTCAAACTACTTATACTTCAAAATATATAATAGAATAAACTGCGTGTCCATATATATCGTGTAAATTATATTGGTTTAGTTTCGAAACTAAATTTTAGTCAACATTAGATAGAATACGTGAGTGAGAAATATTTTGTCACTGACATCTAAAATTAAACTCAATAGACGGCGTTGATGACGACGGTCGGTGGGCCGGCGACAGTCCCGAGTTTTACAGCATCTACTCCTCAATTACATATAGAATATAGATAGTAAGTAGTTTCGTGGATAATGGTTAGTACTCAATAATAACTGCACAATCTATATATAAAATAATAATTTTTGTCTGCGTTTGTGCAATCTTATCTCCACAACGGCGAGACTAATTCGGATGTGTTCCTTGTTAATGTAGTGAGATAAACTTGGACCTTTATTGATTGTTTTATACCAAGTCATTTAACAAATAAAAAACGATATGTTAATTTTAAAGTGGGTGCTTTGATATTTATCATCAAGTAAGCGCATATGAAAATTAAGATACATCACATGTATAAGGTATAAGGTACATCACTCTATATTCCTATTATGCCGCTATACCGGGTAAAAATGGGTACATATTTAAGGGTTCCTTAGACCATGCTAATTTCGGTGCATGTCATGTGCGGACGAAACAATTTTGTTGAATGCGATGTCCCACCTAAGTCACCCTGATGACGTCATCCACGCATTCTGGAATTCGATAATGTACCGCATTGTACTAAAATGCGACGCATTCAGAATTCGCTGAATGCATTAAAATTTCAAATATCGTTTTGGCACCGTGTCTGAAATAGTGAAGCGCGTGTTCAACTTCACGTTAGTATATACAATATATTAGGTACCTACGATTCTAATTTACTGAATTTAAACTGTGAGTGGCATACAAGGTATTTTAAACACACATTAAGTACTAAGCTCACGATATCAAAGAAGTAGGAATCGAGTCAAAAATACTCAAAGTATTATTGCGGTAAAATGTCCAACGTTAACCTCATACATTTGCTAAGGGATGATTATTCTTGATTAATTACAACAGATGACATTCACACATGCATGCGTGCAGAACAAGGAAGGCGCTTGCGAAGGACACTTGCATACGAGTACAGAACATGCGGCTGAGTGTTGGCACAGAAATAGTTTTACGTGGTAGTGCTACGCTCCAGTCTGTTTCTAGCTGCAGAATGGATGGATCAGCTCGACCGGGGAAGGACCATACCCTCACAGATTACCAGCGTAAAACAGCAGTATAATGCTGCTATTTCATCTGGTGAGTGTAGGGAACCGGTGAAGAGGCATTCCACCTCAGTTCTCGAGGGTGACAACGCAATTGCATTGATTCCTTATCAAAGGTGAATGGGCCATAGGAATCACTTACCATCAGGAGAACTGTGTGCACGATTGTTACTCTGAGAGTAATAAAAAAATATACTGTTTTTTAAGAACCTACAGATCCTCCGCGACAAGCTTAGCCTGTTTGGAGGAACATTTATTTCTAATCTACTCTTACGTACCTACACAGTTTATTGTTAATTCATCGTACTAATATAATTTTTTAATTTCAAATTAAACCTTTTTAAATTAGAATTAAGCTTTTTTTAAATTTCGATTAACTTTTTGTTATAAAAAAATATAGGTATATAAATATGAAATATAATATCACATTTATTATATTACTTGATGCATTATTTTATAAACTGCCTGAAAGCAATACCGTGGAAGCTTTGCTGGTTCCTGGAGAACGCCAAAGTCGGTACAAGTCACGAATTTCGTGATAAAAAAAAAATTTATAAATCATTGTAACACATTCTATATCCCATGAAAGGTTTTTTCAAAAACATAGTTGTCTACGAAAAATAAGTTGAAGAAACGAAAAATAATTTAAGATTGGTAACCATTATTGACGAATTAGTTATTTATTTGGTCACTGCTACTTCTTATGGTTATCATAAATATTATGAGATTACCGTTTGCCATAATAGCACAATCGATAAATTAACATTAAATTTAAAGTACCTTTTTTTCCCCCATTTTAATTTGAAATTAAAAAAGTTAACGTTAAGTTAAAAACCCTTATTTTTGGAGTGTCGATATAGCTCTGGTGCTAGTCATTGTGCAAAATTAAGTAATGAATAAATATGAAAACTCCTTGCCTGACGTATGGTAGAGCTACGCTGCAGTTATGTTGTTACATTACACTACGCTTTCTTCTTATAGAGTATCCAAATAAAGGACACGAAACGTGATTCTGTCCTCAGGAGTCTATCATACTACGCATATCTTCCTTGAAGACGTATATAGTTTATGGTCTATGCAATTACTATCAGGTCAGCTGTGCTAGTTTGTCATCGTTAGTTTCAATTTCACCACTACTGAAGTCATGTCGGTGAGTGCAATTGATTTGCATTGGCCTCTATCAATATCTTGTACATCAGCTTTGTGTTTGTACCTAATAATAATTTCTTATCTTTAAGATACATTTAGACATGAAAACTATTAATTGTTCGAGTTAAAAATAAATTGTAGCTCCCGTGCCAGTGATTGTTCAAAGTAATGAATAAATATGAAAACTCCTCCGGACTGACGTATGGTAGAGCTACACTGCAGTTTGTTTCCAACTGCAGAATGAATAGGTCAGCTCGACCGGGGTAGGACCACGGCCTCAGAATGCCGGCGTGAAATAGCAGCATAACGCTGCTGTGTTTCGTCTGGTGAGTGAGGGGATCCGGAGACCTTTATTACTGGTGACGAGGCATTCCATCTCAGTCCTCTTCGTCAAGGATGAATGTAGATGTCATGGGCCGCGGGAATCTCTTAACATCAGGTGAACTGTGTGCTCGTTTCTCAATGTAATAAAAAAAATATATATTGGAAATTCTTTATACAAATAAAACAAATTACTATTTTGCTCTTTATTCATAAACGACAATACAATAAGGTCAATTATTTCATTTAAATATTTATATAGATTTGGTTCTAGAACGCTAATAACGTCACGTCGGGGCCTGTTAATTTAGTACGATCAAAGTATATATTTATATATATATATATATATATATATATGTATGTATAACACATGAACAATTGAGAACAAAAACGCCAAAATCTCTTGACTTTGCTTATTAGGCATAAATACATAGGTGTATTATTTATTATTATAAAATATCGATTTGTGATTTTATTTTAAAACACATACAGATAGACAATGCTTAAAAAGTTGTGCAGACTAAGCAATGAAATCAATTAAAAAATGTATAATTATATACTATATGTATACTTAAACAATGCGTAACATTTTAGACAACTACTTCTTACATTGACATTACATAAACGTCAAATAAAAAACTATTTTACCGGTCAGTTGTGTAACTCGCAATGTAATTATATTAAGACTTATGTTTTTTAAAGAATTATTTCTTTTTCCTCATAGCTTTGAAGAAGCTGGACAGATTTTTATTTCAGATTATATTATATATGATCAGCTTCTACTAAAATTACCAATTACATATTTAACTGGAGTGCAAGATCTCTTTCATTTTAATCATTTCATCTTAGGGATGGACATATGTTTGCAGAATTGTTTAAATTGGTGTAGTTAATAGAGGATGTACTTATGGGCCGAAATACGCACTAACTTACTCGCGCACAAAAGAACGCAGTCGACTAAACCTTTCTAACTTTCATTAAAACTAACATTTTACTAGAAAACATATAATTTTCAACTGACAGCACATTAATCCGAAGTACTCTTATAGCTGAAGCATCAACTCAAAAATCAAACGTCAATTTACTACTTGCTGAATTACCAATAATATTTGATATCCTTAAATCTGAAAAAAGAACTCGGGTTGCTTGGAAATGTATAATTCCGTCTTCTTTCACTGTTCGCTTTATGTACTTAATATTGCATTGATTAAGTACATTACAATATGTTAATTAACAGGTTATTACTGTGAATAAAACTTCCATTTCGAACTATAAATTTTAAGTAACGCTACGTTATACATCAATTGTAAGCAGTTTAAACTAGTCCAATGATCTTCCTTTGTTGGCTTAATAGTATGGTCTCCGTGGGTTGTTCTGAAAGAAGAAAAAACATATTTTAGTTTTACACGTTCAAATATACCTATTCTAAATTATCCCTATATATTATAAATAATGTTGTAATTATTGTTATTATGGAGAATTTAATCCTGTTATTCTCTAAAATTTTAACTTCATCTCTTAATTCTAAATTGTTAGTTAATGATTTAATTGTAAAATGTCTTAGATCATAATTCCTATAATAAATACTAGCTAAGCTTTCTAAACTCAATATTTTCTGAAATATTAAAGGCTCTGATATATTTTAATACAATTTCGTCGCAACTCCATATGCTGTCCGACGAAGATCGGCAGGTCGCACGTGAAAATTTAATGTATTTCTAAATGTAGTTTTGTATACTGTATAATCTTCGTATTTATATAATTTGTGTCTGTTGGGTGCTATCATTAAAATTTCACAGTATAACTTGTTTTTGATTTCGACTTTAGTAACACGACATTGTAAAGTTATTAGCGAGTCTCAATCACAAACTGCGTATTACTTTCATAAATACGATAACTGAATGTAATAATTATGAAACTGAAATAACTCACAAGTGGATTGGGTCTAAATCGGTATGCGAGCATCATACGCTTCCTGTAAGCGTCGAATTCGTCGTCCTCCGACGATACCACGTCGGATGTCGACGCTCCCAGACCCAAGTTAGCAACTGGTTGGTGTGCTCTGGTAACAACGAATTTCAATTATAGTATACCGCAACCCTTGCTCTGGAACCACGATGAAAGTTCAGAAATGTCGAGAATAAAAAATTTCAATTAAGCACAATACGCAAAATTAGTTTTATTTTAAAATAGAAAAATATTTTACGACATAGAATCAATATTCATATCTACATTTTGTTTTTATTACGAGCACGTACTTCGCCTGATTACAAGTGTTTCCTGCGGCCCATGACATCTACATTCATCCTTGACAAGGAATAATACAGATACGTTGTCCACCCTTGAGGACTGAGATGGAATGCTTCGTCACCAAATGTAAGTAATATAGGTCTCGGGATCCCTACACTCACCAAAACACAGCAAGCAGCATTATGATGCTATACTACGTTGGTACTCTGTGAGGGCGTGGTCCTAACCCCGTCGTGCTGACCCATTCATACTGCAGTTAGAAACACACCGCAGTATAGCTCTACCACTGATAAATTTAAACTTAAGTCCCAAAAAGTGAGCGGTCGATATTTGATCGTATGCTTCGAACGTTTTACGAGATCAACGAAGGAATTTCCCTTAATGTCTGTTTGTGCTCATAAAAAAGCCATACTTTATAACTTTAAGTAAAATACATTAATAACTGTACAAATTAACCAAAATAAAGACTTACTTATTTATTGGTTCTACAATACCCGAGCCTTCAGCACCAAGTCCTTGACCCTCATTCCAGCCTAGCTTCTGTAGCATCTTAAATCCTATAAAAAAGATATTATAAATAAGAAATAAGAAAAACAAACCTTTAAAATTAAGAATTAAAAAAAATAATGAATTCCGATTCTTAATGTATAATTTTATATGGATATATGCTCTAACTAATAAACCGGAAGTTTAACGGTGTGACGTCAATAAAAAATTGTTGAAGTTCATATATATATATATTCATATATATATATATATATATATATATATATATATATATATATATATATATAGATATATATATACATATATATATATATACATATATATATATATATATATATATATATATATATACGTACATATAATACAAAGGACATGCAGATATTACTTGTAACTTTCTTTTCTTTTCACAACTTATAGGGTATTTTTTCATAATAAAATAAAACGGTTATTTTTTATAATTGCGACAATAATGAAAACAATGAAAAAGGTACATAATATGAAATCCAAAAATAATATTCTATGTACATATATAAACTAATCGTAAACAGAATCTTCATCGGCGCAGAGATGCATGTAAATTTCCACAAGGGCTGAACCAATTAAGATGTGATTTCAGTGATGTATTGAGATTAGGATTAGACTTACATTCATTGCTCGTTACATTTAAATAATTTGAAAAATAAAAAAGTTACAATAATATATATAAAGTGCTTTTCGTGTACACGTATTTATAAACCTAGTGTCAATAGTTAAAACCTTATGAACAGGCTACATTCAGAGGGAAATACTCAAGTCTCTTACCGAGGTTGTCTTCTTTCAATTTGAACTCTTTGTAATCACTTAAATCGGGTTCCTTGCCACTCTTCACGGCCGAATACTTCTCCATAAACCTGAAGTTATAGTATTACATATTTTTATACCAAAATCATCTATATACATAGTATATAATTAAACTTGTCCTGACTGATTCAACAATGCAGAGCCTAAACCACTGGGGCTACAAACTTATAATTTTGGGAACTGATGACTAAGGGGGTAAAAGAGGGGTTGAAAGGTTGAGTGGAAGTCCATCATTTTCAGAGTAAGAAACACAAAATTTCATATACCTACTTTTGTTTAAAGAAATAAATGTACACGTATGTATATTCAAAATTTTACCCCTAAGAGGGTGAATTAGAGGTTGAAAGTATATATGGGAAGTTCGTCACTTTTTAAGGATGATGAGAAGGTATGATATTCAATTCATATTACCAAACATTTTATATAAAATTGTAATAACGGTTCTCCGGATCCACACACACATTACAATTGCCAGTCGAACCAAGTAATGTTGCTATTTTTCGAGGGCGTGGTTCTTCCCCGGTATAGAAAACCCATTCACACCGGAGCTAGAATAAAACTGCATTGTGTCTACCACCGTTGAAATTAGTGGGAGCAACCCGCCACTTTTACCATATTTTTTTAGTTACTAAGTAAAATAGGCGCTAATAAATTAAGTTAGCTTACTTCCTCAGCTCCTCGGGTGGCAAAAAGTCACCAATATGATGCTTGCCAGCTGCCTGCTTGGTGAGCTCGGTCGCCCATCTCTCCGTCGCACACATCTCCTTGGCGCGCAATCTAAGGGTTAAAACATTTAAATAAATGTTTTACAGCAAATAGACAACAAAGTTGGGAGCTTAATAGAAAAACTTAATTATAACTAAACTTGAATATTTTAAGTTGTTGTTTTAGTGAACAAATGGAAATAGTATATTCACTCAAGTACTGGTAAACTGTAAATGCCAGAAAAAAAAAAGTCTGACGATATTTTTTTTAATGTTTTGAATTTTAGTAAGCAATGCCATGTCGGTTGTGGTTCAACGGTCGTTCTTTGACAATTTTTTTTTTTTGAAGAATATTAAGAAAATATTTTATAAATAAAAGTGGTCTAAATTTAACTTTATTGAATCTTTTATATAATGCTTAATTTATTTATTTACCTATGCTCCCAAGTCCCATCAGCTGTGTCCTCGTCGCTGTCGTATTCATATTTGTGTTTGCCGACTGCCGCCAGTCGATCAACCTCTTGTCTTTTCTTTAACATATCCTATGAAAAAGAGTGTGTTCTGCATAATGACAACCCTATTACAACAGATATCCTTCTGGTCGTTTACGACCACGACGAGATCTCTCTGGACGTAATTGAAAGGTTTTCCGTTTATACCATAGAATACATAGTGGTAAGAATTCCAGCAAGGAACTTCATCGCTCACTAAAATTTTGGCATTTTGAGTCACGTGTTTTTTTTAAACACACACGTGGACGATATTGATTTTATGTCCTAATATATAATTGGATAATTTTTAACCACTGTATTATTAGCAGTGGTGTAACATTATTTAATGTTATAGGTACACACCTATTTTACGTGATGAATTTAATCAAAGAGAGAATATTAAGTAAATTATATTTTTAATTTAGGTTACTACACCTGTTATTTAATTATAAAATTGCACGAAAATAACGCCACAGTAATTATCACAACAATGTCTATTGCCATGTTCCAAGCGCGTATCACAGTCTATTTTTTTCATCGAGTAGTTTTAAAGTTAGAATTGCTATTAGTACTTCTCACATTTCTGGTTAACTTGTTAACTCGCAACCAAGCTTAAATGCTTGTGAGGTAGTTCACGACAATAGTCTAATGGTGGATACGAAACGACGACCTTAAGTTTCGCAGACCGTACCCTAAACCATTAGGCAATTGACTCCTGTAGTTCACCGGATGGTATCCTTGACAAGAAGTATAGTTATATGTGGGTTGTCATCCCTGTGATGGTATTTCTTGTAGCAAGTATAAACGTAAACGGAGAAAACGTTGGACCGAGTAATATTTGCGTCTCTTTCACTTCGCAACGAAAAATTCCTGTGAGAAAAGTATCAAGCATTAATAGCAGTGTATTTGCTCTTGTTATCCTTATCGCTATAACAGGTTATCTCCAAGCTTTAAAGACAGTTTGGTATCCATCAACATTCCAAGCATTTAAGATTTTTTGTAATTTTTTTTTTTTTTTTGCTTACGTAAATAACACCATGTTGGAATAGAATAAATCAAAATTTATGCTATGTCACATTTCATATTTTGTCCAAAACCAGCAACACAATATTATTGCTGGTTTTGGACAAAATTTACGCAACAACGTTCTATTTTGATTAAGTAAACATTTACAAGATTATATCGTAAAAAATTAAAACAAGGTATCATTAAAAACACTTAAACTAAGGTACGGGATGCACACCTAAGATTCAGATAAAAAAAATGGTTACAGAGCTTCCACTGTAAAACATAAATCATAAGTTTATTAGTCTCTTCTATATTAGTTATGGCATATAATGGCAATAATCCATGTCAACGAGAGAACTTCATTGCAATTAGTCTCTTACAAGTAAACTTTTAGTTTTATTCTGTTCTATGGATTACATCCTTGTTTGGACCGAATTGGAGTGTCTTACACAGGTTACAAATGTATAATATTTACATTGGAAGCAAACGATAAGATGGAGCAGCCCGACGGATACTTCTAGAATTTATACAAACCATCTGGACTAAGGAAGATATGAAAATGTAACGGTTTTAATATTTGATTCTCTGCCAAGTAAAAATTTATTTGTTAGAAACATATTACATTTCACGGGTGTACAATACATAAAGGATTATTAGATACATACCTGTAGTATAAACCTATTTAGTTATAGTCATGTGGTTATTTAATATATATATTTTATCAAAATATTTTGCAATAAAATTAAAATATATATTTTGCAATGAACATTGTAAGATATATTTATTCCTTGTTAATATTAAAATTCTAATTTAATGAACGTTCTGATGTGTCAATGACTATAATTCGATAAATTTCAAAAAAATATATTTTAATAATTGATGAAAATATTTTTTCTTTATAATCCGGTCCTGATTACAAAACCTTTACTGTCCAGTCTTAAAAAAATATTATACCAGACGTCCAGAAAAGGTGAATGCAGTTTTAATATAAATAAAAATAATATATGTTTTTCAAAGAAAATTTTATTTTTATTTTCAATCTACGGTTATTGAAAAATTATTTACCAAAAATTGTGTTATCTAAATGGCGTCCATTATTTTCTTGATACTCTCTTCCAATCTTGAGCGAAGATTTCACTGTATACTTTGACACAAAGCTCGAGATACCATAGCAATTTCTATAATGACCTCAGCTTATTTTCGTAACAAAAACTCTCTAAGTAATCCCCATAAGAAAAATCAGCTTATTGGAAAATAAATGCTTTATGGCTTCAATTGAATTATTTGAAGTGTGAGAAGTAGCGACATCTTGAAGAAACAATATTCAAGAATATTGTAATATTACAGATGGAGAAAAATCATATCACAGTATCTATCAGTGCTCCACCTCTACGATCTTCAAAGGCCGATTATTCCTTTGACAGACATCGCCGCCCAAACAATAACCTTAGTGCTTTAAATCAGACGCTCATGTTTCTCTTTAAAGTTTTCCGTTAACCAGTAACAGACAATTTTGTTTGTAGATTTGATTGTAGATACGTTTCGTCACTGAATAAAATGTCACAATTATCAAACCGTTAAAGCATAAACGATTTTAATATATGAACAAAGTCTGTCTCCTTCAATATAAAAATCCCACCTGTTGAATTTTATATGATTTTCTTGAGACGATTTTTTAAGTTCATTACTTTACTCCTCTTACGAACCGACAATGTTAGATCTTCATTTTCATCATTCTGAACAGTATTTGGATTTAGAACGGTTGTCTGTTCAAACATATTCATCCAATTTCGGGCGATATTGCGATGTGGCGGAGGATCTCATAATGATCACAAAATAAACTCTATGAATTAACGATGTTCTGGTAATATGCACGAACTCAAAACGCACGCTGTTGACCGATGAACGATTCCATCGGTACCAAATTTCAACAAACTGACCGATTTAGTCTTGAACGCGTTGTTAATCTTCTCTAGTGTTAACATATAATTTGTCAATTTGTTATTCCGAATTGTTGTTGTTAATTGTTATTCCGAAAGCTAGATCTCTCTTTAGTAAACCCACTATGAAAATTTTGGGACATTTCGAAATTTACCCTATGTGTGTATACCATTATTTTTTATTTATTATTTTTGTAAGGCAAATAAAAGTAAGCAAAATAAATTACATAAAATTCCTCTAAAATCACACAATACATATATCAATAATACATATTATTAAAAAAAACACTAACTGAACAATAAAGTTCCCGCCAAAATCTCCCTTATCGCCGAATGAAAAATAATATAATTATATATAAATATAATATAATTAACAGACAATATAATAATTTAATTTACAGACTTCCGATCTTTATTCAAAACTAAAAGTTCCATGTCAAGTGAAAATATATTCGAAAATTATAATATACACGAATAACAATGCGCAACAGACTTTAGAAGAATCAAGAGCAAAACAAAATATTTTTAAGTGGAAACGCTATGAAAAGTAACGAAATATTGTTGCTCTAATTATAATTATAATATTGTTACTAAATACCAGGTCAAAAAATCCCAAAAAAAAAAAATTATATTGTTACGTTATAACAAATAATAAACATGCACTCCAACTGGACTATGAAAATATCAAGCTGTCCTAGTGATAGACCATTTGACTAATTATGCGATAGCACATTTTGAATTTATCAATTGTCATTTTTCTTTATTCGGTAATTAATAAAACATTAGAAAAAAAATCGCACCGAAAACTTATGGTATTTTAAATATTTTTTGTTAACTTGTCATTCGAAATTGCATATTGTAGAGAAGCATAATATATTAATTTGATTCATTTTTACTTATTTCTGAAATACGTTTCAGCACGCCGTAGATTGACTAGCAAAGAATGAATGAATGCCAGTAGCATTAAATTCTCCTATTGTATTCTTCTTAGGGCAATAAATAAAGTTTAATTATATAAATGGCAACACTACGAAATTGAACTATTTCTATGCTTAATAGTACGCTCTGACGTTGCGTTCCATGCTTGCATGGGTACCGATAAGCACAATCACTTTTTCAATTGAAAACTGTCTGTATATTCATACAACTAAAATATTTATAGAATTATATTTTGTTTCTATAATCTAAATAAGTATTTGTAAAATTTTAAAACATTATTTAAATAAATAATAAGCAAATGTATATTGTGTAGGCCAAAAAAATATCGATAATCTTGATAAATTTCAATAATTATTATTACACTTTTAAATGATGGAAATTTTAGTGGACATAAATAATTATTTATTGCATAATAATATTTCCGCAAAAATTACTTCCGAAAACTAAAATATATATAAGCTAACTAATTCCTTAACACAAACATCCAAAGCATAGAGAAATTACAAAACTAATCAAAAACATTGAACCGTATTATTTTATTTAAACACAAGTAAAAGGCATCTAGTCTCGGCCCCATTTTCTCCCCGAAAACAAATATTGCGCGAACCACGAATGTCAGAACGGATTAGAATTTTGGGGACAGGTATTCAACGGTACTTTGATCTATTCTTTTCCGTCTAAAAACAATAGAACCTCCGGTTTCTCACTAACCAGACGATATACAAATATCCTTGATTTTAACGTGCTGTGAAAACGTAAGCCACTGTCGAACAGATTTAGCCCTAATCGTCACTCCATCTAGTATAGGAGGATATCATTCAAGATCCTTTCTTCCCTATTGGTTATCACTTCTACGAAATACATGAACGGCCCATTATCATTTTAGCTTACTGACCCTTTGAGCTGTGTCGGTTAACCTTACCTCTACTGCGGAGATCAACGTTTCAAATTCGATCACTCAAAGAAATATGACATTACATACGTGAACATAATTATTAATGCGAATACAGAGTCCTCCAATTCATCATTATTTTCCCCAATAAATAGTGAGCAGTGTTTAAAAAGCATGAGAATGGGAGTGATGTACTAGGCAAGATACACAAACTTTTCTTTTTTAAACGAAAATATTTAATTACTGTTTTTTAGTAAAAATAATTGTCACTAAGAATGAAATATGATATCTGGAAAATATTTAGTTAACTGTTTACGAGGACCCTTTATTTATTCCCAAAATTCCGTTACAATTTAAAAACACTTTATTTTTTTTTTAAGCTATCAATCCTAATTTTCGATAAAGATCACCGTATTCAACTCGTCAAAGAAGAAGAACGTACTTGGTACAACAAGTTCAGTTTGAAATTATCCTCGCATTTCTTCCAGTCTTCGGCACTTAGGTTGGTAGTACCGTAGTTTGTCATGGCGTACTGCATCAGTGCCGGGTTGTTACGGTTCACGTTGGTCAATTTCATACCATCCTCATCAATTTTCGCCAACTTTGCACCTAAAGAATTTCGTTCAAGAATTTATATAAAATACGCTAAAGATAAAATTATGTTTGTGAATTAACTTAACCTCCATATGCATGTTCAGAACGTTAAAAAAGTACACACAAATTGACTTCTGTAACTAATGAAGAGATACACGATAAACTGGACTTGAATCAACATCTCACAACCAGGAATAGACTACACAGATATACATAAATACATAATAAAGAGGATTTAGCAGTACGAAGTGTGTGTAATTTAAATAACAATTTGAACATGTACAGGCGTCTACTAAAAATAGCATTAAGAAATAAGAAAAAAAAATTGACTGCATGGTTAAATTTTGCCATCCCAATGTGCCTTGATTGTTAAGTTATGCAAGATATATAAATAGATAATGTGTATTTATTCAACATAAGAATTTTTAATCACCTGGCATTACAGGGGGCAACGGTGTTACCAAGCCAGGAGGCTTGACATCAGCCGGGGGATTGTCACCCCACCTAGATTTTCTCTTTCGTTCTCTCCTTCGTGCCTCGGCATCTTTATTGTTCTGTGAATCGTCATCCTCGCGTTTCACATCGCTGTTGTAATGTAAACTGTGAAGATTTTAATTACAGATGTAAAAATATTATAAGCCAGGAATATAAGTCCCATAGTTATCATGCTTGATTATAGAATTTGCATAAAATTTGAGAATCGGATGAGACCAATTTTCTCCTTTCTCGTTTTACCCTATTCGCTTCTTTACTCTGCATATCTCCTACTATCAGAACTGTTATACAAGTCCGGGAAGTAAACCCCAATGAACCGATGACGAGAAAATTCCTCACTCAAATTTCAAAGTTCAAAGCAGTCTTTTGTAATTAGTTCGCAAATCAATCAAGATAAGAAATGTATAAATACATATACAGTTGTGGTCACATAATTATAGACACTTAAGGGATGTTATGTTAATTGAGATTCTAATTATTATTTTTATTTTTAATGTAATAAGAACTTACTACGATATTTATATCATTTGCGTAGGCATTGTGAGACAAATATTAGAAATATTTTCAATAAAGTTGAAACATTTTTTTATGGCTGATGGCCACTGTTAGCCCGAATGCTTTTACAGCTTCACCGGGTAGAAAGGTCAAGCGCTTAGGGCATTCAACCGAAACCTTAGTTAATGGGTAACCAGCACAA
The DNA here is from genome assembly GCA_029286865.1 of Teinopalpus imperialis. Classification (NCBI taxonomy): domain Eukaryota; kingdom Metazoa; phylum Arthropoda; class Insecta; order Lepidoptera; family Papilionidae; genus Teinopalpus; species Teinopalpus imperialis. The sequence continues at coordinate 6,005,024 of JAGSMU010000021.1, forward strand.
GGGTTCCCGAGAGGTAGCCGGGGCTTGAACCGTTACCCTGTGCGCGGCTATACGCGGCATTACAGCTATTGACTCGAGGATGCCCGAGGGCCGAACCTAGGCTCGTTCAGTTTTGCTTCTTATGGATTAACTAAATATCATAATTATTAACTACATTTATCATCACTTTGGAATAAGTTGGCGCTAGAGAAGTGGCGCAAGAAACGGTGACGTCCCTATCTTTACTATTTGGTGAATACCGGCCTGAAATATGGCGGTAACTCGCGCGACGTCAAACGAATAATTCTATAAAAATTAAAAATAAATTAAATTTTTTTTTTAAAGGATAGGTGGCAAACGAGCAAGCAGCTCACCCGGTGATAAGTAATTACCGCCGTCCATGGACATCGCAACACCAGAATTGCAGATGCGCTGCCAGCCTTAAAGAAAGATGTAGCCTGAAAGATCCCTAAGTCGAATCGGTTCGGAAATACCGCTGGCCATAACCGATTCCAAAGAACAGTTGTGCGTCGCAGAAAATTTTGCGTAAAGCGCAGCACAGTGGTGGATTACCAACCATCGAGATGATGAGGATGAAATTTTGAATTTCGTCGTGATGTACGATGTTTATACTCAGCTCGAATTAATCCGAACAATTCCTCAGAACACTCCCCATGGTAAATTCAGTAAAAAATGTATAGATAACTAAGAGAAAATTTAAGTATTAAAATGAAGTTTATTATAATTAACTGTAGACATTTTTTAAAGACATTATGTAAAATAATCAATATTTTGTTTCACGTCCTTTAACAGCAATAATAGCCCGACATCACTTTGGCACTGCAGAGATTAATTTGTTGATAGTTGATATTGAAATTTGCTCCCATCGTTCTTTTAAACCGTATGAAGTTAATGAACATTAATGGTACGTTTTGCGGTACACCATTTTCTTCACATTCACCACAAATTTTCAACAGGGTTGATGTCGGGACTTTATGGGGGCCAATCTAAGACCATTACTGATTGGCTCCGTAGAAAGTCTTTGACCACTGTTGCTATGTGTTTTAGATCAAAGTTTTGTTGGAAAGCACAAAGAACTGGCAAACTTTCCTCTGCATAGGGTAACGTGCCTCTAAAATATTCTTGTAGTAGATTTTATCAATATTACAATTTGCCTATCATGTCCGGAAAAGCAGCCCCAAAGTTAGATATTCCCTCCTCTATGATTGATCGTTTTGTTTGTATATTTTTTGTATTACTTTTTATATTGTTTCTTTGGATCCATTTTTTATTCGGAGGTGTCTTACATATTGTTTTCCGTCAGAATTTATCATGTTCCATGCAAAAATAATTTATTTTTCCACTCCTGTTCAATCCAATGTTCATAGTTCTTTGCAAACTCTAATCGAATTTTAATATTTTCTTTCTTTAAACGTGGCGCCTTACGAGATATTCTTCCAAATAAGTTGATAAAATTAATAAGCCTCAGATAATCGCCTTCTAATTGTTCTTGCTGGCACATCTCTCGACCATCCAGCACCTAATACGTCCATACGAAAAATCTGTGATTCTTTGAACGGCTGACAATATTTCTAAGTTTTCACATAGGGTTGTCTTTCTAGGTCTCGGTTTCCTAGGTACGTTTTCTGTCGTGTTAAACTTCTTGAAATGCTTGATGGCCTTCATTACCATATCTTTACAGCATCGCAACTCATTCGCTATTTTCTTGTATGAATGACCAACCTTTGTTATAAAATTTCAGCACAAGCAACTTTTCGTCTTTCCCCAAAGTTTATAACGATCAAAATTATATTAATATTGAGATAACGATAAGCTAGTTTTTGCTTTAGATGCGTTTCTTGAATATGCCCGGAAAGCGAAAAAATAGTGCTGTTTTTTTTATTTTAAATTAAGAACATGAAACCTTAAACGGTCTCTAATTAGATGGCCAGCAGTAAGCATTTAAAAAAGTTTGTATTTATATCAAAACGTATAATGTCTCAACTATTGTTAAATACAAGTTTTTATTGTCTTTAATAATATGGCGCTAGTGTAATGATAAATAATTAAGAAGAATCAATACTTATTTCCACTATTGACAATACTATCAATAAAGCTTTATGTAGCTAAATAGAAGGTGTGTCTTTGTGTGACCACCACTGTATATATACAAATAACATTGCAAATGAGTGTGATACAATGACAGTAATATTTGCGTTGTGATAATAGATGAATTTAATGGAAACAATTTGAATTCATTTTATTTTTTCAGATTAGGTAGGCTTTTACTAAATGGCCGGCTTGTCCAGAGTAGTCTAGTTTTGATTTCATTCACAAATAGCGCTAAAGCTCAATTCTAAACTTCAAGTACAATTGTTACAGCAATTTTAACACACAAACCTTCCTTGCGAATTGAGGTTGAAACTGTACTCTAATCAGTTTTGTGCTTTTCCAAATTGCAGCAGTCATATAGACAGACACGGCGAGTCGGTGTACCGTTAATATTGTGTATCGTCGAAGTAATCGAAACATGTGTTACGTCAACTATCATGTATTTTACATATATAATTATACATTCCACAATAATCATTGTATCTGACAAATTTACGACTTACCCATCGTAAACTTCTTGTTTAATAGGCCTGCTCTCGTCATAACTGTCATCGTCCTCTAAACAAAATTCAGGCTCATATTTGTCTTCGGGTTTCACTTCCAGCGGTTTATTGTCGCCAACACCATCATTTCGCATTTTTGTCACCAATTCACGAAACGCCTTATATTCATTAGAATTCGTATTATGTAGAAACCTGTAATTTGTTCAGTGTAAGTCTACTATACAAGAAAATAAAAACAAAGGATTTTAGGACTTTAATAGGTTTTTTTTTTTACCTAAAAAAATGAAACAGTGTTATGAAATTTTGTTAAATTTTTCACATCTGTACTGTGCAGCAATTATCACAATCACTACATCATTCTCCGTTCAATTTTAAAGACTACTAAAAATATACATAAGCAAAGTATCGCGTTATATTATATACATTTACAACTCTAAAAATAAGGTCAAATTATTATTTAAATTAAATTGTTTTGATGGAGGTAAGAAATAGGTACGAATCAGATGTTGGAGATATATAAAAAAGGCCATAATACTGTTCCATTCTATAATGGTTTGATTGTAAATTATATTAATATATAAAAATGAATACAGCACGTATCCTCCTGTTTGGGAACTAGACGGTACAGTGGCATTACCACATATTTTGGTCTTGTGAATGTATTGCTTTCAGGACATTTTCCCAGTGGTCGCCGTTGCTGGCGACTTCGACGGCGGCACGCTGAACTGGCGGCGGGAACATATCTGCAGAGAGAACTGCACACCACGAGTCAGCATTGGGTCGTACGGCCACGCGGTCACACAGAACACCGGTGCACTCAAACTATCATTAATTTCTATTAAATTATTAAAACGCCATTAGAATGCTTGGCGGTGTGAAAATATTAATCGTCGATAATTCTGGTATGGTATTAACGACTTAATGTAACAAAGTTAAGGCAAATAAATAAATACTTAATTTAATAATAGGTTGAATGATGGCCCTTGAATATTTTAAAAGAGAGATACATAGGCAATAAAACATCATAAAACATATAGTACCTTGAGTGGGATTCGATGATGCTGGTATATGCACAGGATCCAAATCTTTGGGTTTCGGTATATGGTTTAGTGGTAACGGCATTGGCGGTGGTATATTCTGAAGCTTCATAGGTTCAGGAGGTGGTATACTAATTGCATCTAGAGGTTTTGGTTCAGGAATGGTGTTCAACGACTTAGGCATCATCGAGTTGGCTGGCATAAACGGCATATTTGGAGGTCTAAAAGGATGTCCATTTGGACCAAAACTGGGCCCATTGGGACCGAAGGGAGGTGACCCCATGAATGGCATATTATTCATAGAATTAGGAGGCATCATAGAATTTGGCAATCCATTGGGTCCCATCATTCCGGGATTAGCAAAAGGAGGTCCAAAGAACGGAGGCATCGGACCATTAGGTCCAGGACCACGCATGTTAGGACCACACATATTTGGCGGCATAGAACCAGGTCCACATGGGCCACGCGGACCATTTGGGCCCATAAAATTTGGTGGCATCGGAAAATTTGGAGGTCCTCCTAAGAAAGGTGGCATTCGAGGCATATTTGGTCCACCTGGCCCCATCATAGTTCCCGGACCAGGACCCATATTTTGTCCAGGACCTAAGTTAGGTCCTGGAGGTATATTAGGCCCCATGTTCATTGGACCAGGACCCATTCCATTCGGGCCCATAGGACCCATTGCTCCAGGTCCCACTGTATCCATATTTGGGGCCATTGGGGGAGCTCCCATTGGACCAGGTCCCATCGGTCCAGGTGCCATAGATCCGGGACCCATCGGCCCAGGTCCCATGGGTCCTGGACCCATTACAGGGGGGCCCATTGGACCAGGCCCCAGGGAATTTGAACCCATCGCACCCGGACCCAAAGTTCCAGGGCCTGGTGGGCACGTTATAGGATCCATAGATGATATCATTTTATCTTCACTATTGGTTTCGGATTCTGAATCTGAGCCAATGTAGGTATTCCATTGGCTATGAGATTGAGAAATTGGTAAATGATTTTCTGGTGCTCTAATAGGAATTTGCATGAGTGAAGGGATATTTGGCTTCTCGCCTTTCTTCCGATCATCCACAACAGGAGTTGAAGGACTATAGTGGCGGTTTCTTCCTCTATCATTCCACCTTCGATGTCGGTCCCTAAAAACAAAAAACAACATTACTTTAGTGCTGGAAAAATATCATGATTAAATGAATAATAGTAAATTCATTGTACACTAAAGTTCACTAGCAATTAATGTATTTTAAGAAAATATATTGCTGTGTTTTGCTTGTTAAATAAGCAAAACTGTGGAATTTGAAATTACTATATTCACAAGCTGCTGGGAGCCCAGTACAACCTTTCAGACTGCCTTAAAAGGCATTGTATCTTAGATCTGAGGATGACAACACTTATATGTATATATTTATACTTCTGGTTATATGTATAGATTTGTAATTGTGGTTGAAGCTTGAAGTCAATGGGATGCAGCATTAATTTAACATCCGGTGAGTTCTATGCTTGATAGCTTTTCAATACTTCCATAAATACAATACAAAATGGGAAGCATTTTGGACGTTTATGCTTTGAATGCAGTCCAGGAGGCATATGCCATGTTTTGTCAAGTTTCAGTGAGAATTTTAAAAACAAATTTAATGAAATGTACCCTTCTTTTATGTACTATCTTTATACTCTTAGCTATATACTAGGTGTCTGATACAAAATTGATATCTTTCAAGTCAACCACTTTCTTCTAGAATGTTTGATAGACTTTCATTATAATAATCCATTTTCTTCCTTTCACTTAACGTAAATATGTATTACATAATATGTGATTTACATAATATATATTATATACATCATTTATATAACATTAAATCTCACATCATGATGAATTAGAGTTAAAAGAGAAAGAGATTTTAATTATTTAAAAAAATATTAATTTTATTGTCTTGTGGTTAAGAAAAGAATATGGAACCACTCAATATATAATAAATACGAAAAATAATTAAAGATTATATGCCTAATATATATTATATATATATTAGGCATATAATATTTTCAATTTCACTTTGGTCTAAAAAAGCCCACAGTGTACACAATAGGTGGAAAATAATAAATAAAGTTAATAAAGCACATAGTTCTCTTGGCTAGTAATTTGAAATTGAGTTTGAAATTGAGAAAAAGCCGGAGTTGAAATACTCCAACACCCGCCCAATAGATTAGACTTCTATCTCTTTCCATGGTTCAAGGAACACCTCTGAGGCAAGAAATTTGAAGATGATAGCAAAGTATTATCTAAACTGTGCAAATGGTAAATAATAGGGTAGCAATTTGATAGTTGTAAACTAAAAAAGATTTAACAAACAGTAATACTGTCAGTCTGGATTTGTTATATATCATATATATTCATATCTTGTGATTATTTTATTATTGCAAAAACTAAAAAAAATTATTTTCTGTGTAAAGATTATCAATAACAACAAAGAAATATTAGAACTTGAAGGAGGTGCAATTTCACAAAATCATATTATTTTATATATTATAAATATTTCAAATCATATTCCTAACTATAATTATATTTATATGATTGTAACTTTATAGTCCCTGCCTTATTTTAGCAATTATATATTTATAAATGTATCCACATTTCACCTACCCAGATCACACTGAAAGTCTTTAGAAAATAAAAAACTGCTGTGTAGATAATTGGCAATACTTTATCGTTTTTCAAAGTAGCCTGCGTTCCTCGCTGTACATCTTCTTTACATTTGATGGAACCACTAAGAAAAGCAGTGGGCAAATTCTTCCTTAGGGGTCTCTTCTATGGCATTTTCGCGCGCACTCACCATATCTTCAGGGCTTGCAAAGCAAATACTTCGAAGTTTATCTCTGGTTGTTGGGAATAAATGAAAGTCACAGGGTGTCAGGTCAAGACTATATGGCAGATGACCCATTATCTCAACATCAGCCATAGTTCAATATGCATATTGTGGAGTGCGCTGAAGTATTGTCGAGTCACCTTAGTTCAAATTTCTAGCATTTCGAAACATCAGTCTGGTCTTTGTTCAAAGTATGGGGAATCCATCCAGTGCAAAGCGTCCTGACACTTAAATGTTCATGTAATATTTTTTTTACTCAACTCATACCAATGCCTAAGCTTACCCAAACCTGCTGGTAGGTCACTCTCTTATCTTCCTCTATCATTCGTAGCACAACACTGATGTTATCTTCAGATGTCACTGTTGAAGGACATCCCTCACACAGATCATTACTGCGATTGCTTTGCCCACACTTAAACTCATTAAATCAATTGTAAATAGTAGAGTGTAATGTGGCTTCATAATTAAATGCCAATTGAATCCAACCAGTAATAAATCATGGACCAAATATTTTCTAGTGTTAAATTCATGTTGAGGGGTAACAAGACTTTAACTTTAGACTCAAAATTGCTGCCAATTCACAAAAAAATGACAAATGAAAGCATTATATCACTTTATGTAAAAAGAGTTCTATAATTGAAGTTTAAAAGAAGTTTTCATTGCCAATGTTTCTAACTGGTCAGTTCTAAAAACTTTCAGTGCCACCAACATATACCTTATAAAGTTCTAAACACAGCAGATGGTAGGCATATTACCTTACACAAGATACTATTATTATTATTAAGCAGTTACCTGAAAATCTCTAACTGATGTTAGTCTAACATCTGTGATGCTACAAACATCAAATGAGAAGATGACACTAAGTTTTTTCTTAATAACAAATTTACATTTCTTAATGGTAAAACTTAAGAAAAGCCTATGATGGCACTACTGAGAAATTAACGGCTATGTAATAAAGCTAAAAATGGACAAATAAATAAGACTATTTAATCATCTAACATTGAAGTGAAACAAATGACATTCCAGAAAACCAAATATTAAGATCAGTATTTTCTTTTTTATCTCAGACCTACCATATCAAATGAGAATTAATATAATATTTTTTTATACATCATTTTATGGGATTGATAGTCAAACAACACAACATTATCACATCTACACATTGCCCACATACATATTCCGAAATTTAGCTCTCTTCTACATATTTTGAGGTTTTATGACATGAAAGTCAACATGAGATTTGTTGATGTAGATTAATATACACACTTGCATCTATACTCATTGACAAATCAAGAAATCAATTTTTGTTTATTTAGATGGTCACTCCCGAGAAATAAGAATAAATAATTTTTACAATAAATAACAGTCATAGTATGATATTAGTTTATACTAGTACTTTAAAAGAGTGTGGCCCTTTTCTAGTCGAATAAACAATATCCTAACAATGTCTTAATTCTAGCTTGATTCAATATGAAATTGTTATTACCTTGAGGATCTTTCAACTGATCTTTTTTGATCCGATTCTTCGGATAAAAGTTCTTTATTAGTGTCCTTGTTTTCAGATTTGCCTTGATTTTCAGCAGATTTTTGCCTTGGTTCATTTTTTTTTCTTTTTTTCTCTTCTTCAATCTTTTCTTTTGCCTCTTTCTTTTCTTTCTCCTGTTTTTGATTTTCTAATAACGCTTTATATTGGCTCATGAAAGAACCATCATTAGAAAAAATGTTTCCAGAACCTTTTTCATCTGTACTGGAGCTGAAACATGAATTTTTAGTATAAATAACACTCCTCCATCTATCTAGCATAAATAATATGTTGTTCTATAACGTAAAAATTATTGAGTTACATGAATAAGAGAATAAAACGTACATATATAAAAACAATAATAATATATATAAAAATAGTACGTACTTAGATAATTTAGCTTGTGCAGCAAGGGCAGCCGCTTGCTTTTGTGCTTCTGCCTTAGCTTGAATCTCCATCTTTTTTCTTTCTATAATTTGCTCTTGTTTGGACATTTGCGCCCATCTTGTGCTTAGAGCGGATTTATTTTTGGTTTCTTTAAAGTTCAACATATTTAATGAAAACTATTCAAGATATAATTCTACAAATAATCAATCTCCCATATAAGAATTACAATGCCATTCCCATCCCATTCTACACCATAGAGAAAAGATTGAATACAACTTTTTGGTTCTTACTCACATCTCCACAGAGCACAAACGAATAGAACACACAAAATAATGCAAATGAAAGTATATTTTACTCTTTCGCACTCTTACAAAATATAAAACCTAATTATTTGTATGTGGGGAGATCAGAGCATGTAACAATCTCTTACCAAATATTTTTGCAGAGTAAGACAAAATATATCATCTATTCTCTTTTCCAGTTAATTTAAAAACGTTTATAAATTTATACCAAGTACTGATTAATATTATTTACAACATGCAGGTACGGTTATGCGGCAACTTTCCAGACACTCAATATTTTGAGAAAAGTTCAAAATGAGTGAGAACACTTCATTTATATTATAAATAAACGCATTCCTATTATTTTCACTTTTAAGTAACTAAAAACCTTTTAGTCAATAAAAAACAATGTTTTTAATTCAGTCTCAAAATACAGAACTTGTTAGGCTCGATTTTATTTACAGCCTGTACAGGACTCGAAGTTATGAATACTCGACAGAGATACTGCATTACTGCATACTGTCTACTCTGAAACAACAACTTGCAAAACCTTCACCGATATTTTATAAACTATAATTATTTGTATTCTGTATTTGTTTAGTTTACATATTTTTATTTGATTGATTTAATGATACAATAGATTAAGAATATTTATATTACGAAAAAAATATGAACCCGGTCTGAAATAAATGTAATTATTATGTTGGTGATATTTATTTGTCTCCGCCCGGTTGGTCAATAAATATATAAATACATAAAATAAATATACACAATACATATTTAAACACCGAGCCCCTCGACAGGAGCGTCCAGACGACTAAGGGTTAGGGAGAAAAGGAAAGAAACTAGAAAGGAAGTTCAAGAAGCTCCAGTTCAGTGCTCCAATGCGTTGAAGGCGGTTTCGAGAAGCACCGCCTTCAACGCATTAAAGCACTGAGCGGCCCCCTCAGATGATTTGAGAGGCTGCTTGGGATTTATCCGTTTCCAGGCCGGCACACCACAGGTTGGTCACTTCGTGTGCAAGGTCCAGATATTTTGTTATTTTACCTGTTGCAGCTTTAACGAGGTTCTCGTCATGCGGAATGGTGATGTCGACCAAATATCCTAGACTGTGCCCGATAGCAGGTTTGTTAGCAAGAATAGTCTTGTCAGTGATGATGGGCTAGTCCCTGTAGGCCCGGCGCGCCTAAATTGGGTTATTATTATTCATAAATAAAAACCAAATAAATAAATAACCAGAAAATCCTTATTTACTTTTTGCTTAATGATTTTTGTTGTTTTGATGTATTTTTTAATTTAGTATAACATGCTAAAAGATAACTTCGCGAGGTAATGTATTTCAGGTTTTCAACCGAAAAAGGAGTCATATGTGAAGTCTCTCAATATGAACACTCGTGAGTAAATTGACTCGAGCGTAACGCACGAGGTTGAATGTCTTTAAAAAAATGAGCCCTGAATTACAATTTTATTTTTTAATTATTAAGTTGTCGGGTTTGACTTCTAAAAAATGCAAAACAATATATTATCTTTTCCAAGATTACAACCCAAAAACATGTTGTTATTGCTAATCACCATTTTTGCACCTGTTTACAATAATTAGAAACCTATAATAAACCTAGATTACCTGACCTGACCTACTGTTATCAGTTAGTCGTCAAACGTCAACCGGTATACTTATCCCCTAATATTAAAAATATAAATTGCCTAAAAATTAACACATCTATTGAATTTGTGGTTCCAGCGTTTGCCCTATTGGAAAAAGTCCAGACAGTTAAACATGAGCCACGAACCTGCTGTCCAGACTTTACTGGCGATACCAGTAGACTGGTAGCTTTAACCGACGAAGCGGAACTGGACTGGACTGGATGAACATGCACATCATAGCGATGATCGATTAATCGTCAGCACTTCGCACAGAAAGCGGGCCCTCTTTGGAGTTCAAGTCCAACAGGAGCTCAGAGAGACACGAGCAGTGCCGGTAGCGGCCGAACAGTCAGAACAAGACAAAAGACAACTAACTTGACTCCAAAAAGCCGGCTACTGGCCCTAAGTTGACCTCAGCTCATCGTGCATCCCTACTACGTTTTGTAAGAAAACGTGTGAACTGGACTGGTTCTCTTTTCCGATGTAAATATCTCCATGGCAGCGATAGCAGTGTACAGAAGACCTTGAGAACGATTCGCCTAGTGCTGCATACGTCAAAATGTAGCATTTCGAGGAGGTTCCTGGATAGTGTGAGGCATTTCAATGCAGGCAATACCGGAGTTTTGACGGTGAACCGATATGTTGAAGAGATATTGGGGATCACTCATTTATTACGCAAGCTTTATCGACGACTTACAATGCCCTTTCACATACTGCAGCTTCTGTTTGGCGGTACTTGCGGTAGGAGGTCGAAATTGAGTGCATGGTGTGGACAGCACGCAGTCCAGACTTAAATCCTATTGAGCATTTATGGCACGATCTGTAAAGAAAAGTTCGGGCTAGAAGTCCTGCGACAGCTACGAGATCGGAGCATCAAGCCGCACTCGCTCAAGAATAAGATGACGTTTCTTAAGAAACCGTGTACTCTTATCCGCTCCATAAAAATCCGATTAGGAGCTGAATTAGAGCCAGGAGAGGGGGACACTAAATACCTATTAACTTTTTTTATTATTTGCTTCGATTGTTTTGTCTGCATTTTCTTTTGAGTGAATGTTTCCTTATTTTAGAGTTTAAATAATAATCTATTTTTTTTTTAAATTCAAAGCAAGTCCTTGACCACGATCCCACCTGCTGTTAAGCGGAAATGCAGTCCTGGATGCTAAGTAAGGCGTAAATGCCTATTCACTCTCTCTTGAAAACACCCACATTGTAATCGGAGGGAAAGACACGCGGGCAATCTATTCCAGTCCCTCGCGGACAATGATAGTGTCCTATGCTCTTCATTGATATCCATTTATATATATTATGTATTAAACTTTTTAAATGTAAAGGTTACAAAAATAAATCAATATGGATTTATTAAATGAGCTGTTACTAAACAAATTAAAAAAAAAGACAATGAAACAACAAATATCATTGCATATTATTCTTTTTATATTTTTTTCATCAGTTTAAATGGAAAATACAATTTCATTTATTTATAATGTTGTCATTTATTTATTGTAAACAAATATATTATAAAAGATTTACATATTACTATCAAAACAAAATATTCACAAATGGCAGACTAACTAAACAATTAACTCAGCTGTTTATTCAAGCATGCTAACAATTGCATCGTTTTGAGCTAAACAAGAAGGAGAAAGTTTGGCACTGATCCCATAATCCAAATGAAAAGAAAGTATCATAAATGCACATTGTAGCAACACATCTGACGTTTAGGATAAGTTAGTCTGTTTTTTTTGTTTTTGAATAGGTACCTTTTATAACGATACTCTTCACAACCTCTCTTCAGCTCATGTTGATTGCATAGCGCAATACTGTCTTCGAACTTTCACATCAGCAAACGGCTTGAGTCTTTGCAAAGCCTCAATGAAACACAAAGAGGGCAACGCCAAAGAGAGCCTACTTTCGATATTGTGTGGTAACTTGATGACCGTAAATAATTAATTGCTGCCTCAGTGATCAAGAAATCAAAATGGACTTAATTTTAAAAAAAATAAAACAACAAACTCTTGTTTCCTTCATAACAATACAAATTCCATTGAATGGATAAAATCAACTTAATTCAAACATTCAAACCTAGCATCAATGTTCAAAAACGAAAAGTACCTCATTCTGCATTACCCTGCCTTAAAAATAAAATTATATGATTAGATGGCGAAATGAAAAAGCAATGGAAGAGGACGTGAGCAAAAGAAATCACAAAATTTGATACAAACATACAAATGACAGTTTGTTTCAACGAGTGTACTAGATAACGCACTGTTAACGCAAGAAATTGAGTACACAGAGATAACGAATTCTGAGTAGCAAATAAGCTAAGTCCTTTCCACTGTGACATGAAATGCCGAAAAGAAAAGTATAATTAATAAATTGTACCTATGCTTTGTATATACTCTAATTTTTTTTACATTTTAATAATTTAAAAACAACCAGCACTTGGTCGAAAAATTTATATCCATTTTTTTTTTTTGTGTATTTTATATTTTGATGAAATATTTATAAGCTAATTAACGTGAGCCGATGTCAGGATTCATAGCTAGTCGTCGTTCGCTCGAACCGGCTGGCAAGTGTCGGTCTTTTCCGCCTGACTCGAGCTTGTATAACACATCTGTACACAATAACACTACCACTTCGTCTATACATCTTGACACGTATATCATAATGCCACTGATATCTCGAGGGGCACAAGTAATATCGCAGCATTGTTACATTTGCTCCGTGGCGGGCGGCCGAACGCTCTAGCTTCCCGCTGTCCTTGTTCCATACATTTTTCATAGCAATTTAAAAAAATAAAACACTACGATTATATCCCTTAAAGTGCCTAAGTTACTAATTCGTATTCTATTTACAATGACATAATACATAGTATTTAAATTGTTCTGTAAACGGACAGCACGAAGAAGCTACCGAACGGACGCTAGATCCACGGAGACAAGTCATAGTTTACTGTACAGCAAATTTACAATATAGTTTGATCAGAATACGCCAACTGAATGGTCTACACCTAATTACAATGTAAGGTAAGGTATCTTCACCCAACGCCCGCCTTAAGCCGCTATAATATAATACCAGCTATGTTAAATATAACATGTTAAATTTTGTACACGACAAAGTTGCCACATTAAAACATTGCCCGATGGGATACAGGAGTAACACAACATGTAAGTATAGGCCTAATTCATTGTTATGATTACACAAGTAAAGTAGTGTAGTCCTATCACTTATAAGTAAACAGACAACGCCCCTAAAACAACAACTGTGGCACATTTGTCATGGAACAAAATCAATAGACATTTGGTAGTTAGTATTCGAAAATTATTATTAACTATAATTTATTTTGATGACATACTAAGCACTAAATATTACCTATACTGTACAATGGACTATAATATTTCTTTGAGATTTTACCATTCGTATAAACATGTCAAAATACAAATATTTTCTTGTCCAAATCTCTTAATAACTTAATAGGTAACAATCGAGCAACATTTGACATTTAATATATACTGCCTTTGTGACAGTACAACAGATATTTAAATTACGCCTTATTACATATCCATTATTTAAAAATTCGTGGTAGGGATTTACATGCAAACGCCGTTAGTGGTGTATCGCTTTCTTTAGGCACGTGCGACCTAACTTGTTAGAAAATCAATTTCTCTGTACAATATTGGTTTTATTGCAAAATAATTTTCACTTTCATGACACATGCAATCACCATTGATCAACAAATGGAATGCTTTCGACATTAATTACTTCCATTATTAAACAAATCCATTAGAAAGTTTGAGAACAATGCTCGCAGATAGATGAACAACAATTCTCCTAGAAAACCAAATAAATCAAGCAGCAATATTCCACCTTAACCAATAATCAATTGTCAGTGCCTATACTACTGGTAACAATAACATTATAAAGGTTCTTTATTAAGTCGAATGTCGTTCCTATTAATAATTGTTTATTATAAATTAACAAGAAAAGATAATGGTAGCTGCACGAGAGAGAGATAGATAAGCCGAAACGTTTGATATTAAATTAGCTAATCTTGCATTATCAGTATTTCACTGAAAATAAAATAAATAATCAACTAAATGATAAATTTTGTTCAACTAATATCATATATAACTATAACATTGAGCATTTAAATGAGTAAAGGGTAAAACAATAAAATCTGATGAGCAAAAATAGGGCACTTGGTTTTGAATTGACTGAATTTTACTAACAAACACCCCAGCTAGCCCACACCTGTACATACAAAAAGAATTGACTATCATACCAAAGAAAGCAATTAGTAACGCCATTTGACACATTAATTGACAAAAATTAAACGAAACAACAATCCATTAACATGGTTTCGTAAACCTAGATAGTAATAGTAATATGTTATATATATAAATTTTGTAACATAAATTGGTATATACATTCGATGAAAACAATTTTAGGATGGCATTTTTAACATCTATTCTTTGTTATCAAAATAAACTTAAGCAAAAAATGTAGAAAACGCATTATTAATTCATTTATAATATTTACAAAACACTTCTACACGAAATCATGTTTCAATTTAAACAATAAAAATTAATTCATCCAAATTTATTTCAATCGCTGCATCTTCTACATTTTTATAATCAGGCTATAAAAGCTGTTCAGAAGTTGGACTTGCACAAATTATAAGTTTTATTTTCAAGAGTTAAAAAATCATAGCTACTTAATGCTAAATCATTTTTAAATATGGACGTTAGTTTTAGGACAAAATACATAAGACGGCTTTATACACATTTGGGCTACCTTAATGTTCTATTATGTCCTATATAACAAAACAAATTATATGGAAATGAAGTTTTAATACGAAACATATTATATCAAAAAAAAAAAAAAAAACATATTTTGTCTAAAAATTACAATCACCACCAGTCTCAGTAACAAAGCATCTGGCAATTACGAACTTTCTGCAAATAAATAGCTAGAGGTTTTGGGGTCTTCATCAACTAAAGGAAATTTTTAACACAATGCACAAGTCCTGTGCGTCAAACAAATTATTTTTATCATAAGTTAATTCAATTATTATTGCACTTAACTGAAGCAAAAATTAATTAGCAAATAAAACAGAAATATCGTTTCGAGATGAATAGCCCAAATGTAGAATAAAAAGTAACTACGATTTTATTAATTTATTGTGATGTGGAGGGTTGTTCTGAAGAGGACCAGAATAATTTCTTAAGTCTAGTGGATGTTCAACACTGGCCGGTTGTTACTAACTTTCAAGACGTTTCATTTTGCAATTAAAACTAATTAAACATCGTTAATCTACATAATTTTGGCAAAAAGTATGACAATACGTTGAGTATTTCGTCGGGTTAATCCCGCTAGCGCTTTAAAAACTCTTTGATAGCACGATAACAGTATATTGCAATGTCCAATGAGTTTGTTTTGTGACATTTATATATTAAAGCTACAATAGCTTTGCCAGCAGGAATAATTCGACAAAATTATTTGAAAGAAACATAATTTGAAACTTTCAGTGATTATTCATAATTTAGTTTACTTTGATTTTATTATTTTTTAATTCTGATGTTCTATGAATTAACAACTGGGAGGGAGACCTGATGACCTGAAATATAGGTTTGTCGCCTAGCTTAGGCATCAGTCTACCACATTAGTATGAGCATATTATAATTTGTATTGAGACTATTTTGTAAATTTGGAGTGAGAAAAATAAATTACATATTATTATTATTATTAATGTTGCATTTGCAGATCATAATTATTTTATTACCATAAAAAAAATGTTATTACACTACCCTCAATAAAATTTAACAAGACTGCGTAATATCATTACGTTAAGTTACTATATAATAATATATACACATGCAAGCGGGGCAAGATACGAACTGTTGAACGTCCAATGTGAATAAATGGATGGAAATTAAAGGGACGATTTAAGGCTAATATAGTATAAAATGGGTTAATACAATTTTAAAAGGCCGATAAGTCTCTTGAATTGACTTGAAAGATTTTTATGGTATTTTAATAGACTTAATGTTTTTTTTTAGACAATGTCACCAAAGAACATGCGATGTTGCTATAAACAAGAAACTTTCTCATTATTGTGATAATGACAAAACTTTATAGAGAACTAAAGGTATGTCATCTATATATTACTGTAATAAAATTATAGACAAATTGATTTGTTGACATATGCCAAGTTAGTATTAATTGATAAATAAATAATGAAATCTTTAGATTAGAAATAAAACAAGCCTAAAATAAAACCGTATGTACATGCAAATTTTCGTTCCGAGAATTATTGTTTTTGGGTGTAACTATTTTGCTTCGCTTTAACTAAGAAATGATATGCTTCACCACACACTGCGATGGAGTCTCGCAAAATAATATAATAACACATGTTAATTAAAATTAATGGAAGAGCCGTCGAAAACCTAAATTAATTTCTTTTAATGTTGGATACATAATAATGCGTTCAAATTCTGAAACTAAATGGTAAAAACACTATAACCTCGAGCGAATATTGTTACAATAACGCGAACTGTACATATTTCATAAAGCCAATGAACAGTATATTTATTAAGGCTTTAATACTCGGATGTGATAATCCTAAAAAGGACGCATAATTCAAATGGCGACGTACGTAGAGTACGTTTGTAAGGCGATATGTGCGTGGCGGGGCGCGGGCGGGAGTGTGCGGGGCGGAGGGCGGGGGGGCGGGGGCGGGGCCGGCCACTAGGCGGAACGGGCGGTGGGCGGCGAGCGCGAGTGTCAGTACGCCTGCGTGGTGCTCGCTGCCGACACGCGCTCCGGCTTCAGGTTACGCTGTGAACACATGTTCTCATAAATATTTG
This sequence comes from Teinopalpus imperialis, assembly GCA_029286865.1. Classification (NCBI taxonomy): domain Eukaryota; kingdom Metazoa; phylum Arthropoda; class Insecta; order Lepidoptera; family Papilionidae; genus Teinopalpus; species Teinopalpus imperialis. The sequence continues at coordinate 6,022,216 of JAGSMU010000021.1, forward strand.
TATTAATTTCAAGTATATAATTGAAATGTGTGAACGAAACTGCACTATAATTCAGTCTAATAACCGTCTCAGACCATCATTGATCCATTGCATAGCCCAGTCTCACCCGCAGTTAGTTACTCCATCTATCAGGGTAGTCTTACCCCATGATTGTTTGCATATGAGGTTCCCAATTCAGACTATTATCTTTTTTAGTTTCAATACATTGTCAATCAAAAAGTTTCTGTTCTGAATCATTAAATATAGTACTACAATATCTCAATATTATTTAATTATCAAGAAATAAAACTATAGCAAAAAATATTAATAGAAGAGAAACTCAGTGTGTATTATGATACACTAGTTACTTTCACGACTTTTAACATTTTCTATTCTCGACCTTCACTTGTATTTAAGTTTAGTTTTAGTTAAGTAATTTGTTATAACATATGCATTTTAGTCAAATTTAAGGGATAAATCTCTTGATAATTTCTACTATTTACATGCTTGCTTCTCTGGTTATTACAGACGAACATACGTTTCACTGATGATACAAGAAAAACAAACCATAAACATGACGAATCATATCAAAATTTATGATAACAGTCTAACCTCTACAATAACTAATAAAATTGGAAACTTACTGGCAATTCCTTCAAATGTGAAACAGACTTGAAATATGAATTAAACCGTAATTAAAACTAAATAATATATAAAAAAAACTACTTAAACTAACTCATTTACAAATATTGACTAATTACTATACTAATATAACTTAATTTATATCTTATTAAGTTTTTCTTCTCTCTTTCTTTCAATTAGTTTAAGTTTGCATTGAATAAAGACATTGAAGCTTGTAACGCAAGGTTCAGTGACTTCACACTTGCCCTAGGTTCAGACTTGTACTTAAGTCATGTTATAAATGAAGAAAGAATACTATTATTTTTATTTGGAGATACTATTTTTTCTATCTCTGCCTGGTTGGTCAATCAATACAACAATAAAAACACTACAAACATATAATAAAACAAATATGTACAATATAATATAAAGATCAACCAGACTGGAATCCCTCGACGGTGGAGACCAAACGGTCGAGGGTTAGGGCGAAAGGGAGAGAAACCTACGGACTGTACTATAGAGAAGCAATGCTTTCTACATTTCTTATTATTATTATTTGGGCATATTTTATTTTCCAATCAATCAATACAATAATTAATATTACTATTGACAGTGAAAACATATGTTAATTTGATATAAGTTAATTTAAAGTATTTGTCCAGTTGTTAAACTAAAATACAAAATAATAGTCTTAGGTTTGAAGGACAGCTGAAGTTCATCCGGTTTATTAATTCCCATTACAAACAGACATCCCACTCATCCGATTATATTACACTGATATGTAAATATTCTTGAAAAAAACACTCAATTATTCTCAGTATATAAAACAATATAATAAACAACGTGCAGAGGTTTCTGTCATTCTTTTTTTATTACTTTGAATATAATAATATATATGAAAAATACTTAGGGAGTCAAATCCTTCTCTCGGTAACAATACTACTTATATACATACGAGACAATAACCATTCATTCTAACCGATACGTTTATTTAAATTCTAATTTATAAAATACCTTTAAGCACAATTCGCCATGAAGGGCGGTAGCCGATATCAGTTTTAGTGGCGGCAAAACTACTATAATTTTGTCAATGTCTTTTTTTTTAGTTTATAGACTATTAGTATTGCTAATGACATTACTAGTATTCCGGTTAACCACTCGCAACTGAGCTGAAAACGATTGTTGTGCTAGGATATGTATCATGGAGGATTCGAACCTACGACCTCAAGTTTCCCAGACCATACACTCTAGACCATTGGGCCATTGACGCTCCGAATGTGTAATGGAAAGGTGGTGGCAGATGGCGCGTATGACTCACCAGCTGGTCGTACTGGTGCACCATCCGCTTTATGTGGTTCAGCTTACGATGTAGGTAGTTGACGCGCCGCCTCTCGCGCTGGTACGCGGTGTTGTTGCGAACGCGCTGGTATTCCTCCACGATACGCTGCTCTATCGTCTGCGTAACAACAATTTATACGTGATGCGATGTGTGATGAGATACGTGTAACTAATACAAGCAAATAATAATCCATGCACATATAGATATGAATAAATATATATATACATACATACATATATATATATATATATATATATATATGTAAATACAAAAAAAGGTATATTCACTTCAATATTTCACTCGCCGTTGCGGTGCAGTAGCGTTGATATTGCTTTGTGTGTCAGCGAGGACATTTTTTTTTTACATGGAAAGTAACAAACGAGCACCCGATGGCAAGTGATTCGTGCGGCCCGTAACATCTACATTCATCCTTGACAAGGAATCATAATGCAGATGCGTTGTCACCCTTGAGGACTGAAATGGAATTCCTCGTCACCAGTAATAAAGGTCTCCGGATCCCTTCGCTAACCAGACGTAACACAGCAGCGTTATGCTGCCTATTCCTCTACGCTGGTATTCTGTGAGTGCATGATCCTACCCCGTTCTATTGTGCAGCTAGAAACAACTTGCAGTGTAGCTCTAACACTATTAAAAAATTGTATGTGTGTGTGTGGGGGGGGGGGGTCCACCCACCCGGCGTTGTGGCGAGGCGGGCTCGGCGCGGCGTAGTTGCTGCTCCAGCTGCGTGAAGAGCGCGGCCACCTGGGCAACGCGCGCGTACAGCGCACAGTACTCCGTGTACAGCTCGGAGAACTCCTGCTTGTACGCGCGCCGCACACTTGAACTCGTGATCGCCGGGTACTGCCTGCATATCACACAAATCGAGGATAACATTTAATAACATTTGTGTTACGTACCATGAAACATAAAAATCCATCTTTATACAGCAATCACGGTGGACTTAAAACTAGATTTCGTATTCAATTATTGTAAACGAAAAAAAATAAAAATAAAGGTTTTAATGAAACAGGATAATGTAGTGTCATCCGAAAAAGAAAATTTAAATAAATCTTACCTTTCAATATCTACCAAATCAGTCATATTCTCCTCGGGTACAGACGTTAAATCTGTATTTTCTAATTGTTCAGTATTTGTGATGTCTTTTTCTAAAATATACAACAAAGTAATGTTTAATTTTTTGAAGTTTTTGTAAAAATAATAAAAAATAATTGGGACAATGTGTTCATAAAGTACAGAACGATGTTGATTACAAAAAAGAAAAAAAATCATGCTATAATTTTTTTTTTAATGCAGATAATGATACTAACATATATAACATTTATTTAATATTATAATATGTTAGTATATAATCATTAAAAAAAAACTTAATTTTATAGGTGTACTAGTAGCGTAAAAAAGTTTTTCAAAATGTATACAAAAATCTGTCTAGTACATCACTATCAATCAGCCTGGGAATGTTGCCAAGTTTACCATACTATAAAATACGCTAAATGTAGTGTATGGGTAATGTAAATAGTATATGTAATAACAACACTACTATGTGATAATAATTTTTGTATATCACTTATCGTGTTACGTATTATATGGAAAAACTTCACCAACAAGATAACCAAGTCATAGATACCAAGGAAATGTGTCATATACCTGTGATATTAGTTTGCTCTAGGACTACTCTCTCTGCAGGACTACTTCTGAAACCGTTCGGTTTTACAGGACTGGGACAGAGATCCTTGACCGTGTTGAAATTGAGGGTGTAGCCGTTATCTTTTTTAACTGTAAAATAATAAAAAAAAAAAATGAATTTAATTACTATTTAAAACACATTATAATAATTACACGGTTATATCTAATCTGTGTATAATATTGCCGCGTCATGTGTGAAGTCGATGTATGAAGGTGGGGCTCGTTTATGTTTTGTGCAAAACTGCATTAATAATAAAACTTTGATCCTTGATAAATTATAGCGTTCACATTATTTGTTTGTTTGTATATAACATAGTTTATTACCATTGTTTATAAATGATAGTTAGGTTTTTTTTTCGATGGTAAGTGAACTAAAAACACCAGAGGAGTCGCAAATGCGTTGCCGGCCTTTAAGGAAGGTGTAGGCTCTTGAAGGTCATAGCGTCGTATCCTTATTTTTGGTATAGTCAGTACACACATACAACATGTGTAAGGTGTATATGTTAGTAGTATTTTTGAGTAGATTCGAGTACTAGTGGAGGAATTTTGTAAAAAAAAAATATGTTAAACTGTGATAAAGTGGAGCATTGAAAGACGAGACCACTTTAAAATGTTATAATTTAAATTTAATTTAGACGGATTAGCGATTATGTCCTATTGTAGGCTTCCGGTTCACAATAGTACGTGTTTTACGACTGATAACTTCAAGGTTGTTGAAATATACTTGAAGTGAGATTAAATTTGAATTATGTTTACTTATATTCATTTATATTTATTATTGATATGATATTTAATATATATAAGATCTTAATGATATTTTGATGGTAATAAATTAGCACATATAGCGATTACTGCAGTCCATTATACATATATCTTTGATCCTCGATAACGATCCGAGTACAAAAAGTACTCCAATTTTTTAACTTTTCAAACGTTAGAGTTAGGTTTGTATTCTATGGAAGGGTGATACTTGACGGTTGTGTTTACCTTTTAGTGTTACATACGGTTTATAAGAGCAGCTTTGCACGACCACGAAACAAAACCTACCTCCATTATTATTATTTAGCTCTATAATTATTATTTAGAGGATATTTTTTTTCCATATCCGCCTGGTTGGTCAATATAGTAAATAAATAAAAAACTATAAACATATAAAGAAACAAATATATAATACATATATAAAGACCAACCAAACAAGAATCTTACAACAGGGGAATAATTTCGGTCGGCATACCACCCCACATGTCTGTCGGTCACCTCGTGTGTGGTCACCGGGCCTAGATATTTTATCATTTTATCTGTTTCGGCTTTCACGAGGTTCTCGTCATATGGGATCGTGGTATCGACGAAAAATACCCTCAACTGTGTCCGGTCCATCAACACAATACCAGGCTTATTCGCAAGAATAGTCCAGTCCGTGATGATGGTCCGGTCCCAGTAGTCTGGCGCGGTTATTTTCGAGCACGGCTTCCGGTGTTTACTTATAATAAGACGATATCCGATCCACACGACCATATTTCGAAGCGAGCTCCAGATAGTGTCCTGGCTACCTGTGCCTGTGCAGATATTAATTTTTTTGCTTATTATTATTAAAGGGGTTCGCGTATTTGACTAACCGTTGGTCCGGTCGTCCTCGTTGTCAGAGGCGTGACGCTCGCCGGAGGAGGTGGTGGCGTAACCGGAGGAGGGAGGCGAGGGGCGGCGGTAGTGGGAGATGCGCTTCTTCTTGGCGGCGGGCGCGTCCTCGCCGCCGGCCGGGGCGCGTTTGCCGCCGCCGCCGCTGCCTGGTGACGCGCGCGGCGACAGGGAGTTCGCCGAATCGCTACTCAGCGGCGGCGTAAGGTTTTGCGGTTTCCGCCTGTAAAGTTTGACACATTAATAACGTTACATTTTTTCTTGAACAATATTGTATGCGATAATTCTTAAACTCTTTTACGACAAAGTTTAATTAAATTTTTCTAATAGTATTCCGTGTCCCTAAAATTGTCGCGTGCATGGATGGGTTCATCGCTTCATTTAGTAGTGAGGAAATTTTAAAAAAATTACGATTTTTTATGTACCAAAAACGACAAGATCTTTAAAATAAAGCTACTAAGTAAATAATGTTTTATAGGTGAAACTGCTTAAATTAGTATTTTTTTTTTAGTCGGTGACAAGTTAAATGTTATGTTGTGTTCATTTAACTGTTACTTAGGTGTGTATATACACTATCTTTAAAAATATTGGTCCTATTGTTATTAAATAAAATCATTACACGAAAACACGTAACTTTTCGTAGTATCAAGGTTGCTAAGTCGTTTACACAACTCAATTGGTGGTAAATTATATCCATGTATTAATCAGATGTAAACAACGCAATTAGTCTATTATTGGTTAAGTATTTAATTTTTTTAACTACTACAACCACGCTTTAGCTATAAAGTCGCTGTAATACGAACCGATCGGTATGTCGTGGATTGACTTGCATGCTATCAAAGAATTCTAGTGTAAAATAGAAGTCTCAGCTGATGCTTTTTTCTCTGAAATTTTTCGATTTCGAATCGAAAATTCGATCGAATTGTCGAATGAAAGGACCGGTGACTTTATTATCGGTTAAGAGGCTGCTACCTTTATGTGTGACAACGCATTATGATTCAGTATTTCTTTTTATTACATTGAGTGTGACAAACGAGCACAAAGTTCACCTAAAGGTAAGTGATTCCTGCGGGCCATGACATCTACATGCGTCCTTGACAAGGAATCATAATGCGTTATCACCCTTGAGGACTGAGATGGATTGCCACGTCACCAGTAATAAAGGTCTCCGGATCCCTACACACACCAGACGAAACAGCAGCGTTATTCTACAATATTACGCTGGTATTCTGTGAGCCCGGTCGAGCTGACTCATATATGCCGTAGCTAGATACAAACTGCAGCTGTGAATGGAATGTTGCTGTTATGTGACAACAGGAATCACTTTCTGTCGTAATGTGATATATAAATCGGATAAATAGACAAAGAAATATATAAAATATACATAAAACAGTATCCTTGGTGTTTGTTACTCACCCAGCAGTATTATATAAGAAATCATCGTGTATTATTTTAGTGTAGCCTTATCATGACCTTGTGACGTAATTTTAAACGTTTAATTATTAAATCGACCATAATATACTTTATTTATACATATTATAACATAAACTTATTAGTTTAAACCATACGAGGGTCATATCGAAAGGTCTTAGATACTAAATAATTATAAAATTTACTTATATTAAGAAATCTCAAGGTTATAAACAGTCGCCAGGGCATGTCATTTGCTTAGAAACCGGTTGGCCTTTTAGTTTTCGTTTATTTTTGAAAAAAAGCTAAGGCCAGGAATATATGGCCTTTGAGTTGGGATAGGCTTGTTTTTTTAATTAAAACAGTTCTGGCGGAAGTGTCGAATTCCTGACTTCGGCCGCTCGATATACAAAATTTTCATGAAGCATAAAACACATGTAAGATAAATGTAACTATATGTTATATATATATATATATATGTTGGAATCGGCTCATCTTCAGACTATCATGCTGTCCGTCGACTTTCGCTGTGTTTCAAGATCATAGTAATATATTTATGTTTCGTTAACGGTTAATATATCATAAACATTTCTTAACGCCACGCTTACGGAGGGACAGTTTGCAATGCTGCTAATCCTATACCCAGTTTATACTTTAAACTTTTTTGACAGCTTGGACATTGTATTCAGTAACCGCAATTGGCGGCCGACATGTTTTTACAAAGCTGAAGATGTTTTTTTTTTGCCTACAAAGCAATAAAGCTTCCCGGTCGTATTTTAAATTAAGCCAACAATTTATAAACTGTTGCTCGTGAAAAAAATATACTCACCAAAAGTTGTATCTAATACTGCAATAGATTCGCAATAGGCGCAAACCTTTTTTAAAGTCATACTAAATCATAACACGAAAATGGCGTCGACTGAGCTCCATTGTTGCATGCGGGAATTTCCAGCCAAAAAGTTGTTCGATTTAAATTTATCAGCAAATATCCTACGATGATGTATAACTTGCCAGTGTGAAACAAATGATGACGTTTTTTTGACACTGGCAAGTTATGAAGTATCTAGTTTCTTTTGGCACGACCCTCGTATTCATATAGTTGTATTAAAAAAATAAACAGCCACGTGTCCTATGCCATTCGAGGTCGGAAGCGAAGAGAAAGCAAGTGATTACACATGGACCTTATTAAGGCCGAAACGTTACAAGTTTTGTCGTATATCATACACAAAGTTTCACACGTAATTTTTTGTAAGCAATCGTACCAGAAAATCATTTTCGCCAAATTATCGCAAGACAAACATCGCTGCCACTAGATACTATCTACTACGAAACCACTTTCATGTATAGGGAAAAAGGTAATTAATTGTATATCGCAAACACAGCATTCCATCGTCATCCATTCCTCATTCGATGCAGTATCGAGGACATGAGGACAAGCGTTTAACACACCTAGACTAGCAAACCTAAAATTTTGTAAGTAGTTTGGACAGATGTCGTCTCTGAAGACTAATTAACATGCCTCCTGGGGTTTTAACAATTGTAGGGCCACACTGCAGTTTGTCTCTAACTGCAAAATGAATGGATCAGCTCGACCGGGGTAGGACCAAGCACTCACATAATACCAGCATAATGCTGCTGTGTTTCGTCTGGTGAGTGCAGGAATTCGGACACCTTTATTACCGGTACTTTTTAGTATAGTATTAAAAAAAATTTTAATAATGTTTTTTAAAGCGCATTTTTTTATATGACGTCGGGGCGTACCTTTTGAGCATCCGCTTCTCCTCTTCAGTATAAAAAGGCCAGTCTTCGTTGACATCGTTCCATATGTGCCTGCGAAGGTGGTAACAGTTGTCTTTAAGCGAGCCGATCTTCGGCAAGATCTTGTTCACCTCGCCGCGGTCCTTCTCTTTGATGCCCTCTGCAACATAGCCGGCGTTAGTTAAATTGCACCAACAGGGGAACCGCGGAGGTCATTAATATGACGACTTACCACTATTGAGTCTGGCGTATAATTCGGGCTTCTTGAAGGGTTTGAGTGCTAATAATTGTATAAGTCTTTCACTGGAATAGAAAACATAAATTGCATTAGATATTTCAGAGATTGGTACTTCTTTTGTTAAAGAATCAACGGTTGGTCAACGAGTGGTCAAATTAAACTAGTAGTAGTAATAACATAAGAACTGTCAAATAACAATTCGATCCAGGTCTATATCATCCGTGGGTCTAGATTCTGTTGATGTTGATGCTGTTAGCCTATGCGTTATACCTTACAGCTTCATCGGACACAGGGCTCACGGAACTGAGGGGTCCGTGAGCTGGTTATTTTGTGTTATAAAAAAAAACGTGTCGGTCTGTTTTGAAGTCGGTTGATCTGAAATTATCCGTGGGAATTTCGTTAACGCGTTTTGATTATTTCCACTTTTGGTACAACGACATCTTGTATACAATAGTTGAACTAAAACTACTTGGCAAGATGACATACATATATAAACTAATACCTGAACAGGGGGCAATAATGTTTTATTGGTTAAGATAAAAATCTTGTAATAAATCTAGTGTAATGGGTGTTCTTTTTTTTTTTAAACACAAACTATCGTAGTGATATCACTACGTTGTTAGTAGTCACAATAGCAGTTTATAATATACCAGTTCTTGTGTACGTTAATGCTATTTTTTTTATAGAATAGGTGGCAAACGAGCAAGCAGCTCACCCGATGGTAAGTGAATGCCGTCGCCCATGAATATCCACAACAAGAGGAGACGCAAATGCTTTGCCGGCTTTTAAGAAAGGTGTACTCTTTTCTTGAAGGTTCCTAAGCTGTATCGGTTCGGAACCACCGCTGGCGGCAGCCGATTGCACAGAGTAGTTGTGCGTGGCAGGAAATTTCGCGTGAAAAACACATTGCTGAATTTCCAACCATCGAGATGATTAGGATGAAATTTTGCATTGTCGTGGTGTGCGATGTTTAAACTCAGCGGCAGTATGGTAAATTCGGTAAGAAAAAAGGCCAAAGAGATGCAACATCCCTTCGCAACGCCGTGATGTAACTGGCACTCATAAGTTTTCTTCTCTAAATTAAAATTTCCAATCATGTCGCCTTATTGAGTACAAATAAATAATTATCACAAGTTTATTTTGAGTATGAAAGCGAGCGTCGGAAGTCGCCTTGAGTTGTTTACAGTCGTGAACGGTTTTTTGCATGACCTCGGCCGCTACGAGCGTCGCCTCCTTGCATACGGCTGCCTTGTCAATAATCACCGTTGTAAACCAGAAGTGTTACAATGAGAATATTGTTTTAGCTTTATATGTTTACATTAATCTATATTATGCTACGTTCCGGTTTTATTAGTATAACGCACACCTGTCGACATTTAATAATAGATTCAATATATTGTATACAGAATATACTTTAGGTTTGATTCTTGTTTTTTTTTAATATATAATTAAGGGAGAAAAAGCAGCAGTAGAGCATCGATTCGAATTATGATGAATGATCATCAATAATGATTATGCCTTGGAATATTATATCAAGCTGGTATTGTTCATTGAACGCGCATAGTATTTCACGTTAGGTTGTAATTCTTCCCAGGTTTATGAAGTACATTTAAATGTAAACTTATCCTTTATACCTCTTTATAAGGACAAAGGGCTCTTGGTATCTCATTACGCGAATATTAAACGTTCATATTTATTAGTATGAAACGTGTTTATCGCACCAACTAAAGAACATAATTAAACTAGATATCTCTACAGTTGACCACGACGACCAAACTTCCTGAAAATGTCAACCGCATTTCGTGATATCAACAAAGTTCAATGATACGATAACGATATAGGGAACTGTCGACTTAGTGAAGCGTACGTCAATGTTTTTTTCTTTTTTTTTTTATGATTAAGGGTGACAAATACACAGTCACCTGACGATAAATGATGACTGCCACTTAATTACTTTAATGTAGCTATATTACGCTACTATATGAAGCATTATAAGTTATTTCTGCCTATGTTGAAATAACGGTGGAGGTTTAACAGATTTCTTTTTTTTTATAGAATAGGTGCCTCAGGTCATCTCACATGGTGGTAAGTATAAGCTATATAAATTACAAATATTATGTAGCAGAAGTGCAATACATCTGTTTAATAAAATAAATATTTGTCTCGCTAAACTCGACTCGGCTTCAATATTTTGACTTGAATAAACACTTTAGTTTAATTATGAGCAGAAATAAAATGGAGTTACAGGATAATGGTGAAATAATTTTAACGCATTATAGCTATGTCCAAAATAACTTTGTCCAATGTATTCCTTGTAGAGCAGACAACCTTTTAAAGCTAACAGCACCAACAGTTCTACCACACGTGACGTAAACGAGGAAAATGTTTCAATAAATAGATATCACATTGAATAAGTAGATTTTACCGTTTGAATATTTAATTTTTATTATTTTGCATTGACGGTGAATTAGTGTTTTAAGAAATTCGTCTTAAAAAAAAAAAAACTAGTTCGTGGTCGACAGCAAAAGTGAAAGTTTAAGAAAAATGTGAATGTTGTTTTTTTTTTGGTTCGTCTACAGTAGACGCGTTTGCGATTCGTAGCTTTGATTTTGATTTCCATCCGAAACTAACCAATGTTACACAAATATTTTGTGTTACACAATTCATCGATTTCCGGAACAGCTTGTATTTTGTATTTTATTTTAATTGCGCAATCATTGTGCAAAAACCATAATGATACTAATAAGAATAATATATATATATATATATATATATATATATATATATATATATATAAATATATATATATATATATATATATATATATATATATATATATATATATATATATATATATATATATCACTTGAGGTGGTCGGGACTCCCGGTCGGGCAGCTCCGGGCTCAAATGCAAAAGGCGGTGCTCCTCGACACCGCTCGTATAGTCCGCAGGATTCTTTCCCTTTCGCCCTAACCCTCGACCGTTTGGTCTCCATACATAGTATATATTTGTTTCTTTATATGTTTATAGTTTTTTATTTATTTATTCTATTGACCAACCAGGCGGAGATGGAAAAAAAAATCCTCAAATAATAAGAATATTATCAAGAAGGATTACCTCCTTGGTATTATTAGATCATCGTCATCATATTTGATCACTTTTAATGATATTTCTCACATATGTACCCGGAATATAGGGATACCGGTTTCTTAGAAACCAAGTGTAGGATGACACTTGTTTTTTACCCGTAGTATATATATTTCTAAACATTATGCAATAATAATTATAAAAAACATACGAGTAAAAAAAAGTATTATTACTTTATGGTAGTGGGTGGTACTCACTTAATGGAGCGTCGCGAGACGTCTGCGGCGGGCGGCGGACGCTGATGGGGTGGTGGCGCGCCGCGGGGCACCGTCCTCTCCGCTCGGTCTGCTCTTTCTGGTCTTTCCGGCCGCTCTGGCCTATCAGGTCTCTCTGCCCGCTCCCGCTCGGCTCTCTCTACGCGCTCTCTTTCTACTCTCTCTACGCGTTCCCTTTCGATTCTTTCCACCCGTTCCCTCTCCGCTCTCTCGACGCGTTCCCTCTCGGCTCGCTCGACGCGTTCCCTCTCCGCACGCTCGACTCGCTCCCTCTCCGCCCTCTCAACTCGCTCTCTTTCCGCTCTTTCCGCGCGGTCTCGTTCGGCGCGCTCGAGCCGCTCCTTCTCGGCTCTCTCGGCCCTTTCCGCTAACTGCGCCGCTGCCGACCCATTCGAGTACGTGGAATGCGAAAGGCGCATTTTAACCCTACGGCCTATGTCCGTCTGGTTGGGTTTTATAACGCGGGTGCTGAAAATTATAATAATTACATATTATTTCATATAATGCGTATTATAAAAATCAATTAGGACGGTCACTTAATTACATATTACTTTTTTTATTTTGTATATTTAAATATATATATAAAAATGTTTTAGTTTTATAAAATAAAGTGCAATTTTTGGTAATTTAATGCATTTACATAGAAAACAACGTTATTTGCATATAGCGGTTTTTTTCAATAATCATATTGTTGGCTAATTAAGTCATAACCTTTAGCTTGTACACGTAAATAGCAATAATTAGTACCAAGATGGAAGATTATTTCAAAAGTTTTATTCTGTCTTGGTAAATTTTACGATTGAAATCCTATACCTTTTGTTATGGTATCGAGAGACAACTGGATCCAGTTATATCGAAATATAGTAGACCGGGTCATGAGTTTAAGACATAAACTTAATATAAAATATACACCAGAGGATGAGAAGGAAAGAGACAGACACATGTATTATGTTATCTGCATACTTTTCACCTTTCATAATAGATAAAGCAATAAACTCATCCAAATTTTGAGTACGTTTATATAAAATTATTTACTATACATTGGTTTTATTCGGCCTTTTTATACTATATTCAATTTTACTGCTACTTTAATACATATATATTTAACACGTAGAACTTACGCGTGGAATTATGTTAGTAGAGTATACATATAAATCCCACTGTTGGGCATAGGTTTCTCTCTATTAGAGCGCAAGGACTAGATATACAAGATCATTCACCGCCGACCACGTGGTAAATCAGCACCAGTGTTAAATTGGTGTGGTCAACGGGAGATAGAACTCGGTGTGCTAGAGTACCGTATAAAATTAAATGCGAACGCTCGGTACGAAGAGATACGAGCCACAGTTTGCTAGTGTATAATAGTTTATTTTAGTGGGGGACTGACCACTTGCTCTGCTCAGCGGCGACGGTGCGCGCCATGCGATCCTTGGTGGCCTCGTACGAGTCGTCGTTCGCCTGTACTCGCATTCTGCGCGGGAGTGGACCGCACGACTCCAGACGCCGAGCGCCGCCGCCGCGCACGCACTCGAACGAACCCTGAAACCGATAACGTTACATTATTTTCTACATTAAGTGTCGTATGCCCGTAATAAGCGAGTTTTTTTTTTAATTTTTGGAATCAATAGGTACCACAATTTTTTTTTTTTAAATTTTGACCTTCGGACTCGATATTATCTTCAGGTCAATTCTATCAATTGTATCATAATATCACACATTGCTGTATTACTGCACTGTAGTGAGGTAAGCATTCGAGCAAATACCGAACACTCATTCGACGTCTTTTTGATAATAGAATATTGGCCTAAGGGTAACTAACAAATGGGACCTGTGGTCAGTTCTCATGTTGGTAAGTGTGCTGGTGATAGTATCCAAAAACACCTAAATTTTTTTATCACATTGAGAGTAACAAACGAGCACACAGTTCACCTGGTGGCAAGTGATTCCTGCGGCCCATGACATCTACATCCATCCTTGACAAGGAATCATAATGCAGATGCGTTGTCACCCTTGAGGACTGAGATGGAATGCCTCTTCGCCAGTAATGAAGTTCTCTGGGTCCCTACAGTCACCAGACGAAATACAGCAGCCTTATGCTGCTATTTCACGCTGGTATTCTGTGAGGGCGTGGTCCTACCCGGTCGAGCTGACCAATACATTCTGCAGTTAGAAACAAATTGCAGTGTGGCTCTACCCACTGTAACCTACATCCATCCTCATCATAAAATCAAGATGCATCATTGTCAGCTCTGAGGACTCACATGGAATGTCTTGTCATCCAAATCACCAATCGTAACGCAATACCATAATGCTCCAATTTCACGCTGGTTGCTATACTATGAGTATGCGATCCTACCCCGGTCGTGTCAACACATAAGATACATCATGTGTGGAATCTAGAACATCAGGCTAGGATATTGTAGAATAGGAACATGCAATAAATGTGTGAACTAGAAGTGGCCAGGTTAGTCTGACCATTAGGCAACTAGGTCGTCATTGCAGATTGTTTTTTTACCACGCACTCACGGAATGCCAGCGTGAAATAATGCCGTGTTTCATCTGGTAGGGATCCGGTGACCTTTATTACCGGCGACGGAGCATTTCATCTCAGTCCTCTAAGGTGACAACGCATCTGCATTATGATTCACTGTCAAGGATGAATGTAGATGTCATGGGCCACAGTCCTAACCGTCAGGTGAGTTGTGTGCTCGTTTCTTACTGTCAATGTAATAATAAAAAAGTAATAAAACATAGAAATAATATAAGGTAATATTTTTTTATTAAAATAATGCTATCAATGTCAACATTCCGGTTGACCACTCACAACTCCGCTTAATACGATCGCGTTCAAAACAACCGTCTAATGGCGGATTCGAAACTACGACCTTAAAATACGCTGACCGTACCCTAAGCTATTGGGCTATTGACGCTTGAATAATACTGAGAGTAAGCGGTATGCGCGTACGCATGTCACGGTGAGAGCGAGAGACGTGTAGAAAATATTATTTTGTATCCCAGTCAACGTATGCTAAACAATCACCAACCATATTTAGAATTCGTTTGTGTTGTGTCAAAATTAGCATTATGCGTCTATTACGTTTTTCTAGTTGGCAGGGTGATAGGTATCCGTGGGCAATATTACGTACTATGATGACGCAATATACTATATCCCTTACAATGAATGTCAGAACTACATAATATGTATATGTACTTACACTAAAAGGGAAGCATAAAGAATGGTTCACCTTATTAGCTAGTGATTTATGGTGTAATTTCTATGATGACTAAGATGGAATGCTTCGTCACATAAGGTCTGAGGTTTTTCACTCACCAGACGAAACACTTAAGCGCTAGGATAGTGTTTTACGCGGATATTGATAATTATAAAAAGGATTATAAAATCAAACCATTCGCGCTACCGCTAGTTAATAGCGGTTGCATGGTCCTACCACATAAAATGGGTCATTACATTTATAATCATTTAAGTCGTAGCCTAATTGTTTTGTGTACGGTCTGCGAAACTCAAGGTCGTAGGTTCGAAATCGCCATTCGTCCATTGTCGTGAACCATCTCCTAGCACAAGCATTTTTAGCTTAGTTGGATTGGTTAACTGGAATATTAGTATTGTAAATAGAATTGCTAATACCGTTAAATAAAAATAAACATAAAACGTGGTTGCTAAGGAAATGTTTCCATCGGTTTCTGTTTGAATGTGATTCCTTTATAATCAAGTTATTCGGCGCACGGTCCGGGGGTATCTCACTGTACCTAACTCATTGGTTGCTACGAATTAATTTGTATCAACTTACGATGTCGTACCATGACCTCAAATGTTCAGGGCGACGAATAGAGCATCAAACTATGACTTATAATTTGTTTTGTGTCCTATTACTACTCAAGTTATTTAAACTTTTTGATGTTCCATGGTAATAATAAAAAATTATATTTTCTTATCACAAAAAAGATAATATTGAAGATAAGATATATGTATACATTTACTGTATATACATCTAGCCGATACATATATGAATATCAAAGAATTTATAGTATACAAACATATATAATTATGAGTGCAATTTAGATACAGCTGTAGAGAGGTCACTGGACCAACAGCAATAATCATACACAAAAAAAAAAGTGAGTGCACTTAAATATTTTTTTAAAAAGACAGATGAGTTATAACTAAGGATAGCATACTCTCAATATTTTGTAAATAAAAAACTGTCGTGTACAAAGATAACAAGCTGTGATGCATATTTATTGTAATAGTGTTCACTCTGCCCGCCGCCAATTTGAAGCGTCAATAGCCTAATGGTTTAGGTTTACGGTCTGTGAAAATGAAAGTTGCAGGTTCAAATCCACCATTAGACTAATCTCGTGAACCATCTCCCTAGTACAAGCATTTTTAGCTTAGTTGGATTGGTTGACCGGAATATTTGTAATGTTAATAGCATCTAATATACTTTTAGAAAAAATTGAGTTGGCCGTTAGTTACGTCTTAAGTCCGCTGTTAAACAAAGGGGGGCCCCCCCGTTACAGTTTGCCAAGAACGAAACCTTTAATAATAATATGGCTGTCAAACAGTCCTTTCCGTTCCGAATATGTATCAGGTAAAGATGGTAGAGCTACACTGCACTGTTTGTTTCTAGCTGCATAATGAATGGATCAGCTCGACAGGGGACGCAGAAATCGTTTGCCATCAGGTGAACTGTGCACTCGTTTGTCATAATGTAATAAAAAATAATAATAATAAGTGTGTTGTGCATATCTCCCGTGTCCATGACACAACATCTTAACCTTAGTCCGATTTTATTGCACATGCATTACGTCCGTGATTGCGCAAACGTATTAATATTTCCTGCGCTGTTTATGTCACCTAGTAATGAGGAGATCCCCGTAGATGAAATCGTTTAAGAAAACATCATCTTCATCACATCGTGAGTCTTATATTCTAGCCAGTATACTATTGCGTTTGAGATAATTAATATAATTATTATGCACCTTTTGTGTGAACTTTTATAGATAAAAGGAATCTTTGTAGAGAATGAGTTTACTTCACTATTTTCAATTGGTTACTATGTTACGTTCAAGTGTAGACATACAGATAAAGAAACTTGTGATTAATCTGACGATTAGGATCTAAACATAAGTAAATAAATAAAAGAGAAAAAAATCATTTTATAGATACCAATTGTTGATCTGGTGATCGAACTAGTCCACGATGCAGAATTACGCAAACACGTGAAGCACTCACATGTACACCCTTCCTTATTCCGATGTAATACATGTGCAATAATATCGGGGGATGATTCAGATATACTGTCAACGAACCAAAAATTAGGATTATGAAGCACACAAAAATTGTTCCTAAGCTATGTATACACTACTCCCCGCGGCCTTAAAATAACGTAAATAATAAAATCTAAATCTAATTAAGCGAGTCAAAAGTTTCACTACTAGTCATAATTAGTCAATTAAATTTTATAGTAGTAAATGTAATACGGAAACTTTACCGAAAATATTAAAAGTAAAAAAAATATGTTATAATGCAATAAAATTTCTTAAAATTTAAGACATACCTGTGGCCCTTCCATTTCAGCATTGCTGTTGATGCTAAAGTGAAAAGTGGACTCCGTTGATGCGCCATTGGTCGGCACCGGTATTGATATTTTCTGAAAAAGGACAAATTACATATTTAAATTATGTACACAAAATAATCATTCATTAACTAAGCGAGGAACTTCTCTTATAATTGGTTATGTGGAATTTAAATATAATTTACAATACACACACACAAACACACATTATCAACCTGTATCAGTCCACTGCTGGACATGGGCCTTTTCCGTGGCACACCACTGAGTTCGCCACCCCTTATGGGCCATCAGGGATGCAAGAGGGTGCACCTACTATACAACGCAGCCCAAGTCAACCTCCCCTCCCCTGCTCGTGGTGCACCCTGCTGACCGACGGACGAGGCTCTGGCGACCGACAAATGGCGGTATAACCATTCTCAAATGGCGTAGCTAAATAAACTGACCAGTGACGGGCAGCAGCGTAACTAGTGCGAAGAATTACTCCCATCATACGCGATCGCATCGCCAACCCGCATGTCCAGCGTGGTGATTATGGGCAAAAACAATTATAATGTAATATACAATAATTGTGCACAAATAGTAATACAATTGGAATAACAAAATAAGCTTTTATATATATATATATATATATATATATATATATATATATATATATATATACATATATATAGAAGGGTATATTTTACTGGTAACGAAAGTGTTTTATGTCGGGAGATGATGAAGATAAACGGCTTAACGGCAGTAGGATTGCACAGCATCCACATTCCCACTGTGTTTCGTGTGACAAATGAAAGTAAAATTCAGATATGAACATCTTACTTACTTCAGACATGAAGCCTCAAACGTAACAGCGTATATTGATTCATCATTGTTCGCTGTGATCATTCTCTCGTAATAACGAGAACTGTATGGTATTTTGTTAACGTTTACTTTGTAAAGAAAAAGATAAAAAAAAATATTTTATGCAATAAGCCATGGCGCGTATATTTCTTTTCATGAATAACAATTTCAGACGAAAGGCATCGATCTAGAGAAGAAGAAAATGTATGCGTCTTGAATGTAAGAACTATATAATCATTTCACCCAAAAAAAAAAACACTCAGCGAGCTAAACAGTAGGCTGGTCTGTCTGTTCGATGTTTACCAGGCGTGATAATTTCGCAACGTTGTTATCCGTAAAATAACACAAGATAACCAATATAGCTCAACGGATCAGTTTAATAAAGGGGCAATGAGCCAGCCCCATATAAACAGCCCGTAGAACCGATAGCCGACGCTGAAAGAAGATTGAATATAGGACGAACCGCCACCAGATGGAGCGACGACCTACACATGCGGTAAGCCGATGGATGCTTGATCCTAATCTGTGGGGGAGGCCTGTGATCAGGTGTGGACTAGTGATGGCAGAATCAAAATTTGTATGCTTGTAACATATGTTCCGGAGACCTTTATTGACTGGCGACGGGGCATTCTATCTCAGTCCTCAAGGGTGACAACGCACTGTATTATGATTCCTTGTCAACGATGAATGTAGATGTCGTGGGCCGCAGGAGTCACATGCCATCAGGTGAACTGTGTGCTCGTTTGTTACGCTCAATATAATAAAAAAAAAATTAATATACTTCGATAGAAAGTACTTGTGGGGAAATCTTAACAACGCTCTCCGCCTTGGCCTGCGCACGTTGAAAGGGGAATTCCACGTATCATAAAGAAAGACCTCATTTGAGTTATGTACGTCATAAGGTAGACAATTACTGTTGTGCCGACTTTCATCGCTTGGAACGGCAACGTTGCCGCAGCGATATGCCACCGTGCGCATTGTACCGTTTCACCACAAAGTACTGCCCACCCACGCGAATTTAAATGAAACGTCCATCTTTAATTAGCAATGCATCCAATATACACCAATATAATTTCGAATAATGAGACGTTTCGTCACCAAATTACAAGGTAAATCCCAAGTGAAACATCCATCATAATTATTACAATGACTAGACTGACTATCATTACTTCATGATCTTTTATATTTCTATATTTCAAACGGTAAGGGCCCTCAACCTTTATGGCTATGTTACTTTAAGAAGATTATCAAATATATATATATAATAATAACTTGGCACAAATTTTTAGAGAAGTCTGGCTTATGAATCTAATATTATGAAGAGTTTGTTTGGTTGGACGCCCTAATCTCATGAATTACTAGTTCAAATTGAAAAGTTATTTTTGTTTTAGACAGTCCATTTATCGAGGAAGGCTATAGGCTATATAACATCAGGCTACGACCAACCACGCACGCACCTATCATCAATGATGAATGATGCAAAAATGGGAGAAATTATTCTTTTGTGAGCTTCCGTTGCATGTGCTGCGTAAACGGTTAAAGTTTAAAAAAACGTGTGTGACGAAATTGTTCTCACAGCTGGTATAATATAATCTAAAATATTAATTATAAAACTTCCTTTAAGCTTTCCTTGTGTTTCATTTCAAGTTCCATAAACACCGTATGTTATAAATATCGTTCAGTATGAATAATCAAATGACTTATTGAATTCTTAATAACTCATGAGGACAGTTCTAGATTAAGCCGAAATCACGGGTCGTAGTTGAGGTCGCGTATCACCGAGTGAGTGACTAGAACACACCTACATGCGTGGCCCCGGGACCGCTTTAAGGTCGCGGCAGTCGATGTATATGCCAGCACCACAATGCAAGGCAATTAACCTATTAAAATGTCTCGCGATATAGACACTGGTAACAATAAATAAATATATTCGCACACCTACTGTATTAACGTATTGAACGTTCCCCAAAATGGAACCAAATATTTATTACATCACTCGGATGATCGATTCATTTATCGAATGCAAAATAAGTCTATGGAAATGCTTTATATTTGATATAGCATCGAATACGAACGTTATTGATGTCTAAGGTGCATACAGTACATGCGTCATTATTGATAACTAATATACATTCAGACCGGTAGTCGTTAAAGTGTAATTATAATGACAATTATATATTATTAATAAGCGATATGTACAAACATTTTTATTAGGATTTTCGTTAAATGTAGTTAAAATAAATAAAATCATTACAGACTAGTTGTGATACTTGATACAACCCGTATCGCGAGTGATGAACTCAAGGTGTTATACCTATACAGAGTATGCAATTATGGATGTGTTGAGGAAAAAACCCGCTAGGAGGCGAACGGTGACGCCGCGGGGAGTGGAAAGGGCGCGGGGCGGCGCGGCTTTCTCTGTACTGACTGGCCGGTATAAAGAGCGCGACGCGACGGAATACATCGGCACTCGGTGAACAGCCGTCTCGCCCACTATATTTGTGTGCTCATGCCTTCATCCATTGTCTCTTTGTTGTTTCCATTGAATTCTTTTTCAGGATTATCCGAAAAGAGTATCACTTGTAATTAGATAGTAAGCCAATTATGGGCGCAAGTGCAATGAATCCATATAACATACCACGCCAAGGTCGTTTAGTTTCTTGCACGTCTTAATGAAGGCCGTGTTTATTAGCTCGCAATGTCCGGAAAATACAAGGAAATCACACTTCTGCTTCTTTTCGAAGCATTTACATGGGCGGTTTATTTATTTACAAGTCTTTTCTGGCACAACTACTCAATCAGTAAAAGTGAATCGCGAATTGGATACGTGTTGAAATATTTTTAGTTGCTACCGTGGGTATTATAGTGCTTGGGATTTCTTTATTCTGTTTAAAACGTCGATCGCGCGATCGGGCCGACCGTGGCGTTACTGGTTACCTAATTCTACCTACAAACGAAGTCGGCGAACGGTATACATATTATAGTTGTTGCAAAGTGAGAGGCCGCCGCGACCGGTTTATTTTACTAGCTCGTGATAAAAGTACAGCTGCTAATTATACGGACACGTCGCATTTCGATGATAACTAAGAACAAAAAAAGATGCATTGTCTTTATACGGACGAATAAAAATAGGTAATTTAAAAAAAAAAATGTAATGTTTTCGAGCGCGACAAACCCGGACGCAAAACAGGCAGTGGAACGGGCTCAGTCCGGTCAGGTAACGCGCTGTATTAATTGACGTAACACCGTGGAGGTGGAACGGGTCGTACGATGCGATTTCGACTTAAACGCGTTGCAATAGAGACCATAAGGTCATTTTATACACTGACGTACGTCAGCGGCAGCCAACGATAATAAATAGTTCACTACAACACGAATCATAGCGGGAATTCCACGCAGTCGGGCTGTGATCGACAATGTTAATTACATACCCGCCTAGTTGTTATCTTATATCAATAAATAAGATAAGTGTCGACAAAATATACACGCGTTTCATTGTGCTTTTGGTTTATAATAAAAAACGGAAATATTATAGAGATTTTTACACTCGTATCCACGCAATGGCGTTTTAACACAGTAAACTAAAACGACAATCATTAATCAAACGATAAGCCTAAACTTATAAAATAACGCCAAAGTTCACATTAAAATGGTCGCTAAATATTTTCATATTATATTCTTACCTATATGAAATTGTAAAGCACCTTAGACGAAGCAATGAATTCGGAATAATATGAAAGGTGAATCGGTTAATTAGCATTTCAATGATTGTTTTGAGTGGAAAGTGATAAAGCGAGTAAAGTTAAATGAATGTTGACCACGTCATTGTAATAACAATTTGATAAGCGGTCTGATTTCTGAAAAAAAAAACTAGTGATATAAACAAATTAATGTGAACATATCGGACCAGGTCCACATGGTATGGACTAAATGACTGAATTTAGCGATACCGTAAAAGAAATTGTTGTAGCACAATTGCTAGATGCGGCAGACACTTTCGCGCACCTAAAGACGGGCTCGAGCGAACGGCCAGTTAGTTATTCGTGAGGTTTCTACTGCCATTTGCATATTTGCCGTCGACTTTCTAATGGACGATACGCATTTGTTGTCGCAATCGTCAGAATGGTGAGGTAACAGCGACGTGTTAATTATATGACCTGCAGAAAATCATTGTCCACATAGTACTGTAGAATGGTCTACATAGTTCCGTTGACTAGAACCGCGTTATTATGCTCTATGGTGTTTCATTCCATGGATATTATTAGAAGTTGAAAATGATATAAAATTACAATTCAATTCGAAATACTTACATTTCTATTATATTATGTTAGAATTGTAACGGATTTTAAATGTACGATTATAAATAGTTTTTAATGGCAACACAATTGGGATGTGCGACTATAATTAGCGTTTTTTAACATTCAGGTTCATTTGGAAAGTTAATCAATATGTTTTCCATCGTAAACTTGAGGTTTTTCATTCGTACGGTGAATGAACCTGTTCCTATTCAAATTGTTTTACTTGTGTTTATTGATTAGATTGCTGATATTCAGCCCACCTGAACGCGTATATTTGATATCGACCCTTCCTTCGATAACGTTTGTCGATTGGACAGTCGTAGATATAATTCACGACAATTATGAACCTTATTAATTTCTAAAGATAAGCGATAATTTTTTTTTACTTTATTAAAGTAGCTACGGGAATATCAAGGTCGAATGAATGTTCATAGTTTGTATTTTTAACGTGCGCCGTGTAAATGCGCGCAAGGATTCGTTCTAGCATTCTCCATCACAATCCGACAACAGCTCGCGACCTTCCCCGCCTGAGGAGGGGCACCTCTCACCGTCGACGTGACTGCAACCACGGCCTCACGCAGCGAGGCTGTATCCAAACTTGTACGTAACGAAGCTGGCAAGCGATTGTTACTCAACGTTTAGAAGCACACTTTTGATGTAGCTTCAACCTCAATTAAAACGTATTTTAGCATTTTCGATTTTATGCAGAGCGTAAAATATTAAATTTAATATCGAAGGAACAACATACATACACGAGAACTACGTATAATGATATAATTATAGAAGAGAATTTAAATAAGGAAAAAGAATTGATGAGAAAATTTATTTATCTTATGTGAACGTAAACTTGATTAATTTTTTACATTATCGGATATGAATAATTGAATTAAATCTATTCTCACTTTTAAAGTTACCTATTTTTTAAAGTAGGTTTGGAGATAAGCTTTGTTAAAAATAACATAAAGAAATTGGTGGCAAAGGTATTTAGGGCAGTGGAGATACTGCCCTAAATACCTTTAGCAACAATTACTGTTTAGTAATGACACATTTATTATTAATAGTGTTTTAGCATCAGATTAAGTATTTTAAATGAAAATAATACTTCGGTGAACACGACGTTATTATATACTAGTTGTTGCCCGCAGCTACGCATATGTGGATATATGTATAGTGAAATAAGGCTCATAGTTTCGAGTAGACAAAAAAGCTAAAAGCCGATAACACTTTAAACGTTCTCATATGAAATTCATGCTTCTTCCTCCAAAATTAACGAACTTCCCATATAAACTTGCAATACGTAATTCACTCTCTTAAGGGTAAAATTATGAAAAACGCCCCATTTTATGAATTGCTATATATTGTTATTAAAAGCAGGAATATGAATTGCTTTTTATTTTGAAAATGAACTTACATGCAACCGGTATCCTCTATTTTATAGGGGTGAAATTTCCAAAAATCCTACCTTAGTGGATGCTACAACATAAAAGGTATCAACTGTCTAAATTTCAAGTTTGTAACCCGAGCGATTTAGGCTCTGCGTTAATGAACCATTCAATCAGAACAAGTAATTTTTTATATATACATATTTATATATATATATATATATATATATATTAACAAGAAAGAAAGTCTAATTGCTCAGCAGTAGTAAAAACGATGGAAAAATGTAAGTGTTATGGGCCGCAGCAATCACTCACTATCGGGTGCACCGTGTGCTCATTTGTAACCCCTAATGTCTTAATAAATAATAAGAGAATGTTATAAAAACAATATAATTTAATGACACGTCCAAAGTAGATGATGTAATTTTCCATGCCAGTTATGTTATTCATTTAAATTATTAATAATCATTGTTGTTGTTTCCACGAGCAAGCTGTTGTGTGTTGTTCAGTATACATTGTTTTTTTACGACATGAGTTACAAAAATAAATTTTGTTGTCTTATTAAAATAAGAAAAAAAAACTCCAGAATTTACTTATACTTAAGACTGGTTTTGGCATTTTAAACTATAAAACAATTTATATATCATTTAAAAGTTTTAATGCAAAATACTTTTTACAAATCAAGTACGATTCAAGATCACTAATAGAAAATATATATATGCTAACCGTAAAGTGTAAAATAATATATCGATATAACAAAACAAAGTATCTTTAATTGTATTGATTTAAAATTAATTCGATGCATGTACATGCAGTATTGACAAAGACAATTTAGTAGGTATTTAGATCAAGGTGCGAGGCACGCTCTTAACAGTTGAGAAGTCCAACAGCTCGTGGTATTAGTTGAACATTATGACACATGTTAAACTATCGCACGAAACGGTTTACGTAATTAAAAATATAATGTAGACGAGTCATATCCAAATTTTGCTTTATCGCCTTATCCTGATATCGTATTCGAATAAAACCACCAAAAACGATAACGCAGTATAGATTGTCTTTATTATTGTATGGGAAATATTATCTGCTAAATTAAAATGAAAAGATTTTTAGGTGTCAACTCGCATAGTTTTTCACCTTAAAAATACTTGGAGCTGTGTGTCATAAATATAATTAAATTTGTTCGATTGAACGAAATGGTTACACGAAAATAAAGTCTGGGGCAGTAGAATGAAAAGTATATTAAATTTTGTTAATTAACTCGGAGAATGGGGGATAGGTTACAAAAAAAGTGTCTTAAGATTCGACAAAAGTACACCCCCACTAAATTTATTAAACTATATATGGCAACATTGAAATTATCTTAAAATAAAGAGTAATAACCCTTTGAAGTACTAAAAAGGAAAGTAATTAAATATAAAGGATAACTGTTCAAAAATTAATTAATTTGTCTAGATCAATGTATTTTGAAATGTATTCTATGTAATTACTGAATGAGATCAATACATATAAAGGGACATATCGTCGAAAGAAGTGAAGGTACTAACAAAACTACAGTCAAATCTACTTAGCATTTTAGGTTATTCTTTAAATACTATCTTATAAAGTAAAATAATGAACCGAAATAATAAGGAGTCACCATTTTCTTTGTAATTTTAATGAAGCAGCTAAAGTTCCGACACTACGATAGTCTATTTTAATCAATTATTAACGCAAATCTCTTGGCTCATTTCGAGAATTAGACATTTTTTTAAAATTAAAATATAAAATTGAACAATAAACAAGATAACGCGTTCATAGTGTGTAAGTATACTGGGACAAAGGTCCATTTACGTGCTTACATTTGGTAATTTATTAGTTATCACTTTACTTGTAAATGCAATAGCTCGCAACTAATCACGTAAAAATATACCAAGAAACTTGATGATTTCAAAACAAATAAAAAAAAAATATTTTGTCGTGGCTTTAGTTTCATTTTTCAATTCAGAGAGCAGAAAGTATGCTGAAAAACGTACGACTTATTGTGAATAAATTCCGGAATAACAGATTCAAAGGCCGAAGAGTCTAGAGTCTAATTAGCCACGCACGAAATCCAAGCCTAGACTAGTGATTCGATTGCGATCATCTTCTTTAACAATGACAATATAAAACCGTGTTCAAATTGCAAAATAATTAACTTAAATCTAGAATATTAACCTTCGCCAAGTTCCAAGTAGTAGACAATATACTAGAAAACATGACCCGTAATTTCCACGAGTAGTATAAAGTTGCAGAATTCCCGGCATTTATTACATTAAAAGTATTGACCCGTAATCGGTTTGCCTAGTTTAAGTGGCGCATTAGGCTATTTCGTCATCTGCAAGAGTTTACATTATCCGTAGTATTCAACAGATAGAAAATATTTTGCTATCGCCGTTTCTGATCGTAATAGTTTTTATCAATGCGGATGTTAATTCATAACTTGGTCGTTTTGGCTACGCAGGCACGATGCTATAAGATGACTGGTGATATATGTGCTTAAATTAACCAATCACAGTAATCGAAATGTGTTGTAAATGAATACTTAAAATCGCAAAACTTTTGTAGTTACAATAGTTTTTATAAATTTAAACTTTCAATGAATCGAGGGGGCAAAATTACTCAGACCATTCTAAATTTCTGGGTATAATGTCTATATCGCATTAAATGTCATTCAAAGTATTTTCCCTAATAAAAGAAGGTCTTTTGCATTATTAAAATTGTGGCATAACTATTGCCCTCAGTCTACCTAAAAGGTCTGTTGGTCTTTCGGAACCCTGTCACCGCTGTCTTCAAGTTCTTGAATCGTATAACTCTAATTTTGTCCTTGATTATGGAGAATAAAACTAAATCGTATGTAGTATTTAAGATCCGATCTGTATGGGCAAAGTGTTATTAGTTCTGCATTTGAGATCTTCAATATCTCAATTGATATTTTAGTGTCATTGTCGTTGGTAAAAGATTATTTTGACCCGAATACGATTTTCGTGTAGTTTAAGCCACTCGCCAATCAAATATTAACCATGCCCTTCTATTGTTACTGTTCTTCGGTTTTAAAAATATTTCGAATTGTGGTGTAATATTCCATTTGATCAAAGAAGATAGCAAGCATTTGTGCCACCGGTGTTTCGATAATTTTGTACTTTCGTGGCAAATTGTCATAAAAGAAAGGCCCCTCTTTTAGATTAATTACAGTGCATTGTTAAATATTACCCACTATCGGTTTTGCACAATTTTGTTTCTACTTATGTTATGTCTAGTGATATCAATCTCGTAAATAGCTTCCAAGCCTAAAGTTCTACATGCAAGATATGCACTTGGCTGATACCAATGCCTAAGTTGTACGAGTTTGTTGACATGTTTTTTTTATCTTTTTGTTGAATTAGTTATCGTACAGTATCAATATTACTTTCGGTTACGGCTGTCGCTAGCCATTCTTCACGTGAATCGTCATGGAGATAAATACATCCGTCTCTGAATTCATTGTATCAGAAGTACTCGGAGCTACGAGATAAGGCTTCATAACCGAATGCTAATTGAAGCCTTTGACAACTTTCTTGTTGACCAACCACGGTGAAAATTATAAAGTACCATAGACCGACAATTTTCTAAAAAATAAATAATTCCATGGTAATGCAAACGAAATGAAGAAATAACAGAAAATAAATTAATGTACTAATAACTACATGTATGTATTTATACTGTTAGAGAATTCAGTTTTCATAAAAATGTTTTAATGTTTATTCAGATATCTTCTATATAGTAAATTGTGTTGCCAGTTTCAGGAATATTCAGTATACCCCACGTAATTGAACGACAATGGGATTAAATAATAGATAAGTTTCTTATGTACATTTCATGATAAGTATATTTAAATCTAGAAAAATATAGGCAATTACATTTTTACTAAAGACATGAGAATGCTTTCTTTTACATATACTGCGGAAGAAACACGACATTTCTAGATATAATTGAAAAAAACTTTTAAAGATGTGAAATGTAATCAAAAAAACATATATAAATAATATCAGAAATAATGATTGAGATACATTACTGCTAAAGCTTGTAAAAACTATAAATAACGTGACCGGAATAAAGATTATTGAGTTAAACTAGTAGATATAATCTTGATAGAACTAATTTAATGAAAGTATACATTACGTGAGGTTTACGCCTTTAAACAATTTTCGTGACAAAAGTAATTCAAAATGTAATTTGCAACATACTTATTGATAATCTCATCGTTTTGGTCCTTTCTTTGAATGAGGTTACTAGGCCAGTAGGCGAACGTGTTAATGAGTATAGAATAACACAAATATATATATATATATGTGTGTGTGTGTGTGTGTGTGTTATATTGAATATTATTTCTACACGCGTCTGAAGTTCAGAGTAATGGTAAGCGAGTGGTAGCAACTTTTACCAAAGTTACGTAAGTTGCCAGGTACAATTTATACCCGGCTTCATTGCAAGCTTTCGCAACATCGCACAAGTCTACCTTTCATGTAGATTATTAGTATCTTGCCATTGGAATAATGTTGTATTGGGAAATGAGGTACACACACCAAATCAATTTTGTCCGTCTTTGAAATTAGTATTTAAAAGCGTTAATCAATTTCTAGGACGAATAGGGAACAATCCTATACAATGCCTAAATAAAAATATGTACTATTTAACAATAAATCATTCAAAAATATTTTTACTAAATTTTATCAAAGTCGTTTTATTCTAAAAAATATGATGATATCTTTCGTATTTCCTAGTGCGGTCATCGAAAGCGGTTGAGTGCGTATGATGTACACGCCACGGACCGCATGCACGACAACTTTCCATTCTTTAATAGAAAAACAGCATTAAAGACACTAATTTACACCAAAACCAGAGAAGACGCTATGAATCCTCATAAAATAGATAATAAATAAGAGACACATTAGCAAGATTTCGGGCTTAGAGCAAGCATATATCGTACATTATATCAGATATTTATAATACATAATCTAATTTCTTTATATTATCAGATTTAATCTCATCAATCAATCATTACATCGTCAGTTAAAATTTAAAACCCTACCATATCAAACAGTTCACACAAGTAGTTTTCAAAATTGTAGGCGGTGTTTTAATATCCCAAATTAATATAAAATAAAATAAACCGCATAGAGATAGAAATTATCCGTTTTTCGTTTCGTTTCGTTTCTCTTAAGCCTTCTAAAGTCCACTTCAAGTCAGAAACCGTTTAGAAATAAGGGCAAACTTAGTGATCCGTCATATTCTTCTTGCCAGTGGTGTCAACCCATCAAACGCCTGTGATTCGGGTTCTGTACATTATGGGTTTTCCACTATCGGACAACGGCTAGTTCCTATAATTTACTAATTGTAATAGTAATATAGTTAACTAATTCTTCATGACAAGATGAAACATGAATCCTTTTTAAGAATTTTGGTAATTGCCTACTGCGACAATATTTTCGACATGTAATGAGGAGGGAAGATGGCCATATTACTAAGTGATAAGACACAATGGGAGAGGAAGATCAAAAAAAAACCTGAATAAATTTTGTGGACTTGAATACGAAGATATGATTGGTCTGTAACCCCGACCCGAATTGGTAATGGAACCTAGTAGGTTAGTGATTAAGAGTTTATTCATAATTCTTAAGACAGTATCATATCAAAGAGGTTAGCAATAAAAATGTCCAATGGATTGCTGCAAACTGTTTTTATAAGCGTTGTTAACCTTTAAGGTCGATTGACTTTGAATCTAAGGTCGTCTGTCTAAATTGATTAAGCAGAACAATGTCTAAGGCAACCAGCGTATAATATAGTCGTGTTTTAGCAGTACCAATAGTTTATTCATAATTTTAAGGCAATAATAACAAACGACAATCACTTTACGTTGCTAATTTCTAAGAATATTATACAAAATATCTTTCAAAATGCCGTCAAAAGTTTGGAAATTTTAACTTTGAAATTTCCTTCAGTGAGTTGCCTATCGAAGTTATTTTTAAAAGCATTGTTGCAAATAAATCAAAACTATTTGTTATAGATTCGATTGTATAGTACCAAAGTTAAACTGGATTTTGCAAAAGCTTTACAAACTGAACAAAAATCGGTGTATCGAAATATTAATGCGATGATTTTGAATTATAATCTCTTAGAAATAACTTTGCGAATGCGAAATGGAAGTTTATATTTATTTTTAAGAATTGATTACAAATGTTTCAAACAAAATGTTTTAAACACAATGTTGAAGTCGTGAATATGCAAGTTTTAACAGCGTATTTAATTTTTGAAGTAAAGCTTGCCAGTTATTTTACGGCCTTCGATACCTTATAGAGACGGTTCTTGTATACAAATCTTGGTCTAAGTCTATATACAAATCTATCTATAAAATAAATACTTTGAACCGGAAATGTTTTGTTTGTAGATCGGTCGGCGCATTATAATTCGTTGTGTTTCGCATATTGTAAAGAGTTCTAAAGTACTTTATATTTTTCGTAGCTCCAGCAACTGTGTGTAAAGTGAAAGTGAATAGCGCACGTACGACCGACTCGCAGTCCCAATAAGACGACACGCCCGTCCGCATACCTCGGCAATTACCACAAGGAAATCAGATCGCTTCCACTGAGCTCTCAGCACCCTCCGAGCTCTATGTTAGTATAATTTGATATACATTACAATAACCAGTTAATAAATATATAACATCTGACTGAACTATTGTTTAGTACACCCATTGTTTCTAACGAGAACGAAATGTATGATTTTATTGATATTCATATAAATATATGTGTGTACTGAACTGATTTCAATCAAATTTGGTACATGCTATACTCAGCCATTGGAAACGAAGGGTAAGGCCTCGCATGCCTAAAGATTTGACTTTGAATTTTCTTGACTTGAAGATAATATAAAAAGTGCTGAAGATTGGTGACAAAACATTTTAGATTATCTCTACCTGTCTAAAATATAATACCACCTGTATAAATTCATTTGAATAATCCAGGCAACGTTTGGATTATCATCATGTAATAAACTTCTAAATAATATTGTTTAAATATCTCATATACGATCCCCTATACCATGTTTAGTTGAACACCTGCGAGTAACAATTTCGTATGGCTTTAATCATTGATGATGAAGGACATAGATGTCCTGAAAGGACTTCTTTTGTCAAATTTAATGATATAAAAAAATATAACCTAAGAACAGACTTCATTAGGTCGCAGGACGCATGCAATAAAATGATAATAAATGGCTTCGCGTATTTTGATTTTATAAAAATTATATTTATATCAAAGTTAATGAAATTTGTGAGACCAATTCGAGAGCCCCCTTCGAGTTTCATATTAAAGGAGATCGCAATGTGTTCAATAAATAAGACCAAGAGATTTGTTTATTAAAGGAATTAATTTTAATGTAGTTTTATAAAATTAAATATTACCATGTAACTTAATTAAAAATTACAACACAAACAAATAAAAAAAATTATAGCTTGCCTTGTGTAAATAAACAATTTAATATTTTTATAGTGAAGGGAGTTGTAATGCGTTTTACTCACCTTTTTGACATTTGCGGGCTCGCGACATAACAATGGTTGAAAACCAATGCTCTACCGATTGAAAAAGAAATCAATCACATCGTCCCAGAAATTTCGGAGACATCATTGTACGTATATACAGAGACAAGTCGATAGCGTCCTCTTTTTATGAAATTGGTTAAATACAATATTAATTGTTTTTAAAATAATACGATCTGGCTGCGAATAACGCTTTATCTTCTGTATAATGTAACGTTACGAAAGAAGGCGCGATAAAGATATTTATCAAGATTTGTGTGGAGCAACAGATATGCTAATGACACACACCGTAAGTATATATATATATATATATATATATATAAAATATTGTTTTAAACCATATACATATATATATCATTCATAAGAATCGATATTTGTAAACAAATCAAAGACGTCGAGTTTGATTAAGTTCTAATTGCCGTTTCTATTTGGAAGTATGCAAGGTTTATGATAGAACAATAATATGGTACAATCAAATTGACGCGATGATGGAGTCTTAAGGTGGACAATGGGAACTTTCCATTACTACTAGTATATTCATTAAATTTAAAGGATTCAAAAAAAATTAAATGATGGAAATGGATGAAAAGTTAAGAAATACTGAAGATAACTTTCGATCCGTTAACATTTCAAGTATGTCTAATGTTGCTTAAGCCCTATGAGAAGGAAGTCCAAGTACCAAGTGTCAGACGACTGTACTTTCTGAAATAATAAAGTTTGGCTAAAAGCAAGCGCTCATTATACCTTCTATAAGTGAACGCAATGAAATGGTATTTACATAATCATCCCTTCTGTAAGAGCGTCAGTTACGTGGCGTTTTACATTATTCATAGTTCTCTTTGATTTTAAACTTCATCAACTCAACCCGTCACTGGTCCGTTGCTACATGTTAAAAGAAATAGTACAATCAGAAAAGCTAAACGTAAGAATAAAATCCTCATGTCCTCTCAGAATTACCAAGAATCTACAAAAATCATTAGGAGTTAGTCGCTGATCGCGCTTTCGGACACGAAAAAAGCAACTATTCGTAAATGGCAAAAGAAGAATGATTACGATGTGACCGACACATTCGTATAGTTTTATCCGTATTACCAATTTGTCTCTTTCACAGGCTAAAGTGGCGGTTTATTAAATATACAAAGACGGTTAATTTGAGTCGCTTTACGATCGTAACTAGTATTAAGTTTTTTTGAGCACGGTCGTTTTGGTCTCAAAGATGGGATATGTGTTTTAATTTTGTATTTTTCCTATTATATTTATCCTACATGAAAATTTACGTCACAACTACGTAATTTTACTAGGCTAATCATATTTATAGACACGGATTTTTATGAGCATTGCCATGTGTACTTAGAAAGGTAATGAAATTATAAGCAAAAAGTAAGTTACCAAAAAATTATAGTAATTTTTATTCAAATTGAAGCTCTTTTCTCATATATTTTTTAATGAAGTAACCGTCGCAGAAAATACTCATTTTGGAGAATAATGCCAATTTACACTATTTACGAAGGTAAAAATCCTACATATATTTAATTAAATTGTTTATGAAAATAAAAAGACTTCAATTTCTGTTCACAGCAATTTGTTAGGTATTGAAAACAAGCTGTTGGGCATAGGACATGGGTATGAGTGGTCCTCGCATTTGTAAACACCATTGTTTGATCACGTGGTAGTGCGCGAAATCGTTTGATAAAGGTTTGGAACAAACAAGCAGCCTTTGTTCGAAGTAAACGTCAGTAACAATCATGAATATGAAAGGCTGAAAAAATGCATCTCGTTTTTTTTCTCCATAAATGAAAAACGGTGGACAGTCCACAACAATGAACGTTTACTTTAACATTGCCACGATTCTTTCCTTATCTAACATTATGTTTCACAAGTTGATATATTATATCTATATTTATACCTATAAACTAATCTTAATTCAATGTATCTTCCGGCAGTCTCCTATGATCTGATATTTTTTACTACCTGTGCTCACTTATTTCAAAGTATCTTGTCACAGGATCACCCGCTTGAGATGATTTTTTTATATCTAGCTAATAAGTCCAGCATCTGGATCGCATCTGGGATTAACACAATTCTAATGTTAATTGGTTAACAACACCAGCTTCGAATAACTGTCCAAAAATGTATTTTGCAGACCTGATAAACAGAGATTAAACATGTCATTCCTGTTTGAACTGCTACGATGGCCCTATGAATATTTTTTTCATTCTAGTACAATGTTTTTAATTCCTATTTTTCTCTTTATCAGCTTCATTAGGGAAGAACAGTAACATTTGATCCGTTGATCATTTGATCATAATGATGAGCAACAAGAACAATTAAGTCGTATCTTGTTAGCCAATTTTCACTAGATTTATCCCGGAACTGTTCTTTGAATTGCTGTGGAGTTTGATCTAATTCACCTTGTCTTACTAAATACACACGATCATGGCACAGCTGCATTACAGTTTTACGATTACGCCAAAGTTTATAAGTTCCTGCTAACTCATCGTCTATGTTTATTTAAACTTAACGCTAATACATAAATACAACCTTCTATATTTAGGAAATGGATACTAAGGCAAAATTGCAGTAAAGTATCTTTAAAAGTTTGTGTCACTTATTATTCACTCAGAATGTACGTATAGAATGTGTTATGTAATAAAGAATAAATGATTACTTTCAATTTATAGACACGGGAGGCTCTATTCTCATTTTAATACAATGACGATTGTATAAAACACAAATTTTAACGAAATATATATATGTATACATATAAACACACAGTAATTAAGAAAAGCAAAGCAAATGTAATTAATTTAAAAAATAATGATATTAAATAGACTAATTCACATGTTTGTACGGGTGTATATTTGGTTGAATCGGTTTAACGGAGGGGTGGGTTGGGGTTGACGAACCAAAATCATTGAATATATCCGATAATATTTTTGAATGCATAGTTTTTATAGCAGCAGTCTAAGCAAGAGTATTGACAGTGCCGATATCGTTAACCCTAAATAGAATAAGAAGAGGGTTTGAGAGCGTGATCACATGGAAATAATGAAAAATGCATAGTTCCGTTTTAAATTATATACTCACTTCCTTTCGATATCAAACATAAACTAAGAACATCGCAGTCGCAGCGTGATCCTCTAGTTATGAGTTAGTTATAGTTTAGCCTAAGCTCAACCTAAGTATCTGTTATTATTAACCTATAGTTTATATCAGCTTGCTTTCATCACAGCGCAATGAAAATATTATCTCTATATATGAGTATATGTAACAATATAAAAAGACTTAAAACCGTACCTTAGGGTTCAAAGAACTGCAGACAGGTGATTCCCGTTGGTTTTGCAAAAATATCTATATAACGGATATGACTCTGGTGAAGTTATGTAATAGTACAGGCATAACGCATGACTCTATAGACATCGGCTTATAGACTAGGTCATTTTCTTACAAAATAATTTCTTTAAAAGATCGCTAATCCGCAAATATTCCGTAACTGGACTTTGATTTGTTCATAGATGCATGACAACAAGATTGCAGCTCATCCCTAGTCAGAATAATGTCAATCGTCGAGTAAGGTTATTCATCTATCTGTTAAAAACTTTAGAGAAACCCTTAGCGGCTTCTTACATCTTTGAAAAGAGAGGGGATGGCAAGTTATCTTACGCTTTCACCACACACACATTTGAATGCATAAGTTAACAAATAAAAGTTTTGAAAATGATATTGAGCAATCGTTAAACCCCGTAAGAGCAAGAAATAAGTTTCAATGTGTACACAATGCAACGAATCCTGTTTCCAAGGCTTGCAGTAACGGGCCCGCAAGCGATGGTGTAAATAAATAAAGCGACCCGGAGGACGTCGACCTCAACTGATCAAATTGTATTCAGCTTATATTAGAGGACCTACGCCTTTATAACACGTACTGATTTGAGTTCATAACACGTATATGTAAGTTGAACGAAACGTAACAAAAATATATATATCTATAATTTAACTCAACATTTTTATTTATATCATTATTTTATAATTTATATTTATTAACATACAAAATTACAATCAGCTGGTTTCTTATATATAAGCCGGACTAATTATTTTACATATAAGATTATAATTTTATATTGTTAGGGCGATTACAAAAATTTAACTGAAATTCACAAATATTAACCACTAGTGCTTTATGGTAATAATGCGTACGTAATTTTTACACAAAACATATTTAACAAAAACACATTGGTATTCATAATTAAAATACATATAACACAATACCTAACTAATAAGGCCACCGGTTAGTATATTATGTTATATGCTTGATTTGATACCGGATAATAATAATAATGATACAATATATGTAAAAGGACACACAAAACCTGAATTCAGAGCAGGAGGGGAGATACAAGTTGAGGTTTATAAAAAATAAATCTACAACACTGACGAACTGTGCGGAAGTAACAAGCACACTCACAATATTCTAGCGATAGAAATTGTTTCAAAAAATGGAAATGCAAGGGGACAACGGCCTTCGCACCTGGGAGGTGCGATAGTACGCCGGCTACCGGCTGGAACGGTTGCTATTTTTACACCGTCCACTTTATCTTATTTACTATTCTGGTCTGCGACTCATTGAATTGTGGTTATTATGTGCAAGTTGGACATATGCCAGAGACTGGGACTCGACACACCGATAGCGAGATATTTGAAGAATGAAATTACCATGCTTCGAGGAAACAATCTGTCGATGCTGATCTCGAATTAAAATACGTAAACTTTTGCTCGGCAAACTTAAAAAAGATTAACGAGAACTGAAAACGCGATTGAACAAAAGAAAAGTGATACTTAAAACTAAGAGCCAAAATATTGTGGAAGTCATTTATGTTCGACATGGGCAATCGGCCCGGGGGGCAACGCGGAGAAGAGATCACGTCAAACCGGCACCGAGTCGCGAGGTGGCTACGAGCAAACCGGTCGAAGGCGCCGCCTGTCGTTCGCGGAGATCGCTGTGGATTATCGCCTTGTAAACAAAATTACATTCACTTGCCCTAACATGCTACATTAAAATCATGTGCAAATTCTAAACGTTCTTTTAAAACTGATATTTAGTGCGGTAAGAATAATATTTATTTTTAATTGACGATTGTATGAAAGTAAAGAAACAAATATGACGTCAAGGAAATAGTTCCTAAGATGTCGACACCACTGGGCGTCAACGTGTGAAGTCAACTTTTTGAAATAGGGTAAAAAAAAGGTATAGTGAAACGCCAAGCAAAATGAAATCGACTAAGTAGGTCATCAAATAATTTCGCAAGCGTATCGAGTGCCGCAAACTGATACGTTCGAGGCAAGTCAAGGCCCGTGCTCGACCGCCTGCTCTGTCTCTAACTACGTAGCTACGTGAATGTGTCACTTCTATTGGTTTGGAATACCTTTCCATCGTTAAGCTTATCTAATAACTGCACACCACCAAACCCAAACACACCTCACCACAAATATAAAAATTGCATTTTTGAAACTATAACTATCTTCTTTTTTGTATTTGGTGAAGTACCAGCCACACAGTTCACCTGCTGGTAAGTAATTGTTGTCGCCCTGAGGACTTATGGAATATACCAGTTTTAAGGTCTCCGGAGCGGACCTACACAAACCAAGCGATTGTTTTTTCGGTTTGATGGCCGCTGTTAGCCCGAGGGCTTTTACAGTTTCACCCGATTGAGAGGTGACCGAGCGCTTATAGCGCTCAGCCGAGACCTCTATTAGTGGGTAACCAGCACAAGGACTCCCGAGAGGGAACCTCTGCTTGTTACCTTACTTTGGTCGTTACCCTGATGCGCGAGAGCGACTGACTCCAGAGTGACAGAGAGGGCCGAACCTCGGCTCGATCAGTTGCTTTTGACTAAAGATTATCTAAATTATTACTTCAAAACCAGTCAAAACCCGATGCATTATGCCGTGTTTTACGCTGGTATAATGTGAGGTCGTGTTCTGTCCTGCAGCAGCTTGTCGCACTACCATTCCCAAATCCATTTGACCCACCATCCAGTATGACCATTTTGGCGTACATTTAATATAAAAATGAAAGTTAACGATCTATCTTTATAATATGATTAGAAACGAATGCTTTACGTTTATATCGTCCATTACCTTCTATGGATTATGTTGCACCATTGGATGTCGCATTCACGACTTGAATAACAAAGTGTTTATCATCGTTAAACAAACATGTACGAAATTTTAAACGTCATAGTTTTAGTAATTAAGTTTGCCAACGTTGCTTTGTAACATCTTTGAAATGATAAAGTGACGATTTTCGTAATCTAAACCTGCATAAGTATATAATTACGAGTTATATATTAAAAATTTTACAATCGAAAGACAATTACATGAATCTTTGTTATTTTTATTATATCGAATAATCCTGAATCCTTTTGATAGTCACATTAGGTAACTACAATGAAGATATCTTTATAAAGAGTTCGAATCATTAATAATATTATTACAGTAAATAAATTTATAAAATACTCACCCCTTCATTTCCTGGTAGGAACTGTATTTTAGGTTTTGCTAATTTGTCCTGAAAAACAAAACAAAAATTAGTTATATATATTGATATTGCAATTATTACAACCTGTTTCACTGAGAACAAATATAAAGTATACAAATAAATTAAAAAATATCAATAGTTTAAGGTTATTTGTTATGCTGTACGGTTTGCAAGAGGCACTTGTGGCTTGTACGCTTTTCTAAAGGTTTTAGTATAATATGTTTTCATATTTTAAGTGAAATAGGACAATTTGCGTTAATTTATAAAAGATATAAAACGACCACTATACACAATCGTCAACATGAGATTCTAAAAAAGTTTGTATATTTTCCCTAGAAGAAAATATCCAGATTGCAATACAAACATGTGGAAATAAAATATATATATATACAGTCAACGTGGATTAACGGATGTCCTATTTTGTTTCTAAAAAGTTTTATATATATAATGTACCCACAGCTTTACTGTTTATAAAAGGCATATGCGACTATCCGAACTGCTTCGCATTACTTCGTACGAGTATAAACATTTCTCTGCCTGATAACTTTGCTTCACGATAGCCAATTTAATTGTATCATACCTTATCATCACAATAACTGCAAATTGAATCGAATTTTATGTATTAGTTGAGTTTACAGACAGAAATCGATAAAATAGTAAACCTTGTTATATTGCTTATTTTTAATATCATTCGAAGTTATTATGACAATAATCTCAATTTACAAACTGGTCGACCTTTAATATTTAAATATAGTACAGACTTTCCACTTGACCAGGCTTCGCTTGGAGTTTTCAGTTTGCACTATTTCCAAAATAATATATTTCAATCTTCGAACAATCAGACTAATTTAAAAATTTTGATAGATATAAACATTACATCTAAAAATGTTTATATATAAACTATCATAGAGGTTCAGTGTTACCGTAAAAGAAAAACTTAAAAAAATATGTTTAGCAATTTTCGTGATAAGCGCGTAATTTTAGTTTATTGCAGTTTGTTTCTAGCTGTAGAATGAAACTGATCAGCTCAATATATATATTCAACAAAGAAACAGGATGCACATGTGTTGTATCCTGAGGACTGAGATGGTATGACTCTTTACCTGTAGTTGAGCCCCCAGATCTTTACACTTAACAAACGAAATACAGCGGCATTATATAGCTGCAATTTCACGCCAGCACACCGACCCATACATGGTGCATTTAGAACGTGCACGAAAAGGTAATCGATAAGGTCACAATTGAAAAAAAACAAAATGTTGAAACGGTCACATTGATATTCCTTAAAACATTTACACATTACCCATAATATGAATCATTATAATTGGTTTTATTTTTCCATTGAGCTAAGCTATATGAAAGGCAATGAGGATACAGGGAAATTACCTAGTATGAATTACGACACGCAAAACGTAAAATACATTTACACGAATCGCGTTGTTTGAATTTAAAATGTTTGAACATACAACTAAACATAAAATATTGACGTGTTTACTATTTATAATAACGTATCAATAGAATCTTCGAATTATAGTTAACGCGTTAATTTGATACTACATGTTCAGCATAAAATATATACATATATAACGACATATAAACATGCTAGCTGGTTAAGCCATGAATATAAACGCTTTACGTGTCTAGCGACAGGGCACAGTCAAACTAGTTGGTCAACAAGTCGAGTTGGCCACAATAACCAAGTGTCGGCAAGTTGAGGTGTTGCACAACCGGCGATAGTTGGACGCGAGAAACATAACTAGGCTGGGCGGCGGTGGCGATGACGTAAATTTAAAAATTGCTTTACTTATTTACTTAACAGGCAGTGCGATGTGAAATTTAAAGTTGCATCGATGTCTAGATACGAAGGGGGGATACCCGGAACTAATATTTAAAGAACAATTTATGATCAAGACCTATCTATGCTGAACTTAATGAGAGTATAATCGAGATTAAATAGGTAATTGTTGTCAAGAAATAAAAATTGAAGATCGATTTAATATTTAAAAAAAACCTGTCCTAAAATCATAATGTCATTTAAATACGAAGCAAATACCAAACCTGTTTAATAAAACAAGGTCATATTGCAAGGATTTAAGAATTCATCGCTTTATTTAAAACACAAAAAAATGGTTAAATGAAATAAAGTAAAAAAAATATATAGCGATCATTTCTATAGAGGTAATATGTACCGATTAGACTATAGAATAAATCTAATCAATTCTTAAATATCTTCAATGTTCAGATGCAAAGAATATGAATTAAATAGTGTTACCAGGGTCCAGAGGGAAGAGATTCATCAATTTAAACATACTAAAAGTGTCGATATAAATAAAAACTGTCAATTAATTACTTTTTCCTTACTGCTATTATATATTAATTATAACATGATAAGGAAGATTTAGGTTAAAATATTCATGTTTATGTTACATAAACAGTTAATTTTCTTGCGCTAGTTTTATAATTAAATATAAAATTACATATTAGAAGCCTCGCCGCAGCTAACTGCACGATTAGGTCGGCTTGACCGGGGAAGTACCATGCGTTAATAGTCTAGCGATACCGTTTCACAATGATACATTTTTTGCAGAATATTTATTGCAAAATAATGAAATCAGAGATCTTATTACTGGTGACGACGAAATTTTCATCTTTCTCAGGGATGGCAACACAACTGCTTTTTTAATCATTATCGATGATGAACGTGGGCGTCATAGGCCGCAAGACACGTACTGTTAGATACCATCAGGTCTTTAGAGGTTGGAAATGCAGCATAGAGAAATGTAATGAATGGCAACAAATATATAGCCTTACATAATCTATGATAAATTTAAATCAGACATGAGCAAACAAGACACCGTAAAATTAAAATGTATTTAAAT
Organism: Teinopalpus imperialis; assembly: GCA_029286865.1. Classification (NCBI taxonomy): domain Eukaryota; kingdom Metazoa; phylum Arthropoda; class Insecta; order Lepidoptera; family Papilionidae; genus Teinopalpus; species Teinopalpus imperialis. The sequence continues at coordinate 6,063,388 of JAGSMU010000021.1, forward strand.
TAAAGTTTAAGTTTCTGATGATAGCAACTTGTTAGAATTTTGTGAATTATTTCTTGCAATCTACGTTTGCATGTGAAGAGTCGATATTCCAAAATGTTATTACCTCATAGTAAAAAGGTAAAACAAAAATATTGGATTAGACAGTTTCGGTTATAAAGATTTAAATCATTTGGATCTAGAGCGATAAAGACCAATTACATTCAAGCAGTCGCTATGATTATGTCCTAGTCGATATGACCACAGCAATTTATCCTGACTATTACCAGATGACATCAACTGCTCACAATATATTATAGTGCCGTAAACCTAGTCAAACTTGGCAGGCACTTACTCAGACGAGCCATCCCGTCAGAAGAAGATTCAGAAGAGTCATCAATAAATAACACGGGACACATATAAGACACGTCAATCTATGTACTGCAGTTTGTTTCTAGCTGCAGAATGAATGGGTCAGCTCGACCGGGGTAGGACCACGCCCTCACAGAATACCAGCGTAAAATAGCAGCTTAACGCTGCTGTGTTTCGTCTGGTGAGTGCAGGGATCCGGAGACCTTTATTACTGGAGACGGGGCATTCCATCTCAGTCCTCAATGGTGATAACGCATCTACATTATGATTTCTTATCAAGTATGAATGTTGATGTCATGGGCCGCAGGAATCACTTACCATCAGGTGAACTGTGTGCTCGTTTGTTACTCTTAATGATATAAAAAAAAAAAAAAAAAACACACAAATATTGTTCGGAGGACTGAGAGGGAATTCACCATACGAAATAAACTAGCTCTATGCTGCTACTTCCGTCATGCCGGTATTTTGTAGGGTTTTTCCCTAGTCGAGCAGTTGTTGTAGCTTCGTTCTAGCATTGTATATACGCTTAGTAAATCCCTATTACTCTTCATATGTGTCGTATTCACATTATAGTCTTATTAAAACAAAAATCGATTCAGTTGGTTTATACGCGTTTAAAAAAAAAACAGAAAACCCGAGTAGTTTTTAAAACTAGACAAGTGTAAGAACGGTAAAAGTGAAGAGATTGGAACGGTAATAATCCGAGGATGCTTCCGTTACGGATCTACTAAACTTTTAAAATTCTCTTTCCTCCAACTTTCACTGTGTTTATATTTAATAGTGTATTTATAATATTTTTTAGATTTATACACAGGCGCAGCAATGTTATTCGTCGTAATATGTGGACGAACCCAATGGACGCAGTGGACAATGACAACCCGAGACGATGAACGAATACCGAACCTCCATATGGCGACGTTGAAAAATCCAATGGCAGATGTAGTCACTTCAATTAACATTCGTTGTTTATACATGTTTATGATTATTTATTTGTAGCATTTTATTAATTTCTTAAGGAACACACTGGAAACTTATCGGCAACAAAATTAAATGGAGTGTTAATTTTTGACGACAAAATTAAAAAAAAAATCATGTATATAGATTTGGACAAATATAAGTACAATTAATTGCTATGTTAGTATTAAAATTAAAATAATTTATACAAATTGACTGTTTTTTTATTTTATTTTTAAATGCACAGTTTTTTTTTATTATATTTTTCTTCTTCAATTAAAAAAAAATTCAATCTTGGCTACCTAAGATCCATCATATGAGGAGCAGCATCACGACATAATGGTAGTCGAAGGCATGAAGAATAAATTAATTAGTCTCAACGGACTCAGACACCCAACGGCTTATATTGCGTAAGCTCACTTAATTATATAGTTATGATTTGGCAATTAAATTACTTATAGTGAAGTTTACTTAGGAGTTATTACAAAACATTTTTTTAAATTGCGATTTATTAAATACCTTATTTGATGCATGACAGAGAACCTTAACACAACAGCATGTACACTCTAGTCAATCTATGTTACAATGTGCAAAATTCCCAACAATAACCACGCCAGAGAACCCTACAAGAAGGTATTTTGGACGTTAACACGAAGACCAAAAGATTATAGCCTATAGGATACCCTAACGAAGAAGTTTAAATGAAGATCAAACATAGGATGATTGAGTTTAAAAATTATATAGCAAACCTATGAAGTTCAGGGTTAAAAAAAACGGATCCCGCTTCAGAGCGAATAGTGATAAGTTTCAAAAGAAAACAAGGCATAGCAAATCAAGTTACAAGATTAAATCCATACAAGAAGTCGTGGACACGGTTGAAGAAATAGTTTTAAGAAAAAAAATTGATTATATTGTAGTATTTATAAAAAGTTCTAGTCTACTCGTGAACGTTTATTTATTTTTATGACAAAACGATTGAACAACCTATCTATATGAAAACCATTGTTTTTATTGTAAAGGAATGACATTTTAAAAAATAAATTACACATGGGGATATGACTTGTGTTTGGTGTCCCTTAAGATCCTGGGGGTTTATAACATGTTTTAGTAGCTGGAAAGAGTTCCTGGTGCAGAACAGGCTTGGTGTCCTGTTAAGTGATTCGAGATTAAATATTTAAAAACTCTGGATTGATGTAACGTGGCTATGTTGTAGCACCCCTTTTTTAATTAATGTGATGTTCTTAAATATCAGTATTCATAATTTCTAGAAATAGCCATTAGAATACTACATTGAAAATTGTAACGCTGTCGGTCCTAACGACCTCTATAGCTACAGTGGAATAACAAGGGCGCGACAAGGGCTAATATATTCGTGGTAACGTTTCGTGATTGTACATCAATCACGATCGAAATGTGAAGATACTGTCATATTTATATAGTGTAGAAAACCAGTGAATCACAGTAAAAGTATATATATATATATATATATATATATATATATATATATATATATAAAGTGTCCTATGATTAACAGTAGCCGTTAAATAACTTGATGTAGTTACTACAACATACCACTTTTTATTCCCTAAGTTCTTATAGTGACTTTTTTACTAAAACTTTCGTGCTGAGAAAAATGGTTTGTTTCTTCTACAATGGACGTACCCTGCCAGCCAAAATTTTAAGATCGCACATAAACAATAATTATCCATCAATTGTAATAAAATCCCATAGGATAAATAAAAGAAATGCATTCTTCATATTCTATTGTTAGTATCGAATATTTAAAGAAGTCATTCTTTTGTTTACTTTCAAATTATTGGACAATAAACATCTATTGTTTTCAAACACCTATAAACACTGAGCTAGAGCCAGGTGGTAGATTCGTATTAATATTTTTATAATGTCCTTTATTACTAATTACTCTGCTTTTGTTACGTATTGGTCAATAATTAAGATTATTTAGCTCCTGAAAATACCTATTATTATTACCAATTATTATTACCCGAGTTTACTTGGGTTTGTTCACAAACAATCTCAATTATTCTAATCTTGTGGTTTCTACAGTGACGACGTCATAAAATGGTAAAGCCCGAGAAATTAGCAGTGAAGTGCGTTCTGCCATCGTTGCTTTATATAATGAAGGCAAATCCGAACGTGAGATTGCTTCACAACTGAAGTTATCGAAGACTTGTGTTCATAGCATTATAACTCGATACAGGGAGACAGGCAGTTTTCAAGATCGTCCACGTTCAAGAAGGCCGAGAGCTACCACGTCTAGTGAAGATAATTTCATTTTTGTTACCAGCAATCGAAATATACGCTTAACAGCACCAGAAATCCGCGTTGAAGTAAACAAAACTCGAGTTAAACCTTTATCATTGACTACAGTAAAACGGCGACTGATGATGCGAAGTTGTATGGCCACAAAACAAGAAAAAACGGATGCAGTGGGCTCTTGCCCATCGACCGATGAATTCAAGTTTGAACTATTCGTATCAAAATGTAGAATTTACGTTCGACGCAGTGCCCAAGAAAAGATGATGTCAGATTGTGTAGTCCCAACAATCATGCATGGTGGTGGCTCAATTATGGTGGTGGTTTGGGGTTGCTTCTCTAGCCAAGAATCTGACGATTTGATTAAAATTGCAGGAATTTTGAAAAAGGAATAGTACAAAAACATTTTTAGAACAAAATGCCGTTTCTTCCGGGTTGCGATTAATTGGAGATGGATTCATTTTCCAACAAGACAATGATCCAAAGTATAGCTCAAAATTATGTAGAGGATATTTAGAAGAGCACAAGAGGTGTTAAAAACATGGTTTGGTCTCCTCAGAGCCCGGGTCTCAATCCCATTGAACTTTTGTGGCAAGAGCTTGATAGGAGCATCCGTAATCGTGGCCCATCCTCGCGAGAAGAAATGTGGAATGCTTTATGCGAAATTTGAAAGGATGAAAAATCAGTTTAGCTAACTATAGCCTTTTTTTGCATGGGCTGTTAATATTTCTATACGCTTTTAAAGTATATTGTTTGTCAATCAATGTTCTATTAGTCAGGTTAATAAACATTTAATATTTCATTGGAGTTTTACTTTATTTTCCTACTTTAATTAAGGTGGTCTTAAACTTTTAGCCTGCAGTGTATTTACAAGTTCTGCTCTAGGTTAGTTAGATGTAGCTATGTATGTGTATATATATATATGTGTATATATATATGTGTATATATATATGTGTATATACATATATATATATATATATAGTGACGTTCACAATACAATCCTGAGTCCATAATACAGTTTGTGGGGCGATGTTATATGTACTCCAAGATTCAAAGTTTGAAACAATATTAATAATACAACTAAAATTAAAGAGATCGAAGTAGTTTCTACGAGAGCAACACATCTGTTTCCAAGTAACGGGGGACAACCAGGTGTCAAGGTTTGGGGGGCCCGAGGGTGCGACGACCCCGAACCCTATTTGTCTTTATGGCACAAGTATACGGCATTCGACATACTAATCTTAACTCTGTCACAATGCCAGCAAGGATCTATTTCTGATAATTAATTGTGATTTGGTATCTCTTTGGTCTTTCTTATGAAATTTTGACCACACATATAAATAAGTTTTGTAAACGATATAGATGTAACCTATTATAAAATATCGATGAGAGTAACATTTTGTCTAAAAATTAAATACGTAGCACATAAACAACAGAATTAATGGTACTCGGTAACTTTGGTAGAAAAAACGGAACAGAAAACCACTACTGTACGGTCTGCAGGAATGGCGAGACACATTCTCAAGTCACACAAAGAGGTAAACAGATAATATTGTCATATCGTGAACATGTTCGAGTTACCGTTGTTCGTAAATAGATTAATAAATTATACTATCAACTGACCACCAATGCTGACCAATACAAAAATAAACATAAAAACAAAAAGTAATGGTAGTGTTGGTACAACTAGTTCAACTAGTTCACGGACCTCTCAGTGTCCGACGAAGTTGTAAGAGCCGCATAGGCTAACAGCATCAACATCATCAGAATCTAGGAGTTTTGGTACTCGATTGCCATGTTTGCCTTCTACTTCTTGATTAGGATAGCTCCTGACTTGGAGCAGAGCGTAAGACCCATTCCGCCCCGCAATAAACTTGACCTTCTCATTATCATATGCTTTAAAATAGGGTATAGCTAAATTTATAATGTAACACTTTACGTTAGAAATTTTCGTAATTCGTTTAGAATTTGTTGTATTTTCATCAAACAAATACTTTGCAAAAAAAAATACAATTATGTCGTGCTCTGTGACCACGTGCCAGGTGAAAAAAAAAGTATGTTAGAAGTATAATAATTCTTAAATTATTCTTCAAAAATAAGTTGACCTATTTTTTAGAACACATATGAAATAAAAGGATTATCGTACAATCTACGAAACCGTAGGGTTCCATTCAGTCTTTATATTATTGTCATTTTGAAGAGTGTAGAATGGATAGTACAAATTCTTATGATTATACTGTAAATGTCATTTGGTTTATGTGTAACATCGTCGTGTTGCACAACAAAAAATACCGACTTCGAGTTTGTGTGTGTAGTGTGCAGGTAATTTTTTCCGAATTTATAGTTAGATAACCGAGGTCGTTCAAAGTTTTTTTTAAATACCAAAGCGCATACTTTCACCGCCGACAACTAGTAACAACCTGTACAATGCAGCCGATTGGGACTCCCCAACTACATTATTTCTCTTACCTAATGTACTCGACTTTGCGAAATATACTGCTCGAAAGGCGAATGTACTACAATATTACAAATATAACTTTATAGAAATATTAATATTATACTCCCTAGCTTTGAACTAGCTCTAGCACAATAGGTCAGCTCTACGGGGGAGGACCATGCCTTCATGTATGAATACTAATGTAAATTAATCTGTACTTTATTATCATGCGTTGATGAGTTAAAGAAATATTTTATTAACTCATAATTATTACTGGTTTTGGCTGCCTGCTTGTATATATGAGCCGTTAGGAATGAGTTGATATCTTTACCAATAAATTAAAAGAAAGTTAAGTATTAGTGGAAACTGTTTAGCATATTAGTTTTAACTGTTGGCAATTATCCCATCAAATTTTTTTTAATAAAAATAGTATACAGTTTCCCCATTGCTAAGCGATTACTGCGGATCAATAAAAACCTACATCTATTACCTATATATAATGAATTAAGAAATTAAGTCACTATTGAGATCTCAAATGAAATACATCCTAACTAGTAATCATCTCTAGTGTCTCACACTAGCTACACAACATATAGCAGTGCTGGGATGTTGTTTTACATTGGTATTCTTTGGAAGTGTACTTGAAATCATCAACATTAATAGAGTCAGCAAGTTTTTAGTTTGAGAGAGGAATATTGAATGAAAAATTTCAGAATTAAAACAAACATTGTACTTATAGGTTATACCTGGGCAATTAATTACCATATATTCAACAAATTTCAGCTTGTCAGTTGAACAATATTGGTTGTGAAACAAACTCAGAAGCCACTTAATATGCAGTTGTCAAATGACTTTATTTAAAAATTTACATACATGGTTCCCTCTTACTTAATAAATATTGTCAACATAGTCTGACAGTATGCACATTCTTCTATAAACATGCAAGAAATATTTAAAGTGCAAGACTGTTGTTATAGAAGAACTTAATAATACTAAATATACTTGGTACAGAAATACATATATTTTGTAATAAATGACTCTTACACTTAGGTTAAAAATTATTTTGAGATAATGTAGGAGTTGAATCTGAAGCTTTAAAACTTTTAGACAAGATACAGTTGTATTATTTAATATAAGAGTTTGTCCAATGAAGTACACCTATGAAACGCACCAAAAAAGATTACAATAAAAATTATATAAGTAAAGTTATTATTATATTATTGGGGGCATCCAAAAATGTTTTTAAACAATAAAGCAATCCACAAAGCAAACTAAGCGAAATAGGCCATCTATAGGTGAAGTGACTGTAGCAGGTTGCAAATGGACAAGAGTGGCAAGTGAGAAAGAGTTAGAAAGGTTACAAATTGGGTTGTAAATGCAAAATGAAAGCGAAATTTTTAGAATAATGTGTCTTATTTAATATACAACAGTGTCTCTGGATCCTTAAATGAAATAACAAAGAGTATGGTTATGTAATCAATATCCCATTTTGACCACTAAATTAATTTGATAATGGAACACATTAAATGGATAGCATTATAAATGGAATATTGGTTGGGAGAGCAACTAATGGTCCTTCTTAGACTTTTTTGATTAAAAATTCATACACTAATTGTACATTGGTACTGACTTAACACCTTAACGTATTCTCTGAGTCATACCTGCTGTAAAAGAATCAAAAGTTATAGGAGGATTGGTATATTAAAGATATTTTCTTAGGAAATTTAAGGTTATTTAGTAACCATTTACAGGTCTTTCACAGACTGTCTTGCAAGTGTAAATCCCAATAATTTAATAGGTATAGGTCTGATCTTTACAAAAAAAGAGAGAATAATAATGTTAAAAATACAAAAAACTAAAACAAATAGTATGGCTATGAGAGTTAGTGTTAAAAAAAAAATGTCTTACTCCACAGTGATAATAAAGTATTATGTAAGTGATTTCTCAATTATGTCTATATCAGTTCAACTTTAACTTTACCAAGTGAAATCTAAATATTTATTATTATCTTATTGTAACATTGTTGTATATTTGAAGATATAGGACACATTAACGAGAACAACGGAGTTTTTGATATTTTTAAAATGTACCTACAAAAATTTTGATGTTTTACAAAATTATATTATGCTTTTATATAATTTCATATTAAATTAATCTTTTTGGAATTAAGTTTGAATTTATTTTGAAACAAATAAATTCAATTTCTTTAAAATTTTATGAGTGTGACAATGAAACAGAAAGTATAATGGATCCTTTTTATATCCTCCAGCTGACCCATTGGGCTTGGTGTCACTTGAATAAAATACTTTTATACTATGATTACTAACTTTTTAAGATGAGATACTTGGGGTCTCATTTTCCAACTATATCAGGTTTCATTAATATTCTAATAATGATTTATACATATTCCAGATTATTCAAACCAAATTAATTTGTGTAAATTAATCTTCATTCAACAATTGAAAAATCAATAGTTAGTAAAAAGGAAGAAAATTGATTACTGAATTTTTTACTTTTTTAACAATCACATTGCAAATACAAATTCTTTTGCCTCAACTTGGGAATGACCACACCCTGTCATGACAATACCGTACTGAAATTGTGGCATAATGTATGTTCATGTTGTATATGGTAGTGTAGGGAGTGATCCAAGGACCAAGTAATGAGGAAATCCATCCATCGTTTTCACTCCTGGACAACATTTGTATCTGGATGAATGTAGATTTCATTAAGCAGAAGTCATCACTTACTCTCAGAAGATTAGTGTGCTTATTTGTCACCTTTAAAATTATATAAAATAACAGTATATAGTATACAGTAAAATGTCATGTATAATACAAAACTAAGGTAAAGTTATAAAAAATATTTTGATCACAGCAACCACAACACAAAACTGAGATGAAAAGACCTCTAGATGAAAGTCCATTCATTTTGTAAAGTTCATGTAAACTATTGTGACACTTGAATATTAAACAAGATTTTAAAGTAATTACACAATCAATTATGTATAAGTTTCAGAGACCTAGGCCCTAAGAAAATTTGAACATATTTCAATTTAAATAATCTGTTTGCAAACACACAATGAAAATTTTTGTAAAACTTTTTATATGTGTATATTTAGTTACATAATTCTTTCGCATAAAATAAGTTACTACAAAAATATTGGCAACAGTGAAAGTATGTATGAAATCATTCATCAGGATATGTAAAGATGGATGGGCAAAGAACATATATCAGGAAAGAGAGGTTATATTTACAGGTAATATTATTTTAAGAATTGGTGGGAAAAATAAAACAAAATATTTCAAAGAATCATAGAACATAACCAATAAATTTTATGAATTACATACAATTTAAATAAACAAAAAAACTGATAATAGTAGTAAAGGACCATGTGGAAGTTTGAGACAATGGCACGGCAATGTTGAGATATTTTTTTAAATCTACATCTAGACTCTTGTACCTATATTTTCTTGTGGGGTAAGCTATAAAGGACCAATGGAGCTATTCAACACCCATGATAACAATGTTTTAAAGATTGGATATATGAACTGTAATGAAAATTAATTTCTTTTCATACATAATAAAGTGATGAAAGAAAGTTAATATTATGTTTTAATGTACTACTAACTTAATAAATCAAAAGTAAGCATGTGTTCAGATCACATTGTTCTCACTCCCTTTAATGAAAGTTATCGCTCAATATACAGGATCACATAACTGATTATATTCGTCTCCCAAGTCAAAGGAATGACTATAAGTTATCATTTCCACACAGTGGAGCATAAAGCTGCTTCTGATTTGTTACAGATGATGACATATTGCGGTAGGACTTCTTAATGTATTTAAACTTACAAGAAGTCACCACTTTATATTTCAATCCCGTATGAGATTATTTAAAGAACATATTGTGTACATTCTACTACTCTGAATCTAAAATATATTTTTAGTCATGTTACTAAAAAGTTTGAAATAGTTCAGATGATGCATTTTATATAGTAACTATACTATAGTCTTAGTCGAATAACATAAGGAATGAGAAGAAGTCACTTGTTCACACTGTTAACAAATTTTGGAGGGTCATATCAAATCTTATTCCTCCATTATATATTGTCACAAGAATAATGAACTAGGAGCTAAATAATTTTCTTTACTTCTGAGTCTATTATAAAATCTCAAGTAAAAAATGGTATCATATATTTGAAAGAAAACAAAATATATTATTTTCACACATGTTGGCATTAAGTTTGAGTTCACTGTAAATTGAATGAATTCTATTCTCTATAAAAAAATAAGGAGTGTGATAAAGAAACAAGAAAGAATGTTATGATAATTCCTTTTTATGTCAACATGCTCCCATTGTGTTTGGTATCTCTATTTTTCCTATTCAAGTTCCTAATTAATGAGTTATTAAGGAAAAAATATTACAGGCTCATTATTTAAAAATAGAGTATCATGAATTTTCTTTAATCATTCTAAGAATGTTTTCAATGTTTTGCAGATTTTTCAAATCAAGTAAATTTGTGAAAATGATTAATCATTTATAGAGCTCAGAGAGATTAAGATCAAGATTTTTTTAAATATAGCGGGTTTCTTGATATTTCAACCAATTATTTCATATATATCTATTAATTAAATAAGTATGTAAAATAACTTTCTAGAATTTGTGTAATGCTTTCATTATATATAGTAACACTACAAGATACTTAAAATATTTTTGTTTACATAACTTTTAAAATATACAGCAGACAGTGGTTTATCACTATTGTAATGTCACTTTGGAGGTGGCAGTTTTGTTTACATAAAATATCTGAAATAATTGGTAATACTAATTCAAATTTATTAAACAAAAAAAATTGGAATAGAGGACCTAGCTAGTGTTTTCATTAAGCATTTATGTTTTTATAAGTATGTATTTTGCCAACTAACTAATATCACAATCAACACAATTTTTTTTTATGTAGCACTTGATAATTAGTAAATGCATTGATTTTATTATATTCTCAGTTTAATAATATGTAACTTCATTAATAATTTGGTTAGCAATCATAAAAATTTATTTTTGTTGATCTTGATTAATATTATTAAGGTTAAATAATGAAAAATTACAATTTTTCAATAACAGTATTACTTGGTAAATTTAAAAAAACATATTAATATAGAGCAAAGATGGTTAGAAAGTGATATGAGATTTAGTATCCTAACATTGTTTGTCCTAAGAACAATGATTAAAAGAAACTGTATATAATTTTATTTTAATATTGGGTACCCCTTTTCAAGGATTAACAATAATATTGTACTTCTAATTTGGATACTTTATGAATTATTTTCCTTGACAACAGAGTCCCTAATTACACAAGACCAGTTTCAAAATACGATATTGTTAGCGAAATACAACTGGAAATTGCTGCAAATACAGTTTAATATAAAATATCACGAAAACACTAAATTCGGTGACAATAAGATTTAGAAATCTGCCTAATAATAGCCAAATGAAATACAATTCTGCACTAATAATACAGAGCAAAATTTCTACTTGTTGACGTGGCGTGACAGCTTAGGGACCAATTCTACTTCCACTACATTTTAATGCAGGATAGTCTAGTTACACATTTATAACATAATTAGAACTAATGTTTTGCAAAAATATTTAAAGATTCGCAGTTTCATTATGATTACTCGAAATATAAGTATGGCGCCTGACATTGTTGGCCTGTTTTGGTAGTAACAATATGGCGTATGTACTTACCCTATTATTCCTAATGAAATCTTCTATAGCTTTCAAAGCTGAATCCGTTAGTTTCACAAACACTAGTTCCTTGTTTTCTTTATAACTAGACTCAGATGATAACCCATACTGAACACCTGCTGGCAAGGCCGCCATTTCTTATTCACTATTCGCACTGTGGACCAGCTGACTTCTTTGCTAGTCGTCACAATTCATATCATTCACTCATTTCTTAACGTAATCACAGATTCACAACCTATTTTAAAATTATAATTATGATAACAAAAGGGTTTTAAAAGTCCAAATTAACAAATTTTTTGTAACCCCATCGACTCGGCCTTTGTTGGCAGCACTCTTCAGTCTGCAAGGCCGCACTGACTGTCATGCGCAATGGCGCTTTTGACAGGAAACGCAAGCATTCACTGCAACAGTAGCGCCAAATTTGAATTTCGAATATAATGATCTTAAAAGTTATACAAAAGCTAGTAATTCTTTTTGTGGGATCATTATATGCCAAACTCACAATGAATTTGCATTACTATATTATGATTTACGTCTTAGAGCATTAAACAAGGAAAAGGGAGATGTGGAACACAAAACTATGATTTAACGATTCAAAATTTGAAATCTATTCATTTCATTTTTATAAATCAGTATTAAACAATTTTAACCAATAATAATATTTTTGTTTTGTTTGTTTACGTAATCCCTAATTATGTTTTATGATTTAATATCCTCAAAGACAAGGTTATACCGTCTTGAAACTATTTTTAGTCACTTTACGGATTTGCTCCATTTTCTCTTAAACGGATTTTTCTTAATCCGTTTAAGAGCAAATGGTTTTTAAATATATCATTAGAATTTCAATCTTTATTTTTCGTGTAAATGGACAAATTTTGCTTTATAATAAAATGTCCCTGCAAATCAGAGCTAACCATGAGTGTACTAGCTAAACTGGTCTGATTAAAATTAAAATATCGTCAAAAAATATTACTATACTCCTATATTATATTACTCCTTCACATAATTACTACGTTTGCAATATTGCTGACCGAGAGCCAAAACTATAGCGTGTGTCTTGCTCGCACACTAAGGTGAAAACAAATTTAATAATCCTCTTTTACGATCCCAATTAAAATGATAATTCTCATTTAATCATTGTTACTACACTATTAAGCATTTATGATACTCCTTAATTTTAAATTCCAATAGGTATGCAAATAAACATTCTCAGAGTTTCCTAGCCTTTCCCCTTATTCAAAAATATTTATAATTATAATAAAATATAAATGATAAATCTTTTGTTCTCTTAAAGTTTACCAGAGAATATGGTGGAAATAATGGTTTGTAATTTTTTTGGATGATAATCGATGTACCTCTGATGTATCTGTATATATGTTAATGTTAAGTAAGGTGTCTGCGGTGTTGGCATCTTTCATATAATATAAAAAAACTAATATCATATTCTCATATTTTTCACAAACATCAATATCATAAAACGAAACTAATATTTTCTATTTGTTTAACTGTTATAATTGCCATCGAGTTGACATAAAATCTAGCTGCATTGTGAGGAACATTCATTTGAATTGTTTTAAATCCTTTTATATTAAAAGCAAGCATTTTTGACGTTTCCATTATTCAGGTGTTTGATAGGTATTCTCAATGTTGCTTATTACATCATCAAGAATTAGCACATCAGAGTCAGCTTTTATCTTTATATAGTTTACGTGACGGAAACGGTTCTTCTTCCCTTAAAAACACATTAAGTAAAAAAACATACCCTGATTTAATAAGATAGTAGTTATGGCGTTTGCTTTCCTTTTAGTTGCTTAAAAACAAACCTTATAAGCAGCTATCACAAAGCTATTAGGTTAATTTCTTGTTTTTTTACGATCGGTGTACAAATATATATATAAATATCATTTCTTACATATTGCACATTGTATATAATTTTTGTTCAAATCGTTATGAGTTCCATAAGCATTTGTACAAAAATATTGACGCAGGTAAATTATCCCATGCTTTTGCGGCACGTATTCTAAACGACAAAGCGTAACACTTCATCCAAAAATTATGAAATTCTCCATTTCACAATGCGTTGCATGTAGCCATTTCAACTTGTAACTCTTTTGCGTATTCTTAACACCAAGAGTCTGGTAATGTTAGCTCTGTGTTTAAGGACGAACAGATTGGACTTGAAACCCGATATCGAGAGTATGGTAACAGTCCAGGCCGAGGCTCCCTTTCGGGAAAACTTGTGTTGGTTGCCCATAAATAAAGATCTCGGCTGAGTACCCTAAGCGATCGACCACCTTTCAACTCGGTGAAGTTGTAAAAGCCCTCGGGCTAACAGTGGCCATCAGCCAAAAATTTCATCGCTCCCTCGCAAGTTTCATGAACTCCCAGCTTGCTTGTGTAAAGCTACAACAAACTTTCGACTTAGAACATCTATGGTTCTAAGACATCGACTGCCAATAACTGAATGTGCTACAGGTGCTGAAGTTATTGTACTCCTTACATTCAGCTTACATTCAGAATAATATTTAAAATTTAAATTTGTACTTAAGTAGCATTGAATCTACGTAACAAGGCTTGCACCACTTAAATTGAGGCTAGCTTCCATTGTGAGGATTGACATATTCTATTATGGTTTTTCTTTCGACTAGCATTAATAAGTACTAATCCTTCCTTCAGAAAATCTTCAATCTAATTTATAATGCCCGGTACTCCATACTCGTACGCCATTAAATGCTACAACCTTATTCTTGAGTTTTTCACCCTATACATACGTGTTTAACATTAACCAGAAGATTTTAAAATGTGTTCTATTGGTCACTGACGTGTATGTTCTAGGTATGCTATGATTCTAGGTAGGCTTCTATAATCTTACAGAAAATAAATATGTTCAGGCCATATGTTCAGTTTATGTATGTATACAATGTTAGATATCCTAGTAGCTTGCATCTGGTGCTCTGCAGAGTAACAACATCTTATGAACTGCCTATATTTTGATTTTGTTATTACAAGTTGTTATTAAGAATTTTAAGTATATTTTATATACGTTTTTATAAATAGCTGTTCAAGTTTTTGATTTATATTTAGAATCTTTGTGTATTGCTTTTCATCAGAACTGTGCCAGACATGTGACCAAAACTGCAACTATAATTGATGTTGTATGCACAATATACAACAAGAAAGCGCACTTTCTTGTCACAACTAATAACCACTTATCCGCTGTAACTAAACATTTGCGATATTTGAGTGAACTCGCCTGTATGAACATTATCTCTTTCGCACATGTGTAAACAAAAAAATCCGTGCTTAGTGTGACTATGAAATTTATAAATAAAGCAAATTAAAACAACTACCAAAAGGTTGTTTTAATTTTGCTTCATATTTCATTACATTTTTAAAATTAATCAACAAGTTAACAAATATTTCAAAAAAGTTTGTATAAATGCGTGCAAAATGTCCGGCACCGAACTAATACAACACTTATCTTTGATAACATTTGACATTACCTGCCAAACTGTAAAAAGATCAATTTCTCTATCATCGTAATTTTTATAGATTATATTACACATTATGTTTGGGAGGACAAACTTACACAATCAACAACATAATATTACCTAACTTATACTCTTTTAAAACAAATTTAGAATTGTTATGTAAAAATACATAATGATAGTATAATGATATTAAAAAAAACTAGTAGTTTACTATAATATACGAATATTTAAAAACTATATTTGGCAACGTTTTGCACAAGTACCTGCAATTGGCATGTACGATGTATTTATTATCGTTGAAACTCCAGGGAAACATTAATTATAACATAATTTGGACGTCGATGAGCACCTCGGTGTTCCCGCCGCTCGTTTGCTCCCTTTTTCCTGTATAAAAAAAATTGGATGCAAGAAGACTAATATTGAACTTCGGTGGTGAATGCTGAACAGCAAAGGAGTCGCATGAAGCATCTTCACTTGTCTGAAATAAGAATGTTAAAATCGATGTTTAGAGTCACTAAAATTGTAAATAAAAGACGAGGAATTAATACTTGGAAGGAAATTTGCTAGTTGATTCTGTATCTGAGATGTTAAGAAGTTACAAGCTGACATGATGTGGATTTGTAATAAGGAGGGAGGGGATCATTCAGGTGAGCGTGTTGCAATGCTAGAGAAAAACCAAGGAAACGATAGATGGAATGTGCGAAGGATATTAAAGTGGTTGTGTAAATAACGAGAAAAGGAGATAAAATTAAAGGAAGTGTTCTGCCCTCACATTAGCTAGAAATAACACCTAGTAAGGCCAATGATGGTAAAATAAAGCTTTAATTCGATTAATTAAGGTTATCTAATAAGTATTGAATAAAATATGTGTTATGATATTCAGTTTCTTTCAATCACCATAGGAAACAAACACAAAGTTGGTTCGCTAAGTTGTATTACTGTTTATTTTTAAAATGAAATTGAGTTTTAACATTGTCATTATATGCCACTCGAGTTTTATTAACGAAAATATAAAAACGTATTCATTCAAGTTACGGAAGGTATGCTACCAAAAGTATGTTTTAGCAAATGCATTCGCTTCGCAATACATAGAATAATTTAACAAATATAATCATAAAGGTTTATATAAATGTGTGCAAAATGCCTGACACCGATCTAATATAACTTTGATTACAGAATAACATTACCTGTCAGACCGTAAAAGGACCGTAGAAGGAATTTCCCTATCATCGTATTTTTATAGGTTGCATTACAGATTATTATTGGGTAGACAAACGTACAAAATCAACATAATATTATCCTAACTAATACTCTTTTAAAACAAATTTCGAATTGTTATGTTTTGATCTGTGGTTCGGTGGTTACTATTATTAGTATCCTTCTTTTCCGTTTTAGATATTCTATGTATATACAATCAAATTTATATTTATAAAAGGTTTTTATAAAACCAAGACAAAGTTTTTATAAAAACCTTTTACATATAAATTAAAAATGAAAACCATCTGTAAGTTTTGAAAACATCTTTTTCTGACTTCGAACTGCCTTGCGAAATTGTTTGTCAGACACACCAGCTCTATTGCTAGCATGATCTGTGGTGGCTATTAGACAGATGTCTATAAATCTCAGAGTTTCAGACCAACCATCATACGAACAAGACCTGGCTGTATGGACTAAAGTCCTTTGCCTTTCCCATTAGGGATAAATTAATATCATCATCATCTATGAATGACAGCTCAGTATGGTGTAGTGTTGGAATCTTATGAGCGACACTGCGTTTTAGTAGGTTATTTGTAACACTATTCTTATAGTTACTTGGTAATATCTCCCCATGACATTATCTTGGAAAGAAGTTTAATATTAAAAATAGTTCTTTTATTATTGGTAGGTTAGAGGTTGGAGATTGATTTTTATTATATACGGTGAGTGTTTGAAAAGCAAACATATGTGAATTTTAATAAAGTATATTTTATTTAAATAAAATATAAAATAATTTTCTTTTTATAATTGGATGCTAATTTTATGTTGCTAATTTTGGTTTTTAGGTGCTCATTTTGAAATTATGGCTGATTTTGAAGAAAAAAAACATCTCATAACTCGCAACCTGCAGGAGGTATTAGGAGAAGAAAAGCTTCTAGAAATTCTTAAGCAGCGGGATATTAAAATCTATTGGGGCACAGCTACCACTGGTCGTCCACATGTCGCCTATTTTGTCCCTATGTCAAAAATTGCCGACTTTCTAAAGGCCGGCTGTGAGGTAACTATTTTATTTGCAGATTTACATGCATATTTAGATAATATGAAAGCCCCCTGGGAACTTCTGGCACTGAGAACTCAGTATTATGAAGCAGCTATAAAAGCTATGTTAACTTCTCTTGAAGTACCATTACAAAAACTTCGGTTTGTCCGAGGGACAGATTATCAGTTAAGTAAAGAGTACACACTGGATGTATACAGGTTCTCATCTATGGTAACTGATCATGATGCAAAAAAAGCTGGAGCAGAGGTGGTGAAACAAGTAGAACATCCATTACTAAGTGGTCTATTATACCCTGGATTACAAGCTTTGGATGAAGAATATTTGAAAGTTGATGCACAATTTGGAGGTGTTGATCAAAGGAAAATATTTACCTTAGCTGAGAAATATTTACCTCAGTTGGGCTATGCGAAAAGGGTTCATCTGATGAATCCCATGGTTCCTGGTTTGGCAGGGGGGAAAATGTCTGCTTCAGAGGAAGACAGTAAAATAGATTTACTTGATAATCCTGCTATTGTTAAAAAGAAGCTAAAGAAAGCCTTTTGTGAACCTGGTAATATATCTGAAAATGGTGTATTATCTTTTACCAAACATGTAATATTTTCATTAATGAAGGCTGGTGACACTTTTAAAGTTAGTCGTGTAGAAGAACATGGAGGAAATGTAGAATATAGTAAATTTGAAGATTTGGAACAAGCATTTGCAAAGCAAGAAATACATCCTGGAGACTTAAAAATCTCTGTAGAACAAGCAATAAATAAGCTTTTAGCTCCCATTCAGGAAATATTTAAAGATAATAAGCTTCAAGAATTAACAAAAAAAGCCTATCCACTTCCACAAAAAGTAAAAGGAAATGCTAACGCAGGTGGTGAAGAAATTTCTCCAGCTAAGTTGGATATAAGGGTTGGGCGTATTGTTGAAGTTTCAAGACATCCTGATGCAGATTCCTTATATGTAGAAAAAATTGACCTTGGTGAAGAAGAACCTAGAGTGGTTGTATCGGGACTAGTTAATTATATTCCAATAGAAGATATGCAAAATAAAGATGTATTGGTTTTATGTAATTTGAAACCAGCCAAAATGCGGGGTATTGAGTCAAAGGGTATGGTCTTATGTGCATCCATTGATGAACCAAAACAAGTAGAACCATTATTGCCACCAACAGACAGTAAGCCTGGGGAAAGAATAGTGGTAGAAGGTTATGAGACTGGAGAACCGGATGATGTATTAAACCCTAAAAAAAAGGTGTGGGAAAAACTACAAGTGGATTTAAAAACAGATAGGGAATTGTTTGCTGTTTGGCAGGGAAACAAATTGATCAGTAAAGTTAGTGGAATTCCTGTCACAACGAAATCGTTGATTAATGCTCCCATAAAATAATAAATCATATTTTTAAAACCATTAACAACTTTAAAATAAGTTTCAATTATTTTCTATATGTATATTTTTTTCATTTTCTTATCTATTGTTAATAAAATGAATTTGCTTTATTAATTAACAGCTTGTATAATCACTTATAATAAATTATTTCTTTAAATAGAAAAGGAAAAGTATTTTTTTATTATTAATTCAGAGAACTTCAGTAATTTTTAATTTTTAGCTGAAACCAATCTACTCAGTCTTGTCACAGGCATAAGGTGACTGGCCTTTCAGTGTTTTACAGAATGCATTTTGGAGAGTGTGCTCAGGAATTACATGATCTAATTCCCCCATCCTCGTTCCACCATCGGACTTCACGACGCACTGCTGTATATCTATATATTCTTTTGTTGTGAAAATCCTTCAAACCCGAATGAAGCGCTTTGCTTCGTCTTTCATTATTCGTACAGCAAAGGACTGGAATAGTTTGGCCGCGTCTGTCTTTCCCTTCGATTACAATGTGGGTGTTTTCAAGAGTAGAGTGAATAGGCATTTACTGAGCTAGTGCGCCTTACCATCCAGGACTGCATTTCCGCTTAACATCAGAACGGATCGTGGTCATGCACTTGCTTAGAGAGTTAAAAAAGAAAAAAAAACAATTCACCCGATACAGCTTTGTTTCTTCAGAACTGAACTCAAGACTGAAGGAAACTTGGATTTGGACAAAAATATATAATGGTTTATACAAATCCTGATATTAACTGGAAGTACAAGTTGGTGAATGTTAACAGGTAACATTAATCAAGTGTTTTTTTACTTTCACTTTCTTGATCTCCTTACACTATTTTCTACGATTTTTCTTCCTCATATACATACTTTTTACAATTTATGGTCTTCCCCTCCAACCAAATTTTTCCAAATTTCTAAATTTTTATGAATAAACGAGGACGCAATTCACGTAATAGTGAGTTATGACTGTACGGTATTCTGTGAAGGTGTGGTCCTCTTCGACTTTTATAGAATAGGTGGAAAACGAGCAAGCAGCCCATCCGATGGTAAGTGATAACTGCCGCCCGTGGACATCCAACACCATAGGAATCGCAAATGCGTTGCCGGCCTTCAAGAAAGGTTTAGGCCCAAAACTAGCCGCCGCGTTGGCCTATCAGTGTTAATAAGAAAATAATATAAATTATTGCAAATCAATTGTTATGAAATTGTAATAATACTAGTATTGCCCGCAGCTTCGCATGCAATATATGTATATTAATATGGCTCGTAGTTTGAGTAGTCGAAAAAAGTAAAAGCGGCGTAACGAATTCGTAGCGCGAAACAGAAACAATGCACAACGCCATCTATCGAGCTTAGATATAAACTTATTTGTAATATTTTGATAAGCATTTTTCTTATTGAATTTCAAGCTTCCTTCAAAAGTGACGAACATTCCATGTATACTTTCTACCCCTAATTCTGTTACCAATGAAAATGCATTTTTTTAAATGAAGTAATGTAATATTATTACAATTTACACCTACATATTTATTAGTCAGTCAGAAAAATTAAAAAAAAGTCTATTCGAAATGGCCACCTTCGGCTTTTATACAGGCCTTTAAACTGTTAGGTCACGAATCTGGATTTACGCACTGTTTCCAAGGGTAATTTCGCCACTGCTTGCTCTAAAGATTTTTTAAGAGACTTAATGTCGCCATGTCGTTTAGAGTAGGCCATGTCCTCTAAAACTGACCATAATTTGAAGTCTAAAGGGTTGAGGTCTGGGCTAGATGAGGGCCAGTCTTCAGCTCTTATAAAGTCCGGAACGTTGGTTTCAAGCCGGGCTTGGGTAGTTCGTGCCCTGTGACCAGGTGCAGAGTCCTGCTGGAAAGTCCACGGTATATTTTTAAAAAGTGTATTGCTGAGAAGTTTCACAACATGATCCAAGACTGTATCTTGATACACTTTGGCTGAAGTTATCACTCCTTTTTCACTAAAATGTAGTTTTGTGACTCCTTGATAAAACACGCCACCGAACCATCACTGACGCAGGATGATAACCACGTTGTACCTTTCCGACCACTAGAGCACCTTCTTTAGAACTGTGAGCGTACACTTTATCATTTTGCTTATTATAGTGTTCTTCAACGGTGAAATTTTTTCATCGGTAAAGAGGATATTTCTGTTCCTTTCACCTGTGTATCGCGACAGAAGGCGTTTTGATCGATCCACTCTCTTTAATTATAAAGATTGATTTAGGGCATGTCCTGTATATGGACGATAAGCACCGAGCTTCAGGTCTTGTTTTATATTACGCGACAGAGTCCTAGCGGGAATCTTCATTTCTCGCGATAATATTTTTTGCTTCCTAATGGGGTTTCGACGATTTCTGGCTTTATCAGCATTAACAGCTTTTGTAGTTCTAACAGCACGCAGCCGTCCCGATATTTTCTGGTTTTCGACAGAGGAAGTGTTGTATCTGTTGATAGTACGATATACGAACATACGGCTGATACCAAGCTTTTGAAGTGTCTGGAATATGACCCAAGGCTCCATATCCACTTTGTGCAAGGCGATCACTGCAATCCTATTTTCTTTAACACCCCGTTCCATATTGTAATATGATAATGAACACGAAAAAATATTTGAAATAGCGCAAAATCGAAAGAAGTTTTTAAAATAATATACGTGTTCCAAATTCAAAATAATATAACAGTATTTATGGCCAGACTAGTTATTTGTTTTTGCATCGATCTATTTATGGAAGCAGAACCCATACGCTTTATAAGTATGTTAGCATAAAAGCTAACTTGCGGTGTTCATAACAACCGGATATTATATCTCCACTTAGGTTAATTAACGATTATATATTTTTAGCATTTAGTTATAAGTAACCGACTGTACATTCGTTGACATAGTGGCACAACATTAACTAAAGTAGTTTGGTAAAATTTAGTGTTGTATTTTTAAAAACTCCGTAAGGCGTTCCCGAAACTTAACTACCTACGCAGAAGCTCATAGTATCTTGAGGTCTTGCAGTGGAATGTCTTGTTTGTGATTTAATTTTATTAATTACAGGATCCCAAGCCGATAGCAGTCATGTTCTCTATTGAAATTAGAGTGTTTTTAATTTCATCCTTGGTAGGAAACGACGTTCTTTTGCGAGATTAGAAAGAGACCAAATCAGCGCATGTCATTTAGATATTCCCGCAGATCACGCAGCGGCGAAACAGTTCTTGAGAAGTTTCTTAGAACGGCACACGAATAATCAGTTATTCAAAGAAACTTTACTATTGCACAGCAAAAATAATAATTTTGTCTCACAGGATTAAGCACTAAAACCTTTTGTAGCCTATAGGCGGTAAAAGCAGGGTAACGGTCCAAGCCGGTGCTCCCTTTCGGGAGCTCTTGTGCTGGTTACCCATATATAGAGGTTACGACTGAGAGCCATAAGCGCTCCGTCACCTCTTAACCCGGTGAAACTGTAAAAGCCCTGGCTAACAGCGGCAATCAGCACGAAAACAAAAGCGGTAAAAGTTTATATGATTTATTTGAAATAAGAGTAATTTATATAATGTTTTTACTTAAATTATTATACAGATCTTTTATTCATATCCACAAAACAAACGACTACTTGCAAAATATTAATTAACTAATTGTCCTTGATTTTCTTACCACGACTGTGTAAAGATCCCACTGCTGGGTCTCATTTGTTATTGTCTTAAAAATGGCAACTGACAAAGGAGGTGTCACGGACCGTATGAGAATTTATGTTCTATTTTCTTGTTTCAAACCACGCTCCCAACTAATTACGAGTATGGAATGGCAGCATAACGCTGTTTTGTTTCCTATAGGCATCCGAAACCCTATTATGAGTCATTCCATCTCAGTTACTCAGGAGTCAAGAATCGTCTAGTCGTGCATATTGAATTTTTGTTGACAATGGATATAGGTGTTTTTTTTTTCTAAAAGAATATTAGCAACGCTAAGTAAATTGCTTATATTCCGGTTAACCACTCCAACTAAGCCGAAAATGCTTGTGCTAGGAGATGGTTCACGAGAATAATCGAATGGCGTATTCGAACCTACAACCTTAAGTTTCGCAGACCATACACTTAACCATGAGGCTATTGACGTTTATGCGCCGCGGTCATCATTTACCATCAGGTGATCTGTATTCTCTTTTGTCACCTTTAGATATATTAGAAAAATCACATCGGTAGAAATAAATGACTAAAGAAGAATAACAGAAACCTCGTTGTCTTAACAAAGATTATAAAATATTAATTTTAAATCTACGCCCCAAATATCGAAACCAATTATACACAATAGCACAACATATAAAGACTAATCATAAATCGTAAAAGTGGTTATTTGACGAAGTTAAATCGATAACTTGAAAAAGATATTACCTATATCGATAACATATCTTTATAAAGTATTTATAAGTGTAAGTAGGTTGTCGTGCAGCTGCACTATATTCCTGTACGGATAAAATTAGATATTCAATATCCACAAGGGGCCGAAGCCACGCCATTTTGGAAGGGTGTTACTTGGCGAGGGGGTTCGCGCATGCGTAACTAAAGAACCCGCACCCTGTCTGTAGGGCCGGGGCCTCTGAGAATGTGATGTCAAAAATATATTATTCTCTTATCTTTTGCGCTTACTTAATTGTTATGTAAATGATAATTAACAGACATTTATAAATATTGTTGCGTGAGGTGTGTGTGGTAGAAATATAAACACATATAAACCCTGTGTTAGTTTCAGAAATGGTGTACTTCGGAGACAATGACGATTGCCTGAGCACTGGTTGACTTATTCTTTGCTTTTGATCTATAATTTACGTGTTAAATTAACAACTCGAGTTATTGTGTTCACAAAAACAATTTGGCTTTAACATAATAAGTGTAAAAACTGTTGAGTATATTCGTATATTTAGTTGCGTGAGTCACTTTGTGTCAAGAAATATTAAAATGTATACCGCAATATAATGGGATGACAGGAAATACAGATTCATGGAAAAGGTTTGGCGCCGAGTCGGACTCCATTCCTCCCGAAAGAAAAGGGATGGAAGTGGAACTAGCAGAGAAGTGACATCGTCGGCTCCACCAGAGGCTGAGTACCAAAATATTCACACACTAAGAACAGCTGATTTAATAAGACAACGACAAGGCGAGGAGAAATCCACGCTTCGTTCCTCATATATAATAAGGAACGGTGATAACTTCATTTTGGTGGAACGAAGGCGGCGCCGACGGCGAAGGAGCGGCACCAGAGCTTCTTCAGGAGGAAGGCATCATACTCCGCCCGTAGAGGAGAATGCACGTTCTGAGCAAAAGCGCCGCCCTCCTGCAAAGTTAAAGATTTTGGCATCCAATGGCCGTTGCACTCTAGTGATACAAGGTAGGTAAAAGTGTAATAAATTTCACTAAGTATATCAATCAGAAATAAATGTTGTGCTTTCACTAAAATTCATTAGAGATTGTACTTCTTTTGTTAAAGAATCAACGATATAAAGGAGCAATAATGTTTTATTGGTTCAAATAAAAATCTTGAAATAAATCTAGTGTAATGGGTGTTCTTTTATCACAAACAAATAGTGATATCACTAGTAGTTAGTAGTCACAATAATAGTTTATACTATACTAGTTCCTGTATACGTTGATGCTATTTTTTATAGAGTAGGGTGAACAATTAGTTCAGCCGATGGTAAGTGATCACTGCCGCCCATGAATATCCGCAACACCAGAGGAGTCGCAAACGCGTTGCCTGCTAGCGTTGTTGTCTCTCAGAACTTAATAATAGGTATCCTGTTACATACGACATATATTTAACAGACATTTATAAATATTGTTGCGTGAGGTGTGTGTGGTAGAAATATAAACACATATAAACCCTGTGTTAGTTCCAGCAATGGTGTACTTCGGAGACAATGACGATTGCCTGAGCACTGGTTGACTTATTCTTTGCTTTTGATCTATAATTTACGTGTTAAATTAACAACTCGAGTTATTGTGTTCACAAAAACAATTTGGCTTTAACATAATAAGTGTAAAAACTGTTGAGTATATTCGTATATTTAGTTGCGTTAGTCACTTTGTGTCAAGAAATATTAAAATGTATACCGCAATATAATGGGATGACAGGAAATACAGATTCATGGAAAAGGTTTGGCGCCGAGTCGGACTCCATTCCTCCCGAAAGAAAAGGGATGGAAGTGGAACTAGCAGAGAAGTGACATCGTCGGCTCCACCAGAGGCTGAGTACCAAAATATTCACACACTAAGAACAGCTGATTTAATAAGACAACGACAAGGCGAGGAGAAATCCACGCTTCGTTCCTCATATATAATAAGGAACGGTGATAACTTCATTTTGGTGGAACGAAGGCGGCGCCGACGGCGAAGGAGCGGCACCAGAGCTTCTTCAGGAGGAAGGCATCATACTCCGCCCGTAGAGGAGAATGCACGTTCTGAGCAAAAGCGCCGCCCTCCTGCAAAGTTAAAGATTTTTGGCATCCAATGGCCGTTGCACTCTAGTGATACAAGGTAGGTAAAAGTGTAATAAATTTCACTAAGTATATCAATCAGAAATAAATGTTGTGCTTTCACTAAAATTCATTAGAGATTGTACTTCTTTTGTTAAAGAATCAACGATATAAAGGAGCAATAATGTTTTATTGGTTCAAATAAAAATCTTGAAATAAATCTAGTGTAATGGGTGTTCTTTTTATCACAAACAAATAGTGATATCACTAGTAGTTAGTAGTCACAATAATAGTTTATACTATACTAGTTCCTGTATACGTTGATGCTATTTTTTTATAGAGTAGGGTGAACAATTAGTTCAGCCGATGGTAAGTGATCACTGCCGCCCATGAATATCCGCAACACCAGAGGAGTCGCAAACGCGTTGCCTGCTAGCGTTGTTGTCTCTCAGAACTTAATAATAGGTATCCTGTTACATACGACATATATTTAACAAAATGTCCACCAGCGGTCTATTGGAATGAAAATTAAAAAAATATCTTAAATACCTTTCGCTAAGAGGGATATTAAATAATTTAACATATTATCTTGATAAAATAAATAATTATTATTTCACTTTGTGCTTCCAACATCTTTAATCTTTGTGAAATAAAATTGTATAAAGAATAATGTGTAATGAGTAATCCTAGATGCAGTGTTCCTTGTTCGCCTCAATTTTTCGAACCTGCGGTAGATTTAGAATATTTGAATATTTAATAATTATTATTATATTTTTTTTATGTTGAATGATACCACACAAGTCTTATTATTTTATTAACCGACTTTAAAAAGGTCTGTATATATATAAATAATAAACATAAAAATGTTAAAACTATGTAATATTAACTAACATAATATTCATATATACATATTTTTGTATAAATAGTCATATAAACAAATGTACCACATCACGAGTGGTACAAAACATTGCATTGAAGCCGGGTACAAAACATGATGTGTGACCTTGGGTGCCTTAGACGAAGAGAAAGCCGAATGTCTGGCTGACAATCTGGAGCTCCAATGCTCACCGAGCACCCTACCGATCGACGCCGCTCGCCTTGCAATGGTTGACAGCGAGGTCGACCGGAGGAGTAAGGAACCACCTCGCGATCCCGTTACCCAAGTCACATGCACCGAAGTTGAGTCCATAATTAAAAACCTGCGACCACGCAAAGCTCCCGGCCCCGACGGCATCACCAACAAGGTGATGAAACTCCTACCCATGTCCATTTTAAACCTACTGGTGATAATCTACAACGCGGCCATATCCAAAGGCACCTTCCCGAACACCTGGAAGGAAGCCGACGTCATAGGGATTCTCAAGCCCTCAAAACACCCAACTGATCCATCAGCCTATCGACCCATAAGCCTACTCAAAGTCTTGGGTAAGGTATATGAAAGGCTCATCCTTACCCGCCTCAAGGACTTCATGCTGTCCCGAGGGCTACCAATCAATGAGCAGTTCGGGTTTCGCACCCAACACTCATGCACACATCAAGTGCACCGCATCACGGAGCACATCCTCAGTAAATTTCTTCAGGGCTACCAAACTGGGGCACTTTTCCTCGACGTGGCGAAAGCTTTCGACAAGGTCTGGCACAACGGGCTCATATACAAACTATATGAGCTCGGTGTGCCAGATCGACTCGTACTTGTCATACGAGACTTTCTCCGAAATCGAACCTTTCGTTACCGCGTCGAGGGAACGCACTCCGAGGTTCACCCTATTTGTGCCGGAGTACCACAAGGCTCCGTCCTAGGTCCTATTTTATACACACTCTACACCAACGACATACCGCGCACTCGCGGTGTAGAGCTAGCCCTTTTCGCCGATGACACCGGCCTCTATGTGTCTGGGTTCAAACCAGACGCTATTTGTAGACGCCTCCAATCTGCAGCCAACACCTTAGGGAAATGGTTTCGGAAATGGAGGATCGAGGTTAACCCCACCAAAAGTGCAGCCATGTACTTCTCTCGGCGCAACAAAACGCCGCATCTCCCAACTATAGAGTTATTTGATCGTCCAATCCCCTGGGAACAGACAGTCAAATACTTAGGCGTCACATTAGATGAAAGACTCACCTTCGGTCCGCATGTCAACCGCGTACGGAATCGAGCAGCGTTCGTCCTAGGTCGTTTGCACCCGTTACTCAATAAAAATAGCAAAATGTCCCTGCGTAATAAAATTACAATATACAAAGCGTGCATCCGACCCATAATGACATACGCAAGCCCCGTGTTTGCGCATGCTTCCCTGCGTCACATTCACCGACTTCAGGTAATACAAAATCGTTTCATGCGCAAGGCCACCGGTGCACCGTGGTTCTTGCGTAATGAAAATCTACACATAGATCTTGAGCTGCCGACCATAGCTCAGTACCTAAAGCAGGCTTCCCGCCGATATTTCGACTCTGCCGTCACACGCTCTAACCCCTTGATTGTAAGTGCCGCCACTTACAATCCCATCGCGAATCACAGATTCACCCGCGTCCGAAGGAGACCGAGGCACGCCCTCGATGACCCCGACGACGTGACCACCAGGGCCCAAGCCCTTCATAAAACACAACACACGTACATTGCACCCTCACATCGCCCCCGCCGACGGCGAGGGCGTCGCAAACAAGGATATTTGCGATACCGCCATTTCACTGGTCGGTTCTCTCCAGTCCATACAGATAGAAGCGTCGCTGGAGTTTCTTGCGCCACTTCTTCTTCAGCGCCCACGCATTCCGAAGTGGTGGTACAGATAGCTAATAATCATAGAGAATTTAAAGAATCCTCTGTCAGAAGCAACTGACCGAGCCGAGGTTCGGCCCTCTCGGGCACCCTCGAGTCAGACGCTCTCGCGAAACAAGGTAACGGTCCAAGCCGAGGCTCCCTCTCGGGAGCCCTTGTGCTGGTTACCTATATATAGAGGTCTCGATTGAGTGCCATTAGCGCTCGGTCACCTCTCAACCCGGTGAAATTGTAAAAGCCCTCGGGCTAACAGTGGCCTTCAGACCGAAATAAAAAAAAAAAGACCTTGGGTGCTTTGGCATGAGAACCTGTTAACTACGTTTTACCCCTAAACAAGCTGTTATTACATTAATCAACTAAAATGTTGTGTATTTAAATTATAATTACTAATTGTTTTGATTTGTGTTTGTTGTATACATATGTCTTTAAAAATGATCCCTAACTTATATGACGTATCCAATTATTTTTTTACAGAAATTATTCCTATATATTTTTGTGTTAAACCTTAGGAAGATTTATTTCATATACATTTAAAATCACAATGATATCTATAGTGTACATACAATTTACAATAACGTTATTGTTATTCTTTAAGTGCGAATGTGCATGAAAACTATTTATTATAATTATTATTATTTCTATACATCTAGCAGGGGCATTGGAGTAGCCGAAACATGTACATAACGATAAAAGTCTAAATATACTGTATTTGTACCTTTCGTAGTGGAGAAGCTTCTAAAAGAACTAATAAAGTATAAATAAATATATATATTTCTTTTAATCATATGCGCAATGTGGACCTTACAATTTTATAAATTAAATGGAATATTTCGATGAATCGTTACGTATTTTTATGTTTATTATATTGCAGTATTATATTTTTATGCAGAAAATCGTAAAATTTGAATTATATGAAATTACGAACAATTAAGTACACCTGATTGATGGTAACTGGTTCTTACGTTTTACCTATATTAATCCTCGAATAGTATAACAAATATGTTATATTTTTATGCAGAAAATCGTAAAATTTGAATTATATGAAATTACGAACAATTAAGTACACCTGATTGATGGTAACTGGTTCTTACGTTTTACCTATATTAATCCTCGAATAGTATAACAAATATGTTATATTTTTATTATTTATTTATTTTTATTTTCATTATATACAAACAGATTGATGAGCAGTCTCAAGAAATTATCTGGAAACCTCGTCAAATGCAGTAAGGTATTTTATTTCTTTCACTTATGAAACGAAACTAAGCAGCAATGAGCTAATATAATGACAACTGGTAATTGAGATGTGGGACAGCTCGTAAGAAGTAAATTAAAATATTTTAAAATCCAATTCTTTTTACCAAATATAATAATACAAGACAAGACAAGTTTTCTCGTCTAAATAAATACCAATCAACTAAAACGAATAACAAGAGTAAGTATCAAAACTAATGTATTACGACTTAGATTATGTTGTGGATATGTAGACTTCGAACAGTTGTCATGAAGTCGACTATGCAATTCATTATTAGATTGATTATGAAAATTCCTCGCGACCGCCTGTGTACTGACGACTTGTAAAAGTTCTAAATTGAAAAGACCACTCTCAGTGCGTTATAAAAGAGCTGCCACTTATCTAGATGAGGCATAGACTATACAAAAAACGTTTTTCACAGTGCCTTTACATTCGCCAGAGTTTTTTATTTTTTATGTTTATTATATTGCAGTATTATATTTTTTATGCAGAAAATCGTAAAATTTGAATTATATGAAATTACGAACAATTAAGTACACCTGATTGATGGTAACTGGTTCTTACGTTTTACCTATATTAATCCTCGAATAGTATAACAAATATGTTATATTTTTATTATTTATTTATTTTATTTTTTCTCTTCAAATGACTATGGTTGATGTACAACCATTATTACTGGTGACGAGGCATCCCATCTCAGTCCTCAAGGGTGACAACGCATCTGCAATATGATTCCTTGTCATGGACGGAATGTAGATGTCATGGGCCGCAGGAATCACTTGCCACCAGGTGAATTGTGTATTCATTTATTACTCTCAATGTAATAATAAAAAAAAAACTGGGCACATCAACTTACGGTATCTTTACCGCTTAAGCGAAGGGATCGGACCCAATATCAGTGTGATGGCAGTAAAAAACACATCCAGAGTAATTGGTGGGTTTTATATAAAATTAATACTGCTGAGAGGCTAATGTAAAATTCGCGATAGATTTAAGAAATTATAAATCTATTACCTTTTTTTGTCTCCATTTATTAGGTATCTTGGCAACCTGCAAAGGTAAACATTTATTCATTTTGTTACTACAAATTTCGTTGGTGACTCTTTTTTTTATTGTGGTCTTTATCACATTCATATAACTTTTTTGATAACACCGTTCGATGCGATTTTCTGCTCTTTCCGTGGCGTCATAGAACGGAATTACTTCTGTGGTAATTTTGCATTATTTTATTGACTTCTAATCTTATGTGTCTGAAAATAACCTCGTAATGTTTCTATTTCACGCTGGTTTTGGCGTGTACTTTATACTCTATTTGGTCGAGTCGAACGATACATGCTGTAACTGGAAACAAGATGCGACATGGCTCTATCATTGAAAAAACACTAGATATCATATAAACAATTCATTATTAGATTGATTATGAAGATTCCTCGCGACCGCCTGTGTACTGACGACTTGTAAAAGTTCTAAATTGAAAAGACCACTCTCAGTGCGTTATAAAAGAGCTGCCACTTATCTAGATGAGGCATAGACTATACAAAAAACGTTTTTCACAGTGCCTTTACATTCGCCAGAGTTTTTTATTTTTTATGTTTATTATATTGCAGTATTATATTTTTTATGCAGAAAATCGTAAAATTTGAATTATATGAAATTACGAACAATTAAGTACACCTGATTGATGGTAACTGGTTCTTACGTTTTACCTATATTAATCCTCGAATAGTATAACAAATATGTTATATTTTTATTATTTATTTATTTTTATTTTCATTATATACAAACAGATTGATGAGCAGTCTCAAGAAATTATCTGGAAACCTCGTCAAATGCAGTAAGGTATTTTATTTCTTTCACTTATGAAACGAAACTAAGCAGCAATGAGCTAATATAATGACAACTGGTAATTGAGATGTGGGACAGCTCGTAAGAAGTAAATTAAAATATTTTAAAATCCAATTCTTTTTACCAAATTTAATAATTCAAGACTTACTTCATGCACAATTAGGCATGTTTTCTCGTCTAAATAAATACCAATCAACTAAAACGAATAACAAGAGTAAGTATCAAAACTAATGTATTACGACTTAGATTATGTTGTGGATATGTAGATTCCGAACAGTTGTCATGAAGTCGACTATGCAATTCATTATGCTCCCGGTTTTTCAATCATTGTTCGTTATCATTTAAATATTACTTTCATGCCATCTAGTATCATCTTTCAGAACTTACTAGCATATATGATCAGAAGCTGCATAAATCTAAGTTTCAAGTGGAGATTTTGCTTTAAATTTATTTCTAATTCTGTTGCATAGATGGCGCTACAATACTACAGTATATTATCATACTATTATATTGTTCAGTATAGGTCCTGCTTTATAACTTTATATTGATCTCTTGATTGATTGGCTTTACTGCCTGTACCCTGCGACTATCCATTATAAGAAATTGTGGGTCGCCCCTTTATTGAACAAGTTGTAGGCTATAATATATAGTCTAGTAAGTAGACTCAGTTCAGGTATTAAAATAAATAAGACGGGCGTCTGATCCACAATGACCGTTGCTTCTTAGTATATACTGTAATATGTAATGTAGAAGTAATAAGAAATAAGGATATCATTGCTAAAAAATGTGATTTGCATGATATTAATGCTAGTAACAAACATACCAGTACTACACAATCCCGTAAAGTCTTTTTAGGTCGTTGTATACGTTATTACAACAAAATGCCGAAAATTATCAGTTTCCAAAAAAATAGTATAGGAATGTCTGTGTGTTAAAAGTTATTTAAACGATAACACACCTCAGGAATGAAATGTTTGTAGAGGATTTCAAATATACTAAAAATATATTGTAAAGAAATAAATAGTCAGTCTCAGTTGCTATGTCTATGGTTTTTTCCGTACTTGTTGTACCTTTTTGAAAATAAATAACCTATTCTATATTGAATTGATGTTGAAAATGACATTTGATTTTATATCATTTAATAGTAAATTTATACTATTTTTAGCAGAAATAAGTGGAAGGCAAAATTATTATTAGATGTAGGTACTAAGAG
The DNA here is from genome assembly GCA_029286865.1 of Teinopalpus imperialis. Classification (NCBI taxonomy): domain Eukaryota; kingdom Metazoa; phylum Arthropoda; class Insecta; order Lepidoptera; family Papilionidae; genus Teinopalpus; species Teinopalpus imperialis. Next base: position 6,095,821 of record JAGSMU010000021.1, read on the forward strand.
GGCAAAATTTAATTTCGTCTTTAATAAAAACACAGAGGAACATATTAGTTTCACTTTTTAAAAAAAACATTAAGTCGTTTGATGTGCTATAAATCCATACTCCAAGCCAAGGCTGAGTTGAAATGTTTGTCCAAATATTATGGAAACCCAGGTGGTATCGAATGGTAAAAAACCAATATCCTGTCTTTTTTTAAATATTGTTGTCTGCTTTTTATTACCTATTGACACAACGACTACTGGACAGGTTTTGGTGCAGTTATCGGAACTCGATAGCTTAGGTTTAAATTCGAAATTCTTACTTTTTGTATAATTTGAAAATGTTTATTTTGGTTTACATCTTTTGTCATAGGAGTTGAAACATTATTACATAATCATACTAATATTGTTTATTATTAAGAAAGATTAAAAATGGTTGTTATTTCTTTGTCGACATTGTATTGATTTTTATTCTAGTGCTCTCTTTCTTTTTCTTTCGAGCTGATTTTTTTTCCGGACCATTGTTAGCCTGAGGGCTTTTATAGTTTCACCAGGTTGAGAGGTGACCGAGGCCTTATGGCGCTCAGCCGAGACCTTTATTAGTGGGTGACCAGCACAAGGGCTTCCTCTCGAAGTTTCTTGCGCCACTTTTTCTGCAGGGCCCACGTTCCGAAGTGGTGGTACAGATAGCTAATAATAATAGCGATATTAATTTAGATAATCCTTAATCAAGAAGCAACTGACCGAGCCGAGGTTCGACCCTCTCGGGCACCCTCGAGTCAGACGCTCTCGCGAAACAGGGTAACGGACCAAGCCGAGCCTCCCGAGAGGGAGCCCAAGAGATATGTGTCTGCAAAAATTCGGAGGCGGCCTATTCAAGTGCTTGTAATATATATTAAATGTAAATATGCCGTGATTTTTTTTATCGGTAAAAAAATCTGATAAAAGGTAATGAGTAGATAGGATCTCGGAATATCAGTTTTCCGAGATGTAGATAAGTGTTTTTAGGTTTTTAAGTTTTTGCATCGATTTTTAATACAATTTTTTTTAATTTAGATACGCACGGAGCACACAGTTCATCTTATGATAAGTGATGATCACGGCTCAACAGCCACATATGTCCTTAACAAAGATTCTAGATGCATATGCATTCCATCGTCATACCCTGTCGGATTATCTGTTATTGGGTCCTGGATCCCAAGTGTAACATTTCAGCGTTATGTTGCTATTTCACGATGATATTCTGTGAAGGTCCTGGACCCAATAATGACGCAGGTAACTTGCTGAAGCGTGTACCAATGTAACGTACAAGAAACCAATCGCTTACACGTGTGTATGGTGTAGGTGGCAATTAATGTCCCCTAGGCTGAAAGAGTGGCTGGTGTCATTCACAGAGTGCTGGACTTGGAGGACCCAGGGTGGAATACAGCCGCCACAATATGGGCACCCATTTGGGCTAGGTCTATAAGATTAAGTGAGAACTTTTTTTTTTCAATTGCCTATGGGCAATTTATAGGTGAGACGCCTTACGAGATTTATCTCTTACGTCGATACATGTTAAGAAAAATGTATTTTATTTTTATATTTGAATTATTATATTGTGCAAATAAAATATAATGAAATAAATAAATATTTCGAGTTAGCGTAACAGTAAGGTTTGCTAAGTGATCACTTACCTTGTGGCAAGTAATCGAAGATTATGTCCTTCTGGTCTATTTCCACCATGGCGATACCTTCTGGTTATTGCCAGAATACATAAATCGCAGAACATGTTATAGTGCCGAAGCATTTGCACATGCGCACTCGTCCTCTACCTTATTCTGATGTAATGCACGCGATAACATACGGCACGGGACACACAATACTCTCGGACCTGAAAGCCAACAATTTGAAATACACAAATATTGTTTCTTGGATGGTGTTTGGACCTGGAACACAGCTGCTAGGTACTACAAGCACTACTTTATGGCTCGTAGCTGTTATTTTAAATATATCGATTTTGACAGCACATTACGATGAGTTTACACTGCCACCCTTATGGAACAAGATGGACTGACTCTTGGTGCTAAATTGGGTATTCGGTTCCTTTTAACCCTTCGGTTCCTTTTAATCCCTATTCAGCAGGCCCCCCGCTCGCGAGTCTAATTAGATAAAGCTGTAAAGGTCTCTGGACCAACAGCGATACTCACACACAAAAAAAAAGGTCCATTTACACGCTGGGCCAAATCCATCAAATATGCTCTATTCGTGATAAAAGGAAGTGTAAAACGCACAGTGATAGTGTTGTTAAGGTTATTTTTGATAAATTAAAACACATATTCCTATTTATTTTGTATTACAACAAGAAATATAAATAGTAATTTGACACTAACATAATAATATAATGAGTTTTGGAACGTATTTCAACATAAGGCATCCAGGTTTCGTGCACTTCATATGTCTCATAAATATTTATTAATTTTATTGTTAAGTCATTTAGGTTATCTTTCACCATCGAGCACTTAAAATTGCAATTAACAATTTCTTTGATGCTCTGTTTTTTTTCACGGTACAGCAAATAAAAACGAGCGCATAGAGACTACTAAGTGAAGCTTAAAATCAATTTTCCTTAATACTTATGATAAATATTCAAACATTAATTCTGGTGCTATCGGTGCACGGTATAATTTATGAGCCCACATGCTGCCCTCGTTAAATCGTTCGTCGTAACAATTAGGTAAATGAATGCGGTCGGCGGTACATCGGTTACGTTATTATACTATAAAATGATATTAAATTTTTCATTTTTAAAAAAAAAATGCTAGCAGTGCTATAAATATAACTAACAATCCGGTTAACCACTCCAACGAATCTACAACCTTCTTAACTTTCGACCCTACATTAAACCATTAGGCTTTTGACGCTGTATTAAAAGAATAATCAAATTATTCCATTATTTACTTGTAACAAACGGCACCTAGATATCTTATACTTGACGCCGATCCCATCACGAATTTTCATGATTGCATATTATGGAATTTAGGTATTACAATTTTTTTTGTTAACGTCTATTTTACCCGCTTTTTTGTGTATGTTTATTGCTGTTGGTCCAGAGACCTCTACAGCTTTATCTTATTAAACTCGCGAGCGGGGGGCCCGCTGAGTAGAGAATTTTACCCGCACACAGTGCATCCTGTCTCTTGCGACCGATTTGTGTCAGAGAATCCATTCTTGATGGTCGCACTTCAATTTGGATGTGGGAATTTGGGTTCTATCAAGGCTTTGACAGGCTTACTAAGGCTAGGCTACAGTTACTTTCAGAATTAAATCGTGGGATCGGCAGGTGATACGCCACGTCCGGAATACGAGCGTGAAATAGCAACATAACTTTGCTGTGTTTCATTGGTATGAGTATAGGGATAGTATATTTTATGATATACTATATATCTTTATAGTATTGTTTTTATAGTAATCTATTTTAAAAAAAGGGAGAAGAAGGTTTTTCATACAACATTATTTCACCATACAATCATCAACCTCAAACAAATCTTATAAATTTAATTTATTCAGATTGAAATCAGATATACATACATTCATAAAACTGTCAATGCTGTCGTGACATTTAGGTTCCCTCGTTACATAATGACCGAAGTAATTATTTTGACATCATGACGCTAATATCTAAAAAATACCCTTCGCCGAAAAGCGACACGTTTTAGTGCAAAATCGATATATGTCCAATATATTTACAAGCATCCTGTACCTTACGGTATGATATTTTATCTTTGCGAGACCAGATTTAAAAGATAAGCCGCGTACTTGTTAATCAGCTCTCTCGATAGCTAGGGAACTGGCAACTTGGGTGGCATCATCAGATAGGTATGAGACCAGAGAGTAGAGCGACACGCTCAGTTTATGAGCGTTTTGAGTAAGTAAGAGAACCACAAATAGGGAACACATAAAATAACCAGCTCACGGACCCCTCAGTTCCATGAGCCCTGTGTCCGATGAAACTGTAAGAGCCGCATAGGCTAACAGCATCAACATCAACAGAATCTAGCTGTCAATCAGGATAGTCATAAGCTATGGATGGAAGGTCCTTCAGTTTCCCTTAAAGCCGACTGTATGAATATTAATAATTTCCATATTAGATATAAACACACTATAGCTAGATCTATTGCCTTTAAATTCATGGTAATATCTATTACCATCGGACTATAATTTACTAACGACGATACGTAACAGCGCCCCCTTCGCTTTTTAAACCGTTGCTCTGTACCTCGATCGGGCAGCGCTTTTTTTTATTTTTTTATTTTATTGGTTATTGGAAGTAACAAAAGAGCACACAACAATGGTAAGTGATTTCTACGGCAGATGCGTTGTTACCAGAAATAAAGGTCTCCTGATTCCTGCACTCACCAGACAGCATTATGCTGCTATTTTACGCTGGTATTCTATGAGGGCGTGGTTCTATCCCGATCTTGCTGACCCATTCATTCTGTAGCTCGAAACAAAGCAGCATGCAACGTAGCTCTACCATTGTTGAACTTAGTACAGTGGCTACGTTATCGAGTCTTACTATAGTTTGTTTCTTCGTTTTTTCTTATATTCTCCGCGACTCAGTTTTATCCACCAGTCTTAGTTTCATAACAAAGCCGTGGCCGAAGACAATATTAGTGAAATATTGTAAAGGTATTCTACATACTCTCTTCACCCAACAGTTTCGAACCAATAAAACCACTAACGTGAAATACGTGACCGAAGTAATGCCAGTCGGCTGTTCTACATTTATACCTATAGTTACAATTATTGAGCGACGGATATCATGCCAACGCCGCTATAAACTCGTACATGATAACGCTACGCGACCCATCCGAAAGGACACGTCAATTATCAACTCTTACGTCCGAAGTAGATAACGGAAACGGTGTGGTGAGTGTTTCAGTAGGGAATTCAGCTGAAAGGGCTTATTGCAAGTGGTATGTTACGAATAATACAATTCGTTTCAGCGATACAGATTTTCACAGTCTAGCTATTTAATTATTTATTAATTTTACACCACAACTAAATATATAATAATGTAATGATACTGATCTTGCGGTTGATTTCGACCATGGCGATATCCTCTAGTTATCACCAGATTTTATTTTAAAATCTGCAAGTGATGGCATAATATATGGCATCTTAGATTGTGTATATAGAGGGAGGCAACAGGACACTTCGTGACAGTGCAATGCGATTTCATACTACATAGGTACGTCGTATATAGCAGATTCTATCTCGTGTTTTGTTATTGAACTAACCTGTTTTACTGTATAACTCAGAGATGGGCAGATATTATCCTTTCATCAGAACTATGTCAAGTTTATGATCAACCGTCGGTATATCCAAACTCAGATATCACAGTTCTATTGTTATTAAGATTTAACTGACCAAATTGTAACTAAATTATTGTTAGTTTGTTTACTTATTTACGCAATTTCTAGTTTAGCCCGGATTGTAGAAAAATCAGATGTTCCACAATAATAGTTTGCAGGTTTTTATAACACCAACATGAGACGCAAGTCGCTGCGAAATTCGGTTTGCATTTAATTTTGCAGTGACGCTTTAAATGTGACTCTTAGTACAATATTTATAACTGTGTGTTATAATATTAGACTCGCATCACCTAAGTTCTTAAAATATTCCACCTGTTGCCCTCCTCCCAAATAGACAAAGGATTTTTCCATTCCCTCCAAAATCTACACGAATCCATGACAGTCTGGAAAGCGAGCTGCACCAAGCTTCCAGCTACGGATCCCACAATCCTTTGACCTTTATTTTTATCCCCCCGTGACTCTACCTCGATTGCGATGGGCCGGACAAAAGACAGGGACACAGTTGAAAATTTGACGTCGTGCTGTTTTTCTTGCAGTTTCTTACTCTATCTAAAACAGCGATGGCATGACGCGTCAAAAAAGCTTACTTAAGCTTGAGGTAGAAGAATGTAACTTTAACAAATATTTTTTAACTCTGACTGAAAGATCCGCTTTTATTAAATTTTGCTTGGGGTCAATGCACCGAGAATATTTATAGCACAATATATTAGTTTTTTCAAGGCTCTTTAGCACTCGTGGCGCAAATATAAATCACGTTATCCCCGCAGTGATCGGGATTGCCTCATCAACATACTAATGCGGGGCGCCAGATGTCCTCCCCCAACTTTTATCCGTCTTATGAGACGTCGGCCTCTAGGCGATGGTTTATTAAATCCATTTTCTGTTGCTGATAATCAACAACTAATGTTATATCTTTTAATTACTCAAGGTTTGTCGATGAAATCGGTTATAATAAAAAATTTGCAAACTTAAGTATTTTTTTTTTATTTCATATACTAAATGCATTTTTTTTAACGTCAGGAAATATACAAGCGCGTATTCCACAAACTATTAACTGCATAATAGATGTCGAAATTCTTCAACCTTTACAACAAATATTAAAATACTAGTTAACAGTGGTAGACTAGAAGAGTACTAGAATGTCTGTAGCATGCATGAGTCGGCTCTTGGGTCATAAAATATCTAAACGGTAAACTGTGTACACATTATCAATCATTACCCTAAATTAAATAATAAAATATATATATATTTATACACTTATTGCAATAATTAATAAGTAAATACTAATAATTAACTAATCACGTTTTTTTATGAATCTCAGCGAGTACACAGTTCACGTGATGTTAAATGACTACTTCAGTCCATTAACATCGATGTGCATTTACCTGATGTTAAATGACGACTTCAGTCCATAAACATCTATGTACATTCACCCTCAACGTAGGTTCGGTATGCACATAACACATGTTCACCCCTGCATCACCCCTGAGGTTTCAAATGGAATGCCTCGCTCTAGTAACTGGATGTATAATCTGTCCAAATATCACTTTCATTGCATTTCTATCTGCTTATTTGCAGTATTCGCATTATAGAATTCGCAATATATAACTGGCATAATAAAAATCGTTATGGTGAAGATTATATTTCAAATCCTTGCTTTAGATGTCTTTTTAATTATATCTTAGTATTGTCATAAGTTCCGTTACTCATTAAAATACGTATCTTTCTTAAAGTAACATTGTAATAATAAAAATACATGTGTTTAATTAACATTAATTTTATTAATAGTGGCCGCCATCGATATAATCCTTTAATCTTAACATCTCAATGGAGAATTTTGCTCACTCTAAGATCTCTTGAGATACTGAATGTTGATATAATATTTTGAGCTGGTCATATCCTCTAGTATTGACCATTTACAGTCCATCGGGCTTAGATCTGGACTCCAGGTGGTCCAGATTTTACCTCACAGTCGGATAGTTCGGAACATTGTTCGCGCGCCATATTTGAGTTGTTCGTGTCTTGGGTTTAGAAATGGTCTTGCTAGGATAGGATAGTCTTCACTGAAATGTGTATCTCTGAGAGGCTTCAATACAAGATCTAAGATAATATATTTATAAACTTTGGACAAAATTTTTACTCCCTTTTCTCAACATCACTTCTTGGTGGGGTCTACCATACTAAAATTCAATCATGATGATGAGCACGTTGAACTTTTCAAAGTAGCTGTGAGGCTTCTTAACCGCCATTAGCGTATACTTTATCATTTTGCTTGTAGTGTTATTTTTTCATCTTAAACTTTTGTCATCTGTAAAGTTTAAGTTTAGGTTGCTTTATCTTCCACCAGTGTACGATATACCTATATATTATCGTTATATATACGTTATAGATATAATCGTTTTGATCATCCACTCTCTTAAGCTGTAATCGATCGAAGTTTCTTACATAATAACGCATTCCGAATTTGAATTAAGAAAAAAAATAAAAGGTAGCAACAAGGCATCATTTCGCGTCACTATATTCCTTTCTCATGGCAACATTGGTAAGATATGGAAAATAATTCGCATAAAAATGTACGATGAAAGAAATACAATAGCACTGGGCTCTAAGGACGGCGGTTACGATGCAAGGTCAACTGTCATAAAGAGACGTTTGTCAAAGTTCATTACGTCGAGTGGTAGTGAAGCGTTGAGAAAAGAACCAGAGAAGAGAACCTTGTATTGAGGGGCTGCAACTATACAGTTTTTTTAAAAAATAATATTTTGTTTTCTTTTGATGGTCAAAAAGCACGTATTTTAGTGTAGCTTCTTGTTAAGATTTTAAATAAAAAGTTCAATTCTTGAGCTTTTTATTTAAAATTGAAATTATCGATTTTACCGAAAATATTGTCGATTATTGCGATGTGATGCGACCCGATGCGATTACTAATGTGCATTGATGTAGTTCCACGCAAAGAAAATACTTGTCGTCCTCTCCGAAGGGATTTTACCTGAGTTAAAAGAAAATAAAGTAAAAACACAAGCGGTACAAAAGATTGTAATGCGTGAGTCCAGTATAAATACCGTGAAATATTATATTTTTTGGATATAGCAAGCGGTGCGTTTTAATGAAATGGTTACAAAATGTGTACAATATTTATTTATCTGTAATATAATGGGTACACCACCAGTGTTTGGTATTCTATATTTATATCTTTTGCACTTTTTTTTTAAATAAACAGACTGGCGGTAATAAACATTTAATTGCCACAACCGTATCTTTTAAATAACTAACATTTTTATTACAACCCGTAGCCCATGTAGACGACAACTCTATGTATACACGTATAGATTTGTTGAATATCAAAATTTTAACCAAATATTTCCGCCGTGAAACCTTAACTCTATTATGACTAAATTAAAACGGCTCGACTATTCCCTTCGGCCATGCAATAATTCGGTTCTGTTTCAGATAGCTGTAATTGAAAATATCGTTCGGTGCGATGTTCATTTTCCAGTAATTAATCGCTGTGATGACATTGCATCCCCTATCCCTAGACATGCGTCATATTTGGATACTCGAGTATTTGTACATGTAGAATGGATAACTAACTACTTTAGTACATTTAAGTTAAGGTAATGGTGTTAAGTTGGCAAAAATGAGAGCTTCCAATGGGCTTAAATATAAATGTTGATTTCTATTTATTTTTATTAAATATATAGATCCGTAGACCGATCAATTGGTAGCGAGGCATACCTTCTCATTCCTCAGGGGTGACAAAGTATTTGTATCTTAAATCTTAGCTGGTGACACATGTAGTTGGGGTAATGAAAGACTTCTCAAAGTCTTTCATTATTTATAATCAGGGAACCTCTGTGCTCTTCTGTCATCCTTGGTTATATTAAAATATTTAGAAATCTTTTATAACCTAATAGACACTGCTTAAATACAATCAAATCAAATGGAGTTCAGTGGCAATGCAATCAAATATGTTAAAGCGTACTAGGACAGTATTAAAGTATAACTTAGTAAGTTTTATACTCTGTCAGATCTACGTTGCAACTTGTTTCTAGTTGCAACATAAACAGCTCGACTGAGGAAGACTAGCGAATTGTTTCAGTCTTTTGATATACGCATTAAAATGATCCATATCTGAGGTTTATGAAAGGTCAAAGTTTGTCCTGGTGTGAAAAACCGCCGTACCTTTGTTTTGTAAGGACACCAAAATTCCTGGTGTCGGCTTTAGCCTTAAATTCAATGAACTAACGAAATTTTGACACTTAATAACTGAGGGCAATGGGTGTATTCCAAGGATACATTCTTAAAAGTGGGAGCCAAGGTGAACGAGTTCTTTTTAATTGTCCTGTTGGAGTGGGGGTTCATCGCATGCAACAGCGGACGCTACACCGCCATGTAATGTAAAACTATTTTATACAAGTAAACTCGGGTAATAATAAGTCAGAAACACATGTTTTTAGGAGCTAAATACTCCTAATTATGGACCAATACGTAACAAGAGCAAAGTAATTCGTAATGAGGACATTATAAAAATATTATTACGACTCTACTACCTGGCTCTAGCGCAGCGTTTGTCGGTGTTTGAAAACACTAGATGTTTATTGTCAAATAACTTGAAAGTAAATAAAATAATGACTTCTTTAAATATTCGATAATAACAATAGAATATGCAGATGTGCATTTCTTTTATTTTTCCTATGGGATTTTATTACAATTGATAGATAATTATGTTGTTTATGTGCGGTCTTAAACTTGGCTGGCAGGGTACACTAAGACCTCTTACAATGTGTTGTTAACAGCTCACTAAGTGGGTGCTTGCTTATATACTTCTAGCTTGATATAATTGTTCTGAAAATGTATTTCTGTTCTTTGTTTTATATAAATACATACATAAACAAACAACAGAAATACATAAAACTTTTCACACAAACCTTTTTTTTGGAACAATAAAATAAAAGAAGACGAGATTTGATGTAACAAAATTCCGTTTTATACTCTTTAAATATCTTTGAATGGTTTCGTTATCGAAGACGCCCCTTTTATTTGATTTTTTTGTAAATATGAAATTAGAATTAGAAATAAAATGGGCTGATACTGACCACGTCTTCTTTTCTTTATTTTATTTTAATAGAACCACCAATAGAATTACATGTAACTTTATTTGTCAATAAAATGGGTTTAGATTGCTAAATACAAATAAGACAATTTACAAGTAGTTACAATCTGCAAACTAAAACTAGTTATACGATTTACCTAAGATTTAAATAAAACGAAATATTTATGCATTGTTAAAAATAATAATTTAAAGAAACTAATTGATAATAATGACAGGTTTTCCTAGCGTATTACTTCCTTAGACCGGAGTGTTTTGAATATCAATATTTTTAGCTTTAAAAGATTCTAATTTGTAATAAATTCCTTGTAAAATCAGCTTAGCCTAGGTATTAGGGAATGGTTACCTAGGTTTAATAGATAGACCTACGTGAAATACCAGCAGTGCTGCTGTGTTTCGAATTTTGGGCGAAAGAAATAACGACGTATCCCAGCCTTAGGCCTCAAAGGTTACAGCACATTTGAATTCCTTGCCTTTTAGGATATATGTAGGTGTTATAGACAACAGGGACTACCTGCTATAAGGTTTACTGCTTGTTTTACTTCCTTACATAGTTATCATATTGAAAAGGTTTGTGTCAAAGACTACATGTTACAAGCTTATGAGAATAGAATTTCTTCTATTTCTTTGTGTGTATTTTTACATTTATTTTGGTGAATAATAGTTATTCGTAAGTTTTTTTTAAGATAAGGAAACAGACCAGAAAAAGGAGTTGATATTTTAACATTTAGCGTGTGAGTACATTGAATCAAGTGTAGGTGTAGATTTTATCAGCTCTGTTTATGGTGTTTTACGTACGTATGGCTCGTTTCATCATTAATGTTCTGCGAAGTTGCTTAAGTGTGAGAACTGGGTTCGTTTGACTTTGTAAAATTCCATCGTCGTGACTCAATGCAAAAGGTTTGGTTGATGACATTTTTTTAAAACAAGCAGGTCAAAATGGGCTATACTAAGCGTCTTTATTTGTATATTTCACTGGATGGTGATATTTTTGGTTGAAGTTTATTTACGCGCATAAATTTGTACAAGCAGGCGGGCTTTCCGGTAAGAAGTTTTCTTTCAGTCTGCTTTTGGGTTTAGTAGAGATGATGTTACGAAGTACAAGATATATATACATACATACATAATATATATATAAAGATGATTAACCGGTTTAGATTTAAAAGAAAATGATATAAACGAGAAATACATTTATTGACTGATTTGCGGGAGTAATAAAAAAAACATAACTAGTACAATGGAACAAAACAATCGACAAACGGACGCCTTGTGTTGATTTATATTAGGTTTATTACCGTTGCGTGTTAATAAGATCAACAAATATTGACAAAGTTTATCGTTTCAGCATTAATGGGATTAAAGAATAGTATGCACCACGCTAAGAAGAAAAAGGGGTAAAATAATTCTTCTATATCAAATTTTCATCATCCTTAAATCTAATAAAGTAGGAATGCAAGATAGTTTTTAACTTGATTTTAATAAAGTTATTGTTATAAATAAAATAAGATTACGTAGAGTGCGTTTACTCATGGGTAATAAGACAAAACATAGTACGTTACTTTAAATGTTTTAAAAGATTTGAAATGATATTTGTTATGTTTATTTATGCAAAAATCCCAATAAATTATTTTTTAAAATCATCACATCTTTTTGTACATACAAAAACTTGAACGACCATCAAAAGCAAAACTTAATAAAGCTTCTGCTTTCTGAGTTCACAGACATAGGAAAAAGGAATAGGAAAATGAAAACCAGTACGTTGTGCAGATAGACTTTGATCCCTAGCTTCAGTTGCATTAAAATTTACATATTTTCTGTATCTATTTGCGTTTCCTCTTTGATGTCTTATGTCCTTTTCAACGATATACGTATCTCGGTAAGAATCATTTTATATTCAGAACAATAAGAAGGCATGTAAACAAGTCCATTTGTTTCATATTTTAAATTAGTTTTCTTAGTTCGTTGCATATTTAAAATTAACAATGTATATCTACGTGGTAGTGTCTTTATAATAAAACTTATATATAATAAAAATATTATAAAACAATAGTAAGTTTATAATTATCATGTTTAAAATGTATTAGACAAGCTGACGTCATCCTGATTAAATTTAATAAATTTGTTTGCGATAGTTTTTTTGTAAATTTTTGAAAATTATTCATCGTTAGTTTATACAAAAATCCCATAGTAAATAGAACTTTCAGTTTTTTCCCGAATTTTGTAATTTTCTGGGCAACTTGTCCAACGTTTTCTTTACATAAAATTCGGAATTCGAACTATCGAATCGAATACGAACATTTAACAAAAACCAAATCAATTCATAAATCAATCCAACCGGTACCAAGTGATGTCCATTTATATATTTACTTGTACTTGTACTTTATATATATGAGTTATTTATTTGCGTGGACACTTTTTATGTTACATGTCATTTGTATGTTACATACTAGACAATGACCGACTTTGACCACGGCTTCTTATATCTTCTGTTTATTACTATTTACTTACTACTTACTGTTTATTACATCAACTACGTAGAAAATGTTATAGTGCCGAAACTATTAGCACAAGCAGAAAAGTACGTACTCACTTGTCGTCCCCTTCCCTATTCCTATGTAATGAATGTACAATAAAACCGAAGGAAGGTTCATATGTAGTATCAAAGACACGAGAGATATACCGTACAACCAGACTCGAAAAACAATAATTTGTGAAGAACAAATATTGTTTATTCGCTGGGATCGAACCCAGGACCGCGCATGACCGAGTCATCATCAAGCATCAGCAGAGATCGAGCGCATCAGCGAGTTATTCTGATCACCGCAGCACTCGGTTTCATAGTATTTGTGATATGCATTCTGTTGATGTGATAATGTCATTGTAATATTTTTTTCGCCGGTAATCTCAATTTAACACCCATGTAAAAAAACACTGTTTTTTCTTATTCGGTTATAGAGGTTATTTCGGTTATAAAAATAATTTCTCTTTATAAATTTATTTTTCTAACACATTTTAAGTGAAATTAGTATTTTCGTCTTTAGTCGACACATTTTAAACTGAGTCGTCGGGCAATAAATGCCTCTGACAGTAGGAATGTGCATGCAATGCAACCCGTTGTCGATACTTAGCTTTACGGTTACGATCTATACAGTTTCTCTATGATTACGTCGAAACAAAAATTTTATCTCACAAATTAAAAACTTTTATTTTCAGATAGGTTAAAAACTTAAAAATAATTCCAATTAATACTTAACATAATTTAGCATATCGATCTATTACCTATCCCCTTATCGATATGCACCGCTACAATTCTTACGCACATCACTACACCTCTCCATAACACCTGTAAGTGCGAGCGAGACAGACAGATAAATATGATTTATGACCCGCAGCCTCAGTTCATTATGAATCGACTATAATATAATATAATAGAATGGAATTCCGTCACACGTGTAGATATTTCCGCCTAAAATAATAATAGTTTCGAATCTATGGTAATTCATAGTTATTAGATAATCAGAAATATTAGCTTTTATTAGATTAGCTATTTTGGGTGTTTTAGAGGGAATAATAATCCTGCTATCGATTTTATATTATTTTAGATAATAAATAAATATTTAATCATTAAATAAATTATTGAATTACTACTGTCTATAAGATTGTGAATACGTTATTCTACGTGGAATAGAAAAACAATTTTATATATAATAATCGAATTATGAACATGTGTTGTTAATATAAATATCCTTATTTGGATTAGAGTATCGCATAAACAAGGTTTACTCAAACGTACCCCTTAATTTGGATAGACTGGCGACGCGACGCAATCAGGCGTGTGTATTGTGTCGTATGGAGTCATCCGACCGTACATAAATAATGCTTTTGGCTTTTTATTATATATTTATAATCGAATGAGTGAGTTGGTAAAGGGATAATAATCTATTTGAGAACAAAAGTATCTGCCGGAAAATTCAGTGTTAGATCTCTCGCACCAACTAATTAAGTGCCTATTCGATGGACTGAAGCATGCAAATTGTTTTAATTCTTTGCTATACGCAGATGATTTCGTCATAAAAATTTGGTGTTCTTTGGAAAATATTGTACAAACCAACTCGAATATATAATAGTTACCAACATTAATGACAGACAAAGCTTGTTAATATTAATATGAAGGTATTTCTTAGATTCATTTCCTTACTCTTGACGGACAATACATCTGCTCGATTTAGTTATTATATTAAATAATAATATTCTATATATATAATAACATAATATATATTAATAATTATATGTTGTGACAGTTGACATAATAGTTTTGACACAATTGTAATTGTGTTAAAAATAATTACTATGTGTGTATTTGATTCGTGTGTGTGTATTAAACTCGGAGCAATTTTCAACATGACCTACCAACAACTTCCGACAAATTTTTGAAAATTACTGAACTACATTAAGACGACTATACAAGGGCGCGAGTGCGGCATTATAGACTATGGAAAATCTTGCTGTTATTAATATGTGATTTCATTAAGGAAAACACATTTATATATTGTAATTCTACACAAAAAAATAAATTCCTTTAAAGTTCATTAAGTTTTCGAGTGTCAACAATGTCGCCTCAGTGGCAACTGCGGAGTTATTTGTTTACCTCGTAATGGTGCTTTAACGGCGACATCCGAATGCAAAATGATTAAATAATGCAACAGTTAAAAAAGAGCCTTTCTTTCCTTTGACATCACCTTCTTTACTATGTATGTACATGCTACATATATATCTCAGTATTTTCAATAGCGTCAGTTTGCCTTACCTTCGGTTTCCATTCTTTTATTCTATATTTATTTTTTATCCTAAGTCTCCTTTAGTTCGTATGAGACTGTTTATTATGTCCCATAATGACATACGCAAGCCCCGTCTTTGCGCATGCTTCCCCGCGTCACATTCACCGACTTCAGGTAATACAAAATCGTTTCATGCGCAAGGCCACTGGTGCACCGTGGTTCTTGCGTAATGAAAATCTACACATAGATCTTGAGCTGCCGACCATAGCTCAGTACCTGAAGCAGGCTTCCCGCCGATATTTCGACTCTGCCGTCACACACTCTAACCCCATTGTAAGTGCCGCCACTTACAATCCCATCGCGAATCACAGATTCACCCGCGTCCGAAGGAGACCGAGGCACGCTCTCGATGACCCCGACGACGTGACTACCAGGGCCCAAGCCCTTCATAAAACACAACACACGTACATTGCACCCTCACATCGCCCCCGCCGACGGCGAGGGCGTCACAAACAAGGATATTCGCGATACCGCCATGTCACTGGTCGGTTCTCTCCAGTCCATACAGATAGAAGCGTCGCTGAAGTTTCTTGCGCCACTTCTTCTCCAGCGCCCACGCATTCCGAAGTGGTGGTACAGATAGCTAATAATCATAGCGAATTTAAAGAATCCTCTGTCAGAAGCAACTGACCGAGCCGAGGTTCGGCCCTCTCGGGCACCCTCGAGTCAGACGCTCTCGCGAAACAAGGTAACGGTCCAAGCCGAGGCTCCCTCTCGGGAGCCCTTGTGCTGGTTACCTATATATAGAGGTCTCGACTGAGTGCCATTAGCGCTCGGTCACCTCTCAACCCGGTGAAACTGTAAAAGCCCTCGGGCTAACAGTGGCTTTCAGCCCGAAAAAAAAAAAAAAAAATGTTTATTATGTATTTATACTATTATCAAATTTTAATGATATTTTGTTATAAGTTAAATTGTAAACAAGATGACTTTTGACAGATTAAATTTAAATATATTATAGCAAAAAATTAAGATTTGGATGGAATGGTATGCCTCGTCACCGGTAAAAACGGTCTCGGTATCCCACCATAATACTCACCAGAATATCATCAAACCCCAAATCTGTACTTATCGTAGTTTAGGTTTATTGTTAAACCCTATTGTAAGAGTATGTTAATTATTAGTTAATAATAATAGTATATATTTTTTTAGCAGAATTCATAAACAAATCCAGTCTGTAATAATATTATATGGAAGAGATAAAATAATTTACCGCCCGAACACTAAAAGACCGTTAAGTAGTTAAGTTAATTTTACTTAATTGTGTTTTAGTAATCTGACTAAAGTACAAAAGAGATGACAATCTTAAAAAATAGTGTGCCGTCCCTCTCAGTATAGAGGATAGAGTCGAAGGGTAGACCCCCTTGAACATTATTCTGCCGGATCAATCTCTGGATTTACAACTTAATGGAAGATTGAAAAACTTTCGGTCCAGGCTTTTGTATACAGCAGTTGCTATATTTCCCATACTGGATAAAACCTGTTTTAATCGTAGTAGCTTCGAATATAAATCAGGACCTTAAAACGTCCTGACGTCATATAGTTAATCATGATTTTGAGAAGTTGCAAATAAAAAAGTAAATTTGAAGAGGTCATTATAAATTTTTACTCAAATAAAGAATTGGTTAACCGTAAATATTTCTTTAGGGAACGAGTTCGACCTAGTGTCATTCCTGTGAAAAAATATTGGAAATAACAATTTGTATTGATAACTTTATTATAATTTTACACTTAGTTTCATATGGTAAATTGCGCATGACGTCAAAAAAAATGAATGCTGTGTTTATAACTTGTCCTAAATTTGAAATTATTACATTGTTTTACCCTTGGCTATATTCTAAAGTCAAAGGTTTAGCAATAAAAGTAAACGCGTGATCTGAATTTTGGGATACAAAATTTTAGTCTGCGGTAACATGAAATGAACGAAAATCCTTAATTCCTCTTCTTTGATTCTCTGCAAGACTATGTGTGCTGTAACGTCTAAGCTATACGAACTACATTCCTTTAATAAAGAGATAAGGCTGAAACCCAAAAGAATAAAATCGTATAAACATTTCCAGCGAGGTTTTGGACTGTGTTGAATGTTTATTTGAGGGAGGTAGGTTTTGCTTAATATAAGAACAAAAATTTGATCTTCCCTTCCATTACCATTTGTATAGTCGACTGGTGAAAATCTTTTGAATATACTAATATAATCAAAATATTTTCATCGTTTCTAAAAATGGTAGGCATTTAATCTCATGTTATAAAATTTTGTAATTTGGTATAAACTGTATTTAAATTGTATTTATATGGTAACATTTGTAGTCGTATATATATTTACATTTTAAAAGGTGTAAACAAACGAATACATAGTTAGATTGTTAAGTGATTAATACATCCCGCAGACACCTGTATACATTACTCGATGACAAGAAAGCCTTATCACTTCTGAGAATTAAGTTGTAATGTATTTTTATCACTTTATTGGTTTACTTATTTAGCCTCGAATCACCGTCCGCGTAGACTAGCCGAAGTTCTGACAACAAGCGCAGAGATAATTGCTTAAATTCACACAAGAAGTCTATTTAAATCTAGTCTTACCTGTCATCCTGTGGAGAACTACCCTAGAAGATCTGCTAGGATTTTCAGATTTCATATGGCCGGTATCAATGATACGATTAAGTGCTTAGAGAATGTATTAATGTCTAATATATTAAAGACTGACAATGAAATTATCTGCGTACACTTTAAAAGTCTTCCCAACCTCACAACAAGGTGTTTTTGTGCGTAGTGTTTATTTCTAGGGAGCAAGTAATAAATGCTTTTAGTTAGACATTTACATCATCTTACCCCTGTTTTAACTTTATTTTTATACGTTAATCGTTAATCGTTTAATCGTACTCCGGGGGAAGAAATTATATCGGACTCGTACCGACGAAAACCCCCACAAGATATCGTCTTCGCAGTATACGTAAAGGCAGGGCCACGGGAACGCTTTCGTGTACATCCATAGCGCATCAGCACCGGCTGCCTCGACCTCAGGGGAGGACCATTGCTTTTCCTAGATCCCTTTAAATTTAAGATGAGTTTTACTCATATTGAATTAAAGAATACCCTTTTTTATAAAAAAAAATAGGAAATGAGCATTCAGTTCACGTGATGGTTAGCATATAAGGAAACATAATGCATGTAGGCTGTGTAAATTTATACTAAATGCTTCGTTTTTTAAATACCTTATGGCAACTGTTAGCCCGAGGGCTTTTACAGCTTCACCAGGTTGAAAGGTGGCTGAGCCCTTAGGGCACTCAGCCGAGACCTTTAATATTTGGCCCGAACCTCAGCTCAATCAGTTACTTCTGATGGATTAACTAAATTAATAACATTATTATTATTACCGATATTTTCCGCCACTGCGAATGCCTCGTTACCAGTTATACGGTCACCAGTTTCTTTTATTCGCCAGACAAAACACGGCAGAGCTAAGCTACTAAGGCGTTCCGTGATATACTTTCAGCAATGTAATATATTAAATTAACTGATAGTATGTTATTATATATTAGATGTAGTTGTTGAGTTGCGCGTCAGAGTTGTTATTATTAATAGAGGCGTGCTGTTTAAATTTAATGAAATACACCAACTTATGTCAAATATTTGACTACCATACCTAAATAGTATGATAATTTGATGATGATGTAAATCGTGGCTTGTAATAAGAATAAAATTACATAGAAGATTTTTAAACAAATGAGATTTTGATCGCTTACCGTCTAAAAAAATATATTACTTATACTCGCTTATTGATGTTTATTATTTTTATTGAATATTTTTTTTAATAACAATAACAGTATATTTTTGTCATAGTATCGTAAAAAAATGTAATTACGACAAATATATTGATATTTTCGATATGTTAAATAAAAAATATAATGTTAACATTTTATGTATAAACTCCTTTAAAACTATAAAATATAGTGACGAAAGAATTAAGGATTTTTTTTTCTTAATAAGCAGGCATAAAGTACATATTAAACATAAAAAATATATATAAAATACCTCTCAGTTCTTTTAACTTTAATGGGAATAAATCGAGTCCAAAACATGAATGGTATCGAACGAGCACAATATCTTGAACAGTATTTTTTCGCAAGGTTCTGTAATATTGAAACTCATTTATACAAGCTTAGAGATACTTTACCTTTATACTTACTTGTACCAATTTTGTACTAATTCTACTTGGATTGTTATAAAGTTGGTGTTAATTAGATTCGAAATGAGAGCTAGTGTGTTCCACGTAGTAGTCACTAGGGAAAAAAAGCTAGAGAAGTATAATAAAATGTATAAATAATAGAGGAGTGCGCTTAGCCACAGAGCTACTCTGTTCAAATCGAGTTTGATTCTCAGCGCCATTGAAATTGTTAATTGCTATGTAAAAAAAATAATAATAAGCGGACAATGATGAAAAGAGGTAGGAGGGTTATGTCCTAGGACATAGGTAAGCCTCCTAATAAACTTCGATTTATATAGGCTGTTATTATTTGTGTTGACTTTACTTTACTTTTTATATAAATAAAATAAAACATAACATTTAGAAATTTCTCATTCGAATGTAATTAAGAGATAGTGTGTCTTCTTTAGAGTCTATCGAATGCACATTTTACAACACTATACGTTACATGGGTGAGAAGAAATAATTGACACAGAAAAGAAAGTGATATGATCATTAAAGTTAGATAAATGAAAAACAAATACAACCCATCGTGTTATTGTAACGTCAATATGATGTTTAAAGTTTGTTTATAATCGGATATTTTAACAAGACTAGCTATGATTGTTTTACTGTAGTTTGTGTGTAAGTTAAACGTCAGTAAAACAAAAAAAAACTTTACTCACTCATTTCATTAAACTATTCGGACAATTTTTTTACGTTGACGCATCTCAATATCATTTCGATTGAAATACTCGTAACAGTGAGCGTGAAAGTACACGTTCGTAGAAATTTTGTCGCACGTCACGCTTTCGATATGGACTATGAGATTAATCTTGAATACCTGAACACTTTATTTTCATTTAAACGTTCTCTTAAACATTTTCTTTTCTTTACTATTTTGAATTAAAAAATTAAAAATATATTTAATTACTTGTTTTATTAATTACACCTCTAATGCAGTAAACTATATTAAAAAGTATTCACAAAACAGTATTAAAAATTATCACAATACACTTACTAATAAGTAGGTGGGAGGTAACTTTTCATTGAAGGTCCTGCACGACCTAAAGGTGGTGGTAATTTTAAAGTATGCATATTTTTATTAAGTAATTGATTTTCTTGTTCCAAGATAGAATTTTTCACCTTATTGCGTTGTAGAACTTTATAGTTTTTTATAACTCCATGCAATTCTTGTTGCTGTGGATACTGTCTAAAATTATTGTAAATATGTACTTGTGGATCTTCTTTACTTTCTGTATTTGTAATGTCATAATTGGAATTTACATTAATTCCATAATTTGGTTTGTTTAAATATAGTGGCCGTTTAATTTTTAATCTATTTGACTCAAAAAGATTTTTGTTGGTTATATAATTGAGTACATCAGACATATCTAATGGTCTTTTTTCAATGAGTTTTATTTCATTGTAAGGTTTTGATTCATTGTTAATAGATTTAGAAAGAGTCCTCGTTACAGTTTTGAGGTGGTTAATTTCTGTATTTTTCTGAAACTCTTCTTTACTTGAATTATGGTTTTGTGGTGTGAAAAGTTTTTTTAAAAATATATTGTTATTTATAACTTCTTTAATATTATTTTCCGCAGTTGTGGTGTCTTCGTTTTCATTTCGTATCACAAATTTCTCTTGATGTTTTGTACGCAATGGTTGCAATTCACTCTTTTGATGTTGAATAACATTATTATATTCTATGGGAGAGACTATACTAGAAGATAGCGTTTCTTCATTTATAGTTGCTTTTAGTCCATTACTGTTTGTGCTTTCATGAGACGCAGGGTGTACGGTTAGATGTGTGTTTAAAATATTTGGATATTTTGACATTTTATTCGTAGTATCTTCAGGGTTAAATATTGTTCTTTTTGACTCGTAAGGTTTATTTTCATAGTCAAACCATTGTGGTATAATATCTGTAGAAGGTGCAAAAGTGTAGACATTGTGTAGTTCCATCGTTTCATTCGGTTCATCATTTGTTGGTATATTTACTTCGTCAGATTGATTTATATTATAATTTTGATCAAGACTTTCATATGCCTCACCTAAAGTACTAAATTTAACATCGTTTACTGGAATCAATTGTGATTTTATGTCACTGTCATCGTAATTAACTTTATTTTTGGAAATATTATTAGCAGTCATTATTTTCAAACCGTTGTTCAAATAAACATAATTATAACTGTCGTCTTTTAGTTGTTCACGGGGGGTGACTGAATCATAATTTAAAGTCCCTGATGAGTTTTCATTATTTCTTATCATTTTTGTGTATTCGTTTGGTGTCATGTCATCAAAGTTTATGATTATGTCATCTCCTTCACTAAAAGAACGTGATATTGAATTTTTTGAAACATTTGGTATATCTGAGTTTAAGCCATATTGCCATCTCCATAGTGCTTTAGTATTTTCTTGTTCTGATTCCTTTAAACCTGGCTCGTAATTTATCAATTGCGGTAAAGCAGATTTAGGAGCTGCATCCAAAGGCAAATGCGCACCATGCGAAGCCAAGAAAGTAATTTGTGGTTCCAATGATCCATAATTTATATTTCTTTTAATTTTATTTTCAGAAATTTCTAAGTTTGACTTTGATGGGTCTTTAGAGTTTGTCATTGGTGTCACGTTGTTCTGAGAGGTTGTTCCTTGTGTAAATGCGAACGAAAAAGCCTCTGGTGTCCGTCCAGTAAATAAGTTGCGTTTTGTCGATAAATAGCTTTGGCTGTGGTTTTCGCTACTGTACGGACTAGTATCATCTTCGACGTCAGTAAAAGTTTTAAGATATGGTGGTCTTTTAGCTTCTTCAGCAAGATTATACTGAATTGATCTGAAATTTATTTATTAATATTGTAATATATATTGTATTGTTATTCATTTACTTGAAATATCATAACATTATACAAACCTTTGAATAATCTCTGGAATTGGTGGTGGGACTGGTAAATGGTCACCAGTGGCTCGATACCCATTAGAATCAGCAATATAATGTACTGTGTATGTTTGCCCATTATCACCAACGTATGAGTATGAACCTTCTACAATTTGGCCTTCTTTGTCAGTACCTATATTTTCCATACGACTATTTTGTACGTAATGTGTTTGATCAGCTCCCAAGGCTCTACAGTCCAAACAAAAAATTAACTAGAGAAACAAAAATCGCTTTAATATGTTTATAGAGTACTTTATATGTATTTGTCCAATAGCACGGACCTTCTATTTAGAAGAGAGTGAGCAGAGAGCGTTTCACGGGTCTACCTTCTGCTGACTGATTTCACTAGTTATTGGAACTTATTTATTACTATAAAAGCAATATGACTAATATTGGTTTTATAATACGATGCAGTTTGTGATGATTGAGCATAAGGTTAACATTAAACTGTAGTTGATAATTAAGAGATTAAAAGTAACATTGGGTTGCATAATCTTTTACATTCTTGGTCGAGCGTTGGTCTGCGAAATATATTTCTTTACTTAAATATTTGATTTCATAATTAGTATGCCTAAATTTTATTAATTTAAATGCTACTTACTCGTAACTAAAGCTGCCGTCTAAATCCATTTCATTAGAAAGTCTAAGTATAGGTATTGCTGGTTCTGTGGTGGATTGTACAAATAAATTTGGAGGCGGTGCGTAATGTATATTATGAAACGATGCTTTTTGTTCAAGGTCTTGATTTTTGTCGTTTTCTTCAGATATTATCATTTTTCTAGATAATGAATTTTGATTTACAAACAGTGGGTTAGAAGATTCCAGAGGCGTAGAATATTGTGCTGTTATTTTAGTGTCCATTCTATCAATAGGTTGCTTATAATTTGTTGTCTGTGAAACAGTTTGAAATTTTCTTTTTTCTGCTTCTTGTTTGCTAGTTAATATTTTTGTTTGATTATTAGAAAATACCATTGGTGAGGACATATTCATTTTTTCATTTCCTTTATCTTTGCCTTTATTTCTATCTTCGTCGTACTTTACTGATGATAAGATAATTGGAAATGCAGTAGGAAATGTATTATATACTTTTGTGTTAACCGACGGTAAAGTTTTAAAAGGCATTTTGTTATAATTATTTGTAAAGTACGGAGTAGGAGTCTGAAATTCTGATGAAAAGTAAATGGGACTATCTGAGGAAATCACTGAATTTGTCAATGGATTCATTGGTGGAAATGAAAACTGTCCTTTATCACCGCCTACATAAACAATAAAGCTTACGTGTAGAAAAAAGTATACCTGAAATAAGATTATTGTTTTGTATCTATGTAGTTCATTATCAATAATTAATAAATATATAATTAATTATCTATAAGTAAATGGTATCGGAATGAAACACTACTACTACGTAAATATTTTTTAAACAACCGCCACTTACCGCCTTCATATTACCAATAGCCGTAATCCATATATTTCTAAATCACGTTACTCTTTCACACAGATAGGACAAAGACTGGTATTGAAAATGAATTCCGCATATATTTATATGCACGCAAGATCGTGTTCAGGCATTCGTGAAAATATCGCTTGCTATTATCTTGTTTTCTCTTCTATTACTACTGACACAGTTTTTGCACTTTTTATATATCATATAGTTATTACTTAGTCACATAGTAATTTCTTTTGTATTGGTCGTCATAAAAAGAAAGAAAAGTTATTAATAACTTGAATTTGAATTAATTTACTCAATTATACAATACAACTAGGTTTAAAGATAGTTTCACAAACTAAAAGTTTATAGTATACCCAGTGTATATTAGCATTCTTGATATGATCCAACCTTTGTAATGGTCAGTCATTGCCCTTGTATACAGGTTTAGACTAAATTTGGTTGTTCAAGGTCTAAGTGCTTATGTTTTTAGGTCTGCGATTATTAATACTTCAATAAATGGGAATATAAATAAAATAATTTTTTTTTTTTACATTTACATTTATTTAACTTACATTAGTATAAATCTCACATATCACTGGCAATGAATATCGTGTTAGGATTTTATGTATTGTCACACGGTCAGCAATCAAGTTCACAATTGTTATCGTGACGAAGATAGCTGAATTTTATGTTTTAGTCAGAATTTTCTGTTTAAATAATTTATAACGACACAATTTATTAATTGTATTTTGTATCGTTTCGTAATAATAGGTCTCGCCATATTTTACGTTCATAGCGTCTTGCATTATTTATTTGCCATTGGAACCATAGCTAGCTTGCGGATAGTAAGTCTGTTGTTGATTTTGTTGAGGGTAGTAAGTTTGCTGGTGTTGCTGGGTTTGCTGTGAAGGATAATATGTTTGCTGATGTTGAGGGTAATACGTTTGTTGAGGTTGTTGAGGATAAACAGTAGGTTTAGGTTGTTCCGGAACATGGGCTTGAATTGGTTTTTGGGTTTGTTGAGGGTAGTAAACTTGTTGGGGTTTTTGCGTTTGTGGGGGGTAATATACTGGTTGAACGTTTTGTGTCTGTGATGGATAGTGAATATGTTGGGGGTTTTGAGTCGGCTGGGGTTGCTGGGGCTTATTTTTTTCCGCTTCAGCTTTGGCCGCTTCTTCCTTCGCGGCTTGGTCGAGTGCTCTGCGAAAAGAAAAGACAATATCCTAAAATCTTTTATAAATAATTAATAAACACCAATTTCGTTAAAATTTAATAATCACAAAAGTTATTACTATTGCAAATATTACTGGATAAAGATAGGATAAGCTATGATGTTAAATAAAATAAAACATATTATAAATATGATTTACGACTTTAGTTATGGATTTTCGCAAAGTAAAGACTAATTCTACTAATTTGTGATTTGGTACTAAGCTGTCAATCACACATTCTTTTGAACATAATATGTGAACGCTTAAATGCGATAAAAGTCTCTTAAACTTCATACTTACGCTTGAATTGCTGGTGGTACTGGAGGTGGTGTTGGAAGGTGATCACCGGTTGCGTGGTAGCCGCTGTCATCAGCCCAATAAGTGACTGTGTAAACTTTTCCATTGTTTCCAGTAAAAGAATACCATCCTTTTTTCACAATACTCTCATCTTTTGCATTCGGGTCTGTAAAGTAACCTTCTTCTCCGACGTGTGTGCCATCAGCGATTTCATATCTAAACAGGGATACGTTTTTATTTAATTATGTATGAGTAAGATTTTATATTCACTTTAAAAAGAAGTCCTATTAAACATCTAATATTTAGGTATCAGCGGAGATATTTCATGTAAAAAATGAGACATCATTATATTAATACATTATACAATTAATTTCTTATACGTGAAAATTATCTATCTTTTGCTTTTTTTGTATATTGTTAATATTTTCTCATTAAAAGTTTTTTATATCCATATTTTATACTGTATCTCAAAATTTCTAAATACATATATATCAATGTCACAATTTGATAAATGCTGTACATACCTATTATTGGTGCACATATTAGTTTCTAATGCTATACTACTTTGTTCACTATTATGAATGTGTGGTTATGTACATTGTTAGTGTGTCTACAATAAATAAATAAATAAATAAAACTATCGCATTTTCCATCTACCACCAAGCATGGTGTAGGTAACATTTATAACCCAATCGTGTATCAATGGCCGGGTTTCATGATCCTCTTGAACCGGCTGCGGTTAATTTTGAACTCTTGGCGATTGCCCGACTTATTGATTAAATTTTTGGGGGATAGTCTATTTTTCCTGATATATGACTGGTGTACCTTCTCCAAATTTTCGTTTCTATAAACTAAATCCGCCCAATTGCTATTTCAGATTTTAGGCAATATTTGTTACTATTATTGTACTGTGTATGTCCGCATTTAAGATTTTATCACGAAGTTGTACATCGAATAAAAATCACTCCACAACACGTTAGTTAACCTTAAATTTCATTGTGAGATATCTGGGTTCGGTGAGCGGAGCGGATGTTAGGAGTGACAAACTAATCTTCTTTTGACAGCCCCTATACAGACAGACAGACTCTATAAAGTTTAATGTTATATTTATCTATAATTAAAAGTTGTAAATAATGTAAAAAATAACTGCTTTTATATTAAGGTTGGCTGTGACGCGTGCGACATTTGATTCCTTATGCAAAATTTGGTTGATTATCAAGATTCTATGGTACAGTTAAATTGCTATTAACATAACCGGATTGGCAGTCATTTACGCGAAACCTATTGAATATTGACCGCTAGCTTTCTTTTTTCTTTTATATTCATAATTTTATAATTCACTAACATTGCGTCCGATCCGTTGTCAGTTAAAGGATTGATATAACCGTAAATTGTTAAAATATTAATTTCAGAAATTGTAAAAAAAATAGTGATAGATTTAGTTCAGAGATTAAGTTGAGTTTTCTTACGTTCGTGTGGCTATGATGACGTCTAACGCCTTATCAATTAATTCTAGTATTTAGTTAGAATTAAATTAAATCTAGTGCTTACTAGAGACATCATTGCATTAGATTTACTATCGCATAGCTACTCATTTTTAGTTTTCTTCACTAATTCGATGTAAAGCATTAAATGAATGCACATTTAATGAACTCGAAATAAATTCCGGGTACAATGTAACTGACATTTATAAACACACCCCGACATGAAAACCAAGAATTATTGTTATTCAAATATTGGGTTGGTAGTAATCGAAGCCAAAGTAAAATAAAGTAAAGTAAAGTAGTATCGGTAAGCCAAGCACTAGCTATTAGGCTTTAGTACTTTATTATTATTAGTCTTTAGGAATGTTTGGGTTGTGCCAGACAAACGACAATTCCTTCACCGGTCTGGATAATTTAGGTCTGGCATAAACGAGTTGGTTATTTATGTCGGCGACCACGAGATTTTTATTGTAATTCGACACATTTGCTTCGTTCTACGCTCTTTACGCCCACGGGGAGTGAAATACCTAAGAGAATTCATTAATTACGAATTATAATTGCTGCAATAAATTAATGATTTCCGAACAAGAAAAACAAACGATTACTTATAAGAAGCTTTATCACCGCCATTATACGGTTAAAATCAATATTTAAATTAAAATGTAAATGTGCCCTATTGTAGTAGTAACGAAATGTAATGAATCTAAACGTAAATTCTTGGTCGATTTGGTTCCCACGTGGTCAAACGAACTATATATTATAATGATGTAAAACTTCCAGTGAACACAGAACTTATTAAATTTTAACGAAACTAAGGCTTACTAGTGAGCATTCAGTTAACGTGACATAATATGGATGGACATAATGCTTGTAGCTGATGAAAATCTATCTTAAACAAAAGGTCAATTAATGCATGCACAGTGAAATTGGAGGAAGATGCGGATGCAATGTCAACAACAAATTCTGTTGCACAAATAATGTTCTTTGGTAATTAAATGAACTTAGGGCTTAGGTAAATCCAGATATTCTTACCATCACGCCACGCGAATATCTAAATTAAAGTCATCAGAAATACTTACTCGTATTTGTAACTCCCATTTTCTCCAAAGCTTTGTTCATTTTTGATTACGGCCACTGACTGCGTCGATGATGGCGTTGTCGTTGGTGTTGGTTGTTGCTGATTGTTCCAGTTGTTGTTGTGGTTGTTCCAGTTGTTGTTGTGATTGTTCCAGTTGTTGTTGTGATTGTTCCAGTTGTTGTTGTGATTGTTCCAGGAATTTTGGGGAGAAACGTAGTCGTTTTGTGGTTGTACATTCTGAGGATTGTTCCACGTATTTTGGGGTGGATCATTTTGAATTGTTACGGAGCTTTGTGAAGGCGGTACGTAACTACTGGGTGGTGAAGTTACAGTGCTTTGAGACGGGTTATAATTATTGACCGGGTTTGGTGTACTTGACGGGTTGTAATTTCCAAAAGATGGGGCTTGTGAGGGTATGTAATTGCTCGGTGAGGGATCCCAAGGCCTAGGAGGCGTTTGACTGGGAGGTACGTAGTATGGAGGCGTGGCGGTTGGTGTAAAATACTGGGCGAAATTATTGTTAGTATTCGACGGTGACGCAGTTTGATCGAACTTTAACTGTTCTTCATTCGCTGCAGCTTCTTGATCATCGAATTTGTTAGTTTCTACTTCCTCAGCCCAGGAAAATGCCAAAAAGGCAACAATAAGGAAAACCTGTAAGCAAAAGAGTCGTTTAGTCTTTTCTCTTATATATCTTAATACGTATAAAGCGCTATTTACATCCCATCTTTTTAATTTTGTCTATAAGGAAATTAAGGTTGACAATTAAATACGCAGTTCACCTAATTTTGAGCGATGAGTGTACCTTCCTTCGTCCCTTCAATGATGAGAATTGAGATTAATGCCTCATTACCAGTAACTGGGGCTCCGGTGCCTACACGAAACATGGCTGCGCTATGATGGTTTCTAATATTGGTATTCTGAAAACGTTGTTCTTCTTCGACTCATTCATGCTGCCGCTACTAACAAGCTGCAACATGGGTCTAGAATTCTTAATAATTATGTGCCATACATTGGACCTCAAATATCAGTAAGTATTTTTTTTTCCTAATTATTCGAAAATACAAATACATAGATCCGAACACACTAATGTCCGAGGCATATCCACTAAAAATCACCAAAGTGTTACTTTAAAAGATATATAAGTTTAAGGCATGATTGTAGTTTAGTACTGAGTATGCGATCAAAAAAAAATATATGTATTGAAGTTTTGACACGATTATTTGTCAATCGTATTAGTTTAAACACATATACACGTATCGTGCGAAAGCAATAAAATTTAACGAGCTTTATATCCTAAAGTTTTACAAATACCGTTAATATTAACATGCATATTTTAGATATCCATTATTACCATAATTACAATCATAATTTACTCAGAGAAAGTGTATATTATCATGGTCATAGCAGATCTGTGTCTCTTAGTGTGTTTTTACCATTTTCAAACCCTACGAACCTCACAACCAACCACGTGATTGCACCTTACTGGTACACACAAATTACTGGTTCATTTTAATGTTTACAAATTTGTTATTTTATCATTATTACTTGTAATTTTATTCCAATGACGATGAAGTAAAAACCTTGTTGAACTCAAATAATAAAACTCAAAATATAAGAAAAACTAAACATTTATAAATAACTTAAAGGTTTATTCTTTTAATATAATTTAAAGATGTCTTTAAATTTTACTGATTCTATTAGTGGTTACTACCTAGTGGTTACCTTTAAATCTGATATACATATATTCTCAAGCGGTCTCGCTTTGGGAACTTTCGGGTTAGGCAGAGCGTCAAGGGCATCGTTAGACTTAAATGAACTGCCGGCACAAGAAATAATATACGTGTTTGTTATCAGCTCCACTATATTAAGAACACTAACTTTATAAGATAATTGTATAAATATATGAAAATTTACCGTTTACTCTATCTTTTAAAGTTATATCTATAAAAAAAACTATGTAATACGACTGTTCAGACCGTAATATCTCGAATATAAAAATTTTAGTTAAAAAATATAAATTTTTTAGAAATTCAAGGACTCACCAGCTTCATCTTTGTGTCCTTCCGAGACCGTGGTCTGCTCGATACTGTGACCACAAGGGGTCGCTCCACATTTTATAGGAAGCATCCTGCGACCTCGCACGCCATGCACATTTTTGCGTATGTCGTGCTGGACACAATGACCTCGCTTTTCGACGCTATATCATGATAATTAATTCGAGTTAGGGAGAATTAATCTAATAGTCGCAGATATAATTGTATTCGGCAATCACTCATATTTCGGTGCAGATTTTTCAGTACTACTGATGTAAATATAATGAAAAAATGTATGTAATTTTTCATTATACTTTTATATTTACAACATATGAGGTGCGTCAT
This sequence comes from Teinopalpus imperialis, assembly GCA_029286865.1. Classification (NCBI taxonomy): domain Eukaryota; kingdom Metazoa; phylum Arthropoda; class Insecta; order Lepidoptera; family Papilionidae; genus Teinopalpus; species Teinopalpus imperialis. Next base: position 6,126,097 of record JAGSMU010000021.1, read on the forward strand.
GTCTAAATTTATATGACATTTATATGCATACGTTATTAATTTGTGATTGTAGGTAGGATTGCTGGTTTATTATGTCTGCCGCCGTGTACCTTATCAGGTAGGAAATAACGTGTACAGAGTATGACATCTTTCAGTAATAACAAAATGGGTATTAATATTTTATTTATAATACTATAGATTTTTTTTTTATAAAACTAAGGATGACTAACTAGCACACAGGTCATCTTATGGTAAGAGAGGACTACGGCCCACATATACCCCTGTCCCCATAAATGCTGTACATCCATTCTCAACTAAGATTACAAGAAGCTCATGGGTTGGCATCCCAGAGGACCGTGATAAAATACTTCGTTGCCATAACTGTGTCTCCGGAACCTTACCTGATATTTCACGTTTAGTTTCTGTGAGGTCCCTCAACGGTCAAGTGTACCCGTTCAGCGACCCGCAGCAGCAGCAAGCATGACTCTGCCCTTGGTGAAATTTATTCTTAATCTTCAAATTCCACTTCCAATAAAATTTATGTATTATTAAATTATATATGTTCAACAACGAAAACAAAGTTCTAAGCAAAACCGAGTACCTTTAAAGTTAAGTAAGTGACCTGAATTACTAGACATAACCCATATTAGAGATACTTCTACGGAATTCAATGTTACCCTATAAAAATAATATAATGGATTCATATTGAACAGTGATAGAATAGTGATAGAACCACGTTGCAGCTCTAACCTTGCTGAAACACCGGAAAGATCGGGCAAGGAGACTCCTTAAAAGAATAGCAATATCAACATAACGGTGCTGTGTTGTATGGTGAGGGTAGAAATCGGGAGACCCAATTACGGGGACAGGACTGATCTCTCAGTCTCTCCTTAGTAATGACAACGGCATGTGCATCGTAAATGTTTATTGAGGATAGATGTTGATGTCTCGTGCTGCATAACTTACCATCAGGTGGTCTGCGAAACTTAAGGTCGTAGGTTCAAATATTGTCGTCAACCAACTCCTAGTACAAACGTTTAAACTTAGTTGGAGTGGTTAGCGGGAATGTTAGTTAGCATGTTATTGCATGTATGCATTACTAGCACTCTTTAAAAATCTCTGTGTGTATTATACAATAATAATTAACTTTGAACCTTTCTTCTTGTTTGATAATTGATAATAGTTTTATTTTGTTTCATATTTAATATTGTTTCATATTTAATATTGTTTATTCCAGAGCAAGTTAACCTTTATTTAAACGTTATTTTTCTTAATGTTAACAATTTCATAATCTTGTTAGTTATTTTTGAATTCCTGTTTTTAAGTTTATTCATTTACACATTTTTAAGCATGTTACCTATAATTGTAAGAACAGTTACATAGAATACCTTATTCTTGTATAGTTTAAAATATAAATGCTGTATCTTGCGTTGGTAATCCATTTAATAAATAAGTAAATACGGTCTTCTTGATTGAACAAATAAACAATCTAATCCAGCTCTTCATTTTTTTAACCTACATACGTTAAAATTTGCAAATACACTCCAAGTTTCAATATGATTTAAATACTATATATTTCATAATATATAATCGTACGATGTAATGTAGTTTTATATAAATATGTGACATGAAAGATCCAAAATGTTAGTAGTTAGTATGCAGTGATTACATTTGATATCTCTATTTAATCTTCGTCGTTTTGTTCGTGCAGTTTCGCTACTCTGTTCAATATTGCGTATTTTGTCGATACGATGATGGAGGTATGAATCAGCCGACGGGTTTTGCCTTTTGTAACGGTGTTAAAAAAACCTGAGCGAGTCGAGTTAGGTCGACAGTTTTAAGATGCTGTCAGTGTTGCCTCTTTCAATAGCCATTCTAATACGCTGTGTGAAGTATTAGTTTTGGCAGCGGTTAATGACGCCGTCTTGTCCTTTTAATATGTTAAGAAAAAGAAAACTCCATATAAACGTATTAAGTTGAATTAATCCGGACCCTGAGTCCGTTCGGGGACATTATATCAGCTTAAGTTATTAACAAATACGGGAGTTATTTGCAAAGGAAATCCTTTTAAGAATTATAGGAACGAAGTCGTAACAAATATTATGTCTGTTCCTTTTTACATTTATATAATTTAAAAATAATATGATTTCCTAATAATAATAAAACAATATATTTGTTTGTATCTATGTAATGGTTTTCGCTTATGGTTTACTTTCATTTTTATAAGGATTGATCGTAGAAGATATGTGATATATGCATTCTTAAATCAAAATAATTCACTTGTAACTTAATTTGAAATAAAACCATATAGATCGGTTTGGAATTTTTTGTGGAATCTGCTTAGTTCATTTTACCATTTACTACAAAACAAATTTCTTATAGCTTCCTATTTAAGGACATAGAAAAAAAGAGATAAAGACAGTTAAAAGAAAGTTATACTCGTAATTAAGGGCTTGGTTAATTATGTATTTGTTATTTTGAAATTTAGATTAATCTTTCACCAAATACTTAATTCAATGAAAACTAGTATTTATGAATTTGTAATTTAAACGAATGTCGATATTTGTGGTGTTCATTCTTAATTTAATTGTTTTAACTATATTATTTTGTTTATTACCTAGTAAGATATTTATGTGAAATAATAACGGTAAAATATTAAAATATTTTTAAATTACCAATTAATTTCAAAACACATTCTAATTGGATGGTGTTCGAACAATACACAATAAATGAAGCACGTAATTTGATTTTGTGTTTATCTCTGTCTTAAGTGGATTTATATCTGGGCAATAAAACAAGGGTTCATATCAACGATGTGGACATTAATAATTTATTTGTGTGCCGATCCTAAATTCATCTTGATATTTATGAATGTTCTGTTAAAGAAAAAAAATAGTAGCTACCGTGACAAATGACGTACATTTTATAACTTTAAAATTTTATATTTAATTAATTTTTTATCGGTTCCATTTATATACGAAATTATTTGAAATTTACGGGTCATCTCGACCGGGGTAGGTCCACGCTCTCACAGAATACCAGAGTAAATTAGCAGCCTGCCGATGTGTTTCGTCTGGTAACTTGGGATCCGAAGAGCTTTATTACTGGTGTTGAGGCATTCCATGTTAGTCCTCAAGGGAGACAACGCATCTGCATTATGATTCCTTGTCAAGGATGAATGTAGATGTAATGGGCGTAGGAATCACTTGCCATCAGTGTCACTTGTCATCATGTGTGCTCGTTTGTTACTCTCAATAGAATAAAAATAAATCTTAATTTTTATTTATACATAATTTTCGTAGCATCTAATTTAGTAAATTTCACGGCTAGATTTCGATTTTAAAGGTAATTTTTAAATTATGTACCCTAAAATCCACATGACGCGAATCGTGTGAGCTTAATGATCCGCGTCCAAATCTATTAAATTGAAAAAATTAGATGCTTAATTGACTTTAAACAAAGTTTTATACTAAAGCAAACGAATAGGCGGTAAATTGTCTCTCTGATTATATATTCTCGCATTATTAAAATATTTAAGCGCCAATTAACAAATAAAAATTAAGAGCCTGTCAATTGGCCGTAAAAAATATGCGGTAATAGTTTGTATAGAATAACTGTATTTTACGTGTAATCCGTTACTTGCGAATATTTTTTTGTTCGATTGTTTGCATATAGGTTCAATCACCTTTTGATGTATGTATTTATATTTTTTTTTACCATTCAATATAATACATAGTTAAACAGTTCAAAGGCGAAGTCACGATTGGTCGTTGCAGTGAGATTTATTCAAAATAGTTCTTGTTTTTTTATGTCCGGGTAAAATCAAAGAAAATGTTGTATTGTAACTATTTGGATCTGTATTTTTTTTTTAATAGGAACAATTATAATTATGCCAGTACAAGGAAACTGTCTCGTCTCCGAACTGAAGACTGTGTAACTGTATGTGAAGGAAGTGTATAGACTGTTGATTCTGTATTTCTTAAAAAAATAAAGTTGAAAGACCATTAGTTTACATCTTGATGAGGTTAGGAATAGAAACAAACATATTAAAATTATTTAATCAATAAAAAAATCGTATAAGCAATTTATCTGAATATCATGAAATCATTAAAAGTTAAGTCGTTAAATCACGACTGGACTGGGTCAACGTGCATTTTATAGAGCCATAATTCTAGATTTCCAGAAAAAATAGTTCGGCAATTTGTTAGTTTATATGCAGTAGAGACAGATTCCAGTTTGTTTCTAGTACCACCTCGACCTCACAGAATACCAGCGTAAAATAGCATAACATGCTGTATTTTGTTTGGCGAGTGTAATTATGTTAATAACTTAAACGTACACCTAACGTTTGTCAACAAACGTATCTGAAAATAGGTACAGGTTTAGGGGTCAATGTAATTCTTGTGAGTGTAGACGGTTCCGTAGACTTTAATTAACGCGGCATTCCATCTTAGTGCTCAGGGGTGATTATTTATGGAGGATCAATGTGAGTGACATGGGCAGCAAGACTTCCTTACTATCAGTAGTGCCCATACAATACAAAATTAAAAAGTTACATTACCATCAAAATTTGTTGAATAGCTTTTACGGGCTACGAAAACAAATAGACAAGAATTAAATATATAACAGAAATCTTATGCATATTCTGTTTATATAAGATCTCATATATCTTGTTTCTGTAAAAAAGATAGATCTCTCCAGGTGTGCTTCGCCCAGCAGTAGATGTCATGTAAATGTATTTATAGGCCGTTTGTTAATTTACTTTATTAAATAACGACAACTATACTATTAATGAATCTCTAGATAAGTTATATTTATGTTTGCATAAAAAATCAACACTATTGACTTTTGATGCATATCTGTGGTCCTATCATTATATCTATATACATCCTCAACAAGATTTAAGATGCACTAGCTTTGTCAGCCTTGAAGACCCGAAACGAGGCATGTTTCCTATAATTTGGTCTCCATATCAAAAAAAAACGTAGCTTTTTTTATAAAATAAATTGCACTAGCAAGCACTGGACCTGATGGTAAGTGATTAAACCTTACTAAATACAGTGTCATGCTGCTATTTCTAGATGGTATTCTATGAGGGCGTGGTCATTTCTCAGTCAAGACGACCAATTCCCTTCCCAACTAGACACGAGCTGCTATGTGACTTACCACTGTCACATAATGTGTGTACCAACAAAGTACAGTAATAGTATATAAGTATGTGAAATATATAATAAGGTAGTTGTCTTAAAATCCCTGACTTTGGGGCCTTTTAATCTAGGCTTACGAATTAACTCATTCGTATAATGAACCAAATAGACTAACAAAGTATTTTTTTTATGTGTGATGCTGGTCTTGTCCAACTACAGCTTTATCTGAACAGAGTCGGGAATGGGGGGCTCGCTGAGTACAAATTATTTCAATAACATTTAACAATGATAGAGCTAACCTTGCCAACTAGATTGTAGCTACAACGCGAATGGGTCGACTTGACCGGGGACTGACTACGTCTTCAGATAATACAATCGTGTCACATAATGCGTGATAAAACCACAGATAGCTGCAGCAGGAATAGAACAGCTCAACCGAGGATGGACCACGAGTATATAAAGAGCCAGCGTAAAGTATTAGCCTAGCTCTATGGTGTTTCGTATTGTGAAAAAAAGAAACTGAAGATCTTATCATTGGTGACTCGTCGTTTTATCGTAAAGGTAACTCCATAAAGGAGACAAAGCATACAGTTTATGATTTCTTATTGCGGTGTATGTGGGAGTTAGTAGCTGCAGGGATCATTTGGCATCTGATCTTTAGCCCGTTTGTGACCCGTTATGAAATAAAAATATTTTAATAAGAAAATGTGCTAAAAAACGATATCTGTTTAATTTAACAATAGATTGTAATATACAATGTTTGTGAACATTATTTGTGAGTGTGTTTATTTATTAATAAAAACGAAATAGTATTTGTAGTATCCAAAAAAAATGGTACAATCATTTGCTTGTTATTTTTATGTGCTTTTATGATTTCGTGATGTAATTTGCTTTAACGGTATGTCAGACTTCACTGTAATTACAATGTGTTGATCTTGGCAACCGTGTTTTTGGGACTGTGTTTATGCAACGGTTAGGGCCAGATTTTTTTTTGTAAATATTTTATTATCGCCTTTTAAGAATGCATGTACTGTTATCGTTACACTTTTGGTACGGGTAATATTTTTGAATACTACATAAATACGTGTAATTGCGTGGCCTTCTGGTTACAGTAACTAGCTCCTGGGCGTCACCTGGGATCGATTACGAGCTTTTTTTTGTTTCTTTTTTTTCGGGCTGCCACTATTAGCCCAAGGGCTCCGACCTTTACCCTGTTGCGTGAAAGCGACTGACTTGAGGGTGCTCGACAGGGCCGTACTTCGGCTCGATCAGTTTCTTCTGACTACGGATTAACTAAATTAATGACAGTATTTTTTATATAATAGGTGACAATCGAACAACGGCGGTAATCACTTACCCGATGGTAATTGATGGTAAGTGATCAAAATCGACCGCGAGGATATCATCATCATCATATTAGGTATATAGCATTTGTGATAGAGTATCTAATTTCAGCTTGTTCACTGTGACATTTTTACATAGTGATGACTCTACTGTTAAAAACATTTTATAGTAGAGAAGAATAATAGTTTTCAGAAAGTAACCAATTATTATATACCAGGTTATAATGTCCTTGCGGCGATTATAACCACAGTGATATCTTCTAGTTATGAAATGTTATTAACTGTGCAATATATAATACCATGAAAATATAAATAATAAATCGCGCAAACATAGAGGTAGTCCTTAGTCCGATATGATTTTTATTTATTATCTTTATTATTCTTCAATTGTAAACACCTTATTTTTATTAAAAGAAGGTGGACTTAATTCCTTTGGCATTCTCTTTATCAATCGACCCTTGAGAAGGAGAAACATTGACTGTAGGTGCCGATAGCAAAATTATCCTAAATATTAACAAATTATATGTATAATAATAAATGAAATACGAATAACATACATATATAAAATTTTATAATATAGACCTTACATATATAAGAATGGATAATATAAATAATTAAATAACAAATTAAGATGAATTTCCCTGTGTAATACTAACGAATCAGTCTTTTAGAATAATTCATGATACACACTGCAGGCCAAAAGTTTAAGACCACCTTAATTAAAGTAGGAATATAAAGTAAAACTTCAATAAAATATTAAATGTTTAATTAACCTGTTTAATCATCTAATAGAACATTGATTGACAAACAATATACTTTAAAAGAGTAAAGAAATATTAACGGTCCATGCAAAAAAAGGCTTTAGTTAGCTAAACAGATTTTTCATCAAAAAATCCTTTTTTACATTTTATGACTTTTTTCGCAAGTCTCGGCATACGGGCAATAAATTTGTTTATGGTGTCTTGTGATATATTCCAAATTTCGCATAAAGCATTCCACATTTCTTCTCGCGAGGATGGGCCACAATTACGGACGTTCATATCAAGTTCTTCTCACAAAATTTCAATAGGATTGAGATCCAGGCTCTGAGGATCATTATCTTGTTGGAAAATGAATCGCAACCCGATAGAAACGGCATTTTGTTCCAAAATGTTTTTGTAGTGTTCCTTTTTCAAAATTCCTTCAATTTTAATCAAATCGTCAGTTTCTTGGCTAGAGAAGCAAACCCAGACCACCACCATAATTGAGCAACCACTATGCTTGATTGTTGAGTCTACACAATCCGACATAGTGGTGGCGTGGAATTCTACGTTTTGAACCGAATATTTCAAACTTGGATTCATCGGTCCAAAGCACTTTTTTAGAATCTTCTTCAGTCCAATCTCGATGGGCAAGAGCCCACTGCATACGTTTTTTCTTGTTTTGCGGTCTTAGCAGAGGTTTTCGATCGGCAACGCGACCATACAACTTCGCATCTCTCAGTCGCCGTTTTACTGTTGTCAAAGATAAAGGTTTAACTCGGGTTTTATTTACTTCAACGCAGATTTCTGGTGCTGTTAAGCGTCTATTTCGCTTGCTGGTAACAACAATGAAATTATCTTCACTAGGCGTGGACGATCTCGCTTGAAAACTGCCTGTCTCCCGAGTTATTGTGCCATGAACACAAGTCTTCGATAACTTCAGTTGTGAAGCAGTCTCAAGTTCGGATTTGCCTTCATTATGTAAAACAATGATGGCAGAACGCACTTCACTGCTAATTTATCGTGCTTTTGCCATTTTATGACGTCTTCACTATAGAAACCACAAGTTTAGACTATTTGAGATTGTTTGTGAACAAACCCAAGTAAACTCAGGGGTAATAATAAGTCAGAAAAAAGAACTGGTTAGTCAGGTACACGCTAAATAATCCTAATTATTGACCAATTCGTAACAAAAGCAAAGTAATTAGTAATGAGGACATAAAAATATTATTACGACTCTACCACCTCGCACTAGCGCAGCGTTTATCGGTGTTTGAAAACAATAGATGTTTATTGTCTAATAACTTGAAAGTAAACAAAAGAATGACTTCTTTAAATATTCGATACTAACAATAGAATATGCAGATGTGCATTTTTTCATTTATTTTTTCCTATAGGATTTTATTACAATTGATGGATAATTATGTTGTTTATGTGCGGTCTTAAACTTTTGGCAGTAGATCGGAAGAACGCTCACATTTTGCGTTATGTCCTTACATACGTACAACACACACAGAGCCGACGACCAAAACAAGTAAACAAAGATTGTAACTCGGCTAGATTTCGAACCTAGCGGCCAACGATACACTAGACATGTACGCTGGCCACTAGGTAACATTAGACAATTGTCTCCAGGGGAGTAAGAGATATGGCCAATCGAATGTTTATATATAACATTTTTTTAATATTAATAAATCACATATTTCATATATTAATAATGGTTTAAAGCTAGGGTACACTGGGCCCACTACAGTGAAATTAAGCAGATAAATAATATTTTTTATGATTTTTGGTTTGTGCCTTAAAGTATATTGAGGAAACTTTTAAAAGATACGCATTTTTCTTTTTGATGTCGCTATTAGACTTAAAATATTCTTACATGTATTGAAAAAAAAAAATCATCTTGATAATATAAGATCCCTATCAATTTACAAATCTCATCTGTGATGTCAGAGTTTTAAACGAGTAAACGTTAGGGTAACGTTTTTACTTCGTATTTACATTCTACAAGGATCGCCGTTCTCTCTTAATAAAAATGTAAAGTAAAATAAAAAAGTTTCCTTAAAGTTCTTAAAATATTGTGTTCTTAAAAGTACATTGTAAATTTAAACGTCTTATATTGGAATCACTAACGAAAATTGTACGAACGGACTGACGTTCAATATTCTATTTTTCTATACAAATTTTCTTTAGTACTTGTAACTTGGACAAGCATGTTTCACATTTTTTGTAACGTCATAGTTCATGATCAATCATTTTTAATGTATGTGGTTTTATATGTTCGTGAATATTGTTTCTAAGTTCTACGACTGAACTTACTTGAAGGTTTGGTGTAATTTAAGCCTTATGACAATCGATTTAAAGCTCAAAAGTAGAGTCAATAGGGAATCTATATTCTCTTTTACTTGTTGTGACTACATAATCAGATTCATTTACGCCACACCCAATAGTTGTAACGATTACTACGGGCAATAGCACATTTATTCATTTACATTGAAGAATACCCCAGCTCACGGACCCCTCAGTTCCGTGAGCCCTGTGTCCGATGAAGCTGTAAGAGCCCCATAGGCTAACAGCATAAACATCATCAGAATCTAGGTAGCATTGAAGAATAGTAAAGGCCAACTAAAATGTTTACTAAAATGGACTAAAATAGTTCAGTTAATCGGGTCTAATCAAATTTGTTACCTATCACAGGAATAGATGTATTACTATATCACGTAGGCATTCTTTACATTGTGACATGTCGATAGATTCCCGATCGAGTGGCACGTTTGTATTGTAGTGACTGTGATAATATAATATAAATATTCTTCCAGTTTAAAATAAGCAAGGCTCTTTTTAGTAGTTTCCGAAAATAGAAGATACGAACGTAGCGTTCTGATGAAATTACCGATGTTAGTTGTATATTTTTATTAAGTAGTAGTCATAATTATTCCTAGAAATATACGAAGATAAATAGCCTAATTAATTGCCTTAGAATTAACAACGGGATAACTTCCTGAAATTGTTATATACAATTATTTTTAATGTTAAATTAATAGTCTGAAAAATCAAAAAAAAAAAAAATATTAACACTTATTTTCTACACTTATCATATCTAAAATCGTTTTTTTAACACGGCACCGCTAAAGCTCCATTACGCTGGTATTCTGAGATAGTGTAGTCCTTCCACGAATCGACCTATTTATACTGTCCCTTGTTCATAATTGAGATGTGACTCTATGATATAAATTACTACTACTAACTAATCTCTAAAGGTTTGGTTATTATCAACAGTAATAGAGCCATGCTACATTTTGAGCATAAATGGACCGGATAAGGATGTAGGTGTTTATAGGCCGCAGTCATTAATGACCATCATAAGAACTGTGTAAAAATCTGACCGTTCTTAGTTACATCAAAAGTTCTTTGCGTCGCCGGCTTGCGTATGTGCGAAAGATTTGAAGAACGAGTTCAGTTAAGTTTGATATAATGCTCTACGTACTCAAAGATTGTTTAGTTAATAAAAGAAAAGCGAGGCCGTAAACTAAGAATTTATATAAAATGAAAAAAGTACAGATGTATTACAATTTTTTTTTTGGGCGGAAATACAACAAACATTTGCATCAACTCAAAGCATATTGATAACAAATTTTTCAACTGTATTATGAATGTTTCTAACTAAAATAAAAAAAAGAAAAGATCGACAACAAAGGTATATATCGCTGTTCTGACAAGATTAATGTTCTTGGCTGCCTACAGAGTCCGTAGTTGATTGATTATATTATATTTATTTGCGGCGTTCAAAGGCTGCTAATTGGCTATTTTGATGTCAGAACAGCTTTGAGCATTTAAATTTGTCACGCATAGTGCTGATGTATTTGTTGAAGTAAAGTTGCTGTCACTAATTTATACTATTGAAGATAGATTGCTTTTTACATATGCAAGCATTTGCATAAATACTTATAAGGAAGAAATGTATGTAAATCGACTATATTTGATACTGCGTCTGTACTATCCTTCGATTTTACATGCACTTCATTTAAATACCGTACAACATTTAACTGTAAGTTATTTCGATTCCTACTTAATATAATTTAATTTAATAATACTTTGACAATTAAAATCAATTTTTTAATTATGTTATTATAAATTATGATTTATTCCATTTATTGTTAATTGTTAAGTTATTATGACTTCCTTAATATATAATAATTCAGTCACAGTAATTATATTCTTTTGAAATTTATTTTAAAGACTGTTTGGTACAATATAAAGTAAATTATAACAAAACTAGATTTAATGTTGATGTAATTAAATGAACAGGCGTCTTGTTATCCAATAATTAGAAGAACAATTAAATGAACTTATCAAATGTTTTTGTTTAAGCAATAATCTATTTTGTATTAGTTTTCCTAAAATGAAATATATAAATATTACATTGGAATTGGGAAGAGAACGACGTGAAGAGCGCCTCTGTGTTAGCGCAATTGCTTTAGGCGTTATGATATTTTACTTAGTAACAACTAAAAGATATCGCCGTAATTAAAAATATTACAAAACATCATCGTCATAATTATTAATAAGAAAATTAATCATTAAATGGTATAGGCATCTAGTAAGAGAAAATTTTAAAATCTGGAGCTTTCAAAAAGCTTTTCATTTAACCATTAAAAACTTAATTATTAGACTTTGATGAGTATCTTTTAAGCGAATATGACTTCGTACGTTATTTACTGAGCGAGATCAAAAGCAAGATATACTTGTTCACCTATATTTATAATCTTGTGGATATAATTTATTTGATGTAAAAACACAAGGAAACCGCACGATATAAAGTATAGAGTTTTGTGAACTGGTTTCATATTTCCAGAGTTATTGACCTCGAAATGACTCAACACTTGTTAACTCTACCTTCATAATTCTTATGTATATGTGAGTAATCTTTATCTTTGATAAATACCCACTTTTGATAGCTTCTCATAATTTTATGCTATTTCGAACATATTCAACGGTTCTTTTTGGTTCCCGAATATCAATTTAAATGCAAAGTGAGCTGAGAGAAATATAAATTGTGTTATTTTTTTTTCAATCAAGGTTTACAGACGTCTTTTTTCGTCCTTGAGCAATAATCAATATAGTAGGTTCGTTGTGTTGTGATGTGGCCCAAGGATTGAAATGTAGAAAAAGAAATTGGGTCTCCAGATCTCGTCACCCTTCGCTCGGTAACAAATAGTTATGCTTTTATTTTACTGCAATTTTATATGAGGTTGACTAGATTAGTTGTTAACTGGGAATATATATATATATATATATATATATATATATATATATATATTAATTAATTAATTAAGTTGAAGCTACTTAGATATTTAAACATGTAAAGCAAACTAATATAGTATCATAAACCGTTGTTAAAACAATTATAAATTAATCATTACAGTTTATATCTTGTTAAAAAATTATACAAGAAAGGAGGTAGTAGTAAAAATGATATTGAATGCATCCAACATTGTATAAAAAAGATAAAACTTGTGGAGTAATATAAAAGAAACATAAATTCATGTTTCTATTATATTACACATAATAGAACACAGTATATTAATGACAAGAGACGTGTAACATGCCATATGAACAAATTATTAAACAGACGACAACATTGAAACATTGTGTTTTAATGCTCTTTAAAAAAGTACTGTACTGTATTTTTATAGTTAAAAAATATATATGGCAATAAAAACAAAAGTACTGTTACAAAAATGCCTAATATTTATTACCTTACCCCAAAGAGGTCCGCCAACCAAGGTCAAGTTGAAGGCGAACGAACCCAGTATAACCAGAGGGTCCCAATTTATATATATTTTTTTATTCATTTTGTTTGATATCCGATATCAAGCTTAACCCCGTTGTGTCCGATGTCATAGATTAGTCAATGTAATGTAATGTAACGAGGTAATGCGTTTATGAGTATATTTTCCATAAACTGTTTGAACTGAACTGAAAACCTCAGTGTTTATAATAATGTAACATATAAATGTACCTACACGAGAAAGGACTCGTACTGGACGAATTAAATAACTTTTAGATAGTGCGTCTAGAAACTGAAATGGAATTGGTTTATAATTTAGCAACTTTAAAGTTGTTTATCACAAGTTGAAGCTGTACGTATCTATAATTATTTTTCTAAACACGTATACGAGCTCAGATTGGAATCGGTCTTTATTCACAAAGGTTTATGAGTAACGTCAGATACTACTTTTAATGCTGTTGGGAAGCTTTTATACTAACCTTCATAAAGGTTAAGTTGTCATATACTTAATTTTATGTTTATGGTCCAGTATAGCGTTATGGGGGTTCTAAGAGCATCTTAAATTTCCAATAATTATCTTTTGGTTGGTTGGTATGGGATAATGTGCCAATGTGTAAAAGAAGTAAAAATTTAGTGCAGCTCTACCCAGCTTTGTAGTCTGAATTATTTATTAATCTTAAAGGGGATATCTTTAATCTAAATACAATGAATCAACAAAAATAATACATTATAATAACAACTTGACAATATCTTTAATTTATAATACACATTTAAAAATATAAGGATTTTAATCGTCCCTATTGTTAAAGATCTTTTAGCACCTTTCAGTGAATTTTTTAAGTTATGTGCAAATATAATATTGAATCCTAAAATAACATAACAAAGAGCGAATAAGGAATATTACAGTAGCGTAGGCGACTAATATTATGATAATGGCACTTATTTTTTTCCATTCGCTTCTGCAACCAGACAAGTGTAGGTTGGTGATTTTTGTCGGTTCTTATAATTGTGTTTGAATTGAAATAGCCTTTGTAAATACGAGCCCCGCGACGAGACGAGATTAATTAGCATCAATGTCCGAGTTTAATCATAACGTGCCAAGAAATAATTAAATGATTTTTTTTTTCACTATTTACACGGCCATGTCACTGCTATTTTTGCGATATAGATATAGATTCGAGCTTCGGCATGTATAGGTTGGCTCGACTGGGTAAGGACCAGGCCCTCACAGAGTAACTGTGTTTCGTATGATGACTAAACAGTATCTTATCAAGTAGCTGTAGTAGATCTGGATACAACTACAATAATCAAGGTATTCTATATCACTCCTCAGTGATGACAGCGCATGTTAAATATTTGTTGGAATCGGTAGTCAAATCTCGACGATCCTCTATATAATATATAACCTGTACCGCGGCCTAGAATTACATTACTGTCAGCGAACCTTGTGGAATCAGCCCTTCGACGGTAACTGTGCAAAAATATTATTTTATTTTAATGAATTAAAAGTAGTCAAATGAGCCCACAATTCTTCACTGTAAGTGATGATCGATTAAAATTCTGGATGAAGGTCTCACATAATCGATGATGACCTTCGCAGTCTTGAGAGTTTGATTCTCTCAACCACCATGCGAAACACATCAACGGTGTGTAACTATTCTTCTGTGGAAGCCTATCTTTCTCCGGTCGACACGAAGCATAATAATGTATGTATACACCTTGGGTGGACTGGTAGGGAATGCCTTCGGTGTATTAAGTCCGCCCTTCGTGAACCTTAAATTTTGTAAGGTTAATAATAAAATAATGTAGTACTTACATGCTTATGCCTAGTATAAATTCAAAGATTAGGTTATGTTATTACATTTTTATAATTGGCATTTAAAATGTTATTTATATCTTAATAAGGAGTTAAATTTAAATAAATTTTAAACGCATTTCAGTAAGAGCAAATGCATCGACTTTCGTGCAGCGTAGTGATTGGAGAGGTAACGCGGGTCCCGTGTTCGATTTCCAGTCGAGGAATGATATTATTGCAATTGAATAGCAAATTGTTCCTTTTTTTGGTATGGATGTACTGTTTGTATTGTGTCCCGTGGGCATTCGAAATTCCCACCGATCTTATCTTGGAGGATTTCATTATGTGAAAGAGGAAATATACTCGAAACAACATTTTATCTTTTATCGACAGACTGAAGGATAGATAAGATTCTGTCTATATTATTGATTAGAGTCGCGGCTTAGACGGCTGGTATAATAACTGTCTATGATAATCAATATTCGGAACTTGAATTCAACAATTAATGGGGAGCAGTAAAGTCATGACACCGTGTTCTCCATTACTGTCTGGCATTAGTGCAACCAAATCATTCAAAAAGATCCGTAGTATTTATGCTTTCTTCGAAAAAAGTATTTAACATATACGGCAAACTTGAAAAGCTTTCTTATATTTATACTGCTGGTACGCAGTAAATATAATTAATTTAACGGACTCATGGTCAGAGGGTTATAATATGTGTAATTTTATTGATTTTTTTAAATATTTTTTTACATGTTATATACAAATTTGTATAGTATGATGATACTAGTGTATCTTAATGCACTTTAATGATACATCTGTCTTACCCCATATTTCCATTATCATTACGCCGAAGAATAAGATTACGGAGTATTAATAAACTGGATAGTTTCAAATTGTTACTAAAAGAAAATCTAGGCAATATAAAGACAATACAATTTATTATCTATTATTTAAATGATACGTGAGGAACAAATTATCTTAATTTTATTATATACATTCGTGGTTTTGAATTTTTTATTTATATAAACTCATACATGTTTAGTTTATCAATTAATTTTAACATTAATCGCATATTCATTTTCGTTTTTATTAGAAAATCAAAAACCTTTATCCTAATTTTAAATATTATTATTGTTAATAAAATATCTGAATTAAGGCGTGGTGATCACACCCGGAAATTTTGTTCCAAGACGCTATTGATTATCCGCACGGTGAATCCAAGTCGTCAATAAATTCTTTTCTCAGTCATAATTCGATTTGAGTGGCGTTTTCGAATCAACTTGTCTTGAGGCAACTGTATTTTTTTCTTTATACTATATAGCGAATAAGAACACGCAATAAAATCATACAACAAACGTGAATTTAAATGCATATTTAACAATTGGTTTTGTAGAAATATTTCTCTAAAATACACTTTTATATGTTAGATACATTAGTTCTTATTTTACGCATTTCAAGTTGTTTTTATATAAATGTTCATATTGTTTTCATTAATTTTATTTAGAACATATCAGTAGATTGTGTATAAATTGTAGATTTGTCTTTATTGAACCATCCTATAATTTCAAATTGAGATTAAATAAATTATTCGTCAAAAGAGTAGAATTTAATTAAATAGATATGTTCTTCTATGGAATAAAGAATAAGAAACGAGTGTATAGTTCATCTGCTGGTCAGTCATCATTAAAGTCATCTATATCTGCTCAAGATAATGTAGGACACCTGACGATTAACATACAAGAGAGTATACAATACAATTTCACTACTAATTATAACACAGCAGTGAATAGGAATATTTCATAGTGAAATTCTGTGAGTGCATGAAACTTTCCTGGTTGGCTTAATAAAATAAAAAAATGTTGGCGCATAAGGCTATAAATAATGTATGTGGCTATAAAATTTAGAAGTATTTTTTTTTTTGTCTGTTTTCGAATTTGGATTTTGATTATTATAATATAAAACATTAGTGAATGTGAAAGAATGAGAGTGTATTCGCATCCGTCGCAGCCTCGAAACAGTTAAACAGCAGGAATGCGTCGTGAAAGCATTCCTGCTGGTCATCGTAGACCTACTTATACTTCTTTGCGTTTTGATTTTGTTAAATTAAATGAAATTGTCCCAATTTACATCCTTATGACCAAATTTTCAATTAGTGATTCCCCATCTGAATTAATTTTTCTTCCTTCGACTTCCTTGTTTGGGACGCATGTGTATTTCATTATTTCAGTAAGGTCGAACTACCTCCTTCATGATAATTGAAGCGGCACATTTTCGCTACCCGGTTCGGACGAAACCAGTCTCTGTAAGCAGTTGGCCGCGATTGGATTTCAACGTAGGTAGGTTCAAGTCTCCTTTTGCGAGGATGCGGTCCAAGATGAGGTTGTTGAGCGGAATGGGAAAGGTCAGATATTTTTGGAGTGGTAGTTGCTCTGATCCAGGCATGTCTTCTCGCAGGCCTGCTAGTAAGGGTGTTGTCCTTCTAAGACGGAGGTCTAACGTTTACTACGTTATTTACGTACCATAAGCAGGACAATTACTCGAAGTGGCGATAGTATCACGAGGATGCTGAGAGTAATAGGCATACTCCTTGTATTGCGAACGAATTTTTACTGATTATTTGCCGATGGAAAGCACCAGATTTCATTGTTAAATTAAAAAATTGTTGTGGTGAGCGATAAAGAGACCAGAAATGAAGCTGTATGTTCGTATATCGAACTATCTGCAGCTACACCAACAACTCTGTTGAAGACATGAAATATGAGGGCGACCATGCTTAAGAGAGTGGATCAATTAAAATACTCTTCTTCCTGATACGCTGGTGGAAGATAGTGAAATTAGGTAGTCGATCCTTATTATTAATTATTGACCATTTCTTCAACTCCATATCCTACAAGATTAAGGAGCGTAAAATGAACTCACACCTCATGCCATACTTATAATGTAATAACCTCCTCAGTGCTGTAGTCAAATAGAAGTGTATATAATATATAGAATAAATGTAAAAAAAAATAACCATGAGGTCATCCAGATTAACGGTTTCCATCCATCTGTTGTGAATATTTCTCGAATTCGAACAAATACGATTACGATTCTAATTAAAATAGCGATGTATTGGATTAATTACCCTACGGGAGTCTACAAGGGAATAGTTAAGAGGCATTTGCTGAGCTGGTATGCTCTACCATCAACGTCTACATTACCATTTAAGACGAGATGCAATTGAAGACAAGATTTTTTATGATTTGTATTCAAAAAAATATATCACACAATGTAATTTGTAACTTTTACAAAATAAAAATAAAACACATTTAAAGAGCACTTAAACTAGTGAAATAAATATATGCTTACAGCAGGTTCAACGTGATTATCATCCCGCTTCAATCGTGGTTTGGTGAGGAGTGTTCTACAATGTAGTCACAAAGCTTAATGTTTGTGAAAAAGTTGTAAAGTGTTCAGCCAATGTTTCTGAAGAGTCTTGAATAGTGTAGTCCGAACACTGGTCCTCCAGTCTAGATCTGAACCCGTTAGACTACAAATGTGGGTCAGAACTAGAGAAAATGGGCGATACAAGTGGACGCGCTGCCACAATGCCAAAGTTGGATGCGCGTATGTGGATCGCAGGGGTCGCGAGTGGCGGTGCGAGAGATCGTTTTCTCCACCCTCCGTAGCCGGTTGGCTCGTAAGTTGAGTGATGGAGAGAGAAAAACTATGGTATTACAATGCCGTCGACTCTCCGTTACTCAAGGGGCCGCACTACCAAATCGACGACGACATCTCCGACATAACCCTTCCTTGCATGGCGGGTATGCATAATGCCATTACATTACTTGAACATAAGAAATCATAAAAAAGAAGAGTTTAAGAGGCAGTAGGTAAATTGCGTATAGAGATAGTACGAATATACATAAATTTGCGATTGGAGACATTAAACGTATGTATTAAAAACAAGCACGGCCACACTCAATATATTTTTTAATTAATCTTTCACTTTCATAAAGAAGTGCACATAAGTTTTATTATTATTCGTTAGTTTAATTATTAAAAAAATGCTTTTAATGTGTTACAGAATTTGTGGCCATACTAGGTATGAATGTATACTAACAAATCAACAAATAAAAATTCTTAAAAGCATTGTATTTGCAAAACAAAAGCAGTATATTGGGTACATTTAAAACGTCAATCAAGTCATGAGCATAATAACTGAATGATATTAAAATCAGTACCCCAGCACTGACTGAATGATTTGCAGAATACAATACGATATGAAAATTCTTTGGATATATGAAGCCTATTGGAACGTAATCGTTTATTCTTCTTATTGGAATTGTATTTTAATGTTCGTAAGTGTTATTACTGAAGCTTTAACTTTAACTTTTATGCGAGATGCGACAAGAGAACACACAACTCATTGTACAAGAATGAACAAGTAGATGCGTTGTCATTGCTGAGGACTAAGGTGGAATGTCACTTCCAGTTATTGCGATTAAAGCATTGTTAATTAGTAGATCATGCAATCTATTAATAGTTTTATATATATATGTATGTATATATATATATATATATATATATATATATATGTATATAAATATATATACATCATCATACATCTGCTATTTCACAATGGTATTCAATGAGGGCGTGGTCCTTCGTTAGTTAATCCAAACTGCTCGTGCTGCGTCTAGAAACAAACTGGAGCGTGGCTATAATTTAGACTTCGTACTATACAAATATAATTGTGGAATGTGTGGATTTTAATGACTTTAAGGTCAAAATCGTGCTGATAAATGAATAAGCTAAAGCGCCATATTCTTGGCAGGTATATCGATCTGTAACATAATGTACATTAACACTTTTTCCTTTAACTATATATTTTCTGTCAAGTGACAACAAGGGAAATGATAGATATAGAGTGAACCATCATCATATAATAATTATCATTAAGTTAAGAAAATATATTATAATAAATAACAATAAGTAGTTTTTTTTAATTCATTTTATATCTGATCTGAACGGCTATTCCGTTTAATCGGTTATTAATATTTATATTATTACTTTATAGCAATTGTATTAATGCAAAGGGTTAAAACGAATAATTTAGTTGTTTGTGTATTGAGGTTTTGAATTTTGAAATGATATACGCCCGTAGAATTTAAAGCGAACCCGCGCCCTTCCATTGTTTCGGGATGATAAATTAGCGCAGCTTACCTGTCGTGCTAGGATTAGAGACCCTGGCAGACTCTATCATCACCCTCGCTTGCCGCCATATCATTTGTATCCTTTATTTGCGTTTGATTATTTGATTAATAATACTCTTAACAACACAATGCTTATTGCCGTTGTAATAACAAGATATATATTATTTTTGTATTTGAAACACCGCCGGCAAGCTTTTTTATTCCAATAACTGTTAGTATACATATGACAATTAACTCTGTTACACATTTAAAAGCTATCTTTTTTAACAAAAAAGGTAATTTCCGCTCATCTAGTTCACTCCTGAACATAGCCCTCCCCCATAGACGTCTACAGAAAGATCCTGGGACACTTGTAAAATCGCATATATATTTGCTAAAATAGCTGTAGTTTTCCAGTTAATACAGATAGAAGCGTCGCTGGAGTATCGTGCGCCATTTCTTCTCCAGCGCCGACGCATTTCGAAGTGGTGATATAGATAGCAAATAATAAAAGTAGTGATATTAATGTAGACAATTCTTAGTCAGAAGCAACTGTCCGAGCCGAGGCTCGGCCCTCTCAGGCACCCTCGAGTCAGACGCTCTCGCAGAACAGGGTATCCAAGATAAAGCTCCCTTCGGGAGCCCTTGTGCTAGTTACCCACTAATAGAGGTATCGACTGAGCGCCATAAGCTCTCGGTCACCTCTAAAACCAGTGAAACTGTAAAACCCTCGAGCAAACAGCGGCCTTCAGCCCTAAAAGAAAGCTCTAGTTTGTAGAAAATATATAGCCCCGAAACATATAGGTACATTTCGTTGCCTGTCGAGTAAATGAGAGATCGCGTTTAGGTTCAATCAATCAATCAAAAATTTTAGATTAATATAGGAATTGATGTTGTTCAAGCGTTTGAAAGTGTTAAAGCTCATACAATAAAGCTAAGAAAGTTAATTAGTTATATTTCAAACGAAAGCAAATTAATATATGTTTTACATGTTATTCTATAATATGCTTACAAATGGGAGGTACTTAATGGTAGCTTTGTTTATCTGTTGATAAAAGTTCCATATCTTATATTTATTTATATTGTTATAGCTAAAACACATACTTTTTATTTGAATAAATATATTTTAATAGAATTAAAAAAAAAATTAAGAACGTATAAATTTTCGAAATAAACTTGAACAGTGTTATTAATTGTAACACAAAAATATCTCTTATTAAAATAGACTTTTCGAATTAACGAACATAAAATGCAATGTAATGTATTGAATGATCTAAAAATGTATAATATTCTTTGATAGAGAACTTGTAACATTTTAAATTTTATTTGTATTATATATTTAACTGATTGGCGTCTATGGTGGATAGTGATGGAGTGTAAAGAAGTACTGAATCGTTATTCTGATTTAATGTTGAGATATGCTGTGTTATCGATCAAGTACTTGACGTGTTACTGAGGCTTATTGTAACGAAACAGGTTTCGTCGGTATCACTTTAGATGGTACGATGGATAAATTTCACAGGAATAAGGCGCTTTATTGATACCTAAAAAAACGTAAATAAAGTACCTTTAATATATTTTCATTTAAAATTGAGATGTTCAAAGTGTTTAGAAAATATTGGAACAATACTGCAACGTTAATCGGTCGACTTTACCGCAGAAGGACTACGCTCTACCCGTGGTATAGTGGGATAAAGCTTTGGTGGATCCCAGGATTCATTTATAGATAAAATTACATCTCAGTCCTTAGGGATGACAATACACGTGCATCTTAATCTTCGTTCAAAATAAATGTAGTTGTCATAAGTCGCAGTTATCGCGTACAATCTGGAGAACTGTATGCTTGTTTGATAGGCATAATATTATAGAAAAAACCTGTTCTATAAATAAAACTACGAAAATTATTTTGTCTTTAACGATACTTACTTTACTTTACTTTCTTCGGCCCTACAACCCTTTATGGGTCTTCAACAGTGGTTTGCCATTTATTCCGATCCTTGGCTTTCCTTCTCCAGGCGGTAAACTTTCCCATGATCTTGCTCAATGCTGTCGCACCATCTCATCCTCGGCCTCCCCCTTGATCTATTTTGTTGCGGCTTCCACTTACTCATTGTTTGTAATAATAATCTGTATAATATAGTATGATATCTGTATTATATATCTTTTTATCTTCAATTTTTTTACAGAAACTTTTTATTACCAATTGCCACTAATATGGGACAACAGTAATAATCAATGGCATATGATAATAATTATTAAGCTACCAGGTTTGTGTTAGTACTGTCATGTTTTAGTAGATGGCGCTGTTATTAAACGTACACGCACCCGTGCGTGATTAGCGCATTAATCATTACCATACAAATTGTAGTTACCTAGATACAATATGTTGAGTGATAACTTGAGAATTAAATATAGCCGTTATTACGCTGGGAATAATAATAGTTTAGTAATCCAATATTATGGAATATTCCTTATATCTAATATAAGAACGGCCTTCTTGTAAATGCCCCTAAGTGAGTTGTCATCTCATAGCCTATGTTCTATGACAACAAATCGCTTCTATGTCGTATACCATCGTAATCGATTACAAACAAGGGGACATTATTAATTACCTATCTTTTTTTTTGTGTTTATTTGTGATGCTCTTGGTCCAGAGACGTTTGCAGCTTTATCTAAGGAGACTCACGAGCGGGAGGACCGCTGAGTAGTGTCTTAATAATTGGAGATGTGCTTATTATTCCATAATTAAATATGTTTACTATATATAAGATAAGAAAACAATACTTTGGTCTTTTAAAGACTGTGGGGGAATATAAATATTGTCATTCCCAAAAGGAATTGAAATGGGAATGTAAACATTTGATCAGTATTAACGATGCATTAAAAATGGAAGCCTTACATTGAAGATTTGCACAATATTAAAAACTTTCAAACAAAGGAAAGCCGCAATGTACACCGTTACAAGCTAAGGCAATTTTTTTATGTAACCGCTCGGCGCCGCGGCGACTGGTAAGACACGCATGCGTACAAAGTTTCACCCTATTGGTCTAGGATGACGTCATCGGGGTGAACCCGTAAATCGGAGTGTCAGTAACAGTCACCCCGCAGAGGTCGAGGGAATATCTCGCGACTCTAGTGCTAACCAAAACAATAACAAGCAACGTCTGTAGAACTGTTTCATTTTGGTATTAGATCATCGATATAGTAATAATTATTTACTACAAGTGCTAACACTTTGTGCTCAGCAGCCTGTGGGATGAAAAGGGACAGGAGAGACGCGTCAGCCCTGTTTTAAGGTACCTTTACGTCTGTTGTTTACCGTTTAGCTCATGGCCTTAGTATATTTTGTTTGAAGGTAGCGTTTCACTAAACCAATAGATATAGAATTCTAGATTAGGAGTGATTAAATACGTATCGCAACAAATGTGTTAAGTGAATGCCACTATAAATTTACGTGTAATAATTTCATGAAGGACAAGTTTTAATTGAAAAGAAAAAAAAACAAATTCGATATTTTTAATACTCTGTTATAATTTCATAACTAAATTAACCTAACTACTAAGACGACGTAAGTAGAGTTTAATTGAAGGTTATTACTTCTGAATAGATGTGATAGTGTGAGAAGGCATTATAAAAAGCGTTATGAGTCATTCGTACATATACGTTTACATGTTTTTATTGCTCTGAGTCTGATTATAAGAATTCGGATTCCTCCTGGATCGTTTGGACAAATTTCTTATTTGATTTATCTTCTAGTTATTACCAGATGACGTCAGTTGAATACGATATAATTATTATAGTGTTTCTGCACTCCGATTCTCTACTTCCCTACTTCGAAGTCCAATACGATTTGAGGATGATTCTAATAAAGATTCTAGAAAACTCGACAGAACCGAAAACCATCAATTTGTGATGTAATTATATAGTATATTTGTGAGTTTGATTAATAGGTTAGTCTAGTTTTTGCATAATAAATCTTAATCTAAAAGTTTTAAGCAAATAATAGAAAGTTTTTAAAACATACTAACATTAAGCTACACGTTGCGTATTAACAAAGTTGTGAAGTGCTTTGCTTGCGTTGTACTATCACTGGATTCATCTATTTCTTAAAAACATCAATATGTTGATGTTATCCTGTTCGATTTCGATAACGGCGATGGCTGTCGAAACGTTTACGCGAATACATGGGCACTCACTCGTCGTCCCCTTTTCTATTCCGATGTAATGCACGTGCAATAAGATCATAGAAATATTAAGATGCAATGTCAAGGACACGGGACATACATACAACATAACGAGAGCTGAAACCAACAATTCGTGATACACAAATATTCTTCAATCGTACCCAAGGACCGCAACAAAGTGTACAGGCCTTAGGAACTACACCACGCGGCCGTCAATATCAATATAACATATAAGATTAAATATGTATGTGATATGTTCAACGCGTCTAAAATTATAATTTAAAAGTTTTTATAAAACCAATTTAGTTTAGAAGTAATCGAAACACATCCTAATTTTGTGTCATTTACCGATTTGAATAGTTTTTGCAAATCTTACATAAACCTGATCAAAGATTTGGAATGTTTGAAAGTATGTTGATGTATTGTTTTTTAAATGAGGCGATATATTTCTAATCACATATCTTACAAAAAATCTTTCTTTCTGTATCATATAATGACTTTTTATAGTGATAAAATATACACATAAATATATCTTTCAAATTAGGTAGGAATTTTTTATTTTACATATTCTTCGAGCAAGGTAAAACGTAATTATATCGCCTTTAATGTTTTATTGAATTTGCAAAACTATTGTGGCATATAAAGAATAAAATAAAGCCAATTACTGGAATGAACGGGCACATGTGCGCTCCTGAATTCCAATAATTGCGTCTAATCACCGAGAAGAAGCTCGCCAAGCCAATAGAATACGTAAAGCTCTTACTGTAAGTTCATTGAAATATACATCACTATTACCATGAAAGCTTTATTTACTAATTAAATTGTGTACAACAATGGTGTTTAAGAGCCACAGATATATGTACGTACATTTGGTCTACAAATAAAAACGAAAGATATTATTTTTTTTGATTATCAAGTCCTCCACTCTGACAGACCGCCATTCATAGTGCACTTTTAGTGGCCTTAAATAAAATAATAATAATAACTGCCGTTTTTCCCGTAAGCGGAGCGGTTGGCGGATAGGCTTGCCCGATCCTCTGAACCAGGATTTGATTTTAGGATTCCATTGGAGCAAGCCACTCCATGTAGCATGCTTACTGTGGTAGTGGCATTGTGTGATCGGTTGGCGTCTGATTCAGGTACGTACTGAAGTGAGTTATCAACATAAACCTAACCTAAACCTAACCTAAGCCTAATCCGCCCAACCTAAACCTAAGCTAAGCGATTTGCAGGTTATCGCCGTGTGTGGCACAGGTCAGCGGATTGGGACGGAATGTGGTATTTTTTTGGATCCTACCCATGGGGGTGGATTTGCTTCTCACAGGATGATCCCAACGCTGTTGCCGATTCGGTCTGTGATGTGGTACTTCAGGGGATGGAACTCTTTATTCCATCCTATACAATAGTCCCAATCGGGGCCTGCCAGATCCCAGCCTTGGTTTGGTTGCTCCTGTAAAATGGCGTCGCGCTATAAGCAGGAGTGTTACGGGGTCTGAGCAGATGCATCGACTTCACGGGATGCAAAATCCGTCTTGTTGAAAAAAAGTACAACTCTGCCTCGGACCTTCAAAAGAGTTATTGCAGAAGCAAAGTCGGAATCCTTGGCGTTGACACATCGAGTGACGTTCAGTTCCGCGGTCACTTGGAGGGTAAGGCCAAACTGGCCTCAAAAAAACTTTCAAAAAAAAAATTTCATCCACATCATCTCGATGGTTGGCAATCCACCACTGTGCGCTTCACGCGAAATTTCTTGCCACGCACAACTACTCTATGGAATCAGCTGTTAACAGCGTTGTTTCCGAACCAATCCGACTAAGGGACTTTCAAGAAAAGAGTCTACATCTTCCTTAAAGGCCGGCAACGCATTTGCGAATCCTCTGGTGTTGCGGATTTTCATAGGCGGCGGTAATCACTTACCATCAGGTGGGCTGCATGCTCGTTTGCCACCTATACTATAAAAAAAACCTAAACTAAACCTAATCTTATCTCAACCTAAACTTAAACTAAACCTTATCTAAACCCAACCTAAACCTAACCTTAACAATAAAGGTCAAACAAATTATATACATAATTATTTATAGGAATGGACCCGGGAATTGATCCGATTGATATTGATGCCTTACTGGTTGATTTCATGACATCAAGTGCTCTGGATATATACATTGTACTCAATTGCATCCCCTAGTTTGAATTCCACAAATATTGTTTGTCATCAAACCCAGGTTCTCCGTCTATCGCGCTATGTGATCGTCAACAATATAGACGTATTCATATAGTAGCTTTAGTAATCGCGCAAAAGAATTTAATCCCTTGATTGTATATTGGCTCGTTCGATCAAAGTGAATACGTCCCATCTACATCGACGATAATCGGCCTTAAATCGATTGGCACTTTGCAGTAAGCGACAACGTTAAAGTTCTGCTATAAACTTTTTTGTGCATTTTACCTCATTTCCCTGGGATTTCTCTTCATGAATATAATACCTCAGATAAGAATTTAAAGCAGGGCTCTACCCACAAGACGGAAGCTCTAATCACTACGCCGTACTGCCGTCAGTTACATACAAAAAGTCAGTCAATCAAGCTTTTTCACTTGTCAAAAATATGAAATAAAAAGCTTTTATTTTTCAGAATTTAAAAAACTAAAACTGTATGCCATATAATCATTTGACTCTTTTGCTAAGAAAGAATTCTATATTAAATGATTAAATGCTAGTATGTGTAAGCTTGACTAAATTTGTCAAGCTGCTCAAGCAATTGTAGATAGAACAATTGTTTGTCTTTGCCGCCAAGCGCATTACCACTCCACAGAATTCAAAAAATGTAACCTCGAGGCTATCGTAGTGCGAACCTAGCACAGATGGTTAATATATGTTCTATGAACCTACGAATTTATGGAGATGGGCATTTATGCCTTCATTCATTTTTGTTTTCTGATGATAGAGTGATCCATCTCCCTGATGGCCCCGTACGCAACTCTAACGTCGAAAAAAAGAATTTTTAGTGAAAGTGTAGTAAAGTATTCCGCATGTCGATTTTCTCAGGTTGTTAATGTTTAGTTCCTAATGGGTTACTTTGCGTAAGACAGGGAATCCGTCATATGCCGGAATCTTCTTAGGAGTTAGGGCGTCCTCTTTACGGGAAGTCCAAGCGAGCGTTATCACTGTTCCCTGTCGCTTGATTTCTAGCAGCTGCTCTCATATCTCTGGAGCCAGATAATAAGGGGCGCAGGGTGTCAAACGCTCTGGTCTAAATCCACCCTTAAAATCGCTCATAGAATGACTCGACGATGTTTAGTGTGTTATTCATTTCGTGGGTACACAGATATATGTACATTTGACACTGCTGTCCGTTGTTTACCTAATAAGCTACGAGTAGTTAGAGATTAGTTAAATATTCCTTACGCTATCTGTCAAATTACTGTATATATAAAAAAGTTTTTCTGACATTACATATACACTCTGCCTATGACAGTCATGAAGTGAGATGGGTTAACGGAAGCAACAGTCTTAAAACGAAATAATTTGAATAAACAAGAAAAAAAATTCAACATTTTTTTAAATCGATAATGATCCGTTTAATCTCCAACTCGATATATAAAAAGGTAGAAACACAGGTGAAGAACCTTAAATAACATACTTGTCAATTGTAATGAAATTCGACTTTTTCATCGTTACAATTAATTATCGCAACAGTGGAATCGAAATAATCAATATTAATTAACTTGGCCTTTCCCCTTTTAAGAGATACACGAGAAATCACTTCCCCTGTTTGCTCATCGTCGATGTTGACAATAAATAGCCATTATTAAGTCTCTATATTAATAGTGTGAATAAAATGACCGTTATATTTAACACTTTATTTGTTTAATGGTCGAAGGTATCCATTGAAATAATTTATAAGAAAGATTTATTGTATTTACGTCAATACTATAAATTAGGTATACCTAATACATTTAATGAAACGGTACAGATTAAGCTTTTCAGATTTGTTTGTTCTGGACGATATATATATATATATATATATATATATATATATATATATATATATATATATATATATATATATATATATACAATACTAAAGTGCACATTTGGCATTGCTTCATATGAGTTCATCCAAATCTTTTTACGAAATAACCACTCACATAGTTTGTAACAGGCATAAAATATTTTCTGGTATGTGTGTCATCATTGCTTGGCAGATCTCTTTTTTGTAGCATATTCCATGGATTCTGAAAGGTATTTAAGTCTGCACATCAACGACCTACACGTTGATGTTAAATTCGGCAAGCGTGTGTGTTAAGACTCGGCTATAATCGTTAGAAAAAGTATCCCATTCTTATTTGTAGTTTCTGTGCAATACGTGGACAATCATACATACACGAAACTTTGTACATTTGTTTAGATGACCAAATAGACATATATGAATATTACTTTAATATTATTATCCTATTAATATAATTAATATTATAATATATAATCGTAATCTTCATATAGTATCATGGTGTTATAAATTAACATAGTATCTAGATTCTTCCGTAATGGTATATAAACAATACATATTTATGCAACATTGTTAAGTTATTCTCACTATAGAATTCATGGCAATTGTCATATCAATGTCTATAGTATTAAATTTTAATTAAATATTATATACTTCAAAGTAGTAGGTAAATAAAATATTGAGCCAGTCAGTTTTTTCACTAGCCTTTCACTAACTTAATTGCTAATAATTTTAATTCACGAAACTAACTAACGAACGAAAATAGTATATCATGCTGTTTACCAAATTTTTGTTCTCAAATGGGGTGGCCATTATGCGAATTGATTATTTATTTATAACGGGACAGTCAAGTAAAACGCTTTCTGGTAAAATGTATTCATATAACGGTACGAGAGAGTTCCTCTTCTATAATTTGTTGTTAAATAGGCAGCGACCATTTAAATTTTTTTGAAATACTGATTTTTGTTTTCTCCTAACATATTAATTAAGTGTATTCAAATTATGCATTATAAATATATTGTAGCGTAATGTGCTGACGATAATTATAAGTTTTATGAAAAAAAAAAACGAAAAATTGTGCTATTAATCAATGGGGTTAGTTAAATTCGCATTTTAATTGATGAGTAAAATAATAGACCGTTGTAGGAAAAAATCAGTTAAAAATATATTATTCATGTGTATTATCGATGAAACTAAATAGCCACGGTAACTCAGTATCCAAGCACACATGATTTCACTATACACGAGCGAGCCGAGTTCAAACCTTGTCGGTACCATTGAAATTGTTGGTTGCAATATAATGTATAATTTATCACGCGTTCGCCGGTGAATCATTGTGTGAAAATCTGTATGTCTAAGAAATAAAAACAAAAAACATTTTTGTTCAGAAGGCTAGAAGTCCACCACACAGTGGAGCAACGTGGCGGACTGTACCTTCTCAAGAGGTGTATGCCCTACAGAATCTTCTTCGAAATCTTAGCGAGTGACTGTAGTATTGCCGCTTCGAGGGATATGGGATAGAAAAATTGTAGCGTTCGTTATTTTGCGCAGTCTTAGATCCCTCTATAGCCCCGAGACTGGCCAGGGGCGATGCAAAGAAAGGGGTGCGAAGACGAAAGCTTTCTTACAATACTTTAATACTACCCAAAATCACGAAAAACTACCTTTCTTTTGAAGCATGATGTTGATGTTTTGTTTATAGATGTTATTCTTAAATAAATAAAAAGTAATTTAATGTTTGTCATATATTAATTTATGATGATATCTTCCTAGTCGACTTCGATAAAGTGAATTTGTCTAAGCACATAGGCTTATTCCTCGTCCCTTTCCCTATTCAGCTTTAAAGAATATGGGATAAGAGGAAGGTTCATAAGCAATGTCAGGGACACAGGATATGCATTCAGACGTCCCAGACTCGAAAACCAATCAACCATCATAAATTTCTTCCCACAAATTTAGTAATTACCCCTGGTTTACCTATTTACTATTATATATATATATATATATATATATATGTATTTATATAAATGTATATATACATATATTTAGTATATATATATATTCTTCAAATAAATAAGAAACAAAATTTGAAAATAAAATCTTTAATTCATGCTTAATTGAAGACTTTTATTTTATAAAAATCTAAGTATGTAAATAAAATTTTGAAATAAAATAAAGTGTTTTAAATACAAGTTGTTTACAATATTTTTATATTATTTCTTATTTTTACTGTTACTATCTATCATACTCTACTGTCTTTCATAGCCTTCTTAGAATATATAAATTTTTGAAGGATTTTTTTCCTATTCATTAAAAACACAAAATTTACTTTTACTGATTAATAAATACTCCATATCTATTCAACTTTTGATTTTGATCTATCGGTGGTGTTTAAGTTGAATGATACTAAACCAAAACTACAGAATTATCTACACTTTTGACTAGAGAGCGACTAAATATTATAATAATTACTAAAACTACTACTGAAATACTAGTCTGAAATTCTATCTTCACTCAGGCGCAGAAGCAAACAATTATGAGGGAAGTGACTAAAAATTTTACTTTGACAATCAAATGTTAACAAATTCAGGTACATATAAATAATATCAAATCAATTTAAGTTAAGGTGACAAGCATTCGCAATAAAGATAAGTTTGGTTTGGTTAGAGCCCGTTATGATTACTGTTTTATGTTAAATTCAAGATGCTCCGATTATAAATCATAGCTTACATTCTATATTTTTTGACTTAGAATTCACTAAAAAAAATATTTATTAAGTTATTTTATATTTTTTATGGCAAGTCCGACAGATATCGCTAGTGTCATATCACAGGATAAAGTTTCAATAGTTGTTGGACTTAATAACCAGATCCTGTACCATGCAGACAAAAACTCGAAGCGAAATGAATGGAGAGTACTGTAGTTGAGGCACCCGAAGCAGGAATAGTCTAACAAGTTCTCAAGTTCGATTTTATCATATACTCGTGCAAAGAATGTACCAAAATCTGGCTGGCAGATCAGATCAGGTTTGGTAGTGACTGTCAATGTCGGCACCAGCTAATACTAATGCATTGTATCCTAGCCCGATACGTAAATTCCACAATTAATCCCTCTTTCGCTCAAAAGTACACCCGTAATGCGTTTTTATTTTTGTTTTTCGTCCAACACATGCGGCATAGTTCAAAAGTGGCGGGTGCCGGTTGCTGGGTCCAAAAGGGGCCTGCACAAGACCACCAAGTCAGCCGTTGGGGAGAGGGGCAGCAGTTGTCGATGCTCGGACAACCCCTCGCGCTCGTCTGGCCTTCTTGACGCCAGCCCCAGATGCGCGCGTTAATTCCCATAGAGCGGACATACCTATGCGTGTTTCTGTTTGTTCTCTCAGCCGTTATTGAGTCGGTTGAGTCCGAAATCGTTTGATAAATAATGACCAGAAGATGTTGTCAGAAAACTTGTTACACTAGCAGACGATGAGGACGTCACATCCCTACGCCTTTTATTGCTTTTTGAATTAGAATTATTACAATTATTGTTACCGCTGCAATAATAAATTTCTTAAATAGTTTTTCTGTTGATTATTAGCAATAGCTATAACATAAACGAACATGCAGGCCTTTTTTTTAAATTTTGTTATGCTGAAAAGTTGCGTAATGTGAGCCTAAAAAAATTAAGAACAATCAAATTTGTTTAATCTAGTAGAATATCGCCCTCTATTTCCTTTGCAGTTATTATTGTATATTGTTGTATATTTAGATATATAACTATTCGCAATATTGAAGCTTTCAGATCCTTTAAGATAGTATCCACCCACCCCATTTCCGTTCGTTCTCATTTTTCGGATCCAGTAATGTTCAGATTTCGTTATTTTTATATGTAAGTTTGATAAAAAAAAATACACTAAACACACTGTTTACACTAAAAGTTTCGTCCTAACGAGCGCATCTAAAGGTCCCCTGGAACTTTGTAAATATTCAGATAGTTTCGCCAAGTTGAATCCACAAGACGTGACGAACACGCTCCACGACCCGCATTAATTTGTAACGTTGATCGTCTACTCTTACGCCCAGACTGGAAAATGGTCTGCGTGTAATTGTGATCTGTTTGCAGCGTATACTGTGTTGGATAAGGAATGTCTACATAAATTTATTGTGATTTAGAACAAGATAATTGTGATATCTCAAAAAAGAATTATGATTTATAAAAGATACTTAAAATTACACAAAAAATCAAGTATGTTTTATTCATATGAGCATCTGGCTTGTCAACATTCCCATGTGGCATTAAGTGGCGATGTAGTCATTGTTGATAAAGGAATGAATTAGGATATTAGGTTAAACGAGTATTTACTCTTCTCTTGAAGACACCCACCCACATTGTATTGAGTCAGGTGATGAAGGTAAATATTGCAAATATTTTGCTCCATGAACTACGTGGCAGAACTACGCTGCTGATATAAACAAGCTTGAATAGCTCAGCCGGTCATAGAGTAAAGATACTTTATAAAAGACGGCATAGAGTTTCTGTGTTTTATCTGAAGAGTCAAAGAAACCGGAGAACTTATTCTAATTTATAACTTATAACTGGTTTTGTCGGTTTCAATTTGAGTTCCGGTGACAACATATCTGCATTATGATTACATGCCGAAGATGGATGAAGGTGTCATCGGTCGTAGGATTAAATTACTATGAGGTGAATTGGGGGCTCGTTTGTCACCTGTAATATAATTTAAAATTGTTTACATAAAGCGAAGCGTTACGCTTTATCCGGATTCGAGGAATATTTACAACGATAGATAGGAATCCCATTGTTATATAAGGTTTAAAATAACATATTTACTCAAATAAATGGGACGTAAGTGAATTATACTATTTGTATTTTATACCTACTGACACGAAAAAATAGTGTAAACAAAGTCGATACATATAATCATAATAAAATAACAATTTAAGATCTATATTCTGATTGATGCAGGACTTTTGTATATTCTGTAATGTCAAATTTATTGTTTAAGTCGATGATGTAGATATTACTTATCACGAAAAGCATTCTTTAAAATAATATATACCCAGATAATAATTATTTTTTATGTTATTTAATAGGCGGTTGTCGCAGTATTGCGGACAACTACGACAAAACGGTTTCCCCGTTGTGATATAAACATGTGTCATAAAAATCTTTAATTATTGATTACCAAAAGACCATAAAACAAACGGGATTTTATTCTACAGGTTTATTGCTGTCTTATATTAAATTATTCCAAATAACTATCAATATTGCCAGCAAAAAATCTTTAACTACAATAATGGTAGCTTTATGAAAGTAGTGCAAAGTATGTAGCACCTCAGCCAAAAAAAACTTTCTTTGATACACCAACTTTAAATTGATTTAGCCTTTGCCACTGAAGTACAGCACAGGCAAGTACTTCCTGAGCTAGATTATGTTATGATATATATTTATAATGTCATTCCTTCATTACTCTTTCATCAGACAACTATATATTTACTTCAAAACATCAATTGCTTTCAAAGCTAGGCCGTCGCTCAAGGTTTTCAGGTTTCAAGGTTAGAAGACCTTTGTCACTGTAATTAATAAAAAGTTTTTAAGGTTATGTTGATTTGAGAACGATTGTTCAGTTTTATACTTATGCAAATAGCATCGTCCTACAATAAGTTGTTCACGTATTCGTAGATGCAAATTACTGCAACAGATTTTATTTGTCAGTCTACGAATTATCATTAGCCAAAACTCATTTGGTCGGGATATGAATCTCGCGGGCCAATGAATGGTATCCCTCCTGGTTCTGCAAAAACGCGGTTATCCGATAGATATAATTCCTTATATCCGGTCTACGGGATATAGGGAATTAGTTATCTTTCTCTGTGTATTCAATGAAAATCGATGTTTTTCTGGTTTAGCTCCTCTACATTATATAGAAGAATATAAGATCTGCCAGTAATAATTTAAGATGTAGAAGTATTATTAGTCTTTTGACCAGGCAGGATGTGTCTTAAACATTTATATAAGATTTATAACTATAGTGAAATGCCAAAGTGCCTAGTATTTGTGATCCACATTACAAATGTATTCATAAAATATTTAATGAATATTATTTAATTTATTCTCTTGTATGACATACAATCTATTCAATATATAAAAAAGCATATATAGGAAATGACGTATAGAACATTCATGAATATAAAATTAAGATAAAAAGAAAGTTTTTAAGAAATTAATGTAACAGTACCTTTATCGTTGTAAAAACCACACGACTAGAAATTCTTCTGTTCGCATTATTGAAATTCAATATAAGGATATTTAAAAGAGTCGATTGTAGGAGGGTAATAAATAAAAAATATCAAGACGGCTAATTCATTAAATATTATTTATATCTTTTGACTAACAGAGTAAACCGTGCCACGTGTAAAGTGTGCCCGTTCGGCACATAGGTAGTTCGCCTGATGGTAAACGATGACTGAAGGTTGCTGATCATGATATCTATATCCATCTTTAACTAAGATTTAAAATATACCTCTGAGGAGTGAGTTGGATTGTTTCGTTACCTGTAAGTGGGTCCTCTTCACTCATGATACGAAACACAGCAGAGTTATGCTGATATTTCACGCAGTTATATTGTGAGGTCGAACTGACCCAGTCATGTTAGAATCTAGCAAGAACATAGATCGTGGTTCTACTATTGCTTAAAAACTAACTGTAAATACAGAACTTTTATGATTAAGTGATGTGCAATAAAGTTTATTTTTTAGTGAAAATAGATCTTAAAGAAACAACGAATTTGTGCATAGACGCAATTAAGTTCTGAAGTCATTACAATTTTCCCAGTGTAAGATTTCACCAGAGTCGAAATAAATATTCCAGCAGCGCCAAAATAATTGCACAGCAGCGCAAACGGCAAAAGAAATTAAAGTTGCCATTCATGAAACCCTTAAAACGCGATCCTGGATTGTTCCCGGGGGAAATTATGGACTTAACACCTGACAAGGATCAAAATTTTATGTTGTCTGCTCTACCCGTTTGACTTTTGCATACTTTAAAAACATTTTGCTGTAGTTTTAAATTTTATGGAGTAAAATATTTATTGGAATGGAAATTAGTGTATAAAACCTATAATATTTTTTAGACGCCGTAAACAATATACCGTTGAAAGTGATGATTATGATAACAAAAAAACAAAGGACAATTAATGTATAAAAATAATTGTCAATGCCGTTTTTATTACCGACTCTTGGAAAAGCACATTTTCTGCAGTCGACAGTTTAAAGTGAATGAGAGAGTTGTTTAATTTGAAATGTTAAATTATTCTTCTATATTTATTATTCTATAAGTAAATTAAAAAAAACCAAAGCCAGTACATCATAATGCAAAACGTGACTCTAAGTATAAATACAATATCAGAGAAGTACTCGTAGAAGGAGTATTTGAATCAAATAAAAAAGAAATTGTAATTGTTATGATAACATATCGTGAATCAAACACTCTATTTTAGTAAACAAAACATTCTGCCAAAAGATATAGATTTGTTAATACGTCACTGGCCTTTATCATCACGTAGCGTAAACTGGGATAGAGGTCAAGCATAGGCCTGTTCCGAATAAAAAGAATACTTCCATAAATATGAATGCGTGTAGTATATAGGTTGAGTATCCTTTTATGGAGTGTTGTTTTGTTTTTCTAGTGGATCAAAACATCAAAGTTATTTACTTGAAAGTTGGACAGGCTTGTAAATATTATTGTGTGTAATAAAATAGTACTTATTTGATTTCTTAGTATGAATGTATTACTAAGGATTATATAAGAGATTTGATTTTTTCTATTTGGATATGAAATTCAAAGTAATGGCTTTATCGTCATCATCATTTCAACCCAACCCTAGTTCACTGCTGAACGTAGGTCTCCCACACAGACCTCCATAGAGTACGATCCTGACTCACACCCATCGAGTTTCCGAAGATTAGATCATCACTCCATCTACTGGTGGATAGTCTTACACTGCGACGTCTTACATTGTCCTAACTAACGATCTAATTGAAAAAAATAGCTTTCGATTCATTAATCAAATGTTTTGAAGCCACAGCCATAGTAAAGTTCAGGTTTGCGAAACTTAAGCTCGTAAGTTCCAACCCAGCAATCGACTATTTTCGTGAAATACTAGGAGAAGCATTTTCAGATTAGTTGGAGTGGTTAACCGGAATTTTGATAATTTTAATAGCAATCTCCCAACCATAGAGCGATATGATCGTACAATCCCCTGGGAAAAGACAGTACAATACGTAGGCGTCACATGAAACACTCAAAACTTTGTTTACATCAACGGTAAGAACATAAAACAACTCACTGAATCTGTTAAAAATGTTTTAAAGTTATATGACGGCCGTTTGATTCTTTTCTGTTTGATCTTTGCTTCCGTCCTCTCTGCAAAATCCTGTCACTTGACGAATGAGAAATAGGTCATACAACTAACGTTGTATTTCCTGTTATTAACCTCAAAACTATATTCTGTGGTATATACAATACAGTGTATTCAGTGATTTTATTACACTTATGTTATTTAATCAAATTATAGATCGGCATGGAAAGCAAGCTGAAATAAATAAATAATAAAATTCACAATTCGTTATACGTATCATTTATTTTAATATGTACCTATGTTTATATCTTGGTCATTGAAGTTAAGTAGTTTAATACCAACAACAGAGTCGGCTGTTACAATAAATCCTACGAGATATATATTTCTAAACAATGTATGATGTTATGTTGATTTTATACTTAATGGACAGTAAAGTAGTTCAGTAACGACATATGACGATTTAGAGGTAATTTAATACCTGTACAGCAGAAAAATTATAGGGGCATAAATTAAAATCTAAATAATTTATTACATGGCTTTTTTTAACAAAATAAATGTCTATATTTTATGGTCTTCTTCAGCATTTTGGACAAAATTTTAATAGGTTCCATTAGTATGTTTCTGATCATATCTTAGACGTGTTCATTAATAAAACCGCACTTGAATATACCAATAAATAATGGTGATGGATT
This sequence comes from Teinopalpus imperialis, assembly GCA_029286865.1. NCBI lineage: Eukaryota > Metazoa > Arthropoda > Insecta > Lepidoptera > Papilionidae > Teinopalpus > Teinopalpus imperialis. Next base: position 6,163,311 of record JAGSMU010000021.1, read on the forward strand.
AAGGAGGTGAACGGTTAGAGAAATGTTTATGCTTTAATTTTTCTTAATACTATCAACTATTGTTATACAGTTTTAAGACTAATATTTTGTTCGTTATATAAAAATTCTAGTTAGGCCTTCGAATTTGTTTTAAACCTCGTAAAGCGTTGAATAGTTTCTATTGTATCGTTAAATGAAGAGTAGATTTTTTTTTATCACCTTTAGAGCACACAGTTCACCAACGGGTGTTTTTTCCTATTTCATGCATCAACATTCATCTTTGACAAGAAATCACAATGCAGATGCGTTGTCACCCATGAGGACGGAGTTGGAAGGTCTCGTCACCTATAGTAAAGGTCTCCGGATCCCTTAGCTAGCGTACCTCTCTATCTAGGCTCTGTTCTCACTTCTCCGTTCCAGCGCCTTCCGAGGTGGTGGTATACATTTTTTAATAATAATATTGATATTAATTTAGATAATCCGTCAGAAGCAACTGACCGAAGCGAGCAGAGGTTCGGCCCTCTCGGGCACCCTCGAGTTAGCCGCTCTCGTGTAGGGTAACGGGCTAAGCCTAGGCTCCTTCTCGAGAGCCCTTGTGCTGGTTACCCACTAATAAAGGTCTTGGCTGAGCTTCCTAAGCGCTCGGTCACCTTTCAACCTGCTGGAGCTGTATACGCCCTCGGGTTATCAGTGGCCATAGACCCGATAAAAAAACCAAATAAGTATTACACTAGTCTGTCTTTGTGTTAGCGCGAATTCTTACAGAGCTCTAATAACGAATTTAGGCTATAAATGTCATCGTGGTAATAATATAGATGATATGAAATAAGTAAATAGGTAGTAATATAAATGATATGAATATGAAAATTTTTACAGGTACGTATGGAGACAGGGGTAGCGACCGTATGGAAGTAGGATTTTATTGTGTCAGACGCCTCTGACGCATTGTCGCTTAAGTCCATCGAGATTGTAGTTCTTTGAGAGCAGTTAAAAATAGAAGAATACATTTATGTAAATGTATATTTATAGGTTGTAAATGTTGTTAACAAATAAATATCCCGTTTGGTGGTCCATTAATTATATTCAATGGAAACTTCCATTTAGTGGTTTGATTTGCTGTAATCCCAAATAGTTAGACGATTTTCGTAGACTGATATTCCATTCCGGCATAACCGAGATATTCTGCCATCAGCCGAAAATTCTTAGATTTCGATTCAATCGTCTTATACCATTTCATGGCATTGCATTGATGTAATCATTTGATTCATATTTAGAACAACAAAGTTATGATATTTAGAGCAAAACATAATTAAATAAAAATATCTGACACTTTTTTTATGTATAACATATATATAGGTAGGGATTCTACCTATTCACGGGTTCTCTGCTCGCGTGTCCATTCTAGTGAAACATTGAATTCAGAGCAATCACACTACAAATACATATGAATAAGTCGTTTATAATTTATCATATATAATTTATTAAATTAAACTATTTTTTTTATTTCAAAATTGTTTTAAAACGGCGCTGGCTATGCATTAGAAAACAAACGTAAGAAGAAGTAAGGAACTTCGCACATGAGGCGTAGTAGAATCGTATCGTATCCGTTGCGTATGCCGCACTATGTACGAAAACGTTACGAGAGCGTAGATGTCTGAACGTTAATGCATACGACGCGACGTCGTTTCAAAATCGTCGCTCCTCGTACTCTATGTTACTACAATCGTACTGTACTGAGCGTAAAAAAAATATTAAAATGACGGATATTACTGAATTAATTCAATTAGTAAAAAAAAAATGTTTGTATAACACCAAATATAATTGAATATTCACGTAAAGATATTACTGAAAAAGTATGGATGGAGATCTCTAAAAAAAAATTCAACGTACTGTAAGTATTTAATTTGTTCCCGTAAACAACAGGTAGGACACCTAGTTATTCATTAAAAATATTAATAACAAATATGATAATGCCATGCAAGATCATTGTTTCACCTGAAAAAGTAGTAAGTCAAGTAACCACGTAGCTTAGGAGTTTCGAATATTGTTTACGCTACGATTCGCTTACGCATCGATGCATGGACAGAGCAGCAAACGTTTCGCACTCGTATCGTAAAGTTCTAAAAACTCTCTTACTGTTGACTATAGTTGTATACATTTTTCGTGTTGAAAAATATAACCTTGTCTAGCGATAACCGAAATATTACGCTTCATAAATTGTCCAGAAGACGTCATAGAACACACGCCGTTGATATGCTGTCGCTTGTTTTGGTTACGAATAATCAGTATACAAATAGTACCGAATATAACTTACGTTTCCCGAACATATATCATGTTTATAACCTTATAGACGATTATACTTGACAGATGTATAATTTATGTTCGGTCGAAAAGTTAGAAATAGCTTCTAGTAAAGTGTAGAATTATTCAAAGCAAGTAGTAATTTTTAAGTATATTATATATCACAAAATCAAATAAAAATGAATTTTGCTTATTGGTAGGTACTATTTTGAATGATCGAAATGTATGATTTTTTTTAAATTTATTTAATCTATATATTGGTTTATTTACTTTATTATCACAATTATATATATATATATATTTATATACATATATATATATATATATATATATATATATATATGTTTATATAGTCTTAGCTTTTATTAACTTTACGTAAACAAAATCGTAAAATATCATCAACGGCACAAAATATGCAATACGTACGGTTAAAACTGAACGGATAAAAATGGGATAAAAATGAACAAGGGCGCCAAGTTAAGCTCTTAGCATCCACTTATGTCAGACTGTGTATAAAGGACGCTTACCTGTGTCTACTCAGGACCTAGCTAAGCCAATTTCAACGCATTTACTTTACTTTTCACTAAACATTAACAAAGTTTGAGGAGTATTCCATATTATGCATTTAGATTTATAGATACATATGTACGTAAATATGATATTAATCGAAATCGATTCAGTTAGATTCACGAATTGAAATCTTGTACCGACATTGTATTGTAAAACACCATAATATATAATAAACAATATATTTCAATGTGTTAGTTCGGTCCAGAATACAGAATACTAGCACGAAATATATCGGTACTTGTCGTGGAAGACTTAGTTATTGGTAATACACACATAACCTTAAGAAACGTGATTGTAACAGAAGGAAAAAGATTATGTTTAAAGCTCAAAAATTTTAAAACGTTGTAGATACAGATAAGTAAGAATGACAACATAAGTACAAGTGAACTTTCACCAGATTTCAAGTTATATCTGACGCCTACGAATACCTAAACTTCTGTATCATTTCCAAAGATTCAGGTGGAATACTTTTTAAGAACGTATAATAAAAGAAAAAAAAGCCTAACCAACATTGTCGAGCCTACATACTATGTAGTTTAAGTTCGTGAGTTTTATTAAACAAAAAGGATAAAAAATACAAAAAAAGGGAAAATCGAGGTAGCAGACTGAGACTGAACTTACTACAATCTCATTTATTTTGTGCCGCAATTTCGCATTCTACCCGACTGGTCGGAAACTTTGTCGCGAGCCTATAGAATTTCAATAAAGACGCTACAAAAAATATTGCCTTCAGGACAATCCAGGCGTCACAATAATGGGTGATCGCATACGAAACTAAAACGAGATTTTGGGGCCAATATGACCATGTATTTTATGAGGAATTTTTATAATCCCATAACTCTGTTTAATGTGGCCATAATATTCGGGGTTTTGCCATCACTCACTATAATTTGGTTATATGACATTTCTGAGGATACTTTTTTTGCTTGTTTTCATTCAAGAATTAAAGGGCGTAAAATCTAAATAATTATAGAAATAAGCTGAGGTATATATGTAGTAAAATATGACCATAATTTTAACAAAACCTGTGTACAAAAGCCTAAGCCAAATGGAAACTATCTCAAAAATGCCTCTCATCTATTTAGGTAGTGGGGTATCTGCAGTTATCCTTTCTATAACACAAAAAGGTTGGTCAGACCGAGAAGAATCAAATACAAATCTCTAAATACCACACTAAAATAGTAGCTTTATTATTTTGTCTAGTGGGAGACAAAACTGAGGTGAAGGCGCATATAGTGGAAGAGCATGAGTCTCATAGACCGCAAGAGTAACTATCAGGTGAACTGTGTGCGTAATATGATGTAAATTAAATGCCAAAAGTCGAGGTAAGAATCTTGACCGTGTCCAGATTAATGGATGGCTAGAATTTTTTTAATTCTAGGTGGCTGGCACAGGGTTTACTAGCTTCCGACTGTGCGTATTTATTGGCATACTATTGTGATATAAGACGTAATTAATCTAGTAGTTCGATTTTATGTAGTAGTAAATGTATATTCTCACAATACTAATGATCAACCAAACGTGGGTAATGGTAAAATTTTTCGCTACATCTATGTAAACAGAAATGTAAAGATATCATAATAATTTTAATCCATTTAACTGTTTTAACGTTACGCCTGTTACAGTCGAATACTTGCTACATTTGAGATTAAACAATTTCTATTAAATATTTCAAGGTGTCTTATTTTTCATACATTAAGGACCGAACACAAGATGTAGTATGTACCTTATAAATAAAATATGTATGGCGTTATGTGGAGTCGTAGGAATTCATTCAATATGCCTCGCGGGCTGTTTTATCAATGATGGTGATGGAATAAGCTTGATAAATACATAAAATTCTACTAGACTTTAGTGTGAGACGTTAATTATACTGAGATCAAAGATCGCTAGCAAAAATGCAAAAAAAAAAGAAGCCTATCCCACTAATTTCGAGAGGTATTCTCTCTGCAGTCATGTTATGTATATTTTATATACAACTGTATGTAGGCTTTCTTTGATGTTACGGGCAAAATCTGATACCGATATAGCACGGGTAAAAACGTTGTTTAATTAAATCTTGTTGTGTATTTAAAGAATTCCTTAAGAGTTTTATTTTTTATGTTGTTGATCAAGTGATTAACGAGGGCATTATAATAAAGTCTGGGCAGCAGTAATAATGACAAATCAATATAAATAATAAATTTTTAATCTTGATTATTATCCTGTATCTGATCATGACTAACAATGCATGTAATTAATTGATCTGAGGATCCGATTTTAGTATATTCAATAAGTAACTGTTAAAATTAAATAACAGTATTCTTTTACTGTTATTAATTACATATATGTATCAAATTATATATTATAAATTTTAAATGTTTTAGTTTTATATACCGTAAAAGCAATGGCAACTATATAAATTTAAATTAATTACTCTATTTTATTATTAATTTAAATTTTTAAATTAATAATGTCTCATTTAATAAGTCCGCAAATATATATATATATATATATATATATATATATATATATATATATATATATATATATATGTATATATATATATATAAATATATATATATATATATATATATATTATATATATATATATGTATATATATATATATAAATATATATAATATATATTATATATATTAGTGCATTGACAGTTTGTAACTTTAGAAACCTAATTTGTACTGAGGTCAAGACAATGATATGAAGCTCTTAGTGCGACGTCGTCTTAGTAACATAGCCACACTTCTACTTATAAAAAAATGGTTTTATTGATTTGTTATACCTGGTCTTTATAAGTATCTCACAACAGATGTTTGCCATTTCTCCGAGTCTAGCTATAACTAAATATTGCGTAAACTATAGTTCATTGAAACAAAGTTATATATATCTTCATCATAAAAGATAGTCGTAATAAAACTCAAGATGTGAATAGAAAATCACAATTAGGACATTCACTTTTACCATCATTACGAAATAATAAAAAAGCATTATTGTTTATTTGAATATATTTATTCGAATGAATTGTATCTTCAGCACAAAAATTCCATTATAATACCCATTTGTAATCTCTCGCTCTGTAGTGATTGAAGAATGGAAACGTCAGCACGTCTCATAATAACCAATCGATAATACGAATTTAACCCTCCGTTGAAGGCCCTCCATTTTTCCGCGTTTTGATTTCCCTTGATTGAGTTTAAAATGCCCTCTCGGTATTTTGATAAATCACAAAACAAATGACTTGGACCTTTCATGTTATTATTTTTTTTTGTATAGCAGAAGCAGAAAAAGCAGAAAAATGCTGCGTTTGTCGAAGAACCTTATGGGGCATTTTATCTCAGTCCTCAGGAGTGAGAACACATAGATTATGATTTCTTATTGAGGATGAATTTAAGTGTCATAGGTCCCAGTTGTCACTTACCATCAGGTGAACTGTGAGCTCGTTTAGTGACTGAATTCTATGAAGAAAAATCCCTTTGTACTCTCCTTATCTATATTTATGTTTCTTATAAGCTACAATAAGAGTACTGCAATCCTTAACTATTTTTTTGTTTTTAAAATTTCTTATAAAATAAAACACCAAGTAACAAAATTTGCATTTCAAAATCGTGTTTTGAAGAACGTTCGATTCTCCATCACACCCTCAGATTTTTTTTAAGTTCACATTTTATCCCCCAATATTAACCCCCCATGTCGACAATTCGACTTTTGAACCTCACGTCTGTCTAAGGGAAACTGCTCATTGTAATTATGTATTATATTAAGGTTAAATATTATTATAGAGTTTTAATATTATGAGTACGGAACTCTAAAAATGGTTAAAATAAAACAAAAAACTTCATTGATGCAAAAACATGCAATAAAAACGTATATTTGGAAACAGTATAGACCTCTCGCGTCGACTTATTTAAATTATTTTATTTATATTTTAGAAATATCAGTACATGCTTTGAGGGATGAGAAAAAAATACCTTCTATCATAAATTAGTTCTATTATTGAAGCTGATTAAAAAACTTAACCACGGTTAATTACGTTTTTGTGGGACCAATTCGAGAGCTTCTACAAATTTATAAAAGAATCGTCTTATCGGCTCAGAAATTTAATGAAAATAAATAAAAAAAATAACAAATGAACAAAAAGAAAATAAGTAATGTATGTTTTTTTCATTCATTTATTAGTTATAACATTTTTATATCTTGTTTGAAACATTTTTAATTCATCATATTTGTCATTCTTTATGCTTAGTTCTTAAGGTCGAATAGGGCATGTTTTATAAGAAATGATGCATGTTTTCATTTTCCTTGGGTGACAGGAAGGCAGGAAGGGGAGGGTACATGACGAGCGTCCGCTTCCAAATCCAATATGACAAATTTAGAAGTACGTGATTGGAATATGTGGGAAGCGAATTCATTTTTACCCTATACCGACGAATTACCAGACGATGCCACCTGAGTCGCTATAGAACACGAGGAACGTGAATAAATAAGACTTTGATTTTTTCGGTTGTGAAATTTGTAATTTTATTACACTGTGGCAGAAAAGTATATTTTTCACGGTATTTAGTAACATTCGTTTTTATACCTAAATATACGATTTGTAGATCGATTCTTATAATTTATAATTTTGTTTTAGTTTGATGCAGTAAATTACAAAGTTGCACTTCTCTTTAATATTATGAGTATTAACAAAGAAATTAATAAAAATATTGAAATTGATCTAAAAAATGGTCATTGTCGTCGAAGTTATTTTGCCTATAAACGTAGTTACTAATACACCATTAGTTGAAACCTTTTTCAGTACTTTGTAAAGTGGGTATAGAAGCCTGCGTTTTCATATCCTAGATTATGTTGATGTTGATGCTGTTACAGCCGGCTCTTACAGCTTCATCGGACACAGGGCTCACGGAACTGAGGGGTCGCGTTTTCATATACGCAACTGAGCAGCGTTTTCTTTTTCAGCTTGAATACGTTACGTCGAGTGCGCGCCCACACCACACCACAACAAACAGTATAATTAAACCTTTTAAGTATTTTTGTGGTCTTTGTAATATTTAATATCTGTAGTCGAGTAGGGATAGAAATATATTTATTAACACACTAGCTGCTTCTGCTACTGATTTCAAACGTGAAAACATGTATCGCCCACCCGCGTGAGACGCACATTGAAATTGACGTATTTTATTTTATTTTACAACCGCTTTTAAAGAAATGAAAACTTTTCTCAATACATAATCGATAACCAAATCAAAATTTGATTAACCCTTGTGAAAATGCACAAACACATAGACAAAGTTTGTTTACGATTTTATTATTCGATTTCGCCATGTGACATTGTCATAAACCATCTCCTAGCATAAGCATTTTAAGCTTAGTTTAGGTATTCCGGAAGGTTAATAATGGTAATGGTGCTCTAGTATTATTTAAAAACAAAATATTTAGGGTGGTACCCAAAAGAAATGGAGTTAAAGTAAAGGTTTATGTACGTTTTTTTAAAAATATGTAGAAATATCGTTTGTACTCAGCGTACGTAATTACAAATATTTTCAAAGGCTTCAAAATAAAATGGAAATTTGTTTTCGAGCGGTACGTAAACATTTAATGTGCAGCAAGAAATCAATTGGTAAATATAACACTAAAAGCCTAAGGCAACACAAACGGCCACGGGGTGTTGCCTCAATGTATATAGGCATCCCGTGAGTGAAAGATTTAGTGGCAATAACGTGCGATGTTCGCTCTAAGCAATTTCATCTTATTGTGAGTTCGATCGGATTAGTCTCGCTCGAAGATTGGTAGCCATGTCACGTGGATATTGTAACGCCGATGAGGGAGATAATCAAAGTTAATTTTATTCAAAAAAAACCTTTTTGTTTCATCAATTTTTTAGAAAATAGAAGAAAACACAACCGAATAAATTATTGTTCATCGGCTGTATCGTATATTTACAAGTAAGCAATAAGTACACAGTCAATTTAATCCTAAGGGAACTCTATGGCATATTTCCATTCTATAAGAGAACGTCTGAGGGCTTAGAATGACCCCTTACTGGGGCTTTATAGAACTGATGATATAAGGGTTGACAAGATTTAGATAATTAATTAAAGTTCACATGGTTGTAAGAGATTCCTGTATCTCCACCTTAATTCTCCATAAGAAATCATCATGCAGATGGCTTGTAGTTGACACCCATGAGAACTAAGATGAAAAAAAATCAAGTTAACTCGCAGCACACTAAGTTTCCAGTTATAACGTGGCTCCCCCGCGTGTTTCATTTTGTTGGTAGATTCGTAAGTCTCTTGAATTCAACTATAATTTGACCATTTTACGCCCATTGACAAAAATCATCAGGCGTAGAAAAAACATTTATTGGAATCTCGCTACGGCTTCTTCGTCACTTCATAGCGTTAGTACTACGTCAGGTTCGTATTTCATCACAAGAACTAAAATTTACAAATTACTTGAACATTTGAAATTTCTAAGGGCAAAGGGTTATTGCTGGTAAACTATTTCGAGCTGACTAAAGTTCGCTCGCTAACAAACGACTTGTTTGTGTTTCGCCTAACTCTTAGTGAGCCGTGTCATTGTTTCATTGATAATTTTGTCATTATCGTAGCATATTAGAGATATGGGTGGATACGATCCTCATGCCCGTAAACCCACTATCCCCCTTCTTAGAAAAACACGAGCCAAAATTATTAATCCAATTAAACGATTATTTCCATTTAAGTTTCAACAAAGCAAGACAATACATTTTTCGTCCATTTAACAACATGAAAATAAAATATATATAAATTTATACTAATTAAATTATAAAGCTGAAGAGTTTGTTTGGTTTAACGCGCTTATCTCAGGTACTACTGGTTCGAATTGAAAAAATCTTTTTGTGTTGGATAGTCCATTTATCGAGGAAATCTATAGGCTAAATAACATCACGCTACGATTAATAGCTTCGGAGCATCAATGAAAAATGTAGCAAAAACTGGAAATATTATTCCTTTCGAGAGCTTTCGTTGCGTGTTACGCAAGAATCATGTATCACGGATTCAATTCCGTGATACATGATTCTTGCGTTCTAAAAAAAACTTTGATCACGGTAATATCTTGTGGTTATTATCAGATGTACAACATGTACGCAGGAAATATAACAGTGCCGGAAGCATTTACACAGGGGCATTCACGTGTACCTTCTCTTTTCCAATTCCATATAATATATGTGCAATAAAATAAAATCAAAAATAAAATTGGTACAAGATTCAGATGCAGTGTGAAAAACAGGAGAACTCACCACTAAAATACATGAGAGTTAACCGTAAATTATTCAACAACAAACCCCCAATATTATCTAGCAGAAAAAATTTACGAGTGTCATTACTTGCCTGCTGCGCAAGACCTAACTTTAGATTTTAATCAACCAAGCACAGAGTTACTACGATAAACTTATTAATTCACCTTACAGGCATATTCTACGTTATAAGACAAAAATTAATCGCTAATCATTTTTAACTACGATGGCTTTACGGGTATGGCGGATAAGTCAATCGTTCATTCTTTTCTTAGAATATCCTCTAAGAGAGGGTGAAACGAAATTAAATTCTGAATGAAAGGAAGATCTCGCACTAAGCTAAAGGGGATCCGCGATGAATTATGCTCTCATGATTTAGGAGGGGCCCAATGGAACAATAGTGTAATAGCCCAATTAAATATTTAAATGGGGGTTTTAGCGTCTCCTAACAATTTTAGGAATTTTGAAGATTTGTTATCTATGTAAAATATGTCGTCGAGTTTCGGATGGCATTCTCGCTAGCCTAAACATTTATGTCCAGAGACAATCATATTATACACGATTAAGCATGGCAAGTAATATTTTAATAAATTGTAACCTTATGTAATATGATACAATTCTGTGGAGAGCGTACTGTAGTGTACTGTGAATCATAATATCCACGGAAATACCTAACGGCTGTGGCTAAGTATTAACTCACGGCGTGGGCTACGGAGAAGCTGGTCCATTATTCCTTCATCTTCATCGCCTACATCAAAGTTGCGATGTATGCCGGTATCATTTGATCTATTGTGAATACTACCGCTTTCGCGAATGAGTTGGTATGCGTCGGCTCCGAGAACGCAGCACTGTATTTTTGATTTCGCACATGGTACCGCAATTTGCCTTGGGCGAGATGAACGATTTGGATTTATACGCTTCTTAAGGGATATAATATTAAGCTCGGCCCAGTAAATACTAGATAATTTGAAACACGTGTCAGTAAAAGCGAAATGCTTAAAAGATTTGAAATCTGAAAACTTAGGCATATCTTTCGCCTTAAGTTCAGACTTAGTTACATGAGATGTCTAGTGGGAGACTACCATAGACAGATAATGATGTTGATGAATTATTATTGCGGACGAGTAAGCGACGTGGGTGATGCAAGATTTACGAAATCCTAATTACTTAATGATATACAACGGCAATTTATTAGGACCTGATTTATCTAAATTTAAAAAGTCCCCAGACAGTAAATTCAATAATAACTAATGAGAAACCCTCGGAGGACACTCCAATTTGTATTTCGCACAGGACGGCCGTCGTTAAGATTTAAAGGCGTAATCCTTTACGTCTTTTGTGAGCCTAATAAGTTCGTTACACTAGAGTTCATAAGTTTAAGATAAAATGCAAATCTTATTTATTTGGTAAGAGAGGTTTTATTTCAGAGAGTAAATTGTTTTTCTATTTTTTTCTATTATGGTCATAAAAGCTTTTTAAACTGACAACAAAGCGGTAAAGACTTAATTTTTTCGATTTTAGTCTTTAGGATGATATGATTAATTTGGCCTTGTTCACCGACTCAATCGTTGTAAGATGAGACGGGATTAAATTTAACTGTATTCAGTTTGATGAAGGCCTCTTCCAGTTTTACAAATTAGATACATTAATTTCTTTTTAAGAAACATTGAAATGATATTTAATTCTTTTTATTCTTAGACAATAATTGATATTTCTCAAATATATGTGAAAGTATTTTCTTATATTAAGAAGTAACATGGTTCTATATAAATTGTTTCTTTATCTTTTTTTACTATTACGTACTACTACGCATTAGCTAGTTTGATTGATAAATAGGAATGTTATTTATGTTAATACAAATTGTGTTAACATTATTTTTAATAAATATAAAAAAGGTTATTTTATATATTAATTATATATGAATAAAAAAAATATGTATGTACAATTTGTTTTGTAATTAATTTTGTATTAAAGTAAATTTTAACTTTATCATAAAATAAATTATATTAATTATTTTCAAATTTTCGATAAAAAATTGCCATTGGCCGTAAATTAAATCTCTGTTATATGCAAATTCAATTTCAATAAAGCGGTAGGACTAAGCAATATTACCAAAGTGAGTTATTGCGGGGTCGCCCTTGGATTAACTAATGGCTGTTTATCTTACATAGGTACTCTGCTAATGGACCTCTATACGTGTTTCCATTATTAATATATAAGTTATCACTTGTCATTATTTAATAACCCTAATTTTAAAACTTAATTATTATATTGTTTTTTTACCCGAATTTCTTGTCGTTTGCATTTTTAATTTAAATATATTCGTGTGTCATATGGATATCGTAACAGGTGAAGATTAGAAATAAGAAAAGGCCATTTTCGGTGTACGACAAAAATGGAATAAGCTGTTTGAGGCGCGGGGGGTATTCAACAACCTACCTGCCGAGCGTGGTGGTTATGTTTATAAGTATTTAGGATAATAGTGTACTTCTATTCGATTTCGACCACGGCGATATCATCTAGTTATTATCAGATGATATACATATATTTTTTTTTACTACATTCAGAGTAACAAACGAACACACAGTTCATCTGATGGTAAGTGATTCGTGCAGCCCATGACATCTACATTCATCCTGGATAAGAAATCATAATGCAGACGCGTTGTCACCCTAAAGAATGAATAAAAGATCGTAATCGGCCAGGAAAACTAGGTACAATCTTACTGTAATATCTTGTTACCAGAAGAGATCAACTGCGCGGTATATAACAGAGTTATAAGAGTTCGCAAACACCGAGACACTTCTCTTCTTCTCTCCTAAAACAATGTATTTGCAATAAGGTTTAGATGCAGATTTAAAGGACACGGGAAAGACATACATAACCTAGATCAAAATATCAGCAGTTTGTGATACACAAACATTATCTTTCGGCAGGAAATAACGCTGCTAATCGTTATAATAACGGAATAATATATTTGAACATTTCAATGGAGATCAGTTTTTAAATATACTTCATTTAAAAACATACGCCATTCTGTTCGTTTAAATATCTTTCTTCATGAGTTCAAGATTATATAAGATTTAATATAGCAAACTATTACTACGAACGATGAAGGCAGTATTTTCAATTATTGTAAACCATGAAAAGTTTTATTTTTAATATTGTCTTGTATTATCCGATTCAATTATCACGACGACACAAAATCCATTATGGCGTACTAACAAAAAGCTCAACTTTGTTATTTGTTTTTAAAATAATATAAAAATGCTATTCAGGTTAAACAGAGGGAGGTTGTTAGGTGCAAACTTTGATTTAAGGTTTACGTACTCGAAGGAGGAAAGCAATGTTTCTGTTCGTTTCAACAAAGGTGTTTTCATATATTCCTATGTGCCATACAAAGCTTTGGCGTGGAATACTCTGCTCTTTTCGCGATGAGAATGCAACTGTTTATGTTTTCACGCGGTGATTAAAGTGAAGTGTCAAAAACAAAATGCCAACACGACGACCGGGCTGCGACTTCTTTGAGTTGCGAGATGCAATGGGGTAACATTACGGCTTTGGCGGGGGTCTTATAAAAGGAGAACGTTGAGCATTTAAATTTTTTAGGTTTGGGGTTGTTTTATTTGAACCATTGTAAGTTTATTTGAAACAATGGATATTTCTTTTATTTCATATATGTTCTTTTATTTCTTACTTCGTAGTTATATTCTTAATAAAAAATCGTCAACGGCATTACTACAGGCATAAGGGTAGGGAAGTCTTCACGTCTTATCTACAAGGCGCAGTCTTTTTTTTTTTAAAAAAGGGAAGAACTGACAATCGCTAGGGTGTGTTGCATGAAGTAAATCCTAAGAGATTACGTACTGAGTGATTGCTCTTTCCAAACTCGTGGTGAACCTAGTGGGAAGTGAATGTTAAGGTTGACGCTCATGATTTACCTATAACAACTAGATAGATCAGAGGGAGTTTGAATTTTATGCTTTTATTTTTAAAGTTGGTTTTTGGTTGTTCTAAGGTTAGAACACTACGTAAATTCTGGGATACAACTTAACTGTTGATAATACTGAGGGGAAACTTTTCTTATTATTTTTATTTATTATATTTTTAACCATTTTTGTTTTGCAGTTTCTGACAATTTTAGGCGCGAGGCGCATTTTATTTTATAATGTCAAATAATTTAAATATTTTACAATTAATCGTAAAGCGATTAAATGAATGTAGTTTACGAAGTAAATATAATACTCGTTATATATATAACATATAATTTATTCTGGAAATGTGCCTTTAAATAATTTATTTCCATAAAAATAAAACTTACACAAATGAAACAGAGATTTATTGTTTTTTATTTTGTTTTTATATTTTTTTTTATATACGTTTTAGAGTTACACAAAATTATGAAGTATCTGTAGTAAGAATAGGTCGGCTCAAGCGGAGTTCGACCGCGCTTTTCGGAATAAGTAAACCGGTAGCACTACTGTGTTTCGTTTGGTGAGAGATAGGATCCATCTTATTCCACAAGGGTGATAATATTATGATTCATCATCGTGGATGAATGTGGGTGACGTGGACCACAGGAATCACTTACCATGCGGTGAACTGTGTGCTCGTTTCCTAGAAATGTATGTAATGCAATGATTTGTTATTAGTATAAAATAATGAATATAAGGTCAGATAAAATAATGAGATTTGCTACAAATAACTAGTGACTCCATTCGCTGTGCAAAGACTGTCTTTTATTAGTGACGCATCGCTTTAAAACGTTGTACTATTACGTTTTTATTGATTTTTAATAAACTTGCTCCTCTAATATCATAACGATTCACCTAAATCTGTTATTACAGTTTTAGCATAAATATGAAAGATTTAAATCCGTTCCAAGCAATTTCATCGGATAAAAAGCTAGTATAGATGGCATTGTTAAAAAAATAACGTCCGGTCAGCAACCAAAAAAATGGAATATATTTTCAGAAGATGAGACCATAATCCGGCTTGGGATGAATTCCTCAAAGCTTATAGTTATTGCTAAGAAGTTGTGGTGGAAAAAGATTTTAATTAAAATCGATTTGATTCTTTATTTTTTCATCACAGAATTATATAATATATCTATCTATGTATATATATATATATACTTTATTTATACACCGTATTACTGAGTCACAATAAATATAATTTATAAACTAGTGGTTCCAACGGCGATTCATTAATTGTGATTCTGTCCATCCAAAGATTGCCTGGAAGAAAGAGATCGCCGTGTGCGGTCGCCGATCGAACCACTAATTTATAATTTTTTTTTATCCTCATTAGGACGGCGGTGTATATTTAAACACTGTAAACAAATTTTAGAATTTTAATATGAACTGCAAATAAATATAACGTGTCAAATAATAACTAGAAACGTTACACAGGAAATTGAAGCAATAGTCTAAATATATAAAATATCTTGCATGTTTCCAATAGTGGTATAACATAATAATTAGATATATCATACAAAAATTACATAGAAATTAACAATTTTATATTGGTTATCTAAACACATTATTAGTGGCTTCTTCCTGGGTTATCTACCTGCTGCGTCGATGGTTCTGGTTTAGATTTCCAGCCAAGGGACATTATTTATGCATTACTTTTTTTATGATGGCTGATGCCCACTGTTAGCCCAAGGGCTTTTACAGCTTCACCGGGTTGAAAGGTGGCCGAGCGCTTAGGGCACTCAGCCGAGACCTTTATTAATGGCTAACCAGCACAAGGGTGCACCGAGAGGGAGCCTCGCTTTGGACCGTTACGTTGCACCTGACCCGAGAGGGCCGAATCTAGGCTCGTTCAGTTGCTTCTAACGGATTAACTTTATTAATTATTAACGATATTTACGACCACTTCGGAATGTGTTGGCGCTGGAGAAGAAATGGCGCAAGAAACTCCAGCGACGGTCCTATCTATGTTAATTGGTGTAAACCTAATATATGGCTGTATCACGAATAACTTTGTTTGCGACGCCCTCTCCATCGGCGGGGCGGTATGATGGTTATTGTGAATTACTAATTTGTGTTTCGGATTACGGTTTGTTGTATGTTACTTGTCTCAAATAAAAAAAAACACTGTATGTTAACGTTCCTCCAATTTTATCGCACACATATAGAAAAAGGAAGGAGATGACGAGTGACATTTTGCTGACGGCACTGTAATATACAGGATATATTATAGTTCACAAACACCGAGGCACTCGCTGCCCAGGGGCAGTTGCCGTCATTTGGTATAAAGTATAAACTATTTATTTTATTTGAAATCGTTGCATCCTATTTGAAGATATTTATAAGAAAAAATATTATCATTTCTTTTCGTTATCAAGATTAAAAACTTTGGCATATTTTAAGTCATTAAAGTGCAGGGTTTTAGAACGTATGCAACGCGGCCGGTTTGTCCCCCAAACGTTTACCTAATGGAGAACGTTAATCTATTTTTTTTTATATTATTGTAACACCATATAATATGTGTTACAGATGATATAAATGGTTATTATGTTACAAAGCATTAACCATTTCTATTGATAACCGTTTCGTACATTCATACTATATTTTATTTTATTTTTACATTTAATATTTGTTTTATTAATACACTATTATATTAATAATACACATTAGTATACAAAACTCTTTAATAAAAGGTTAGCTTGCCCCAACAACCAATAATTTGCGGTGGATATGTTTTTAGTCTCTTGAAACGAATACAGCAAGTGTACTAATCTCTACCTAGTCCGGCCATAAGTTCTGTTGCAAATGAAAATGCTTTTTTTTGAATGAAGTAATGTAATATTATTAAAATGTATACCTACTATTTATTAGTCATTCAGCAAAAAATAAATAAATATTCTATTACGAAAGGTGACCTTTGGCTTTTATACAGGCATTCAATCTGTTAGGTCACGAATCTATGGATTTATGTACGCACTGTTTCCAAGGGAAATTTCGTCACTGCTTGCTTCAAATATTTTTTAAGAGACTCAATGTCGCCGTGACGTTTAGAGCAGGCCATGTCCTCTCTCTGAAGTCTAAAGGGTTGAGGTCTGGGCTAGGTGAGGGCCAGTCTACAGCTCTTATAAAGTCCGGAACGTTGGTTTCAAGCCAGGCTTGGGTACTTCGTGCCCTGTAACCAGGTACAGAGTCCTCCTGGAAAGTCCACGGTATATTTTTAAAAAGTGTATTGCTGAGAGGTTTCACAACATGATCCAAGACTGTATCTTGATACAGTTCAGCTGAAGTTTTCACTACTTTTTCACAAAAATGTAGTTTTATGACTTCTTGATAATACACGTCCCACCAAACCATCACTGACGCAGGATGATGACCACGTTGTACCTTTCCGACCATTTGAGCAGCTTCTTTAGAACTGTGTACACTATCAATTTGCTTATAGTACTGTTCTTCAAGCGTGAATTTTTTTTCATCGATAAAGAGGATATTTCTGTGCATTTCACCTCCGTATCGCTACAGAAGGCATTTTGATCGATCCACTCCGTTTAATTGTAAAGATTGATTTAGGACATGTCCTGTATATCGACATCCTGGCGCGAATCTTCATCAAAATTTCTCGCGATAAGATTTTTTGCTTCCTAATGGGGTTTCGACGAATTTTGGCTTTAACAGCAGTAACCAGCAGTAACAGTGTCTTCGACAGAGGAAGTGTTGTTGTATCTGTTTATAGTACGATATACGAACATACGGCTGATACCAAGCTTTTGAAGTGTCTGGAATATGACCGACGGCTCCATACCCACTTCGTGCGACTTGATCACTGGAATCCTATTTTCTTTAACTCCCCATTCCATATTGTAATTTGATAATGAACACGAAATAATATGTGAAATAGCGCCAAATCGAAAGAAGTTTTATTTATATATATTTATATTCGTGTTCCAAATTCAAAATAATTAAAAGTTGAAAAAAAGAAAAGTGTTTATGTAACAGTATTTATGGCCAGACTAGTTATATATTAAAATATAACTATAGTTTAAAATAATAAGTATAATTTAAGATTACTTGCGAAATTGTTCATTAGAATCTCTATTATTGAATTGTGAGGTAGGATAAAACACATTCGGCGTCAATATATATAGCCTAATGGTCAGCGAAACTTTAGGTCGTAGGTTCGAATCCGCCATTCGACTATTGTCGTCAACCATCTCCTAGCTCAAGCATTTTTAGGAGTGGAAGTGGAGTGGATTAGTATACTAGTAATGTTAATAGATTTCTAACATTCTTAAAAAAAAACGTTCAGAATGTTTCTAAGAACTAACGCGATAAGCGACGTAATTTCCGCATAAAATAAAATTCCCTTGTAATATTTGTTACCACATTATTTACGTACAGTGCTACTAAGTGCGTAATCACTGCTATATATATATATATATATATATATATATATATATATGATACAAGCTTATACATACAAGGCAAGACAAGCAGTGATTATTTTGCCGAGTGTGCCGCGTGTAGTAGTGATTAGTGTCTGATTGCTGCCCAGAGGGTCCTGGCTTCACTCCCGGGCGAGAAACAACATTTTTGCTTTAAAAATCGTTAATTTTCGGTTCTGGATATACTGTATATCCCGCGTTCCTGACACTGATGAATATTGCTCCGATCATAAAAAATGCATCAGAATAAGGCAGAGAACGAAGCGCGTGTGCTTTTGTGTTTTCGCAAAAGCTAATGGCATATCAATAATTTGTTCTACGCTATTGTTTGTTTGGTACTGAATTTATTTTGACCACTGCCAGAAGAATGGCTGAATTCAGGATGGTCTGAAATCTTTTACGTTATATGTGGTGATGTTTTTCTTAACGTCTGTTACTTACTGTTACTTGTTACTTACGTAATGTTTAATGAAATATCTTAGAAATCAATACACCTTACATAGGCGCTATCGTTAAGTTGTTTTCACAGAATTAATTCGAAATACATTAAGTTTTGGGTTTATTTCATTCAATTGTCGTCTTCATAATCATTTGAGCCTATTATAGTCTTTATTTTTGTGAGTAAATCTTTGAAGTGGTACATGTTAAGTTAGTAAAAGTAACTTTGTTTGTATTCGAATTAATTACATTATAGGTTACAATATACTTACTTTAACCTTTTTATTTGTTGAGAAATTAACAAAGGAATAATATCTTTAGTTGTAAAATGGTGCTATTTCACGCTGTGTTGTTGTGTTGATATTCCCCGGTCGATTCTACGCATTCAAGATGCACCTGGAAACTAGCTCGTGGCTCTATCGCCGTTATAACCTCAATAATAATCTTCAATAAAATATCTTAAGGATGCTGCTCTTTATTCTGTAATATTGCAATACTAATTACAGTAAAACGAGTTTTTTTTTTCTCTTTTCTTGCATTGAAGTTAAAGTATTCAAACCACTGCTTTTAATAAACTTTGACTAAAAGCGTGTTGAATATTCAAATAAGTGTTGAATTGTTTCAGGTGGGTTTTCGAATGGCGCGCCGCAGAGGGGACAGGTTCGTTTTCTCCCTGCCAGACGAAAATTAGAATAAGCCATTCTTTTCAGTACTGTCTTTTTTATCTTCTTAGGAGTATACTGTCTGTCTTAATGGTTGAAGTGGAAAGGTAACTAGATGAATTGAAAGTTTTTATACAATCAACTGAAACAATGGCTTCATGCAAAATAATGACTAAGGTTTGTTTTTGCTAAATGAATACGATTGATATTAAAATCTGATATACAAAGATATGAGCAAGGTTAGTAAGTACAACAGTTTGGCAACCTACAATACTACAGCTTATTATTAATATGAAAGTATGGATGCATGCTCGAGGAATAACCACCTCGTAAAGATAGTTGCAATCTATCAACTCTAAAAGGCTTATGTTATAACTTATATACTATATATGAGTTATAAGTGCTTAATAATGCACATATTTTAAAATAAGCATTCATTTTTAACTATATTGAGCTTGATATTAACTATATCCCATAAAAATAAATTATGACAACCTTCTATTGATGTTTTATGCAGAAATAACCAAAGCAATGTTTATCTTCTCTCCAAAACACTTATATTACAGTTTATATACTTCTTGCATATTATAAAGCAGATCTAAAATATTCTTTGTAAAGACAATTTTTGTTATATGTACTAAAAAGATCTAGTGTTTTTTGTATTTTATATAAAACGAAACTCCTACCTACTGTTCTCATATTGTTAATGTTGAGTGGTGAATTTGCTAATTTATTCTCTCAGGCGCATAAAGCTTTTACTGGTAAACTTAGTGGACCTTACAGACTTAACTTTTTTTATTTCATATATTATACATACAGTATACGCCATTGCGACACAGAGTATTTGTTTTTATAGTATAATATGTGTAGTTAGACAAATAAAGGACGAAAAGGATAAGTTCTTCGAAACTACATATCTTTATGACGTACAATGATTACCAAATATTTTTGTTTTTAAATATGCAGTCAGGAATAGTAGGAAATGTTTTAATCACTTGTGGTTTTAATGTTCCTATGAATGTTAAATATTAGCCATGGAATTGAAGGGAGACATCTGTTGAAGATAGTCAAGTGGTTTGGTTCATAGTAAGTTTTATTGAATAAGAACAAATTTAAAAAGCTAGTAGACAAGCATGGCTAAAGCTATTTTCAATGGGTATTATGTCATTGGTACATAAAATTTGGTTACTACGATTCCATTTTATTCCTACTTATCTAATAACTTATACTTTGTAAAGTAAGTTGTATCCATACAATAAAAAATATCTAGTCTGCAAGGATTTCTTCCCTCAAAATTTACTAGTAAGGGAGATAAGAGCCTGTGAGAATGAATTTGCAAATCCGCCACTCGACATTAATAGTATTAGAACAGTAGAAATTTTCGTTATATATGAAGACAAAAAACACTTAGAACTATTTTATATACAAAAAGTTCAAAAGTCGTTTAGAGTTAGATAAATTTTATAACTTGCTTTTGTGGATGGTTCTTTGTGGAGCAAATACAATACGATATACCTAACATAATTAAAAATACATTCTTGTTTTAACTGTATTGGGCATACTTCTTAAAAAATAATATACATATACTAAAATAATATACATATACTAAGCAATATATATTAAGATATAAATACATTACTATTTATTCAATAAAACATTAACCAAAGTCTAACAGTCTGCTAACAGCTGAAAGTTGTTGTTTCTATAAACTCATGTACATTATTGCCTCTTGATTTGATGAATAAAGGTATCATATTTACCATATCAATAAATCAAGATCAATTTATGAGAGTTGACGAATGGTATCATAAGAGACCTGACCTCACTACGGAGGTTTCATAAAATGTTAATTGGTAACGTGAGACTGATTATGGACAGTGGCTTCAAACTGAGCGTGGGCTCCCAACAAATTGAAGGCCCGTCCATTAAGTTGAGGTGGACAAGATCGTTAAGGTTCCCTAAAGTTTACCAATTATGCCAGCTCGTATTATGATATATATAGTCTCTTATTAACAAATAATATTAAGATATTTTTGAATTTTCTTTTTAATGTAAACCTCATTGTATAGAGTCTATAGAGTTATCAATATTAGGAAGTGGTAGCGTTATGTAAAGCTTTTAATATCACGGTACGCGAGCAACTTGTGTTCGATCATGTTTTTACATTTTTCTTTTTATTTCCCTGATATACAGGTAAGTTAGCGTACCGTGAAATCAAAAAAATCGCCCGGATATTGAACTACCACTCAAGGTTTTGTTTCGTTTTATATAAATATAGATTTGCTTATGAGGATTACATTGGTTTTAATAATAATAGGTTATTTTGCTTAACACAAAATGCGTACCTCGATGTCTTAATTGGTGACACGAGACAAATAGACTTCAATCAAGTATTTTTTTTAAAGTTGATAGTAATAAACGAGCACACAGTGATGGCAAGTGATTCCTGTTGACCATGACATCTACACTCATCCTTGACAAGGAATCACAATGCAGATACGTTGT
Organism: Teinopalpus imperialis; assembly: GCA_029286865.1. Taxonomy (NCBI): domain Eukaryota; kingdom Metazoa; phylum Arthropoda; class Insecta; order Lepidoptera; family Papilionidae; genus Teinopalpus; species Teinopalpus imperialis. Next base: position 6,185,452 of record JAGSMU010000021.1, read on the forward strand.
TACCCTTATGGACTTAGATGGAATTCCTCTTTACTCACCAGACGAAACACAGCAGCATTATGCTGCAATTTTACGCTGGTTTTCTGGATTCGTGGTCCTACCCCTGTCGAGCTGATCCATTCAGTCTGCAGCTAGAAACAAACTGCAGTGTAGCTCTACTACTGTCAAGTATCGAGCAGACCGTAAAAAACCAGCAAAAGCCGATATAGTATTAGGTGCCAAATGCGAGGCACGGTAGAGAAATAGACTGTAATATTCAGTTAGTTCAGTTCTTTTAAGGTTTCATGTAGCATGTCTTCTTTGTAATGCAATTTATATTTGAAGAATATATAAATCTACCAGTTAAAAAAAGAGCCATAGATTATTTTTATTTCACTCGAAAATGGCGGAGCTTGATAGATCCAAACGAACAAATATTAGCTCTCCAACAATTTAAATACATTTATTTATGCATTTGCACTTCATTGCATTTCTATTTAAAAAAAGTATACAAGGGTTGGTAAATTCACTAATCATTTGTTTTTAGGTAGTTTGCATGGTTATTTCATGTTTAATATAATAATATATTATATATTACAGCAAATCTTATTATTTGAAGTCCTTGTGTAAATTCACATTTACTATAACAGTGAAATTTGCGCAGATTTTGTCGCCAATAGCAAAGTTAAATAATATGAGAACTCAACAAAATGGCACGTATTTTTTTAGCGCGTCGGGTCCAAACGGGTGTAACGAGATATTTATGGCGGACGGCGCGTGAGGTCACTCCGGGGGTGCGGACGTGGCGTTATTTCGTCCAAATGTCCCTGTTTTACTATTATTTGAGTGCATCAGAATGTCCTAATGTTTTACAATAAGTTATGGGTTAATATACATTAAAGCCTTATGGATTTACACTTTATTTGTTCCTACGCTTGTTTTGAAACTGACTCGTTTTCATAAGCTACGCAAAAACTCCTGTACTGTGTGTGATATCTAATTATGTAAATAATGAAGCATGTGGGCTAGCTTTTAGTTCTATAATAGAAACATATTCTAATGAAACTGCACTTGTAAACTTTTCATTCATATGTGGACACAGGATTCACTTGCTGTCAAAAGGAATAGAAAATGTGGGAAAATGTTGTATAACAGAGAAACATCTTTTAAAAAGAATGCGTTTCTTGCCTAAGAGTGCCTACATATATGGAACCGTTATTAGAATCTTTTTGAGTACTCGAAAGTGCTTCTCAAGTAGTTTAACAATGATAGATCCATATATTAGTACGGTCAGCACGGTTGTTCGGTCGTCGGCCGGAGACTAACAGTGCCCTCACAGAATACCAACTAGAAGTAATAGCATGTTGCTGATCTGTTTCATAGCGTAGTCATTTTATCTCCGTCTTCAAGGGGCGACGATACTAGGTCACCTTGAATATTTGTTGAAGATATATCTAGATGTCAATAAGTCCTAATTGAGTAAAATATATTTTCATTATAAGTTGAGTTCGTTACGTCACCATATTGAAGATGTACCAAATCATATGTAGTCTTATGGTAATTGCTACGATTTGACTATGCAATTTCTTATTATTTTGTAATTATCACTTTTAAGTTATATCGCTATTTTAATTCATTTATGATATAAGGGGTGACGAACGAGCACACAATAAACCTTATGGTTAATGATTGTAGCAAACCGTGACGCCTAAATCCATTCTCGTGCCTGTCGTATGTTGTAGTTTTTATATAACGTGAAAATATTATTTGCCAATCTAACCAGCTCATGGACCCCTCAGTTTCGTGAGCCCTGTGTCCGATGAAGCTGTAAGACGCATAGGCTAACAGCATCAACATCAATAGAATCTGGAGCTGTCAAACATAAATGTAGTGATTAAGTTGATGCAATTAAATAATATTTGAGTTCGGTCAATTTGTGTCAAAATGCGGTACTATTTGAATTGTATTGATTCATAGACTAATATTATTTGGAATACGCTTGTAATATTTTAAAAAACTTTGAATATACAGTATATTCAAAGTTTTCTATTAACCTAGCTTCAAAACACGTGGTAAACAAAACTTTGTCTGCAAAACACTTCAGCCTCTTTTATAACGTGTGCAGTTTTTCTATTTATAGATGGATTGTTTTCGACCTTTACTCTATAATGGGGCTTCTACAATATAAATAGATAATAATTCCGAACGTTGTTAAACATGGTTCTTTGCATTGTGGTTTTACTTTGTTAACAATCCTATTACGTTATTACACAAGTAAGTTCTGTAATCAAATGAGATTCGAGTTTTGTTTATAAAGTGACCGAATAGTGAAAAAGTGTTGTATACTGGCGCGAGTAATGTTGAGGTAGCTTTAAACTTCTTCTTTCGAGTTCATTCATTACTTTTTAAAGACTGTAATACTAAGAGTTTAAAAACTATATATATTATTTTTAATTTTCACTAAATATTATGCTTATTGCAATAATAATTGGAAATATTGAAATATTTTTAGTGTACATGATATCTACTTCGCGCATATTTGCTATTCATTTGCGTCAGGCGTTTTCAATTGCTACACAATTATAAGACGTTATTTTCGTGTAAAATACGGGTAATATTTATTCCTAAATGCCAGCTGTTAATATGATAATAAATACAAATCGAAGTTAAGATAAATATGACGGTATAAAAGAATAGGGGAAAACTTTTTCCATAATTTATGATAATAATTTACCTCCTTGTGATGTGTTTACAATGATAAGTACATAAAATCGTTTTATTAAACATGATCAGTTCGTGTCTAATTTTCTAATATTGTTTAAGTGCCTAAATATAATATAATTTATTTCCATCTACAATTTAGAATATTATCGATAGTACCAAACGAATACACTCGTTTATTAAGTGAAATTTAGTTTATCTTAAAATCTTTCATTGTTATAATAAATATTATAAAATAAAGATATAGGGTCTAGAGGTTTGTTGTAAGCAATGTTGCTACTATATGTAATTTAAAAAGTGTGTGTGTTATGAAAATAATGGAAACTCGAGCTATTATAAATCCTTTATGGAAAGGTTATTATTTCCAAAGAAAAATCACCATTTTTTTAACGGTTGTTATACATTAACGTCAGAATTAGTATTTTTTATTATATTAGTGGTGTCAAAAGAACAAAAAGTTCACCTGTTTCCTGATTAAGAATGAAGGTATTCTTAATCACGAATCCAAAGAACATGCATCTTTACCACTGAAGAACTACTAAAATGAAATTCTTCATCACTGCAAATAATAGATAACGGTGAAAATGAGATTTTTATTTCACCAGACTAGACGCTATAGTGCTAACTTCAGTCAAATTCGTGAACAGACCTTTTCGTGCTACAGTTAGATCATAGCAGCGGAGTGATTAAAAAATATTCTTGTAAGTAGACACACGGTGCATTTTGCTAGCTTGCTCGTAGCACCATGAATGGGTTGGCTCAACCGGGGAAGGATCACGCCATCTCAGATTGCCAGCGTGAAATAGCTTAGCGCTTCAGTGTTATGTATAATGAGCGTAGGGAACAAGGTGCTCATATACAGATGACGAGGCATTCCATGTTAGTCCTCAGACGTGAATGTATGCATTTGCATCTTGCATAACCTTGTACCATAGTCGTCAGCTTTTTTTCAGCATTAGCGGTAGAGCGGTGCTGCAGTTTATTTCTAACTGCAAAATTAATGGGCCAGATAGACCTGGGTAGGACTACACCCTCACAGTATACCAGAGTGAAATAGTAGCATAATGCTGCTGTGTTTCTTCTGGTGAGTGAAGGGATCCGGAGATCTATACATTACTGGTAACGAGGCTTTAAATCTCAGTCCTCAAGGCTGACAACGTATCTGCATTATGATTCCTTATCAAGGATGAATGTATGTAGATGTCATGTCGCAAGAATCACTTACGATCGGGTGAACTGTGTGCTCGTTTGTTACTCTCAATGCAATAAAAACAATAGAAATAGAGTAATATTAAAAAATAAATAATCTATACATTTCGGACGAAGGCAAACAGGGGTACTATTTATATGAAGACAAACTAAGAGTACACACCGTTGATTAAAAATAAATTCATACTGTAATATGCATGAATTTGAATTCCAAAACCCTTCTAACTTTTTGAGTCACTAAAATGGAATAACCATTCTATTTTCTATTGGCAAACTTGTTCGACACGATACAAGCTGCTGCTTCCCACAGGGAAGTTCATAAAACATTTCGCTTCAAGATTTATACCCACCCTTATCTGAAAATACGTGTATTCTCTCCATTAAGATTAGATATTCACGTTGTACACCTGATACTGTAAAGACGTTTGGCAATGGAAGTGGATATCGTAGCGATCTATATTTGAAAATTAAAAATGAACTTTTTTTAATTTTTCTTTTGTTTTATATCACTTTTCAGATCAGATTCTGACACGAACAGAAAGACATTTGGAAATTTTATAACTTCAACAAAAAAAAAATTTGTATCTTTTCAAACAATTTAAATCATAGTTTTAAGTTAAAATATAAATTTTAAATTATTATAGTTAACGGCCCTTTATTGTTAGTACATATGAGTGGATTTTAATTATTCTGAATTATTTTAATCGTACGGAACTGATACAAAAATCATCTTTTCAATTAGAAGGTTAGTTTAAACATTAAGGGGATAAATATATATGTATACTTACATATAATATATAGAAAAATTATGATTACATATTTAGATGCCCAAATATACTTACAAAATTCATATTGGGAATTCTTAACATTTCTTCCAAGTCGGTTAAAAAATGAGGTAAATGAAATTATTAGATGCAAAAAAGTTCGGTTGAATATTAACCAAAGCTTCTACAGCAAGGCGATAATGTTTTACCTAAAAAATAAACAAGATATCGAAAAAATCAAATGTAAAAAAATAAACTATCATAAAATATCTTGAATTTATATATAAAATACGTAGAAACTTATTCCCCGACCCATTACATTTATTCTTTAAGCTTCGAAGATATATTAATAATTATGGATATTGCCATATAACCTTTAAAATGGTCATAATTCTTTAGATGTATACTTCGATGATAATAAAGTTTTAAAGTGGTTCAATACAATTTTATTATATAAAATCGAGGGCATAAGCTATCATTTATTGAACGGGAAATATGTAGTTTTTAAGATAAATATTTTGAAAAGATGATGAAAAGAAAACACGCTAAAAGAAATATTTCCTTGAGCTCATAAAATGTCTTACTAGCATGCTTCTTACACAGCTCGATTACACAGATAGAGCTACTTATTAATAGCCTTAGTTGTAATTGTTGTACATATTACATATTATAATGTACTCTTGCAACATCAACATGTCCACTTCAACGAATGATTATTTAATATTTCAAAGCACTTTTTAGTATTAACAATTTATTCAAAATGACGTCTTAATGTATGTTTCTCTTTTTCTTGCTTTTTTAGGTTAGGTATATCTGTTAGCATATTGCCATAGCAACAATATCGTCAATAAAGCAAAATTTAGTAACACACCATTCAGTCCTTGCCATGGTTCTTGTTTGCTGATTTTTTCGTTTTGTCACTATCATGAAATTAATGCGAATAAGAATATTCCTCGTCGTTTTTTTTTCGGTCTGATGGCCGCTGTTAGTCCGAGGGCTTTTACAGTTTCACCGGGTTGAGAGGTGACCGAGCGCTTATGGCGCTCAGTCCAGACCTTTTTTAGTGGGTAACCAGCACAAGGGCTTCCGAGAGCCTCGGCTTGGACCGTTACCCTTGCGCGAAGACGCCTGACTCGAAGGTTCCCGAAAGGACCGAACATCGGCTCGATCAGATGCTTCTGACTATGGATTCTATTCGAAACTCGTCGTATTGTTTATCTTTATTGTGCACATAAGATAATTGAGAAAGGGTAATAAAGCATCCGTTTTTATGTTTGCGGGTACTTCTAAAATTATGACAAAATTAAATATTCTAGTCGTATTTACGTCGTAATTTTAACAATATTAACCGTATTACTGTTACCTAGGCCAAATTTGTTAACATAATTGCTAAAGCTAATAACAGGCGGAACGCATGATAATTATTTTCATAATAAAAGCGATAACATGTGTTCGTGAAATAATTTTTTCTCACATTTCACTCAGAACTTTCGTTGATATATTGATATATGCACGATTAACTTGCAGTTTTGGTATCGCTTACGTGCAAGCGCAAAGATACATGGATAAGATAAATAGTGTCTATACACGCGATCGTATTTCAACAAGGATTGCTGGCAGATTAAATGGTCGAGCAGTAATTGCGAATGAATGGTTGATCGCTGTAGATGATTTTGTCGGTTTGTCTAAAAGTAAAATGGCTCTTTTAACCTTCTTTTGTATGGCGTACGATGAGCGTGTGGCGGTTTCATTCGAAATTTACGATAGCTGTTATATAACTTTGAAAGAGTTTAAATAAGGGGAAAATGGAATTCGAAAAATCGGTTCCCTTTGCTATTTAAGGAATAAATTTATTGTAAATTCTAAATATTATAGAATTTTCGTTTTGTCTATTTTGTTACTTATAAATACAATTTGTTAGTACAAATTAGTTTTCACAACTCGAATGATACCTATGATTCTATAGCAAGAACTGTTTCGTTTCGTTATCAATTTTAAGCAGATATTTTTTTCTATGTACTGCTAATATTTTTTTAACTTTGTACTTTAAGTTTATAATAATAGAATATTTCATCTTTCATGTTATTTTTAAACTTGAACAACAATTTCAGGCTATTTGGATATTATCGCATTGCGGTGTAATATTAGAATAAGTTCTTGTGATTTCAGTGACCGAATTTCAGTTCAAAGCTCTATATTTTAAAAACCTCGGCCACATCTCGAGTTGAACGGATCGCTGGAATTCTTCTAAATATAAGGTTATTTCTTTATATTCGTTAATTGTTTTGCAATATCCAAACAGAAAAAAAACTAACTTTAGAACAAATTATTTAATTTTCTAAGAAAACCTTTTAGCACACCTTTCGAACTGAACATCTGTAAGTCTAAACGAAAGCTCCGATAACTACTAATGACGGCCCTTATGAAATGAGAATCTTGAAGAAGCTGTAGGTTATTTCTTGTGGGGAAATTACAATGAACATGATTGAATGCTATGTCTTGATTAAAGACATCGCATTCAATCAATACAAAAAAGGTAGGTAAACTTAACACTTAACAATGTTTATTAGATTTCTAGATTATTGGGATTGTTTTTGATATTGCCGACTTCATTATCATCTTTCAGAAGCACATAAAGGGAGGCTGTTATCTGTTATGTGACACATAGTCAGGAACCAAAACGAATGCTAGTTAAAATTTGGTTTTGTGTGATAAAGTGTGTGTGAGATAAGATGAGTTAAAGATTAAATTAATTGATTAAAACTGCCGAATAAAACCACTCGTAAGTTATCTATAAGTTATTGCTGTACTTGCCTACACAAATATTTGGCATAATTAGTTTTCTCATCTCAACGTCGGTGTGATTAAGAGATTCTTTCTATTAGAAACGTGGGCACTTATAAAGACACGTGTCTAAACAACGCAGTGAGATTAAAATATAGTTCAAAAACAAACAGCGTCCCTTTGAGTATGAATTTTTAATCATAGTCACTTGTACATCACGAAGCGATGTTAGTTTAAACCGAGTTGTAGTCCAAGTGATTCATCCTTGACAAGGAATCATAATGGAAATGCGTTGTTACCCTTGAGGACTTAGATGGAACGCTTCGTCACCAGTTATAATAAAGTCTCCGGATCCCTACACTCACCAGACGAAACACAGCTGCACCCCGTCAAGCTGAACCATTCATTTTGTAGCTAGAAACAAACTACAGTGTAGCTCTACCACTGTTATAACTTCAATATTTTTCAACTAAAGGAATAGTGCTGCTTTCTTAAAAATTGATTTAGTCATTTAAGATATATGGATTGTTATCTGTTATTAGTAAGATTATACTTTGTTTGTATCTTGTGAAAATGTCTGTGTGTTGGTTGGTGTATATTGCTGAATAATTATAAAACAATGATAAAAAAAGTTCTTAAACTTTAAATAGAATTAAAAGGGAATGCCGCGGTTGACAGTGTCAAAAACAAAAGTAAAATTTATAATATTTTTTCTTTTAGTTAACATAAGACGTAAGATTTTTTTTCTAAATAAGAATCGATGTTATTTGAAACCGACCAAATAAAAGATGAATGAAACTGAGCTTTTTTTAAACTTTTTAGCCAAGTAATAATGATTCTAATCACGTGATTAAAAAGTAAAATGCTAATGAATGTACAAATCTCATCTCGTAGGTCATTTCAATTAAAGACTCAATAATCGAAGCTAAAAAGCTTAAAAGCAGAAATATTTATGAACCTCCCCTGGAGAATTAGTCATAGAAATTACGGGTCTTAGAAGACACGATGTGAGAACCTTATATTATATACGATCATGGGTTTATTTCTGCGGTGCATGACACTTACCTTAAGCAACCTGAGGATAATAATACAATACCCCATTGCATATCTTAATATCTTTGGTTTCTAAGATTCGCTATACACTAGAGAGCGGTGATATTTTACGCTGGTATTCTGTAGAGAGGGTTATAGTAGTTCCGACGTTAAAGCATTATTGCTCGTAGTTGTAATGACAGTATATCTACCATGATCTATTTCTTAAGTATTCTAAAAATTATCTTTTCGCCTTCACCTTTTAATACAATACATCAGAGTTCTTCCTTTCCTCGCAGTCATATCCTTTATCTTTATTTATTTCCTAGATTCTGTTGATGTTGATGCTGTTAGCCTATGCGGCTATTGCAGCTTCACCGGACACAGGGCTCACGGAACTGAGGGGTCCGTGAGGCTTTATTTCATTAGTGAAGTTATATTAGTTTTATATTGTTCAGCAAAACTAATTAGTATTAAACTTGTGCGTGATCCAAGCAATTTTCTTTCAGATGAGTAATCCCATAGGTGATTACTTCTCGGGGGGATAAGGTTAATTACATTACACAAGCTTATTTGTTTTTAATTGTAGAAATATAAATAAAAGCATGTGATGATAAATATATATGGAATAAATACAAAACTGGTTTTGGTCTTAATTTGATTGTAATAAAATTGAAAAGAATAATCAATCGAATTCATTGCAAGTTTCTTCTCAGTAGAATTGATATTCCGTATCGGGAGTAGTGTTGTAATGGCAGTCCGTGTGTTAGTCTGTGTGAATAACGTATATTATTTGTGAAGGTATATTTTGATTTAATTTGATAATATCTGAAGGAGTTTAGACGATTTAAGATTTCAGTAACTAGATGATATTGAATCACATTGTAATCATTTAAAGCGCGCAGGCTTTGTTAAAAGTATTAAAACCAGTTATTCAGTTATAAATGACAAAACTGTTTAACATTTAAATTTACAAGAGTTATTTCATTTCGTAACTAAGGACTTGTCCGGCAGATTTCCGTTTCGTAGATTTTATATTCCAGTATTATTTTCACTCTATATAAAAGCGATGAAAATGCGAGCAGTGATCCGATGTTTTTCTACTTAGACGACTCTTATCGCGTAATAAAACTCAGTGAAGTGGATACAGAACAAACTTGTAACTAAAACGACAAAGATCACATCAATCGTCTAGTAAAGCAAGTATAGTAAATATAATTTATTTAACTTTACTGTGCTTCATTTTTTTTGTAATTTATTTGAAAACCCAGGTGATGTTTTATTTAAAACAAAACTGTGAAAGTTTATTTACATATTAACTATAACTGTAACTGGCGTTTGATTGAAAATCTGCCTAACATTTAAGAAATTGAAAGAACGTTGACTATTGCAACGAACTCAACAAATTAGAACCTCCTGACATATTTACAAATCAGGATTATATCATTTAGAATAAAGATTGAGACTACAGGATGTAACGATTCTACACAGATAGTTATTCTCCAAAAAAAAAAATATTTAACGACTCACGAAAATTCTACCAGAGCTTTGAAGTTAAAACAATAGCTTATTTATTACTTGCCCCGACAACTCACTAAGTGAATTAGTCATACACAGTTTCCGCAGTTTCTTAGAAACTTTATTAAGTAAACGCCGAAGTTATTTCCTTCGATCATACGAAGCTATGATTCAAAATTTACACACAGCAAGATTCATTGCAAGTTTCTTCTCAGTAGAATTGATATTCCGTATCGGTAGTGGTGTTGTAATGGCAGTTCGTGTGTAAGTCTGTGTGAATAACGTATATTATTTGTGAAAGTATATTTTGATTTAATTTGATAATATCTGAAGGAGTTTAGACGATTTAAGATTTCAGTAACTAGATGATATTGAATCACATTGTAATCATTTAAAGCGCGCAGGCTTTGTTAAAAGTATTAAAACCAGTTATTCAGTTATAAATGACAAAACTGTTTAACATTTTAATTTACAAGAGTTATTTCATTTCGTAACTAAGGACTTGTGCGGCAGATTTCCGTTTCGTAGATTTTATATTCCAGTATTATTTTCACTCTATATAAAAGCGATGAAAATGCGAGCAGTGATCCGATGTTTTTCTACTTAGACGACTCTTATCGCGTAATAAAACTCAGTGAAGTGGATACAGAACAAACTTGTATCTAAAACGACAAAGATCACATCAATCGTCTAGTAAAGCAAGTATAGTAAATATAATTTATTTAACTTTACTGTGCTTGATTTTTTTTGTAATTTATTCGAAAACCCAGGTGATGTTTTATTTAAAACAAAACTGTGAAAGTTTATTTACATATTAACTATAACTGTAACTGGCGTTTGATTGAAATTCTGCCTAACATTTAAGAAATTGAAAGAACGTTGACTATTGCAACGAACTCAACAAATTAGAACCTCCTGACATATTTTTAAAAATCAGGATTATATCATTTAGAATAAAGATTGAGACTACAGGATGTAACGATTCTCCACAGAAAGTTATTCTCCAAAAAAAAAAAATATTTAACGACTCACGAAAATTCTACCAGAGCTTTGAAGTTAAAACAATAGCTTATTTATTACTTGCCCCGACAACTCACTAAGTGAATTAGTCATACACAGTTTCCGCAGTTTCTTAGAAACTTTATTAAGTAAACGCCGAAGTTATTTCCTTCGATCATACGAAGCTATGATTCAAAAATTTACACACAGCAAGATTCATTGCAGAAAAATCTCATGTCTGTCAGAATGTGTCATTCAGATTCCTGGTACAAATGAGACTCAACAGTCAAGTTTAGTTCCAGTATATGTATTATTAGCATGAATATGTTAGTATTAAATATAATTTTTTATATGTACAAGTAAAATTGTATTTCTATGTTTAACAAGAATGATTAGAGTTTAAAAATGTAATTCGCCCTATGACTGGTTTTTACTAGAAGAGGATGAATTCGTGACATAGAACGTAGTTCTACCAATATTTAGAGTATTACAACGTGGATCGTAGATTGATTAAACTAAAGTCATTACAATTAAAAAAAAATTGTTATCTTATTTTTTTATAATTAAACTTATAGCTAGTATTAACAATGAATAAGAAAAGAAGTCTATTTAAAAGTTTTAATCGCTAGTTTAACACTAAAAAAAATCTGAAAGTAGTTTTTATCAAAATATTTAAGTTGAGAAACTGTAGTCTATTATTAAACCAACTGTTGATCATTAGCCATCTGACATATCGTTTCATATTTTTTTTCATTAACCAGTATCAACACTAGTACCAAAAGTCAACAACTATTATGGGTTGCAAATGAAAAGACCTGGTCCTTCATTTCTGGCTATGAACATGTTCAGAGTCACTATGCCAGCTTAGGGAGGGAGCTATGTTCGGTTTCTCTTAATCATTGGCAGGATTTTGAAAGGGGTACAGCTACATTGCAGTTTATTTATAGCTGCAGAATTTATGGGTCAGCTCAACCGGGTTAGGATCACGCAATCACAGAATACTAGCGTAAAATAGCAGCATGATGTTGCTGTGATTCGTCTGGTGAGTGCAGGGATCCGGAGACCTTACTGCTGGCGACGAGGCATTCCATCTCAGTCCTCAAGGGTAACAACGCATCTGCATTATGGTTCCTTGTCAAGGATTAATGTAGATGTCGTCGTCGTCGATGGCCGCAGGAATCACTTACCATCAGGTGATATGTGTGCTCGTTTGTAACTCTATATGTAATAATAAAAAAGAATAAAACGCAGCCGTCAAGATGAAGCCGTGAAGATAGATGTGAAGTAATTTTGATGAACAACTCGTTATATTATTGTTATTGTAAATTTTGGCAACATCGTTCTTAACGTCAGCTGATTTGAAAGGTAATATATATATCTATATATATATATATATATATATATATATATATATATTACCTTTCAAATCATTTTTAAAAATTACAAATTTTCTTCCAAATTAGAATTTTTAAATAAGTATAGTTTTTATATGAGAACAAAGGAAACTAGAGAGATAGAGATAGAGATTACATACATTACCTTTTTATTGGTATCTGGCGCCGAGTATACGTAACTGTCCTGAAGGACTGTGAAGAAAATATTAAATTAACGTAACTTTTATTTTTACCTGCCGTATACGAAATTACGATACTAGACGCTTATAGCTTACTGAAAAAAAATACAACACAAAAACAGTTTATAATACTTTGAAGGTTGTTCACCGCTGAGTCATTACGCTAACAAACATCGTTTAGTTTACGTTTTTTCATTAACGTGAGAATATAGATTTGATACGTTCACAATACTAACAATGAATCACACAATATTCTTTTATTGTACTTGTTTTACATACAAGTGGCAAACAAGCATGCAGTTTACTTGGAGGTAAGTGATCATCGCCGCGATGAACATCCGCCACACCATTGCAGTTGCAGGTGCGTTGGTGGCGTTAAAAAGGGTCACAAATGAGCAAACATAAACAAAATTCATCGGATGTTAAGTTATGGGTGCACTTCATAAACACCTGCAGCCTTAGCAAACATTAAAGAAGTTATTACACATATATTATACAATAATTCAATTAGTTATGATTTTGATCTTGACAATGAAAACGTAGAGTAGAGTAGAGGTCGAAAATATTGCATTGAATTTGTTCATCATTGTTATATCGGCATATTATTTATTACTACTTGATCCCTCCGTTACACACCCTTCATTAGAAAGGAATATCCTTTAACAAAGTGAGCCATTTAGTTGGTTGTCACGTCTTTGTGTGTTTTATTTATCTAGTTGAAACTTTGCATTCCGTACTGAAAGAACGCTCTGAAAAGTCAACAAAGGAAATCTGGAGTTTTGGTTTATTGTTGGCGTTATGAATGACAAGATTCTTTAGCGATTATTTCAGTGGCTTGTCTGTGCCTATATAAATTATCATTATTGCCATCATTATTTTAATTTTCAAATGAATATAAACCGCAATTGTCGAATCCACTTCGTTATGTCCTGAACTTAGACGGTAGAAGTCCTGTTCATATAAAGAATATTAACACCATTTAATTTTAGCCTTTGTGCCGAAAATAACAATTTCGTGGAAAGACCGATATTATGCAAAAGGCATCATTTATTATACTGAAGGTCGTTTTAACCGGTATACTCGTGGTATGAGTCACGTTTAGAAAATTGGGGCGCGTTATGTACTGGTGTTTTGGCTTGGCCAGAATGTTTTGGTAATTGCTTGTGACTAATTTCTGAAGTGTGCAAGCTTTGACAACAAGTAATTTTGTTACTATAAAAAGATTGAGCGAATGCTTCGTTCAAAATATCATCGTCTTTGCGTACAAAAAATTTTTTTAAAGTAGATTTTCTAATTCAATATATATAATATTATTAACAAAAGTATTTTTAATTTGAAAAATTCAGTCATTGCTTTAGCGTTATGAATAATAAATAACAAGATTAGAATATAGTCTTACGGCATTTGTGAACTAGCTGTAGCACCAATAAGTCGGACCTTTCGCACTTTCCGGAACAATCTTTAAGATTAGTGGTGTTCATATGGTGAAAGAAAGATGCCGAAGATCTTATGGCTATAGTGCCGACGTATTCCATCTTTGGCCTCGGGGGTGACAATGCAACTGCTCCTTATCAAAGATGAAAGGTATCATGGAATGTAGAATCTTTATAAGAATCTCTACCATCATATATTTAGTCTGTTCTTCGTGTTTGTAGTGTTCTTTTGCGTCATGTTTTTTTCTCTTCTTTAATATTAATGTTTTAGGTGTGCATTTGTAATTTCCATTTTTTATATTTATTTTTAATCTTTAAATGAATGTTTCCTATTACAAATCTGAACATATGCATGTATGTACATAGGAAAGAATCAATTACAATCCATCTATCTTCTAATGTTACACGTCAAGTCACCTTACAAGGTACGGGGAGGGTAGAGAAAGATAAATACCACTATCTCGCTTAATGGCTTTCTGTCCCGAGTCTTAGAAGGGTGTCCATCCGTGTCTTGCCTGTCAGGCCATCGAAACATTGATTTGTCTTCGTTATTCGGACATTTCCACTTTGATGCGATTACAATTTTAAACTAAAATAATTCTCTTGCAGTGTATTTAACTAAAAGAGAGTGTAATTATATATTAATACAGATAAGAACCGTGGTAGCTCAGTAGACACTAAACACGTTACTAAATCGCGGTACGCGAGAAAACCGAGTTCGATGCCTGGGGCTAACGAATGGAACTGTTAATTACAAATTCATGTATTGATTTACCACGTGCTTGGCCGTGAAGGAAAACGGAGAGGAAACCTGCATGAATAAGAAATGACTTTAATAAACAATATTTGGAAGACATGTGAAGTCCGCAATTTCCCCAGCCCCTCTAAGGAGAAGGCATATACCCGGCAATGGGATTTATATATATATATATATATATATATATATATATATATATATATATATATATATATATATATATATATATTACTTCTACAAACATCTATATTGGTTTACGAGATAGGATGCATCAAGACTGTATAAAGCTAACGTTAAGGCAGTGCCAATGTTGGCAATGTTCATTGACGTAAGAAGTTAACGTTATCTATTCATAGTGTCAGGTTATGCGTAATTTAAGAAATCAAAAAAGATGACTCTTTCTATTTTTCTTTTTTCCTAACCGAAAAGTATGATAAACATATATGTAAAGTCGTTATAAAGTGGAATACTTAAATCACTTTTATGTTTACACATGAGAAAATTCCAGACATAAGTCGATGCTTCATTAATATCAGGAATAAGTTCGTTTAATGTTAAAAACACCTAGACTATTACACATCATAATTTCTTTTCGCTTTAAATATTAATCCTTAAAGTCTACACGATGTAGCTATGTTTTTCCAACTTCCATTTTTATTCTTTTCTATTCGATATCAACCTTAATGCAATCATGTTAAAGGTGTAATTTGCTTCAGCACGATGCAATAAATATATCAGCCCCGTCACCTGAGCATACGGAGCGGCCCCCCACAAGAGGTTTATATCAATTTTCTCCCGAGTGCGTCTGGGTAGTGGAAAACACTTAGAAATGCAGCTTGACTTTGTTCTTTCCGTTATAAATGATTATAAGTTACCCTTTTTATGTTTATATTAGATATAATATTTAATCCTATTTTTACATAAGCAATGTATACTTATATATTTTGTTCTTAGCCGAATGCAAAAAAAAGAAATCCCCGTGTATGTATTCTACGTGGTATGGTTTATTTGTTGGCATCATCCAAATTTTGGAGTGTATTTGAATTATCGAGGTATCGTTATATTTCCTGAGAGTCCAGGTGACATAGGATAGATGAAGTCACAAACATGGGCTCCGTACAACGCTATTTTGTCAAAGAGAAATTGAAATTCTCTCACTACAATATAAGTATTACATGAAAAAGTTCATAATAAGATTCCAAAAAATGTATATTTGTTACCTGAAAACAACTTTTCTCTCGAGTATGTCTAGGTAGTGGAAAACACTTAGAAATGCAGGTTGACTTTGTTCTTTTCGTTATAAAAGATGAGAAGTTACACTGTTTTATATTTATAATAGATATAATTTTTAATCCTTTTTTACGTAAAGAATGTATACTGATATATTTTATTTTTACTCGAATGCAAGAAGAATCCGTATGACGCCATTTTATCAAAGAAAAACGGAATTTCTTTCAAGCACTACAATATACCTAAGTATTAAATGAAAGGGCTAATGATAAGATTCCAGAAAAGTTAATTTGTTACCTCAGAACAAATTAAGAAAATTGTAATTAAATTATACTCATAGTTGGAATTTTAGACAGTATTGTATCATGATGTTAATTATTTATAGCGGTAATATTACGTATTACGATCTTTTTTTAATCTAATTAACTAAATAATTAATTACTAATTCGTCAGAATTTAAAATTTTGTTTTATCTTGATTCACAAATATCGCTAAAGCTCAGTTCCTATAATTGATACAGCAATCTTTAATACATATATAAGGTATATATATTTTTCTCAAGTAATGAAGATCATAACAATGAAAACTGCATTCAAACCATTTTTGACACTAGCCTATAGACGAAGATCGCGTGCTAGGTTATTATTTTTAAACTATTATTAGGTATTCAATTTAACGTCATTAAATTACGTAATATATGGTTCAAGGAAAGTGACAATTATACACTTTTCTCTTGTCGTTTTAATTTAACGATGACAAAGATATCTATGTACAATCAACTGTAGCGGGAAAAGCAATTCCGTAATTAAGGGCCTTTTTGCCGCCATCTTTGTTTTCGCCAAGAACGCAGCATCATCACACCAGTTAGCATGTCGGCTGAATTACGATAAACGCAATCTATATGTGTATATGTAAGTATATACTATCGTTCGCCATGTCTCTGCAATTTACCGTGTCGCTGTAGCCAATTTCTCTCCTATGTTATCCGGGCCGAACAAGTGTGTTAATTGAAATTTTTCATCCCTTTCAATCCGGAACATATTAATTAAACCGTTTGATACTATGCTGGTGTATGTAATATTTTACCATTTTTATTAGTTCAAGTAATGAAAATTAGTGACTTTATAAAGATTAAATTAGTAAGGAATGCAGTGATAATCCTTACGTATTGTACATATTCTGTCTTTAGAGGTCGTGTAATCTCACCTGGCTTGTAACAATGAGTGTTTCTTACTACATATAAATCTCTTGTTAATATTTGTGTACAATGTATGATGATAGGTTCCTCTTTTTTCACGTTTGTTTTCTAGTGTCCATTACTAGGCTCTCTTATAACATTTGAGACTTAAAGATGATGTTATCCAGGACGAATTTCATGACGGTTACTTTTTTTATATTTAACATATTCCACATTCAGACCCACATTCTCCTAACATTCAAGAGAACGCATGGCACAGACGTCGCCACCTTCACCTTCCACAGTCCTCGGGACAGGGAAGAACTTCCTTCGTACCTGTAATTGGGTACCAGGATGCCTAGACTCACCATACGATATATAGCATCATATCTATGCCGCTAGTTTACGTTGGTATTCCATGAAGGCGTGCTCCCTACCCCGATCGAGACCATGGTACAAATTACCGGTACTACATAGGCACAACATATAATGTATTTGCGTGCGTACGTTTGTATATACGCGTGTGTTCTGCATGTAATTTACGATGGATTTTCACTCGTACATCAAAAACACGTGGGGTGGCAATTGGTGATCTTTCATTTTAGCAGTAAATCAAAATATATTTTTATAATATTAATAATTCATTTAGTTCAAAAGCTTTTGTAAATTATCTATTTGAAGGTAAAGCGTTGACATGTTTTAAATAGCAAATTTGCATATATTAAACTAATGGAGATTCAGAGACCATTCTAGCAGCCATTCTAGGTCCTCAAAGGTGAAAATGAGTCCGTATTTTTCTTCAGGAATCACTTAGGTGAACTATGTAAATATTTTTTGTAAATTGTATCTATTACAATTGAAACAGTGATATAAATCATTACTCGCGTGGAGCTGGTGGGCTATGTTATAAAACCCTGTCCATAGAGGAGTTCTATGCCCAACAGTGGGATTTATATAGGTACAGACTGTTACTTTACTTTTAAGTAACATAACAATTAAAACTGGGATAAAGATTTTAATCTTGTAAAGATTATGTGCTTATACTTAGCTTAATTGGTATCACTAATAATCCTTTCAAATGATAAATCTTTCGAAATTAGACTCGGTTACTTTCTTTGTCATTTTCTAAAAGAAAGGAGTGTTATGTAGACGTGACAGTCTGTCATCGCTGCGTGATGACGTAGTGTTTAAAGTACGCTCAAACAGCCGCCTCCTTTGTCAACGAAGGCGATGCTTTCAGCACGTCGCAATAACCCAAGGCTCTACAAACTTGGCACATTGTGATACCCACTCGAATTGTAAACAATGACGCGACTCTCTATTTTCATTTGATATTCGGGTTTTCAATTTCGCACTGGCTCTAGAACTACCTTTGTTATCTTCCATTCAATTCTTTTTTAAATAAAAATTATTCAAATATTGTTATAAAATTTATATCAAAAATTAGAGATGCAAAACATTAACTCGAAAAAATTTGTTTAATTTATTTAAACTTGAAACTTATATTATATAACATTGAAGATTGCTAGTTTTTTAGGTATATAGGTATAAGGCAGTGGAACTTTTTACCTAAAATACCATTAAATTAACTTGTACGCGTTTGCTCATAAACCATGGAGGGTTAATAGTGTGGTGCGTATCATAAGATTTTTTTTATAAAACATTGCAATTGTTTTCTAGAGATTTAGAGACATAGTTATCAAAAAACGTAATGTTTTATTGTTATTTATAAAAAAAATACCATTTTTTACGTGTTACGTTTACATCAATTTTTTTATAACTTACCTTTACAGCGTTCTCAAATTTTTATAAACCTTTAGAAAGGTACTTAAATACACTATATACAGATAAAGACACTACTTCTTTTCTCTCGACGCACCATCATACAAACGTTTATAAACTCAATAATTGTTATGCGTCTATGCCTTTTTGTTTTTGCGTTTTTATTTAAGTAACACTACGTGTTTTTACGTTGAAATAAAAACCTAAACCAAAGTTAATGAAATTGCCGTGGCACCAATTTGGCTCTAAAATCGGTGTACATACATAAATGCGTCGAATAAAAAATCTCCTTCTTTTTTAAGACGGTTAAAATGAGTATGTATGAAAGACGCTTTTTTAACCTTATGAATTATAGATGTGAGAGAATATATCGACTGCTATTCCATCAAGATGATAAATGTTTTTAACGCGAAGCTCTTGCGACCCTTGCGTCCTCCAAAGCTGTGCAAAATACAGCGTTGTAATCACTTTTAAAACGGCAGAGCATGACCGGCATGTTTTCTCATTATTCATCTTTTACGTAATATGTAGCATAGATTATGTATAAAAAACGAAGCTAAGAAATAGTTGTATATACACAAACGGGACCAGCCCGTGCCGTAATACCGCGCTGACGATGTCAACGTTTCGTTGTGTTTTTAAAGTATACCCGTATTTGGAAAGATGGGTTTTAGCTATCAAAAATAGTTTAAAATATATTTTTTTGGATAAAAATTGCTCACATAGAAAATTTTAAGACTAAGGTAATTGAAGAAGTTTTGAAATCCACTAAAAGAAAAAACGGTAATATATTTTGTTGTTTTAAAAAAATCACTATAAAGTGAGTAATACAATTGCAGTCGGCTTGAAATGAAGAATTTCATGTACCTACAAGTAAGACCATTCAAATATATTTCATAAATTTAAAAAATATAAATTGAAAATTGAATGCGGTGCCTTATTTTGCTTATACAGTTTTTATTTAACATTTTTAAATTATCAATTTATATTTTTCAGAGAAGAGATCAGATTATACGGAAACGAAACGATTTCGCCAACCGCAGGTACAATGCTATCACTCCTTGAAGAGTTTCACTTTTTACACAGTTCCTTGTCAAATCTTGATTTCATTGTTGGAATAACACTAAAAGCGTATTCTTATAAGTAATTTCTCCGCAATTAATGACATCTAAATGTAGAAAAAACATATAAGGACATTCCATTTATAAGTCTTTTAAGTAATGAAGAATTAAATAAGAAAACAAGAATAAATTATATAAAGAAATTATGAAATCAAGAAAATGCATAATTAATAATTTTTTTTCAAAGTTCTCACTTCTTTTTCAATAGCTATATAATTTATAACGTAGGTTTTCACAAATGTTCTCCAAACGACTTACGAGTGCTTTTGAATCGTTTTATATTTTGTGTTTTTTGTGAGTATTTTAATTAAAATTTAAATTAGTCCTTGCTAGTGTACCTAAAGGTGTTATAGTACTTACAAACGTCTATACCTACGCCATCGTCGTCCATCGCATGCAATGCGTAGGTCAAACAAAAGAGGTGGAATTAAAAGGGGAATACCGGAGAATTTCTGTTGTATTCGATGTGCCTCTGTATACCAACATCGGAAAGCTGGGGTGTAGAAGATTGAATGTGGTCCTTGCGGTGAGGGGTCCGGTTTGTTAAAGTTTTAAATAAGGATTCAGTCTGCTGGACCATCATTGTGTAAGTTAATTTAATGAAACAAGAGCGCCCTTACTCTTTATCATTAAAATTGAGCTGCATATACAAGGTTTTGTTAATAGCTAGGATGAAATGCTTAAAGGCCTATTCACATGAAAACTTTTCACGCGCCGTTGACGCGCTTAGAACGCAACAAAGACGTGCAAACTTAATGCTATTAATGTGTAATGTACCAATACACACGTTCATGAATAGAATCTTGGGTTTGTATCACTACTAACTCGTAGTTATGACGACACAGTATATAAATTTTTTGGTGATTATAGCTTTTTCAGAACATTTATGTTAGAAACATTTTGCTCCATACATAATTACCGTCTGATACGGTCAAGAACATTTATTCAATAATACATAGTGATAAATATAAAATTCTTAATCCGCCTTAATTACATTTTTTTTAAGACGGATTAGTGGATCCAAATGTTAATGGAGATTTGGCATCGAATGGATCCAGAGGATGATTAAACAGTTAACTGGTATTTGAAATATTACCTAACCTAACTAACTAATATTACCTATTTTTTATTAGCAATGAAGGTGCATTTCATTGTTGAGATGTGAATTATTGGAAAATTAAAACTGTTAAAGCCAGGCTATTGTCTAATTTTGTTTACTTTATGATATATTTTTTTAAATACTTACATGAAAGATATTTTGCCTTGAAATTTTACATACATCTTCCCAGGCATTTCTTTTTAGTATTTTGGTGCAATATTTAGATAATTGTGAATTCCATGTAGCTGACGTATTCATATTTCGCCTATAAAAGGTTTTTTTTTATAACTCAGCACAACGGTTGCCGTGATGGAGCCTCGGACCGTTGCCTTGTGAACGAAAACGATTGAGTCGAGGTTGCTGAGAGGGCCGACTCGGTCAGTTGTTCCTAAAGGATTGAAACGATTGTTATCGAAAAAGTCCTCTTGATATCCATATGGGCACGGGTAATAAGCGCATTTGACAGTATAAATAACAAAATAAAGCGCTTCAAATACGCTTCTCACTCGCGTTTTTTTGTTGATAGCTCCACAAATTTTGGCTTTTCGAGTTTTACAGCGCATGCCTGAACACCTGCATTCCGTGATAAGCGTGTCGACGGCGCGTGTAAAATTTGTCGTGTGCATAGGCCCTTAGTCTTAATAATAGTTTTTATTAACAAAATTTGAACTTTCGAAATTCAAGACAGTGTATTTTGTTTGCTTATTTTCAACGTAGGTTGTAATTTAGATTCACATTATTGTATTCTTCTACTTATATTCAGACTTATTTCATTAATTTAAAACAATTGTTACAATTCTATGAGTATTGTTACAGTTGTTTTAATCTCGTATCTTCGACAAAACATTTAACAACAATACTTTTGTAGAATAAAGGATATATATTAGTATTATCTTTAGGAATTACCACTATTTGCCTTCATAATTCATAGTTTTCGTGATAAACCCTAATATGAATGGCAACAGTGCCTATGTCGTAAAACTCTCACCAGAATAAACAGAGGGAGATTAAGGTGAAAATTCGGGATACTATAATAAGCCGGGCCACACGGGTATAATATGATTTTATTCTATATATGGTTTGTATAAACATATATATCAAAAAAAAATCAAATGCAGTTTTCAATCGCAATATTCGGCCGGATTCTAATTGAACAATAGCGTTATGAAAATGCATGCGCGCTGTGGCTACTGCAACTTTAACGTTGAAATCCATTAAAACCGTTATTAAATCATGATCACAAAACAAACGGGGGCCCCTATGAGCGAAGCAGGTAATTGAATGAAGCTGTCTGCTTTGTCGGGTTATTGTGTGGTTAGAATGGAAATTGATAGATTTCCTATTTCCATGTAACATACTCGTGCAGTTTCAATCTTTGTTATATATAATTAAATATAATAGACGTTAGTGCTATTCGTTCTTGAACTTGTTACTGGTAATATATTTATCTGCTCATAATGCAGATATAATTCATTACGAAAGATATATGTGAAGGTTCCCGAATCACTATCAGGCGAATCGTGTGCTAATTTGTCACCTTTAATAATAAAAATCTCAACATAATATTCAAAAAGCTGACGGATAGTGAGCACTCCAAAATTTACTCACTAAACAAATAAAAACTGTAAAATTAAGTTGTTTAAATATCTACACAAATTTAACTATGAAGAAACTGAAGCTCTTACACAAACACACATTCATTTAACAGTTTTAATACACACTCAGAATACTTTTAATCTATATATTATATATAGTTTGGTGTGAAATAAATATATATAATAATAACATAATTTGAAGTGTGGCCAGTCTTCAGCTCTTTTAAAGTCCGGAACGTTGGTTTCAAGCCAGGCTTGGATAGTCCGTGCCTTGTGACCAGGTGCAGAGTCAAAAAAGTTTCACAACATGATCCAAGACTGTATCTTGATACACTTTGGCTTAAGTTTTCACTCCTTTTTCACAAAAATGTAGTTTAGACACGCCACACTAAAACCATCGCTGACGCAGGATGATGACCACGTTGTACCTTTCCGACCACTTGAGCAGCTTCTTTGGAACTGCGAGTGTACACTTTATCATTTTGCTTATTGTAGTTTCCATATTGTAATTTAATAGTGAACACGACAAAATATGTGAAATGGCGCAAAATCGAAAGAAGTTTTTAAAATAATATACGTGTTCCAAATTTAAAATAGTTAAAAAGTTGAAAAAAGAAAAGTTATATATGTTTTTTGTCGTCCTTGAAAAGGCTTGACCGCGTACCACGCGAAGCTTTATTTGCAAAAAACTGGTTGTCCTGGAATATTTGTGAACTTAATTAGGCAGCTCCATGATACCATGGTGGCCAAAGTTCATCATGAAAAAGAAATTCTCGGGGCAATTTCCGGTAACGAGTGGTGTGAAGCAGGGCTGTGTTTTGGCTCCGGCTCTCTTTGCCTTATACTTCTCCGCTGTGCTTGAGGGCGCGTTTCGCGTTTGTTTTACATTACATTACATTAAGAACAGATAAGATTGTTTTCGATTTATATCGTTTTAATGTTAAATTAATCGATTTACATTCGATTGAATTCAATTATCCTGACCTACCCATTCCAACTTTATCTTTGCTCCTACTGCACAAAGCATTATGAACTATGAGATTCATTTTGTGTTTTTGTGATTTCGTAATGTGCTGTAACATATATTCTACGTAACGTTACATTTGACGTGAGTATCACAAGTTGTTGCGTTTCGGGTCCGCTACGTTTTTACGAAGCTTCTGCCAGATACTCTAACCACAACGCGATGCGGTCATCCATGTTATTTTTTTAAGTAGTCAATCGTGACAAACGAGCGCATACATTTTAACATTGGTAAAGCTACACTGCAGTTTGTTTGTAACTGCAGAATGAATGGGTCAGCTTGACCGGGGTAGGAGCAGGCCCTCACACAATACCAGTGTTAAATAGCAACATAATGCTGCTGTATTTCGTCTGGTGAGTGTAGGGATTTGGAGACCTTTATTACCGATGATGAGGCATACCATCTCAGTCCTCAAGGATGACAACGCTTCTGTATTAATGAATCCTCGTCAAGAATGAATGTGGATGTCATGGGCCACAAGCATCACTTGCCATCAGGTGAACTGTGTGCACGTTTGTAAATCAAAGTAATAAAAAAAAATACCACTCAATAGCTATGAGTGGTGTTTTTTTTTATATGTATAGAAATATTGAAGATGCACATGTGTTGCACCCATGAGGTCTGTGATGAAATGCTTCGCTGTCATGACGCCAATAACGGCGTCTGCTGACACGTATGTTCACCAACTTTATGCTTCTCATCATTATGGTATTCTGTGAAGGCCTGATCCTTCCCCGGTTGTCTGTCTGTCTGTCAAATTCATGTTCTAGTTTAAAACTAGCTGCAGGTTTTACGACTGTATAAAATATGATCTCACTTTTCAAAACTTAAAAAAATAGGAGATATAAAAACGCTTTATATTTTATGTTCCTTTTGAAATACTTTCTTTCAGTTCCTACATTTATAGGTTTTAATAAATTTTGTTTTTATCTAGGCCTGCTGTTGACGTTGGACAGTTGAACGAACAATTGTCTTGCCCTTTGCCGCAGATAATTTTATCTATGTGCTCCACTGAACTGTGACTTGTGGTATCTTAATAATGAGGGAGGGTACTCCCGACACGAAGCTTGTTTGTACTACAGCACAGTTTCATTAGAAACGGCGTTGAGATGCTTCCTTTTAAGGCAGGGATTCCCAAACTATTTTGGGCAAGAGACCCTTTTTATAAAATGAACTGATACGTCAGACCCCATAGCCAAATTACTTTAAAAATCCTATCTCCATTTTTTTTTCTATTGATACAAAATACTTACCAATTTAAAAACTTGTCCACACTTATTGAATTGCCGAGTTTTTCATATTGTACGAACTTGTGCAAGCTTATCAACTTGTTGAGATTTTTAAAAGTACGACAATGATACTTCCTACTAAAATATAAGTCATTCTTATAACAAGTTGGTACATAACACAACTTATTATGAAAGTGTCTAATAAGAACTTGTGTTAATTAGTAGTGGTCGATTTTTAGACCTCGTGGACCTCCAAAATCAGTTTTCGTTTATATCGACCCCTGGGAAACCGATATCGACCCTTTGAAGTTTCTTAGGGGGGTTTCTTAGATATTTGGGGAGTTCAATAAAGTGGAAATAACCAGCTTGCCTATTTTTTATCAATATTTTTGTTTTCTGGTTCTCAAAACTTTACTGTTTCTCCGTCATATATCCCATATAGCTAAATATACCACCTCCACATGGCAACAATCGCGATTATGTTTAAATTTGTCTGTATGGAAAAAAGTATCCACTACAATAAATATCATCCTCATACTTTCATTATAGAGCTATGCAAAGGCAGAAACATGTCAGGATGTCACATACGCAGAAAACAACCTTAAAATACGTGCTGCGTTTAGAATAACCAATAAGAAGAGAAACAAAGAGACCTGAGACATATTTACTGGAAAAAAGACTGTTTATTTAGTCAGCAACGTACATACTTTGTTCTGACAACATTATATTTTCCAATATAATAAAGTTTACACACAATCTGCATACAGCTGGCAACAAAGAAGAGAAAAGGAAGTAACGTGGTTATTACTAAATAATTCGGTGGATATTAAGAGTTATTTATTCTAAATACCTGCAATACGTAGTTATATACCTGAAAAAAGAAAATTTTATTCTAACACTAGAAATAATATAAAAAACACAAAAATATATTTAAAATAATATATCTATCTATCTTAGACACTTAGCATAGACAGGCATAGCCAGACAAGAATATTACGGAAGACATCATCTGCAGTCTGCATAACTCAATATCAGAACTATGCGTCCCATCTATAATATGTTCTTTATATACATACGTCAACCTTACGATATCCATGTGATGACGGGGCTCTGTGGAGCGTAATGAAAACTTCGTGTGGCAGCTAAATTGATATGACAAAATTATGTGCCATATCCACCGATAAAGGGGACCATAGTTTAGATATTGTTATATTAAATAGTTTACAGTTTATATTAAATAGTTGACAGTTGTAGGGCTACAATACAGTTTGTTTCTAACTGCAGAATTAATGGGTCAGCCCGACCTGTGTAGGACCAAGCCCTCACAGAATACCAGCGTAAAATTATAATAGCAGTATTATATTGCTATTTTAAGCTGGTCCTACCCCGGTTGAGATGACCCATTCATTCTGCAGCTAGAAACTAACTGCAGTGTAGCTCTATCAGTGTAAAAAAAAACACTGTGAGCTGTTACAATGGTTGTAGCTGTATTTTATTACTATCAAGTGTTTTAACTTAACATAGCTTGGATATCTGGTCAAGACCGATTTTTATGACCAGTCAATTTATAATATTGGTGCAAATTTTTGTTTCATATAAATTCATTTACACAACAATTTCATTCTTAAACAGTTATTACTTTTCCATGATCTTGGGGCATACGCAACGTAGATACCTCTTGTAAATCGAGGGTGACCGACATATCTCTAAAGGTTAGCAAGCTGAAGTTGCATTAAGCTGACCATATAGCTCGTAGAACCATGTTCAAAGGAGATAAACGTTTTTTGAATGGCAATCGACTCCCATTTAGTTAGATTGAAGATTCCTGCAAGTTTGCAGAAAGTCGATGGATGCAAGGGGCTTAGAATCGTGCTGATGATGATTTTCTTAGCCTTGTAGGTTTGGAGGTTATAATTGTACTTATACGGCCGTACATTCTTCTGTTAAGAACAAACGACCTTTCTTTTTTAATGTCCGATATGTGATGATACGCTTCCGTTCGGTACTTCAACGTTTCATATAAAGAGTGCGCTCGTTATCTATTTATAATTACTATGATTCAGACATAATATATGACTAAATTTTGCGCACCAACTTGTGTGATAAATCGAAAATGTGTCCAAATCAAGATTTTTTTGTGTGTGGCGTGTATACTAAAGCCTAAATAAAATAACATTGAAAATGTAATTCACTAAAAAACTTCTAACAGTGGTTTTGGTTTTAGCCAAGTTGCATCTTGTTTTTAGATGCAGCATAAATTGCTAGCTTGACCGGGGAATATCAAGCCCTCACAGAGAAACAGCAGCAGCAGCAACAGTGAAATAGCAGCATAGCTGAGTAACTGGAAACTCAATTACTGCCAACGAGGTATTCCATCTTAGTCTCTCTGATCATTCAGTGATCGTTTATCGCTTGTTAGTTCTGAGGATGTAGATGTCATAGTACGCAGCGATAACTTATCGCTAAGTGAATATGTGCTCCTATGTCTGATAAAATTTTATTAAATGAAACCAAGGGGTTAAATTTTATCGATGGCTTCCAATGCCATGTACATCCATCCTTAACAAAGATGCGTTGTCATCCCTGAGGGTGTCCGGATTCCTACAATCACCAAGGGTATGATTACAAAACTTTAGGCTATAATAATAATAACAAAACGTTTAATGGTTGTACATATTTAATTTAAAATTCACAATATTACAATAGAATGAAAACATTCAACACAAAAAAGGTAAAATGCAGAGTGTTCACTAGCTCCCCTACACTAGGATTCCTTGTGTCGTGGTTTCTAGTCTCCATTGCTATTTCACGATGGTACTATGTGAATGCTTGGTACTTTCCCAGTCGAGCTGACACATGCTTCGACAAAAAACAAGATGGAGACTGGTTCTACCCACTACATAAAATTAAATTGCATAGACTATAGCAAGTTGCGCTTTAATAGATTTTTATCAAAACTTTCACTGCCTAAAGCATTGCGATTGTATTGCAGAGGGACATTTGAACTCGGCAGTGTTTATTAAGATTATAATTAATTACTACAGAGGGTTTAATTTCGAGGGAGAAAGCAAAACGATAATTACGCGTAAAAAATTTCAACTCCTTGGGAGTTGAACTTCTTTTGTTTTGTTTGCTTCGTATTTTACTTTGACCTAAATGTATTTTATGGTTATTAATTCGATATTTTATATCTATGAATTCATTTTATTAAATATTAAGTAATCTTGTAATTGCAATGAATTAGGGTGTAGCCGTATAGTAAGTTTGGTATTGTATTTTTTAAAGTGTCAATAAGAAAATTATTTATGTAGTGTCTTTTAAATAATTTGGCAAGAAAACGTCTTCCATATTGAAAATCAGCGTAAGTAGAATCCTGTAATATAGAATAGAACCAATTTTTAGCCGTAATACTGGGTTCGGTGGTTCTCAACCTAGTAAATATAATTGAAAATGGAATAAACTTACTCTTACTAACGTAACAGCTTTCATGATATGTTTGAATGATGTCATAGTTAACCGGAACTACTACTTTTAATTATTTATTTTTAAGGAGTTCACGGAATCTTGAGGTTTTGTCAAGGGGTATGTCCGGTTTGCGATATTTTTTTTATTAATCACTGCATACCATGATGGTAGCATCCATCAATCTTCTTTATTGAAATTTGAATGTTTTTTTAATTTCAATAGCCTCACGAGTCATCCTTAGTAAGAATCGGGCATCTTTGCGAGGATTTGTTTTGTATTAAATCTACTGTAGTAACACGTGTTTTACAAGAAAGTAGATGGTGTGGCAATAGGCCCATCTGTATCTCCCAATGTCACCAACATATTTATGGCGAACTTTGAAGAGAAAGCCCTTGATACTTCTCTAGTAAATCTAAGACTTCCGTTTTAGATTATATATATCTTACTAGCGGTATGTAGACGATACCTTCCAAATTCTACCATCTGATACAGTAAATGCATTTTAGACTGATAAAGTAAATTCTTTTAAGATAGATTAATTATTTAGTGAATCTAAAAGTCTACCTATTGGTTACAAATATTATTATGAACAAAAACATTTTTCTCTCCTAATTATAAAAATCGCTTAAAAATACTGATTAAAAATTGGTCTTTTACTTATTCAACGATCTATAACTGTCATTGATTAAACGTTCCCGTAATTTCACCCAAATTATATCCTTAATTATGAAAGATTACTACAATGGCGGAAGATCGTGTTATTAGTATTAGTGTGATTGTTATTTGTTTAGTGGTGTCTGTAAGTGGAACAACCCGCTTCGATTGTAATAATAAATTATTTCTCATCTTCCATTTTTTTTATCCAATGTTCTAACACAATACATTTATAGCTTTTAGACATTTTAAATATGTAGATTGCCTGATTGATATACTATGGCTTAAGAAGTACGACTTAAGTAATTTGTCTAATTAAATAAGTCATTGCCAAAAGCTCTTAAAATTGTGAGAAGTGAAAACGCACGGTTTGTATTGATTTCTTCAAACAAAAAATTGTTCCCATCAATTAACCAATTCAATCAATTTTTTTTGAAATGTACAAAATTTTTATTGTTGTTAATAATGAACTTCTTTGTATTCCAGGCTGCTCTGTGCGCTGATTACAGCGTCCCAGTGGACTGCGTTGGCGCAGGTCCTGCACCGAGACCGAGCTCTTTTCACGAAATATCTGCACCTAAAGTAAGTTTAATTATACTAGTAAATCCAGACGTATTCCGCGTGACCGCTTGGTGTACTTAGCAGCTGCATCGCGGGTCTTGAAGTTCGATTCGCAGACGAGAAATAATATTTCTGAACAAATTGTTAGTTAGTTACTTAGTGTGTTGTATGTATGTCCTTGTCTATCTGAACCTTCCATCGATCTATTTGTATTTTTTTTTTGCATATATTATATTATATTTTTATTCTGTATTGCATATGCATTACATCGGAACAGGGAAGAGGAGGACGTGTAAAGACGCGCAGTTGACGTCACCTGGCAATAACCAGAAGATATAGTCTTAGTCGAAATCGACCGGGAGCACATCATCATCACCATCAGATCTCTTCTTTGTCGATTACGACCACGAAGATGGGATATACGGAATATATTATAGTGCTACATATTATAGTGCCGTAAACATTTACACAAATCCAGAGGCACTAACCACTAGGGCGATGTAATGATGTAAATTGTAATGTACATTAGAAGGTTCAGATATAGTGCCAAAGACACGGGACATACTTGCACATACACCCATACATGCACATACATACATACACCCAGGTCTGAGAGCCAAATGTTTACGATACCCAAATGTATTATTATTGGGCTGGATAGAACCGCGTCCCGCAAAACCAGTTACTTTATCCACCGTCATAGTTTTGAACTGGCTGTAGCACGAATAGCTCTACTCGATCTAAGTAGGTCCAGGTTTTCCTAAATGCCAGTATAAAATGGCAGCTTAACGCTATTTAATATCGGTGACGAGGTACTCCATATTTTATTTATTTATTTAAGCTTTATCTACAGTTATGTATAAAAGACATAATCACTTAGGCGTTCTCTACTACGGGTCTACAACCTTAGGGTGATGTAGAGGTGAAATGAGGTAGGTGTATGCTTAAAAACTTTATTGCTATTAGAATACTATTATATTAATTATAAATAAAAAACATGTGCGTTATTATAAAATACATATATAACAAATACGAATAATACGTACTGGGTATTAGGAGACCGCTTCCGAAAACGAAGACAGACGATAGTACTAATGACACCTTTGATACCTTTGATGATGGGACGGAAAAAAAATCGATCCTGATTAAAAAAAAAATTTTAAACGTTTTATTAGCATTATTTACGGTCCATCGTGTTGGTACAGCTAAATGAAACGATAGTTTCATAAAAAATACATTACTTTGCTAAAAAAAAAACCAGCAATGAAACACAAACGTTCGTTGATCCGGGCATCAGCTGTTTTTGATTTTGTGTTTCATTGCTGTTTTTTTTTGAAAAAAATAATCATTAGTACTATCTTCTGTCTGTCTTCGTTTTCGGAAGCGGTCTCCTAATACCCTGTATATATGGTATTTATATAAAATATATATAAATATATAATGATCAAATATTAAGATGATTCTGCCAATCTGTTGAGAAATAACTCCCGTACATTACCACGTAACGATTTGAAAACGCTCTGACTTCGGGAGTGAGAGCATTCCAGAGAAGAACGGATTAAACAAAGAAGGAGTGGATAAAGTCGGAGTTTTGAGAAGGAATAGAAGTAGAAGCTTGTTGGTCGAGCAAGGTTTTTATCGTGGTTAGAGCCAAGGTATTGAAAATAGGAAGCTAGATAGGAAGGAGAGGAGAGGGAGACGTCAGGATTGAATAAAGTGTAGTGAGAACACGCAGACTTCTCCGCAGACTAATGGGTTTTAACTGACAATGGTAAGTAAACACGTGGTCATACTTTTAAAGGTATAGATGAATCGAATGCAGTTATTTATAAGGCGATCAAATTTGTTAAGATCTGCATTCAGATCGTAATAGTACACATCGCCATAGTGAATCAGGGGAAAAATTAAGGTCTCCACAATTTTGGTCTTGGACAGGAGAAAGTTTTTCAAAGGGTATATAGAACACGCATGGTACCGGTAACTTTTTCATTAACATGAGTCACTTGGGCTTACCAAGTCAGCGTTGTGTCAATGTGAATACCGAAGTCTTTAACAGTAGGGTAGGTATAGTTCTAGAACAGAGTCATTACAAAAATATTTGAGGGTAGAGCTCTTGTATTTAGCGTATGTATTGAATGATGACTACTCACTATTATGATCTGGCAGTTAGGTTAACAGAGAGATAAAATCTATCAGACCAACTTTTAACGTTAATAAGATATAAGAAAGAATACCGCCTTATAAAACACCCAGCTAGATGAAGATCCATCGATGCGGACTGAATGCTGACGTACTCGCAGATAAGATGAGAACCAATCCAGTGCGACGGTAGAGATCATGATATGAGAAAGGATGGATAGTAGGATGTCGTTACTGATGGTATGGTGAAAGCTTTCAAGAAATCAACCAAAATCACAGTGACGGGTGTCCCCTGCGCCCGCTCTAATATCTTGGACAGTACTCTATTACGTATTTTAGACTGGTTTAATGTAATAATCATAATTAAAATGGTACACATAAGTAACAAAATCAGGCACAGTAAAAAGAAACAAGAAAAATCTTTTACCTAATCAAAAAAGAAAACCAAAACATAATAAATAAATGACTGTAGTGTCTTAGGGTCACAACCCTGATTTTCTGTAAAGCTTACACAAGAGAAGTGGCGGTCCTCATTTAATAAATTATTATAAAAAAAAATAACAAAAACAAAAAATAATAAAAGAATTATACAGAAAAAAAATATATAATATGAAAGATGAAAGGATAAAGTTATTGTCTATTTAACAGGTCACAAAAATATTAATAAATAATCTAGTGCTAAATACGAAGAAAACTCAGTGTGTTTTGTTTTGTTGCTCAACATTAGATGAAATTATTCCGCGACTATTTAATAATTTATAGAACGATACACCATCAACAATATCATTTTCATCTTACACATATAGTTAATATTTACTTAATCTTAATGATTTGCCTTTACAGGTGTATACAATACTAGTATCTTAAAATCTACGTGTCTAAGCAGCATTATAACCATTAAATTAATATTGTTAATAAAAGATCTAGTTTGTTGAGTCGATAGTTTTCCTAGGAATAACACTCGACTCAAAACTTCAGTGGAGAGCCTTACTTTTCCTATATACTTATTAATGCAATTTATATAAATAAAAAAATCGGTCAACTCACAGATATTAATACTGCAAGAATTGTATACTTTATTAATTTCCACAGTCTTATGTCCTATTGAATTTAACTAAGAGGTAATGAATAATATATGGTTTATATAATAAAATAAATGGTGTGGTTGAAATTATATTTATATTTAATTTAAATTCTAGATCTTATTATATCATTAAGGGTGACAGCTAAAAAAATAGGCATTTTAACCGTCAACCTTACAGAATATTTACGATAACATATTGTTTATAAGTAAGAATTTAAAAAAATATTCTACAAAAGCTGATGAACACGCTATCAACACAAGAAACGATTTTAAGAAACATACTATGTTCAAATTATATATATATATATATATATATATATATACAGTATATCAGGTAATATAATACATATATTACATTTACTAAAATTTCGGGCAAAGCCACACTCCACGGTTAGTATACATTAATGATAATGAGTGATAAGTTGTAGTGTAGTCGTGCTGACCTTGGTCACGTGGAATTAACACGATTGACGTAAATGAACAGTAAATTTTGATTAATCAACATGATTCATATTTTATTAACACAGATGTTGATATTTCGGTTGCACATTTACCCGATGGAATATAAAATTATTATTATATCTGTTTAAATGTATGAATATAATTTTATAATAAATATACGCCATTTTGTGATCAAATTTAGTGTCCAAACTGGCTGCAGAACAAATAGTTCAGATCGGCTGTCGCAATGACTAGAAAAACAGTACCGACGTAAAATACCACGGAAGGAGACATTGATTTTTTGAAGAATTGTATATGAATAAAAAAACGTTGCCGATTGTCTTTTCTATAATTTTCTTTGCATGCGTGCTTCTAAAAGAATCACTATAATATATTATCTTCACATTGAATTCATATTTTAGCGAAAATATTAACTTTTGGTTAATAAATAAATAAATAGTAGTCTAGTGAATAAACTTTGTTACTAGTGATTTCATGTTATTCTTTTTTTTCAACCAACACAAGCAATATATATATAAAATACTTGTATATAATAACTAACATTCCGGTTAACCACTCCAACTATGCTTAACCGTTCGTCTGGGAGATGGTTTACGATAGTAGTCGACCCTGCGGTTTGCAGATCGTGCCCTAACTATTAACCTATTGCCGCTCGAATTGGCGCTACTATATCGTATATTTATAATGTCTCGATAACACTAGTATATTTTTTGATTTTAATAACAATTTTCTTCTATATTATTGTGAGAATACATAACTGTTACATACAACCTAACCACCTTACATGACCGGAAAGTGTATAGGTTTTATTAGCGTTGTATTTTGATAACAGATAACGGAATTCGATAAAGATACACATATGTATAGGTATATATCTATACATATATCTGAATAAGTCGAAGTAAACACAAGCATGATGTTCACCTTTTCAAGAACACGCATGCGCTTGGCGGAGAATGAGTCATAGAAAGTCATTCAACTCTATATGATTATATCTGTGCGACGAACTCGGTCACTCGTCCACCATACAATGAGACCTTTTAAGTTTCGTGACTCAACGAGCTTATTTTATCATAGCCACATGTTAATATTGTTCCCCTGTTTAGAATGCAAAGTTACTTTATTTGCATATTTGTTCCAAAATAACTTACATCTGATAACGTGACTTTAAGATCGACGTCTTCATAGATAAGGGTGTATGAGGATTCAGCTGTAAGGTATTATAAGTAACATAAGCAACTAAAACATTTATGTGATTAGAATGTAGACAATAATGAAAATATATCATATACATATAAAAATCTATATTGTACAATTATAAGTTACATAAGCAACTAAAACATTTATGGCATTAAAATGTAGACAATAACGAAAATATATAATAAACATTTAAAAATACATTTTGTACAATTATAAGTTACATAAGCAACTTAAACATTTATGGCATAAAAATGTAGACAATAATGAAAATATATAATAAACATATAAAAATCTATATTGTACAATTATAAGTTACATAAGCAACTAAAACATTTATGGCATAAAAATGTAGACAATAATGAAAATATATAATAAACATATAAAAATCTATATTGTACAATTATAAGTTACATAAGCAACTAAAACATTTATGGCATTAAAATGTAGACAATATTGAAAATATATAATAAACATAAAAATCTATATTGTACAATTGTAAAGTTCTTAGTAAATTAGTAAATTACAAAGATATGTTACTAGCGTTATTAGGTTACAAAATACTTTTAAAAGATTATTAACTTGAGAAAAATAATCCGGGACGACATTCACAAACTCATTTGTTGTGTTCATTAAATATTATTGTCGTTATATTATCATTGTGTACTATATAAATTTCTAATGTTTTAATTTTTTTTTAATTTTATAAGTATTAAATATATCAAATTGAGTTGCCAAAATAGGGACTGTCATGAAAAAAAAAATCGTTAACATTTAAGGACAAACATAAAAACAAGATGGTTTAATCGTGTCACTGTTTATTAATCATTGAAACTTATTTATTCAGTAATTTAGTAGATTTTTCAGCGTTCATTTATTTTAGAGTTATTATGTTAAAGCTCCATGATCAATTGTTTGTATGTTATCAGATCCTTGTAATTTCTTTCTTTATGATTTCGATCAACACAGGAGAATTGCAAAGGTTACAATTTGCACATAATGGTTTAACAAGTATGCAGTAACGCACGTAGCATTACGGCACGATCCTATATGATACGTAACGTAGATCAATACGGAAAGTTTGCCGTGCTTATCTGTATGGAAGTGTAGTTGTTGTGGTGGAGTTACGTTACAGTTGTGAATTAGCTACAGTATGGATGGATCTGCTTAATCAGGGAAGAATGACGTCCTCACAAAGACCAACGTGATATAGCATCATAACACTGCTGTGTTACGTATGGTGAATGTAGTTAACCGAAAACCCATTTACACATAACGAGGTATTTGATCTCATTCCTCAGGGGTGAAACCGTATCTGCGTCTTGAATAGTTACTGGCTCTTTTTTTTTTGTATATGTATTGCTGTTTGTCCAGAGACCTCTACAGCTTTATCTAATGTTACTGATTCGCAGAGATCACTTACTATCAGATGAACTGTACATGACAGAATAAATGTTAGGTCATTACCGATGAAATTGGCGATGTGTCGAACTGTCCACTTTGATCTCAAATAATCTGGCGTTTCATTAGGAATTGTTTACGCGCCATTTGTTTTTTAATTGACATCCGTCTGTTAACAAAATGGTATACTTGAAATTAAAATCCTGTAAGGACCTAATATATACTTCAAATACATTTGTATATAACACGATTATTTAATGTACCGTTTAAACAATGACACACCCCTTTTGCAACAGATAACATAGCATGACGCAGCGTACGCCGTACGGCCAGGGATGCAGTTAATGCATGAGTCACTTACACCCTGACTCATTCGATGTACCCACTGGGACCCACTCGTTTGAAATATTGATGCGTTAATTTTTACACCTTATTACTATTGTAATGAGGTCTTAGTATGGATCAGCTTAATAAATATTCAGTTTAACGTTCATTGTATATAATTACTAATTAATTTCGCAGAAAGTATGTTATTGGTGATTAATAATTGAGTTGTTTATTGATTGATGCGTTGCTATTATTGTTTTCTCATACTATGTGTAATAAAAAAAATTAAACAGTTTTGAGAAAAACTACATTAGGCGCGTTTTATGTCTTTGGAAAGGTGATTATTTGGCAATATACATATTACACTTTCATACACTCACGCACTCTTTGAATACATTGGTAAAAGGGGAAGCACCACGCTCCTGCAGAATATCAGATTAAAATAGCAATATAGAGCTGCTGTGTTACGTCTAGTGTGTGTAGGGATCCGGAGACCTTTATTACTGGTGACATGGCACTCCAATTTAGTCCTCAGGGATGGCAGAGCATCTGCATTATGATTCCTTATCGTGGATGAATGTGGGTGTCATTGGCCGCCGGAATCACAATTGTGTGCTCGTTTGCGACCCTCAATGCTATTAAACAACAAAAGCACTTCACGCAATCTTGAACATGCTTCTCTCCAGCTGCTCTTCCCGTAATTAAAAACCTTGCCAGCAGTTACCGTCCAATAAGCATCTGCAACTCAACGGCGACAGTATACGAAAGGTTTATCCTTACGAGACTCAAAAACCACGTCCTAGCTACTTCTTGACGACCGTTTTATGACGGATTTAAGACTTTATGCATCCAGCAGGCCTACAGATTAATGGAACATATTCTCGCAGGATTAACCCTTAAAAAACCCATAGGCACTGGGGCACTATTCTTCCATATCGCAAGGCATTCAACGGTTTTGATCGCTAATACGTTTTACGGAATCC
Source organism: Teinopalpus imperialis (assembly GCA_029286865.1). Lineage (NCBI taxonomy): Eukaryota > Metazoa > Arthropoda > Insecta > Lepidoptera > Papilionidae > Teinopalpus > Teinopalpus imperialis. Next base: position 6,222,751 of record JAGSMU010000021.1, read on the forward strand.
CAAGAATGTAGTGTTGGTTTTAAGAGTTCGGTACTGTTATCGAAATGTACTTTAAAACTAAGATAGATACCACGCCTCATTAGACTGAAATAAGTAAATAAATATATTTCATACTGATGAATGACTTTATTATTATTAACTATGACTAGAAACTTGGAATATGGGCGTTAGTAACAGTTGTTGTAAAAGGAAATATTCTCACAATAGGTCCAATGGTTCAGTACTTACGTCAGAAAATAAAAATTCCTTAGTCGAACGTGTGCGCGGTGCAATGGACGGGCACGTCACAATGACGTTATTCGCAATGAGGAAACTTATGTGACGCATCATCCTTAACATTTTATGTACACTATGATTTAAATAAATAAAAATCTTTTTATTTCGTTATAAATGTATAAATTGCTTCAAACTTAGTACTAATGCACGTTATATTACCATATACACAAGAAAGTAAGCATACGTTGATGAACTAGGTTGATAACCCGTATTTCTGCCTTCGGCGTCATACCTCTTTCCAAAAAGATAATAATATTTATTAGGAAAAAACATACAGATATACAAAAAAAGAGAATGCTAAATAGATTAAAAAAAGCAAAAGATTAAATAAAACAAAAAAAAACATGTTAAGTTGAAAGACCTCTCCTTGTATTAGTTTACGTGGGTGTATGTTAGATTGTATACAGATTTATACAGAATTTTGTCATAATAATATCTTATTTTAAATGGTAAAAAAATTAAACATCTAAATCTCCAATTCTATATAATACCTCTAATCTCCAATTAAATATCACAAAGACATTTTAAGACTGTTAAGAGACTTCTAGTTTTAGAAAGGAGATATTTAAATTTTAAATTGATCGCTAGATCAATTAACTTTGTTTTACAAGAAAAGGTCAACAGAAAAACTTACGGGTAACGGAGGTTCGAACTCTCCTTGATTCGCAAACCTAGTGTTATCTACGGGTTTCTGTTCTAGTTCATCAAATTCTGTTACACTATGCTGTCTGAGGAGGCTTCATTGTATAGTAAATATATTCTTATAGTATAGTAAATATATTCTAATAGTCTTGTTGTCAGTTGTGCCAAATCCTTACGGTAAGCGATTTGGAAGTTTTAGTGTAATAGCTAGTGGGGTACAAATAATTACGAACATTACTTACTTTTAAAATAGCACGTTGGGCGTTTTCCAAACGGTTCATTGTTGCACCTGTAGCCCCATGACGTACATACAATGAGATACGAGTAACTGACGGAAAGTGAAGTAAAAATGTTTAGTAATTATGGGAAGCAAATATGGGGAGAAAAATGAGAAAGAATTTTAGGTTGACAATGTACCTAAGTATTTTAAATATTGATGTTAAATGTCGAATTCTGCAACAATGGTGAAATAGTTCTGTAATTAATGATAACATACCAGTCACCGCCCTTATGAATTGGAAGAACTAGTGATATTTTAGAAGCACTTTCAAAGATTCCAGCGTGAAAGCAAAGATTGAATATAGGCTAGAGGACAGGCAAAATAGAACTTCTACACTGTCTTTACAGCTTATTTGAAATTGAATCCCAACTGGGTGCGAAGTTATTTTTAGTTCTAGAGTTAAACTAACAACTTCATCAGTATCTATTAAAGATAAAAGTTGATCGTGATAAGGTGTTTGCTCTGCATGATTTTTGTGTGATATTTATGATTATGTAGATCTTCAGGAACGATTTTTTTTTGATTTTTGCAATATCTTCTTGTTGTTTAGTCGGTTTATTTTTTTAATTTTGTTTGTTCATGTTTATTGTTCTCTACTCCTCTATTAGTTTTGATATTAACATTGTCATCATAAAACAGAGACACACGCTCGTTATCCCCTACCAAGTGCAAGTGCAAGTTGAACAAGATCGATGGGAGATTCAAATTCCACTGCATCTTCATCGGACACCTCGAAGACACTGAACATATATATAACATAACTAGACCTGAAAATAACTTATTTTGTCGAAAAAATATCGCTCCAATCGAATACACGATCCACTACCGAGCCGCGTAGCGTTAGAGCAGTCAAAGTAACTACTACTTGGACTGTTCTAATGCTACGCGACTGTCACATATTTATGCTGCGTAATAAATTATTATATAAAAGTTAATATCACATAACCTTGAGCAATAAATATTATTATATCTTTAAATAGTCACAGATTCGTTTAATATTAATGTTTAATTATTTTTCTGAAACTTACATAATTCTTGAGAAATCCTTTTGGAAAAAAACGTTACTACTTAAAGTATTTCAATCATGATTTGCGATTATGGAAGATTTGTATGACAAAATGTAACTTGCAAGTCATCAATTGTTTTTTGATAGTCGTTAAAATGTTTAAAAACTTCCAACTTTTCGTGTTATCAAATCATTTGATAAAAACTACTGAATCGTTCGATAGCTATATGGAATAATACTGTGTTTTTTTTATGTTTTTATATAATACTAAATTATATTGCCAAAATGGATGGTAGTGTACTTTAAATATTTTATAAACGTCAATTTTTCGAACGGTAAACGCTTAACATGAAATAAACTGTGATTTCTATTGTCACACTTTTTCTATAGCATAGGCGGCAAACGAACAAGCAACTCTGTAACTAGCAGTAACTTTATGGTAAGTGATTACCGCCGCCCATGACCATCCGCAACACCAGAGGGATCCGGATTTGCGGTCGCAGATGCGCTGCCGGCCTTTAAGAAAGGTGTAGGCTGGTTTTTGTAGGTACCGAAATCGTATCGGTTAGGAAATACCGCTGGCGACAGCCGATTCCACAGAGTAGTTGTGCGTGACAGATAATTTTGCGTAAAGCGCGCACTTGTGGACTTACCTCCATTGCCCGTATATTGCCATTATATCCATCCATAAGTGAATATTTGTCGGTTTCATATTTGATACTATATTACTAATTATAATTTATTTAATTAAAAAAAAAGGAAAAAAACCACAAATACACAACACTACTATAAACTATCAGACGGTGTCATTGACATTAATAGGTGACATTAATATTTTTATAAATACTATAGTTATTACGGTATTCATACAAGTACCTTTCATACTGTAACGCCAAATAAGTGAAATTACTTTGATATCAAAGTTATATATTAAACAAGGAACACCTGTTGAGATATACCTGACTCATTATAACACGTCAGTAATTTCACACCATATGCGAAGCAGACGCTCGCAGACATATGGAGGCAGCCTTCATTTATGTAATTATTTTTATGATATTAGGGGTGTCAAACAAGGAGAAAACTAACAGTGGTAGAGCTACGATGCAGTTTTTTTCTAGCGGCACGATCCGGGAAGAGTCACGCCCTCACATAATATCAGCGTAAAATGGCAACATAATGCTGCTGTGTTTCGTCTGGTGTGGGTAGGGATCCGGAGACCTTAATAACCTGTGACGAGGCATTCCATCTCTGCACTCAAGGGTGACAATGTAATATGATTCCTTGTCAAGAATGAATGTAGATGTCATGGGCGGCAGGAATCACTTACCGCTTGGGTGACTTATTCTAAATGTAAAAAAAAATACATGGTCGAAGTGATCCTGTCTCATGACACCCACATTCATCTCGATACGTAATCCCTAAGACCCCAAGTCACAACACTGACCTGAGTGGAGATCCTTTTCTTTATTTGTCGCACAGCAGGTTTTATTTGTCTTCGATTTTTTTTTTGATTTTTGCAATATCTTCTTGTTGTTTAGTCGGTTTATTTTTTTAATTTTGTTTGTTCATGTTTATTGTTCTCTACTCCTCTATTAGTTTTGATATTAACATTGTCATCATAAAACAGAGACACACGCTCGTTATCCCCTACCAAGTGCAAGTGCAAGTTGAACAAGATCGATGGGAGATTCAAATTCCACTGCATCTTCATCGGACACCTCGAAGACACTGAACATATATATAACATAACTAGACCTGAAAATAACTTATTTTGTCGAAAAAATATCGCTCCAATCGAATACACGATCCACTACCGAGCCGCGTAGCGTTAGAGCAGTCAAAGTAACTACTACTTGGACTGTTCTAATGCTACGCGACTGTCACATATTTATGCTGCGTAATAAATTATTATATAAAAGTTAATATCACATAACCTTGAGCAATAAATATTATTATATCTTTAAATAGTCACAGATTCGTTTAATATTAATGTTTAATTATTTTTCTGAAACTTACATAATTCTTGAGAAATCCTTTTGGAAAAAAACGTTACTACTTAAAGTATTTCAATCATGATTTGCGATTATGGAAGATTTGTATGACAAAATGTAACTTGCAAGTCATCAATTGTTTTTTGATAGTCGTTAAAATGTTTAAAAACTTCCAACTTTTCGTGTTATCAAATCATTTGATAAAAACTACTGAATCGTTTGATAGCTATATGGAATAATACTGTGTTTTTTTTATGTTTATATATAATACTAAATTATATTGCCATAATGGATGGTAGTGTACTTTAAATATTTTATAAACGTCAATATTTCGAACGGTAAACGCTTAACATGAAATAAACTGTGATTTCTATTGTCACACTTTTTCTATAGCATAGGCGGCAAACGAACAAGCAACTCTGTAACTAGCAGTAACTTTATGGTAAGTGATTACCGCCGCCCATGACCATCCGCAACACCAGAGGGATCCGGATTTGCGGTCGCAGATGCGCTGCCGGCCTTTAAGAAAGGTGTAGGCTGGTTTTTGTAGGTACCTAAATCGTATCGGTTTGGAAATATCGCTGGCGACAGCCGATTCCACAGAGTAGTTGTGCGTGACAGATAATTTTGCGTAAAGCGCGCACTTGTGGACTTACCTCCATTGCCCGTATATTGCCATTATATCCATCCATAAGTGAATATTTGTCGGTTTCATATTTGATACTATATTACTAATTATAATTTATTTAATTAAAAAAAAAGGAAAAAAACCACAAATACACAACACTACTATAAACTATCAGACGGTGTCATTGACATTAATAGGTGACATTAATATTTTTATAAATACTATAGTTATTACGGTATTCATACAAGTACCTTTCATACTGTAACGCCAAATAAGTGAAATTACTTTGATATCAAAGTTAAATATTAAACAAGGAACACCTGTTGAGATATACCTGACTCATTATAACACGTCAGTAATTTCACACCATATGCGAAGCAGACGCTCGCAGACATATGGAGGCAGCCTTCATTTATGTAATTATTTTTATGATATTAGGGGTGTCAAACAAGGAGAAAACTAACAGTGGTAGAGCTACGATGCAGTTTTTTTCTAGCGGCACGATCCGGGAAGAATCACGCCCTCACATAATATCAGCGTAAAATGGCAACATAATGCTGCTGTGTTTCGTCTGGTGTGGTTAGGGATCCGGAGACCTTAATAACCGGTGACGAGGCATTCCATCTCTGCACTCAAGGGTGACAACGCATCTGTAATATGATTCCTTGTCAAGAATGAATGTAGATGTCATGGGCGGCAGGAATCACTTACCGCTTGGGTGACTTATTCTAAATGTAAAAAAAAATACATGGTCGAAGTGATTCCTGTCTCATGACACCCACATTCATCTCGATACGTAATCCCTAAGACCCCAAGTCACAACACTGACCTGAGTGGAGATCCTTTTCTTTATTTGTCGCACAGCAGGTTTTATTTGTCTTCGATTTTTTTATCATTGGTTGTTTTTCTATTTTGGTTAGGTAAAAGTATTTTTCTTGTTTTTAATTGTTTTTACTGTACCTGATTTTTATGATATATATCGTGTGCCAACTTGGAATAAATGAATTATAATATTATTATATTTTTTCCATCTCCGCCTGGTTGGTCAATAGAATAGATAAATAAAAAACTATAAACATATAAAGAAACAAATATATACAATATAATATAATACATATATAAAGACCAACCAGACTGGAATCCCTCGACAGGGGAGACCAAACGGTCGAGGGTTAGGGCTATACGAGCGGTGTCAAGGAGCACCGCCTTCTTTCTTCTTCTTTCTTTATTATTATTATTATTATTACTCTACACCGAACTAAAAATACTGTTAGCAAATTCTTATCGAGAACACCATTCAAGTGATTATACGTGATATGAATTTAAGTGACTTGCTTTAATTAAATTGTGAATTAATCTGATAAATGGCATACATTCAAAATATAGTACGAAACTTAACAAAAAAATATGTTTGACTAGGGAAAGAAGAAAAACATAAAATCGACGACGATTAGACATCCGATTGGCATTCTTTTATTTAATTTTTTTTTCAAAAGAATATTATCAATGGTAGTAACTAATATTCCGGTAAACCATTCCAACTTAACTGAAAATGCTCGTGCAAGGAATCTCGTCGCAACATCACTACAATAGTCGAATGGTAGATTCGAACCTACGACCTTAAGTTTTGCAGACCGTACCCTAAACCATTAATTAGACTGTTGACGTTTCAATAAGGTAGATCCTCACTTAGGCTCTACTCCAGACAATGCCAATAGTATCATGAAAATATATATAGATTCTGCAACGGCACATATACACAGGAGGCACATATCTATATGTATATATATATATATATATATAGATATATATCTTATTATTATAGTATATAATATATAATTTGTTTGGTTGAACGCGCTTATCTCATGTATAACGGAATTGTTCCCCCTTAAAAGTTCTAAAAAAAAGCGTTGCCTTACATGAGACATACCAAGCATCCTGTAGTCTACGCGAACGAAGTCGCCGGCACATATACACAGGAGGCACATATCTATATGTATATATATATATATATATATATATATATATATATATATATAGATTCTGCAAGGGCACATATACACAGGAGGCACATATCTATATGTATATATATATATAGATTCTGCAAGGGCACATATACACAGGAGGCACATATCTATATGTATATATATATATATAGATTCTGCAAGGGCACATATACACAGGAGGCACATATCTATATGTATATATATATATATATATATATATATATATCTTATTATTATAGTATATAATATATAATTTGTTTCGTTGAACGCGCTTATCTCATGTATAACGGAATTGTTCCCCTTAAAAGTTCTAAAAAGTGTTGCCTTACATGAGACATACATAGACTTCTTGAAAGCATCCTGTAGTCTACGCGAACGAACTCGCCGGCACATATACACAGGAGGCACATATCTATATGTATATATATATATATATATATATATATATATATATATATATATATATAGATTCTGCAAGGGCACATATACACAGGAGGCACATATCTATATGTATATATATATATAGATTCTGCAAGGGCACATATACACAGGAGGCACATATCTATATGTATATATATATATATATATAGATATATATCTTATTATTATAGTATATAATATATAATTTGTTTCGTTGAACGCGCTTATCTCATGTATAACGGAATTGTTCCCCTTAAAAGTTCTAAAAAGTGTTGCCTTACATGAGACATACATAGACTTCTTGAAAGCATCCTGTAGTCTACGCGAACGAACTCGCCGGCACATATACACAGGAGGCACATATCTATATGTATATATATATATATATATATATATATATATATATATATAGATTCTGCAAGGGCACATATACACAGGAGGCACATATCTATATGTATATATATATATATATATATATATATATATATATATATATATATATATATATATATATATATATATATATATATATATATATATATATATATATATAGATATATATCTTATTATTATAGTATATAATATATAATTTGTTTCGTTGAACGCGCTTATCTCATGTATAACGGAATTGTTCCCCTTAAAAGTTCTAAAAAGTGTTGCCTTACATGAGACATACATAGACTTCTTGAAAGCATCCTGTAGTCTACGCGAACGAACTCGCCGGCACATATACACAGGAGGCACATATCTATATGTATATATATATATATATATATATATATATATATAGATTCTGCAAGGGCACATATACACAGGAGGCACATATCTATATGTATATATATATATATAGATTCTGCAAGGGCACATATACACAGGAGGCACATATCTATATGTATATATATATATATAGATTCTGCAAGGGCACATATACACAGGAGGCACATATCTATATGTATATATATATATAGATTCTGCAAGGGCACATATACACAGGAGGCACATATCTATATGTATATATATATATATCTTATTATTATAGTATATAATATATAATTTGTTTCGTTGAACGCGCTTATCTCATGTATAACGGAATTGTTCCCCTTAAAAGTTCTAAAAAGTGTTGCCTTACATGAGACATACATAGACTTCTTGAAAGCATCCTGTAGTCTACGCGAACGAACTCGCCGGCACATATACACAGGAGGCACATATCTATATGTATATATATATATATATATATATATATATATATATATATATATATATATATATATATATATATAGATTCTGCAAGGGCACATATACACAGGAGGCACATATCTATATGTATATATATATATAGATTCTGCAAGGGCACATATACACAGGAGGCACATATCTATATGTATATATATATATATATATATATATCTTATTATTATAGTATATAATATATAATTTGTTTCGTTGAACGCGCTTATCTCATGTATAACGGAATTGTTCCCCTTAAAAGTTCTAAAAAGTGTTGCCTTACATGAGACATACATAGACTTCTTGAAAGCATCCTGTAGTCTACGCGAACGAACTCGCCGGCACATATACACAGGAGGCACATATCTATATGTATATATATATATATATATATATATATATATATCTTATTATTATAGTATATAATATATAATTTGTTTCGTTGAACGCGCTTATCTCATGTATAACGGAATTGTTCCCCTTAAAAGTTCTAAAAAGTGTTGCCTTACATGAGACATACATAGACTTCTTGAAAGCATCCTGTAGTCTACGCGAACGAACTCGCCGGCACATATACACAGGAGGCACATATCTATATGTATATATATATATATATATATATATATATATATATATATATATATATTAGAAATGCTATTTTTATTAATTATATTATTAATATTCCGGCTAACCACTCCAACTATTCTGAAAATATTTGTGCTAGAAGTAATTATGGATTAATATAATAATTATACAACAAAATATTCCACATTGTAATTATGTACAATGTGTCACTAGCTGGTTCCTTAATACCGAATAACGAACCAAACGACCAAGACGGCAGGTGATGATTTTGGGGTCGTTATTGTGGAGTATATATTAAGGAAGAATTATATAATAAGGACAAAAAAGTCCCCGAGTTAAATGCCATATCAAGTATAACAGTAATATGAAAAGAAAGAGAAAAGCGAGGCCCGATGGTGTACAAGCTGCCATGAATTATTTAACGATTATACTATAAATGTTCCATTAAAAAAAAAACAAACGTTTATTCTAATTAGGTTTTTGAACTAGAAATTGCAAGATTGCATGCTGAATTAAATTAGAAAGATACTTTAGCCTGTACTGCATAAACGACCTCAAAACGGCCTAGTCAAGTGCCGTAATCTAAAACAAGTCGAACTCTTAACGCAATAGTTTGCGTTTCGTTACTGTTTAGTACAAGTTTTATCATATTTGTACTCTAAATCATTTGAAATACGGCTTAAAATAATTTCACATGGTGGACACGTGCGGAGTCCACAAGGTATTAATGGAGTCAGTTTAACGCAATAGAGCACTCAAGCGCTTTAAATATCGTTCAATTCCTACGCTGCGTCTAACGTTCATTTATTAAAGCGCTATATTGCTTATAGAGTTCATACCGAACCCACGATGACTCAAGCCTCGGTAAACAGTATGCGGGGCGATGAGTCACCGTTTTACACATTCGCGTATTGTGTTTGAGCGTGTTGTCAGTCTACAGTTGGACTCGTCAAGTAAGCAACCGAAATGTTTTAGGGTTTTTATATCGCAATCTATTACTACCAAACGCCAAAACTTACCTTTTTACTGACGCGATAAGCAATATTATTACCATATTTTATGTGTCCAATGATAGAACGAGTGAAGGTGAAAGTGTTGTGTCTAGTTTGGTCGTCATAATTTACTTTACGTGCGTGCGCGTGTCACTAGTGAAACGTTGGAAGTTGATGATCATTTTGTGCTATTTGTGAATTTCATTGGATTGGTGGCTAGAATAATGCCGTCGAACAAGAAATTGATGGCAAAAATGAGGCAGATCGCACAGTGGATTTTGGTTGTGCATGTGGTGAGTGCTAAATACTTACCTTACCATTCTATTATTCTAATAATACTATTGTTATTACAACTGATATATTAAGAACTAATATATAAACAATTTGTTTTAGAGCTCTTATTTTCTTTGCAAGTTCCATTCAATGGAATGTTGATTTTATATATATATATATATATATATATATATATATATGCTTATAGCATTAGTACACTCCAACTTCATTCAGACCATGTACAACGGAGTCGGAATAAAGAAATATTGCTGCTTGTAGATATCGATTAGGAGCCCTTTGCGAACTTCAGCCTAGCTTAAATTCGTTACAAGTTTAGAAAGGAAAGTTAGCTTTTAGTTTCAAAGAAGAAGCACCTATTGGACTTTTCATTAAATCAGAACATTCGTATTCATCAATTTGAGTTAATGTAATAAGTGTACGGCGTTCATAGTTATATACATATATAAAAGAAATCTGCTAATAGTAATAATGTTTTATTTGGTATCTTTTATTTCTTGCTTTTTATTTAACTACGTTTTCTTTCAATAATTTTAGCAGTCATGAGCACTCAGTACATCTGATGGTAAATGATGACTGCGTCCTATGACTTCTGCATCTTCAACAATGATTTAAGTTTTTTTTAATATAAATGGCAAACCAGCAAGCAGCTCACCTGGTGGAAACTGATTACCGCGTGACTTATGGACTGCGTCGTTACCTATAATTGGGTCCCTTGATCCCTACACTTAACCAGCTCACGGACCCCTCAGTTCCGTGAGCCCTGTGTCCGATGAAGTTGTAAGAGCCCGCACTCACCACACGAAACACAACCGCGTTAGCTACCACTGTCCATGTGTGCTTAAAACCATTTAATATATTTCTATTTCACATTTATGTCGATATTCCTTTTAATTGGATATTCAATCACAAGGTTGGTATGTCCCACAGTGAAACTCAATTTCGTTTACAATTTTAACTGATTTAGAGTATCGATAAGTATCTTCTTAAGGATGTCCTGATTTCGAAGGGCGATGGTACGAACAATTAAGTAATTTAGCTTATTTGATTTGCTTGTTTAGTTTATTCAATCATAGATAATTTAATCGGCCGTGCCCAATATAAAACGTATCCGTTTTGTGTTAAGAATATATTACATACATATATAAAGTAAAATATTATTTCATTACAACCAATGGTATCGATTGATATTTAAATTTAGTTTTATCTCTGTTTGTTTATAAGTAAATAACATATGAGTTACACTAACTTTCTGCAATTATTAACTTATATTATTATGTTTATTTTAACAGTGGACTTAAATAGTCTATATTAGTGACAATATTAAATCAAGTTTGATACCATACTTACCGGAAGCTTTGCTATTAAAGTACCGTATACGAACGCGGAAAAATATGATAAATACCAATTTAATCGACCATACCGGAAACGGGCGTTCAGTTTAAAATATGTTGTACAATATAAAAAAAAACTCAATGAAAATTAATAGAACAAAACACATCCGTTCAAATCGGTCGAACGGGAATTGTTAGTGGTGAATGATGGCAGAAGTTGCCCAGACATCGGGTGTCGATGTAAGAATAACACTTCCATACTTGGGTGGAATGGAACGTAACAATGGCGACATAAAATAGATAACTGCTTTATTAAATACATAAATAAAAAAAACTTTTTTGTGTTTCTGTCGGTCTACAATTTTAAAAATTATCAACATCATTTAAATTCATTATCATATTAAAATAATTTTATTACTAATTTTGCGGAGGTAATTAAAAGTAATTATTTTTATTGTTATTAACTTTCGATTGAAACAAAACATATAATTAAAGATGAAAAAAAAACCTTGTTGATTATTTTTTAAGAAATAATAGACTAAGAAAATCGACGGATAGTTGTTTTCTAGTTTTCCTAAAATATCGAAATTCTATCACAAATATATGTTTTATATATTAATAGAACAAATTAAAAAGAAGTCGTGATATATATCAACGTAACATTAAAGATAACAATATTCTTAACGTAAGTTTGTACATGGTATAACAAAAAAGCATACAAAGTATTTAAATATTTAAAGTGGACATTTGGTTAATATTTATGGCACGCGACACAGAGGCGAACTATTTTAGTCCGGAATCCCAGGGAGGCGTGTCCCCAGTATTAATACATCGGGCCGGGCTGATGACTCAGCGGTAGTCTGAAAGCTACGTCTTGCCCCACATCCTCCATATTCTTGTTATTACTCATAGCGGTAAACCCGGAATCACTAAGGATTAATGACGTTTAGTATATTTACACGATTTAACGTTTGGTCCCCAGATCTTATTTATTTGTTTTAAACTTTATGCACAAAGTAATTAATATAGGCGGACTTAATGCTAAAAGCATTATCTACCAGTCGACTTGAGGGTGGTATTGAGAAGCTAGGGTAGGTGCACATGTAAAATAAAAATGGGAAAAATAACAGTTACTCTTCAAAATATAATATATATTTTCTAATAATGTCCTAAATATACTTAAAAAAATGTATCTAAGAATATAATAAATATATAGGATACATAAATTAATATACTTTATAACATGTAATACAATAAATAAATATATTATTATATATGTATATATGTATATAATACATACTTTATAACATGATTGTGTTATCAATCGTCTGACAGTTTATTCAAGACATACTCACGCGCCTTCCTTTTAAACATAAAACGATTCTCAGCCATTCTGACTCCAAAAGGTAGCTCATTCCACAGAAGAATAGATTGGACAAAGAAAGAAGAGTGCATAAATTCTCTACGATGAAGAGGACATAGAAGAAGACGATTACGCGATGAGCGAAGGTTCTCATTGTTGGCTGTATTAAGATACTGGAAGTGATCTTGTTAGTTGTAATGTAATGGAGGTATTATTATTTTTATATAAAATTGTTACACATATTATTTTATTGCATTTGCATATTTACATAGCATGCGATGAAAAAGACTTGCATTTCCATCTGAGGTAATAACCCTTTAAACATAAATATACTATTTACAGTATATTTTATTTATTATGAACCTGCATACTTTATTGTGCTGTTTTATATATAATGATAATATATCTTACTGCGTGAAGTCGAGTTTGAATCTCAGAATTAGAGTCTAGTTGTTGCTTGTTGTTGACTGCAGCGTGAATATGTTGGTTCGATCGGGTAAGGACAACGCTTTTAGATAATATATTCGTGAAATCTGTGTTCAACTGTTGCATTTCACAAACGCGTTATCATTTTTGTAAATGTCCGCATAAAACCAAAAGATCAGTAAAATAATTTTGTATTTTATTATATAATCGCGTAAACAAACATATAGATATTTAATCCTAAAATTCGAACGTTAAATTTTACAGAACTTTACTTCAGGTACGTTTAAAACCAAATATTTTGATATCTATCATATTTTCTTAAAAATGTTATATATTTTTTTAAAAGTTTTATTTTTTGTTCTCCACTTAATTTGAATACATGGAGGAATTTAGAGAATAAAATAAATGTTGTAATTTTTAATTCAAATTCTGTAGGCGGTACACAGGTTTGAGACAAAGAAATTACCAGATAGATCCATTAAACGACTTATTTCCTTATAGCCTTCACGTCATACCGGTTCAAAGCTGCCAGTAATAATAGGAAGTCGCCTTATATAACCTTTGGAAATATCTAAGTTTGAAGCTTTGTTACTTCCCCATTTTGTAATGCCATCGATGAATAGGCAGTGAACATATGTTGAATTGATTTCCAATTTTCGAACCCCCGGATGCGACCCTTTCGCTTCGATAAATCTGTTAATTTAAATTGTAAAAATATATTAAACATGTATCTAGTCGGTAATAAAAAAAAATGTGTAAGTTTTTTAATTGTATTTACTTGATGTCTTTTTGTGATGCTTTTAAATTTAATGAAATATCGTATTATTCTTTTTGGAAAAATAGTCCTATGTAATTCTTAACCAAGTCAATAAATGAATTATTTATTCTCTTTAAGTTAATTACGAAATTAATTAGTAGCTAAAACTTTTCAATATACCTCGTTACTCGTGTATTTTTAGTGTTCAAAGACCTTTGTTTTATCAATAAATAATACTTAGCTACTCAACCGCACGCTTCGTTTGAGTTTTAATTAAGCGTTCAGAAAAATATGCAAATGGCGGGTGAGTCTGTGCAGACATCGCAAATCAAACCGAGGGTGCGCACCCAGCCTTTTATAAAAATGAATTTACATCATAAATTGTATATCAAATAATACAAAAATAATGCAAGACGAAATCTCCTAATCTATGGCTGTGCTTTGTTTATGATAGATCAAAGCGCGGTCTACCTACTACCTAATTTTATTCTTTACTAAAGTTCGGCTCATTAAGGGTCGCCAACATTTTGGTTCATTATCTCAGAACTCCATTGTATAACATAGTACCGAGCGAATGTAGGCGTTATTAAAGCACGTCTAAGTTACTTTATCAATTAACGCTAGTGTTGACAGCATTTAATGTTCCCAAACACTGTATAAATAGGCAAGTTTTTTTTGTTTTTTATGGCTGATGCCCACTGTTGGCCCGAGGGCTTTTACTGCTTCACCGGGTGGAAATATGCAAGCATGAAAGCTATGCGTTCGTGATTTTTCTTTTGTTCTTAATGAGCACTCTTAAAGACAGTCCCTCTTTTGTGATTCGAGGCAAGCAGTCTGAGATACCATCGATGATTGTAATGATGTGAAACGTCTTATATTTACTTCAGCGTTTTCTTATTTATTAAATTATCGCAAACAGTGTTCTAATCCGGGTGTCGGCATGTTGCGACATTGTTGATTGTAATTAAGTTTCGTGCTGATTAACCACGTGCTCGGCCGGTTTCTTACCTGATGAAGAGAAGGAAATGAAAGAAAACATTTCGAAGTCGTGTAAATCTACCAATCCGCAGTATCCGGTTTCAAAACCGGCGGAGCTGCTTTAGTGACTTTCCAATTTTATTCTTATTGAGACTTTCTTGATGAAGTTACTGCCGAGAACAAATAGTTTGAGATCAATTGTTTCAATGACATGGAGGTGAGAAAGAAGCGCGGAGAGATTTGATTGAATTGAAGATTGATTTGACAACCACCTTCATCATGTTGACAACGCATCTATATTATAATAAGAAATCATAATATGGATACATTGTAGAACATGAGGATACCTCTTCACCAGTAATAAGGTCTACGCTTTTTGTCACAAGACTGAACAAACGAAATAATTCTGTGGAAGTGTGACCTTTCCGCGGTCGAGCCTACATATCCGTCTTATCCTCCAAAGTAATAAATTAAATTTCTTCGTTCTGTTTTGGTATAATAGCATAAATTTATTGCCATAAATACTCAATAGTTACCCATACATTATTTAATCGATATAAGATTTCATTAATAAGATGGAATGTTTGTAATTTATATTCCAAAATATTGTCTATGCTTTTATATATATACAACACATACTTTTTAATTAAGATTGTTTATTTTTTGTGTGTCCTTTAATATTATTTTGCTCTTGCTGGTGGTCTATAATGTTACTTTACTTACTAAAATCTGCACTGTATCATATTTACTAATCTTAGTTTCGAAAAATAAAACAATTATATTACATATTTTAATAAATAATTAAAGTTAAACTTCTACTTAAACAATTAGGTAACTTCCGACGTGTGTGAACTTATCTACGAAAGCACCTCTTTACTGCAACAGTACAGTACTAAAACAGACTGTTTAAACAAAAATCTTACCGAGTTCAACGGAATATAAATATGATCGGTGATTGCTATTCTAAATGTTACATAGCATATTTAATCTATTTTTGTTTTAAGTCAAATTACGCCCTCTCTATGAAGTTCTGATAGTAACCGATCAGTTCACTATTGCGAACAATTTATCAACGCTAAGTAATATTTGTAACACAACTAAATGTTATCACATCGTCCAATCGTGAAGGACAATATCTCATAATGTTCTTTATATCCGTCTACATAAACACAACCGGGTCATGGTAATGACACCCTGGCTTGGGGTGGGGGCGTCTAACCGGCCATTACGGTCGCCGGATATGTGACCGCTGCATTTTATTACCACTTTACTCCGCCACATAATCGACCTTCATGATGAAGGGCTTCTTTTCGACTAATAGCTCGTAGGTGGCGCTTTCGTCCTATGTTATATAGGCCAAGTTTATTTTATTGGAATAATTTATTCCACCAATTGTTTACTTCGTGTTTTATGAGTAGTTTCGTGTATATTTATTATTATTAAACAAGAAAGTTTACACAAGAGATTACTAAGTAAATCTGACGTTAAAACAATGTAGTCTTTGTTGGAAATGTAGGCTAGATTCGCATAAAACATACTTTTTAAACATTTAGCAGATTAAATTATTCCAATAAAATATCTTTGGCATATATGTACATAATTAAATATTTAACATACACAGATAATATCCCATCACATTTAATAACTTAAAATGTAAAAACGGAAAAACAGAATAAAATAAGAATAAATAATAAATTTATGTCATATAATACGTACATACATTTATTCATTGCATATTTGCTGTATCATTTATTTAATATCACAATACAATCTCGAGTTTATATCAAAGTTTAAACGTTAAATGAAGAAAAACTGAATACAAATATATAAATGACCAGTAAACGCTTAATCCGTCAGAAGTAATTGACCGAGCCGAGCTCTTGAGTCAGTTGCTTCCGCGCCCAGGGTCGGCCCAAGTCGAGGCTCCCTTTTCGAGGAACCCCTGAGCTGGTTACCCATTAATAAAGTTCACTTTTCAACCCGTTGAAGCTGTTAAAGCCCTCGGGCTAACAGTGACCATCAGCCATAAAAAAAGTAAACCACCAGTAAACGCCACCGGTTACATTCATTTTTAAATTTAATTTTGGATAGATTTTGTGGAAACCGGTTTTTTTTAAACAATGGGTTCAATACCCACTGTTCATGTGTTTGTGTACTCTATACATTAATTTATTAACTCTATATAGATAACCTTCAAAGATAATATTTTTTTAATATTAGAATTGGTAGTAAACGTACTTAATAATACAGACTTATCCACTCTAACCAAGCTTAAATGCTTGTACTAGGAGTTAGGTCACAAAAAAAGACGAATGGAGGATTCGATCCTGCGATTTTATGATTCACCGCACTTTACCTTTATGGGCGCTTAAAAATGGTAAAATTGTTTCAGGTTGAATTCGTAGAGGCATATTGCACACCAAAAGATACGGCGCGCCGATCGCCGCAGCGCAGCCGACGCTCGCGCGATACGCGTCGCTCGCCCGATACAACCCAATGGCGATACGAGTCGCGACGGCAGCAATACGATTTTGAATCGGCGCGCAGACCGTACGACTACGGCTCCGGCCGCCGGCATTACAGGGAATTTGACGACGACTCGGCGAGGCGACCCTCATTCGACTCGGCGAGACGACCCGCATTCGACGCGGAGTCGGCGCGACGCCGCGCGGATTACGAGTCCGCCAGACGGACGGACTTCCACTTGTCCACGACTGGCGTGTCTCGACGCAGCCCGGAGAGCGCCCCCGAGGGATCGGCGGACTCACCGCCAGAGCCGGCGCCGTCAGCGCCGCTGAGACAAGAAAGGCATACGCGACATCGCTCGCAGCCTTATTACGAATCCGGTATGTATTTTTAGACACAGAGACATTCCTTGAAAAATAATTAAAATATGAATATATATAATAATCATTAAAACGAATTCTCACGTGACCACAGAAAAAGATCCGATCACGTATCACAAAAACAAAATGTGGCATTTTACCATTCAATCAAAGGCAAAATATATATTTATATAATTTGATGACGTGGGTTTAAACTACGTGTTTGGCGTTTGAAATCGGAACTCGCGCATCCGTTCACATTGAAGTTATTGCGTAAGTTTCTATTATACCACCAATATTCCAACTAGCTAAAAAGCTTATTTATGGTAATAATGTCCATTTGGTCGATTTCGGCCATAGCGACATATTATATCTTCTTTTATTACTAAATAACATCAACTGCCCATCTAATATTGTAGTGCCGTAAATATTTCCGCAAACGCAGAGGCACTCATACGCCGTCCTTAGTCCTACGAATTTTACAACGTCAAAGATATACGTGTAGACACAAAACCAAACAATTTGTTATACACAAATATAGTTCCTCGGCTGGGAATCGAAACACTACGGCACGCACAGTGGTAGAGCCACGCTGCATTTCGTTTCTAGCTGGAGACGCCGTCACAGATTACCAACGTGAAATAGCACCATAATGCCGCTGTGTTTCGTCTGGTGAGTGCAGGGATCCGGAGACCTTTCTTACTCGTGACAAGGCAGTCTATCTCAGTCCTCAAGGGTGACAACGCATCTGCATTATTATTCCTTGTCAAGGATGAATGAAGATGTCGTTGTCGCCGCGGGAATTACTTGCCATCATATGAACTGTGTGCTCGTTTGTAACTCTATATGTAATAAAAAAAAAAACGCAGCCGTAAAGAACCAGTAGAGTGCCTATGTAAAAATTTCACCACGACTGTAATCGTTTTCAAATATGAAGTAAACTAACGTACGAGTAACTAACTCGGTTTGTAAAAGTCGGTAGAAGAAGGAGCGTTCGAGACACATAAACTCGTTATACATAAGAACCGTGTCTTTGCTCATCTCCAAGGCCCAGTGGGACAAAGGCTTCTTTCTTGTACTATAACAATTGCGGTGGGGACTTGTTAAAGCATTGTTCGCCCAGCTGTATGGTATATACTAGACGTGTCCATTTGTTGCAGTTATATTAAAAAGAGGCACCCACACGTTGCCTCCCGCTTTGTTGCGTAATGTGTACAACTAATTATTTTCCTCTGAACATTTACAACTTACAGCCAACTAAATTAACAGCGGTATATTTACTGGTACAAAATCCCTTGTTTTAACACTTGTAGAGCTACACTGCAGTTTGTTATTGGCTGCACTAGCTTTATGGTAGTTTTAATTGAAAATCTTTCGATGAAAAGTTTATTTTTATATCGTATTCATGTTTAGGACAAAGACTCAAATACCAATAGTCAAATTTAATCAATTATTATTAGATGTATAGAAATATATATATATATATATATATATATATATTTATATATATCCCTTTAAATTAGTTTAAACTCCTGTAATAAGTTAATGAATGATTTTGTAGCGTTTGCATTATTTGCTTTATCGGTTAACGGTTCAATAATAGAAACATAATGTGAAAGAAATCAGACGAGCGAAAGCTTACAGCATGGATAGATGGAATGGAAGCCGATTGGCTTTCCACAATTAGGCCGTTGGAGCTAATAAAAGCAGAAGCGGAGCCAACAATGGCAAGTTTTAATCAGGCTTTTCCGTTTGTTCGTCCGTCTAGACTGGAAAAAATGTCTCGGCTGTAATAAATACAGGCTAGTGATTGCACACTGCTCTCGCAGTAAGGGTTTTTTTTTGTTCTACCGCGGTTAAAGTAATCAGTAAATTGATTTCATTGTAAACTTTAAAAATATAGTGATAATGTAATTCATTAATTTTAATTTAATAAGCTATTAGATAATTAAATTATTCTATTTTAATAATATAAAGACGACCGCGTACTATATTGGAGTATTCGGACTCTCGCTTCGATCCAGTAAAATAAACAATATTCGTGCATCAATTGCAATAATTGGTGATTTTTTGGGTGTGTTGTGTATATATCTTTTACCTAAGACACTATATCAGAATCTGGGATGATAATTGAATGCCTCTGTGTTTACGCGCATGATTACGACACTTTATTACGTCCCGCGCAGTGATGTTATCTGGTAATAACAGAAGATAACACTAGAATAGGCTAATATAATAAAAAGAAATCTCTGCTCAATATTGTTTAAAATAATACTTAATTTCACCGGGTTATATTTGATGCCAAGTTTTGTTGTTATTGCGTTTTATCTTATATGAACTGCAGTGGAATATAACATTCCATACAATTCCATATAATTTTATTATTGTTTTACATGAAGCGACAGACTAGAGGTGGTCGTATCTTGCTTAATAAATAATTCAGATAACCGCTACGAGTATCCCCTAAATCCAATTGTTTCTAGTATAGTTATAAATAATTTAAGGAGGATCGCCAGTTTAGATCACGGTAATTATTTACTAGGTTTTTGTTTTTATATTCAAAAGGGCAACATAATAGCATCAACAGCACAAAATATTAATATTTATATATAAATAAAATAAAACGATAGAGAACATTTTCCAATAACAAATTTCAAAAGAAGTAATTTGGGGAAACGTTTTCATTTTGAAATAAAAATAATTAAATGTCGTCGATCACAGTAAAGAAATCTGACAGGCTACATGGTAGGCTGTGTTGTAATTGTGTATATATTGACCATACTGGATGTATTTTTGTGGTGAAAAATCAATGCTAATCGTATATTTTATTGAGATATAGATATAACATATATATATCTATAATTTGGCATAGAAAATATTTAATAAACAATAATTACCTTACCACGCAAATGATGTAACTAAAATAGTATTAATACCGCGAAAAGCAACTTTAGAAGCGGAAGGCGATCTGCTGAACCGAAGAAATTTACGTTGTAGTTAGCTTCATTTTGTGTTAAACATAAAAATTCTTATTATTTTTTTTTTCCAAAGATTTTCTCTTTATGATATACCAAGATAAGGATTCTCTATAGTTTAAATTTTCTTCTAATTAAAGTCTTTAAGTTTAACTCTTTTACTTAGTTTTCAAGAAGAAATATCTAAAACGTACGCTGGATTAAAATATATTTAATAATTTATTCAGCTTCGTTACTAAATATAATTTTATGTGTGTGTGTATTATGTAATATATATAAAAACTTTTGTGTACCTAAGCGATTGGTTTCCGGCCTTACGTACCGTCACCTTGCATAAAGACATTAAGAGTGTAGATTGAAACAATTTAACAAATTCAACTCTCGTCACGATTCTGGTCATCCACGCGGAAAAGTAATTCCACTACCTAATGACATCACTTAGGTTCTCCCTCACATCGCTAATAGTCGATTTGCTTTGCTCTTATCGTCATTCTAGCAATAGAAATTTAAAAAGAGCACGCACCCTCATTTCAAGTTGATGCGTAAGGAGACGATGCGATATTTTATGAGACAGTAGAACATGAGTATAATTATAAAATTAAACATGAAAAATTTTCATTAAACGGTTATTGAAATTGCAAATTTTATTTTTATTTTAATCTAACAGTCTCAGATGTTTTTGCTGCTTGGAGGCTTAAACGCAGACTTTGTGCTCAACACGCATTCACAAGGATGCCTTTGTTGCGGGAAGCTAAAAATTCTCATTAGGGTATTACTATATGCCTTTCAAACAACATTAGCATAGTATGTGCGGGTTTAAAGAAGGGATTAATGCATTCAGTTACAGGATGGTATAGATTTTTTAGTTTATTTTAGTTTTTATGATTATCGTCAGTATATTATAAAAGGAAGCACGCGGTGTATGCGTGTAGGGAGCTTTCGATATATTTGTGAATCAATTCAAAACTATTTTCTCCCCTGGCACAGCCACGCCGAGCCGCTAAGAATATTTAAAACATCAATGAAATTTTAGAATATTCACTTTATTAGATTCTTGAGAAACGTAGGACGTACCTATATTTATTGACACAATAGCATTCAATATAATTTATGAAGAAGATAATTGAATTGTTGAAGGAAATTGTACACGTTTCCGAATCTAAAGGTTAAGGTTAAGAAAATGTCGTCGAGATGTTGCTTATTATATTGAAAAACGTTTACATAAAAGCACGTTGAGGTACAATATGGTACCCTCATTTAAAAGAAGACCACTTGAGACGGCATGGGGCGTTTCTCAGACTGAGCTTGTCGAAAATAAGCATTTAGTTTGTCCCTTAAAAATGTTGTATGCGACTTGAAAACAAGATTGTGTCATTTGTATTTAACTGTATTATTAAAATTTCAATAAATGTTACGTTTAAATATCGCTTCATTAAAATTATGTTTTCTTTTGTTTTGTAGAATCATCTTCAGGTGAACCATCTACAACTACAGACGAGGAAGAGGAGGAATTCGGAGAGTTTGATCCGTTCGCGACTGCGCCCTCCTTACATTCTCCTGACAGTGGCCGCTCGGACCCACGCTACGCAAACGCGCCCCGTAGGAATCCCAGCCCCTATTACTACGGTGACCTGTTTAAAACAGCACCGCCCCCACCGGCTCCATCAGCGCCGACTACGACAACATCGTCACGAGGTTCTCGATACAGGAAGTCTGCTAGTCTAGACGCGCCTCACGTCGCTCCCCGGCCAAATTTACCGAAACGTTTCTCAGTGGCTGAAGATGGCTTCCGTGAGCTAGAACGCTCGTCATCTTCGTCGGGTGAGAGCGCGTGGATGCCACCGCGGCGGCGCGGTCGTGACGCGGCCGGCTGCGCGTGCGCCGCGTCCGAACATGTAGAGGAGCAGCAAGCCTCACGGAGCGTGTTCTACGTGCCAGCGCCTCTGCCGCGCTGGCCTCAAGAGATGACCACCCGACAGATATACGAAACGGCCTTTGATTGTAAAGTTGCACGCTCCGACGATGACTTGGACGATTTTGACCGCGTTAGCAATCACCCGGCCCTGTTACAAGCGGAAGAACGTAAAGTTATCTCGTCCGCATCATCCGCCTTTGAAGCGGTCGAACGCAGTGAACCGGACTATAAAGGCCGCCGCAAAGTGACTATGAAAACTGACAGCGTTCGTCGGTCCAAGATACCCACAATACGACAAAAGATAGAAAACGAGAATAATGCAAGTACTTTATCGGAGGAACTGGAGAAGGTGCATATTGAAGAGGAAGGGCGAACTGCGTCGACTTCTCAACTACCCTTACGTGGATACACACCTTCACCACCATCAACTGCTCCGCTGCCAACAAAATTTCAACAAAAGGACGGATCGGCTATGAACAGTATAAAGAGTGCTCCTAATTTGCCTCAATCACAATTGGCCCATCCTAGGCTTAAGGATTTGAGGTTGCCTGTAAAGTCTTTACGTGCTCGTGATACTCCTACTAGCAGCGACGTTAGCATGGCTGATGTGAAAGGATCGGTTTCAACAGAACTTGATATGGGACAACGATTAAGAGATTCGAGCCGCGAATCACGAGAAGATGATGAAGAGAGGGGCCAAACAAAAGACGGTATTTTTTTAGAGATTAAGGGTCGACCCACTTCCGATTCCGACACATCAAAGCTGAATCGGTACTCAGGGCCAAAGGGGGTCGGCCCTATAATGGAGTTTAAAGGAAGGCCAAGCGTAGTTCGACCGAGGAGGAAATATTCGAGCACAGAGAGCATGACTACCAGTAGTAGTGGAGGTAGTATGGAATCGTTGCGGAGTAGTAACAGTGAGGGCGATAGGAGCAGTAGTAGTTCGGAAAGCCGACATTCTTCTTCTCTTAGTTCCCATAGCTCGGATTCAGGAAATGTCCCGTTCACTAAGTCATTACATCACATGCAGCTATCGGGGTTTGGGCATCATCCCACTAAACTGCACATTCTAAGTCCTATATCAGATAAATCTTCTCAAGAGCCAGGATCGGAAACATCTGATAATAACAAGAACAACAATTCCCAGAAAGTATCTCCTGAGGATTTGGAGACTGGTAATGCATCAGTATTAACTACGGAATTAGTTTCGAAAACCAAACGCCGTGCATTACAGAATAAGAATTTATTAAATCTCTCATTTCGTCATTCAGTAACTGGAGATACGGAGATCCAGGGATCCGATAGTGGCATATCAATTCACTCGCGAGAAGGCGTTGATTCTAGAAACGCGTTTATTAATTTCAAAAACAGTAGTAGCGTAGAAGAAGAGAAAAAGAACGACGATGTGGATCTATCAGATCTACCATTTGACATGCCTAAGCTGAGACGACGTCATGCTGAAGCTGAAGTTGACCTGCGATCCTTGCCATTCGACATGCCAAAACTTCGGCGTAAACTGCGTGGGCAGTCTTTGCAACTAAACAATGATTTTGGAGAAGCCATTTCAAATGCTTCGTCTAGCCAAAGTGTCCAGGATTTAAACCAAGGTAACTAACTAGTCATTTTTACTTTTTTTTTTAAGTAAAAGATTTTTTTAATTATTTTATATGTTTCTGATTTCCTTACTTTGGAAAGGTCTATCATCCTCTACCACGAATTAGTTCAAATTCCGAAGTAAGGAAAGTTTCCATTGTTTCTATCTCTTATTTAAAGTTTTACGTCAAATAAGAAAATTACATCAAATACTTTTTGGAAGCAAATAGAAATGTGTCCAGTCAATTCTATTGTCCCTCGTATCCAGTCAAGTATATTTCTATTGCATTATTCGGATTAAGATGTATTCGGTCAGATTATACCACACGAAACTTGGGGCTGATAGCGTTCTAATATTTAATTTACTTGAGTGTTTCTAAGGCAAAGTTGCGCGCATGTTGCAACCAATTTGTTAGGTTGAGTTAAAGTGAAAAGGATGGTGTTTGACATTAAATGAGTCACGACGTCGTCTCAATAAGTTTTTTCAGTTACCCCAAAGTCGGGAAGATATTTGGTATATTTTTTTTGTTGTCTTTCCTAAAATAACATTAAATATTTTGTTCAGTCCACGCACAATTTTTTTATAATAGGATTGACAAAGTGCACATAGTTCAACTGATGGTCAGTAAAGACTGCGGCATACAAGCATCTGGATCTATTCAATAAAGATTTTGGATGCATATTACACAGAAACGTTTAACACTGGTAGAGCTACACTGCAGTTTCTAGCTGCAGAATGAATGGGTCAGTTCGACCGGGGGACGTCATGCTGGTTCCTGTAAGGGCGTGGTCCTTTTCCGGTCAAACTGACTCATACTTGCTGGGTCTACCACTGTTACTGTCATACTATGCTGTGGTATTTAAAATTAATTAATAAAAAGTATAGTTTTGAATATATATGTAAATAATGATAAATAATATTTTATTTATTTACAGGTAACAAACATAGACCAAAATTGACCTTAAACTTTGATGGTGGCAGCGGTGGCTCAGGTCCTGCCAAGGGATTGCACTTGAATTTGGGACCCATCGCTCCTCCACGGGATTTGGTTGATGCATCTTTACCACTCGACCGACAAGGGTAAGTTAATACTGGGAAGAATTTTAAGTTTTACGTTTTAATTGATCTGTTGACGTGAATCATTGTTAATTGCAATTATTTACTTGTCAAATTACTTTGAATGATTTTTCTTAATGTATTTTATAATATTCTCGCATAGTGCAAGAAAAATATTACTGATAAATTAATCGCACCTTTTTGTGTGTTTATGATTTTCTTGACAATGGAGTTTAGAAGAAAGGAAGACGGAGTGTCCGTTAACTTTCTCTAACCGTTAAGTAATAAAATTTTAAAAATACAGCAAATTCTAGATTATTAAATATAAACCAAATTTATAAAAGGTATTAATTTATCATATATTTGTACATATCTAGAATAAAGATATTTAAAATTTTAATCAGATCGTTGATATAGAAGTTATCATTGGCTAATGAAGTATTAACGTTATTTGCAGATGGTACCACGGGACGCTATCGCGTGTCGAAGCCGAGGGTCTGCTCAGAGACGCCAACGAAGGTGCTTTCCTTGTCAGAAACAGTGAATCAGCAAAGCATGATTATTCACTGAGCTTAAAGTAAGTTCCACATGGATATGATGTATATAGACGTTTTCTGTAACTGGAAACTTCAACACTCACTAGACTCATTAAATAACTTGTTGTGAGGTTTATGCTGGTATTATGTGGTCCACCCTGGTCGAGCCGACCCATTTAGGAGCAGCTAGATACCAGCCGAAGCGTGGTACTACTACGCGATCATTAAATTATAAGTATCGTCAAGATTGAAGGGCTGACGTATGGATAATTAGTTGTAATTCTTTTTAGGTAATTTTATACAACATTAGCCAATCACCGAATTCTTACTTACAACAGCAAGACGTAAACGGGCTTTTGAAGAGATGTTCCTTTTTAACAAAGAATATAAATTTGTTATCAGGTCAACCCGTGGGTTCATGCATATGCGTATTTGCCGTGGCGGCGACGGATACACTTTGGGTGGTGCAACGACCGCGTTCCCCACCGTGCCGGCCCTCATGCGGCATTACGTAACCGCACAGCGGCTTCCTGTTCGAGGCGCGGAGCATATGGCTCTATCGACTCCTCTCCAAGCTGTTCTCCTGTAAGCCGCTCAAGAATCCTTGTGATCTAAAGACATTCGCTTGCGAGCTCTGTAGCTCGATTCCGTGTTTAGATTGAGTAGTGATTATGTGTGATACGAAATGGCAGTTTTAATCTTGTATTGTATATTTAGCTTTAGTACACCCAGTGAATAATACCAAAGAGTATTTAGAATAGGAATGACTTTGTAATTTAGTTTAATTATTTCTTCATTCTAGTCCCGATGTTTCAGCAAATTTATCAACGTTTTATTTAGCACGTGTATAATCAAATGTATTTGCTTTATCGACATTTCTTATCATATGATATTTGATATGTATCAAAATGAGTAGTTATTACGGATAGTTAGTGCGTCGTTTGTATCTTAAGAAAACTAGGCAAATATGTACATTCATAGGTTCACTGACGTAAATGTTACAATACAGATAATATTGAAGATACAGTCATACGGTGAACTGATTGGCGGTTTCTTCTTGTTATTATCAATTTATTTAGTTTTTAACTTCTCTTATTTTATATTATACAAACATGGCCTAACCCCGAGCGATTGATATCTCTTTAAATCATTTCATTGAACATACATTGGACGATCGAAAATAAACAAATGAATATTATGAATGAAATATATGTGCCGTGTACTCCCATCAATTTATATTTTACATTACGTAATAAGTTTTATGGTGAATGTAAAAATATCCCAGTGAGTCATCGACTTACGGTCCGATAGGTGAGTTAGTCACGGAATCTTATCGATTAAAGTACAAACTGGTACGTTAATTGTTGCGGTATCTATTAGATTTATGTATGTACTAATAAGGACTTTTGATACATTCGAAGGGTGTAATATTTCATTAGGCGTTGTTGTTATAGAAATTTCGTAATATTTAGAGTAGGATAAAGCTCCATATCTTCATAATCTTGATATATTAAATTTAGCAATGTAATGGTTAAAATATTCATCTCGGTAAAGTTTCATTTAACCCATTTTATAACCTTTTATTTATGTTATGATATAAATTATACATAAATGACACAATGCATAATGATAAAAAAAAACAATAAATTTGTATTTCTATACGGCTGAAAAAAAAACAATTACGTCGCGTATCGACGTAATCGTACATAACGATTGTGTGTAGAAAATACTTCGTGCGTAATAGAAAGTAAAACAACGTTGTACTCGTGTTTTGTGCGTAAATCTACGCAAAAAAGGAAATTGTGTGCAAGTGAACGCAACAGTTTTGAGTATAATCTAGATATTGTTCGATACGGCAGCGGCACTTATGTAAGACCATAGAACAAAAGATTGCACGTGTTATGTAACATTCACATCGACTTATTTATATTTTTTGTTACTGTAGGTTTAAGTAGATTAATGCGTTTATTAAGATGTTAGGCATTAGTGGAATGGGGTTTAGTGTTTATCGTGTACGCACTTAGTTCTTTCACAATTTAATTTAAAAAAAATGAGCTGAATATATTTAACGCGCATTTTACGCCTGCAGCAGTGGATGTTTAGTTTAGTGTAGATGGTATATTCTGTAGTTATTTCTGTGATTTAGTTTGATAATAGCAAAGCCAAAAAATGTAGTGATTGTATAATTTACATAAACACTTTATATATATACATATATGTATGAATATATATATATATATATATAAATATATATATATATATATATATATATATATATATATATAAATATATATATATATATATATATAACATGAATTGTCTAATTTATGTTTAACATGAACAATTGTATGTTCAAAAAGTTGGTGAAATGCGCAACATGATCTCAATGTAAACTTCCTTTAGATAATTTGAGTTACCTTCGACTTAATATTGATTAATTTGTACCTGATTTTGAAACTAACACGCGTTGTTTGAGACTTATAATTACGTTTTAAAGAAGTTTTATTTTATTCTAAGGTACAGTAGTGTAATGGTATAATAAATAGTAGTGGTGTACGGAACCGAGCGAATTTTTGAAATGTATGTTAGAACATTTATTACATATACGTAATGTACTAAGCCACCGTAATGCAGCT
This sequence comes from Teinopalpus imperialis, assembly GCA_029286865.1. Lineage (NCBI taxonomy): Eukaryota > Metazoa > Arthropoda > Insecta > Lepidoptera > Papilionidae > Teinopalpus > Teinopalpus imperialis. The sequence goes on from JAGSMU010000021.1 coordinate 6,251,496, forward strand.
TCTGCAAGCGTGCAACTAAATTCTAATACTTAATTTATTGTACTTGATTTAAGCGACGGCATATAAGCAGAGTGGGTAAAATATTGTTTTAGTAAAGTCACTATTTTCCTCTTACATTTCGCATTATTTTGATATTAAGTAGGTTGGTACAATATGACACACTTATGCATAGAAATGTCACATATGTATTAATGTAGTACGCGTATATTGGAACGTAGAATATCGTTGGATCACTTCAGTTGAAAGTTTAAAAAAATGTGTCAAAATTTTTCTATAATTCACATACATTCGGATCAAAGTTAAGGTAAAAGTTATAGCTTATGGTAGTTATAATCAATAATAATTTTGAAAGTGTAGTTTGAAATGGATGATAAAATAAAGTACTTGAAAAATATTTTTTTTGTTTTATTTATAATGTTAATCTGTTTAATTTTATGTGAAATCCTGACAGTATTTGAAGCACCAATGTATCATCTGGTTGATCTGAGAGCGACTGCGCAGGATATTTAATTTATTTATATATCTTCAGACCTGATTCGATTTGCACCATTATTCGTTTCTTACCTTTCACTTCCCGAAGTGACTTTCATATACAAATGCGCTCTTTCATGTCAGAAGGAATGATTTTTTACGTAGTGTGATATAATGCATTCATTTGTATTTGTGAATTGGCGGCAATTCCAAAAGTTTTTTCACACCTCAAAATTAATTTCACGCGAGAAAATTTTCGGTCCATGATTTATTACGACTTTCGTTGTGGTCTTAATCAATAACAAAGCTATGATAGACTTCGATTGGAATTTATATTAATTTATTGGTTTAATGAGCTTAAACGTGGGTTTAGCAATCTCAGTGATGATCTGCGTGACGGACGTCTTTCAACAGCGACATCTGAAGATAACATCAATGCTGTGGACGCATGATAGAGGAAGATAAGAGAGTCACTTACCAGCAGATGCTGGCAATCTTAGGCATTGGTATGAGTCAAGTACAAAAGATATAACACGAACATTTATGCGTCAGGAAGTTTTGCACGATATGGATTCCCCATAGTTTGACCGAAGACCAGAAACCCTTTCGCATGGACTGGTGTCGCGAAATGTTAGAAAAGTTCAACGGAAGTGACTCGAATGCTGATTTGTCATAGTTACAATTGATAAAAGCTGGATTATTTAGATATTGCTGCGAACCCGAAACCAAAAGACAATTTGCTCAGTGGGTGTTTCTGAGGATCGGCCAACTAAGGTAATGATGGCCGGAAAGATCATTTAGCGACAGTTGTGCGGGAAGATGGAAAGACAGTTACTGCAGACTGATATTTTAATTGTTGTTTGCCTGTTGTCTTGGAAAATATTCGCAGCAGGATCCTCCTTCACCACGACAAAGCTTCAGCGTACTCCGGTAAACGTCCAATTGTATATTTAACTATGGCAGGTGTTGAGATAATGAGTCATCCACCATATAGTCCTGACCTGGCGTCCTGCGACTGACATTTATTCCAAAGAAGCAAAGATAAACCGGGGTATTCGCTTTACGAGCCCTGAAGATGCGTAGAGTGCGTTCGAATTGCCATAGAAGAGTCCCCTAAGGAAGAATGGGCCCACTGCTTTTATCAGTGGTTCTATCGAATGCGAAGATGTATAGAGAGGAACGCAGATTACAACGAACAATAAAAGTATCGGCAACTTTCCATTTTTATTGCTTAAGACTTTCAGTGTTACTTCGATATCAAGCAATCTGCGTGCTAGAAAAATAAACGTAAAACATAAGATCTGCTAAACGGCACTAGAGCACGATAAAGTACTATGCTTCTATTACCCTCCTATGATTAACCATGGCATGTAAATTTCCTTTATAAAATTAGGATAATACACAAGCTCATAACTCATACTTGACCTAATGGTATATGCACTCTGTAACCCGTAGACAGTTATATTAAAGCAGCGTTGTGATGGTACTTAAAATGAAATCATAAATTATTTATTTACTTCGTTCATGAAGTAACACTTATGAATGTCTAAAAGGTATAATTACTAAAATGTATGAGGGCTGGATATGTATAAATATAAATAATAAAAATAAACTTTCTCCCTTTTTTATTCGTAAATATTTGTGACATTAAAGTCCTTGCCATCACCGAATATTTTATGACCATTGGCAATAATTATGCTCTCTTCACTTACTTTAATAAATATTCTGAATAATTGAAATTAAGTTCTTATTTTATTTATTTATTATTATAGGGATGGTCAACATAATCAATAAATTAATGGAATAAGATTTAAAATAACTATTCTTCAGTTAGTGCGCCATCTAGTAGACCAATAAGACAACGTTTGCAATGTATACAGCACAACAATCAACTTTGCAATTTTGCAACAACTTTTATCTAGATTTCTACAGATGCCGCAACCGATTTTATAAATATACTAGTGCTATCTTCGGAAATAGTAGTTAGATAGGATATTTTAAATTGTGTACATATGATTGCAATTATACAATGGTTTTGTAAATGCAAATTTTTCTAAACGTAGTTCTTCATCAAAGTTATGTGACGACGAAGTGAATGTTATTTTAATGGCTCAAATAGAAAGCACATCCAGCGACTCGTTTGAGTATTTTTTACTTCGCTTGAAATAAAATAATATAGAACTATATATTTTATTTTAATCTACAAAATTTTAATAAATTATTATCAATTAATAAAAATTTCATGTATTATTCGAAAAAAAAAATGTATCATTTTAAAGTGTATTGAAAAATATAAAACTAAAATGCTTGAATTCATAAATTTTACAAAAATATTTTTTTTACTTCGTAAATGTTTTAATATGCAACACACTTCCACTCCGAAGAGGCTTAGGGTTACCTATAACTTAACTAATGCGTTACGTAGCTTATTTTTCCAGCGGATTAGCGGACATGATTCGTTGTTTCCTCACAATGTTTCTATTTGCAGTTGTGCTCGTGGATTTAATAATGATAATTTTATTATTAACACTGTTCTGTTCATTGTCATAACTAAACCCCAACAGATATCCTGCTCTACGTTTACTGATGATATGAATTGAAATAATACTTTAACTTTATGAAATTTAAATGCACTAATTGGCCCATTGCTATTCAATACATAGTTAGCGTTTATCCTTTTCGCGGCCTACATATATGTATATCTGATATTTATTAATCTGTATCAGATTAAATGGCAACCACTAACGTGTTAAGAGTCCTGTTTATTATATTTATAAAATATATTTTAAAATATGTATATTCTTACTACTCAAAGTCCCTTCTACTTTGAAGGTCAAATTTAGAAATGGCTCTTTCGAAACCTAGGTCAAATAACAACAAGCATCCAGAATTGTAAAGAAAATCTCGAGCATCTGCGCTCCCAGACAATGTACAGTTTGATATAGGTATATATGTGTATACGTAACGTGAGAATTTTTTTGTTTATCACAGAAGCACCGTTAGTTGAAGTGTTTCTTTGTTAAATAATTTCTTGCCTGCTGCTTCGTCATTGTCTTATAAAATACCTTAAATGCATGGTGTATATAACTATTTACTTACTTTGTTTTTCAGTTGAGGAACAATTTTCGGAAAAGATAAATTGCGTGTTGTATATATTTCCCGTGTCCTAATACTACGTCAGACCTTATCTACAATTTTGTTCCGCATGCATACACCGGATGAAGGTAGGGATTTATGTTTTCAGATTGCTTACTTTTGCAGGCAATCTGTGTTAAGTAACAGCACTTGGAAATTAAATTAAACCTCTTACAACCATTTAAATATAACAAATTTGAACACACCATATTAATTTTAGATGTATATAAGGAAAGTAGTAATAATACAAATATGGAAAATAATTATATATGTGTATATACTTTGAAGAAAATTGTAAAGTTATGAAGATCACCTGAGTCGTGATGGATTATGCAACCGACCTATACTTATTATTCATACCTATGCCCAGCAATGGGATATGTTTGTATGTAGGATTTACTTTACTTTATTTATACAGGGTATTAGGAGAAAGCTTCCAAAAATGAATACAGACGATAGTACTAATGACACCATTGATTATGAGACGGAAAAAAAATCGATCCTGAATAAAAAAATATCATATTTTAAAACGTTTTATTAGCATTATTTTTTTTTTCTAATACTCTAGCTGGTTTATGATGTTTAGGAGTTATTATTATATTTATTTTTTTATTTATTTATTTACTCTTTATTGCATAACTTTAACAACGTTCAAAGTTCACAAAGGGCGGAATTAATGCCAAAGGCATTCTCTACTAATCAAGCAAAGCAATAAGCAAATGATAATACATACATATATATGTATATATATATATATATATATATATATATATATATATATATATATATATATATATATACAATAGTATACAATACAATAGCGGTAACTACCAATAAATTTCATATGTGGATGATAAATAAATATATCGCACTTTTTATATAATAAGAAATAATATGAATCGAATCAAAGAAACAACATTTTGTGAAATGTTGCCTCTTTTGAGAAATAAATTATGACTAACACCTTCGTGTACTTTTAATCGTACATCACCGATTTGCTTCTACGATGTCATATTTTTCTCTCTCTACGTCATTTTGTGTAGCAGTGTCTCACTCATTTAATATTTTTTACTTAAAACGTTTTCATCTCTCTCTCGTTACATAAGAAATATATAAAACACATCAAAATATTACTTTGGTATTGAAATATTTGTGTCGTTACGAAGCTTTTTATATTTAAAATCGTAGTGGCATTGATCGCCGCTGTGAAGTGTCTCGTTAAAGGCTATTCTTTATGGTCCAGCAAAGCAATGCAACTAACGTAATTGGTAACTATACGTCAACGTCTATATATTCGGATTTGATGTGGACTATTTTATAATTAAATACAATAAAAGAAATTTCATGACTCATGAGTTTTATTTAATAACTATTATCACGGTCATCATATATTTAATAACTACCATCACAGTGGTAGCGCTATTTCAGTTTGTTTCTAGCTGGAGAATGAATGGGTCAGCTCGATCGGGGTAGGCCCATGCCCTCACACAATACCATTAAATGTACGCTTCTGTACATTTGTTGTAGCGCTCGGTGGTTTGGAGAAATGAAAACTTCGTTTTGCTTCTATTTTTTCACTGTGTTTATTCTTTTTAGAGCGTCGGACTGCAGGTGTCCGGTTTACAAAGTGGCGCGTAATTTATACAAAAATTGCAAGGTAATTCAAGCCCTGTGATTGGTCACCAATCACAGGCTTTACAATTTGACCAATCACGAATCATTAGCCTAATACTTAGCTACGACGGTGCGCTACCATAGACAGAATACAGTAAAATAGCACTATAACGCTGCTGTGCTTCGCCTGGTTAGTGTAGGGTTCTGGCGACCTTTATTAATGGTGATTAGGCATTCCATCTCAGTTCTCAAGGGTGACAACGTATCTGCATTATGATTCCTTGTCAAGGATTAATGTAGATGTCATGGGCCGCAGGAATAACTTACCTTCGGGTAAACTGTGTTCTCGTTTGTTACTCTCAAAGTAAAATAAAAATCCTACATTGCCTATTATTAGTCCGCCATTTTACAGAGGCCTCGCTTTCTTGACTCCGAAAAATAAAAAAGGGGATATTAAGAGGGTATACCATTCAGTGATGGAACCTTTCTACATTGCATCAATACAAGTCGAGAATCCTTCTTTTCCATGGGATATCGGTTCTACAAGCTATGTGGTTGGCCTATTGTCACTTCAGCTAACTGATCCTTATTTATTACTATCCTTACAATATTTATTTTGGGTTGCATTGTTGTGAACTTAGTTGCTATGTCTTAAATGCTAAGTTTTTGTATAATAAGTTGCTAAGTATGCTAATACTATATTGCTAGCGTTTAAAAAAATATAGAAACAGCCGTCGTCTTACCTCTCAAACTTAATTCAAAGTTCGATGACTTACTTTAATGAAATTCGTTTCAAAAGTAAATCAGTCCTTAATGGAAAGAATGATAAAAGATGTAATTTCAGATATAATATTTCAGCGTTCGCGATCCAACAAACATCAAATTGAATAAAACTAATTTTACGGATTTTATCGCTTTTATTTAAAACTTTTTTATCTTGATTTTTCGATCATGATTGAAGCATCAAATATCAATTGAAAAGAATTGTCCACAGTAATGATTTGATACATATTGTTATGCTATTTGTATTTCTGTCGGATATATATATATATATATATATATATATATATCTCTATATATATATATATATGTATAAATTATGTATTTAATACAAATACATCATGAAGTTGGGACAAGAACGGACAAAGGTCCAAATAGAAACACAACAAGACCCTTTCAAAAAGGGTGACCGGAAAGTGTGTAAAAAAACCTACATTTCTGGGAGAATTTTTGTGACTACCTTTTTATTCGGTAATGGAAGATCTGAAATTAGGCACACGAATTACTATATATATTAATATTTACTTTGCTAGAGTAGTTTACATTTTAAACAGTAATAAATCAAAACCTAGTTATATATGTAAATCTGATCCTAAAACAATTATTTTCTATTAAGAGTTGTTACTAAACGAATATACACTATTTTTCGAGAGAGATATTTAAATTAAATTTGTCAGTAATTTATCATAATTTAAATAATTGCAACCAAAGTTATAACCGGTGTTTTGAGAAAAGATATAACTTTGCTAGAAAGTATAGTAAAGTAGTATTAAACGGAAGTTGTATTTGCTGAAGCATTATAACTAAGAAGCAAACATTAAAATTGTAATCGAAATTCCAAGTAAACATTTAAACTTCTAACTTCAATCCTCGTTTAAAACTAATTCATCGTCACTTACATGAGTTGAGTTAGTGGTTAAACCCATTTAGTTATAGTATATAGCAGCTTAATAAATTGTCGCGAAAGTTAAATTGCTTTTCTTTTAATAATTAATAATGATTAAACACATATATCTGTAATAAGTTTTTTTATATAGTACTTTAACTCCATAACATACTTTCTTAATTTATCGGATATCTTTTTCTTCTTATTTCGGTAAAGAGCTTAAAAGTTCTAAAAATCGTTACCAGATTCTGGTAAAACATAACATTCATGACGTCTATGTCACATATTGACTGTTATTTGTCATGTGTTACGAATATTCATGCACTTATAGATTCATCAAAATTACAAAACAGCAGTTGGTCCAGTCATCTTTCATTGGCCTCCCGGAATTCAGTTACCGCCGTTTCCGGGCTATAGTACAGTTTGTCCTTCGCTCTTGTCTCCAATAAAAATAACGCAGAGTGAAAGGTATGGACTTTAAGGGGTAGGCACGCTCCTTAAAGTCTGAATCGATAAGACCAATGATGCATCATTGGTCCATCATTTGAGGTCTTCAAAAAGTCTATGTATATTTTCTATGACTATTATGACGCGAGGACGTTTGGTATAATTTTCTAAAACAATTGGCATATGTTAAAGTGCTAATCTGCATTAACTGTTCTTTGGTGCCTTCTTTCTATATGCGTCGTGTATTGATGTTTCTAGAATTTTGTCTCCAAATTGACAGTGGTAGAGCTACACTGCAGTTTGTTTCTAGCTGCAGAATGGATGGGTCAGCTCGACCGGGGTAGGACCACGCCCTCACAGAATACCAGCGTAAAATAGCAGCTTAACGCTGCTGTGTTTCGTCTCGTGAGTGCAGGGATCCGGAGACCTTTATTACTGGAGACAAGGCATTCCATCTCAGTCCTCAAGGGTGACAACGCATCTGCATTATGATTTCTTGTCAAGTATGAATGTAGATGTCATGGGCCGCAGGAATCACTTAACATCAGGTGAACTGTGTGCTCGTTTGTTACTCTTAATGGTATAAAAAAAAAAAAAAAATTAAAATGAAAGATCCATTCGGCCAAATCACTTTTTTATCAATTTCATAACAGTACACTCATGTCATGTAGCGATATCATTGCTTAATATATACGAATAACTTTTTTTAATACCTTTAATGTATTTCATAGGAAGTCATTCCATAAACGTTCAGTATGCCTCACTAACGAAATGTCTTTTGTTAACGAAACAAATCGAGACAAACGAGCACACGATTCTTTTGATGACATGTGATAACTGCGGCACGTAAATACCTATACCTGTAGTTGAGAGCTGAGGTGGAATGCCTAGATAACTAAGTGGATCTCGTTGTCTTTTATAAATAGTTTATGTTTTTTTTATGATATATATTGAATACAATATATATCATAAAATATGTTAATATGTTTGGTACATTTATTCCTAAATAAATTAAATTATCCGTTGCTGGTGAAAAAGTCGATTGAAATTTGTACACTTGAATCAACATGCTTGGGCACATACACGGCAGGCAATCGATACCTTTGATGTTTTTTTTAAAACTGATGGAACTGTTTGCCTGATGGCTTTTACAGCGTCACCGGGTTGAAATGTGGCCGATCGCTTAGGCTAATCAACTGAAACCTTTATTAATGGGTAACCAGCACAATGGTTCCGAGAGGGGGCCTCGGACCCGTTACCCAGGACCTTCGATACTGCATGTTTTATAGCTAAGGGCTTAAATCATAAGATAATAAACAGTTATGGTGGTTCCATATTTAGTTATAGATCTGTTTATAAATTTATTTTCGTTAATTTTGTCAATGTTGATTCAAGTGAAATACTCGTAGATATCTTGTGCATTCCATTTTAATTACATCACCGCTACGTACGATATAATTCATTTCAATTTGTCTTTCTGTTTATATGGTGAACTTTTAATAATGATAAAAATTTCGCGGACCAGACTGAAAAGTGGCAATAATACAATGATACATTTTTTTTGGACCTAGTGGAAGTCCGCATATTTCTTGGAATTGGAAAAGTCTTTCTATGTAAAAATGTTTTAAAATTCAGAGTATAATGTTACGTGGTTTATTAGACACTAATACTGTAGTTGTTATAAATTATAATATATATTTATTTAATCTTTATTGTATATACAAGAGAATTGTTCAAATAGGCGAACAATTCCAAAAAGCATTCTCTCCGTATCGACCTTACAGTTGAGCAGAGAAAAATATTTTTAAAGATAAGATATTTATAAAAAATACAAAATAAATATACACGAAAATAACATTAAATAATGATCTCTAAAGCGAACGTCTATACGAAGTCATACTATAAACTGAACTTAGGTAGTAATGGCGTGTTAACTGAAATAATCGAATAAGAACCTGCCTGAAAAGATTGTGAAGATTAGAAATTAAGAGGGAGAGGTAATTGAGAGCCATTCTGAAATTTAGAAGGTTATATTTTAAGACTTTTTTAATTTGTTTAATTTAATATATGAATAATAATGTTTACGTTCCTATTATACCGACCATTGGTTTGGTTACGTAAAAGATACAAGTATAAAATTATAATTTAGTGATAAAAATGACAACGATTTATATTCAACTATCGAGTGTATTCGATTCGTTTTATTGAGAAGGTGCACCTGATCTAGCGATTTCTGATACCTCATTATGGATAATAGGGTCGGCGTCCTTGTACGAAGTACCGTAGTAGATAAGTATGTACTACAAAATTGTATTACAAAACATTTCTCAAGATGTTTGAAAGGATTTGTATATAAAAGTGCTAGACACTTTTTATTACATTACAGTGTTTCACACAAATGGCTATGTTTCTGAGAAATGTCAGGGGGTTTTAGTCCTAGGGCGCAGGAATAACTTACCATATGGTGAAATATGTATCCGTTTGTCACCTTAAATATAAGAAAACAAAGAGATACGTAGATATATTGTACGTAGTTGATATCATGATATACCGATATCACCATTGTCGAATGTAATATACTGGTGGAATATACCTACTATGTAGAACGAAGAAAATTTAAGATGGATGTTAATAAAAGTATTTTTAATAACTCTCTTACAGTTAATATTTTTTATATTAATATATATAATTATTTTTCATTCTCATTGCAGTATGACATCTATTTTCTCATTAGCCCGAAAAAAAAAATAGTTGTACGTCTTTTATTATTTTTATACTAAGAAGTTTCTGATGACTTAATATCAAAATAATAAAGTTACGAGTTCTCCGTATAGCGCTTTATCAAATATTAATGACATATTTTGTTGTTGCTTACGATCATCGTTACTTGAAGCATAAACTATGTTACACCTAAATTATATAACCGTAATCAATACATTTTACTTCATTTTATTTTATGTATATAAATATTCAAACTAATGTTATTAAGCCAGACCTGTTCATTGAGATTATTCCTTTATAACTAATTTGGATATACTATTATAAAGATTTTATCCCAACTAGTTTTATCTATAAAATCAAATATTTTAAAATAATACGAACAAACTGCTTTAGTTTTTTTTTTTACTACGTTACATATTTGCTATGGTAACCAAGATGGTGAGCCTCTGTCAAACATCAAACAATAATTTGTTATCGTTTAGTCTTCTAAATTTGGTGCTCTATGTTCAGAGTTTCGACTTGCTTTGGAATCTTCTCTACTATTTACTTATACCTCGACTTAATCTTTAAGCTAACCTTGTCAAATGAGTATATATTTAATGGTTCATTGTTTTCTATTGTCTATATCTGTGTTATCTTATATCTTATTTTAGTTTATTACATTAGTTCGTCAATATAATGTAACAATAAATACGTTGTAATTAATGAATATTTAAAATAAATATGGGTCGTATAATATACAAGGGTAAGTAAATAACTTTGTGTAATGATGTAATAAGGGGAGTTACCATTGATGATATTCGCCTGGTTGATTTCGACGACGCCTATATCTTCTGGTTAGTGTCAGGTGACATCAAGTACGAAGAATATTTTACAGTGCCCAAAAATATTTACGCAAACACGGAAGCATTCACTCGAGTCATAGAAATGTCTGTATCATGGTTAATTCTATAATTCTATTGCAAATATCTATAAATTACGTTAGTTTAGTAGATTACGTAGATAAAAATTGTCAATAATATCCAAAACGAAATGGTAATAACCTGCTGTATCACGTACCACAGTTCTGAGCCTCCTATATTTACTTTCTTCCCGTAAACCTGGAAAGAAGGAATAATAAATTTAGTTTGGATCGTTAAACATTGCGTAGATTCTACGAGCTATGTGGTATGATCAATACTGTGTCATCCTTACTCTTTACGTTCGTAAATAAAAGTAATATATTGGGTTATACAAAAAAGCCTTGTCTTATTATTTAAATTCCACATAATATTCGAATATTAAATTTAAAGTCAAAAAATGTTTCCTCAATTGAAAGATAAAAGATGCAATTTTAGATATAACATTCCAGCGTTCACGTTCCACCAAACATCAAAGGCCAACTCCAGGGATTTGTCGATAAGAATAATTTTATCGATACCATGAATAGTATTATATAGTTGGGAATTTTGTTTAAGAGATACGTGACAAAAAGTGATACTTCTACATTTCATTAAATTTCTTTATCTGTATAAATGTATATTCTGTAATAACAAAGATAGGAAGGAGTAGACCTAAACATACACCATGTGATAGTAAGAGCTTCTTTGAAGGAAGGAAGATTGATTACTACCCGAACTATGGGCTAAAATAACGCCCAAAGCCTAAAAAGATAATGAAAAATAAACGTGTATTCTAACAGGGCGACAATGATGCATGGCCTAAGATGTCAAAATAATTAATCAAAGTAAATATTCGTAAATTTATTATTACGCAAATAAATACTTGAATAATACTTAATGATGTACTCGGATATTGGGATACGATGTTGCGCACTTATTTATTATTCTCTGATTTGTCATTCGCAGGTAGTGTAGTCACGTCAGATATATACATTTCAGTTATCAAACATTACCATGTTTACATCTTACCACTATTTTGTAACCAATTCATTTTGTCAAAGATTTAAAAATAAATCTAACATAGGCTTTTTCATTCTAGCTCGCTTTTTGCTTCTGACAGTGGTAGAGCTACATTGCAGAATGAATAGGTCAGCTCGACCGGGGTAGGACCACGCCGTCACAGTGCTGTGTTTAGTCTGGTGAGTAAAGGGATCCGGAGACCTTTATTACAAGGCCAAGGCCAAGGTGATAAGGCATTCCATCTCAGTCCTCGAGGGTGACAACGCATCTGCATTATGATTCCTTGTCAAGGATGAATGTACATGTCATGGACCGCAGGAATCACTTGACATCAGGTGAACTGTGTGCTCGTTTGCAACTCACAATGTAATAAGAAAAAAATTCTAGTTTCCAATCTGAAGTGACAATGGGCTGGTCGTGATCATTGTTAGAGTAGGTTTGACTTACAGTTGAGACCACGTGTAGTGTGAGGAGAGTGTACGGCTATGATTTATTTCGAGTTATGTAAAAAAATAAAAATTATTACTTTGTGATAGAGTAGAGTTATTTGGTGAAGAATAACCGAGAAATAAACATTAAAATTGTAAAGAAAATACCAAGCTTAAAAGCTTTCGACATTTAAACTTCCAACTCTAGTTCTAGTTTAAAACTTACTAAGCATCTATTACAAGAGTTAGCTTTGCGGGGATGCCCAGTTTTTTCTACGTAGTATTGCAACATAGTAAATCGCAGTGAAAGTTAAATTGCTTTTCTAATTCCGTCTAATACATTTTCGTGTTATAAAAATGTCACACGATATCGTTTTGATCGATTTCGAAACACTGATATATATTTGGTATTACTAAGTGATATTAACTTTATAGGAGAAGCCCCCACTCTTTCCTCCCACAATGTTTTTTAAACGAGGTAGGTAAAAGGGGATCGACAGCAGAATCCAAACAATAGTCAGTGGCTAATGTAGTTTGGCAGAGGGCTGTAATAAAAATGTCTTTACTTTTTTATGAAAGGCATTAGACACTGTTCATGTTAGATTGCATTTTATCGGCGATAATGAGTAGTAGTTATTACATTGCAATTAAAAATATACGTTTTCATTTAGTAATATACTTTATAAACATTTAAATATTTTTCTATTTCAAACAATTTGTACTAGCGTCTCATTTAGATTTTATTATCATTTTCGATTCACAATACTCAAAACCCATTTATACGATAATAGTATTTCGATACCTTCGACGTTTCACATTTTTGGTATTGAATTATTTTTAGTGAGGGCTTGAAGCTTTAAAAAACAAAATGTTTATGTTATCGGTAACAAAATGGAACATATATCAAAAGTAAATAAAAATGCATACGTTACTTTAATCAGTATTCATTCAAGCGAAAAAGCATCGTAAACTTCGTTTTATTATCGTCGATATTAACTACATTTCCAGTACGAATAATATATTTTTTTTTAATTTATTTTTTTATTTATATATTAATGTGGCTTTTAAAAAAAAATTATATTTATTCAGATAGGATAATAATTTGCACTTCATATAGAATAAACTCATAAGAAAAGGAAAGCCCCGATAATTAAAACGTGATATGACGTAGTTCGGGTGTTGAATTGATACATGAGCATGTAATATAATTGAGTTACAGTCGAGCCTGTCTATCCCTAACTGCGGATATGCTTTATGAGGATTATCCAGATGTTGGAGAAAAGATTATTTTCAGGTCCATATATTCAATTATAAAAACACATGAAGTGAAAGTAATGTTTCGTGTGATAGAATATTACCATTGTTTAATTTTATGAAATTGATCATTAATTCATGTATCCATTTGCTACCAGCATGAGATTTAGATAAATGGTGTACACGCCTCTGAACTTATATGCATTCCAGAAAACTAATGATGACAATAAGGTTAGGTTACTTCCCGACACCGCAATCTGGTTCTAAAAGCCACGTCTTAACAGTGGTAAGTGTGGCTAAAATGTTATCAGTCTACAACATAGAAAAATAATCAATTCACTTAACTGACCGGAAGAGGAGTTTGAGTGGATATATATTAGATATTTTTGCACTTTCGATAATTTGCGGAAAATGACTAAGTATTAAAATATCTAATTCTCTTACATTACACCTTAGCATTACACCAGCTTTATTAAATAAATGAAATTTCTATTAATTTAAATCCGTACCGTTGTATAACTTTCAATCTGTTCGGCAGAAAACTCAAACATTAATTACCGTACTATCGCTGTTTTGAAGTAGCCTGTTACCAGATATTCAATAAAACGCGTTAGCGAAATTCTACTCGTAATTCCGTTTAAAGCCGCCATCGGTTTAAAGCTAATTTAAATTTACAACTGCGTTATTTAGATAGAGTAGACTAGTGATGTCTTTTTAGTAATACTAGGGATTTTTCTTATTAGTCAACATTGTTGAATTAATTGACTTCTTACTTTAGCCTAATTTATTTTAGTATCAAAGAGAATAAGAATATTACAGTTTTTAATGCAATCTTAGCATGGAAATTTTATATATGTATGTATGAAGTTTGTATTGTAGTACATTCAGGGACTGTATAGCATATGTGTAGCAACGGCATATTTATGGTTTATGACTGTTATAAAATTCTAACAACTTACGAGTAGTGTATATTTTATTCACTGAGTAATTCTTTGCTACTGCAATAAAACTAAAAAAATATATACCTGAGTATACTTAAGCAACTGTACCCACATCCACATCTTACTCATCTATTATTCGGGACCGAATACTTTTCTTTCATTAAGGGTGACAAACTAGCACACAGTTCACATGATACCCAATATATTTTCAATAAAGAATCTTAATGTAGATGCGTTGTCACCCCAGAGAAATAATATAGCATACCTCGTCACCAGTAATAAGAGTATTGAGATCCCTGTAATCACCAAACAAAACACAGCTCAAAACCAACAACTTGTAATACACAAATATAGTTTCTTAGCTAGGAAATGACAATTCCCACGACTGCCATGTGTTCTGACCACTTTTTTTTGCATGAGGAAATGCTTACGCATACCTAACCCTGCGTGGGCATGGATTGTAAATGGTTATGTCAGATTTGCACCTACGAAAATCCCATGGTGTTCCACCTTTATAGTGTATGGTGGGGTCACGACTGCGGTGCGACCCCCGTTTGACTAGATAAGGGAGAGTGGCAACGAAATGTTGACACTCCTCTCCGTCCACGACTCCGCCTCGGCTGCAAAGATCGGGAGAGACAGTCCCGCAAGAAATGAGACATTTGTAATATACATGGATTAATTCAAACTATTTCTTCTTATACTTCAACTTCAAAATATGAGTATTAATAATATTGAAGACCTTCTCTTAGTCGATTTATATCATGGCAAAGAGTTATCAAGTGACACTAACTGCTTCGTCCCCTTGTCTAGTTCTATTAAGGAGGAAAGGAAAGGAAGGTTCAAAGGTAGTATCAGAGACATTGGACACACAAACCCGAAAATAACATTTTGATTTGCAAAAATATCGTCCCTCGGCTAAGAATCAAACCTACTTGAATTTTACCAATGTTATTGACATTAGTTACCAAAGAAACTAAGCCTAATTAGTTTAGTTAGGAGTGAGTTTTGCAGATATTGGTTATTGTTAACCGTTAGGTTATTCACTTAATACATCATACGGTCGTAATAGTTAATAGTTGAGTGATGTTGGTATCGTGTAATAAGCGCTTTTGGACATATGATCGTAATAACTAATAGTTAAGTGATGTTGGAATCTAATTGTTATATAGGCACTTTACGGCATAGCATCGTTATAACTAATAGTAGAGTGATGTTCGGATGGAGTACGTTGGGAGCGAGAGCGATTTACGACATACGGTCGTAATAACTAACAATTCGAACAAAAATCGAATTATAAATCATTTTTTTAATATATTATCAACAAAGAGGAATGAGCACACAATTCACCTGATAGTAAGAGATGTCTCTGACCCATCATATCATATAAAGATTCAAGATGCATTTGCGTTGTCACCTCTGAGATGGATTACCTCCTAACCGGTTGATGAGACCTACCATCTCCTCACCGGAATACCCAATACGGGTTCCCGTATTCCTACTGAATAAAAGAAACACAGAGGCGTTATGCTGCTATTTTACGCTAGCATTCCTGTACGACGTGCTCCTCCTCCGATCGAGCAAACCCATACAAGTTACAACTAGATTAGCTTTGGCGTTTTATCTTCATTTCCTGCAGCGTGACTATTCCATGGATAGTAACGGTAAAACTAATTAGATGTTTGAAACAAATATTAAATATTAATATTAAATAATGTAATGGTGTTTCAAAATAATATAGGAATGCCGTATGTATACGATACAATACACTACCCCTAGAGAAATCGCCTCGTCGTAGTTATATTTTACCATAACACAGGAAAAGTAAACAGTGCCGTAAAACAAAATAAAATTCTCACAACCCGTGGTATTTTTTATGTAATTTTAAAATTACGGCAGGAATGCAGCATAGTATTAATTTAACTGGGCTCTAAGTTTGTTAAAATACACATTTAAATCAGTTCTAATAAAAACTTAAACTTTATAGAGAATAAAGTTTCTTCGATAGATAATAGAGGAGATTTTCTTCATTCAATCTTTAATCATATACAATATTATTTATCGTTGACACGTAATTCATCTTTGTACTGTTTTTTCTTCTATGGGGAAATTAATTATACATATGTACCTCTCAATACATGTATGCTTACCTTTACCCACCAGCATGAAATAACAGCATAACACTGCAGTGTTTTGTATGGTGGCCGGGATCCGGAGAGCCAATATATCGGGATATATTCTTGTGTTTCAAACTTTTATAGCCTTGTCTCTAATATGCTTATATAATAGTAATGTGATAGGACAAAGAGCCTCGTAGGTCTAACAATTTAATAACCTTCAGATCTACATTTCGGCTTCGAGTATGAAAGTCATTTTTATTACGGTTGTTAGGATAACTGTTTTGCATTAAACACTTGACTACTAAAACGCTTTTAACATTTAACAGGTAGGTGAATTTCATTATACAATTGTAATTTAGAATCGTGAAAGTGCTGAAAGGTATAATCTTAAATAACCGAGTTAGATGATTTTATTTCAATTTCTTAAAAAATCAATTTCTTGAATAAGTTATTGATAATGAACACCTTTAAGGCAAAGCAAACGTTTATAACCTTGACGGGTGTACTTCAAACGCTCAGGTACGGCGTAAGAGTCTTTGTACTTTCCACGTGTCTACTTGTAGGTTAAGAGGTTGAAATTGTAGAGGCGAAAGGGTCATTACTGTTTATATATTTGTAAAAGAATAAAAAGTGAGTAAAAAATATCTTTTCTTTTATATTTTATAACATTGATTAAAACAACAAAATGATAGGTACATTTTTAATATTCCCTAAATATTAAATATATTTTAAACCCGTGTTCCTTGTGATAAAATTAAATACATTTTCTCGTTGAATTTTTATGTCAAGGGAGGGGGGGGGGGCTTTTGCACTAGCAATGTCGAGTAATGGTGTTTGTTCTTTCGAGGACCCTATGCTGTGTGTTTTCACAGCTTGCTTTTAACTAAAAAAGGGAGTTTTTTTTTTCAGTGTGTGTGACACTATTGGTCCAGAGAACTCTACAGATTTTCCGGAACAGACTCGCGAGCAGAAGGTCCGAGGAGTAGGAGTCTCCCGTAGTAGGGAAACAACGGCTATAATGGCTGGCACGAAGGCTTCGACCCCTGTGGACGAAGAACTACGACGATAACAGATGATGGCGATATGCGATCAGAGGGCTACTTATAATGGGGTTCGAACCTCAGCTCGGACCGCTATCGTTTAAGCGGGCAAAAAACGGGTGGACAAACCTACCCAAGATTGTAGTACCCTCCCCATAATCTGTAATCGATTTATAAACATACCTTTGTAATAATATCGATTTCGTATATTCATTATAAGGCACGAGCGATAAAATTCCAGGCATTTTTCATTAAACTGAATTTTGATAGCAAAGTTAGATAGTGAAGTTGTCACATAACTCGAAATGTTTCTATTTTGTATTATTCTTAAATGTACAGGTGTCGATACGATGTTTTCCATTAGCATATGGAAATTCGGAATTCACTTTAAATTGTAATAAACAATTTCATAGATGTTAGGGACTGGGCATCGAACTCGGTTTGCTCGCGTACTGTGAAAATTAAAGCGGACGCTTAGATTCTGAGATACCACGGCTCTCTATGGAAGTAAAAAAGACAAATTAACTCAGAGTTTATTTAATGGTAACCGATATCTGTGACCAATTTACATAAACATTTATCATACACATTTATTGAACAAAATTAATGGAGATATATCGTGACCCGATAGGATTAAATTTAAACACGTAATCAAGTAATAAATTCTTTTTTTATGATGCTAAAGGCGATAACCGGGAGCACAAATTATCTGATGGTAATTGATGTCGGATGCCCATAAACACTTATATCCATTCTCAACAAAGATTCAAGTGTCAGTCAGTTAGTCATGGGTTATCATCTACGATGACTAAGTTGGAATGCCATCTTGGTAATGGTAATCTTGGGTCTGTAATTTTGTTTCCGATTAACCACACTCACCATATACAATGTTATAGGAGTATAAAGTTGTCATTATCCGCAGGTATTATGTGAAGTTCTAAAAGGTATTGTGGGTTTGCTGGGGTAGATCGATACACCAGTCGAGTCAACCCATTTATATTGTAGCTAGAAACTGGTTGCAGTTTGGCGCTTTGCACCTCTGCATAATTCTTATACTCACGACATTTTAAGCGAAATTCTATCTTATATTCTAATAAGTTTCATCGATTCTGCTATGATGATATAAATATTATTATCAAATGCCTTTAACTATTTTGGCTAATCGTTGGCTAATGACTAAATTAGGAGAGGCCTGGTGACTTGCAGTACAGATGTAAAGCATCAGCGCCCATAAACACAAAATACTTCTAATTTATAAAAATATTGTTCGTGGAGAGAAATTAATATATTTATTTTTTATCAATTTATTAATTTCTCTCCACGAATTTTTTATTTATCCTAATCCTTTAATTTTTTATTTATTATTTATCCTATAAACGAGTCTTATCTTTATCAAAGTATTGCTGTATATATTACAACTGAAATTAGTTAGGACATAATTCAGTTTCCTTCAGAGTTTCCCGATAATTATAATGCTATTAGTGCTCTTCGATTCCGAGTTATACGACTTTCCACGTTAACGGTAACTTTGATAATATAGTTAATAGAATCCGGAGCTACTTTGCGGCCATCAATTACTTCGTAAAAATAAACGGTATGTGATCGAAATATAATATCATAAATAATAATATCATGCAAACTCATACACTGTTATCATTATAAACTTTTTCTTTTTAATATTGAGAATCGAAAATAAAAAAAAAAATATTGAAAACATAACAATCATAATTTTTAAGGCATATTCGTACTTCTATGCTTATTATATTCATGGTGTAATTGAATTAATTTTCTAAGTTGCGCTTAAAATAAATATTGGAAGTGTATAGGATACTGGACAACAATCTTTTGAATAATGATAGCGAACTACTGTCATTCCGATATACAATCAAAATGGGTTAATCATATAGGATATATTAACCGAAATTTTTAATGCCTACCTCATCAGTAGTTTTGGCTCATCTGGTTTAAAAAAAATAAGTTACATTTCATTTTGTTTATATATTAATCAACAGAGGTTTAGTAAATGTTGCAAATCTCAATAAATGCTAGACTTAATACAATATCATTTATGTCTGGACATGTTTTTTTCGTATCACCTAATAATATTTTTAACAATATTTTATATTTCAAAATTTTTCGTCCATTATATATCAAAAATTGTTTTGTCTGATTAAATTTTTTGCAGTCGTTGTTATTTAATTGTTAAGCAAAGTTCGGGTGTTTAATATTGTTTATTTATTGTTGAACAAGGTTCGGGTGTGAAACATTTTTTATTTAAGCTTTGGAATAAAATTAAAATAGTACTGTTTTAAACAGAATAATTTGCTTTATTTTATTTGCGATTTGTTGTCTTAGATGTCACCCGTTTCAAACCAACTTAAGATCTAGTAGCAGTAGATATATTGGATGTAGTCTGCGTTAATATCATGTTAGCAATGTTTCATTATTTTTGATTCATTAAATTTATGAGCATATGAGGTCTTTGAGAATGTTGGCCACTCGAGCCGAACAGTAAATCCAGAAAGCTATAGCCTGGTTCTACTATTAGTGTAAAAAATTAGTAGGATAATATTTCAATAAGCTTTTAGTCTATAAACTAGAAGAAACTATTCCACTTTAATGTAGTAAAAAATATTACATATTCTAAGAAATGTTACAATTAAAATAAATAAATTGTTAATGTTTTTTCAATAAAATAATTTAGAAAATATTTTTATATTTACGAATAAAAAATCACTTGTGCCTGATTTGAATAGAGTCAAGTTTCAGGAGCGTCTTACGGCATTTTAAAAATAAAAAAATAGATAGAATATAAAACTAAATGTTAAAAATATATTATTGTTATTTAATTTGTTTTAGTGAGCCTTTATGCTGACATATGTACGTACGGGTTGTGCTTCCATAATTCCTGTCACCTCAAGTGCGAAATTATCAGTAATATTCCGATGTATCACATACATAGCAATAAGAGTAATTAATTATAGGAATAATGTATTTTTCCAAATTATGTTCACTCTTCTTTCATTTTTTTTATGTATAGACCAGATGTTTTAAATCGTCAAAATTTAGACATCGTAAATGTACAGTGTTATTAGTGTCCCGATAATAAACGTTTCCTTCAGTTTTGGTAGAGCAGTAATTGGAGTCACGCTATAATGTCAATTTCTCGAATTGATTTGCCTTTTTTGTAATAAATTTTTTGACAAGTGCACACTGCAGTCTTCATTGATATCTAAGGTATAGTATGATTGTTATCAATTGATTGTTTTTTACATCATCAGGACGTGTTTGTGTAACTAATATTTCCTTTCTCGTGTTAATAATATTTGTTTACCCAAACTAAGGTTGGAGGCATAATTCATTAGTAGCTCGATGCATGTTCTTTTTGGATATAAAACGATGTCATATTCCTTGCCTAGAGAATGATTGGCCGCCATTTATTGACAGGCTGGCTAATACCAAGTACATAGGACCTTTCATCATAAGTAAAATAGTTATGTATATTACCATCTGTAAGTGGGATTTCTTTAATTATTGTGATATATTTCTTTAATTATCTTTTGCTTATAAATTTTTACAAATGCTTTTATAGACATGGTTCTTTCTAAAATTACTTATGTATTTACGGCGTATATTAAACTTTTTATTTATATTCAGTTTTAGATATATTATGTAACAATCTTAATAGTTCAGATGGATCGATGATCGCTTGATGTAAAACAGCAATTTCAGTTTACGATAGTACAGTTTCAAGTTCACATATAGTTACGTACATGGTCTTAAAATTAACATGATAAACATGCATAATATATACGTAGAGTAAGATATACATGAGTTATTATATTTTATACAATATTTCAATGTATCTCATTCGTTCATCTAAAATATGAATATTTTCCTAAAGAATTTCCTTTTAGAAATTGTAACTAGTTTTGCTCAATATATAATTGAGCATTTCTGAAATTATAGTAACTTTCTTGTCTATTTGTATTTGACCTATTTTCAGTTGTGATATTTGGTATCATAATTAATATCGTACTCGTGATCTAGATTACCGGTAAGAATTTGAATCAAAGAACCAAGAGGGTTGATAAGGCCACGTTTAAATCGTTTTGATGATATAAGCTGCCTAAACTTTTCCATTGTTGAATTTCGGAATATTCTACTTTGGAACATATTTACATATTGCTTTTGAATGTCTATTAACCTATAGAATTCCTTATATTTATTAATATTTAATACTAAGTCATCCATTTATCGTTTTCTTTAAACGCTTGTCCCTGATTACCAGGTAATAATTCCAGATTACCTTTGATCTTTTAAAATTGAAGATCGAAATTGATCTTGATCATCAGCATCAAGATCGCAATGACCAGGAATAACCTTGTTTCTTCTGGGTATCAATGACATGTTGTAAATTATGTTACATTCAGTGCTATGGGGATGAGAGCACTGGGGCTGCGCTTATACACTGGCCGCGCCAATATTTCTCGACGAAACGTCAATGAGTGTCACAACAAACTTTCAAAAAGTTTCAGATTGGGGCCGACAAAATCTAGTCCAATTTAACCCCACGAAGACACAAGTTTGCGCATTTAACGGTAAAAGGAAAGAATCCTTTGTCGCATCTCCTTGTTTTGAAAGCACTCCCCATGCTACCTCAGTTGGTATCAGAATCCTTGGCGTTGATATATCGTTCGACGTTCAGTTCCGCGGTCACTTGGTAAGGCCAAATTAGCCTATTAAAAACTGGGCGTTCTTTTAGAGCGAGACAGTATTTTATGACCTTTACAAAGCGCAAATTCGGCCTCACATGGAATACTGTTCTCATCTCTGGGCCGGAGCACCCCAGTACCAGTTTCTTCCGTTGGACCGCGTTCAACGGAAAGCGGCTCGAATCGTTGATAAACAGGTACTTTCAGATCGGCTTGATTCACTGACGTTGCGAAGAGATGTTGCATCTCTTTGCATTTTTTACCGAATTTACCATAGGGAGTGTTCTGAAGAGTTGTTTGGATTAATACGGTTGGCAATCCACCATTGTGCGCTTCACACAACTACTCTGTGGAATCAGCTGTCGCCAGTGGTGTTTCTGAACCGATACTACGTAGGGACCTTCAAAAGGGGAAAAGAGCCTACACCTTCTTTAAAGGCCGGGAATAAATTTGCAACTCCTCTGGTGTTGCGGATGTTCATAGGCGGCGGTGATCACTTACCATCAGGTGGGCTGCATGCTCGTTTGCCGCCTATACTATAAAAAATACCAGCGAAGGGCTCTTAAATTATTTAAAGGCACTCTGACACTTTCCTTAACCGAGCTCAGCCAAACTATATTTACCGATACTACGTTTCTATATGTTTTCCTTGTACTAACGTATGATATCCAGATTTATCTTTACTTTTCTTTCGTAATGTTATTTACGAAAATAAAGTCTTAATTTACAAAAAGAAGACTTATTTTCGTTGAAGAAAGCAGGAGAAACCGAGATAGACTAAAAAGTCTAACTTGGTTTCTGCTGCATTCTTCACTCCTGCCTTTTTTTCTACGCTTTTTATTATTATTATGTTGTTATTATTTACAGATATTTGTTTCTTTTAGAATTATCATTAACCAACTGTTGGATACCTTTCTCCATAAAAGACTACCAAGTGTAAGTCCTTTTGCAGAATGTATAGTGTGGTTATATGCCATTATAGAATTGGTCATAATTGAAGCGGCGTCTGTACATTTAAGTTCATATGCAAAATATGTTTATAAATTTCTAAGATTGTGGAATGAAATCTCTCAACTATGCCGATAGAGTTAGGATTATATATGGAGTTGATAAGTGTACTTCTATTTTATACATAGCTAAGAGCTCACGCTTGAATTTGATAATAAATTCAGTGCCAGGGTCACATGATATTTTCCTGGAACGCCGTATGTAAAAAATATTTATTAAGTTCGCGCTTTTTCTGTCGTTTGCTTAGTAGGAATTTCAATAGCCTGCCTTAGCTTTTGCTACGAAGTGCACTCAAAGAATTCTACAAAGACTTTCTTACATTTATATTATAACTTTAGTCTATGTATTTCGGTCTCAAAATAAATAAAATATTTAGGTTTGGGTACGTATGTATTCTTTTAAGAATAGCTTAATTAATTCTTCGCTATCAAAAGGAAAAAACACTTCTAAAAGTTTTGAATATTTCTAGAGAGATTTCGAGATCGTGTTTGTTATTGAAATTATTGGAAAACCGTCACTAATACATCGGTGGCATTGGTTTTAAATTTATTAATTAAAAAAATAAGGTTAGGTTAATAGTAGGTTCAAAAATTGTAATGACTCTCGTTTGATTTATTTTTTAATGTCTCTAGTCTCGTCTGTAACCGAATATTTCAAAGATATGATATAAAGATGAAAGTAAATTAACTATTTCTTCAGAATCATCCATATTTACAAATATTTACTCTCTCTCTCTCTCTCCTCTAACTCGATGTACCGTCATAAATATCGTTACTCTATCCATAAAAATCTTTTCTTTCTTCATCCATTTGGCCACAAAAATATATAAGAAGTCGGGATACTTGAAACATAATCTACAAAGACGTCTTTCACTCCTTGTAGATTACATTACAACAGAATGTAGTAAGTTTTGAGTCATATAATAACAGCCAGACTGAAATTTTCCTTCACTTATAGCGTTCCCAACAGATTTCCTTATAAAATATGATATGTGGACAAATTCTTTTTACTGTGAAGAAACGTTAGAAAAACGGGTAACATACAATAATTTATTGTAATAACCTAAATAGAATTATTTAACCAAAAAGCCCCTGCGCAAAACAAAACATAAGTACAAAGTATTAAGAATAAATACAGTTGTCGATTCTGATATAATTTTATTCCCTGACATTGATTTTTCCTAAAGGAATATGCAGAAAGGTCGAATATCTAACTTACTTGCACATTATATAAATAAAAAAATAAAGCCAAAATTTGATTATGATTAATTGATGTTTACAAATGTATTTTTTTTATACGTAAATGCAATGGCAAATAGATGGACTCTTCCAAAGTTGTATTAAACATTTTAAGCCTCGTAGATGGCTGTGTAGTGCGTTTAACGTTAATTTTGTTTAATAAAATCAAATTAGAAATACAATGATGAAGAAGAATAAAGCATTATTTTAAAAATCGACTAAATATAAGAGTATTACGTAATATGTTTCAATTTCAGACACAATGTGTAATATTGCTTATTGAAATAAATTAAATTTTATTATGTTCGATGTGTAGCAAACGAAATCATTCTATAAAACTGTTATTTTAAAAAATGTCATTGTAAAACGACTTCATTGCATTATATCAAACTTATGGATAATATTAACAATATGATTAATACATTTACAGAATTTTGTATAAAATTGTTTGAGCACTTTTATAAACAGTTTTTCTGGTTATCCGAAATTAACAAATTGATGACAAGTTTATGAAATAATAACATGCATGCGAAGTAAAAAAAGTCAAAACAATTATCTCACTTTCCGTATCTCTCACAAGAATCGAAATTAAACCTGAAGGATAAATATGAACCAGAATTGGATATCCAAATTCCTGCTCACATTTGCTATCCTGAAGAAATTAACAAACATTTTTTAAATGTTCTTTGAGGACACGAAAAAAATTGAAATATATCCAGGTTGGCGCGATAACTTCTTATATATAAATCGTAAAATTTTTCACGTATTATATTACTGAAGAGAAGGGTCCCCGAAGGCAAAAATGTTAAAAATTATATTGTTGTTTTGACGTTGGTATAACATGTTATAAAATATATTATGAAAAAATATGATTCTGAAATATGTTTCTGACTGTGTTTTCGAATGAAATTGAAAATTTACGACTTATTTTTTGTATCGAAACGGAGTAAATGTTTCTCCGTTTTTTTTTCTTTTTTCAGATCTTTGACCAAGATAGGAACTGAGTTTTCATACTCCGATTAATATGAAAGACAGTATTTATTAAATCTGATACGTTGAAACTGATAAAGGATTTATTATATATGAAAATTATTTTCATAACCTTTGGTGCGGCGTCTTTTATGATATGTTCTTTTAGGTTTTTTTATAGAATAAGTGGTAAACGAGCAAGCAGCCCACCCCATGGTAAGTGATCACCGCCGCCCAAGAACATCCACAACACCAGAGGAGTCGCAAATGCGTTGCCGAACTTTAAGTACGGTATAGGCTCTTTTTTGAAGGTTCCTAAGTCAAATCGGTTCGGAAACACCGCTGGCGACAGAGTAGTTGTTGCAAGTGAGTTTAAATGCACATTTTTTGCCCTGTGTAAGAAGGACCAAATTCACAATCAAGTTTGTAAACACCGTCATCTTGTAATGGAATATTGCACTAGCTTGCAATATGTTTTATAGAAGTCCGTTTTTGCATGCATCAAATGCAATCAGATGCAGCCAATATTAACTGTGACTCTACAGCAGTCACCCGCTCGAATGTGGCCTACTTTATTCATTCAATGACGAAGGTGCAACCGATTGAATTAAAACCTCACGGTGGCAAAATATTTGTTTCAGAGAGAATGAAGAATCTGTAAAGTGAACGCTACGACATCAGGATTTCAAACATCTCAACCCTTTCCCGTGCTGTAAAGCACTTAAAATACCGGTAATAAAAAACGCTGCAATTGGTTTCTAGTTGCAGAATAAATGAGTCATCTAGACCCTGGAATGATCCTCACAGTATACCAGCGTGAAATAGCAGCATAACACTGCTACGTTTCGTCTAGTGTGTGTAGGGTCCGGAGACCTTTATTACTGGCGACGAGGCGATCTCAGTCCTCAAGGGTCACAATGCATCTGCATTATGATTCCTTATCAAGAATGAATATAGATGTCATGGGCCGCAGGATTCACTTACTCAGGTGAACTGTGTGCTCGTTTGTTACTCTTAATGTAATAAAAAAAAACCGCCATAAAATGTTATACGGTTTTATTCAAGTTAAGTGTAGCTTATAATTTTTATTATTTTATTAATTTTTAATTTTATTACGTGCTCTTGCTTCCATTTATCTCTCTTGTAAGTTATATTTACAATCACTCTAGCTCCTTTCGTAGAATTATTTACACACTCTAACCTGTCGTTTCTCACGTCTCTCTGTATGTATCCTATGTACGTTGGATTTACTTATTTCACATCTTATATTAACGCGTAACATTCATCTTAGCAGTCGTATGTTGGCGAAGTGGAAACGTTTATAACGTATATATTATATACTCGTACGTTAAGAGTTTACTGCATATTTTCTGATGTCCGCGTAGTTGATTTTGACATAGTCGATAATCATCTAATTATTAGAAAATAACATTAGTTGTGCAGGATATGTTTTTTTACCTGAAATATTTGCGCAAACACCGAAGCAGTTACTTGTCGACCTCTTCCTTAGCCAGATGTAATGCATAAAATTGCAGAGAGAGTCAGCTGGATGGACATAAGACATACATACAATACATTCAGATTCAAAACAAACTCAAAGATAAACACAAAACTGTAGGTTTGATAGCATTAGACGATTGCCACGAAGATTAGTTTTTTTTATTTAAATAATTCTAGCAGTGCTATAATTATTACCATTCCTGTTAACCACTCCAACTAAGCTTAATTGCTTGCTTGGTTCGAACCTATGACCCTAAGTTTGGCAAATGGCCTTATCCATTAGGCTATTGACGTTTGAAATTAATTTAGAATTGGTGTAGATATAAAAAAATAACGTAATAGAAATATGGAAATTAAATGACGAATATCATAGTATGCGGAGATTAAGAAAGTTTAATATAATATAATATAAATAATAAATAATATTTACATTAAAAGAATATGGCCTCTACAATTTATATTATTCTCCATAGTAGATACCGTTAAAAATGTGTAAATTCACTGGCTATGCATAGGGGAGTTACGCACACTCCCCTATGCATAGCCAGTGAATTTACCAATGATAAAACCGACAAATCTAGCCACTCTACCTTTTTTGAAGATTTTTTTACTTTAAATTTTGCTTTACTTTCCAAGTTATCAAAAAATTGTACGAGATGTCTCGGTATGTCAACATAACATTTCATATATGTAATGGTTGCCATAAGTGAAGTATGTTCAAAGTAAAGTGCGACTGAAATTTCTTTTAAATTTTAAATGTACTTGTTGTATGATACTCACTGTGTAAAAGTGTCAAAATTATGTTTAAGAATCAGAATAAATAAAACCATTTTCCTAATATTTTATCATCTCCGAGACGTCACTATGGTCACCGAATGATGTAATTAATTGTATTCTATTTGGATTTTTGACTTGATTTCATGACTTTGGGACGTCATGAATGGAGCCTTACACTATCTTGCACGATCATTAGCGACTTTTTCCAATAATTTTAATTTATAAAGTAAATAATAGAAGATTTTGATAATGGAAATAAATATAATATTTAAAATATGTACTATAAAATATGTATTATAAAGTTATTTATATTATGATAAAGTAACTGAAATTTAGATGACAAGTTTATATACAAACATATCGAAAATTACTAATCTAAAAAGTAAACTTCGTGAGTAAATATTATAAGGTATGTTATGAAACTCGGTAAGCTAGATTGAAAATATAATAATTTTACATAAAAATGCTATATGCTTTCCTTTCCTTTTGGCCTTCTCTATGTTATTGCAACTTTTGTATTCATGTTTTATTCATTTAACATTGTATATTACAAATGCGCTAAATCGATATTATTAATAAAGGCTGTGTTAAACGATAATTCTTAAGATAAACCCTTTGTTAGGCAAATATGAAATATAATTTCCTCAGATCTGGAGAAACATTTCTTAAAAATAGTACAAGTGTTGTTACTATATCTAAATTCTACATATTTAATAAATATTAATGATGTTCACATATGATATATATTATGAAATAGGTAGTTTATATAAAGTACCTAATAGTGAAAAATCGTAATCAACAAGTAAAAAATTAAGGCTATTACTTTGGTGGACGATAACGTAACAAACGAGCACAGATTTAAATCTAATTTTATAATTATTATCTGCCAATATACTGCCAAAAAGTTAATTGTATTTAATTAATTCTGATATTGTTGATATTTATTTAATGACGGAATTCTGTGTACTAAATTTCTCATCAGTTTCGAAAAATGACAAACAAAACATAAATATTAAATAGCAAGTCGGCTTTAATAGACTTGTGGCATTTGTATCGATTGAATAAAGACGTGAAGTAGGTCAGGAAAACCCATAGATACGATAATATTAGTTACATTTTTTTATAGGAAAAGTGGCAAACGAGCAAACACCTCACCTGCTGGTGATTTACCCAAGAATTGCAACATCAGAGAATTTGACATTGTGTTACAGACCTTTATTAAATGAGTACGTTAAGGTGTAGTTTTTTTAAAGGTCCCCGAGTCGAATCAGTTTGGAAATACCGCTGGAGATAGTAGATTCAAAGTGCGCGTTGTATGAAACGTAATTACGTACATTATCTAACATTAAGATTTATTTATTGAATCAACAAAATCAATATGTGATGATGCATTTATTTACATATATGGGACAGATGTGCGCTTTTATAGCAGCATCCGATTTCAATTATAGCAAGATATAGCATAAATTAAAGAATATTAAGGTACAATAATTCGATAGTTATTAAGAGGAAATAAAATTGTAAGAAAAGAATAATTTAAGAGTAAAGCGTGACGGTTACGTAGATTGAAAGGTTCTTTTATACTAGCTCAGTAAGCAATTTACGGAGCCAGGGTTTTAAGGAATGGAAACCAAGATTGCTTCCATAAATTCTGTGCGTAAGCAATGGAATGCGTTGACGGGGCAACCAACAATATAAAAAAATCATACCGTGTAACGTTCGTCTCTCCCATAGTGAAATCATACCAAGCAGTAATGCTTTGATGCAGTGGTGTAAGATTGTGTGAATCATCTCTGGCTGCTTATTAATCTTTCCTTTTGTACCTGATAATTAGGATTTATGAAATATGAAATAACTGTCGAATACTCTAACTTGTTTCAAACAAAAATGGTGTATAATATTTTTCTTATTCCTTAATATTATGTCACTCCCATAATATTAAGGAATAAGTTATGGTATATCGTTAGGTAGCCTGAATGTGCACGTCCAGTGAGAGATTCTCCAGAACCATAATTACTGTTATGATTTATATGTATTCAGGTAATAATTTTTATAAAGTAATTAATAACTATGTTAATAATTAACTTAAACGCCCTATGCAGATTATTTCCGGTCTGTTGTTCCTAATTCCAAGTACTGGCATAGGATTCTATATTTGGAGCTCGCTCTTAAGTATGGTTTGTAGATCTAGATCAGAGGTTATTATAAGAACACACCGTAGGCCGTGCTCGAAACTAACCGCGTTTCACTACACTAGCTTCTATTGTAACTGACTTATCATTAGGGAAAGGATTATTTATGTGAATAAGTCTGATATCGAGCTACTGGACCGGGCAAAATCGAGTATATTTTTGATCGACATCACTAACCCCATATTGCATATATTCTATTCTACGCATATTGAGTTTATTTATATTGCAAGCTCCAGGGATCGAACTCGGTTCACTCGCGTACCGTGATTTAAAGGCAAGCGTTTAGATACTGAGCTGCCATGGCTCGGCAGTTTTAATTTATATATATCTGTAAATAATATATATGAGGCATATTTGTTGTATATGTGTAATTTTTTAATTATACCATTACTAGTTAAAATTAGAGTCGAAACTACGATGAAGAACTCAACGAACGAACTTTACTTTACTTTTTCCTTTACTCTGTAGCACACATAATTTTAATAAATGGTAAAGTATCTCCAACGGTTTATTTGTTGTTGAATCTATACAGTTAACGTTTGAGACTTAATTAGAAGTCCTAAATAGATAAATAAAAATCTTTGAGCAGTTGTTTTTAAAATTTTATTATTACTTGCATATTTATTAAGCACTTAAAATTTTAGTTAACAATTTCGTTGGTGCTGGGTTCATAGATGAATATAAATAATGAGCGCAGGAAAACATTGTGAAGAAATCTGGATGTCTAAGAAATAATTTAAAAAAAGTATATCAAAGACATGTGAAGTATTCCAAACCGCACTGGAGCCGCATGCTGGACTAACATCGTCTCTAGAGTGGAGCCCTATGCCAACAATTTGGATTTATGTATATAATATACAGGGTTGTTGGTAATTCGACGTATACCCGTTAGGAGGTGATAAGAGCGACAATTTAAACCCCCATAATTATTATGCAAAAGTGAACCATTTTTGAGTTTTTTTTCAAAATAAGTCGAAAATGCATCAAAAATTTATTAAAAAAAAGGTATCAATTTAAATCTAATTTTTCTGGTTTAACTGGTTATTTATAAATATTAGAACAATAATTATCGTTCCAAATTTAAAAATGCAAGACGAAAAACAATACTATTCAATATTTTTTTGAGATTTTTCTCCACTAAAATGCCTGAAAAATGAAAAAAACGTTATGAAACTTGGCTTGCAGATTATTTAAAAAAAATAACCGTTTTCTTAGCTCTCCAACATGATATATATATATATATATATATATATATATATATGTAATGGTTACTTATGTATGTGCACTCAGCTTATTTTCAGATTTATTCTATTCTCTGGTAATAGTAAGTTGTCTGGTAATATATATATATATATATATATATATATATATATATATAAAATACATAGCACAAAGTTACGTGACAATTGCCGCCATAACCCGCGAGTTGGTGGCAATATAGGGCAATATGATAGCAGCTGTTTAACATATACGTATAATAGTTGTTTTGAAATTGAACTGTCAGATTTATAATACTCAAATACGTACCGTTATCGCCATCAGATGCCATAACTGATTTTTTAATTATTTGTGGCAAATAATAATTCTTAAGGTAGAAATTCCGTAGCATTTAGGCACACAAATATATGTATGTATATATATATATTACTCTACTATTATAATCTTACTCGTGTAACTTGTTTATTCTTGTAACTATAAATTATTCGCAACATTCTCATTTCCAGGCTCTTTTCATCGGTGACATTGGTTCCCGCTATTTCCGCTATAAAATAATAATATTAGTGCTGACAAACGAGCATATGGTTCATCCGATGGTACAGAGTAACTGCGGTCCAATACCTCGCTACCTGTTGTTAGGTCCCTGGTTGACCCTACGGAAGATAACAAACTTATGTTACTTTTTCTGTAAGTGCATCGCCCTTGCCTGGTCCTATGCTGCTATTTCACTTTAGTATTATGAAGGCATAGTCCCAGTTACCATACACATTCATGCTACAGCTTTTTGCCTGGGGCAACGTGGCTCTACTACGTAAATTTAGAGTCATACATAACCCGTGGTCGATTTGCGCTTTGATAATTGTTGCAACGGTTTCAACAGTATGTCTGACTGTTATGTTTTACAATAATGCCTCATTTTAAAAAAGAAACGAGAAAATAATAACGAATATGTATTCAAGATTGTTTGTTACGAAACGAATGGAAATAAATTAGAAAACAAGGCTTGACTTTTCCCCACTTGTACTCAAGAGCTTAGCGAAAATGTATTTGGAATGTAAAAATACATTTTGTAAATTTACATATATTTATGTATTTCAAGTTTTGAGATTCCAATACCGACTAAAAATTTTAATTTGTTTCTAATATTGTTGAAATTGTTATTACCTATCAAAAGATAATCCTTAAAATACTTGATTTAGCAACCGATCAACATCGAATAGCATATGGATCTGTTTAAGTCTTACTTGGTATAATTTACTGGGTAGCCGGTAGCATAGTAATTAAGGGAATGTACACGTACCAGTCAACATTAAAAGTTATCAATGTGGTCCAAGACAAAGTCTACATATAAAACGAAAAATATAGATTTTAGCTCGTAAGAGAAATATAAATGGCTACATTTTATTAGACAAGTTGCTATCTCATCGATATATTTATTTATAAGGTTTATTAATTAACTCACGATAATAATCGCACGCTAGAATATACTTTTTTTATTATTTATTTTTATCATCCGACAAAGAAACTATATATAAAGTTATTATATTGTACAAACACTAACTACCGGTTTTGGTTATTTTTTTAAATATAATAATATAAAATGTCGGAGATCGTAAAAAATAAATACACACCTAACTTTTTTGTATAACTGGATTTTTCAAATAGGTCAAACTCAACCCCTAGCTATGTCGTAACGACTAATATGCCGGTCATGCTCCAATTTTTCAAAAATCAAGTCTATCGGAGAGAGCTTCATCTTTGCATGCATTCAAAATTCCCGGACAGAAAACGCTTGAATCAATTTTATGCTACTCTCACTGATACTGCGTTAAGTCCATAAACGTTACAACCTTTTTTCGCGGTTTGTGTAGCATTTTTCCCTCTTTTGAAATCAAACTTCAACATGTATCGTATTTCTTTGTTTGATTCACTCATTTTTGCGGACAACAAAACAATAGAAAAATGGCGAGAAACCGTTTTCACTTTTTATTATTCTGTTTATAAATGACATCAATTTAATGGTATCAAAACCAGCCATATAGAAGAAGTATAACTGGTAAAATTAAACAACTACGCCTAGTAAGCACACACTAGTAATAACTCAAGAACTGTCAAATAACAATTCGATCCAAGACTATATCAATAAAATATGACATTATCCGTGGGAATTTCGTTAGCGCGTATTAATTATTTGCACTTTTGGTATAACGACATCTAGTATTCAATAGTTGAACTAAGATGACATACATATATAAACTAATACTTGAACCATAACCAAAGAGATTTTACTGCAAATTTTTATTTATAAAATAGGAAAATCTTCCCCCATCCATTACTTACGTACAGCACACTAAGGATAGAAAACCAAGTTCCCGCGATGCAGCAAGTAGATATTCTAACCACTATAATCCATAAGTGCTGTAACGTCTGTATTATATAATAATTAAGCGGTTATTGTTAATTGGTAATACGATATAACGAGGTGTCGTTCAGTATCGTGTTATCCTCATTATTACGCTACAACTATTGTATGTCCATCATGAATTAAATTTAGCTATTATGCTGAAAATTTCGAATTTTATTTTTATGCACTGTTTAAAAATATTTAATTAAAACAACAAAAAATCGTAAACCTTCTCTTGTTTTCTCGGTTAAAAATGAAGTCAATACTTTTTGCTGCTTATTCTTGTTTCTGCCAGCAAGAAATTTTAGTTGTTAACGTTGTTATTATTTTTATTTTCAAAATGCCAAAATATTCTTGGAAAAGTTGAGAGCAATAATAATAATTATAATCTCTATCCCTCGAACTTGCGTCGTAACCACGTTGCCGAGGTAGTTGACGCCCAACTGTTCTTATTGCTGTTCAGAAGCGTTACATCGGACTGCTGACTGCCCGTGATCCAACAGTCAAATCGAACCATTAGCATTCAAGCGATTCGGAATTGCTTACAACAGTTTGGATACAAGCAATGAGATCCTGAATCCTTGAATACACGGCAAAAACGACAACGCGGAAGGTGCAACGCGACAATTACAATGAACAAGGCCGCGTTAAAGTGAAAATTACGATGAAGAAATGTGGGCAAATTTGCCTTTTCGTTGACGAAACCCAAATTAGTACTCACCCAGATAATAGACGTGTCCGTTTTCGTAGAAAGACTAAAGACTGAAATAGAAAGAATTCTCACTGGAGCTGTTAATAACTATTGGAGCTAGAATGCCTTAGTTTCTATATCAAAGTGTCATGACGGAAAATTTGTTACGTCAAAACTGCTGTTATGGATAGAATTGTGAGACAGTTTAGAAAAAACTACGGACACCGATACGTGTTTGTCGATAATAATGCGCCTGCACATCGAGATAAACTAGTGAACACCACTATTCGATAGTACGATATCTCTCGATTAAATTGGCCTGTCGGATTGCCTGACTTAAATCAGATCGAGCAAGCATGGGATGCTCTTAAGTGAGCTGTTTGAAATCCCCAGCGACCCCGACGGACCCTGTCACAGATGAAAGAAGCTACCATTAAACAATGGGACAGGCTACCGTAAGAGTTACTAGATATCTTGATCTTCACCCCAGGGGATTTCCATCCAAGCTAGTGAAGCTATATATATATATACATGTATATATATATTATATATCATATATAGTTATATATATATATATATATATATATATATATATATGTATATATATATTATATATCAAATATAGTTATATATAATATATGTAGGATTAAATAGTTTCTGAATAAAGTGTGATCGTTGTCATTCGTTCTAGATGGTGAGGCACACTCTATGGCCGACAGTAGAAGGGAAGAACGACGATACGACGGTAATGATTTTCTTAGTGTAGTAGAAATTATTAAGGAAGTTATTAACGAAGAAAAGGTGAAAATTTCTCGTTCGGTATTACGTGGGGTTTAGGTGAAATAAGCGGCGGCGACCACGGTGAATAGAAAATTAAGTGGTTGATCTGCGGTGTGGATCGGCGTGCAAAAGGCCGACATTTTGAAAGTACGTAATTTCAAGGCGAAGACTATAAACTTTACAATTTATTTACGATGGCGGAGGGCAAGTCTAGCAATCCATTTTTATGATTGATTCACTACCTAAGTTTACCGGAGATGATATCATATATATATGACGAACTAACTGAACTGTTACCCTAATCAAGGATTTCTTGAAACATTAAACAGTAAATAAATGCATGAGATGATGAGTAAGAGAAAGAAGCAGCCTAATTAAACATATTATCAATAGATGTTAGTAATGAAAAAACTAGGAAAGAGGGCTAAGTTTTCGGATTATGTGTCAATCCAATGCATTATCCATGGAATACACAATTATGAGTCAAACAAGCTAATGTTTTACGGTGTGACAACGTATCCAGTGCTACGAGAGAAATTAAACCTATATGAGAGTTTCAAACAGCAGACGAAGAAGGATATTAAAATACGTGATAAGTCGGTGAGACCGAAATAGGATATGAGGTAAAATCATCAATTCAACGTTGTTATGAGAATGTTGAGCTAGGCCATATAGCAAGTTCATGTTCGCGTGGAATCAAATGCTTCAAATGCAATGAATTTGGTCATATCGACCAGGAGTGCAAGATAGCGACCTTAACACATACTCATGGCACCGACGCGAGCGGCAGCTGAAACGGTGGGAAGTTTAATCGTCTGGATCGTCGTTCAATGTTTATTCACTGCAAATGCGAAAGTGACAGTGGTCATTGTCATCGACGTCAACACCTATTAAATGTAAACAATCTCGGACCGGTAGTGAATAGACTAGTGGTAGTGAGAAGACTAGCACACACCAAAACAGCAATGTCTGACTGTATGAAAAAGATTGAAGACCTTAAAAAATATGTATGTTAAAAGATAAAGAAATAGAAAAGTTAAAGATGCAATTAGAGTATGTGACTAAATTGGAGCAAGATGAAAACAAATCATTGAAAGATATCGGAGATAAAACGAAATGAGTTACTCAACAAGAAAAAAAAACTAAAAGATGTTGATGAAAAATGCAAAAAAAACGAGAAACTGCTTTCAACTCAAAAATCGTGTCGCTAAGAAAGCACAAGAAGATGATAATGGATTAAAGATAATAAGAGAAATTTTGAAAGATAATGACTATGAACACTATTTTAGGGAGAATTAGGTTATTTATAAAGGCGTGGCAAAGAAGGTAGTCATACCCGAAACTTTGGCAAAAAGGAGATTAAAGACATTATAGAAAAGGATTACTACATCAGAAAATAAAAGGTAATTTCAAATAAGATACCATAATTAAAAAGTTTTTTTATATTATTTATAAATTGGATTTTACCGGCACCCGCATTTGCGTAGACTTCTTTAAATATTTATAAAATATGTTACGGACCTACATCATTATCGCGCCATTGTCACATTTGAGACGGATCCTAAAGTTACATTTTACTATATTATTGATGACATATAAAAATGAAATATTATTTTCAGCTTAAAATATAACATATACAACTGTAAAAAATAAAGTTCGCAGTATAAATTAAATTAAATTATTGCAATATCTACTTGTCAACGGGTAAACGTAGCTTCAAATGTATTAGTGTCGTAAATATTTGTGCGGACATCAGACAATTGCCGTTTCTATTCTGAAGCGTCAGTGATACGGGACTTATACTGATATACCCAGGCCCGAAATTCATGTAAAAGCCGTACAATTATCCATCCGGAAATTATTATTAAAATATTAGACCCACTCATCGGAGGAGCTTCTGGAGACTCACAAGAGAGATCCTTAAGGGCGCCTGTGTAAAATAGTAAATGAAGTTGGAGCCTCTAAAATAAATACAGAGATTCAAACATAAATGTTCTAAGTATGAGGTGAGCATCGTGTTTTCTGATCAAGCAATCGATGCTGTGTCCATAGAAGAACAGCAAAGTCATCACGGTTTGCCTTCTCGAGCATCTCATAGATTAAAATTTCTATATCAGTCAGTTATTGGTTTCCGAATAACAACATAATATTAACAGCACAGAGAGCCGCTTCTACTCCTTACAATATGCCAATATATAGAAAAGTACTAAAAATTGTCTGTGTACATAGGTAATACACTATCATTTAGATATATATTATCATGTGAAATATTTTTCTTCAAATAATCTATATAGAAATATTAAATAAACAATAATTCACACTTGAATTCTTCTAACTGAAGATGCAAAAGCAGTATTGAACTCAATGTCCAGTTTCAGTTATATTATATTCGTAACAACAGAATTAAGTTTGCCGACTAATCCAATATGCGTAATCTGACAAATGATGAACCAGCTATTCATATTTGATTTACGTACGCAGCGATTTATCTTCTTTAGAAGTACATAATATTATAACAATGCTTTTGTGTAGGATAAATGACAATGAAGTAAGATAATTCCTATACAATTTACATTTAGATTGTATATAAGTATATATCGCATTGAAATATATATACTGACCTAATCGGATTGAGCTTCCAGAAGGAAACAAAGGGGCTTAACTTTCAAGACCCTTATAAGGATTATAATGTATATGGTTTATATAAACCATCGGACGAAGGTCGTGTATTTGACATCACACATATGTGTGTAGTATCTATTGGTTATGAGCACAATGTTCCAAGTCGTTGACGAGTATGTTTATGTTCATCATCTGTAGAGCACAAAAATTACACATCTGGTTATTTGATGGAATTTATTTTATTGAGACTAAAGGTTTTATTTCTTTCCAGTGATACTAATAAAATTCACATATTACTACAGATTACCTATAAGGGTCCATCTTACTTTATGTGTCAATATTATAAGAATATTCATCGTTTCTAATCTTTTTTTTCTACTCTCAATGCCCTGAAGGTAGAGAAAGGACATTAATTGTGAATTTAAGTTTAAGTAAATTAATGGAATTAGTTTGCTGTCTCCTGAATGCCTATAATCCTAGAGCTCGATGAATAAGGTTTTTTTAAAGAGACGGCTAGTTTGTAATCTTTGATTGGGTACACACTTTGCGCTTTACACTCTTATTCAATAATTACAAAATATAACTTAATAGATAAAAGTTTGTGTTATGTTAACATTTATTATTAAAAGAGTTTAACGAGTGAGTAGTCTCAACAATAGTCACAATAATAAAAGATAGTGATGGACAAAGCGTAACTTAGCGCTTAAGGCCATTGGTAGCATAATGCTAATGGCAAGCGCAAAGCGCTTTAACTTATTATCAAAATAGTTTAACGTGTGAGTAGTCTCAACAATAATCACAATAACAATAGATAGTTATGGACACAGCGTAACTTAGCGCTCAAGGCCATTGGTAGCATAATATTAATGGCAAGCGCAAAGCGCTTTAATTTATTATCAAAGTAGTTTAACGAGTGAGTAGTCTCAACAATAATCACAATAACAATAGATAGTTATGGACAAAGCATAACTTAGTGCTCAAGGCCATTGGTAGCATAATGCTAATGGCAAGCGCAAAGCGCTTTAATTTATTATCAAAGTAGGTTAACGAGTGAGTAGTCTCAACAATAATCACAATAACAATAGATAGTTATGGACAAAGCGTAACTTAGCGCTCAAGGCCATTGGTAGCATAATATTAATGGCAAGCGCAAAGCACTTTAATTTATTATCAAAGTAGTTTAACGAGTGAGTAGTCTCAACAATAATCACAATAACAATAGATAGTTATGGACACAGCGTAACTTAGCGCTCAAGGCCATTGGTAGCATAATATTAATGGCAAGCGCAAAGCGCTTTAATTTATTATCAAATAGGTTAACGAGTGAGTAGTCTCAACAATAATCACAATAACAATAGATAGTTATGGACAAAGCGTAACTTAGCGCTCAAGGCCATTGGTAGCATAATATTAATGGCAAGCGCAAAGCGCTTTAATTTACAATGACCCATGTGCTCAGTCAAAATTTGTTCTTTAATTAATGAATATACAAAGAGGAAAGTGTACAAACGTGAATACGTGTAACAAATATATTCAGGGAATGTCAGAATTTTTCTATCACAACACTAAAATTGATACAAAAGTATCTTTATTTTCTTGAAATAAAGTTAAACTACAATGCATTGTAATCTTTAAAGAAAAAAAAGATGTTAAGTGTAACTTGCTAATAATATGAAGTATGCCTTAATTTATTAGTTAATTTAGTAGTGCCTATAATTGTAGGTATTATATATGTTGACGCAAAGCCACTCAATTACAGCTTTTGGTTATATAATAGTTATTTTATTTTAAAGAATACGTTGTTTATTACATTAATTTTTATATTGAAATATTAAAATGACTAAACTTTTACAAACTATTTGTTACCATTCACTTATTGATTATTTATTCTTAAAAGGAATTTAAACTATTATTATGATGAATCTAAATTATTATTGTGCTTAATGGAAACTAAACCGTTTGTATTATTTAATGAAATCAATTTTGTTAAAGATGTTATTATTGGTAGGTTAAAACAGTCTGTATTTTAGTTAAAACACCAAGACATTTAAAAATAAGAATTTATATCAAGATTAGTTACAGTACACAAGTCCTTTTGCATGAGAGTTATGATGTTGACTCAATTTGTTATGATTGATTTAAAAAGTACCTCCTTGCCATCTTGAGTATGGGGGACGGTGCATTCGGAATGCTCGGACTGGCATTAGTTTTGGAGCAGTTGTGGTGAAAGGAGTAAGAGCGGAGCCCTGTAAGTATAACCTAGACTATAACCATTTTTATTGCAATTATTTGAGTTAATAAAGTCCAAATAGGCGTATCGTGGTTTTTGATGTGCGCGATGAACGAGTTAAATAATGAAAACTTTGGTGTTAGCCATGCTGACGTCATTGTTTCTACTTCGTTATCAGAAATGGGATTGCTATCTGCTTCTGTCGGTCATTCTGGCTTGATTAGTGAAAATATTAATTATGTTAACGGTGTAACGACGGAGTTTTTCACCCAAAAATTACAAGTAATGAAAGACATGTCCGAACGTATTACAATGAAACCTGAAGGTAAGATTAAAATTAACGAAATATTCTTTAATTCTATATGAACCGGATACCGATATTGGCATACACTGCCGGCCAAAAGTTTAAGACCATCTAAATTAAAGTATGAAAATAAACCTCCAATAAAATATTAAATGTTTAATTAACCTGTTGAATCATCTAATAGAACATTGATTGACAAACAATATACTTTAAAAGCGTAAAGAAATATTAACAGAGCATGGAAAAAAAGGCTATAGTTAGCTAATGTAACGGAAGTCAACTGAAGCGGAAGTCAACATATCGCCTATGCGCCCCCCGAAAATGCCCACCATAGCCCCGCCACATTGACTCCCCCCACTTGCCATGCCAACCACCAGCCAATAGTGGGGAAGGGTCAATATAAGCCTCTGCCAGCCATTGTATAATGCCTTTTTGAGTGATTAAATCGTAAAACAGACTCTAGACAGACAGCAGAAACTCTGTTGTTTTTACTTGTCGTATTTTACATTCAGAAGTGGTATCGAGAAAAATGAAGCATCGTTTTTATGTGATACCTACGACACAATCCGAAGATTTCGAACATAGTGAAAACGAAGATGATAGAGAGACATCTCCACCGGCAGTAGTTACTTCGCAAGGAGCTAAATTATGCCATCAACCATTGGTCCGCCATGTGCGAACTCAAAGCGCTCAAAAACTCAAATCGTGATTTGACAAACAAAGGTCAAATAAATTGATTAAAATACTTTTGCATAAATACGAACATTTATTCATCAGCGATATCCTGATCCGTGAGTTAACAAGGGTAGTCTAGAGATTCGTCTGAAAGATTCCAATAAATATGTAGAACATAAGCCCTATCGGTTAAGTCCTGTTGAGCGAGAAAAGGTACCTGCTATCATTAGTGAATTATTAGAGATTAATATTATTCGCGAAAGTAAATATCCATTTTCCAGTGCAATAATACTAGTCAAAAAGAATAATAGTAAAGATCGCATATGTGTCAATTATCGGGAACTGAATACGCTAAGAGACTTCTCTTAGCGTATTCAGTTCACCACTTGGTCTCTTTAGCTAATTTACCCTTTACCAATAATCTCTGATCAAAAGATCAACTGGCAGGCAGAGTCTTTCACTCTGTCTTTGATATGGCAACCGGGTTTCATCAAATCCCAATCGCAGATAAGTCGTATATTATCACACTCATTTAATCATTTCGTTTTTCAATTAAAATTACTTGGGTACCATTATATCAGATGGAAAAGTTGGCCCAAGTCCCGAAAAGGTTAGGAAAGGTAGGAGGCTTTGACTAAAGCACCTATCTCTACAACTGCTAAACAAGTAAGGCAATTTATTGGACTTGCAGGATACTTTAGGCGTTTTATTCCTAATTCTCACGCATTATGGTACCACTTTATGATTAGACAAAAAAAAACCCTAAATGGAATGAAAGATACGAGGTGGCTCACTCAGTACTGTTATTCAATATCTGTCTACTGTGCCTACCCTTATAATTTTTGAAGAAAATACACCAACTGAGCTATACATGGGTTATGGAGCTATTCTTACCCAGATCATTGAAAAGCCATATCATCCAGTCACATAAATAAGTCAATGCACTACTGTCAACAACTTTCGACAGTAATTATACCGCCATAGATTCAAAGTTCTTACAGATTGTAACCTCTTGTGCCCTCAAGGCATCCCAGCATAAGAAAGATCTGTTGCTCCGAAAATAGGTTCAATGTTAATGTGAATGTGATGACAAGAGACACCGATCGACTTCAAATAGAACAACGACGTGATACTACCCTGCGTTCGTTACTAAACAGCATTTCCATCAAAAATACAGTCCCTGGCTATGTCTTGGAAGGTGTACTCATGAAGATTATTTTTTTATTTTCTACTGACAAAAGTCAGCATTAAAACGCGTTGTATATGTCTTCGGAACCTCTATACAGATTTTCGTGA
Organism: Teinopalpus imperialis; assembly: GCA_029286865.1. Lineage (NCBI taxonomy): Eukaryota > Metazoa > Arthropoda > Insecta > Lepidoptera > Papilionidae > Teinopalpus > Teinopalpus imperialis. The sequence continues at coordinate 6,293,853 of JAGSMU010000021.1, forward strand.
ATGGAGGTAGAGAATTTCTCGGTAAAATTCAGGAGCTATTGAGCAACGTTTCGGCATCAATATGCATCCGATAGCGTCAGGAGTAAATCGAGCGAACGGACAGGTGGGGAGAATGATGGGTACGATAACAAACCCGCTGACTATGATAAAAAAGCATAAAATTGTAAAATGGCGAACGGCGCTGGAGGCTTTACAGCTAGCTGTAGACTGCACTCCACATAAAGTGACCAGTAACGCACCACTTTCTCTTCTGACGCGTCGACAAATTTGCGTTCGGCCGGCTCGCTCCTGTGTTTGGTAAATATTGAAGTTGAAACCGTAGATTTTGATCTGCTTGAACAGCACATGCAACAAAAAGTAAGAGCTGCAGCTGAATATGACACGCCCGGATTTAATAAAAAAGAGCTAAAATGTGCCCTTTTCAAAAAGAAGACTGCGTACTTATCTAAAATAACCCGCGAAACCAAACATCTCTGGATCTAAAGTACAGCGAACCCTACGAAATCTACAAAATACTGTACCACGGTCGCTACATAGTTAAAAGAGTCACGGCCAGAGGACGACCACGTAAAGTGGCCCATGATCAGCTACGCCGGGCACCACAACCAGGTATTCAGGCGCTCGTGGCGACGAGTTCTGATGATGATCAGTCGAGAATACCACAGCAATTGCAGTAGACTAACGTCGCAATTGAATCACCATCACAGCAATTCATAAATGAGTCACAATCGTCTACATCTGTAGATCGACCATCGACAGCATCAACCTTCCTAATCTTCTTTAGAGCCTCTGTGGACCACAGCGTTCGACGCGGCTTAGCGCCACAGCAGCATTACTCAGTGAGCAATAGACTTCGAAGTCTTAAAACGAAACATTTGACGAATATTAGAGCCTCTGTGGACCATGGCTTACAAGAATGCCTAGCACTAGAGCAGCATCCTTGTAAACGAGAAAATAAGATCATGAAATGATATGCATTGACAAAACAAGATAGTAAAATAAAACCTCCGAATGGCTTAGCAAACATTGGTGGTATATATGTATCACGCTCATATTCCTAAATTAAGATTTAATGAACTTTTATAAATAATACCGAAATCTTTCAAAACTGGTGTGCGGTGGTAAGCTACTAATACTATATATACTACGAATTTTAGTAAGAATAACTTATTGTTCATAGTGCAATACACCGAAAAAACAATTAATATCAAATTGAAGCTTAGTGTTCTCAACTGACGCTTGTTTGGATATTTTGAAACTGCATATGACGGGAAGTATTTTTTAATGAAACTAAGGATAATCTACTTCGCCCCCATAAAACAACTATATCCACCTTCAACAAAGACTTTTTTTATGAAACTATAGGTGACAAATGAGCACACAGTTCACCTGATGGCAAGTGATGATTTTAGCCCAAACACACATCTTCAACAAATGTTCATACACATGCATTTTCATCTCTTACTGGTTCTCCAGATCCTTATACTCACCAAACGAAACGCTACACTAGTTATTTTGCTATTTCATGCTACTTTTCTCAATTTGTAAATGATAATTTCTATGACTAAAACATTAAAACATTACCTTTCACATACATTACGTAGTTGAAAATTGCAATTAACTTCGATCGAAGGGTAATTAGAATGTCGCGTATGTGTTTCGTAGAAATTCTCGTTATAGCCAATTGGAAATAGCGATAGTGCGGATATGATAGTTAACTAAAATAGCAGTTACAGCCTACATAATATATATATTACCCACAGCGAACACTAAAACAGGTTTAAAGCTTCGTCCACCTTTTAATTTACAAAATACCGTATGATAAACTATGTATGATAAACTAGTAATCTAAGATCGATCACAGCTACCAGCAGCAATGTTTTACCATGAGCTTGGCGCTGAAGGAAAACATCGAGCTGTGTCTGAGAAATAACTATAAATAAAAAATCTAAGAAATGTGAAGTCCGCCAATCCGCAATAGAGCAGAGTTAATAGCGTTAGTTACACAATAGTTACACAGCTGTTTGGAATGGTATGCATTTGAGTCCTCATGGATGACAACGCATATGCATCCCAGTCAGCTGAGTGTAGGGATGTGGGAGGCAAACGTGCTTCTCCTTCTCCTACTCCTACTCCTTCTCTTTCTCCGTCTCCTTCTCCTTCTCCTTCTCCTTCTCCTTCTCCTTCTCCTTCTCCTTCTCCTTCTCCTTCTCCTTCTCCTTCTCCTTCTCCTTCTCCTTCTCCTTCTCCTTCTCCTTCTCCTTCTCCTTCTCCTTCCTCCTTCTCCTTCTCCTTCTCCTCTCCTTCTCCTTCTCCTCTTCTCCTTCTCCTTCTCCTGCTCCTTCTACTTCTCATTCTCCTTCTCCTGCTCCTGCTCCTTATCCTTCTCATTCTCATTCTCCTTCTCCTGCTCCTTCTCCTGCTCCTTCTCATTCTTTTTCTCTTTTTCTTTCTCTTTCTCATTCTCATTCTCATTCTCATTCTCATTCTCATTCTCATTCTCATTCTCATTATCATTCTCATTCTCCTTCTCCTTCTCCTTCTCCTTCTCCTTCTCCTTCTCCTTCTCAGTCTCATTCTCATTCTCATTCTCATTCTCATTCTCATTCTCATTCTCATTCTCATTCTCATTCTACTTCTACTTCTACTTCTACTTCTACTTCTACTTCTCCTTCTCCTTCTCATTCTCATTCTACTTCTCCTTCTCCTTCTCCTGCTCCTTCTCCTGCTCCTTCTACTTCTCATTCTCGTTTTCATTCTCCTTCTCCTGCTCCTGCTCCTTATCCTTCTCATTCTCATTCTCCTTCTCCTGCTCCTTCTCCTGCTCCTTCTCATTCTCATTCTACTTCTCCTTCTCCTTCTCCTGCTCCTTCTCCTGCTCCTGCTCCTTCTCATTCTTTTTCTTTTTCTCTTTCTCTTTCTCATTCTCATTCTCATTCTCATTCTCATTCTCATTCTCATTCTCATTCTCATTCTCATTCTCATTCTCATTCTTATTCTCCTTTCACACTCTTCAGTCTTCGTTCTTCTTCTGCATTCTCCATTCTCAACTCTCACTCTCCATTCTTCATTCGTATTTTAGATCCTCATTTTCCATTCTTATTTTTGGGTGAGCTGTGTAATCGTGTTTCATCACTAATATTGAAGAAATGTTGACGAATCGGGCCGCTTTTACCACTTACTACGAAGTGCGCTATGTGCTCGATTGTCACCCTTTTTTTTGTATAAATGTTGGATAAAAAACCTTATTCAACTATAACTTTTAGGTGAATTGTGTGCTCGTTTTTCACTTCTAATATTGTATGAAGTATGATGAAAAGAGTGATATTCAACTCTAAAGTTAAGGTGTGCTGTGTGGTCGATTGTCCCCTTTATTTTTGTATAAATGTTGGTCAAAAGACCACATTCAATTTTAACTTTTAGGTGAGCTGTGTGCTTGTATTTCATCGCTAATATTGCACAAATGTTGAAGAAACATGCCGCTATTATTACTTACTATGAAGTGTGCTGTGTACCGATTGTCACCTTTATTATGTTGTGTATACATGTTGTAGAAAAGACCACATTCAACTATAACTTTTAGGTGAGCTGTGTGCCCGTTTTTCACTTCTAATATTTTATGAATTTTGATGAAAAGGGGCTCATTCAACTCTTAACATTCTCATTTCCTTATCCATTGTCACCATTCTTAATTCTGATTTTCGATTCCCCTTTTCCATTATTTTCTTTTCTCATTCCCCATTCTCTTTTTCTTTTTTATTATTCCACATACTCATATTCCTCGTACTCATTCTCATACTGTTTATGCTATGAGTACTCCTCATACTCATACTCCTCATTCTCATACTCATATTCCTCACACTCATATTAATACTCCTCATGCTCGTATTCATTCTCCTTATACTCATCATTCTCATACTCATAGTCATTCTCATTCTCTTTCTCATAGTCATACTTCCACTGCTTCGTGATAATCAAAATAATAAAAAGTTATAATTTTTTTTTAAATACGATGATTGATGTAACAAGAAGTAAATTATTTTTTTTTATAACATTTATTAAAAGTGAACTATTTTATTTTCAATAGTGTCAGTTGTTTTATGCAATAATATAATGTCATATTCGTTCTCAGCCTCAAATATATTGGTATTTGTGAGCCACAGGGAACATTGCTATCAGGCGAATAACTTTAACGAGACAATGGGCTATTATCATCTTTAACTCTAAACAAAACAAAGAAATTTGCAAAAGTTATATTAATAGCTAGTATATAAGTATTGTACAAGTAGAATAATCGGGGAAGTTGTGGCTACAGTTATATTCACAGTTAAACAATTTATATTTCACGAGATAGAAGCGCCACTTTCCTTCCACGATTTAATATTTAATGGCGTACAAACAACTGAGCTACGGTTACCGATGCAATGTCTTTTGTACTGTCTAGAGACTTGAAAATTAAATTTAAAAATAGAACGGCATTCGATAAATGATATTATTAATATTCATATTAATTATTATAATTATATTGACATTTTATAATCGGCAGTCATTGTTTGCTATTAAATAAACTACAGCTTTGTGGCAAAGTACCTAGCTGCTGCATCGGGTGTCCTGAGTACGATACCCAGTCGATACATGTGTATCACAATTAGTTCATTTTGGGAGTTTTTGTGTAGAGTATTTATGTATATCCCGTATCTGTTGCACTACATCTGAACCATTCTCGGATCTGAAGTGATCGGAGGTCCTTCTAAGCAAGAGGAAGGTGAGTGATTCTCTATGTTTGCGCGAATGCTTACGGATCCGCAACGTATTGTGCGCAATTGATATAATTTGATAGACACAGAAGATATCGCAGTGCTATAAATCGATCAGGAGGATATCATCATTGCGTTGTAATAATTTATAACAAAAAAAAGCATAATGGATTTCCTACTCAATAAAATTAGGAAATTAGTATTAATTTATATAACAAATCGTAATTTAAATAGTTCAACGAGTTGACGTAAGTAGGACCGTAAGTTGGTAACGATATTCCAGAAGAGTATCACTCGGCAGCTGCCAAATGTGACCTTCGCCTTTCACCGCCCACAAATGATTTATCATTGTCCTCAAGGGTCACGACGCACCTCCATTTATCAAAAAATAACGTTTGTACTTAGAATCCGTTAATATAATAGCATTATATAGTATCGAAACTCACATTTTATACATCTGTGTGTGTGACAAACGAGAACACATCACCCGATGGTAAGTGACGACTGTAGCCTGTAAATAAACATACCATCCACACTGTGGCATGATATTTATATCTATCCTCAACAAATATTCAAGATTCACATGTGTTGGTATCTGTATCGCTCACCGAACTAAACACAGCAGCTTAATGCTGTTTCAACCTGGTACTAATTTTCTGCGAGGGTCTCATCCTTCGCCGGTCGAGCCGACACATTCATACTTCATCTGGAAATAAGCTGCACTGTTAAATGATAGCTATATCATTTAACAGTGCAGCACAACAGTTCGTAATAAACTTGGACGACCCTGTAAGTTCGGCAAAAATATACACTTTATTTAATCAATGTATAATAAAGACGGTTAAAATCAGTATCACCCTTTCGTGACTTTTGATTGTAGACGACCTCAAAACAAACAACCAGGGCATGCTCGTTAATGACGATAGCAGGTAGGGCAAATATAAACTTTCAGACAAGCGTTGACGGCACGTTTCAGGTAAATCCTCATTAATGATAGGTTGTTAAAGAGAAAAGGTAATTAAAACTTCTAAATAAAGGTTACGTTTTAATATAATCTATTAAATTATCTTACGAACAAAGACATGCCGACTCCTAGCCAAGTATTAAGTAGAACGAAGAACAAAATTAAAATACGAGTAAGTTAAGTGTTAAGTGTCTGACTGCAGAAACACGAAAACTAGAATAAATAAATATAGTTATATTAGCTAAATTAATAAAGTTATTTATTTAATCCGAAACATCTTGTGTTTAACAGACAATAATGACAATAACTATTATTGACGGACGCGTGGCGTAGTGGTAGCACTGCCTGCTGCGACGCGGATCTTTTGCTCGATTCCCAGCCGAGAAAGAATATTTGTGTATCACAAATTGTTGGTTTCGGGTCCACTTAATTTGGATTTTCCGTATTCCTGATACTCAATCTGAAAATTCCTTCGATCTTATTGCAGACGCATTACATTGGTATAGTAGACGAGGGGTAGTAGGGTAGACGAGTGCCTAAGTGTTACTCTGTGTTACCTTAAAGCACTAATAATACTCGTATTCTATATATGTATGTCTCATCAGTCTATCAGTTTTTGTGATCTGATAATTATCAGAAGATATCGCTGAGGCCGAAATAGATGAAAACCAGATCATCTACCATGTATTATATAACGTACTGATTACATTATGTAAGGTTTTAATTTTATTTGTATATTTTAAATGTTTAAAATATTAGTATAGTAAATGGCAAATCAAGAAAGAGTTAAAAGAGACACTAAAAAAATCAAGGGCATTCGTTTATTGTTGATAGGCTGATGTATTTGTCAGTAGCAAATACAGTTCCTTAATTGATTATTTTAAGGTATTCAAATGACAACAAAAGTCAGAATATTTCAAAAGCCACTGTTAGACGATTCATAAGCTTATCCCATTTTGAAGGGATTTATTGTAAACTTCAAACGTGGAAGGCGGTATAAGGTATAAGATGTCTTGGTCTTTAAGCATTGCTATTAATCACTGGGTAGAAAATAGCAAAACTTAAAGTGATACATATTTATTAAGTTACAGTTTTAAGAACGAATTTCTCATCATATCTACGATACGAGATTAGTTTATTCTCCTATGAATGCAGTTCAATTAAAGCATAGGAATTCATAATTTTAACTTTGTTTGTTTAAACTTCTTCGTTTTAACGCCAGAGTTAAAATTGTGCCCTCAAACAATCAGTTTAAATTGCTATACTATGGCGTAATAATTAATTTTACGTTCCGATTAGTAAATAATTGCGGTTGTAAAGCCTTTAGGAACGATGCAGCTTTGAACAGTGGTTTAAATTTCTGTTGCTTGGTTATTGACGCATTATGTTTTATTGTTTACTAAATCATTTTCTAGGTGAACAAAAAGTAATCAAAACATTATTCGCAAATCCAAAATCAACATTTCCCATGGATACCCTATCCTGCAGATCTATTATAACTAAAAATGCTTGTAATTTTTTGTTAAAAACGTCGAGTTATCTTTGCTTGACTATAACAAAACACATAGAACTCGTCGATAAATATAGGTTGAACAGACATATTACAAATAAGAACGTTATTTTAAAACACAACTTCCAGGCTCGCAAAAAATTTTGTTCATTATTTATTAAATGACATATGAAGCCGTGTTATACCGCGTCGTATTAAGCTAGGTTTTAGTATTTTTAATATTTTTTTGGTTATAATTTGGACTTTACTTTTGCACCCCATGTAATAGTCCTACAGAATACTCATGATGACTCAATGAATCTCTGAATGGTCAAGCTTAATAGCTGAAATATCACCGCGTACCGAAATATCAGTATAAAATAGTAAGCTAATGCTACAGTTTTTCGTTCACTAATAAAATAGCTTGAGGGGTACAATACTCGACGTACGTACACATATGTACATACTAGTATTTTACATTAAATATAAATTTTTCAACGAAATGGAATTTAATTATACCATACTCTTTATGTAAAATAAACATTTATCAACTACGATAGTTGATAAATGTTTATTGATTTTTTATAAAAACTTAAACACAAACTTAAAAAAAAACAACGATTACAATAATTGTTGGTCACGTTTTCTTATGCACTAGCACTGTAGACTTATAAAAGGTACTGATTATTGTTTGATAGATAAAATATTGTTAAAATATTACCCTTATAAAACTTTGGTCAAACATACTTTGTGGTTAATAATAATAATCGTGATTTATTTGCTAATAAAAAAGTTATCCATTAACGTTATATTAAACTTTATACAAAGACTCGTAGCTTTTGATTTTGATATTAACTCTGCTGGAACTTTTTGGTGAAACAATATAGAAAAACTGATTTTTCCTTAATTACTATTAACAACTGTGGTTTATTGGTTAATATTTATTCGTTTTGTATGTTATACCCCTTTAAATAACCTTTACCATACCAAATTTCTTAATAAAAATAAATACTTATTTATTAGGATATTCGCTTGTTAAGAAAAAAAAGAAGTGGAAAATAAGTATATACATGTAGTGCTCTGATCTAATTCTAAATGATTAATGTGAACTATCCATCGTTAACAAAACATCCAGATTCCATTTAATATATTAGCAATTAGTTCGGCTGAAGAGATCAGGTCTTGATGACCATCTTTATAAAGATGGATTCTATGTACAGTATCTGTAATCTATAAATAGGTTCTACCTCACAGATTTCCACGAAATACAATCCCGAGCCACCCACATCTACGAATTTAATCAATGTATATAATCACTCAATTAGTTTGTTAGAAGTTAATTATGAATACTTAATTATTTGTGTAAAACAAAAGTGACTATGGTTTTACATAAATAATTATGTACAACATAATTATATTGTGATTATTTACAAATACAGTAAATTACTATGCCAATGTAAATTAGATAAACTGAAAATTTATGTTGCTCAAATTTACGTGATAGCGAATGCAATTTTAAACGCGAATTGAGTTAAATATTAATTTCAGTTACAGAAAGACTTTAAAAGCTTATTAATAATTTTATCGTTCGTTGCTTCAAAAAATTGCTGTTTGTATTATGAGTTAGGAAAATTATTCAGAATTGTACCATTTTTCCTTTAGCTCGAGAGCTCAGGGTATTGTGACGGTAGAAATGAAGGTTTATGAGCTGAAGCAGTAGCCGTTATTGGCCGCATCTGCCCCGCGCCTAGCAAAAAGCAGCAAAAACGGAAACGCTCAAACTCGAGGGGGCGTGGTGGTAAAATACAAAAACAACTTGAGGACAATTTAAATTATTTGGTGGAACAACTAAGTGGTATACAAAATTACATTGTTAACGATAGCGTTGCATTTTAATCTATTGAAAATAAATTTTAATTAGGTTGAGTAAGCAAGAATAAAGAACAATATGTCACTAGTGGTGCTTACGTGCAACTGAACAAGAACAAAATAAAAATATTCAGTACGATGTTAGTACGAATGTTATTGATTTTTCTAAATACTTATTGCCTGCAGTTTCGCTGCCATCTCATAAGCTTATATTATGCAGAATGAAGAAACTATATAACTACTAAGGACTTTTACAACTTTGTTTGAGTGGTCAAATTCTTCGGGAAATTGTTTCCCAAATTATTACCTAAAAAATGAATAAGTTCAAAAAGTTAGTAGCTATATTTAACATTTGCTTTTGGTCATAGGGAAAATTGGTACAACAGAGACGAAATAACATTTTGCGTTCTATAAATGAAAGGTTTCTAAATTCTAGTTAACTTATAATTCCACCAATCAGTGAGAATCTTTTTAACAATATCTAAATCAACAATAAAAGAAATTGACAGTTTTTTTCTTCCGCCATAGGAAAAGCTGAGGGGGTATCTACAAATATTCTGGCCGGTCCGATGATTGACTCAAAATAAAGGCATAGCTCCGTATATTTTATACAACATAAATATGAGAACGCCAGCTAAGTTCATATGTGTTATTAATAAAAATAAAGCAAAAGGTCCAATATGGAATAGGGACTTTCTCTTACAAAGTAGTTGCAAAACAACTCACTAATCCCAAATAATTTATTTTAAGTTTTTGCACGTACGGCAGTGTTGTTATTATTATATTCAGGTTGTCACCATGATTTGATTTTAATATACATTAAAACTAGCGACTGCTTATTAACTGACGAATCAATGATTTTCTGGCCTAAACTTGGGTCCAAAATTGACACTTTGTATAATAGGTAATCTTTGGTATACAAGAAAACTTGTTTATTTTTAACAATTTGTGGAGCTAAACGGTGCATCGCGTACATTGTTAATTGTGTCATAAAGATTTTAAATCAAGCAGGTATCAAATCTAGCACAGATAGCTTTCAACCAGCAGTTGCTTCCAAGAATTAGATCCAAAGTTGTCCTCTTGATGCCACATTTTGAAGCTTTATTACAAAAAAAGCAAAAATATGACACTTCTGTCGCAATTTAGCAGAAAAAAAATTATGATGTTTATGGACTTAACGCAGTATCAGTAAGAGTAGCAATAAATTGGATCAATCGTTTTCAGTCTGGGAATTTTATTTCAAAGATGAAATACACTCTTGTTATACATTATACTTGTGTACGTCATGTTACAGATAAAGTCGATGCCATTTTTGAAAAAGTGGAGCAAGATCGGCATATTAGTAGTTACGATACATCTGAAGAGATACGACATAGCCGTGTTGACCATAAAACAGTTTTACCCATTTGAAAAAGTCTGGATATACAAAAAAGTATGATATTTGTATGCCAGATGAGCTCACTGAAAGAAACCTAATAAATCGTGTACTCATTTGTGATTCTTTATTGAAACGAAATAAAACAAAATCATTGTTGAAAAGATTAATCACTCTGTTTTAAAAAAGTGGATTACCTACGACAAGAACATACGAAAAAGTTCGTCAAAGGACACTAAAGCTACACGGACTAAAGCGAAACCTGGATTAACTCGCAATAAGGTGATGCTGTGTGTATGGTGGCATTGGACGGGCATCGTTCATTATGAGCTTTTACCACAGGGCAAAACCATCGTTTCGGACCTCACCTGCCAACAGCTGATGAAATTCAAGCAAAAAAATAGGCAAAAGACGGCCGGAATAGATCAACAGAAAGGGTGTGGGTTTTCATCATGATCTCTTCTTCCTGCATTCACCACATGGTTTTAACCTTGCATCCTCGGATTTTCATCTGTTTCGGCCTCTTCAGAATAATTATCACAGTGTTTAGATCCGAAGCTCCAAAGCTTCTACAGCAAAAAGATTTTGTCACTATCTACAAAATGGCATATATATGTACATATACAGTGGTGGTCATATAATTAGAAACACTTCTTATGAATAAAGTAAGTATAACTTCAACGTACAAATGTTTTTAAAAAATATACACATTCAATAATTAATAATTATGCAATAATATAGCCCCTCAAATAAAAAACTTAAAATTATGGCAAAAAAAGTCTTGAAAATTGTAAAAATAAAATACGTTATTATATACGAAAAACATTTTCCCTGACGCATTTAACCTATTTACAAAATATTCAAACAGTAATTTAAAGTGACTAAAAAATCATGATGACTCAAAAATGGTTCATTTTTGCATAACGAATATGGGGGTTAAAATTATCACAAATAGTCACTCCTAACGGGAAAACGTCGAATTACCAATAACTCTGTGAACGTATGCGTTGGTTGAGTCACTTTGGTTGCTCCCGAGTGTACTTACTGGTTAACTTCTTTAACTACCACTATTTAATTAAAACAATTATAGTTTGTTTTTCAGTTATCTATCGTTTTGGTTTTTATCATCAGTGTTTTTTTTTCTGTACACCATAACCAGGCGATAACAGGCTTCAAATAATGTTATCGCTTAGTAAGCGTTTTATTGGTAGGTAAAACGCTGATATAAAATCAATAACTAATCTAAAATCATTTTTCAAATATAAAACCAATACACGTTTAAAACGAGCATAACTAAAAAATTGTGTGCTAATAATTACTTTTTAAATTTAGTACTTTATAATACTAAGTTTTATCTTAGAACTAGAATAAAACTAAATTTATGGACTTTAGCGCATACAATGATTTTTGAGGATAATCATAAAAAGGAGGGATACTTTATCATTGTTCACGAAATTTGTCCTAATTTTCTTATTTTTAAACCTTGTTACATCTGAATTGCACTGCTATCTTAATGCTCCATTAACAGGTCAAGCAAAATATGTACCTGTCATGAAAATCGAGCGGCCAGATATTAAGCTTTCTACAGATAACAGTAAAATAGCAAATGAGCACGTCAATACGCGCGATTTTCTATAAGTAAATATTTAAAATGATAATGCAGTATCGGGAGAAACGAACGTACAGTAAACTATCGATTCGAGCGAGGAGGTATTTGATATTTTTTATAGTTAACTTTTGTAATTATACATTTTTAATGAGTGAAGCAGCGAATCAGCAGCCGGCATAAAAGATTTCATCTCACATACCAAACTCTCCTTGTCACACATAACAATATTTCTTCAGCACAAAACAGTTTTGTGTCCACCGGTAAGGTTTTTGTTGATGAATGCTATATTTTATGTTTACGGGGACGGTAGTTAGTGGTAGTGGAACTTAATTCTGGAAAACATTCTGGTAACTTTCACAAAATAAATAATTCAGAATCAAATAAAGTATATGCTTGTATTCCATAACTTAGTTACCATGCAAATCAAGCGGACGTTTATTGCGAGGTGCCATTACGACACATACCTACATGTTATTTATTATTTATATATAATATATTTATTACAAGCTTAATATTCAGTCACCAATGTGACTGATTTTTTTAAAATGATAGTAAATCTCTTTTCAATATTAAAGTTAGAGCAATAATTCAATCGTAGGCCAAATGAAATAGAATAATTGTTGATAAGTAGGTCTTTAATAAATTAAATAGAGGACTGAAGATCCTGCTGAAAAATCGGTATTCCAACTCTTACGTCGTGCTTATTAAACTATTGCGATAATAGTATCTTAGAATTACAATTTTGGATCGAAATTCCACGTAATTATAATAAACATTGGCACGTAAAAGAAAAATAAATGGTAAATATCACGAAGGATGATCGAGGATAAAGTAAATCAACTAAATCCTTTTTGTAAATCATTAAGCCGCTACAACTCTCCTTCCTGCCTATCAAGCGAAAATTGTATGTCGCATTATGAACTTCTTTTGAGAAAAGGAAAATAGAAAAACGAAAGCAGGAAAACTTCAGCAAGCATTACCAAGTTAATCATATAAAAGCTTATAACAATAACGTAATTAATTACGCTTAATGGTCGGCACTATAAGTTAACGAATAAAGTGTATTTCCTAAGTATTTTCCGTATTCTCTTACACCTAGTAAAAGTATATAAGGCCAGTTTTTTTAATAGAGAATCAACTGAGAGGCATCTGATAGATGCCTGCGACTCATGATATCTACATTTATCCCAGATAAGCTCTCAAGATGCTTATGCTTGGTCGCCCTAGAAGACTAAGATACCTTTTATACCGTCCCGTACTGATACTTTACAGGGTCTTTGGTTTCTTTCATCACCGTACGACACAGACGCCCTAAACTGCTATTTTGTAAAACTAAAGTTGCTACCCTTCTCGAGCTGAGCCATTCAGTAATGAAGTGTGGGATGTCTTTCATATTAAATATACTTTTTATGAAAATGCAATAAATATGCCAGTCGGATATTGGTTATTTTTCTCAGATATATGTTATATTTTCAATAGTAACCTAAAATAAAGTAAACTTAAATCTTTGTGTAATTATTTTAATTTACATTAGAATTTGTACGTGAAAATAATTTATAAAAATTAAGCGTGTGTTTGATTAAGGAAATATATAGTTGACTCGTGAAGATGCAGTAATGAACACCTAAGTTTTACGGTTTTGTTTTTAAATATATTTTTTATTTTATTCCATGCTAGTCTAATAACAAAATTAGGTTGAAATTTTCTAGTAAGCAAAAATATGCTTGTGTCATAAAATCTCGTTATTGCAAAACCAAGTTAATGAAATAAAACAAATTATACAAAAATAACAGAAAAAATATGTAGGCAAGTAAGTACCTGAGCAATATTATGACATGACTTCTTTTAAATAACTCAAGAAAGAAAATAGAATGTACATATTTATTAAAATTCTGTGTAAATGTTGTTAATGTGTAGTTAGTTCTAGGATGTATGATAAATTAATGTATATAACTCGTTTATATTCTTTAATTACATTATTTTGTAAATTTATAAAAAGAAAAGACATGCACCTAAATTCTGCTAGTAATAATCAACTTTTAAATATTTTTTAAATTATTTAAATTATACCAATGAAACATTATTGAATATTTGTGTTTATTTTGTTTGATAATCGATAATTTTATTTTATTTCATATTAAATATTGTTTATTCCAGAGCAAATTAACTTATATTTAAACGTAATTTTTATTAATGTTAACAATTTTGTATTTTTTTTTTAATCTTGTTAGTTATTTTTTGAAATCCTGTTTTTAAGTTTATATTAATTTACACATTTTTAAGCATGTTGTGGTTACCTATAATTGTAAGAACAGTTACATAGAATTATTCTTGTATAGTATAAAATATAAATGCTGTATATTGCGTTGGTATTCCATTTAATAAATAAATATATAAATGTATAAATAATGGTATAAGTCTTCTAGACTTCGTCAAACGACTCTTTATTTCGACGAGTACAATCAAATATATAAGAAGCAGACAAAGCACGCAGAAAATAAATCATTATTAATATGACATAATTTAATGTCAAAATATTTTTGAACACGGCCATATCCATCCGATTGTATACGTGTGAATGCATATTTTATAGTGGGTGGTCTTGAATTGGTCCCATAAAAATATCATTAATTTTTATTAAATATTTTTTCTTATACTTAAACATTACAATTAATTTAGAGTAAATACAACGAAATAAATTATTTCATTGAAGTTTATTACATTTATAAATGTTTGTGTGTTCGAACTTTGACTTAAGTTTATTGTTTTATTGAAACAATTGTATAAGTTCACATATTAGCAACATCTGTGTGTGGTTGGAAACAAAATTTACGAACACTTACAACTATTCCGCTTCGCAAAAGACAAATTGCGGGAGGTTTCCGAGTTAGTTGGAAACTTCCAGTTATTGAGGTAACAAATAATATACATAGATTGGTACAACTACATATTTAATTAATTTTCTTTTTATCATTTTTTATTTAATAATTCTGCTTTTATTTACATTCTAAATTTATTTTAACCAGAGTTGTGTCAATTTAAAGAGTTGTGTAAACTCCTAACAGTATATTTATAAACTTAATAGTTTGTTACTTCGCAAAGTTCATTAGTTACATCGATTCATTAACGTAGTGTCACTTATGTCCTAGATAACGTGGCTCCGTAGAAAGATTATATGTCGGTCGCTAGACTTATATATTTTCCAACGTAGGCCATTACTTTTATATCATTAATATTATTTTTATGAAATTATGAGTGATTTAAGACATTAGGACTGCGGCCGAAAAACATCTACATCTATTCTCAACAAAGACTCAAGAGTGCGTTGTCATTTTTGAGAATTGAGATGAAATGTCTCCTTTCCAGTAACTGTCTCCAGATCACTACAATCAACAAACGAACCACAACACTATTAGACTACACTAATTACTATCAGTCCCTTATCCGGACACCTATTAGTATTACAACAACCAACGCGCGCTTTATTGCAATTCGTAGTTTAATACTACGGCGTTGCAATTTGCTGAAAGCCTTAAATTGCAAATTGTAATAAACAAAATAGTATTATATATGAGTCCTTGCATATGAAATTGACGTTTTCTTACATGCGAACTGGCCACTTTGATCTCAAATAATTTGGCGTTTAGTTAGGATACCAAATTAAAGTGTATTTCAAATTAGGCGTGTGTATTTGTTTGTCATTTCTTTTCACGCTAATTGTTTTTCTTTGACATCCTTCTGTTAACAAAATTGAAAACTTCAATTAAAAAAAATTAAAAATAAATATAAATATTTATGAATATGAGTTTCATCGTGGCACTAACAGCACGCTGCAGAAACAGCTCAAATGATTAATGTTATATATGGAGAAGCTACTGTAAAAGAAACCACGGTACGTTTTTGGTTCCAACGTTTTCGTTCTGTAGACTTTACCCTCCAAAACAAACCCCGGGGAAGGCTGGAGACCCAAGTAGACGATGTAAAACTAAAGATGATCGTGAAAGTCGATCCATCGCAAACCACGTCAGAGTTAGTGACAGGCTGCAGTGTGAGTGACAAAACAATTTTAATTCACTTGAGACAAATTGGAAAAGCAAGAAAGCTTGAAAAATGCATGATTTGACTGAAGCACACCAACAAACACGCATTGAGTGCTGCGTTAGATTACTCAACCGTCACAATAACAAGGGAATTTTGAATCACATCGTTACTTGTGTTGACATATGGATACTGTACGACAGCCGGAAATGCTCATCGCAGTGGTTGAACCCAGGAGAGCCGGCCAAATTCTGTCCCAAGCGAAAGGTGACTCAGGAAAAGGTACTGATGACTGTTTGGTGGACCAGTGCTGATATCATACACTACAGCTTCCTAAGATCTGACCAGACGATTATGGCAGATTTGTATCGTCAACAATTGCAAACCATGATGGAAAAGCTATCCGTTAAATAACCGAGATTGGTCAATTGCTCTAGCCCACTGCTACATGACAACGATAGACCCCATTATTTACGACACACGGTCGCTAAATTAGAGTAGCTGCGATTGGAATGTCCTCAACACTCACCATACTCCCCGGACCTTGCTCCAATAGATTACAACTTTTTACCACTTGGAACTTGGACAATTTCTTGCAAGGGAAAAAATTCAATTCCGATGAGTCAGTCCAAACTGCTTTCAATGATTTTATTGGTCTCCGCTCCCAATTTTTTTCAGCAATGGAATCAATGAACTATCTATAAAATGGTGAAAGTGGTACATAATGGTACATACTTCGTTTGATTAAATATATAATTTCAACACAACAAGTTCATAGGAAAAACGTTGGTTTTTCATTTAATACGCTAATTCCATATGTAAAGGACCTAATTTTATGGTAATCTCAGTATCGGTTTTTACTAATCTGACATCCGCTTGCGCACACAACTAAAGATTTATTTACTCGCTCAGCTTCTGATTTAATAAGCCCGAACATATTATTATTCAAACATACATGATTAGATACTTGACGTTTAAACAAGATAAATAATTATTTATTAATCTTAATTTAACCGTTAAGTTGGTAGAATATAAATATAGTTTATAATATTAGTAGAAAGTATTTTGTGGATTCAAGTAAAAAAATGATAAACACTAGAAATATGTACCTAGTCCAGCCATAAGTTCTGTTACAAATGAAAATGCGTTTTATGTAACAGTATTTATACACATTTCAGCCAGCCAGACTAGTTATACACATTTCAGATATATTTTCTTACCTAACATCATTCCTTTGTTCAATTAAGAACTGGAATAATCAAACACGTATGCTACGATTCGTTAAGCAATTGAAGTATTTAGTACCGATCGAAAGGTTATCCCAATTGATTAAATGTCGAGATAGTTTTATATGACCCATGTATGTATATGTACAGTTGGGACTTCTATATGTGGTGTTCTGATAGTGCAATACTTGAGTTTAGTTGTTTAGGTGTTGGATTCTGGCGGCGTATTCCAGTTCCGTGACATATTATTTAAGGAGGGATATTCAAAAAGAAAGCCTTTGCTATCAAAATATCACCAATCAGGTAAATTCCTTAGGCTAATTATCCATGGTTGTTCGGCGCATTTTAATGCTAAGTCTCTGCATAGATATAATAGATCGTCAGGATATTTTTATCAGCTTGTACTTAAATATGAATTCGTGTACCGGAAGGTGCCTTCAGTCTATAAAGAAGGCTTTAAACGATAATATCAGCGCTGGATTTACTGAAATCCGGTCCTTCACTATGGTCGCTGCATCACGGAATAGGTGCCAGTAATAATTTATGATAATACAAAGATTTTTATGCAGATAATACTGACTGTCTTATCATATTTAAGGAAGTTCTTGGTCGACTTTACCATCCTATAAAACAAGAAAGCTGAAATCAGATAAAAAGACGAATCAACTTGACTTAGAATAGTAGGTGTTCGTCGTATCGGGATGGCATACCTACCGAAATTATACCCTTAGTAATTCTCCTGCAAGCAGATTAACTCCAATAGATAACATTACATACTGGCGTTTAAATCTAATCTTTATCATGTCATATAACATAAAATAAAAATTATACGATTTTGCAACAAAGGAACAGTTTAACAAAATACATTATACTCATAAAACATATTATCTTTTATACTAAACTTTGTTGTGCAAATCTATCTAATACAGCAAAAATATTTAATCAAAAGCTAAGTAAATAATGACCAATGAAAACTTTAATTTAAGACATTTTTTCCGGAAGCAGACATATACTTTAAAATAAATCACGCGAAGGTTCTTTAACCTTTGACATAGTTAAGTAGTGTCCTAGTTCGTTGTTTGCTCTTAGTATAACTTTACACGATTGAAATAAAAATATTTTCTTTCTATTTCGTAGAGCATTTAAAGTATCTTATTTAAGGGAATTGAGTAAATAAATGTTACTAAAATAATATTCATATAAAGAATTAAAATAGTATTAGTATTATCCATGAAATTAAAAAAAACCTTATTACTTATATACATGTATATAATTTATGTTACTAACATATCTCTTAAGTCTGAGTATGATGATAATCTGTAATCTGTTTTAGACCAAATGCAAATTGTTAAAGTACAAAATTTCCAAGCACGGTTAAAATATTATTACTATTTAAAATATAAGTACAATCTCCCTACAGGTAGGCTAAGCTTTTTGTAAAGTATGTGCTTAAGAAAATTGAAGAGTACTCCGCTGAAAGTTCGTATTCTTATGTTTTGCTTAAAAATCAGGTTTTCGATTACGAAAAATTATAGCCAGTTTTTACCCTAATCAGACTATCAGGTTCATATTATATTTTTATAAAAACATATTTCATTGTTTTAAAATTCGCAATTACTGTTATGTATTAAACATATACACAATATTTTTGTATAAAATAAATAACCCCAATAATTTGATAATTTAATTTAAAAAAAAATCAAGATTACAAATGTTCTATTCAAATAACATTATTAAATTCTGGTCTGGGCAAATAAGCTTTTCTAGAAGAGGGTATGGTAAGAAACTGCCAGGTGTCTTAATTTCAAATAGACAGACTTCACGAATATGTTATGAATTATATTTTACCTCGGGGCAAGTGGTAAGTGTTATTTATGAGAATAATACATGCAAAATTAAAGTTATAATAAAATATAATATATATATATATATATATATATATCTTTAGAATAATATAATAATGTATATATAATAAAGCACACCATTACTGATAATCACAATTAACAATATGAGAACAACAAGTAAAGTTTTCAAATATATTGTTCGATTTAATCCAGTTTTTTCGTTAGAAGGGTGTTTCAGAGTAACACATCTTGAGTAATATATTTTTATCTGAATTTTATTACGGCATTAACATTTAATAACAAATTATTTTTACTAATATTTGTATAGAGTAAATCATCTACTTGGCCTTAATTATAACTATATTAATATATTTCCTACCTCAGAAAAATATATTAACTCTGGAGGGGTATTTTTGGATATTGCGCACTTTACAGCTAAAATAGCATCAAATACAATTAACAGAATGGAATCGTGTGGGAAAATAGAATGGATTTGTTCAGTAGACGGTATAAAAAGTATCCCACGACAGATATACATTCATAACCAGCTCACGGAACCCTCAGTTCCGTGAGCCCTGTGACTGATGAAGCTGTACGAGCCGCATAGGCTAACAGCATCAACATATAACATAACAGCGTTTCAAAAGACAAATCGGCAACCATATTTAAATACCAAAAAAAGTTAAACCAAATTATCTATAAAATCCAATCTTCGCCAGCTATAACTAAAGGGGCTTTTGTTAAAGAGCTTAATTCCTTACCTGTGTCTTTCTTTATTTTGTTGTATAGCAGAGTAACTAAAATTGTCAGATAAAACAGTGCTCAGTATTCCAGGTTAAATATATTGTAATAAATTAGTTAGTAGTAGACTATCATATTACTGTACCGAATGACAGCTACTTAAACGAGTATAAATTATTGTGCTTTTAATACAGATTTCGATAATTATCATCTTGATATTGAATATTGGGAGATGCTGTCATAGTGGTGGTATTCACTGGTTCAAACCATTTTTTACCTTTAGATGATTTTGTTTTCTGAAAACATATAATCTAAGTCTTTCTTGTATTAAGGGTAAGCAGGTCTCGGCTACCAGTGATAAATCTGTTTCCCACATTATTCTACCTATGAAAGTTTCCTTTCAGCTAGAGCCACGAAATACTGAATCAAAAATATGAATGTGTATCCAGGTTTTGTTGATGTTGATGCTGTTATCCTATGCGGCTTATAGTCGGAACATGCACCGTTGACTCCGACCTTGATGTTACGGTTCGTGAGAAAACTGTAGACCTTCGTGAAGAGTCGAGTTTAACGCAAAAAAGAGCCTAAGAAATTAACTTTTTCTCCGTTGCATCTTGAGTCAGCATGTCGTCTTCTTTAAATAGAGATATTGAAGATGTAGATGTATAGTAGATTTTTTTTTATAATAATAAGCTAATACGAATCAAATATAAAAAAACATATTACATTAACAATGAACTAGTATGTAAAAAAATTATCGTGTCAAAGGTGAACCAAATGTGGAAAAAGCCATCGCATGGTCGGTCAGTCTTACTGCGGCTGTTTGCTTCCGGAAAATAAAAAAAATATTTAAGCAAAGCAGTGCATATTTACTACGTTTGTTTTAAAAATGTTTTACCCGTTTGGACATTAGATTTATTTATTTATAAGATACTTTGTTCCTAGTTGAAATTTTAACCACGCTGTTGCACTAACCCTGTAAGAGACCGTGAGGCACGTGCTAGTCTTCTTTTCTGCAAAGCTTGGTAACCCATAAACGGATATCGCTAGGCAGAGAAAGACAGAATCTGATCATATCTGTGCTGTGGTTGTGGTGAAATGAGCAGCCGCAAGGAAATGGTTGGACCTTCAGAGGGCTCACTATTCAAAGAAGCGTATAGTGCATCCGATTATCACCATCAGGTGAACTGTGTACTCCTACGTACTGATACGCCTAATATTAATATATACAATCCAGTGATGGACCCAAGTATCAGCTTTTGTAGTTGCAATAATACTGGCGTAAAGTAGGTTTACCATACACTTCTGCGTTTGGTCCGATCAGTGAGGTAGAAGGAGCCCCCCCTCCCAACAACATGGTTGAGGTATTTTCAAAAATACTACCCCAAGGCTGTCAGTTGTGAGAAATCGCTCATAAGGTGTCCACGTTTAGGCTGCTTTAAGTGACGTGGGCGTGTATGCTCAGGCTGCCCCACCTATTCGGGGAGCATAATTCCACTTTACGCTCTCGCTCTTGCTCTCACTCTCGCTCTCGCTCCCACTCCCACTCCCACTCCCACTCCCACTCCCACTCCCACTCTCACTCCCACTCCCACTCCCACTCCCACTACTTCTTTCACGTCCAACTCTCACTCTCACTCTCACTCTCACTCACTCCCACTCTCACTCTCACAAATACTTGTATTGTTCAAAAAATCTTTCTGTTAAGTCTTTTTAACTTAATAATATTTGTGTTGAATGAATCTAGATTTATATCCAATGAATTAATATTAAACAGTTTACTGGCACGCAATATATATGAGTTTCGCCGGTAGTTGTTTCTTGTTACCGGAATATGTAAAATTTCCTGATTTCTTGTCATAGTTGGGACACGAAGGTTCATTTGTGAGAGAAGTTGAGGGCAACCTATAACATTGTTACAATTTTTTGAGAAATAGATGTAATTTTTTTTTACATCTTAAATAGTAATTTGGTAAGTATATCTTTGAACGAAATTGCACATGCCGAAGAAATCGTTTTTGAATTGACTCTATTCTATTTATATATTAATCATACATAGGATTCCATACTTGACTAGCGTACTCCAAGTCACTGCGGACAAAAGCACAATACAAAATTTTCACCATTTTTTCATCTTTAAAAGTCGCCGACATTCTTAGTACAAAGCCAAGTGCTCTCGATGCCTTACTAACTATATAGTCTAAATGTTTGTCAAACAGTAATTCCGAATCAAAAGTTATACCTAAATCTTTAATGTAATGAACTCTAGTGATCACTGATTTTTTAGTGTGTAGTTACTTATAAAAGGGTTAGGTTTGCGACTAAAAGTGCATATGTAGCATTTAGATACATTTAAATGCAGCCTGTTTCTATCACAGTAAATTTCAAAGCGATTTAAGTCCTGTTGAAGTTCATTTGTATGGTTTGTATTTGAGATGGGTTGTGACATATTTATTTTCATATCATCAGCATACCGAATTATTTTTGAATGATGAATGCACGCTGATATGTCATTAATAAATATAATGAATAGAAGAGGTCCCAATAAAGACCCCTGTGGTACACCTGAAAGAACAGGCTTTGGAGGTGACGTGAATCCGTTTAAGACAATTGTTTGACATCTATTTTTGATATAAGAGGAAAACCATCGAAATAGGTTTCCCCTGATACGTATGTTTTTATAGCTTGTGCATCAAGATCTATATGTTTGGTCAATCCTATCGAAAGCTTTACTATAATCAGTATAAATAATATCAACTTGAGCTGGCTAAGACATGAACTCCCTTCTTCTTACTCATATTCATACTCTCACTCTCACTCTCTCTCTCACACTCGCTCTTTCTCTCACACTCACTCTCACTCTCTCTCACACACTCACTCACTCTCATTCTCTCTCACACTCACTCTCACTCTCACTCTCTCTCACACTAACTCTCACTCTCACTCTCCTCTCACTCTCACTCTCACTCTCACTCTCATTATACTAATATTGGTTCATTGTTATTGTAATATAACATAGTTTTTATATTTGATTCGTATTAGCTTATTGTTAAAAAAAAATCTCTAGTCTTCTAATTCAAGTTTTTTTGTGTTATTTACCTATAGCTTTTAAGTGTTGGGTACGCATTGAAAAAATAAATATAATGTATTAAAAAAAGATAATATTGAAATTTGCGTATGAAATTGTTTGATTTATGAATAACTGCGTGCTCGGCGACTAAAATGAAATCAGTTTTTTGTTATGTAAATAATTTCAATACATAAAATATGACTTCGAAACATGGAACGTCGTGTGACTTTTTCTTTTTTTTGGAAACACCGCCGAGGGCAGATCGTTCCACAAGGCAGCTGTGAGGGGCAGGAAATTCAGCGAGAAGCGCACAGTAGAGGAATGCCAACCATCCACGTGGTGAGGATGGAATCTGGTAGTCTGTCGTGTTCATGTAACGGAACTCGGCGGCAGGAATATTTCCAAACAGCTCTTCGGAGCACTCACCGTGGTAAGTACGATAAAAAATGCAGAAGGAACTGACGTCCGCAGGGCCAGAGAATCCAGCCGATCGGTGAGAACTCGGTCGTCGACGATTCGAGTCGCTCTCCGTCTCATCGGCCCGAGCCTGTGAAACATTAGCGCGGGCCGTATACAATGCATAACCGGTGCTATCGTCTGCATCACAATGAATGTTGCTTATTTGCAGCATGTCATTGATATGCAGAAGAAACAGGGTGAGCGACAGTACACAGCCTTGTGGGACACCAGCATTAATTGGTTTTGGGTCAGAGTATGCACCGTCGACAAGGACAAATGATGATTGATGCTCTGAACCTCCAAAAAGTGCTTTGTGCCACAACAGATCGAAGGCCTTGGCCCCGTCCAAACTAACCGCCAGGGCCTCTCCCTTGCCCTCGATCGTCTCCAACCATCCATGCGTGAGGTACGCAAGAAGGTCACTAGCTGGGCGACGCTGATGGAAACCGTACTGACGATCGCTAATCAGCTGGTGCTCTTCAAGGTACCTTATGAGTTGGCAGTTCTAAAAAGGGGGAGTGGCAATAGGCCTGTAGTTGGACGGATCCGAGCTATCGCCTTTCTTTGGGATCTGGTGGATTATGGCAGTCTTCCAAGATTTCGGGACGGTACCTAGAGAGTACAAGAACCAGAACAGGCGCTGGTATTAAATACCAGTGCCAGCTCAGTAGCGCATGTCCTAAGCACGATGGGAGGAATTCCGTCGGGCCCATTCGACTTGTTAACGTCTAGAGATTGCAGTGCTTTACGCACTGATCTCTGACGAAACTGGATTTCCGGCATAAAGGTGTCACCGCACGGAATAATCGGCGGCGAGCTTCAAGAAGGCTGAGACAACGAGAGCAGATATCCTCTCTGACTTACACGCACACCCCGGCTCTGGGCTCCAATTTGTATCCGAGGGCAGGATAGAAACGATGAGTCTACCGGAGAGGATATCTACGTCTCAGTGAGAAAAGGCAAGGCTGGCTTGGCCGTCCGCAGGTGATAGTGGACGGCATCCAAGTTAGAGTGGAGTCCCCTAATATTAGAGAAGTCCACGGCGAGCGTGGTGGAGGTTGGTGCCCACCCCAGAGTACGCAGGGCGGCCCTCGCGCTTACTCGACTCCAAGCGAAAGTTCAGGCGTAAATGGCAAAAACTCAAGTATCATTCGAAATTCATTACTAAAAGCCAGATTTCGCGAAACAAATTAAGCACATATTACGTTACACATGCGATATTTTCCCGGAAATGTAGATCCATTTGCCATTCAGACGTCGTTTGCATAATAACTTCAATGGCCTACCTGTATTTTTTATTTTTGCGGTCTCAGAATACTTTTCTTGCTAATTTTATAGCACTTCACAGAGTTTAGTTTAGTCTGAAAAGAGTAATAAGTAAGCGTGGTGTTGTTAAAATTTAAATTTTAATGAGAATAGGTGTAATGTTTGCATGGTCATCAACAATAGCACTAACAATATATTAAAGCTATGTTCAGGTTTTTGTTACTGTATTTTTTCTGCCGCCTATTTTTTTTATAGAATAGGTGGCAAACGAGCAAGCAGCCCACCCGTTGGTTAGTGATCACCGCCGTCCATGAACATTCGCAACACCAGGGGAGTCAGTCACAGTACACTTTCGTTATTTACATTTTATTTATATTCGCCGTAATTTAACTTTCCAACATTATTCTACAATTCACGGTGCATATTGGGTCAGCGTAGTCCCAATGCAATTTCAGTGGTATGCTGTTAATACAAATTAAACATTATGTTATAGTTAAAATCATCAATAATAATATAGCGTATGAAATTTTGACGTTACATACCTTTTGGTGTAGCGTCGATGGGGAAATGAAATAGTAATAAAGGAAATGTATAGAAATGTCTAAGTGGAGTATATTATATAATCACAAACTTCCTTAATTGTCAACAATGAGGATTAAACAGTATCTTATTAAATATTTTCCATATTTAATAAAATACTCTTCGTTGGTACGTTCCCAGCAAGGAAAAAGTTATGGGAGTTGACTTGAAATTATAGAATAACTTAGCTCTGTCATATGGTGTGCTGAGTCAATCTTAAGTCGAGTGCTTAAAAAAATCGAATATCGAAAGAATTGGTGAAACTAAAGAAGAAAAAGAAGCATGTTATTGTTATTTATCATGTAATGTCTCACTTTTTGGTTTAGGCCTGCCATTTCTCTCCAATCAAGATCTTAATACGATATAAATGAATTTAACACATTCATATTTAATTTATTAAAATAGTTCTATGAAGTGTCATTAATTCTGTTGGATTTGTTATTTCTATAACTATTTTGGAGGAAACTTCTTGTTAATTTAATTGGAATGTTCTTTTACGCAAGTTTTAATTGATTTCTTTGTTTACCCTATACAATAGAGACACCAATCT
Organism: Teinopalpus imperialis; assembly: GCA_029286865.1. NCBI lineage: Eukaryota > Metazoa > Arthropoda > Insecta > Lepidoptera > Papilionidae > Teinopalpus > Teinopalpus imperialis. Next base: position 6,319,689 of record JAGSMU010000021.1, read on the forward strand.
TGCTTGCTAACTCTTGTATTTTGTTAAAAGACATTGCACTTAACAGAAGGTAAAACTGACTTTTTCTGTTGCGCGCCTCAAGATGTAGCCAATCTTGTCACTGACTCCTCTGACATATAGTGCAGCAGAAATCCTCTGGACTGTGACCGGCTTTATTCAGCCACAAAGCTTGGGGCCATAGAGTAGAATCCGTATTATTAGTTTAATTCAATGTGTATTCGTGCAAATATAATTTTATATATCATTAACTAAACTAGCTATTAAACTGAAGCTGAGACAATACGAATGTGGAATTGACTTCATAGTGAATATCTGATTAGACTCTCTAAATTACTGAGAATCCACCCCACGGCCCAGGGAAAAAGGATTAATGAGATATTTAAACTAATTTATCTAGAGAAAGAAGGACGTTCACTCGTTCCTCACGTTAAAAGATACTCGACCATTGAATTCACTCTGTATAACACACCACGCCTTTGCCTATCACGCTCATGCCTGTATTTCATATTACAGATTTTTTATACCAACTAAGAGTGATAAATGAGCACAAAATTTACAGTTCACAATTTCACACTGCGGTCCATATACATTCATCTTTAATAAACATTCAAGATAAACACGCTGTCTCATTACATCGACTACCTTTCCGTTGACTCCTTAAGATGTATATCCTCGTTTCCTGCAATCAAATGTCCTACCTTTTACCTAGATTTGTAATATGAAACGCAGATGCGTCATCATGCTATTTTACGTGCGTGTACATGCTAGATGGATGTATTCATTTAGGTATTCTGTGAGAGTATATCTTTCCTGGGCCGGCCCATTTATGCCTCACCTAAAATTAGTTACAGTGTGGCTCTGATGGCCTAATGAAATTCTCCTCATAGATTCGTGAATGGTCCATTTTACGTAAGATAACCCTTTTAATGACAATTTAATAGGAATTTATTTTTACTACAACTTCCTATCTATCTTTAACTAGTGCGAAAAACCAATTTAAAGTTTTATTCTAAATATAAGTAGCTAGTCCGATTACGTGTATTTCCGTCAATAGAAGCTCGACACCCGCGAATGGGACGGCATGTTCTGTTCTCGAACCAAGGTTATAAATATATAGCGTGCCCGATCCGCAGCACTCGTATATTCTGTAACAAAAAATCTATTAGGAGGGAGAGCAACAAATACATATACGAGTGGTGCCTGTCTTGATAAGTAAATTGATATAAGACTTCTGCATTTTAAGCAATTACGCCCATTATTTTGAATTTTTTGTGTATAAAAATTTTGATAAACTTAAAATATATGAAACTTAAAATATATGAAAAAATAAAAATGAATGGCTAATTCATACAAATCGAAGTATATAAACCTTGAGTTTTAAATCTGTGCTTGTGGTATATTACTTTTTTATTTTGGGAAAATAATATTCTTTAAATAATATCCAAATATATTTAGTGTTACAGTGCTTTTATTGCCTTTAATGTCTTAAGGGTCGTGGTTCAACCAATGGTATATATATAATAAAATTCTTAAGAATAAGATACAACTTGAACAGTCTGTTTCCGAGATAAATACTAATAGAAGGATAACCCCGGTTGTCTGACAACTTTGTTTTGTGCTACGTAGTGGCATACAATTTTAATTAAATTAAAAGAAAACAATAGATGTATTTGGTTTGGAGAACAGTACATATTTAAAAGATTCTATGTAGAAAGCATGATATTAAAAAATATTCCGTAATTTCCTTTTTAAGAATAACCGCGCGTGTCTGCTATTGTTTTTTGTTGAAAGTGTTTTCTTATGATTTTATCTTTATTGGTTCTATAATGTGATGAAATAATATGTTATTACGTTATGATCCCAACGTGCTCGTTATGAGGACAACGATGAGATCAAATATATCCATTACATCATTCCATCTGTTGGAAGCTGATTCGCTTTATAACTTTATTATAAGATTGAATTTTAAAAACAAATAACATGCTCAACACCAAGTATAAGAATGGACATCTTTTCTATTCGTGTCGTTATTTCGTATATATCATTCTGAATCTGATATAGAAAAAGTACCGAGAGTAAGACAAGTCCAAAAATTAAATATTCAGTTCAGTGGTGATTCACTTTGATCTATTCATTGCTGTATTTTAGAAATGTCGTATCGTTATTTTATCATCATCCTTTATGGTACCAAAATACATATATATGTACATATATATACACACAATTGAGTTCTCATCGAGGATGGATGGGATTTTCATGGGCTCAGGAAAACTCTGGCTGGCTCATGAGCTACCTAGAGGAGCACCACCTGATTAGTGACCAAAATTTCATCCTTACCATCTTGATGATTGGCAGACCACTACTGTGCGTTTTATACGAAGTTTTCTGCTTCGCATAACTAAATAACTTCATGAAATCAGCTGCTGCTAGCGTTATTTCCAAATTTATTTAACTTAGGGGTCTTTAAAAATAGAGCCTACTCCCCTATTAAAGGCCAGCAACTCCCCCCTTCTCGATAGCGATTTGAGCTGAGGTTCGAACCTCCTTCTGAGGGGCCCTCGGACCGCAATGGCCCCCTCTGTAGTCGTCGATGTTCTTCGTTACAGGGGTCGGAGCTCAGCAGTGGGGCAGCCGCTCTTCGTGCCTGCATCGCCGTTATCTCCCTATTCAGCGGGCACCCGCTCGCGATTCTATATCGTTAAAGCTGTAGAGGTCAAATATTATATTTAAATTTCGAAATATATGTAATATCAATTTTTTTTATTACATTCAGAATAACAAACGGGCACACAGTTCACCTGATGGTAAGTGATTCCTGCGACCCAAGACATCTACATTCATCCTTGACAAGAAATCATGCCATCCATCAATCAATGCCTCATCACCAGTACTAAAGGTCTCCGGATCCCTATACTCACCGGGTGCAACACTGCAGCGCTATGCTGCTATTTCACGCTGGGATTCTGTGAGGGCGTGGTCTTTCCCCGGTCGAGCTGACCCATTCATTCTGCAGCTAGAAACAAACTGCGGCGTAGCTCTGCCACTGGCAATATTTACTTACTTTTATTCAATTCAGTATTTATATATTCTCAAAGTTCTTCAGAATATCAATGGGATCTAACTGCAACGGAGGCTGACTATAGACCTATCCTACATCATACTAGAAAATATACTTAATCATACTTATTTCGTGATTATTGTTACCGTTGTGTGATGTTATTAATTTATATATATATATATATATATATATATATATATATATATATATATGTATATATACTTCTTCCCAAAGTAGTCACAAATATTACGGAAATTTAATTAAAGTAAACTAAATTATAATTTCTCGAGTGGTAGCTCTGTTGAAATTGATTAACACATCATTTACCTTTCTTTAGAAATACTCATTAAATATAATGCTAATATACTAGGACTATATAATAGAATACGACTGTAGGGTACACGTTAAAATATTAGCCTTTGAAAGTTCAGAACTCCATGAGACCCTACGGTTGTTACTAGGATAATTTTTTTTTTTAATATTCTCTCGTTTCTCGTTTACGTTCGTAACTTTAAACTTGTCTTTTAAGCGCTTTCCTTCAAAATTCGTTCTATGAGTAACAGATGACTAGTAAGTGAAACATATTATGGATAGGTACTGTGTTACCTATCCATAACATGGTAATGATTATCCATATTTCCAGGGTAATATAAATCCACTGACATACTCATAGGTTCATTTCTTTTACATTTAATTAAAATACTAAAATAAATTTGATTTCATAATATAAGTAGCGCATATTTAGTCTATAGCTATAATTTTTGTACATTTATGACCCAAACCTCTTTAATTATATTTTACGTTATATTTATTTGTGGCGGCGTACAGAATCATAATTTGGTAAAAGATTAATTTTTATGCATACACCACGTATCAAAGCTTGACTCACCGTTTCTAGCGGTTTCAACCGCACAGAGATGTAATTTTAAAATAAGAAATGTCAACAATGGTCACGCCTGTTTCTTGGCTAGGCCCATGCGAATCGAACAACTCGGTTTCAATAGACCAGCCAAGGTGCACCGAGCTTATGATCAAATATGATAATGTGGTAAAAACAAATGCTAGTAGAAACTAGGACTCATCCCGTGAGAAACGAACCCGTGACCAGTGTTCATTAAATTAAGTAAGTAACAATAATAACTTTAGTTAGAACAATGTTACAGTGCACAAATTCTAACCCGTTGCAAATTTTAGAAACTCAAACAATAGGTTTTGAACAAAGGAAATCTTATCATAAGGCGGCCCGTTCTTATGTATCGAAAGTTACTTCAAAGTAAGGAAGTGACAATTTAACAAGGACAGAAACAAATGAAAATTAACTATCAAAGTTTCTTAAGATGCATACCTACTATACCTTATCAAGGTATTGCCACAGATGAGTTAAAAACAAACAGATTCTGTAAGTTGTTTTATGTAATGGTTAAAAATTAATGAGGAATAAGATCTCATATGGTTTATTCCGATTATGTTAGACATATACGCTGTTTATTATTCAGTTGGAGCTAAATAAGTCTCAAAAGTCACAAGGGCACTAAAATCGCGTGTTTTGTCCTACTTGATTCCGACCACATCTAAACAAAAAGACACACAAACCCCAAGCTGAAAGCTAGCTGATTAATTCGGAAGAAGTGATAATGTGCAAGGATGAAACACACTCAGTTACGTTAAGGAATGCAGAGATACTGTAATGAATGGGTGAGTGGATATCAGTGATGGCAAACCTACAGGTGGGACTAGTAAATAGGAGCTTCTCAAGGATACCGGAAAATAACAATTTGAAATGGGAAAGAGTAATATGGAAGGTGTTCGGAGATTATAGGAGATAATCTGATGCATAGTTAGACTTGCTTGATCAAAAATATAAAGGCTAAACTGACTGTTGGGCTGATGAAAGTTGATGCAAAATTTATTCGACAGAACGTCTAAAATATATAACGAGGAGGTGAGTGATGAAAAGAAGGACTCAGCGATCGAAAAGGTTTAAAATTGGATGAGTTGCCATACGGGAATCCGGATAGTGGATGATCATCGGGCATTTATAGTAGGAGTGGGAAATCCCCATGTCATCCCCAAAAATTAGAACTTAGATCCCATATTTTATTGGCCACGTTTGTTTTAAAATTAATACAATTATCGATTTAGATAACAGATTTATTTATTTATAAGCTTATATCCATGGCAACCTCATATTTACATATTTAAAAGCTCAGAAGTATTTATGAAAACAAATATAAAGTCAACCTATTTCATTAATAAATCATTTGTGTCGATCGGTATTCGTTAAGTAGGTCAACAGTTTGGGAAGTTGAAATTAAGTAACAGTATTTCAATATACGTTTTGGTCACAAATAAAATAATTATATTCTCAAATAGACATCCTAAGCTGAAATAGACAGTGTCAACGAATGAAATAATTAAAAGAATTATCAATGAAAATATTTTGATCTTAGATTTTTAAATTTATTTGTTTAAAATGTTTTACTGTTTGCGGAAGTAGACAACTGCTACGATGAATCACGCTGGGGTTCTTTAACCTTTGACACGGTTAAATAACGTTCCAGTTCATTGCTTGCTGTTAGTATTACTTTACATAGTAGAAGTAAAAATATTTTTGATTAAATTATTTTGTTTTAAAGGATAAGGTTAGGCTCAGGTTAAGGTAAAGTAAATTAACTAACCATTGCAAGAACATGTCCAATAATCACAATATTATCCTAGTTAAAGTGTAATTTCGACCTTCTATAATTTTTTATAGTAACGGGGTGACGTAGTCACTATTAATAGTAAATAATTAATATTTTAATGCACGTAATATGTCACTAATCTCACTAGATTAGCAACATGCACAAAAGTGTACCTTAAAAGAATATAAGGCATAATAATTAAACTACATATTTTTTTTTAAATACGGTGAAAGGTTAAATAAAAACATGTGGTTTCCATCGCAAGAGGACTATAATGACATATAAAATTATCTGCGTATATATTTATATTACTGCAAATAACTTAAGTTTATTAAAAATTAAAATTCTTTTTAACTATAGTCTATTTTTTTTAAATATAGTCTTTTACTGTTACCCATAATAAATCGGTCAATTTCTACCTCATTAACAAATAATGTGTTTGGAAATTCAGTTAGTGTATGTATGTAGTTATCAAAAATACATTATGTTTGAATAATTTGTCTGTCAGCTTTTGGTAGCCAGAGCCTCATCTGTCGTAGCAATTGAGTTAAATGGTGCATGTTGAGGCTGACATGTGATGAAAAATGTTTGATCGTCCTTATAGTATCCTATTTTTATATTTGAACATAAGGGCTTCTAAGCCTTCTCATTCCAGTTATCCTAATACGGGTGGACTGAGATGACAAGAGCTATCTTATAAAGTTTACCTGAGTTTACTATGAAACCATTTTGTCAGAGGTTAAGCTCTATCTAGTTCAGCGGCTTCGTAAGCTATAGGCTAAAACCGTTTGTTGTACATCAGATGCAAATATTAGTAATTGATTTTATAGGTAAGAATTATAAAAATCGAAACCGTACTGTTGTCTGCTGATGTCTAAGGCTCTCAACTCCACCACTCATTAATCTTAAATTTAAAAATATATATTTTTTCTATTTAATTGTCATATGTTCAAAATGACAGATTAGATTTTTTTTAACTTCTATGAGGAGTTATAGTTATGTTTAAATTACTGCAATAATAAAACCGCCATGTCACGCAAGTGTATTATTTGTGGTCGTGCAACCGTTTAGGCATACGCCTTGTAAAGTTTGCAAACCACGAACTGCTTTCATTATTTTAGAATTACTTAAGGATTAAGATTAAATAATTATAACAGATATGACTGCAATAAAAGAGCCTACATCTATCTTAAAGGCTGGCAGCGCAATGTGACTTCTCTGGTGTGACGAGGTTTTCAAGGCTCGTTCGCTGTGTATTCTATAGAAAAATGTGTGTCCGCTTATGTTAATTCTCATTAAAAAATACGTTTCGGGTGATATTTTCCGGTGCAAGGTTGTGGATGAATGTGTAAGGGAGCAGTCCTGGTTTAGCTTATTCACAGAATCTGGTTTCAGGTTAGCTTCTAAAATAACAGAAATTTATTACTTTCATGGTTTGAACATCGCTTCAATTCAATTATTTCCTAAAAAAAACTATTTTCTGCGATAGCTTCACCTCCCGGCCGTTATTGCTTTACTGCGCGGAAGATAAATTAAGATGAGATGTATCCCCCTCCCCAAAAAACATGGTAGCGGTATTTCCAAAAAATCTAGCCCAGGGGGATACCAGGGCCGTCGGTTTTGGAGCATACCTCATTGGGCGTTCACGCAGAAACTACTCTAAGCAACTTGGGCGTGTATACTCGGGCTAATGGCACTGGTTATGGGGAGGGTAAAATTCCGCTCTACAGCCGTCCTTCCAGCAATAAGTAGATATATTATAAATAATAAAACTAATAATATAAAAAAATCCCTTAAAGATATTTAAAATAACAACAACTAGTATGTAGAAAATTGAATCGTGTCAAAGGTTAAAGAACTATCGCGTTGTCTATCTTCATGCAGCCGATTGTTTCCGGGAAATAGTAATGTTCATACAAAGCAGTGTATAGTTGCGCATTTAATACGCTTGGTGAAAAACAAGTTTTACAAAGCAATGTATATTTGCGCATTTAATAAGCTTGGTGAAAAACAAGTTTTACAAAGCAGTGTATATTTGCGCATTTAATAAGCTTGGTGAAAAACAAGTTTTACAAAGCAGTGTATATTTGCGCATTTAATAAGCTTGGTGAAATACAAGTTTTACAAAGCAGTGTATATTTGCGCATTTAATACGCTTGGTGAAAAACAAGTTTTACAAAGCAGTGTATATTTGCGCATTTAATACGCTTGGTGAAAAACAAGTTTTACAAAGCAGTGTATATTTGCGCATTTAATACGCTTGGTGAAAAACATGTTTTACTGTATTTGTTACTAGGTTAATTAATCACAATATTTTGTTCGTGGTCAAGCGTATACACGTAAACAGGTATACGAATAATTGTACTGCATTTCTAGTAATATATTTGTCGTATCACTGGTAGACCTAAGTAGTTTCTAGCAGTGAATTGGTCATCTGGACTGGGGAAGGACCACCCCCTAACGGAAAAGTATCATGAAATTCGAGACGACATATATAGTGTATAGTTGCAAACATTTCATCTGATGGTAAGTGATTCCTAGGGCCCATGACATCTACATAAATCCATGACAAGGAGTCATAATGCAGATGCGTTGTCACCCTTGAGGAGTAGGATGGGATACCTCGTCACCAGTAATAAAGGTCTCCGGGTCCCTGCACTCACCAGACGAAACACAGCAACATTATGGTGCTATTTTACGCTGGTATTCTGTGAGGGCGTGGTCCTACCCCGGTTGAGCTGACCCATTCATTCTGCAGCTAAAAACAAACCATTGTTGTTTTATGACAATGATAGGTTTAATGGTGTAATATTTATCTATTTATCTAGCGATCTCGGATGGAATCTCAGCTGGTAAGCACTTTCTGTCTATATTTTCTTCGGCACGATTTCTCCCTATTGATCTTGAATAACAACGTCGTACTTTCATGCACTACGCTGAGCGTAATAATTTAACATCCAATATTCTGTAAGGTAACGACTGCGAGAGATTTACTAAGCTATTTAATCCTATGAAGATGTTAACCATCTCATTTCATCCATTCTTATATCAAAATAGAATACTTTTTGGAATACGTCAATAAAGAGCCAAACACTCTTATAAATTCTTTACTTCAGTTCCCGAACGTTTCAAGAAGCATTAGTTGATCATACAACTAAAATGGTACAGTGAGTACTACAATTCCTTACAGGTCGCCGAAATTTCAAGAATATATTACTTCTAACTTTTTACGCTTATATCCTTGTTTGTTTGTTCTAATTTTGACATTGAACATACAAACAAACAGCAATCTACGGGAATGCGGGCTGTGGCAAATTACGAGTATATCAGAAATGTAAATTCGGCTTGAGCTCGCTATAGTGCAAGGTAGTACTGCAATGGATTACTCTACGTGGTTATATTTTCGTTAACAAATTCCTTTACATCACTCGTATATAGGCTTAGACGTTTGAAAATATTACAATCAATTTAAAAAATGTACTGACTTCCAAATGTCAATTAAGTATATAATTTTATACCTCAGTATATTTACTACTACTGAGGTACAAAATTATATTTAGTAATTTAAATATTTTAATTTTAATGGTTTATATCCAAAGTATTACTGTGGTAGCGATCGCTACACCAAATAGGTCCATCCGATTTCCTTCTGCCAAAATTAAAAAGTGCGATATAATGCTAGTCAGTTCAAATGGGACATAAATATATTTAGAATTTTAAACAGTAATTTCTAAGTAAACAAAACTTTGATTTGCATTTTTAGCAGAATTGTGACTCATTACAAAATTCCTCTTCAAGATATTAACACAGCAGATATATGGTAATTTTACAACACTTACTATAACGAATATCTTTTGGTGATTCTTATTATCTTCATCTTGATTTATGACTTTAGTTAAATACTAACAAGTATAGCACAACAAAAGGCCTTTAAAAGTACACTCAAAACTAAATTTTTTCTTAGATTTATAAATAAGGCATTCTTTAAGGCATTGTAAAAAGTAAAATTGAGAAAAAGAAAATACTCTGGTAACCCTTTAGCCTCATACAAACATATACATATTAACAATAATATGTGTATATAATAGGTCCTTACCTATGAAATTGCCGTTTTGTATGAAATAGTAAGTTAAAGAATTTTTTTATTTCTTTTATTCAAAATAATCACCCATATAATCGATGCATCTTTGCCAACGCAGTGGTAGTTTATTGATGCCCTTCTTGTAAAAATCAGCTCGACGGGAGGCAACAAACTCTTCAAAGGCATTTTGTGCTACCTCTCGGTAATTGATTTTTTTTCCCACTAAAAAATTGTCCAAATTTTGGAAAAGTAATAGTCGGTGGGTGCAAGGTCTAGTGAGTATGGTGGATGAGGGAGAGCTTCCAACCCCCAACTCTTGCAGCTTGGAGACTGTCTGTTGTGCAGTATGGGGTCGCGCGTTGTCGTGTAGGAGCAGTGGGGACGACCGATTGACCAAAGCTGGTTGCAGATGTGCGAGTGCTTCTCCATCATTGTCTTCAGTTCCAAGTGTCAGTAACACATTTATCCTTTTATGTATGGCGTAAAAGAGAATTAATGTAATATTTGTTTCAGCTAAATATTTTCTCCTATTTTCAATGCATAAGGAATAATTCTTAACAAAGAATTAATAATTTCCGAAACTGATTTGTAGAGCTTAACATCAATAAATATTATGAATATTAAGCCTTACAAGATATGTAATATATTTATGATGGAATATAACATATCTATTTTGTAAATGTTTCAGAGCAGTCTCACTTAAAATGTACATACTATGTGAATGTAAAAATCATAAGATTCGAATTTTAAATACACGTACACATCTTATTGAACGAGAGGTCTTTCAAATTAAAAAGTTTCTCGTTTTAAATTATTTTTTCTAATGTTAACTATTTTTCATGTTTTTTTAATGTAGACTATTTTCTTACTAAAAAAAGTAATATTCTGGAATGGGGAACAGCGCCGAAGTCTGAAATACGGGTTAACCCAGTTAAGTAACGGATGCTTACTTTCTTGGGTATATGGTAATGTAATGAATGTTAGTAATAAGTTTGAAGAAAATTGTACATTTATAAGAAAATAAAGTTTATTATTATTATTTATTTAAATTACTTAAAATTCTAGTATTATTAAATAGTCCGATGATAGTTAATATAACTTTGGTGCACTAATTTTATGCCGTTCTTATAAAAAAAAATATATGAAAATCTAAACATAATTTGTACAATGTTTTGAACCTACAACCTTCAGATTTGAGTCACTTATTAAATCAAATAAAAGTCTATCTAATTGTGGTTATCGTACAAATGGCATCAATTACTCGAAGTTATTCACGAACGCTGTTTTTAGTAAATAAGTTCGAAGAACTTTTGAAGAGCTTAGGCTGGTGTTTTGAGATAGCGTGGTCCTATCCATTAAAAGTAACACGTCTTTAGGCTACTACTTAATATCTATACCACGTAGGCAATATGTACATACTCTGATCAAATTTTAACCAGGACTGACAAAAAAACATTTTCTTTATTCTTTACTTCAGAATAGGCTTCTTTCGATCAATACGAGCGTGCCAATGTTTAATCCAGTTTAATTACTTATTGTAGGCTTACGTCTACACACTTGTTGCAGGCCTTGGCCGGGATGGCCCTTAGTTCGATAAGCAAACTACTTTTATGGACCTCAATCGACTCATGACGCGTTCTCTGGATCGGATATTTGAGCTTCAAAAACAAAAAAAATACAAGAAGCCAAATCTGACATATACGTTGACTGAGCGTTGACTTTCGTTCTATTTTTGGCCTTAAATTCAGTCACAATCAGATTGGAATGTGACGGCGCGTTATCGTGGTGAAAAATCCATGAATTGTTTGCCCGCTGGCTTTGCAAATCTGGCCTCTTACGACGAATTGCTTCACGTAAACGCCTTAAAACGGCCAAATAGTTTATCTTATTGACTGTTTGAACAGCTGTAACAAATTCTTGGTGAAAACTATGAGCATCACCTTGATTTTCGACTGACTTTGAGATGGTTTTTTCAGTTTCGGCTCATTTTTGACGCGCTATTCGCTAGATTGTTGGGCAGATTCAACATCATATTTATAAACCTACCTCTCGTCACCAGTAATCATACATTTGATGAGTCAGCTACGTTGGCTTGCATCTCTTTTGTGACCTCTACCTGACGTTGTTTTTGCATAAAATTCAGGTACCTTTGTTATGAGTCAGGCCAACCAGACGATGTTGAGTCAATCCATACGAGATGTTGAGAGCCTCTGCTATCTCTCTAATACCAACACAACGATTTTCGATCACGATATCCCTCTATTCTACTGTAGCCATGATGTCATTGGAAACACAAAATTCCAAGTTTTTTCCATAGTGGATCCGCCAGACAAACTTTTTGCGTCGTAAACAATAAGCTGCTGAATACACACATGTAACCGTTCAAACTTAATACGAATGTCAAAGGAGGTTGTCCAACCTAGGAAAAAAGAATAACTGATTCGGTTTACGCGCACAGTTTACGAGTAAATGGACCAATTTCGGGTCAAATTTGACCAAGGAATATTCCTTTTTCCCACAGATTCTCACTCAATATTTCATACGTCAGGGCATCTGCAAAATTTATAATAACGTAATTGGTAAATTATAGTGAATTACGTATAGTAAATAAAATTAAAAGTTCGTATTGAGTATCGATATATAAATGGGAGAATACTCAAATTATTCAAAATGGAAAAATATTCAACATACGTAAATATACTAAAATTATTAAGTAACCACTCAGAAGTTAAAATCCCAAAGCTTTCAACAGTGATAATATTTTTAAATCATATCCATACAGCTGTTATGGTAAAAGAATATAAAGAACATATGACAGCATTAAGAAGCGTTACCGTGACTTTAACATCAAGAAGTCAGTTTTTGTGTTTGATTTTGTTAATGTTGAATTTTGTACGAACTTTTGTTCTGTTAAAGATTGGTACGGTAAAAAGTCGTTTCTCTCGATCTCTGCAATGGCCTCGCTTTGCTTAGCCCTACAGTAATTTACACACACACGCACACCAATTTAGACGCACAACGTATTAGCGGGAGTAATTCAATTCGTTTGCTAGTTTAAGTAGTGCGGCCACACTGTCTCTAGCTTGAAAGGATTTTAATGATAGGGCATTGTCTGCAATAGAACTAAATAAATTGATACACAATAAATTATAAATATCGATATTACTTATCAGTAAATATAAACGTATCACTTTTATTGAACTTAGGAATTGTGCTTTAGTACTTTTATCAATTTTAACAATTTCAACAGTCCTCTTAGATTTTGAACTGCAAATTATTTGCCAAATCCTAATATTTGATAAGTAAATCTATATACAAAATAAGTTAATTTACAAATATACAAATAATATGTTTAGAAAAAGTTGCATATTTTACGGTTAAGTATAACCTACCTCTTATATGGTTACCATCCTCAGGATAGGAATACACCAACGTATAGATGAAATAAAAAAACCAGAACCTTATGAGAAAATCAGTCGGTTTCTATCGATATATCGTTAACAACACAAATGCATTCTCCGTATGAGGTAATTAGGGCAATACCTCGTCTTGAAAGGGTGATATTGAGTTATATATATATATATATATATATATATATATATATAAATATACACACAAATGGTATTAGGAGTTAATTAAGAATAGTAAAATATACATATATGCAGGTATTTCGGATGAATGTGATAAGTTTTTACAAAAATCACCCTACCTTTTTTTACAAGATCACAAAACCAAACCAAACCAAACCTTTTTATTTTAGTGTCGGGGGAAAATCTTCAAAAGATATAGGCAGGGTAGAAGATGGAGTTATGTGAGATTTTTACCAACTAAAACCCCCTCGGTAGCCACTCTCAGTGCATTGCGAAGGGGCTCCTGGATCTCCGGAACGCACCTGTGCTCCTATGCACTGAACATAAGCACGTCCCAGAGGAGGCATTGCCTCCCCTAGCACCCTCACTATGATACGGCACACCCTGGGACCACTACATGTGTCATCATCCCCAGATTCACTATCCTGGACGATGAGAGCCCCCACCCTAATCGCTCGCGGACCCGTAATCCCCTTTTAGTAGCCTTTTACGACAGCTAGGGGGTACCTTCGCTTCTTAAAGCCTGAGACTAAACTAACGGTTAACCCTAACTACTAAATCTCGGGTCATACCTTCGACTCCAAGCAAAAATAAAACGGACTTAAACTATCAAAGTCATCTTCAGCTTCTAAAGTTTGGTGCAGGACATAGGTCCATGCGTTAGAAAATTTCTTATTTTTCTAGCGCTCTCAGCGCTACACGGTGCAGTTGTTTGATTTGGTGCTTGTGAAATAATATATTTTATATTCCACTTATTATTAAGTTGTTATTTATATTTTGGCCCTCACGAAGAGTCACAGCTATATAGAGTACTATATATAGCTCAAACAAGAGTTTTAAATGTTCTGTTAGTACTTACCTATTTTTATTGTTGTTTTAGAATTCCTTAAAATAAGTAAAATATATTCAAACAATTATCATTTACTGAGCTAGTCGTCATCAAATACATAATTTCTTTTTTTTAATTCGCGAATAATAAAAGGAAAATTAGTTGAACATAAGACCATGACCGTACTATATTTCAAGAATAAATTATTTTCATTTAAACTTCTAGATCTCTTTTGTATGTATGTTCTTCTTTAGACATTGACTGTGAATAAAAAACCTATCACATTTGATGGGATAACAAAAAATAAAATGCGAATTATTTAGTTAGATTACTGGAAAGTCCTATCGGGTGATATGATATAATTCAGACCTCCTAGCGACACCGGCAAATATTCGTGGGATCGGGATTTTTGCTATTTGTATTACCAGAACCAATGATGATAGCCTCTATAGATCTTCAAAACACGTTCCACGGTGTTCGGTAGGTAGGTATGAATAAATTTCCACTGCGTTGACTTGCGAGTATGTCAACTATTCATTTCACAATAATTGACCTCATCATCAATTGCTTGTAATTCCCACAGATAGCTGCTAATACCATTGCACATAGAACTGATGCAGTGGCGGGTGAGGTTTCTATGTTGGTGTATGGTGCAGGGTTGTTAATATGAATGAATTAATATAATAAAATACCATGAACACCTTTTTTGCCACTTATCAATATAGTAAAAAAGCAAATATATAGAGCTCCATAAGTTATATAAACATATTGCCATGCACATATATAGTATTAAAAGGTGGAATGACCAATTTGTACGTTTAGAAAAAACCAACACCTACAAATTTCGCTAATTTAATGGTCCGTATTCAGGTACATAAGTTCATATCATACATGTAACAGTTCATTGCCCTCGTCATTGGACTGCCAATACCCGGTACATTGACAATCCTATATTACACATTTACTGCACAAAGAAAAGCTAAAATTATTTATTTGTTCAAACGTCTTAACGCTTTGTTTTTGTCTAGACACCATAAAAATGTTCGGAATGAATCAAGACAGCGAAATTTCAGAAGCTACGATAATCTTATTTGAATATATAACGGTATTCAATACTATGAGTAGCTTCATTCTGTTCTATTTTAATAATTATACGATATTTCATCGCATTATTTTATGGCCAACCAGTACTCTGTTAAGCATATTATTTTTAAACAGAAAGCTAGAATGCTGGTAGTAGTACTATTTTAAAAACTTTAAAATTAACTTTACAAAAGTTCCAATTAACCACTCCGACTAAGGTGAAATTCTTGTGCCAGAAGATACCTAGTTAACGTAAATAGTTGATTGGTGGATTCGAACTATCTTCAGATTCCCAGACCGTACCCTAAACCATTAGACCATTGACACTCCATAACTGCCTTATAATTATTGTATTATATTTAAAAAAAAAGATTTTTTTTAAAAAAAAATAGTGACGTACGTATTCGGGCAACAATACAGATATACCTACTCACTCGTCATATCATCGTCTTACCAATCCAATACGATGCATGTAATAAGATCGGAGAAAGGTTCAAAAAGGATAAGGACAGTGACAAAACTAGAACCCGAAATCAATAGTTTTTGTGCATCACAATGATGTAGGTAAATCACAAAAAATGTAGGTTGCAAGGAAATATATAATCTGTGTTAGCACCATTTTATTGAATAAAATATTTGTAAAACTGTCATGTATTCTATTGCTTTTAATAATTTTCTCTACATTTCATTATTGAAACAATTTACTTGTGTTTTTATCCATATGATAATTTTTAATGTACATATATTTTCTGATTGGGCACCATTAAATAAATAAATAAAATAATATGTTATTTTAATAAGCGTACACAGGCGTCTAAAAGTAGTCGTTTCGAAAACAATCATAATATATCATAAATAATTGAGTTTAGAATTTATCAATATATAATAAGATAATTAATTCGAAAATAAGCCTATTTTGTGAAATTTTCGATTATAAAACACAATTCTATTTTATTTTTCTTCTATTTAACGACGGAATTCTAATTTTATTTTTCCGAGGTACATAGTTTTCTCGTACGAGTGACGCTCGTCGGCTCTTATATTCGTATATCTGGTCTGACCCACAGTTAAAGTGTCATTGAACGTGAGCAAGGCCAATTTCTAGTTACGTTTATTATATATATTAAATATTATAAAGTCTTTATATTCTCTATTTTTCATTTACTATTATTATCTTATATTTTACTATCATTAATTAAATTTGTATCTATTAAAATGTAATAAACCATTACAGTGGAAGAAAAACTGTTATATAAAAAATGTGTTTCAAAATCACTAAAATGGATTTAAATAATTACCGATAGAAAAACTATAGATTTCATATTATTCTCTTATTCCATTTTATTAAAATTGGCACACAAATAACCTAATTGGTGTATGCTACTAGGATTATATTATATACATAGATAGATTGTATGATATTAATATTACTAACCTTTTTTCATTAACATTTATAAGCTTATATGCCTGTGCTAGAAAATAGTATCCGACTATAGTTAATTCGCAGATTTGAATCTACGACGTTAAGGTTGGCAGATTTTACGCTCAACTATTAGGATATTGAAGGTATACTTAATTTTTATTTTCTCTAGTTGTCACTATCTAAACTATAGAGATGGTTCCCATCGAAATATAATACGAGTATGTATGGAAGCAAATATTTTGACGAATAAATAGTTCACTTATTTATTTATTGTAGACACACCAACAATGTACATAACCACACATTCATAGTGAACAAAGTAGTATAGCATTAGAAACTAATATGTGCACCAATAATAGGTATGTGCAGCATTTATCAAATTGTGACATTGATATATATGTATTTAGAAATTTTGAGATACAGTATAAAATATGGGCATAAACAATTTTTAATGAAAAAATGTCAACTATATACAAAAAAAGCAAAATCTGTAAATTACACAAAAAAATTACAACAATAATACAAACACTTGTATTAAAAAAAAGAGACAACCTAAGAGAATGATTTTAGTACATTCGTCTTAAATGTGTTAGAGTATCGTTAGATAAATCAATGTTTTCAGCACGCGCATTAAGTGCATTAAACTCATTACATATTCTAAGAATAGGAGAATTGAGGCCTAGATTCGTCTTGACAATCGGCGTGCAAAACATTTTTGTCAAAGGTTTCCGAGGTATTTTATAGGGCACTGTTAAAGAAATAATGTCATGAATATCATTGTAATTTATATTATTTTTTAATAATTTGTATAGAAATATCAGATCATGCAATTTTCGACGCTTGTTTCGACTCTGCATTTTAAAGTTATGAAGTCGTGTATAACTGCACCGATGGCTATCACCCTAAAAAGCATAAAATTATTAGTATTAAATTTCTTAGATTGGTGGCTCGAATGGCTCTATTTTGAAGAATTAAATTCATTTATTATACTCAGCCTTATAAATATACGATAAACATGATAATATGAAAGTAATTGAAATAAATGATTCTAACAGGATTAGCATCAGTTAACTCTCTGACATCCCTAATTATATAAGCAGCCGAGCCAAATCTTTCCGCTGAAGATAATAAATAGTCTTTCCCCTGGAGTTTTTAATCAATAGTTACTCCTAGGTTTTCTCTACTTTACTTATTTTTTTTTTACTTATTTCAACTAATATAGATCCAACACGCGTACAATCAGAAATATTTAATAATTACTTATATAATAACAAACGAATCCTATTTCTTAGCATTCGGTAGTGCAAATTCTACACTTTTGGCGTCTCAAATTACACTGTTTCATACTTCATATCTTTTCAATTCCTGTCAACTTCAAAAAGTTGTGCTGTATCGGTAATATATAATAGAAAAACCTTACCATCGTTTATTTTATTAAAATTCATTAAAATATCTTAATCATCAAGTGACTTTGAATCGTTGAAGTTAGAGACCTCAACACAAACATGAATATACAATCCTAGAGTATATAACAGCAACATGTATACGCAATTATCGCTTGGACACAGGTAACCGCAAAGACCTGCCTGCATTTCAATCAGAATCTCCGTCCGTAATACCAAGATTTCTACCTGGAATCTACCATACCAGGTTCAACAAACAAAAAATATTTTAAAATTTACTTAAGATGTTATGCTTGTTAATAAAATATTATATCTCATCTTTACCACGCCTCACAAATTGAATATTGAAACAGTTAGTATCGAGGAACAATAAATTAATACGGAGGAGAATTGTCGTACCAATAACTTTATTTGTAAGAGAAAAATTCTTGTTAAAATATAGGTAAAAGTTATTTAAAATTATTATTTTATATTAAGAATAAGGAAGATTTTAGTCCTTTAACTTTTACAGCTTTTTATTAAAAATGAATTATTGTTACAGAATTTTTTTAGAAATACAATATTTTACAAGCATTACCTGCATCCGGATCTTTGTTTCGATTCTTCCGTTCTTAACCTGTAGACACTTTTGTTAACTGATTCTTACAGTTGTCTTTCTTCTACTCCAGATAACCTTGCTTTTTAATCTGTCACGCAGAGAATCACTACGTAAAGATCTACTTGGTATTTAAAAATGTCTTAAGAGGCGCGCAAAGCGTACCTCAATATCACTGTAGTTATTGAAACTGTCAAATACAGTGAAAGGACATCATTTCTTGTCAATTAATAAAATTTAATTATTTAGCTTAATGCTGCTTATTGACGGAACATCAATTTGTCGTTTATGTTTTGTCAATAAATTAACAATTTTTCATCGCTATTACATATAAATTACCGATATAATTATGACTATAGTGTTGGTTACTATTCTTATAGTTTTATGTTTTTTTTATAATTTAACTCTTTTATATTTTTTAATGTAACTAACGGTGACAATGAAGCACACTGTTCAACTATTGATAAGTGATGAGTGGAACCCTGAAACACCTACATCCATCCATAACAAATAATGTGAATCTTACATGCATTACATTGCAAACCAACCAAAAAAAGCCAGTGGTGTTAGGTGTCTAATATAAGGTATTGTTTATGTTGAGCTGACCGAGTCAGCTTTCTCTCACGGCTCACTTTTGGGAATTACGTTACGGATGCAGAAATTGTGCTTTTTAAAAATGATATATTATTAAACAAAAATATTTCATATATTACAAAAAATATATTACAAATATTACATACATTCCAAAGTCCAATGACATGAGTTAAAAGAGTTATATAAGTTTACCAGTTTTACAAAAAGGAACGTGAAGACTAAAACTATCCAAAGAGCGGAGACAGCGTTTTCTCTATCACTCTAATATTGAATTTCAAATACTCAGTAACATTTTAAACATTCAGGGGCAAACGGACCGTGCAAGTTGTATACAGGGTGGAGCCTTGAAGGATCTTTGGTGGAAAAACGCCATTTATGCTAAAATGGTGAAGGAAAATTTCATAATTACGTATACCGATGAAGCGTATACAGTAATTGAGAAAATCATCCATTTTTTCAAGAGTCCTTGCGAGGTACCAGTATTGCTTACTTCTTTGTAATGGGTACAAAATCATTTCCCTCCAGATGAACTGTACGTTGAAAACATTGGCGGCAATCATAAAAAATCTACTTTGCCGTCCTCTTAAAATTCGTCTCCTTGGTCGTATTGTTTCAAAATTACTTTTGCCGAATTAATCATAACAACATTACCAAAAATTTCGTCATCCATCTGCAACTTTCTATCGCGTGCTATCCCGTCTATAACATTACATACTATGTTCCAAAATTACTTTACATAAATTGGTAATTTAGATTTTACTTCATCCATTTATTTATTGTTCTTAGATTAGTTTAAGTAGTTACCATGAATTATGTACACGTTATATCGATGCATTGTTTAGTCTAATCAAAATGTTACTTTTTGTCATAAATAACACAATTAAATATTTTCATGACATAAACAATTATACGGCTTAGCGACTAAACGAAATAAATCAGTAATATCGGTTTAATGGAAAAGATTTATTTAAAATGATCTACGAAAGATCCACTCTGCAGTTAAAAACTGGCCACATTATGTACAGGGAATATCTGCAAAACTAGCAGCTCAACTAGCAAATCAGAAATCTGATTACTGGGTATTGAGGCAGTTTATCATATCCCACGTGTGTGTGTCCATTTGTACTAATTAGTGCAGATACTTTTTCGCTCTCTGGCAGACAATGCAGTTTGCTTCATGGCAGATATCTGATGCTATTCTGGAAGTGCAAATTTTTTCTCTGTCCGCTGGGGGCCTGGTATAGGAATGGTAATTGATCCGTATGGTCTTTATGGGTCGCTATGAAAATAGAAAAAATAGTCGAGATATAGAAAAAAAGTTAAAGACAATGCCCATCCGATTAGCAAGCTTAAACGGCAATGTGCCGGGCATATTAACCGAACGGTTTTTGTACAGATTGAAAACTGGTGATGAAAAGATTACCCATGAAAAGAATGTGCGAAAAAGAAATAACTCGCGATAAGGTTATGCTGTATGTATGGTGGGATTGGAAAGGCATTTTCATTATGAGCTTTTCCCGCTGGGTAAAACCATCAATTCGGATATTTTCAGCCAATAGCTGATGAGACTCAAGCAAGAAATGAAAAAAAGGCCAGAATTGATCAACAGAAAGGATGTGGTTTCCCAACATGATAATGCCATACTACACATATCTACACATAGCCACTTTGACACACATTGGGACACATCATTTGGAAGTGTTAATGCATCCACCATATAGCCCTGACCTTGCTCGGTCAGATTTGCGCCTGTATCGATTTCTTCAGAATTCTTTAGGTAGTGTTAGGTTACCATAAAAGAGGACTGTCAAAATTACTTGCCCAGTTTTTTCATCAGAACTCCCAAAATTTCTACAGCGATGGGATTATGTCACAACCTACAAAATGGCAACAAGTTAAGGACAATATGGCATTTATATTATAATCAAATATAAATAAAATATGATGAGAAATATCTTGAATTTGTATATAAAATACGAAAAAACTTTATCCCCCATCTCTTAAAAGGTTCAAAGGAGTTAAAGGAATTGTATCGGAGATTGCTTCGCCTAATATTTTTTCGAAATAATTCACGTGATATTAATAAACATACTATTGAAACTGTCAGCAAACCTCATTTTGTGAACAGTTTGTGAACCAATGATCGAATGTTTGACATGTACCTTTGAAAGAAAACGTGTTTAATTTAACAAGAAAACCTTTACGTTACTTTCTCACATATTTCTATAATACATTCTTGTAATAGTATCTTTATATAGTCATTAATAGCTTTCGTATTAGACGGTACCGTATTTTTGAGAACTTTGTTGATTTAACATTAAATGTTTCATTTTGATTGGATATAAAGAGCTAATTCTAAACTAATACTACTTGTAAAGTCAATAAAATGTTCGTAATGATATTTTAATATATTTGATAGGGATTTTCTTTTATTTCAATGTTTCTCAAAGCTAATATTGTGTGGAATATTCCGTCTATCTGGTTAACTTGCAGGCACTGTAGAGCAGGTAATAGTGGGTAGTAACACAATGGCCTTATCCATAAGACGAATATTGGCACAGTAAGTATATAATACAATTAACTTTAGTCTTAGGACGTAAAAGTGCGAAATAAGTACACGGTTCATCTGATGTTGAGTGATATTTGTAACTCATAAACACTTTTATATCGAACCTAAATAAATCAAAAACCTCAATCAAGATGGAGAGATGTAGAAACGTTCACATTTGTTTATAAAACGTTAAAACATTAAATAAAAGAACAAACTTGGTTTGCTGATAAATAATAATTAGCTGCTATGCCAATGATTTTATTGAGTACTTCACAGTCGGTAACTAATTGGCACTCAGAAAGCTTTTAGTTCTAAGAAAACGATACGCCTATAAAAGTACTAAAACGTTTAGAACTTCTTTTTGGTCATCACCATTTGCAAACATTTTAAAAACTATTTGTATATTTCAACAACAATTCAACATTTTTTTCTACAGACATTGTAAAAAATGTACAGAACATGGACCACCTAATAGCTATTATTTGCAATGTTTCGTTTCTAGTTTCGAGTTTGGGCTGGTATGGAGAAGTGTCTGGGGCTGATAGTTGAGTTTTTTTACACTGTCTGAAAGCTCTCGATATGTTATCCTAAGATAACAACCAGAACTGATAGCGAAATTATCCAATAGTTCATGACACAAAATACAAACTTGTAAAAATGTTTAATTTTCATATTTACTTCCTCGAATTATATCATTTATTTAATTCAGCCCTTTTTATAAGTTGTCATCTAGTTGTCTGTTTACTACGAGCATAAAATACTAAAGCTGTGAATAATATTGTTTCGTATTTGGAAGATAAAAATTTGGACATTAGTATGTTAGTAGTTAATACACTTTATATTAAATCACAAAGATGGCTGATTAAAAGAAAACATCAAGTTAATTGTTAACATAGCCTAATCTAAAAATAAATGTATAAAATGTATTATTAGAAGATTTTTTTTGACATTTATGCAATGAAGATTTAAATAATGTTCTACGAAACCATTTAATCTGGAGATTCATTTAAAAGAAAAGATTTTCGAACGGTGAAACAAAAACTACAGAGGACACAGACTGTGGCCGATATGTTCAATCAGACGTCAAAAAAAAACAACGACGAAGATCTTCGTGCATCTTGAATTATCCAACGATGATATTTAATTGCTTAAATATATTGGACTTAAAAAACTTTGGAGCAACCAGTCGATTTCAAATAACTAATTTTCACCGTTGTGAGAAGTATATGACAAGAAGTTTCTTTTTCACTTTGAAGTACGGTGGCCCTCAAAAGCCTTTTTTTTTACCAATTATCCTTTTTCACTTTATGAGACTAGTTCTGTTTATAGGTACTTAAGATCACATTTCATCAACAGCACTCTATCTTAAATATTATTTATTACAACGATACGTTTTTTTGTTTGTTTTTTTATGATGAATCTGATTCATATACACTTGATGTACGACCATCTTGAATTTTTGTTAAGTACACGAACTGTGTACTTAACTCACCACCTTATAGTAATTTATAATTGGTGCCCAAAAACTTTTACATACATTCTTAAATTGTCACCCCTTAAGAATGCCTTGGTGTTTTTTAATGTTAGTATTATGTAAGGTCGAGCTGATACATTAAAGCCGCAGTGCAGTTCTAGAGCTATTAAATCTCAAAATTTGGCCGATTTTACTATGGTTTCATCTCCCTCTTTTTGTAACTTTACACAGGCCTAATATTATACATACCATTTTAAGTTGTCAAAATTGGTTTCTAGACCCCGGAATCAGAAGGCAGTGACTGGATATTATATTTTATCGGATAAAGAATTCTAAATCATAGTATAATTGTCTTAATCATAATGATGAAATAGTGTATTTATTCGATTTTGTGGAGTATTTTAAAACATGCATCTGCAACTAAACCAAGAGAAGCTAATCGCCACAGTCCAAGAGAGTTTCGTAGAGTTTCCTCATATTAGTCACTATTATGAAATATCGCTAAATTAATAATTTTGTAGTTATAAGGTAATAGTGAGACGGTCATACAGAATTGACAGTAAAAGTGACGAATCTAAAAAAAAATCGATATAAAAATCTTTTAGTGAAATTCTACTAAAATTATTAAACTAAACACCTTAATAACAGTCACACTGTTGGAATACTCTCTATAGACAAAGTATTAAAGTAAACTATTATTCAACCATCGACAGGTAGACTGTGGAGTGGTGGAATTCGCATATCTTAAAAATATATTTTAATTCTTGTTGAGAGACAATATAATTACTATTACTTATTAGTGTATGATAGCTTGTGTTTCTGGTAACCTCTTCGTAAATCTCTTGTCTGTGGTTGACTGTTAAACGAAGTGCTGCGTCACTGTGCAATTTACCAAATTAAAATATCCCATTTTTCAATTAACCTTTGTTTTACTTATATCATCACAATTCATTACATAGACATACTGATATTGTCACTACATTTTCCCTAGATTACGTAGTAAATTAAAATTTTAATGAACTATAATTGGTGACGAAAACGAGAATCTAAATATTGTTGCTTTTTACATTTGCTTTAAACATTGAAATTACGGTGCTAGCGAACTTACTGTAGCTGAAACTTTAGGAGTTGACTTTTCCGAAAATTACATCATTGGTAATTAAATGGTGTCATTATAAAGTGAAAAGCTAATTCGTTCAACATCATTGTTGCTCGACTAAGAGATCAACGCAGAGATAAATGGATTGAGATGAAATAGAGGAGCCTAACATATACTCGTATAAAAATGTCGAACTCACTGAAACGCAGAATTCATTAGTTCAGATTCCCATGATAAGAAAACAGATTCTTTAATCAGGAAGAAATCCCGTATCTTTAAAATATGATTTAATTTAAAATTTTAATTAAAATTATAAATTTTCTTTTACTAAAGGTCTTTTCTATTTGGAGTCCCTACTACCGCTACATAATGTAATTAACGTTATAATTAACAAATTAATTTAACGTTAAAAAAGTTTTGATGACGCTTCAAAAGTTTAGCACCAGAGGTATGTATCGACAACCAATGTCGCCAAAATTCGATCGAATAAAAGATCGGATCGACCTCGTGTTATTTGAACCAGGTGGGCTGTGGCAATTCTCTCTAAGGGAGAATTTGACGAAACCCTAAAAGGATACAAAGATTTTCGTGAGAAATAAGGATTCCTGATTCCCCACAGGAATCTATTCATGTCTGTCACGATTTATATAACAAGATCTGAATCTTGGTGCTTATAGTTGATACCTTGATAGTTAAGACCTTATATTCAAATAATTCGTGAAAAGGAGTAGCGTGAATATGAATGTAAAATTGCAGTTTAACGCCAGGTCAGAGGTGAAAGAACCCTTGCGTGTATTACCTTGTTGAACTCGGCCGTCCATCTAGTATGTTTTGGAATAATCTCTTTATTTTTGCTTCACATGGTTTAGAAGGTTTTTAACAATATATATATATATATATATATATATATATATATATATATATGTATGTATATTGTTAAAAAACTAAAGATATATTCATTTAAAAAAAAAAAAAGTATAGGTACAGCCAATATATATATAAATCCCACCTTTGGGCATAGGCATGGTTCCACTGCGGATTGGCGATAGAAACTTATATAAGAAAAATAAGGGTGAATTAAAAACATAATCACAAATATCGAAACCGTTTACATTTCACGGCAAGATGCAATAAGTGATATAAAAATAGACGATAACTCTGCAGAAAGTTTTATTACAAAGGCAAACCCCTATCTGCACTATTGACTAGAGCACTATACATATTACACGTAGATGTCGAAATACTAAAATAACACGAGCGAAACTTTATCACAGGTCGTCTACTGACGTCTATTTATTTAGTAAAATTTTGTTTAAATTTCATTTACAATTCAGAGTTAACATGACCGCAATGCAATAAATTTATAAGATCAATAGTGTAAAAAAATTCATTACCAACATTAGTTCCCGCCGGTACCGTACCCCAATACTGATTTTTGTTTTGTTGCTACCGATATTTTTTACGAATCAAAATTGGGATATTGGTGTGATACAACAGAGTCTGGCTTGATGTCGGGAAGTCAACGAAAGTAAAGGCCTGACTACCTGGTCATGCCATAACTTTGCCATTGGACATAGTACGAACAATGAGTACTAAAGGTACTCTATTCGGTGCGGTACTCAAAGTATATAAGGTTTTGTTGACACATCTTATATATCATATAATATCCTTTACCGAGAGTCAGATCATAAAGCTAGCTTATCTATGATACGTAGTGGCCTAATGCTGACTTAATGTGTCATTTAATAAAATTATCATGTAGTAATACTCTTTTAAAGCAATAAACCGAAACTTAAATACGAAAATCATTAAGACATAGATTTTTAGTTTGGGTGTTTCAACGGTGGATATAGGTTATATTTGAATTAATTTTATATTTATACATGAATTTTATTCGTAAATTTCGTAGCAAATCGAAGTCGCTACGTAATGATCAGATCTTGGAGCTTACGGACAGAAACATTTCGGCCTACATTCCTGGGCGTAAGTTCCAAGATGTGGTTCCTATAAAACACAAACTCAATAACAAAGTCATATAGGTCGTTCCCGGATGGCATCCCTTCTACCGCGCAGACAACCAGGGGATAATTTCAAACAGCTTTGTTTTAAAGTACGCAAAAATAGTTATAGTAATATATATAGTGCGATATATATTGCGATAAATATATAGAAGTACAATTTGCAACACGGCAGATGTAATTGTAACCGAATTGTATCGCTGTAGCAAAAGCTCCCGAGGACAATACCAACCACCGTGATATTTGTTTCTTTTTTGTGATAGTAGAGTGTTCGTCAAATAAGTTAATATAAATGTGTTTTTGTACTGTAGATACTTTTGATTTAAAACTTAATTAACAATAGAAGCGTGCTGTCAGTTAGTAGTACTCTTACGTTTTTAATTACGTATATTACGTGTATTACGTATATATTATATTTTAAACATTAAGTAATTACGTTGACAGAAGCCTAAGAAGCTTATATAATGGTCAATTACTTCGTTGACCTCAGTTGTTTCTGTCAAACTCTTCGTCCGGTTACATACTCGTAGCTTATAGAACCAAGGTACAGTAGTTCTTAGATTAGTTAAGGTATTATTCAATATTCTATTATATAAATTGAAATACATTTCAGTATTCACCATAGTTTAATAAAAAGCATTTACCAATTCCAACTAATCATATATTTTTTTATATTTTTAGAAATACTTTTCAATTTAATAACATTGTCTTAACTACTATATATATTAGGTCCTTACATATGAAGTTAGCGTATGGAAAAAGTAAAAAACGTTTTTTTTATGAAATTGTATATTAATATATAATATATAATTATATATGAAATAATAAATTATATATAATCAATCGAAGTATGTACCATTATTATGTATGCACTTTCGTCTTTTTATAGATAGTTAATTGATTCCATTGCCGAAAAAAATTTGAAAACAAGAATCAATAAAATCTTTGAAAGCTGTTTGGACCGCCTCATCGGACTTGAATTTTTTTCCTTGCAACAAATTGTCCAAATTCCGGAAAAAGTGGTAATCTGTTGAAGCAAGGTCCGGAGAGTATAGTGGGTGTCCGAGACATTCCAATCGCAGCTCCTCTAATTAAGTGACCGTCTGTCGTGTTGTATGGGGTATAGCGTTGTCATGTAGCTGCAGTAGGCTAGAGCAATTGACTAGTCTCGGTTTACAATGAGATTGACATGCAAATATTGACAATATATATCTGCCGTAATCGTCTTGCCAGTTTTTAGGAAGCTGTAGTGTAGGGCACTAGCACTGGTCCTCCCAACACTCACCAGTAATTTTTTCTGAGTCAACTTTCGCTTGGGACAGGTCTGTTCTCCTGCGTTCAACCACTGTGATGTGATGTCACATTGTCGTACAGTATCCAATTTTCATAACAAGTAACGATGCGATTCAAAATTCCCTCGTTATTGTGACGGTCGAATAATGTATTAAAAATAAATAATGTAACCTAGCGCTCAATATGTGTTTGTTGGCATGCTTCCCTCAATTCATGCGGTACCCATTTCTCCAGCTTTTTCGCTTTTCTAATTTGTTTGTTAAGTGAATTAAAATTGTTTTGCCACTCACACCGAAGCCTGCCGCTAGCTCTGACGTGGTTAGCAGTGGATCCGCTTCTGCGATCACCTTTAATTCTTCATTGTCAACTCGGGTCTCCAGCCGTCCGCGGGATTTGTTTTGGAGGTCTCTAGAACGAAAACGTTGCAACCGAAAACATACCGTGCTTACTTTTACAGAAACTTCCCCATACATACCATTAATCCTTCGAGCTGTTTCTGCAGCGCTGGTGCCACTATGGAACTTATATTCGTAAATAACGCGATATTTCAAGTTTTCCATTTTGTTAACAGAAGGATGTCAAAAAAATATGAATCATTAAATTCCGAACACAAATACACAAGCCTAAATTTGATATATGTACATTTGAATTTCGAATTCGTAACGAAACACCAGATTATTTGAGATCAAATGGAAAGTTCGACAAAACGCTAATTTCATGTGATAGGACCTAATATTTAATACGTAAAACTATAAAATAAAAAAGCATTATAAGCGCGTAGCTTGTAACGTTTTTTTAATTTGATCTAGGAGGTGGTCTTGCACTATATAACACAATAATAAAATGAATGATTCGTGCGTTACGTTACGTTACCACGTTAAGTTTTGCAGACTACCAACCTATTAGGATATTGACGATTTTATATTATTAAAGATTGAACGTATATAACGTTAACGTTTTTTATATCCACTTATGCTATATTTTTCCACTCATATAACTGCAATTAGCAACGGTCCACAGAACATTAATTACCCATAATGGCACGATATCTAATCTAACGCCTACAGTGTCCAAATTGCTTTGTATATCGAAAATAAACAGTAAGAGTAGTACCTTATCAAGGCCGTCTGGTAAAATTACATTTTTTATAAGTAAGAAAATGTCAAAGCATTTATGTTTGTTTCAAAGGTCAATATTATAGTTTTGTGGAAGTTTCCCTGTAAGTTCACATTCAGATATAAATTTGTAACAGAGTATGTGTTTAACAAATTTTCTTTATGTACTACGCGTAGACGACGATTCTAATATTATATTCTGATATTTTATTTTAATGATAACATAAGTATGAATAAAACAAAATTAGAACCTAGTCATAGTATCCTGTGGTAGTGGCGTGATACACTCTCGCTGTATACCGTCTGACGCACGTTACCTTTACGACTAGTTGTGCGTGAGATACCTCTATTAAAAACACAACAACTGTAGCAATAAAGCTCCTAAAAACTTATTGGCACGTTTTCGTAAAATCTCAATAACATTTTCTTTTTATAATTTCCTATTGTTTTATATTGGTAGGGTTTTAAATTAAAAGGAAATTATAAGCAACACACCATGAAATATCTTATCTTGAATGGGAATAATGCG
This sequence comes from Teinopalpus imperialis, assembly GCA_029286865.1. Classification (NCBI taxonomy): domain Eukaryota; kingdom Metazoa; phylum Arthropoda; class Insecta; order Lepidoptera; family Papilionidae; genus Teinopalpus; species Teinopalpus imperialis. The sequence continues at coordinate 6,349,108 of JAGSMU010000021.1, forward strand.
CCCATGACATATACTCGAATAGTAATGATAATTCAATGTCCTTTTATGGCTGATGGCCTGCCATTAGCCCGAGGGCTTTAACAGCTACACCGCGCTAAAAGGCGGCCAAGCTCTTAGGGCACTCAGCCGACCTTTATTTATGGGTAAGCGGTACAAGGATTCCCGAGAGGGAGCCTCGCCTTGGACCGTTACCCCACGCGTGAAAGCAACTGACTTGAGGGTAACAGTTGCTTCTAACAGATTAAATTCAATATTCCATAAGAACTAGTATTTCCATATTGGCCGATAATAAAGACTTCGGTTTATTTCACTCGCCAGACGAATCACCGCAGTGCTAAGATGCTATGTCATATTGGTATTCAGTGAAAGCGTCTTTCTTCCCCGATTAAACTTTTTCATACTATAGCTATTGTTTCATCCTATTGTGTATGTAGAATGAAGCTCTAGCGTATTAAAATATAAAAGCTGTAAAGCAGACTTTTCGCGATTCAATCCAAACCGGGATTTATTCGCTACGAGCAACAGCCAATTATTGTATTAGCGGCTGTAGGATATAACTAGTCTGGCCATAAATTCTGTCACATAAAAACTTTTCTTTTTTTCAACTTTTTAATTATTTTGAATTTGGACCACGTATATTATTATTATTATTATTATTTTAAAAACTTCTTTCGATTTCGTGCCATTTCACATATTTTTCGTGTTATCAAAATAAAAAATTATCAAATTACAATATGGAATGGAGTGTTACAGAAAATAGAATTGCATTGATCGCCTTGCACAAAGTGGGTATAGAGCTGTTGGTCATATTCCAGACACTTCAAAAGCTTGGTATCAGCCGTATGTTCGTATATCGTACTATCAACAGATACAACAACACTTCCCATGTTGAAGACCAGAAAAGATCGGGGCGGCCGCGCGCTGTTAGAACTACAAAGGCTGTTAATGCTGTTAAAGGCAGAATTCGTCGAAACCCCATTAGGAAGCAATAAATCTTATCGCGAGAAATGAAAATTGCCGCTAGGACTCAGTCGCGTCTTATAAAACAAGACCTAAAGCTCGGTGCTTATCGTCGATATACAGGACATGCCCTAAATCAATCTTTACAATTAAAGAGAGTGGATCGATCAAAATGCCTTCTGTCGCGATACACAGATGAAAGGCACAGAAATATCCTCTTTACCGATGAAATAATTTCACGATTGAAGAACACTACAATAAGCAAAATGATAAAGTTTACGCTCACAGTTCTAAAGAAGCTGCTCAAGTGATAGGTACAACGTGGTCATCATCCTGCGTCAGTGATGGTTTCGTGGGGCATGTCTTATCAAGGAGTCACAAAACTACATTTTTGTGAAAAAGGAGTGAAAACTTCAGCCAAAGATTATCAAGATACAGTCTTGGATCATGTTGTGAAACCACTCAGCAATACACTTTTAAAAATATACCGTGGACTTTCCAGCAGGACTCTGCACCTGGTCACAAGGCACGAACTACCCAAGCCTGGCTTGAAATCAACGTTCCGGACTTTATAAGAGCTAAAGACTGGCCCTCATCTAGCCCAGACCTCAACCCTTTAGACTTCAAATTATGGTCATTTTTACAACAAAATTTAATTTGAGGAACAATTTATATGATTATTTTTTTATCCGGAAGAGGAATATCCTGCGTTTAGTAACAAAAAATTAACTAACTTATGGTCGGTAGTATTTTAATAAGCTAAAAATTATCTACTAATACTAATATTAAGGTATAAAACTGTGAGCCAACCTCGACGCTTAAGTCGTTAACCAGTGCTCGATATTTGGCGTTGCTGATGGTACTGCTGATAATATCTTCTCCAAGCAAATCCTCCTTCTTTTCTAACGGGTTCCTCACTAGAAACAACAGAATATTTAATACCATATTATATTTTAGTTTTAAGTTTTGACGACTATATTAGCTCTTGATTATTATATTAAATTTTTTGCGTATTTATACTTTAATTGATGCGTATAATAAAAAATATAAAAGCAATTACGGAATTCGAAAATGGAACTCGCTCAGAACATGTTACGTTTTAATTTACGAGACCGTCACTTGTATTTTTATTGTGGCATCCGATAGAAAATTGTATGTCGTTATTACAATGAAATTAATATGTGACGTAACATTTTTATAATTTTCGCTGTGACTTAAGTCAACAAAAGAATTGCCAGAAACTTCAATTGGCATTTGGTGATGAAGCCCCCAGTTTTGTGTATGAGCCTCCAGGCTCGGATAATTTTGACGTGAACGTGATCATCTCCATGATGTGAATGTACGTGAAGACTAGCCGGCGACTGCGCTTACAGAATCCAATGTTGATACCGTATGAGAACTGATTAAAACTGCCAATTTTTTTTTGTCAGCATATTCGTACGTAAGATTTACACTCGATGGATAATACATAGTTTAAGGGAAGAACAGAAACGACTACTTGTTGAGTGGTGCCATAAAATGTTAGAAAAGTTTAATGGAGGATAGTCATTGGTTGTCTTTAATATAGTGACAGGAGATGAAATGTGGGTGAACTGCTTTGAACCGGAAAGAAAAAGTAGCCAGGCAGAATGGATCTTTCCTTTTGAAGACTTGAAAATCAAAGGACAGTGATTACAGATTAGTAACTAAACAATTGTCAGAGTTCAAAGATTTCTCGCAGCAATGTCGTCTTACACCACTATAACGCGTCCGCAAATTCCCCTAAGATAACGAATGCGTATTTGAAGGCCTCAAGTGTGGAACATAACACCCGCTATATAGCCCGGATCTCGCACCTCGTCACTTTTTTTATAGCCGAAAATTAAAGATAAGCTTAGAAGTTTGCGATTTACATGCCCGGAAGCAGTGTTGAACGCGTTCCACGAAGCCATTATGACTGGACCCACTCCGCCAACGAAAGCAAAAATGAGTAAGTAGTGAGAGAATATACTTTGGGAAACAATAAATGTATCATAAATATAATATCTGGTCTTATTTATCAAAATCCAGAAACTTCCAGTATGATCTAAGTAGCAGTCGTAACCACTACAATGTTCAATAATTAATATATATGTAAAAATATTTTTTAGAGAACGCATTCCAATATTTTTTATTGATTTAACTCTATTCCTATCAAATGTAACGGCTCTATTCCTATCAGATATTTGACATTATGCGTCGAGTAGGTTAACTAAGAGAATCTAAATTCCAATACAATATTGCGTAAAAGTAGTATTGATTGCTTAGGAAATGGTTTCCACAGTGATTGCGGCGCTACTCAATGTATGTGATAAATTATGTATGCGGTGTACGCACCTTAACAATCTGATAAATTCTGTTTAATTATGGAAAAAGATGATTGTAAACTTGAATTTGGCAAAGAAAAAAGTATAGCACTCGAGAATTCATTCTTACTATTTTACTTTGCAAGAGTTGTTTTTTAGATTAATAATAACACAATAGTAAAATTGGGCTAATATTTCTGCGGAGTAGTCGAAGGTGGGCTATAAAACCACACGATACCATTGTAACTGAACTGTATATTGAAGAATCTGTGAGCGTGTGTGTGTCTAGGGCCATTGGATTAATTAAAATCTTTTACTTTTTTTTGTCATATATATATAACCTCCTGTCTTTCGGGGAATGAATTTAGGGAAATTGCTTAATCAAGTGTATTTGTTATACCACAATACATGGTATATATGTTTTTTTTATCAACTTAATACTGAATCATTGCAGCTTGCCATATGATAATTACACATCTTATCAAGTTAAATGAGCGTCGAAATGCCAATGTAGTTCCACTGCTTATGAAATACTTTAGGGGAAAATAATATTTATTTCATTGGATACTTTATTATAGATATGTGGCAGTAATAAAAATACAATAATTCCTAATCAATCTTCTTTTCAATGATAATTTAACTAGATTCAATTAAACTAGAATTTATGTCCTTTTCATTATGCAAAACTTTCAACGACTTAATATAAAAACTGTTTTCGGTATAAGCTAGCTATGATGCTTTTGTACACGTTTTCTTGTTGACTTTTGGCCTGACTATACTGTCAAAAATTTCGGCGCATTCGCAGTACCAACTTATAACCGTTTGACAATGGACGTATTCAAAATTATTTAACAAAGTTAACCTTTAATTTTTATTAAATTAATCGATAATATAAAGAAGGTTTTCTCTGAAATTATTATTATCTTATTCAAAATTTATGTTGGGTACAAACACCTTAATTAATTTTAAATTGGTTAATAAGTGACGTTATTATTAAGTCCAGTCAAAATCTTAGTTTATTTAAATTAATGTGAATAAAGGCAGCGGTAACAATTAAAATAGCTCAACCAGTTTGAACTGAAATAAATTTAACATTGATTACGACCTCCAATTAACGTTTTAAAACTTTGTAATACTCCGCTTTTATGAAGAAGGCAAATAGCCTAGTTAATTTACCTGGACATATTGTATTATATATTAGTTAATGTAACAGAAAAATACTTGATGATACATGTATTTTAAAAAAATATTTTATCATTAAAGGATTTGTGCAAATTTAAAAAAAATGAATGATTTTAAATATGCATATCATGTCATATGACGAAAGTAATTTTCATTTTGTTTTTTTTGCTTTTTATGTTTTCATAACCTTATTTATTTGGTCTACTTACATATAATTTAAATGGTCTAATTAAACAGATGATCTGTTTTAATACTTATATATACTACTACTGCATTAAGATGAATGTCAATTTTATTGAGTTATAATAAAAATATAGAATGAAAAGTTCAGCTATTTTTAAAATTATTTGAGAATCTACGATAAATCTCAAACTATGTGTATTGAAAATTTTCTATGTAAAATTTTAATCATTACATTTTTATGACAATAACAATAATAACACGTTATATGTTATTTTTACAATTGTATTCGAAATTTAAATGAATATTGGATGCGATATTGTTTATACGAGGAGAATGGGATTGCATCCCACCATGTTTTAACTTTGTGCGTTGTATTTGAATAGTCTTAATATATCTTGAATCAAACTATTATTTATAACTTTCCAGTTAAAATTGCGACATCAATTACTTCGGATTTTCGTACCTAAACAAGAAGAATGCCACATGTTTATTTTGATATAACCACATTTGCATTTCCGTCTAAAGCGAAGAGCAATATGTTGAATAAAGTAACACTCATGAAGTTATAGCCGTCTTCTTCACGCACTTGGAGAAAATGAGAGGTTGGCAAGTTCAAACATAGAGTCCCGATTTCACGAGTGTAGGAAAAGCATTCAGTCCGCGTTTGTGCGGCAAGGCGATCGGACAAGATTAACGGTCTCCACGGCACCACTAAATAATCCAAACATTGCCGGTCACATAAACGGATATTTATTTTTCATGCTAAAATGGAAGCCGCTACGAGTGTGTAATTTGCATACTTATGCTGAACTGCTTTTTTCTGACGCTGTGGTTTAGTTTAATGACATTTTACATACTGTAATACCGTTTGATTAATACTCGATGGCGAAGTGGATGTGTTTGTAATGGATTCTATGTGTACTTATATATTGAGTTTATTTTTCGCCCAATACGCTAAACTTATATCTACGTTTCCTTTAAACTCAACCCCAAAAACCTCGTTGGTCCAATCTAGTGACTTAGTTTTAAAGTCTGATATCAAAATTGTGTCTTATATCAGTTCATATCCTTTTATCCTATTATATTTCCTAGTGTTTATGGTATTGTATTTATTCAATATTTGATAGGTCGTATAATTTTGGTATGTGGACCAAATGTAATGACTATTTAAGATCAAATAAACGAATAAATCAAGCTTATTTTTCCAATATTCGTGGTGTTAAAACTTTTTAAACATATCATGTCGTTCGGATTTTAATTAGTTCAACAATCACATCGGAAATTGACTATAAGGTAAGAATATTTCACTAAAATATTATTGGTACCTATATATTTGATTAATATTTAGAAAAAAAAACTCCTTAAAATAATTGTGACATAGTAGTAATTTAACATTTAGGATTTTAGGATTAAATATATATTTAAGATATTGAATTTCATGTTCAGAATTATAAATTTTAAATTAAGTCGACAGTAAAATGATGTTGCATGAAATAAAATATCACCCAAAAATACCTATTAAATACTTTTCATCAATTGTCCATTTAGTATTGTATTTTACTAGATAGGCTAGATGTGTCTAAAAATTGTAAACCGTTAGGTTTTCAGAAACGTGCAGACCTTTTAAAAAGATACGAAAAAAATTGTTTTCTATCCTGGATTCAAACCAGAAAACTATTCCTAAAACATGAAAGAAGACTTAATTAAGTTAGATAGTACTTAATTAAGTTAGATGTACTAAAAACGCGGTAATTGTGAGCTTTAATTTAAATTAATAAATTTAACATTCTGCCGTGCAGTTTAACTGGCGTGCTTTACAGCACTCGTAGATATATGCCACTGCAAGACCTATACAATGTAAGCTCCTGCGTTTCTTTTTATAATGATAGAGCTACGCTACAGTTAGTTTCTAGCTGCAGACTTAATGGGTCAGCTCGGTCGGGGTATGACCAAGCACTCACAAATACCAGCGTAAAATAGCAGTATAACGCTGATGTGTTTCGTCTGGTGAGTGAAGGGATCCGGAGACCTTTATTTACTGGTAAATAGGCATTCCATCTCAGTCCTCAAGGGTGACAATGCATATGCACTACGATTCATTGTCAAGGATGAATATAGATGTCATAGGCTGCAGGAATCACTTACCATCAGGTGATTTTTGTGCTCGTTTGTTACTCTCAATGTATAATAAAAATAAAATTGATTGTAAGATTAAATTTTAAAATAAAATTCAAAATTACAAGATCGGTCCAGAAATAAATAATTAAAAACTGACAGTAGTTCTGGTTAATAACGACATCAGGATGACAAACACTTCAGCTACCTCTATGATAATGTGTTCTGTAAAAGATTCAAAATGTCGGTAAGAAAAAAATTAAAATAAATACCATTAAATCTATAAAATTTGTTTAATTCATGTTGTTAAAAATGTACGTAGTATTGGTTTAAATATCATTGTTGCGTTGTCTTTTATTCAATCTGCTAATTTATACAAAAATAAGATTATTAAACTTTAACATCCAATACTCTATAGGCACCACCGATTCCGATCATGAGCTTATCCTAGATTTTACCCGTTGCTTTTCTTACGTTGTATTTTATATATCAACCTATATACTCCAGTCCCGATCATAATTTATCGCGATGTAATTAAATGTATTTCAGTTAAGTTGATATTCAAGCAACTTGACCGCAATAAAATCTATGTAATAGGGTTTTCAAGTAACAAACAAACAAAATAAAAGTCAGTAACAGTTTTATAATAATCTAGAATACATTAATTGTATTAAAATTTAAATTGGCAACGATGTATTACATCTCATTGTAACTTATTACTTTCGTTAAATAAATTTAAGGTACAAATATTTATAAATATATTTTACCTTTTGAAATATATAAATGATAACGAGTGCTTGAGATATACGGATAAAAGATATGAACCCACATGACAACCCTTCGTTATCAGAACAATTCATCACACATACACACGTATACGGATCGTATACTGAAATTATGTATATATAGGTAAAGATAGGAAATAATGATATATTTTTGATTGCCTGTATTTATTCTTTAGTCATCTTTTACTGAATTAATAAAATAAGTGTCGCTAAAAACGGTACGTTCGCTATTAAAATTATATTTCTTTGTTTAGGGCTAACTACATATATTTGCTTTTTACGTGACATTTTATTAATTAAGCATATTTGACTGGAATATTTAACAGGTTGAAAAGAATAAGATTAATACCACTGACATTATTTTGTAGCACACCGTGAGAATTAAATTCTCTTACTTAACATTTTATTCCATTCCCCAAAGGTGTTTGCTCGGGTTACATTTTGCCACTGATGACTTACTTAATGATATAAAGTTTTCAGGAACAAAAATTTAATTTACATTGGTTAAAAGAATATATAAGGATATAACCGGTAATAACGTAGCTGTTGGAACATGTACGTACTAACCTCGGAATCTATTAAACAGATTTTGGCAGGTATATGATAAAGTAATCCTCTAGAAACATCTATGCACTAAAAACTTATTTTTTTTTATTGTAATTGTATAATTACGAGATGTGCCATGAAAGTATTATTCTACTATTTTCGACAGCTTCAGGATAGAAATTAATTAAAACTAATTGGTGAACGCATCAAAAAAGTTTGCATTGACTTGAAAAATGGATATTATATTTTTTATACTTCGAGAAATGGAAATGGAGATTTTTCATTCATTTCATTAAAACAAACAAAAAACGTAAAACTTCTCTTGTTTTTTCCAATAAGAATGAAGTTAATGGTCTTATTTTTGTTTTTTCCATCAAGATACTTTAGTCGGTGTGTGTAACTAAAACGTTGTTTTTAATTTCAAAATGTCACTAGAATTATCGAATATTTTTCTAGCAAGAATAATAGCTTTGAGTTAAGAAGGTACTAAAGTAATAGCACACAGAGTACCTGTCTCAACCCTGCGTTGTAACCACGTTGCAGAGGTACGGGTAAATTCACTGATCGACCTCGTTGTGAACGCCTATTACTACTGTTAGACATTAGACTGCTGACTGCTACTGATACAAGAATCAACGTCACTCAAATCAGATTTTGCAAATAACAGATTGTAAGCTGCCATCGGACGAGAAATTAGCACACAAACTATTCGGGATTGCTTACAACAGTTTGGATTACGAACAATGAGGTCATGGAGACCACCACTAATTAAACACCAAAGATGCGGGTAACAAAAGACAGTGTCAAAGTGGAGAAGATGAGGACGATGTAATTTTTTTTAAAACGGTTACAAGCCAGATTTGTATAAAACTGTCTTTATCGACGGAATTGTCAGACCTTTTAGAACAAATTACGAAAACCAATCGTGTTTTTCGATGATAATACACCTGCCTAAAGAGCTGAATGAGTGAACACCGCTCTCCGAGAGTACAACATCTCACAATTAGATTGGCCGGCCAGCTCATCTAACTTAAACCCGATCGAGCACGTATGGGACACTATAAAGCAAGCTGTTTGGAATCGTCAGCCACCTGTACAGACCCTGTCAGAAATCAAAGAAGCCACCATTTAAGAATTGGACTGGCTACCGGTTTAACCGTTTTATGGCTATTTACTGGATACCCAGCACACCCAGGATTATCGCATGGGTCTGTGTTATTTTGTATTTGTTAAAAAAAAACTTTCAGTCATTAATAAACTAAAAAAAAATATTTAGTTAAATCGTACTTTTTTATCATTCTTTATAGGATTGTTTGACTTCATTTCATAAATATAAAATGATATTTATTTATTTAGTAGCTCAAATGGTACAAGATAGCTTAGCATTAATTATTAAAAAGCTCTTCTTTTTTTAAGTTTTCCAAGTATGAAGTATGACTTGATGTGTGTATAGGAAGCGTTGGTGCCAAAGGCGATGGCTAAGAGTAAATAATAAATAATTTGACTCTGCATTAGTTAATAGCAATTTTTGATTGTCGGATATTCTCACAATACATCCTGTATTCTTTGTCTTTTTTATGAAACTAAGAGTGCTAAATGAGCCCACAGTTCACCTTGGTAATTGATGACAGCGGTCTCTAAAATCTACATCTATCCTCTATCTCACATTACCCGTTACTGGATATCTGGATACGCTCCTACGCTCACCATATGAAACATAGCATCTTTATCCTCCTATTTTATGTCTGTATTTAGCGTGGACGTGGTCTTTCCCCGGTAGACAATAAAGCGGATCCATTCATATCATAGTTGGAAACAAGCTGTAGCTTGACTTTACCTCTGTAGTAGAAAACTCTTTTACTAGATCCTTATATTATATGATTGCAATGCTTTTCATGTGAGTACTTATATTTTTTTTGTGGCTATCACGTTCGATGTCTACAGGTTTTAAAAACGTATACTATTTAATGTTTTAGAGTAGAATGTCAATATAGATTTTGAGGTGATGATAACTTGATAATATGGAATAAGAAGTATTAATATCTAGTCTTGCACGTACACACAACAAGTACGGCCCCAACATTGTTTCACCGACCGACATGTACTAAACTTGTACAAACTGACATGAAGACTTTGCGATGTTCAACCGCTGAGTGGTGACGTCAACCTATAAGAACACTTACACAGTAAAAAAAATCAATCAATGCCTAACTAACTTCATTTCCCCCGTATTGTTATCATTAACTCGCCTACTGGTGCGGCTTTGACTGTTCAGTTTACATAATTGAATAGCAAACCTTCTGTTACTATTGTCGAGCGGTCAATTTATTTGACGTCCTTGATAAATCATAAATATAACAAATAATATATAATTAACAATAATTATTATAATAATATTATAACATATACGCGTAGAGACGTTAAGACCTAATTGTCCACTGGAGGGGCAGTTTATGTGACCAAATTGTCTCACCAGTGCAACCAGTGGGCACCTCGCCAAGAGGTGTTAGTGCCAGCCTCGGCAAATTTTACTTTGGCGTCTTGCAGCCTGCCTGTGCATATGGTCACGCTACATATTTCTAACGACACCGGGCCTGCGCGTTCCCCACCGTAGGACGCCCAATTATAGATGATCGAAATAAATGCAAGGCGCAACTGGTAAAGGACCGGACCAGGCTGTCACAATTGCATTTTGCAATACAATGCAATTTGCATGCAGCCTGTGGTCAGAACCCGTTAACCAGAGTGAGGGCCCCTGGACGGAAGCTGTGAAGAGTGCATGAGCAGATTTTGCACCCACGAATCCCTTATTGATTACGCCGGACGACGTGGATAAGGCCCCAAATTGGAAAAGCCTGAGGCTCGATGGACGGCATCATTACTGTCTTAAGGGGTTCCTAGGATGCCACGTGTTCGCTTTACAGGAAATCCTCGATCGTATGTCTCTTCTGCACCTATTCACTACTAGACTCACTCATCTGGTTCCAAAGGATGAGATCAACGCAGACTCGAGTAACTATTACCCCATCACGTGCCTACCCACCATTTGCAAGACACTAACATCCATTCTGAATGCAAAAATCACCCGACATTTTACTTCAAAAGCGTTACATCCGGTGAGTGGAGTAGCCGAAGACTATCCCCCCATGCCCTAAAACAACATGGTAGCGGTAATTTCGGAAATTTTACCCCAGGACTACAGGGTACCAGGACTTTCAGTTTTGGAATCCCTCACTGGGCATCCACGTTCAGGCGTTCATCCTGAGCATGTACGCTCACGCTTGCTGTGGATTTCTGCAATATCAGGGGACTTCATCCAAACCCTAACGGCGTCCACTACCATCTCGAGACGGCGAAGTCGGCCTCGCTTTTACTCACCGAGGCGCAGATATCTGCTCTGGCTGACACCTCATACCTCTCCTACCCGGGGTACAAATTGGAACACTCATCTGTGCCGCGGGATGGAGTGTGTGTATATGTCAGAGATGATACGTGCCTTTACAGGTCCCATAGCGTAATACGACACTGACCAACTCATCGGCTACGTTCAAATGGTTACAGACTCCGTCCAACAATGGATCCCATCTGCAGAGATCGTGATACTCGGCGAATTTAACGCTCACTGCGTGGAATAGCTTGAAACGCGTACTACCGATTATGCGGGAAATCTGTTCATGTCTTTGCTTTGGCATATAATCTGAAACACCTGGTCACTTCGCCTACGCGGGTTCTAGACGTGGAGGATCATACCCCTTTCCTGTTGGAACTTCTACTGACCTCTCATCCGGACAACTATCTAGTCTCCGTTGATGCCCCTCTAGGCTCATCCGTCCATTGTTTGATCCAGAGTGTGGTGCCTCTCACGATCCCATTGCGATTTGCAGGTTATCGCGGTGTATGGTACTACGGGTCAGCGGATTGGGACGGAATGCGTTCAAATCACCGAATTATTTCTCTAGCGAATATATGATGTCTTTAATATTTTGTTTTGCCGAGATTACTTAGTCGCAGAATACCAAATTGCATCTTTGAATACATTTTACCAGAACGAGTATTTTTTTAAATAAGATTGGTATACACACATATACCAATCTTCCTTAATAAGTTATCTACCCATAGCAGAAATCGAGAACAATATCTGTTCAGTAGGTAACATTATGGGAATTAGGTAAAACATAAATCAAAAATAAATCTGAAAAATAGGCGCATATGATTTTTTTGATGATTAATTTAAAAATAAGATAATATTTTTTATTACTTTTTTTTATTAATTGGCTATTTTAATATTTTCTTTTTTTGTTAATAAGTTTATTGCTGGCACCTATCGCAACATCCCGGATTGACTGGTAGAGAATTTTGCATGAATAGAAAGAGTGAATTTACTCTTTCTAAACCATACATTTTATTAAGGTTAATGGAATAGAGAGTAAATAAATAAACAAATATATGGCATTTGATTCCACAACAGCATAACCGAGTTTTTAATGTATTGAAATAGTGAAACAAATGTTACAAAAAACTTTTATAAATCATTATGTGCTTCGAATTATAACAAAAAAAATACCGTTAGATATAAATTTAATAAAAACATTATAAATTATAAAACATCTGAGTGTACTTACATTGATATTCCCAATTCTTCATTGTCATTGTATTTTCATACCTGTTTGATCATTTTTACGTTTGAAAAAAAAAATCCTTTTTGATGTACCGCTTACATTCTAAACCTTTTTGGTTCCGAGACTAAAGTTACAATATGAAACTTCCATTTTGAAAAAAGCTTTTAATTTTTACTGGTTGTATTCCTTCATCTACGAGAGCGACTTCAGTTGCTCTTTTTCGTTTCGCCAAAGTATCTATATATCTCGTATTTACGGTGAAGCGGGTTTTTCCTTTTGATTCCTAAGTCTGAGAAAGAGGTAAGATAAGGATGGTATTTTTGATCACAATAGAACTAGTTTTTTTTACACCTTTTTGACAGAAAAGCACCTCAATTAGGTCTGAGTATGACACTCCATGCATGAATGGTGATGAATAGTATATTAAATACATTGGGTTGTCGAGATACTCTTGCTTATTTTTTCACTGTTGGGGGCATATACTTTATCATTTTGTTTGTTGTTACTTCTTAATGGTTTTATTTCATCTATAAAAAGATTTTACGGTATTTTTTTCGCGTGTACCGCCTAATCAAAGCACAGGATCTATGGAGCCTTTGTTTTTTGAGATGCACATTTAGAAAAACATGGCGTTTTTCTTCGATAAGCTCGAAGTCTCAAGTCTTCATTTAGCACTCTTTTAACCCAAGTTCTACTTAATCGTAACTGAAGGGTTAATCTTTTTTGCTTACGTAAAAGATTTGTGGGATTTTAGTTTTTGTTGGATACGCGCCTGCCATGCATTGATGTCACCGTGTGTCCTAACCATGCGAAATTGGTCACTCGTGTTACGGTCTTTGAAACTTCAATCTTCACTAACTTGTTAGATAACACAATAAAAAAAACCTCAGTTATTTTTTTGATGATGGAACAACAGCTTTTATATATTCGGGGTACAATTAAATTTTGTTTCCGATCTCTAATACGCAGGGAATATATTCGATTTTACTTAATTTTAGCATTCAGAATTTGCTTCATATGCTGAGATATTAAGAAAAAATTTGAATAATGAATGATTAAACGTACAGTCGAGGGATCTCCTGTCTTATAAGCAAAATTCAAGTGATAGCTAAGGATTCCTGAAAATTGAGAGTCGTGCGGTCTTTTTCGACGGAGTCGATCAAATTTTGTTACCGTCATTTGCAACTTAGCGACCCGTAGACATACAAACATATAGCTTTCAAATTATGCTTATGCAAAATATATTTTGAAAGCATGAAAATATTTTATTCTTTTTATATCAAAACTCTTAACAATTTGCAAAAATAAAAACAAATGTAGAATATACACTTAATTATTTAATGATATTCCGTCAGAGCGTCTAGGTAACTCTGGGAAATATAATTTCTAGTATCAAAGAATATAATATGTGAATAACTTTAAAGAAAAAGATACCTTTATATTTCTTTGAAATGTAATTTTATATTTGTCCTATGTTAATAACAGTGGCTGATCGATACTGTGTTTCTAAGAAAGAAACCAACGAGTCGTTCCATCTTAGTTCTCAAAATGTCCAAATGTTGTGTTTGGACAATAGTTTTCTTTCGGTGAGGCTCTGCGTTAATGAATCAGTCAATCAATCAGTCAGGACATTTGTCTTTACATGTATGTAGTTGATTTCTGTGTTCTTTGTTTCTTTTGTTTAAGCATACCTTACAGGAATATTTCATTAATACACAATATATTATAAAGTTTTTATTTTAGATATAGTATAAAGGTATATGTAATAAATTTTTATGGTTATTGAAGTCAAAATAATGGTATGTAATCTAAGGTTTAAAGGAACATATAAGATGAAAATGGGTATACCGCATCATTTAATTATTTAGTTCTAGAATGAACGATGCTCGTATTTTAGGGGTTTTTAATTCTCTGATCTAAAAGTTATATATTAACTTCATGCCATTGTAATTATGGACTATATATGGTTTCCTCAAAAATATAATATTACATGTTTCATGTTAATAGATTATCACTCTTAAATTATATAATTTATATGATCAATATAAATTTGATCCATATTTATTTCCTCGTGAGTGATTTTGATATTTTTTTATAAATCTAATCGTAAATTCTGGTTGAAAATTCTACTTACAATTTCAACTACAGGTAATTCCGGACACATATTTGATATCAAACGATGCCTATCCTGCAAGGCTGAACTATGATGGCAAATTTACACCTAGTATTGGTAAAGACTGATGATAGTCAAATGATGTTAAACTACTCTAGTAGTCATTAAATTAAAGTTTTCTATATCGTTGTCTTATGATTGATTTCTGTTTTATGGCTGTCAGAACTTTCATTAAGGCGAAATTTCATATAACTTTTTAAAATAAATCTTGGGAAATATATTTAGATTGACATGTATATTAAATACATTTAATATTTATATATTATATTAAATATTTTTCATGAGGGGCAATGTACTCGTCTACTTAACATAGATTCTAAAAATAAAAAAAATATTAACAGTTTAATGTTAATAAAAATTTTAATTTTTAGAATCTATGTTAAGTAGACGAGTACATTATTTTCGCTAGTTTGGGAAGTTAGACTAATGTGTTAAATAAGTTGCACATCATTACATCGACATTAAAAAAGGGAAGTTCATCTAAATGTATATAATGAATTTAAGAAAAACATCCATTATATACATATATATTTCACTGTTTCACTAATACAATGTCAATATTTTATATACATTAGGATAAGAATGTATGTACATATATTAAGTTTATCTGCATACTTGAAGAATGTAAAAATATGAGCTAATACGTAAAAATGTTCATTTTTGTGATGACATAATTTTATAGAAAACTGTCATCTTCACAAAAACTATTATATTTGCAAAAAATATTAACATTGCATAACCTCCTAATAACAGCACCTACAAATGCTTAATGCATTTTTGATTCAAACTTTTTATTATAATATTTTATTAATGATTTTAAAAGTATCAAATAAGCATTTGAAAATAAAAGCGCGAGTGATATATATCATTCCTCAAAAAATCGAGTACATCTCAATTTCTTGAGAGCTCCACCTTCTGAACAAAATTTATAGTACATTTGTATATTGCTATAGTCAAGTAAATCTGCTACTTTACTCCTAATTTAGTGGGGAAGTCTCAAGGAACTAACTTATTCTTACTATATTATTCGTACTTGTAAAATCTTCGTTCAGAATAACGAAGTGGCGAAAAACTGGAAATTACTGACATGAAGTTTTGATCAACTTTATTTAACTTAAAATAAATTTTTATTTTATCATTAATACGAAAACACCAAGTTATTTTCTTAATGTCCAGTTTTTTGTTATTTATCGTTTATTAAATTTGTTATTATAATTTTTTAGTCGTATGGCGGAATAAAATGGAATGAATGTAAAAGACAATAAGAAGACTTTAACGAAGGGTTTTTATTTTATGCATTCTTATAAAATGGGATTTAAATAATAGATGAATTAAATCCTTAATTATATCATAAAATATGCCGTCCCATAAGAATGGAAAAATTACGTATATTTATCTATATATCCGTGTTTTTTCATTCAAAAATATGACGAAATTGTTAAACATGTAAAAATGAGTTTCATAATAATCTCCATTCAATAAGAATTAACAATGAACGTAAAGACACTCAACAAGTTGGAACAAATAAAACGCTGTAACAAAAGAGTCAATTTTCTGGCAAATTGTAAGATTACAAAATAAGTACTTGAAAATTGTATACAATAGGAGTTGAAATTTAAAATTAAGTATTAAACATGCAAAATTATGTTATTTTTGTGTATACAAAAAATAACATAATTAATATATTTGGTAATTGTATTTATTATCTTTTTTTACTTTAGCTAAATTTTAAATTTACTAAAACTTAAAAAAATTCTTTATGGTGTATTTTGTTTATATATAAACTACCTAAGAAAAATGGTTAGTTAAAAATTATGAATGTCACGAAATAATATATGAATTGTTTAATGATCATAATAAAACAAAGTTTTTGATTTTATAAATTATAATAGGTAATTTTCTTATATTTAACGTATATTAAAAAAGTGCTAGGTAATTTTACACCAGTCATGTGATAAAATTATGAACTTTCACTCTTTTAGGTATTCGAAAAAGTTACCATGGCATTCATATTTCTAACTTATAGATGTTATTGCCCTGTTTCTTAAAAATTTAATATTAATTAAATTATTTTGCCATAAATTATACATATTATAGACATCACTACGTATTAGTCTTGTACTTCTTTCTCTTCCTTTCTTTAACAATTTTTTATTCTTTTTGATAAATGATACTTAGTTTCAAACCAACAAACATAAATATATCGATGAGAAGGATACTATTTAAAATCTAAATATATTTTACATCAGGGACAAGGCGCTGGTCTTTTCCAGTTTGATGGACGACAATGTTGTACCATGCGTAAAATTAATAATTTTAATATTAAGTGCTGATTTTCCGCAGGATCGTACCCAAAGGAAAAACCTTCCAAAATACGAAATTTTAAGGGTACGTTATGATAAGTAGATGCATCGGTTGGCATATCAAAAACCCATGGAGAACTTGTAAAACGTAGTAATTTTTAATTAATTAAAATACAGTAATCCCGATATCTAATAAAACATCTAAGAGATGTAAAAGTACCCCTTCTCCAAATACACATAATATCAAGCCTTTTTTTGTAACACTCGTAGATATGTAATGTTACGTTATCTACTGAATGAATTAGGGAATGAGGCTTTGTCTAAATGCACCTTCAGTTAACATCTGTTGATAAATTTAATAAGAAGCGTTATTTAGGTATGATCATATTTGTGCGTTGCACATACGCGTGCTGGGTAGCGAGCACGATATGCTGGGTGTGGGAGCATCTAACGCGAAACGGAAATTGTCGACACGGTTTTTAGCTGATATCGCAATATTTTAAATTGAGCGCTTAATATTTTTTATAGTATCGTTTTCCGTAAAATTATATAAAATAGTGCGAGCAACGCTGCCGTATTCGATTTTAGTTTCCAATTATATTGTTATTTTCATTTCCATATAATTTATATTTGTATTAAATCAAAGTAATGGATATACATCGAAGAGATCAGGAAAAAGCTATCAGACAGTTCAAAGTGATTCAGAAAAATTTTGCTGTTTGCTGCTTTAAAATAAAATAAAGATAATAATTTAAACAAATGTTGTTTAATTAGGCTGTTGAGATATATAATATAACAGAAGTAAACATAAAATCTGGATGTTAACAAATTAATTAAGAATACTAATAAGAAATAATACAACAATAATACCCTCTACCATATCTATTTACAAAATTAGAAATATTACATATTAAAGTCATAACAAATATACGATTTAAGCCAATTAACGCGTATAATTCTTGAATTAATTTTCGATTTCTAAAAGATATATAAGCTCGAACGTTATGCGTATTTGATATTGATAAAGAAATTCGCTTCGGGCACGGGAACAATGCAATACTGAACTTTGATTCCCTAGTCAATATTTATGATTACATTGCTCAAATCCAATTTCAAGAGATTGTTTTCTTCCAAAATCGCAAGACTATTACGAAATGGGTCTTATTATGTAATGTAATGTAAAATAATAAAATAGTAATTTGGAAATTAAAGCCGTAGTCTGTAATATAAAGAAATATAATAAATAATGGAAACTAGTTTTATATAACTCCGACTTTTTATTTTACTTAATGTTTCTAAAAGTACAGATCCTTTGTTAGGAAGGGTTATACTCTGGAGTTGATTAAAACTGACAGAAGAAGAAAAAAATTCTTTGAAAGATAAGACAAGACATTTTTATTGGTTTGTTAAAACATCGCGAAACATTAAAAATATTATTGGGCATAATCATTTCTTTATGATTATTAATATATAAATTTATTAAATATTCTGAAGAATTTAATGTAAGAAAAAAAAAAAATAAAGCATGCACAACATTCTAACGTTTCAACGTCTATACCGGCCACTGATTTAATCAGATATCCGTTGAGACTCAAAATTCTGATATGGTTTAGGGGAATATTTTTCCTTCAAATTATGCCACATTTTTAATCCAACTCCCCAATGAGATGGAGCAGGATGTAGTTAAATACTCCATGTATATAAGAATATAGTTATATTATATAAATATATATATATAAATATATACCTATTCTAATCAGTTGTGGTTATTGTGCTTTGCTACTGTGGTGATTCGCTAGAGCATCGAAGACCGTAAAAACAGTAAAGTACAGTGAGTATCAGATCATATGCCAAAGCAAAGTTATGAACAGATCTCCCCGCATGATAGGTTCTACCCGATCCAAGCCATTCGGCGTGGTAAGCGTTAAAGTCCCCGAGTATTACGATCTCTGCAGATAAGATCTGGTGTTGGAAGGAGTCTGTAGCCATTTGGACGTGGTTGATGAGTAGGTCAGTTGTGTTATTACCGCTATGGGATGTATAAACACGGGGATGGTCGTAGCTTTCTACGCTCAGCGAAAAGATAGACAGGTCCATACCTTCAAGACTGCCAAGGTATCGAGAACAGATATCATCTCTGACTTATACAAACTACCGCCCGCGGCACAAACGTGGGTTCCAATTTGTACCCCGGGTAGGAGAGGTATGAGGTGGCAGCCGGAGGAGATATATGCGTCTCGGTGAGAAAAAGCAAGGCCGGCTTCATCATCTCGAGATGGTAGTAGACGGCGATAAGGTTGGAATGAAGTACCCTGATATTACAGAAATCCACAGAGTGTGTGGCAGGGTCTGTCGAAGGCTTTTTACTCCGTTTGCCCCTGGCAGGATGGCTGTAGAGCGAAATTTTGCCCTCCCCCAGAATACGAAGAGCAGCCTGAGCGTAGACGCCCAGTGAGGGAAGTGAGGGTGAGGGGGTGGGCCTCCGGTTACCTCGCTCACCGGACGAAACGCAGAAGTGTGTCATACACTATACATACACATCTACTTTACGCCAGTGTTCTGTGAGGCGGTGGTACTTCCCCGGTCAAGCCGGCCCATTCGTACAAAAACAGAAGCTGATGCTTGGCTCTACCACCTATATATATATATATATATATATATATATATATATACCCTCTATATAAGTAGGAGTAAATGGTCCACTGCTGAACACGGCCTACTAAGCAGTACTAGTGCTTGTTGTATTTATTAGGCTTCAGAGAGTGTATAATAAATACAGGCCTCAGTTACAATACGTATCTAACGTCAATTTTAGACTATATTAAACTACTACGAATGAAGATTTATAGCAAACTATTTTACTGGCAGATGCAAAAGCAGTATTCCATATTGACTAAATACGCCTACCTGTAAAGTAATTTATGCGCTTCTTATTTTTCTTTCAGTCTATTTTTAATTATATTCCTCGCACTATATAAACTAAACTGATTTCTTTAACGTAAAACGTTAAATAAAGAGGTAATTACGCATGTATGCGATAATAAATGCAAACTTTTTACTGTGCCTAAAATAGTTTACGTTCTGTTTAATTTACAACCCGCTTAACAAGGGTGATGTTTATGGCTAATTTAGGATTTCGATAAATAAAACCAGATATTATATTTAAGATATATTTATTGTTTCACGAAGAGGCGTATATTTCGTAGACCCGCTATTAACATTATATTACATTTTTGCATTCATCGCAACTATTGTGTGCAACAGTGGAGCCAGTCTTTAGTAGGGATCTCTTCAATTGCGAGAACGCTTTTGGCACACATTTTCTAATACTCTGGACAAGTAATTGTTTAGGTACTAATTTGCAAAAAAACAATTTAATGTAATGTACTGATTTGCTGAAAAAAGAAGCAAACAAAGACTTTTCTTCCTTCCTAAATTTCTTAGGCAAGTCTTCAAATGGAAAGACCCAAAAGGTTCAAAGTAGTATACCCAGGTTTCGTCACTTGTCATGGTATTGTAGACAGCCATTGACGGTCCTCCATGAAACGTTTTTTTTATTAATTTACGGCACCACTCGATACGCAACGATACGTATAGCTCGTTTGGTGCCTTCAACTTTTGGAAGTCAGTCGCAAAATTTTGCATCTGCTGTATCCTTCAAAATTACGCATTTTCTAACTGCCTACGTCCATATTTTAACTTGTCTCTATTTTACGTTGTCCAGTCCTGCTTATCCGTCTTATCTTAAAGACAGCTTTGAACGCAGTTTAAGAAAATCAGAAAATCAATAATTCCTAGTTGTTTGGTTATTGACTGAATTTATTATGTGTATATAACAGAAGTAGCTTGGGATCATCAATGCTTAGAAAGGAAACTTTATCATGATCGTATATTTCTGCTATAATAGTACTGATAACTACGTGTTTTCGTCTGCGCAGAACAATCATCAGAAATATTTATTTACAATTCAACTTTTGAATATAAGTGGACGCTCATAATTTATGCAAATCTTGATATCCACAATTTCAGAATATTCCTAATAAAACAAAATTACTTTATGTTCGACATTCAAATAAACATTTTACTTACCAAAGGCAACATATTTATGTAATACTATCAAACCATACAATTTTCTTAAGAAGATTCTATGAGACGTTTCCCTGACTTGTAAACGCTATATGAAAGATAATATTTACTCGTATATTTGTTAATATGTTCATAGGTCTCTAGGGGCATAGATTATCACTTACAATCAGGTGAATTCTGTTCTTATTTGTCACCCATATTTACACTAAAACTCAACACTGGAAAGCTACCTAACGGACAATTCGGAACTCAATATGAGAGTAGTGTTGCGTGGCGTCGTGGTATTTTTTTATAATTTTTATATATGCTGCTCTTTTCCTGTACAGTAATCTTGAAACAATGTATAATAAATTCGAAACTTTAATAGTTTTTCTAAGAATTATATTGCCTTGGAAAGTTCTGAGATAGTAAAATAATGAAAGGGTGGAAAATTAAAATGAATTCGAATCAAGGATGGGCGCAGGAAGTCGAAAACAATGAAGAGGCCTCGACGGTTAGTATGGACGTAGCGAAGGTCATTAACCGGGTTTGGCACAAAGCGTTTATGTAGCGTCATTAGAAGCTTCTTCTCTATGGGCTTTCCATAGCATCAAAGTCATAGCCGACGGTGTATGCTCCGACTCCAAATGAGTGAATGCTGGCGTTACACAAGGATGTGTAATATATCCCATCTTGTTTCTTCTGCATATCAATGACATGTTGCAAATTAATAACATTCATTGCTATGCGGATGACGTCACAGGTGATGTGCGTTACTATCTGCGCCAATATTTCTGAGAAAAACATTGGACTGCGGGACAAACTTGAGTCTGAGGTCTAGATTTTATTAAAAAAAAGTCGTATTGATTGGGGCCGACAAAATCTAATCCAATTTATCCCCTATGAAGACATAAGTTTGCGCCTTTACCGCTAAAAAGAATCCGGTTGTCGCATCTCCACTCTCTCTCATTAATACTCTCCTTGCTACTTTAGCAAGTATCGGAATCCTCGGTGTTGACGTTCAGTTCCGCGGTTACTTGGAGGGTAAGGATAAATTGGCCTCTAAGAAACTAAGCGTGCTTAATAGAGGAAGACAGTATTTCATGTCAGCCCACTGTATGCAACTTTACAGGCGCAAGTTCGGCCTCACATGGAATTCTGTTCTCATCTCAGGGCCGGGGCACCCCAGTTCCAGCTCCTACCATTTGACTGCATTCGAAGTAGAGCGGATCGAATCGTTGATGATTGATGCGATGATCGGCTTGTTTCACTGGAATTGCGAAGAGATGTTGGATTTTATACCGAATATATCATAGCGAGTGTGCTTAGGAGTTACTTGTGGAAATAGTATCATAATTATTTTATAGAAGGAAACGTTTGTAAATATAGTTTAGTAAGACCATTATGAGTTGTCTGTCATTGTCAATGTCTTGTTTATTGGTTTTCCGATAAGCGAAAATCAGAAAAAGATTTATTCACAAAACGTATTGAATTTGCTTATCTTGTTTTATTAATGTAGTAAGTTGGATAAATTCTAGTTGTAATCTTGGTTACTCCATTTTTTTATTGTTTAATGGATTATTTTAACAATCTGTATATTATATATATATATATAAATATATATATATATATATATACATATATATATGTATATATATATATATATATAAAAATCCATCGAAAGAAAATAAAACATTTGATCAACACTAAAAAATTGAAGAAGAAAAAAATAATGATGTAGTTATGTGTCGACAAGGCGATGACTTAGCATGTGTTGCGTTAGCATAATTTAAGATAAACACCATTTTCAGTGAAAATCTTTACGAGGATGATATTCCCGATTGTGCAGATATATTGATTTAATGTTCGGTATATATGCGCATATTGTAAACAAACAAGTACATTCACACATAATGGAACGATATTTTATAAATTATTATATATTAGGTATAGGTTTATAAATTACAGTTACAGGTAAGACATAAGTAGAAATAACTTTACTTACACTGCACAGCAAAAGAGAGTGAATACATATTCTATATAAATAATATTATTTTCAGAGACAGAATACATAATATATAACTAAATCCCAGACGTTAATTAAAAGATACATCTTGGTTAATATTACCAAGCTGGCTGTGGTTTTCAGTGATGAACGCTTTAAATTTTATCCTTTCAGTTATTTTACTCTTTTTACCCAGATTTATTTTTTTAGCTTTTCTTTGCTAGCAAAGAATGCAACAATTGTTGATCTTATGAAACACTGCGTTCGACAAAACGTTATCCAAAACAAGAGATAGATTAGAAATCTAGCATATCTGCAGAAACGAAGCCTTTTCATTGTTGACAATACTGAAAGAGGCCTAACAAAACGAATTTTATGCTGCAAAATATTTATCTAGCATGCAATGGTAACTTAAAACAGTGTTAAATTACTACGCTAAGGAGCAGGAAAATAACACATTGTGCTTCTGTCCGTTTGATTATGGCGTTGCATACGTTTAAGAAACCTCCGTTCCTGAACAGTGTCCGAATAGTTTAATATACGAGGGAGAAGTAAAGAATCGTAAGAGCCTTGCTTAGGTGCACGCGATCTATGCTAAGGACCATTTCTTATTATCCACTTCAATTTAATGTAGTATTTTAATCTATTAAAGCAGCTTTCTGGGTTTTCAGCCACATGCTTCTTAATTCATTATTTATATTGGTAAAATTATTACTAAATTTTAAGCTTCAAATACACCTTTAATTGAAATCAGACCGCACAGGGTGATTTGAAATTTGTAACGAGAAACAACTTGTGTACAACTATTTTCACCGATCTGAGTCAGGTTTTCTTTTGAGACATAACAGGCAGTTATTTAGCCATTGAGTCTATAAATTTAACATATTTGATTCCTAGAGAAGTCGCGTTACATAAACTAACTATGAATTGATTTTTAATTATAATTATAATATTAAAAAAAAAAAAATTGTTAAATAGCAGGTATACTTATTATACGAAAACATAAAATAATTTACATAAAGTATATATTATATAATTACAATAAGTTTACATAAATTAAATATGGTATGTAAATTGTAAATATGTTATGTGATAGATAAAAGTGTATGTAATTAGTAAGTATTTTAATATTGTATAATGTGAGTAAGTAATACAATAAAAAATAATTTCAAATGCATGAGAAGCAATTTGTTGGTCACAAAGAACAAATACAAAAATGGAATCAAAACTATTTAATTTAGAAAGAGCCTTAACAAGGTTTAAGGTAAACATTTATGGAAGAATCTATAGATGATCTATAGATCTTTACAAGTATGTATGCATTTCACATGGTTCTTATCATCCTTCGTCTAAAGGATTTTATAATCTCTCGTTCATAATATCCCTCTCAGGCAAGTTGACACCCGATTGTGCAGACTTATTACCCGATTAGGGATACATATTAGAAATTTTAAATGGTATAATTATTTTGATATATTTGATTTATTTAATTTTTATTAATGTGTTAAAAATATATAACTAACAGGAAAGGATTTGAATAACTTGTCCTAACAATATTTCCATCATGTTACATCTGAGATTGTATCGCAATTCGACATTAGATGTGATCGTTTCTAAGCACTTGTTTAGATTTTTTACAAAGAGGATAATGTAACTTAAACGATTCAATTGAATATTCGAATTAACCATGTATAACACAAGTGTGAACAAATAACACAATGTAAGCCCAAAATAAAAATGATCAGTTTTTTGCAAAAATATTTCGTGCTGCAGTTTTAGACTTATTAAATGTACCCATTCACTAAGACCATAAAGTTTAGTCGGAAAGATTTTCTAAAGATCATACAGTTCTTATTAAATTTCACTATTTTTAGTCACAATACGATTGCCTATCACAACGTATTATGTGCGTGCCGTGATGTACATCGACCCCTCTGTTGTCAACGACGTTCTTCGTCCACAGGAGACGGAGGGCAACGGTGGTGCAGTAGAAGGCCTCATGCCAATATTGCCAGTATCGTCGTAATCTCCCTACTCAGTGGGTCTCCCGTTCGCGAGTCTATTCTGATAAATCTGTAAAGGTCTTAGGACCAACAGCATCACACATAACTAAAAAAATAAGAAAAAAAACGTATTATGTGCACAATCTTATTTATCATGGGTGCAAAATAAACTTAATTTTTTACTGTAGGTTCTTGTTACAGTTTTTAACGAAAATCATAAAAAGTAAAAATAGCTTATGGAAAATAATGAAATAACTTTTTTACGGAAGCATATAATTTGTCAAGGTGAAATAGTTCTGATAGCGTACTAATATTTTTTTTATTTAAACGGGAATTTTAATTAGAATGGTTTCGAAAGCTAACGAGTGCGTGCTCAACATACTTTTCTTTAAAATATTTATGATAAAAATGAGCCATTAAATTGTTTTAATTGCTCTACAATATGAATTTATTTATTAAAATATTTAATGTTTACATAAATTAAAATAAAATACAATCAGGGGTAGACAAAAACAACTACGAGCTACTCTACTACTAGATCTCTTTCTTAATTAATTTTTCTTCATCAAACTGTTATGTTACTTGAAGTTAGCACCAATAAAATTAGATTGTGACATGTATTGCCTAGCTTATATATTTTTCTTGCTACCCTACCTAACCTACAATATTAGGTAAAAGTATGGAAATTCTTCTAACTACCACAATGCAGTAATGAGGTAATCTTCCCATTTTTAGTAAATTGGAAAGTCTAGACGATAGATAATCCAAATAACAATTCAGTTAAATTTTAATCCACTCCAAATGTTTGCTTTAATATTATTGTTGGAATGAAATACGTTTCGAGGCTTTCATGTCTCATTTCGTTGGCAGACTGTTTTAGGAGATTGATTTTTTAATCTTTTTAAACCGTTAAAAATGTATCTTGTTAAAAGTTGTTTTTTTCTTTCATTTTATGCAAATGAAAGAACTTAATAAAATATTACATGTGCAATGGGAAATTTTACATAAATGGCATAATAAAATTTTGTAAAAAGGATTTACTCGCCATGTCGCTTAGTAATTTAAAACAATAATTACTCCTTAATACCAGAATGTGGTTTACTTTTATTAAGTTTAGACACATCTATATAACGACACCTATATAGCTGCAGGCCAAAAGGTTAAGAACACCTTAATTAAAGTAGGAAAATAAACGTATAATATATATAACTCCAATAAAATATTAAATGTTTAATAAACCTGTTTAATCATCTAATAGAAATGATTGACAAACAATATACTTTAGAAGCGTAAAGAAATATTAACAGTCCATGCAAAAAAAGGCTATAGTTAGCTAAACTGATTTTTCATCAAAAAATCCTCCTTTATATTTTAGGACTTTTTTCACAAGTCTCGGCATACGGGCAATCAATTTGTTAATGGTGTCTTGTGATATATTGTGCCAAATTTCGCATAAAGCATTCCACAATTCTTCTAGCAAGGATGGGCCATGATTACGGACGTTCCTATCAAGCTCTTCCACAAAAGTTCAATGGGATTGAGATCCAGGCTCAACCCGGAACCCGGAAGAAACAGCATTTTGTTCTAAAAAGTTTTTGTACTGTTCCTTTTTTAAAATTCCTTCAATTTTCATCAAATCGCCAGTTCCTTGGCTAGAGAAGCAACCCCAGACCATAATTGAGCCACCACCATGGTTGATTGTTAGGACTACATAATCTGACATCACCTTTTCTTGGGCACTGCGTCGAACGTAAATTCTACGTTTTAAACTGAATAGTTCAAACTTGGATTCATCGGTCCAAAGCACTACATTTAATAAGCGTCTATTCAGCTTGCTGGTAAAAACACGACGCATTATAAAAATATTATAACGATTCTACCAGCTGGCTCTAGTGTAGCGTTTGTTGGTGTTTGAAAACAATAGATGTTTATTGTCCAATAACTTGAAAGTAAACAAAAGAATAACTTCTTTAAATATTCGATACTAACAACAGAATATGTAGATGTGCATTTCTTTAACTTCTTTAACTTTTGGCTGGAAGGGTAAATATTAGCAACAAATTGCAGCAAAAAAGCAAAATGCACACATTATTCCAGATATCGCAGGTTACTATCCCTAAGAGATATTTTATTTGTTCGTGCGCAGTGCGGTGGAAATTGATGAAATTAAGCCTCTCTTAAAGAAAATAGCTATAAACTATCTAAAGCGGCCGCATTCACGCATTTGGAGTGAGTGTTAAATTATGCAAGTAATACTAATTGGAGAAAATTCTGTTGACTCATCTTGTTTATCTCGACCATGATTTAAACAGTTAATAAGAAATTTTTGTTACAGAGTTTTTAATTCTTATTCATTTGGAGGAAAACACATACTAAACGTTCAGGCACTTCTTGCTTAGAAGAAAAAGTTTTGAAAGAAGAATGAATAATTTTTTAGGAACAAATGTCCAAAACCATTTATTTAGTCCCTGGATTGTATATCCAAATTATCGGTAATCAGCAACGTTGTAGATATACCATTTCACTATATTGAGTCATTATATTTTGGCATGGCCTACGACGTAGAGTAACCAAACAATAGATAGTTTATATAAATATTTGTCTTATGAATTTTTAAACATATACACACGTATTATAAAGAAGTTATTATGAAAATTAATTAACGAGAATCGTGGAACCTTATTTTGGATTGTATAGGGAAATTGGAATAAAATGGAAAATTATTTTACTGAAAGATATCTTTCAAACGCGATATCGTCACATGAAATATTAGTCATTTGTATAGTATTTTGGGATAATATATCTTAGCTCTCCGGATATCAGAATATTATAAAAGTAAAAATAAGTTTACTAGTTAACTATTTTAACAGTGGTAAAGCTAACGGCGCAGCTAGATCTTAGCCGTGGCATGAAAGGGTCGGCTCGACCGTAGAAGTATCGCGCCCTCACATAATACCAGTTTGAAATACCATTATATCGCTGCTGTTTCGCATAGTGAATGTATGGAAGACTTATAATTGAATTGAATCTATGTTGAGGATTAATCTAGGTGTTAATGTGCCGCTGTTATCACTTTTACCATTACGTGAAACCTTAAAAAGACACTTGCTAAATCATGTTTATACGGATATATAACCATAAAAATAGATATAACTACTATGATACTCACGCCTGAATTTCCTTGCTAAGTAGGATAAATTGGAACGGCCATTGTCGGACCTTTTGACAATTTAGATTGTTATTAACGGAACTCTTCTTGTATATATCAATTCCGGTATTCCATATAAGAGATGATGTTCTGCAATATTATTTTTTACCAGTAGGCAATTGTATCGTGACAATAAAAGCACTAAACAAGGAATAAGCAGACTGCTAATGAACCTGAACGATAAATATAACAGATTATACATAATTTTCTTCGAATCGATGTTGAGTGAAATAATCTCTCAAACTAAACCGGTCACATATAAAAAATCTCTTTTGTACTAAACATTATTAATGACAAAATTATATAATTATTAGAGTATTCTTTTGTTACGAGAACTTATGTAATAAATCCGACATTTTTTTTACTTAAATATCTTTTAAATTATTATTATATATTTTTTTTTCAGTTACAGAATACAACTAAGATAATCATGACATTCTATAATTGGAACAAATACATGGTGGTTATATTTATTGTTTTCTTTAAAATTAAAAACAAGTTCCTCTAGTTAGTAGAATTGTTTTTCTCACTTAGCAGAAGGTAAACGTCTTTATCACTCATTAGCCGAAAAGTTTATGATCACACTGTTGTAAGTTTACGCAATAAATTTTAAATTTAACGCAAAAAATCATAACTGTGAGCTTTACAATGGATGAACTTCCATTGAAACTGGCCAGACGCTAACAATAAAAAAAGAGTGTGTGTATCTTTTACGTACAGCTGAATTAAAATTTCATATATTTAGAAGAAAATTATTATGCATATTAGTATGATTATTATTAAAATATATTTATATTTATTTCTGGTAGTATATTGTATTTTTATATTTATTTATTATTTATAACTTCTTAATATATTTTACCACTTGTTAATAAATTATTTATCAGTAAGATGTTAATTTATAAATGTAGTATAAGTCATATTGTACTCAAGCCGATGTTGCTATCACTTTTAATTTTCAGTCTTGTGTACCTGTGTGTACGCCTAAATCAAAAATAATCTTAAGTCAAAAATTAAAAGTGGTACATTTTTTTGAACTACATTCAATAATTTATGAAATCAACTTTTCCCTAAAATTAAATGAAAGAAGTAGTTGAATATATCAAAATAAAATTAAAAACCTATGCAATTATTGCTCCTTCTCCCATATAATACAGCATTTGTAGGTAGATCAATTTATTTCGATGTGTGTTAAGGTACACAATCCGTATATTTCTCGCGTTTGCGAATTGCTTCGGCTTCGATTTCATAAACATTTAAAGATTGCTATTGAATAATGCTTAACATTCATAAATTTAGAAACTTCCCAGAAATGTTCTCTTTTACAACATGACTTGGATAAAGCACATAAAGTATGAAAACCATTCGTATTAAATATGAAAACCTCGACTGGAATATAATAAGAACATAATAAGATCTAAGAAAATAAAACAATATGCAATAGGTTTTTATTATTGCATATAATATCATATTTTGGTTTAGGTTTTGATTTTTGTTTTAAACTTTTCTACATGTTTATTATTAATGAATAGAAATTTTGGTATTTGTTTTAATGTCCCTGTGTTAGGAAACCTTATACATGAGTAAGATCTTCAAATTAAAATAAGTAACATATGTAATGGAAGCAAGAATAAAGAAAAATCGTTATCTTTATGGAATCACATAGTAAATTAAAAAATGTACCTACTTTTTAGACAATATAAGTTATTTACTAAGGGCATCTTCCTGCCTGGTACTATCACATAAAACTATTTATATTTAAGCAAAGGCAGAATTTTTTAACAGTCAATTCAATAAAACCCTTGTTCTTTGCTTTCTTTTGGGATATTAAAGGTCAATCAATTCGAGGGCCTCTCTTGTACGCACTGAAGTTATTTTTACTTTATGTATCTGCTGTCTCAAGGCCATTGAAATTATAGGTTGTAACGAATTCGAAAAAAATATACACCTTCGTAAGGATGCTCATATTCTATCTATATATTGCATGAAGTTTAAACCTTCCGCTCCTCATTACATCCAGCTTCTTCATTGCGTTCTACGACCGCTTTATTCGTTCATCTACTAATCTTACTCTTGCAAATCTCGTCCAATAATAAATCTTGTTTCTTTAATGAAACATTTATTGTTTCTTCTATGCTTATATAGCAGCAGTAGGGCCCATAAAATGTAATAAATCCCGTATTTGCTTAAAAAAACCTTCTTAATACAAATATAAGAGTATTTTATTATCAGCTAGTTTAAATTTAAATGGTTATAGTCACAACGATTGTGTGGATTGGTATTAGGACTCGAGACAATATTCTAAGAGTTTACTTAAACATGCCCTTAAAAAAATGTGTATTATATAATAATATTATAGGAGAAACAATATTTATGACAACTTTAATTTTTGTGTATCGACAGACAAGTTCACTAAATTATATTCTTCTGATAAATCAAGAGTTCTTGGATGATCCGACATACTTATGCTTTGGGAATTATTTCCGGTTGTAGGGGTGCTTTATTCGATACTCTTTCGAATTGACAACAGACCTTTTTTTCGTGTTCTTAGTCTTCATTTTTATTTTACGAGATTTTCATCATTAATTCTTTAATGGATTGCGTTATTTATTAATCAAAAGCTTTATTTGTTGTTGTGTGTTTATTTGTGTAATGTTTATTACTTGTTAACTGTTAAAGTCTATTTCATGTTTCAGAACTAGAAGACGTAAAATTTTAATGAAATAACGATAATGGTACAGATTTGTATTGATTTATTATAAAGTTTACTTTGAGTTAGTAAAAATAAATATCTTTTAAAACAAAATAAAATATGCAACGACATAAAATTGTGTATATCTAAGGCTATCCTTTAACTCTCATTACCTCTTTCTGAAATCGAAATAGGTATGTTTAAATAAAAGTTTTTATTATTTTAATCTGATTTTTTTTTACATTACTCAGCGATCTTCTGTGTAAGCTTGTGAAAATTGTGTCACATGCACTTATGTGTATGGAAACGTGGTGATTTCTGCAGCTTAGAAGGGATTTATGGGAAGACATGATTACCGAAATTCACTAGTGCATTTATGCTTTTCTCGAATACCATGGCAGTTTCCCAGCCCCTGAAGTAACACTGTTGCCAAGGGGCCATTTGCAAATAAAATAGCTTGTGAAGGAAATTCTTTCTTTATAGTAAAATCTCTCTCTTTATAGAAAAAACGTTATAGAGTTGTCAAGACTGTATATAAAATTTTCTAGGTTAAGGGATATCTAGATAACCTATTGTGAGATTATCTGGTTCTCTGGCCCAGGGATCGATATAATAATAATAATAATAACTCATTTAATCGATCCAGCACCAATAATACAAAAATTAAAAAAAAGATTAGTTAAACAATTAGTTAATATTAGATTAGATACAACCATGAAAAACATATCGTAAAATATGTTATTCGGTACACCAAAAAAATAAAATAAAATAAATGTAAAAATTATTCATGTCCCAGTATTTGCATAACATACTCGTACTAAAAAACCATAACGACGATGCTGGATCAATAAGGTTCCAGCTGAGTATTTTGTTGGCCTAGGCCAACACTGGTATTCTGCTGGTACCTGACTACTTCCCTATGTTTTAAATAACTATAAGACGCGTGATCTTTTACCTTTTTTTATAATTCATAGATTTTTCTAAAAAATTAATACATAAACCAAATTGTACTCTAAACATTCCATTATTATTTGAAGTTACAATATATTGAATTATTAATTTTACATTATGGCAGCAACTTTCTAGTGTGTGAAGGAAAAAAGTGTGTAAAAGATAAAATTTATCGTAAACACTAAAATTAATGACATAATTTTTATATATTGTATTATATAATGTAATTATCAAGTGCACTGGATATAATTTATTTAGAGTTATTTAGCTCAATAAATAAAAAACATAAGAACTATAAAATTGTCCGATGGTACGTATGAGTACGATATGGCCTTATAATACGACGATATGTGATATACGTCGTGTTATAATACGTACGAAAGGTCTTAAAATGTGCGGTACCATAAGCTTTTTTAATTGTACTCTCGGGAGTTTTATGAGATCTTTTATTCCTCTCTAGTATATATCTTCGATGGAGCAATGTGCTGCACGGGTTTTACTTATTTATTTTTCTATGTAGATGATATATTATATCTTAGATAGTAATGTAAAATACGTATAAGTATATTTTCTTATAATCATATGCCTTTTGGCTTTTAAATCTAACTTTATGTTGTGTACAATGTTATGCCCACCTACATTCAACTTTGATTAGGAATGTTGTTACTCTTGAGGGAAGATGGAATACGCTGTCTCCATCAATAAGGATCTCAAGATACCTACACTCACCAGACGAAATACAGTAGCGTTATGCTGCTATTCTACGCATGTATTCTGGGACGGCGTGATCCTTCCTCTGTCAGCTGACCAATTCATGCCACAGCAATACATCAATTCAATCAATTAAACTCAAAATTCTTGTCACTGTTATAGTGGCAGAGCTTTGAAACTGTTCAAAACATTTATATTAAATTTAAACATAATCATAAAAACGTATTTTAAGCAGGTATTTCAGATCAATTAAATTCTTATTTGGTATGATTCAGATAGCAAGTCGCACAGCGGGTAGGTGTCGTTGGCATATGGAGACAAAATTGGTATATTTCTCCATACATCTCAAAACAACACGGGAATATTAACTATAGTCTTATTTAGTGAGCATAACTTCTACCCAGTTTAGTTGACCCGTTCCGTTGTGATACCAGTATAATAATAAATATATTATAATATAGAGCCACGGTATGGCTCAACAAATTAATTTAATTCTTTTCATACCAACAACAATTATTAGAAATATAATCGTATCTAGTCTTTATTTGTCTTCTTGTAACAATGTGATAGCAATTTTGGCATATTTATGTTTTTGATATCGTGATAAGTAAGGAATTATTCACACATCAAATCTCTAGATAGAGAGCGTTTAGTTTTGGTTGTGCCTTTAGGTCGCATACTCAGCAGTTACTTTTTATCCGGGATTAAAGCTAATGACGTTAGGCGACTAATAAATCTTATTACACCAAAAGTCTTAATACTTTCCGGGTGCTTTATGTGTAACTATATACTATATATTTTAATATATTTATAAATTTACTAAATTGTTATTTTGTAAATTGTTTAATTGATAAGTCACTTAAATTAATGCATTTTAACCAGCTTTTTCCGTTAATTGGTTTACGTTATATTTCATAAAGTGAACTACTCCACCATTTATAACCTATTCACGTTTTTATTTCAGTCTCTATATAATATAAAGGTTTCCTTAGCATTAGAGTTAGTTAAAATTCAGGGTAAATAGTAAGACCTTCCTTCGCTCACCTCACAGAAATAGTTTTAGAATCGTGAAATTTGTTTTGATCCCTTATGAATATGTTTTTTTATGCTATTAAGGGTATCGTGTAATGCTGTGTGTAAATAGCACTTAAGTGATAAGTGTTCAATGAATCTTATATCCATCTTCAAGAAATATTTAAGATATACATTCGTTGTTACACCTGAGGACTGAGATGGAATGCTTCGTAAAATATTCTCTGTGAGTCACATGTGGCTGTTTTGAACTGCATTCCGTGCAAACTAGTGATTGCGTACCGAAACAACAGCATTTGTGTATACATATAATAAATCTGGTATACATTCCATATTCATACACAATATGTCAGTATGTATAAATATAATATAATATACAGAGAGGATGTAGAATTAGTGAGCATTTTGATTATTGTTTTTACTTTGCACTGGTGATTTCCTTAACCACAAACTTCATAAAACATACCAATCTGATTCAAATTGGTTGTATAATTACTTCAGAGTATCACCAATATTTTTTTTATAATATTAGGTTTGGCAAACGGGGACACTGAACAGTTCAACTGATAATGATGATATTATGTATTATATTATATTATTGGATATTATATAAATGGATTTATAGAATGCATACGTTCTTTGGACTAAGATGGAATGCGTAGTTACCGGTAATCGGATCCCTGGATCCCTGCACTTACCATATGAAACGCAGCAGCGTTCTACTGCAATATCGATGGTGCTATTATGTGTGGTTCTTTCCAGGTCAAGCTAACCTTTTCGTGGCAGTATCAAGAAGGCGTTTTAATCAACTACAATTTGTTAATCGAAATTTGTTTATTTAATCGAGATTGCTTTTACTCAATGTATCAGGTTACATATTTAATTAGCGTATTATATGGAAAAAGTAAAAACAAAAAAAAATATCAAACCATATATTTAATCACTTTCACCATTTCATAGGTAGCTCATTAGTTCCATTGTCGAAAAAATTTGGGAGCGTTCATCAGTAAAATCTTTGAAAGTGGTTTGGACTGCTTCATCTGAATTGAATTTTTTTCATGGCAAGAAATTGTCCAAATTCAATCTGTTGTATCAAAGGTAATCTGTTTGAGAAAAGTTTGGGGAGTATGGCGGGTGTTGCAGAAATTCCAATCGCAATTCCTCTATTTTAGCGACCGTCTGTCGTGAAGTATGGAGTCTAGCCATGTCAACATTGAGCTAGAGTAATTGACCAATCTCGTTTGTTTAACAGCTGGCTTTTCCATCATGGTTTGCAATTGTTGACAATACAGATCTGACGTAATCGTCTGGCCAGATCTTTGGAAGTTTTATTCTATGAAAGCAGCACTGGTCCCCCAAACACTCCAGTATCTTTTCCTGAGTCTACTTTTCTTTGGGACTTGGCCGGAGGATTTGGCTGATTCTCCTGGATTCACCCACTGTACAGTATCCATTTATCATTACAAATAAAGATATGATTCAAAATTACTTCGTTGTTGTGACGGTTAAGTAATGTAACGCAGCACTCGATTCGTGTTTGTTGGTGTGCTTCACTCAATACATGCGGTATCCATTTCTCGAGCTTTTTCGCTTCTACAATTTATTACAAGTGAATTAAAATTGTACACACTGAAGCCTGCCGCTAAATCAACACGATCGCCTTTAATTCTTCTTTGTCAACTTGGGTCTCCGGTCGCCCTCGGGGTTTGTATTGGAGGTCAAAATCTCCAGAACGTAAAAACCAAAAACATACCGTGCATAAACTATTTATTATTATTATGTGATGTTCCATAGGGAGTTTTGAAGGATAACAAGCTATCTAGTCTGGCCATAAATACTGTTACATAAAAACTTTTCATTTTTTAAACTTTTAATTATTTTGAATTTGGAACACGTATATTATTTTAAAAACTTCTTTCGATTTTGCGCCATTTCACATATTTTTTCGTGTTCATTATCAAATTACAATATGGAATGGAGTGTTAAAGAAAATAGGATTGCAGTGATCGCCTTGCACAAAGTGCCATACCCATCATATTCCAGACACTCAAAAGCTTGGTATTAGCCGTATGTTCGTATATCTTATTATCAACAGATACAGCAACACTTCCTCTGTCAAAGACCTTAGAACTACAAAGGCTGTTAATGCTGTTAAAGCCAGACTTCGTCGAAACCCCATTGGGAAGCAAAAAATCTTATCGCTAGAAATGAAGATACACGCTAGAACTCTGTCTATGGCTAGTTTTGAGACATGGCCTGCTCTAAGCGACATTGAGTCTCTTAAAAATCTTTGGAGCAAGCAGTGGCGAAATTTCCCTTGGAAATAGTGCGTAAGTCCATAGATTCGTGGCCAAATAGATTAAAGGCCTGTATAAAAGTCAAAGGTGGCCATTTCGAATAGAATTTTTTTTTTGCTGAGACTAATAAATATGTATGTATTTTAATAATATTACATTACTTCATTAAAAAAAATGTATATCCATTTGACAGAACTTATGGCCGGACTAGGTATATGCATTCTATGAGTGTTCATTATATTATAATAATAAATATACCATTTACTATTAAAATATTAATTAATAAGCGCATTAAAGTCCTTTAAAGAACTTTATAATGTTGCCATTCAGTTTTGCAGTTATAAACTAGTAATTGTTATTAAACAACGGAAAAGAAACTTATCAGAAAGAAAAACAAAATAGGAAAATCTTTGATTTATGTCGAGGTCCTTGGTTAAGATTTTGGTTGCTAACATAGCACTCGACGAGTTTTGTTTTTTATATGAATTCATACTTTTTAAAATGTTTTAATTAAATATTAACACAGCTTTTTTTATTACATTTAGAGTAACAAACGGGCACACACTTTACCTGATTCATCCTGGACAAGGAGTCTTAATGCAGATGCGTTATCACTCATAAGCAGTACTCATGAGCAGAGACAGAACGCCTCGTCATCGGTAATAACGGTCTCGGATCCCTACACTGACTAGACGAAACAGTAGTATTACACTGCTATTTTACGTTGTATTCTGTGAAGGCGCGGTCCGGGTCGAGCTGATTAATTTATTTTGCAGCTAGAAACAAACTGCAGGGTAGCTCTTCTACTATAATATAGAGTAATCATAAAATTTAAAAAATCCGTACAATATTCACAGATATTAGGTTGGTTGAAAGGTTATTTGAAATAGTGTAAACCTATATCTACATCTATTTTATCACTTAATTAGTTAAGTAATAAAGTTTAACGTTTTAAACTTATAGTAATAATTCTAGTACGACTCGCAAACCTTTTACTCACTAATTCGTTAATCAATACAAGAACGTATCCTGACCGTGTAATATAACTGAACTAAACGAGCGGGGTGTTAAATGTACAACCACAAAAGCGATCGATATTGCTAGATTTGATCAATATAAATATTTACTTACTTCGTGGTTTCGTGTAATTTTTTTAAATATATTTTATTTTGTATTGTTGGAGTGTCATTATAAAATCTCAATCAATACTAATAAAAACTGCAACTAAGTCATTTCTTTGTCCTCGTGTACGCTTTAGAGCGATATTTCCTTATTATTAATAGATGACATCAATTGCGTTAACAAATACAGAGGCACTTACTCGTCTACCTCTTCCCTTCACCGATGTAGTGCGTGTCAAATAAGACGAAAGGAAGATTCAGACGTAGTGTCAAGGAAAAAAGAGACAACACACGTAACATCTAGACAGACGTAAAAACCAACAATTTGTGATGAGCAAATATTATTTTACATGGGTCATGGGGCACAAGAATCACCATCAGGTGAACTATGTCTACACTACATTTACATTTTTATTAAGGTAAGAAATTTGCGACTGGCGGAACAATATTTCCTCCCGTATATAGCAATGTTGCCCATTAAAAATTCTTTATATATTAAAACATACCACCAGTATGACGTTAGAGCCTAATCTTCTTATATCAATAATAATAACATTTTGGCGGGTTGTGAGACAAAAGTTCTATGAAGGGTTCCGCAAGGGTATCCGGACGGTGATGGCGTGGCGACCTGACAAGTTGGATACGTCAGGCTAAAGATAATACCAATCGCATTCAACATGTGTATCATTTTGTATGCAATATATGTTTAGTATTATCTTATTTTCTCTCTTCTTTTCTTTCGTCTTATTTTACTTTAGCCGTTGCTGTGATTTAACATTCATTATCTTTGATCAAATGAAAAGTCAAAGGCTGCTATTTGATTTGACATAACCTTTTAATTTCTTTGAAACACTAAAGTAATATCACGACAACATAATAAAGATAGAAGAACCTACGGAGCTATAGGTAGATAAAAATGAAAATATCTTATTCATATATAATAAAATAGATATAGTTATATAAAAATATATTCACCCTGAAATTCACCCAAAGTAATTATTATACAAAGTAAAAAATACGGTTATTGATCGTTTCAAGAGTATACATAACTTAGCATACATAACTTTCTCTTTGCACAAGAACTTAGTTTTACCAACTTCTTAACATGATCGCAAAATTAATGTTTTGCTTAACGGAATTATGTTTCATTCTATTATCAAATAAGAATTTATATGCGCTCTCCTGCACCACTTATATGAGTATTATAAAGAGAAGACTAAACCTAAAACATGCCAAGACTCCATCCAGTGTATTTATTATAAAAAATTTAAAAGTATATATTCAAGGTCAAGCACATTTTCAAAAACTTGTGGCCTCTATTTACTAATTAACACAACTTCAGCCGTCCTATTTGAGTGCCGAGGAAATATATAAAAATACTAGGCTAGATTTCACTTTAAAATATTATAAAAGCTTTAGATGGTTTCCACACTAATTAGATGAATACCGTAGTTCTTAATTATATTTATAAATATTTTTCTGTTGACTATATCTTTTCAGACAAAGATTGCAGATAAAATTTAAAAAATATTTTTATAATCCGAACACAATTTTATAATTTTACAATTTTTTTTGTAAAGGCCACTAAATATTTTATATATTACACGTTACAAGTTTTTTGGTAAAGTTTGGCTGTATTTATTTATCACAAACCCGACATAAATGATTCGCTCTCCCACATTTAAAAAAGAAATGTACCTCTCGTACACGGGACTATTACGAGGACTAAGTATTCCTAAGATATCAAAGCTTTTGTATATTGTTTTCCTATTCCATCAGATTATTCTATGATAAGAAGCCTGTTAAGTCGTGAATCCAGCCTAGTAACAAAATTACTGTAGACAAATTGTTGGTTTTCAGGACTGAAAAATAATATACAAACGTATACCCCGTGCCTATCACACTGCATCTCAACCCTCCTGCGCATTAATAATCAGAAGATGTCGCCATGCTTGTAATTAACCAGGGGGACTGATGTTCTCGATAAATGTCGTAATGATTTACTAGATTGATAATTTATTAAAGAAATATTTATTGAAAAAATATTTTTTAAAAAAGCTTTTAAAAAATATTTGAATAATATTCTATAATTATTAAATTAAATTATATATTAGAACTAATGTGAACGTTATGTTCATCGTCATGCCCTTTCATTTGGTAACCATATCACAAGGGTGATAAAGAAATTTAGTCCGATATCTTAGGAGCAACTGTCATCTTGAAGCATCCGCCATTTTAAAATTAGAATGACGTCACGTAGTCTACTTGACAAACCCTTCCATTGTGGATACCCATGTCAAGGAGGTCGTGAAGAAAACATTATCTGCCAGCTCAGAGCGGCGGCCATTTTGAAAAAAAAAGCATAACTAAGTATAATTGTCTTGTCACTATCACTCAGTGCGTGTTAAATTTTAGCTAACTCGATGGGTAGAATCAGTTCAAACTTGAGGAGCAAAATTTTACCTAGTACAGTGGATATAACCAGCGAAATTAAATAAAAGTTTGTAATAACTTTTGCCTATTACAATAACCCCGAAAATATTTAGACGATATATTCTTCACGTGTTCATTTACAGGACTGTATTAGAACTAAGAACGATTTTCCCAATAAATACTAGTTTTTTTAATCGTATCAGTATTTCTGATTCACCTGCTTTATTTAAAAATTAGCTCGATTCAAGAATCCTTTTCTCAAAACCAGTTTAATTTTTTAATCCTATACTCGCCACAGCTGGTGTTTACAACTTACATTTACTGGTGTAATACAGTTTAATGTAACAAGGGAGAGCGCTGTCAGTAAGACCGCAAGTCTCTTTTAAAATTTTAAAAGGAAAAAATATTCTTTCCTCCAGAAAAACTATACGTGTAGTGTCACTGAATTATTTTATGTCGATTTTTATTACCTTGATAGTAAATTTCGGTTGTAGAATTTAGAGGAGTCTTTAATTAGTATTCGTTACCATAGTGTCAGTTTTATTTTGTTTGCAATAATTATTGTCTCACTAAAAATAAAATTTTGAAATACCTCTATAATGCTGTCGTGTTTAGTATACTGATTGTCGACAACCGGACACCCATTTGCTGGTAACGAGGTATTTCATTTCAGTAATTAGAGGTTACAAT
This sequence comes from Teinopalpus imperialis, assembly GCA_029286865.1. NCBI lineage: Eukaryota > Metazoa > Arthropoda > Insecta > Lepidoptera > Papilionidae > Teinopalpus > Teinopalpus imperialis. Next base: position 6,389,506 of record JAGSMU010000021.1, read on the forward strand.
ACGTATGCATCTTGAACATTTATTGAGGATAGATATAGATGTTTATTGACCACAGGAATCGCTTATCTTTAGGTGAATTGAATGGTCACCCTTAACCTTGAACAAAAAACTTTAATTGAAAATAAATTACAGATTACTGACAAACTTAGCTTCACCTTCGTATATGGATCAAGTGGCACTCGTTACGTCGCTTGCTGTAGTGTTTCTACTGCATACATACATACCTACATTTATACAACATTAAGTTAACAAAACATTTGTTTAGATTTTCTTTTATGTACGTACTATCTCTGTGTAACGAATATAATAATTTAGAATGAATCTATTACAACGACACTGGTCTTTAGCGTTTCAGTATTGTTTATTTTAAATTTTCCAACTCTCAAATAACATGGTATAATTGTTTACGTAAAAAATATTCTTACTACGTACTTGAATCAAGAGCAAGGGGAGCACTTATTTTCCCAAAAACTTATATCGATTTTTCTATTACGAGAAGTATAATAAAATATTTCGTTAAGTTAAAATAAAATTATTTAAATAAATCTTAAAACTTGTTATCGTTTACGAATTTTATATTTTGTATGTAGAACCGTAATAATAAAAGCTTCGGTATTAACGTGTAGTTCAATGGTAATCTTTACCAATAAGATATAGGCATATTCGTTATCATCTGAAATGCCATTAGCAAGACACATTGTTTATAATATGTCAATATTGATTGATGTTTCCGTAATATGAAAAATGTTTTCGGTCGGTCATTACTATATTAAGAACGCAAATTATAATAGATTGATGGTTAAATATTAATTGAGGTATGCCGAAAATGTGAGGGTATATTATATTTGAGTATGACATATACTACTATATATATATATATACATATATATATATATATATACATATATAGAATAATGTCTGAAGCTGTTGACTATGTAGTTAACCACCTCCTAGCACAAGCTTTTTCACCTTAGTACGAGTGATTAACCGGAATATTAGTTATGTTATATAATATTCTTTTTTTCTTAAAAAGAACTTATATAATATATCAATAAATTATTTTATATTAAAAACGTACATAATAACAATAGTTACCTAATGGCTTATGAAAGTAAAGAGCATACGATTACCTGATTCGAAATTTCATTTGCATGAATTCTGAGGTTACATAATTTTTTAATTGATTTTATATTATTTTTCTCTAGTACTTATCTCATTTGGTTTCCGACTATATATGTATGTATTACCGCTACGAAAGTATGGTGCCGGTGTTTTAAATACAGTTAAATAATATAGAAATATAATACCAGCATAAAATAGCAGGATAATCTTGTTTTGTTTCTTTTAGTGAATGTAGGGAACCCTATTACGGTAACGAGGCATTCCATCTCCGTCCTGTGGGGTGACAATAAGTATGCATCTTGAACCTTTGCTGAGGATAAACGCAGGCGTTAGGGGCCTTTGTCATCATTATCCAACAGGTGAATCATATGCTCGTTTATCGCTCTCGTGCGTTATAATGTGTACATATGCACTAAAATAAAAATCTATATGTATCCTGTACAGTTTATATAGGTATTTTACTATATTAATTTTTAGTGATATATGATTATATTTGGCCCCCTAGATCGTGTAATTTAACACCATTCGTCATTTCTTTTTATGGAGTAATTGACGTCATAGGTATGCCAACAAGCCCACAACTATCCCTAACATTGAAGTTGAAAATTAAACCCTGTATCAACGAAATTCAACCACATTAAACATTCAAAATGGTTATGAAAAATTTCGACATAAGAGTGCGTATGTGCCAGCAAAGCTGTGGAGGTGATTTGCACAATTTTGAAAAATTTCATGCATAATCCTATACTGTGTACTTTACTACTACCGATTCATTAAAAAAATAATCTAAAGGAAATAAAACTGTGTTTTCTATTCAAATAAGTGAAAACTATGAAAATATCATTGAAATTTTTATACATACATTTTGCTTTTAGCCATAAGGACAACTATGTCCTGCAGAAAAGTTGTTTAATTTATTATTGAGTTATTTTGCAATAAGTGTGCTGAATGCTTCGCAAATTTAAATTAAACATAACGATGAGTAATGAGTTTTGTTATTAACAAGAATTAAATTTTAGTATTACAAAGTTAAAATCTGTTCGTAATTTTAAGTCAAAACGTTTACGTGTTAAGCGCGCTCGTAACTTTCTAAATTTTCACAAGAATAAATTAATAAGATTTAATTAAAATTTAATTATTTATATTGTTATCAGTCGTGTAAAAAAAAAAGTTATTTTTTTTACAAAAAAAATATTTTCAGTGCTAGAAACTATTAACTATATATGATATAATATTTATTTTACAATACAATATTATGACATAAAATATGGAAAAATTATATTTTTAATTTTGTTTCGTTTCACTCGATATTTCAAATAAAAGTAATTAATAATTAAAAAAGGAACGAAAAGCAGTCTTATTTAAGAGCCGTAGTAATTCAGCGTCCAGTGTTTTAGAACTAAGTTGATAAACTAAATGGAACTAAGGAATCAACTTGCAAAGGTTAATTGTTGATTTTAACAATTCACTAGCTTCAATTTTAGAGTAATTTATTGAGACGTATATATGTACTTTTATGGCCAACATACAGTTCATTTGCGGTTAAGTAATAAGTACCTACATCTATAATCTATATCATTTATTATATTTATAGATATGAATATATAAATATTCATTATATTTATATATTCATATCTATAGCATTAATTATCCATTTGATGCAAGGATATGTTAATTCCAGGTACAGTTACTAGTTGTACATTCCATTTCTCAAAAACACAGGCACATAATGACAACGTGCATGTTAAATTTTCGTTGAGAACTATGGCTATAGGTGTATAACACCTCAATGATCAATGACCATCGCACCCTGCGTTTTAGATAGAAAAAGATATCTATTGGATTAAATTGCTCCTTAAAAAATATAATTTGATACTATTCTTAGTAGCATTTATAAATCGGAGGTTAAAAAGTAAATTACAGTATATATAATACGTTTATGTAATGTAAATCATGAAAAAAATGTATATAATTTTTCACCGTCATTCCATTTAAACATAATTACGAGGCCAAAATAACCTTTATGGACTTTTGCCATCCTTAACAACTTATTTTATATTATGTATTAATTGTATTATTATTATGTTACTATAATAATAATTTCTTCTGAGTATTAAATATTTATAATCATTTAATCTTACGTAAATGTAAGAGTGACTGCGTATATATTGAGTTTATTCGTCAGTTATATATTACTATTATATATTACTTAATGTGCCTTTTAAGATGTTAACGTTATAGTAACGTATTCAATAAAACATGATATAATGTGGGCTCAAATATTTTTCCAATATCAACTCCATACATATTGTCGTCCCTAATCCACTAACCGTAACACAAGCATATAGACGTAGTACATCACGCTCTTAATTAAATTACTACGCATGTGCTCTACTAAGTAAATTAAAGGGGTTACATTGTCAACTTTCGTTAGCAAATATAAACAAAATTGCGTGTTCCCATATTTTTAATTCACCTTAATCTTTTTACTATCGAGTCGGACGAAAATTAAGTTTTGAATAATATTCTCATTAGGCGTAATATGGAAATCTCATATTGAGTTTCAAGTAGGAGACACCACGATACGAGCCCTCACTCGCGAGCCTCGTCGTATAAGCCAAAAGATTCACCCAGCTAACTGTGATAGGACTATGCTCGATGTTTCTTTGTGTGTGAAAGCACTCTCGAGTGGCAACGGACCGAAAATAGGCCCTTGATTACTCGCGATACCTACACATGCTGTATTTACACCCTCTCTACCAGAGCACAATCAATGCAAGTTTATAAAATGTAGATATGTGCTCCGGGATCATGGTTTTAACAGTTTTTGTTAATGATGATGAATATCTAATTATCTAAATATCTAATATAAATAATCTTTTCAGATGAAAAAAAATAATCGATCATTTATTCGCTTAAACATATTCAGTAGGTGCTTCCGATAATATACAGCAAATAGTAGACATGTTACCAAATCTGGCATCATACAAAAAAAAAATATTTATATATATTATTATTATATTATTTATTTCGATATTGCGTCAATATATAATTCATTGCAACTAAATTTAATCATTTACAAAATCTTTAACTATGCTATAATAGCCGGGTTTTGACTTTGATTTTAAATGTACTTATTTCCGTAGCGGGGTCCAAACGATGTTTATTAATTTCACCATAACAGTAATAGGATCTCCCCTTATCCACTAACGGTATACATAAAAATTATAGGCGTTAAACTACTACGCTAGTATTCAGTAATAGCGTGGTCTTTTCCCAGTGGAATTGACCCAATCATAGTGCGGCTAGTTGTTAGCTCCACGTTATATGTATTTTTATGAAACATTGCTTGAAAATTCTCGTGAATACTGAAGATATTTGATAAAATATTGAATTCTAAACCCGTCGTATAGTATGATATACGAGTAGTTTCTTTCAACTTTTTTTCGGTCCTCGATGAATAAATTCGTTGCCTGAAACTCGGTGCAATAACAAAAATTTGATTTACTTAGTTCGGTATTTTGGGCTACGAAAAATCAACATTATTAAAATCTTTTCTTTCTCATCTAATCTTTTTTTTTAAAGTTTTCCATCGTCTCACAATCATACATTTGCGTTATTTGAAAGCATAGGATGAAATATCTTCAAATTAGTGTGATGACTGAAAAACAAATTATATATAAATATTATAAGACGACGTGCTCGCATGATAGACTATCGGGTTTACTCAAGTGATTGGTTTACTGCTTTATTGCTTTGTAAGTATTATATGGCTTCACGATATGAAGGAATCAATGAAATTATTTTATCATTATGCAATCTTTTAAGTCATAGTGTTGATGACATATAATTTTTTTAAAACTTTGTCTCTAATTATTGCCCTAATTAGCGTATTCAAAAAAAAAAAGCATTGCCTAATATATAGTTGCATATAATCACTGACGACCTCGGGGTTAGAGTACCTGGCTTATACGCCTCGAAACCTGTGTTAGATTCTCAATAAAATAATTGTGTTGTATGTATGTGACTTTGTCGCTGCTCTTGAATCTTACTCCGATCTTATTGCATATGCATTACATAGGGCTAGGAGAAGAGAAGACGAGTGAGTGCCGCCTCCTTTATTGTTTATAAAATTGGTGGCAAATGAGAAAGCAGCTCATCTGATGGTAAGTGATTACCATCGCTTATGAACATCCGCAACACTTGAGCAGTCACAGATACTCTGCTGGCATAAAGACAACGAAGTGTGTCTCTTTTCTTGAGGGTCCCTAAGTTATGTCGGTGCGGAAACATCGACACCTGATACCACAGATTAATAATGAGTAGCAGAAAATTTCGCGTAAAGGGCATAGTGATGGATGGCTAAACATCGAGTTGATGCAGATGAAATTTTTTAATTCTGTTGCCATGTACAATGTTTACATTCAGCGGATGGAATCAATCCGAGCAACTCCTCAAAACATTCCCCATAGTAAATTCGAAAAAATGCATACACATACACAAGGAACTGGTACTAAGGTGACCCGATGGAGATGCGACAACGGGATTCTTTTTAGCGGAATACTCGCAAACCTATGTCTTTGTAGGGTCAAATTGGAGTAGATTTTGTTGGCCCCAATCTGAGACATTATTTAACGAAATCTCGATCTCAGACACAAACTTGTTACAGTACTCATTGACGTTTTCCCAAGAAATATTTGTATTTATTGAAATATTATGTCATCCGCATGGCAATGAATGTTATTAATTTGCAACATGTCATTGATATGTTAAAAAAACAAGGTAGGAGATAGCATGCAACCTTGGGGAACACCAGCATACACTGGTTTGCAGTCGGAGCTTGCTCCGTTGTCTATGAACTTGATGCTACGGAGGAAACCGGTGACCCACTTGCATTATTTCTCGGGAAGCCCATACGAAGAAATCTTCGAAAGAAGCGCTTTGTACCAAACCCAATCGAAGGCCTTCGCTACATCCAGATTAACTGCCAAGGCCTCTCCCTTTGATCTTGTTTGAACAAACAACAGATATTGCCGTAATCAAAATCGACCAGCAGGATAAGGGTATAATCCTAGATTAGTAGTATGAATTAATATAATTGTTTAATTATTTACTACGACAGTAAACGTGACCGTACGTAAATAAATATGAATAAATAATCTTTTTACAAATGCATTACAAGTACATATATGGAACCAAAATATATTACTATATATTATATACTTATTTAGGGTACCTATGGTACTATAACTCACATACGAGTATACGCAGGATGTCAATACAGGATATACATATATCGTGTACAAGTCAGAATCAGAATGATAGGCTCTACCAGGGAGGGACCTGGCTCTCACAGAATACTAGCATTATTTCGATGTATTTTATATCATACAATCACTATCCGAGTGATCTGTAGACGACACTTTCCATCTCGGTCTTAAGTGTGACATGGCATGTGTATCGTGAATATTTTTTTTCAGGATGACTGCAGATTTCATAGGTCATAACCGTCACTAATCACCAGGTGAACTGTTTATTCGATTCGTGGCTCATAATTTTAAATCAATCTACTATTATACCATTTTGAGAAAATATCAGAAGTGCTTCTTCTAATCTCGGCCATATTGTAAAAGTAAAGGGAATGTAATCTATATCGTTTGCTAGCATTATGACATTACTTGTCAATGTACTTAGTTCAACTCTTTGCTCTCTAGATATTTTTAACTGTATTAATTGTGCCTTATCTACCACGCAAGGAGAAATAGGTGTAACTATATTCTGTATCCGTAGTTTGCAAAAATACCTCTTTGAATATTTTTCCATATTATATTTAGTCTGAAAATATATTGAGGAACGAATACCGCACTAAGAATAACGCGCGCTCTTATTATAGACAATCGTCTTCCGCGATGCTTGCGCTCGATATTTTTAACTGCATTAGTCAGACATTTCGTACCTTTTCACAAAGTGCATCGTACTAACAAAAGTAGCTACGTTAAAACGAAATTACTTTTAATTTGCAATATCACTATTAATGATAAAAATCTTTCCAACGATTCTTTACATGTTAGCACATATACTAAATTTAGATAGCTATTTCAGCTATTATCGGCAAGTAAAACTATCTTAGGATAGTAATGACCCATGGTTATATATAATGTCCCACATCAAATTGAAATATTTGATAAAGATTGTTAAATAACTCTAGTGCAATTGCTAAGTTCAATTTGAGTAAGCCTACACAACATACAAATTAGGGCCGGAATAAACAAACAAACAACTTTACTATTGTAACATAGTAAGTTCACAGTTGCGACGGATTTAGAATTAAGTTTTGTTTTGAAGAACAGCAATTAAATTAGTTATAATTAGGAAAAGGTTATGTTGAGTTAATTATTGGTTTTCGTAGCTGGGTATTTTGTACCTTTCTCGTATTCATGATTTCTTATAATAATAAAAGTATAATAATACAAATGAAGAAAATTCAACGTTACCCTTACGTACTAACATAAAATGTCCTATGACCTAGTAATTAGGCCCACGGTTTATTTATTATTTGAAAATAACAAGACAATTTTTATGATATTACAACATTTCAATATTTACAAGGAATTTACAGGTCGAATAAAATAATAAAGTTTGTACTTAAAAATTATGGTAACTAATTAAATATTATGGGCCAAGGCGGTTTGAAATGTACACTTTTGATATTCATCAATCATCATTGAACGGTTTGCCCAATTCTGTTAGAAAATTTCTATGCATTCAACAGTTAGATGTTAATCATAAATCATAAACGCTGTGCGTCCAAAATACTTAGGCGTATACTTCTCTACTCAGCTGTGGATATTTATACAAATATAGTACTGTTTTTGAACGCAAACAAAAAGGAGAGAATTGTGAACATACCTAACGTTGTAAGAACGTAAGTTTTTTCATATATGATTTTAGGAATAGGTCGTACATTGGCTTATTAAAATTAATTAGATTTTTGTTCTCAAAAAAACCTTTGTCAAAAGTATGTTTAACTATATTTGTTCTAGAGGATTGTATTAAATGATTGTTGGAAAAAGTATAAATGTAAACATATTTAATAATGTATACGGACATTTTATTAGCTAGGATCAATCCTAAACCGCGCAGACATAGCGATTTACAAATACCAGATCAATCAAATTAGCAATTATGATAGGGAGGACTTAATTGAAATTAAATTTTCCACAATACCTACAAAATAGCTTATTCGTACATTGAACCATTTGTGGTCAGACAGAAACAAAATAAAAATACTAAGAACAATTCTGTAGTGGACACATTTTACGATTGATGCTATTATTTCTACCAAGGTCTCATAAATTGTGTGCATTTTATGAGTGAACACTTACGTTTTATAGTGCTCCGTAATGGACTATATATTAGAATGTAAAAAGAAAATGTCTTACCCGATGTATGTAGTACCTAGATTCTGCTGACGTTGATGCCGTTAGCCTATGCGGCTCTTACAGCTTCATAGGACACAGGGCTCACGGAACTGAGGGATCCGTGAGCTGGTTATAGAGTTTGGTTCTCTTACTTACGCAAAGCGCTCATACACTGAGCGTGTCGATCAGCTATAATCATGTTCCTATCAGATGGTACTACCTAAGTTGCCAGTTACCTAACTATCGGAAGATTCTCCAGAGTGGAGAATGGATGTTGATGTCTAGTGACTGTCTGAGGTTAGGTATGCGGACCTAGCCTCTGGCGGAAGCCACCTGTTGTCTGGTCAATTGGAAGCTGTGGGCGGTGAGAACCGTCCTAACACGCGGGTGTATCTAGTGTACGCGGTGTCGCGCTCGAAGGCGAGGGCGATGGGGCGAGATGTTGGCGGTATGTGATGGTCCGCTGAGTACGGTCTGGAGCCCATGAAGTGGGGGTCGTCAAGGACGTGACGGGGTGGACGGTTCCTAGTTGCCGGATTCGGGACCAGCTTGTAGATTGCGGCGTTGGAGTGCGAAAGCGCTTCCGCGAAGAAGCGCTGCGAGATAGACTGAAAATATTCCGGAATGGTGATGAGGTGGAAGTCATAGTGCAGATCGATGTCGCACTGGTACGGTTCTACTCCGGTCGCTATTCAGGTGAAACAGTTTGGACCATCTGAAAGAGATTTAATTTGTCCGTGGCTACGTGGGCGAATACGACGCTGGCGTAGGCCATAATTGGTCTTACGGCAGGACGTATATAATTGGAGTTTATGTCTTAGGGACATTTTGCTATTTTCGCAGATGAGTTGATGAAGCTGGCTCATAACGAACGCGGCCTTATTCCTCGCATTTCTGATATGCGGGCGGAAACTGAGTTTTGGTCAAAGGTGACCCCTAGTAATTTGACCGATTCTACCCATGGAATAGGTCGGTCGAAGATCGTGATTTGTCCTAGTATATATAGTATATTATCACTTACCGTCAGGACAATAACCAAATGGATTATGGTGCCGTTTGCGAAACTTAAGGTCGTAGGTTCGTATCCGCCATTCGGCTATTGTTGTGAAACATTTAATAACACAAACTTTTAAGCTTGTAAACCGGAATGTTTGCATTCTTTAAAAAAAACAGCTTAAGTGTGTTCTTTTTTTAGATCTTATATTAAAAAAAAGGAAAACTACGCAGCCCTCGCAGAATATCAGAGATTTTGGTATTTCGTTTGGTGAGTGCAGAGTACTAGGGACTCAATTATTACTGTTATGGTAACGAGAAATTTCATCTCAGCGATAGCCACGCAGTTACAATCAACAGTGATAAAGCCACAGTGCAGCTACTTTATAGTTATAACATGAATGGGTCAACTTGACCGAGAAATAATAAATTATAATGTAGTAGTAGACTCAGTTAATGCTATGGTCATCATATTAATCATTCTTGTCATGTAAGACTATAACACAAGCATAAGTAGAGTACGCGACTATGGCGGGTACTGCAAAGCTAAATAAAAAAGTTTTTTTTTTTTTTGAAGTACTAAGGACCTTCGACATTACGGCCTTCAGATATCTATATCCATCATTGAACTTCATTTAAAACGATTAAGGTGCTTCGTTATCCTTTAAGACAATGATGACTCTCTACAACAGTGGTAGAGCTATACTGCAGTTTGTTTCTTGCTGAAAAATGAATGGGTCTGCTTCACCGGAGTACGAACACGCTCTCACAGTATACCAGTGTAAAGTAGCAGTATAATATTGCTGTGTTTCCCCTGTTGAGTGCAGGGATCCGGAGACCTTTATTACTGGTGACGAGGCATTATATCTCAGTCCTCACTCCTCGTTTGTTACTTACAATGTAATAAAAAAGAATCTGTATACGAATTATATTCTTCAAAATCTGTCTTTCAAATTCTTATATATTTATTTAAGGTTAGTATTCAGTAAGCGTGTAGTTTCCGGTCGAGTCGAGACCATTGTCTCTCAGCCAGTTTTTGAGGTGAATCTTGACTCTGAAAAAGACATTATATACAAACTTAACTATATCAAACTAATGTAACAAAATTATATATAAAATTTTATAATTTATAAAAATTATATTATAAACACTAGTAAAGTATTCTATTTAACATGCTTTATAAAATTATCAATATTTATAATGTACAAAACAAGATATAGTATAGTATATTTTCTACCAAAATAGTACGGTTACGATCTAAGAATGGTCCAGTTCTGGTTGGTATGGTTGAGCTACTTACGAGTTCGATTTCCGTGATCGTTCTCTAGTAGATATTACGTAACATGCAAATACGGATATATTTGTATTAAGTCTGCTGATTATTGTGTATTCTACATTCGAAATTTAGGTCACAATAGGTGAGTTTCGAAACATTTAAAAATGATAATAATAATAAAAATTACGTCATCAAAAACCTTCTCCTCATATGAAGTACCGGAACAGAATCCACTTCAATAAGTGTCATAGTTTTCGAAATAGTCAAAGTTTTTTTAAACCTTTAGGTTATTATATATATATATAGCATCGAAATATTACAAATTACTGCTGCAATTACGGATATTAATCGGTTTGATTGTGCATATTACTAATTGATCGTGTTGTCTATTTATTGATATATTTTTTTCGTCATCCGGTATCAACATTGGTGCACGACTATCTTATTTAGTTGTTTCAAATTCACATTTAAAAAAATCTAATTTAAGATCATTTTTGATACCACGACTAACCTAACCTAACCTAAAACTATCCGTATTGGCAGCTGTGGTTTTGTAAAATATTGCCTTAGGCCACAGATTCTGCAGGTTTTAAAGAATATTCATAGATTATATTACACTATATTATATAATATTATATTTTCAAAACTACGACACTTTTACTAAGATTATATTTGGTTATTCTGGATAATAATCGGGTAATCTGTAAGCATAAGTTTTCGGGAATTATAATGATGAATTAGATTATATATAATTAATGTATGAATGAAAAGATTTGTATTCTATTTAAATTTCTTTTAGTTAAATGTCCAATATTCGCCAACTAATTTTGCTATATGGGACTATCAATGCGATGGAAAAAGCACACATTACATTTTTCTATGATTTTAGAGGTGACTAACCACCAGTACACATTTTAATGGCATATGACGCCCACAATAATCCAATACACTAGTAAACAAGAGGTCCCAAAAAGTACAGTGACCGTTTCTATAAGGATAAACTTACTATAGCTTTTATTAATCACTAGAAATTGGAATAGTGTATTTTCTTTGTAACCGACTTTTTTTATGTTGTGTTTTATATTATTAGATTTCCAGGTCTTTTATGACACCAAATGCGAAGAACGAACACACAGTTCACCTGATGATAAGTGATAACTTATAAACGTAACCTACTACATCCATTCTCAACAAAGATTAGAGATGTAGAGATTAGAACAGTCGTCAGATATGATCTATGATCTGATGATGATGATAGATCTTCACTGACGGCTGGAATGCCTCTTGATAGTTTTAAAGCGCGAAATTTAGTAGTACCAATTAGATAATAGAACTTTTAAAATACCATCAAGTTTTTTGTCCGATTAAAGATTTGTTTTTATAGACAACGTAAAAGCGCTGTTTTGAGATATCGTAGGAAACATTAAACCTTAAGAGTATTATATTTCTTTTAACCGAGGAAACTTTCAGGACTAATTTCTGGATTATGCTCCAATACCCTTCCCAGAGATGAGACCTAGCAATGTCTAAAATCTATGTAATATGAGCTGTTAACGTTTTGAACGCATACAACCATAGAAGAAATTTTATGTTAGATACGTTCTGACTTCTCGTAACATATTAAAGGGTCTACTTTGTTTTATTAATAATTAGCTTTTATTACGTATTATTAATACTTGAAAGCTTCGAAACCGTTATGGAGCTATGTCGTGTGCGTGCTCAAAACGCTTTTGGTTAAATAATTTCAAAGTAATTTCCAAGATTGCCTACTCAATTAAAATACTCAAGTTGTTAAAAAAGGTATGCCTTACTTAAGATTTTTTATGTTATTAAGTGTTTTTTTGAATTTACTTAAACTAGAATGTTGCCTGCCTAATTGCTATACAATTGTCTATGTGTCATACATAATTTTAAACCTTGAGATAATAAATGAGTGGGTTCGATCCACATCCGAGGAACAATCACAACAATTTGCTATGTATATATCTATATAGCAAATTGTTGTGATTAGGACAATATCACATCGTATTTTTCGATGATTCTTTTTTGTTACATCGAGAGTAACAAACGAGCACACAGCTCACCTGATGGAAAGTGATTCCTGGTTTTATGATTATCCATGATCCGTTAAAGGATTTTACACTGGTATTCTGTGAGGGCGTGGTTCTACCCCGGCCGAGCTGACCCATTCATGCGGTAACAAAGCACTTTAATCGTTTTGAATGACGTTCAAAGATGGATATAGGTATCAGAAGGCTGTAGAGTCGAAGAGTAGAAGCCGAGATGACATGGGGAATAGGAGAATTGCGTTGCATCACCATACTCTCTGAACGGAGTACTTCCCGCTGACAGGGTATGTATGCATAAAATGCCCCATTGTAAAAAGGGAATCAGAGTACCACATACTGGTCGACTCTTGGTCGTCTTCAACCGTTGAAGTGATACCCTTTGATCAATTGCAGAGGACACATTATAAAGTGAGAGTACAAAGACACTTACTCGTAGTCCCTTCTAAACTCAATGGCATGCTCTCTCAATAAGATAGAATAAATGATTGAAATATATAATAATATTATTTGTAGTACAATCTGGGAGATTCGTGTATTATAAATTTGAACGCAAAACGAAAAGCGAGTTTTAATTTGCACCGTAAAGAATTTAAAATTTTCCTAACGTCTGAATGTTTACATTCTACGAGCATTACCTAATGAACCATTATCATTCGAAATATCGTGTACGTACATAAATGAAAACTGGCATACAGAAACTAAGTATACATATATAATATTATTTTTCAAAAACCAAATTTATATATTAATGTAATAAAACGTAAAATGAATATACTTTCGAATAGGGAGTGAATCTTTGTCGACAAATAAACACAAATAAACAAGTTATTATGTACTCATTAAGTTTCAACCACGTCAGTATGTGGTCATTACGAAAGAAGTTAATATCGCGGATATAATTTTTCTGTGAGAATTTGTGTAGAATAATTAACTTATTTTAATAAAAAGTAAGTATAAAAGAGAAAGTCTTTGTTTTTCAAATTTAAACTTAATTTATAAATACTTTTTTCTCTTTCCTTTTTTCCATAAAGTAAAGCTATCGTAATCTATTTTAAAAATAATGTCAATTGCACTTACATTAAATTACTAACACGTTACAATATAGTCAATTTAATTTAACTAATGGATTCAACGACCATTAGGGTAATAAGAGTATTCGCATGAAACATTCACACATTTCAGAAATTCCCCATTGAAATAGAAAAAGTAGTGTATAAAAATGTTGGAAAACACAATTAAACGAGTACTTTAAGTAAATAGATAAAAGTAATATCTTATTACCTACAATACGCGGTTAAATTTGATCAGAACAGGACCTTTTAATATCTATCTACATTATTATAAATATTGTAAAAAACGTTGTGTCTGTACGTTGAAGCTATTTAAATAAAACAATATTATTATTAATATATATACTTTAGTGTACTAAAATAAAAAGAAATCACAAAAAGTAAATAGAACAAATAAAAAATATTACTGAGTAGATAATAGAACAAGGCGGTCTATTCACTAAAGAGCAATCTCTTCCAGACAACCTATAGAATATAATAATAGTTAAATATGTTAAAAAAGTGGGTATATAGTAATAAACTAATACCTAGCTGAGCTAACGTATTTAATTAATGAATATGAATTGCTTGTTTTAGAATTGTCCCTTTTTATGTATAATAATATTTCATGTATAATATTTTCATAATCAAAAACCAATTTTGTTGCAGATTTAATTTTGTTTATAATATTAGCACACGATTCGTATCATGGTGACTAATGATTACGGCCCATGACTACGCATGGGATATCACCCCTAAGGACTGAGATAGAAAATGAAGATAGAACTAACTTATGGACATAGAATCATTAATTCCATTACCATATTGTTGCAGCGTCTGTCTTCTACTGGCATTTGAATTTGGAGCGTCACCTCTTAGTATCCTATCCACTTTTTACTAGCGCTCATTGGAGTGTCATATAATGTTCCATGACTTCTTTATGTCGCTGTCTTGCTCTGTGGTTTTCCAATCATAACATCATTGCTTACATAACATTATAGTTCTTCGCTGTTTTGAAAAACTTTAATCGCTAAAACGATTTTTTAGTTATCAAATCCTTAACGTATCAAAAATGTACACGTTGCTGTGTGCTGAGCATTGTGCCGAGGTCGGTCACGCGATTTGTCTATTAAAATAACATGAAATATCAAGTATGACTATGTCTATATTGGTATTAGATTCTCTCCAAATGTCAATACGCTAATGTTTCCATGATCACAGACTTTGCAATTTTAGTTAATTATGATTTTCAACATATTTTCTTCGGTCTTAATATTTAACATAGTTATTGCTTTTAAAATTGCTTCTTATTAAAAAAAAAACTGGGGCAACTGTCTATCTTAATAAATATAGACTATCGAAATTATTATAACATCGTAATTAAGTAATTATATAGTAAAGTACGAATGTTATATTTACGGATGCGGCGGGTATCACTTATCATAAAGTGACTTGGATGTTGTTAATTTTTGAATGCAGCATCCTTAACAAAAGATGAATTCTTTTATTTTATTTTTTATTTATTTAAACTTTATTGGTCACACCTTACAAAAAGGGATACAAAGGGCAGATTAAATGCCGTAAGGCATTAAGTCTGCCTTTGTGTCCGTGGGTTAAAAGGTGTTAAAAGCGTTAGAAAGGTCCACGAGCACCATCACCGTCACTTTTTTATTTTACATTTCATTACTAATGTCATCGGTAATTTTAAGTAATGCAGTGATAGTACTGTGGCCAGGGCACACCCCGACTATTATGTGTTCGTTCGTTATACCTAATTTCATATAAACAACTTGAATGTTAATCAAATTATTTAAACGCCATCTGAAGATCCAAAAAAATATTCTAATATTTTGTTATAGAGAAAAACTTTACGTGAATATTATTAACATAAGAATTTCACAGATAACAAATTACTTTATAGATTATAATAAAAAGTAAAAATTATTTTAGTAGTTTTGTATCACAAATGTAGCAATTAACAACATAACAGATAAAAAAAAAGTAGTATATGCATCTATTAATTATCAGTTATGTCTATAAGTATATACCAGTAAGTGTAAGCAGAGCAAAGACTGATATAATATATATATATATAAACATATATATATATATATATATATATATATATTTATATATTGAATGAAGAATGCTAGCAATGCTATTAATATTACTAACCGGTACTGATTGTGCTAGGAGATGGTTCAAGACGATAGTCGAATGGTGGATTCGAACCTCCGACCTTAAGTTTGCAGACCGCACCCTAAACCATTAGGCTATTGACGCTTCATATTATTAGGTACATGACAAGCTACAACGCCTAGCACTATATACCAAATAGAAGAATACGAAAAATCAAAACATATTGCATCCATATCAAAAAGATTTCACCCCAAAAGCGTATGATCAAGAACCCAAAATGATAAAACTAGATTATCGTATTTTATTAACTTATCTTAGTAAATTATTATGGACAAGTACAAGATAAAATTGAAATTATAAAGAGAGAATAACGAGTATTATTTGATATTCTTTTGGTCGATTTAGTACCACGACAATATCTTTCTGGTTATTACTACTAGATGACATATGTATGTGTTCAGGAGTCGTAAGCAATCCAAAACACGAAGGCTGTAGTCATTCCCTTTCCTAGTCCGTATAAGGTCGGAGGAAGGTGTGAGATACGGGACATACATACATCACACCTATACTCGAAAACCAACAAGAGATTTTTATATATATATATATATATATATATATAGAACCAACATTTGTTTTGTTCATTCGCTGAGAATCGAACCAAGCACCCGTGATGCAGCACTCTACGTTGGTAATATTTATATTTGATTGCGACCCATCACATCCACGTTCATCCTCGATAAGAAATCATAATGCAGACGAAGTAGAAGCGTTATTCTGCTATTTTATATTGTGATTCTGTGAGGATGTTTTCTTTCGCCGACCCATTCATGTCGCAAAACAAACTGCATCGTGGCTGCTTAACTTCCCTTTTTATTTTTACTTTATATTCTGCACTATTTAACTCTTCGGCAGATTATACCGAAGATCGAAGGATATAATCTGCATTTATGCCAACGTATATGGAGCGTGAGAAAATCTTCAATTCTATCGAAATTTGGACACTGTCACAGTCTCTTCAATGAAATTAAATTGACTATTGGTATGTTGAAATTCTGAATACGACAATTGTCCGAGTACAGTCCAGCAGTATTATGTGACTTTTTGTTGGTTGTTAGAGCAAATAGTCAGGTTATGTATGTCTTGCAACCTAGAGACCAATCAACGAATCCAACTTGGATGGCTATCGTTCGAGTAACTGCTAGGTGTTTCTTTGCTTGAATTGCTTGTTCAAATTCCGAACGTATATCCCTATAGTAGAACTAAGGTAACAGATAGCTCAAAGGATCGTTAAATTGTTTTGGTAATAGAACGGCCTTACTATATCTCTTATAATTGATTATAACCGATGGAAAGAAAGGTTAAGAAGCAGAGTGGCAACTTCGCATTGGTCATCGCAGTGTAATACGACACGTATTCGGAGATTTCCACCTATCTTTTGCGGAAAGTCGATGGATGCAAAAGGAGCGGTATTTCAGTTTGTGGGAATGGTCTAATTTCAGCTATATAAAAGTGATTGGCATAGATGTTGTTATTTTTATATCGCTAATAATTAATCCAGTTATAAATAGCACAAATATTTTTGTAACTATAAATATTCAGTAGGACAAAACTATATTCGGGCAATGTCACATATCACAGTAGTTTGGTTTGACAAAATCGGATAGGCATGACTTGGCTATAACAAACACAGAAAAGCAGATTATCACTTCCTCGTTTCTGTGGCAGAGCTACGCTGCAACTTGTTTCCAGCTACGGCATGAATGGGTCGGCTCGATAGGGTAGGACCACGCCCTCATATAATACTAGCGTAAAATAGCAGCATATTTCTGTTTCGTCTGGTGAGACGAGCCTCAGCATCTCAGTCCTCAAGGGTGACAACGCATCTGCATTATGAATCCTCTTCAAGGAAGAATTTCTTCACGACTAGGCATTCTTGATAACTAGGCTTTTTATTCTAATTGCACTTTTATCTTAATTTTGAATCGAGAATGTGTGAAAGAGTGTGTGAATATCACAGAATATCAGCATGAAATAACATCTTAAAGCCACGGTTTGGTGAGTACAGAGATCTGGAAACCCAATTTCTAATAGTGAGATATATCTCAGTTCTCAAGGACAAAAACGCAGAAGGTGAACTGTATGCGTTTTGTCAATTATTTTTAATTTAATACACTGCTTTTGTTTGTCACACTTACGTCCTTTCCCGAAACATTGATCGCAGACCGTCCTTAAATAAATATTCAATGAGTGTTCACGTCTTTATGTGTCAAAGGGAACTTAAATACTAGGTGGTATACGATTTGAGGAGCGTTGTTGGGTTTCATTGTTTGTTAAGATTGATAAATTGAAAAGTCATTGAAATATATAAGCCTACATTCCGAATACAGATTCGAACTTACCAACTGTAACTAGATCATGATTTCGAAAGATGGTAGCAACATATTTATCAGTGCTTTAAACTAATTTTCCTCAAAATATAATTTTATATTACACACGGAATTTATACATACTACGTGATGTGTGTCATGGCGACATCTTTTAAGCAGAATTCTGTCTTGATGATCATCGTTCTTATTTGATCGAGAAACAGCATGGCACTAGTTCAAAGGTCTATTGTAGACATTTATCACATTACAATGTAGCCTACATTGTAATGCCGCATGTCAACAAGTATTAGGATGGGTTGTTTGGAATAATTAATAAATACGTAGACTTATTAACTATTTCAATTTATGTATGTACCTAATCTTTTGAGTAAATATCGTCACAATACTAAAAATTCATATATAAAACATTCATCAACATATCCAAATGAATACACCACCATCATCAAGTGAAGTGAAGTTATCATCACCACCATCACCTGATGGCGACTTGAGCCAAGCGACCTGATGTCTTCCTGTACCTTCCCAAACCGATATTAGGCATCCGATAAAATACATGGAAACATCGCGATGACACCGAATCCGAAGTTTCCAATCCTTGATCCTAGTACAATAATAAATAATCATTGCAAATAAAATATTTTTATTAGTGTGTTGAGTATATACTCAGTGTGTTATTTATGTACTCAGTAATCTTAGAAAGCTATCGCCACGACCATCATTGTTATAGCGCCTCTTTGCTTTGCTTCCTGCACACTTATAGTATACTTTATTATTAGTATCTCAAGTTTACATATACCTAAACACAAAGGGACTTGCTTCAAGTACCTCTAGTAATACCTTCCAATTTTGATTGGATTCGACGATATAAGACATATTATCCTATAACATAAGCTTCGGATACAAAGTCAGCGCACGTACGTGCCAAATTTACACAGACTTTAAACGAATTGTTTTGCAGAAACATTATCCTCGGCTTTGATCACTATATCAGATAGTTGTCAATAATAATGAATAACTTCGCTGCAGATAACTGCTCTTTTTTCTAGAATAGGTGGCAAGAAGCAAGCAGGTGACCTGATGGTAAGAGATTACCGTCACCCATGAACATCCGCAACCATGAGGAGTCCCAGATGCGTTGTCGATCTTTGAGACAGGTGTATGCTTTTTTCTTGAAGGTCCCAAAGTCTTATCGGTTCGGAAATACCTCAGGCAACAGCTGATTCAACAGAGCAGTTGTGCGGCAGCAATTCGCGTAAAGCGCACAGATGACAGATGGTGGATTGCCCATTATCGAGATGATGTGGATAAATACTTTGAAATCTATCGTGATGTACGATGTTTAAACTCTGCAGCTAGAATTAATCCGAACAACTCCTCAGAACACTCCCTGTGTCTTGTTATATTCAAATCCCAGATATTAATGATCTTGCTCAAGGCTTCTTCATGTCTTTGTACCAATTAACCCTTTGTATATTCTAATATTCTTTATATTGCTTATTTAAAAGTAAAATTTATTTTAACTCTAAACGAATTGTAAATATATGTTAACATTAGAGTATTCTCTTTTTTAATATCTCATAAAATTATAAATATTACAATCCATAAAACTGCTATATTCATTTTAAACCGGAGAACAAAGTACCCATCATAATTAATGTCAGCAAAAAATATACCGATTACGTGGCATCTCAAGAAACTTCAGATTTAAAATTCAGCAACTTAAAGGGTTTTAAATGAGACGTCTAAATGAAAAAAATATTTAATTATTATTTCATTTAGACGTCTACTTCAGTATATCTCTATTTTATTATTATTATAAACTTTATTATATTAGGCGCAACTGAAAACCACAAGGGGACGTGATATGTATATTTTTAGTATAATGATACAATTATGGGTTACGAAAACATTAAGAAACTGAGTTTATGTGTTTATGTTCAGAAATGTAGTTTTAATATTTCTCAATTATGCAGTTAGTAGCCTAACATTTCAAGGGTTTCTTGAAGAAGGGTAAATGTAATTTGTCTTAACATATTCACTTTCTGCCAATTCATTATAAGCCATAGTAAAAACTTTAACACATTTTTAAAAGATTTTAATATAATTAAATTTGCAGCATAATTTTGATTATACATAAAGTTGACGGTAGTTCTTATTAAATCACTTTCCAGGCAAATTAAAAAAGAAATAATGAAGTCTAAAAGAAAATGTATTAAATTAAGGAAGTTATTGAAAAAGTAGGTTTCTTTAAAAATGGATTTTATACTTTACCCATTTTTACACAACAAAAAAATTAAAATCGAAAACAATCATGTATTATATTTTGTTGCAGGCGGTAAAATGGCGGCACATACAACAGACAGCACAGAAGCTATTACTAATTCTGGCTACGGAAGCAGTGACGAGACTGCCAGTCTTCTCGTTGCAGCACCAGCAGTAACAGTTATAGTACCTACCGAGAGTAGAACCGTTAAACCTATATTACAACGACAGGATTGTACAACAAATTTACGACCTGAACTATCGGGCGGTCCTGGTAGCGAAGAAAGTGCAACATCTGTCAGAATTGAAGATAATCCAGCAAGAAGTGTTCCCGATATAGAATTGCAATGCCGCGAGCCACCAGACAGACCTAAAACGTTAATATCGCCCGTAGCAACTGGCGTCCACAGAGGGTCGGTAACAGCGTGTCAGTTGATTCAACATAATTACACGAGATGTCGGGCATGTGAACGTAGACAGTCTACGGTGCCCGTATCGGCGCTGCACCTAGCGCGATCTGTTTCAAGAGAGAGTGTTCGGTCTGCTTTTCATTATAACTGTGGTTGTAGTTCACTACATGCTGTCAATACTTGTCCCGCTATGCAACCCCCAGCTCTATTGTTGCCTACAACAAGTACGCGAATAATCAGACAGAGTTCGCAGCCAGAATCTAGCGCATGCGTGACACACTGCCCTCACCACGGCCATCATCATCCTAGCGCCTCCTTGCGACAGTTGAGGGAACCGGGTGACGGGATCGCTGGTATAGCTGCAGACTCATTGAGAATAAATGGAGGAATGCGACCTTTCAAACAGGTGAGCATAGCAACTGCTAGATGGCGCTTATAACTGTTCTGGTTTTGTTTTTCACTGTGAATAATTAAACATTTCACACATTTCATTTGCCAGGAGTAAATTTTATTCTGCTATTTATTTTTACTAGTCATTTTTATTGCATAAGGTTATTTACGGCTTTCCTTCTCTATTTAAAATAATTATCGTGCGACGGTTAACACAATTATATAATTAATTAGAAAATTGTCTGAATGTGTTTGAAGCTAAATTTAAAAAAAAATTGTAGTTTAATATAATTATATTATTGTAGTAAAATAAATATAGAAATTTAAATAGCTCTTACTATATACGTATATACGTATTTGCTACAATTGTAAAATGAATATTGATACAATAAGTAATTGTAACATTGTCATAAAAGCATTAAGCAATTTCTTTATAATAAAATTTTGATATTCACTAGAAATTATACCCGAAGAAATGAAAACGTACAATCGTTTTCATTTCTACGGGTTCATTTGAAGCTCAACACAATCTGTCTCCTGTTAATATTTTATTGGGTAAATCGAAAATATTATATAATTTTTTATATGCTACTCATGTTTTATTTTATCTTTAAACTAAAAACACCAAAGAAAAGGATTATATAACCTTGGTCAGTACATTAATTTTTAGGTAAATTTTTGGTAAATGGCAATGTAACGCTTTACTTTGTTATCTAGAGTTTCTTTTTATTCTATTTTGCCGTCTTGTACATTTCGAAATTTGCAGATCTCTTGAGAATACCTAAGCTTTAGACCCGGCGTGTATGTGCTGTGTACCATCAAAGCAGTTCCCGTAATAAATAAAATCAAATTTGAATCCTTCGATTTGATTTTTTTAACCAACAGGGCCTGCTTCTCTGCCCACAAACCTTGTCGCAGACTCGCCGAGCTCGCCTGAGACGTGCATTCACTGAAGCAACAGGAGATACAGTTAACTACGTTAGAACGGTTGGATAATATTAATTGCATCCCGCACTTTAAATACCACTATCGACTGTACAATCGAAAATATATACACCTTTATATATACTCGATCAACAAAGCATATAGGTGCTTATTATAAAAAAATCATTAGATACAAAAAAAATTTCAGGTAGCTATTATTCTTGCATGTTTAGCTGTCCGTTATTAAGTTTTTGGAATGTATTAAAACATACATCATTGAGTATTAACAAATAAACTACACAGGTTGTACAGTCGAGTATTTTATGATACCATAGTGGCGAATGTGTCGTCCCTGTAGCTTCGATAAATAATGACGGTTGGCCTTTTCTTCACGCCCTTAAGATTTCCCATGGCACTGATATAGGTAACAAATTCGTTTCTAGACATTGTCACTGTAAAAACATTTTGAAGCATCACTGCGCACTGCCCAATAAGTCAATTTCAAAATTGGCTTTGTATATCTAAATCATCAATCTACTTTTATTTGCATTTATTGAAATATGCGACAAATTAGAAATTTTCTGTTTGCATTATCATAAACAATTGTCTCTCAAATTGAAAGTAATTTCGTCATATATTACCCATTGACTATATCAAAGATACACAGCACTTACACATTTTGACCTTTCAATATTTTTGAAGATATAGCACAAAATCTATTAAGTAGTATGCACTACGTTATTGAATTTTACCATTTAGCTATTTTCTTAGATGTTAGTAGATATTTCTCACTGAAACAGGTAATTATTATGTATAAGTCAAAATATTCAGATATAATGTAACAATAATAATTTTTTGGTATACTGCCAATGAGTAAAGGTAAAGAAAATATTAGAAGTTACAATTATAAAAGGCGGTGAATTTACAGTTTAAAACTGTCAAAATGTCAACATCAGTAACATGATAATCTGTTAAACAAGGATTTAAAAGTTCAATTAAATTATACTTAATTTTAATTGTAGCTAGACATATGTTTTGTATGGATCAGAGTAATGGTGTTATTATTTTTTAAGTACAAATTGTAGTTGTACTATATTTGATTTTTCAAACAATTTTTTATTTAGAAAATAAATAATTTCCCTTTAATTTTTTTTTTGATGGAGTGAATTTATATAACCGATTATATTATCCATTAGGCAACCATTCGTATTGAAAGAATTTATTTTTCAAGAAAAATTGTTATCGGTTGCTCCATGATCTAGTGTAGTAACAATATATCATCCTATGATTGATGACGAGGTTATGATAAACATAAATTATTAAATGAATATGGTCCACAATGAAGTTAACCTTCAAGAAATAAAATTAGGAACACATATTTAATAAAGTGTAAACTCAACTATAGATGAAACGACGACGTATCTCAGTTTGCAGGAAAACGATGGACAGGTGGCCTCCTTTTGGTAGTGGACTAATGACAGGCTGAGATGGTTATAATGACGATAAATATTCCCAAAAGATATTGGGGTTGTTGTTATGTTCATCTGGGGAATAAGAGATCGTTGTTCATGACAATTGTTTGAAACAAGAAATATACGCACTATTTTACTATTTTATATAAAAAATTGGTTACATGTTAAGCGCAACGTTATATAGACTCTAAATTTCACTATTTGTCACATACGAGTATATTCAGATTAGCAAGTAAAGTTAGCTCTGCATCTTTTATGTAAAGAGAATTACTTATTAAGAAACTGCTAGTCTGGTTGATTTCAGTTACTTTCATTGTTGGCATATGGAATATTGTCGATAGGATTTCGAACAATATTTGTTTTAATTTAAAAACTTGGATCTTAGGGGTCATAAAGTAAGAAATATAATAATATAAATATTCTTACTATATATCAGCATCGTATTGTATGTTTGAAAATTTAATAGATGATCGCAAGATTATGAGTCATTCTATGCACGTCGCATGTGACATATGCGCTAGTTCCCATCAACAGCAATTACGTAACTTCTTGTAAATTCTGAATATTTTAAAATAATTTTAAAGCTCAAGAGATTGGATTAACAGTGGTGTACACACTACCTGTATAAGAAACGGTGTATCTAGCTAGTGTATATATCTGATTAAATGTCTATTACTATATTTGAAAAAACAAAAAGATCAATTTGGACGTTTAGATGTAAAAGACCCTGTGTAAAAGATTGCAAAATATATGTATGGGTATAGAGAACATTTGTGCGGTCTTTAATTATTTCTCAAGACGCCGGGAGATTCAAAGATCGTCTTTATTATATTAATGTACCAATTCAGACTAGGCTTCCGCAGTACCGAACTTTTCTAATTTTTTTACTGTATAACTATTTTATTTTCTGTCAGAAAAACAGCTTTAATTGTAAAAATGTTATAAAAGAAGAATCGAACTTTCAACAGCGGGTGCCATTTGAGACTCAGTAAACTTTTCAATCGAATGAATTAAGTATACTTTGTAAACAGATTAATTCCGCTATTTCCTTACATTACAACTTTTTTTAAATAATTTTTATAAAGGTATTTATGAAAATTCTACATAGTATTCCAACTAAATACCAATATGTGATGTTATTTTACGATGCAGTGAAATTTGATCGGCATATCTGCAGCCATTTGTTTGGATTTGGCTGCCATCCAGTTCGGTACAAAAGATACACATACCGCTAGTTGTAACACAATGCTGAGTAACACCAACAAGATAAATTGATGAAATGTGAATGAATTTTGATTTGAGGCTTTTGCATCAACGTTTAGCTGGTCATATTAACAGTAATTATTTTTCTTAGTATCAAATGTTATAACAACGCAAGAGAATACTTTACCCCATTTCATTGTTTTCTGTTAATCTGTCAAAAATTATAAATAACAAAGGCCCAGCAAGGTCCAGTTAAAAATATACTACATTACGATTGCTTATAATTAATTGCTATGATCTTTTGTTTAGTTTCGTTAACACGAAGTGAAATAAAAATGTTTTCAAAAAGTGGAAACACAAATACAATACAAAAAAATAAAAAACCTGAATAATTGTATGAGCCTTTATTTATGAGTAAATTCAACATTTGTCTATACATAGAGTATATCTACAACAAATGATACCATACATGTCATTATGACATGTATGGTATTATTTGTTGCCTGACATTAACTACATGTGTTGGACTCATACTTTTGTCTATAAAACTAAATTATCTATGAATATAATGTCAAATTCTTATCATCAAGGAGGATTCAACGGATCCTAACGTTTATTGCGCAGATGAAAACGAGCGCAAAGCAATAAGTGTTTGTGGCTATTTTTGAATTTATATGTAAATTTGTTGTTCGCTTTTAATATAACGTAACGCAAACGCAATAGAATAATTGCTTTTTATTGTATAAAATTGGCCATTGCAGTGTAGAACGACCCCAACTAGATGGAGTGACATGGAGTAACCTACTCAAGTCTGCGGGAAGTCGATGGATACAAACCGGCTCAGGATACACCGTGGTAGTCTATGGTGGAGGCCTTTGTTCAGCAGTGTACTTGTGATGAGGTGAAATGTTGATGATGATGATTGTATAAATAACTCGAAATTAACACAACACTGACCCGGTAAATGGTAATATTCTGGTCTTCTATATATAATTATATGTAAATATGGATTTGGAAAAATAGAAATACATTTTTACCGTCGGCTCCTTTATGGGCCATAAAGTAAGTTCCTACTTAATAGTTCAACTCTTCACCCTATAAATTATGTCAACAGTGACGTCGAATGAATTTATTAATCCTTGATGTATGAATTTGTTAATTCTTGTTAATACACAGGGGAACTTAAGCGCGAGTATTAAATCATATGAAAAGTTGATAATTTAAAAATAATATAAAATATAGTATACTAAATTTTAAACAAAAATTATTTAGTAACTACATCGTCTAAATAAGAATATATACGTTATTCCTTATAACTTCAGATTTTGCAAATGCAGTTTGGTACTGAATACATCTAGTAGAATAGGGAATAGAATATACAAAGTACTTTGCGTCGTACAATACATTACTTTCTTTCTTTACTTAATATTTAAATATGAGTTCAATGCTGCATTTTATAAAGAATTTACGTTCTTTGTTTATTATACTCTTTTCAATTGCATTATTAATTTGTTTAGATATACATTATTGCATTAATCTTATCAAAATCCGCATCAGGATGCTTATTTTCCATAAAGACTATTTGATTAAAATCTAAATTATGTGGAAGTATAACGGCACAGTTGCGGACTAGCTGAAAGATTAATGAGTCAGCTGGGCCGGAATGTGGTACACTTTCCGTAATACCAATGTGAAATAGTAACTTAATCTGATGAAAGAAAGAAACCGGAAACTTATTATTGCAGGTGGCGAGATATTCCATTTCGCCTTTATAAGTGGCAATGAATCCCTGATATCATGAAAAATATCTGTATGAACTAAAATTCTTTATTTATGGTAACATAGAACTATATATGTTTCTTATTGCTAATTGAATCTCCTTTAGGCATAAGAATATATCTGTAACAGGAAGCTCCGACCTTCCATATCTTGTATTATGTATATAAATTTATTATATGTTTACCAACTACAGTACGGTTAAAAATATGTGTTTTTGGCTACTTTGATTTCTTTTTATTTTATTATATACTATATTATACATATTTGGTGAAAGATTTTTATATAGTATACTCGAACGAAAAACAGTTTTTATTTGAAGAGCTACATTTTTTTATAAAGTAGTAAAGCTTTAGTGTTTTAGTAATCTTTGTAAATATATATAATTTTACAACTGACAGTAAGTGACAGTAAATATGATCTTACGTAATAGTAGCAGACACGTAAGAGTTAGCATCTATAATATTTTGTGCTGTAGTATTTGCACAGTTATCGCTTTTCATATAGCGCAGCTTGAAATTACGCTGAGCGATGCGATTCACTGCAATCTGGTTTGTGTCCAAAATGGAATCTCGCCAATGTGAAGTATGTTTGTAATCTAAAGTGTGCAATTGTTGAAAATTCTTTTTAAAATTTTTACGTAATTTTTTTATTTTATATTTTTTGGTTTATTAGTAATATTGTTTGTATCTGTGTGTTTGTGCACTCTTATCCCTACAGAGGTTGAAACATTGAAAAATTTAAACAATAAAAATTTAATTCTGATTTTAGTGACGCATTGTGAATCTAATAAATGTTCAGTGTCTTATTGGAATCTGTTGAAAAATAAAAAAATATGTCCATTTTAAAGAGCGGCATTTGCGCGCTCTATGTGTTACGAGAAAAAGAAAAAGCTCGGAACAAAAAGCGCCGCTAGGAAGTTGTTATATCCACAACATAGTTTAATTTTTATAAAGTAACGCCATTGCCAATTGGCTTTATAAAAATGAAAATATTTTTTTTCCATAGTTATCTTCTACCTATGTTTTGATTCAGCACTGCCCACATGGTAAATTGGTTATTATTATTGAAATTAGCAATTTTGTACCACCATTTCGAAAATTATGCTTCTTTAGCAAATAAGAATAAGATAGTGGTTGATCCACGTTCTAACTGCGGTAGGATTAGGTCGGTTTAAGGAAGCTGTGAAAGGACCACGCCTTCATCGAATACCCGCATAACGTTGCTGTGTTTTGACTGGTGAGCGAAATCTGGAGGTCCTTATCACTAATATTGAGGCATTCCATCTTTGTCCTTGGAGCGACAACGCATTTATATTATGATTCCACATCAAGGATGAATGTCATGGGCTGCAGGAATCACTTACCATCAGGTGAACTGTGTGCTAATTTTTTAGCTTCAATAGCATAAAAATGTATTACTTGTACTAATTACGCGCGTAAGCTAAGCTTTTTACTTGTGGTTGGAGTACCACTATTAGATATTCTGCAGCATGAATTGATCAGCTCTACTGTGAAAGATACATAGGAGGATATGCGAGAGCATGAAATGGCACAGCATTGTCGTATTTCGTATATTGTGTGTCAGAAACCAAAGTCCCAGTTACTGGTAGTGGAACATTCCACAGTCCTTAGATGTAATAACGCACAAATCTTGAATCTTGTCAATTTCAATCTTTGTTTGGACAAATTTAGGAGTTACTAGGCTACAGTCACCAATCAACCAGAACAGTTATATGTTATCGAAGCTATAATTTCATAAATAAAAATAAAATTGTTGGTGGTGCTATCGAGAATGGGTTCATATTGTTTCCCACCTATCTTGACTATGTCCTTTTTCCCTTCTACTCGTCGATCGAGATTTTCTGTTATATAACGACACAATTCACTTAACCTTATAACATAAGCGATGACTTATTAAGTTAACATTGATATACGTCGGAGTATTTTGAGAAATAAAAAAAAACTGTTTTTATTCATATTATTGTCATTTTCACCATCATTTCGTACTGTGGTAATATCAGCTGACCTGGATATAATATAGTCTCTGCAGTATTTGCGCAATTACGATATTGTCAACAACATCGAGCGAAAGGGGTATCAGAGACAGGACAATCAATATCTACAAATATTTATTGTCTTTATCTTCTCCATCAATTAGTTTTATATCAATTGATAATTTCGTTTTAAAGGTTTCAAGTAGGTACGTTAAAATGGAAGGTCATGGTGGTGGAACTTTATTTTATATTTTATCTTTCTTTACCTACTAAACTGACTTAAAAACGACTTTATTTTATTACAGCTACATGAAATTTAATGAAATGAAATGAAAATTAAGTATAATTTATTGAAAATTATCAACAGTTTCGTCCGTTTTAACTTTGAGTTTTCTTCAATTGTTTCCAATCCAGTATTTAATGCACCATTACAATGAACGAATAAAACAAGCGCTCCTTCATAAGCCAGTTCGCCTTTATTTCATCCAAAATCTCGCACAGACGGTCGTATGACCGACGGTTCAAAGAATTAATACGTATACTTTAGGGAATCGAAGAACTGCGCTTGTTGGTAATATTTCATGTTCCACAATACTTGAGAAAGTAGACTGTTCATCCCTTATAAGAACGCTACATGACGCTAAATTGTTTAGCTTTCCCCAAGTCGTACTAATTTAGGACTGCATTATTCATATATAATATGATTTTCAAAGGCAATAAATCATTTTTGGTCTATTGGGACACCGCATCTAGGCCTTTATATGACATATTTCAAGCAAACTTGACACACTCATAGTAACATACATACATGGGTATGTAAGTTACTGTGAACGGCATCCACAAGCAGACCTTGACACTTAACACGTATTGCAACCTTAAAATGTGTTTTTCTCTTTATCGATGACAGATGCAGGTCTGTTGTTATGCATATAAAGTTAAGATGGTACAAGTTAAACGAATTAATAGTAAAAAAATACTTGACCCTTTTTAATTATATCTGCCTGTCTATCTGTCTACAGTATTCTGGAGATAAGGTCCAAGCGAATCCATTTTTTAAAGACCGATAAAATTCGTATATTTATAATAATAAATATCACTTTTATTTACTTTTAAATACAATTAGAGTATTTAAAAGTAAATAAAAAATGTTTTAAGTACCTACTAATGTCCCGTTAAGAAAGTTTAGAATTATTACTGAATGTGTTTACAATTTAAATTAGCAATTATAATTTTTGTTATACATGTTGGCTTAAATTACAATTTTTTTATTACGTTAAGAGTAATAAATAAGTACACAGTTCGTCTGATGGTAAGTGATTCCTGCGGCCCATGACATCAACATTCATCCTTGACAAGGAAGCATAATGCAGATGCGTTGTCAGCCTTGAGGACGTAGATGGAATGCCTCGTTACCAGTAGTAAAGGTCTCAGGATCTCGGCACTCACCTGACGAAACACAACAGCATTATGCTGCTATTTTACGCTGGTATTCTGTGAGGGCGTGGTCCTACCCCGGTCGAGCTGATCCATGCATTCTGCAGCTAGAAACCAACTGCAGAATAGCTCTACCACTGAACAAGTACTATTTATTTCAATAGTTCATTTCATAATACAAATAATTCCATTTTACATATGAATTGATGTATTGTCCTTTCAGCCCTTTATTAATTGATGGACGTAGGCCTTCTCCGCAGAACGTCTATAGTCACGAATAACAATCGCCTGTGTTCCACTCCTCCCAAAAAGCATAGGTCATTGCTTCATGTAGTGAGAGGACGTCTTTTATTTATTTATTTAAGGTACACTGAATTATATAACATGTATGCTAAAATAGCTACAAGATTTTTTATTTTATATATGCCTATTATCTTATATACAAAATAAAAGAAGCCATCAAGATAAACGAATAAAAAGAAAATTACTCAAAATTAAATTTTAACACTGCTTTTAGCTGCGTTAGCTGTATGCTGTGTTAGCTGTTAAATTAATCATAATAATCAGCACTAATTTTTAAACTTGCAGTAAGATATTTAAAAAAAAACACATGTTAAGGTTGCCATACGTGTAGTTATAGAATTTTTCAAGTTGTTCAATTGTTTCAATTGTTCATGTATTGCCCTGGTAGTTGTCAAGTCACCCATATAGCCCAAATGATTTATTGTCAGTATAAATCTTATTATATGTGTGAAAGAAGTACTTCAGCGAAGATACTGAAGATATAAATACTTATGAATAGATTATTTTTTAGTACAACCATGCTGTAGGTATAGACTATCTGCAGCACTTATAAGTGGGCTCGACCAGGGTAGTATATCTCATGCGCAAAACATTTGCGTTAAATAGTGACTGCGCTGTTATGTTTCCTTTTTTTTCTTTGGGGTCCTGAGACTTTACTGGTTACGAGATATTCTATCTTAGTGCTCAGGCTACATTGAAATTCCTTATAAGGGACTGCAAGACATTTACCACCAGTTTAATGTAGGCTTTTAAGATCGCCTTCTAAAAATTACATAAAAATTTCTCAGAGTTTTAACAGGTTTAATTTAACTTAACTGTGTATTTTAGTTTAACGTTGTTGTCTTTTGAATGGATAGATTATTACTCTAGTTATCACTAGACACACGGTAACTGTTAATATGGCATTGCTTGGAATTCTAAAGAATAACAACGCTTACATGTGTTATTCTTTATACGATCGATATACGAGTGGCAATGGAACGGAGCGTAATGGTCAAATGAGCTTAATGAATGAAGGTGATACCTACCAAGAAATATCATATGTAACAAAAAGTTTTAAAACTCTAGAAATAAAAAAAAATGTGGTCGTATGGCTTATTATTTTACTCGATGACAACTTTACAGAATACCAGGGTGACATAGCATCAGCTATCGTATGGTGAGTCCATATCAGTGTTCTTAAATCTTCGTTGAGGATAAACGCATGCGTCATGGGCGGAAATCGTCACTTATCATTAGATAAACTATGTGTTCGTTTGTAAACCCTAGTATTAGAAAAAGTAATCAATGAATTATTGTACAATACCGGTGCATTAGAAAAATTATCTCGGTGGCTCTAGTTTATTCCAGTTGTAATTAGAACTAACAGAATTTGACATTTAATCAAGTTGAGTGAGAGGCTGGCAGGGTTGCCATATCTAATAAAACTGGTGGACATTTATTAGAAACATTATAAACAGTAATTTAAACGTTCATTTCACGCCCGCATGTTCAGCCCATAAATTAATATTGAATTATATGACGGGATAAAGAGGTCACAGTTGTCTGTAGGGTCCATGATAAATTCACAAGACAGGTTACGTGCGATGGTTCAAAAGCTCTAGCCGCCCCAGCAGAAGTGTCTCTTCTCTCGCCCGGCCGTTAAATCATTGACTCCATCGGACGCTGATAGACGGCGCTGGCGTTCCGTGTTACCCTCGAATATCGCAAATGGCGCTAGTATTGCATTGGTTACGACAAATAATTCACGAAATTATCAGTAGTATATAGAATTTTGATAAGTACCACTTTGATTAATAAGGACTTTACTTTCATTTAACTACGCCCTAGTATCCATACCTGCTTATTTAAGTAAATCGCTTGTCACTGCATAAAAGCGACTTATGCTTAAGCCTATAAATATTTAATGAAAATAAAGCAGTATGTTTTATACCAATGTGAATCAATTGTTATATGAACCGAAGATTGGCATAACAAACAACGTTTGAACTACGAATCTTAATCAAAGGTTCTTTCAATAGTTGCTGTATTGATACAACGAGGGTTTGACAATTAGTCACATTCCACACGCTTGTACCTTAAATTTTGTAATTGACAACCACGAATATTGTCTTGTGCGAGCATAAAATATAGCTCAAATTCTTTTTAGACTTGTTGCGGTAAAAATAGAATGGACATACTGGAAAGGCAGTTACAATATATTTTTGTTTTACTTTGTTAGTAAAAATACAAATATGTTGTTCGTTAGGGGCTGCCATAAGGTAATAATTATAAAGATAAGACTCAGTTATATGTCATTTTTACGTTACGTTAGTTACTTTACTTGTTGTGATGCAAATATTGGAATTTATTGACTTCACGTATTCGTTTTTTTTTCATTTCTTCCTTAGACATGCAAGTTTCCTCACGATATTTTCTTTCAACGCCGAGCTCATGGTAAATCAGTTCTTAAAAATTCATTGATGGCGGCACTCAGTGTCAAACTAAGGTTGCTCGCGTACGATAAAATTAATAACGAACGCCTTACACTGTGCTACGACGGGTCTCAGTTATCAGAACTTTTTGTTAATAATTAAAGAGATAAGGAAACACCAGTTGAAATAATATTATTATTTATTACATTGAGAGTACACGACAAACGAGCACACAGTTCACCTGATGGTGAATGATTCCTGCAGCCCATGATATCTACTTGACATTCATCCTTGACAAGGAATCATAATACAGATGCGTTGTCACCCTTGAGGACTGAGATGGAATGCCTCGTCACCAGAAATATAGATCTCCGGATCCCTCCACTCACTAGACGAAACACAGAAGCATTATGTTGCTATTTTCGCTGGTATTATATGAGGGCGTACTCCTACGCCCGTTAAGCTGACCCATTCTTTCTGCGGCTAGCGATAAACTGCAGTGTTATACGGTATCGCATTATAAAACTGACCACGCCTTGTGGTATAACAACTTAACATAGAGAATGTATTGCGTGTGGTGTGTATAAAGTGTAATTGTTGATTACCCAAGTAAGTAACCAGGAGGAGGTAACGCAATTGTATCATTATCGATATGTTTATAGGCTAAGGAATATACCTACGTTGTTTGTTGGTAAAGCTTTGATATAGTCATATACCGAGTACCACTAGAACCACCATCACGAAGTAGCAACTGAATCCTAATAACTGAGCCTTAATAAAACATTGCAACTCAATAATAGAGCATGACAATGACTGTGAATGATTGTGTATATATGATTGTATAAGTATTTTGATGTACTGTATGTTTCTTTTTTTCTTAATGATTATTCATTTGTCCCTACCTTGATTTCTCTGAACCCTCCCAAGGTGGCTGGTAGATAATGCCATAGGCATGAAGCCCGCCTTTGTGCATAGTTTATATTTAGTTGTAAAAAAAGTTTATAAATAAAAAAAAATGTGCATGTTGAATCTTTGCTGAGGATGGATGTAGCTATATGTTCTATTAGTTGTAATAGTAAAGTCGTTTGGCAATCTGATTTGAAAAATATTATTTAATATTTCAAGACTTAAGACTCTATTTTCCCATTTCTACATCTTATTAGTGAACATACGTCACCTATCAAAGTAAGAGTAGTATCGTTTACTAAACTAAATATTTTAACTGGCATAAAGCCAATTTGTGTGTCCAAGTGACGACTTAATAGGTTTAAGTGTAACTAACTTTAAATGATTGATGTTCAGCTAGAAAATTGTTTGAGTAATAAAATATTAGACCCAGTTTTCCTAAAAGTAGAACAGGCGACTTCGCTGTTCGATTAATTATTCGTTTACCCTCGGGAATCAATGACTTTTATTAGGAATTCATCAAGCCAACATCGATTGTCGATTTACTCTCTTAAGTAACAAACATGATGTAACATTATAAGCTAAACATATTTTTTTCTTGAAATGGGGTTGATAACACCCATACAATTGCCTAATGTTAAGTGATAAATGTGGTCCATAGTTACCCAGATTTATCTTCGACAAAAAGTCAAGCCATAAGTGCATTGTCTCCCATGCATACTAAAATGTAATGCCTTGTTTGAAAGAGTATTCATAAAAAAATTATAAAACATATATTTAATCGTCTTAATTAACGGTGGAGGTTTCAAATTAGAATATTTTAATTGTTATGCATATTACTTTATCTCCCGGCATTTCTGACGTATTCCGAACCTACTGCTCTTTTATTAAGTGTAAAGTATTAATAATAATTATATTAATTTAGTTAACCCATTAGAAGCAGCTGACTGAGCCGTGGATCGGCCCTCACGGGCACCCTCGAGTCGAGTCGATTGCAGAGCAACGGTCACGGGAATCCTTACGCTGGTTACCCATAAATTAAGGTCTCAGTTGAGTGCCCTTAGCGCTCCGCTACCTTTCAACGCAGTGAAGCTGTAAAAGCCCTCGGGCTTCTTAACCATAAATAAAGGTCTCGGCTGAGTGTCCTAAGCGGCGGCTAGCTTTCAAACCGGTGAAGTTGTAACAGCCCTCGGGCTGGTTACCCATAACTAAAGGTCTTGGCTGAGTACCCTAAGCTCTCGGCCTCTCTTTAACCCGCTGAAGCTATAAAAGCTCTCGGGCTAACGGTGGCGAACAGTCATAAAAAAAAGTTCAAATTACATAATTTGCTATATATCTAATGAAGAAGTTCAATTTATACTTAAGGGAGAAAAATACGATTGATAAAATTTAATTAATTGTTAGTTCAAACCGCAGTCTAGTGCGAGGTATTCCGCGCTTGTTACGAATTAAAATTTAAGACACCCTTATTAAATCGCGCCTTCTCTGTCTAATTGAATATGGTGCAGTGCTACCAAACACAAAACTCACACTGATTGTGGTTGACCACTGCGGCCAATGCCGGTCGTCTTTACCTACTCGAATTGATTCAAACTCAAAATTCATGGGCTTGACTTTGTCTTCGCACATGCGATTTAAAACTTATGCAATCACATCGAAAAAAGATTCAGACATAATACCAGTATAAAAAATACAATTCAAGGCTGAATCTCCGTAGGAGGGTACCGTAAGGTGGCCCAGAAACACTGTAGGTGTTCCTCAAAAGGATTCAATATGCGTCATCACCGTACAAAATATAGCTACGTTGTGTAGCTATTTTTGGTATTCCGTGGAGTTATGTCCGTCAATCCATTACTAGCCGCGGTGTAGCTCAGTGGAGCTGACTGATCTGAAAATAATGAGTAATAATCTGAGCACAGTACTTGTGAATCTGTATATATTTATGTACTCCAGCTGTTATGACCAGCCATTGAAGCAGCAGTATAAATATACGAATTATTAGATGGGATAAATTAATTTTTAATTACTTAGGTTATGTGTTGAGGCTTAATCCCTAGTTTAAAACGAACGTGAAATTGCTTCACAACTGAAGTTATCGAAGACTTGTTTGTGTTCATGGCACAATAAGTCAATACAGGAAGACAGGCAGTTTTCAAGATCGTCCACGCTCGGGGAGGCCGAGAGCTACCACGTCTAGTGAAGATAATTTAATTATTGTTACCAGCAAGCGAAATACACGCTTAACAATACCAGAAATCCACGTTGAAGTAAACAAAACCCGGGTTAAACCTTTATCATTGACTACAGTAAAACGGCGACTGAGAGATGCGAAGTTGTATGGTCGCGTTGCCGTTCGAATACCACTGCTAAGGCTGCAAAGCAAGAAAAAACGGATGCAGTGGGCTCTTACCCATCGAGATTGGACTGAAGAAGATAAATTAAAAGAAGTGTTTTGGACCGATGAATCCAAGTTTGAACTATTCAGTTCAAAACGTAGAATTTACGTTCGATGCAGTGCCCAAGAAAAAATGATGTCAGATTGTGTAGTCCCAACAATGAAGCATGGTGGTGGCACAATATAGTCTCTAGTCAAGAAACTGGCGATTTGATTAAAATTGAAGGAATTTTGAAAAAGGAACAGTACATAAACATTTTAGAACAAATTCCGGGTTGCGATTAATTGGAGATGGATTCATTTTCCAACAAGATAATGATCCAAAGCATAGCTCGAAATTATGTAGAGGATATTTAAAAGAGAAAGGGGCACAAGGGTAGTTAAAAACATGGTTTGGCCACCTCAGAGCCCGGATCTTAATGCCATTGAACTTATGTGGGAAGAACTTGATAGGAACGTCCGTAATCGTGGCCAATCCTCGCAAGAAGAAATGTGGAATGCTTTATTCGAAATTTGGAACAATATATCACCAGACACCATTAACAAATTGATTGCTCGTATGCCGAGACTTGTGCCTTTTTTTAGCATGGACTGTTAATATTTCTTTACGCTTTTAAAGTATATTGTTTGTTAATCAATGTTCTGTTAGATGACTAAACAGGTTAATTAAATATTTAATATTTTGTTGGAGTTTTACTTTATTTTCCTACTTTAATTAATGTGGTCTTAAACTTTTGGCCTGTAATCATATCGGCCTTAAATAACTTTTGCATGTATTAATATTTCGTCCTTAAATAAATTGTGAAAAAAAAATTTGTATTTCAACATTTATTTAATGGCATTTATTAGCATTTAGACCAGGCATTCCCAAAGTGAATTTTGGGGGTTGATGAAGTATAAAAATTGACCCCTATAAATTAACAAACTTTCGAGATACAGTATAAGTTGTGTTACATGTTTTGTACTTGTTATAAGAATGACTAATATTTTAGTAGGAAGTATCTTTGTTGAACATATTAATTACACTTGATATTTACTGAATTTTATGTCTAATTATTTTGTTAAATATTGATGAGAAATTGATGTCAAGTTTACTCACTTAACTAACCGCAAAGTTTTTAAATTGCTTAGTATTTTGAATTAATAAGAAAAAACTAGAGATTTGGAAGGAGGATTTTTAAAGTTTGGCTTTGGGGTCTGAGATAGTCATTTTGGAAAAAGGGTCTCTTGCCGAAAATAGTGTGGGAATCCTGAATTACCTGGCTCTGTTATCTGTACAAGACGTGGGGTCTTATACAGATAGTGGAAATTTTCGACCATTTCTGGTTGTTGACTGACACAAGTAACGTTAAAATCCTTTATATTTAAAATGGTTCCGCGATAGATCTAGGTAAGATTTTGTTTGTAATATTAAGAATTTTTAAAACAACGTTGTAAAAACTTAGTGGACAAACTGGGCGATATGTAAAGACTGAGTCAAGCTTTATTTTATAAGCAAGCCAATCTATATTATGTGCATATGGGACCAAATTCTCATTTTAAAAAATGTCAGATGTAAGAATAGTATAATGATTCTTAACTATCCCACTACGATACATTTAAACAGAGTAAAAGAACCTCGTATCTTTACGATCTTTCATTGAGGCTTATAGGTTGTCGTTAATGCCTTATTGATGCCTGATTAAACTTGTGATTGAATATTGAACGCAGATACATTGTCACTTAGTGATATTAAAAATTGTCGTGGTTTAGTTAAATTGTAGGGGAAATTTTATTTATTAAATTTTTATTATTTTATTTTAATTTTTATTTTAAATACGAAGCCGTCTCAAATAAAGTACAACACTTGTAACAGCTGATTAATAGGTCAACTTAGTAATTACCTATTTCTTACTACCGATTACTCATATCAAAGTACTCAAGAGAACCTATGATTTACCGAGCAAGTAGTCAAGTATTTATTATTGTTAGCAAGTTATTATATTTAGCAAAATGATATTTACATAGATTTTAAATAGGAATTTTAAGGTTATAAAAGACGAAGCTATGTATATTTCTTGTCCTGTTCCTTTCTAAATCACTAACAATTCATCAAGATTTTGACATGAAAATAAGAAACAGCGATTATAGAAAGAAAAGAGGATGTTCTAACTCCTTAAGAGTCTTTATTCTCAATACAAACTTGGGCAATTAAGTTTTTCTTCGAAAATTAGATAACATAAATTTAAACTAATTTTCTGTTTTTAATTATTTTTTATGCCTCCATATAATTTAGGCTATATGGATGGTCTAAATTGCTTCTAAACTTGTGTTTCGTAGGAAATTACTTACCTCTGAAAAACAAAAGAATGTGGCATAATGCGTGCGCTATCTCACAATCACGGGCTGAGTAATGAGTCGACTTCAATACAGTACATCAGATAACATGTCCGCAGAAATGTGGCGAATAGCTACGGAACGACAAAAGGTTTATAATTGAAGTCGTCAGTCTGTGTAATAAGCTGGAACTGAGCTATATCCTGTTTCTCGCAAATCGCAAACATTCTGGCCCTTACACAGAATACCAGTGTTTAATAGAAGCATAATGCAGGTAGCATTTATTTCATTTGGCGGGTGTAGGGAGCGGATAACGACGTTGCTGGTAGTGAGGCATTCTTGCACCCTTGTTAAGGAATGATATTTAAAGTGCAAGTTCGGCCTCACATGGAATACTGTTCTCATCTCTAGGCCAGGGCATCTCAGTACCAGTTCCTTTCATTTGACTGCATGCAACGAAGAGCGACTCGAATAGATGATGATCACATTCCGATCGGCTTGATTCATTGGCATTGCGAAGAGATTTTGCATCTCTATGTATTTTTTACCAAATTTACCATGTGGATTGTTTTGAGACTTTGCTCGGATTCATTCCAACTTAAACATCGTACATCACAACAGAATTCAAAATTTCAAACTCATCATCTCGATGGTTGGCAATCCACCAATAAGCGGTTTACGATAAATTTGTGTCAATTCCACGCACTCTGTAGAATCAGCTATCACCAGGAGTAATTTCAAAACAATATGAATTAAGCACCGTCAAGAAAAAAGCCTACACCCGTCTTAAAAGCCGAAAGCATGTCTGCGACTCCTATGGTGTTGCGAATTTTCGTGAGCAGATGTAATCAACTGTATACTTGTTTGTACATCCTATAAAAAAAGACATAAGCTAGATAAGAGCTGCAGTATCATCACTTTTGTAAATGATGACCTGATAATTCGGGTAAGCTGCATGCTCGCCTTCTATTATAAAATGTCTCGGAAATATATTCCTAGATTCTGTTGATGTTGATGCTGTTAGCCTACGCGGCTCTTACAGCTTCATCGGACACAAGGCTCACGGAACTGAGGGGTCCGTGAGCTAGTTATAGGGTTTGGTTCTCTTACTTACGCAAAGCGCTCATACACTGAGCAGACCACGTTCCTATCGCTTTCGCGAAGAAGCGCTGCGAGATTGACTGAATTTTTTTCGAGAAAGAAATATATTATTTTACTTAATTCTTGTACGTGCAGGTTTCCTCATGGTGTTTTCCTTCACCGCCTATCGAATACTTTAAAGTTAATAATAAAATAACGCAGATTATTCTTTGACTTTTGAATTGACTTAACGTAAAATAATTTTACATAAAGATTGTTAAAACATCTAAAGATCCCAGCCAGGAGATAGCAGCTTTTTTATGGTCTATTCCCTCACTACCAGTATTCGTTTTTGGATTTATTTTGCACGTGTAAAATAAAAATTAACTGAAAATTGCATTGATTCAAATGCATTAGAACTACGATATCAACCCTTAAAACAAGGTCGTCTCGGTTTCGCAATTCAGTTAGTAATTAATATAAGCCAATTAAAGTCATTTGTTTTTGGCTAATATTTGTAACTCTTATTGTAAATGTTTATTTATCCTTTATTACCTTTAAACTACTCAGTAAAAAATCGTACAAATCGCGAAATGATCTTGTCAGTTTGTTATTTTGTAATTTATTTACAAAATTAAGAATCAACTTTAATTCCATATTTTTATAATTGTTCTGTGTATTTTGAAATGCGAAGATTAACACCTCAACTGTATTATTCTCCCTAATTCAAAACTAAAATAGACATCACGAAGTCCTTGAACTCTGAAAAAATCCTAATACACAAGGAAACTCTCCTCTATACGAATTTATATGTTACACAATGTCATGGACATGCGTATTGGTCGCTTATCCAGCCCGAAGCTTGAATTTTCTTTACCACGAGAAAAATTGCAAACAAATCTAAACTCTGTTTCTTTAACGATATGTTATAAAGTATTTTAGCGAGAGAATAGAGCAGGCGCTTTATGTTGGGCGGAGGCATCGAATTGAGGGTGATTCAGTTGAAACTCGTCGCGTAAGGGGTAGTGTCGCATTCAAGCCCCACTTTTTATAAATCATTGAAAATACCATCGGTGACCACGTTTAAATCCATCCAAGGAAACTTATATATTTACTTCTAATGATAATTTTTTATTAATGACACCTAGACTCAACGTAACCATTATGTGCAACGGAACACTGTTTTTCACTAAGTACAAATGTTGACATAAATAGAAATGTGTCTAATTCTTACTAAATTATTGTAACTTAAGTTATAGGAGAAAGATTTTAAAACACTGTGCGCTTAGTAACATTCATTTAAATACGTTGTGTGTGAATAGAATTTGTAGGTTATTATACAAAATATAAAATTATAAGACACTAAAGCATAATTAAATTTACATAAGCCCTAAGTGCTATGTAATATTTTAAAGTTATATACGTAAAATAATGTACGTCAATATTCTGGTGATATTATAACGGTATATTTATGATAAACAAAACCATTTTGTCATGAAAATAATAAAAGAAAAAGTGAAATACACATGACATTCCAATTAGATAAGATTATACCTATCCTTAAATTGAGTTTGTCCTTTGAATGACATATATTTTTATTTACGCCACTCCTAAACTGACCGTCAAAAATATTTTTGTAACACAAAAACGGTTAAGTATTAAAATGGAGACTAGATTGATCATTTTGTGAGTACATTTAAAACAATATTTTACATCTGACCTTGACTACAAATATATTGCAACCACTAATGCGAGTAAATTATATTAATGATTATAAAGATTATATTAATGGTATAGGTCTCTTTTATATATAATACGAAACTTAAGTTACTTTTAAATAAATAAAAACAAATAACAGCTACATGTAGTTCTCTTCAGTAGTTTGCAGGCGATATATTTATATATTTATAATATAGTTATATATATATATATATATATATATATAAATATATATATATATATATATATAGAAATATATATATATATATATATATATATATATTTATATATATTATTTCGAGATATTCCCATTAGGAGGTGAT
The DNA here is from genome assembly GCA_029286865.1 of Teinopalpus imperialis. Lineage (NCBI taxonomy): Eukaryota > Metazoa > Arthropoda > Insecta > Lepidoptera > Papilionidae > Teinopalpus > Teinopalpus imperialis. The sequence continues at coordinate 6,431,285 of JAGSMU010000021.1, forward strand.
AGGGGTAACTATTTGTGATAATTTTAACCCACATATGCATTATGCAAAAGTGAACCATTTTTGAGTTATCATGGTTTTAAGCTTTTTTCAAAATAAGTCAAAAATTCAACTATAATTTTTTTTTTTAAAAAATATCAATTTAAATCTTTGTGATCATTTTTTTTCAGTTTTTTTGAAATTAGTTCCTAGGTTTTATGCGTTGTTGGAGAGCTAAGCAAACGGTTATATTTTAAAAATAATCTGCAAGCCCAGTTTCATAACGTTTTTTTGTTATTAAGGCATTTTAGTAGAAAAACGTTTTTCGTCTCGCATTTTTAAATTGAGACCGAGAGTCGTTGTTTTAATTTATTTATTTGCTTTATATAATGCTACAATAAAAACTAGGAACTTATTTAAAAAAAAATTATCACAAAGATTTAAATTGATACTTTTTTTAAGAAATCTTTAATGTTGCATTTTTGACTTATTTTTAATTATATATATATATATAAATAAATAATTAATTACCAATTTAAAACCGGATACAGACTAAATATTGCATTTAAAAAATGATGTAGTATTAATATTAAGTGGGATACTTCACGTAGGATTCTTTGATTACATACAATAGAATTGTTCTATTGTATGTAATTGTATAAATTGTTCTTCTGTTAATATTATTATAATTTTTTAATTTTAGAATCTTAGGGTTTATACATAAAACAAAGTTGAAATTAACGAAAGACTAACTAAATTTAATTGATAACGTTGCATAAATTATACTAAAAGCACAGTATACTAAAATTAAATACGACTGCATATTGGTAAAGTTTTATGAGAATAAGTACGTCGACCCAGGGAATTCGACGCCGGCTAGTCTACGGTAATCTTAGATTGCTATAAAAACGATATGAAACTGTAACCAACAAAAATTTAACTAAAATTACAAAGCATATAAGATCTATCTCAGTTTCTATGTAGAAATTATAGCATAAGGGATATTTGTAAACAAATTTTTGGAATGTCATAAAATAATTTAACAATAGAAATAATAACAAAGAAATCATTGATAATAAAATTAATGTATCCCGTAGTGACTTTTTAATAGTAATTGTGTTGTGTGTAAACTTTTACTAACCTAACCATGGTAAAGTGGTCATCAACAGGGAGACAGGAGAGGCCCTACATACTTCAACACCTAAAATCGAGAATGGTCTGCGAACAGTATCGCTGATGTTATTTTTACATACTGCGGTAAAGACAAGAAGCTGTCGATGATAGTCTGCTTTATAGCTGAACTCACGTCATTTCAGGTATGTCACACAAATTTACATAAAATGTATTCACATAAAATGAAAGAGTTGACGAGCGCGTTTACGTGAGTCAGCGGTGAACGTACTTAACTACCCAGTCCGTCGTGCTAATGTTTACGTGACACACAAATAATTGCTTTTGAAAATGGGACGTATTGTTTTGTACGTAGGTCTGATAATTACTTTTACTATTACCATATCGTTGGAATGAATAAGTTTTTATTCGTTTTCCACGGCCATTTTTTTTTCTTCTGGTGCTTCCCGAGTCTTAGGCTTAATACCCAAACGTCAAATTTCAATGGTATTACTTTGATTATCTATATCTTGTTTACTCACCGATTTGAAGGACAAAGAAAATGCTAAATGAATCGACATATAAACCTTTAAAAAAAGTTAATTTTACTATGCAATTATTATCGAATATATTAACTCCCACAATTTTCATTCTATAGCGACGTAAGAACAACAAAATATATAAAACACTTAAATTAAATGATACTTGGCTCTCACTGTGGTGCAGTTTCCGGTGCTGCGTAATATAGAACTGGGCAATTTAATCGTCCCAGTCTTTTCGAAGTTCATACATCTTAGGTCTTTGCTCCAATACGATGTTGAAATTTATTATACGATGAAATAAGGATCAATCTGGGCTGGCTGAAGTGGTATCCTTGTATGATTTCTTTGTTGGAAAAATCAAGGGCTACACTGAAAAGTCCCCCACTCGTCTGAAATGAGAATGTTAAGATGGATATGTGGTAATACTAGAATGAGCAGAATGATAAGAGGAAATTTGAAATTTGTACCTGTAAAAGATAAGTTAAAAAGTTGTTTGAACATTTAATAAGGAGGAATAAAAGTTATATTATTGGGTGGATTGAACTCCGTTAAATGCGAGTGGAAAATCAAATAATAGATGGATTGTGTGAAAAATTATATGAAAATGAAAGTGGAAGTTCAATTAACGTAATAAAGAGACTAATGGAAAGACAAGACGTACTGCTTCAAGCTCAGTTCAAAGTGGGACATGGTATAGCTTATATACCCATAACTCACTCGGTTCATACCATACCACCACTATTTTATACTAATATAAATATTTTTGGAATCAATACGCAAAGTTATAGCTAGTTTAGCATAGTATATAAAATGAGTAAGGTAAATATCCACACTAAATAAATAAAATATTAGATCACTGTCATCAATCACCACTCACAACATTAGTGGACGTCAAAGTAATTTATTAATTATAAGGTAAAATCTTACTTTTTCAACGTCAATACTCTATCACCAGTTTGAGAGGAGGAAAATGGTTAAAACCAAATCCCTTGTTGCTTTCGTAAGTCTTGAAGGGGTCGGTATGACCAGCGAAGGATTATGCTTTCACAGAATGCCAGCTTCAGCCAGATGATATGTTACTACTTTAAGACTTGCAGACTGGTAGCGAGTCCCCCTCTCTCCTCAGAGGTGACTACGTATCTGTATTCTAAATTATTGTTGAGAAAAGAGCGATATTTGGGTTTATAGGGGCTACCCATTCATTTCATAAAAAAGATTCATTTTAAAGAAAAGTGTGTGATTTATATTTGTGATAGATTTATGTTTTGGAATATTTTAATAGAGTTTCTTAATACATCATGTTAACATTATGTCCGTCGGCCACTTGGGGGTAGAGAACAAAGGAAATAATTATACCGATTTACATTAAAAACGATATAAAGTGCAAACAGACTTTGAAAGCCAGGTTGAGCTGGTAGTACTTTATAAATCTAATATTACACTATAATAGCTAGACAGGTCTTATGCATTTAAAATTAAATAAATTTTCTTTCTAGAGCAGTTCGCAAAGTACGACAACTGCTTCAAGTAGCTATTCTACATAAATAAAACATTTATGAGACGGAAAATGGACAGATGCAAGCTTTTTGCCAGTTCTAGAGCGATCGTTTAAAACTTATAATTAGAAATATTTATTTTCATCTTTTTTTTTTGTATTTTGAGTTGTTATAGTTTAAAGTTACATGTTGAGTTTACCTTTAAGTAATGTGTAATTTTATATGTACGACATCAGTGTAAGCAAATGTTGGTAAACGTAATAAATAAGTAAACCTTTGTTTTTTTTTTATAGTACAGGCGGCAAACTAGCATGCATCCCACCTGATGGTTAGTGATCACCGACGCCCATGAACATCCGCAACACCAGAGGAGTCGCAAATGCGTTACCGGCGTTTAAGGAAGGTGTAGGCTCTTTTCTTGACGGTCCCTACGTCGTATCGGTTCGGAAACATCGCTGGCGACAGCTGATTCCACAGAGGTTTGAAATCAGGAAATTTCACATGAAGTGCACAGTGGTGGATTACTAACCATCAAGATGATGAGGATAAAATTTTGAATTCTGTCGTGATGTACGATGTTTAAACTCAGCGGCTGGAATTGATCCGAATCACCCCTTAGAACACTCCCCATGGTAAATTCGGTGAAAAATGCAAAGAGATGCAACATCTCTTCGCAACGCCAGTGAATCAAGCCGATCGGAAAGTATCTGGTCAACAACGATACGAGCTGCTCTCCGTTGAATGCGGTCAAACGGAAGAAGCTGGTACTGGGGTGCCCGGCCCAGAGATAAGAACAGTATGCCGTGTGAGGACGAACTTGCGCTTAGTAAAGTTGAAAACAGTGGGCCGACATGCCTCGCTCTATTAGCTTTACTTTGTTAAATTTATTTTTTTACAATGAATGTTCTTTTAATTATAATTTTTGTTTTACAGTTCTATTTTAAGTTACATACAATGTATATAAAATCTACCCTAGTTATTTAATAATAATATAAAAGCCGAAGCTTGGTAGTTCTACACGCTTTTAAGCTTAGTTGGACGTGTTAAAGTAATTGCTGGAAATGTTAATATCATTGTTAATACTATTTTATTTAATAAAAAAGCAATAGCACAACTTTTATTAAAAGTAATAAGTTTCAAAATAAAAGGCAATGCCGTTTTTAGTGCCTCTTTCTTAGTATCTTTAAAAAATCTAACAAAACACATTCAAGTGGAATTCCATGAAATAACATAACGTCATATAATATGCGGAAAGTTCTAAAAGATTGACCTACTTCCTATTTCATTAGCCGGCTTATTAGCATACGAAGTGATATATCTATTGCATGTTTAAATACATTTAAATTTAAAAAAGGTCTAATGGTGAAGGGTACGGTCTGCGAAAGTCTACGTCATAGGTTCGAATCTACTATTTGACTATTGTCAACGCTTCAGCATACTTACAGGGGTTAACAAAAACATAGGTAATTTTCCAAGAGGAAGACTAAACAATTCATGGTGGAGATAAATCTATTTCCCAACCTGTGCGTCAAGAATCATAATTTTTATCGTAAATTATAATCCTATAATATTATGGAGATATCCTCTAAGGAAGGCATGAACTCGTATAACGTTTTTTTTACACATTCAAAAAGAAAAATAAATGTAGAATAATAACAAAACAAATTTAAGGAAACACTGGTAGAGTCATGCTGAAACTAATTTCTATCTGCAACATGCATAGGTCTGTTCGACCTCAGAAGTATCACATCCTGAAAGCGTACCAGCGTAAAATACATAAAGGACTTCTGCGATTAGTATGGCAAGAGAAAGGTAATTCGGGGACTCAATTACCAGGTTACAACGAATTCCCTAACGGTTCTATGACTACACATCTACAACGACTACGACGGTACAACGACTGTACATCTAGAATCATCATTGAGATTTTCATAATCTCCAGCCATCACTTCTCATCTGATAAAATGCAGCGTGCTCATGTGTCTAACAATGACATATTTACTTCGTATTTTAGTAATTTATATAAATAAAATAACTATTTTGACATTCTTTTAAAATAAAACAAAATAATAAAAATACAAACATAGTACGTAAAAACGTTTAAACGTATACTGTTAATTATATTTTTTATCCACTATAGTTCGGTTGTAAATGGTGCTAATTCCTTTAAAACGGTTCTAATACCGATAGAATTCTTGTAAACTGTGCATTAACATTTGTGCTTATATCTTCTTCTACCTAGCGATTTCCCGGCCTACTACCAGGGTCCGCTTTCCGACTGAGTCTTCTCCACTTTGCTCGGTTTTCAGCATCTTCTTTCGTGAGATTGTTCTCCACCATGTCCGCTTTCACGACGTCAAGCCAGCGTTTCTTGGGCCTTGTCCAACGAGGTCTAGATCTATCTATTTTCAACGTAGTTTGAAGGCCTGCGGCTTATGTGGCCATATCATCGGAGACGACTTTCCTGCAGCTTGTCTGCTATATCACGGGCTCCAAGGCTGCCGCGAATGTATTCGTTTCTTATACGATCTAATTGCGTAACGCCACACATCCAATGCAGCATCTTCATTTCCGCAACGTGTAACTGTCTTCCTAGGACTGACCACGCTTCGCTGCCATACAATAAGACTGGTCGGATGATGCATTTGTAAACGTGGTCTTTTAGCTTCACCGGTATCACCGATCACAGTGGACACCGGTTACTTCTCGCCATTTTGTCCATGCCGCGCTTATCCGGGCATGGATCTCGTGATCTTTTGACCCGGACTCATATAGCACAGCCCCTAGGTATTTAAAATTGTTGGTCTTTCCGACGCGTTTGTTGCCTACTTTTATGGGTTAGGAGTCTGTGCTACTACACGTCATGTAGTTATTATTCGCAATGTTTAGTTTCAAACCACCATTCTCTAGCACACCATTCCATTGGTTCACTTTTTGCCCCAGTTTCTTCTTGTCCTCGTCTGTCAGCGTAATTTTATCGGCATACATCATCAGCCACGGAGATGGTTGGTGGATATTCGCCGAAACTACATCTAGTACTACGCAAGGGGCTGGCAAGAAGGGACTCAGAGCCGAGCCCTGGTGAACACCAACCGTGATCGGGAATGGACAAGTATCGCCAACGGCAGTCCTCACCACAGACACCGAATTGTGGTACATGTCTCAAATAGAGTCAATATAGGCATATGGCATGTTTTTCGCCTTAAAGGCCCATCAGATCACCTGGCACTGTACGCAATCAAAGGCATTTTACAGGTCAAGAAAAGCGATATATAAAGTCCTTTTCTTGTTCCTGTAAGCTTCCACTAGCATTTTTAGGCCAAAGATAGGGTCTATGGTACCACAACCAGGATGAAAACCATACTGACACTCCCAGAAATTGCACTCGAATCGATCCTTTAAATTCGAAACCTTGAATCGATCACGCGCTCGAAGAGTTTAATAGTGTGACACATGACCTTAATACTACGGTAGCTTTCGCTGTCCTGTAACCTTTTCCTTTGTAAATTGGAGTGATGTTTCTCGATCCCCAAGAGTCGGGTATGTTACGGCTGGTGAGTATATGGTTAAAAAGTTCAGTAAGTATAGTCACACCATGAGTACTCATCGATTTCCACGCTTCAATCCCAAAGATTTTCGATTTTGCATGTTCTGAAGAAATTTTTGTACCACGTCAGGTGTTATGGGGGCAACAAGTCCTAGATTAGCGGGCAGTTCCAGGGGCGAGACATTCATGTGTTGCGTGTTGAGCAACTCGTTGAAGTAGGTACGCCACCTCTCCTTCACTTTGGCTGCATCGCAGACAAGAGTACCATTTTTCATTTTTTATTCGTTAGATTTTTAAACAATGAAGTGTCCATAATTTTTTTCATATACCTGTTTTTATATTCAGGAGAATTTATTTTAAGTGCGATGCAAACTATTTTAATATGGGATTAAGATGAGAGATAAATTAAAATAAAGTAAAATGCAAAAACGCTAAAATAAAATAACGTTCTGTTTCGCATTTTATTTTACCATATCGGGAGCCAGTAAAATTCTCCAAAAATGCTAAAATAAAATAACGTTCTGTTTCGCATCTTATTTTACCATATCGGGAGCCAGTAAAATTCTCCAAAAATGCTAAAATAAAATAACGTTCTGTTTCGCATCTTATTTTACCATATCGGGAGCCAGTAAAATTCTCCAAAAATGCTGAAATAAAATAACGTTCTGTTTCGCATCTTATTTTACCACATCGGGAGCCAATAAAATTCTCCAAAAAAGCTAAAATAAAATAACGTTCTGTTTCGCATCTTATTTTACCACATCGGGAGCCAGTAAAATTCTCCAAAATGCTAAAATAAAATAACGTTCTGTTTCGCATCTTATTTTACCATATCGGGAGTCAGTAAAATTCTCCAAAAATGCTGAAATAAAATAACGTTCTGTTTCGCATCTTATTTTACCACATCGGGAGCCAGTAAAATTCTCCAAAAAAGCTAAAATAAAATAACGTTCTGTTTCGCATCTTATTTTACCACATCGGGAGCCAGTAAAATTCTCCAAAATGCTAAAATAAAATAACGTTCTGTTTCGCATCTTATTTTACCACATCGGGAGCCAGTAAAATTCTCAAAAATGCTGAAATAAAATAACGTTCTGTTTTGCATCTTATTTTACCACATCGGGAGCCAGTAAAATTCTCCAAAAAAGCTAAAATAAAATAACGTTCTGTTTCGCATCTTATTTTACCACATCGGGAGCCAGTAAAATTCTCCATAAATGCGGATATTATAAGTTATTCAAATGATCAATCAATCAAAGTTTTGTTTTTTCCGAATGGGTGTTTTATATTGCTTACATAATGTGTCCAGAGTAATAGAAACAACAAAGGCATGAAAATATCATTAAATAAACAAAAGTACTCACTTTGTGTCATGTCAAGAGGTCGTGTCTGATCTATTTATAGACGTCTAATTTATAAAGTACCGAGTTACAAAATGTGTCACGTGAGGATGAGTTTTGATTTACAGCCTAAAAGTTGACTTGAAATATTATACCGTTTGATGAAAGTGACGGGGTATCTATGTTTTAAATGTTTAAAGAATAACATTAGAACAATAAATTGTAACGTAATGTGATTGACACAGCAAGATTTGTGTTAAATAATAGTAATATACTTTAATTAATACATTTAATAGAGAGAGTAGCAGACGCAACAAAGTATAATTAAAAAATAAATAAATGCAGGCGGGAACACAATAATCAGAAGAAATTTTCACATAAGGACCACCAACAAACATACTTCGGTTGTTTCTTTGTCACCTGCAATACTTTATAACATTCAAGTTACTCGTATATTTATATCTCTCATATAATATAACTCGCATATTTTATTATTTGCTAAAGTAGGTATCGTACAAGAAAACATTACACGGTGTATTCTACATGGTTGAAATTAAATTTAATAGTTTAGAGGACTTGTTCTTTTTTTTTCATTTCAGTATTTTTGCATTTGGGTATTTCGGTATTTTTATAAATAATTTAGTTTATTTAAAACACTAAATCAAATGTAATATACAGATATTTATAGTTTTAAAGCAACGGACATGAAATTTGGTACAATTGTTTCTGTGCATACACTGATTAACATTTATGAATATAAATAAAATGAGTAATCGTTATCACATGACATACATACTGGTCAACTTTAGAAACTCTTTGTTGAAGTTGGTTCTAATAGTCAGTAATATTTCCTTTCGTCAATTTTAAAAGAGTGTCCGAACAATATACAAACATAAGGACAAGAATTATTTGCCTAAATATAAATTTATTTACTGCCAAAATTTTAATCTTCATTAAGAACATCTTTGTCACAATTGCGTGTTACCTACAATAATTTTTATGGGCGTGCGTGTACGGGTCATACCAACCCTAAATATTTAAAGAGAAGTTCTATGTTGGTACTATGAAAAGTTTCAAGTAAATGTTAGTAGTACACTTTATTCTGTTTTCCTTTGGGATTAATTACTTATTGTTCTGTAACTGTAGACGTAGAATTTGCTAGATAAAACTTTTTCGTGAAAACTTATAAGCTCTTGATTTTAACAAGAAAAAGTTCAAACATTTAGTACCTTGTATCTTTTGCCTCTTGCGTACAAACATCGCTCTCTTTCACTCTTACCCACGGCATGTTGATTGCGGGTACAATTGAAAACGACATGAAGAACTATCAGCAATCACTTAAGCCTGTATAAACAGTTCACTATTTAGTCATACTAATCCTGATACTCGAAATGTTATTTTGCTATCTGTCGCAAGCTAATTCTCATAATCGCATTTTACGACATATACTCGTCTATGGAACTTTACCTCCAAATTAATGAAAGATATATTGACAATGTCATTTATTTTGATTATTGTATATCCATAATTAATTATTTTTTATATAGTTGATATTTATTTTAAACTCGCTTAAAATTTTCGTGGGATTTATTATTTAGTTTTCTCCATTGATAAAATATTTTTGATAAAAGTCGATACTATCGGAAACTTCCACTTAGCCTTTAGGTTTTATCTAAGAAGTTCAGAAATAACATTAATGTGTTTATTTGAAAAGTTGCTATCACAATCTTCTCAAGATTAGTTGGCCAATGACAGAAACTTTAATTGTGGTAAAAGAACTTGCGTAAGAGCGAAGCTAGCAAATGATGCAGACACTTTGTACTACTTTACGTTATATCGTACAAAATGGATTCCCATAACTGAAGTTTACACTTAAAGCCAACCGTGTTCCTTCAATTCGTGTTCTGTTATTATCTAAAATAAAAAAAATTAATAAAAGAAAATTAGCTTATGTATTATTACACTTATTATCGTATGATGAACGGCCAGGACAAAGATTTGAGGCATTCTATATTAGTCTTCACGGCTGACAATTTCCTTACATTCCGACATGATTAATTGAAGACATTTTTAGAAAACTAAAACATATAGACTGAAAGTTGTCGCCAGTAACCTTAATTACAAGCACATTGTTATAATGTCTGCCTGTTTTTCAGTGTTACCTAAACACAAAATGTAACATTGTATGTTAGTGTAGATCCAAAAGTTTTAGTGATGGTAAAAATTCATTTAATTAAATAGGAAGCAAGGACACTCGTTACCCTAGTTTGTTTTGGCGACAAATCCCTTGTGTATTTCCTGTAAAGGCTTAAAAATACTCTAATGTTAGTTTAACGGATATAAGAAAACTTGGCTTGCTACTTTATTTTATGGGTTTGCATTCTAAAATAACTTTTCATAAAAACGATAATCTATTACATACTTTTTTATATATTATATGATGATGGTTGGGACTTCCGACGGAGTGGTGATGAAGTCGAATCTACTAATATGCATGTGCTAATTATATTTCGTTTATTGGATAATTAGGCACCAATAATGCCTCCCTAACATTCATTGCATAACTATTTAATTTTTTTATATATCCATAAGTTATCCTAAAACTAAATCAATCGGGACAATTGGGTTATACGACGCGAGAGTTTGTGTTTATTATTTTGTCATAATCATTACGTTTTTTTTTATCTAAAAAGGAACTCTTGCTTTCCCAAGATACTATTATGTGTTAATTGGCCTTATATTGATTTAAATATAATATTAAGACCTTGGACAATAATTCTGTTCTTTATATTTTACTTTCAATTTATTGAGAATAACTAGAAAACAATTTTGGATCAGAGTTAATGCGGCTATAATACAAGATTGTTTTTTTTTTAATGATTTAAGTAATCGGACGTTCGTTTTTAATTTCAGAAGTAAGTCAGGAGCTAAGGATAACATCGTTCCGGTTAAAATCAAGTCAGATAGGTTTCACGGGTTACTCGCTGAAAACTAATGTAAATTTGTAAAATAACTCTTATAAGTAACTAAAATATTTTGGCATGAGATTTTATTGATTCAAATATTTTATTATTTGGCACTTTAAAATGGGCCAGTACTTTCAAATTACCAAATGAACTGTCGTTCAATAGTCACTCTGTTGAAATATTTTTAACCACCAATAATGCTGATTAAATCAAAGCAAGTGTACTCTTAGGCACTTGCGGCCTTTTAACACGAGTGCAGTTAACAAGTGGTGGTTTATACTAAAATAAAAATTCCGGTTTAAAGGTAAAGTGTTAATTATAGGCTGTTCTTTTTTTACAATCGCAGTGTGAATAAATTTTGCGTTTTGTTTTTCAAACTAGTATATAAAAGAAATTCAAGTTGATTTAATAATAAAATCATTTCATAACATTGATGAATGCATTACACACATAGTATGTACCGTACCTTTATATGAAATTTTATTTCCTCATCGTATTTAATTTGGCATCGAAACGTTTCATATAAACGATTATAAAGAGTTTAGAAAAATATAATGATTCGCCATCGACACGAAGGCAGAAAATAGATTATGTAATCAGAAAGCCATTTAGTACTATACATATAATGAAAAGTTCTTGCACGGTTTGATTTCAATCATTATTTTTCAATTACTAATTGAATTTTATGCCATGAACCTACCGCGAATTACTGCTAAATATAAACTTTTCCAACCCCTGTGTAGTACCCTTCTGTCTTACACAGTTACTTTCTTTTTTTTGGCCTGGACTGTGAGATTATAGTGCTTTTTTGTATTGACGGTAAAACATCGTTAATTCGGTGCGTCTGAAATAGCCTGCTCTAGCCCCCGCTAGAGATGGTATGTATAAGGCATTCGCCCAGACAATCAGAGCTTGATTGTCATGTTCTAATCCCAGCAACCTTGTGGCATCAATGAGTTTCCGTTATTGGGATTCTTGACAACACTTTCACTATTTGTTAACTTATAGTGTATGATACGTGATTAGAGTATCTGGCTAAAGTTAAGAGTCTCGGGTTTGATTATCCACCATGAAAATATATTTTAGTATCACAAAAACTAGTTTTCGGATCTGGATGTATAGAATATGTCCTGCGTCCATGGCACTGCGTCAGAAACTTCCTCCGGACTTATAACATATGCTTTACAGTGAAATAAAGAAGAGGAAAACGAGTAAGTCCCTATATGTTTGGGCGAATGCTCACAATACTAAAATATATATAATATATATCCTGCTCAGTTGATATCGGCTGGTAATCTACAGCCATCGTAGTGGAAATTAACCAGGAGAACATCCTGTTCCTTATAGAATAATCATTGCAACCTAATAAGTTTATAGTGAAATATAGATAGCAAATTCAATTCAATTTCACCTTGAGATAGCCCAATTCGGATAAAAGTCGAGGAAGCTTTTTTATTATTTTGTCACTACTTCTACTGCAATCCTAGTCGTATTTTTTCTTTTATTCTGTTTTTATGACGCCTACGGTGCGAGAAAGGTTTTCTACAATATCAGAACTAAACGGTAAAGTATATATTTATTGTATATGTTTTGCCTATTACTTTATTTAATTAAATTATTGAGGTACATCGAATTTATTTTATTTATCCGTATACCAACGTTTGGCAAATAGTCTATGGTCTTTATAGTTTAAGAAATTTTTAATAGACCATGTTGCGGAATGTGGGAATTAGTGATAGAAGTGATTATTCTAGATATTACAGTAAGAATCTGTTCCAAAATGTAGCATGTGATTCTAGTTATATTATGATAATATCACGCAATGTGATGCCATATTTAAACGATGATATGTATAGGGTTTTTAATATACGGAATATGACATATTATAAAATTATGGTGATATGAAAAGTGTGTGAATACATTGATCTTATGCTTGCTTTCTTATGATTTCTCTAGAGCGTGGTTAATATACACTCGCATGGTGCAGCTTAACATTACTCGCGATCCATGGTTCTTGATAGGAAAATGAAGAAATTGATCTTGACTGAGTTTCGCTTTTTAGATGTTGATAGCGTTTACCTGATACAGTTTTATACTGTAATAACTAAATGTCAACTCCATTTCATAGTCATAGTTGTAAGCACGTAAACGGATTATTAGTCGAATCCAATTCGAGACTTTGTTTAACAAAATCTGGATTTGAGACACTAATTTGTATTCCCGAGAACTGACTTATTTGCAAAATGTCATTATATGCCTAAGAAACAGGGTAGGAGTTAGCACACAGCCTTAGGGATAGCCAGCACTCACAGGTTTGCAGTTAGAGCACGCAACGTCGACTACGACTTTCGTGCTACCGAAGACTGCCAATCGCGCTCGTAGGTTTTTTGACTCTTCAATCATAATTTGACTTATATCACCAAATGGGAGATCAATGGGATGATGGACAGTATCATAATTTGTGGCACCATTTTCTGCTCTGAAATTACTCATGCCGAAGCTTATTTCACGACACGATTCGGCTAATAGCTGGCTGTATTTCACTTTATACTTGCATCAAACCCATTAATTACAAAAATATTAATAACACTTAATGCTATAAACTTAATTCGTTTACATATTCGTTCTTCGTTTACTATTTTACCAATTTCAATTAGTAAGTTAATTCTTACAATGTCCCATAGGAACAATTTTGAATGTTTCGATAAATGTTGCGCCAATTATGCTCGAACACCACACAAAGAACGAGACCTTTATTTGTAATAATCGTTGCATATATTTCCCTGGTTAAACGAACACAAGAATACTGCAGCTGTTTTCAACCAGCTCATGGACAACCAGCTCACGGACCCCTCAGTTCCGTGAGCCCTGTGTCCGATGAAGCTGTAAGAGCCGCATAGGCTAACAGCATCAACATCAATAGAATCTAGACAGCTGTTTTAAACTTCCTTTTATAAATAAAATAAAAAAGACATTATCAGCATGTGTTCCACGGCTTGAAATTGTCACGTCATAGGTACATTTAGTCGAAAATATATTTTCACACTTAATTCACGTATATTAAATATAATTTGCTAAAAGTTCATTGTTACACTATTATGTATGTTGAGTATTCCATATTATTATCTTTCTTGGCCTACATTTGAAAATTATTGCGTTGTTTTCGTCTGTTTTGCTCATCTAGCTCATTGTCACGGTTGATTACCCTAGTTACTTTCCAAGTTACTTACTAAAACAATCTCATAGGACTTGTGGTTTAAATGTTTTTCGTTGTTATTTTTGTACAAAGAAGTTGTCATATTATTTTAAAAGGACTACAATATTTTTTTATGCAGTTACGATATAATTGTCTTTAATATTAAAGTAAAAAAGTGCTTTATAAATTATATAATACATAATATATTTAAAACCGTTATATAATAACCTCCGTTTAAGAATAAAGCATTACTACTCGTATATAGGTATATATATAATATTATTATTTTATTTTATTCTAATTCTAATAAATTAACCAACGTTTTCTGATTTAATGCATGTGTCGTATATAGTATGCTGATTAATAATATTTTAAATTGCGTTTTAAAATGCAGTGGCAAATATAAGACTGACCTTGGAATCTTACTATAGTTGCTATCCATACAAAGAATTAACTAACTTTGTAAAGACGAAAATTTGGCACCATAAGTTTATCCTCAATTATAATATTTGACGTACATGCTATAAAAATATGTGCTTATAAATACTTCGAATACTTTAACCAATATACAAAATATTGCTAATTCGATACTATCCATGTATTCTTCTCCTTTTAGAGATATTCTCTACGCGTACAATTCCTTTCAGTTATTGTGACAACTTTTACAATTTTTTGTACACGACGTACAAGAACAATATTTAATATATTTTAAATACACATAATGCCACACCTTATTATCTGCAAGTAGTGTGCAGCCAAGTTAACAGCAATATAAAGATCACGCGAGGCTTCGAATTATTATAATTGTATGAGACATACTTCTACTATTTTACAATTCTCTAGGACCAATTGAAAAAAAAGGGCGTCCTCGCATTCGATAATGTAGCTACAAGATTTTCTATAAATTAAGATATTATATTAAATAATCGTCATAGAAATCAAAATTTATCTGTTTCGAGTCCATTTTATTTCATATATACTGCTCCCGAGCAACTAAATCGGCTCAACTTGATGACCCTTGATGTACTCCAACTATAATCCACTGTTGTTGTCCAAGGATATGTCTTGTGTTCGTGTCATCGGACATTCTTATCCCACAAATACGTATTGATATATTATCACGGCTTTAAATCGGACTGTTAATGTCTTGTTGAAACTTCTAAGTAGTGTAATAAAGATAATTACGGCATCAACATTAACAAGATGAACATTATTTCTAAGCCATTAATTTATCGCATTCGTCATTTCTGTGAAGTATTTTATTACGTTTCATGTACAATTTTATCAAAAACCATTTTATAGATATACCATTTTTGGTCCCATTTACGCCGAAAGAGCTAAGAGCGTGATGATGTCTCACCGTGGCATGTTTGGTTTGGGATTTAGTTTTATTCATTACAAGATTCCGAGCCGGTGGCAGCACCCAGACATCTTTTCTTTAGAATTCAGAATGTTTTTAGTTGCACTCACGAATCATCCTTGAATTAATCGATCTCGTTTAGCCGGGCTTTATAGTTTATAATTCTGGTGTAAAAAGACCGACTTTGCAACGATTAAGGATTCCAGGCTTACTGTTCAAGCTAGCTATATGTTACTTTTACAAATCTTTTTATTTTTGCTTATGTCACAGAAACCACAGTTGCAATCAAGCTTGAACACACAGTAGCCTGTAGAAGGATATTGCACGAGGCAGATAGAAATAACTGACTATCGGAGAATACGTTCAAGTTTATATAATGTATGTTACATAACCTCTTAAGTTGTAGCCAACCTTATTTGTGACTGCTCTGAGTAAATACATCAGGCACTCGCTCGACTGCAGCAGGCTTCACTCGATTGCTGTACTTACTACAGTGCGGGAATCTACCCCTGTTTTCGTACAAAACTTGATTGACATGCCGCAGCTTGACGGAGATGCTTCTCACAAAATTCTTCTACAAAATTTTCGTACGTGCAGCTAACTATGATGAATGGTAATGAGAATCATCGCTGCAATATCTATAAATAAGAGTCTTTACCAGTACACAGTATGACTCAAGGCGTTATTAACATTACAAATTAAATTATTAATTCTAATTAATGATCTAGTAAGATTTTACTCAAATTATTATAATAAAATGAGTTTGTCAACATGTGGCGTAAGCTCCTCGATTAGTTCCGTAGTAGTGTGTTATTTATGGAAGCAATCACAAAGATATACATAACAAAACACCTTTGTGATGATCTAAAATTAGAAATTTCAATTGGAATTGAAATATCTATTTAAACCATATCTTCTCGATACTCTCGTTAGATGATAAAAAGAAATAATTTGTTCTATCTTCACCTCAATGGAATAAAAAATTATTTATTCTTATTTGATTTATGCACGAATATTTAGAAATATTTATTACCACCATCTATTTAGGCGCTATGGTGAGCAAATGGTCTTGAGCATTCAGTTTCTCTTTGCTCCAATACCCCATTACAATATTTGAACTATAATAGAAATAGGAGTAATATCAATGAAAATAAATAAAAATTTCATGGATAATACGTACAGCATTTAGTAGTAAATAAGACTTTTAGTAGTAGGTAGTGCATTATTTGCATTTTGAACCGTAATTTAGATTCACCCTGCTGGCAAAGCGTGCTTGTGCTTAGAGATGGTTCACGAAATTATTCAAATGGTGAGTTGGAACCTTTCTACCTAAGTTTCGTAGATCGTATCCTTAACTATTGGGACACATAATTTACGATAATAACGTACAGTGGATACATCACGACGTTCTATTAGAGGGAAAATATATACGAATGATTAATTATATGGAGTATCGCAGTATGTAGTATCAACGAGTATCAACCACATTACTAAATAAAAAGGCAAGAGTCATAAGAGGACTGTTATTATGCCAGGAAATTTCCTCCAAATGTGTTTTTAAGTGGTGATATTTTCATTCATTATTCAGATAGAAATATTTGGATATTTTTATTATTATTGATTATTTATTACTACTTACTTTGAACAGCGCTATTACATAACTTACGAAATATTATATAGTCTTTGCTCTCAGGTTAAGTTAAGAAGTTTAAGGTGTGATGAGTTAAAAGAGACACTCAAAGTATCAGAATATGTTAGAAAATATGAGGAAGTATGAGGTGTACCGAGTAATTTTTTGTTCACTGTGTGTTGCCGTGTGAAATTTTTATGTAGCGTAAAGTTTCCACGGTAAAAAAAACGCGTGTTAAATTTACGCAATGAGGTTTTGCCTTTATTTATTTATATTAAGATTGACATTTAGGATAATTTTTATTTTCTGTTGGAGGTTAGAGGCTAAAATGACAAGAGGTTCATGTTTAAGAGTCAGCGGCGTACCACCGCCCGCTTGCTATGAAATTTACACTTTTATGTATTGAATTTATTTAGAAATAATTATGGTGCTTACGGCTAACATAAATATTTATAATTGTAATACATATTGTACATGTTGTCAGACCTAGTTGTACATGTTGTGAGACCTAGTTAATTAATTAAGAAACACATTTTTTTTAAAAATTAGGTACTATTAAATCGTCGCAACCGTAATAATCTTAACTTTTTAGCCAATTACATTTTACTTTAAATAATACATATTTATTTATGAATGACAACACAGTAATTTTTATAATTCAGAGTGATCAAAAAACACTTTTCTTACGCAAGCATAAAGCCATTAGTGCGAATAAAACTGAGTACGCGCGCGAGTATACGAGCTCTTAAGAACACTTCATACCTCTGCTACTTTTAATTGAACTTAAAATAACAGTTTGCCCTCCGTTATTCACATTTAATCCTCACTTCATATATACATATTAAGGGTTTTAATGTTAAATGCTTGAATTGTCTTTGATAAATACAAGCGGCATTCACTGATAAAATGTGATCAAAGATCGACCGTTTTCCCTTACATAGTTTTGTTTACTCAATCACCTTTAAAACGATTCCTTAGTTGGTAGGAACCTTTAGACTTGCTGGTGGTTTAGATAGATGATGCTATTTTATCTTTTCAGTTCGTTCGGTCATTAATTTTAAAACGTAGTCAAAGTCACAAATATCACGCGAGAAGTTTTGATTCTAGAGACTACTAAGAGCCATGATGCACTTAAAAAATAACTCCGATACGAATGGCTTAAGTATACCACGAAATGTTTTCCTTTCCTTAAGTATCATTGACGGCAATGTAACCCCAAAATCGATGATGGTGTCCTCTGACTCTAGGTATCACTAATGTGTTTTTAAAAATAAAAAAGGGCTGGTATTTATCATCATCCATGGGGTACATAGATTGGCAATTAGTGTACAATTCTGGCAAACAGAAATTCGCTCATACAACTGTAACGCGAACCCACGGCCGATATGCCGCGATTTGATACTCCAGCATTAATTAGCCTAAAGTCATAACAGGTTTCTTTTTGTATAAATGATATTTTGGTGTCAGATAAAAAATCTTTTTCATCATTATTTTGATTTATCAATATTTTAAAAGGATTTTCTGTTTTCTAACTACGACTGCACCTAAAAATAGTAAAGGTTCCTTATGAATGATTAAATCTAAAGAAGAGCATATAAAATTGGAAACATATAGATACAGGATGATCGGAAAATTCTTAGCTAACGGCTTATTAATGCTATACGACGGTGGCTTATTGCTCATAGTTTTCTATTATCATCACTTGAAGGCAAATTTTATTACGAACTCCTTGGCTAACAATCACTACCTGGTGACTTATACTTATTTTATTATTAATTTTAAAAAACTTGTTGTCATGTTTCAATGGCTACATTGGAGGTAAGACAGGAAATATTTCTTACTATAATCTATTCAAATTTTAAACAAGGGTTGCCATAAAGGAATCGGATAATTGTGTTTTTAGGGAATTGCCTTCATCACTAGCAATCATCGCCTATTTTGTGAGTTTAAAGATAGTCGGATCGATTTAAAAGAATCCAGAACGAATGCCAACAACACTCACTTAAGAAAACGTCATCAGGCTGAAATGGCTAATAAAGGAATGTGTAAAATGTTGCAAAAACGTGAGATTTAGGATTAACTGAAGAATGGATCGCTGGCAGTTTCCACAACTTTAAAATACCATTTTATAGTAAGGAAAGTTGTATTAAGTTGGATACCTCACTCTGCCACAAAAGCGTAGATAGTTCGACACTTAGATTGGCTCCAGTTTATATTATATAAATTCGACTGAAGTAGTTTACATCTTGACTTCCGGTGAATCTTTTATATACAGTTAAGTCCCACTTATAAGACAGCAATCGTTAGAATGGGTATTTTAAGAGATTTTCCCACTAAAGTAGGTCGCCGTCGACTACATTCTCTACATTCATCCCTCAAGGAATCATAATGCAGATGCGTTGCCACCCTTGAGGATTGGGATGGAATGCATCGTCCCCAGTAATGAAGGTCTCCGGATCCCTACACTCACCCGACGAAACACAGCAGCATTGCAGCATGCTGCTATTTTATGCTGGTATTCTGTGAGGGCGTGGTCCTAACCCGGTCGAGCTAACCCATTCATTCTACAGCTAGAAACAAACTGCAGTGTAGCTCTACCACTGTTTTGTTTCGACATTGTGGACTAGAAGCCGTATTTTCACTAAAAGATCAAAAATCGGGTACTAGCTAATGGTATAGCGAGGTAATGATCTCTTGCCGTACGGAATTTACGATGGTGGACAAAGCCGTTTGCGACTTTCCTGTTTTGAAAGCTCCAGAAAAGTCCAGCGATTTACGTAAGTGGAATTTGTGTAAAATATTTGTAATACCTACATACATACCGCTATTTTCCGTTTGACTAATTTATGGATCGCCCCACGTATATGCAACTACGCTCTTCGATTTTAATTGCTCGAATCAAAGAGCGGAATCATTGATTAACTTCCGACGCGTGTCATTTCTTTCAGTTGATTTCCTTTTTGCGTTCGGAAATAGAATCAAACGAACATAAGTTAAATACACAAGCAAAGATGAATGCATGCATATTTCACTGTTGTTAAAAATTGTAAGTTAAAGTTGTATATACTCAAAATGTTATTGATTCAAGCATTCTTAGAAAGTACATAACATAATATATTGCTATATTAATCGTCCTGGCGAGTTTGTCGATTATGGCGATTGCGGCAATTTTTTAAAAAAGTACATTCTTAATTAGTATAAAGTAATTAAGAACAAAAATTCAGTTTTATGCCTTACTAGGAAATATAGAATGAACAAGAAGCAGACAGTTCGTCATACGAATACACAATTGCTAATCTCATCTGCAAAAGCGTGGTCCTTCCGTAGTCCAGCTTAACCATTCTTTTAAATAATGTATACAATATATAAACCCGATCGGAAGGAACTTGGCCTTTAACGATTTGGGTCGCTCTTCGTTGGATGCCGGCAAGTGGATGAAGCTAGTACTAAAATGCCTCTGCCCAAAGACGAGAACAGTATTTTATGTGCGAACTTGTAGAGTTGCAAACGGTGAGCTGGCATGAAATACTGTCTCGCTCTACTGAGCATTCCAATCTTTTTGTAGTCAATTTTGGTTTCTCTATCAGGTGACCACGGAACTTAACGATATGACCAAGTATTTCGATACTATTTGAGGAACAAGGAAATTGTTCTTTAAGTGAGGAGATAAATAATAGATAAAAAAAAAGATAAAGGGTGTCATTTTAGCGGTGTAAGACCTAAAATTTGTCTTTTTAGGTTTAATTTTGACTAGATTTAGTCGACTTCAACACAAGACTTGTTTCAATAAGATCAAAAATTTGAATAAAAAAGAAAACATGCCTTGTTGATCTCAATTTACAAGTATAGGTTAGGAAAATAAATACGATAAAGCAATTATTGTTGTATTTATGTATCATTTAAATTGTTACTAGTACCACAGTATTTATGTTGTCGTACTCGAATATCCCGAATTCGATCCCCAATGAATGTAGGCGCTGTTTTGTAGAAGTATAAGGCTCGAATTTAAACTAGCACTGCGGCTGCAATTGCCAGGATACCTAAGCACTAGTCCACTAACCTACACAACCTTGAAATTAGAAAGCTAAATTATTCTGAGAACAAATTTTTTTTTGTGTTTAGTTGGAATAATAAACATTTCAGCCATTCTTTTTACTTTTTCTGTTACTGTTATAATTTTGGCAAATAAATAAATCTATACAATTTTTAGGTTTATTTGTGCAGTAACTTAGGTCAGTTCTATATTGGATTGGCCAACTAATTTCTTTTATGTTCAAAAAGGTTTTTATTATATTTCACAAATATAATAAAAATGAATATCCACATCATACACTTAAATTTATTCCCTACGAATAATTGAGTTGCAAAGTTTATTTAAAATAATGAATAGGTGTGTAATAATTTTAAAAAATATTTCAAAAAAGAAAAGACCAAGATTAGGCAATTAAATTTGTGCTCGGATTAGATTCACGTGAATAGGTGAATAGCGGCTGAAAACCTCGACTTACGGTTGTAAACTATTAGCTTTCAGCACCGGAAGTTGGTCAGGGAAAATAAAAATATGCAAGATGGATTAATTGAATATATTTTTTAACTATGATGAATATCAAATTAAGTTTTCGTACTTAAATGTACGCTAATAACAAAATGTATAGCTACTAAAATGACTTCATTTTATATCTAAGGTAACATCTTTATTTGAAGTGGTGTTGCCAATAATAAATGGCCTGCAGCTATCTTATTGATCTCAAAGTAGCAAGCCTGTTCTTGACTCTTTAGTCTTTATTTGTGTCAAGGTTTAGTTCGTACTTAAATTCAAATTGAATTGTTTCGCATTATATTTCTTAATAAAATATCAAAGAAATAGTACTCAATAAGTTTTAACACTAAACAACAAAAAAAAATGTATGTTAATACAAATTATTAAATTAAAATATGTCTAATATGTACTACTTCGGTCATAATAACACAATTATGTAAGAACATTAATAAAACTTTTTAAAAAGTCTGATTATAGAAATAATATCAGGCTTAGCTCGACTGTATTTAATAACTGCAGCACTCAGAAAAATATTGTAAAATCTAAATGAACTTCACGAACATTATCAAGATTAGAGACCCATGAGGATTACAAAGAACTAAAGTTACAATTAAGAATTACAGTCAAGCGAAGCAAAGTCTGTTGTTTCTTATTTCCTGCCTGGAATTAATATTTATTACATAATATGCAATAGTTATGGTAGTTTTTTTATACGTAACAACAACGGTATGCCTGTTATTTGTATATTACTATTTTGTTCTGCTATTAAATTTTCTTAGCCATGATAATGAAGGTGAAAAGGCTCGAAGCAATTTTAAGCATGTCGGTGTCAAAAACCTTGACGCTATCGAAATGAGAATGTAAAGGCTAATTTTGGAACGGATTAGGGCTAGTTACGTACAAAACTGTGGAGTATAAGTACCCTTACTATATATTCGTTATGTAGTATAGAGACCCTGAAAACAAACCCTAGAGTCAGCTATCTAGTATGGGCTTGTGTATATTATTTTCCCTACGGTATACCTCTAGGTTACGATTCCTCACGGGGGACGGGGTACATTCTGTCATCTACATCGTAAATTACGTACGATAATAAATATAATATTAAGTTATACGTTGTGTGCTGTATCTGTAAATGCAACCATGGCGTGGCAACGTCTTCAAAGAATCGTAGACCAGTGTAAAATAGCGGCTTAGAATCACTATGTGCCGTAGAAGAAATAAAACCGATGAACCTATTACAAGTAAAAGGGCTTCCTATTTCGTGCTCAGGGGTGACAATGTGACCTACACCTAGATTTCTTTCTGCGGATGATGACAGTTTACTATCGTGTGTCCTCACGTGTGAGTTTATCTGCAGTTACAAATTACCGATATTAATTTCTATTAGATTTGTCTTTTCCATTATTTTTTATTCCAATACAATGGAGGTCAACGGCATATTAGTTATTTTTCCACTTGTGTAATAAGAGTACTAAGGCAGCACACATTCACAACACTTTGATATAAAAAACACAATTATTTTATTTTTTTTACAAATTTAAGACTTACACCTAAAATTTGAACATACCAATAACATAATTAATACAGAAGGCCAATTACAAGTCTACACAAATAGTAAAAAGAAAAAGGGAGTAAAAAGATAAAGAAGTAAGAAAATACTAAAAAGTGAAAACACTAGACTGTTAACAATAGACAGATGATTTCAGCATTTTATTAAATTTATTAGCAAATTTATTATATTTAATTAGCAAAGTTATTATTAAAAAAAACATTAAATTCTTTTAATTTGATTTCCAGCTGTGTTAAATAAATCAATGCCAATTGTTGACGCAATTGAATTAAAATAGTTGCTAGTCCTGTAAAGTAACTATTTTGTCTGTAGTTCGTTTTAGCTAAAGGAATATTCAACACGTATCCATGTCTAAGGGTATATGGAAGATGTGCGCAGTCCTATGTACCCTAGTAGCTCCAAACAGGGAACAATATTATTCGGTATTCCATGAAGGCATGCCAGGTCAGCAATACGTCTACGCTTATAAAGCGGAAGTATATGGAATCTTTTACAACAATTTATAAAAAATTTACGTAGGAATTGCAAAAAGGTAAGAAAGCGTTTCTGGATTGATTCTATGTGTTTGATGTTAACTTTATACAACGGATTCCAGACCTGGAAACAGTACTCTAAATGACTCCGTACAAATGCTCAAGTATTTTAAATGTTTTTATATTATTAAATTCTGAGGACATTCAAAGGACAAATCCTAATGCCTTTGAGGCTTTGTTACAAATACTGTTAATATGCTCTGAGAAAAGTAGCTTAGCATCGAATACGACTCCCAGATCTCGAATATTATCTACTTTGGGAATATTAATATTTCACATTTGATACGCCACAAACTATAGATACAACATAGGTCTAATAATGAAAAATAAACATTTACTATGAAGGACTAACTGTGCTCCAGTTATGCAATAAGTTGTCAGAATCTATAACTAACATCACAAATTTATATATTTTTAAAATAAAATAGAACATGTGCAAAATAATCTCAACTGTTACTGTCTGTTATCTGTATCAAGTTTGTTAGCAAATTCACATGAATACACGAAAGAATAATTTTTGTAATGTAAGAGAACTTTAAACTGTAGATTTTTGAGATATAAATATTAAACGGAATTAGTTTAGTAACAAATGAAAGAACCTACACACAGAGACGCATCCAATGTTTATACATATTTTTTCTTTATGTTATCTTTTTAATTTTCGTTCATTTATATTTCTGTTTCTTTGATAATTTTTAATTTATGTTCGCTTGCCCAGCAAAATAGTTTGCGAATCATAAATGTACTATTATGTGGAACCCGCAACACAAGCTTCATCTAGTGAGGGAGCTTATATTATGTGATTTCCTTTTGTTCTGGTTTTCTTTTGTTGTATAAAATGGGAAAGTCAACTTAAAAAATATATTAGTGGGTTATTTGACATACAAAACAGAACAATTTTAGGTTTGGTAAATGAATCTACTTTTATTACATCTCTGCATCTAGCTTTAAAGACATTTAAAATTTTAAGTAATGCCCTAAACGGCTACGAGTGACCAATATCAACACTATTCTATTCTTCTATCTTTTTTAAATAGAACTTCAAACCTTATCGATATAGGTAGGTCTAATAATCCCTAACATAAGGAGAAAGTAAAGAATCACTCTTTGTCTAGTTACTGAGCAGATGTTGAATGAATAGCTGCTCTTAAACCGGATAAAATCTGCTCTTACACTGAACCTACGAGTATTGTTACGAAAATGTAAAGCTGCTCTAATACGATGATATTGTATACACAGGAGAATTGTTTATTATTTGAATATGTTTCAGCTTAATCGGTACATTCAAATTAAATTTCTGTAACATGGTTTGACTGTTACACATCTTTGAAATTGATATTAAAGTCAGTCAGGAAGAAAGTATAACCTTTTGTTTTATGGCAAAATAGCTAATTAATATGCTAATATATGAAGCTTATTGAAATTATTTTTTTATTAAAGTTATTAATATACAAAGCTTTTATTATATATATAGTATCTAGGCCATTTACTTTATATAAACAAAACTGGAATTTATTTCAATATTGTTTATATAATTCGTTTTTTGAGAACCTTTTTCCCTCCAATTAGTACGAGATATAAATCAATAAACTGTATTTAACTGCTTAAAGCTATTAACGTCTTCAGACGATACATTTTATCTCTAATAGTTTACATGAACGATGCTAAGATGTGACAGTAGTGTTTTATTTTGTTTAAAAACTTTTTTGGATTGTTCGTGTAGAGTCTATGGTATTTTTATAGTTAACCATACATATTATATATTAACATAGATAATAACATAGATTGATACAGTACAATCTATAAATATCTAGATTTTTAATCTAGATATTTATAGATTGTACTGTATCAACGATAAGTAAAAAAATCTATATCTATATATCCAAACGAATAGGTTAGGTATGATTTTAAGACTTATTAATTAGCAATAAATAGTTATTAGGATTATGTTACTTAACATATGCGATGTAAGGTGATTTTTTTAAAATTTATTGAGAGTACCAAACTAGCACGCAGTTCATCTATGATGTGAAGTGATTCCTGCGGCCTATGACATCTACATTCATCTTTAACAAGGAATCATAATGCATATGACGCAGAATGACGTTACCAATGGAGTAATAAGAAAGGTCTAACCCTATTTGCTACAATCCTAATAAAAATATAATAATAGGTTTATAACTGTTAATATAAACAGCAAGATATACTACTATGTATTTAGTGAAAACAATGTCATTTTACTGTTCAGAATGAATTCCGTAAAGAAACACGCGAACACCAATACAGCTATATACTGCTTGATCTACCGTAACCGTAAATTATCTAAATATTTAGTAATACTTACCATTTGTGAAATTAACTGAAAACTTTATCTCTGACTTACAATTTAAGACTTAATGTTAAATTATTTGAACTAATATAAAAATATCGAAAATCTTGCCCAAATGTTTATGAGATTAGGTTTTACCCGTCCGACAGTGGTCAAACAGAGGCACGCTGTATTCTAAGAGGGTTCTGGTATTTTTGTTATTAACAATGTATATGTAATGAGTATTTTTTTGATTCAAGACATATTTTTAGTATACATATTATTTATTAAAGGTGAAATACACTGAAGGCAAACAAATATAACCTCACATTCATCAAACACTTTATAAACGTGTACAAAGAGAAATAACTAGGTATTTTTCATTGTTAAGTAATTCTTAATAGGTTTGACCAAATGCCTATTACATATATACTCACGTATTTTAGAACGCATAAGAAAACAAGGAAAGCGAGTTAAAATATAATTGTTATTCATATCAAATCTGTAATTGCCACATTGCTAGAGCCACGTTGTAGATTTTGTCTATCAGTATTTTGAATAAGCTGACACAATCGGGGAAGTACCACACATTCACGGAATACTAATGTGAAATGGAAGTTATACACTGATGTGTAGGGATTCGGAGACTTTGTTACTATAAGCGAATGGAAAGACAACGCTTGGGCATCGTGAATGTTTCGTGGGTTGGTTGTTGTTTATGGGCTGCATCACTTACCTTCACGTGAATTGTATTAGTTTCATAGATACACAAGTAATATAATCTACGCGTGGACTTATAGTGCAAAAAACAAAGAAATGTGCCGATTCCTTTAGGAACTATAGTTTGCCATCACCGCCACTAGTGATGATTCCGGCACTGTCAATCTAAGCAACCAGTCAGCACAGTGTAACCAAAATATGAACGAATCTCCCAAAAAGCGTCAGTTTTACGGATGAACATTTTTATTTTCTTATATATTTCATTTGCTAAAGTCCTATTTCCTGCAGAGTGTAATTTTTGTACTCGGAATAAAAAAAAAAGTATTTTATAATATATATATGGACTAAACATAAAAGTATTTTTATTATTGTCGTTTCGACCTTTACTCAATGCTAAAAGCATTGCAATATACCAATGAAAATACCAATCTAAGGACTCGCGTAGAACTAAGTAAAATCGAGATACATTTTATGAATATGAAAGATATATTTGCCTTCCGATGTCTTCAATAAAACATGCCTTATCGTACATGATACGTACACAACTACAGTAGATAAATCGCATTATCTACTGTAGTTCCTAAGTTATGGGGTAACAATAGGAAGAAATAAAAAAAACCTTTCTAGCACTATTTGTTTCGTTGCTTTTGTTAAAATAAAAAAATCATCAATCTTCATATTTGCCATATATTACATTATACAGTTTTTTTTAATTTACAGAAATGCAACAGTACGCTTATCATGTTGAAACTACATATTTGTAATATAACTGTTTCGTTTTTTAACGCGGATGGACTTAAATCACAAAAGTACGTAATCGCGACACATTTACACGAATGGCGATATTAGTCATCACGAAAAAGAACAACACGACCATGCCTCGATAGATCACACAACAAGCGAAAATCGTATTCGATTGCACCACCGTTACAGGAAGGTCGATGAACTCATTCAATAGTTGGCGAATAGCGACTTGAGTAGCACAGAATAATTTAGAAATATTAGCTTTCGAATTCCGGATCCCTGTTACAGATGTAGCCATAAAAGCTAAAAAGACTAACAGCATCAACACCATTCGAATTTATAATGTAATACCCGACATTTTGTCAAGGCAGACGTGCGTTAACCGCTGGTATGTTGAGTGTAAATTTGCCTAAAAGAATGGAAAAGTAAACTACAGTTAAAGGATAACTAGCTCAGAATCCGATGAAGCTATAAGAGCTGCATGGGCTAACGGTACAGTATCTTGAATACAGCCAAAATATTATCACTTACCACTGGTTAGTACATAAGCACATAGTACTAATAGTAGTAATCAATAATATTTAAAATTTTCAATTGTAAGCCTATTAAATCACCATAAAATGCTTCCATTAACTGTTACTTAAACTTATGTATAAAGTTAAGTTTTGCTAGTTATGATAAAAGTATTGTAATTATGATCATTCATATACATGATAGTTGACATTTTTAAAATGTTTTAGTATTCCATTTACAGCAACCGTTAACGAAAATATATTAACGCAACTGCAAAAACTGATAATTTGTTTCCTACTTATAATTCCTTATGTCTAATTATTAAATATTCGTATATCAGCAATTGGCTTCAAGTATAATCTATTAAATATATTTAATTAACTTTGATGTTATATACTAGTGTTTCAAATCGATACCATCCCTTTTGAACAACATGAAGTACTTTTGAAGTTTAAGTTTTGATATACCCGACTTTAAGTTCACTGCCACTCATACTCGTACAATGCATTAGGTACATATAACTCGTTAAAAATATACTCCAAGTTGGCTTAGAGAGTGGAAGATCAGTGTGAAGTTCAAAAAATATAAGTTGTTTATGTTGCAGAATCGTCGTATGATTCTGGGAACAATGTTCTTATACGGATTGTGATTGCGATAAATATAATAATTCTGCAAACAAAACAACATGGCGTGCATTGCACTTGTTCGCTACTAGTCTTTGCCAAACCAACGCTGGTTTAAATCCAAAAGTTGATAGCAATTAAAATTTCTCACTTTTGCATATAGCATACGATGTCAAGTGTATAACATAGCGGCATAGGATGTCCATTGTGACCAGACTCTGACATGTGTCTTAGTTTTAGAATATTTATTTACGTTTCCATTTTAGGTTCTGAAGTTTAGCGCTTTGTTTCGGCGCGTTTCTCTCTTATCTTTCATAAAATATGTGTATAATTTCGTGGATAACGTTATGGGTCATGCATAAATTTATATATATACTAAAAATTTTTTATAAATTGTATTTTTAATTACTGTTTTTTTGTCTCAAATAAAAATAAATGAAGGCATATAAATGAAGTGCGTTTGAATAAGTCCAGATAGTTTTTACTCTTGACATGATAACTTCCTAACCAGAACAGTAAAAACCAACTTCCGTACTATAACTCATTTGGGTATGCATGACATACATGGAAAAAACTTCTTTAAACAAAGAGAGGTGAACATAAAATACAACGCTTAGTCATAATTCCGAGCCGTCAATCTGTATTAATAATGTATGGAAATATGTGGGACTGTCCAAAAATATCCTTCTAATTTGCTGTACTGATCGTAACCAATAAATAAGTTGCCTGGAGGTTGGTTAGAGGACCCTGAATTAGCCGAAGCATTTCTAGGTAATGAAAAGTAAGCAATATTTACAAGACCAATTTAGACGTTTGGGCTTCAGTTACGGGCTGAAGCTTGAGACTCTATTCTCTCTATATCTGTCTATTCTCATTAAAAAAATTATTCGCCTATTTTACATTTTTTTTAGTTCTTCGATCGAATAAAGAAATATTTAAAGAAATTTTTAAAGAAAAAAAAATTAAGATGTTTATAGTAATACCATAGCCCCCATATCACATCAGGTTTGATAAGCCACTAATGCTCGCAAAAGAACATCGATTCCAAAATACGAAGATTCCTTATGCTATTGCGATTAAAAAGCTTCATAATTTCAATAGATTGCTGCTATTAAAAAAACCAAGCAACTAGTACACAATTCTGCAAAGAAACCAGTTAGTAACCAAACATTTCACTGCAACACTTCGACACACTGTGATGATTTTGACCAAAAATATATATTTATAAACTTACGATCGCCTGAATATCTATACCGGATGGCCATAAGCATAAAACTGAATAAAAAAATTATATAAAACACGATAAAATCCGTAAAGTTAGATTTATTTAATGTGTAGTATAGTCCGTATAATGCAACATACGATAACTTCTTCGAATCGTGCTTTTACTTAATGATATCATTATCATTAAGTAAAAGCAAGATTTATGAACTAAATTATATAAATTACTCAAATAAATTATGAATAGAATCAATGCAAAGAATGAACGACTAACAAGACTACTAAATTATCAAATCAACTCGTAGTACAACCAGCTCAACAATGGACAGTTTAGAATTTCGCAAGATTATGGATTCGATTAGCTTCATTTTCGGAGCGCATTCTCTATTTAGAATCATCTTTCAACTTAATTTCATTTAACAGATTTGATCATAGTTATATAGTCTGATAGCGTAATATGCGAATACAAAATAATATTATTTTATGAATAAAGTAATTTTTTTACCGTTTAAAATCCCGATACTGTAAATGATAAATAACTTATAGAACTATCTATTAGCTACTAAGCTATCAAGAAAGACTCAGTTACAGGTAACAAGGCATTCCAACGTAGTTCTCAATATAATAAGGTAAAATATAATACTTGTAAATATATTCTTACATATAACATTGCTTTTGTTTATGATTAGCATATGGATGGCAATAGAAACTAACACATTCTACAAATTTTACATATTTTCAACAATGTCACATGTCTTGTATACAATTACACAGCCAAACTTAAATATTACATTTTATATTGACAAACAATTTATTAAAACAATTTGTTTTTGTATGATTGATGTTTGGAAACGAAACATTAATGTTTTTGAAACAGTATAATTGACTTTACAGTAACTATAATAGTTGTAATAAATTTACTAAAATTTAATTGCTAAATGAATTTATTTATTTTATTACTTTATTTTACGGAAACGATAGTCTCTCGCACGTTTTCTAATATTTGTTTCTAATGAATCTAATATGTGTACAATAGACTAGCGAAATAGAATCTATTTACAATAGATTGTACACATATTCGATTTTGGCAAACTGTAACTATAGTACAAGTTCGGAAAATACAGCATTCATACACGTCCCTTCCTGTAATAAACGAACATGTAAAGTGTCCCAACAAATAATTGCAAATGCCACACAAACCACGGGGCAATTAAAATGTCCATACTACTATACTAAACAATTTATTGGTTTCCATTGCAATTCTGATCCGAATTGACTTTTAATGGACGAAAACCAATTTCTGCCTATGTTATTTATTATTGGTTATTGCTCCTAATTATTACTATTTAAGTATATAATATAAGGATTAAGGTTAATGCAATAAAAATATTTGGTAGAAATTACCAATGTCTTTTATACATACATAATCTATATATAATAAATTTTATATATACATAATATCTCTCAATAATCTTAGGCCATTTAATTCTTTAGAAAAATAATCTGGAGTTTAGAGCTTTATACATGGAGGGTTCCCTTATGAGTAGCCGATCGCCCCGGGGGAGGAACAGCCTTCTATTGACTAAAACTGCAAGGTGGTTGTCTTCAGCGTAACGAGATATTTTGGTATCGTATCATGGATCAGAATAGCCTTAGACATACTAGCGTAGTATGAGTGCAAGATGTATAATCAAATTAACATCCCTGCCAGAACGGTGCTAGCGAATATAAACATAAATAGGTGCTCGAGGTAGTAGTGCACCAGTAATGACAAGGAGCGCCATACATCGTTAAACCTATGGACGTTTCGTTGAATACCTGCCTGTATAAGATCGGATGCGGACTGGTGGTGAACAGCTTTCAGAAGTAGAAGGGACAAGGATTCCACATCGTACACCCTCGGGGTGTGCCTAGTATGGGACCCTGGTGGCGGACTCCAGTCAGCTGAATCGGACAGACTAATATATCTGACAGTCTACCAACGATCATGTCGGAAATAGTAAGCAGGATTTTAGCATGGTAAGCCATGGCCTCGTATCCAAAATTAAGGACAGATTCCAGTTGGAGACAAATCCACCATTGCGCAGGCACACCTCCTTACTACGCTCCAAATTATGGTATTTTCCTAACATATATGGATACTTTAGGTGCGCAGATAATCGAGTCGTAGGCTCTAAATGTCCAACGGCTATAGCCTGAGGAAGAAAATTGTTCGAAGTGGTATCATATCATCGTGAGAGTATCCCATCAAATTGAATAAAGGGTTGCAATTGAGCTACAATCGGAAATTTACGACCAAGCAATGATGGGAAGCACCACAGGATTAAAATCTCTTTAAGTCCGAGGTACCCCTCGGGGAGACCGAATATCAATAAGTGAATTTCCCACACTATTCTAAGGGTCGTAACAAACGCGGAGTAATAGAACGTAGGAACACTACGTGGAGTCGTCTACTAATGGAATCTGTCCTCTCTCGGTTCTGCTCATTCTTTTCATCGCGGTCTGACAGAATTAAGCCTCCTTGAGCCAGATAAAGATGATATATGTTCGACTACAGAGCTACAACTAAAAATAAAAAAAATTATAGCCATAGTTTACTTTGCTTCAAAACCATTAGCTGATATTCATATCAAATCACAATATACTAGATGACAGTGTATTATTCTTCGGTATATATTCACACAATATTACATGTATATTTTTTAAATACCAGTTTATTATTTTCTTACTTTATTTACTTATACATGAGCAGGGAGCCGGGGACAATCAACACACTTCTGTTCCCATGACATTTTACATTAACGTTTGACAACGAAACAATGACGTGGACGTTCCATTTAATACATTAATGTACATTTCATTATTTTTATTTCGATTTTTCTTAAACTATACACGTTCATTTAAGTTAAAAGTAAGTAGGTCTTGTGTTTTTATTGTAATTTTATGAATTTATTTTATTATTTGTTACTTTGTTAAATTAAGTCTTCTTTGTATTTAATTTTAGTTTAAGGTACTTATGTGTTATAGGCAATTTTATTTTGATATTTCTGTTAATTAAAAATTGTGATGGAGATTAACTTACCTTAAATTACCAGACACAGGAGATGACCTGTAGCACTGCTATTGTGTAAGGCGTTTCTTTAAATAATTTAATGAGTATTTTCTTCACAACATTACATTTTTGCAACCGACTATTATTATTTTATTTCTACTAAGCTTACTTACATAAGAGCAGGGAGCTGGGGCCAATTAACAATCTTTTGTTTCCATGACACTACGATTTTTCTACGTTTGACGAGACAATTATAGTTGACGTGGACATTCCGTTTAATACATTAACGTTCCGCTTTACTCTAATACCGTCAGATTGGGGTAAATAAACGAAATGGAATAGCCAATGACGCCTCATAAGTGGTGTAAAAACTTATTCGGAATTAGGTCGATCGAGATTCAAATTAGCCCACTGGCCTAGATTGTGTAAATTACTATTCCATTTTGTGAGAAAACATCGTAAGACTGAACCGCTTATATAACATGCATATATAAAACATGTTATATGCTGCTACTCTGTGAGGTGTGGTTCTACTCTGGTGGAATCTATTTGACCTGCAGCTAGCTTTGTGGTGAGGTTCTATTTCAGAATTTATATGTGCCCCATGTCAAGTCATGTTTATATATATATAAACATAATTAAATTAGAAGCACGACAGAAAAATGAGCTTCTTCCATATTTTGTTGCGTGACAGGGTATGTAGAAAATAGGATATTTCCATCGTGAAATAGCTTTTTGTGGTACAAAAAATCGTAATTTATGTAAGAGTAAAGGACTGTCTACTCTGTTTTGCGCAAGTCTTAATAAGAATACTATATCAGCTTTTGTTTCGTCTTTCTGCCAGTGGTAACAAGTGGTGTATTTTACATTTTGATTCATAATTATTGCGTTTCATTCCACATTTAAATTCTAAAAATTTTTAAAACCGTTTTTGAATTGCCTCTAATCTAATTATATAAATATCGAAGCAAGGATTCCAAAGTTGCGATCAGTACTCGAGAAGACTCCGCACATACGAGCAATAAAGCACTTTTATAATTTTATAAAGCTTATTATGAGCCCGAGAGCTTTATTTGCTTTTTTAATAATATAATCGATATGCTGTCATACGAAACTTTAGAGTCTTGAACTACCTTTATAAATTATAAAGGGCCCAATAAGGAGCCTTGTGGAACTCCGGAAGGGATTTTAGTCCAAGAGGACGTATATCTATTAATAACAATGAATGAAATGAATATAAGAAGTAAACCACCTATATAAATCGCCATGAATACCAGCTAGCATCTTTTGTAGAAGTATTTTATGGTCTATACGATCAAATGCTTTTGTAAAATCTGTAAAAAAGCATCCACTTGTGAACCCTTATCCATGAAAAAAGTGACATAGTCATTAAATAATAAAAGATAGAGAAAACTTAATGTAGACCGATTTTGCATAAAGCCTGCTGTTGGTCGATTAAAAAATGGGAAACTGTAGCATACATTTGCTTAAAAATTATTTTATCAAAAAGTTTTGCAATTAAGCATAATTTTGAAATTAGTCGATAATTTTTAACATTACTTTTGCTACTGTTTTTATGAATAGGTGTAATAAATGCAGATTTCCAAATGTTTGGCATATATCCTTCTTTTGTCGATCTTTTAAATAATATACAAATTGGTTCTAACAGGCTATAAGCACATCCTATAATTAGTTGTGACGGGATGTTATCAGGTCCAGCACCTTTAGTCGGGTGCAATGTTTTTAGTAATCTTAATACTTCATTTGAATTAATCTCTATATTACTAATATATTTCGAGGCTATAACTTTATCACACTTTGGCGTACCTTCAACGATGGTTGAAGATGGTAAAAAGGTGGACTGAAAGTACGAAGAAAATAAATTACAAATGTCTTCACCTGATTCAGCTACAACATTTTCATAAATTATTTGGGAGGGTAAAGTGTGAGAAGACTTAGAGATAGATTTAACATATGACCAAAATCTTTTAGGAGTATGAACAAGAGATTCTTCAGTTTGCTTTATATACGCTTGAAAACATTCCTCCTCTAACCATTTTGACCGATCTATTAAAAATATAAAGGTAATCTTATCTTGTAAGTTGCCATATATCTTAAATTTTTTATGATATATAACTTTTTCTTTTAGTACTTTTCTAACTGATGAACTACACCATACAGGATAATCTTTAGATGATGTAAATTTATGGGGTATGAACTAGTCACGAGCTTCGTACAGTTTGGTATAGAAGAAATCCACGGCATCTTCCAATGGTTTCTCATTTAAACAGATATTCCATGGAATGTTTTCGAGAAACGATGTTATCTTATCGTAATCCCCGGAAGCGTATAAAATAAGCGGGTAAAATTTCAATCTCAGTTAATAACGATTTGTGATGTTTGTCTTCAAGGACCAATGGATTGGCGCAATAGGATACTGTTAGATTTCCTGTGGTTAAAATATAATCTAAAATTTTTTACATTGCAACAATCGTTCATTTGAATAAAATTACTCTGCATCAACGTATCAAAAAAGTTAGTCTGAGCTGCACTAGTTAATCCAAATGGTTCAAGAATATTATTCTGCTTACACCAGCCGATATTGGGAAGATTAAAGTCTCCCATAATTATAAATTTATCGTTTGGACATGAACTTACTATAGAGAATAATTTGTCCGAGAAATTGTTTAGTTGAGCTTGCAACGAAAAACCCATATTTTCGTCACATTGGTATAGGGTACATATATGTAACTTATACGTGCTTTGATTATTTTTAATAGATAGGGTAATCCAAAGGTCTTCGGCAGAAGAATGCCAGTCGGTGCGAGGAATAGCGGGGATGGACTTGCGCGTTGCTAAAAGAACTCCACCTCCTTTAGTCTATTTCGTTGATAAGTAATCGCGGTCGCGACGCCAAACCGTATATCTGTCATCAAAAAGCTCTTGGTCTTTAATCCCTTCACATAGTCAAGTCTCTGTTTGCCATATAATATCATAGTTATTTAGATTAACGTTTATCTTAAATATACCCGTTTTTGTGCGCAGCCCTCGAACATTCTGATAATAAACGTTAAGTTGGTGAGGCATTTTCACAGATATGGCAATAACTGTTTAAAAATGAACTAATAAACTTAATATAAAATATAAGCACGATTCGGTTTATACAAAATCTAATAAATAATTCGATCAACTTGTAACCATTGCTACTATACTAATTACAATATTTAATGCACACGTTAGATGGCGTTTACAAATATAAATTATAACATAATATATAAATTTATTGTAGTGGAATAATTTATAATAATTATGCCAGTACATACTCCACGCGTGATCAATTATAAAAAAAGTAAAATGTAACAATTCACATTGAATCTTGAATACAGCCAAAACATGTGATAAATAGTTAACTTTGCTTTTATACATGAATATACGTTGTTTTTTTCTTTATATATTAAACACAACTAAACCCGATACATCATACTTGCAGAGGAATTTATGCATTACATCAACTATATTAAAAAATAAAAGCAAATAATACAAAAAATTACTTTTGTAAATTATTAGATTTTTATATGAAACAATGTGTTTGAGGCTTGATTTAAAGAGATTTTTGCAAAATTTTAAAAAGTAACTACATTCGTTATCGAACAATAATGAACAATATGAATAAAACTCGAATTGGTTTGTCAACATAATGGCAGTAGACAAAGAGAGGGCCGATTTAGAAGTACCGTCGCGTAATACTTGACTTAGTGCGCAAATACGAAGTAATAACAAATTTAACACTACATATTTGCATTGTAATTTGTACGTTGACGTAAACAGAATAGAATATACTATGCATTGGTCCATATACTCACCTACAGTTAATATTTCTTTGAACAATACTTTATGAATCAAATAGCTTAAGACAGGGTAGGTAAATATAAACTTTGTGAACTCGAATGACACTGTTGTCAAACTGTAGTAATATTGTTTAAAAAAACGTTGTTTTAACATTAATCATGACAAATGAAAATATTTTTTTATGTGATAGACTACACGGCTTAAACTATATTTTCCAGATCCTTTTCTGATAATATAAAAAATATTTTTGAATTATCGTTTTTCCTGATAAATATCTTACAGTGTTTAACCCAGATAAATTTAAATTATGTTCTTTCGCTAGTGACTTGGTTTTAGAAAACAAATTCTTATTATAGGTGGTTAAATAATCGTTGACGTAAACGGGTCCTTTTTCACTATATCCCAAAGAATGTAAGTACAACTGCCGGTTTTTACAGGCTGCAGCCACAAAGTCTTCTTTTAAGTAGCGGTTATAGGTTTCAAGGTTGTTGGAAGGCGAGTAGGTATTCTAGCTATGTAGTTTATGTTCTCCTTTCTTATATTTAAACCAATGATACTGCTTATTTTTAATTTTTTTTCAGAGGAATACCTTTTATTTCTACATTGTTTTATCTAGCCCATTGATCACTCTTGTGAATCTCATCGTTTAACCTTTCTACTTCTCATTGTAATGCTGGCACCACGTTAGCAACATGTTCGATTTGATTAATGCGAGTTTCTAATTTTTTAGTAACAGAGGTAAACTTCCCTATGGCATCATGCGCCATCTCCAGAAAAGAACATTTCAGATGTCTTATTTCTTCTTTTATCTCCCTTATGTCTTTCGTTAAACCTTATAGTGGTACTAATTGGGCAGTATTTATTTTCAATTCATCTTGCACACTAAACTCTTGAGCTTATTAATTTTCTGTTGAAACTTGCATTGGTGACGTATTGCTCTTGCATTTTGGACAGCGCCAGGTGTTTATTCGTTCTCCGGCTTCCAGTACTCAGCTTCCGTTATCCCCAGAATCCCAGAACATTAAAAATCAAGCAAACGATTGAAATTAGTACAAAATACTCCATCTCTAAATTTCGAATTACACATATATTCATTTTAAATGGAAAAATAATTAAAGTTTGAGAATCTCAGTAAAAACCGCGTTGATGCTACACAAGCGTCTAGTACTAATGAGGACTAATACCGAACGTATATATATATATATATATATATATATATATATATATATATATATATAACAAAGTCTTCGAATCCCACACATCAGCGTATAACGTCCATTTCCATTAGTAT
This sequence comes from Teinopalpus imperialis, assembly GCA_029286865.1. NCBI lineage: Eukaryota > Metazoa > Arthropoda > Insecta > Lepidoptera > Papilionidae > Teinopalpus > Teinopalpus imperialis. The sequence continues at coordinate 6,469,415 of JAGSMU010000021.1, forward strand.
TCCGTGAATGTGTGGTATTTCCCCGATTGTGTCAACTTATTCAAAATACTGCTAGGCGAAATCTACAATGTGGCTCTAGCATTTAGTGTTCCCCGTATATCTCCCACTAACTACAGCAATTACAGATTTGATATGAATAACAATTATTTTTCAACTCGCTTTCCTTGTTTTCTTATGCGTTTTATGTATTGTTCAAGTACGTATGAAAAGGAATTGTATTTTCTTTTCGTTTGAAGTACTGGTATTGATCAAGTTTCTTGCGTGGATCAAAGTGGATACATATTTGTGACAATGCTCGATAGATTCTTAATTACTTAGCTAAGCCAATAATTTCATCGCGATGTAAGAATATTGTTAGAAAAATATTTACATGAAACCTGTCATATGCTTGGCAAGATTTGTTGCGTAAGTCTATCCTACTACTTTACTTGTGTTCAGAATTAGAACAAAGTGTAAGTGTTAAACTTGTTGTGTGTTAGAATAATCTTAGGGACAAATTTATTTACTGTCTTCAACACTGAAGTCAGACTATGCTATATATTATATTTCTTTATTATTTATTATTTATAGTAAAGAATATGTACTCTATGGACTCGTTTTAACTTTTACCTTTCGCTGCAGGTTACGAATGTTGTTTTTGATGAGTACAGTAAAAAGATTATAATAATCTGCATGTGTGAGATGTCCGTCCATAAAGGTGTTTTCAAAAAAAGATTGAGAAAGCACACCTAGATTATCCATAACAACAGTTAATAACGGATGAATTCAGCATAAATAAAAGCTATTGAAATTACGAGAAGATTAACTTCCTGTTGTTAAAGTTTCTTGCACCATTTCTCCAGGGCCAACGTATTCCAAAGTTGTGATAGAATATATCCCCAATACTAATAAGATTACTCCGTTAGAAGTACCTGATTGTGGTCGGGTCCTCTCGGGCACCTTCGAATCGGCTTATTTACGCGATCCGGGTAACAGTCCAAGCCGAGGCTCCCTCTCGGGAACCCTTGTGCTAGTCACCCTATAAGAAAGGTCTCAGTTGAGCAGAGCACCGTAGGCATCCGGTGTAGTTGTAATATTCTTCGGGCTAACGGTATCAATCATCCATAATAAGAAGTAACTTCCTGTTAATATTCGTTAAGTTCGGATACAAGATAAACAAAATAAAATAAAATAAAAATAAAAATAAAAATAAAAAAGCCTTTTATTTCACACTTAGTAAATTTAAACATTTAACATATTCAGAATTTTAGAGTATTTTTGAATATTTGAAAATGAAAATTATCATGAATCGAATTTAATTTTTTTTTAAAAATATTAAATTTTTATTATTATAGAATTAGGATATAATATAAGATATGGCTCTATTATTAAATAACAAATAAAAACTGATTTTCAACCAATGTGAAGTCTATGTTATGTAACTCGCTAATTTGTTATATTATTTATAATGCACATATAATTGATATCATGTTCAGACACTTTACGTTCTTGTGCGTTAATAATAAAATAAATATCATACACTATTCGACATTATCTCATTCTCTAGAGATCGCAAATTAGACGAGTCAAACAAAAGGCTAATATCGGTTGATATTAATCCACAGAGCACTCTAGTGTTTCAAAACTTAATAAAGCATTGCCTTAACTTATCTCATTTGGGTTACGAGGGTAACAAAATACTTGTACATCATCTGGAACATCTTTCCCGACATTATAAAAAAGGTGTACTTGATAGGTTTGGATCATATAATCGTATGTTCACACGAAAGTTCTTTTCCTCAGCAATGCAAAATGGAACCATCTGTATTTTACTAGAATCAATATCATACTGTCTTACTAAATTCTTAAGTGTATTCTTTGGAATTTAGTAAGACGAAGATGTCATATTATTGCTAAGAAGTGCCTACTGTGCTTGTGGTTTGTTATTTTTATTTTACTTTATTTGATTTTTCCAACAATGAGTACTATATACATATATATATATATATATATATATATATATATATATATATATATATATATATATATATATATATATATATATATTGTCTTTACCACCTACTTACGTTACAGTTAAAATTAAAAAGAAATTGACATGCACATAATATTTTTATTTCAAAGAGCAAAAAACCCATTACATTATATAATATATAATATATAATTATTATTCTACTCGTAAATAAGCTGCCGTAGACAAATAAAATAATTATCAAATAGAATACCGTTACCATTTCTTAAAAGATTTATTACAAAATATTCTTTGAAATACCTTAAAAAGCTAAATAAAGAATTCTTAGATACTACAACTTTCCCGTTTCATGGAAAATGTAATTGAAATAAACAAAAGGCGACAAAAATGTTCGCAATCTTGTTGTGGAACTAGTATATTCAAAACTTGACTTCAAGAAAATTGATATGGTAATAGCTAAGGCGACGAAAATAGCAGAGTTTGTTAAAAGCACACGTAGACTTTACTTACAAGAATGTTAGGAGTATTGTCTGTCTTTATAATAACTTTGTATGCAGTAATTTTGAATATATAATAACCTAATGTATAATATAATAATAACCTATATGTCGAATCTATATTATCCCCACATTGAACGTCTTAAGCATAAATTCGAAACGACAAATTCTGTATAAATTTTAAACGCTTCTAAATATCTGACACAATATACCTTTGAAAACAAATAAAAATAGCCGCCTCAAGTTTAATCCTAAGTTGCGATACATATAAAATTTAGGTGGTTAACGTGATCTGCCAAACAGGGCCGATCTCCTATAAATCGTAATTCGGACACATACATATTTGTAATTATAGAACGATATTGACGACTACCTCTGAATGTAAATAGATATATAATTTATTTAAATTACTATTGGAGTAGATTAATTTTGTTTAATTGTTAAAAACCTTAGTTATTATTTATTATGTTTACTCAGTTAAACGTTGAGGAAAGTTATTTAAGAGTGTTGTGCATGTCTGTAAAGGTAACCTTTACAAGATCTCGCCGTATTATTTCTTATAGTGTATTATGAAAATGGCAACATACATACAAAAAAAATTGAATAAAAAATATACATTAAGTAAACTGAATATAATAATAAATTGCTGAGAATGCCTGCCATGTTCTCCTCATGTTTTAACTCTATTATTAAAATTAAATCTCAACTTGCAGGTGTGTGCTAGAAATTTTTGACTCAATTTATTTCTGGGACATTATTTTACGCTCGTCATGAATTTAATAGATATGTCAATTATTTCCTGTTTAATAATTATACAAGGTTCACTTTTACTGTTCACTCTGCGTATACTGATGACGTACTTTGATTCATCGACACATTGAAATTAAAACTAAACTCACTTCTAGAAAACATAAAATTTGAAATTTGTATAAATATGCTAAGAAACTAATAAAGCTATTTCATGCTCTTTCCTGAAATGTGTCACGATTTTCATAAAGCTCAATATGACAAACAAGCGGCGGCCCTTAAGATTGAGATGGAATTTCTAGTTGACAGTGGGTTTCAGATTATCAACACTCATTATAACACATATCAAATGTATCGCTATGAAAAACAGACGAGTTGCTGTTTTCAGTTAATATTCAGTGAGAATTTGGAAGACCACGTGGCTCTACTATTCTTGATTTTATTCTTTCCTCATCCACCAATCGCTAACATTTGAACTCTAAAAACGAAGAAGGGCTAACCTCCTATCACGTTTCGGACATAATAAGCTCAATATGAAATTTGGTAATATTTTTATTACATTTAGAGTAACAAACGAGCACACAGTTCACCTGATTATTAGTGATTTCTGCGGCCCATGACATTTACATTCATCCTTGACAAGGAATCATAATGCAGATGCGTTGTCACTCTTGAGGACTGCGATGCAATGCCTCATCACCAGTAATAAAGCTCTCCGGATCCCTAAACTCATCAGACGAAACAGTGCAACATTTTACGGGGTCCTACCCTGGTCGAGCTGACCCATTCATTCTTTAGCAAGAAAAAAAACTGCAGCGTAGGTCTACTAGTTCTTACTAACCCCAATGGAGAAAAAAGTCTTTAGTTTTTAATACTAGGGAACGAAGTTGAAATCTGGCAATACCCACTTGCATATATAATCTGTGCTACAATACGCTCTTTTCAGTCTAGCCAGTCAAACCTCTGCTACTAACGCCCCAGTAGATATCATCGCATGCTTTCCTCAAAAGCAGTACCGCATAACATATACAAGATATTTATATTTACTTTTATTAAATTAGCTTTTTTTGTGATATTGGTAACAGCAGTTAACTACTGCTTTGTACTAATTCATCTTGTACACCAAATAGACAAAGTACGTTCATTATAGAAAGTCTAGTACAGATTTTTTAATATACGATACGCATATTATTTACTGACGCATAACAGATAACCTTGTTTAGGAAATTACAATTTCATCAAAATGTTCAATCTCAGTGTCTAAGTACCATACGAGTTGTTTCGACAAAACTTGCTTATGGAAGCTATAATTCTATGTCACAACTTTATAATTCGTGCAAAAGGTGTATAAAGGCTAATACCATAAATAAAGAAATATTGTTCTCAATTCCAGCTGCGAAAGCCGGTGTCGACAGTCTCGATCCCCGGCGCTATGAAGGCATACTCCGGTGGGAGGGACGCAGCGACCGAAGAGGCGGGTGTCGCGCTAGTTGGCGTGCATAGCGAGTACCCACGTTACGGTGAGGAGCGCGCCCTTGGTGGTGGCACGTATAAAGGCGGGGGGACAGCCAAGCATAAGCCAAACATAGGATATAGGTCAGTACATATTGCTTATCTTTTAATTAAACTATAATTGAATATATCCACTTGATTAAATTTAGATGGGATCAGAATACCACTGGTACTAATTTACATTAACTAATAATACGAGTAAGTGAGGTTAGACGTTATTATGTACGTATTGTTTAATTAATTTCTATACTTTAATAGCGGTATCTGTATTATGGTATAATAATAATAAAGAATCAGGAACGTAGTTTAAAGTTTACGGGATCCTTTCAGTCTTCTGGTTTTCTATGTCGTAGTCCTTGTAATTAAAAATAATTTATTGCTAAAATAACTTTGAAGAATTATTTGAAGTGAGAAACTTATAATTATAGGGTCCAGAAATTATGAGCTGTAATTATGTAAAATATAAATTCGAAAGTTTTTATTTCGTGTAAAAAAACTAGGTAGTTTTTAGTAATGTTCTGGAATAACTTATAATTGTTTGCAATTAGTTCCTACCCATCGCACGCCAGAGGTACATGTGGACTTTATTTATAATTTAAAAATCTCTACTATTAACATGAGCCGGCTAAAGTTTTCAATTTCCAAAGTTTATGTAACCAAGAACGTGTTTAACAGTTTAGTTTTATAAAACTTCTATTTTGCGTACATACTTGACAACTATGTTATATAATATCCTCAAAACTTTAGATTACGAGTCCACTGAAAAGCTTTTGGAACTAGTTGAATAGAGACTTTCTTACACACATTCACATACACATCCACACATAAACACCCACGGATTGTAGTTTATAGCAATAGTTTTCAATTATGTTTGTTTATAATTTTTATTTTATTTAGTTTTTTCTCTATTCCTCTTTTTTAATTAATTATGTTACTGAAGATATATAATATAAAAAAAAACTGTATATGAAGACCTGAACGCAATCTGTTCAATAGTTTATGTGATTAAGACGTATTGATACGCAGCTAATTAATTCTCTGTGTTTCAAGATTTTTCGACTCCATGTGCTCTATAATATTCTGGGTATTTATATTTGTAAACGTGCCTGCTACTTTATAATACAAATATTATAATACTATTCTAATAATAATATTCACCTTAAGTATGTTAATTAATAAAAACGTCATTAATTAATTAATGCCGCTTTCTTATTTTGGCTCGGTTGAGCGACATAGGCATCACATTAAGTGACCGAGCTCACCCTTCAACCCGGTGAAACTGTAAAATCCCTCGGGCTAACAGCGACTATCAGCCCGAAAAAGAAAAAGAGAAGGCAGGTTACAAACGAGTTCACCTGATGGTAAGTGATGGCTGAGATCTCATAACATATACATCTTTCTTCAGCAAAGATTCAAGACGCACATGCATGGTTACCTCTGAGGGCTAAGATGGAATGGTTTGTTACTCGTTATTGAGTTCCCAGATCCGTGCTCTTACCATACGAGATACAGCAGCTTTATGCTGATATTTTAGGCTATCTTTTAGTGAGGGGGTGGGCCTTCCTAGTTGAAGGTGAACTTTTCATATTGTAGCTAGAAATTAGCTGCAGTATGGCTCTACCACTGGTGTATCACCAAAATGTTACCGACTGTGACATGATATTTTCCCAAATAACTCACTGCGCAGGATATTAACTTAATAAAAGAACACAGTATGAAACAAAGCACAAAGTCCTTTGTCCTATTCAATGAACATCTTAGCAATACCATTGAAGGTTTTACATAATGATCAGCTAAATCTGGTTTTATCCTGATATTAAGAGCTAGCATCAGATTATCCCGGATTTAAATCTAATTCGGATTTTTACGACATGCACTAACAGATTTTGAAGAGATTTTTCTCTTTCAACTTCGAGTTTTTATTTTATATTCGTAGTAAATGTAAATAAAAAAAAGTATGTCAAGACGAAAAATATATAATGAACTTAACATTAAAAAATAATTTCTGAACAATTTTACAGAAAAATGTTTGGACAATAAGCTAATATCGCTAAAATACAACAGATACTGTTGTTGTTCAAGGAATTATAACCACATGTCAATTATCAACTTTGTAACAATTGATAATTGACATGGACAAAAAGATTTCTTTACAACAAAATATACGATATAATTTTTTACAGCTAAGTCAAATAAATAAGAATGAATACTTCCTTATTAGGGAGCCGTTATCTTCACATAAATCACTTTTAGATCCAAATATAGGATAACTAATGTAAGTTGTAATTTTAATTATAATACTTGATATATTACGTTACGTTATATACGTAAGCATGTATAATATGCCACCTTTTTGTTTATAATTAAAATATAATAAAATTATAAGCAAAACGGTAAGGGAAACAAATAGATTAGCTTTTATCCGCGCTTTCAGTATTAGACGGTAAGTGACTCCGTCTAAGTCCTATCTATACTATCATATAACTATAGCAAGTCTATTTTTATACGTAGAATATTGTTATTCTTTTTTTAAATTATATAAGAGTGCAATAGCGTTGTGGTTGAGGAACAATAATTGGATTAATTAAGTCAATTAGTTGTTGGTTTTTTGATCTGGGTGTTATTTTGATTGCTGGTTATTGTAGGTGTATTGTATTTAAATTTTGGATACGTTATTTATCACTCTGGACACGCACGCATCATTAAATTTTTAATGATTAGTTCTAGGCGAATTTAAATGACATTTTTATTATTGTAAACTAGGTTGTACATTTAGTCTAGTTTTTAGTGTTATTGCAAGTATGTATTATTAAGACATGACCAGTATATATCAAATCATTATCAAAAGGAGCCGATCAATAGATACTTTTATATTAATGTTGATCTAGATTATGGTAACAGTTATAATGTTATACCGTACTACAATATACAAACTCGTACGTTTGTAGATACTCGTACGTTTGAAGCAAACTTAACTATGAATTAGTCCCGACGAGTATATTGCTAAACAGTCTGCTTCTAACCTTGAACAAACGGAAATAACTTTTATCAGACTGCATCGATCTGGAAAGCTTAAAGTATAAATGATTTGTTGCTCTTATTAAGTAAGTAATAAAGGTTTTGCACTAATTATGAATTTGATTAAACGAATAAGTATCGTAAAAAATCTACAAATACATTAGACACTGTGATAGTAATGTACAAGAAATCGGAACCAAATATTAATTATCAACTGTAACAAATGGATTTCTTCATCACTCTACAAACACCGCTAGAAATAACATTACCACAGCCGGCTTTATCTCTTCTCCAGCGAATTAGTTATTACAGATGCCTTGTAAGGATTGTAATTATTTAATATCTGTAGTCGTAAATCAGTGGTATGTAACTGAAGTACTGTAAGTTTCAGTGACAATGGAGGTCGCATAGACCATTCGATATGCTGGCGGGGGGGGGGGGGGAAGGAAGGGGAAGGACAATATCATAGGGACATGATAAAACCTATTGAGGAGAGGCACCTAGATCCACATAAATCCACAGTCCATCTTAGGCCTCCTTTTAATACCTTTATCTTTTTAATAGTCGTGAATAGAAATAGGGTTCTGTTGATGTTTATAAATTACTTAAACTTAAATTTGTTAATCATTCGAACTGTATTATTAAAATTATATTATAAACTTAATTATCACACATATTTTCATAAAATTTAATTATATAAACATTACGCTTCCTTGTTTTCAGGTTAGGTAGACGGAAGGCATTATTCGAAAAACGAAAACGAATTAGTGACTACGCCCTTGTAATGGGAATGTTTGGTATTATAGTAATGGTAATAGAAAACGAACTTTCTAGTGCTGGTGTTTACACTAAGGTAGTATTAGTGTGATTGATTTTAATGTATCTACAAAAAATGATCAGTAAATTGTATATTTAACATGACCATGAACGATAACTCCATTTCGTTTGCAGGCGTCAATCTACTCGCAGGCGTTAAAGACACTAATATCCATGTCCACTGTGATTTTACTTGGCCTAATTGTTGCTTATCACGCTTTAGAAGTTCAGGTATGTATCAAACTATAACAAATAAGCACAATATGTGGTAAAAGGCCTATTTTGAGTTATAACTATTTATAACATCAACACGATCAGTCAAAATAAAATTCTCGCAATTTGGTAATTTTTGTTCAATATGGAAGAAATTATCAATTATTTTTTTCTTTTTATAATTGAAACCAGATAATTTTTTCTACATAATCTTGTATTTGTAAACAATATATCAAAAAATATATGTCAGAAAATTGTGTCTCCTAAACCAAGTTTCTGATTACCTAGCATGGAAGATATTTAAAACACCTTATTCTTTACTTGATACTTAACAAACTAGGTTTCCCCAAAATACACAACCTCGACGTATATAAAATTTATTCTCTTTTTTTCCTACCGCTTACTGTTGTACCATGATATCTGTTTCCTTAAATATTTGATAAAGCTAAGCTACAGCGTCGTACTTCTAATTTTTATTCTCCTCGTTAGTGAAATTTAGGTACTTGTGTATGAACTGCGGTTTATGAAGTTAATGTTGTTTTTTGAATTGATATTGATATTTTAAATGGTCATTTTTAAGAACGTTAGTTATTTTATTTATACTTATATACTTATATTATATGTATATATATATATATATATATATATATATATATATATATTATAATTCAATTTATGAAATACTATTTATAATAACCTTTAAACTTAAATTATCATAAAGATTATTAATATATTATTATATATTATAAAGGACATTTTCAATTCAAAGTAACTAAGACTACACAGGAAATTTTTTTACTGGTTACCTCGGACTCTAATCAAAAAATGGATTATAATCAGCATTATTATAGCCCAACACTAGTCGGCTGCTGAGCACACAGGCCTCTCCCATAGACTACCACATCCTAAGCCACCTGCATCGACTTCCCGCAAGCGTTCCCGCGTTTCTACAAGCCATTCGGCCGCCCCATTGCCACTTCAGCTTACTGATCCTTTGAGCTATGTCTGTTATCTTAGTTCTTCTGCGGATGTCAACATTTTTTTATTCGATCACGTAGAGAAACACTGAGCATAGCCCACTCCATTGTGTGAGTTTGAGCTACCTCGTACGGGCAGCAGTGAAGGATCACGTGTCATATTAACCAACGGAACTCATGACATTCACATTGATTAAAAGTGATGAACTATCGTTTAAAGCTCAACGTAAGGCTGTTACTTCTTTCAAATTATGACAATCATTTGCTTTATAATTTCAGTTATTTATGATTGACAACTGCGCTGATGACTGGCGAATAGCAATGACATGGCAGCGGATAGCACAAATAGCTTTAGAGCTTGCAATATGCGCCGTTCATCCCATCCCTGGCCAGTATACTTTCACTTGGACTACAAAATTGGCAAATAAGGGCGGAGTTATAGGTGTTGAAGTTGTAAGTTAACATTTTATCTATCCCAAGTAGTTAAAATACATGAGAATAAAAATTAAAGCGCATTTAATATAATATTTATTTAACGTTTTTAATACAGTTAATATTAAACTACGATATTTTTTAAAAACTTAGTTATACAGTAATATTTATAACATATTTTTTTCTTAGGAAACAATGTATAAGCAAATTCAGGTCTGTATTTGAAAGAAAATATTGTAACCACTAAATTTGAGTGATGTCATTAAATGTGTCACGCATGTCTGGTTTTTCTTGAATAGCGTTTGTTTCTTCATATTTAATTCACGATCCATTTGTAACAAACTCCAGTGTCCAATATCCCAAGTTATATCGTGTGTTTGAACGAAAATAATGTTGGAAGATTGTACGAAATCAGTGTCATGTTTGATAAGCAAGTATAAGTGCTTGTCAAAATCACTTTAATTGTTTTAATAAGAAGAGTTTAATGTTGTGTAGGAATTTAGACTGGAGAATTCTCTAGACTAAATTCCTATTCAACATTATTTTATTTCGTGTAACACGTTTTTAGTTTAATTATATTTTAAAATTAATAATAAAATCTTCTTACATTTATGCTAGTCTTTCTTATTACAAATCTTTTGAAATAATCAAACACAATAATCGTTATTAATTGGATTTATTTTACACATTTTTTAATTTGTATTATTGTAAAGGAGACTTTACTGTAATTCAAAATTTAATTTATTGATATGGTTATATTAGCAATGATTTTTTTTACAGCAGTAAGACAAGAAATAAACGAAGTTTTAAGATAATTTGCGTACGTAATTGGTTGTTCAAATAATTAAGATTAATGTTTATTTTTAATATACTGTATAACGCTTGATGTGAGCAGGATCATTTCAAATATGTCATTCGGACGATTCTTTAGGCGAAACTACTTTTGGCGCGACTTAATATAGCTCGGATCTTCTTTGGACGGAAGTAACGATTTTACGCAGATTCCGAATTTATTATATAACGGCTAATTTGTTGTATATGTTTTACACATATATGCATTTTTTAGTTTAATTATTTTATTGATATTAAATATTATTTTTAATATAATCATTCATTAATGTTAATTTTGCTCTTCTTCGCATTTGATTGTTTCAAAAGATCTGTAATAATTAATTTATAAGATTTTTTTCATTTGCACGTATGTGATGAAGAAATAATAATAATCTTAACATCGTAAATTTATAATAATCCATCATAACTTTCTTGGCTCACTTTCTCTTAATGTCTTAATAGACCATGTAGTACTGTCCAATACAACGTATTACGATTAAATACTTCATAAAAATACAAATAAATCATAGTATTTTTTTTTTTATAGTTTTCAATGTCTAACTTTTGTAGTGTAAATTAAAAATGAAATCATTTACTTTACAAGCTAGCATAATTGTGATTTATTATTATTGGATTTACAATAAAAATGGAAATGTCCTAGCATTCGCTTGAAACAAACAAACTTGAAACAGTAAAGTAAATATTATTCAAGTTTAACTGTACTATCCTAAAATTTTTATTTGCAACTACCACTAGTTTATTTTACTGAAACTAATTATAAAAACTTACTGCCTAATAGGCCTAGTATCCTAGTAACCTAGACCTATCAGTGTTTTTAATATTCAATTAAAATTTTAATTAATATTCATTCCTCAGCCTAATGTAAACAAAATATACTTATCATATTTTAATAATTTTTTAATTCATATAATTTTTGTGATTTCAGGTTCCTTACGATGTAACCTTATCATTGCCAATGTTCTTTCGTCTTTATCTAATATGCAGGGTTATGCTTCTTCATAGTAAATTATTCACTGATGCTTCTTCTCGAAGTATAGGAGCCTTAAATAGGATTAACTTTAACACTAGGTAACAGTAATCATATTTATTAGGATTATTAATCCCCTTATGATTCCCATTTTAAAATATATAGTTGTTTTTCTGTTGATTTTTTCTTATGATATGTACCTTAATGAATCTTATTGCAAAAGGCAATATATAAACTAATTATTTTTATGCACATATATATATATATATATATATATATATATATATTTATTTATATATATACAGGGTATTGGGAGACCGCTTCCGAAAATAAAAGACACACCTTTGATGATGGGACGGAAAAAATGGATCCTGATTAAAAAATATATATATTTTAAAAACGTTTTATTAGCATTATTTGCGCTCCATTATGTTAGTACAGCTAAATGTATAAAAAAAATACATTACTTTACAAAAAAAAAATAACAGCAATGTAACACAAAATCAAAAACAGCTGATGGTCGGATCACGAACTCACGAGCGAAACTGTCTCAAAAACTAAAAATACTAAACATAATATCAATCACGCCAAAACAAACCGCTCCTTTTGCGATGGGTCGCGGCCGCCGTTGACAGCACTTTGATCATTTCCACAGATAAATAAAGCGTTATACATTCCCAACTTTTATTTTATAAGCTTAGTTATCCCTACGGACTAGTCTTTTTATGGAATTTAGAAGTTATAAATCTAATTATTTAATACATAATCAATTGTACCCTGACGTAAACAGAAGCTCGTAACTACAAAAATGATATTAGAATATTAAATTAACTTAATTAGATACTCACGTACCCCATTATAAAAACTATTTAATCTTTATCTTTGATTTTGTACAAGAAATTAAAAATGAAATGGTACAGAATAATTTGATAGTTAAAATTAATTGCAATTATGATCGACAGATAATTAATCTATCAGAATGAATTTAAAATAGTATTCTTATACTTATGATAACAGACTTTCCGTTTTTAGTCCGTCCATACCATAATTTGGAAACAGGAAGGTACGTCCCAACTATCTATAATTACTTGCAATTTTTATTGTGAACGCCGCCCCTAATTCTTTTATGACGCCTGCAAATTTTGTACCTACAAAGTTGTAAATTTTGGGGAGCGCGGTACCAGCGTCGCGCCTGGGCGTTCGTTGATCCGAGCATCTACTGTTTTTTAATTTGTGTTTCATTGCTGGTTTTTTTAGTAAAGTAATGTATTTTTTATGAAACTATCGTTTCATTTAGCTGTACTAACATGATGGAGCGTAAATAATGCTAATGAAACATTTTAAAAATATGATTTTTTTTAATCAAGATCGATTTTTTTTTCGGTCAAAAGTGCATTAGTACTATCATCTGCCTTTGTTTTCGGAAGCGGTCTCCTAATGCCCAGTATATCTCTGTTTTAAAATATATATAAACAGAGATTGTCAGTCACTAGTTTTTTTTTATTACATTGAGAGCAACAAACGAGCACACAGTTCACCCGATGGCAAGTGATTCTGACGAATGATTTCAGATGAATGTGATGACATCTACATTCATCTTTGATAAGGAATCATAACATAACACAGCATCATTATGCTAATATGTGAAGATGTGGTCTTAACCCGGTCGAGCTGACCCATTCATTCTGCAGCTATAGCTAAAACTCGAGAGTAAATAATGTAATCAAGCTTGATTTAAATATTGGTTTGCAGATTTGTTCTAAAAACACTGATGACAATTTGTCCCGGTACAGTTCTATTAGTGTTTATGGTGTCTTTGTGGATAATAGCAAGTTGGACTTTGCGGCAATGCGAAAGGTTAGTGTTGTTAAAGTTTATTGCCTAAAATTAGCACCACACAATGATTCTATTCACGTAAAAGCCAAGGTCTACAGAAAGTGAAGAAAATATCTCATTATAAATTAAACGTGCAAATATTATAATTTTTTTTTTTGCTATTATTTTCAAAGCTGTAAAATTATTCCTTGTTAAGCTTTTATTATTTCTTTATTTAAACTACGTAGATTTAATGTCGCTATTAAGAAATAAATTATATTTATGTAAATTTTCTTGTATTGCCTACATACAGGCGTGCAACCGCTTCAGTACTGTGTCGTTGTTTTGTGTTTTTGTTTATTTATACTTTGTGTAGTTGACATATTTGATATAAAGATAAAAAAATTGCTCCCTCACTATCATTAATTTTAAAATGAATGAAATTAAGAGTTTGACTTTGACTGTTTATTTTTAAAAAAAATACCCTAAAGTATTATTTTACAAATGTTCCAGTTTTAAAACATGGGCACATTGTGAAAAAAGCTATAACGATGATGTTTTATATTAAAATAAAGGATGAAATAATATTTAGTGTCACGGTTCATTATCAAAATATAAAATTACCATTGTAATAAAGATACCAGAGGTAGTTGTCTATCCTGTTAATAAAAATACTTTCAAAAATTGAATAATTATTATAATATACATTTGAATAACTACCAACATAAGATGCGCACAAAATGGTTCAAGGTTCTGGAACGGTCATGGTATCTTTAACCGTTTATTAATTTTATCACCCACTGCACCTTCGTCACTATCATTCATTTACATATTTTCAATTGTATCCCGTATTACAGGGCTTTCTAAAAATGTTGTCTTCCGTATTTGTATTTTCTTCTTGTTGCGTGTCTATCACTTTAATGTTGATTATCTGTGTTTATTAGCCTATGTTTACCCAGTATGAAAATTCGCGCATGGCCAAAGTATATTTGATTATATTGTGTTTAGATTGCACGTTATTTTCATTTTGTTGAAAATCTTACGTTTATGTGTTGTAAGAAAATTTATTACATTAGTTAACTGGATAAGCTGATCTATTCTAAATATAAAAAATATTACATCAATTAATATTTTAATTTAAAAAAAAAACCTTATAAAATTAACATAATTAAATTTTTGTAAAACTTTTTAAGAATCCTAAAATTTAGTTATTGTTAGTTACTATAGTTGATAATCATTTCAATTGATTATGCTAGTATTGTCGGTTATTTTGTGGATCTTGTCGGGCATTTTGGCTCTCAGGTTCCACGATGAAGATCATGCAAATTTGCTAAATTCAATGTGGCTGACTGCTATTACCTTCCTCTGTGTTGGCTACGGTGATATTGTACCCAACACTTACTGCGGCCGTGGCATTACTCTCACCTGCGGCATGGTGGTATGTATAAAATATAGAAGGCTATTGTGATCGTTAATTTCATTTGAGGTATTACACATTGGACCATATTTTGTATAATTTAGACAGAGCAATAATACTTTAAACATCATCTATATGTGGACCTTTTTTCTTTCATTTTTGCAAAATAGGTTGGTAAAGGTGAGCCATTTTATGTGTAAAATAAGTAACACTTAATCCATCTAAGTTAATATTATCACAATCAAAGTCAAACTCTTTAAATTCTATCTCAAGCGTTCTGTTTCTTTTATTTATTTACTTTCACGATAAAAGTTCAACGGTTAATAATTTTTAACAGACATATCTGTTTTATTCAGTATACGTTTTGTTATGAATGTCAAATGATATTTACGGGATGAAATAGTCAAGAGATACAATTTATTAACGATTCAGGTTTCACGATGAAGAACATGCTAACCTACTCAATGCGATGTGGCTTATTGCCATAACATTTCTCTCCGTTGGTTTTGGAGATATTGTGCCAAACACATATTGCGGCAGAGGTATCGCCGTAAGCACCGGTATAATGGTAAGTTTGTGTTATAAGTTTATACGTGTTGACTGACAAATATTGTTTAAGTCTAATCAATATAAAATTATCAAAGGTATAAAAATACTTTTTCTTTTTGAATTAGGTACAAAACTATAAAAAGGTATAAAACTATTTATTAAAATAGGTCAGTCAACACATATAACGTAAAGTAACATACTCGTACAGTACACACACACACTGGTGGTTAAATACACAATTTTATGGACGGTGACATGAAATTCACCAAATTGTTCGATGTACATGTGTAAATGACTGTGTCTTCACTAAATATATGTTGGCAAAAATATAACGTATTTGTTTCGATGTCTATATATAAAGCCTTTGCTTTCACAACGCCTGAAGGTAAATGTTTTTATTTTTATTTTTACTAGAAAATGTATAAAAAAAATCAACACGAAATCAATTAAATATCTTTGATGAAATATAAAGTTTATTGTCGAAATGTGTTTGTATTAATATATTAACGTCCATTTCCCTGTTAAAGTCGGCTATTAGATGAACTATATTTTGTAGTATGGAATGCTTCAAATCTCCTTTCTATTCGTAGATTTCTGTTCACATTCTTAATATTTCACTGACTGCACTATACAATCATTTCTAAAATGGCTCACTTTTCCTCCAATTTTTTTAAATAATAAAAATAAAATAACTCCATTGCACCTTAATTAGTACTTATATAAAAAAAATAAGCTATAATTTTACTTTTAATAATTCTTAGTGTAAAATGAAGTATGCACATATTAGTTTGAGTAGCACTTTATGACAGAATGTCTCTTATTAAAGTTTTATAAGGTGTGAATTGCCGTTGTATGGTACTTAACTAAATTAATTCATTAGTCATTTGATTAATTATTTCATTCTTCATTAATATTAATGAAAAATTTGTTAAACTGTTAGTTGTATTAAAGATAAATATGGCAACGAATCTCGTACCCTTCGTCACTTTTTTAATTGAATAAAATTCATAAATAATCAATTTATTTAGTTTATGATAAAATATAACTAGATGTACAATAACGCCATTCTGATAATATAGATGATTGATACAAAAAATCGAGTTGACATATTACAACTTTAGTTCTTGTTTCTTGCCTAAAAGTAATAAACTTTTGTAAATACAAACTAAATATAAGAATCTATTTTGTGATTTTTTGTATGAATTAAATTCAGTTGCCATAAATAAAAACTAAATACTGTTTTCGGCTAATATGTAGCACTTGCTCAGAATATATTTTATTTTAATTTAAAGCCTTTAAAACGCATTATTTATTTGAGGAATGTAAAAAATTTAATGCTTTTACACAATCGCTTACATTTTACATTAAGGTATTCACTTAACAGGGAGCTGGATGCACAGCGTTATTAGTCGCGGTTGTTTCAAGAAAGTTAGAATTAACTAGAGCTGAGAAGCACGTTCATAACTTCATGATGGATACACAACTTACTAAAAGAGTAAGTATTCCATCAACATCAGTTCATCACAATTATTATTAATCTAATTAACAGGGGGCGGGATGTACAGCATTGTTAGTGACCGTTGCCTCAAGAAAATTAGAATTAACTAGAGCGGAGAAACACGTACATAACTTCATGATGGAAACTCAACTCACCAAAAAGGTAAGGGTCCGTCTTAAGGTGGTAAGACCAGCAAAGGTAAGAAAGCCTGCAAAAGAGAACAGCGAAGCATTAATTATCCGACACATGTACATTGTTAATAATAATTAGTTTCAAATTTATCAAGTTAAGTGCAGTAGGCAAATAATAATGTCCATTAAAATATATTTTGATATACATCATAGAAATTATTATGATAACAGATACTTTCGTCTCACAACAACCACTCAGAGAAACACACACGATTAAAGAACATGTATTTTTCATATTTTTATTACGAAAATATATTTTTAATCTTTACGCTATTTACTTAACCGATAAACCTAATAATGTCCGATGTCCAATAACTCCGATTCTGTACAAAAGTGAAGTTTTGATCTAAAAAAACCATAAAAACAAAAAAAATGTCGATCAATAGATTAAAAAACTTGTAGCAAATTGTTCTTACCATACTCCAAATATCCATCAAGATGCTTATAATATTTCAGCTTAAAAACGCCGCCGCCAACGTTTTGAGAGAGACTTGGCTAATTTACAAGCACACACGACTCGTGAAAAGAGTTCATCCCGGCCGCGTGAGGACTCATCAAAGAAAGTTTTTGCTAGCTATTTACGCGTAAGTGCTTAATAAATGGATCAGAGCGGAAAGGCTTAATTATAATATTACGGTATACTTTTACATTGGTTGTAGTGAAATTTGACAAAGATAAGTTATTCTATATTTTAGGACCATATTTTATATACAATACTTTTATACTCTTAATATATTTATATTTCAACAGGTTAAGAAAAGTCAAGATGGATCAAAGGAAACTTATGGATAATGCAAATACAATAACGGATATGGCAAAGGTAAATCCATATACTTTATTTTAAATTCGAGCTAATGCTATGACAGCGCGACACTTCCATTTTCATAATAGATGGCACTGAAGTATTAGATGTAGTTAATAGTTTTATTTAATTTTTGAACTCTCTTACAAGTAGCTTAGAGATAGTGGTGTAGCAATAAAATAATTTATATGCTATATCGTAGTTTATATTATTTTATACTTTTATAATCAATAAATTAATTCATTGTCATATTTTGCTGAGCGCGTGTAGTTTTGATGTTTTAGTCTATTTCTTTTTAAAAATATAAAATAGTGACAGCCATGTATACAAAAAATACACTCTTAAAATTTTAGAAATTTTCAATAAATATTAATAAAACACAAATACACAGAACATTAAGCCACGATTAGAACCAAGAGTTAATAATGAGCTGCAAAGCGATTGATTGTAGGACCCTTTCCTGTTGCAGACCCAAAATACTGTTTACGAGATTGTGTCGGACATGAGCACTCGGCAAGATACCATTGAGGAGAGGTTGACTAGCTTAGAAGAAAAACTCACATCATTACAGGTAAATAATGATTCGTTGTTATTTATTAGATGACTCATGTTATGATCATCGTTTCCATGGGTACTATACCTAAGTACCGATGCAGTTGCTCCCAGAGGTCCTAGGTTCAATACTGACGTTGTGCCATTAAAAGTTTCACAGAACATCAAAAGGGCTGCCAGTAGATATGAACCGACGAATATCG
Organism: Teinopalpus imperialis; assembly: GCA_029286865.1. Taxonomy (NCBI): domain Eukaryota; kingdom Metazoa; phylum Arthropoda; class Insecta; order Lepidoptera; family Papilionidae; genus Teinopalpus; species Teinopalpus imperialis. The sequence goes on from JAGSMU010000021.1 coordinate 6,488,442, forward strand.
GAGGAATACACTGCAGCCACGACGACGGAGTACGGGGTGTGGAGTGCGCAAAAATTGCCGGAATGGCTTCCCAGGAAGTTGTACGTCAAACAGAAACTGCGGATACTCTGAGCGCGAACCTTTGTCCGTATGTCCGAAGGACCGAACTCACGAAGCTTCGAAGGAACAAACTTCGCTTTATCACCTCAACCGGCAGCTCACTCGTGCGACACCAGCGGAGTTCCCACTCGTGGGAAGCCTTAGTAAGGCACTATGGGGCAATTGACAGGGCCGAACATTTTGCACAGCACTTAGAACTGCAATTTAATGATATCGACGCCTCAGCTGAAGTTAATGTCTTATACTTATTGAGCGGCAATTAAAGATTAAAAATTGCCCTGAACTCTGTCTATAATTATATATAAATAATAGTCTTGTAAATTTTTCATGCATCAATTATCATTATTCAGGAACAAATGAACACCATACCTGACATAATGGCCCGTTGCTTACAACAATATTGGGAGAGAACTGAACAACGTAGAAACTACCTACATCCCGATACCGCTGCGGCAGCGACGCCTCCGCCGTCAACAATCACACAATATGTCAGGTAGAAGTTATAGCCTATTGGTATACCTTGTATTACATTCATTACGAAAATTATTTTAATCCTAAATTGATACTAATTTTGATACACTAACCCCATGCAGTAACCCCAGGCATTATATAATCTTTAGACCTTAAAGGGCCACTTCACTCCTTCCTTGGCTTCTTCTTCAATACGTATTCTCACTAGCACAGACACCGACTCTATCTCACTTTTCCTAATTTGATAAGATTGTGCTGACCCAGTTTCAATGACAAACAATTAACATTCTGAAAACATTCAGATCGAAATATTTAATATATGTATTACAAATCACGTATTACACATAAATACCTTAACAAAGAATCGAAATTAGAGCCAATCGCTGTCATGGAAAAATAAAAGCTCAGTAGCCATGTAAGTCAAACTTAGCATTACATTTTACCTCATATTGACATTTCCCTTACGATAAAATTTGAGTTACCTATGTGTTGTTTACATATAGGTAACTTTACACGATTTTGAGGAAAATAATTACAAATTCATATAATATCTAGATTTTCCTTAGATTTTATCGTTTATGTTTAAATTATTGAAAACATTTTCTTTAACGGACTTTATTTTTCCCGGAAACCAATCAATAAAAAATAAGATTTATAGTCAAGTGTCCTAATACCGATACCTCTGTATTTTCTATGATATATTGTTAACATGTCGTTTGATGAATACGCACCTTAAATCACTTATAAAATTACGCCTACACCGAATTGTCTTTAATAATTTACTTTAGTAACATTTTTTTTTCTGTTTTTACCAGGCCACTTGCATCAGCTTCGCACCCGTGGCCACCTAGTCCTGTTGTTCAACAAGCGACGCGGGCTCACTCAGCTCCGGAGAGTACTGCATCACATTTCCCAAGTTCAGCTCAACCAACACCCTCGAGCCCCGCACCACCTATGGGACGAACTCAATTACCTAGCTGAGTACCGCCTTCCAATTCCGAACTTCTTTGCTGAACTCGACGAAACTCGGCTCCCTATCCTGTGAACCTCCTTATATCCTAACAAAATCTTGTAAGTTAATCGGGAAAATTGTTTCACAGTCGAAGATTCAAAGCTGATATATATATATATACATATATGTATATATAATAGGTCTATGAAATAAGTTAAAGTTTTTTTTTTCAAACTTTTTTATTTCTGTTATTCAAAGTGATCACCCATGTAATCGATGCATCTTTGCCAACGCAGTGGTGCAGATGTGCGAGCTTCTCCATCATTGTCTTCAGTTTTTCACAGTATACATCTGCAGTAATGCTCAAGCCCTTTGGTAAAAAACTGTGATGAATCACCGTCACTAGACCACCAAACAGTGACCATCAGCTTTCTAGAGGTCATTTTTCGGTTAGGGCATTGCTTTGGTGCTGAACCAGGATCTAACCAACTTGCTGAGCGCTTTCGATTGTCGAACATCCACTATACTTCTAACAATCCACTTTTCGGCGCACGTAACAATTCGGTTCAAAATTCTTTCATTTCTGTGCCTTTTGAGCAGCGCGAGGCAGGTCTCAACGCGTACGTTGCGCTGGGGATCGTTAACTTTGTGGGGCACCCATCTATCAAGCTTTTTTACCTTGCCAATTTGTCGCAAATGAATCAATATTGTTTCGATGTTAACATCAAAAGCTACTACTAACTCGGCTGTAGATTGAACATCATCAGCTTCCACAATCGCCTTTAATTCATTTTTCAAATCAAAATTTCCAGAGCGGAACCGGGCAAACCAATAACGGGTTGTGCGTTCGTTCTCTCTGTAATCGTTGTTTATGTTACGTGCCGTTTGTGCCGCTTCGTTACCATGACGGAACTCATATTCCATAATTACACGAATTTTTAAAGTATTCATCATTACGAAAAATGTTGAAACATAATGAAAATACAAAGCTAATCAATAAACAAAAGACTAACTTTGTAAAAAGAATGTCATGTTTTAAAACAAAATTAATTTGAATTTAGAATTCACAGCCAACAAAAACTTTTTTTGGTTTGAAATGGCAAATACTGAAGAACGGCAATTTCAAAGGTGAAGACCTAATATATATATTTATACCTAGGTGAAGACCTAATATAATATATATATATATATATATATATATATATATAATAAAAAGAGATAAGCTAATACATGTTAATATAATAATATCTCCCGTTTACATATACAGTATTTCGATTATTCCAAATTCTGTCTTTTTATGTTTTGTTAAGCTACGAGGGACGTGTTCTTCCTATGTCGTCGTTACCAGTTGTTGGATGAGTGAAATGAGTTTCCTGGTTCACTGAAGGACAAAGCCACAGTGCGTATCAAGGTCAGCCGTAGTTTCCTTCGCCGTTCCCCAAAGTTTCGGAAGTGCCAGACTGTTTTCTAGTGGTATTGTTTAAGTAGTTGATAAAAACGGGCAAAAATCTATTATCGTGCATAAAACTTTATCGATAGACGCTTTGTCAAATATTAGATGACAACATGTTACGTTACCAGCAAATTGTTGATAGATACACTTCACTATAGTTTTATATTATATTAAAGTAATGTAATTACGCATTTAAGTTTACTGCTAATGTTTTTCTTAATATTGGTGAAAACTGTGTTCATATTTTGTTACATACATTACTATCGTTAAAACTATAAGATACACATCATACCTAGTATTTGCATAATGACAGCGAGTGGCATAGAGATCATAGTACCAGAGTACCAAATTTAGAGGGCATCGCATAGAAATCCTAGATACGATTCCCAAACGAGGAACAATATTCGTGCAGCACACATGGAGTTTTCGGTTCTAAGTGTGTTGTACGTCATGTATCCCCGACGTTACATACTGCCGATCTTAATGCACATGCATTACGTCAGACTTGGGGTGGGGACGACAAGTGAGTGCCTCGTGTTTGCGTAAGTGCTCATGGCGTTATATTATAACGGGAGCAGTTGATGTCTTCTGATAATGACCAGATCATACAGCCGTCGTAGAAATCAACCAGGAGAACATACGCATCAATGTTTCTATCTTTCAAGAAAGGGAAAGAAACGCGCTGTAAAAAAGTTGTAAGGAATAAAAAAAAATGATGTGACGAACGAAATCGAAACAGAGCAAAAATTATAGATTAGGTTACGTGACGAAAAATTCAAGACCATTTAAATTACTGTTAACTTTAAATAATTGTCTGAATTTATAAAATGATGCATACAAGGATCGTACCAATATACACCAATAGACAAGACAGCTTTAGTACTTATAAATAAAAGACATTCAGTCAAAATATTTTAACCTCACCACACATTGAATTTTTTATGGTTCTATGAAACTATATACACATTTATAGACATAGTATAATGTAATTGTTACTATCTGCCTGTTGATATTTAGAGTATAAAATAAATTAAGCAAGCTTTGTATAAGACGTTAAGATTGATGGCTGTCTAAATAGTGCCTAAAACACTACGAAAATTTCGAATATTCTGTTTTATTACCTTAAACTTGTGTATATTTAATTAGTGAAGTAAAATTGCGATTTTAATATTTAATATGTATAGTCTCGATATTGTAGTAACCATGAGTACGTGAGACGGGAACAATTTTTGTTTTTATTTTAGTTGTAAATTTATAACATTTGAAATCTAAATTGATATGATTAGTTCGAACCAAACGTAAGTGACTTTATTAATGCCACTAAAAATGAAAGTCTGTCTAACATAAAGTAAATTTAGGTAGATCATTTTCTTAAACTATCAAAAATGTATCATAGGAAAATAGCTTAAAATGAATTAATTTAAGAAACTTTACTTAAGTAACAACATTTCTACGCATAAAAATGTTTATTGCTAAGGCTTTTTCCTATTCATTATTTAATATATGTATATAATGATGGATATTTTTTTTAATGTCGTAATAGCACTATCGTTTCAGGCAAATTAATTATATTTTCGATGATTATTTTTTTCAAAAACCAATAAAATACTTATATATGTAACAGTGATTTGAGATTGGAATTTATTACCTCCGATACAAATTGATAATGTAAGGTTATATATTTATTTTAAAAATGCGGTGTTGTGCAATTGCATTGATTTTTTGTGAAAATTTTCTAATGTTTAAAATTAATTTAAAATTAGTCTTTCGACACGAACACCAATTAGTATAATATTTTAGGAATATAATGTAAATTAATATTTTTAGAATTACTATCAATTGCTGTAGTCAGATGCTAATAGGAACACTATCAAATCATTGATTTTTACATTCATTTATTTAAAGATATTATTTTAGTTTTTCAGTTTAATTTTTTTTTTTTTAAAAGAAAGTATTACAATTAAATTCAGTTGTAGTAATATACATAGCGCTGTTTTTTATTTATTTATTTCACTAAGCCTTTATTAGACTTGGATAAACGTTATAATCTCACCTGTAACTTTACTATTTGTTAATTTATATTATAGTCAAATCTATAAATATTAATGTCATTATTTTAGGCATATCTGTCATTATTCAAGATATAGTTTTAATCTGATTAATTAACCTAAATAGTATTTAATTATAAATACGCATAATAGGATACGCAAGTAGGTTATGCTACACATATACATTAAGGTATTACGATTACAGAAAATGACAAAAATAATTTATACCTCCTAACTGCTTAGTTAATAAATAAATCTAATTAAATACTAGTATTAAATTATAATAAGATTTGACCAAATGTTGATAAGGATATAATTAAATATTTATGTGTATTTTGTAAATATATAAAGGTTTTGTAAACAATAGAAAGATCTATACATAGTAAATGATATCTGCGAGTTTAGTTGTTATTTTAGGATTTAATAGTATAGTTCCCTAAAATTATTTTTAAATATTGTTATCAACATGTAAAATAAATTAAACAATTGCGATAGAACTATTCTATGCGATGCATAATTAGGCAAAATGGAACTTTTGTGATCATTGTTAATGAAATGAAAGTGTAACTTTGATTATATGAGCTGTAGTATTTTCCTAGCAGTGTTTTATTTTATTGACCTATATCATAAATACTGTCGTGACCAAAAAACTCACTCACGCTCGCTGTAAAAAAATATTTTGGTAAAAAAGTTGTGACTCTCAGATTTTTTAAAGGTGATGGTTTTAGCTAGATTGAAAATGAGATGACATTAATATAAATAAATTATTTTATTAATTTTAATGTCATCAAATTCATTAAAAATGTCTTAAACTATAAATAAGGAAACATTCAATCTAAAGAAAATACAGACAAAAAGACAAAAATCATAAATTAAATAATATAAAATATACAATATTTAAATTTACCCCCCTGGCTCTAATTACAGCTTATAATCGGTTCTTCATAGGCTGAAAACGATTTTTTTTATTAATTAATTTATTTTGAACTTTATTGGTCCTACCTTAAAAAAAGGGTTACAAAGGGCGGACTTTATGCTGTAGGGCATTCTCTTCTAGTCAACCCGTGGCGTGGAGAGACATTGTGGTAGGTGTAGTGACTACATTGTAAATAAGAGAATATATATATATATATATATGCATAAATATATATATGTATATATATATATATATATATATATATATATATATATATATATATATATATATATATGCATAAATATATATATATATATATGTATGTTATAATGATGAATTAGTATTAATTCTACTAAAAAACATAAAAAAAAGATACCTTACATATAGAGGGGCCTACTTATATATACCTAGTCTGGCCATAAGTTCTGTTACAAATGAAAATGCATTTTTTTTAATGAAGTAATGTCATATAATTAAAATTTATACGTACATATTTATTAGTCTCAGTAAAAAATTATAAAATAATCTATTCGAAAAGTGGCTTTTATACAGGCCTTTAATCTGTTTGGCCACGAATCTATGGATTAACGCACTGTTTCCAGGGAAATTCCACTACTTTGGAGCAAGCCCAAAGATTTTTTGAGAGATTTAATGTCACTGTGTCGTATAGAGCAGGCCATGTCCTCTAAGACTGACCATAATTTTAAGCCTAAAAGGTTGAGGTCTGTGCTGAGTTGAGGGCCAGTCTTCAGCTCTTTTAAAGTCCGGAACGTTGGTTTCAAGCCAGGCTTGGGTAGTTTGTGCCTTGTGACCAGGTGTCCTGCTGGAAAGTCCACGGTATATTTTTAAAAAGTGTGTTGCTGAGAGGTTTCACAACATGATCCAAGACTGTATCTTAATACACTTTGGCTGAAGTTTTCACTCCTTTTTCACTAAAATGTAGTTTTATGACTCCTTCATAAGATACGCCCCACTAAACCATCACTGACGCAGAACTGTGAGCGTACACTTTATCTTTTTGCTTAATATAGTGTTCTTCAATTTCGAAATTTTTTTTATCAGTAAAGAGGATATTTCACCTGAGTATCGTGACAGAAGATGTTTCGACCGATCCACTCTCCTTAATTGTAAAGATTGATTTACCTCATGTCCTGTATATCGACGATAAGCACCGAGCTTCAGGTCTTGTTTTATATTCCTAGCGGGAATCTTTATTTCTCGCGATAAGATTTTTTGCTTCCTAATGGGGTTTCGACGAATTCTACCATTAACAGCGTTAACAGCCTTTGTAGTTCTAACAGCACGCGGTCGCCCCGATCTTTTCTGGTCTTCGACAAAGGAAGTGTTGCTGTATCTGTTAATAGTACGATATACGAACATACGGCTGATACCAAGCTTATGAAGTGTCTGGAATATGACCGACGGCTCCATACCCACTTTGTGCAATGCGATCACAGTAACCATATTTTCTTTAACACCCCATTAGAAATTGTAATCATCCCAAAATCGAAAGAAGGTTTTAAAATAATATACGTGTTCCAAATTCAAAATAATTTAAAAGCTGAAAAAAGAAAAGTTTTTATGTAACAGTATTTATGGCCAGACTAGTTATACATATATATTTACAAATAAAAACTGTTTCTTGAGAAATGCCATCACATTTTTCAGCGAGTGCAGCTTCTAGTTCGAACTTTTCTTTTAAGCTCGTCCTATAAATGCTCAATAGGACTTAAGTTCGGACTACGTGCTGCCCACACCATACACTCAATTTAGACCTCCTGCAGGTACCGCAGAACAGAAAATGCAGTACGTGGATGGACATTGTGCTGCCATTAGCACAAAATTTTCACCGATAATACCTGCGTAAGGACATGATCCCCTCATATCTTTTCAATATGTCGGTTCGCCGTCGAAACTCCAAATATAACACTTGTTTTGATGAAAACCAATTCAGTTTCTCTAGCCTAATGAAATAGCCGCTCACTCCATCCAGGAACCTCATCCAAATGTCACATTTTCACCTATTGGCAAATAATTCTGCAGGTCTTCTGTAAACTCATTGTCATCTATCGCTGCCATGGAGACATACTTTGCTTTCATCTGAGAAGAGAACAGAGCTCTACTGTTCGTCCGTCCAGTTCACGTGTTCTCTTGCGAGACCTAGTCGATGATTTGGGATCAACTTAAGATCAGTAGCCGGCCTTTTTGGAATCAGGTTAGCCTCATCTGACTGTCGAGCCGCCATTCCTCGCGTTTCTCTGACTTAAACGCCAGAGTGGCCGATTTCTGAGCAAGTACTGACGATGAAACAGTCATCCATCTCTGATGTGCATCTCCTTCTGCCGGATCTTCTTCGTCGGTTAAATTTACTAGTCTCCTGGTATCGCCGGTAAACTCTGCACATAGCAGACTGGCTCTTGTTTAACACACGAGCCACTTCTCGCTAACTCTGGCCTTGATCCTATAGGGGATAGGGAAACCGCTTGAGCCACTTCCTCAAAAGATGTGTCCATTTTAAGGCAATGTTTGTGTATAATAACCGGTGGACGTTTGATGACTAACTGATAGGGTAGGTCAGGGAAATGACCTTTTATAGGGCATGTCAACCCCGAATTAGCACTATTGTAAAAATAGGTGCAAAAATGTTGATTAGCAATAACAATATGTTTTTGTGTCGTATTTTTTGACAGCTTTAATAATTCAAAAAGAACAATTTAAGTCAGGGCTCAGTAAGACAGGTTTGAGTCGATTTTTTTGCTTACGAGTGTATATTTATACCACAAATAAGTGAGCCGAAATTTCACCATCCATAATGATACGCCAATTTCAGGCTTTAATATTCTGCTTATTTAGGGCTGACATTATTGTATGTTACAATATGTATTAGTTGATTCTTCCCTATTTCGATCCCCGGTCGGCAGAACGTTGCAATTATGTCATATCTATGATTAAAAGGTATCGAACAGAAATTATATTATATTTAAATTCTAATATTTTTTTAGTTAATTAATATAGCTGCAATAATATTAAAGCTGGCGCGACGACGACGTAAACGCAATCATAACATAACAGCTGCGAGTTCCCAGATTTTTTTTTAATCATTAAGTATAAAGCACAATTGCCAATGGGTAACTGTTTACATTAATTATTTAACTAATAGACTAATCAAATTATTTGGATCTACCTGTTTTTAAATATAAATTATAGACATCCAGACTGTGCGATATGTGTTTCTTAAGTATCACACTACAGTAGAATCTAAAAGCTTTATTCAAACAACACACTAATGAGAGGCAGGTATTCAATAATGTTTCTGTAATCTTAAGTACAAACAAACAAGCCTAATGAGCTTTAAACTCGAATATTTAACCATTTTCATTAGATATTAGTGGACAGTGTAAGTAAGTAAATGAACACAAAGCAAACAAAGAAATTGCTCACGCATTAGAGATATAGGTATATATAAGCATACACCTCTAATGCGTGAGCATTTGAGTATATAGATAATTTGTGTAAGCCTAGTCTGCAAGAAGAACATAAAACCCTTGGAATTGTGAAATGGGGCTACAGTCTTAAACAATCATGTGGAAATGTAGAGAATTGAACTAACAGACATACATGACGACGAAATAAATTATTATTATAGGAACATTTTAAATTTAAATAAGTATAATCATGCTTATTAAGTTGGAATGTAAATTAGAAATAGAATGTAAAGTAAATGATCATCATAATAAGGTGATTCAAACCGTTCCCATTATAATTAGTTTTAACTACGAGCGACAACGTACATATTACTTAAAATGGGCCAGCTTACGGAGGAAGTTAAGTAAGTGTTTATAATTAGACAAAGTTTAATTCTTGCTTTTAACTACGTAAAAATTACGTTCTCTTGGTCCACAGAAAAGCAAGCTCGCCATTGGAACTACTTTATATGAAGCAAATCCGACTTTCTTTCAGCATTATTGATTCCTGGCCACATCGGGAAATGAGCACTAAAAATCCCATCCCTATAGCAAACAATATATTTTTCTTCATAATAATCATATTTGTAGCAATTGCTGAGGTTATATATTTGAAAAATAATGTAAATGTTTTGAGTTTTCTGATTTTGGGGCACACTTATATTACAACGCTTGTCACGTTTAATTGTTTGGTAAGAAAATCAATTTGTACAAATATTGTTCAGCATATCTTTTCGAGAAATTGTGTTAAACTTGCATGATTTCCTTATAACGGGATTAAATTTTTTATGCGGTGGCTTGCAATTTAATCCTTAAACTCTCCTTACTTACTATGGACTCCTCGAAATGAGGACCACGGTAAGTAAATCGAGATAAGGCTGCAGTATTTAACCATAATAACGTAGGGAATGTAACAATCACGTTCAAAGTGGTATTATATATTGAACATGGATGTATACTATATACCTCATATAATGTGGTATATAATAAGAGCAGATGTGTGTCTTGACATGGAGGCGATAAAACTAAAACTAAAAAAGCGAGTGTGCGGTTTGAGGAATGTCTCTTGCACTAGGAGCACGTCAACTTGGTGATCGCGAACGAAATTAAAGATTTTGTCGCGTTGATTGTTAATACCGTTCGCGTTAAAAAATGCGACGTTAAGGGAACGCGGTTTTACTCCCGCCGTTGTAAAGGCCCTCTATGCTTGAAAGTTGACGATGGCTGACACTACATGTTGGTAGCGTATTGTGGCGGCAATCCTGACTTCGGGCTTGCCATTGGAATCCCTTAAGGCTTTTGCTAGGGCTGAGACGTCGGCGCCGTTGAAGACGGCGACGAAGCGACACACTAAGTCGAGGTCGCTTTCGCTAACCGGCCGTCCGGCTGCTTGAGGGGGCTGTTCAACCGGTTGAGCAACGGTCGCTACGCCGATCGGCGTATGCCATGCGGGGCGTAGAGGTCGGACAGGAGCGAGAATTGGCGCGGGGGCGGCGGTCGGGGTAGCGACCTTGGGCGCGATTTTTAGTGCCGGACGTTTCGGCTTGGGGGCTTTTGGGCAGCCAAGGTAATTGGCTGTGTGTCCCTCTGTGTTGCACAGGACACATGCGGGAGGCCCGAAAGTGGCCAGAAGGGCCTTGTCCTTGGGTCTCGGACATTCGGTGGTGCCATGGTCACCCAGGCACTTGACGCATCTGGGTTTGCCGAAGCAATTGCGTGCTGAGTGGCCATATAATTGGCATTTGTGGCACTGGCCTGGTGGGCCGTTTTTATGTGGGCGCTCTATAGTCAGCCCAGAGAGGTGGCAGCAGGTTTTCAGGTTAAATACCTGCTTCCCGGCCTCGGATCTTTCGAGGGCCACAATCACCATGTTGAATGGCTTTTTATTATGGCCACTGTACATCCTATGCACAGATAGGACTGGGAGATTCTGGGCCTGAAGGTCCTCTTTGATCAGATCAGCTGGGATTTCCCGCGGGAGGTTTTTAATTACTACTCTGAGTTGGCGCTCTTCCGCCAAGGTGTAGGTGTGAAAGAAAACACCTTTGTCTTGCAAGAAGCGAGTTACCGCTCTATGGTCATCCGTGGTTCTAACTGCAGTTTATTACCTGCAGCGGTGGGGATCGCTTGATATTTGTAGCGATTGGATAGGGCCGATGCGACAATCGGCCACTTGTCTTGTGCCTGAATGAAGACAGGCGGCGGGCGTTTCGATGGCTGTGAGACAGCCGAAGGTTTCTTTGAGCCAGCTAGGGCACGTTCAGGAGCGGCGGGGGCTTCCTGTGAGGCAGCTGTGAGGGGGCCCTGGGGCACGGCCGACGTAGATGGCTGGGGAGAGGGGCCTTCATTTCCCGTTTTTTCCCCTTAGGAGGCGGCGTCGGGGCGGGTGAAGCCCGCTTTTTTCTTTTTTTTTCAACCAGCGTGAAATCGCTGGTGTCTTCGGCTTGGGGATACTCGGGGGACGCGGCGTTATCCAGCTCCATTTAGGAGACTGCGGATGAAGTGCAAGATATGGAGGAAGCCCTTGAGAAGGGTCTATCTGGGAGCGGTCTTTCTTTAATTATGTCCTGGAAGACATCGGGGTATTTATTTTTTAATATGCTGATGAAGAGACTCTGAGGAAGAGTCCTCCATTGTGCACTCTGTTCACTTTTATTTTTTCCTACTTTATTCGTGGGAAGTGTGGCCACCGGTGGGATGCCGGGGTGAATAGCCTACTTCCCTCCCTGCCGGCTATAGGCAGGGAGGATGTGTGCCTTGTTGTGTAGCCCTAGTGCATCCAAGTGCCAGTCTTATTGTGCACTAGGGTGTGTGCTTAGAGCTAACTAAAACTACGCGTGAGACTATTATAAGTCCAGCGGGTTGGTCAACCTTGGCTAGGGCACTACCCAAGGCCAAGTTTTGCGTCGACTCCTTCCGGTTTCGCGTTTCCCAGAAGGGGAACCACGGGCGTACGGGGCTAGCCCTACACTAGCTAAGTTCGCACCACTAGTGTAACCACCCAGGTGGCTTTGCAATAATCTTTCTTGGAAACTAATTTCCGATTACAATAGCACCCGCAATAAAAATTGCTCGGTGTATTGTTCTCGGAACAATGGGTGCGCAGGTGGCTCGCTCGGGGGCAGGTAGCTCGGGAGGGTCGCGGCGGGGCGCCGGGCGACCGTTCTCGGCGACTACTGAGCGTCGAATGTGGCTCTCAGGAGCTTAAAGTAATATATCTATGTTGGTTTTTCAAGCGGCAACAACAGTATACAGAGTACACATAAACAAATATTTACTATCGATAAATAAATATGTGTTTTAACAAGCAAGCAAGCAAGGCAATAGAAAAGAAATACCACAATTGTTGGGAATGAAATTGTACATATAATAATTGGACGGCGTACTATTGAACATTCTTTACTTTTTATTTCTTCTGAAGAGGATTTAAAGAAGATATTTTGGATACTGTACGGAACTAATTAATAAACTCAAAACATCATACAGGTATTTATATATATATATATATATATATATATATATACATATATATATATATATATATATATATATATATATATATATATAATATATATTCTGTTATTAAAGTAATCACCCATGCAATTGATGCATCTATGCCAGCGCAGTGGTAGTTTATTGATGCCCTTCTTGTAAAAATCAGCTGGACGGGAGGCAACAAATTCTTCAAAGACATTTTGTACTGCTTCTCGGGAATTAAATTTTTTCCCCGCTAAAAAGTTGTCCAAAGTTTGGAAAAAGTAATAGTCGGTGGGTGCAAGGTCTGGTGAGTACGGTGAATGAGGGAGAGCTTCCAACCCCAACTCTTGCAGCTTGGAGACTGTCTGTTGTGCAGTATGGGGTCGGGCGTTGTCGTGTAGGAGTAGCGGGGACGACCGATTGACCAAAGTTGGTTGCAGATGTGCGAGCTTCTCCATCATTGTCTTCAGCTCTTCACAGTACACATCTGCAGTAATGCTCATGCCGTTTGGTAAAAAACTGTGATGAATCACACCGGCACTAGACCACCAAACAGTGACATTCACAGCCAATCAAAACTTTTTTTAGTTTGAAATGGCCAATATTGAAGAACGGCAATTTCATAGGCAAAGACCTAATGTATATATATATATATATAATATATATATACATGAATACATTAGCAATTATAACAATAAGATAAAATATTTGAAGAGGTCTATTAGAAAAGAAAAGTTAGTTCGAGCCCTGGTATTTTCTATATTCTTGTATGGTGCCGAAACTTGGACTGTTAGAAGTCACAATAGCAGTAAGATAAATGCCGTCGAGATGTGGTGTTGGCAAAGGCTACACCGAGTACCTTGAACTGCTATGAGAGCCAATCAGATATATTCTAAAAGAGATTTAAGAAATCACCACACTCCACAATCTTCCCTTAATTTCTTCGGAAAAATTATGGGAATATAGCACTGTCTGGAAAACCATATTATTTTAGGTATAATGCACGGCAAACGTGCTCAGGGCAGGGCACCAACAAGATAGTTCAATTAAATAACCAAGGCGATCAGAGGTAGCAAGCACCGTGCGATCCACTTCGCATATGACCGCACTCAATGGAAACTGATTATTCGTGGTCACGATCCTCACGTTAGAGAACGAGGAAGAAGAAGAATTAGAAAGAAAATGATTATTATTATTGAGATATATTACAGTCTGAAAATATTAAATGTAAAGGCGAGTGTGTTGGGGCGGGTATTCGCCCTATTGACCATGGCCGGGTCGTACGACGATACCGCACGGTATCGTTCGAGGCGACGACAATTCTGGCTCGCTTTTCACCTCTGGATATACTGGCGGAAATGGACGTGAGGGTGTACACCGGATTTGCGTCCTACGCCAGAGCAGTGGTGGCGAGCCAGAAGAGACGCTCGAGGCGGTTAAACGGTAGGAACGGCGGGTCTTGTTCGGTTATATCGGATGGAACCTGTCCCTGTCAGCAGTCGTGTCGGCGTTGCTGCGCGGGGAATCGGCGTGGATTCTACGAGACCGTAATGGTCCGAAAGGAGGCTGCCGCACGGTATAGAGAGAGGACCGATCCTACTCGGTGACGGGGCCGACGCGTCACTCGCGCGTGTAGGCCCTACGGGTAGCGGACGATCGGAGTGGGGGCTCCAACCATACAGTATTAGCGACCCCGAGGAGGATGACGGCACGACGTGGTACTGTGTCGTCGTGATAGTTCCGCGAGGGTTCTGGGGGTATGATTTTCACGCACGCCCCCGGGACGAGCTATCCCAACAAAGCGCATGGGGGGTTGCGGCTGCATTCCTTATGGAGATCCCGCGACCCCTCAGCGCTGGTGGCGACCACCGTGGGGTTTTAGTCGGTGCGAGTCCGACATAACCCGTCCTCGTCCCCTATAGAGCGGGAAATAAAAAACGTATTCGCCGCAATTGTTAATGAGGTATTTTTTATAATGGTCGGAAATAATGCCTTTTGGCATTCTAGCCAACCCTTGAGATGGAGAAACATTAACTGTAAGTGGCAATAACAAAATAATCGTAATTATTAACAAACTATGTTTGACATACATACATAATATTATGTACAATACATAAATGCATATACAAATACAATAAACAATAAATATCATAAACTACATAATAAATACATAAAAATCATATAATATAGACTTTAAATATATAATAAGAATAGATAATATAAATAAATGAACATAAATAATTAAATAATAAATTCAGATGATGTGTAAAAGTCTGTGATATGTGTAAAGGTCTCTGAACTTAGAGCAATATAATAATAAAGTGAACGGTCTTCAAATTGGTGATACTTGGACCTTCCATACCTTGTGACGGTGATGGGCGTCTTAGTTTAACAATATGATAAATCATCTTTCGATATGGGCAGAGAGTTATCAGCTTTTGTTTTATGAGAATATTTTATCAGCATATTCTTTTCATGTATTGGCGATTTAGTACTGTGACTATACATGAGTTTTATTGCCGTTTGCGTCTTAGTAGCTTGATATTATGATACGCTGGACAGTATTAAAAAGTATTAATTTAACTTTATTTTCCAAAGTTGACTTGGATTTTAATAGCGTATTGATCCTTTTCAGTTAAGAATTACATTGCCGTGGACAAAAGCATATCGACACCTTATAATTAGTTTTGTAGAAAATATACATTTATTTCACTTTAAGGAAAAATCTGACTATTCCATAAAAGTTTGTATTATTCGATTTGTGTTATGTTATTTTATATAATATTTTATAGATATAATATGGTTCTACTATTTTTCAGACTTTTAACCAAATTGACAACATTTCGTCTTATTTAACAAAATTTTTACATTATCAAATATATGCTGGCGTTATTTTGTTTAATGTTACTCCTTTCATTAATAACGCAAGAGTTGGATACTTTACAGAAAGTGATTTTAAAAATAACACCGTGGAACTATCAATTTATTATGAATTGCCGTTTGATATTTCATCTCATTTTGTGGGTTATATTTGTGTTGCTATATTTAACTTTTTCTTTTGTCTCATAATAACATGCATAACCTGTATAAATGAATTTTTTATATCTCTTATTGCAATTCATATTTGGGGCCACTTGAAAATACTTGAACACAATTTGAACAATTTTCCAATACCAAAAAGAAAAATTGAAATAACTCATAAATCGCTGTTAGAACAGCATTGCTATTATAGTAAAGAAGAATCTGTTATGGTGAAAGAGTTGCTTAAGGAAAATATAAATCATCACCGATTGATCACAGAGTATGTATTCTTGATGTTTACTTGTAATCTTAAATTATCAGATGAAATTTGAAACTTCAAATATTATTATTTATAAAGCGAAAACTGGTGATGAGGCATTCAATCTCAGTCCTCAAGGGTGACAATGCATCTGCATTATGATTCCTTGTCAAGGATGAATGAAGATGTCATCAGGTGAACTGTGTATTGTTTGTTGCTCACAATATTATTAAAAAATAAACAAAATAAATAAAAAACAACTTAAATTATAGTAAGGTGACAAATGGAGTTTATTAAGTTAACCAGTTTTTTGTTATTTAAAAATAAAATAACTTATATACGTACAATCAATGAAATAGCAACACAACGTAATCGAAGTAACATATATTTTTTATTTTCTTTTCAGGTTTTTGTCAAAAACAGTTAAAGTTTTTGGTCCAACAATATGTTTATATTACATACTCCAGCAGATCCTTTTATGTATACTCTTATGCGAAATGTCTAAATTGGTAACTATTGAAACAGCTTATGCAAAGCAGTATTGTAATAATTGTTTCAAATTCTCAATATTTTATACTTTTAGGACACAGAAGCAATGGGAAAATATGGAATCCTGACAGTGGTGATATTACAGCAACTAATACAGCTTTCGATTGTGTTTGAGGTCATGGGTGCAATGGCAAGTTTATTTTAATATCATATAAGTATTGTAATAAAAAAAAAAAAATAAACAGTAGTGCTTCCCAAGTGTAGATAAAGGTGAGAATAAGTTGTCTAACTTCGTAGAAAACATAATATTACTGACATTTTTAACCTTATCGTACTTTAAGAAAACGATAAATACATCCGAAAAAATATTTATAGTCACATAGACAGAGTGACTCATATTTGAAGTTTCAAGTCATATTTAAAATTCGATGTTTTTTTATTACATTGAGAGATAGACAAACGGGCACGCAGTTCACCTGATGGCAAGTGATTCCTGCGGCCCATGACATCTACATTCATCCTTCACAAGAAATCATAATGCAGATGCATTGTTACCCTTGAGGACTGAGATGAAATGCCTCGTCACCAGTAATTAAGGTCTCCAGATCCCTACACTAACCAGACGAAACACAGCAGCATAATGCTGCTATTTCACACTGGTATTTTGTGAGAAAGTGGTCCTTCCCCTGTCGACCTGACCCATTCATTCTATAGCTAGAAAAAAATTGCAGTGTAGCTTTACCATTGTCAAAACTGTGGGTGTATAAGTATAATAAATTATAAAAAAATATTTTTAGTCATAAATTAAATATTGACAATAATTGAATTTTCATTCATTTAATTCACAGAGTCAAAAAATCATAAATGCTGTTTATAGCTTACCATGGGAATGCATGAATGTACAAAATAAAAAACTCATACTATTTTTCCTTCAAAACGTTCAAGTTCCTATTAAAGTAAAAGCATTCGACATAGTGCCTATAGGCGTGCAGACTATGGTGGCGGTGAGAGAAAGTTTTACTAACAATATTTTCATTTAAAACTCGATAATATACTTGTGGCTTCTTTAGGCTGTGCTGGTTCGTAAATTGAAACTCTACTGTTAAAAAATTAAGTATGGCCCAGCCAACGTAGCTCGTAGATCTGATAACCAGGTTACGCCCTGGTAACGCAATTAATTTGCGGTAAGCCGATGCAGGTGACTTTGAATTATATTTCGTGGCTATTATTGGAAAAGGCAATTACTAATATAATTAAGATAACAATAGTGATAAAATAATTTTGCGGCAATCGGACGCAGATATGTTTTACATTTTATTTTGTATCATTTAGTATTATTTATAATTTCACTTTACTTATTGATCCTCAATATTTTTTACAGATACTGAAAACTTCATACTCATATTTCATAATGCTTCGTTCTACTGCATTTGATTAAAACGCACAGTAAATATATTCAAAATTCATTGGTTTTTCACGAAAAGTAGAGGTGACCATATTAAAGGACACTTTTACATCAACTGTCGCCATTATGAACAGCAAAGAGCACTTGCACTCTGCAAAAAAAACATAACAATGAATAACAAATTTTGAATAAGCAAGCATTTTTGAATTTAAGGGCGTATTTTTGAATATTTCGTATTTCATTATTGATACGCGTCGCGCGATCGATTCCCAGCTGTGCACCAATATTTGTGTATCACAAAATTTTTATTTAGGCCTGAGAGTCTAATGCGTGTCCTGTATCCTCCACACTGGATCTGAAAACTCCTCGAGAAGACGATTGCCTCTGTGATTGTGCAAATGCTTACAACGCAATATATCCTACGCAATTGATGTCAGCTGGTTATAACTAGAAGATATCGCAAATGTGGAAATTAAACAGTAGAAGATCGGACTTGCGCGGAGCAATCGCTACACTTCAATTTACATTAAAGTCGCCCCATTCAGAATAATCACGGAAAAAAATTATATGTATAAATAGCGGCAAATCGATTGTAGTTTCGTCGTTAATAAACATATTCCTAATTTGAACTCTCACACTAACATATAACGTCAATAGGTTACGGAACTTAGGGTAGGAGGCTCTATTCGACTATTGGTCGTGAACCGTCTCCAAACACAAGCATTTTCGGCTTAGTTGAAGTTGTTGACCTGAATTTTAGTAATGTTATACTATTGCAGCATAGGTAATAATACAAAAGAAATAAATTTAATTATTTAAAATAATTTATGTTCACAAACCTCTCGGCCCTCTCTTAGTTAGACAGGTTGCCGAATTTGTTTAAACATCGTACACCACGATAGATCGATTCTATCGTGGTGTACGATGCCAATCTAACACTGTGCCCTATACGCGATCTTTTCTGCCACGCACAACTATTATTTCAAATCAGTTGTCACCAGTGGTATTTCCCAATCAATACGACTTAGCGATCTTTAAGTAAAGAGCCTACACCTTTCTTAAAGATTGGCGATACTCAGACTGGTCTGGTGTTGCAAATGTTCATCGGCGGCGGTAATCGTAGTGGTGGTAAGATTTCAGGATGTCGCTTGTCAACTAGCTGCTAACTAACTAACTAACGAGATATGTGATGAATGGATAATTGAGTTGCAGAGTTTTTTGAAGGATTATGAAGCAAGAAACGTCTTTAAAGCCGAGGTGACTAGCTTTTTTTTCAAGTGTTTACCTGACAAAACACTTATTTTTAAAAGTGTAAAATGTCATGGCGGTAAGCACAATAAAGAGCAATTAACAATATTGTTAGCAAAAAATATGATAGGCTGTGAAAAACTTAAACCATTAGTTATAGGAAAGGCTAAAATTCCTCGTTGTTTTTCTGGTTGCCTCCTAAACCTCTAACACTAGACCTCGATGCTAATAAATAAGACTGGATGACAGCCGTTATATCCAAAGGATGGCTCGTTAAAGTCGACAAGAAAATGATTAAAAATAAACGAAAGATATTGCATTCCAATAACAAATGTACAGCTCACAACATATTTCCGCCATTGCAAAGCATACAACATTTAAGCTACAGCCCTTAGATCAAGGAATAATAAAAATCTTCAAATCCTTTTACATAAAGGAAGTTGTTAGGAAACTGATACGGAACAACAGTCTGCTTTATCTATTGTATGCAATTAGGATAACAGACTTTTTTTAGTTGTTTGTACAGTTTACTTCAATAACATGTAATTTGTTTTAATCTGTAAATATATATATACCATAAAACTTAAGTCGAATTGTTATTTAAATATGACTCTACAAGTCGAAAAATATACTTAGAAATCGTGCCTTTCTAAGTCGAAATTTCAGTTGTTATGGTATCATGGTATCTCGAAAGTCTTGTTAAGTCGAAAACTCATTAACTCGATTTTTTGCATTTCCCGTGACATTGGAGTTATAGAGATTCCTGTATTTCCTTTTCGATTATATTAGTTATGCAGAGGGTAATTATATAATCGAAAAGCTTATGTGTAACTAATAAGTGGGCTGTACTGTGTCTGATCGCATCTTACGTTAAATAACAAGATAAATTTAAAGCAAAACTTTTAAAGGACAGTATATAGAATAAGAAAGTATACTTACAATCGAATTAACAATTATAACGAATAGCACAAACTGAAAAATTATGAATAATAATATCAAAATGGTATAATATATTCGATTCAAAGTGAGTCCAAAAGTATTTTAAATATTTTATTAAAATTGTTTACCGTTACAACAGCTGTGCCATCATATAACGAAAGAATGGATGCATATTCACGCAGTCGGTAGTAATTACAATACATACCGATGGGTTCCTGTTTTCTGTTAATATAAAATTTGATTCATTAAAAATTACCTAGAACCAGGAAATAATTCTGAATAAAGAACAAATGTTATATGTTGGATATTAAAATAATTATTTCAAACCGTATTTTGCGGGCCACCCTAAGTAGAATATACGCTCACGTACACAAATACATTAACGTGCAGTAATAGCAAATACTAACTGCAAAAACTAGTCGGCAGCTCGTCGGGAAGACCAAATAAAAAGGACCTCGCCCTCACAGAAAACGTTAAACGGTACTACCTGTTGCTGTGTTTCATACATTGAGTGTAGGGACTCGAAGGCGCAGTTATTAATACTTTATTTTGATTTTTAAACTTTGGCAAATCGTTAAGCGTTTAAGGTGAAGTACGGGAGCTATTACTCAACAGATTGGCAGAATCATCTCAATATTAAATAATTGTGCATTTATATGTATTTATACCATATATAAATATGTATATTTGTATTTGTTCTATATGTCTAGTTATATATGTATTTTGTAATTACACATTTGTTTATATAACATAATTAATATAATAGTATTTAAGCATCGACAAAGTTTTTAATCATACACCTACCTTATAGCATCTCTGCATTAAACTAAGGTTGACTGGTAGAAAATGCCTAAGACATTAAGTCTGCCTTTATACATAAGTTTCAAACCGGTAAAACTGTAAAAGCCCTCGGGCTAACAGCAGCCATCATCCCGAAAAAAAATATTAAAAAAAGGTAAAAATAAAATTATACATAAGTGAATATAAAGCTTAAATAAATAAATTTTCCATATTTCGAGTAAAACGTTGACAACATAGAAATGTACATGAATTCTAAATTTAATAGTTTTTATGCAAATTTAAAGTGGTTCTGAATTTTCTGAAAGCACGCTGCCGAGCCGAGGCCGTTTTAGCTTTGATTATTGCCGACAGCTGCTTTGTAATGTCCTCCACAACAAAATTTGAACAAAAACTACAAAGTGTCGAACAAAGCAGTTGTAGTATTGCGCGTTTATTACCGGCAGTTGTACTTAACTTTAAATTTATGTGCAAATTTTTCATTTTTTTTCTATTATAGGTGGCAAACGAGCATGCAGCCCACCCGATGGTAAGTAATCACCGATGCCCATGAACATACGCAACACCAGAAGTGTCGCAAATGCGTTGCTGGCCTTTAAGGAAAGTGTAGACTCTTTTCTTGAAGGTCCCTAAGTCCCTAACTACCACAATTCCCATAGTATCAGTTATTAGTAGTACTAACAGTACTAATTAGTCATACATCCTTTATTATATTTTCTTAAATGAAATCAATCTGTTTCAAGTAAAAAAATATCCACAGGGCTGCGCTTACTTAATCACTACAAGGCACTGATTTCGAATACAGTATTACTGAACAGATTAACATGTGTCTTTGCGCATACCTCCCCGCGTCGCTCTTCAGGTAATCCAAAATCGTTTCATGCGCAAGGGCACCGGTGCGCCGTGGTTCTTGCGTAATGAAAATCTACACATAGATCTTGACCTGCCGACCATAGCTCAGTACCTTAAGCAGGCTTTCCGCCGATACTTCGGGTCTGCCGTCACACACCTGCTGGTTGTGTGTGCCTTCACTTACAATCCCATCTCAACAACCCCGACAATGCTGCCACTCAATCCTTGATTAATACACTAAACTCTAACACTGCACCAGTATACCGCCCCCGCCGACGGTGAGGGCGTCGCAAACAAAAATTTTTCGCTATACGGCCATATCTTAGGCCGGTTTCACCAATTATCATAGATAGAAGTGTAACTGGAGTTTCTTGCAACAATTCTCCTCCAGCGCCAACGCCTTTCGAAGTGGTTGTACAGATTGTTAATAATAATATTGATATTAATTTAGACAATCCGTCAGTAGCAACTGACCGAGCATTTGCAACGTCGAGTCAGTTGCTCTGGCGTATAACGGTCGGGGGTAACGGTCCAAGCTAAAGCTCCCTCTTGGGAGCCCTTGTGCTAGTTACTAGTAAACGTCTCGGCTGAGCGCTATAAGCACTCGGTCACCTTTCAACCCAGCGATGAAGTTGTAAAAGCCCTCGGGGAAACAGAGGCAATCGGCCCGCGTCCGCTCTCTGTCTTAGCAGGCTGTATCCCGGGGCGGAGTGGCGTTGGCGATGAGCTTGGACATCGTCAACGCCTGTAACTCCCTGCCCTAGGACGCAATTAGGGGGGACTCGTACACCATGGTGTTCCTCTCTACCTCTGTACCTCGGTGTTGAGGCCATAACTGTGGAACCTCGCCTACGACTCTGTCCTGCGAGTCGAGCTTCCCGCTGGCATTAATAGCGTCTGCCATGCGGACGACACGTTGGTGATCGCCAGCGGGAACTCCTTCGAGAGGACCAAGGAGCTCGCCGAGCTTGGGGCGGAGATTGTCGTCGCCAAAGTCTACGAGTTGGAACTGGAGGTACCACCTCACAAGACCGAGGCGCTATGGTTCCACAGACTGCCGCGCAGCAGGTAACCACCCGACTCGTGCTCCCGAGTAGGTGGGTCTGAAGTTAGAGTGGGACGGTACATAAAGTATCTGGGCCTCACTCTGGACAGTCGCTGGGGCTTCGAAGAGCATTTCGAGCGCCTAGTTCCCGGGTCAAGAGGTTAGCGGGTGTTATGCACGGACTGAGTGAGGATGTCCACCGTCTCTACGCTGGGGTCGTACGATCCGTAGCTTTATACGAGGCGCCCGTTTGGGCGAAGAGGCTGGCCATCCGCCGCTGTAGAACTAAAATGTACAGCGTCTAGAGGAGGATAGCCATAAGGGTCGCTTTCCACCTCTAGACATACTGGTGGACATGGACGCGAGGGTGTACAACTGAATTCGCGTCCTACGCCAGAGCGGTGGTGGCGAGCCAGAAGAGGCGCTCGAGGCGGTGAAACAGCAGGAATGACGTATCGCATTCGCAACGTGGCGTGCAAGGCTCATTGAGGAGCAGTATGCACGCAAACGCGTCGTCGAAGCATTCCTGCCGGTCTTCGAAGCCTTGATGCAACGACGAGGATGATAACTCACCTACAGAGTTACGCAGGTGATCACTGGGCATGGTTGCTTCGGTGATTACCTGTGTAAGATCGGTCGCGACGGCGAATTGTTTCCAATGTGGCTGCAACGACCGAGACTCCGCATCGCACACGCTCGCCGTTTGCCCGGCGTGAGAATCCGTTTCTTCAACACCCGTTAAAGTGACTTCCAGAACACTGCGATGGAAATCGATATCTGCATTTAGGAAACAAATGAAGATACGTTGTCACCCCATAGGGATGAGATGAAATGTCTCGACATCAGTGTAAGGTTCTCCGAATTCCTACGCTCACAAGAAGTTACATAACAGCGCTATTTTACGCTGGTATCGTGCAGCTAAATGCGACAAGCTGGATCGTGGCTATTAAACACTTAATTAATTCGATCTCTGATTCTGTCTAAGATTAAGTCGAACAGAATTCAATTCCAAAATCCAAATTGTTTGTGTGTTGCCCATGTCTATGATTCGACATTTCAAAAACAACGGGAGGATACCGTACTACCACCACCGTCAACTACCAGCTTTATAATGAAGTTGCTCCGCCAGTCATTTTTTTAAATACTAGTCTATTTAAATTAAGTTACTAATAGCAGCTTTAGGTTGTTTAACAGAAAACAAATCCTACAGTGGATTAGGGTTAAGGCTATTTTTAGAATTTAAGGTTCTAGTAATATTTTATAATTTCTAACTAAAAAAGGATACAAGCACCTAAATTATCTATATTTTTTTGCGTACATGTTATTACTTTAGGAGTGAGAAAGTTGAATTACCAAGTGTTTATTTGTAATCTTAGACACACGTTAATCGTGGGAATTACCGCGGAGGCGTCATGGTAATCGAAAAAAATCCACATTTGTCTTTTTGAAACATCATAATTGCTCGAAGTTTGAGGAAATCGTTTTTATTGCCTGTTACAAGAGTTTAATTCACGCTTAATTTGATTATAATTGAAGTGTTTTTATTATATGACCAAAATGATATTATATTAATCGATCGTATCCAAATACTTTATTCTCTAAAACTTCAATGTATTTTTTTTCTTTTCAATTTACTCGATTAATTATTTATTCGTTTAATGTGTTTTTTACTTAACTTAACTGGAGCCTATTTTTCAATTTTTAATACATGTTATGAATATAAAGTCATTTAAGTCCATTGACTATTGGTATGTAATTTTCTCTCTAAGAAATTCCTTTGTCTAAAATTATATATTTTTTTAAATAAGTAAGCAAATCATTATTATTTTAAAGTTAACATCACAAGAGGGTGCTTGCAAATGATTTGGAAGACAAAACGGTATTGAATAAAAAAGTAATACACAAAGTTTATAATCTTTTACATTAGAGTGTTGTTTGTAGGGAAGGAACATTTTAAGAAGTTTTATTATATTATTAATATTATAATATTTAATCGTTATTATTTAAAATCTATTTTAAAATACTTTAGTCAATCAATTAATAAACATATATTTTATTCTCGTACATCTAAATGTTATGAGACATATATGAGTCCGTATACTGTTCACCATTAGGAAAACAGTGTACTATAAAAAAAAACCAGGCATTACAAGTTTTCCTTTTTTTCTCGTATTACAACTATACCCATCGCATCTAGCTGAATATAATTGAATATTATTATATACAAGCGTTAACATAATTATCCAGCTACGTTATTATTAGCATGCTGATACTCAGAAAAAAAACTAGGATTTTAGATAATATTATATATGGAACGTATTATCCTTTTGTGCAAATACCGTTTGCACCGAAGTCAAATTACATACAAAATGATTCTATGTAAATAATTGAAGTAGACCATTCTAGCCGTATCTTCTCTACGTAATTTTGTAATGTTTCTAACTACAAAAGCATCTGAACTAAATTTTGCCACCATAGTGATATATGAGCACCCTAACAATAAACACATTTACTTGAAACTTTCTAAATAAGCATACATCCAAGATTATTTGTTTGCATAATTTCCAAGTCGCAACTTATTTGTAAAAGCAAATGACAAAATTTCTTTAAAAAATATGCCTTAAAATCTAATAAAAATTATTGTAAATTATATACTATTTTGTATAAAATATGACAAAAGCAAGCAATAACGTAAATATCAATTAGTTTGTAGTGTAATACTTCGAGAAGTTAAGCAAACCACAAAACACAATTAATAAGCACCTCCATAACAAAGATTATTAATAGATCACAATCAATAGTAGATAGGTAATAAAAATGCTTAAGATTTATTTAATTAGTCATATAAAGTTCCGTAAGCCATGTTGTATTTTTTTATTGTATTTCAGCGTTTTAAAGCGTCCAAGATCATAAAGCGCCGAAAAGTCAAAGCTGCTGAGAAAGTTTACATCAGTGGTCCTTTAGGAGGCGTCACTGAAACTTGGCAGAAGCAGTCACTCGTTTCTTTTACCCCCATTTTAAAACCTAGAGCTAAACTACTGCTATCTATACAGCAAGTGATTGCTGGGATTTTTACTGGTGGAAAGTTACTTTCTTTCTAAAGGATAAGATACTATAAATAGATATGTCTATTTGTAGTACAAACGAGTATTTAAGTGTTTTTGTATCATTTTTGCAACTTTCTTTGGCAAATTTGTCATCTGTACAGAGTTTGGTAGAGCCACACTGTATTTTGTTCACACTGGACTCACTTTGGACACACTGGACTCGACCAGACGGGGCATACCCTCAAAAAAGTTAGCGTAAAATAACAGCATAACGCTTATATTTCGTGTGGTAAGTGCAGGAATCTGGTGAATTTTATTTACTGGTGACAAGGCATTCCATCTAAGTGCCAAGGGGTGACAATGCATCTGGATAACAATTCTTTATGGTGTATGAATTTGGGCGTCATATACCACAGGAACTACTTACCATTTATATATATATGCTACTTACCATAGATGAACTGTGTGCCCGTTTGCCGCCATCAATTCAATAAAAAAATCTTCGCGAAAAATGTGAAATTCTCTTTTTCTTTCGTGTTTAAATTTAAAGGCAAAATAAAAGCAGGGGAACCGCTAACAAATGGCCCATAATCAACGGCATACTTTGTACTTATCATTTGGCATGCTTCCATCTTCCAACGTTGTGATTTCTTCGAAAAAAAGAGTGGAATTACTCTGATGAAACTTAGCCAACTTTAAATAACCCTCAAAATTTCGTGAATGAGGT
Source organism: Teinopalpus imperialis (assembly GCA_029286865.1). NCBI lineage: Eukaryota > Metazoa > Arthropoda > Insecta > Lepidoptera > Papilionidae > Teinopalpus > Teinopalpus imperialis. The sequence continues at coordinate 6,515,152 of JAGSMU010000021.1, forward strand.
AGAATAAAATGCAATTTTTTTATTTTCCGGTTACTTTAGAAACAAATAAGAACTTCCTCCCCGAATATATTTATTAATTATAGAGTTGCCATGGTCAATATACAAATCAGTACACAACGTACGTGACGTGCACAAGCCTCTTAAATGATAGAAATCCTTTCGCAGTTTTCGCTAACCACTTTCCAAAACCTTGTTTTTAAGTAAGACAGCATTAATTGTGTCCCTCAATGATTCTTATATGAGCATTGCCAACAAGAAGAGGCTAAGATATAGGTGCTTTAATATCAATATGGGATGCTTTTGATCCTAAAAAAAAAATGTAAATAATAATAAATAAATAATAAATTCATCCTATATATTTGCATGTCGAAGTTTATCTCCAACTCAAAGAATATCAAGATTATCTAGATGCGGATTAAATACAGTAAATTTAATATTTTTGCTTCTTCCTTCCTTTTTAAGCACATTAATTACGGTATTACATCCTAACCTTTATACCCTTTTCACCAACACCATTAATGCGTCTTCTTTCTGTTATTCTGTATAAATATAAATGCGTTTTCATTTTAGTTTCTTCAGAAATTGCATTAAAATACAACCCATAATAATATATGCATTGTGGAAAATTTTATTGAGAAGGAATAGAAGAGAATTATTACTGATACGTTTACATCTTGGAGACTGTCTGTTGTGCATTATGGGGTCGCGCATTGTCGTGTAGAAGCAGCGAGGACGACCGATTGACCAAAGCAGGTTGCAGATGGGCGAGCTTCTCCATCACACACATCTGCAGTAATGCTCATGCCGTTTGGTAAAAATCTGTGATGAATCACACCGGCACTAGTCCACCAATCAGTAACCATCAACTTTCTAGAGGTCATTTTTCGTTTAGGGCATTGCTTTAGTGCTGAACCAGGACCTTCAACTTGTTAAGCGCTCTCGATTGTCGAACAGAATCCACTTTTTGTTGCACGTTATAATTTGGTTCAAAATTCGTTCATTTCTATGCCTGTTGAGCAGCGCGAGGCAGGTCTCAACGCGTACGTTGCGCTGGCGATCGTTAATTCGTGGCGCACCCATCTATGGACCAATATTGCTTTGATATTAACACCAAAAGCTACTACTAGCTCGGCTGTAGATTGAGTATCATCAGCTTCCACAATCGCCTTTAATTCATCATTGTTGACCAAAGTGTTCGGACGACCACCAGCTTCATTTTTGAAATCAAAATTTTTAGAACGGAACCGGGAAAACCAATAACGGGTTGTGCGTTCGTTTGTAAATTTCTCTCCGCGTTTGTACCGCGTTGATACCACGACGGAACTCATATTCCATTATTAGACGAATTTTTAAAGTATCCATTATGACGAAAAATGTTCAAACGTAATGAAAATTCAAAGCTCAAATCAATAAACAAAATACTGACTTTGTAAAAAGAATGTCATGTTTTTAAAACAAAATTAATTTGAATTTAGAATTCACAGCCAATCAAAACTTTTTTTTGGTTTAAATAGCCAATACTGAAGAACGGCAATTTCATAGGTAAACACCTAATATATTTATACTGAGAACTTTGTTGAGAGCGTTTTGTGTTTTGTGTTGTGTTTTGTGTGAACGGATGAACTTGGGGGCAGCAGCAGAAGCTTTTCATGTTCTACTTTTTATGACGATATTTATTGTCAAATCTTTAAATATTTTTCCCGATACTTCATCGTAATAATATCGTGTTAGTTTATTTTCTATGGACTTTTAGGTTTGTTAGAATCAGTAGTGTAAATGGAATGATATCGAAAATACTGCGCGATCACGCATCTTCAATCTTCAACACCTAATATAATAAGCTCATGTTTCGAGAAGTGGTATCTCCGTGATCCGTTTGTAATCTAAAATACATGAGCAAACCGAGTTCGATCCAGTGTGGACAATTTTAAGTTTTGATTTACCACGTGCTTAGCATTGAAGGAAAATATTACGAGGAAACCTACGTGACAGTGAAATAAATGAAAACATAATATGAATACACAATATACGAAGACATATGAAATCTGCCAATCCACAATGGAGCTGTATTGCGAACTATGCTACTTACTTTACTCACGTTTCAATATACATAGAAGATAATATATGATATAACATATAAGCTTATGTTAAAAAAGAAATTTACGTATGTGTTACAGGATTCCAGTTTCTGTATTATAGCTTTTGCTGTCATAACTATTCGTTATAAAAATTTTCTTGCGACAATACAAAGTTAACATATTTATTATTAAAAAAGTTTTCGTAGTATAAAATAACAAAATTCCAGACAGGAACTCTGTAGAAAATTAACAAATTACTTGCCTCGTTTTACCCCAACACTATACACATACCCGCAGTCTAGAGCATAATAATTTTTCAAAGCCGTAAATCTTTCTTCCATGCAGCATCTGTAACCATAGAAACCACTTCCATAGAATACTGGTATGAGTAGCAGCATAATACCTTTGTGTTCAGTTTGATGAGCGAAGATTTCGTTTGGTGAGTGTATGGATCCGTTGTCTAAATTACTGGAAGCGAATTCGTGGGCGGTAGAAATCCTTGGAAGTGATAACGCGTGCGTCTTCATTCTTAAACAAAGAAGCATGTTACGTTACGTTTATACGTTTCAATTTGATAAAAAACTATGATACTGTTTTTAATTTAATCGAAATATATTTGAGAGTATTTAGCTCAAAAAGTATTTTCTAATTTAAACTTATGACGTATGAGCTAAAAAGGCACCCGCATTGTTAAAAGTTATTGAGCACTTCATAGACCTTGGACTTATTTAGAACTGTAATTTAGATTGAATATCACATACATTTTTGTGTCATGTACCTAAACGTATTCTATAAAAAATTCAAGTACTTGGTTGGGAGGTATTGCGGGCAATCTGTCTAGCTCTGAATGGCGCTTATGGCTAATTCTGAAAATTTTGCAAAGGTTATAATACGAAATAAAACTAGCAATAAATTAAATAATACTTTAAAGCTTATAAGCTAGAATAAGCTTCGTTACTTGAAGGACATTCTATGTTAGTCCTCAGTGTCATCCTGAAGACTAAGATAGAATGCCCTTCCAGTGGGTCACATGGGTCGGAAAAATTGCTTAGCTGTATGTACGTTTATCACCCCTAATATTATAAATTACCTAATACACTCTTTATTTATCTCTGTTTATTTAACTTTTCACAGATTTCATGTAATTTCAAAATTATCTATAAAATGTAGTCACATTATAAACCTATCAGAATGGAAATTTCCATGATATGTGTTAAAAGGTTTGCGTTACAAACAGTTATATATGATAGTTCATCACACTTTAAATCAATTCTCATAAATAATCATAGCTATCTTATAGTACTAAAATATCTTAAAGTTATACAGAACATGAGCACAACGTAATTGAATCACTAATATAGATTATTATTTACTAAACCGAACTCGATGGCTTAAATACGGATTGAATCGATACTTCCTTATTAATAAAACTATGTTCTTATTTTCTAATAAAAATAATCTTATAAACACCATCCGGTTATATGTTAAGTGACGCAGAAGTCTAACATGATAATAATAAATCCAGAAAAGTCCAAATATTGAAATGTCTGCAATTAACTTTTGATCTCGTCACAGTATATACATTGTTAAACACGTTGGATATTTATTTATAAAAACTTAATAGAAGAGCCTATGAAACAACTAGTTTAACTTTGTTACTTTTTATTTGAGTAAGCCTTTAATCAGAGTACAGACTACAATCAAGTAGAAAGTTAACATACTATTTGTACTTAATTAACTAAACGTTACACGGAATTAGATTTGTAAATAGTGTTGTAAGGAACTTTCACAACTGACGGAAAACTTTGTTAATACTAAAATACTTTTGGTACAGGTGGATGGTAATGCAATTTCAAAAAGTAGCAGCACTTTTATTTTATTTTACTTAACCGATCTGATTGAAAACAGAATATACACACAATACTCAGTATAACATCAGATAAACTATGGATAATGTATTACAATTGTTGGTACCAAGGGACTTATGATTGCAATTGATAATTTGTTCAAATCAAAACATTAAATATCAACATCATCATTATCTCAGCCCATTATTGATCGACTGCTATATAAACAGCCTCTGCAACACACTGTCACGAAGCACGATCCAGAGCCTCTTAAAACGTCCCGCAGACTTGCTTGTCGTCGCTCCCTCTAATGGGGGCTGGTCCGACAGTGCAATGGCCTATACGAGGGTGGTCCTCGATGTTTTCGAGACCTTTCATCTTCGTTGGTTAACGACGGTTTCCACGTTTTATTATGATTTATTTATTATTAAATTAACAAAACTATTATGATTTTGAATCTCTTTGTCTGTTATTGAACTGTGTTTTTTGTTAAGTTTATTAATTGATTGTTTTAATAATAACATGAACGTAAAAGAGGGAGAGAAAGTATTATTCATAAATTTATATTTTGTTTCTCCAAAGTGTAACATTTATCAATTTGATCTTGATAGATTTCTAACGATAACTCATCGAACAGTTTCGAAAGTGAAATACACGTACAAAAATAAGGAAATATGGCAAATTCTATCATAAACCTACCATAAATAAAATAGTTACCATAATAATACATACCACCTGCACCCTGCAAACCACACGTTAAATTTTAATTTTTAAGTCTGTGCTGATTAGTAAATATATAAAACCATTCGTACGGACAGCAACGGAAGCATTCGAAATGTATTTCATTTTACACTGGAGAGTTTAACTGCAATATACAGCAAATGTCCGTGCGAATAACTTGTTGTAAACAAAGTTATGTTATTACTACGCATTTGGTACGGATTAAAGTACATACCTTGGGGATTAAAGTGTATCAGCACGTAATACTGAGTAATACACGAATACCCCAATTTGAAATGTAAGAATATTTAAGGTGGTATATTATACCATTTTATGTGGGTTTGTTTTAATCATTATGGTTTCTGGCTTTAAAGATAAAATACAAATATATTAATTTTATAATTAATGTATAGGAATCCTAATGACCTGCACATTTCTATATTGTTATCAACGCTTTTATTTCACTATTTATATATATATATGTATTTTTTTTCCATAGACGTGATTTTTTGACAATTACGGTAGCAAGTAATTCCCTTCGTTTTCCAGTAATCAAAAAATATTGTACTTTACAATTTTAATACGGAAATAGAGACTATCAAAAATACACATACACCTTGTATGTGTATTTTTATTAAAACTTCTCCGGTATCGAGGTTAGCTCTATTTAAGTCCATAAAAACCCCTGCGGGAAAACTGTCTTGAGGACCCATCCACACGATACAATTGCCAAACGAGACCGAACAGGCCGAGCTTGGAAGTAAATAATCAATACAATACAATAGATTTTTGTTTTTAGTCACTACTGCAATCCCTAGTCCCGCTTTTAAAAATATAGCCTGTGGCTGACCGTTTCATATATTTTGTACCAGTACAAACAAAGTTTATTTTATCTTATATAATTTATTAAAAAATAATTTCAAGCTTCAGTATTCGTCATGACAGAGATTGAGAGAAATAGACAAATTACTGAAAAATATAGAATATACAATTTTATAACAACAAGAAATGTATAGAATTGTTGGCTAGACACATAAATTTGACGTCCAATTTTTTTGTTTTCTAGAACAGTAAGTCCAGGAATAGAAAGTAACCATTTTTAAATGTAGAAAATATGTATATGTTATGAGAAAAGTTCTTAGCATGTAGTATGACGAGGTTAAGAAAGTGACTTATAAAAATACAAAAATAGTTGTTCTACACAAATTTACGTATAATATAGTTTAAATGTTAGATTAATTAAAAGAATATGTGAGGGGCATACTGAAAGTTTCTGGGACTAATCAATAACAATTAAAAAAAAATATTGAATATGAAACTCTCTAAGAACGAGACTATCATTTGACATTTGGCGTACTTTAGAGAAAAATGTGGCGTTATTACAACGAATTTTACTGAAAATAATTGTACTCAATATTTTGTTATGGTTTTCGCTGTGGCTTAAATCAACAAGAAATTGCCATAGACTTCAATTATATCAGTATATTCCTGGTTCGAAGAATTTAGGCGTGATAGAGCTACACCGCAGTTTGTTTCTAACTGCAGAATGAATTGGTCAGCTAGACCGGGGTAGGACCATGCCCTCAGAGAAAACACGCGTGATACGTCCTTACATAATACGCGTGCTGCTATGTTTCGTCTGGTGAGTGAAGGGATCCGGAGACCTTTAATACTGGTGACGAGTCATTCTATCTCAGTCCTCAAGGATGACAACACATCTGCATTCTGATTCCTTGTCAAGGATGAATGTGGATGTCATCACGTCATCGTCGCAGGAATCACTTAGCATCAGGTGAATTGTGTACTCGTTTGTAACTCTCAATGTAATCAAAAACAACATTGATGTGATCATTTCTATGACAATATACGGCATGGTCGGCCAGCAACTGCACAAACTGTTTGAAAAACACTAACAAAATAACTTGTTAGCAAATTAGAACTTTATTAGGTATTAAATAAGCCAAGTGCAAAACATTTTGCATGTGCATCCGAAGGATCGGAAGCTTTTCATTCTATGGATACCGCATAATTTAACAGAAAATCAGAAACGACTGCGCATCGATAGGTGCCGCAAAATGATCAAAAAGTTTAATGGAGTAGACAGAGAGAGATAATCTTGCCCAGAATGTCAGAAAAAGTTCGCGAAAAGCGTCCCTGAGGCTAAGTCGTCCTTCACCACGAAAACGCGTCCGCAGATTTCGCTCGCTAGGATACAGAATGCGTGAAAGCGTTCCACGAAGCCTTGATATATATTTTTTTAATTTTTGTTATCATTAGAATAAATTAATCTTTATATTAATAATTATTATTTTATATTTACAGTAAAGGTGTAAGACTATTGCTTATATTGTAGATGAAAAGTGAACAAAAACATGTGCAGCATAAGAATGCATCAGTAAAAATGTAATTATCATTTATAAATTCATCGTTATTTCATAAAACGTGACAACAAATCAAAGTATCCTCATTATGAGATCGATCTGAGGGAATTTAGATAAAGCAAACAAAGCCGCAAACTGTTTGTGAATGTCTGTATTTTCCTCAAATATTTGAGGTTTATTTCAATCTACTTCTACTCTTTTGATTTTCGTAAATATTTTCGCTTGTCAATTGGATATGAAAAAGAAAAATTTTGGTCTAAACTAATTAAAGATAAATGTGCCTGTAAGATAGTACCACTGTTGGGGCATTCATTCCCTTTAATTTTATTTTAAAAACGGAACAAAATTCACAAATAACTTCGTTTAAAATTATTATAAAAGTTCGAATAAACTGTTCGACAAATAATCTAATAAACTTCATTTCGTTCCAATTATTTTTCTTAAAGGGTTGGATCAAAGCTTTGCATCCTAAGGATTTTAGTTATATTTTAGCTACTACTTTTCTTTATATTTTTCGGTTGAATTATTTGTATATTTAGATCATAATATTTTTTAATTCATCAAATTATTGTTTATTTTTCTATCTTATCTTCTACACTACCATAAAAACTTAACTATGCACTGTGTGCATATAAAAGATATTTTTTAAATTTAAGGGATTAACTTTTTTCTTGATTCACTAGGTCACCCAGAATTAACGATATGTAGATTTTTGTCTGATCGTTTATTTATAATTGGAATATGTCAAATCACTAGGTAACCGAAGCCTCCCCTTGAGGCAAAACTACTTAAGCATGTAAAAATATTTTTGCCTGGTTTCAAATGATCACTGCGAACACTCACTCATCATTGTGTTGTCATGACAACCTCCTGGTCGATTTCGAATGCTATGAGTATTAGCAGATGACATCCACTCCACAGGATATATATTTTAGATATAAGCTCTATCGTCTCCTTCCCTTGTCCGATGTATTTGTATTGATGTGTATGTATATGCAAGATGGGAAAGGTGCAAATACATCGTCAATGACAAATAACGCTTAAATATGGCACACAGACCCGAAACCCAATGTTTTGTGACACAAAAATAAGCACTTTAACCACTACACCACACGGTCTCAACTTAACTTAAATATCAAAAATGGAAAGTGGAACATTTTTACGTTTTTCTAAACAAGGTGAAATCGTTAATTATTAATGGAAAATTATTACAAAGAAGAAATATAAGGAATTATTGTACAAAACAAGATCAATTCATTTGTTAATTGAATTTTAAGTGTATATTTGAATAAAAAAATTATAATAATAATAATTGACTAATATTAAAAAATAAATAAAAAAATACCAAAAATAAAACAGTTCCGTACTGAACTAGGAGATTGCGATTGAACTACCTGCTTATTTCCAAGTCATACTATAAAAAACAATAAAGATACGCGAACACTTTTGATATATTGTAAGCGAATAACTTCCATCACTGTATCAAAATATTATCCATCTTTTGACGCCCAGAATTTCTAACACATGCTTTGTGGATTAGCTATAGCTGTCGCGATTGGCATTTTCAAATCAATACGACTTATGGACCTTCAAAAACCCATTCTGAAATAACGTCAACACACTGTGAACGTACAAGTTATCACCGAAAAGTATGACGCTAATTCATTTGTTTACAGAATCTTGAAACAGATTTAATTGCATTAAAGCCTAAATGTATAAAAAGTATCACAATAAAATAACATATATTTTCAATATATTCTCATTTAATTTGAATAATTATAACAAGATTAAATCGACAAATAGCTAAAGATATGTAATGTTTTGACCGTTAGAATTTTTCGTTGAAGATCTAATTGACCTTAATGTAGTTAATTTAACTGAAGAGGTTTGATCGCATCGCCGCAGACACGAAGCATGTTGCCCACCGGATTCCCTGTGAAATTGAGTTCATTTAACAATGCCACCAATAGCATAATCATCATGTGGATAAGTTATACAGATGATCCTCCTGATCAATTTTGAGTATGGAGATATCTTTAGGTTATTACCAGCAACTGCCCTGGATATAGTATAGTGTTATAAACATTCACGAAAATACAGATAATGCAACACTTTACTGTAATGCGTGTGCAAAAAGTTTCTAGGAAGGTTCAGATACAGCATCAAGGATACAGGACATACGTGATAAAATATGGAAAAGCAGGTCATCCTGGCACAGTTATATACTTAAAAGAATGCCGAAGCATACGTTATATTAATGTATATTTAGCCGTAAATAAATTAAACCCAGACTCGAAATCCAATATTTGTAAATCAACAAATTTTGGTTCCTCCAGGGCAATCGAACTCAGAACTCACAACGCTGCAACCAGATACTTTGAGTCTCACTACGCCAAGCAGCCTTCAGCTTATTTTGATAATACTGCTCCATGGCCGGTGATAGTAGCGACTAGAACAACGCGAAACTAATTACTCTCTAACTAAGCTCTAACACATTACTTCTGAAAAGACATGAAGCTTTATATTTGTTATGGAAAGAAAAAATGCAACTGGTATATCTTATATGCGTAAAACGTAACGTTAGACATACTTTTGTTTAACGTTTCGTTGAAACTGTAAATTATATAATTTAACCTCATTTAAATGGTTGTATAGGAGTTCGAAGATATTGATTGACAGAAGAAAAATTAAAGCCGGAAAGAGAAATAAATTAAAAATGGGTTGTAGTCTGAAAATGGAGAATGAAGGGAATAAACAGTACGCACTATAAATCCAAAATTATATGAGCATACCTACGAAGTTCGGAACAGAATCAGTTTTAGCAAGCACGTAAACAAGTTCTCCTATAAAACAGTTTCAATGAAACAACTTCATTATAATCCTCACATATGCAAAACGAGATAACTTTTGAGTTGGCAATCATGTAGTTAAGATTCTACGGATACGAAAGTGTAGGAACAATGGATTGCTTTGTCGCATTATTATATTTGTTAGATCGTTTGTGTTATTATTAGAGCAGATAGATTAGATAAGTTGGAGTATTTGTTTCAATACTCGTCTGGTTGGTCCATAAAATAGACACACAAGTTAAGATAAAATAAAAAAACAAACCAATTAGGCGGGAGATTCTCGACATCCTCGGGGAGTCAGCTGAAGGAATAGAGTAAGATACTAACCAGCCCCTTTCTCCGTTCCCTCAAATATATGGGAGCGTTATAGTCCGCAGACGCTTGTTATGCAATCCCGATAGTCACTAATGGCCCGTTAGGCTTTTGCAGAAAATACATAATTTATTTGATGTATTTAATTACTTCTACTTCAATTAGTAAATGTAATATTATAAAAGATTAAATATAAAACCATAAAATAAAGTAAATATAAATAAAGTTAATGAAATATATAACGTACATTATATTGTAAAATAAGATGAGACAATAAAGCAATAAACATAAACCTGTGTCCCTCAGATTGCTGCAGGGGACTACAGATATCTCAGGGTCAGAAAGAAGATTATATTGTTCTTGAGAGCCTGGACTCTGTATCCGGTAGCACTTCATTTCTGTAGATCTTTTGTGTATACCCCGTAGACGTATAGTCTATTACTCTATTGCATCCTCTACTGTACTTCCAGATTTATGTTAAGACATTCTTTAATTCCTTGATAAATTAATTTGAATGTTCTGTTCAGTTGTTAAACTCCATTCCTTATTATGCTTTCTAGTTACATAGTTTGAAATCCTCTTTTTAATGGTCGATAGTTATCAACAAATATGGTTCGGCGCCAGTTATGGGTATATCTGACTGTTAGTCAGCCATTATATTATCTTCAATATTTTCATGTTCTATACCCAGATAAATAGTATTTAGTCATGATATCCCAATTTATTAAAAATTTGCATACAGTGAGCACTAGTCTTGGTTTTAGTTCATATGCAACATGATATTGCATTTTTCTTAACATACTCTTGCTCTTGTGACAAATTGTATTTTAGAAAAATCGGTGTACCAAATATGACTATAATTGACCAAGAGGTTTAATGAAACATGAAACAATCCATATAGAAGTGAATATTGGAATAAAGGCATTCCTTTATTCCAATATTGACACCAAGGATCATGTATTTTCTATTAAATATGAGAGTACATCGTATTCGTTTATATCACATCTCTAATACTCCGTCTGGGTCTTAGTTCTCAATCTTTGTATGCCTTAATATCCACTGCCCTATGTTTGTGAACCTGTAGATTCCTTTTAATGCTTCTTATTGTATTTCTAAGTGGGATGGATAAAGATTCTCTGATCGTTATGCATATGATATATACGACTATATGATTGTTCCATGTAGGTTTTCTATCTTGTGCCATTCCTAGATATTTCACTTGCGTTCCACCACTTCGATATGGCTTTTCCTAATCTCATTACTTTCAGGCTTTTAGGTTCTATTTCCTTGTAGAAAATATCATATTCTTCTAGTACCTCTTATATTGTAGCTGGGAGTTTACTATTTAGAAAAATAGCCAAGTCGTGTAAATACCCTACTGTAGATACTGTAATAGAATCCTTTGTTTAGTTCAACCAGTAGTGAATTGACCATTTTTATTATCATTAGACTCTACAAAAGTGGCGATAATAATCTTCCCTGTAGGCACCCTCTAGTTGTACTCACATTTAATAAGGATTTTATTACTAAAGCTAAGGAAGGCGGTATCGAAGAGCACCGGCTTCCACATTTGAGTACAAACCGGTTCGTCGCAGAGTTTAAACCACATAAAACGGCACGGAATTCTTCTTAGTACATTTTTGCAAGACAATTACGGCTATAATTTATTTTATATTGTAAGCTTCATTGTGCATCATCCCAAATAACGATCGCATTCGATCGAATTCGCAAGCTAAGTTCAGACGCTTTATAACAAAGAGTGGTGGACTTGCCCTAGTATTTTCTATGTAACTATTTTTTACGTTTGCAAGATTTATACAATTTTATATCACAAGAACATAAAGGTATAATATTATTTATAAATTTAAGGTCAAACACAGTGTTATATCAGCTGAATTGATTTATTTTCATGATACTCTTATCTACTTTTTGATATATATTATTATAAGATAAGATTTTATATATTATTTTTATGTGTAACAATTTCTTCTTAAGTGTAATAAATGAGCGCTAGTTACTAGACACTTAATATATACCTAAATTTTCAAGTAAATAAAGTATATACGCTATGTTTTTAACGAGTAATTAATATATATATATATATATATATATATATATATATATATATATATATGTATATAAAAAATACAAGTATATTAAAAGAAAGTGGCACATAAGGCACGTAGTTTTTATTTGGGCAATTAAAGGTTGAGCTGGACTATGGAAGGACCGCGCCCTCACAGAATGCCAGTGAAGCAGCAGCATAACGTTGTTGCATTTCATATGGTGAGTCTACACTCACCTGAGACCCGGTTAATAGAAACAATGCAATCTAAGTTATCAGGGGTCAGTCACAGATTATGGATGGGTATGGATGTACCCAGATTTTTATGCGCTGCAATCGCCGCTTAATATCAGGTAAACTGCGTGCTCATTTCGACCCTTGGTTACATGAAAAATAACATATGGAACATAAAGTTGAACATACCAATTGATGATATTACCATATTTATTCACAATTATTATTATTAATCATAATATAAATTTAGATAATTTTAAAAAGCATACTTATCGCATTTACTGCGACGTTTCTTTTTTGGCCATAAATGAAAGGCGCCGTAGATAACAGGGTTCACAAGACTGTTTGACATGCCGAAGAAGAATATTCCTGACAGAAGATCTTCGCCTAACTGAAAAAAGAGATTATTATTTTTCCAAATGTAGTATGCTCAAAATTGTTATAAGTTATATGGTATATTTTCATGTTTAACCTTACAAGTACAATTATATGTTAATGGTTGAATAAGACTACGGCGAGTCGCCAGATAGCATCTGCTGCGTAGGATAGTATAATAATGGAGTAAGCATTTGGGCAAACACAGTGACTGTACCTGACTATGTACTTTTGCCAGAATTTACTAGTGGTAGAGAGACGATATCAATCAGACTAGAAGGCATTAACGATAAGCGACGTATTCCATCGTAAAATAATAAATTAAGTATGAACAGACATACACACTTACGCTTTTCTCAGGATTCCAAAATGTGAAAAATATCATCATTACATAGTAAGGTGTCCACCATATTACAAATGTTGTTACTATAACAACGGACATTCGCAATGACTTCATTTTTGCTCTATCAATGAGCCTTCTTCTGTTTACATCCAAAGTTGAATATTTTTCTTGTCTTTTACTTTCGATTTCAAATACTCTTTTACTTCCTGTAAGCATAATGAAACTTACGCTATTAGCATTCTCATTTATTTAAAAACCAAGTGTTTAGTCTTCTTTTGTATTGTTAATTTGCCACTAATCGTATAACTAAATGTAATTATGACAAAAATAGAACCTTTATTCACACAACTTTGCTATAGACGTAAAGAGATAGCAAGTGTTAGATACTACCTACAATCCATCCTAGAACATAAAAGTGACAGGGGGTTTGTACTAGTGTAGATTCACTAGTACAAAAATTGGGGAAATGAGCTCAACATTAACATTACTAAAATATCTCAGCCATAAGGCTATTCGTACATTAAAAGATGGTATATAAAAATTAGCAAACCATAGTATATAAAAATTAGCAAGGCATTTAGCAGAAGGTCAATTAAGTCTACAAAAAAATTATTTCGAAATTAAATATTCCTAAAGATTAATAAGGCCATAAATAGCTATTGTACAAAACTTATTTAGGTAATCAAACATGTATCTCTTTATTCGAGCGCAGTTTTCATTAACCTGTATGGAATGATATGAAGGGATTAACACATTTTGCAAAATATACTCAGTCATAATGAGTAATTTCATGCGACCTAAAAAATTTCCAAAACTTGCTTGACAATAGTATTTAATAAAGCTAAGACTAATCAATTAGCTCAAATTAAGTCCCATAAGTTTTTTTAGGATGACGGGAAAAAATATATTAGGAAAGATTTTTTCCAGATTAAGTGGGAGAACAAAAAGCCAATGGTAAAAAATAACTAACTAGTATTTTAGTTTTAGTAATCACCAGATTGAAAGTCGAACGTCCTAGCCACTAGGTGTATCATTGCAATTTTACGAAACTTTTTAGAATACTTACGCGCTATAGTTCTCACAGTGGAAACATAAGTAGAGATCAAAATTATTAAAGGAATAATAAACATAAACACAAATGATAGAGTTGTATAAACTTGCTCCTGCCATTGTTCAGTATAAAATCCGTGTGTGACGCATTGATGAAATTCTTCTGCGAAAGGTCCACGCGCAACTCGAAATATTATGGCCTTGAACAAAAAAGAGTTACGTGTTAACATGATTGTTTAATTAAAATCGTCCGAAAAGCTTAAATATTGTGCATTGAATTTTTATTAATAAAATATTGCTGTTTATAATATACAACAACACTGTGTACTTAAATAGTAATTTGTACAAAAATCTGTTTCTTAATCCACGATTATACATCCTTGTGTAGTTAACAATGCGCTCAAAACCACTTAAGCCTGAGAGCACTAACTCGCATTTCTTATGTATTTTTGCATTGTGTTTCAAGTTGTTTAAGAATAGTTACATATACGCAAAATACACTACAAGTGTTTTGTTTTTTAATAAATATAGTTTTTTTTAAACTTTACCTGTGGTATACTCAGGGCCAGACTTAGAATCCAAGCGATCATAACTAATCTAGAACTTCGTGTAGCGGTGGCCAAACTTTTCATTGGATATTTAACTGCCAGCCATCGATCCACACCAATTAAGACCAATATGAATGTGCTTAGGTATAAAGCAAACATTTGTAACAATTTAAATATTTTACAAGCTATATTTCCAGCATACCACTGCACTGAAAATGACCAAGCAGCTTCACCAGCTAAGCAAAATATCGTCACAAATAAATCCGCTATGCTTAGTTGAAAAATCAAACGATAAATTGCAGTCCAAGATGGTCTTGTTCGGCCCCTGTTTCGATTTCCCTTTTTAACACTGATAAGTGTTGCTAAATTTCCAAAAAATGATAATACAGCCAATGCAGTAAGAACAGTTGCTTTCATACACGTGATTTTCGTCAACGTAGGAGCATGTTCTAAACATAAAATGTGTGAATTATTGTACGTGTATACAATATTAGTTAAATCCTTAACTACAGACTTGTTCAAAAGCCGGGCTTCTTGACATTGTTCAATAGACCATATACTGTAGTTTGGTTTTTCTTCAAACACTTCTTCGGAAGTTAGATTGTTAGCATAAATAATTCTAACTTCAAATATCTCAGAATTATTTCCCATTTTGTTATATTTGATCACAGTACGTAGAGAAATAAAAATACAAAATCGACGAAAACGATCTGCAATACAAAAATGACATTAATACGATGGCTGTCGATGTTAATACAAATATTTAGAGTTCTCAGACTGTCACGGTAATCTTAAATAAAATATCTGATGATTGATGTTGATTACGACAATTTCGATATCATCTGCACAGGATTCATTATAGTCTCATTATCATGTGCGAATACGCACGAATTCGTTCCCTTCTCTATTCCGATGTAATGCATGAGATCGGAGGAAAGTTCGGACACAGTGCCAAAGGTACGGGACGTACATACAAATACACTCAGACACGAAAAAGAACAATTATGAGACAAAATTAATAATACCAGTGTACCAAGTAACATATGGTTCAAATAGCCAACTTCGACCGATGTCGACTGTAGGTTATGTCATGTTGTGGCAATCCATTATACTGTACACAACTGTTTCAACACAATGGGATTAACTCTGTTGCTCCTACCACATAGAAAACTGCAATCATTCTAACCAAGTTTCCTGTGGTGAGTGTTCTACTAAATTGCTATGAATTTACTTAGCACCCGAAGTGAACGCACTACGCTAAATATTGTACGATGCTTGATAAGGGCTGCCACGATACTGAAGTGTGTATGATTTCGTGCGTGTTTGCTATCTGGGTTTATTCTCTCACCTAATTAAACATCATCGCTAAATTGCCATTCTATTAGATTAGAATAAAGTTTCTTATACGAGTCATCTACAATCGCTCTAGACCAAAATGTGCTTTGTATACACAGGTGATATTAATACCCGAGAACATTATGCAGATATTTATTTTACGTTTCTATGAAGTCATTTACACGTTAACAATTTAATGTTTGTGAAAATTATCTTATACCTGTTTTTTTGAGTCTCTAAGAATATCGGTATAAAAGTATAAATAAATGCAAGAGTTTTAGGAATTTCAGTTTGGAGTTTCAAGTAGCAGATTTTGGTGAAAATAAATAAGATTTGATGTATTATAACTATATTATTAGCTTCTTATAGATATTTAAAATATGAATATTATAAGGGAGGAACTACGCCCACAGATAATACTAGCATAAAAAAAACTGTGTTTCATAAGTTGAGTGTAATAAACCGGAGACCCAATTACTTAAATCTAGATATACCATCTACGTCCTCAGGGATAAGAACGTAATTGTATTTATGTTAGGGATGAATGTAGGTGTTTAAGAGCCACGTCAGGCGAACAATTTTTATAGATTTTTACCCTTATATCCATTTGGACAATTTAAAAAATCTGAGGCCACCATTCTTAATGAAGTCATGAAGTGACACTTTCTTAAGAATGGAATGGTTGGTTTGGTGGTGGTCTGTTATTCTTCCCTATATTTCTGTAAATATTAGTAAATTACAAACTGATATCAGGCCTATATAGATTTTTATTTATTTATTTATTAATAAACAATAAATTTTGTTTCTATAAGGTTATATAATACATAATAAAATCATACTGAAACTAGAAATAAAAGTCGGTTATAAATTTATAGCGTTAGTCAAATCAAGTATAAATTAAATATCTAGTCGTATTACTAGAATTAAAAAACTGTATTCGAGTAGAAGCCCTAATTAGGGTTTCTCAAAATAACATAAAAGGTCCATTATATACATCGTAGGCACTATAAGTATACCCAGTGGTAGGAAGTAATCACTGCACGGTTTCCATTGCGAAATATTTAACAATCGTCCTTATTGCTTTTTTTTGAAGCACTAAAGCCTAATTTATATTTTAGTCAGAACTCCTCCAAAATTATATGCTGTATCAAAGTTTTGATTCCTTTCTCTATTCTTACAGGATAACTAAGCTTTGCCGTTTACACTATTAGAAAAATGAGATAATTGACTGCCTAGTTTATTTTCACACGCCGTAATGTCTTGTGACAATCATTTGTAGAGCAAAGCAGCAGATATTGAGAATATATTCACACTGCAAAAACAAGCTATTCGAACCCATTACTCATAATTAGTTCTAGAGTGTAGAGTTTCCCTGATATAACTTTTATAACTTTCTCTAGTTATATAGGCAACATTATACATATTGGAAAAATACAGACTAATATGCCAAATTATAACTAGGAATCCGTTTTCCTTTACTCGCTATAGGAACACAGCACTTTATCCTACAATTTCTGGTTTTGTGTGAGGTCTACACCAATCATAAAATGGTCGAGTCAATTAATTTGTTTCGAAGGACCTTCCGTAACCAGCAGCGTTGTTAAGCACTTGAAACGACGAGAATTCAAAAAAGGTAAAATTAAACAGAATAAAATCTGGAAACATTTCAATTTAATGTTCAGTATCGGCGTAAATATAAAAAATCACTATGAATTTAATGTATTTTCATTTGATGTTATCTGGATATAAACCACTTTGAAGCATGCATCTTAAATCAATTGATGATTCATTATTATCTACTGGGTATAAGAACGAACCTATAATTTAATCTTGAGGCACTCTTTATTTAACTAGAAGTAGGGATGATTTGACACTATTACCGAAAAAAATACCCTTTTGACTACAAGCTACATTTGAATAATGTAATTGTTAATGTAAAAGATAACATATAATCGTACTATATGAACTCACACCTATACTTTGAAAAGAAATGAGAGAATTCTTCCATGCATCAAAGATGTTGTTTTAAAACGGAAGGAAAAACACCCGCATCTGTTGTCGCAAATGTCTCAAAGCTGTTCATGAATTATAACGAAATACATTACATACATTTGAAAAAAATATATAACAATTGTCACGTTGTATAATATGAAATATTTGATACAGGAATAAGTCTTTCCTTTGTATTGTAATTCTCGTACACTTAATTGGTACAGACCATTATATTTATAATTTAAAATTATATCTTCCTTTATTAACAATTGCCAAGTTGCATACGATTATAAACGACAAAATATTATTACGCACGATTACAATGACCTAAAAGCTTTAACTGTCATGATAAAAATAAAGATGTTTTATTTAATGTTTACTGTAAATTATATTATAATTATTTTCTTTAACCTATATATTTGTATACCGGTACAAAATACATCATACATATATATACACGAAAAACGCAACTTAATGACATTTTTTTTAGTACACCGAAGATTTATAATTTAAGTTTGATTTTAGAATCTAGTAAGCATTCTATAGATCAATCTTTTCTATAATAAATAAACCCCTTGCGGTAAGGGTAGGTCAATTCAAGATATTCAGTTATTTGTCGTGTTTGAACCGATAATAAAAGATTGAAATGACAATAGATTTCTACACACACATTTTTTTTATTATAATTTATTGTTGATTCAGGATTGTAGAATAGTACATTGTCACCATAGCATATATAAAAAAATATATATCAAAATTTTAAAAGCAGTAAATTACGATTAGTATAAAAAAGATTCTTTACCTTCAATTAGCGTTCAAAAAATAAATTTAGCGTTTTGTGTTTATTTGTGTTTTTTATTCGTTACTAAATTGATCACATAAACTTTGTCATTATTTCGAAATATTAACGAAGAAATTTTTAAGCACCAAAACCGAAAGAACATATTTTTAGGTTTAACAAAATATTAACTAAACTATATTTACTACACTTATACACACAAAAAAAATAAACTAATACTTGTTTTTAAACATTGTCTTCATTTCAATGCACGCGTCTAAACGCTATCGTTTTCTGAAAGGTACTGCCAAACGACGAAATATCCCACTCGCAGTAACGTTCATTAAGAATAAAATGCTTCTCTACTCGAGTAATTGTTATGTCGCGAATAAGTTGTTGTCGCAAAGTTTTTTTTATCCTAAGTGATATTATTTTTTTTTAATTTTACCATAGTATTAAGATTTTTTTAAAACAAAGGTAAGAATTTTATTAGTGTTTAAATCTGGGTTTGTAAACAAGTACCATAAATACAGTTGCGGCCTTCACGGGACCTAGGTCCATAAAATCATTAAGTAGTACTATTAAGCAAACATGTAATTTTTTTTGGTGATAAAGATGACGTGATCATAGTACGAGTGTGTCGAAGAATAAAAGATACATAAGAGTTTACACTTCAGTTTCAGTTTTTACCAACAGTGTTAGAGTCGACTAGTAGAATCGACAGGGGAAGGACACACCTCAACAGAATACCAGCTTGAAATAGTAATACTAATATAACGACTTTGTGTTTCGTTTGATGAGGATTCCAGTTAACAATGGCCAGGTATTTCATCTCAGTCCATAGGATTGATAATGCATGTGCATCTTGAATTTTTGTTATGGATGGATGAAGGTGTTTATTGGCGGATGTCATCACTTACCATTAGGTAAAGTGTGTAATGTTAGAACTGTGTAACCTTGGTTTTAAAAAAATAATAATGACGATACCAATTTTATTACTTAAATTTAATACTCGTATTTGTGTGTTTTCGGTCAATCTGTTTATCTTGTTTCTCACATATTTAGTAGAATATATAACTATATAGTTCGGAAAAATGTGATAATATATATATACATGTTTGCACGTGTAAGCATGTCATGGAAGTATATATATTTATTTTTTATATGTTTAAGTATGCTATGCACCCGTCGCGTGTTTTTTACTCAATCCAAAGGCAGACAGGAAGGGTACTCTTTTAGTCACCCTTCCCTACAATATGCGCAAGTAAAGCAAGAAATATATAATATCCAAACTTTATTTGTGTACCTATATTAAGAGCCGTGGAAGCTTAGTATCAAAGTGATCGCTTTCGATTCACGGCACGCGAGAAGACCGAATTCTATTCGCGGTGGCGGCACGAGTGAGTTTGTATTTGCCATTTTAATTGATTTACCACGCGCCCTATGTCTAACAAATATGTAAAAAACAATAATTCGAAAAAATTTGCCTTCAACCAAACGGTAGTGGAGATGCTTTTACATTTATATATATATATATATATATAAAGCATAAAAATATAGAGCACATATAATTGTGTAGTTATTATATACCAAGAGTTTTAGTAGATCAGATAGTATGTTTTATTTATATGAATACTAAATAAAAAAAATTATAAAATTTACTAAATGTCTATAATAATGTACTCCTGATTGTTATCAAATTTACTAGCGTAGGATTTAAAAAAAAAAAAATTCAATTTGATGATTCATTTTTTTTATAGTAAATTTACCTTATGACAGTAGTCAGTTGTTCTTACCGCTAATCCACGCGGACGTCCATTAAATAACATTAAATATTTTAATATAAATACGAGTAAAAGCTCAAATATCACTGCGATAAAATCGAATGGACTATGAAATGTTCCAATTCCGTTATTGATATAAACTTCTTTGGCCATTAAACAAATATTATTCTCAGCAATGTTGGTTGAACTATTAACATAGAAAGCTGCTCAAATAAAACAAACCACAAACACGTATACAAACTAGAATTTAATTTTTATATAAAGATTTTTTAAGTTTACGCGATGAATTGAATAAAGTAAATTTTAATTTTAATTCAAAAATCAAGCTTGTACACTTATCAGGACGTAAAACATCTCAATTCCCCCGAGACCATGAGTTTTGTAAGGCACAGGAAACTTCATTTTTTTAATAAAACTCGATTAAATCCATAAAATTAGTTTTATTTTAACTTATATTTTTTATTCCCACATTATTATTCTTCGATTTATTCATTTCTCCTTGGCTTAATCGTATCACATGTATATTATTATATAAAATTTACACGGATAAGGCATTTATATATTTTTTAAATAAAATAGTTATATTTCAATAGAGATTATTTCGGTCATGGTGAATAGACGGAGTTCTCTTCACTTTAACAAAACCATTAAAAATAAAACCAATGTAAAGAAACATTCTGAATTATAATTATGAGTTATTTTTCAGATAATATATTCATAAAAGGAATATTATTAAATGTCTTTTTAAAAATTTTAATCACATATATGTATATCCACAATACCATTAAATTTAATAAATTAATTAATAAAAAAAAATCTTGGGTAAAAGACTAAACTACAAGAGCTACGTACATATATGTATATAAGTTCAAAAACTATATTATTAGAAGTAATATATACATAATAAATAAGTTCTTATGTGTACTTTATATATATATATATATATACACATACATACTAATTGACTTGAATATTTAATGTCAAAATAATATACATTCTGCAAAAAAAACACTTAAGATAAATAGATAGAAAAAAAATAATTACCGTTCCAGCATTAGGTAACGTTTCCTCTAACGTACGGTGAGTAAACTCTACTCTATCTCCTCGCTCTACCTCCAAAGTCTGATAGTTTGCGGGGTTCATCAAGTTTTACAAAAAGAAACATGATGTGCAAAACTATCCGAAGAGCAGGGACAGCGTTTATGGGTGTCACTCTGATATTGAAATTTGTATTTCAAATATTCTGGGGCAAATGAATGGTGCATATTGGATACTAAATGTCCTGATGGATCGAGGATAGGTATGAGGAAGATATTTAAGCTGAGAACAATATGAGAATATATGTTCATAATTATGTAAGCCAAAAATGAATTGTATACCATTAATAAGAAGACAATCCAATTTGCTTAGAAATTCTTAAGTAAATAAAATACTAAGTAATCAATAAAGCATACATTTGCAAAAAAAAAGGAGGACACTAAATATAATATGTATCAAAATACTGAGTAAATTTCTTTAAAATTGTTTAGTCGAAGTGCTTAATATTTCTAACTCTTTATGATTTAACACTACAACTACACTATTATAAGTGGTAACGTATCGCGTTATCTCCGCCTTATCTAATAAACAAAAGAAAGCCTTCACAGTACGTTACAATTTACATAAAAATATGACCGATGATACTGAATGACAGTGTCATCGGTTTCTCTGTGTACAGTGTAGAATGAACCACTCTAGATGAATCTATAAAAGTGTGAAGTGTGTGAGTATTGAATCCATAAAACCGAAACGCAAATAAAATCATATTAAACCGGTCTAGTACTACCTACATTCAACTTCGGTAACAAATTATTGCAGAGGCTTTATTACCGATAAGGGCTGATATGAAATCCCTTGTTAAAAGTTATTTTTGTCTCTGGTGAACTTTTACAATGCATACTATAGTAAGTTGTATGACAGGATATAATATATAATAAATCTTAGACCAAGATACCCAAAAATATAACAGTTTATAATGAAAAGACCAAGATCAATTACTCGTATTATATTAATATTTAGATTAGTTTTACAGATTCAATATCAACAACCATAATACCTGTATGATTTAAATTGTATGAAAGTAAGCTAAATGTAGACTTGCTTTTGTGATATATTTTTACAATGTAAAGTCGTTACAGGAAAGTAAAATTACGGAACATGTCGTAGAGTTCTTTATTTAAAATAACATTAATTATACAAGTAGGTGTGTATTTCTAAATATGTTTTACGTAGAGACATTTATAATGAATCGTAGGGGTAATTGGGACAGATAAGCGAAAACAATTATTTTTCCGCTTAAGGTTCTTGCGGGTTTTCTTCAGAACGATATAATTAATTTGTATAATTTGTTTGAAAATAATAACTTTACGTGTGTGAAAAGCTTTATTCAATTAAATAACCAATTATTATAATATTTCAGAATACATACAAATTAATAAACAAAACACCACATAGAAAATTAACTCTTAAAATTGCAATTAACAGTTTTCATAGGATCCAGGGATCGAACTCGGTTTGATTGCATACTGTGAAATAAAAAGCAAAAATCATTCTAACATTTTACAGATTCAAGAAACTAATATCGTTATCACCTATAAGAACTGAGATAGAATGCCTTGGTGGTGCATTATATGGTCTTGTGTATCGTTATTCGTTAGTCCGATTCCCGAAACCGTCTACAAAACACACAATCGTTAAGTTGCTATTTTACGCTGGTACTTTGTGAAAGCATGGTCTTTTCCTGGATGAGCCAACCTCATGCTTCAATGGATGCTGCTGTTAGAAACTGGCTGCACCGAGGCTCTATCACTAAGAATATGTGACATTATAATAAAAAAATGACGACATTTATTACAAATCATTATTGTAAAAGTTACAAATTTTCTAACCTACTTATTCATTGTCATATTAAACAGTTCACTTTTCATATTCTTGATTCCGTGTACAACTAAAAGCATTATAAGGTAAAAACATTGCGTTGTCAGTAAATTTCAAGATTTAAATAATTAAAACCATGAATCTGTTTCTGAAAAGGTCGTCAAAGGTAATGTTTTCAGTTTTGAAATGAAGTTCTCTAATAAAGATTAAAATTTAAATAGTCAATCTTCATTAAGAAATTGTACGGTGTTTTCTCCGTATAATAAACAAACTATATATTTGAATGTTAAAGAAAATCGATACTAGAAAAAAATATCCACTTGTTATGGATATTCTCCTTATATCTGTATATTAGTATCAAATTGTTCATAGTGCGTAAAATTAAATTAAATACCATCATATGTAGCACAAGCCATTGTATTGATAGAGCAAGGGATAACACAACATGAAGTGGTTACCGCACTTCTACCACGTTCAGCAATGCAGTATGATCTGAAACGACATTAGGAGACTATTAACTATACTCGCAGACCAAGCAATTGAGGTGTTAATGGCACATCAGTTCGTTATCACCATTTCATTATCCTGGAAAATTTGAGAAACCCTTTCCTTCGCTCTGTTGAGATACGCCATATGCTAGAAACGCGAGAGAAATCAATGTTAGTGTGCGTATTGTAAGAAGACGAATGGAGGGAATAGACCTAAGGTTTCGTAGACCAGCACGACGTCCAAAACCTCTTGGACAGTACATTATAGCTTGACTTCAAAGAACTGCAAACAAAACACGTCAATAGAAGCCCAGGCCAGTGAGAGTGCTGTTCATAGATTAGAGTTAGATCGCTTTACATGTATATGAATGGGGATAAGTTTTAATAAATGCGAAAGCATTTTCCCAGATGACAGATAAATTTTCTAGTTGGATGTCAACGTACATCTCAAACATACAAAAGCAAAATCATGAGGCGACTTCTTAACTTCTCCCTCTAAAATGGATTAAAAGCAGCCCCCGAGGCATATAATTGAAATGACGGCAGTGAAGACAAGATAAGCCTAACATAATTTAAGATAAATTTTCTCCAATAAAAAGAAAAGTAGGCAAAGTTGCATGTAATATTTTTTTATTTATATACAGGTTGTTCTTTGAAGGTAGTAGAACCATGACGCAGTTAATTTAAGTTGCTATATCAATAGGTCTGTTTAACCGCAAAACGACCAAGCCCTTTTCTATTATATATATATATATATATATATATATATATATATATATATATACTCGTGTCAAATAGCAGCAAAACGCTTCTGTGTGCGGCCCAGGACATGCACATTCATCCCTTTTTTTTACACACCAGACTAGACGCAGACGATATTCTGTGAAAGTACAGTTCTTCCAATCGAGGCGTCTTTTTCATCCTAGCGCTTGTTTAAAGATGCAAAGTGTCACTATCACCTCAAAGTTGCATTACCAATTTCTCAATGCTGATATAAAAAGTTATGATGTAATGAATGATAACCATGTTGAACTTTTCCAACAAGCTGCGAGGATAAGTCAAAGCTGTGAGTATAACTTATTATTTTGGTTGCTTTAGTGGTATTAAATATTTTTTTTCATCTATAAAGAGTGTGTCTTAAAACAATGTAGGCACAGCAAGCCTTTTGTTTAATGTAGTTTTTAAAGCAGCAGGGGCTGATTTATGCATGTCATATGTATAGTCGATTTGAGCAAAATCTTCATTTCGCGCGATCATATTTTGGTCTCAATAGGGAGAGGGAATTCAATTCCATTAAATTTTAAAATCAGAATCAAAGGTGTTCACAGTAAATTAGGAACTAACGGTACGGCGTTGCCCTCATCTGTTTAGTCTTGGACAGTGAATTTTTTGTGTACCTGTAAATTGCGTGATACACAAATATACGACTGATCCCTAGTTTTTAAAACGTCCTTAAATTACTGACAGCTTCGTACTAACTTTGTGCAAAACAATCAAAACAATTTGTTCTTTAACACCCATACGCATGATGTAATAATCATCGTGAAGTAATATGTAATATGATGGTAAATCAATCGAAGTTTTCTAGATAAAAAATTCTAATTTGAATTCTAAGAAAAAGGGAAAACTTTAAATTATTACATTTATAGTTTGACTAGTTAATAGTGCGAATTTTCTTTATTCATCTTATAAATATTATATTACAAATCAAGGGGTTTTCGTTGATCATTATCTGTTTATATGTCATGAATTTATTTATTTAATACTTCAACTATAAGAAATTTGTGATTTAAAATTAGATAAGAAATTTAAACACTTTAATAATAACGAGTTTATATAAAAAAAAACAGAAAAGTAAGAAGGCATAAATGGAAAGATAGCAAACATGGTTTTTGCCAACTTGTAGCGATTTTAACACAGTTGAAATATACTCAAACAACCAATGTGTTGTTATATGTGTAGTAGCTCAATGCTAGCAGGTAGTAGGAATAAATTATATTTTATATGATTCCTTGAAGTAGAAATAATGTAGATATCATAGTCCGCAGAAATCACTTGCCATAAGGTGAACTGTGTGCACGTTTGTTACTCTCAGTGTCATAAAAAAGTATAATCAAACACACTTCACGGAAAATGATCAAGTACAGATCTGGGAAACGTTTTCTTATGTGTGTGCTAATGAGTTAATGACCTTTTAAATATCGGTACGAATACCATTACTTTTCCAATTTGCTCTAAATACAAATCCGTTACGGTTTCGGGCGTGTAAGTCGTTACAAATCTTTGAAAAGAATTCGAATTCCATTCATTTATGTTTACATATATCTTAGAGATTTTACGATATAATCTTTACACTGCAAACATATAAAATAATCTGTAACTGTCAATAGGACTTTTCATAATATAGCTGTGCCAGGATAAAATTTAACAGTTTTTAAATTTACAGAAATATGGAATTACACATAATACTAATGATTCATTAAGTAATTAATAGCCAGATTAACTACAATGGAATAATAGGGGGAAATATCTAATAATCATCAGCTAAGCATTAGACTTATAACACTTCTATATCTACTGTGTTAAAATAACATATAACAAACAAATAAAAAAATTGGACGATACGGGTGGTCTCAAGGAATATAACTTTCTATATTTGAACGCAGAGCAGTGTGTCACCGAGTCCCAACCCTAAGTTGAATAGCGAGGCTAGTCGGGGTTTTGCAGACACAACTATGGAATTTTTAATTTCTATTTAAACTCCTACTCTATCATTAATATTCCGCTCATCAATATGCTTACTAGCACAATTACTAGCTAATTTGACAACGATAATCTCACCTGTACATTGATTAAAGTTGGTCTTGTTAATTAATTGTAAAGATGAACTTACCGCATACCCTTTTCCCCTTCATACTTAAGTTTGTGCAGAGAGCACCCACACTAGGCAAAATAAGCAAAAGCTTTTTAAGACAGTGGTAGAGGCAAGCATCCGCCCTATGCAACCTAGGCGTGTATGCTCAGGCTACCCCACGTATTGTGAGGCCGGGGAGGGATAAAATTCCACCCTACAGCCATCCTAGCGGTGACTAATGGAGCACCATCTCATAGACAACGATGGCTATTGCCACGTCTATGCGTGCCTCTATAGGTCCCATAGCGGTAATACCGACTCTGACCGAATTATTAACACTCACAAATGGCTACATAGTCCGCGCAACAACAGATCCCGGCACACATTGTAAGAATTGTTGAGAGACTAGTTTGCCTTCCTTGGGGAATCCGTACAAGAAAGGCTTATCGCCCAAATCTGTCCAACGACAGTCCTATTCCCATTCCCCGTTTGTTCTCAAAAATAATGGAATCCATTGTTAACTGCCAGATCATGAGGTACCTAGAGGAACACTAGTTCATTAGTGGCCACCTGTTTGGCTTCCGTCGCGGTGGCTCAGCTACCGTGACCTTCTGGACTACTTGACTCATCGATTGGCCCAGGCAGTCGAGACTAAGAGAGAGTCCTAGGTGGTTAGTCTGGACATAGCAAAGGCCCTCGATCGGGTTTGATACAAACTTCCTTTCTATTGGCTTTTCGACAATTATTGCAAGTAGGTTTTCTCATGAATCGTAGCATTAAGGTCGTTATTGATAGTGCATGCTTTGATTCCAACCCAGTAAATATTGATATACCCCAACGCTGTGTCCTATCTTCTAACTTGTTTCTTCTGCATATCATGATGCATATTAATAACATTCATTGCTATGCGGATATACTGGTCGCATCAATATCAATCAAAAAGTGCTGGAACAAACGTCAAACACAGAGGTCGAGATTATGTTAAACTGTCTCAGATTGGGGCCAACATAATATAATCCAATACGAACGTAACCCTACGAAGGCATGCGCATACGCAAGTATGCGCATTTACCGTTAAAATAGTCCCTTGTCGCATTCCTAATTTTGAAAACATTGCCCTTACCAGCAACGTTCAGTTCCGTGTTCACTTTAAGGATAGGGTCAAATACCACCCCCAGTACCAGCTTCTACTCCCATTCCAGCAACTACTTCCAGCAAATATTTGACTGCATTGAACGAACAGCGGAACGGAATCGTTCAGGATCAGGTATTTTCCGATAGCCTTGATTCATTCGAAGAGATATTGCATCTCTATGCAATTTTACCGAATTTACCATGGGGAGTGAGTCCTTCTGAGGAGATGTTCAGAATAATTTCAGCCGTTGAGTTTAAACATCGTACTGATGACCTTGAATTGACATGATCGACAGAATTCAAATTTTCAACCTCATCATCTCAATAGTTGAATTTTTCGCCACACACAAGTACACTGTGGAATTAGTCACCAACGGTATTTCCGAACCGATATGACTTACGGAGAAAAGAGCCCACACCTTTCTCAAATGTCGGCAACATATTTGCGACTCTGGTGTTGCGGATGTTCATGGGTGATCACTTACCATCGGGTGGGCTGCTTGCTCGTTTGCCACCTCTTCTATAATAAAAAGGGCAACGGAACCGACTCTTTTTTAAAAAGCGACTTGCAACACAAGGAAGACCTGGATTAGTCGCAATCGTTCATTGAATAATGAGATAGACTTATCGTGACGTGCAGCGGCAGATTATCGATTCGGCGGAGCAGCGATTATCGAAGAATAAGAGAAAAATTGCACCTTAACATTTAGCTGGAACTAAAACGTTATGGTGTACAATATTAACGCCCAATTCGAATAACCGCTACGAGTTAAATTTTGCAATACTCGCTTAAAAAATAAAACCCAAAGTTACCTCAGGATGAGTGGATGACCAAAAAAAAATCTATGCAATGAGACTTACGCAACTTGTTCCCATATAAATATATAGTATAAGCCGCTTGTATTGCGGATGCCATAGAATGGAATCAAGGCTCTATAGTATTTGCTTTGGTCTGTATATCAGACAAAGCCTTCTTAGTTGAAGTCCTAATACGGGTCATCATCTGTGTTGGAGATTTGAGTGAGATCGAAAGGTAGAGCTGTACATATCGTCGTTGGAGCGAAACGACACGTTAAAGTGTGAACAATAGTTATCCGACACTTTCCTGGAGATATCCCGGACGTCGGACTGATCGAGACGCGATAGGAGGACTCTCGAACAGTTTAAAAATGGCATAACGCTAAGGAATTACATTAGAGTTCCTGAGTGAGCGAGTAGTTGACGGAGATACATCCCTTTTTTCAATTATTTTTATCAAAGATTATTCACTAGCAGAGATCAAGATACATGTGTTGTCATACTTGGGAACTAATGTGTTGTTTCTTGTCATCCACTCTCCGATACTCTAGAATCTAGACGCACCAAACTAAACACAGCAGCCTTATTTTTATTATTTCACATTCATGTTGCAGTTTAACATTAGTTGCAGCATAGCTCGGTCACTTTTAAATCTAGTCTTCTAGCCTTCTTGTTGTATATAATATTTATCTCTTCCACGGAAATATTTATCGTCATTGAAATCGATTTTCTACCCTTCCCAACGAATGAACGAACTTCCGAACGATGAATCGATTAGGTAATCGAAACAATAATGTTCATGTACGTCCCTATCTGTCATTCTCTAACAATTTTGTTTATTGCAAGACAAAATAAGATATATTTTCATAATCTATTTAAAGTATTTTTGTACTATAAAAATACGTGTTTTAGTCTTTAGTTAACTTAACTGGAAACCGAGTGGCTTCATATAGGATTTTAATATATTTAAATAATCGAAATGAACAAATTTCCTTATCAATTCGAATTGTTCGAAATTAGTATCAGAATATTAACATTATAATATCAACACATAGATACTAGGTAAGCCGAAGTCTTCATGGTAAAGCTTAAATTTGTTAGGATAATTTTAAACTATTAAACATTTATAATTATTTAAAAGCACCCTAAGTACTATATGAACATACTATAATTTATGTTTACCAGTGGAATAATGATAGACTAAAATGTGTTAATGATAATGGCATAATGATTATCATTTAAGCATTATATGACACGCAATGCATGGACTTAACCTAAACTTAAAATTGAAGTTATTTGATTAGTAGTAGGAGAACCATATTGACAGCTATTACAATCCAGTATCAATTCGTCAGCTCCACTAGGGGAAGGATACCCATGTCCATTTTACACCTACTGGTGATAATCTACAACGTGGCCATATCCAAAGGCACCTTCCCGAACACCTGGAAGGAAGTCGACGTCATAGGGATTCTCAAGTCCTCGAAAAATCCAACCGATCCATCAGCCTATCCACCCATAAGCCTACTCGAAGTCTTGGGTAAGGTATATGAAAGGCTCATCCTCGTCCGCCTCAAGGACTTCATGCTGTCCCGAGGGCTACCAATCAATCAGCAGTTCGGGTTTCGCACCCAACACTCATGCACACATCAAGTTCACCACATCACGAAGCACATCCTCAGTAAATTTCTTCAGGGCTATCAAACTGGGGCACTTTTCCTCGACGTGGCGAAAGCTTTCGACAAGGTCTGGCACAAAGGGCTCATATACAAACTATATGAGCTCGGTGTGCCAGATCGACTCGTACTTATCATACGAGACTCTCTCCGAAATCGAACCTTTCGTTACCGCGTCGAAGGAACGCGTTCCGAGGTTCACCCTATTTGTGCCAGTGTACCACAAGGCTCCGTCCTAGGTCCTATTTTATACACACTACACCAACGACAAACCGCGCACTCGCGGTGTAGAGCTAGCCCTTTTCGCCGATGACACCAGCCTCTACGTGTCTGGGTTCAAACCAGACGCTATTTGTAGACGCCTCCAATCAGCAGCCAACACCTTAGGGAAATGGTTTCGGAAATGGAGGATCGAGGTTAACCCCACCAAAAGTGCAGCACTTCTCTCGGCGAAACAAAACGCCGCATCTCCCATCTATAGAGTTATTTGATTGTCCAATCCCCTGGGAAAAGACAGTCATATACTTAGGCGTCACATTAGATGAAAGACTCAGCTTCGGTCCGCATATCAACCGCGTACGGAATCGAGCAGCGTTCGTCCTAGGTCGTTTGCACCCGTTACTCAATAAAATTAGCAAAATGTGCCTGCGTAATAAAATTACAAAGCGTGCATCCGACCCATAATGACATACGCAAGCACCGTATTGCGCATGCCTCCCCGCGTCACATTCACCGACTTCAGGTAATACAAAAGCGTTTCATGCGCAAGGCCACCGGTGCACCATGGTTCTTGCGTAACGAAAATCTACACATAGATCTTGAGCTGCCGACCATAGCTCAGTACCTGAAGCAGACTTCCCACCGATATTTCGACTCTGCCGTCACATACTCTAACCTTAATTGTAAGTGCCGCCACTTACAATCCCATCGCGAACCACAGATTCACCCGCGTCCGAAGGAGACCGAGGCACGCCCTTGATGACCCGATGACGTGACCACCAGGGCCCAAGCCCTTCATAAAACACATCACACGTACATTGAACCCTCACATCGCCCCCGCCGACAGCAAGGGCGTCGCAAACAAGGATATTCGCGATACCGCCATGTCACTGGTCGGTTCTCTCCAGTCCATATAGATAGAAGCGTCGCTGGAGTTTCTTGCGCCACTTCTTCTCCAGTGCCCATGCATTCCGAAGTGGTGGTACAGATAGCTAATAATAATAGCGAATTTACAGAATCCTCTGTCAGAAGTAACTGACCGAGCCGAGGTTCGGCCCTCTCGGGCACCCTAGAGTCAGACGCTCTCGCGAAACAAGGTAACGGTCCAAGCCGAGGCTCTCGGGAGCCTTTGTGCTGGTTACCTATATATAGAGGTCTCGACTGAGTGCCATTAGCGCTCGGTCACCTCTCAACCCGGTGAAACTGTAAAAGCCCTCGGGATAACAGTGGCCTTCAGCCCGAAAAAAAAAAAAACTAGGGAAGGACCTTGATAGAATACCAGTGTGAAATAGGAACATAACTCTGCTATGTTCTGAATGGTGAGTGTAAGGGACTGACGGCATAAATAACAAGACATTCCATCCCAGTACTCAGAGGTCCAAACTGACTATTATGACTACATCTTTTGTGCTTGAAATGCCTATGTAAATGTGAGAATCATTTATGTCTTAACATATTTTTAAAGATAATTCAGGTGAATAATGTCTTCAAGTTAATGTAAGTTAGGATTATTCCTACAATTAAAGATTGTTTATGCGACTGTCTATTAAACCTAAAGAATATGAAACTAAAACTTTAATGGTGAACATAGAAATGCTCAAAAGAAATGAGAAATGTTATGTGATGTCAGAAATAGCCCATGATTATTTTTTTTATTTTATTTGGTCCTTGTTGGTAAAAAATCAATAAGTTTCTTTTTAAATTCATGTGAAGAATTAATATTTAATTTATATCAATATGTTATAATAATAAATCTTCATATAAAGGTTGTCATCATATAAAAATGTAGATTGACTGCATATTTATATAAATAACAATTTATCAATGTTTGTAATGTTTATATTTATTTTAATAATTGATTACTAAATAATCTTCACTATCTTTGCCTTGCAAGTAGCACCATAATGCGGTATATTGTACATTTCTTCTTGTACATTAAATATGTAAGTTTCCAATTTAAGTTGGTTCAGTTAATATAAATATTTATATTTAGTGTTAATAAGTCTGCGTTTTAAGATATTCAATATAAACATGTATTACTTATATACTACCCTTATAGTAGTAACTTTTTTCCTTGTAAATAAACAATTTGACTTTATCTCTAAAATAAATATAAATATAAAATAATATATTTATTATTTTTTTATAATAGAGTTGATTAACATAGACTGATATATTACCTTGTAATGAAAATTGTGAACCTATTAAAAATTAAAATTAAATTCTAGAAAAAAAACTTTTATAAATACTCCACTTATTTAATAATTTTTTCGTTAATAATAGGTCTTTACCTATAAAATTGCCATTTTGAATGAAATAAAGTATTTTTTTACTTTTTTATTTCTGTTATTCAAAGTAATCACCCATGTATTCAATACATCTTTGCTAACGCAGTAGCAGTTTATTGATGCCCCTCTTGTAAAAGTCAGCTGGACGGGAGGCAACAAACTCTTCAAAGGCATTTTGTACGGCCTCTCGGGAATTGATTTGTTGTTTGACGGGTCGCGTGTTGTCGTGTATCAGCAGCAGGGACGACCGATTGAACAAAGCTGATTGCAGATGTGCGAGCTTCTCCATCATTGTCTACAGTTCTTCACAGTACACATCTGCAGTAATGCTCATCCCGTTAAAGTATCCATTATGACAAAAAATGTTCAAACGTAATGAAAATAGAAAGCTAATCAATAAACAAAAGACTGATTTGTAAAAAAAATGTCATGTTTTTAAAACAAAATTAATTTGAATTCAGAATTCACAGCCAATCAAAACTTGTTTTTCATTTGAACTGGTCAATACTGAAGAACGGCAATATCATAGGTAAAGACCTAATATATTTTGGATTTATTTTACAAATTAAGAATTGTAAAATTTGTCTCTGCTTTCTGCTACTAAATCTGATTTTTGTATGGCATGATAGTCATCAGTTTTAATTTTGCTACACAACTTTCATCCCTGTATTATCATGGTACTCTCTTGACACATTTAAAATCATGGATATAGACATACGCAAACTTTATCAATATATATCAAGATATACAACACAACATAATAATAGTAAACACTTATATTTATATTTCTTTGAATGTGAGACATACTGATAAAATTCATAAAATTGTACACACAATTTAAAAATAATAAATTCATTACATCAATATAATGGGTTGGGGAAAAAATTTAACGGTTTCCCGCCATTTTTCTCTTGTTTTTCCAAAATGAGTGAATCTAACGAAGAAATTCTATTTATTATTTTATATATAACGTAGATTTATTACAAAAAAGGGAAAAATGTAGGAAAATAAATTTAAACGCGAAATAAACTTTAGGCATTTTTGGAATTAACGCAGTAAGAGGAGCACAAAATTGCTCAAAGCGTTTTCAGTCTGGGAATTTTGATGTCAAAGATAAAGCTCACTCTGGTCGACCAGTAGCAGATAAAGTCGATGCCATTTATGAACATAGCTGAAGTCATAGGGTTGATCACAAAACTGTTTTCGACCCATTTAATAAAGTCTGGATATAAAAAGAAGTTCGATATTTGGATGCCACACGAGCTCACTGAAAGAAACCTTATGAATCGTGTACTCATATGCGACTCTACGACAAAAACGTGCGAAAGAGATCATGTTCTAAGTCAAGCTCTACAGACTATAGCCAAACCTGAATATAATTGCAATAACGCAGTAGCAGTTTATTGATGCCCCTCTTGTAAAAGTCAGCTGGACGGGAGGCAACAAACTCTTCAAATGCATTTTGTACGGCCTCTCGGGAATTGATTTGTTGTTTGACGGGTCGCGTCTTGTCGTGTATGAGCAGCAGGGACGACCGATTGAACAAAGCTGATTGCAGATGTGCGAGCTTCTCCATCATTGTCTTAAGTTCTTCACAGTACACATCTGCAGTAATGCTCATCCCGTTAAAGTATCCATTATGACGAAAAATGTTCAAACGTAATGAAAATAGAAAGCTAATCAATAAACAAAAGACTGATTTTGTAAAAAAAATTTCATGTTTTTGAAACAAAATAAATTTGAATTCGGAATTCACAGCCAATCAAAACTTTTTTTGATTTGAACTGGTCAATACTGAAAAACGGCAATTTCATAGCTAAAGACCTAATATATTTTAGATTTATTTAACAAATCAAGAATTGTAAAATTTGTCTCTGCTTTCTGCTACTAAATCTGATTTTTGTATGGCATGATAGTCATCAGTTTTAATTTTGCTACACAACTTTCATCCCTGTATTATCATGGTACTCTCTTGACACATTTAAAATCATGGATATAGACATACGCAAACTTTATCAATATATATCAAGATATACAACACGACATAATAATAGTAAACACTTATATTTATATTTCCTTGAATGTGAGACATACTGATAAAATTCATAAAATTGTACACACAATTTAAAAATAATAAATTCATTACATCAATATAATGGGTTGGGGAAAAAATTAAACGGTTTCCCGCCATTTTTCTGTTGCTTTTCCAAAATGAGTGAATCTAACGAAGAAATTCTATTTATTATTTTATATATAACGTAGATTTATTACAAAAAAGGGAAAAATGTAGGAAAATAAATTTAAACGCGAAATAAACTTGAGGCATTTTTGGAATTAACGCAGTAAGAGTAACACAAAATTGCTCAAAGCGTTTTCAGTCTGGGAATTTTGATGTCAAAGATAAAGCTCACTCTGGTCGACCAGTAGCAGATAAAGTCGATGCCATTTATGAACATAGCTGAAGTCATAGGGTTGATCACAAAACTGTTTTCGACCCATTTAATAAAGTCTGGATATAAAAAGAAGTTCGATATTTGGATGCCACACGAGCTCACTGAAAGAAACCTTATGAATCGTGTACTCATTTGCGACTCTACGACAAAAACGTGCGAAAGAGATCATGTTCTAAGCCAAGCTCTACAGACTATAGCCAAACCTGAATATAATTGCAATAAGGTGATTGAGTTGAGAGCGCATTGCTTATTATGATCTTTTACCGCCGGGTACTACCATCGATTCAAATTTCTATTGCTATCGGATGAAGAGATAAGAAAAAAATACAGAAAAAACCGTCAGAATTGATCAACAGAAAGGGTGGTTTTTCATCATGATAACGCCAGACTACACACATTATTAGCCACTCAGCAAATATTGTGAGAGCTTGGTCGGGAAGTGTTAACGCATCCACCATATAGCGCTTACCTTGCACCCTTAGATTTGCACATGTTTCAGTCTCTTCAGAATTGTTAAGGTAGTGTTAGTTTAACATGAAGAGAGGACTGTCAAAACTACTTGTCGCATTTTTTTGACCAGAAGTCCCATAACTTCTACAGCAACTGATATTATGTCACTACCTACAAAATGACAAAGAGTTATTGAACAAAATGGCACATATATAAACTACTCAAAACAAAATAGGGCCCACCATGTTTTATAAATGAATTTTACAGATTCTTTTTCTTTTTTCAGTTTTTATGTTTAGGAGTGAATAAATTAAGGTTTTTGAAAGTGTGTGAACATTAACGAGAGTAAGTTTTGCCAATTTTATGGAATTTAGTCAAAATTTCGTTTTTAAGAAAGTTTATAGAAGTTATTGATTTAAGTAAAGATTGATTTTGATTTTTATTATTGACTAAATCAATGAGTTTGATGGTGCTTAATAGCGAATAGGTCCTCCTCTGTTCCGTATGCTCTCTCTGAATCTATCTGGGACACTTTCAATCAAGTGGGTGATGTTTTCCTCGGGTATTCGCTCCCAACACAATTTTAGGGCGTTTATTCAATTCAATTCAATTCAATGGGGTTAAGATCGGGACTCAGGGCCGGCCAACCGTAATATTGGCTTCAGAGAGAGCTCTCTGGGTTGTTCGCGCTCTATGTGGGCGAGCATTGTCTTGCATTAAGACAAAGTTTTCACCCACTCTTTGTGAAAATGTGATGACATGGGGCCGAATTATTCGATCGACATACTGGGAGGCAATTATGGAGCCTTCTCCCTGAATTACCAGCTCAGTTTTACCGAGCAAGCTTATTCCACCCCACACCATAACATTTGGACCTCCAAAACGATCCGTTTCATGTATGCAAGGTTCTGAAAAACGTTCTTCTTCGTCCGTAAAGAGTACATTTCTCCAGTTGTCCATTGTCCACTCCGCATGCTCGCGAGCAAACCTCAAACGTGCTGCACAATGCGCTCTTGTCAATTTTAGACGAATAACACGAGATCTGGAACGTTGTCCGTCTTCATGGAGCCGATTTCGAATGGTTTGATCACTTATTCGTGTACCAGTCGATTGCCGCAGTCGATTTTGTAAGACGCGGGCGGGAATCGTACTGTTACACTCCTAGATTGTTACTATTAGGGCTGCATCAGCTGTCTAGTCAGCACTAGCATTCTTACACGACGAGATAGGACTAGCGTCAGTTCAGTTCGAGTCCACCTTCCTTGACGAAAGGACATTTACCGTGTTTCTTAATATTAAATCCCTAGTCAAAGGGATAGATTGAATTGTAAGCTAACATTTAATGTAATTAAATAAAAAACCTTTTTTAAAAAGGGACTTTAATTCCACGGACTAACATTGGTGGCAGCGGAAAAGGGATTGTAAAATCCTTGGTGCATCCTCCGTAAGGATAATACCCAAACAAGTGTCCAGAATCCAGACTCGAACTCGCCAAGAGACAACCACCTACTTCTTCAACGTCGACTGCTGGTCCACTGTACTGTAAGCGGTACCAGGCTGTTGTGCTGTTCGCACATCCCACGGGATCCTGAGTATCCAGTACCGACACGAAGCCCACGACGTCTTCCACTCTTGGCTGTCCTATAAGAAACTACCGAAGTATGCGATATGAAGTATCCAGTTATCCTGTAAGTGAAATCTTATTTTTCTTGCTAAAGAAAACATCCAAGATCAACCGATTTCGAGAGATATTTTATTCATAGTTAATATAGTGCATATTAAACTAAGATTGTTGCGTTCTATTGTACAATTAGAGATAAGCTCCAGTCATAACATCCACAGTTCTATCAGTCGCCCATGCAACCGAGAGCGTCTAAGAATTGCATACGTATTGTATTTCGAACTATAAGCTCGAATCCAGAGTTCATTTAACCATTTATTTTATTTTGCATTTATTTTGATATATAAAATTCAAACATGTCAAAATCGGATAGAAAAGATTTAAAGGAAGGAGTAAGCAATGACGAAATTTCGTTAAATGTAATTTTAAAATTTATTAAGTCCTATGACGGTGACCGAGATAAACTAACAGCGTTTTTAAGAAGCTGCGATAGTGCTATCGAGTTAGCCTCAACTTCACAACAAGACATAGTCTTCCGATATATATTAAGCCAACTACAAGGTAAGGCCGAGAATGCATGCGCTATTAAGGATTTTGATAACTGGCTATCCTTAAAAGATTTTCTTAAGACTCAATTTGGGGAACGTAAACATTACGCCCACCTCTTAGCCGAATTACAAAACTGTAAACAAGGGGTCCATGAGTCCGTTAGTCAATTTTCCCTTAGGATCGAAACTTGCCTACAGAAGATTCTAACCGAAGTTATGGCTTCTAACACCAAAAAGAGTGAACTACCAGGTAGGCTAGCCGCGATGGAGGATTTAGCTCTTCACATGTTTACATTAGGCTTACGTCCCGAATTAGCTACTATTGTCAGATGCAGAGATCCTAGAAATCTTAACGAGGCTATTAATAACGCTATTTCCGAGGAAAAGATACAACAGTTTTCTTCAAGAAACTATAACTCACCTAAAATTAAAATCGAGCCGGCTGTTAAGAAAAGTTACTTCAATTATAAACCTGATTTTAAATCGTTTTCTGAAAACCAACCGTCTACATCTAGGAGTCCGCTGTTTTGCAGATATTGCAAAAAGCCAGGACACACTCTTGAACGTTGTGCGATCCGTGAACGTAATAATAGGAGATTTTCCAACGGATCCCAATACTTCAACTCGGCACAACAGCCAGAAACATTCCGACCTCGAGTAACATTCACACAGGAAGAAAATCTCGAAAGTCCAGAGCATGCAGATGATGTAGGTCCACCAACAGAAAATTTAAACGAGTAAGCGTCCCGATAAAGTATCGCGCGGGACACACGTTTCAAGCCCAAGTCGATACCATAAGTATAAAAAAAGCCAATGGACAGGGTAGCCAGCCCCAAACTCACGGCTCTCCTATTAAAGAAGCCAATGGACAGGGTAACCAGCCCCAAACTCACAGCTCTCCTATTAAAAAGCCAATGGACAGGTAACCAGCCCCAAACTCACGGCTCTCCTATTAAAAAAGCCAATGGACAGGGTAACCAGCCCCAAACTCACGGTTCTCCTATTAAAAAGCCAATGGACAGGGTAATCCAGCCCCAAACTCACGGCTCTCCTATTAAAAGGCCAATGGACAGGGTAACCAGCCCCAAACTCACGGTTCTCCTATTAAAAAGGCCAATGGACAGGGTAACCAGCCCCAAACTCACGGCTCTCCTATTAAAAAGGCCAATGGACAGGGTAACCAGCCCCAAACTCACGGCTCTCCTATTAATAACAAACAATATAACCCCAATTGCGATACTGATCAAGTATATGAAGTAATAATCAAGGAAAGATACTTACCTTACGTAACGATCCAAACAAATGTTAATGAAAAACCACTTTCCTTCCTTATAGATACTGGCGCATCGCTTTGTCTCCTGAAGGGAGAAGTGATTAATAAGAATTTCAAATTGGTAGAAAATACAGTTAAAATAAAAGGAATCGATTCGAAAGATGAATCCTTAGCTAGTGTCGGTTATTTAAATTTACAACTCCAATTTAATCCTAAGCTAAACGTTTTACATAAATTCCATGTATTTCGTAACGTAAACTTACCTTATGACGGCATAATAGGCAACGATCTATTCCTTCAGCATGGCTGTCGTATAAATTATAGCTTAAAATCGCTAGAACTAAAAGAACAAAACATAAATTTATCGTTCAATGAACCTTCTTATACCATTCCAGCGCGGAGTGAGACAGTTATAGAATGCTCTGTTAAAAATCCAGAGATTAAACAAGGTTTAGTTCTAGACCAACATATTTCAGAGTCATTATTCGTTTCAAATTGTATTGCTCTAGTAAAGGATAATAACAGAATAAATGTAACTGTCTTAAACACTTCAGAGAGACCAACAACTATGAGCTCTAATCTTTCTCTTAAACTCGTTTCATTCAATAAAGAAAAAACCACTGAGATTTCCTCCGAATGTAACACCATGATGACCTGTATTGATAGAACTCGACAAGTTCTTGACCAGTTACGTACATCTCATTTGAACAGCGAAGAAAGGTCCGCTCTTTACGATATCTGTAGCGAATATTCCGACGTATTTCATTTATCAAACGACCATCTCACTAGTACCAACGCTTTAAAACACGAGATCAAAACCAATTCTTCAACCCCTATTCATGTCAAATCCTATAGATTCCCAGAGATTCACAAAGAAGAAGTGAAATCTCAAATACAAAAATGTTAGAACAAAAATCATTCAACCCTCTACATCGCCATGGTCTTCCTATATGGATAGTCCCCAAGAAGATAGACGCGTCAGGGAAGAGGAAATGGCGTATCGTAATTGATTACAGAAAGCTGAATGATATCACGATTGGCGAGAGTTATCCCTTACCCCAAATTAATGAAATTTTGGACCAATTAGGAAAAAGTA
The DNA here is from genome assembly GCA_029286865.1 of Teinopalpus imperialis. Classification (NCBI taxonomy): domain Eukaryota; kingdom Metazoa; phylum Arthropoda; class Insecta; order Lepidoptera; family Papilionidae; genus Teinopalpus; species Teinopalpus imperialis. Next base: position 6,555,657 of record JAGSMU010000021.1, read on the forward strand.
AATATTTTACGACATTAGACCTCGCATCGGGGTTTCATCAAATTGAAATAAACCCCGAAGATGTTCCCAAAACCGCCTTTAGCGTAAGAGAAGGGCATTTTGAGTGCCTTAGGATGGCTTTCGGGCTCAAAAACGCCCCGGCGACCTTCCAAAGGCTCATGAATACCGTATTAGCCGGACTCCAGGGTATTCATTGCTTCGTCTACCTCGACGATATAGTGATATACTCTTATGACCTAACCAATCACATTACAAAATTATCACAAGTCTTCGAGAGATTAAGACAGTTCTCCTTAAAATTACAGCCAGATAAGTGTGAATTTCTTCGGAAAGAAGTAACTTATCTTGGCCACAATATTAGTGAGGAAGGTATTCAACCCAATCCAGAGAAAATCGAGTCTGTAAAATCATTTCCAGTCCCTAAATGCCAAAAGGACATAAAATCGTTTTTAGGGTTAGTGTCTTATTACCGTAGATTTATTCAGGATTTTTCAAAACTAGCTAAACCACTTACGTCTTTACTTAGAAAAGATACTCCATTTGTCTGGACCAACCAGCAACAGTTATCTTTTGAAACATTAAAGAACGCGTTGATAACAGCACCAATCCTTATCTATCCTGACTTCACAAAACAATTCGTTTTAACTTGTGACGCCTCGACTTTTGCAATCTCTGCAATCCTTTCACAGGGTGAAATTGGTAAAGATCGGCCTATAGCCTTTGCTTCCCGCACCTTGAATAAAGCTGAAACAAATTATAGCGTCACCGAGAAAGAATGCCTAGCTATAGTGTTCGGAACAAAGTCGTTTCGCCCGTATTTATATGGGCATAAGTTCACTATTGTCACAGATCATAAACCACTTAAGTGGCTCTTTAATTGCAAGGACCCTAGTTCGAAACTAATTCGGTGGAGAGTGAGACTCGAAGAGTACGAATACAACATAGAGTATAAAAAGGGAAAATGTAATAGTAATGCTGATGCCCTTTCAAGATATCCCTGAATCCTATCCAAAAGGGAGTTCCTGATAATTTACCTACCGAAGCTCCTCCCATACAGAGGTCCCCGCTGTTCCCCGAAGGACTCGAAACACCTGAAATATTAGACTTACCCGATGATTTTGAACTCCCCGAATACCTAGATCTCCCAGATGATTTCAATATCCCAACTCCTTCAACTCCTCCAACACCTGAACTCCAAACACATGATAACTATTCTAATTGCCTAAAATCCATGAATAATAAATCCATACAAGTTAACACTAAAATAGAAGAGCATAACGAAAACTTATTAAAACAAAATTAAAACTGTGGTCATACCTACTTCTATTGATTTAGATGAATCCAACCACTATGTCTCAGAAACCATTAGCGCTATCCCGAATTCGGAAGAAATTATTGCGCGAGAAAGAACATTGCATGAATTTATCTCTTTTGAACATGACGATGTTCTATATTACTTCCTCTTTTTTAAAGTATACCATTTCGATAAAAGTAACTATGAAGATATATTTAAAAGCCTTCAAAATCTTAAAAACAAACTAGTTTCTAATAACGTAAAGGAGTTTAGTATAACCGATTTTCGTAACCCGTTCGATTGTCATAACAATATTAAAATTCGTAATATGATCCTATACATCTTTAATAACACAAATATTATAATACATATTTATAATAATACTATTATCTATCCAGCTCCCAGTGAAATAAAAAATTATGAGGGAGAATCATGATATTCCTATTTCCGGACACTTAGGATCAAACAGAATGCTAAAGCGTATACAAGAAAGATTCTATTGGCGAAATATGCGAAGTGACATAGAAAATTTCGTTCGTAACTGCGCATCGTGTCAAACAAATAAGGCATTAAGGAGAATTAATCGTGCTCCTATGCAGATTACGTCTACCTCAACCCAACCTTTCGAGAGAATAGCTCTCGATTTAGTAGGGCCTCTTCCCGAAGCCGGTGTCAACAAATCAAAATTATTCTCACTATACAGGATGACCTAACGAAATTCTCTGCCGCCTATCCAATATCTAACGCTACGGCAGAAGAATCGAGTGAATGCCTGATTCACTTCATCACGCTGTTTGGCATACCAAAAACCATTTTAACGGATCAAGGACCAAATTTTACTGCGAACCTGTTTAAGGAAACCTGCTCATTTCTAAAAATTAAGCAGTTATGGTCATCCCCTTATCACCCTCAGACACAAGGAGCACTTGAACGATCCCATTCTACGCTCAAAGAATATCTAAAATCCTTTGTGAACGAAAACCAAACTAATTGGCCAGGGTTCGTTTACACTGCCATGATGACATATAATACCACAGTCCATTGCACAACCAACTTTACACCATACGAATTGTTGTTTGGCCATAAACCATTTATACCGACATCGATCTACGATACTACCATAGAACCTACCTACAGCAGCTATGTTCGCCTTTTACAACAACGTCTACGTTATTCCCGAGAAAGGGCCATAGAAAACATTCTTAAATCGAAGGTAACGTCAAAGAATTACTATGATAAACATACGCGCCCCATGAAATATAAGACAGGTGACATGGTGTATGTTAAAAATCACCTCAGACTTAGAAAGGCGTTATCACCCATCTGGAAGGGACCTTATAAGGTTATAAAATTAAATGGCAACAACACCCTAACTTTACTGATCAATCGACGTCACGTCAAGTATCACTTTGACGAAGTCAAATTAGCTGAAGTTAATGTAGAATAAGGATTGAGCTACGTTTTGTTTACTACCCTTACATTTCTTTTATATTCCTATAATAATCTTTTATATATTTTAATTAATTTTACTTTAAATGCTTCATTTTACCTTTTTGTTTTATCTCATTCAATGTATTACTGATAACATTTTACGTTTCATAATAAGTTCAAAATATATATATATATATATATATTCATATTTCCAGAATAACTGTTACAAGCCTGTACCTAGCCGCTCCGGAAATCATAGAATCCGTCAATAAAAGCTCAGGCATCTATTTCGATCTTGTGGGAATAGTGAAAACTACTAACGATTATCTTCACGTACTGATACCTATTGATATTGGCTACATACCGTCACACATCGATAATATAAAGAATGCTTTGGGCACCGCGCGGTTCCTATGCCAACAACATGATAATCAATCAAAATGTCATAACCTACTCTTACCTTTATCTATCCGATTAGACGACATTATAAGAAATTATAACTCAATCTCTCATCTTGTTTCAAACCGAGAGAAAATCATCAGCATGGTTTGCTGGAGTCGGAACAGTCTTAAAACACATAGCAGGTACTATGGACGAAGATGACGCTATAAAATACAATAAGGCAATTCAAACGTTAAAAAATAATAACAGAAAACTTGCAAGCTTACTTAAGGAAAATATCCTAATGACTAATACCGCCTTAGAACACTATAACAACACCATAAGAGCCATTAGTTTGAATGAGGCACGTTTGAATGGCGCTATTGATGAATTAACACAAAGCTTTATTAATGTATCTCTTACGTCAAATAAATTAGTTACAGAAAATGTAATGTTTAAATTCCAAAATGAACTACTGAGTAGTTTACTCACATTATCTTTTAAACTTGATGACTTGGTAAATGCGATATTGTTTGCTAAAGGCCATTCACTCCATCCTTCCGTGTTAACACCTAACCAGTTATATACTGAATTAAATGATAACATTAGAAATTTACATTCAAGCCAAAGGTTGCCCGTGCGTGTGGATTTAGAAAATATACATTCCCTATTAGATATATCCAAACTTACTTGTTATTTCTCTAATACTAATATAGTGTTTGTAGTTAAGATACCTTTAGTCCTAGATATAGATTATGATATGTATAAGTCTATTCCTATACCAATACCACATAATCCTAAGAATCCGAACTCATATGCCATGATTTCGCCGCATTGTAACTATGTATCCTTAAGTAGAGATAAGTTAACATATATTTGTCTAAATAACTTGAACAATTGTTTGGAAACCGTAGACCATATATTCATTTGTAATCATATAGATATCCGGTCAACTCAAAATAATCCTACATGTGAGACAGAAATGTTATCTAAGATTGTTAACCAATTGCCGCAACAATGTAAAACTCGGCTTATCTTGGGTGAAATAGATATATGGCAAGAATTGAAAAACAATAAATGGATATTTGTTATAACAGAACCTACCCAACTTACGGTTGAGTGCCAATCTCAAACTAAGAACTTTAAATTATTAGGCACAGGATTCCTTAACCTAGAACCCTCTTGTGTGGGCTATTGTAAAAATAGAAAATTTAAAACGAAATCAATTGTTAACATAACCGTTAAGCATACAATGACAGATTTTAACATCATCGACGAAGCTTGTTGTAATTTAGATAAGTTAGACAAAATTAAGTATAAATTAAAACCTCTAAAATTGTCCGATGTAAATCTCGAAAAAATTGTGAATGTAGCAGATAATCAACTGATAACGGACCTTAATAAAATCATAGACGAACCTGAGGTATTATTAGACTATAAGCCTTTTTATCCTATTTTAACATTTATAATTAGTATCTTAATTATAATTCTTGTTTTATATAAATGTTATGTAAAATTCGGCAGATGTCCTTTCCATAAGAAACCACAAGGTTCCGACAATATTAATCCTTCCGAAGACAATCAGGAAGTAGAAGATCAAAATTCAATCCCGATGCCTAGGATTAGGATTTGCCACTGAAACTTATTTTCAAAAATAAGTTTCATCTTATCGGGGGGGCTGTTACACTCCTAGATTGTTACTATTAGGGCTGCATCAGCTGTCTAGTCAGCACTAGCATTCTTACACGACGAGATAGGACTAGCGTCAGTTCAGTTCGAGTCCACCTTCCTTGACGAAAGGACATTTACCGTGTTTCTTAATATTAAATCCCTAGTCAAAGGGATAGATTGAATTGTAAGCTAACATTTAATGTAATTAAATAAAAAACCTTTTTTTTAAAAAGGGACTTTAATTCCACGGACTAACAGTACGCTCTCGACGTACAGTCAATCTGATATACCAGTCTTCCTGGACGGTTGTAACTAGCGCTCTTCCTGATCCAGATCTCCTCGCGACACTACCTGTCTCTAGAAAGCGTTCCCACGCGTTTCGAATAACTCGTCGCGACACACCAAGACGTCTTGCCACTTATCTCTGAGATTCTCTCTCCTGAAGCATAAACACTGCTCTTGTTGCTGTTTCCACATCCATATAACGCCGAGAACCAGGCATAATGATCGCGAGTAACACAGAAATCAAGTCAAAATGAAAAAAGTAAACGTGCGACTGTAACATTCAGAATGTGACTGAGGGTACAAGTGACTAAGAATTTGAGTAATAAACGTTTTTTGGAGTACTTCACTTTTTTTGTCTTCCCACCATTGAATTCCTGACTTGAAACATTGATAACGTTAGATAAACATGTCAACAATACTTCGAAATGTTTAACTTCACTATTTACTACCCGACAATTTTTTTTAGACGAAATTCGAGATTAACTTAGAGTGGACCCTATTTTGTTTTGAGTAGTATATTATGTCAATAAACTATGATAAAGAATAGCTTGAATTTTTTATATAAAAATGAAAAATCTTTTTCCCCAACCCTCATCATAATTAAAAGTGCTGATTTTTATTATTTACAAAAATTCATTTACTTAATGTCATAAAACAGTTATCAAGCCAACTTTTGAGTTTCGTTTAAGTGTACCAATTTCCATCTTCTCTTTTATATTTATGACAGCTTATTAAATCCCGATACTACCTTTTGAAACGCTATAAATAATTTCGCTAACGCTACCACTTACCTGTATATGTAACCTTGCCTTAACAACTGGTATTTTCCTGATGCTTATAAGCAGTATGTAATCACTTCTTTTTATAAAAGTGGAGATAAAAACTGTTACCAGTTATAGGCCAATTTCTTTAATACCACCGTTATTTCAAATCTACCTTATTATCGTGAAATCTAGGCTTGACCTATATTTAAGGCTAAAATTAAAACAATGGAATGGATTCTTAAATTAGATTACGCAATAACCGAAAATCTCTTAAAAATGAGTACAAGCGATATTAATAAGTTATAAATGCTGTAAATGCACTCATATATCGACACACTTGCCCTCGCCTTCCAGCGCGACACAATCTTCGCGACACCGCGTACACTAGATACACCCGCGTGTCAGGGCGGTTCTCACCGCCCACACCTTCCGATTGACAGACAACAGGTGGCGTCCGTCAGAGGCTAGGTCCGCATATCGGACGGTCAGTAGTCATCACCATCCATTCTCCACTCGGGAGAATCTTTCGATAGCTAGGGAACTGGCAACTTGGGTAGCACCATCAGATAGGTGCGAGATCAGAACAGACCGACAAGCTCAGTTTATGAGCAGTTGTGTAAGTAACAGAACCAAAAACTAATTGGCTGTGTCCGATGAAGCTGTAAGAGCCGCATAGGCTAACAGCATGAACATCAACAGAATCTGGATCAGTAGCTAATCACTGTATCAAAGATCACCAGGGACCACAGCATCTGAAGCGTTCCATTATTTCACACTAAAAAAACCCTCCAAAATAAGGGTCTCTGCGAGGTCGTTATATATTTAATTTCATTACAGCTTTGAGTATATGTGAGATGTGTATTTTTAAGCGTCCGTGTGTATATATGTGTTCGTGTGCGTGTGTGTTGATACACGAGCGTGTGAATACATAAGTGCAATTACAGCATTTATAACTTATTAATAACGCTTGTACTTGTTTTTAAGTGATTTTTGGTTATTGTGTAATCTAATTTAAGAATCCATTCCATTGTTTAAATTTTAACCTTAAATATAGGTCAAGCCTAGATTTGAAGATGATGGAAGGTAGTTTTGAAATAACGTTGGTATTAAAGAAATTGACCTATAATTGGTAATTGTTTTTATCTCCACTTTTATAAAAAGAAGTGATTACATACTGCTTATAAACATCAGGAAAATACCCGTTGTTAAGGCAAGGTTACATATATAGGTAAGTGGTAGCGTTTGCGAAAGTATTTATAGCGTTTCAAAAGGTAGTATTAATATTGTCTCGGCCAGGAGATCAATCAATTTTAGGTTCATTATAAGATTATCTGTCTCCTTTTCATCGTATAGCAAAAGATTGTCCTCATTTGTACTTGGGATGATTGAATTATCAAGTATGTTATTGAAATTCATACCGCTAATTTTTTGCCAATATTACTATCAGCATTGATTCATATCGGCACAGGTTAGAATTGTTTCTAGATATCAGAGCTATATCCGTATTTTAGTTTTTATATTGCGTGTTGATTTGTTGACCTCCCAAAGATTTTTCCTACTGGGTTTCGCTTCATTGTTTTTAAATTGTCTTAATATTTTTTTTGTAAATAGTTGCCGTAGTTTTTTTATATTTTATATTTCGTTTTTAATATGTCATTATTAAGGTAGTTTTTTTACCTTTTGTTGAAGTTTGTCCCCATTATCATACATCTAAGTGGTACCAGTGTGATCCATGGCTTGTACATTTGTTTGCGTTTGGGTGTAATGATACCTTTTGTAATTTTTTATAAGATGCTTAATAGGTAAATTTAATAATTCATTCGCATCTTCGATTGCACAGATTAAACTGAAATGAAAATTTTCTATAGAGATGTCAATTCTATTATAGTAAATTTTATAAACTATTTTAGGGAGTGCATTGTTTTGAAATTAGGCCAAGATATAGCATAACACAATCATGATCTGTTATGGATATAATTATCACATAAACCGAGCTTCTTTCCTAGTTTTAAAAGATGGTCGAGACTAGTGATGATGATAGTGTTGGTAGACTATGTCCTGGTAGTAGCTATTTTGGGGGTTCTTTTTTTAAGTCTTAGCTGATATGCAAAATAAATAAGGTCAAGATCTGAGAAACATGGAGCGGAAAGTTATTATGAGAAGCTATATGATATGATCGATCAATGAGTCATCAGTGTCAACATTATGATAAGTCGCTACCAAAGGATGAATGCAGAGATTGACTGACTAAATAACAGAAAGGATTTATAATGCGAGAACTTCGTAACAAATTCGTGCTGAAGTCACTCATTACATTACTCATTAAATCCCTCTAATTTAATTGACGTCAATTTCAATTAACAACTCTGAAAATGCAGTATAAGAGGAAGGAAAAGCTAACACAATTTTGTATGAGATATTTGAGCGAATATATAGGGCAATCCCACCACCAACTTTCTCAGTCCGATCATTACGAATAAGGACAAAAAATGTATAAGCTGAACGATTTGATATTATCAGATCATGTCAACTGAAAAATCATTTTCAGAGTCAGAGAAATAGCTCGGAATGCTCTAAGGTTAAACTCACATTAAAGGATTTGTTGAAAGGCAAAAAACTGCGGTTAAGCTTTTCTCGAAATATGGTCGTATTGTTACGTGAGACGAAGTATCAGACTCATGATCGAATAATAAAATTCATCCTTACAAAGCACCAAAGATACAATCAAAAGAAAACATTGAGCAGCAAATGATAAATACAAATATATACAATAATTTAAAATACTAAGGGAACCGACGTCAAATTGACATACTTTAAAAAGTGCATAAAAAATTCCTGTCTTGATTTGACGATGAAACAAAACCTTTAAACTATTAAAGTAAAACGTTACATGTAACAACAATAGGAATATACACGAGAGATAAATTAAAACTTTGAAACGTAATTACTGTTATATGTTATTGTTATGTAATAATTGTAAGTAAAAACACTGTAAATAAATGACTAAATACAATTACGTGCGGTAATAGGTATCTGCACTTGCTAATTCAGTAATTGTAGGTATTTTCTAGTTTTTATGTTCGGCATTTTTTAATATTGCATTAGAGATAATTCTACTCAACGATATATCTAACCATTTCCTCTTTGTTCTACAAGAGAGACGCGTCGTTTCTGTCAATTATACTTTCACGCTCATTGGCATATTAAGCATATTATAACTTACGAATAAAGAAGGTTTTAAGATATAACTATGCAATATTGTTCTGAGGTAACAGGATAACAGAAAAATAACAGTCTATAGAGCATAACTTGCTTCAAGGATATGCGGACCTCACATTAGTTCGATATTTTATTAATTTATTACATAGTCATGAAGGGTCTCTCGGTTTTCTTTTTTTTAAGGCTGATGGAACCTATCAGACTTTCACACCATCACCGGATTGAAATGCCATTCAGCTGAAACTTGTATTAAATTGGCACTTGAAATTGCAAATAATAATTGTTATTATTGCTGCGGTGTTCAAACTATCTTGCTAGCGTACCGTAGGTTATCCTTTCGGAGCTTATCGAAAATGTTCTTGAATAATAAAATAATTTTTAGAGACCGACAACAGATAATTTATTATACATATTTATAATATTATATTTTTATTACACAAACTAAATATATATATATATATATATATATATATATATATATATATAACTATAACTTAATATGATAAAATATACATATTTTATAACTGGGCATTCAACGAACCAACAAGTGATTTTAAAAATTCGATTCGTGATTCGACACTACTTTTGTTCCCAGAATCAGTGATTCTTTTAACACGATTACTATTTCACATTTTATGACACAGTACATAAAAGCAAAATTTATGATTCTATAAATCGTAAAGAAGCTTCGTTACATTTTACTTACGGATATTAAAAGAAGGAAGTAAACAAGCTATAAATTGTTTGTCGATGTTTTGAACGATTTGCAAAAACGCAAAATATTTCCGGAATACGTAGATACTGGTATAGCCAGTAAATCATTGACTTAAATTTTTAAATATGCCACATTTGCTTTCTTTTTTTCTATTTTTTTATAGAATTAGTTAAGTGGCTACCGCCGCCTACGAACATCCCCAATACTAGATGAGTCGCATATGTGCCCTTTAGAAAGGTGCAGACTCTTTTCTTGAAGGTCCCTAAGTTGTATCAGTTCGGAAATACCGCTGGCGACAGTTTATTCCACAGAGTAGAGTAGTAGTTCGTGGCAGAAAATTTCGCGTAAAGTGCACAGTGGCGGATTGGCAACCATCGCAGATGATGACGATGAAATTTAGAATTTTGCCGTGATGTACGATGCTTACACTCATCTGCAGATTTCGTTAAAGGCTCGCTATGGCCAGTAATTTCTTAAATTTAGCTGGCGTGTTATCAAGTTAATCGTCTTGGCAATTATTCGTAGCAGGTCTTCCTGTTTATCTGCATACAAAAAAAATGTCTAGTGTGTGTGGTAATTCTGATAAATCTACATTCACAAAACGACATTCTCTAAACTTGTCTCAACATAAAAACCAGGTCACGTTTAAATTACTATTTTTTTCTTTAGTGATATAAATAACATTGATGGTTATATAATTTCTTTATATATATCTTCTTTATACATTCTTATTCCTCTATTGTTTATACATTGATCTGTTATACAAATTATTTAAACTATAAATCTTGACCGGATTGCTAGTGATATAGTTTTATAAAAATATATAAATATATAAGATCACGAAACGTAAATTAATGTATTAAATTATAAAGTAAATATATGCCCAAGATATATCCGTTTGAAATAAAATTAAGTCCATTTTATCAAAACGCCTTTTTTGACATAAAAGAGGAAGATTTTTCCAAGCAATTAACATCAAATTTTTCAACTCTGATTCAGTAAGCTTTATGTTAAATATCTTAATTGTATTAAAATTAAATACAATTGAATATTTGTTGTAAATTTATGAATGAAATTGTAACGATTCCTTAAAAGTACGGCTTTAGTTTCATTGATTTTTATGAAGACATGAGTTTGTGGTAACTGTTTTAAATTTGCAAGCCCACTGCACTACACTATAATGTAGCGAAAGGCCAAATGCTTGCAAAATGTAACAATTTAATTAAAAAAAATAGTTTTCATACTGCTACACTGTCTGTAAATAATTACATTACGTAAAATAAAACAAAAATGCGTACATTATATTTAGTTCTTACCAAAATTAGACACGAAAACAATAATAAAATGAAAAAAATCAGATTATAGTATAGTGACTTTTACAAAGTACTGCAAACAATTTTTTAACATGAGGAAGTTTGAGTACCCTATTATGAAAGGATTATTATATGAATAAACCTTTCACTCTGATATACTTTATACATATAATATACCTGCCGTCAGAATTTTATCTCAGTTATATTTAAGTTTAATTCAGTACATATGTTTTTGATAGTTATAGTAAATTTTGTAAACTAGCTTGAATACTATCATACTTATGATTTTGCGGCCATATATTCAATAACCACGTGGTTCATATCACCGAGATTTTCTAATTTTTATATTTTATATGTACTAAAAATTCATTTATTAAAAATTTACACTAAAAACGGTTATACTCGGGGGTCTCTACCTCTGTGTACCTTATTATTTTTATGATTATTAAACCTAGGTATACCTTTATTTCAAAGACATAACAGATTATTCATGTCGACTATTAGGGTGGTCATCACTTCTTTCTTGTAAAATCACATACGGGGGAATCAGAGAGTAATAATAAGTTAGTATGAGTAGCACAAAATTCGCCTTTTTTCATTTGTGTATTTGTATTTATTGTTAATTTGTATTTATGGATCGGCTGGAGTAAGTATACTTAAGGGGCAAAAATATTATTCATTTCACTTAATTGATATATTTTTTTACAAAAACAATGAGTTTTAAATAAGACTCATCTGTCTTAGTAATTCTGATACCAATAACTCTGCATGGATATAAAATAAATTGCGATCAAATCAGGATCACGCTTTTCATTACTGTATGCTTTTGTGTTGGATAAACATAAGTTATTTCAAATGAATACAAGTTTAATTAATTTAAACCCTTTAATTAAATCCCTGGTTTTATTCACATGAATAGATTGATTTGGGAAATTGAACGGATTTATAGGTTATAGAAAATATTGTTTTATTTCTAATTATATGTAGAGTATAATAAAAAAACATTGCTTGTGCACCTGTCTCAACCTAGACTGGGTTTGGACTGTTCTAGTTCCACCTTTAAAAATTGTAAAAAACAAAGAAGTTTAGTAATATATATTATCATATTTTATTGTGATAATGGATTTTTGAAAATTTCTACCGGTAAGGAATTTTATGGAAATTCCATCCCTGAGGCGGTAAAAGATTTAATCTTCCTTTGCATGTTTTGCAAAATGGGTTCAGAGATCCATATAGATAAAGTCAGGCGTTAAAGCTAGTATACATAGAAAAAGTACGTATACATAATAATCAAATTTGTTAGGGTGTTTGCGCGTGTGATTGAGGTCAACCACAAACATGTCTTTCTTTTAGCTTTCAAAATTCCAGCCAAACTTTAAAACGTCAAATAATCAAAACTAAATAAGACTATTTTTAGTCTTGAGGATTTTATAATTTTACATTGATAATACTCTTGTTATACTTTATATTTTTTATATACTATATATTTAATATGAACTGATTGTCAACTAAAGTGATGTTCCTCTAATTTGCTTTTATAGGCTAGTATTAGGTAGTATAAGGTTTTCTATTTTTTTCAGAACTAGCTGATGTACCTCTGTTTTCTTAGTTAGTTAATAATTGGCAAGTAGAACGTAGTACATCCGTAAAAAATCTGAATGGCTCAAAGAAATGACAATAGAGATCTGTGTGCTAATTTTCATGTAATTTCATTTTTTAATGCCCAATTCAGATTCGGATAAGCCAAAATTGAGTGAATAGAGAGCCGCATTAAATGTTCCTTAGAAAGAAAATAAACGGTATTTATTGCTGTATAAACAACTAATTTAATAAAAAACATTAAGTGGTTTACAATAAATTAGTAATTAGATTAACCAAGCATTGTATTAATATAGTGTTACAGCGCTCACTAAAATTTTAATAGCCAAGATATTTTTTTATTAGTTTTATGCCATCTTGCGATTCTGATCAGCGGTCTGACTCAGCAAGATTTTGCACTGAATTCCGTTACTATATTATTTATACAGTATTTTATAAGTAAAAAGTTGCAGTAAAATCTTTTTGATTATACTGTACTGTTTATCTAGCTGATTTTGAAATCAAGTACATGACTTGAAAACAGAAAAATGAAAGTAAAAACAGTTTCCCGTCATTATTCTATTGTCTTTTTTGCCACCAAAATGAGTGAATCTAACTAAATTCGAAACTTTTGAAGTTTTATTACAAAAATGGAAAAATGGGACAGAATTTGCAAAAAAAATTGTGACGTTTATGGACTTAACGCAATGTCAGTAAGAGAAGCACTAAATTGGTTCAAGCGTTTTCAATCCGAGATTTTTGATGTCAAAGATGAAGCTCGCTCTCGTCGACTTGTGACAGAAAAAGTCGATGCCATTTTGATCCATTTGAAAAAAATATTATATACAAAAAAGCTTAATATTTGGCTGCCACACGAGCTCACTGAGAGAAACCTAATGAATCGTGTACTCATTTGCGGTTCTCTATTGAAACATAATGAAATTGAAGCTCCACAGACTAGCGAAACCTGGTTTAAATCTCAATAAGGTGATGTTGTGTGTGTATCGTGAGATTGGAAGGGCATCATTCATTATTAGCTTTTACTGCCGGGTAAAACCATCGATTCATATCTCTACTACCAACAGCTGATGAGACTCAAGCAAGCAATAAAGAAAAACCGACTGGAATTGCTCAATAGAAAGGGTGTGGTTTTTTATAATGATAACCCCAGACCACACAATAATTTAGCCACTCAGCAAATTTTCAGAGAGATAGGTTGGGAAATGTTAATGCATCCACCATATAACACTCAAATTTTAACTTGTTAGGGTCTCTTTTAGAAAAACCATTTGTAGCAGTTTTTTGATCAGGACTCCCAAAATTGCTACAGCAATGGAATTACGTCACTACATACAAAATTGGTACATGGTATATTATAATCCAATGTTAATAAACCATGATAAAAAATATCTTGAATTTGTATATAAAATACGAAAAACATTTTCCTCGACCCATTACAAATTTTATTAGGATACCTTTAGTAGAAGAACTTTCACAATTTATTACTAGTCGATAACTGTTCGACTCTAGACTCTAGTCGTTACTAAGCGATGACCCGTCGACCATCTGGGCTGCTTTTTATGCTCGTTCGCAGGTGCGACATCTAGCAATAGCTACATGCCGTGCCCTTGCGTTTACAAACAACCAATGTGCGCCATTTGATTTTATTACTTCCTTCCTTGTCTAACTGGGCGTTCTAGCTCGGTCTTTAATCGCGAATCTGATTGCTTGTTTACAATGTTGTTTCTCGTTGATATTTTTATTAGAAATTCTATACAATATTTAAATAACAATAACTATGCGTTTACTTTACTCATTTAATATATTTTAATAATACCTTTAGATTCGTTATGGTAGTGTCGTTGGTGGTTTCATCACAGTAAGAAATAAAATGTCCATTGTTGATTATAAATACGTATCTAAATAATGATGAGCAATTCTGTGTCTGTGGGCCAGTATATTTAGGTCTTTTTTATGAGTACGTTGCTATAACGTTGGTTGGTCTACAGGGTCAAAACCTGACCACGCGTGAATCATATGGACCTATGACATAATATTAGGCTAAGGGTAATATCAAGGTAATTTAAAAGGTGGCTAAAACCATGTTTCATACAAGGGTGAATAGAGACTTTACCCTTTAATTTAGTGACACATTGTCTATTTAGCGGTATTCTTAAATACACTAAAAATAATTGTTTTTCTGACCTCATGCCCAGAAAATCCTTTGCTTCATTTTCTTTTGACTGCTAATAAACTTGTTTCGCAATATCCTCCCACATGCTGCGTAAAACAAATATAAGTCGTATTCCGCATCTTACTTATTACAATTTACAGCCTGACCTCATCATGATTCCAGAAATATATGTCTTTCTTATTAAATATATAACAATTATAACTTTATAACACAAAGATAATTTGTTGCTTTTTTCTTTTAATCTTTTTAAATCATTGTTATTAAAATATGAGAACTATAAACATGTCTGTTGGGTAAAGAAAGATGGATTACCTTACTTCTAAGAATGGCTAAAAGCAACATCAACAGACACAATAAAGACAAAACAAGATAGAACGATAAGCAGCGAAAATAAAAAACCAAAAGTATTTTTCAGATCTTTCATTTAGCTTATGTATACTTTCATAAATCAAAGTTCTGAAAAATACGCCGATTTGACATTCCGTTCACAACTTCTTCATCGGCGGTAAATTTCATACTCACAGGAGTACAATAAGTACAGGACCGGACCTACGGCATTTTCTTGTTGTGTAAGTATATGATATATAAGTATAGACTAACGACATTAAACATCTGCTCAAGTGACCATGGAATAAACATACAGAAAATTAACTAAAATAGACTTATGTGAGTGTGCCATAACCAAAGTGTAGTCAGCTCAGCCGATTGGTACGATAGTCTGGATAGTGTCAATTTTCACAAACGGAGAGCGGACGATCTTGACTATTTTGTTGAATGAAGAACAACGGTAATTTGATCGAATAATTAACAATCCATGCGGGCGTACGAACGTGCATAAATTTAATGATGTGTGCCCGAAACATTGTGTAAAATTGGATGATGTAGTCACAGGTTTACAAAATTAAAAATTGAAGCTACGAAATGGTATGAGTAACATACCTTTTATTGCATTATATAAGGGGCAACTTACGATAGCACAGTTCACCAGACGATAAGTGATGATGTTTAGCATTGTATTCATGCTTATGTCAATCCTTCAAACTAAGGTGCTCTCCGTATCCAATTTTGAAACGAAATAAATCTATATCGTATCGCTATTTATTGAATCTTTTTAAACTTATCTATATTATAATTATTCTATATAATTTATGTTATTTTTATATTGTGTATAGACTTTCCTTTGTTTTTTTTGGTTAATGATTTGGTTTTGTTTCGATATTTTAAATATTGTATAAATATTATTAAACACAATTTGATTGTTAATGAATAAATGGAATCATCACAAAAATATCAAAAATATATGAAGATTTAATTTGCATTACACTTTAGGTCATAGGCTAGTTAGCTACAATATCAGTAATACAAAGAAGAGTAAAATATACAAATAACCATAAGAATACATTTCAAAGAGAAAAATATTCTTATAGTTATTTGTATATTTTACTCTTCTTACTGTCTTAAAAATGCACGACCTGAAAACTATAACACTACCAATCATAATTTCCTATCAAAGCAAACAACACTGCTTACAAAGAGAAGGCAGGTGCTACAAATACCAATTACAAAACTTGGTCTAAGAAAAATAAACAAAGAAAGAACTAAAAAAAACAAGCAAATATATCACATATGACTAAAAAACATAGAATTGAAACATAAAGAACGTGAAAGTAGTATGAAAATGCTTATAAAGAATTAAGAAAAATAAAACATGAAATGAAGGCATGAACAATCAATGCAAACATCATTAACCGTAATAATATCATCAATATTGATACAGAAATTTATAGAAAGCTATATAGTCCTGAACATCCAAATTAGTATAGATAATACTAATATAAAAAAAATAATTACATATATAGACATACATATAGAAACAATAAGAACATTCATCAACAATACAGGAACGATATAAAGTCTATCTATGAAATAGAATTTATTCAAGCAGTAAAGAAATTAAAACTAGATAAAAGCCAAGGTTTTGGCAACGCCATAGGCGAAATTTGATTTTGAAATGTGGTGTTTTGGCAAAATATACATCCGGTTAATACATCAAGTATTAACCTTTTTATAATAGCAATAACAATTATTTATTTGTAAAGAAACATTAGTATGAACACATATCTTTTATTTAATATTAATTGTATGTTTATAAAAAATATTAATTGCTTGTTACATATTGAACATTACAAAGTTTCGCTTCTTCATATAAGACTACGTTAAGAATATAATTCAAATGATCTGAGCGGACAAAATTACAACTACCCTCTGTGCTAGTAGGAACTGCATAAACTGTAAACAAAAAAGACGATCCTAACAATATCGAGAACTACATTCTCTGACTTAGTTTTATTTATAACCAAAAAAAGAGATAGGGGAAAACTTTCGAAATAAAAGAGAATAGAAAATTCTACCTGATAAGGATTTCGATGCCAGTAACTAATTATAATCAAAATTATTAAAATAAAAATAATATAATATATTTTAAAGCGAAGGTAAAAAAAATATTGTTAAATATTATAATCTAAAGTTGCATGCCGTTTTATTTTCAGCCTTTTGGATAATGATGGATAATGGAAAATATACATAGGTTCGCTTCAGATCATTATTCATATTATCTACACCTGAGCTCAATGAGCAGTAGATATTACCTTTATAACTAGAATAAATAAAAGTATAGGTATGTACATCAACGGTTAAAAAATAACGTACTTCATAAACTGGCTTTCAGATTTGGCAATCATATATCTTCCGAAATGTACACTTTACAAATTTAAAGTAGTGGACGGCGTTAATAAAGGCTTATCTAATAAGTCCTGTCGATAAATATTACCGAGAACCTCTTAAACTTTGAATTTGAATTGCATATATAATAAGCATTTGTTTATATGTTCAAACTCAATTTCTAATTCCACTTTTACTTCTTTAAAAATAGTTAATTTCACAAAAATTAACGCATTTAAAGAGTACATATCTCCGATTTTGACAATGAAATAAATAAAAAATAAAAGAAGACATATCAATGTATATATGACTTCACTATATCAAGAACCGTCTAAATATTTCAAATAAAAATAAAAAATCTTCAAGATGTTGCAAATCCAACAATAATACCAATTTTGTCCAAGATGTTGCAAATTTAATTGCTTTTTGTTCATTGTTATTTTGCCCTTATTTCCATTCCTGTTTTTAATTGGAGAATTCTGTATAGTAAATATGTTTTTGTGGCTTTCTTAATTATTTCTGACAAAATAGATTTTGTGGTAACTTGTTACTCTTGTAAAATAGCATGCTTAAATGTTCGATAATTAATATTCGATGGTAAGTTATATATTTATATAATTTATTACATAAAATATTGCATGATGATTCTACATGGCTGAAACAAAAATATCATACGTTATAAGTAAAATTTCTTTTTTCTTTCAAGTCGTTTTTTCGTCGAAACCGGCCAATTGGCGATCTTCTAGTGCACGCCACTCATCTCTTTAGTGAGGCTCTCGAGAACAACGGTGAAGCACTAGCTGTCCCACTTGATGCTTTGAAGGCCTTTTACAGGGTCTGGCACGATAGGCCAGCAAACTTCCAGCCTATGGCATTTATCCTGGCTTGATCACATGGACAGCTGACTTCCTGAAGGAGCGGTCTGTGAGAGTAGTCATAGATGGCTGCTCGTCTGAGACAATGGCCATAAAATTTGGGATCCTGGTCAAAGTGCAGCGGTATTTCTCTTCGGGCAGCTTTAACGCTCTATAAAGCTCAAGTCCGGTCGTGTGTACTGTTGTCATATTTGGGCAGGCACCGCTAAATGCCATCTCGCAGCTTTTGGACTCGGTGGAAAGGCGGGCTAAGAGGCTAATGACAGGCGCAAAACACAGGCGTGAGGTGGCTAACCTTTCAGTGTTTTACAGAATGCATTTTTGAGAGTGTGCTCAGGAATTACATGATCCAATTCCCCCAACCCCGTTCTACCATTGGACCTCACGATGCACTGCTGGATTTCATCCTTATGTTGTGAACATCCCTCAAACCCGAACGAAGCGCTTTGCTTCGTCTTTCATTATTCGTACAGCAAAGGACTAGAATAGCTTGCCCGCGTCTGTCTTTCCCTCCGATTACAATGAAGGTGTTTTCAAGAGTAGAGTGAATAGGCATTTAGTGAGCTAGTGCGCCTTACCATTCAGGACTGCATATTCGCTTAACATCAGGTGGGATCTTTCACTTTATTATCACTTGCTTTAAAAATTAAAAAAAAAATAGTTAAGTAATTTCGCATTGCTTTTTGTAGAAGTATTTTTTGCTTTATTTATTCAACGCTTACACCACAAACTACTTATCTAAAAGATCTCGTATAAATAAATATAGTAAATCGCCTTCTCCATAGTCCCATTCTTTCGATTGTAGCGTAAGCGTGTCATAGCTATATATTCAAGATTCATTAAGTGTCATATTTTGTGACCACCGTTGAATTTATCTTACACATAGCAGTCTACACGACGAAGTTTCTGCTCTTCTGTAACAGATTTGGATGTCCACGCAACCTCCGGGATGCAATCTTCATTTCGATTAGAATCTTGCGCTTCTCTATGTTGCAGCATTCATTTGTTAGCTATTCCACGCTAATGACGTATTCTTGACGGATTATCTTCTTTGTCAAGGTTAATCTTTTAGGTCGGTCCAATGCCTTTTCCCCAAAATCACTGATTAAAATTGCAAAAAGTTCTTGTGTTAGCCCTTATTTAAAATTACACCATAACACCAAATGTTACCTACGTTACCTCCGGTGTAGCGATTGAAACGTGACTGATTTGTTATTTTGTAAAAAATAATTAGAAAGATAATAAAAGTTACCAGCTAGTTATATTAAGACAAGGAGTTTGTAATAAAAATTGTGGTATATTTACATGATTTAACGTCTAGGCTATCGTAGTTAGATTGAAATATTTGCACAAACTATTCATCTATCCCTTAATAACCGCGCGCATTTGTCTTTTCGTTGACAATGTTTTCTTATTTTCCTGGATTTACATTTATTTTATATGGAACAGCCTTTACAACCCTAGCATAAGGGTTTTTGTATAATCAGATCTTTTATTGTGAGGTTTTATAAGTCGTATATATGCCAGTACTCTCGGGTAGCTGAAAGTACTACTTTATTTCTAATTTGCATTAATACGATGATATTTTTTGCTGTATTTATTTGTATGAATTACCAGACAAGAACAAAAATGTAACAAAAATATAATCATACTTGTTTCGTGTCATGGTATACTGGTGTAAGAGAAAATACGTTTACATGTCGAAAGCCAAACAAAATACACGCAATATCAATAAGTAAGAATAAAATGCTTATATATATATATATGTATATTTATATATACCTATATGTATGATTTGAAAGAACCTTGTCAATATTTAAAAAAGATTTAAATCACTGGAAAGAAGATTGGAAAAAATCATGATGTTAAAAACTAAATATACCGAAGTAAATATAGAATATTTACAGCAGAAGGACAAAGGGAAATATTTACAAAAGATAGTGTTAAAATAAGCATTAGAATTTTTATAATCGGAATATTTACAACAGAATATAAACAATTAATTAGCTATTTTTTATAATCAAAATTGATTAATTTAAAATCACTTAGCCGACTTTGACGACTGTGCAAAATTATGGAAGGACAATGGCATTATGTTCTTAGGTGCTTCTCGAGAACTAATCAATGGGCTTCTATTCAGTTGTCTCTAGTTGATGCAAATAGTACCGAGAGGCATTTCATTGCCCCTCACAGCCCCATTTTTGGTGGACTTTGGGAAGCAGGTGTAAAATCGACCAAGTTCCACCTAAGACTATTGGCGGACCCCGCCAATTACCTGTCTAGAGTACCCACGCTAACGTACGACGAAACAGTTACGCTTCTTTATCATGAAAGTTTATCATGTTGCCAATGAACAGACACCTTTTAGGCAAACGTGTACCATCTTAGGTCTCATCTTTGCCTTCAATCAAGCGAGATTGAAGTCAAATGTAAACCTATTTTATGGTAAAAAATGTGAAAGCTTGTTTAAAGGGCCGATGAGCTTTTTTAAAGTTACTGGTCCTGGTGAATCCTTACCTTTAACACCTGGACATTTTCTTATCGAAGAATTAATAACCGACTAGGAAAGTTTATATAACAGAATCTCATTTATATGTTGTACATTGTTTACATATTTAATTCAAAAATGTTTCTTAATATGTAAACAATGTATTTGTTTATTAGTTTTTGTTGTAACTTATAAAGTAATAAATTTATATTGCTTCTCTCATTGCAATTATTTAAGATTTTAAGCCATCGAAGACTTGTTATTTTACTATGTTATGTTATGTTAAAGTAATCCCTTGTAGTCTGTTGCAGAAATAATCATCAATAGGCCAATCTACCTGTTGTTATTCAGTGCAAGATTCTGAATAAACCTTTTCTATTGTTAAGTAAAATTTTTTCCTTAAGATTATTTTTATACTTCAAGAAAGACATTTATTCAGTAATGCCCTTCGTGGGCGGTATATTTACGATTGGTATTAACGTAGTATAAAGTCATCGACATTTTCAGTTCATATATAGAAGTTACAAACCAGTGCACACTTGTAATTTTAGTTATTATCGCTTCGAGTGTGCACACTTAGTTCAAAAGGTCAATTCGGTCTTCTCACAGATGATTTTCGCTGCAAAAAACCTTTTCCTTGGTATTGGGGGCATTATCTTGAAAAGATATCCTCCCCCGTAGAAGAAGAGCCACGCAAGGTTGTGCAGCATTTTTACCTTACAAACTTGCTCAGCAGCCACTCTCATTGCCCAGATGAAAGGCTCTATGATTACATACGATGCCCCGATGCACAGAGCCCACGGAAAGTGATGTCACCCATAGTTCCCCCGCTGTGTTACGAAAATACGGGACTACACAATATTTCGGTCGTCACCGAGTTCACTATAGTGTACGAACAACCACTTTGATCACCTGCGTACCTGATTCCCTCCGTTAATCGCCTTAAAAGCCAGGCAACCTTGGCCATATTCTATAAGCCAGCGACTACAGGAGAAATACAGTAAAGTATCATGATTTCTTTTTAAGTATTTGAGCTATTATAATAAACATAGTCAAAGCAAACAGAAAATTTTATTCCAGTGTAGAGTCAGAATATAATATTCTCTCTTCTTTGAAGACATGAAGACATATTTCCATTAATTTTTAATACCGTGAACTAATCATATTATTATATTTGATAAGAAGACTAACGATGAGCATTGAAAATATTATTCTGAGTACAACATAATAAGTAGTAAGTTATCTTATTGATATCCATATATCAGTCACAGGATGTCTTAATTCTTTCTAATGATCAATTTTAAAAACAAGAAATATATCAAATACTTATTATATTCATTTCTCAGATTAAACCAAGAAAACATTTAACATTATTTTTTATATTGAGTCAATTTTTAATTGAGTAATTAATTTAACACACATTTCTATTACGTGATTTTTATTATATAAACATTTTAAAAGTTCCCACGTATTCATATCTTATAATTACTTATTTTTATATAGAGCAATGACAAAAATAATAGAATAACTGTGGTAATAGGATCCGGAGACCTTTGTTAATGGTGGCGAGGCATTCCATCTCAGTCCTCAAGGATAACAACGCATCAGCATTATGATTCCTAGGCAACGATGAATGTTAAGTCATGGCCCGAAGGAATCACTCACCATCAGGTGAACCGTGTGCTCGTTTGTTACTCTCAATTTAGTAATATATACATATACCTATATATACACACTATAGTAACATAGTATTTGCTCGAATGGTCTTTACAACTTTTTTCTTATTTGAATAATGGATCCTACGTAAAACATATCTGATCCGAGACGCTAATAATGCGTCTATTTTAAACTTCTTTATTAACTATCGTTGTAGGTATTAAACCCAACTGCAAAAGAAAGAGATGTAAACCCTTATAAACGTAATACTGTTGTGTTTATAATTGTGTACGGGTTCCTCCGAAACTACATAATGTAACATAATTTTGTGTTTATCAGTGATCAACCATCTTTACTAATTATCAAAGTAAATTTTGTGCTCGTCACCCTTTGTTTTATAAAAGAATATTATAATTTAGTATCAATGATAATAGCGTAATAAAGCGAAAGTTGTTTTTTTGCTGGATTTTGTATCTGTACAATTAGTGCAAGTTTCATAGAAATTACCTACAAAGTACATATTCCAACTCCCTGTTGGTTAAATTTGTTTAACACAATCTTTGATTTTTGGTTCTGGATGCATAGTGCCGTGCCGCTGAGACTACATTTAAATCATTTTCTGATATTTTTGCATATGCACATACTCACACGTCGTCTGATAATAACTGAAAGATGTGGAGGATCATCATCACTTGGTTTATGATTATGTATTTATTACACTAAAGTAAATTTATGGAAAAATTATGACAAAAGCCCTTCCTAGACCTAGACGTCAAGATGTACAGAGCAGAAAGCCAAAGATTAAATCCATTTACAGCATCCATTAAAAGAAACACGGTAGCGTTATTAATATCTACTATGCTATAGTTTTAAGTTTCTACCCTCCGAAATTCAAAATCGATTTAATAAGTAGATTATCCAAAAGCTTCTTTCTGTACATATACGTTAAAATACTAAGAAAATTTAAACAACATAACTAGAAGATAATGTATAATGTTATTACGATTATTTGTTACCTAGTCCGGCCATAAGTTCAGTAACAAAAGAAAATGCATTTTTTTTAAATGAAGTAATGTAATATTATTAAAGTTCATACCTACATATTTATTAGTGTCAGCAAATAATAAAAAAAATATTCTATTCGAAATGGCCACCTTTGGCTTTTATACAGGCCTTTAATCTGTTTGGCCACGAATCTATTGGTTTACGTACTGTTTCCAAGGGAAATTTCGCCACTGCTTACTCCAAAGATTTTTTAAGAGACTCAATGTCGCCGTGTCGTTTAGAGCAGGTCATGTCATATAAATCTGACCATAATTTGAAGTCTAAAGGGTTGAGATCTGGACTAGATGAGGGCCGGTCTTCAGCTCTTACAAAGTCCGGAACGTTGGTTTCAAATCAGGCTTGGGTACGAACTTACGGCTGATACCAAGCTATTGAAGTGTCTGGAATATGACCGACGGCTCCTTAACCACTTGGTGCAAGGCGATTACTGCAATCCTATTTTCTTTAACACCCCAATCCATATTGTAATTTGATAATGAACTCGAAAAAATATGTGAAATGGCGCAAAATCGAAAGAAGTTTTTAAAAGATGTTCCAAATTCAAAATAATTAAAAAGTTGAAAAAAAGAAAAGTTTTCATGTAACAGTATTTATGGCCAGACTAGTAATATTCATGTTCATCATTTTAATTATAATAAATCTTATTGAACAATATAAAACAGTAAAGAACAAATTAGATTAAGCTTAAATTTAAGATTTTTAGTGAAAAGCTAGTGGTCTTCAAAATGAATCATCTAGTCTACATTTATAAATAAAAATACGAAAGTACATTTTCACATATTTAAACAATTCAAAATAATATTATTATGCTGGAAATGAACCTAATCTGCTCCTAAGAAATAAAATAATAATTATTTATTATAGAGATAGATCTAAAGTAAGTATAATACAAGTAGAATTATACTAAAACATACGAAAATTTTTGGGTTTTTGATTCGAAGCTTATTTTTAATTTCAAATCTGATGAGATTATTAAATGGAGCATTTTAGCGTAAGATGGGTTAAGTGGGTTTAAGCATCAAGCTTGACCTCCTTTATACCCGTTAATGAAAGGAGCTTACATGTTGTATTAAGCTTAATATAATGGAACTTATAAAACATGTAGCAGACGTTTCATTTAAGATAAAGCGCCGCTAATAACTCCGTATTAAGTTTTCCTTAGGCACATTAACGCCCGAATTATGAGAAAAATGGCTAAAATATTGAATGTGTTATGTACTATTTATTTTTGACAGTGTTAGAGATACACTACAGTTTGTTTCTAGCTGACAGTGAAATAGCTACACTGCAATTTGTTTCTAGATACAGAATTAATGGATCAGCTCGACCGGGGAAGGACCACGCCTACGTAATTCCAGTAAATTTACAGATTACCAGCGTAAAATAGCAGCATAATGTTGCTGTGTTTCGTCTGGTGAGTGCAGAGATCTGACCTTTATTACTGATGACGAGGCATTACATCTCAGTCCTCAAGGGATCCTCCCTTGCATCTGCATGATTTGTCAAGGATGAATTTAGATGATAAGGGCCGCAGGAATCATTTCAACATCAGGTGATCTGTGCGCTCGTTTGTTAATCTCAAGGTTACAAAAAATAAAAATGGATATTTATAAACGCTATATTAGTAAGTAGTCAGTATAATAAAAACATGGTTCTTTTAGAAGAGATTATTTTCTAAGACCTCATCATGATCACTATGATTAGCTCCCACAGACTTATAAAGGAAACTTAGATAACTTTTGTAAGACGTATAATTACGACGTTTATTGGATTTTTTATGAGGAAAACATAGAGACATATTCGAAGCATAGATAAGATTTAAAAATCGACTTTTAAAGCGTAATTTGGTCACTTTATGTAACAAAGTGTTTTGATCGAATTCTAAACGTGGATATCCGCAGATCTAAAATTTAAAGCCACGCTGCTGCAAGCATCTAGTTACAGCATAAATAAGTCAGCAAGACTGGGTAAGGACAACGCCCTCATATAAAACCAGCGTATAATAGTTGTTCTCAGGACAGTGCATCTGCATTTTGATTCCTTAGCGAAGATGAATGTATCATGGGCCGAAGGAATTATTTAATATCAGGTGAACTGTGTACTCGTCTGTTATTCTCAAATGAATAACTCCTAAAAGTACTCCAGCTGTCCGGTACCATGAAATTAAAGAGCATCCGAAACTTGATCTACCACAGCTTCTAATTGACAAGATGTTTGTTTAATGTATAAAAATAAATTTCAATTAATAAATTAAATTAAATTGATGTCAGAAAATAAATAAACCTAAGGGGTAATTATACATAATATTACGATTATTATACAAAAAAATTTTACTTTTTTTGAAGGCATGCTAGCAATGGTATTGCTAAAATGGATTAAACTTAAACGCTTGTGATATAAGATGGATCATGACAATGATCAAATAGTGAATACGAACCTACAGCGTCAGCACGTTGCGATTTCAGTGAAGATTAGTACTTCTAACGTATAAAAAACAATATGAGTATATTAATTGCAAAGAAATAGAAGTGTTATTACAAAATTTGTAATTTAATAAAAGGATAATAAAATCTTGTAATACAACTATCAGTCTTCTCACTTGGAAAGGAACATATAACGAAAATACATTTAACACCTTAGTTTCTCATTTGTTTAAAATAAAACTGTTTAGTTAATTCATACGCAGCGCTGGTTTCGTTTTTTTAAAAAAACATTCAAAAATTGTGAATACTGAACATGCTTTCGTTTCCTTTACGCATACAAATGACAGCTACGTCTCTATACAGCTTTATTTCTACTTATAACCTAGTGGGCGTACACTGCTCACGTCTATTTATTATTTTTAAGCGATTGTATTCGCACTCATTAATGTGTTATAGCACTACTTCTTGGATCACCTGCGATCATGGTTAGCTTAATAGGCTCTTTCATATCACTGGACTTTCTTATTTTAGTATATTGGGTCGATTATCTTCCTAATTCTGTAAAAAAACTGGCCAACACACGATCGTTTAACAAACAGTTGAAATTGTTTTTAATCAACAAATGTTTTTATAGTTTAAATGAGTATTTTGAAATGTCAGCAAATGAATTGTAAAGTTACCATGTTTGTTTTTTGCTAATATTGTAAAATGTTAAATAATTACTAGCCCTCTGATATTGCTATGCCCTTGCAGGGTCACATGTATACCTTGTCATCAGTTCAAATTCCATCCATGGCAGTTAATGTGATATGCAAAAAATAATTATTATTATTTGCATCTATTTCATTCATTCATCAGTGTTCAATATAATGCAGTCGCGATTTCTCGGAAAGACTTGCTAAATTATGTGTCTGTTAAGTTAGAGTTAGGCAAGGTCTCAATATTATACCTATATAATAGAAATCTTACAAAATACTATTATATTTAACTTTACAAATAATTTTATAAACTTTGAAAAAATTGAACAAAAATTAAACTAAGTATATTATATATTTGCTACATATTGCAATCATTATCTTTTATTTATTAATTTATTGAGCACCAATACAATGAACATTTTTACAATCAGAAAATACAAAAACATCGGAATAGTTTCGTGGTTAATGCCATCGCAATTAAAGGTGAAGGCAGCATACAATTAATAAATGGTGAGTGACAATATAAAAATGTAACAAAGAAAAAAACAAAAAGTAATATTAAACTAAATTTTAAATCAAAATGAAAACTACAAAAAGAAATGAAAACAAAAACTTAATAATTATATGTTAAGGGCTTTTCAAACGTGCAAATGCTTTGAGGAAAGAGATCAATACAGTTAGACTTTGCGTATGTGTTAAATTCTCTAATTATTCTATTTAGAGGCGCATTTTTACGTAAGTTCTATCTGCTTACACTACATCTTAATCATTGGAATCGAGAAGGTCTAGGTAACCGCGGCAGTATAGAGAAAGCTAGGGAGGAGAGAAGGATGTCAATAACGCCATTTACGAGTTTATAGAGGAATGTCAGGTCGAGCATGTGTCTTCGGTCCACGAGTGAGGCTATTATACAATAATTTAATCTTCGTCTGTATGACGAAAGAACCTTACGTAACTTACCCGAGTATGCCAAGTGCCACAAAAATCTTTTTTGAACGCTTTCGAGCCTAACGCGTAGACATTGTAAAATGAATTCCAGGTGATACTACAATTTTTTTCTTTTGACATTCCGAGAAATTCTGCATAAAAAATAACAAAGCCTGTGATTATATTTATATGAAATATGATGAGCTCTATCGCAAATATTTGTTATTTGAAATAATATAATTTCGTGTTAATTTTCAAATGTACATCCAATTTGTATTTATTGAATAATTGTGTTTTCTATGGTGATTAAGGAAATTGGTTATATTAGTATAGTCAATGAAGAAGGCCGCATTAGTCACGCTACCTGAGATAAAACATGTAACAAAATTATAATTCTCGAGCTTTCTCCAAATAAACAATATTATTCTTCTCCTAAATTTTTAGACTATCACCTATGTGCATAATATTTTTGACAATCAATCACGCCAAATACTTTTCTTTTCATGATTGCGCTCTCATTTTTTAGGTGGCAGTGTACGCTAAATTAGGCTTGGTGGCGTGTACGTCACCACGCTTCCGAACGTTCCCTTCTCACTCAGTACTGCACAGCCTCTCTCCGAGTGAACATCATTCGCGAAATAGTATATATTCGTTTTATCTCAAATGCGTGAAGTGCAGTGAATCATATTATATTAGTGATCATTTTTCAATGTGCTGCATGTCCTTTATCTTGGATTATTTTTAAAGAAGTAGGTGGGTAGGATATAATTTATATTTTATTCTTTTTTATATTGATATTGTGATTAATTTTAAAATAATCGAGTAGAATTTTTAAATTTAAAAATACTACCTAGTCCAGATTAACTTTTATACAAAATCTATAATTGAATTGCCATTTTTATTACTTTTTTATCGTAACTGTTATGTATAATCTAAAATTCATAATAAAATTTGCAACTATGACTAATATAATATAATGGGGCCAACAAAGAGAATAAGTAATTTTACTTGCAAGCTTTTAGGGTATTACGCGAGATTATAGAGATTCATATATTAACGTTGTAAAGAGAATATCATTTAAAATGTTACTTTGTATATTTGCCGCAAAATAGCCCATTTATGAGTATGAAACGTAGTAAGTTTTAAAAATGTGTTTCTTAATTCATTAAATATTAATTGAAGACATTTATACTATAATTTCTGTAAGTGATTTTTTATTATTTTACAGGTTAATGTAGTTTTAAGTGAGTGTAGGTAATGTGATAAGAAAATCTTGAATTGAAAACTTAAAACACAACGTAAATTAAGTTTAAAACAATTTTCTATATTTTAGTTATTTTCACAAGACTATTTTTTATTATATATGCTATTTAGAAATCTTCCAAATAATTAAATATAAATAAAATTTAACAATCCAGTTTAAAAAAATAATCACGTTAGACTATCTTTTTTTTTACATTACAATAAAATTGCTACCAGGTCTATCCTTCATTGCTATTTAAAAATCATCAACTTTTTTGACAGATTTATAAATTGAAATTAGATTTTTTGCTTGATTAATTCGGGATAGTTTTTAATATTGTTTTCGCAGACATATTTATTTTGCTGGTATATAGAATTAAAATATTGTATATTATAATTATCAAACATTAGATAAAATGTTACGTTGAAATCAGTACAACGCAATGACTGCTTTTTTTAAAAATAAAATTGAATAGATAATCATAAAATTCTAAAGTAGAGCTAGCCAAAGCTATAAAATAGCTGTAGCACGAATAAAACGGCCCTATCGAAGATCATTCTTTCGGGTCTGTAAAAAATAGTAGCTTAACTGCTGTTTTATTCTGGCAACTGTGTGCTCTTTTGTCATTCCCTATATAATTGTGTAAATCCCCATAAATTATCAAGTATAATCATTTTGTCATCAATTCATGATCTTGAGTCTGACCCATAATTTCATATTTATCCCTATAAACAACATTAATTTAAAATAATACAATAGGTTAGAAATAGCTTAGCTTAGATTAGCTTCTTGAATTTCTTAAATCTTAACTTTGAAATACCAATTTTATTTCAAGATTTTATTAACGAATGGTACACATTGAGCGATTTGTTTTCTTTTGAATCTACAGACCAGCGCTAGACGCAGTTTATGTTTATTGCGCGTATTAATACAAGGCTACTTATTCATAATTAAAGGCAATTTCATATATTTTATTATATTTTGCTATAGATCTAGTCTTTTGCTATAGATCCTTCATTTATAAATAATGATTCTTGATAAGTTGTTACTAAATATGTACATACCTCAAGATACAGAACATTTCACTTGTAAAACACAAAAGTAAAACTAAAATAAAAATATCTTGGATAAAAAATCTATTATAATTACATCGCACACATGAACACATGTTAGAATTAATAAGAAATTAGTTTTAGAAAACAATTTAGGAAATAAAAGTTTCATATAATTTCAATTTACAAAACACTCAATACAATACAAACAATTATCATTTTCCTAATTTTTTCTCTTCTATATCACAATTTTTATTTCCCTTTCAGTATGACTTAAATTTTTAGCGTATCAAAAATCTTTTTTCATTTTCTTGTTTCTACTTTCGACTAGTTTTTTTTGTGGGTGTGTCTATTAATACAGTGAATTTCATTGTAACAGTCGTAATTGAAATAAAATATGACAAAGAAAAGGCAATTATTTTGTACCTTAATATAAAAAAAAGGAGTACGACATCAAGTCCGAGCAGTTTTTTTTTGTAGTTTTAGAAGATCTTTGTAGAAGAGCTACATCATACATAGATCTTCTGAAACTACGAAAAAATTCTGCAACGATAATTTATTTGGAGGTTT
Source organism: Teinopalpus imperialis (assembly GCA_029286865.1). NCBI lineage: Eukaryota > Metazoa > Arthropoda > Insecta > Lepidoptera > Papilionidae > Teinopalpus > Teinopalpus imperialis. Next base: position 6,586,220 of record JAGSMU010000021.1, read on the forward strand.
CAACTTACTACCTCCAAATCTAATGTCCTGACTTAACTCTGCCGTCCTAGTAGTTTTTATCTATATAGGTTCTATTCTCAGCCGACCTGCTATGCGATTACGTTTTTTGGAGACATTTATATAATCTGCCGTGATATAAGATGACATATGTAGCCAAACCGTCGTAGAAATAAAATCAAGTATATTATAATTAACAAACCAAATAATCTTTTTATTTAAATAGTTAAAATAACCATCAGATCCTAGAGTCGAGCTACACCGCGGCTACGAAATATGTACCTGCTAGCACAGGTGAGGCCAATAATTACAATTTGGTTTATTGGTTTTCGTCTCATGTCTGTCTGTATCCGAAACTTCGCTCAATCTTATCCCATATGCCTTATATTAAGATAGAGAAGGCGACGACAAGTAAGAGCCCGTGTTCTGGTTATAACTAGAAACTGTTTGCGTGGCTGAAATCGGTAGGAGGACATCACTACTGGAAGAATCGAGCTGGTATGATATACAATAGAAAATTAGTTTTATTTATCGGTAACCATTATCACAGTAATAGTAAAACATTTCAACAAATGTAAATATCAATATAAAAGGTCGTGTTTATATTGCGTTCATACATAATGGACAGAAGATTAATCGCGAGCTCGACCTAGTTGAATTGATATTTACTTGGCTGTCAGAAATTCGATAGGTAAGACGTCACCTGGAGGGCACGCCTTAAGAGGATTTAGGCTCAGTAGATAATAATATTTTTAATCGAATCATTAGATATAGATTGGATTGACTATATTGAATATCACGCTGAATAACATTGGTTTTAAGAAAAAATATAATTAACGTATTATATCAAACTTAGTGAATTTCTTAAGTTAAATTGATTTAACTAAAGTAAGATAAAACATGAAGGGGTCGAATCGACAAGAGAAAGACCCGCATTTCATAGAATACTCACTCCATGTGGGAGCTGTGTATTGTTTGGTGAGTAAAATAAACATAAGATCTAATTCCTAGGAAGTATGGCATTTTGCTTTAGTTGGGTTAACTACATCACCCCCTCGATTCATTTCTGATTTAAAAATTACTAGAGTATAATAAAAAAATTGTAGAAATTTTTAAAGATATATATTACACTAATTCCTATTAGATTTTTTTTTAATTTACACTGAATATTTGCATTTATGCTTCAGAAAAACAAAGGGTATAATATATATGCATACATTTTAATTAAGCTAGGTAACAAAGGTGAATAGGCCCGTCCTGTTCATATAAATAAGGCAATAAATGTGATAATAAAGAAAAGGGAATAATTTAAACTTTCCCATGAACGAAGTGTTAAAAACGCATTAAAGGAAATGAAAATAAATTTTTATTTTCATTTCCTTTCAAGGCACTAAGAAGAATACGATATTGCAAAAACGATACGAGAATTCTCGGAGAGGGTTTATAATTTTCTTTTGAAAATGAAAGTGTCAAGCAGAAGTGGCGTAAACCCGTTTCCGGTTCCGGTGATATGGATTTTAAAAGAATTTTCAACCGATTCCGGAGTTCCGAATTCGGGAGTCATCACAAAACTTCCTAAAAAATCTATAGGGCCACAGGCAAATTATATTCTAATGCTACACTATACAGAAGAACAAGAGTATAATCTAATTGTTTCTTTCAAGTTACTGGACTAGAATAGAATATGAAATTAATAACAAAGGCGCATACCGTTGATAAAACCATAACAAAGGGAGACTTTATCAGTAGCCTCATAAACGGAAGGTTATAGGAATTAAGCAAAAGATGGATTAAAAGAAATTGCTGTACTAGTCGACGTTAGGAACGTTGTTTTGTCACCGAAGAGTAAGAGTGTCTCATCGGCGTGTTAGGCTATATTAATGGCGAAAGTGTTGCCATAGTCCTTAGTAAAATCCATTCATTGTAATCATCTAGAAGTCCGATTTTAGAAGCGAATGTGAGTAACTAGTGCTTAAAAATATTGGACATTGAAGTATACAATTAGAAAAAATCTGCAGTAATATCATCCAGATTTATAAATTATTATTTCGATGTATCTATACTGAAACTTGAATAAAAGAGTAAAAAAATCATTTTGGTGTCCAAGCTTATTCAACTAAATGAACACTTTAATGAGATTGAATGTCGATCAAATCTTCTGGCAATTTGGCAATAAATTTTAAATAAATATATTTTCATGTGTTGGCAATGGTGGATGCTCTAACTTTTATTAAAATAAAAATATTTTTGGGTAAGTTTTTGAACAATAATTTTTTACAATAAATAATACATGCTATCAACCAACTTATTGATACTTAAGTTTGGAAACTTATTAAAAATAAGGTTATTATTAATATAAATATTCTCTTTTTATATAAATATCTGCCTAAATTTTATTCACGTATGCTCCAAAAATCACATATGTATAGAAACAGGGTATAGCTAAAAGAGTGCAATGGTGATTTATTTTACTATCACTTATACTTAACTTCAGATTTAATAGAATTTCACGCGGTTTATATGTTACATACTTCATTATTTAAATAGGTTTTAAAAATAAATAGACTTTGGTGGTGTTTTCTTATATAAATATTTTAGAAATACAATATTTTTAAGATATTTATATCAATAACACACCTTCATTAATATGGTTAAATTATAAGTTGTTTAACCGATGAGAGCTTTTTCTTTTAATTAATTTTTTATACTATTTATCAATCAGATGAAAAATAAGAATAGTCTTTAAAGATCATCAAATAAGTTGTTATATATGATTAATATTAATTTATTTGCTAAAAACTATGTACATAATAATATTAAGAATTAATTGACATTATATAGAGTGGCATCTACGATTTTTATAAAGTTGTGTCTCTATTTTAATATTTTTTGAACAAATTTTGTGTTTCTGTAATGTTTATTATTATATAATATCTTTGTGTGTATTTTACACACAAAAATTGAATTTAATAAAATCTTTGTTTTACCAAGGAGTGAAGATATGAACTTTAGTATTTTTAGTCTAAGTAATGTGTATATTTATTGATAAAAAATCACATCAAATTTGTTCTTTGTCTTTGAACCCTTGTATTTATCTCAGAGCACAAAAATACCTTTTATTACATTTGGCGTGCGTGGTACAATCTGCCAAACGCCAATAAGCAAATAAACTATATCTTTAAAGAAAGGGACTAAATCTAGATGCGCTCAGACGTGCGGTGACGAGTTAAAAATATTTAATAATATTGTCCGGATAAAGGCAAACTCAGATTTAAAAATATTTTTTTTTCGTTATGTGTTACATTATTTATCAAAAATGTGCTTTAAATATTTTATTTGGAACTTTTATTTCATTATCAAATAAACACACAACATACGTACGTAGTGCAATGACAGGTATGGGACTGATTTCCATTTCGCACACATTTCGTTATTTTGGTCAGCAAATATCACTTTTGCTATCTTTTCTCAGTATAACTCAAGAGGGTTGTTCCACTTGGGAGCAATCAAGTTTCTACTTTATACAAAGGCAGTAAGTTCTTTTTTCCCAAAAGCAGAATTCAATTTTCACGCATTATAGAAAGCTCCATCAGCATTTTGTCAGAGAATGGACATCAATATTGCGCCAAAGAATCAATATGTAACATGTACGGTTAGCAAATTCATTCAAATATTGAGGATTTGTAAGCAAAAAATGAAATCTTATATCATTGCCTATGGATTTTGTGTTATTGTTTTTATTAGTTTTATTTTGTCACATTGTTTAACAACATTATATTTCCCTTATATATAATAAGGCTTCGTTTGATTTTACTCACCAGATAAAACAGCAATAATAAACTTTTATGTTAGTATTCTCTGAAAAAATGGATCTTATTCGAGTCAGCTTATTTAAGCTGGAGCTAGTTTATGGCTGCGACGTCCCTGTACTGCACAAACACTTATTGTTTTATTATAATCAAAGTCGAATTTATAACTAGAACTTATCATATACATATATAATAAAATGTTCTTAATTATTTGTAGCCCCAGTAGTTTTTTGTTAAAAATTACAATTATTTCCATAATTTAACTTGTTAAAAAAGTTAAAAATGGCTGTTACAACAAAAGTAAGTTCTTGTATGTTTATTGTTATGTGTATTTATACAAACAATTTAATGAAATTAAGGTTAGAGTAGAAAACATAACTATGGAGAATTCAATAACTATATTTACGTTGGAAAGACTCCTGGAAAGTATTCCAAACATAAACGTTTTTTTTTTGTTTTCAAAATTTTAAATGCATGTGATGCAATCCATTTGCATTTTTAATTGAACGTGTAAAGCAATATCTACTACGGTATTTCCTTTTAAAGTTCGCTTCAAAGCCATACACATGTAGCACTGAAATTTAATTATAAATCTACGTTCGGAAACGTGTATGACCTAAAAAATTTTCTCTTTGTATTTTAATTACACAACGCAAAGAATAGCTTTCTTTGGATTCTAAGATATTCATTATAATTGTATAGTCAAATCCTTTTATATTTAATTTTCTTTAATTACTTTCATGGCCTACCTGATTGCATGTAAGCCTAAGTCGAAAATAAGTTACACTTTCATGACAAATTGTCTTACTAAATTCTCTTAGTTAACTTGATCATTATCACAGCCTATTAATAGTCCACTTATTACTAGACTTCCCCATATATTTCCCCAAAGCTCAATCCTGAGCCACCTGTATTCATCCAGCATGCTGTAAGCATCAAGCATTGGTTCTCCATCCGTTTTCAAAAACTGTGTTATAATTCCGTTCCCTGGAGTTTTGCTGTTTTTATGTTGTTTGAGATATTGGGCAAGTATTGCTTTTGGGTTATTGTTTACATAGTAACACACACACACTTGCGTAGGTCTCCGACGAGTATGTTTAAAGCTGTAAATACTACTTCTCATCTCACTCAAAACCTCTTGTCCAGGGGAACGATGGATCTGCTCTCGATTTTCAAACTTAGTCAGTTGCCTATGTCTGGTAGACAGACTTCTGGTAATGCCATTGGAGGCTTACTTTCAATATTACTCTACCTATTACTCTATAAGTCTCGCCTCACAGATCTAGAGATTTGCCTGTTAAGCTGACTATATACTGACGAGTCAATTGAAGATTATTTCGACGGTCTCATTACACGCTTTGCTTACACGTGATTAAAAGTGTGATCGGAGATCTGACAGCTTAAGTCACAATAGATTTTTATTACAGTAAATCGATTGCTAACTTTCAAAGCGAAACTTGTGGCACATATGTGTGGTACAAATAATGTAACCTTGACAAAAGTTGATGGAAAAAGGAAGGTATTTGTTGTATAAGTAGTACTAGTTATTTTGCAGCAAGTAGATTACACAGATATGTTATCAATTGCGGCATTGTTCTATAAGAGTGCGACTTCGCGAGTCGCGCGGAGCCCATAAGACGCTCAGTCACCTTATAACCCGGTGAAATTAAAAGCCCTCGGGCAACATCAGACCGAAAAATAAAAAAAGGTGATTTTTTTAAAAAAAATGCGATGAATAATCCTTGATATTGGCATATTTTAAAAAAGAAAACTAGGAGTCACATTTATCTTCCTTAAAAAAAATGCGTAACCTAAAATAAAACTCCTGCCATTGTGAACAAGTCCTTATGAAAAAAAAAGTGAAATGAACTGACTAAACAAATTTTTATTAGGTGGTAAGGGTTTTTCCTCAGTAAGGATTTCAATGATTATAACAAAAAAACTGTAAGGATGAAGAGAAAGTTCAGTTTCTAGCCTTAGAGTACTAAGAGTACATATGGGTTTGCGAGGTAAAGATCTTAGAGAAATTAATTAAAGTTATATTTAATACCTTAGACGGATTTCTGGTTTCAAAATTTAATTTATTTATTATAGTATTATTTTTTGTACAATGTTGGCTGTGTGTGTGGATGACCATACTGTGTCTTGCTAATTTTCATAATTTATGTCCTCAAAATTGATTAATTTTCTATTAGAATATCTTTTTGTAAAAGTTTATCGTTTTTTTAATAATAAAAAAATCAGAACCTGGTGCTACTGGTGAAATTATTTTATTCGACTCGTAATGTTCTTTCAAATTGAACTCTTATATAATTCTTCTTTGAATAAATAAATCCCTGTATAATAGAGATTGTCTTTAATTTTTATTGACGACGGTTAGTGATCAAAGCCTTGCGTAATTAGTTTCTGTTAAGTCCAGAATTAATTACGTGTCCACACTCATCGTTGGTAATAAATATGGAACTTTCTTTAATCTTATCGAATATTCTTTACTTCGCATATAATAGGCGTTGCGAAATTCAAAGACAAAATCGACGTTTTCAACGTCACCGGGATATCATCCTCATGTATTTATTAAAAGAAGTAATTAAAGCCCTACAATTAATAACAGCTATATACTGTATTTTACACATTGTTTTCTAGACTAACATGTCAGACTATCATGTAGACTTGATGTTGTGAGTTTCTACACTAAGTTAACCAGACTATGGTAGTCTGGTTAACTTAGTCTAGAAACTAACTGTGTCTGTGTCAGTCTGAGATAAAATTTTGTAGATATTTAAAATACCACAGCGTGTTAGTTCACTGCAAATCCGACGGACACCAACAGGCGGAAATATTATAAGAGCTAAAGGCGCACTCACATTTAAAACGTTACTTTAACAACATAGGAATACTCCGTTACAGTTGATTTATAGGTACAACGGGAATACGTCGCCTAGACCAGAATAGGACAACACTCTTACAGGATACTAGTGTAAATTATAGCAATAGCATCTAACGGTTATTTCGTCTCATGGGTGTGGGACCCCTGTAGCACATTACTAGTGAAGTTTAGTCTTAGTAGTTAGTGTGACATGTTTTATTTTATTTATTTATTTATTTAAATTTTGTTGGTCACACTTTATAACAAGCGATACGAGGGGAGGATATAATGCCTTAAGGCATTCTCTACAACAAACCAAACGTACACCCGTGACGAGAAATTGTGCATACATTGTAGAAAAAACCTAAAACTGAAGAAATATATTATAATAATAATTAGAGATAATGCTTAAAAATATATAAAAGTAAATAACGTATATGAACTATGATTTATTTTCGGGGATATATAACAGTATACTCGTTTCTACACCTAACACCAATAATAAAAATTTTAATTATCTGGAATGTCACTGAAGTAAACGGTTGTTGGTGATTTTTCAAATGATGTTTTACTTGTATAAGAGCCTAATAATATTTTTACGTTTCCAGTAAGGTGACGGGAATTATGACATGATATGGATATAGGTCCGCCACGGTCTTCCCCTGAGAATCATGTTTCAAATGTTTGGTTAAGTTAAATTATTAATATAATTGAACGAAATAAGAGGAGTCATGGCATAAAGACTGTTATGTGCTGTTTAACATGCAGCGCGGTGGTGTCAACTTTGTGTGTTTAATCCTTTGCTGCTTGCAAACGGCTACTGGTAAGAATAACTTTGTAAAACTTCTTAATGTACGATAAGTAATTCAAAAATTGACTCAACCTATTATGTATACATCATTGATGAATTTATTTAGAATTGACATGCTTTATGGTCTTACAAACATTATTTTTGAAGATGAAATAAATATATATAAAAAAAAAAAATATTCACTTTTATGAGCAACGGTGTGTGCGATGACCAAAAGGTAGCCAGCTAAGTGTTGTAGCAAAAAGGGAGGGATATTTTATTTAAAACACAACAACCCTAAGCTAATCTTATAGCATTTACGGGCTGGAGAGTGCGTATGAATTCAATTTGTGCTCGACATATTAGGTGTGAGTAGAGTTTACACTTGCTATTATATGTATTAATATCTCTTGATTGTGGGTGCAAATTTGGAAACACGTGTACTTATACTATCATTTAGTCTTTTGAAGAAAAAATATATTTGTGCGATCGTTGTACATAAATTGTTTTAATCATACCTTTACAAAATTTGAAGAATGCATATTCAGGCATCTCAGATCTTAAAATTTAATAATTAATTAAAGTTTTGTTAAAAATAGTAAAATAATGGTAAAAAATAATTCAACATTGTTTTGAAATGAGATATGGCTATTTATTAAATACAAATTTCGTTAAACAAATAAAAAAAACTATTATAAAATATATTACTTTTAGATACTCATCACATTTCAATAAATAATACGAGAAATGAGGATCGAGAAAGGAGAAATAGTGAAAGCGATGGCCTTTCTATTTCCAGAGAAATATTTAGGAATATCACAAAGAAATTGCGTGAAAATTTTAAAAGTGAAGTGATAACCGATTCAAATCAACAAAAAATGCAAGGTAAGAAGTTAATGATAAAATACGTAACATATTGTAACCGATCCTCTGTAATGGAACGACGAACGCGATGCTTGCCTCTTCAATTCAAGCCAAGTGCAATATTCTTTTGTTATAACATTTTCATTATACATAGTAGAAGTTGATATATAGTCGGGCTATATAGAAATGAGTCGCCCTGCTGACCGATTACTAAAATACATATAATTAATAAGAAATACGGCTAATTAACATTGGTTCAATGTAAGTAGCATTAATCAGTGATACTTGGCAGTATATTAGTGATCTGACGGCAGTGTAAGTGATTTTATCTTCTTGACCATAGATATAGCATGCTCTTAGTCAGCGAATAAAAACTACATATCGATCCTGTATTTCGTCTGGTGAATAAAGACAACTGGACCTCATCACCGATACATTGCTAATGTTTATTGCAACCAATAAGTTAATGAAATTTAATTTTATCTAATAAATATTATTTTACAGTAAAGATAGATGAGCAACGTAACTTTTCTCCTTATCAAGGATATCACCATCACGAACAGCACTGGGGACCGTATTTTGAGGAAAATAATGTCACACAAATGGTAGCGCATGTTGGATCGGAAGCTTTGTTAAATTGTCGCATCGTAATGCTTAAAGATAAGACGGTAATTCACTTTTTTATAACCCCATTTCCTAAATAACTCAACATCATTCAGCGGTTAGATAGCGCGAATTGGTAATTTAATAAACGCTTTCATTCTTAAATATATAGGTGGTCTAAATATTTATGTAAGTTTAGACACAAGACTTCTTAACACGAAAGGAAGCAAAGGTGATAGAATTACTATTGTAAACCAGAGAAATATTTCGAAATGTCACATAGGAATAGATATACAAAGGTGCATTCCTTGATATCAAGAAAATAGATTCATATTTCTGCGATGTTTTGTGCACACCTCGTCGTACAAATAAATTGTATTTTAATGAACGCAGTAAAAGCCACTCACTGTCAGAGATAAAATAAGTTGAACCTTTATAAGAGAATAAGTGATTACTTTTAGTACTAAAAAATTGTTTAAACTCATCAACATTTATAATTAATGAGAACAGCAAACTCAAAATATGAGTATGAATAAGGTAATAACAATTACTTTTGGTACAATAGGTTATGTGGCTGCGTAATACAACAGATGCAGCACAATTACTGACGGTTGGAAAAGAGGCACACGCTGGGGATAGTCGACTTTCAGTAAAGTTCCAGTATCCAAATAACTGGCGAATTAGTATTAATCCTGTAAAAAATTCAGATGAAGGTCTATACATGTGTCAAATTTCAACCCATCCGCCGAGAACAGTATACGCAAACTTAACTGTTTTACGTAAGTTGTGATTAAAATAATTATATTACTAAATCTGTTTGAAAGTAGGATAAAATTTTATGGACATAATTTGTGTCTTTTTTAATTAATTTACAGCTCCAGTATTAACTATAAATGGGGATAAAATGCATGTTGTTAAGGATAGATTTTATAAGACGGGAAGCTCAATAAAATTATCCTGTGTTATATCCGAAGATTATATTTTATCAAAGGCAACTCAAATGCCAGCAATACCTTCAACAGCTAAAATTACCACTCCAATGAAAACTACCACTGAATTAACTACCGAAATGAGTACTGTATTTAACAGATTAGAAATAATGTTAAATAGAAGTTGGAGCATTGCAACGACAACAATTACGTCAACAGTTAGCATAAGCACAACCACAAAAACAATACCTGAAATGAAACAAACTACTCAAACAATAACTACTTTACAAACTCCTAAGTCCCTGCACAATATGTATGGTTTGATATGGAAAAAACACGGAAAAACTTTTAATGGACTTATAACATGGCGAAATATTAGGCAAGTATTGTGGTGTATGCCAGCTGATATTCGTAGGTTTAAATCCAAATTGGCTCGTACTAATTATGGTGTTTGGTTCCCATCGTCTTTAAGATGACCTATGACTTTGAATTTGGATCCTCTCTAAAATATGTATTCAGGATTCAGAGTAAGATCAGCTTTCTTCACGTTTGAGACTTATTGTGTGTGTTTATCAAATATTATCACAACCATTCACTTTATCATTTTCGTTGTTGCATATACAACTCAATAGTAAAACAGTAACGTCCCTTATTGACTAATACAAATAATCAGTTCCAAATATTATGCAATATTAAATAAAGTTAAATAAATCTAATATGGATCGTATAAGATACGTTCTTATTTTTTTTTTCAGTGCTACAATAACTGTCAGGTCTGCCTCACAAGAAGACAGTGGATTATATTCATGTCAATTGAAGAATCATTCACAAGTTACTACCAATGTACATGTTTTAATTGGTAAGGAAAGTAGTGGTTTATTATTTTTTTACTTTTTATCATCATTTCCATCATCCACCTTTGCGTCTATAGCAGATGATTTAAGTGGTGTCTGTAGTATGTGAAAGACATCGTCTCTGTTGGCTATTTAGAATAATTCTAACGTTCGAACCTTGTCCACGATACGATAACTACGACACTACAATTGACTAAGAATCTATCTTACGACAAGTGTATTTATAATGCAGGCTCCACCATGTAACTTGTGAACCTTTTTGATCAATATCAATGAACATAGCTTCTCACATTCTCCTTACGCGACATCGAAGGTGTGCTTGACGCAGTCTGTACACGGAGCAAGAGTCCATACGATGTACTTGTCCCAGCCACAGCAGACGTCGCTATATATAAGCAGGGCAGTTAAATTCACGCGTCTGTAATCTCAGTCATTTTACTTTTAATATTTAAATACCTTTTAATAATAAGTTTTTAAATAAGCAATAAAATAATTTTATAAAAAGTTTTTATGCAAAACAGGTTTATTTAAATACTCATTTAATTTAATTACATGTTGTTAGGTACTCATATGAGCTTGAATACCTATCAATTTATCATTCAACCTTTATTGTTGAACAAAGGCCTCACCAATTTTCTCATATGAGAGATAATTGCCATATTTGTCACGCTGGGAATGCGTGTTAGATAACACAGTACCGTTTTGCTGCTATACTAAATTATTTCTGCCCATTCTCTCGTTTATTTTGTCCATGTTAGGAATCACTACAGCCCCAGAATAATATGGGGTAATGGATTCTGTTCCGGTACCGCCCTACGGATTATGGTGCCACTGTGTAAACCCCTCTAGTTAAATAATAAACATCGCTAATAATATATTTTTACAGGAGAAAACCAAGCAGCTGTTCACCATGATACGTGGAATAAAGGATCACTGTATTGGCAGCCTTACAATAGAGCAATACTTTTAGTATTATTTTTATTGTTTGTTACTTAAAACCAGTATATACTTCCAACGGAATTGATATTTATTTAGAATATTTCTTGAGTGTTTCATATTTATGAGAAATTGTTCATATAAGAACTATTTCAAGAAGGACTAATTCATAATCCAAAAGTTGCCAAATATATAACAAGAGATATATTTAAGAACATTTTTTTAGTTATTTGAATTTTTTCATGGAAGCTTTAAAGGAAGTCATAAATTTTAATCTATTAATATTTTATTAAATTATTAAATAATAGATTTTTTGTAATTAGTTTTAAAATTGATTTAAAAATATATTATTTGTATTCAAAATGGACCAAAGAGTTATTGAAAAACTAGAAATATATTATTTCTTTTCTTACGGAGCGTAGAGCTAAGTTATTATTTATGTCTAATATTTTCAAATAGGTTAAAGATAATAAAAAGAATAAGTACCAGGAACGTTTAATACCTCCAGGCTAATATCATGTTGTATATATATTAAGGTAGGAATATAATAATAAATATAGTTATAAGAAGAGAAGACGAATTTTATCGTTTTGCCTACATTCTAAGGTTTAGTCATATCTAAGATAAAATATACAAATAAAATTGTAAAAATTGTGTAATGAATCACAGAATGAATTTGTATTTCTGAGAATAAACATGTTAATCTAACAGTCATTATACTACAAAATTGTAAAAGAATACTGGATGTGTTGATGTTATTGATATAAATTTCCGATGTATATTCAAAAATAATATGTTTTATGTAATAAACAAAATATATATGTATTATTAGAACGTGTATTTCATTTGTATTATAAAAAAATATTTTTTAAAATACACAGAGAGACTGTTATGGCATGTCTTTTTTATGAAACTAAGTGTGACAAAAGAGCATACAGTTACCACGATGGTGAACATCAGTTATATTAAACGAACCCAAAAATCATCGGTTTTCGCAAAAGAATGTGTCTGGTTGTTGACACGAAGAGAAGCATAACATATAGGTTTATTTCTTAGTTATATAATTCAGTATTTACCAAATTAGACATTACGAAATACAAATATTATTAAGACACTAAATAGAGCATTCACTTAGATGGTTATTTTCATAATTGTTTTCGATTATCGAGAAAGGATATAAAATACATAATATTTAAATACGATTTCATCATTTGAATTAAAAATATTGTAACTTTTAAGATAAACAAAGCAATCTATTTTGAATACTCTACATAATTTGGTTTGATTACAACCTAATCATATCACAATCATGGGGAATTACTGTTAATGATTAAATTAATAATTATACAGCAATGTCTTATTTTCATATAAAACATTTATGCAAAACTGTACCCTCGAATTATTTGAAAATACTAAGCTCTTTTTACCGACTTTGTGGCCGGCTCGAATAGGAAAGTACCACCGCCTCACAAAATACTGAAGTACCGAAAAAGTGGAGATATTTGATATGAACTTTTGCTTTTCGCCCAGTGGGTGAGGTAGCCGGAGGCCCAACCCCTCTCCCCAACCCAAAAAACATTATAGTTTGTTTTCAAAAAAATTATCCAGGGGTTACCAGGACCGTCGGTTTTGGAGAATTGCAATCACTGACCAGTGAGGACTACTCTCAGCAACCTGGGCGTATATACTTAGGCCTTCCCGCGTATTCTAGGGCGGGTAAAATTCCACTATACCGCCATCATTTTTGTTGCAAACGAGCAAAAATGCTACCTTCCTTCCATTTGATCGCATTTAACGAACAGTGGCTCGAATTGTTGACGATAAAGAACTTGTAAAAGTAAATTACTCTTGTCAGTGTTTTTTATATGTTTGTTATATGCTATTTTATGTAAATATATATATATATATATATATATATATATATATATATATAAATACATAAATATATATATACATAGTTCTTCAGTATTTGCCATTTCAAACCAAAAAAAGTTTGAATTAGCTGTGAATTCTAAATTCAAATTAATTTTGTTTTAAAAACATGACGTTCTTTTTACAAAGTCATTCTTTTGTTTATTGATTAGCTTTGTATTTTCATTACATTTGAACATTTTTCATCATAATGAATACTTTAAAAATCCGTCTAATTATGGAATATGAGTTCAGTCGTGGCATCAACGTGGCACAGACGGCACATAACGTCAACAACGTTTACGGAGAGAACTTTACAAACAAACGCACAACCCAATCATTGGTTTTCCCGGTTCCTGTCTGGAAATTTTGATTTGAAAAATGAACCTCGTGGTCGTCCGGACACTGGGACAACAATGAATTAAAGGCGATTGTGGAAGCTGATGATACTCAATCTACAGCCGAACTAACAGCAGCTTTTGATATTAACATCAAAACAATATTGGTCCATTTACGAAAAATTAGCAAAGTAAAAAAGCTGGTTCAGCACCAAAGCAATGCCCTAAACGAAAAATGACCTCTATAAAGTTGATGGTCACTGTTTGGTGGTCTAGTGACGGTGTAATTCATCACAGTTTTTTACCAAACGGCATGAGCATTACTGCAAATGTGTAATGTGAAGAACTAAAGACAATGATGGAGATGCTCGCACATCTGCAACCAGATTTGGTCAATCGGTCGTCCTCGCTGCTCCTACACAACAACGCGTGACCCCATACTGCACAACAGACAGTCTCCAAGCTGCAAGAGTTGGGGTTGGAAGCTCTCTCTCATCCATATTTAGCGGCAAAAAAAAACAATTCCCGAGAGGCAGGACAAAATGCCTTTGAAAAGTTTGTTGCCTCCGGTCCAGGTGATTTTTGCAAGAATGGAATCAATAAACTACCACTGCGTTTGTAAAGATGCATCGATTGTATGGGTAATTACTTTGAATAACAGAAATAAAAAAGTTTGATAAAACTATTTGGTCCAAAACGGCAATTTCATAGGTAAAGACCTATTTTATATATGTATATATATATATACATATATGTATTTTGAATTTTAAGTTTTAAGATTATTTTCTCACTTAATTACCACATTGTCTCTCTACGCCACGGGTTGTTGTCGGTCCTTTGTATCCCTTTTTGTAAGGTGTGACCAATAAAGTTTAAATAAATGATAAAAAACTACAAAAACTTTCTGATAGGCAGGATTAGCTGAAATTGTGGAGAGATGTAGAATCTCTATTCATCTTTTACCGAATTTACCATGGAGAGTGTTCTGAGAAATTGCTCGGATCAATTCCAGCCGCTGAGTTTAGGTCTGGTGTTGCGGAAGTTCATGTGCAATGGTGATCACTTACCATGAGATGAGCTGTTTGCTCCTTTGCCACTAAAATTATTAAAAAAAAATATTGTTAGCACTGTATTTTTATTTTTAATTATTAGATTTTGATAGAATAAGTTTCTTAGCTGGATTATTGTATAGCAATTTTACGAGAGAAGTAATTAAAAGTAAATAAAAATACTGTACTGTGTGTACTACTACTATATCTCTTCGCTTGTGTCTGATTATAAAAATTATTTTTAACGTAACAATATTTAAATTTTCTAAGAGTTTAGATACATTTTTTTAAGGAATATTAGCAATGCTATTAACTTTTCTAATATTCCGGTTAACCACGCCAACTAAGCTAAAAATGCTTGTGCTAGGAGATGGTTCACGACGTTAGTCTAATGGAGGATTTGAACCTGCGGCCTTAAGTTTCGCAGACCGTACCCTAAACCATAAGGCTATTGACGCTCTGTTATATACATTATAGGAGCATAGATAGGATCAGTTGGTCTAATAAGTAGATTATAAATACTTAATCTCTATCTCCATTTCGAGTTATTGAGGAGAGATGTGAAGTATCCATTGTTGGAGCTGTTCATAATCAGTCCGTCCGTACATGATTTAAGTAAACATAACCTACATAACTAAATAACTTTTTTAAAAGTTTGTACCTCTTGGAATAAAATGACTTAAGGCTGAGTTAAGGCGCTCGTAGCACTCTGTAGTGTCAGTTTAAAATTTTGAGGTCAAGTAACGTTTTCCGCGTCCAACTTATTTGTCAAATGGCTACTTTAGTTCTGTTTATTTTTGGACAACTTCCTGTGTAAGAAGAGGTGCTTCTGTTATTTGTATGAAAAGGGTTGTATGAAGTGGTTTGTGGTTTTATAACTATTGCTATTCACAATACGTTGGTGGGGCTCTATGACTATATAAAATTGGTTTAAAATTACTAATAATTAGATGCAATGGGTGCGTTCGTATAATAATGGGTCCGGGAAAAAGTTTTTTCGTATTTTGTATGTAAAAAGTTGCAGTACAATATCTTTGGTTGCACTATTGGTATCTGCCTGATTTTGATACCATTAAATAGATAACATTTTAAAAACAGACAAATAAAATGTAACAAGGGTTCCCCATCATATTTCTTTTGTGTTTTTGTCCACTAAAATCAGGGATCTTAGGAAGAAATTCGATACATTTTGAAGTTTTATTACAAAAAAAGGAAATATGCGATACAAGCTGCGCAAAATATAGTTTTAAGGCTAAGGCTTTTAATAATAAGGCTCTGGACTTCTGAGTTAAAAAAAACCTGCTCTCCTCAGCCAGGACCTGTAGGTTTGCTAAAAGCTTATTTTTAGAATTTTGAAAACCCGACGGCAGCATTGGAGTAATTTAGAATTAAATACTTTATGCAACTAATACTAACTTCAAAGGTTAGTAATGTATTAAAGAATCGCAAAGAAGGAGACTCAAAGAAAAAGTTTGTATGACAATCGAGTTGATAATATGGTGATTGTAAATTTATTATTTATTGAAGCTTATGGCAAGACATCAAGAGATGTCGCTAGAAATATGGGTTTTATCCATCCATATGTTTTGAAGACAGCTTTATGTATATATATATATATAGGACACTGTTTAAAAGTGCAAGCATCACAGTCTCAATTCTAATAAATCTCAATATTAAAATACGATGTAAAGAAATTATATAGAGATCGTGAGACCTTTATTATTGGTGACGAGGCATTCCATCTCAATCCTCAAGGGTGACAACGCATCTGCATTATGATTCCATGTCAAGGATGAATGTAAATTTCATGGACCGCAGTAATCATTTATTAACATCAGGTGAACTGTGTGTCCGTTTGTAATTCCCAAAGTAATAAAAATATCATTAAGTTTAAATAGTTTCTATGATATACAAAAAATACATTGTTCAAATTAAGCTTAATCAAACTCCTTGAAATATCCTACTAGAGAAACGTTAACAATAGCCATTGAAACATTATAATCAAATGGATACGATAACGCTAACTTATAAGGGTTAAAGAGAGTTTAGGGATCGCTTTGTACTACAATAAATTTCGCAACTGTCTTTATTCTTAATTAAATTGGGTAATAGAGCAATTTCATGACAAAATGGTAATAAACTGACATCGAATGTACACCCTTTATAAGGGCCGAGCAATAAATTGAAACTTAAACTAGTCTGTAAGTGTAATAGTTCAAAGTAATTATCATAATTACTTTCATAATAAACTTTATTACGTGTACCTATAAAAACAGTGTTAAAAGAGGCAGTAAGACAATTAATTAATGCGCAAAAATAATTATTAAAATACAAAAACTTCAATAATAAGGGTTTAACAGAATATAGTTATAGCTGTGAACTACGACAAACAAAAAAAAACAAGAGCAAAACCAAACAAACTTACTAGCAGCAATCGAAGCCAAGACTTACTTACGTAGTTCCTACAATCATTGGGCAACTTGAGTAGATAATTTATATTTAATATTGATTCTAATTGAAGGTAAATGATCTTATACAATCAGTGATCTGTCAACACAATCTATTGCGGCTGTCAATCAAGTGTAATACAATATTAATAGCGCAAAATCTGCTCCACATGAACATTTCTATAAATCCAAAGTATTCTATAACTAGTCTGGCCATAAATACTGTTACATAAAAACTTTTCTTTTTTTCAACTTTTTAATTATTTTGAATTTGGAACATGTACATTATTTTAAAAACTCTTTTTTCTTCTTTTTAAAATTTTGCGTTTCACATATTTTTTCGTGTTCATTATCAAATTACAATATGGAATGGGGTGTTAAAGAAAATAGGATTGCAGTGATCACCTTGCACCAAGTGAAAAAAAATTTCATTATTGAAGAACACTACAATAAGCAAAATGATAAAGTGTACGCTCACAGTTCTAAAGAAGCTGCTCAAGTGGTCGGAAAGGTACAACGTGGTCATCATCCTCTGTCAGTGATGGTTTGGTGGGGCGTGTCTTATCAAGGAGTACTAAAACTACTTTTTTGTGAAAAAGGAGTGAAAACTTCAGCCAAAGTGTATCAAGTATACAGTCTTGGATCATATTGTTAAACCTCTCGGCAATACACTTTTTATAAATATACCGTGAACTTTCCAGCAGGGCTCTGCAACTGGTCACAAGGCACGAACTACCCAAGCCTGGCTTGAAACCAACGAGCCGGGCTTTATAAGAGCTGTAGACTGGCTCTCATCTAGTCCAGAGCTCAACCCTTTAGACTTCAAATTATGGTTAGTTTTAGAGGACATGCCCTGCTCTAAACGACACGGCGACATTGAGTCTCTTTTTTTTTTTTAAAAGCAAGCAGTGTACAAATTTCCCTTGGAAACAGTACAATCCATAGATTCGTAGCCAAACAGATTAATGGCCGGTATAAAAATACCTTTCGAATAGAATATATTTTTATTTTTTGCTGAGACTAATGAATATGTAGGTATAAATTTTAAAAATATTACATTACTTCATTAAAAAAAATGCATTTTTAATTGTAATATAACTTATGGCCGGACTAGGTTAATATATAAACTCTTATACACTACACATAAATACATTAAATGTATAAAAAATACCAAAAATAAATCTCAAACTCAGACGAAATTTTCCCTAGAGTAATAATAAATTTACAGTGGTAGAGGTACACTGTAGTTTGTTTCTAGCTGCAGAATGAATGTAGATACCATGGGCCGCAGGAATCACTAGGCGTCAGATGAAATGTGTGCGCGTTTGTTACTCTCAATTTAATAAAAAAAAAACTCCCCAGTCCAGTCAACAGGACTTAAAATTTTTATTATTATTATATAAATATTTTAATGAAGAACTGTTTTTTATTTCTTAAATAGCAATGTTGCAGCCACGCATATTAATATTTTTTAAATTTTCACTTTTCAAGTGGTAGAGCCACACTGCAGTTTGTTTCTAACTGCATTATGAATGGGTCAACTCGACCGGGGTAGGTACTCGCCCTCACAGAATACTGACGTGAAATAGCAGCATTACGCTGCTGTGTTTCGTATGGTGAGTGAAGGGATCCGGAGACCTTTATTACTGGTGACGAGGCATTTCATCTCAGTCCTCAAGGGTGATAACGCATCTGTATTATGATTATTTGTCAAGGATGAATGTAGATGTCATGGGCCGCAGGAACTGCATGCTCTTTTGTAACTCTGTAATAAATAAATAAAAAAATATAATAATTTTAATAGTGACAATATGGTCATCAAATCATTTTCATTTCACTCTTTAAAGCTTTTGAGAAAAGCTATGCGTGTTTTTTTTTCTGTGTATGATATTAAATTAAAAATGAATAAACATAATAGATGTTTTTTCTAAATTTGCACAAAACCGATATTCTACGAATTTATAAATATTTTTTGTTTATTGGCCCACCGGATTGTAATTATTTCTCTAATAATTTCTACTATCGAGTTATCTCAATTCATCAATCAATCAAAACATCGTTGAATCTCACTCCACTTGTGTCCACTTTGAGTTCAAATGTAAAAGGCACTTCTCGATGTCACCCAAATTGTGCTTCCCTCCAAATGTATAACTCTTCCTGCTGTTTCTGAAATGCCCCTGAAAAAAATCCGAGGTCGGATTTTTTTTCAAGGATTGTGAAGAAGTGATTTTTACATTACTATCATTTCGGTTAACTACTCCAACTAAGCTTAAAACGCTTATTTAAGTGACAATAGTCGAATGGTGGATTCGAACCAACTTACTTACTTATAATATTACATTTATTGTGTACTATATTTCATTTGACAATATCATCAATATTGTACTCATATATACTTGTAATAATAATAAAAGTAATTATTTGCCCCTACTTAAATTAAATATTTAAGGAAACAGATAGTTTCTGTTTCCATCCCCTAGCCCTGTATTACTTATTGTATAGAAATGCAAAAATTAAATAAAAAAGGTTAAATTTTCTTACGTAATCTGGAATTTGATGAAAAGTGCAGAAAATAAACTAGTTAAGAAAAATAATTATAACTAAACACTTATATAATACTCACACTTAACCAATACCGTAAAACCATAACGTAGATACCAAAAACCGTAGGTCTTTCGGTATCTTGAGAGTCCGGAATGACTGTCCTGCGCGTAGGGTATCACTGTTTGAGTCCCGTAACCAGTGAGCCTACGATAACTGCTTTATGGGAGCAGGGCCAAGTGGACTGGCTTTATTTTGTCCTCGTGCTAGAATAAGTTGACTGCTTAGAGCTCCTTTGTCTTATTGATTTATAATAGAATAATTTTCTAACGAGTGTGTAAGTTTTTAAATTATGGCCGGTGGGCAACAGATTTCAATATATTTTATGCCAGTGTCCAACTTTCAGTTAAACATTCCAAATTTATATTAGAACTGATGTGAGTGATGAAATAAATCATAAAATTATTGAAATTTGGTAATACAAATCCTTATTGTGTACGTATATTAAAAAGTAAGTCAAAGATTGCTTTTAGCTACACAGAATAATTTAAGGTCTATCAAATATTTATATCTGTTATTATATATTTTTATGTACGAATAGAGAAAAGCAACAAAAATGTGATATTTTCCACATTTATATACAATACAATATAAACATATAAATTAAAGGTAATATGAGATCAAATTATGAAAAGTACATAAAATTACATAACACAACAATAAATATTTACCACAGGTACATAGGATAAGATAGCTAAACATTTAGGTTATTAAAGAGCAAATAGCAAACGCATCATTTACACATATCCATCAAATTTAGTACTTCTATTTACGCAAAATAATGTAAACATGTTTACGTCATGATGCGGTATAGTTTCGTCGGGAACAATACCTCATACAAACATTATGACCCCGCTGTGTTGCCTTTGTAGTTTTTTAAACACTGCGTAGGCAATACACAATATCGCAATAGTACAAATATGAGAAACACAATAACACAGTCGATGCCTCAGTTTTCGTTTTAATATCAGTTAGTCGGCCCTTCTACACGACATAATGAAGATGTCCGTTTATTTCTATTTGCCATGGATTTGTTGCTCATATTATTATCTAATTAGTTGTACCCTTATTATCATCATATCCATTCGATTATTATATTTAATTGGCTATTGATAGGGTTTCAAATCAAATTCAAATTCAATGTGAATTTACGAACTTGAAATGTTACATTACAATGTTTTCATTTGCCGTAAACCATGAGTGATCGGAAATCGAAGGAAAAACGAACCTTTCGTCAGTCTTTTATTTACTATGCCAGGCTATGCCTGCATTTTAGTCAAAGAGAGTTTTGTTTTAAAAAATAACATAAAACAATGTTGAAAAGTTAGAAAAAAAATTCAGTTATACATTAAACTATGAATCAACAAAAACAGAACAATTAAAAGTCTGTATTCAAAGCAGTCACATTAAAAGGGATACAATTACGTTAACCACTTTACCAAACACATCTATCAAAGTTAACGTTTCTTTAATTATAAAAGTAAAGACGCAAAAATCCACCTGAGAATTCGATCCTTATTTTAAAGATTCAACGAGGTAATGAACCTTCGCATTTGCAATGTAAATCTTAGCTTGTCATTTCACAGGCTTTTAAATGTTTATTTGACGTGACTTCTTCATACTTAAGGTGTATTTGAATTTCGGTTCGAAGACGAAAACTTCAATGGAATGCACAATTTTACTCATTTACTTTATAATTTATTAATGAATCTTAGCTTCAAAATATATAAGACCTTGTGGATGGTACGGGATCGGTTAACGTTAGGATGTTCTGTTTTTTAATTTTGTCTATATAACTTGACAATATTAAAATAATCAAAATTTGTATATTTTAGATTGTATTTGATAGGTTGTCCACACTTAACCTACTCGCAACATCGCGCGTCCTACTGGAATTTGAATGGATGCAGTTTTCATGTTCGCAATCTATTTTGCCGTCACACAACTTATTATATATTATTGTTGTTATTTGTATATTGTTCCAGGTAAAAAATTGGTGTATGTACATGATGTGTGGTTACTATCAATTAAAATTTTTAACGAACTATAAAAAGAAATGTTCTCTGTTTACGTAAATTTGATGAACACTCTTTACTATTATTTTTATTTTTTTATAATATTAATGATATTACGCATTTTAATATATAACATCGGGTTTTAGAATATGAAAAAATAGGAATATAACAGAAAATTATAAAGACATTAAAGTTATTTTAAAAATTATAATCTTTTTATTTATCGGATATAAGATGAAGAATAACTAGATATACTAAATTAAATGTGGTTCATGGAATCAGACAAAATATAGCATATTATGTAGCGCCACTATTGAATACTTCTAGTGAAAGCTGCTCGCGTTTGGTATTTAACTCTTATTTATTAGTTCACTGTTGACTTGGAACTACCCCGGAGGTATTTTAAACTTAGTGCCATTAGATCTATTAATGGAGAAGGAAGCCACCATATGAGCTCTAAGTCTGAAACAGCTTAACCTAGGACAATAACCTAAGCAACATCATGGCAGTATCTGGGATATAATAGTAAGTTACCAACCCCTGATGAAGCACCGTGCGTCATGATCCTCAAAATACGTGTAACTTAAAGGAAACAAATTACGAAGAGCTAAGAGAAGCGAGAATTGATAGATCTTTATTTCAACAGAGATAATCAACAGCAGGATCATATCCGACAGGATTGCGGTGCTCAATGCGCTAAGTTGCAACATCATTATGCCTGCGGTCATTTATGAATGTCTTGAAGCACAGGGTAAAATCGCTTTCATAAATAGGGTTAAAATCCAATTGTTAAAGAGTTTTGTGTATGGCGTAACACGTGCACGTAACAATGCAATTGACGCATTCGCAAGACGAAGCTCTGAGCTGGAAGCAGTTAGTCCTTTGTTCAACTAATTAACAGCATTGTTATATGAGTTCACACATACAGCCCATCATTCTCGATGGTCCAAAGAGATATAAAGAGGTACTAAATATCTCACATCGCGTGTCTCACATACTTTTGAGGCTTAATGTTAATATTTATTTAATCATCTTTTGGTGTTCTTGTTTAAATTAAATTACCAATAATTTTATGTATTTAGACACTCTATGTATATATCTATTAATATACTTGAACTAATGGGCAAATCTTCCAAGAATTCTTAATATGGCAGACTGCTATTATGGAACTTCATAAGTCGTGCAATTAACTTAAAATAACTGTTATGTACCCCTTTTTTATTAAGGAAAATAAAAACTACTTAAAAATACGATTTAAAAAGCGAAATGGTTTGAGCTCCACGATGGTTCCGTTGACTTTTCAAATTAGAGCGTCCTTGGATCTTGTGAGTAATTACGTCAATGCACAGTGCATTTGACCTGGCGTTTTGAAGAGTTATGACCTCGTTACCTTAATTAAGTTTTTTTTATCGCAACATATAATTAATTTGTACTATTTTAGCTTAGTAAAATATATCTTCATTTAAACTAAACATTGTACTTTCTTTCAATTTCAGCACTACTCCTATGAGTTTAACATTGTTTTGATGGATAGGCAATCAATAATTGTATTGCGCACATCTGTATGTGCTTCTTAAGTTATCGACATTCGTTTTTTTACCATATAATTAAATTAGATAAAAAATGGTCAAGTCTATCATAAAGTTTGTTTCATTACTATTGGGATTATGTGTTCTCAGCTGACAATTCAACTCATACATAATGATGATTGCCGTGCTATCGGATGGTGCCTGATTATATAAGCCTGTGAGCCTACACAAAGCGGCTGGTAGCACGAACGTACATCGAAAATTAAGCTAAGTGGCGTTGTTTGATAAATATGTAAAATTGGTAGCTGGCTTAGTTGTGGCACTCAAGCCACAGTCACAGATGATGATAATTATGATAATCCGAATGTCACATGACACGATGATGATAATTCACAGTGGCCATTTAAAACTAGTCGACCGAGTAGTACTTTGTTATCCTTACTTATATAATACTAATCTGGGTACAATCTAGAGAGATGCAGTTTTAAGCTTTCTATAATAAAAGTAGGTTAAAGCGCGTAGTTATAAAAAGATTGGTATAATGTACACACATGAAAGGTGTATATTGTACAAAGGAAGCATCTATGCGTTATAAGCTTGGCTGAGATCTCTGTCACTTGTAAATTAATAGGTCAAGCAGGGTTAAAATTTTGAGGACTAACAATATATTCTTGTAATCTATCTTATATCTGTAATATAATTATGTGTATATATATATATATATATATATATATATATATATATATATATAATAATAATAATAATAATATATATACAGTTGTGGTAAAAAAATAAACAAATATAACCTTATTTAATTAAAAGCATATATTACTACAAATAAAATTAATCACAGCTTTATTTCCTTACGGATTGCAAATTATGTTTGTTAAAAAGGGCTAATGCAACCATTGCTGACAACGGTTAGAGGGTTGAGAAAAGAACTATACTGGTTTGAATTGTCTACTCTGAACTAATAAAAACTAATTAAATAGCTGTAGCAACGCTATCAACATTACAAACATTCTGGTTAATCACTCCAACTAAGCTAATGCTTGTGCTAGGAGATGGGTCACGATAATAGTCGAATGGAGGATTCAAACATACTACCTTAAGTTTAGTAGACCGTACCCTAACCCATTAGCCTATTGACTATTGAATATAACCCGTTATTTTATACTTTCAATTCATAATTACATATGTTAAAATATTTTTACGTATATAAATTTGTAATATTTTATATTATAATTAACGTTAAGTGTAAGTATCCATAGAACGGAAACTCATTTATTTAAGCAAGCCACGATTCGAACCGACAACTGCTAGACATCCGACATCATGGTGACTATGATATTGGACTCGTTAAGTCAACCTCTATGTATTATTCAGAAGTTAAATAATAATAAAACTAGATAAATTGATTTTACATATTACATGTTTTTGTGACAAAACAAAATTGTTGTACAACTCTAAATTTATTAAGTCAATTTTTTATATTTCTTCAAATATTTTTCTAAATCACAAACAATGCTCCATTAAAGTTAATTCCACAGGTTCATCCAATCTTAATATTGCGGGCTATTAAATAGGAAATCTCATTACAAGGACGGCTTTTCGGAATAAGTGATGAGCATGCTCAAGCATTCTAAAACTAAAATTAAAATTTACTTTTCTGCTATTACATAAGGTATAATAGCTTGTATTATTGTAAGTAAAGGGTATTTAACGATAAAATATTTATTTTAGATATTCAATATAAACTGTTGTTGCAAAAATGCAAGAAAAACTTCCCTTTTTGTAAAATACTAAAATAGCATACATGTATTCATATGTATCTACCCTACTTATCCTCTGAAACTAATCGCTGGATCAAATAGATTTCCGTTCGACTGTTCAAATGAACAGCGTAATGCTTGTACTGATGAAGCCATGAATATTGGTTTTAATTTTAAAAACCAGCTAACAAGTGTACACCAGTATGGCTTTCGTCGGGGTCACAGCTGATGACCTTCTGGTCAACTTGACATATTGATGTGTGCAGGCACTCGAGACTAACGGTGAGTTCTCAGTGTTTGCTCTGACTCCAAACTAGTGAATGCTGGTGTTCAACAAATTCTAATCCAACTTGTTCCTTCGAAGACAAAAGTTTGCGCGTTTATCGCTAAAAATATCTTTCGTCGTATATATCCTAATTTTGGAAACATTTAAAAAACAAGGCAGAGCCAAATTGGCTTCCAAAAAACTTAATAGAGAGCAAGACAGTATTTCATGTCGGTCCACCGTGCGCAACTTCACAATGCGCAAGTTCAGCCTCACATGGAATACTGTTCTTCCATCTATTCAAAACAGAATTAAATTTTGAATTCCTCAACATCCTCATCATTTCGATAGTTAGCAATCCTCCACTATGCGCTTTATGCGAAATTTTCTGCCACGCACAACTACACTGAGGAATCAACTGTGGCCAGCGGTAATTTACAACCAACACGACTTTTCTAGTTTTCAGAATGAAAAACAGAGGCTACACCATTCTTAAAGGCTGACAGCAAATTTGCGACTCTTCTGTAGTTGCGAATGTTCATGTGCCGCGGTGATCAATCACGATCAGATGATCTGCATGCCCGTCTGCCCCCAATTACGTATAATGAAATTAAAAATTGAAGCAATTAAAGTTTTCCTAACCTAAAATAAAATGAAAATTATGTTATCTATATCTAATTTTTAAAATGTAAGGTTGCAAGCATACCTTTTAAATCGCACCTTCCGGAAATAATTAGTGGACAAAACGTTTTAGAATCAGGCTGCATCTGTTTCGTAAGAGAATTCGGTTAAATAAGTGAATTCACTCAAACGAAGAGAGGGCATCCCTGTACGTATAATACGTTATCAAATTTCCAAGCGTAAAATATTAGCTAAATATAGTTTAATACGGGATTTATTTTCGATTATGGTTATGACATTACATTCCGTAATGGTTGACTGGTAGAGAACACCAAAAGGCTTTAAGTCCGCCCAATGTACTCTTTTTTTTATAAAATTAAGGTGTATACAATTGACTTAGATTAAATAAACAATCAGTAGCTAATTAAAATTATTATTTTTTATCTTTTTTCATTAATATTTATCCTCCTTATAAATCTTAAGCTTGCATTTGTGTAACCATATTTTGTTTACAACGTTTACTGACATGGGTTCAGGCGGAGTAAACCACTAAACTATGGGCTCAGCGTTAATGGCGCGGAACTACATCCTTTCGTTATAGAGAAGGGATAGTAATACATAAATCTTAAATTCATGTTAATTAAGATTTCATTTATAGTATCGTTCAGTGGGGTTTATAATACATTACAATAGTTGTTAAAAATGAGGTTGTCTGACCGGTTTTTATCATCAAGACATCCTCGACTTTATCGACTGATATCAACTGAGTAGGATATTGTACTATTGTTAGCATTCCTACCACTGAATTGACTTTTCTTTCTCTTTTCTGATATGATATGTATACAAAAAGATAGGTTGAACATTCGCAGGCTGATAATCTATTTTATTTTTCATAATTATTTAACTAAAGCGCTGCTTTAATTAGTTATCATAAAAATTGAATTTAGTATAGTTTTATGAAAACGATCAAAGATAAACAACAATATTTTTAAATCACTATAAAGATAAATTATGTTACAATACACTCCAAGCGATATTATGAGAATGGTATTTTTTCCCGTAATTTCGATTACGCCTCTTCGTCGTACGCTAAGGATAGGTATAATCAAGTGCTCTGGTATCGATTCCATTTTATAGAATATTCGTAAGCGATATATAATGTGTTAAAGCTAATGGTACAGAACTTGAGGTCAACATAATATTTGTATATAAATATGAATATATATAAATATATATAGTGATGGAGCAAAATCGAAAGAAGTTTTTAAAATAATATACGTGTATAATACATATATATTATACACGTATATTATTTTAAAACTTCTTTCGATTCATATATATATATATATATATATATATATATATATATAAATATATAATATCTTTGAGAGTAAGAAAGGAGCACACAGTTCACCTGATGGTAAGTGATTCCTGCGGCCCATGATGTCTACATTGTTGTATGTTAAAAGTAGTTGAAAACAGTTTCTCATTTAATTTATTTTTCGACAAGTTAGGATTTAGTTCAATCTAAATAAAATGTTTAGATTGAACTAAATTCTAACTTTAGTATTAGTCTTTACCTATGAAATTGCAGTTCTGCAGTATTGGCCATTTCAAACCAAAAAAAGTTTTGATTGGCTGTGAATTCTAAATTCAACTTAATTTTGTTTTAAAAACATAATATTCTTTTTACAAAGCCAGTGTTTTATTTATTGGTAAGCTTTGTATTTTCATTACTTTTGAACATTTTTCGCCATAATGAAAACTTTAAAAATTCGTGTAATTATGGAATATGTATACATACATAGTTCCGTCGTGGCATCAACGCAGCACAAACGGCACAAAACATTAACAAAGGTTACGGAGAGAACTTTACAAATAAACGCACAAACTAATTATTGGTTTTCCCGGTTCCGTTCTGGAAATTTTGATTTGAAAAATGAACCTCGTGGTCGTCCAGTCACTTTGGTCAACAATGATGAGTTAAAGGCGATTGTGGAAGCTGATGATACGCAGCCGAGCTAACAGCAGATTTTGATGTTAACATCAAAACAATATTGGTCCATTTGCGACAAATTGGCAAGGTAAAAAAGCTTGATAGATGGGTGCCCCACTAACTTAAAGATCCCCAGCGCAACGTACGCGTTGAGACCTGCCTCGCGCTGCTAACAGGCACAGAAATGAAAGAATTTGGAACCGAATTGTTACGTGCGATGAAAAGTGGATTCTGTTCGACAATCGAAAGCGCTCAGCAAGTTAGTTAGATCCTGGTTCAGCACCAATGCAATGTCCTAAACGAAAAATGACCTCTAGAAAGTCGATGGTCACTGTTTGGTTGTCTAGTGCCGGTGTGGCATCACAGTTCATCTCGCACATCTGCAACCAGATTTGGTCAATCGGTCGTCCCCGCTGCTCCTACATAACAACGCTCAACCCCTTACTGCACAACAAACAGTCTCCAAGCTGCAAGATTTGTTGGAAGCTCTCCCTCATCCACGGTAGTTACCAGAAATTGCACCCACCGTCTATTACTTTTTCCAAAATTTGGACAACTTTTTAGCGGGAAAAAATTCAATTCCCGAGAGGCAGTACAAAACTCCTTTGAAGAGTTTGTTCCCTCCCGTCCAGCTGATTTTTACAAGACGGGCATCAATAAACTACCACAGCATTGACAAAGATGCATCGATTACATAAGTGATTACTTTAAATAACAGAAATAAAAAAGTTTGAAAAAAAATGCTTTAGCTTATTTCATACAAAACGCCAATTTCATAGGTATAAGACCTATTATTAAGGTGTCTTTTTTAATTTCATGTTAATTGATTTTGATCCACAATACCAGGAAGATTAGCGTAATTGAATAATTAGATTGTTAATAGCTGGTGAAGCTGTATGAGTTGGGACTTGCATATTATGTAACAAAAATATCTAAATCATATGAAAATACTACGTGGTCTCTTCACCTTACTTCGTTCGTAGATTCATCTTTGTCATAGTTACAAATTTGAAATTATCTTTGGTGTAAAAAGTTATCATATTTTCCACTTATTGAGATTTCGTAAACAAAATTATGTATAAACAGAATAAAGCTTTTAATCTTTATTTGTACTGTAAGGAAGGAGTTTATTTTTCCTTGTTTATCTTGCTAAAGTAAACTAGCGAGTTTTATAATAGGATCAGGAAGTATAACTCATGTCTACAAGACGGAGAAGTATTACGTCAAGAATAAGTTCGCTTTTACAGCTAATACTGAAAACTAATAATCTTATAACTTAATTTTATTATCAGACACATTTAAAACGGCGTTTGGCAACCTGCCTCAGGTACAGTAAATATTATAAAGTCCGTGAATAGCATGAGCGCGGCTAATACACATTTAATTAGAAAAATCGCTGCTGTCAAATCTAATTTGAGACTAATTTAAAGAATTGAAAAAGATGCCGAAACCGTTAAGATTTTTCTTCTGATTTAAAATAGAGAATTGATGTTTATTAAAAAACTTAAAAGGATGCCGAAATCGCGATAGGATAAAAGAACATTGACATCATAGATTTATATCTTTTTATTTATATAGTTTAATTTATCCGTTAATTTAAATCATTTTCGGTATTATTATCTATGTATATTTTACTTAATTCATTAAATAAAACAAAGTCCCGGACACCTTTTCATAGGTTTAACTTGTCCTAGTTTGTCGCTTTTTTAACAATCTGCTCCACATTGAGACGCCCTTAGGACAAAGTTTTTAACCTCGTTAAAATTGAATAAAATTTACTTACAAAAATGTGGGTCTTTATTTAAATTGTTTATAAAGTTTGTAAACTAATAAAAAATCTTTTTCCTTAAGTCCGTAATTGAAATCCTTAAATTTAATTATACAGGATAAATTTCCTATAGAAGGCCTCAATTTTTTTGATAATCGTAATTTAATTAGACATGTATACACTCCGAGTTGGCCGACGTTGTATGTCCAGGAAATATGTTAATGCCGACAGATACGTGATAGATAAATATTAACAATTGGCAAATCCATAGTTTCAACCACTCAAATAAAAGAATTGCACAAGTATAATCTGAGATTTTCTTTAACCTAATTAAAGAACGATTTGCCTAATTATTACTATGTACTTATTTTAATAATATTTTTTTTGTAATATTAGATGATAACAAACAAGGGTACAATTCACCTGATGGTAGCCATCCTCAACAAAGATTCAAGATATACTTGCGTTGTCATACTCGGGGTATTGACGTGGAATGTCTTGTTAATGAATTGGTTCCCGGGATTGCAGTACGTACCATACGTTACACAATATTAGGCTGCTAATCAAGCTGGTATTTGAGAGGGCCTGGTCCCTTCCGGGCCAAGACAACTCATTCACTTTGACTCTACCAATGTTAAAAATAATTAAAGTTTTTAATTCTCGTTATACCATGATATATTTTATGTGCTACTTTAATCTTTAATCTGTATTAAATTATATTTTATGTTAAAATTTGATCAAAATAATATCAACAGCTTATTCAACTATTTTAGGAAAGAAAGAAGAGTCAATTTTTGTTCTTAAAAATTTCGTGTGATTAAATATGAATTTTATGCTTGTTAAATTTTTCCAATCCTTTTGTTCTTCTCTTTATTGATTATGCAGATTTCGGCTACTGGGGCCTTACACAAAACCTTCTAAACAAGATGGAACGCCTTTTCGACAAGCGCTTAAGATATATTTTTGGTTAAGGTATATAATACTTCTCCTCTTGTCGTACTGATGTTAAATCATATTCCTGACATACGAGTAGATCTTAAAATACGAACATTTATTTAAATATCTCTTATAAACAACAATTTGTAGCACTTAACTTAACTTGAATTAGCATTAAGGCAATTCGACTATTATTGTGTAGTTTAGTATAGTAAGATTTTTTTTATAGTATTGAGCGTGACAAAAGAGCACATAGTTCAACTGATGGTAAGTGATGACCGCGGCCCATGACACCCACATTAAATTATATGGAATCATAATGGAGATGCGTTTTCTTCCTTTAGGACTAAGATGGTATGCCCAGTAATAAGAGTGTCCGGTTCCTACACTCACCCGACTAAACGCAGAAATTTTATGCTGCCATTGAACGGTAGTAGTCCGTGAGGTCGTCTTCCTCCCCGGTCCCCGGCCGACTCATCATGCTGCAGCTAGAAACAAACTGCAGCAAGGCTCTACCATTTCATTGCTGTTTAAACGATATGAGCCGTTTATTTTGCAATAAGGTTGTGTTTTCGTTCTCGTTATTAACCATATTTGGTTTGACTTTTAAGCCCGCGATGTCAATTCATAATCATTATTCCTATTAAAATATTCATTTATTTCAATAAATACGATTATAAAAGACTTAAGTTTATTCTTCCAAAATGGTTATTTATTATCCTATACTTGTTTATTTGTATAAATTGTAACCCAAATATACAGTTGAAAGAATTTGCATTGTATAAAAGTTATATACGTAATACGGTGTTTTGACACACTTTCCTATTTATTCTTTTGATGTTGCAAGTATGTAGAAACGGATAAAGGTTTTTGTGTCGTTGAGCTGTCGCAAAAGAGTCAACCTGAATAACGTTCAAAGAAAACTGTAGTTTTTGTTTTAGTTCCGCCAAGTTTTCAATTTTGTTTAACATTTATGTTGTTTTGTTTCAAATAATGAAATTAATTCGAAATTGCAGATAAGTGTTAGAATACCAGTAAAAATAGAAACTATCCTTTATTAAAATTCTTTTGCACAGTATTCAATATTATATAATTTATATATCAAATATTCAATTTAAATTATAATCGGGAAAAATGTTAAATGAAAATTAATAGTTAATTGATATAAGTAGGTGACATTACTTTATTTATACTATAACATATTTAATTATTTAAATATAATTGTAATTGTCGTTATACATTAGGAAAGATATGACAAAAAAAAAATATAATAAAAAAGGATAATACAGAAAATGTTACAAAATGTTAATTACATATACAAGGCTAAATACTATGAAAGAAATGCAAAGTACAATATTAATGGAACCCGTTAGAAACTAAATTAATGATTATTATTCTTAAACGGTACGGTGTGAAAATATTTAATGTAAAAGCACGTGTTGGCGTGTCTGATAAAGTATCTGAGTTTGCAAGATGAGATGTGGAGGCTGGTTATGACCACATACCAAAATAGTGTTGTACTAAACGAAAGTCCCAGACTAAGACAAAACCTCTCAACTAAAACTGAATATATGTAAATTCTGATAAGACCGGAATGTGTTTTTAGTAGGTATGTAGGAATTGTGTTGCTCATATCTTCGGTGCTATACATTAGTTTTAGTGTATTATTTTAGTGTAGCTTTCTATTATGAAACTTGGGGCTGTAGTATAAACAACTATTTTAAGAAATTGACTTTGAATATAATGGTGTATCGCGAGGAGGCATTTCTCATCCATACGTTACATGTTTCAGACACATTGATGTTTATTGATACTTCAGTGTGCCGTCTTGTCACACATCTACTATGTGTGGATCAGCGGCGACTCTAGTGAGGCATATTTTATATATTCAATTTACAGTTCAATATACCGACATATCTATTAATGATATTTATATATAGATTTTGGGTGAGATGCAATACGAATTTAGAATAATTTCGTATTTATTTGACCAATATACGTAATTACAACACGTGGACAAAACTTTATTTGGTAAATTTTAGATTGAGGACGTGAAATAGTCTTCATAAGTTTGAAGACTACTTCACGTCCATAGTTCATAAATTGTTCAAGAGTATTATTCGCCCGATCTAGTTGTATTATCATTGGAAGAGTTGTTGAAGTATGAAGATGAACCATAGGTATAATATTAAAATGTATATATATAAATTTATATTATTAACAGCTAAACCAATTCATGTAAGAAAAAATGTTGAGTAATAGATTCTCATAGCCTTCAAATTATATGGACAAAAAAGAACAGTATTAAGCATTTCAAAAATAAACCTAAATTTAGACAATCTTCTTTTATACTTATATATAAAAGCAGAATTGCACGTCTACGCCCCAGCAATGGCGGAAAGATTGTCTGTACAATTGAACGTGCCTTGAATAATTAAGTAAGCTTTTCTTTCATTGGCGGTGTATGTGATGTCTTCAAATAAAAGACAACATACGTGACGAAGTTAATATAGTGTTGCTTTTTACGAGTACCTTTCTTTTTGAGACATTTTGCGGATGTTATACCAATCCACTAAAATCTGATTTATTAATTTGCAAAATTAACTTTAAATTATGTAGTTCAATTCAATTCATTTATTATAGGATAACAGTGAATTACAATTGTTACACAACACATAAAGAAAAACATAAATTAAACAAAGAAAATAAAACAAACAAAGAATAACAATAAACAGTTATTTCTTCACCAATAAGATAATAAAATTATTAAATGTCAAATATAGTTAAAATGTCAACTTAAAGCATTAATTATGACTTCTATCGTTATATTTATTTACCTATGAGGTTATTATTATTATTTATTTATTTATTGTAGTGTTAGGGTTCGATGCTTCAGCTAGGCGTCCTGAAGGTCTAAATTCGGTTCATGATGTCAATGGTTTTTATAATAGTCTATTGAGTCTTAAGTTATTTTGAGCAGAGCCTTACAGTAGGAGCTTATTTAGAATTTGAGGTGACAATGAAGACATACTAAAATTTTATATTTTATATTACATTTCAATAAATATTTTCTTCACAGCTTTCACGATGATGTGAATGTGATACATTAATATGGAAATATAGGGGATTCAAATTTCTCACACCAACATATTAAATTCAAATAAAATAGCAAAACACTGGCAAATATAATTATTGTGGTTCATTGAGATTTTATTTTTTGATAAATATAAAATACAAGATAAAACACAAATATAATTAGGAAGGGGAAAACGGATAAATAAAGTTTGTAATGGCACGTACTTTAATATTTACTCAAAGACTAGTTATTTACTAATCTAGTACGTGGGACATACTGAAAGTCTCTGGAACTTGCTACTTACAATAAAAAAACCAATTACTGCTCGGAAATGGAACTCTCTAGGAACTTGTAACTTAACTTAAATTGCGGTCATTTGTTTTTTCATTGTGGCATCCTTTAGAAAATTGTATGTCACTATTACATTGAATTAAACTTATGATAATTTTTGCGCAATGATTTTTACAATTATCGATGTGGCTTAAATCAACAATAGAGTTGCCAGCGACTTCAATTGGTATTTTTTACAAAGCCCCATGTCGCAGCTCCCAGCTGTATTCGTGGTTCAGAGAATTTAGACGTGGGTGTGACCATGACGATGTATATGAAATGTTACAGAAACCAATATTGATACCGCAGCATTTGTATTATATCTAGACGCAATAGTCTTAAGTTCAGAACTCCAGACTCGATCCAAGTAACATATTCTACAACTTTGTTCTATTTCTTGTAACATTTAAATATATACTACGTATTCCAGCTCAATAAAGTTCTTTTTTTAAAAATAAGAGTCATGCCTGAATGAAGTCATGATTGAAACTGATTTAAGAATTACTTGTCAGTAAATTGGTCATTAGTCATTAGAATAAGGTAAAGACAAAATATTTCGCATGTGCATCTGAATGTTCCGAAGCTTTGCACTCGGTGGATGCCGCATGATTTAAGGGAATACCAGAAGCGACTGCCTGTCGAGTGGTGACGTACAATAATCAAAAAGTTTAATGGAAGATAGTCATTGACTATTTATAATATTGTGAAAAGTGAAGAAACCTAAACGAACCGTAAAGAAAAAGCCAGTAGGCAGAATGGGTCTTGTCTTTTGAAGACTTGCCGAGACGGAACTTAAGAAAAATCGGAGCACCGGCAAGAAAATGGTTGCTACTTTTTTTTGATATTATTTTACAGGATTTTGATTTTATTTTTATAACATTACATTATCGCTTGAAAACCAAAAGACAGTGACTGTAAATTAGTTAATAATTGCTTGCCCGGAGTGTTATAAAAGATTCGCGTAAAGTGTTCTCGTAGCAATATCGTCCTTCACTAAAATATAGTGTCCACACATTCCGCTATGCTAACGAACGTTTATATACAAAAGCCTACAATTGCAAATGTGGAACTGATGACGCATCCACCATACAACTCGGATCTCACACCTAGCGATTTATTTTATTTTCCAAAATTAAAGATAAGCTTAGAGGTTTTTACAAGCCCGGAAGCGGCGGTGAATGCGTTCCACGAAGCCATCGAATATATTCCTATTAAAGACTGCATCCACTATTTCACACAATGATTTCAACGAATAGAAAAATGTGTAATTAGTGAGGGCATATATTTGGAAACAATAAATGTGTTACAAATATAATATATTGTGTTATTTATCAAAATCCAGAATCTTTTAGTATCGCCTAAGTATTTAGATAGGTAGCACTTAGGTGCTTAATTAGGAAAACTTTTAAACTTTTTGTTGAAAGCTAGGCTAGGTAGTACTGGCACGTAATAACCATTTTATTTTTAATTATAATCTGCTGTGTTTTGATTTTCTTCGTTCAAAATTGCAAATTGTTAAAAAACGAAGTTCGGTAGAAATGGATAAAATTGAGCACCGTTCCGTCATAAAATATTTACAAAAAAAAGGATTAACGCCAAAACAAATTTATGAAGTTATGAACGAGACTTTGGGGGAATCTATGGAGCAGATTATATGCCATATCATATGCCACTGTCAAAAGATGGGTAGCGGATTTCAAACGTGGCAGAGAAGCAGTGCAAGATAAACCTAGGAGTGGTAGGCCGCTGACGGCTGCCACAGACGAAAATACCAAAATATTAGACCTGATTTTGAATGACAGGAGATTGACGATTGCAAATATAGCAGAAGCAATAGGCATTTCCTATGAACGAGCACAGAACATAATTTCCAACGATCTTGGATTTTCTAAGGTATCTACCAGTTGGGTACCTAGATTTTAGCGTTTGCTTCCAGACGAAAACAAACGCACCCGCCAAACAGTATCACAAGATTGTGTGGATCTGTTCCAAAGTGATCCTCAAGATTTTCTTAACCGTTTCGTAACTATGGACGAAACTTGGGTTCACCACATTATCCCAGAGTCCAAAGTACAATCCAAGCAATGGAAAAGAGCAGGGTGACCGCCCCCTAAAATAGCTCGGACCGTATTGTCAACTAAGAAGGTAATGGCTTCAGTTTTTTGGGACTGTAGAGGGGTCATTATGGTTATATATGGGTACCTTGAAAAAGGTAAAACCATAAATGCGGACTATTATTGCACACTTATAAGGTTTGCGTGAAGAAATAAAAATAAAAAGGCCTGGTATGTTGTCTAGGAAAGTTTTGTTGCACCAAGGTAACGCTTCTCTCCATACTGCGGCGAAATCAATCGCACAAATACACAATTGTAGCTTTGAATTGTTGCCGCATCCACCCTATTCGCCGGACTTGGCCCCGTCTGATTACCATCTCTTTCCCAATCTAAAAAAGCACATGGCAGGACGAAAATTTTCAACGAATATCGAGGTACAAGAAGCTGTGATTGAATATTTTGATGAAATTGAAGATTCTTTTTTTTTAGAAGGTGCATATATCATTCTGGAGACTATGTAGAGAAATAAAATAATCATTTAGAAAAAAATCGTTTTTTTTAAGGTCGGGCTCAAAACTTTTCTATGTGCCCTCGTAATAATGAAAGTGGCATAATATTTTTTCGAAGGGGAATGAACATATGAATTAATATATTTTTTTACCTATTTAATGATACTACTAACTAACTGTACTAAGTATATTAAGAGCATCTACGTATGCTAAGTGATAAGGTCACGACGGTGCCATAAACCAGCTGCAACAGTAATGCTTGATTAGGCTGATACTAAGCTTGCACGGATTACCAGCTTAAATAGCATAGAAATGTTTTGTTTCGACTATTAAGTTAAAGAAACCGGAGATGTTGTCACTAGTAACTTGGAATGTAATTTTAGTCCTTAGAGATTACAACGCATTAGTATTATAATAAAAGAATACGTTTAACTTTTGAAGGAAAGCCTCTTCAGATGATTAGGTGTGATAACGACGGGTATTAAAAATATTTGTAGAATCAATATTCTTTAAAGTTCGTTATTCGTTAGTATCTAGAATGCATTAAATAGTCTTTTGTTATTGTGCTATTTCGTTTGAAATTTTCTTAAAATATTGCGACACGTCTTTCAAAAACCATAAACTAATTTTAATTTTAATTTATCATGGCATCATCTACAAGCTCATGAAACTATAGCATGAAATTTATCACTGTCGTGTGGTGTAGTGGTTACCAGACTGTTGCGTTGCAGGTCCTAGGTCCGATTGGCAACCAAGACCAATGTTTGTGCATCACTAATTATACTCTTTTAGGTTTGGGTACGTATGTTCCGACTCCTACCATATTTGTAGGGATCACGAGTGAGGACCTCCGTCTTTGCGCGAATGCTGATGGAATCATAATATATCCTGATTTGATATTATTTCGCAATAACCAGAAGATATCACCGGAGACGAAATTAGGAGTACTAAAGCGTACCAAGATTTTTTCACGCATATATAAATCATCAATTTGCTTATTTATGTTTATGTGACTGCTTTTATTCAGTAAACTACATCTTTTAAAGCAGACATTAAAAACCTAAATAAGTTGCAACCTCATATGAAGTAAAATTATACCAAACAATTTTGTTCAAAATTTATAAAATTTAACCCCAAGCCAGTCTGACTAGGCCTCGAGATACACTGAGATGCTTCTGCATTGATTTAAAGGGTTAACTACTGACATAAAGACGCCAGTACCCTCGTAAACATGAGTGTACATATATCACACGAAATAAAAAATAGTAAAATTAGTTATTTTCAACAACTTTGAGGCTATTACGTAAAGCCAATATTTTAGTAACTTAAGTCTCCAAATAAGAAAATTATAATATTTTTATCCATTTTAATTATAAATGACTTTCTGTTATCTTATTCATTTTGAAACGAATGATATTGAATGAATATAAGATTGTAGGCCTAATTGAATTAATCAAAATGCTGGTTGCAAATTCCTTATTTCCAACAGTTTGTAAAATTGGAGTAGACAGCATATTCCAATAGAAAGCTGTACAGCAATTTCATTTCAACAATCAACTTTCCATACTTTTCTTTCATCGTTTCATTATCAAAAATATTTTATAATTTTCAAGGTGGTAATTTTTAAGAATCAAAATGAAATATGGCGCACAATAAAATTTTATTACAATATTTACATACTAATTAATGTTTAGAAAGGTGAGATTCGCTCCTTTG
Source organism: Teinopalpus imperialis (assembly GCA_029286865.1). Lineage (NCBI taxonomy): Eukaryota > Metazoa > Arthropoda > Insecta > Lepidoptera > Papilionidae > Teinopalpus > Teinopalpus imperialis. The sequence goes on from JAGSMU010000021.1 coordinate 6,624,801, forward strand.
TATAATTATATACAAATCATAAATGAGGAAAGGGAAACTTAAAAGGTTATGAAGAAAGTAATATATGTATATGATATATCAAATTGGCGCCAAAATTAATGATGTAGCCGAAGCGAATAAGTCACACAAAAAGATTTATTAAGATTAGATTACTTCATAAAACGTATGTCATTTATCCATAAACGACAACATTAGAAAGAAAAAAAATCAGTAGAACCACACGATGAACTGACACACAGTTCAGTAAAAATCAAATTCCATGCGATCTCTGGCTACTGTCGTGGCTAACCGGGGCAAAATGTACGTATGAATATAACAGTTCTGTTATATTGTATTTTAGACTGTCATATTTTTGACATTTTTTAAATAATATTCTATTTTTTATTGCATTAAAAATCTAATACGTGCTTTAATCTCTGTTCTAAAATTCTCTGTAAGCGACATCGAATACTTGGGATGTGTACTGATCAATTTTATTTTCTTATTTTTTTTTCTCTATTCAATATTCGGTGCGACACGCCTTAAACCTTTCTTTTGATAAAGCTATCAAATATTGTTTCAGTTGTCTCTTGTCAAAAAATAGACGCCGAAATTCAAGCAAACTAAATTGAAATAAGCAGACGTCGTGCAAAACATTTTATTTCCCAGAGGGAACGGCTACCTCCACTGTTGACAGAGGTAAAACACAAGCCATACATGTCACATATTTCTTGGGACAGTTCATTTCACCTTAAGTGCACGACATGCTTGTATTATTCGTGTAATAACGAATTTTAAGTAAGTAAGACATATACGATAATTAGCTTAAATTTCTAGAAATTTCAGAAATATTTAATTCAGAACGCTATATTATACTAATTAACAATAATACAACTAACGTTGTTTTAAAAAATAAAGCGATAAAATATATATATATATATATATATATATATATATATTTTTTTGAAATTATATATTTTTTATTACTTTGAAAATATATTTGAAATGAAATTGAAATCTAAAATAGCAAATATATACTTATGCTAAATATTTGCCCGTGGCATTTCAGAAGGTAATTTCAGTTTTCTCTTTATAGGTATAAATAGCGGCGATAATAACTATTTCATACTAATACTAATCTATATAAGATTGCAAATATTGGCGACAAAATGCAAATATGGATTATGTGGTCGAAGCGAGTAAGTGATACTTGATAAGTGAAGATTAATCATCTAAATAAATCTATCACACAAATAAATTATTTGTTGAACACAATCATATTTGCATATTACTTCGTAAAAATATGTTATTTATGCATTAACGACGACATTACCGATAAAAAAAATCCGTAGACAGTAAGATGTACAAAACTAGGAAAAAATGTCAGTAGTAGAGGTATACTGCAGTTTGTTTCTAGCTGCAGAATCAATGGTTCAGCTGGACCATGCCCTCACAGAATACCAGCGTAAAATAGCAGTATATTGATGCTGTGTGTCATCTAGTGAGAGAGGGATCCGGAGACTTTTATTACTGGCGATGAGGCAGTCCATCTCAATCCTCAAGGTTAAAAACGCATCTGCATTATGATTCCTTATCAAGGATGAATGTAGATGTCATAGGCCGAAGGAATAACTTGCCCACAGTTGAACTGTGTGCCCGTATGTTACACTCAATATAATTAAAAAAAAAACTACGCTCGTGTCAGTTCCTTGAAAAATAAAAATCGATGTCATCACAGTCTACTGACTTAGCTAACGGGGGCAAAATGTACGTATCGATACAAAGAGATTAGAGATTATTCATTTTTTATTTAACCCTGTCTTATTTATAACATTTCTTTAATTATATTCTATATTTAATTAAAGAATTAGTTTTTATTATAATAATTAGTAATTTCAATTTTTCTCTTTATAATTATAAATAGTATTAATAACATCTGTTTCATATCATATGATGCCTCACATAAACTCTAATTTAATTTCGAATATCCTAGCCCTGATTTTTGTTCTTTCTAGTCTATTTTGGAGGCGATTATTTAAAATAAATTAAAACACGTTTTTATTAATTCCGTAGAAAATAACAATTTTTCCGTTCTTAAATGAAAAAATATGGGTCCTGTCTGGTATGGTTGAATTTCCAAAAAAGCTGGAACATATAATTCTTAATTTTGTCATAAAAGTCTAAAAAAATAAATTTCATAGTTAGTTCGTAAATAACGAAGTTTCGTACAAATTTTCATTACCTATTTTATTTAGGAGTGGAAGTCAAAAATGTTTTGTGGACTAAATTTGGTGTCTTTTACATCGGTATTTAGTAAAAAATATAATAGGTCTCTTAGTATATAGGTGTATATGTAACACAAAATTTCCATTATTTTATACCGTTCAAGGTTGAAATTTGTTGAAGTGAAATACTTCAATTTATAAGTCCTAAAATAAAATTTTATGCTTCTTTCTAACTTCTTTTTAACTGACAAAAATTCATTTCATTCGCTATTTCACTTCCTTAGAGTGGTCGCAAACATCATTTCTTAGTGAACACACGTAACGTAACAACATGACGTTACGTCATGAAAGTATCTGTGCTATCTGTCCCAATACAGTATTTTTAATTTCAGTAGTTTAGGCTCTACGACGATTAAACAAGTCAGTCAGTTTATCTTTATATGTATAGGAGAAAGATTGTATATAATACAATCGTGTTTATAGTAAAGTATTTCAAATTGTAGTTTAAAAATACATGTACTCCCAGGAAATGTAGTTATGATGAGTTTACGTAACAGTTTAATGATCCGGAATGTGGTAAATCAGGCATTTTAGTAAAGAATGAAATGAAAGAATTGAGTTTGAATGAGATTTGAAATTGGCCTGTAATTGAAAACAATGTTTTATTTTATTCAATTTGCAAATGAAACGCACGGAAAGGGATACCATTTCTCCATTATAATGGGAAAACTGCTTCTGAGAAAGTTTGTCCTATAACATTATACTTAATTCAGCCGTAATATCTTCTTGAACTACAAGAAGCACTTTATTGTCATTGCCAGTTCACATATAAGACGGAGGTTTGAATGCGGGTTTTAAATTTTCTCTGCTACGAATCGAATTCAAGGTTTTAAGACATTGGGGGGCAACTCATATATTGAAGGAAAATACAAGTTTTATGCACTTCTATTTCATGTATTACCGCTATATATTGAATGCGTTGCAAAAAGATCTGCTTAATGGCAATTAATAAACCCCTGATCCAGTCCGTTTTTAATATTAAAATTCTCTTTTACTTACATTTTGTGCTAGCTTTTAAATTCCGCTAAGTAATGCTGTTAACTTCCGAAATACGTCTCTATTTGTATTTAATTTTAATTTCATTTTAAAGCATGCAAAGTCATAATGTCATGTCAATGTCGCTCTACAAACCTTACGTGGTTTTATGAGCGATTTCACACTCACTTCTTGACTTATTTCACACTTAAACTACCACACATATTACTTAATTTCAATGTTCACATAACTACACCAAAAAAGAGTAGAATAAGTTTACTAATTGACTCCTAAATGTTTAAATGTTACAGTGTTTTGTGAGGCTGGATAAGAATAAACATATGGCTTACATTTTGCAACGAAAAGAACTTTGAACCAAAATTTACAATGATATACTTGTGACACACGTCATAATTAAATAACATAGTATCAGTTGCAGAGTTATATAAGGAGAGAATTTAATTTTAAAACTGTGTTTATAATTTGCCTACTACCGATCCTCCCCACATTCGACGCTCAGCAGTCGCCGAGAACGGTCGCCCGGCGCCCCGCGCCCCGCCACAATTGTCCCGAGCTACCTGCCCCCGAGCGAGCCACCTGCGCACCCATTGTTCCGAGAACAATACACCGAGCAATTTTTATTGCTGTTGTTATTGTGATCGGAATTTAGTTTCCAATAAAGCTATTGTAAAACCTCCTGGGTGGTTACACTAGTGGATACCTTGCGGTGTTAACTAAGCTAGTGTAGGGCAAGCCCCGTACGCCCGCGGTCCCCTTCTGGGAAACGCAAGATAGCGGAAGGAGTCGACGTAAACTTGGCCCTGGATAGTGCCCTAGCCAAGGTTGACCAACCCGCTAGACTTATAATTGTCTCACGCGTATTTTTAGTTAGCTCTAAGCACACACCCAAGTGCACAAATAAGATTGGCACTTGGACGCACTAGGGCTACACAACTAGGCAAACGTCCTCCCTGCCTATACCGGGCAGGGAGGGAAGTAGGCTACTCACTCCGGCACCCCACCGGAGGCCACACATCCCGCGTAAGATTATAAATAATAATAAAAAAAAAGCGCATAGAAAGTTTGTGTACAATGGAGAATCGAACCATGGATTTCCTTGTGCACTTGCTCAGCTCCCTGAAGCGTAAATACCCCCATGTCTTCGAAGACATTATAAAAGAAGAACAACCCCTACCGGAGGGGCAAAAATCACCCTCAAGGTCCTCCTCAAGAGCCTCTGCCTCATCGCCCTCCTCGTTCTCCGAAATGGATCTAGATAGCCCTTCGTCCCCCGAAGACCTCCCGCAAGACACCAGCAATTTCACGCTGGTGGAAAGAAGCGTAAAAAGCGAGCTTCACCCGCCCCGACGCCGCCACCCAAGGCGAAAAAACGGGAAATCGATGTCCCCTCTCCCCAGCCATCGACATCTGTGGCCCAACCCCATGGCACCACAGCGCGCCCCTACCGGCTCCCCCCAAACTTCGGATGTCTCACAGCCATCGAAACGCCCGCCGCCTGACTTCATACAGGCACAAGATAAATGGCCGATTGTCGTATCGGCCCTTTCCAACCGCTATAAATATCAAGCGATCCCCACCGCTGTAGGCATTAAACTGCAGCTAGAAACCACGGATGACCATAGAGCGGTCACCCGCTACTTACAAGACAAAGGTGTATTCTTCCACACCCTGGCAAAAGAGCGCCAATTCAGAGTGGTTATTAAAAACCTCCCGCGGGAAATCCCCGCCGAGCTCATCAAAGAGGACCGCCAGGCTCAGAATCTACCCGTCCTATCCGTGCATAGGATGTACAGTGGGTATAACAAAAAGTCATTCAACATGGTAATTGTGGCCCTCGAAAGGTCCGAGGCAGGGAAGCAGGTATTTAACCTGAAAACGTGCTGCCACCTTTCTGGGGTCACAATAGAGCTCCCTCATAAAAACGGCCCTCCGGGTCAGTGCCACAGATGCCAGTTATATGGCCACTCTTCTCGCAACTGCTTCGGCAAACCCAGATGCGTAAAGTGCCTGGATGACCATGGCACCACCGACTGTCTGAAACCCAAGGACAAGGCCCTTTTGGCTGCTTTCAGGCCCCCCGCATGTGTCCTGTGCAACTCAGAGGGACACACAGCCAATTACCTTGGCTGCCCAAAGGCTCCCAAGCCGAAACGCCCGGCACTTAAAGTCGCACCTAAGGTAGCTACACCGATCGCCGCTCCCGCGCCTATTCTCGCTCCTGTTCGACCTCTACGTCCCGCATGGAAAACTTCTATCGGCGTAGTGACCGTCGCTCAACCGGTTGAGCAGCCCCCTCCATCAGCCGGACGGCCGGTTAACGAAAGCGACCTCGACTTTGTGGGTTACTTAGCCGCCGTTTTCAACGGCGCCGACGTCTCAGCCCTTGCAAAAGCCCTAAGGGATAATGGCAAGCCCGAAATCAGGATTGCAGCCACAATGCGCTACCAACATGTAGTGTCAGCCATCGTCAACTTTCAAGCATAGAGGGCCTTTACAACAGCAGAGTAAAACCGCGTTCCCTTAACGTCGCATTTTTTAACGCGAACGGTATTAATAATCAACGCGACGAAGTCTTCAATTTTGTTCGCGATCACCAAGTCGACGTGCTTCTAGTGCAAGAGACATTCCTCAAACCACACACTCGCAATCCCAACATTGCGAATTATAACATCATTACGAATGATAGAACTTCCGCCGCTAATGGCGGAACACTCATCTACTATAAAAAGTCCTTGCACTGCGTGCCCGTCGATACGCCAACCCTAACCTTCCTAGAAGCCTCGGTCTGTCAGCTAGCCATGACCGGCCACGCCCCCATCACAATCGCGTACGTCTACCTGCCTTGCAGACGTGACGCACGAGTATTACGAAGCGACTTTGTGGCGCTCCTTTCCCTTGGGAACTTAGTCATTTTGGCAGGAGATTTCAATAGCAAGCACACTCGGTGGAACGCAACTAAAATCAACCCCCGGGGGTTGGCTTTAGACTCGCTAAGCGACGCACTCGACTTCGACGTCGTAGCGCCTACTACGCCTACCCATTTTCCATATATATTGGGTCACGCACCGGATGTGCTTGATATTGCCATCTGTAAGAACATCAATCTCGCCTTCCAAGGCATAGAGGTAATCCATGAGCTCGCTTCCGATCATCGCCTCCTTCTTTTTCAGTAAGGGCCCTCCGCCCCAACCTCACCCTCCACTAAAACCATTGTAGACTGGCGACGACTCAACAACGACCTGAGGGAAGCCACATAACCGCACTTAGATGCTATTCCTAGGAATATATCTTCAGTCAACAACACGTACCCCGCAGTTCATGCCCTCACTAGGCACATCCAGACCGTAGTCGAGGATTGTTCGAGGCAGGTTCCCTCGGTGGAAGCCCACCGATGGACCCTGCCAAACGACATAAAGGACCTAATGAGGCGCAAGAATGCGGCGACTCGTGCCCATGACTTAAATCCCACTGAAAGGAACCGGCTGGTGCTACGTACCCTTTAGCGTGAAGTCCGATGACGCATAGCCCAGTATAGGAACGATCGGTGGGATAATCACTTTTCCAACATCGAACCTTCCCATCTCGCCTCCTGGCGACTTCCCAAATCCCTAAAAGGGGGCAACGCCCAAACAATGCCTCCCTTAGCGCGTCCCAATAAACCGCCCGCCTTCTTAGACGAAAAGAAAGCCGAATGTCTGGCTGACAATCTCGAGCTCCAATGCTCACCGAGCACCCTACCGATCAACGCCGCTCACCTTGCAATGGTTAATAGCGAGGTCGTTCGGAGGAGTAAGGAACCACCTCGCGATTCCGTCACTCAAGTTACATGCACCGAAGTTGAACCCATAATTAAAAACCTGCGACCACGCAAGGCTCCCGGCCCCGACAGCATCACCAACAAGGTGATGAAACTCCTACCCATGTCCATTTTACACCTACTGGTGATAATCTACAACGCGGCCATATCCAAAGGCACCTTCCCAAACACCTGGAAGGAAGCCGATGTCATAGGGATTCTCAAGCCCTCAAAACATCCAACCGATCCATCAGCCTATTGACCCATAAGCCTTTGGTAAGGTATATGAAAGGCTCATCCTCGCCTGCCTCAAGGACTTCATGCTGTCCCGAGGGCTGCCAATCAATGAGCAGTTCGGGTTTCGCACCAAACACTCATGCACACATCAAGTGCACCGAATCACGGAGCACATCCTCAGTAAATTTCTTCAGGGCTACCAAACTAGGGCACTTTTTCTCGACGTGGCCAAAGCTTTCGACAAGGTCTGGCACAACGGGCTCATATACAAACTTTATGACACGTACTTATCATACGAGATTTTCTCCGAAATCGAACCTTTCGTTACCGCGTCGAGGGAACGCGTTCCGAGGTTCACCCCATTTGTGCCGGAGTACCACAAGGCTCCGTCCTAGGTCCTACTTTATACACACTCTACACCAACGACATACCGCTACGTGTCTGGATTTAAACCAGACGCTATTTGTAAACGCCTCCAATCTGCAGCCAACACCTTAGGGAAATGGTTTCGGAAATGGAGGATCGAGGTTAACCCCACCAAAAGTGCAGCCATGTACTTCTCTCGGCGCAACAAAACGCCGCATCTCCCAACTATAGAGTTATTTGATCATCCAATCCCCTGGGAAAAGACAGTCAAATACTTAGGCGTCACATTAGATGAAAGACTCACCTTCGGTCCGCATATCAACCGCGCACGGAATCGAGCAGCGTTCGTCCTAGGTTGTTTGTACCCGTTACTTAATAAAAATAGCAAAATGTTCCTGCGTAATAAAATTACACTATACAAAGCGTGCATCCGACCCATAATGATATACGCAAGCCCCGTCTTTGCGCATGCCTCCCCACGTCACATTCACCGACTTCTGGTAATACAAAATCGTTTCATGCGCAAGGCCACCGGTGCATCGTGGTTCTTGCGTAACGAAAATCTACGCATAGATCTTGAGCTGCCGACCATAGCTCAGTACCTGAAGCAGGCTTCTCGCCGATATTTCGACTCTGCCGTCACACACCGAAACCCTTTGATTGTAAGTGCCGCCCCTTACAATCCTATCGCGAATCACAGATTTACCCGCGTCCGTAGGAAACCGAGGCACGCCCTCGACGACCCTGACGACGCAACCACCAGGGCCCAAGCCCTTCATAAAACACAACACACATACATTGCACCCTCATATCGCCCCTGCCGACAAAGGCGTCGCAAACAAAGTTATTCGCGATACCGCCATGTCACAGGCTGGTTCTCTCCAATCCATACAGATAGAAGCGTTGCTGGAGTTTCTTGCGCCACTTCTTCTCCAGCGCCCACGCATTCTGAAGTGGTGGTACAGGTAGTTAATAATAATCCTCTGTCAGAAGCAACTGACCGAGCCGAGGTTCAGCCCTCTCGGGCACCCTTGAGTCAGACGCTCTCTCGAAACAGGGTAACGATCCAAGCCGAGGCTCCCTCTCGGGAGCCCTTGCGCTGGTTAACCATATATAGAGGTCTCGACTGAGAGCCATAAGCGCTCGGTCACCTCTCAACCCGGTGAAACTGTAAAAGCCCTGGGGCTAACAGCGGCCATCAGCCCGAAAAAAAAAAACTGATCCTCCCATACACTCTCAAACTTTGAAATTGAATCATTTGACTATTTTACACCAATCTGCAATTGAATAAGTACTTATTACACGCGCTACTAGATCCAAACCTTAATACTTACTCACTGCCTTTTACTTGCATTGAGTGACAATATGAAACTCTAATATAATGTTCATCAATATATATTGGAGATTTACATTTTATTGTTATTGTTTCTAAATGCATGTTTGTCGCTGTTAATATCTGCGGGCTTACGTTTAATTTATTGTATGCGGGCAACCCAGTGCTGGCGTGTAAAGATGATGTTAATTGCAGATTTAATTGCTAATTTACCACGTGTTCGGTGTAGGAATCTTTGAATCGTAGCACTAATTGTTATACAATGCGTCCTGTAAGTAGTACAACAAACTTAAGGGGAAGATAGGTTAACGGATCACCTACCAGACAAAAAAAACCTTCGTAAAAGTGTCACCATTATCGAGATTTTTTATTTTTCTAATACTCCCCCTTTGTCGTTAATGTGCCTACAAATAGGCAAATCAATTTGCATAAATTTAATACATACTCTCGAATAATTATTCTACCGTATTCAAATATCATTTTGATCAATTTAAAAAAAAAAATTATTTTTCTTAACTTTTTCAAATTTAATTTGAAAAAGTTAAGAAAAATAAAAGATTTTTTGGAAAAAAAACGACATAGGTTATTTATTCAGCTTATGGAGTTTAAAAGAATGTACGTACCAAATTTCTTAAATACATTAACTGTTTAATAAACGTTTTTAATTAGAAAAGAAAGCTGTAACACTGTTACATTCTTCTTGATTATATAGACAAAATAAAAATCTCAATATATCGAAAATAGTGACACGTTTACTTAGGTATTTTTTTCCTGGTAGGTGACCCGTCCATCTAAGTCCCGCTTAAGTTTGTCATGCTACTTACGGGACAACCACTATATGAACAAGTGTTTCATTTGGCACATCATTTACCAACATAATTCCCGAGAGAACTTGAAAGTGCCGCACCCGAAATCTCTGGTGTGATTAACGCCTCGTTCCCGGTTCTAGTAAATTAACTGAAAGATCCTTAAGAGGCTCTGCAAAGTTTTAAGTGCTCTTTGTTCAATGTTATGTACAAGGAACTTAGCTTTATTGGTATCTCTTATATTTTTGTAAATCAAATTTTTTATATTAACGACTTATTATTTCAATAGATGAACAAAGCAATGCTACAAATATTGACAAAAAACCCTATAATAAATGAATGAATGAGAATGATGAAATAAAATTAAAAATACAAAATAATTTAACATTTGTAGTAAATATTTTACAAGAATTTAAGTGTAGAATTAAAGAGTATTGATCTTGAATTCTAATACACTCTATTACAGCATAGGCGGATAATGCTGTAATGCACTTATAACATACGTGTAGTGCACGTATGTTATAAGTGCATTACATTGCATTTACGTTGCACCTAGTTTATAGCTACAACATAAGTGGTTGACCAAGGAAAATCCACGCCCTTAGAGGATATTAGAGATGCATAACTCTGTTATGTTTCGTATATTACTTAGATGAACTTTGCGCTCATTTGTCTCCCAAAAGCTGCACAATGGAAAAGCCCATTTTTGTCTTCGATATACACACATTACATTAGAAATAATGCAATCGTGTTTATAGTATTTTTCGTTCGTGTATCGTTTTTTTTTCATATCATTAAAATAAAACAAGAATTCATAATTTATAATTTAGCAACGTTACAATTTTTTAAATATAATAATTGTACATGAAAATTGTGAAAGTTCTTTAAAAAATTTGGATAGAGTTTCTCCAGATAACAAAAATTACAAACACGAATTGTATTAGGTTTTTTTAATACGTGTTCCGCTTATATTCTAAAACCGACCGTATAAAACTCGATGTAAAAGCTAGCACAAAATAAAATGTTATCTTTCCGTGCTTAATAGTACATTTCTTTTGGTATTTTCCTCAAGGGCGTTCTATCTCAGAGGTCACACGATCACTTTTTACATCAAAGCGTTCCTTTCTTATGATAATCTTTTTGCATGGTTGGTTATAAAGCTTGGAGTTTAATGATTTATTTAAGGGAACACAAAGGTAACATTATGATAACTATTTTTTAACAATAAATAGCCTTTAGACCCCTTTACTTTCCTCTTACCTATTTCCTATTACCTCTTACGTATATTTATACATACACATTTATGTGCGTTATTTTTCGTGTGTATTTTATTATGAGATGTTTTTTGTCTCTGTACGTGTACTCTCCCTCCGACTCCCAACTCAAGGTTGCATGGAAGAGATCGCTGAATAGCGATAAAGTCGTTTAAGTTAAGTACAGTAACAGCCATATAACAACTTACATAAATTCCACTGCTAGGCATAAGTCCCCTCCCAACACAGGGCGTTGAAGCATAGTTCGCCACGTGGCTTTACTGGGGATTAGTAGACTTAAAATATCTTCAAAATATTCTCTTTATGTATTATCTTGGTCATGTAGGTTCCTCACGATGTGTTTCTTCACCACCAAACACGTGGTAAATCAGCACTTAAAATTGCAACTAACAATATCATTGGTGCCAACACCTGGGATCGAACTCAATTCGCTCATTTACCGTGAACCGTAGCGAGCACATAGACAATGAGATACTCAGCTTGTGAATTTGATTGATCTTATAAATATAAACATAAAATTAAAGTAATTTTAATATTTTGTGCCCTACATCGGAATGAATTTCGCTGCAAGGCAACATTCCAGACATAGCTTACGTATTTCAGAGCGAAGTGAAACTCAGTCCTTATATAAATTGGGAAACTCCGAAATATGCGTCAAAATTTGTATAAACTTTTAAAGTTGAACCAATATAGTGACGAACTTCGGTTACAGTGAGTTCCGGTACAGCGACATCTAAATAGTGAAAGTGAGTTTTTGTAGAGCGCGTAGTTGTTCTTCCTTATGTAAAATATATTATACAATAAATATCATACAATATGTATAATGAGTTCAATTTAGTTATGGTAATACGATTTGTTGAGAGTTTTGTATAAAGATTTTATGCTATTTTGTTTAATTGTCTAATCATGTATCACTCTACTCTTTCCAATCCTGCTCGCAACAATATTATGATAAATCTAAAATAGTTTTTTTTTTTTTTTTTTTAACAGCTAAGAGGCAAACGAGCAAGAAGGGTCACCTGATGGTAAGTGATTCACCGCCGCCCACGGTCACCAGCGACGCCATTGCGTTGCCTACCCTTCAGGTAAGAATATGCTCTTTTCTTGAATAACCTAATGTCGCAGTTGTTGGGGAAGACCGCTGATGGCAACGAATTCCAGAGATTTACTGTGCGTGGCAGAAAACTGTTTTTAAAACGCATTGTAGTGGAACGCCAACCATCCAGATGGTGCGGATGATAGTTCCGGCGAGACGATCGGTTGCGAAAATCAGCGGCTTCTATTAAATTGAACAACTCCTCGGAACACTCCCCATTGTAAATTCTGTAAAGTATGCATAGGGAAGATAGATCCCTACGTAGTGCCAAAGGATCTAGCCAATCGGTAAGTTCAGGATCGTCGACAATCTGAGATTCCCTACGTTGGATTTGGTTAAATGGAGATAGCTGATAACCCGGAGCCACGGCCCGAAGGTGGCAACAGTACTCCATGTGCGGCCGCCCCTGCGCCTTATACAGTTTAAGGCGGTGAGCCGGCTTGAAGTACTGTTTGGCCCTGTTGAGTACTCCGAGTTTTTTGGAGGCCATTTTAGCCTTGCTCTCCAAACCAAGGGTTAAACTGGACTAGATTTAGTCTCCCCACACGGAAATCTTCACAAGGGATGATTCGATTTCAGACACAAGTTTGTTCCGACACTCATCGACGTGATCCCGAGAGATATTGCTGCGGCCGAAATACAGTGCATCCACGGTACTGTACTGTCATCCGCATAGCAATTAATGCCACTGGTATGCAACAAATCATTGATATGCAGAATGAACAATGTCGGGGATAACACGCAGCCTTGGGGAACACCAGCATTTACGGTCCGGGGGTCCGAGCATGAGCCGTCTACGACGATTTTAACTCTCCGTTCCGCAAGGAAACTGCCGATCCACCTACAAAGTCTCACAGGAAGCCCATAGGAAGGAAGCTTCGATAGTAAGGCTTTATGCCAAACCCGATCGAAGGCCTTCGCGATGTCCAAACTAACGCCAAGTGCCTCACCCTTACTCTCAACCGCCTGCGCCCAACGGTGAGTTAGTAAAGCCAGAAGATCACCAGCTGATTGGCCTTTGCGGAAGCCATATTGGCGGTCGCTGATCAGCTGGTGCTCTTCCAGGTAGCCCATGAGCTGGCGGTTGATTATGGATTCCATAATATTGGAGAGTAAGGAGGTGATAGCGATAGGCCTGTAGTTGGACGGATCTGAGCGGTCGCCTTTTTTAGGGATCGGGTGTACTAGAGCCGTCTTCCATGAATGTGGGACAACGCCGAGGACATAAGAGTGTCTGAATAAGTGCGTTAAAACCGGTGCCAGCCCTGGAGCACACACCTTCAGCACAATAGGAGATATTCCATCGGGCCCACTCGGCTTGTTGACATCCAGGGAGAATAGTGCTTTCTGCACAGCACACTGTGTGAAGCGGACGTCCGCCATTGTGGTTTCACACCTCGGAATGGTAGGAGGAGTGTTCCCCCTATCGTCAAGAGTCGAGTTTTCCGCAAAGATAGAGCCAAGAAGATCGGCTTTCTCCCTTGCGGAATAGGCCAATGAACCATCCTCCCCGCGCAAAGGTGGAAGTGTCGACCGACAGAAATTACCCTGGACAGCCTTGGCGAGAGACCAGAACGCACGAGAGCCAGATGGTAGGCGTGCCAGTCTCTCGCCAATTCTCCCAACGCAATTCGATTTCGCCCATGCAATTTGCCTCTTAAAGAACCTGGAAGCAGAGTTGTACTTTGTTTAGTTGATAACTTTAAAACGAATTATAAAAGTTTTGTTAAGATTGTTTTTTTATAACGCAAATCTTTGTAGTATTTTTGGTTAACGTATTTATTTATAACTAGTTTATAAGAGTCTTTCATAAGTGCCGTAATCACTGAAGTGAATTGGATAATTTAAATACTATATATACATTATAATATAAATCACTCATAGGAATATTTATGCCATTGTCGAAAATAGGTTAGTTTTTGAGCCATAGAAAATATTTATGTAACACACGAAATAAATTGAAAAGGCAGAATCGAAGCGAGCTGATTCATTCATCAAAATCGCATTGGTGTGACTGTGCATTTGAATGAATTTATGCGTTTATATTGGCCGCTTTCCAAAGGTGAGATGGAAACAATCCAAATATCGTCATCTCTAAATAATGAGCGAAAATTTTATATCATTATAGTTTATGTATTCATAACTCTTAAACCCTCAGAAGTTCTACTTCAAGATACAAATGATATAAGGAAACCTTATCATATGAATATAAATACAATCTTATATTGTTAAGCCCTTTTACCAATAGTAACTTTTTAGTCAAAATTTTTTTTTATTTATTTCTGAAACTGCTGAAGCAGTAATATATAAGGAGCCAAGCGCGTTTGTATTTTATTTGTCTTGGGGAGATTTTCTTCTTTATTATTATATTATCATTTATATATATATATATATATATATATATATATATATATATATATATTTATATATAACATTAAATTGTTAAGGGGATTTGGTAATTAAGCCGGTTGGAACAAACAGTTCATATTTGTTTGTTCATAGATCAATTTATCAACGTCAACGAAACACATGACTAATTAAACATATTATGATATACGCATGGACGCAAGACGTTATGTGCATAATTAGGTTCCACCACTTGTTCGTGAATTTACCGTTTCTATAAGTTATCTTAGTATCTACTCACATTAATCAACGCAAATTATTTGGGTTGTTTAGATACGAAAAATAATTAAAATAGTTAGATAAACGGAGGCATTTACTTCACATTTTTTATATATTTTTGAGAATGAGTTAAAAAGTATCCATATATTATGTCCAATATATTTGTATGCAATTGGTAGGGACAAACCATGACAGATGTGCTGCAATCAAACTTTAGGAAAATATAATCTAGATATCATCGAATCAAATCACCGAACAATCTGCTACGAAGACCTTCCTTATAACATGTCTACATTTTCAATTGGCATTTGAAGCATGTAATACCTTAAATAGCAAAGGGAGATTGAGGAATAGTGTTGGTTCACGAAATGTACAATGAAACGAATAAATATTACAGAAATAAAATTTCAAGAATAATGAAGCATTGTTATTGAACGGAATATATTTCATTGCGCCGGGCAAATAATTGCAGAAGCCTTTTCGTAGCGAAGAGTCGATATTCGTAGGTTAGCAACATATAGAATTTTTTTTCTCAGTTCTATTGGAGGAACAGTAACGTAATTGCTTCGTATTCTACGGGTGGGACAGAATAGGATCTTTTTATTGATTAAAGACGCAGTAAGCAGCAACGGATACAATATAGAACAAAGAGTTATCTTCAACAAATGGGTGTATAAAGTGTATAAGAGTAACAGTAACTAGATCAACTTTTTAATGGCGGTTATATATCGAAGGGTCAAGATTCGCACCAAAGTTTCAAGATGCACTTGATGCTATTTCATGCTAGTATCCCATACATGTTACAACTAGAAACTAACAACACACGTTGCTCAACCACTATTAAAATTGTACATAATCTATCTAAAGCTACTACTAGGAGGAGGGGATATATATATTCTTTATAGGTTTTGATGTAACCAAAATAACTGATGGCAAAAAAAGATCTCCCAAAAAAAATATCTTAAACATATTTGAAATGTCTATTATTATTTGGCTATTCTAACTTTGATCTAAGAAAGAAATCGCAACATTGTTAGCTTAGAATGGTGAGAAATATTACTATGTGTTGCTTATAATACTCGTACAGTCTAACCTAGAATAGAATTATAAGTGAGCACTGAGTTACTACAGTACATTTTAAAAGTTAACAATATTTTGATTCACAATTTTCATTTTTGTTTTATTACCCGCTCTCGAATAAAGCGACGTCATGTGTTTAAACACATAGTACTTAAGTAACAACTGCATAGAGTTAATGATGATGATGTCCTGATGGTAGTTAATTTGGGCCGTGGTTTTATTTTCTGACGGTGATTCGTACAAAAGATGTGAATTTACGTCAAATTCGGTCGAATTATCCACAGGTGATTAAAACTAAAAGGAATGTTGATGACGTGATATGACACCCGGATGGAGAGAAAGGAATGTATCAAGTCAAGTCAAAATTATATATTTAAAATGAGGTGTTCAAACTGACTCTTTGAACGCTTATAATCTATTACAACTTTGAGTTGTGTAAATCTGTTAAAAAGTCTGTTAATGCGTTGCCCATTTCCGGATACGGCGCACTCGTGTTGCGGCGTGCCATTCCTGGAGAGGGGGAGGAGGGGTGTGTTATCCCTCAAGAAGAGGCTCAGCATTCACATTGCCTATCAATAAACGGCGAAGATGGTACTTAATGAGGTTTTAGTCAGTGTGAGTCCGACATAATCTATACCCCGCAAGTACACCCCATTAGGACTGGTATGTATTTGCGGAATTGTTCAACAAACAAATAAAAATCTGCTCATGATGACAAGTTGTTTTTGACCATTTCATATCACATACCAAAACTTCTTATTCTTTGTATTAGTTAGTTTGTGATGCACAAGCCCGATCCGATAAATTTTCGCAGTAACAAGTGACCAAGCTATTTCTATTGTTATTTTATAAATAAACATTGCTGTGTTTGTTTGGTCAGTAGGGATTCGGAAACCCTGAGACTCGTAATGTGGCATTTTATATAAGTGCTCAAGGATGACATGTGTATCTTAAACGTTTGTAGGGGATCGATGTAGGTGTTTATAGGGTGCAGTCGTTATACCATTAGTTCTTCAGTTTCGTAAAAGCAGTGTTCTTCTTTCTAAAATTCTTTATTTTCCACTGCCCTTATTAATATCGACGGTATTATTTTAAAAATTTCAATGATGTATTATACGAAACTTGATTTTTTTTTCTTTAAATGTATGTTTCTACATATTTAATATTATTTACCATAATTACTGTAAAAGAGAAAATTCTTTTTCAATTTTAACATGATTAAAGACACTGTTTCCGCACCCGAAATCACAAGGTCGTACAACTGAATGATCAATCCAATGCCGTAATGTAACTTTCCATCAGACAAAATCATTAAAATACCTAGAACGAGTATTACTTGGACTAGAAGACTGGCACTATGCTTATCAATGTGTTCCTGTCCAAAATTGGTGAATAGGCACGTCTAGTTGGCAGGTTCTAAGTTCATGTCCTGTTATGGACTTACGAAAGGGTAATAATTAACTAGTATTTTTTAAACACAAAATATGATCAATAATAGTAATTGTAGCGTCAATATGTTATATCAAATGGTCATATACACCTAATTGACAGGGATAGAGTCACAGTGGGTCAACTGAGTAAGGAATACATCCTCACAAAACGAGCGTCGAATAGCAGCATGAAGATGCTGTGATTCGTATTGTGTGTGAGAGATAATAATCTTAGTCCTTAGAAGTGAAAACACATGTGTATCTTAAATCTTTGTTTAGGATGAATGTATGTCATGGATTGTAATCACTTACTATTAGATGAATTGTCGCCCCTAATATCATTAAAAACATTATTCTCCAAGATAGCAATCTAAAAAGCAATATGTGGCGTGGCAAAAGCCGTTATAAACTGTTATTAAAATTAGCTGACGTTGTCACTTTAACGTGAAGATGCGACAGCAAGCTATAAGATATCCTCTTTTATAAAATAATCAAATACATATTATACGTCATACCACTTTGTATTTCTTTAAAATGTGTATAAAAGTAAACGCCGTACTCCCTTAACATACCTCCGTTTTTATTTTCGGGCTGATGGTCGCTTTTAGCCCGAGTGCTTTTACAGTTTCACTGAGTTGAGAGGTGACCGAGCGCTTATGGCACTCTGTCGAGACCTCAACAAAAGGGGAACCAGCACAAGGGACCGTCACCCTGTTTCGCGAGAGCGTCTGACTCAAGGGTGCCGGGAGGGCTGAACCTCGGCTCGGTCAGTTGCTTCTGACAGAAGATTATCTAAATTAATATCACTATTATTATTAACTACAGGTACTTCGGAATGCGTGGGCGTTGGAGAAGAAGTGGCGCAAGAAACTCCAGCGACGCTTCTATCTGTATGGATTGTAGATACCTCCGAGAACAAATTAAATATGCTCGCGTTTTCATTATCGTATTAAAAATTATAATTACTCTTTAACTTTGATACCAATTAGTTTCTTAACTTCAATTTATTTGCTGATTAAGAAAGTGCGATGGTAATGAAATAAATATAATTAGAGAAGCATAATGTTGCACGAAACGTTTATGAAAATAACTAAATTCTATTCATCGTTTTTATAAAGTGATCGCGTACAACAATATTCGTTAATGTATTTTAGAACAAAGTTTTATCTAAAAATCATCATACGTAAGTATGATCACATAAAGAAATTTATGCTGACATATTTAGTTTACCAATCTGTAGCAAGGGACAATATTTCAATACCCTTCTTTCCCACAAAGGAGACCTTTGCCTAGTGAACTAGCCCTGTGAACTGAATATAGGCAGTTTTTTTATTAGATATGTTTTCATAAGACACATTTGAAAAATTGCTATTTGATTTTATAAATCATGATATTAACATGAATAATATTTTACATTCAAATATTATTCTTGACACAAAGCAATAATAGAATCATTGTGCAGGTTTCACAAAGGAACAATATCCAGTACACTATGAACAATGAAGAAGCTTTCGAAGCATCAAATAGTTTATGAAACATAACAACCACATTTATCACAAACCACTAAACAATAAAACCCTATTACAAAACTTAAATTCCTTATTTATTTTAATATAATATAATGCAAAAAACATATAAATATTTAAATATAAAAATAAATAATTTCTGGTTCCATTCCAATAATTTAACTTGTTGCACTTCTTGGTTTACCAAATGCAGTTAGTTTTGTTGG
This sequence comes from Teinopalpus imperialis, assembly GCA_029286865.1. NCBI lineage: Eukaryota > Metazoa > Arthropoda > Insecta > Lepidoptera > Papilionidae > Teinopalpus > Teinopalpus imperialis. The sequence continues at coordinate 6,643,836 of JAGSMU010000021.1, forward strand.
TCTATCTCTTTGTACACCTGTCCGAAAAAGGTTGGAAAAAATTCAATCGTTCAAGTTTGAGTTGCTTTCTAGCGGTTTTGGGTTTGAAGTTTTTTTTTGCGATTAAAATAGGAAAAAAGTTAATTGACGATTGGCTCGTCCTCTGTTGTGTTCAGAAGTTAAACAGCTCCAGAGACTAATAAGGACTATCTCCTTTACTATATATTTTCGTATCTGGATAAAAGACTTTTTATATACTACGACTTTCAAAAATAGATAATTTATATATTTTTGAACGAACTAACCAACATTCGTCAAAATCCACAAATGAAGATTAAATAATATAAATAAAAGATATAAAATTATTAAGAATCGCTTTTTAAAGAATTTTTAAAGCATTTTTGTTACTTTCAGAGTAAGGAACGTTTTCGTGAACGTTCACCTGATGGTACGTGCTTCCTGGTGCCCGTGACACGTAACTCATCCTACAAGGAAACATAATGCAGATGCGTTGACATCCGTGAGGACATAGATGGATTGCTTCGTCACCAGTAATAAAGGTTTCCGGATCACTACACTCACCAGACGAAACACAGCTGCGTTATGTTGCTTTAATGCTGTTGTTCTGTGAGAGTATGGTCCTACCCCAGTCGAGCTGACCCATTCATTCTGCAGCTAGAAAAAAAACTGCAGTGTATGTAGCTCTACCCACGTAAAAACGTTTTCTTTCTTTAAAACAATTTACTAATTTATATAATTTGTATACTGCATCCGAACCTTCCTCCGATCTTATCTTATTGCACATGCATTACATCGGAATTAGGAAGAGGACGATGAGTTTGAGAGCCTCTGTATGCAAAATTTTAGGCACCATAAAATATTCTGCGCACTTGATGTCATCTGGAAATAATCCAAAGATATCGCCGCGGTCAAATTCGAACAGGTTATCATTATCATCAATATATTATTATTATATTTGAAATAGTTAACATCTGTTTCACTTCTTACTGTAATATTTTCATTGTAACACTATTAGATTCGTAATAGAAACTTTTCTAATACAGGCACAGCATAGTTCGTTATGATGGCCGTATTCTGTTGGATTTGGAATGCCGATGTAAAACTTAATTGGAGAGGGACACTCCATTGCCGATGTAACAGACCCGGCCATAAAACGGTTTTTACTATAAAATAAAGTCACTAAATGGATTCAATATTCGTACGTCGTTTTAAACAATTAACATTTTGAACGAATCAGGCTTGACTGAATGCTAATCCTCTACATAGGTCTTAATTTAATTAAAAAATATAAGGAAGTTTGTATTTTATGATTCCTTTAAAACCAAAATGGTGCATCAAGCTATACATATATTTGCTAATAATCTGAACGCATAGCGGAGTGGTTAGGATAACTGATGCTCCGCGTGTCCTCTGTTCGGTTCTCAGCCGTGGAATAACATTACTTTGCTTCCTAACTCTGAATGGCTAAACGTTATAATATTAATAATATAATTTTTATCTTACTGATAGGTACTAGTTTTCTTTAAATAAACAAAAAAGCTAAATGTTTCAATAAATTTTAGAAAATGCAAAATGGATTCGCTTTTCCTTAAAATCCTCTATGGCGTGTTCTAGTGTCAGAGACTAAGATCCTCGTTAGGTCGCTACGCAATCTCAGTAAATCCTTTACTTAAAGATTAAACTTCTCATTAAAGTTGTCGTACCGCAAACGGCGTCTGGAGTACTTCGCAGTGTGCATCGGTTGATGTTCAACCGTATTTAACAGTAAAATGTCGTAGTGAGCGTAGAACGTTATCCTCTCATTGCCGCCATAGTCATTTCAGCTCGTTAAATTCGTATGCTAATGAAAATGTACGTCACCGTAGTCTGCATTGAGGTTGAATTTTAGCATATTAAATATGAAGATTAATTGCCACAGCTTTTGGGCTTTACCCTTTGCTTGCGGGTCAGCATCTCCGATATCAAGAGCTTCAAACACAAAATGTTAATTGATTTTATATAAAATGTGATTATAGCGAAAACAATAAAAAACTAATATAGTGAAGTATTGTATTGATATTGTTTGAACAGATATCTGTGATGATATTCCTAGACTTCCTGAGGTTATGGTTGGCGATACGGTTGAAGCGGGCCGTGGTTGGCTCTATCCCGATTGAATTAACTTGCGGGCGTAATCCTTATGTGAGAAGGCGGGTGATTATTATTAACAGATATGTATATAACAATATTTTGTTGTAACGTTCGCGGCTGTGGTTATTTTGTAATGAAAATTAAAGAGCTTTTGTTGTGTATTCCTAGAAAAGCTGTTCTGTTGGAAGCGTGTTTAGTTATATGAACGTTGTAAGAAGAAGAAGGTGCTATTACCTTTGAATCTAGGATTCATTCATCAGATTTGAAAAGACACACCAAGAGCATATATATTGATATTTTTATTTTTTTTAATAGATAGCAAACGAGCAAGCAGCCTACCCAATAGTAAGTGATCACCGGTGCCCATGAACACCCGCTACACCAGAGGAGTCGCAAATGCGTTGCCGGCCTTTAAGAAAGGTTCTTTACTTGAAGGACCCTAATTCGTATCGGTTCGGACACCGCTGGCGACAACTGATGCCACATGTGCGTGGCAGGAAATATCGCGTGAAGTGCGCAATGGTGGATTGCCAACCATCGAGATGACGTGGATGAAATCAGAAGTTGAATCTTTATATTACGTGAGTACATATTCTGGTGTCCACTTTACATTTATTAATGCGTAAATGTTCCATGTGCGTAAAAATTCCAAGAATATCGAGAAAAAAAAAGTACATAATGCTATTTTTTTATAGTGAGTGAAGAAACCTTCAGACACTGGTAAATTAACATCGTGATCATGAAAGAGATGAGAGAGATGTCTATATATTATTTAACATATAGTAATGCTTATATAAAAAGCATTCAAAGCCTAAGAACTTATACTAAATAAACTAAATTAAAATTAGCCATTCAATTTAGAAATGCGAAATTAATCGCATTTCTATCGCATTAGGTAATTATGTTACACATAATGTATGTATCTTCTGATTGATTTTTGTTTCTATATGATGCACAAATAATCTTTCTGGGATTTGAAGTCAAGACTCGGGACCAGGTGATCACTTGTCCACACGGTCTATCATATCGTACACCTATATTAAAGTTCGGCTAGTAAGTTCTGTTATATATCAATATCCGTATACTTTTATCACATATTGTTACAATATAGGTGAACTTATATTGATTGAACAAATTGACAGAAAGCTTAATTTTTATATCTAATCTTTATTAATTGTGGCGATTTCCATACTGAAGGAAGGAATAGCATAGATCTTTGCAGCTTGTTTTTTTGAAGTACATTGATACATATTTTGCTATTTTTATTCAAAGGAAAGTAATCTTAAGTAAGATAGTAGACGTACATAACATTAAACCCTTCATGTGTATGCGACCGTTTGTGTATGCAAAAGGACAAATATTTTAATCTTTAGATGATTTTCTAGCATAGCAAATTTTCTGCTTGTATACGCAATTAGGGTTAATAAGATTTGGCTTTTCATCAGCATACTCTTTACAAGAGAAAATCAAATTTAGTAGCAGACAGGCGTCGTAGTCGTGATTTTATAATCTTTAATTAATCATAAGGCTCTCAAACGCCTCAACGCGTTTATTGCTTATTCAGGAAAACTGTTCTAAAATAAAGCTACCTAAAATTATTCTAGGGTTGTAGTGTGAAATTATTATTTCGAAGCTGGTCCGGAAAAGGACGGCACATTTTTTTTATAAGTTATATTATTATAGTATTGTATATGCGCCAATACGTTGTGGACAACCAACTCCCAGGTGATAAAAATTAAAACATTGTTTTGGACCTTATCCATAAATAAAAAATATAAATTCATTAAAATATAAATAATTAAAATAGTAACATGAAATTTAAAATAAAAAGAAGCTGTTGATTCACTAAAATAAATATAAATTAAACGGTATTTTCTAGATTATTTCTGTAAAAAAATAAAGACGCAAGAAAATCTTGTCGGTGGTCAACTGTTCCTTATGTAGATATGTAGAGATTACAGGTCCACCCACTGGTCAGATTTTCGGTTTTGTACGAATCTTGGCGATTTCCGATACAATTCCGTATAAGCAGGACTGTACGAAATAAGGCGAAGGCAGGATTTCACGAATACCCTAATTTTCACCATTAAAACACTAGAGGTAGTTAGTGTGAAGAATAGCAGAATAAATCTTGTTCGACTAGATGCGGATTAAATCTTGCTTAAGTCAATACTCGTGCAATACATAGAGGTTTACCGAGCTTAGATCGACAGTGCGACTATATCGGAACCATTCTTGTTTATCGAATAAGCGTTGAGCTTAATATGACATAATCAATAATAAACACAACGTTGTACTACTTTTTATAATATATTCAAAGTCAAGATCTAGGTCTCAAGAGAGACAACAAGTATGTTATATAAAATCAGCTTCATCTTTTGTAATTATTATCTATAAAGAATAATTAAAGTTATACCTACTCGTATATCCTTTTTTTATTGCTTCGTGGGACGCGCACTTTCTTCAAGTACTGTCAATTGGATTTAAGTCACAAATAAGGGAATTATTTTTAAAACCATTTCGATTTTTGTCTTGTCATGTCAAATATTTTTTGTCTTCTTTCCAATAAGGCTCTATTTTCGGATTCTAAGAACTTACCAACTATCACGTTTGGGACAGATACAAACAGTTATATTATAGTTACCAATATAGATTAAGGTGAAGTGTGGATAGTATTTGTTACCGTTATCCTTGATTGTTATAAAAAAATGTTGAAAATTGTATCGACTACCAAACGTATTATTACTTTTGAACTCATAAACAATATCAATTTACCAGGTCTTATTTTTTTCTATGTTTTGCTGTTTATACATTTACTGAATTCGATTTCAAGAGGCTTAAACGTTGAAAGATTCTCGAAATATGATAACGAAATATCTACATTCCCAATTCGCTGTCTCTACTAAATTGAATTTTAATTAATAAATGTATTTTGGTTGTCTACCAGCTACAAAAGTAAATATAAAAGTATTCTTTCAATATTATGTACCCAATTTTACGCATTACTTTATTAACAATTCAATTTTTTACAAGCCAATTAAATATAAAGAAGATGAATAACGATATCAATAGTACCTGGGATTGTACTCACGGTCACCAGCGTACATATTAAGCTTGAAGCGCGTATCCAGCATTGATCAACCCATAGGTTTTAACTCTCTATTAATATATTATTTAACCTTGATGTAAAGGAAAAGAACTTGCAAGTGAATTTAGATACTTGATCATCTAAACTTTAGTATCGAAAGGTATAATGAAATTAGAGTTTTTCCCCATTAACATTTTTCTACGATTTTTCTGTTGCTTACGATCGCATGTGAATGTTCAGTTACTAATACTAACTTATAACTTCATCCGACGTAGATTTATAGACAGACAAACTTTATAATCGCGAAATTCAGAAGATCGTATGTAGCTAGATGTTGTAAGAGAACTATAGTTTAATGAAGGGAAAAGTCAGTTCCGACTAAAATAACAATCTCAAATTCCAGTCTAGAAGCACTAGGAGTGTAATACTTTTCACCATGGGTGAGCAGTACTATGTACTACATACAACAGAAAATCGTACATTGCCGCTAAATCACATATTAACCTTAAACTATTTGAAAAAATTACGTACATCAGCATAGATAATTTCGGTTTAATTCGACATTGTTTTTTTCACGTAAAATTAAATATAACGTGAAGATATTTAATAAACCGATAAATTTAAATAAAAATATACAAATAGGGTCCTCGATTTCATTCGCTTACAATAGGTAAGGTAAAAGCGCTGAGCCGCTTTATTATTCAGGTATTCTGTGAAAGCTTGCTATTTCCACGATTGAGCCAATGCTCATAGGTTGGCTTGTTTTATGATCAATATTGTAACAGTTGGCAGTATACAGCAATAGCCCCTTTTGTTTCCAACCTTTGTGTTTTCTTGTTATTAGATATTAGTCCTTACATACATCTGCTTAATATCAATCCTTAAATTTATTTTAATTTTTCCTTAGAATCAGTTTTATATTTTTCTAATCGATTTGACTGTTTACTGTTATCATGAAAATACCTACTCGCTGATAGTATTTTACATGAAGATACACTTTTCATGAAAAATCTGTAGGTGTATTCATCCTAATTAAGCTGGTAAAAATCTGGATGAAATGTACTGAAATTGTATATAGTAAAAACTTAGGATTTTCTGATACTTTGTGTAACGATAGAAAATAAACTACTTAAAACAAAATAGGGCCCTCCATGTTTTATAAATGAATTTTATAGATTCTTTTTCTTTTTTCAGATTTTATGATTAGGAATGAATAAATTAAGGTTTTTGAAAGTGTGTGTTTTATTATTGACTAAATCAATGAGTTTGATGTTTTCCTCGAGTATTCGCTCCCAACACAATTTTAGGGCGTTTATGAGCTCTTGTCGATTAGTCACATTACTGAAGTTCTATTTGAGGCTTCTTTTCAATTGGTCCCATAAATATTCAATGGGGTTAAGATCGGGACTCATGGCCGGCCACGGTAAAACCGTAATATTGGCTTCAGAGAGAGCTCTCTGGGTTGTTCGCGCTGTATGTGGGCGAGCATTGTCTTGCATAAAGACGAAGTTTTCACCCTCTCTTTGTGAAAATGGGATGACATGGGGCCGAATTATTCGATCGTCATACTGGGAGGCAGTTATGGAGCCTTCTTCCAGAATTTCCAGCTCAGTTTTACCGTGTAATACATACACGTCAATAGATAAAGTATTCGTAGTTGAAAAGGAGGAAATTAGCGTTCATTTGCAATTCATTATCAGCGACTGGGGTGTCCGAGCATATAATTTAACTTAAGATAAAGTTACGCATAATTCTTTAAGGCATTTAAGTCCTTCAAAACTTTATATCGATACTCGTCTCAAGATGGATGCTCTTGAAAGGTCTACCTCTGAATTTAGTTAGAGAGACACCGGTTGCGATGCGGGTGAAAGGGTTTATATTCCATGAATACCACTAATTCCGAATAACTTTCTATTTCGATTTATACCGATCCTACCGATGCGTGTTTGCTTGCCATTCTCGGGCAGCTCTAGTTATCACACGTCAGCGATGCCACTGATTCATTTATTTAATTACTATAAATTTACTATATATCATGTTACATGTTATTTGTATATTATTTACCGGCACCCATTTTATAAAGTGTTTCAGATTTTATTATAAACATTTTATAATGTGGACTTTTTTTAGATCTCGACTTTTTTATTTAAGGCATAAAATATATCAGTGGAATAATCCTATAAATTATTATTATTTAATTTTTAGTCGCTTTACTTATTGATGAAAATGTGTAAATTTCCCAAATACCATTTTCCCTTTTCTTAGAAGTTTACAGGAAATTATTCATAATCATAGAATATTCACATTACAGGAATGTGTTTCCCCTTTCTTAAGGCTTATTTCGTATTAACTTAGTGCATGCAAGAATGGATTGCATGCTCTGTCAAGAAAGTACTGGAAAAAGATCAATAATACACAAAATGTTAGTTATTCATCCAAATTTATCACCTTCAAAGTATGCTCCTTCAGAAACGATACACTTACGCCAACGAATAATTGAATCTTCAAGATATTTTTAAACGCTTTTTTCGGAATTGAGTTAAGTTCTCGCCGCGAATTCTCCTTTATGTCTTCTACCGAATGAAAACGGGTGCCACAAAGTGGTAATTTAGGAAAAAGAAAGTAGTCGGCTAGAGCCATATCTGGTGAATAAGGTGATTGCTCGATGATATTTGTTGAGTTTTTCTTCTTTACAATGATGGCCTTGTGCGAAGGCGCATTATCGTGCTGCAAAACCCAAGAATTTTCTTATCACAAATCTGTCCTTTTTCTTCGAATTTGATGTCTTAAAGGCCGCGTAACTCTCAAATAATATTCTCTATTTACCGTTCGACCTTCCGAAAAGAATCCCGAGTGCACAATACCGCAATAGTCAAAGAACAGTCAACATGACTTTGACTTTCGAAGGAAGGTCCTTCAAAAGTGTGGTTTTTTCGGTTTCGGTTCAGTTGGAAGGCGCCACCCCGAAGCTTGTGGACTAGTTTGACCACGTCACCAGTAACAATGCGTTTCATGAATGTTGGGTCGTTGGAAAGTTGGGATTCATGAATTGATCCGTTCTAACATGTGTTCAGCGACTGTTATCAGATTGTTTTTGGAGAAAATTCAGGTCTTTTGGGACTAGCCAAGCGGCAACATGTTTCATACCCAAATGATTAATTAAAATGGTACGAATCAACTCGTGAGATACAGGAAGTTCGGCGGTTGTTTCTTTCAAACTTGATTATGAATTTTCAGTCACTATTTCCTTAACTTTTGTAATGTTAACTTCAGTTGCAGACGTTGATGGCCTACCAGAACGAGCCAAATCTTCCATCACATCTCGACCGCTTTTGAACGCTTTGTACCACTCATAAGCACGTGTTTTTGATAAGGTCGATTTACCGTAAGCCTTCTGTAACATTTTCAGTGACTCCGAGCACGAAATTCCATTGGAGATTCAAAATATAAGATAAACTCTTCGTTCGATGTTTTTGTCCATTATTATTCGCAATACATACTAGATATGATATAACTAAAGACAGCACTGTATTTAATCTAAATAACAGATGCAACGCAAATTGCGCGTCAAAATGAAAAACAGTTGTGCCAATATAACAACAAAAAATAGGTTCTGAAACCATAAACAAATCATCCCTTCCCTATACTTTTTTTTTCTATCTCCTGTATATTTTTTTTATTATTTTGTACGGATAATTCGATACGAGTATGACTCTACAATAATAATGTTCTTGAAATAGTGTTAAGATAGTCATAAAAAGCATGATGAAAACATTTATTTCTAACTTTTCCTTAGTAATTAAAAAAGGTATTCGCTTAAGGGCAAACGAGGAAAATAACACGGCATCCAATTAAAATTTAATAATTGGCCAAAAGTAATTTTAAAAGTTAAATCTAGTGAGCTATGTTCACGCACTCTGACAGTTGGCATAAGCAAATAAAACTTAACCAGGCTAAGATTAAGTTTCTTAATTAATTCTGATAGACGCAAGTTACTCGTGTATCATATAAATAACATATGATTTTTATTTTTAATTTTATCTTGGATATTTGAAAACGTTGAATTCCTGGGGGTGGAAACCTTAACTTCCCGCACCTCAAACCTGAGGTTCTCGTTATATCTCGTATTAACTTCTACACTGCGTTTCCTGGTATAAAATGACCTGGACATTGAGGTCCTCTCTTCTCAGGCACATTCTGAATGAATTTATGACGAATGATTTTGAAATTCAAATGGTCAAAATGGTTGTTTTTAATATCCTTGAAGTTATGTATGCTATCTAATCAAAAATTATATGGCCTCTAACATTAAAGGTGTCAATTATTTTTTAATTAAAAACTATATATACTAAATAAAATTAAAATTATAATTAATGACGACTGAATTCCTTCTTTTTTTTACATTGGCCCAAAATTATATTTATTTAAGATAACTGAGATCTTAATGAGTCTATTAACCTGTACCATATATGATGTTCGCAGTTTAATTATTCGTAAATTAATTCGTGGTTGTTTAGTAAATTTAAATAAAATGTACTCCTAGAATAATAATAAATTTATTTGTTACGGACCGAAAGACGACAAACGAACGTAAAATCTGCTTAAATTACTTCCATCTTTACCAGTATTTGGGTATACGTATTATACAGTGGTAGACCTACTCTTAGCCGTCACATAATTTCAGCATGCTATTATCACTAAAAAGCTGCTGTGTTTCGTATGATGAGTGTAGAGATCCGGACAATTAGGTAAATTACAGGCAACGAGACATTCCATCTTAGTCTTCAGGAGTGCTGTTTCGTTGGTTAAAATAAAAAAAGTTTATTTACATTAAAACCTTAAACATTAATACATCCATTTTTGTAGTAGATATTTACTTGTGCCAGGGTGCCTCGCTCTTCCGTATCTAACAAGTGTTGTTTTACAAATGAACATAATTATACTATAGACTATATTGTTAAATTAAACAGTAGATAATTAATATTATAACCAGTTAAGGCAAGTATAAGATTTTTAAGTTTTTATATTGTGAACCATTTGTTTACGTGTGTGTTTGTGTTTGGATGTACAAATGTACATCATGTCACTTACGTAACTATTCGTAACAATGACTCAATCTAGACTATATTTGAGTTTAGTAAGCCACTTAGTTACAATATTTTTAATCTTACATGAAGGTTAAGGAAAAATGTTTAGCTTTTTATTTAATTTATGGTATAAGTAACTACACTGTTTCTTAAATTGATGATTAGCAAAATTTGTTCCAACAACTCCGATGTCATTAAGTAGCCTCCTCAGTAAAGTACTAGTTCTAGGATACAGTCTTATATTTTTTTAAGTATTACCTATAGTATATATAATTTTCTAACACTCATAAACTTACCAATAGAATATAATTATTCTGTAGGAAACCTATAAGGCTTATTATATAGTACCTTAATTATTAATCTTTGAGCCTGTTATAATTCTAGGAATTTAATTTTAGATACCCCACCCCAAGCCGGAATACAATATATTAAAATAGATTTAGCGAAAGCATTGTAAACTTGTTTTAAGATTTTAGTTGTTGCCACATCTCTAAAGGCCTTAAAAATCCAAATCAATTTTCTCAGTCCATTAATAGTTACTTCAATATGTGAATGCCACGAGAGACTAACATCAATTATGATTTCTAAGCACCTCGTGCAAGATACACTCTAAATTGTTGGACATGAGCATATACTATATTTGTAAACCGCAATTGTGTATTTTAAGGTTAAAAGGTGAGGGTCGTGTATGTTTATTTATGTAAAAGCATATATAGTTGGTGTTTGTGGTATTAGAGGTGTAAGTAAGTTTAATTAAAGTCAAGAAGCAACTTTAGCCAAACTCTTTTTTAGACAAACTTCTGCAGCCTTATGTACTTCTTTTTGATTTCCCTGAAAACGATGGCGATGTCATACACATACGAATATATGTGTTCATTATCTATTCTGTAATTACACAGATCATCAATACCTATATATATAAGGAACAAAGTAGGACCTAAAACGCTATCTTGCTGGAACACCATAGTTTATTTGAAACCCGTTACTAATATAATCTTTTATTTTGACTTTTTGCGTCCGGCCATTTAGGTATTCTCTCAACAAATTTTGTTGAGATCCTCTATCACCGATTTTATCCAACTTCTGAAGAAGAATGGGTATGGATACGATGTCAAATATTTTTTTTAATTCTAAAAATACAGCCAAACATTTGGTTTTACAGTCCAGTTACTCAACTATTTGTGAAGTCAAATCCAAAACGATGTTTTGGGTACATTTTGTTTTCCCAAATCCATACTGTGAGTCTGATATGATTTTAAACTGGCTTAAATATTTTACGAGTCTTTTGTTGATTAATTTTTCTAGTATTTTGGATATAGCTGGCAGAACCGATATTAGGTCTGTAATTATTAATTTCATCCTTGTCGCCACACTTGTATATAGGAGTAATAATTGATTGCTTTAACATAGTCGGAAAAACTTACATGTAAAAACAAAGATTAGACAAATGACATATTATTGGGATAACCAAATTTCTGGATAGTTTAAGAAATTTTGTAGGTATGTTATCCCATCCGGGAGCAGAGTCAGATTTTAAGTTTATAAGTATATCATTAACGTCATTAGGATCAGTATCTAAATTGGTAAATGAAGTAGATTGCGAATCAAAGGCTAGTGGAGGATTATTATTACTTACTGTTAATCTGTTATTAAGGATATCTTCCGCTAATTCTCGCCCGACGTTAACAAAAAAGCTATTAACGGAATCAATTGATTTAATAGGACCCGATTCTAATTCTAGTAGTTCATAATTCGTAGTTTTATTTTGTTCTATATTTGCAATATTATTATATTTTTCCATAGAACGGGTAATTAAGGGTGTTATCCAATAACTGTGTTCTTTCATATGCGCGTTTGATCAGATATTGCAGTAATTGTGACATCTTTTGTACGTTATTTTTAGTAACTCATCTTAAGAATTAGTTTTAAGTCATTTTGCATATTATTCCTATTTTTTATCCGACGTAGGAACCTTGAGTTATCCATGGTTTTAATATGCGCTTACTTTTAAGAACACGAATAGAAGTTGTATTTTCCTGTAGTGTTTCTATTATTTTATTAGTTAATACTTCAATTAACTATATTATTACCGTTGCATAGTAGTAAGGTAGACATTGTTTTCTTTTAGGATTTTAATTATTTATTTTATTTTAGTTAAGCATAATAATACCATATTATGATCAGTTACAGTGGTATTCATAATAACTATAAAAGCTTTTAATGCTTTATTATTTTTATACAGTTTCAGAATGTCGTGATCTAGGCAGGAATTTTCTCTCGTACCGAACGTATGTGCATAATATACCTAAGTAGCTACTTCTGTTTTTTTGTTCAACATCATGTTATTTTGTTTTTGTAATAAGATTAATGTTTAAGTCCGGTGATTATAATATTTTATAATTTTTAATTAAATCTGGATGTATTTGGAGTGATTATGCAAATATATAAAAAATAAATATATCAATATTTGTATAAGGAGGCGATCTATATATTCCTAATATAACATAGTTAAATATTTCGACTTTTTTTAAGTTTAAGGTTATTTTTAGTGACTCCATCATTCTGATTAAGATGTTGAGTAGTAGCAAAGGATGTGTAATTATTAATTAGTGGTATGGATTTATTTCCATATATATATATATATATATATATATATATATCCACATATATGTCCACATCAAATTCAAGGTTTGATTTATATAGATTGTCGTTGAGTCATCTAAATCTTTGTATGCACTTCTTATGTTCTGCGTGATAACTGTCAGGTCATTCTTATTTCTAATGTTTACTTAAGTCTTCAATATCGCATTTTACAGAAGTTGCAATTCCAGTTTCGTCCAATTCTCGTAAGGTAATTATAGGGTTATTCTTCATAAAGTCTTGGAGACATAAAAGTGAATTAAAAAAAATAATAATATTATAGAAAAGTCTATATATATGGATATAAAATATTAAGTTATATTAATAGTATTTAAACAAGTATGAATACGTAGGTGGCTGTAAATATGTAGCATAAGAAAATTTGTGATAAATAAATTAATATGTATTTGGACGAATATGTGAGATATGATTGTGTATGATGATATATTGTGTTGAGATATGTTGTAAGCCTAACAGTGTAAAGTGGTAATATATATAGTATGGTGATGGAAGAAATTTTATGAATATTTATGGAAAAAGCTTAATATTACATAAACCAGACCTACTCAATGTTCTTTCAGTAACTGTTGCGGCTCATTCTTTATCTGGATTATGGGACAATTTTCATCTTTTCTGATATAGACTTTCCGGTAAGGGTTCAGCAAAATTTATATCATTTGGATCTGATGAGATCTCGTCCAAGAAAATATAGGCTAAATAATTTAGTAGTTAGGTTCTCGGATACAAATATAGGTGTATCCTCTGCTGTACGAAGTCCCAAATGTTTTGCACATATTTTCAATTTATGTTTAATGTTAAATGCCTTGCTCGTTTTTAGGAAGTCGTTTTTAAGTAGTGTTGACCTGGTTTGTACTATGATGGGCGTATTTCGTACTCCCTCTTTTTTACCCGCAGTCTGTATATATCTTTTATTTCTGCTCTATTTATTTCGCAGCCAATGCTTCCAAATAACCACTTAATCATTTCTACTAGATCATCTTTCGTTTCGTTTTCCTTTTATGGTACATTTTTTACTTTAAAACTAGTATCTCTTATTTCCCTTTGCACATTTTCGATTCTGTCTTCTAAAACAATAATGTATTTACGGTCTTCCTGTGCTTGGCTCTCCAATTTCTCGATTTTCTTTTTGCATTCTTCATTTTGTGCTATGAGGAATGCAATGGAGTTTTCAATATTCTTGTTAGATTGTTGAATTTCTGCAAGTGTTGGAGTAGTCTTCCTAAGTTCTTCTCCGTGCTTAGACATAGAAAGTATTAAGTTTCTCATTTCCTCTTTAAACACAGAAAATTCAGTACTGATATCTTAATTTTTTATTTTTATTTTATTTTGGATTGAAAAATATTCAATAGGATCAGCTTCCACTAGAATTTTTGCTGCAAGGTTTGTTACCAAAAACGATTTATTTATACCAGACTCTATAATTTTATGTATTTATAAAGTTTCACCGAAACAGAAGCGTGCTGGTTTTTAAAATTATTTAATAATGCGTAGCAGATCACAACACGATCGTAGCATAGATTCACGTAGAGTATGTCGTGTCGTAGTCAGTAGGTGGATCTTACTTGCGTTTACGACGTAGCACTCGTAGTGTCGCCACCATTTTACTCCTCCATATAAGTTGCGGCAAATATGAGTAAGTCTAGCGCTGACCGTTAATTAATGCGCAAAGTCGAAAATAAGGTAGTCAGTAGGGGGTGCGGGCGGCCATGCGTAAGCGCTTATTGGCTCTCCAGTCGTACTCTGCCCCGCGCACTGATATGACATCCTGCTCGCTCCTGGTGTACGGTCGCTTTCTAAATAGTCATTGCAAATAAAAATTGTCACACTTTTATTTTTGTGGAAAGTGGTACACTGTAATGTACATTCTGTGCATTTTTAATAATAAAAATATTTCTACTAATTTCTACCCGCAACTTCGTTCGCGTAAAAAGCCTTTCCAGACTAAAATCTATGTCCGTGCTAAATTTCATCCATACAAACATCCAAACCTTCGCATTTATGATATCAGTGAGATGATGATGATATTTTATTATATAACTAGCTTAAACGATCTACCTTAGACATAAAAAAGTACAAACAAAAACACTTTATTCGTTATTCATTTGTAGAAATGAACAATTGCGTTCGCGATAGTACCCATGCGCAGCTATCCCCTCCACGTTTTGTTCACCGCTAGACTTACGTGCCATGACCTATACCTTGCACTCCTAGTACTTTACGCCAGTGTAGTTATCGGCATACGTAGTACCCGCAAACTACTAGGGTATGATACTTCGGTACCTCGTTGTTTTAATGGCTCTTCTTGCTTCTTTGTATTATGCGCTTCTAATTTTTTAATTTTGCGAACGGTATTTACACATGGTTACACTCTTTGACGGTCCATGGGGAAGGGGAAGATGATAACCCATTTGCATCTTAAATGCCTGTTGACGACGGATGGTCATGAGTCGCAGCCAAAACTCACCATCAGGTGAATTGTGTGAATTGTGCTTGTTTTTATTCCATATATTAAAAAAAGGAACCTGAGACGGCTCACCATGCAAAATATTTAAACGTACTATCAGGTAAATATTGTGCTCGTATGTCACCACCCATGATTTTTATATTAATAAAGAAAGATAAGAAAGGATTATTTTATTCATTAAATATGGTGCACCTGGTTAATTGATGACAAAACAATATAAAAGTAATAGTTCTACAGACACAGATTTTTATTCACAAACCTTTTTTTCCAAATTTACCATTAGGGGGAAACTCCTCTGAAGCGTATCAAAACGTTAGTCACAGTTCTTTACTTGTGTGCGGCCGCCGTGAAGCTAAATGATGGTCCATTTCAGCCCAAACGGAAAGGTCTTTCAAAATGAACGACCAATATTCTGTGTAGAGCGACTTATATGGACTTAGCAAACTTAAAAAGTTATTCTTTAGTAAGTTACACACTGCTAGATAGATTAAATAAAAACCCATACGGGAACACCCGTTAGATGTAAAGTGGATTTAAAGATTATAGAAGACTAATAATAAAATCGAAAGTCCTTTATATAAGTTCAATGGATTGCGGAGGAACGTAACAATAATATACTATGAACTAAGTAAATGAAATACTTTTGCAACTATTGGCTGACTGTTCTGGATGCATTTTATATTTATAGGCACAGTATCCAACTGTTCAAAATTTTGAACAGTTGGATACCGTGATTTAAATGATGATGATGAAATTTAAATTTGGAATTAACTTAAATAATGGGGTGAATATGGTAATTTATAGTTTTATATGAGAAATATCAACATTACTTCCTTAACTGCCTATTTGGAGACCTACTTATGGCTATTGCCAAAAGTGTAAGTTTCAGCGTGGAAGGTTTTGGCAACTAGGAAAACGATTTGCGTCATCGAAATAGAATAGTTTTTTTCTTTATGTAATCAAAGAAAAAGAAAGAAGGCTACATAGTTTACCTGATGGTAAGTGTTGCGACAGCCCATAAATATACTATTAATCCACCTTCAGTAAATATTCACGATGCACATGAGTTGTTATCCCTTAGGACTGTGAATGGATACTTTCCTACCGGTAACTGGTGATATCCAGATCAGATGGATCAGACTGCAGCGTTTACGTGCTATTTTACACTGATTTCCAGTGCGGGTTGACAATAAAGATTTTTTTTAAAAAAAATTGATTTACGTGGTGTTTCGACCGAAAAACATAACATTTGATATTTAAATATATTATTTCGAACGTGATAGAAACGATCAACACTAACAAATCTCAAAAACGTTACACGAATTATTAATTTTGTGTTTACATTGCTGTCTGGTTAAGCATATTAAATAGAATACTGCCACTATTTGCAAATACATATAAAAAAATTCAAGTTACTAAAAAGTTTCATTTGATACTTGTAAAATATGATATGATAATAAGTATCAAACGTATTGCACTTTAATATGTTTTGTTTGATAGTGATTCCATACAAAATTTATATTAATTAAAACATACCTCAATTTTGATCGATATCGAATTCCATCTAGTATATATATCTTTAATGTTTTCGAAAAGTTTTACTAAAACGGCCGCGTGGTGTATTGGTTCATACTATTGCATCGTGGGTCCTGCGTTAGATTTCCATATATGTACAGCACAAATTGTTTGTTTTTGGGACTGGGTGGGTTGCATGTGAACTTTCCTACGATATGCATTTGTCGCATCCGCATTACATCGGAATATAGAAAGGGACGAAGAGTGAGTTCCTCTATGTTGGCTTAAATGCTTAAGCTACTGCACTTGATAATACGGTCGATATTTGAGTGGACTGTGTTATTAAATGAAATAGACGTGCTTCCTTCGTACTGGTTTGATTGCAACTGCTTGACAATCATGACATATATCACATACAGATTCGTTTACTAGATATAGCGTTAACCTGCTCTTTAAAACATTCATCTTTTTCTGATTAATCTGGTAATAATTAGATATCGCCGTGGTTGAAATTGACCAGAGGGAACCTGAAAACATTATCATCCTCATTAAGATACAAAAAATCATGTATAAAAAGTAAATCCTTTTGTCGTAGCCGTAATTTACAATTATGTATTTCATTGGTAAGAATCGGAATTTATATCCTAGATCCTACACTTCCCCACTATTCAACGATGACGTCAACACACAATCAATATGAAATATCAGGGCCGAAGAAAAGTGCTGAAGTAACGAAATTATGGTGAAATCTATTTATTATGTTTCTCGAGCCACGATCAATTCACTACAGAAAATAAATCTATCATATAAAACGACATAAAGCGTAGTAATAAAAGCGCACCTTATGGAATGTTGTTAAGAAATATTATTATTCCTGATCTATATACCTTTTTTAGTAATAGGTAAAAGATATTTATTGTTTGATTTTAAATTTCGTAAGTTACCATAAGTTCGTAGGTAGAAATAAATTCAAGTTTATTTATTTCTGTTAACATTGAAAATGTTAACTAATCAAAAAAGCTCAATTTGGTTTGAAAATTGCTATAACATTATTAGATTTAATATATTTTGGTGAAATATTTTTTTTAAACGTCTTAGTTATAAATTATAGATGTCCTCTACATACATATGGACTTCGATAGCTATACTATGCCCATAGTCGACAGCAAAATTAGCTTGGGCTAAATATTTAAATCTCAATGTTTTGTACGATAGCATATATTTAAGGATTATTAATCTTCTAATTATGAATGGCCTCGCTTAAGCGCATCATCCACTCCATTCCGCTGCGGGTTGGCGGACTTCACATTCGAAATATTTTTTTGCATATTTCTTAGAAATGTAGCTTTCGGTTTCACCAGGGATCGAACTTGGTTTTTTTCGTGTATCGTAAATTAACACACTGAGCTTTTTTATATAGGATAGGTAGCAAACGAGCAAGCAGCTCACCCGATGGTGTCACAACGCAAATGGAGTCACAGATGCGCTTTTAAGAAAGATTTAGGTTCTTTTGTTGAAGGTCCATAAATACATACATACCTTTGGCGATAGCTGATTCCACAGAGTAGTTGTGGGGAGGATTGCCAACTATCGTGATGATGAGGAAGTCATTTTGAATTCTGTCTTTATGTACGATGTCTAAACTCAGCAGCTAAAATTAATCCAAATAACTCCTCAGAACACTCCCTATGGTAAATTCGGTAAAAAATGCATAGAGATTCAACATCTCATCGCAATGCCAGTGAATCAAACTGATCGGAAAGTACCCAGTCGTCAACGATTCGAGTCGCTCTACGTTAAATGCAGTCAAATGGAAAATGGCTATATATAAATACTGTTTTTTTCCTTATAGTTTATAATATTATATTAATATCATCAGTTACTTTAAAATTAATTAAATGAACTTCTGTGAACTAAAATCTTTGTGTTATGGGGCCTTGTATGTATATTATACTAAGTACTTGAAAAACATTATTCTAAATAAGAAAAACGTATGTTTGTCGAATAAGTTGTTACACTAATATAATAAACTCTGAAGGTCAATATTAAGGAGTTCAAATTGGTGTATAATAAGTGAAAATACCTGGTCTAACCTTAGCCTGTTTAGTTAAAAGTAAAGTAAACAAAATATTGCGAGATTCTCGATTTGAAACTAAATTTTATGCATGTTTATTTTCATGTGGTATGCGATTTTTCTTTATTTGGCACTTAAACTCGATTTGGTCTAATAAAATGTAAGTAATTTGGCATTTTTAGTTTTTTTCTCGACTCAAAATGGGTTGGGGAAAATATAAATCGTATTTTGTAAATAAAAAGTTGTTGTATTACTCTATAGTTTAGTTATTAACGATTATATAGACGACATTTTAAAAACACGGTGTCACGTAATTTTTCTATGTTTTTTCTGTACGCCAAAATGAGTGAATCTATCGAAAAAATTCGATATATTTTGAAGTTTTATTACAAAGCACAAGCCACGGTAAAAGTTTGTGACACTTGTGGATTATTAACCTTCAGATTTTCACCTATTTTGGTCTCTTTAGAATTCTGTAGGTAGTGTTTATTTGACATCAAGAGTCAAGTGTTAAAACTACTTGTCTTAGTTATTTGATCAGAAGTCCCAAAATTTCTTCAGGTTATCGAAAACTATATTACAATATATAATGGCACATATATATTATAAACAAATTTAAATAAACTTTGATAAAAAATATCTTGAATTTATATATAAAATACGAAAAAGTTTATTCACCGACCCATTATGCAGAATCACTATAGATAAACTATTTAAATAGAACTAACAATCACCTACATTGAAATCTACAAAAGAAATTTAATTAATTTTTAAATACTTCGTATGTTCATCAACATAAATGTAGTTGTTTTTTTTGTTTCATTTGAACAATTTTATTTTTGTAATCAAAATCATATTTTTAAGATAATTAAATTTGATGTAGATAAGTTTGTGTCTAATAGGTAACTATGTTGAATATATAATCAAGCTGAGTCACAATTAATCTATTGAACCTAGAAAGGATGTGCTCTCATAGAATAGCAGTGTGAAATAGCGTTATTTTTGTCTTCCGCATAGTGGTTGAATTTGGGACGACTCAATTCCTCGTTAAGAAGAGATATTAATCCACAAGGGACTCAACCCCTTATTACACCTTGTCAAAAAGCATTCATGTGTTTTATTTAACCTATTCAGACATATACCCCACGATCTAGTTTCTTTAATGTAGATCGCACGATGAAATATAATAAAAATCTACTGGTTATATAGGCGGATGTATCCAGTTAGTATTACTACTTTATAATTTCACCCACCACTCTCTTAGAAGCAAAATAAGAAATCTATGTGATCTTACTTATGTTCATATTTCTAATATTTAATGTAAAAAGTATTTATGAGAACTTAAATTCAACTTCAAGTTTCTGTTTAAAAACGTCTATGACCCTCTTTCAAGTTCACTTATACTTGTTACCTTCGCGTTAACTTAATTCAATTTCATTAGATTTCCAATGCCTGCAAATCTGTCCTTGTAGAGTCAACCGTTTGTAATTAAATCTAAGTATCGATTGAATTTCTCCTAGACATTCAACGACAGTACAGGAAATGGATAAGTAGACGAATCATTTCTAATATTTTATCAAATTTTTAATGATTTGTAGAAGCTCAATGTCTAAACGCTCCTTTTTAATTCCACTGTACGCGAACTATGTTCAATTCGTGACGATAGTACCAATAAAATTAATTGCAATTTTAAGTGCTCCATTCCCACGTGAGGAAACCTGTATGTCTAAGAAATAAACAAAGAATATTTAATTATATATATTAAGATCACCAAGCTGCATGCGCGTGGCGACTATGCTATGATATTAGAGATGAGACCTATGTTCAAAATATAAATATCGCACGGAAATTTAGCCAAGCGCTTATCTTGCGATAAGAAAACGTAAGTGTTTGTGATGACTGTTTCTGTGTATTGTAAAATAAAAGGTTTTATATAATGATTAATTAATGTTGGTATATCGTTCTATATGAATCTACAATGGCACAACTTTAAGATAAAGCTAAGAAAAAGTTAAAAATTTCCTATACCCTCAAATTAAGTAATACAGGCGTTAGAAACACATCAATCCAGGATTTCATTGTCCTGGAAATTGAGAGAAATTAGTTCCTCGCCATTGATGACAACGCCCTAAATCGCTAGCGGTGTAAATGTTACTGAGCATTTTATTCATATACCGAGCAATGTGATGCATTTCTTTCGAGAGTGCACAGTAATGCTCATTTGCAGTATGCTAAGACACTTTGTAGCCTATTCCAAAATCAGTAGTTTTTGACTGTTAGTAGTTTTTACTGAAAATTTTATAAAAATGTCAAAATTTCTTCCTTTCCTCCTGACAAAAAGCTATTCAAAAATTTTAAGGATTTTTTTGGAATTCTTTAATATTTTCTAATAATTGACTTGTTCTCAAGGTGTTATAATTACAAAAATTAAAAATCTTTTGATTCTATATTTTAAAAGCCTAACAAAAGCTTAAATATGGTCAAAGTCATAAATATCAACAACATTCCGCTCCCATAAGCATGAATTAAAAGAAAATTGTGTTACATGAACCGTAAGATTCCTTAGACGATGCAGCTTTTATAAAAGGTTTTTATTTTAACAAAATATGATTAGGATTTTGTGTAATGAAGATGTAATTCATACTTGTACTACATTTTTGAATTGACACTATATTGAAAGAAAATTGAAATGAACCATGAAACTTTACCAACAATCACTCGTAAGCTCTTAGTATTTACGTAACTCGAGCTTTCACGTTTTGAATGTAGTGCCAACGACACGGATCATTTCAAAGTACATACAGACCCACATTGAAACTTAAGTAATAATTTCCGCTCCACATGTAAAGGTAACGGCTGTGAATCAATCCTCAACCTAGTAACTCGACTAGTTCGCATAGGCCCAATTCAAATTATATTTTACTAAAACAATGAGTGAAAACAATCAGTTTTATAATGTATAATATTTTTATGAAAAATTACATTCGACTATTTTATTAACATACAAACACTTTCGAATTCAAAACGTTCTAATAAAGAGCTGATTTTTAGTTCTTTATTCTTTAACTATCTTATTGTACATAGATGTACAGATATAGTACAAAATCAGGGAAGATAAAAAAATATATGTCGAAGATATATGAAGTCCGCCAATTTGCATTTGAGCCGCATGGTGGCCTATGCTCTAACACTACGTGCAGGAAGGAGGCCCAGCAGAGGGATTTTAACATATAGTTTGCTACTATAATTTTTAATACGATTTCTAATTAATTTTAAATTACCTAAGCCAAGTAATAATATCACAATACAACACAATTGTATACCACACCCAAGATAGTCAACTACGTATTTGTAATATAATGTTAATAAAAAAATATATAAGTTATTCAACATCGATTTTTTGAAAAAAATAGACGTTAAACAAGTTAAGAACTTATATAAGAGCAGGGGGACCAAGCACTAAAGATAAACATTTTATTTCTATTCTGTTATCATGATTTTATTATGGGTTCTTTATATCATATTTTGTACATTACTCATCACTTTGATCCATGGTTACCGTAAGAGTATCTATTGTTTAATGTACTTTGAAATGATCCGTGTCATTGGCATTGCATAAGCCTTATCTTGTATATTAGGGTTAAGGATGAGGGAATGCGTCAGAGTATGTGCTAGTACTTATGGCACTATAATGTCACTAAAACAACTTCAATAACGCTACGGGCATCGTCTCGTATCGTCGTCGTGACTCATAATGCAGATGCATTGTCACTCTCGAGTACTGAGTTGGGATGCCTCGCCACCAGTAATAAAGGTCACCGAATCCCTACACTCATATTATATATATATATATATATATATATATATATATAAACACAGCAGCATTATTCTGCTATGTTACGCTGGTATTCTGTGTGAGCGTGGTCCCACCCCGGTCTAGTTCACCCATTCATTCGGCAGCTAGAAACAAACTGCAGCGTAGCTCTACCACTGTTAAAATTCAAAGAATTAAGAAATAAAAAATTAAGAAAATTATATTAAAATTTGAAGTTATAGATAATAATTAGCAAATAGTAGTTACATTGCCTTCATGACCACCAAACATTGCTTCGTAAGAAAACATTTAATTCCCTAGTGTTAAACTCTATTTTTCATTGTCTGGATCAAGGTTTAACCCTCCGCCCATTTCGTTAACTGGTAGGTTTCTGTCAACGTTCTCAAAATAATTTCTGATGAGTAGGCCTCGCTGATTCTTGACTCAGGCTCAGGCGAAGTGAATAATATTCGGCGCTCCAAAAGTTGTGAAAATGTCCAAGAGATTTTTAATGAAACATATTTTCTTTCTTTATGGTACTTAGTTTACTCTATTACACTATAACATAGCAAGATACCTCTGCATGGAAATAAAATTATAAATAAAAATTAATTTTTTTATTAAAACACTAAATGAATAGCCGCAGGTTATTTTTATTTATTTTCATATTTTCTATTATTTTGAACTTTAACTTTTCTTATTAAATAGCACACAAATGTTGTCCTAAACAGATATCAAGCGGTGCGTTACTCTTGTTTTGACAACATCAAATATTTTAAAGTCAAAGAAGTGTCGACCTTTTTAATTGAAAACTTCTTGTTGTTAACCGGATAATACGTCCGTTGCCAAATACAGTCGGAAGAAAATTCTAACACATCAGATCACAACAGATCATTATTATACGATTTCTAACTCCCTTTTCTGCCGTATCACTAAATTTTATTATAAAATATTTTAGATTATTTGCGACCACAATTTCCGAGAAAAATCCAATTTTTTGAAGGGTCATTACATCGGCAATGGGGTGAAACATCAATTAGGCTTCACGCTGCCCGCACAAGCCAAAAAGGCTGTGGCTGACGTATGGTACAGTACTGTGACCGACATGAAAAACGTTTTATTGCGGGTCAAGTAGCATTACAAATGTTTAAGTTACTGTAAAAGCTCGAACTACGTAAATACTAAGAGTTTCCGGGTGATTATTGATAAAGATATGAAATTGAAAACTTGGTACATATTATATTACAATTAGAAGAAAAAAAATGTTTACTTCTATCTATTTTTTACTAATCGTGCTATGAAATATGTGACTATAAACGTATTATTATTCAGTCTGCCATTTTAAATATTTTAGTAGTTTATAATATAATTGTTTGTAAAACCTGCGAATTTTAGCCTAAAATCAAGGCGTATGAAATCATCAGTAATTCTTAGTGAGAAATTATGTATATATGAGTACGATACTTAAATGTTGCAATAACAAATATCCGCGCCCTCACAGAATACCAAAGTAAAATAGCAGCATCCGGAGACCTTTATTACTAGTGACGAGGCATTCCATCTCAGTCCTCAGGGGTGACACCACATCTGCATTATGCTTCCTTGTCAAGGATGAATGTAGATGTCACAGGAATCACTTGCCATCAGGTGAACTGTGTGCTCATTTGTTATTCTCAATGTAATAAAAAAAAAATGTGACCTAAATGATTCATAAATAACATGTATAGGAAATTTGAAACCTTTTGAATATACAAATTAGAGACAATCAAACCAAACCTTGATTCTCTTACAAAAGATAAATGTGCACATATTCTGTATATGTGTTCAGACGGAAAATGGTACCTTGCAAAATACTTTATTAGTCGGTATGTGCATGTTCGTTAAACCAATTTCTAAAGTAAACTAAGCTGTCATTATTCTGACAGTTTAACAGTAGGTAGGGGATGGTTTATTAATGATGCTTGACCCACATGTAAAAACAATCCATACCCATGCGCTACATTAGATTTAATTAGAAGCAAACTCACTACAGACAACCGTCCTATTCTAGAGTCTGATTATCAGTTACGCGGCGGACTGCTGGCAGGCGATTTAAATGGCAAACTAGTCTTCAAAATGTATAATTTAAATGCCTTCCATTTCCACTGGAGTAATGGCACGAGGTTATAAGCTACAATGGTGACTCAACATTTCTGTATTTCTATCTCTGGAACATATACTAAAGATAATCTCAAAAACAAATACCAAAATAACCAGCGTAGATTATTTCAGTCATTTTAAAATAGTTATGTAGTATGGCATATTGTTGTAAGACAGGTTTTAAGAAGTTTTAATCATATTTGTTTAAAAGAGCAATTCGTTCCATCTACATTGATGTTGTGACCCAATAAAAGACACAGAGTACATATTAATATTTTTACTGTTCTATCGTATTATATACGAGTACATGATTCATAATAAGAACACATTGTCCTTTAATCCACAAAAAAATCAAACTGAAAATATCAAGAGCAAATGATGAAAGGCGACGACTTTAAAGTTGAGGCAAAGATGAGCCTCTAATCGGCGGAAACGAGAAACTAATTCTGAATAACGTTTCACACGTTTGCAATTTACCCTTGAAAACCCGTGATACCATATATTGGTAAGCGATTTGGCCCATAATAATTTGAGCATTCATTTTCGTTAGGAAGATTGCAGCATACAAAATAAGAATATATTGATTACGAATTATTTGCGAGTGGACAGAATTTACAAGTTAAAAGAAAAGAACAATTTGATATCGTCAAAACAAAATGAAAGTATTTTCACCATTTGGCATAAAACATTAAGAAAACCAAATGTAGGCGGAAGTAGTATGCACAAGTATAAAACTCTAGTGACATGATATAGAATTTATAAATCGACAATTGTTTGAACCAATTACCCCATTCATTTATGGGAACTTTAAAAACACTAAGAGATTAAATGTAACAATTGTTCACATTTATTTATATGACCGATAGGAGAAGCACCATGCAGTAAAGATAACGCTTGTCGGTATACTTAAGCACACTGCTTTGTGAACCGTCGATTACAAATTTAATGATCTAGTGTGTGAGAAAACTGGAGAACCATTCCATTGATTGTTTTTTTATAAACATATCCATGAAGACTCGCATTCTACTTTTTGTTCGGTGCCTTAAATTGCAGTTTGGTCATATGACCACTGAATGCAGGTCAGATCCACGCTGCCTTACATGTTTATCGAACCATAAAGAGATCTCATGGTTGAAACAACTTCCTTGTTCTATAAATTGCAATGTTTTTAACATGGACCATGAAATTGTCATGGTTATCATACTCGATGTAATGAAATACAATCTATTAATTAGATATGCGTTCATTCATTATATTTTATTGCATTTCAGTTAAAATCTACTTACGTCACTACACTCGTAAAAGCCAAAAATAGTCGTAAACTTCCAAAAAGTGTACAAGTAGCTATGAATGGCCACGGAACATTTTAAACTCGTTTGAATTATCTATGAATGCCAAGTTTAGGGTAATTAAACAACAATAGAATAACATTACGAAATTTTGAAAATTTTAATACTTTAATTCGTTTTCATAAAAGTAAACTTCATAAAAGCATGTGAAAAAGGATGACAAGATATTTACGACTGTTAAAAGGCCACTCTGATTTCATCACACTTTCCATCCGATAACAGCAATGTATATTTGCCTATAGTTATCCATTGTTGAATAGCAGCTGTCTCTTATCTAAAATTGGGAATTGGTCTCTGATAACAAGTATCCAGTTCTATTTAAAATAATAATGTGAGTAAATGGTCAGAGTTTAGTATAGAGATGTTAAAACTACGCATATAATTTTATTTAAACTAAACTACAACTTACTATCATCACCTCGGTACATTTCACTGTAATCCGCGGTTGAAAAAAAACGCTTTGTCTAACCAGAAGTCAAATTCGATGACAATACGAGATTCGAAATGTACTCGAGTTATAGCTGGTAGAATTAACATTTCAGATTTCTGATAGATAGGCGGTTAGTTATGCAATTGGGTCACCAGTACTCTCACGGATGACGTATTCTCAGATTCCAAACCCATAATAGCTGATGTTGCACGAGACTGTATTCTATCACCACATCTGTTTCGTTTACATATCAATGATATGTTACAAATTAATAATATTAATTGCTGATTCTAAATCATTACGTTTTTAAAAATTCGTTTTCCACTATTGCTTTTACTTTACATGTACATGCAATGTAACTTGAAATTAGTTTAAAAATATATTTACATTATTAATGTTACACTAACTAATTTATATTCCCTTACACAGTATGTACGAGTATATAATCCAATATATTATCAAATTGTGATACTTCACATACTAGACTTTCAATTTACTCATTCTAATTTTATAATAAACAGAAATCCGTAAAGTTCTTTTAAGGATTTCTTAATCTTAATCTGTAGTCCTTTGATCCCGAGAAAAGCGTGTATTTTCTTTGATCTACACTAACTTTATACGATGACTTTAGTCTTAGATTATCGATCGATAGTTTCAAAAAGGAATAAGTTTCTCTCAAAACTAAGTTTCTGAAATTTTAAAACTCTGTTACGTTTCCTAAAATTTTATAAGAAACTTTCTATTACATCAGTTTCTACTTTCAAATTTTTTCTCACGTATTTTTTCTATTTGAACCGCATACACGTTAAGATCATAAAAATAGTTCAAATTTATTAAATATTTAATATTATTATTTTAATATTTATTAATAGGTTATATTAATAATTAAGAATATCCAATAAGTTCAAAATTGGAAACGGATTGTGAATTATTATTATCTTAGAAATAGATTGATATATAAATTCATGGAACATAGCGACTGCTTTTTAAAATAAAGATTAGATATCTTATTATGATAATCTAAACTGTATTTTCTTCAAATTATTTTACTAATAATTAAGTAAAAATTAACACAATAAAAACGATATACATAAAGTTAAAAGTTTGGAATAGGAAGAAATAAATTTAGACCAATAATTGACTAGTCAAAGTGTCGATATTTTTGTGTCATATTTATAATGGTAAATTTGTTCGCAACATTAATTCACGAGCGTTATCGTTATCTTGCTCATTTATTATAGACATATACACAGACAGCTCATTAAATATTTCAAAGTAGTTGACTGACAAAATTTCTAAATTATCTACACTAACCGGTAAGGTATAAGTGGTTCTTTAACCCATACTGTATTTCAGACAACATTTACTATTTTTCCAGGAACGCACTAATTTGTAGAACAATAACTTTCTCAGCAATGTCATTTATTATTGATAGTTAAGCTATCGGCCTAGTTGGAGTAATCTGAGTGGTTATATATTGGACTTTACATATTAACCTTATTTAAATATTAGACGAACTATTGCAATGATTTTTTAAATATTGGAATATACGCTCTTTGCTTAAACATGTTATATGCATAAATTTTGCAAGCGACGGGCTGGTCTGTTGCTACACATTTTTTTACATTCTTAATACTCATTTTATCCACGTCCTCGTATTCTACGGTCTAAAAGGGTTTTTATTGGTTCTATGAGCAATATGGCAGGCCCATTGCCAGTGCAGCTTACTTATCCTCTGAACTACGCCAGTTACCTTAGTTTTTCTGAGAATGTGATGACGTTTTTATTCGATCACTCGATATCATAGACTTCTCAAATATTTTCTAAAATAATAATTCCAAAAATAATAAATAAATACGTCACCTATCATAGAGTAACAATAGGCAGTTAAATAATACAAATTCATTTCAATTAATTTTTTAATCGCTTATAATATTTGTATAATTAACATTAACACGCCAAATTTGTAGACACCTTACGGTAGACTAATTCCCACCATCCCCCCCGAAGGGTTCTCGCCTTGTCATGGCGGGGGGGCTATGGTAAAGCAAAGAGGAACCCAAACGCGGCCTCGGAGTGCCTTAGGCCGGCCCGAGGAGGCCGCTCCGAGTGAACTCGTAAAGAGCTCGCCTCGGAAGCGTGTCGGTGGACTGCTGGGGGCGGTAGTGACAGAGCTAGGTCGTCTACCCCGCCCTCAGCAGCCGAGGTGGAGTGTCGGAGGGAGAGGAGTGTCGGTGTTTCGTTGCCGCTCTCCCTATCCTCCGCGACTCAAGCGGGGGTCGCACCGCATGATGCGGCTGCGTTGGGGCCGTGGGGGAAGAGGAGTGTCAGTGTCTCGTTGCCGCTCTTCCTGTCCTCCGCGACCGAATATCGGTTGGCGGCGGAGCCGCAGATCAGATCCATCGCAGGGGGCTGGGATTGCTTACTGCTTTCCTGGCCCCCATGGCCTCTGGAGAGGACTTCCCACTTATGGAGCGGAGTCCACTTCCCACCTACAGAGGAGGCGCGTCCGTGTTGGAAGGCGCGTCCGTGTTGGAAGGCGCGTCCGTGTTCTGGCGCGCCTTGCAGGGTAGGAGAGGGAGATGTCCTCCTCCCGGAGGATGGGCTATCTGGTCGGACGGCGCAGGTGGGGTCGCGGATGTGTGCGAAAGCGTTCTCGTGACCCCACCATACGTGACGAAGGTGGAACACCATGGGGTTTTAGTCGGTGCGAGTCCGACATAACCCATCCTTGCCCCCGCTGGGATGGATATGCGTAGGTATTTTCCATGTAAAAAAAAGACATTCCCACCATATATAGGTCAGTGACCTGTAAAATGCGCTAATTTGAATTTTTATTGTTAAGGTATTATTAGGCAATGAAATATTTATACGGCATACCTTTGCACATTATTATATTCATCTTAGTTATGGGTATAGTGTTAATTCTTCACTGTTTGCATTGATTTAACTTAAAATGATAACACACACTTTTAAATGTATAAAATTCGTTATAGGTTTTTCTATAATATATAAAAAATTATATAATAATTGTATAAGTCTTTTCTCTGAACCATTATATGATTTTGACGCATATGGTGTATACATTAATGTCCACTTCAGGGCCATTGATCTCTGCGAAATGAACAACGAAATGCCCAAATGCTAAAACGAAATTAAATAATCCTATCGGCTACCTTAATAAAGCTGTTTGTACTTGATGGTAATAATGGACCGACAACGTAAACGTAAAGAACTTTTAGAATTCCACCACCATAATTTGATTCGTTGTTCAGGTTTTTCATATTGTTTAAATTTGCACTCAGGTATGTTGACGGTAATAAAATAAAATTAGGTGAAACAGGTATTACTTTCCAGAGCTCCATAGACCAAAAAAATTATAATAAAATAAATTTTGCTGAATTCATATAAACGATATTATACTTTTACTTTTTTCAAAACCTTTATTATTTAAGATACTTCAACAATCCCATTTAGAATTATAGGGTGCCAGTGATTAATAGCATGACTAAGCTCTCATTTATCATTCGCAATGTTATAAACGTCGAGTTATAATTCTGAATGACAAATGCTTGAGAAATGAAAAATTTGAGACATTGTAAGGATACTTAGATCCTAATGTCTGAAATTCAAAAAATTAACTTAATAAATTGGACCACCGTCTTTAATATTTCTACACAGATGTATTTTAGGTGGGACCCTTACAGAATACCAACGTGAAATAGCAGCATAAGGCTGCTTATTCGTCTGATGAGTGTAGGGATCGGAGATCTTTATTACTGTTGACGAGGCATTCCATCTTAGTCCTCAGGGGTATCACGTATCTGTATTATGACTCCTTGTAAAGGATGGATGTCATGGGCCACAGGAATCATTTACCATCAGTTGAATTGTGTGCTCGCTTGTTATCTCAATGTAATAAAAATAATCTGGTGGTCTTTTATATGTACCATTACCAGGTTATGGATGAGGAAAGGACGTGACGAGCGTATTACAGTCAACCCCTACGGTGCTATAATATGCACCAACAAATATAATGCGCAAATAATCGCATCTGCTAATCTAGGACATATCACTGTGGCTACAACCGACCAGGAGAACATAATCATCATACAGCCGCTTATGACTAAGCACGTAGTTTAATGGTTCTTGCGGTTAGGGAGGAATCAAATTACTTTAAAATATTTAACTAAATAAACGGTCGTCCGTATAATTGGATTCCCGAAATCCAATCTGTGACAATGTGTCAAAGCTTTACTTTTGCTCTTGCTGATTTATTTATCACAATTCAGGTGTTCAAGGTAAGGTGGAACATATACCATAATGTCATTCTGTCACGCCCAAAGACTATTCAAACATTTTTTTTACCCCACTATATATTGAGATACCCAAATGAGTTGTATTGTCTTGACTTGATGATCACGGCATATTTTGTTAACATTAGCGCAGTGCGCAGTCATAGTCAGCAGTATTTACTTAGCATTACGCAAATATTGAACATATGTATACATATAAAATGCAATGATATTTAAATTAAGAAAAAATTAAATTATGTAACAACAAGATATTTAAATAAATACGCAGCACTCATACGTTCTTTGAATGTAACATCTCATTTACTGAGTAAAATTGTTTATTTATGAACCACTGCTTTAGGTGACATCTGAATTGACGTAACTCAAATTGTTTTATATTTAAGGGGATTTTATTATATATTTGAATGGCCATCCGATCAGAATTTTTTGAGTATTAACTTTATTTCGAGTTAGGCACTACGACCTTATCGAGTTATCGAGAGGGTTGTGTATTTTACAGTATCTTTTAATTTAGGAAAAAACTGAGGATACTTTTTGACAAAAATACCAAGTTCCTATATATATAAGCAAGGTCAGGTAAGGAGAACCAATTCTTTGTAAAGTGGTTTGAACCGACACAAGTTTTATGCACGATTTATGTATACAGAGTTTCCCCATAATACATACCTTAATATTAAGGAAACATAAGCATGATTAAGGTATATTAAAAGATATTAAAGTCTACTAAATTACTAAAACCTACCAAAAATAAAAGAATGAACATAAAAAACAATAGAAGATCATACCCAACATTTAAGTAATTGTTGTTTTTAAAAATAGTTAAGATATTGAGGTTACAAATTTTGGTAATAATAAAAATACTTTTACGCGAGAAAATTTCGTGTACATATTTTTTAATTTGTTTATTTAAAATGATTAATTTAAATCTTACCAAACTTTGTGATAAAATTAGAAAATTAAAGATATCATAAATAATTTTACAATTTTCAAGCACCGGAAAATATTCATATTTCCCTTGTCGCGTATAAATTGATTTGAAATACTACTACCATTATTTAGTTGATCACTTTTAATCAAAATGAAAGGGAGTAATTTTAAAGGATACTAGACATTTTAAAATAATCATCTATTTCAAGCGTGTATATTTTGTGTTATATAAAAATACAAGATTACAATTTGTATTGCATCCCATTTGTCTAATTTAAATTCATTTTTAGTACGGTAAAATAAAAATAAACTCTTTCAAATGTTTCTTTCCAGATACCGCTCTCGAGTTTGACCAGACTGCCATGTAAGAAACCCATGCGTAAATCACGGGCTCCGAGACCCGCGCTCTTATTTAATTTTTTTTGTACATGTAAATGAAAATGAACTTGCACTTATTTACCATTTACTCGTACAAGCATACCATTTATTAATTTGTACACAAAAATAAAAAAGTCTTGTTAGGACATAATTTTTTTTTTGAATTTTTATTCTAATTTTTAAAGTTCCTGATGAACAGTTTAATATTATTCTTCGATGATTGTCTACTCATCATCAAAGAATTAACAAAACGTTTCTTTTGCAACGCAAATATGCTATAACCTATTTCTGACAATTTTTTTGTGTATAATGGTGGTTATTTTTTATTATATTAAAACTTGTATTAAGATTTACCTATATCACTGATAATATCACTAATTTTTTTTGCAAATGTTATCTCCGAATCTATCTGTTTCTTAATTCTGTCTGTGAATACATTTTTTTATGTTAGAATATTAAATAAATTAATTATATTTATGTAGAAATTAACAAGGATATTTTCTTTCTTTAATTACAGTGAGAAAAAAATCTATTTGTTTTCTCCTATCATATGTCCACATAACAATACGAGTTAAAATGAATAAAAGATATGTTGCATTTTATCTAACCGCATTCATATGCATGAAGGAACAAAGCCCGCTTTACATATGCAAATTCCAGAGAGTTTAATAAAAGAGCTAAAAAATGGTTTTTTGATAGTGTTGAATTTGTTTCAGTTATTTTAAACGTATAAATCACCTTAACTTTTAAAGTCATTTAAGAAAATGGCATCTCGACTTGGTTAAAAGGTGAAACAACACTCTATGTTAGATATAAAAGTACTCGAATTTGACTTTTGGGACAACTGCTACAACGATTTGTAGTTTGCTAGTCTTTCAAGTGAAGCAAATTAACCGAATTTGAGAGAGATCTAGAATTAAAAAGAAATCTTCAAGATGCCGTGCTGTGTAGAAATGCTTAATAGACAATAGACAGGTTTAAGTAGAAAGTTACATGTAATTCCTTTATTTTTATTTCACTTAAAAGGTTTGTCCTACGTTGATCAGTTTGTATATAACATTGTTGAATATAGTATAAAACGTAATATTAATTGTTTTGCCTCTTTTAATAGAAAGAAAGAAAAAGTGATAAAAAGCATTTAAGAAATGTATGTGTGTTGACTTCAAATAAGATAATTTATGCTTCTATTCAAATAATTATTGTTCTTGTTTATTGAGTTATTTGTACCACTTTGTCCCATTTCAGAGATAATAGTATAAAGTTATAACTATTACTTTGGGTCGAAAATTATAAATAATAATATTTATATATATACTATAAAAATATTTCAATGTGGAGTAATTTCTTTGGAACAATATCAGTGCAGGTCAATCAGGTACACTGTCAATCTGCCGACTACATTAAAGAAAAAAATAATTTCGAACATCTTGAAAGCGTAAATGCACAGAGATGCTACATAGCAGCATTACAATTAGGCTAAGATTTTTCTATTTAAAAATATGATTTCCTTTCTAATCTTTCTTTGAAGAAGATTGTATTTGGTAATCGGAAACAAAATTGAAATGAAGAAATTTATTATCATTTCGATCTATTCTTTAAACAGGAAAATGCCTAAATACCATATTTCTATAAATCTGTTAGAAATAACTGCCGTGGTTCGACCCTCTAGGGAATCCTCTTGTTTCTTTCACGATGGGGGTAACAGTCAAAGACGCGGCTGCCACGGGAACCCTTGTATTAATAACCTCTTTTACAAAGCTCTCGACTGAGATCCCTAAGTGCTCAGCCACCATTAAACCCGGGGAAATTGTAAAAGCCTTTAGGCTACCGTGGCTAGTCCTCATGACAGTAAATTGCATTAGTCATTGTTTAATGTTTAAGAACTTGAACAATGAACTCTCGGCCACGGTGTAGCCTAAGTGCTAAGACTTGTCTTTATTTAACTTTCGCGGTGATACCAGCACCGACGTGCTTCTGGTATATCCATGATTTGAGGTAAAAATTTATGAGCAGCACCAAAACCGTGACAGCCCTATAACAGGCAAATAAAATCCACAGGATCCGGTTAAGTCAGGATTACTGCAAAAAAATATAGGTACAAGTTAAAATCCGTAAAATTCATTCCTGTTTCTGTGTAATAAAATATTAAATCTGAACAGAGGCATTAAAGAGAATTGATATTGTTTTAATTAAAGTTGGTAGCTTAACTTGACTTTAAAACTAAAGCTGTACTAACTTATTCTGTGTGCTACTTTAATATGAAACAAAATAAACATATTTAAGGGCAATGTAGGAAATAGCAAAGTATATACTAGTAACTATATAAAAATAATTCGTGTATTTGCATATGGTAGAGCAGATGGTACCATATGTCTGCAAAATAATTATTTTGAATTATTACTTTGTAGGCACAACTTTAGTTACCCTCAGATATTTATCGAAGGAAAACGTGAAAAGTTTTTATGTACACTTAATAAAATTTATAACGTTATACATTATACAAAACTTTATACACAGTACACGGTTCACCTCATGGTAAACGATATACAAGCTGGGCCACGAATTAGTTAACACTTGAAAAACAACAGCTGAAATAATTCCATTATATCTGCTCTTACACGTTTCATTTGCATCGCAACTGTTCTGCTTCTGTTACGCAAATGTAATGTGAAGTGTTTAATTAAAGTTGGTAGCTTAACTTGACTTTAAAACTAAAGCTGTACTAACTTATTCTGTGTGCTACTTTAATATGAAACAAAATAAACATATTTAAGGGCAATGTAGGAAATAGCAAAGTATATACTAGTAACTATATAAAAAATAATTCGTGTATTTGCATATGGTAGAGCAGATGGTACCATATGTCTGCAAAATAATTATTTTGAATTATTACTTTTGTAGGCACAACTTTAGTTACCCTCAGATATTTATCGAAGGAAAACGTGAAAAGTTTTTTTATGTACACTTAATAAAATTTATAACGTTATACATTATACAAAACTTTATACACAGTACACGGTTCACCTCATGGTAAACGATATACAAGCTGGGCCACGAATTAGTTAACACTTGAAAAACAACAGCTGAAATAATTCCATTATATCTGCTCTTACACGTTTCATTTGCATCGCAACTGTTCTGCTTCTGTTACGCAAATGTAATGTGAAGTGTTTAATTAAAGTTGGTAGCTTAACTTGACTTTAAAACTAAAGCTGTACTAACTTATTCTGTGTGCTACTTTAATATGAAACAAAATAAACATATTTAAGGGCAATGTAGGAAATAGCAAAGTATATACTAGTAACTATATAAAAAATAATTCGTGTATTTGCATATGGTAGAGCAGATGGTACCATATGTCTGCAAAATAATTATTTTGAATTATTACTTTTGTAGGCACAACTTTAGTTACCCTCAGATATTTATCGAAGGAAAACGTGAAAAGTTTTTTTATGTACACTTAATAAAATTTATAACGTTATACATTATACAAAACTTTATACACAGTACACGGTTCACCTCATGGTAAACGATATACAAGCTGGGCCACGAATTAGTTAACACTTGAAAAACAACAGCTGAAATAATTCCATTATATCTGCTCTTACACGTTTCATTTGCATCGCAACTGTTCTGCTTCTGTTACGCAAATGTAATGTGAAGTGTTTAATTAAAGTTGGTAGCTTAACTTGACTTTAAAACTAAAGCTGTACTAACTTATTCTGTGTGCTACTTTAATATGAAACAAAATAAACATATTTAAGGGCAATGTAGGAAATAGCAAAGTACCTAGTCGTAGAAAGCTAGGACAAATCACGATCGCCTATACCTAGGGGTCACCTTTGGCGGTCCAAAACCATTTCACCCGAATAGTGCCCGGAGCGGAACCATACCAGCGCGACATCGATTTGCACAGTGACTTCCATCTCGTTACCATCCTGGAATATTTTCAGTCTATCTTGCAGCGCTTCTTCGTGAAAGCGCTTCGCACTCCAACCCGCTAGTGGTAAACGCCGCAACCTACGAACCGGTACCGAATCCTGCAACTAGGAACCGTTGACCTCGTCACGTCCCCCACTTCATGGGGGAGCCGAGCTCCAGTCCGTCCACAACGGACCCCGGACCATCACACACCACCGACATCTCGTCGCGTCGCCCTCACCTTCGAGCCAATCTTCGCGACACCGCGTACACTAATACACCCGCGTATCAGGGCGCCATCTCACCACCCACAGCTTCTGATTGATCAGACAACAGGTGGCGTCCAACAGAGGCTAAGTCCGCATACCTAACCTCGGACGGTCAGTAGGCATCACCATCCATTCTCCACTCTGGAGAATCTTCCGATAGCTAAGGAACTGGCAACTTAGGTGGCACTATCAGATAGGAACGTGATCAGAGCAGACCAACACGCTCAGTGTATGAGCGCTTTGCGTAAGTAAGAGAACCAAACTCTATACTACCAGCTCACGGATCCTTCGGTTCCGTGAGGTCTCTGTCCGATGAAGCTGTAAGAGCCGCATAGGCTAACAGCATCAACATCAACTGAATCTAGAAAAAGTAGCTTTAAATGAAGTTTTGTTTAAAAGGTTACCTGAGTGTAATAAGCTACTTAACTTTTTACTTGAAATTTAATAACACGCTATGACTACGTTTCTTCGCGTATAAATTTTGTTATATTTTAAATTTTCATTGTGGAAATAATACGGCTATTAGTTTAAAAAAAAAATTATAATTGTCTTTGTTATAAAATATATTTCATGTCTCACAGATTTTGGAACACTTGAAAAACAACAGCTGAAATAATTCCATTATATCTGCTCTTACACGTTTCATTTGCATCGCAACTGTTCTGCTTCTGTTACGCAAATGTAATGTGAAGTGTTTAATTAAAGTTGGTAGCTTAACTTGACTTTAAAACTAAAGCTGTACTAACTTATTCTGTGTGCTACTTTAATATGAAACAAAATAAACATATTTAAGGGCAATGTAGGAAATAGCAAAGTATATACTAGTAACTATATAAAAAATAATTCGTGTATTTGCATATGGTAGAGCAGATGGTACCATATGTCTGCAAAATAATTATTTTGAATTATTACTTTTGTAGGCACAACTTTAGTTACCCTCAGATATTTATCGAAGGAAAACGTGAAAAGTTTTTTTATGTACACTTAATAAAATTTATAACGTTATACATTATACAAAACTTTATACACAGTACACGGTTCACCTCATGGTAAACGATATACAAGCTGGGCCACGAATTAGTTAACACTTGAAAAAAATCGTATAAAAAACCATTTTAGATATTTTTAAAATTGTTTATTTACAAGAAAGTTAATTAATTGGAATTTATTTTTTAAAAATAATATCATCTGAATGACGAATTTTGCACTCTTCTAATCGAGTACGGAAAATTTCGAATACGCGTCGGCAAAGAGACCGCGAGTTCACCGACATTTCTTCGTCGATGTTTTATTTAAATTGACGTAGTGTATTTGGTTTATGGATGTAGATACGGCTCTTTAAATAACCCCATAAAAAGAAATCAGCTGGGGATAGATCTGGACTTCTGGGTGGCCATGGGATATCACCTCTCCATCTTGCTGAAACCATGTGTTACGATTTGTAGCAAGCAAATTTCAGTAGCATCGGTGCAACATCGGTGGTAACATTTTCACATACTCAGCAGAATTAACAGTAACCGAACTGCCGCGGGAATCTTCGAAAAAGAAGGGTCCAATGATTCCTTGGGAGAATGAAGAGGCTTCGTGTTTAGCTTTGGAATTTTCGCTGCTCCAAAACGTGCAATTCTGTTAGTTTACATGTCCATTGAGGTGGAAATGGGCTCCAAACCAAAAGATTATCAAAATGACTGAATCGATCTAACATTGTTTCAGCATACGACTTGCGCAAATTTAAATAATAAAATTAGGCTTTAGTTATTGCACTATCTAGATCTTATATCGATGTAATTTGAAATAAAATTTCAAAATACAGCGTAATTATGTGCGTAATAATCCTAATTCAGCCGAACGTTTGCGCGTCGATGAATCTGGATGACGTCGAACACAAGCGGAAACTTGCTGCACGTTCTCTTTGCTCCGAGAAGTCCGTGGGCCACCGGTTTGCTTCAAATTTAGTGTAGATCCCGTCTCTTCAAACTTCTTCACCCATTTCTTTATTTAAATTGACGTAGTGTATTTGGTTTATGGATGTAGATACGGCTCTTTAAATAACCCCATAAAAAGAAATCAGCTGGGGATAGATCTGGACTTCTGGGTGGCCATGGGATATCGCCTCTCCATCTTGCTGAAACCATGTGTTACGATTTGTAGCAAGCAAATTTCAGTAGCATCGGTGCAACATCGGTGGTAACATTTTCACATACTCAGCAGAATTAACAGTAACCGAACGGCCGCGGGAATCTTCGAAAAAGAAGGGTCCAATGATTCCTTGGGAGAATGAAGAGGCTTCGTGTTTAGCTTTGGAATTTTCGCTGCTCCAAAACGTGCAATTCTGTTAGTTTACATGTCCATTGAGGTGGAAATGGGCTCCAAACCAAAAGATTATCAAAATGACTGAATCGATCTAACATTGTTTCAGCATACGACTTGCGCAAATTTAAATAATAAAATTAGGCTTTAGTTATTGCACTATCTAGATCTTATATCGATGTAATTTGAAATAAAATTTCAAAATACAGCGTAATTATGTGCGTAATAATCCCAATTCAGCCGAACGTTTGCGCGTCGATGAATCTGGATGACGTCGAACACAAGCGGAAACTTGCTGCACGTTCTCTTTGCTCCGAGAAGTCCGTGGGCCACCGGTTTGCTTCAAATTTAGTGTAGATCCCGTCTCTTCAAACTTCTTCACCCATTTCTTTATTAAAGTAGTACTCGGACACTGACTTAAATCGTGTAAATCATATTCAACACGAAATAAGCGTTTCACAGTAATGAACGAACTATTGTTTAAATAAAATTGTTTCACACAAAAAGCGCGCTGCGGCCCCGTGAAGCGATCCATTGGGAATAAATTTCAGAGAAACAACCTAGCGGCAAGACCCCTCGCGCCCCGTGCGTCATTTCTTTGCGTGGGGTGTTAGATTTAAATGTTAACGATTTGTTGCCACACCCTGTATAACATAACTGTAGCCTAATCTATGATATCCATATCCCTCCGCAACAACGATGCAAAATGCATATATGACACGAGTACGTCGTTGTTGACACACCTAAGGACTGAGACGGAATGCCTAGTTACCTGTAGTCTACGTATCTCTAAATATTAATAAATAATTAAAACAATTAAAATAAAAAAATTAACAAAAATAAATGTTCGTATTTATAAAAATATTTATTATTCGTTTTCAAGTTAGTGGTTTTCTAGTAAATAAGTTTTACTTCAAACGAACGTAACGGTCCTGGTGGCACTAAGCCCGTGCATCCATCTCCGTCAGAATGTTCAGTGATAACAGCCGCCGATTGATATCGAGTGGTATCTTCATGCGAATCTGATATCCAACCGTCCTATGCCGCAGGGTTTTATGTTTAGCTCTGTAGTAAATGGATATACCTCAATCCAGGTGGTTAAAATGCTCTTCCGTGGTACACTTACTCTCCTTAATAAAAATCTTTAAACTGTTGTTTTATTAAGCCACGCCTAGACCGGAATGTTCACTCCAGGCGCTGTCCTCCGTAACCCCATGAAAACTCAGTGAGAGGAGTGATGGGATTATTGTTGCACCATTTTCCCGATTCTTCACGACTCTTGTGGTTGTCGTCATGAGCCCTGATTTCCTACGCCTTTATATATTTTTGATGCGCCACTAGTTTCCTTGTATCGTTTGACATCAAAATCTAATTTAAATATCTTGAGAATTAAGAGTTGTTCAAATGGAAACCTGTTCATTCGTTCGTTTTGTTGTCCAATGAAACTAGAGTAGTTGTAGGTATGGCAGCCTTTATTCATTTTAACAAAGTATTATCTTACACTTGTCACACTGAGTCCTAGGTAATATTTTTCAAAAATATATCAGTCAATATAAATGTATTATATTTTCTACTTCTACTCGTATTGCTTATAATGTAACCGTATTAACATTCCTTTGTATCCTACGAAACTTTTTGAATAGAACTAGTGATAAACAATAAGTTTCTTTGTTACAGAATATAATATAGTGGGCCCATAATGTGATTCGTTACAAAAAAGAAAAGTAAAGCCTTACAGGGCTTTTTATAATATAAGGTTTCCAGGGAACAATTAAATATTTATATAAGTACATAAGTATTTTTTAAGAAATTACTCTACCTATAATTATTTATTAAGTATGCCTAAAAAATTAGCTGTGACTATGTTATTACTAAGTTAATAACTGTTTTATTACTAAGTATTAGTTATTCCAAGTACAAACCTATGTAAACGTTCAAACCTACTTATTACAACGGATATAGCTAGTAACCTCAGTTTTCTCTCAATGTTAAAATCGCTCTAACACCTTCACTATTCATTTTCATAGCAAAAATAATATTTGAAATTTGACTTCATGGTTTTTTGAGCCTCTTTGTTTTTGGTAAAAGAAAAAAACTGATGACGAGGCATTCCATCTCAATTTGTAGAGATGACAACGCATATTCATTATGATTTCTTATCATAAGACAAAGACTGACTTCTCAACATTTTAAATTTTTAAATCCTTAATACCCATTCAAGAAACAATATTTGTACATCACAAATTGTTGGTTTTTGTATAAAAGTCTATCTGAGGGTATACGAGTATCTGACATATTACATCTGAACTATCTATCTATCTTATCTTATTGCACATACATCGGACCAAGGAAAAGGACAAACACATTCATCTTCAAAAAATATTCAAGGTGTTCGGAATATGATGAACCGGGGTACGCAGCGAGCGGGAAATGTAGGTGCAGCCCTCTCAGAATACTAGTGTAAAATAGCAGCATGATACTGCTGGTCTCCGGATCCCTACACTAACCAATCTATTTTATGATGCCATTTTATACTGATATTCTCTCCAGCACTGGTGGGGCACAGATGTTAAACAGATTTTGGGTAGTGGGGATCAAAAGTACTGGGTATCAAAATAGACCTTGAAATATAAAGCATTGGTTCGTTACCTTTTTTTTCCGAATTGGGCTTGCACACAACCAAGCGACTAAGTTACATTAATAGTAAAATCTCCGTAAGTGTTTAGAAACCGAGGGTTCGTATAATTTTGCGACTCTTGTTTGCCGTTGAACCTCGAGGGCAAGATTTATAAAAGCATAATTCGATACCGTTAATGATGTGTACGCTGAAATAGCAAGAGTAATAATGATGTTTTTTTTTCTGGTGATATTTCATAGGAACATATGCTACAGATGTGTTATCACCCGTTATAACTAATATTGACATGCTAGTTATTAATATACAGTTTTCGTTTTCCTTTCTGCGCCATATGAATTACGATACCGCCAAACTTCTATTTTACGCAAATATTCTGTGAAAACATTCTTCCTCGGTCAAGGAACGGATCAACCGGTTGTAACATTTTTTTTTCAATTAGTAATTGTACTACAGTTAATTTAAAATATAGAAAAGCTTAAACTGTGTTATAATTTTGATGTACACCTATTACCACCATTTAAACCACCTAAAAATATACGAAAGCTAAAAATTATACTTTAGTGGTTACAGTAAAAGAAAATAAATTATTCAACACACGTATGATATAAAATCACATAAACCTTCCTTCAATGGACTCTTCATTTTAACGGTAAGTGTGAGTGTATTAAATACATTGATCATAAATTGTATGGTTGTATATGGTTCTTTTATGAATCTTTTAAGCTACCAATTTGTATTGGCATCTCAAACAATATAAGGCTTTTCAACAATTGATCGCGAAGAAATTATGATATGCAACATGCAGGATATTGAAAAAATAGATACAAGAGGGATTATCAGATATATTTTAGAGAGGGCCTTGTAATTATTTATAATCCTTAATTAGTATAGTGTACATACATATACACAGGAATATGTTGAAGTCATTATAACATAGTGATTTCATTTGTTTTTCTTAAAACCTTTCAAATGATACAGAGTAAAACTGTTAGAAGATTTTATTCATAGATAACGATTTTTAATTTTAAATATAATTATGTTGAGCTAGCAAACGAAACGCTAAAGTAAAACGGATTTTTTTTTGTACGGTTTTAGGTGTGCATAATTTCAGTAATAATAAATAAATGTTTACAAGTTAATTTATGTACAATACAATTTTATTTAACAATTTATTAATCTTTAAATCGACAAAATACTTATTTACACTGCGGCAAAGGAAGTTAGTAAATAATAACGCTAATCTTTATTGTTACATCAACTTTTCCAATTTATTTTCAAAACCTGCTGGACAATTCTGTTAATTTGAATCAAAATGTTAGATTTAATATTATGAAATATATTTAAATATTAATTTTAAGTATATCTCGACTTTTCAATTCATACACTTTTCATTCAAATAATAATATCTAAATTATAAAACGATTGCTGTCTTCCTAAAAACTTCTGTAAGGAATATCGTCGAATAATTCTGTGAAGTAAGCAATGAACACGATTTACATTGAGATTTATGGGAAAAGTTCCAATCACATTTCATCATTATACATGAAAGCATGTTATGGTACCTACTATTTTTTATATTATATAAAGTTTGATCAAAGTTTTGTCTTACTTGAGACTTAATCTTTACCTTGATTAATATATTGGTTTTCTTTGGCAAATTTTAAGTATATGAATCCCT
This sequence comes from Teinopalpus imperialis, assembly GCA_029286865.1. Classification (NCBI taxonomy): domain Eukaryota; kingdom Metazoa; phylum Arthropoda; class Insecta; order Lepidoptera; family Papilionidae; genus Teinopalpus; species Teinopalpus imperialis. The sequence goes on from JAGSMU010000021.1 coordinate 6,687,024, forward strand.
TGTCATTTATTTCCTGATCCATATAAATTTCGATAGGCTGTGTTTGATATAGATATTAATATTTTTGCACTCTCATCCATATTAAGAGGGTTTCCCGTTACCATCACGTTTATCAAGAAGGCTTTTCATCGAAGTACTAGACAGATCAAACCTACAATGGAATATTATCATCTGTAATGTGTAACCCGGTACTATCTACTATCTACTATCATAACTTACTCGATATTAAAATCCTTTGCTGCCAAAAGTGAAAGTACTTTATATAGTATCCTCCTGCATTGACATTAAATTCCCGCAAACTATCGTATTATGATTTGAAATAATTTGAAGGAATTTGAAGTCTATAAACTGTCTGTATGTCTATATACTTTCCATTTCTTATTAGTATGTACACAAAATTAAAATGCAAAAACTATTAAAGAGTACACGTGTTCTGTAGGACCTTTTTTAGTAAAAAAACATTAGTTTGGGATCTTTTACGATTGACTTGATATATTGTGTTTGCCGAACCGTTGTCATTAAAATAGAACTCAATAACATATTACTGTTGTTTAATGATGACTTCGGTGACAGATGCGTTTGATGCTGTTACTCTCTCTGGATTTCGAATTCATATGTATGGGTGCCGATTCTACGTTTTAATTTGTATTAAGTTTCTCCTTTATCATTCTTCATAGCCTTTTCTAGACCTTTTCATATTTAACTTTGGTTTAATTTTCAGTACTACATTACTTTACACTACTACAGACTATGATGACAAATTACGGACACACACCCTATTCAGCTAGCCTTCTGCTTACAAGTCTATTTCGGTAAATCTGTAGAGGCTACTGGGTAATAGCCCTAATAATAATATAATTACATACCAACTGCGTATTCCTGCCGATTACTTCCACCAATTAATTAATTAAATTTCTAACTATTAACAAGGGGCAGCCACGATAGCTCATCGTGTAAGGGCTCGCTTTTAATTCATAGTAACCATGTTCCACTAACCGAGTTCTACCCACAGTGCCCCAATGAAATTGTTAATTTTAATTTTAAGTGGTGATTTGCGTACTTGGTTATAAAGGAAAACATCGTCAGAAAACCTGCGTGTCTGATAAATAATAAAAATAAAAATATTTGATCAGAAACAAAAATAAAAAACATGTATCATGTTGAAGTTCATTAATTGAGTATTAAAAAAATTTGAACACAATACAATCTGGATTTAGACCGGGCCACAGCACCACTACTGCTCTCCTTAAAGTGACTGGCAATAGCTGGCATGGAAAATACCAAAGTCACAGTTTTGGCTTTAATTGATTTCTCAAACGCCTTCAATGTTGTCAGTCACGACATCCAGCCTACATGTTAAGAGTTTCAATCTCCGTAAATACGACCACGTATCGCTATATCGATCACAACTTCAGTGGTTACCTATCCGTCAGCGTCGATCGCTAAGAGCTCTCAACTTAAGTACCATTATTAATTAATAAGTGATAAAGTGACTGTGCGAACGCGCCAATTGAAATAATTTTATCAGCAATTCGGATGTGGGTGAAGAGAGTGAACATGCTAATTTTACCTGTACCCCCAGTACAAAAACATGATAGATGTTAAAAAGTATTTCCAAGAAGAAATATGTGTGAAGTCAACCAATTAGCAGTGGAGCTGAGTAAGCCTAACAGAGGAATGTATATTCTTACCATAGGACAAAAGTTTCGGAAAATAAAATGATTTATCAATAAAACATCGTACATCACAGGCTTTTGTAAATTAGTCTCCAAACGCTTTAAAATTGTTGGCAGCTTTTCAAAAAACAAGTATTCAGTATTATTTTCATATCAGTTATTGGCATGGCAATAAATTAAAGAAAAAATGCAAATTATCTACGTAGATACGCCTGATGAAAAACCTAAATTAGAGTAAACGAGTAAAACATAAAACATATTTAGTTAGTTCATCTTTGTGGTATATACTGTAAATATATAATTTATTTGTTTAATGGAGTCATAGAATAAAATTTCTAACGTCGAGACATTCCACTTATTGATTTACGAGTATAGCACTTCGGCTAATTGGTCCATACTCCATAGACGGCAAAGATTTTCGATTCAACATGTCGAAATCCATGTTTCTTTATTGTACAATCTTATTGAAAATTAAAAATTTTATTAAATTGTTAATAAATCAATTACGTTGGTAGTATTAAATAATAAAAATAGTGTTATTATGTTTGTAGTTTGCATTTTATTACATTAACATTCATAGTAGAAAGTACTCCGGTACAGTAACTATTGTACATTGTTTTAACGGTTTTACTTATAACAGATTTTAATATGTATGTATATAATATAGGTATGTTTGAAAAATAGCGTTGAAAGCCCAAACGTGTATGTTTAATTCCGTTTAAGTCCTACATAAGCCTAAGATTTCTAAAAGATATTTTTTAGGACTGAGGCATAAGAAGTAGCGTATTAACATTTTATAATTGCTTTCACTTAATGACATTATCATATGGTACCTATACTCTAATGAAATCAAAAATATTTAAAAGATTTTAGAAATGTTCCACATATCCAACATCAAAACTGTCATGGAGTGGATTTTATTCACCCAATTAGAACTTGCTATACTTCTTACTTCATTTTTGTTTTGTACAACTTATTGGTTATATTGAATCTCTTCAATAGTATGTATAACTATAGTAATTAAACCTTTCCGAGTGAATTGAATTTAATATTGTTTTATATAATTTTAAGATCTAAGCTTATTTAAATTGTTCATATTTGTTCTGTATAATTATTACAGTGACAATTGGCGTTGGCAATGTGGTTCAACCGGGTAAGGACCATACTCTCACAGAATATCATATCACTGCAATGTTTCTTAGGGTGAATGCTTCAAAACTGGAGACCCGATTACAATAAATGAAGTATTTCACGAGTATAGTAAATCTTTGTTGAGTCTGGATGTTGGTAATTGTAGACAGTCATCGCCTGTATGTTTGTTTGTCATCCATAGTAACAGAAAAATACCACGACTTTTCCACCCATCCATATTTAAAGTAACTATGACATATTCATATTTATGCTCTATATACTTTACGGATATGTAAGCTTTTATTATACCATAACAAATAACTTACTGAAATTACTATGGGGCAATCTGAAAATAACTTTCTGTGCTAACTTCAAAATTTTGGCATTTAATACCATTGATCTTAAATCAATGCAAACTTCAAGATAGTTCAGATATGCGGTTTGCGGTGCGGCGACTTAGTTGCCAAGTTTAATCTATAAGTAAAGGACTTTCAATGTTAATCCATAATTCTGCTTCTAATTTTTATATTATTGTAACATTGATTTTAAATTATTTATCAGCAATCTCTACAGTGACAGTTTTTAACTTCATCCTATTTAAGTCTTCGCCTTCAGATGCATGATAGAATTAGTTGTTATATATCCATGACAAGTCACCTCTCATGCAATATCGCATTTTATTGAGTATATTTATTTGAGTTTAATCATGTCATGGGTAATGTTATGATAATTAGGTTTTTTTCTTAAACTGATCTTAGCAAACGAACACGCAGTTTAAGTGATGACTACAGCTCATAGACAGTTACATCCATCCTCAAGAAAGATTGTCATCAATCGTCAGTGTCAGTCAATGCTGAAGACTGAGATAGAATGCTTTAATTCAATGAACTGGGTCTCTAGATCCCCACAAATCATTATCAATATAGGAGAATAGGCTATGGCAAGTATTGAATTAGTATATAAGATGTCGAGGTCGTAACTTCAACATTTCTCAAGCTTTTTCTGTCGGAAGGAATAGATCGAAGCTCTCGAGGTAGTGGTAAACCGTCCGGTGGGGCGGTGTATCACCACTGCTAATTTATTCAGGTGTGGGTGTGGTCCATTATCTGCACCGTCTAAAAATTGTGTCGCTTCAATCAGGCCACGAATTCGGCTTGAAGTTGGTCGCAATTACGTCAATTACGGACGAAGCGACTAGCCCCCACTATCACTATATCACTCTCAGTGTTAAATTCTGTTGGAACTGCATACGCTTTTGCTGTGAATTGAGGCTAATGCGCACCAGGTGGGAGCTACATAGATCGGACATAAGTGGATACATGCCTAATGCATCCCTAGTTTGGCATGGATTGGCAGCTTGGATACCGGAATTGGATACGATTTTGCCATACGGCACTGGTGGCGCTGTTGCCATCCCTGCGTATGTCCTCGGGTGTATGAATGATGAAATCTTGTTCGATTGTGGCGTACTGGGATGATTCGGTGCGTGGGAGGAACATATTTATTTTTTTGTCCTTTCAGTGGGTGTGGTGTATTTGGGTCTTGCTTTATTTTTCTTCCAGGCGTGATTCTGGAGGAACATCGGGAGGAGATGGTTCCGTGCCACAGCTCGGTACGGGAGAGGCACCTGTTCGTGGGACAATGTAGTTGCAGCTACATCTGCTCCGAACGTGATTCCTGGCCCTGATGTACTGAGACGCGAACGAGGCATGAGGTAGCCGAGGGGTAAGACCCTGCTGCCTTCAGGAGCGAACAGATTCCGCAACAAGAGGATGAAAACTCTTGCGTAACACCTTGCTAGTAAATATGTTAGGTCTCTGTACATCCTCAAAATAGCATGATACTATGACCCGTTTTTTTGAGAAAAAAAAAGATATGATAAGTCACAACCCAGGGAAGCGTACTGCAACTAGCGAATGTATCGGAGAGATGCTTATGTCCGTCAAAGATATTAACGCATTGCCATTCATTGGCGACAGTGATAACTTCAGCCATCAGGTGAGCTGCTTGTTCGTGAACAACGAAAATGTAAAATGGAAGCTCCAAAGGAGTCAAAATGTAAAATAAAATAATTGCGTATCTAATCTCTAGTCTAACTTTAGAGAATTGGGACATACTGGTCTTCCTTCAATGCGAATTAGCGGCATTCATATGATAAATTACCGTTCTATTTTCTTTCCTCTTGCAATAACATTTCCATTGGTGTCCCAGATAGGAGATTGTAGTTAATTTGCTCACGTACTTTCTTTTTAAATTTTTCTTCAAATTATATTTTTCGGTTTACCAATACCACTGCTTTTAGTACATTTATGATTGTACAATTTGCATGTATGTTACAGTAATTCTATCCGTTGACTACAGTGCTTTTAATTGGGATGCGACGCCAAATTGATGTTTGCCCCACCGCCTGTGTTTAATAGAAAATATGTTTTGTCAAAAAAAAAACATAAATACAATATTTACCCAACAATTTTTTTTTTTAATAATATTAGACATGGAAAAATTCCATTACCAAAATTACTTATTATCTTATCAAATAATTCTAAAGATTTTATTACTTTGGAGAGTAATAAAATAGAATAGAATTTACATTTACTATGTGAAATTTCGATTACTGCCAACATAGATATGTCGAACATGTCAATTACAGCCAATACGGGAAACCATCTACATGTACCATTACGGTACTATCACTACCTACTAAGCAACACTGACCAAGGAAATGTAACAATTTTTTTTTAAAACTACTTGAGTAATTGTGAAATTATACTACAAAATGTGAAGTGTAAAATATTTAAATATCGTTTGCGCGGAGTATTTTCAAAAAATAAAAATGAAAATTACATTCGCAGAACCCTCACAGTAAAGCCCAACATATTGCTTTTGAAATTTCCCGTCAGATATCTCATAAACGGAAACATTCCTTATCTTGTAAGTTAAATTAGAAGCAAACAAAGCTACACAATTATAAGTGCTAACTTATGATTGTGTAGTTTTGTTTGCTTAAACCATATAGAAATAGGCTCTACCGGGTACCCTCTACAGTAATTAAATTATTGCTGCAGTGTTTCGTCTGGTGAAAACAAGAAACTGGAGAACTTATTCTGGTACAGTCAATTAGTTTTACAAAAACTCTATAGCCTAATCCAATTAGAATTAAGTTATGGGCCGAAATCACTTACTCTCAGTTTAATTATATCATTACCAATACCGTAAACAAAAGCAAAACAATAGTTTTGTATCGGTGACCATTTTTTTTCTCACAACGTCCGACTCGGTCATGTTTGTTCAATATATTTAAACTCAGATCTCATAAAATATGTAAAGCACTCGAAAAAGAGGTTTATTAGGTATATCACAAGTGGTTTAAGTTTGTGTCTGGTGACGGGGCGCTTGAGGATTCGTTCCGAAAAAAAACTGTTTTACTCGGCCGATATATTCCCACTTATATCTGGTTGGAAAACAATTATAGAATGCAAGTGTATAAATAATATTATAGTATTTAGGAATAAATATTATTTAATATTTATTCCTAAATATATATTGTTCCCTAAATAAATCTACAAGCTTGTTATTTATAATTAAACCGAATATTTTTGGTAACCGAATAGCTTTAAGGTAATGAGATAGAGGGATGAGTGCTAAAGATAAGGTAGACTGACTGACATACAAATATACTTCACAAATTCTGTATCACAACTTTAATAATATACTGTAATGAGGTTTTACTCTAATTACCTACGAACCTCTTTCTCTCTGATGAAACTGTTAGGCAATAATAGGAAGGTTATATATTATTTTTAACTATATAACCTTCTAGTTCTGAAATTTCATTTAAATAACTCGGTACCCAATATTTTGTTGACAACGACATTTAAAAATATTTTTACAGACCGCCTAAACGTGGTTAGTGCGTTAGCAAAATATATGAAACTAACTAAATCACGCTTTTATAAGGAAAGCGAAAACATGGTTGTAATGTAACTTCGAACAGTGCTGTGCAATAAAATGTTGTAATTGTAGGGATACGGGAAACTACTATCGTCGTTATGCTGTTAAGAAATATATGATCATAATTTGAGAAATATAAATTGTGTTTTGTGTAGAGAAGTCGATTTTAAGTGAACGTTATAATGTGATGTAGGAATAGTAATAATACAAGCGTTTACTTTTATTTTAATTAAATATGATAATATATAAAATAAGTTTTAATTTCATTACAGTTTCATCAAATAATTTCAGTGGCCTCAGCATCCGACAACATTGAGGTTTTGACAAACATTTTGTTGATATGTTTTTTATGATTGAATTGATATTTTGGAAATGCTAATAATAATTTGATTGATCTTGTTCTGTCCACAAACAACAAACTCCAATCTGTGTATTGCTTTCGTAAATTGTGAAATTATAAAGTGAAATTTTTGGACTATATTATAGTAGCATGCTTTCACCGTAAGGTGTATAAGAGTTTCTGAAGATCAAAACTGGCACATACGGTTCCTTTAGCTACGTTTTTCGTCGTCGGGTACCCTCGAGTCAGACGCTCTCGCGACACAGGGCGATGGTCCAAGCCGAGGCTCCCTCTTGGGAACCCTGGTGCTGGTTACCCAATAATAGAGGTCTCGATTGAGCGCCATAAGCGCTCGATCACCTGTCAACCCGGCGAAACTGAAAAGCCCTTGGGCTAACAGCGGCCATCACTAACTAACAAACACCTAGCCCGAAAACTTACTTATATATGTAAATGTCGTAAAAAACAATAACATAATAAAAAGAGTGGTCATCAGCACTGCATAGGTAAATGCTACCTGTTAAACGGTGTAAACCAGCATGGTCTAAAAACACGACCAGGGAAAACGTAGTAGTCCGCACAAGAGTTAGAATTACCGTTGGTGTCATTAAAATGCTTGTTTTTCTATATATATATATATATATATATATTTATATGAAAATATATGTATATGTATGTATATGTATATTAGATGAGGTATTTAACTTTTGTAATTGACTCAGTGGTTGTGACAAAAGCGGTTGCTATACTTCGTAAACTATTCGATACTTTGAAAACTCCTTCATTGTTCGTAGCTTACTGCATATTGTGCCTTTATGGAAGCTGTACAATGTTTCTAATATTACTTTCAGTCAAGAATAATAATATGATATAAGACATTACATTAAATATTGTAAGTATATGATTTATGTAAAATTGAAATGCACTTAAATAAAAAAGATGAATATGATGTCGCGGTGATACCTTTTGCTTTGTACCAGGATATGCTTATGAGTAATGTTACAATTGTTAGAGTGCTAGACCCACGCTACAGGTAACATCTTGATGCAGTATGAATGTGTCGGCTTGATTGGAAATGGACCACGCCCTCTCAAAATAGCAGCATAACGTTGGTGGTCACAGCATTACGCTGCTATTTCGAGATCTGCGGTACTGTGCCTTCTTCTTTTCACCCCCTAATACTATAAAAAAACGTATGGTAAATATGAGTTTATTTTTTTTGTTATTTTCATTTATTTTTCATGTATTTATGAATTATGGGTATATTACATATAGCAGAACGACTTACGAAAATATTATGAAAACGTATTTTACCTTTAGGAAAAGGATAATCCTACTGAATAAATGTGCGTAGGATGATTGAGACTCAACCAAAATGAGAACCTATCCAACATCGAGGATCAAGTCGATAAAGAAGCTAGCAGTGACGACGAACAACCGATTAGGTTAGTGATTTTTATAGAATAATGTTATTTTGTCCTCTATTTTGTAGCCAGCGAAACAAACGAAAGAATTTTTCTTCTTTTTCTTTTTTAAAAAGAATATTAGTCATGACTTAACATTACTAATATTCCGGTTAACCACTCCAACTAAGCTGAAAATGCTTGTGCTAGGAGATGGTTCACGACAATAGCCTAATGGTGAATTCAAACCTACGACCTTAAGTTTCGCAGACCGTACCCCAAACCATAAGGCTATTGACGCTTCAAAATAACTTATATCAATGAAATAGACATGTTTGGTTGCATCGTCGCTGTGAAAAGCCAACTTTTACATGATTCCTAAAAAGGAAACTTTAGGTAAAAATCTCCCCCCTAAAGTCGTGGCTTCTGCGGCTACAAAACCGTCAAATGACAAGGCCCCATTTTACTCTGTTAAAAAAATATATGTGGACGAATCATCGCAGTATTAAATATTTATAGTAACTTTGTTGTCAAATCTATTTGCTTTTTTTTTTCAATGAACTCATTTGGTTCTACATACATACTAGTTTTAAATTACTTTGTTTCTAATAAATTAAATTGTTATATTAGTTTCAAATAATTTTAAAAATATATAATTTAAAAGTTCGTCTGGGTGACGTTTGTTTATGAATGGCAGAACACCTCAGCATATTCTGAATATTAGGTTAGGTAAGTTTTAAAGTTTATCAGTGACAAATTTGACAGGCTTACGAACAATAACAATAATTTAGTAATTATTATTTGATACATGAATCTACAGACAGACAGATAAGCAAAAAATTAATTCTAATACAAATTTATTTATTCAGATTTTTTTATTTTTCAAAAATACTGTTTGACTTCTTTATTGTGCTATTTAATCTATAACTATGCCTTATGTTTTGCGTATGGCCTCTGGTGTTCATTAGTATGAGTGTGAGTAATTATGTATAAATGTCACCGATGATAAGGGCACATAATATAAGCGTGGGTACACATAGAAGTATAAGGTATTATAGATGTACACATGCAGGTTTCCTCACAATGTTTTCTTTCACGACCGAGCACGTGATAAATCAGAATTTAACAATTGGTATCAGGCACCGGGGATCGAAGTGGGTTTGGTCGCGTACCGCGCAATAAAAACTTTTGCTGACCTATATAAACCAGAAGATATTTCAAAACTACTGAAATAATAATTTAATATTTACGCCGAAAATTGTTTTTTTATATTTCACAATCACTGTGAAACGATAAAAAAAAATTCATACAAAGTATTGCGTCGTTTTTTATTATTTTTAAATTACCGTAAACTTTGGTAACTAATTATACAGGCATATTTTTTGATGGTTGGCATGTTCACAAATGGCGACTTGTTTTATTTATTTATATATAGTCTTGAAGTACACAATATGCTCAATGGCGAATTTAACTACATGAGATTTTTCTTTGATTTTTTTTTCTTTCAGGAAACTTGTGGAGATAAAAGTGAACTCTTAATTAACAAGTAATCGAGTAATAGTAATAGTAATACTGTTCTTTTAAATATATCAAAAATCAAGGTGTGGATATTCTTCACGACAAACAATAGGCATCTGTAGCCATTATAAGACATTAAGCCTCTCCTGGTGATAACCTGATATTTATTTGATCTGAAAAATCTTTACTATTAGAAGTTCGAAGTGTCTTATTGGTTAACTCTGATATTGAAAATCCTCACACTCTCTATAGTACCTTTTGACTAGATATTTGCATGAATGTATTGAATGAATATTTAGATCTCAATAAATTAGCCATTTTAATCAATTTGTGGCCGCCATGTATTTATGTCGACATCTAAAATTTTTACATTAGTGAGATTGCTCTCAGAAGGCAGAAAAGAATAATGGCAGAATTCTTTTTATAATACTCACCTTGAGCTATTTGAATGCGTCCTTTATATCTTAAAATTCTATACTCATCAATAATAAAGATAAGAGAATAAAGTCACTTTTTAGACCCTTGGTTTTAAGACTGTTTTATGTCATTATCAAGTCTTGGCATTTTTAAACAAAAAAATTAAGTATCTTATTTATTTCATGGCGTACAAATATTTCATTTAATGATATCTTAATTCAAATGCATTTAAGTATATTTGTTCTATAGGTTATTTTTAAATTCCATTGTGAACAGTAACATCAAACCTCTTCATCCATTTAAAAAATGTTGTACGGGTAAATATATCTTCCGGTGAAACCTTTAACTAAAATTTACAGCCCCACTTAAAAAAGTCATTGAAAATATCTCGATGAACAAAATGGGTCCATACTAGAAGATTACGGCTACGCAACTGTGATCATTTTGGCTTATCGAGGCACAATGAAATAGGTTATCATACGTCTCCATAGATCGCCGTTCCAGATGATCTTTATCTATACGCTGTAACTAATAAATATAGTCCATTGATTAGTGTTACCTCGCAGCCATGCCAACACGATCATAAAATCTAATCATGCATATAAGTTTGCCTTGAACTGAGAACTTGCGCAACTTCAAATGTCTATTTCAGAGCAAGTAGAGTAGCAACTTTTATATAGAAATTGATATCCCATTTTCATTCAACGAAATATAGCATGAACGTTTGTTATTATTATTGTGAACGGTGAAGTGATTTTTTATTTGTTGTGAGACCTCAATGTACGCGGATTTTAACACATTTGTAAAATTCTAATTATAATTCTAAATACACACGAATTATGACTATCATATTAAAAAATAACCTTTGTCCTACTTTTGTTAGAGATGGAGGTAGATATTTTAGAGCTTGGGTCATTGATTACTATCAGGTGCGTGCTTTCACGAACTGTATGCTCTTTCCGTGATCGTCAGTTGAATATTCAAGTTACGCAGATATTTAGAAACCAAAAAATGAGTGACTTTATGAGTCGACGACAATATTTTTTGTTTTATAAAAGAGTTACTTTTAAGTTTCCCAGTTCTTATCAAAAGAAAGTACCTATCGAGTTAGTTAAAGCTTCAAGCTGCCTTTGATTAATTCACATTTTAATGATTTAAAAATGATAGTAATCTAAATTCGTGAACACTGGGATCAGTTTAAGCTGAGTGAGATGTTTGTTATTAAATCCTCAGATTAAAATATCAAAAAATAGAGAACATTAAGAAAATATCTAGGTTTCCCCATTCACTTGACACACCTCACACATCACATTACTTCTTTCACTGGTACTCAGGTGAACCCTGAAATATTGAAAGGCCTTGCAGATAATCAAAGATACAAGGTCTATACTAAGCGACACATAATTTTATATATTAGATTTTTAATAACAAAAAGAATTTCCTATAAATTGTCCCTCTGAGTTTTTGTCATAAGATCGTTGCCAGGACTTGGCTGGATTATGAGTACAGGGGGGACAGTACCCGGGCCCGAGCGTGTTACAGACCTGACAATCTTGATTCGTGTTGGAAAACAAGTAGGTAAATATCAACAAAAAGTTGTGTAGGAAAAATCCATTAGGAAATATACTTAAACAAAAATAATAGAAGACATTTAAAATCATCCATCGAATCAATCCATTGTTTATTTTAGCCCTAATGAGGGGCTAAAATAAACAATGACAAAAAAGGATATTGACAAAATTTACTTGCAAATTAAACAAAAATTTTAATTCATTTATTAGACGTTTAGGCTTATTGAAATAATGTTGATTCTATTCAGGCAGTCTGTTTTTATATCTGTTAGAGCTTAAAGCGCTTAATAAATTTTAACTTTAATATTAAAGGTAATAGTATCGGATTAATTGTGCTGATTTTAATGAAGCAAACTCTAGCTGTTAAGCATATTATAATCCCGATACTTGAACAAAAATTGAACTAGTAGATGTAAATTGACGGATATTTATATAAATTGTAATACTCTGTTAGATCGCACCCCACGACAATTTGCCCGCTCCTCTATCAGCTACTTGCACGGCCACCCTTTTTCTGTCTGTTCACTCAAAACGGATTTTCATTATATTGGGTTATTGTGCCCCGAATACGTTTCTGTGATTTATTTAAAATCTACAGCAATGAGTGGTTACCAGTGGAAACATAACGTTGCTAATGAAATTAGAGTATGGTAAGACTTGTACTCCCGCTGTTCCCTTCTAGGAAACTCAACAAACGGTAAAAATCGAGTCAAGTTATGCAAATCAACAATCAGACAAGAACTGGTCTGATTGATGGTTTGCCTGTTGTAATTAATTCCATTTAATTACCTATTTTATTCCACACTTGATTTGTGCAGATATAATCTGTTGCACTGGCGGGCAACAACTTAAAGCAACTGCCAGTGATAGCTCATAAGATTTGTGGAATAGTAATGTTGCAAAAATATAATTGGCATAAGAACCGTTGATGTTAAATTTTATAGCCTAAGCTTGGGTCGCGAATATATTGTTGCAGTTTGTTGAATTTGTCTATGTTAAAGTAGATAAGTTAGATATATCATAAAACTATCTAGATTTTACCTTACATTGTGATCATTTATTGTATTATTATGGAAATAAATTAATAAGAGCATATCCTAAAATTAACCTAAAATCTTTTAACTGTATTTATTTTGTTTCTTTGTCTAGTGTTCATCTATTTGTTTAATGAACTTTCGTGGAATTTTCTCTGAAAAAAGAATCTTTGCAGCTTCTTAACGAAAACTGTTATTAAAATCTGCTTTATTAGCTAGTTTTTGTACTGAAAACACAAGGTTATTTAAGACTACATAATCATTCCTACTAGTGTAATAAATATAAAAGTATAGATGTTTCTTCCTCTACCATATGGCAGAATGGATAAGTTTAAAATTACATTTAAGTTGTGAATGGATTATGTCCCGAGTCCTCGATCTGCGAGGCGTTGACATAATAAAATGGAGAGAAACGAGACTGCATGCACGAATTCGCACGATGTCCTAATTGTTATCATATAGTGTGAACTTATAAATTTAGAAACTGATATGAAAAACTTAATTAACAATCACACGGGAGGTAAGCAACAAATAAAAGTTATGAAACATTATAAAAAGAAAAATGAAACATGAATAATTCTGAAACAAATATAACAATAGCCTTTAGAAGAATACATATTCTAGTGTTATCTTTGCGAGTTCTTCGCTCCAGGTACATTAAAATTTATGAATCATTGTCTATTCTTACCTGATTTTTATAAAATAAATGTATAATTTTCTTTTACTAGCTTATTCTATGTAACAGGAATTACGTATGCTTTTGTGTATGCATATGTTTTATTGGTTATTATATTTTAATATATAATAACAGAACAGAACGTAAACCTATTTTTTAAGATTTATTCTATATATTATTATTATTTTATTCTAAATTTGTGCAAGTCTTTTATAAGGTACGAAGAAATATAATTCTATAATAATTATGACATGTGAGGCTACGTTTATTTTTTGAAAAAGCCATGGTTGCTACTTCGTTTACTGCTATAAAATTTATGAAAATCTAGAATAAGTTGCGTCATTACTTTGTTATGATTATGATAACAAAGTAACAAACACAAATATTATTATGTAGCGTTATTTATGCACATTTTGAGTAATTTCATTATATATCGGATACATCCGTATCCGAGTACAAGGGTCGCATGGACAAAACATATTTACTTATATTGTAGACATCTAGATATCTAATCCCTATACATATTAAAGTTAGAGGAATACTATTAATTTGTACTCACTCATTTTTGTTGAGTCCTTTTTAGTATTTATTTCTATATTTGTCGTCCTTTTTCTTTTTATCATTGTTTCAAAGGACTAAGGAAAAAACTTCATTTTATATAAAAATACAAAAGAATATTAATTTATTTTGAAGGTTAAATGGTACTCTGTTAAATAAGACAGCATTTTTAAAAAGCTTTTTTTATTTTTTTATTATAACCATGAAATATCTTTAATTTGCCAGGTGTACACGAATTTTTTTGATGTGTGTATGTTTATAACATTGATACTTATTTATTAAATAATGTCAAATCTGATATGATAAACGTTTAAAAATATCAACTTTGCCATGCTACACTTCATTGATACCATTGGCTTACCTATAAAAATACGCCTAGCAAGTACACAAAAAAATTTAGGGAATTTTTAAAACGATAATTTTCATTAAATTTATAATATCATAAAATAAAATCCCGGAACACTATTTACCGTTGACACTGTTCGCAGAAATATAAAGAAAACAACCACAAAATTTAATAGTATCTACCCTGTAAACCCTTGTTAAAATAATTTATATAAAAATATAAACTTCAAGGAGTAAACTTTAAAGGCAGCTTTCACAATAATAGTTATAGATACCTTGCCAATTTAATTTTTGTATACTTATATCTATTTTAGATTCATTATTCTGAGGGAAATCAAAGGAATTCAGCTGGTAAACTTGTGGTGTAGAAGTTTTGAAAACCCACTTATATATAAATACGTGTA
Source organism: Teinopalpus imperialis (assembly GCA_029286865.1). NCBI lineage: Eukaryota > Metazoa > Arthropoda > Insecta > Lepidoptera > Papilionidae > Teinopalpus > Teinopalpus imperialis. Next base: position 6,702,048 of record JAGSMU010000021.1, read on the forward strand.
TAAATACGTGTAAATATATATTCGTATAAATACGTTTATACGTGTATGTATTACACCACCGTCACATAGGTATATCCCAAAAACGGCAATACAGAATTTGTGTATGGCCGATCTTAGGTATATGTACAAAATATCACTCGTTTATATCTATCCGCCGTAAAGCAATTGGTTCACTTCCGGTCACAATTGAAACTTACACGAGGATTGTGAATAGCGAGATTTATTAGACTTTCAATATTGGTTTAATTCGTGTGCCCAGGTGTGAAGTAACTTTACCGCGCCTCTGCAGAATTCACAAGTATTTTAAACATTTTTATCTTATATAAATAGGGGAAATTTTATTGTTTACCTCACAGACCTGTAAGAATTTGATGAGTTAACTTTTTACCAATGTATTTCTGTGTAGTGACTTTTAGTTTATAATCTTTATACTTTTCCAATGTTTAATTATTATAATAATTTCATATATCCAATAAATAAAAACGAATTTGGTCGGCTACACACAGATGTGCTATACACAGATAGATTACCCTATAGCATATCTATATTTATTATAACCGAAAAACTATTATAAAGAGAATTTTTTAGTTTTCATTGTGAGCGTGTTTATTTTCTGTGTTTACAGTTTTTGTTTTTTTTTCTTACTTACTTTTTTACTACTATTTTAGACTTATAATTTAATACTGAAACCGTTTGGGTTGGGGTGCTTGTATTCATTTTATGGATTTATATTTTATTAGGTATAAATATGAAAAACAAAATCCCCGAACACTCTTTACCGTTGACACTCTTCGCAGAAATATTAAGAAAACAACCACTAAATTTAATAGTATCTACCCTGTTAACCCTTGTTAAAATAATTTATACAAAAATATAAACTTCAAGGGGTAAACTTTAAAGGTAGCTTTCACAATGTTTGTTATAGATACCTTGCTAATTTAATTTTGTATACTAACATCTATTTTAAATTCATTATTCTATGGGAAATCAAAGGTATTCAGCTGGTAAATTTGTGTTTTTGAAAACCCACTGTTCTATAAGTAATTCTGTTATTTTTTTTTTTGAAGTTGATATTTTTGGTTTGCTCGTTTTTAACTTGACAAAGATAGGGACAGTACATAAAGTTTTTCTAAGGGAATCTGGTGGAAATTTGTTTGCAACAATGGATCTCCATTGTGATTTTCGCCATACCATTTATTATGACTATGACCTAGAAATGTTTTAAACTTTTGCCATAAGTTTTGGTCAGACTGCTTAATCATTAGTTTTTTAGCCTTCTAATCCTATTTTAGTGCAAATGTTTATTTAAAACATGTTTAGCGTTTTCCCAACATCATAGTACCGATCATACTTCGTCTACGTCATCGTCATCGCGTCATCATAAAGAAAAAAAAAGAAGAGGCACCTTTAAAATATATCAAAAAAGTAATAATAAGTAAACAATTGGGAGGTTCTAATATTTTTTTAATAACTATTATTTCCTATACATATCTTACAGTATTATAATAATATAATATAATTAGTGATTAAATAAGTATATTATATAATGTAAAAACATCATCACTTAATTCTTTATTAAATGCTAGTTATTAGTAGTATAGTTTTAAATAATAACACCCAATTAATAATTTTATTAAAAATATATTTAACCAAGATATATATTTCCGTCATTTAGAATCAAAAAAAATAATAATACTAAAAACGTACTGATTACATGCTAGCATGTATATATAAAACTACTAGTAATATTTATATGCCTATTTTTGAACCTTAAACTTTTATACTATATTATTATTTTTTCTAAACTTTTAAGCCATGTCGTTCAAACCAAAATCTGAAGGGATGTTATTTTAAACCACTATAAATTCGAAATTGTGTCCTTGAATTAAAAGATTTTCTGTTTCGAATAATCGCGTAACATTTTATTAACACAAATCTTATATATAAGATTTGATGATGAATGATGATTTGATGGGAATTATCCCAATACATTAAAACTTTTTTTAGATATTATAAAAAACAACTTTTAAACGGCTATACTTTTCTGAATATTTGTTCATATCTCCAGCATCTCATATTGAAACGACATGAATTTGTGATATGATTGATTTAGATACGCGAGATATTTCAATATCATCGTCATAATAGCAACCTATTGATTCAATATATCATACGTTTTAATTATAAAATAACTATTGAATTTTCAAATAAAAATAGAGTCTGATACAAAGCTGAAGAAAATATTGTACTGAGGCGCAGTTGGTAATATCAACAGCAAATAAAGTTGTTGGTAGTATTTTTAAATTAGATTTGGATCATTTATTTTCATTTTTTCGAGTTACTCCCGAATGCCTGAATGTCTGAATGCTAGCTCAATTTCGGTTAATATTAATATATCAAGCTAGTTGGACATTCATTTATCAAGTTGACACAGGAAGGATAGTGGAAGTGTCAGTCACAGCGGTATCTTGCAATGTCTTTTATTAACGCCTACTTCAAATGTCTTTGTTATTTTCTTTTCTTTTTGTTATTAATGTAAGCTTTATTATTTGCATAGTTAAACAAAAAAAATAATAATACTAAAACGTACTGATTACATGCTAGCATGTATATATAAAACTACTAGTAATATTTATATGCCTATTTTTGAACCTTAAACTTTTATACTATATTATTATTTTTTCTAAACTTTTAAGCCATGTCGTTCAAACCAAAATCTGAAGGGATGTTATTTTAAACCACTATAAATTGAAATTGTGTCCTTGAATTAAAAGATTTTCTGTTTCGAATAATCGCGTAACATTTTATTAACACAAATCTTATATATAAGATTTGATGATGAATGATGATTTGATGGGAATTATCCCAATACATTAAAACTTTTTTTAGATATTATAAAAAACAACTTTTAAACGGCTATACTTTTCTGAATATTTGTTCATATCTCCAGCATCTCATATTGAAACGACATGAATTTGTGATATGATTGATTTAGATACGCGAGATATTTCAATATCATCGTCATAATAGCAACCTATTGATTCAATATATCATACGTTTTAATTATAAAATAACTATTGAATTTTCAAATAAAAATAGAGTCTGATACAAAGCTGAAGAAAATATTGTACTGAGGCGCAGTTGGTAATATCAACAGCAAATAAAGTTGTTGGTAGTATTTTTAAATTAGATTTGGATCATTTATTTTCATTTTTTCGAGTTACTCCCGAATGCCTGAATGTCTGAATGCTAGCTCAATTTCGGTTAATATTAATATATCAAGCTAGTTGGACATTCATTTATCAAGTTGACACAGGAAGGATAGTGGAAGTGTCAGTCACAGCGGTATCTTGCAATGTCTTTTATTAACGCCTACTTCAAATGTCTTTGTTATTTTCTTTTCTTTTTGTTATTAATGTAAGCTTTATTATTTGCATAGTTAAACAAAAAAAATAATAATATAATATAATTAGTGATTAAATAAGTATATTATATAATGTAAAACATCATCACTTAATTCTTTATTAAATGCTAGTTATTAGTAGTATAGTTATTAACTTACCACATTAATAACTCCCAAATAAATAATTTTATTAAAAATATATTTAACCAAGATATATATTTCCGTCATTTAGAAACAAAAAAAATAATAATACTAAAAACGTACTGATTACATGCATGTATATATAAAACTACTAGCAATATTTATATGCCTATTTTTGAACCTAAAACTTTTATACTATATTATTATTTTTTCTAAACTTTTAAGCCATGTCTTTCAAACCCAAAATCTGAAGGGATGTTATTTTAAACCACTATAAATTCGAAATTGTGTCCTTGAATTAAAAGATTTTCTGTTTCGAATAATCGCGTAACATTTTATTAACACAAATCTTATATATAAGATTTGATGATGAATGATGATTTGATGGGAATTATCCCAATACATTAAAACTTTTTTTAGATATTATAAAAAACAACTTTTAAACGGCTATTTTTTTCTGAATATTTGTTCATATCGCCAGCATCTCATATTGAAACGACATGAATTCGTGATATGATTGATTTAGATACGCGAGATATTTCAATATCATCGTCATAATAGCAACCTATTGATTCAATATATCATACGTTTTAATTATAAAATAACTATTGAATTTTCAAATAAAAATAGAGTCTGATACAAAGCTGAAGAAAATATTGTACTGAGGCGCAGTTGGTAATATCAACAGCAAATAAATTTGTTGGTAGTATTTTTAAATTAAATTTGGATCATTTATTTTCATTTTTTCGAGTTACTCCCGAATGCTGAAATGTCTGAATGCTAGCTCAATTTCGGTTAATATTAATATATCAAGCTAGTTGGACATTCATTTATCAAGTTGACACAGGAAGGATAGTGGAAGTGTCAGTCACAGCGGTATCTTGCAATGTCTTTTATTAACGCCTACTTCAAATGTCTTTGTTATTTTCTTTTCTTTTTTGTTATTAATGTAAGCTTTATTATTTGCATAGTTAAACAAAAAAAAACAAACTTTCCTATACCTTTTGTATGTAAGTTCTAGACAAAGCCATGTGACATAACTGTGTTTTGATGTGTATAACTAAGGTAACAAAATAAATTTTACTTTGTTTTATATAATCTCTTGATGTTTATTTATTTACACGTCTTTAATCTAAAATCTAATATTGTGCCCCTTCTATCATGTATAAAATTCGAGTCTGCTACCGCTACTTCATTCTCAGATATTTCATTATATATACGAAACCTTATTACGCTAGCCTATTCAATTTAAACAATCTTACAACTATATTACCACCAATGTGTTTGTTCAATATAACACTTATAGAACGTAATTGTATATAATAAAAATGTAAATATATGAAAAATATAAAAGTGCTAATATATATGTTAGCAAGCAATAATTAAAATGTAATTAAAAGGATCAAAAGGTCCTGAATTACCGGTAATATTATCTGGATCACATGCAGTTGCAATTTTGTAGCAGCAACCAACAAAGTGTTCGCCATTAACCAGATTATACACTATTACAAACTTTTGTATTTATATCCAACGGCCTAAAGACAGTTGGACAAAAAGTCAGAATGAAAAAATATAATACATGTATATTTTTTAATAATTGTGTAGCTCATCCAATAGGATAATTATTTAATGGGCCTAGAGGTCTGCATACTTTCATTCATGAATGTGTCAATATTTCTGGTACGCAATTTGTTGATTTTTGGCCTGCCCGTCCTTGTGTGAATCGAACAGTTCTAAATATTTTGTATATATAAATATATCTCATGTTACGTTATAGCCGCTTTGCATAATATTAGGGAAGACAGGGACGGGCGAGTGCTTCTGAGTGCTTCTCTGAAAATAATTGTTTTTTTCTGATGTGTGACAACCATTTTCTAAAAGGATTTTTTTTATTAAGTTTAAATATTTTTAATCAAATAAGTTAAAAACATTACGGAACATATATTTTTTTTGTTTAGACTATAATGTACAAAATACCGAAGTAGAGAAAGTGCACATCTTGTTGATTAAAGATAATATCATAAACTATTTCCTGTGGTATTTTTAAGTTACACAACATTATTTATCCAAATTGTTATAAAAAAATTAATAATAATATTTCTTATCTTTGGGAGCGAGCAAAAAATTTTTCACAATCACTGCTGTTCTCTTTTGAATGAATTTCACACCACACACTTCCTAGGATTGCTATCGAAGCATCATCACAAATATCACGTTTTCAAATAAAAATACGTTAATCGTACTGTTTCCGCTTTTTTAATTTAATTCTGTTAAAGATTTTTGGATTGATACAATTTACAAATTGTTGAAAGGTTATATTGTATTATTGTAATATCTGCTTAGTCTAATTCTCCACAAACGTTGTTTTCCAGTTTCAGAGAACACAATCTAAGTTAATCCTTCTTTTAGTTAAATACTATGAATTTATAAAAATGTAAAAATGCGATACAAAATCAGTCCAATTTTACGATTTATATTTTATTATTGTCATACAGCGCGCAAGTACATGGCATGATTTTATATCCGTAACTTGTAACCGAATGGTCAAGTTTCATAACACGCGAGCGATCTAAATTCCCGCTCCGACACGTAAAATCCGCCAATCTGCAGTGGAAGTTAACCAAAAAAATAAGGTAAACATGTTAATTATTATAAAAGAAAGGGAAAAAATTATAATGACAATTTTTTAAAAACTTTTGTATCGCACGAAAGAAATTTTTATTATTAAAAAGAGTGTGATGACTGCAGCCATATACACCCATATCCATACTCATTAAAGACTCCAGATGCGTTCGAGGTGCTCTTCCACTGACTAAACAAAACATAACACCACTGTGCTACTATTTCAAACTGATATTCTTTAAGGCGGTGGGCATTCGCAGCCGTGCCAATTTATGCTGTAGCTAGAAACTGTAAGAAGCTTTGTCAATAATCAAGTTATACTGAGTGTGGTTTTATATTATTGGAGTCAGTTTTATTTAACTACATTTATACTACTCAAAAAAGAATTAACTAAACTAAGAGTTTCAATGAAGAAGTAGAAAGACAATATATAATTTAAATTTACAACTTATTTTATTATTAGACAACAATATAGATACATCAAGTGTCAACTGCTTGGTCAACGATCTATAAATTGAATGATGTAAGTATTTAGGGTTTATTTTCCTGCGGTTAATGCAACGAGCATAGACCGTTCCCAAGACTAACTACCTAGCCCAGTGGGGGAGAACTACCATTTTTAATCTACGATCGAAATAGAAATAGGATGCCATGTACTGATTTCAACGAACTATAAACGATATATGATTGCAGTAAGTAGATAAACTATTTAATAACAAAATTATATTGGAAATATACTTAGATATAACTTAGAGTTCCAAAGAAATAAATATTTTACGTAAACTAAATTATTTTAAAAATAGTAGCAATCTTTAAATTAAATCAAAACTGATAAGATTAATTTAAATGTTTTGAATGGATTCCCAGCCGAGGTTAATGCAGATTCGCTCAGTTCTGGAGTTTCAATAAGGTGTAAGGACTAAATGCACACAAATTAATGCACGAAACAAGAAAAACATGTAGAATTACATACTTGAGAGAACTTCGTACACCACTTTACATAATGTCTTTATTTCTAAACAACATAATCTGGTAGTATACACAAATTTTATATTTAAACTATCGACGAATTGATCGTATTCAAGTATACTAAATATAAACAGATTTGTGCAGGGCCTTCAACAAGGTGATCATGTTATGTTGCTGCAGAAAATTGCTTTTAATGGTTGAACGGTTTTTATTCCTATGTGTCAAATATAAATCAAGAAGTGGTCATTAACATTAAAGTTAAAAACAAACTGTTAGGTTTATCTCCTACATAGTTATTATATTAACACATATTTTTTATTGTAAACTATCTTCTTTATACATATGATGTTAAAATATATCATAAAAGTAACAGTTTTTCGATAAAGTCAATAAGATCACTCTTTGATTAAATGTTTCTTTATTTAATCAAAGTTGTTCATAATAGACGCATTGAATTTTGAACAAGTTATATATTATCATCTTTGTAATAGGGGCATGCAAACAACATATTAGTATTCGTATACCTAGCCATTCAAAACGTGTCCGTGACTATAACCCATATTTTTTTGCGGTATCGGTAAATCAGAAGATACCTTCTCCTGGCGAGACATCAATTGACTTTTTCTTTGAATTATTTAAAGTATTATTGTTAATGAGTTTTAATTTGCAGCAATATAACATTTTTGGCGCTTTTTAATTTTCCATTTTCTTTGTAAAAGACGGTGCTGATTGTACTATTATTTTATAAGTTGGGTTTTCTTCGAGTTGTTAGAGTAAGTTTTATTATAAAAACACATATCATAATAATTTCTAATGAAAATACACACTACAAATGTGGGTAATTAATATCCAAATAAACTCGCATTGATAGAACCATATACACTGGGGAGTAACGAAATCCACTCAACCTATAACCACCCATACATTTTTTTAAATAAACGTACATTTTATTTATAAAAAGCAAGAGCATTAAGAGCTCGTTTAATTGACATCATATTAACTACTACAATTTAAAATTTCCAGCACCCTTTTAATTAGGCAATTTAAGTGCGCTTTTAAGAAACTGACTCACGGCATGAATTTGTTAACAGATTATATTTTATTTTTAAATTACCCAACTACAAGTATATATCTTAATTGCAATTTTCCCTACTTTTCAATCCATAAAGCATTATTTTATAAAGTACTGAATAAATGTTAAAAATAATGATACCAATTTAAAGCTGTCGTCTGAAGTCTGTTAAATCATAAAAACATTTTAGAAATAAGTAACATAACGTATGAACGATTTAGTAGCTGCCGAGTGTAGTAAAAGTTACTTTATGCATTCATGTCCTTTTTTACCGTTCATAAATATATAAATATATAAATATACTTATTCTCATACTCTCATCTCACTAAATCTTTTACTTAGCTATCAAAATCTTATTTACATCGTGTTATTCATATAATTAGATATTTTACTCTGCTGTGCCTATTTCATTAATAGGTCTATGATTTCTTAACTCTTTAAATGTCTCTCGTCTATTATAATATTGCATTTATTTAATATTGTAGCTAGGTGTTAGCAAATAGTCACTACACCCATACAAACCCATTTACAATTTGTAAAAAGTCTTGAGTCTACAAAAAACTTATTGATACATTTTATCTTTTTTGTCATTCGCTGTATTAATTACAGTGAAGTGAGTAATCAACAAGTGGTCAGGTTATTATATTTGTGTAGTTGCGTTCTTTGTTATTTAAATAGTTATATAAAAGAAAAGAAAAATAAGTATTTATATATTATTTATTTGTACCTCATTATCTTTGATTTACATTAAAGTTGAGAAATTAAGAAATCTATAAGTCCTGTACAACAATGTCAAATAAATGTAATCATATTATTCCGAATTCTTTTGGTACAGTATATTTTGTTACACGAATAAGATATTATCAATCAAATTAAATAAAAAAGCCGACAAGTAACTGCTATGTTTTCTAAACAAATTAAGTCATAATATTTTTGACGTTCCGTAAGCATAAGACAAAATGTATAATATATAATAATAATAAAGGTACTCAATTTTTTATATATTTTTTTGATTGGGATCCAAAACACAGTACAACTTTTTGCAGGTACAGGGTGATGAGGTTATAGGAATTTAATGAGCTATTTCTTGGTATTACCTAATAGTATATCTTATGTCAGTGTCAGATAGTGAGAAAAGGAAAATACTTCAACTATAATCGAATCTCCGTTTTAATTTGTTTTACGCGATCCTTAGTCGGGATAGAGAATCTAGAGAATTCTTAACACACTTTGAGATAGCGAAATTTGATAAGATACAGAATAATCTCACTGGAACGAAGGGTATTTGCACTAGTCTTCAAAAGAAAACGAGCTTTTCTTACGTACGTATTTGATTCTATTTATCTAGTACGCTGTTTTATTATTACACATGTATTATAAATAGCTTTAAATATTTATAAATAATCACATATGCAAATAGCCAGCTAAATTTCAAATTCTTCGGTTAAAAATATTTGAATTTTTTTTTGTCGTTGTGTTGTTTGCATTGTTTCATCCACCTAGGAAAAAGCGACAAAGCGGTCAAGTGGCGAATTCTATTCGCTACAGCAGAGAAACTTTGACAATTATAAACCTAGTTTATTATTATACTGTTCGTAACAACGTAGTTATATAATCGTAACTACAAAAAGAATATGATAATGTGAAGATTGAAAAATAAATATAAATAACTAGAAAAAATATAAATAGACCTTTAAATTAAAATTAGGCAAATTTAATTTTCGGTATTAAAGTTGTTTTTAATTTTCTCACTAATGCATAATCAAATATAGGATTTAAAGTCACAACTCGTGTACATGAAAGCATAACTCTAACCAAGTGCGCAATGGGATAGCCTTTTTTGCGCGGTGAAATATTGATTCACGTTACTTCGAGTATACGACTGATATGACAAATATGACTAACTGAGATACTCGTATATACATGACACCGTCTTTAATGTTGAATTAGATGAAACAACAAACTGTTCAGGCCACACTGATTAGTATCTTGGCTTCGCTACAATCTTTAAGCATTTTACCAAATTAGCCAGTTGTACCATTTAATTACTACAGGCGCCTGGCACATACAGTTACAACTAGCCAAACGGCATCCTATGCTATGTTCTCCTAAACGTGGTCTCCATATATACAGGGTATTTGGAGACCGATTCCGAAACCGAAGACAGACGATAGTACTAATGACACCTTTGATGATGGGACGGAAATAAAATATATTTTTAAAACGTTTAATAGCATTATTTACGCTCCATCATGTTAGTACAGATAAAGGAAACGACAGTTTCATTAAAAATACATTACTTTACTTAAAAAAAAACCAGCAATGAAAAACAAGATCAAAAACAGCTGATGCTCGGATCAACGAACGCACGGGCGAAACTGTCTCAAAAACTAAAAATACTAAACATAATCTAACTAATCAATCCCACCAAAACAAACCGCTCACTTTGCGGTGGGTCGCGGCCGCCGTTGACGGCACTTTGATCATTTCCGCGGTATTAGCGCTGCGCCGCCGCCGTGCCCGGGCGTTCGTTGATCCGAGCATCAGCTATTTTGATTATGTGTTTCAGTGGTGGTTTTTTTTAGTAAAGTAATGTATTTTTTATGAAACTATCGTTTCATTTAGCTGTACTAACATGATGGAGAGTAAATAATGCTAATGAAGCGTTTTAAAAATACGGTTTTTTTTAATCAGGATCTATTTTTTTTTTCGTCCCATCATCAAAGGTGTCATTAGTACTATCGTCTGTCTTCGTTGTCGGAAGCGGTCTCCTAATACCCAGTATAGGTAATTACTACAACTACCTACTAATATTAATAGACATTTCATGTTGGTTTGCATGAATAACAACAAATTAATAAGAACTGACATGCTACGTGCCCTTTTATATTATAAGTAAATATTGTGTGGGTTTATGAGTTTACTGAAGAATAATACAATTAAAAGTTCGCTATTCTGGAACAGAGCACCGCGTGTAGTAACTTTCTTATAACTTACGATGTCACGTGCCCATGGGGAACATAAACGGAAGTTACCGTTGTGCTTAGAAGATATTCTCCCTAATTTACATTATTAACAAAAAAAAAATATCCATTAAATATTCAGACATTCAACAATTGGGTGAGTGTTGACAAATTGTAAGGGAAGTTATTCCCTGTCAAATGCCTGCAATGGACTGCAGGTTACACAGGATAATCAATCACTAACTTAAATAACCTGGTTACTAACTATAAAGCAAATTAATAAAAAAATGCAGATATTCTTACACAGGCATCTCTTACGACATTCACAAGGAAAGATGGTGATTAATTCATATTTCGCCGCCAAATTGTATATCTAACTTGATACACCCGTATCAAGGTAGATTTACAATTTAAGATAAGAATGCAAAATATATAAGATATTTTTAAGCCATAACCGTATAACTTTCTTAATCGGCAAGATTAAAAATTAATATTTTCAACAATACAGCAACAAAAACTTCTTTTTCTTACATTTCTGAAAGATTTCTCGAGATGTAATCAAATGTAAATAAAAACATGCCAAAATATAGCGGTCAATATTTAATAGCTATAGATATAAGGTTTAGTGTCAGTATATATAGTATTTTGACATATTTAAATAAAAAATTGTACGCAAGGGACCACAACAGGGACCCAACCACCTTGTTTTCACACACGACACCTTAATTTCCGCTACAAACTCCATTAAACTGAGTATCATATACGGACGTAGATTTTCCGTTAAAAGTTTAATTATACAGGAATATTATTCGATACTAACTGATGGATTTAATTTGTAACCTTTCTGTTTAAATTTATGGGAACTGTAAAGATTGACACTAATATGAGTACCTTTTCCGGCACTTGGTTGCACTCGCATTCATTAAACCTCTTGCAAGTAAATCTTATGTCTTCTAGGAACAATAAAATATTCCCCATAACTTTTGTAACATGTTAAATATTTCTGAGAGGCTGAGTGGCTTAGTGATCAACGCCGTTGAGAGTAAATTTCAACCAACTTCTGGTAATATTGTGGCTATATTTGGTGAGGCGTATCTTTATTGTTTAGGAAAATTTATAAAAAGTACAACTACTTAACTTACTTTAATTTTAAAATAACAAAAACTTGCTTAAAAAGCAGCAGTATCAGCATATTATATCCAAACTCTAACATATGGTCTCTTCTCCTACTAGATTTTGATCTCCCTGTATTATTTTACTTTCATCCTGTACTAGAAGTATTAGCTGGCTCTTCTCGACTTTTTTATCTGCTATAACACCACATCTCTCTTTAGCACAACTACGTTATTTTGTGAAAAAAATAATCCATAGCCTTTTGTTTCCTTATCATAACCAACTATTCTCTTGGAGGTCGAATTGACCTCTAAAAAGCTTGTTGTGCTCAATAGAGTATATTATGTCGGTACAAAGAATAATTGAACAGTATTTCATGACAGCCTACCACTTGCCAAAAGACCGTACCAGATTCCTTATGAACTAAATTATATTCGATTGGCTTCATCCACCTTGAGAAGCGATATTGCATATTTACGCATCTTCGATGACAATTTCCCACGGGGTGCGAGTATTGTGAGGCATTATTTTTATTAATTCCAGCACATGAATTTGACATTAGCTGTCCTACATTGCCATTGAATTTAAAATTTCGTCTTCACGATCTTGATGGATGGAATCCACTACTGCGTGCTTTGTACATATTATTTCCCACACATGAATACTTTGTAGAATCAGCTATCGCCAGCGACATTACCATACCAATACCAATTAGGGACCTTCAAACAGAGAGCCTACTTCATTTTCAATGGCCAGCAATGTACTCTTCTAGTGTTGACCCTTGTCTATAAAACAAAATCTAATTAGGAGCAATATCGTTCAGCCTTCGGGTATGTTATCGCGCCATAGTTTTGCAGGTCTACCTCAACGCCTATTACTACTATATATAACTAATGGCCAATTATCCTAGCCCATTGGTTGCAATATAATTATGTAATTAATAATGTATGTACAAATAAATATACTATTGGCCATTTGATTAATGACAGCATTGTATATAAAGTTCGGATAAAACAAACAATGAATTTTAATCAGAAAATATGTTAAAGGCGTATTTTATGTTTATTATTTATATATGTCTTACTTCCTCTCTGTTTGTACAATACACACAATATCAAGGTTCAAGTAAATTACTAAATTTGGTAGATTATTTGACTAAAGGCTTTCTCTCGCTATCCGAAGTATAGTTAAGCTGGCAAATGTTTCATAAGTAATTAACCAGTAAATATTTCTTACATCGAAGTTCAATATTGATTAATTTTAAATAAGCAATGATGATTTTTATTTAATTATTTACAACATAGGGTTATGTTTAGCTTAAAGATATGACCAAAATTTCATTAAAAACTATTTTTGTTAGATATGCTAAATTAATGCAATTATTACTTGATTTGATGATATATGACTTTTATTGCACACCCAATTTTTATTCTATTTATGAGATATACAATGGACTTATCAGGATCCTAACCTACACATGTACATACGACTGTTTCGCCTTGTTTCTATTAAATATTCGGTTCCATGATTTATTTTGACCTATGCAAAAATTAAAGGTATACAATTATTGCGAATGCGATACAATATGCTTAGAAATTCGTGAAGAGAATCATCAGTACATCTGCGTAATCTGCATAAAGATGATACGAGCAGTCAAATTGGGAACTAATGAGATTTAAAATTGGAGAGAAAAAATTTGGATCCGTGCAAACTGTCTGCTGAAGTCCACGAAAATAAGAGAACTAGTCTCATGCTGAAGATGAGAAACGTACTCGTATATATTCATCAAATTTTAGTTTGGCAGCGTTAAATATATCGCTTCAATCAGTAAAAGAAACATCACGTTGGAGCGCGACGAAATTTAGCCTAGCAAAATTTAATAAAAATAATACATAAGTACATATATACTAAGTAATATATATGTTTTACTAATAATACATAGGTATATGCATACGTAGATACTACCTTTTTTACTTTTTACTTACCTTTAGAGGGGTGGGGGGGAGTTACTGAGAGTTCGATTAAACGTATATATGTTATCATATTGGCCTATGAACAGTGCAATGTTGAACTGGCCTCCCTCACAGATTGACATAAAGTATGACCCTAGGTCACGTGCATCAACGGACTTTCCGCAAATTTTGTCGTCGTAACAATAGATCGTTTAGCCATCTAGCGAATGGCCCAATGCAACGCTGCAACTATCATTCTGAGAAGGCCACGTCAGAACCTCACGCAGCGAGCTCACGAGGTAAGCTCGCTGAGTGACACTGGATTTTGTCGCAGTGCCAGTACAGATGGACCATATATCAGTACCTAAGTCATCACTAGCACTTTTTTGGACGAGAAGATGTGAATCAGTTCACTGAACGGTGCCCAATCAAAATGCCTTCTGCCCATCCAAATTGGGTGCATCGATCATAAGAACTACCTCCTGTATATCTATATAGTTATATAAACATATATAGATATATATACACAATAAAATGATCGATAATTATTTCAAAAGATAAACAAAAAGTTTACAGTAGCAAGTAACTGTAAAATGTAAAGCACTTTTCTCCTAGAGGCTCGTTCAAAGTTTATCATGAAGTATTTTGATAACGCAGCGCTCGTAAAGCGCAACTTCTCAGCAACTTATCTCTCAAAATGTTAGACTCGGCGTGTTTAAAACCAAATAATTTATTATTTTAAACTTTCTTATCAACAACTCAACTTTACAACATGATTTTTCACATCGATGATGTAAAAAATCAATCTTAAAGATAACTTTTTCACACAGATCTAAATAAATTCATATATTTTTTTCTCTTTTATTATTTCCAGGGTACGAACACCAGAACCACCACACAACCCTTTTTATGAGACAGTATGATCTTCACAAATAGATCTAATAATAATATTTATTATAATAGAGATGCCTCAGTTTAACCATATTTACCTCAAATAATATATATAATATTTATGGGTGACTTTGATGATTTTATTTTTGTGGTCGATGTTACCAAAATTTAGGTAAAATCCAAATCCGCTGCCACTTACTTTCTAAGTTGGAAATAACCACAGAATTTTTATTTAAAAATCTTCCCTGAATTGATAAATTCTCCGTTTTCATTATTTCCCCGCAATATATACTAAGGACCAATAAAGCGTTAAAGTTTCTAATGACAGAAATTTTTAAATCCTTCCAAGATCGCTTAAGTTGGACCTCAAATCTAATTAAATTGTAGAGTTTAGAATTTCCTCATTTACATAATGAGTTTAAAAGATATACCAACAAAGAATAGCTGTAAGTTCTAACGACAAGTATAGTAAAAATTATTGTTTAAGTGTTGACGTTCCTTAATTTTTTTGACTAGTTTGTATATAAAGTGTGAGGGTACTAGGCGCCCCATAGAATACGGAAACGTAGTTTACGCTCATTTCCTTAAGAAGGTTGCAATAATATAATTTACATACATTTTTACATTATTATTTTGTAAATATGTTGACGTTTTTTTTTATATGTACCCCATATGTTGGGGTAAAATAACGTCAGATAATGTCACATTAATTGATTTAAATGGTTGGAGTGCCAAGAATATATGTGCATCACAAATTGTTGGGTCTCTGGATGTTTTAACAGTATGTTCTCTTTAACCCTGAATCTGAAATCTCCTTTGATCTAATTGCATATTCATTAATTCATCGAACTAGGGAACGGAACCATGAGTAAGTGCCTCTATGTTTGCATAAATGCTTACGTCACTACAATATATTTAGCGCAGTTGATGTTATCTGGTAATAACCAGAAGATTTCGCCATGATCAAAGTCGACCAGGAGGACATCATCATTATTATCAACGATCAAATATTTTTTATAAGAATTTAGCGGAAACCACAGGCTATCAAAAAAGAAACACGGACCAACGGAAGAAAAGGATCATTTAAGATGTTTTTTTATTGTATTGACGTTGGCAAACGATCATACAATTCACCAGATGGTAATTTAATCCTGCGTCATCAGACACATAATGCAGATGTGTTGTTACCCCTGAAGATTAGGAAGAAATCTCTCCTTCTCCTTACACTCTTTGGGTCTCCGGATCCTTACACTCACCATACGAAACACAGCAGCGTAATGGTGCCCAATTACTCTTTTATTCTAAGAGGAAGGGGATTCTAATGTATATATAACTGAGCAACCAGCCTGTGGAATGGTGGACGATCGTTAAGGATAAAATTGAAGAAATTTAAGGAGAACGACCAATGCATTTGTAAAAAATAGATGAAAACAGGTTCAATATCTGATGATCTGATGAATCTCAACTTATGTAAATACTAACTCATACTAAAGAATAATACTAGTTAACTTAATTACTTTGAAGAATGTTTTATTCATTTAAAATTTTGATGTATTTGTTCATTTATGTTTAGACGCTTGTTTTTGTTAGCAGCTAATTAGTATGCCATTTGAATGAATAATTTCTATTAACCCATTTTCGTAGCGGCTTACGTAACTTAAGCTTAATTGAGAAGGGTCCAGCAATTTTTTTATTGTTTTATATGTTAGATTATTCCGAAATAGCACCATGTTATAAAGTATAAAACTAGGTATGAAACGAAAACTTTACTATTTCTCATTATGGCGATACCAAGTTAAAAGTAATAATAATAGTTGTAGAACCACGTTGCATCATGTATCCTGCTGTAGTACCAGTAGATCGGACCGACCAAGGAAGGACCACGCCCACACTGAATACCAGCGTGAAATCACAGCATTACGCTGCTGTTTCGTTTGGTCAGTGTAAGAAGCCAGTGACCCTTAAACTGAGGCATTCCGTCTTACTCCTCAGGGGTGAAAAAACATCATAATAATGATTACTTTTTGAGGATGAATGTCATTGCCTTAAGCCCGCAGAAATTTATTACCATCAGTTGATATGTGTGCTCGTTTGTCTCTTTCAATACAATAAAAACTAACTAGATGCTATTGTCGTGAAAACATTAGCCTATCTGCTAAGTAGACTAAACAGAATGTGTCGAATCTAATCCGTGATCAATTAGAATACAAATAAATGATTCAAATTACAATATATTTTTTTTTTCGTGTATCGATTAGTGAGTACTCACGAATGTGATAGAAGTGAGTGTTCCAATATCAATAATCTTTATCTAATCTTCCCTTAACAAATATGCATACCTGCAGTTCCATCCATAGGTATGAGTTCCGAAGTTAAATGTAAGACACATAATATTATATGAAAATAAAGCCTAGGTAACTTATGAGCTGTCAGTTTACAATGGAGTCCATTATTTTCGGGAATAAGGGCGTAATATCAATAGACCTGTAGTCCGTCCAGGATCTGAGCAAACACCTTTTTTAAGGATCGGGTGCACCAAATCTGTCTTCCAGTAGTTTGGAACGACGCCTAAAGAGCAGGAGTACCGACCAAGACGCGTAAGAATCGATGCCAACTGTGGAGCACACGTCCTCATCACAATTGAAGGGATACCAACAGGCCCTCTTGACTTGTGGATGTCCAGGAAGAGAAGTGCTTTGCGCACTGACGTTTACAAAATCGGACATATGACATGAACCTCTCACACTGAAATATGGTCGGCGATGAGTTCCCCTTGTCTGCAAGAGTCGAGTTGGAAGTCCTGAAGAGCACCATTGAAGAACATACGGTCGAGCACGCATGGGATGATCATTGCAGGCAAGCTGTTATAATTCGAAATAACCACCACACTGTCAGGGATCAATGAAGCCATCATTAAAGAATGGAAGAGGCTACCGCAAGAGTTACTAGATAACTTGATCTTCAGGATACTCAGGAGGATTTCCGTATGTGTTCAAGCTAGAGGTGGAGATATTTTGTATTTATTTGAAAAAATAAATTTTAATAATCATAAATTGGTTTATTTTAGTTCAACCATCCTATTTCTTTTTATCGTTGTTTCATAGGATTGCTTGACTTCAATTTTAAAACACTTATAATATCAATTTATTTTGTAGCTCAAATCATATGTATTTAAATAAGATACATTACTAAAAAGCTTTATTCATATATTTTATGTATACCATAAAATATCTCAGGTTTTCCATCAGCAAGCTATCTAAAAATTAAGTATAAAATACATCACTTTTACATTTGTTACTTAATTTCATTTTAATATGTCTCTCACGTCTAAAATTTTCGCCCCACAAAGCTTCCGCAGTCAATTCTGAAAGTTTGTTTTTCACTGCTACTCAAAGATAATTATAAATTGTTTGACCACAGACCGCGCGTCGCTTCATTACGTAAACTTTAAATCAAAATTACTGGATTTTATTCGATTTTATATTCGAGTATATAGCGAAATTATTAGAATAATAGTTGAATATATGTCAATGTATACGAATTTATTACTTGCAACGTAGTAAATGAACAGAAAAATGTCAGGAACCGATCACAAGGTAATCTGATATCCAGTCGAGCCAACCAATACAATACTACAACCAACAAAGACATGTAAATTAAACCACGTTTTGTGATTTATAATAAAAAATATATACATTCATTATATTGGCCATAAGAAAAATGTAAAAAATATTAAAAAAGTAATTTCCATTAAATTTACGAGATCATAAAACAAAATTCTATCCAAAACTGCGTAATTGGATCGGGTACACACTTTACCCTGCTACAGTTTGTAAGGTTATAAAATGAAACAACTTCAGTGTAAAACAATATCTGCCCCCTCAACAAATTACTTTAATTTGATGACATTTTTAATTTATGTAAGTAAATTAAAAATTATTTACATATAAATTATTTCTTTAACAAAGAACGGCAACGCATCTGTGACTCCTATGGTGTTGCAAATGTAAATGGGGGGCGGTGACCACTTACCACCAGTTGAACTGCTTGTTTGTTTGCCATATATTCTATTAGATTAATTGAAATTAAGGTTATCAAGATAAGTGATAACCACCGCCCTTGGATGTCCGCAACACCATAGGTGTCGCAAATGCGCTGCCGGCCTTTAAAAACCTTTTAGGATCTTTTCTTGAAGATCCCTAAGTCGCATCGGTTCGGAAACGACGCCGGCGACAGCGGATTCCACAGAATAGTTGTGCGTGGCAGAAAATTTCGCGTAATGCGAGTGGTGGATTACCAACTATAAAGATGATGAGGATAAAATTCCGGTCTCCAGCTTCTCTTTCTCAACAAATACAGATAAATACATATACAATACATTCATGATGCATTGTTATTAAATTTTTGCTTGCTACAAAATTTCCTCTCAGTATGCTGCCTTGACTTACCCAAGACATGAATAACATTCCAAATATTTTTATGATTTCGTAGTTCGGCAACCTGAATTCGGTTTCCCCTCTAATATTTTTGGAATAGATATTTACCTTTTATAAGAATGCTTGAATAAGCAAATTCAAAGCGTTTGAGAAGATAGCAACTACATTTTATGTTAAAATTGATTGAAAAGTTACAATTGCAACGACAAAAACAAACTTGTTGATTAATTAGTACTCAATTAAGATGTTAAATATAAATTTAAATATTCTAAAGAAGTAAGTTTTTTATCTTCATACAATGATGTAATAATGTGTTTGCTATTTTATATATTTCTTTTGCACATACATATAATCGTTATCACATCAACAGTATACAAAATATATCAGACGCGTATATTTGTTATTATCAGGGGTTTTCTCTTATTATTTATTATTATGTAATAATTATTATATGTATTTAAACATTATATGTTTATTTTATAGCAAAATATTTAAAAGTAACATAAAACAATTTAAATTAACTTACATCGCAAAATATCTACAAGGTTCCGTCCTTGGTCTGGAAGGCGTGGACCTTTAATTAGTACACCTAGTTTTCATAGTATACCTGCGTAGATTAATAGCTTAGAGCTAATGCAGATGAAAGAAAGTGAAGATCCTATTACCGGCAATAAGGCATTTCCCATAAGTTCATATAGGTAATATTGCATCTACATCTTTATCTTTTTTTGTATAATATTAGGTTTGTGAGTTCGTGGTCTTTTTTGGTTGTTAAGCCATGCCGACTCGTGCTAAAATTATTGCAGATACCTTTTTGTGTTTAGTTTATACTTGTGCCCACGTAATTCATATATGTAATATATATTTAAGTATATGTAATACTACTAACAATGATAGAGCTACACTACTGTTTGTTTCTAGCTGCAGAATGAATGGGTCAGCTCGACCGTGGAGGTACGACCACGCCCTCACCGAATACCAGCGTTAAATAGCAGCATAACGCTGCTGTGTTACGTGTGGTGAGTGTAGGGATCCGGAGACCCTTATTACTGGTGACGAGGCATTCCATCTCAATCCTCAAGGGTGACAACGCATCTGCATTATGATTCCTTGTCAAGGATAAATGTAGATCTCTTGGGCTGCAGGAATCATTTACCATCAGGAAGACTGTGTGTTCGTTTGTTACACACAGTGTAATAAAAAAAGAACTATATTACACAGGTAAAATAATAGGAATATAAAGAAGACTGTAGGGGGAGAAGAAATGATTGTATTCCGTGGCGCAGTGCTGAAGAATCCGACACTATCCCTACCCTCTGAATTGCGGTCGTCGGCGGGGATTTGCTTCAGGAGCAGGTTGGTGATCCCGAGTGCCCATTTTTCCAACTACTACGGCTTTCCCTACTTTGTTATTTAAGTCCATATTACACGTATAAAAAGTAATCAACATTACAGAAAAAACCATAAGTTTTGTTTCAGTAGAAATCGCATAAGATTCAAATTAATTCTTCTACCATGATTATTCTAACGAAATTCAATTACTTTTCACAAACATTTATATCTGGGGTGAAATATGCAGCACTTTATTAATGAAACGACCGCATTAACCCAACTTTGTCTCTTATTAGCTATTTATTTTGGTCTCAGTGCTATCTAATTTACTCACACTTTTGAAATATTACACCAGTCTCGCGATGCTTATTTTTTTTTAATATAAACATTGAATACAATCTATTTAAGGTATTTAAGGCTGACAAAGAAATATAATCTTATTAATAATTTTCTTGCTCTTAATATTACAAGAACTTGTCAAATACAAATTTCAAAGAATCGCAGCATTTTAAAATTATATACACTTAAATATATAAACCACTTGTATCTTATATATTATGTTTTATATATTTGTCGTATATATTTTGGCAAAAGATTTTATATCTTATAATTTAAAATATTTCATTTACATATTTGTTTACTGCGTTTGTGAATGTCTTTATGTATCCAGTGTAATTAAATTTAATCCAATTTTTTTTCCTTTCTACTAAATTAATTATACCACCATCTAGATTAATTCGGCGACGATATCCCAAATGGAAAACTCAACAGACCGTAATGTTCTTTATTATAGAATTGGTCAATAGTCACGGTAGATTTTATTATTTCACCAATAAGAATCTAGATGAATTAATGTGATTTCATCGAGTTACTGTTGAAATTCGACATGTGTGCAAATCATAAATTAAAACGTAAAAGTAATCACAGGGTCCCTACCCTTATACTTCTGTCGAATAGAACATATAACATTTGAAGGATGAACTGCCTGCTTCACGAGCGTGATAGATTAATACAGTAAATTATTATGTGTATTGTTAAAAATAAAATTAATTGTATATTTTAATATCGATGATTTTTTACTAAGAATTTTTAATAGAACAGTAATTTGACATATCTGTAAATTGTGAATCATTCGTTGCAGTGAGCCGATATAAAAGAGAGATAAGCTCAGTGTCGTGGAAGTTGCTCCCAGACTAGAAAATGCGTTAATATTAAGGTATAATTGGTATTATTTGATTGTTATTATTATTGAAGGTGACTTATGATTATTTTCTATTATAAAATGGCCAAGATAATTTAATATATTATAGTCTACAATAAAGTAATTACTATAGATATTATCAACCTTAAATAATATAATCTCTATGTTTAAAATATATATACCTAGGGAAATATATATAAATAAATATCATATATGCAAAGTTTTTTCCATTCTAAGTTTCAGAATGGATCCTATCCAGTCTTCAAAGGCCTCCTCAACGCGATCCGTAATGCTTTCTCTGACCATCGCCATGTTGATAATTACGTGACCAGCTCTTCGATCCAGCAACTAGTAATAATCTGGTGCAAATAGTAATAGGCTGGTCTCACAGCATCGAAAAGCTGTCATAAGAATTTGGACTGAGCGGCACCAACAGTTGGAAAGGCAGGTAAGGCCCCAGGGGTTTCACCTTAAAATGGTTCAAGTCTTGGGGCCCTTATCTGTAGGTCGAACGTGAAAAATATTTTGGAACCGACCTCACAGATTTATTTCCCGAAAAACGGATATTGTCCGAATAACTTTCCAAAGCTGCTGTTTAAAATTCAAATTCAGTGGAATCTTATTGTGAAACGACAGTCAGAGCAAAACCATTTAACGAGGCAATATGACAAGCAGACTAAAACAAAACGTCCGAAATTAGATTTACACATTAACGATTCTGAGAAAAGAAGATGCTACGGGTGTAACAAAGTAGGTCATGAAATCAATAATAATATACATAAGAATATGTCATTAAAGGACACTGTGGTAAGGTTATTTTTCCGTAATAAAAAAGGTTTAAATTTAATGTCTTAGTTAAAATCAAAAATAAGAAGAATAAAAGTTGAAATATAAAATTACATAAACAGAAATTTCTGAGAGACAAAAAGAGATATTAAACAAAACTGGGTGGGTCACAACAGAATAACTAAATGCTGGCTGAGATTAAAAATATTAAATAAGTAAATTATCACCCTGTTGTCTGGCACAAAAAATAAAAAGATTATCCAAGATTTGACAGAAAATAATATATTACGCGAGAGTGATTCCACCATTCGCTAGTCCAGTTATTTTGGTAAAATAAAGAGGATAGATTTTGTATCGATTATAGATCCTTGAATAAAACTTCCTTGACTCTCGAACCCACTTTGTGAGACGTGGCGTTACAGCAGAATATCAAGGGTGTATCAAAATATTATCATTATTTTATTTAAAATTAGAGCTTTTTTTAAAAGAACTCAGGAAGGTTCTGAAATTGATTTATGTAATAAATTATGGGAATTAGGTAATTATCATATATATTAGTCTACATAGACATCTGAAGTTTTGTATTTGCTAGAGCCCCGTTGCAGTAAGTTTCAGATATAGTGCCAGGGAAACGGGCCACCTAGACTCAAAGATCAACATATTTTAATACACAAATATTGTTCCACAGTTGGGTATCACGCTCTGACATACGGTACTCTATTTATATACTATACTCTACTATATTCCTCTACGTAATGTTTTGCCACGTAGCTAAACATTATGTAGAAGAGTGATAATATGAGCATTCTGCCGAAGGCGAATAGGCAATCACTTAAGTTTTCTGAATAAATAAGAAACATGATCATATATTTGCGTAAACAAAATGTGGATAGCATACAAACATTTTGAAGCCGCCAAGTCGATTAATCAAGTCGTTTTTAAATTAAATTAAGACCAGACTAGTTCTGAATGAAATGAAAAATGGAAAAGCTTCAGAGCGCTTGCGCAATCTCTTTTTTTTCTATCTAGTAGCATTAGAAAGAAAGTTCCGTAATCTGTATAAAGATCTAACTGCCATAGCGTATTATCAATATAGGTATGTCCATCCCCAAATTCTTTGACCTGATCCTTCCAAGTCCAAGTCCTTCTTGTCCTTTTAGGTTTTCTTAATAACTGTTCTGGACGGTAGAATATTTTATATTAAATCACAAGTTTATATTAATAAGTTAAAGCTTCGTATTCTTAAGTACAAAAACAAATGTGCTGGTTGTAAAACACGTTTGCAATGTATTTGCCAAGTAATATCCTCCTGGTCGAATCTGAGGCATTTTAAACAAGAGTGGTAGAGCTCACGAGGAGAATCTTCTAAACTACTGGCCACTCAGTTTAATTCTCGAATGTTAACAATTATAAGCAACTTGATTTTTACATTAGTAAATTTTTAAAGTCTAAGTCTTTAATTGTTTCTATATTCATCTTCTGGTGAACGAAAGAGATTTATGTATCAAGATGTTTCCTCACAATATAATCTCGTAAGCCTGTGAAAAAAAGCTTGCCGACTGCTTCTACCTCGATTAATTAGTTCTAAGTGATATGAGGATTATGGATAGCGTGTGTATGTGTCATATATCATATGGAATAAAATATGTGGCATCTTATTTATATAAAATATTTTGTATAAATGGTGGCAACAAATAATACACTCCTAAGTAACATAATAAGAACACACTCCTATAAATCGTAGTCGAAATGGTGAGTGAAAGAATCCAAAATATCAATGCTAGGTTTGGCGTGATCAGTCCGTAGAAATGAAAATGCATGCGTTTGTTATGAATCGTCGCCATGGAAGTATATTAGTGAAGTTAGAATTATCATGGACATCTGATGGTTTATTTTCTATCTAACCTTATTATAAAAGACACATTTTTACCTTTCATTCTATCAACGGTGTAGAACAAATAGAAAATACACCAATACAAACAATACAAACAGCAAATAATATTATAACATCATAAGAGTGACTGTCTTAAAATGAAATAATTAATATGAGTACTTTGTCCCTCTTTCATTATATACACAAGTAAACCATCATTTACTCCAGGCGTCCTTTATACCGTATGCCAAATAAAGATGCAAATATTGACGCATTCATGATATAGAATAAGTACATAGTTTTGTGGTAGATATTGTATAATCTTACTTAATTCTACATTATATGGTTGCCTTAAGTAAATTATATAATTTATATAATAAAGTGGCCATCTAGCAAAGGGCGAAGCTTGCGAACAATCCATCGTCCCATATAAATCCAACGATTTCGTAAGAGGCTATTAAACTATCCATAGCTATATCCTTTGACTGGAAATGACATTTAATTTTCATTCTTTTTGATAAAGTTAACACTTGTTTATTATAGAATTATCTAAAGCCCTGCAAGCTTTCTCCTCAGATCACAGAATAGTGTCGAATACATTAATATTGCACAGATATACGAAATATCGACATATCGGTAGAACACGATATTTTGTAATCTAGTTAAGAACTTTTTTATAATTCTAAGGGTGACAAACGAGCGCAAAGAAAAGCGAGCTTCAGTGAAAAGCTTCAAAAAATTCAGGTGCAGCACATATACGCTTACATGCATGCTGCTACACTCGTAAGCAAATCGACCCAAATTACTGAGACCTGAAATTATAATTATCTTTTCGAATTATTAATGCTGTATGTTTTGGCATTTAAATAATGTCAAAAACATGTCCAATTTATTCAATGTGTGTTGTCTCCTTCTCCTTCTCCTTCTCCTTCTCTTTCTCTTTCTCTTTCTCTGTCTCATTCTCCTTCTCCTTCTCCTTCTCCTTCTCCTTCTCCTTCTCCTTCTCCTTCTCCTTCTCCTTCTCCTTCTCCATCTCCTTCTCCCTCTCCCTCTCCCTCTCCTTCTACTTCTCCTTCTCCCTCTCCCTCTCCTTCTCCTTCTCCTTCTCCTTCTCCGTCTCCGTCTCCGTCTCCTTCTTCTTCTCCTTCTTTTTTTAAAACCATGAAACGCTGTTGGATAAATATAACCTTATATTTTAATATAAGCAATGGAATTTGAACAAAGAATCAGAAATTGAAAGAACATTTCGATTATTTTAGTAGTATTGTCAATACATTTAATATGGAATTTCGTTTGTTTTATTTTTTCATAGTTTATATTATTTTTGTAATAAAACAAACAGCAATGGAAATATCGCATAGTGAGATATATTGCTTTCCACTCAATTTTTATTTAATTATTACAATAAGCATACGTAAATATTCAATGGACTGTGTCCAGAACGAAGCCTAAGAGCCATAACAACCTTATACCCTATTATGACTTCAAAACCGATTGAATTATTTTATGACAAATTCCTTTTATGAGTGACCTCTCATCAAAATATTCACTAGAAATTTGTTTACAGCGTTTCTTAGATATATATATGTAAGAATTCGGAAAAATAAATTAGATTTTTTAAATGAATGACGTCGCTAACTGCATGGTTGGTTGGCATATCCTTATAGAGGTAAATTCGAAAAACAAACGGCGTTTCCAATGTGTGATGAAATCCACTGTAATGTTACTGTTCTTTCCTTTTGGACAACTTTTGTAATGATTCCATATAGTATAGGCAATCTGAATTCCTCGAAAATTTGAGGTACATCGAGCCACGTGCTGCAATGCGTTTTTAGTATCAATTATATGGAAACGCTTCCGAAATCGGACTCATCATGCATTACATTTTGTACCATTCTAAGTTTGCAAAGAATACTAACATGCTGATCAAAAAATGTAGCGCTCGATCCATCTGTGAATATGCAATTTTATAGCAATTATGATAATTTTGAGCCAAATACCCACAACACAATATTTTATTAAATTACCTTTACAGCAAAATTTTCAAGAATCATCATGCAGATAGAATAGAAAAGTATATATTTATTCTCAAACATTTATTTTGTATTGTAGCAATTTTACTTAAATGTAACGGTTATCATACAAAAAGCTACGATAATCTAGTTTACATCTAATTAAAGCCAATTATAAGTATCTAGAGTGGAATAGTCAACGCCCCAAACAGGTTCATTTAACATTTTTGAAATATTTATAGTTTTCATTGCACTTTTATAACTTAATCTAAATATTTGATACACCTAATTGAGCATCAACGAGTGACCATAGTCCTAAACATTATATTGTATCAACTACTTCTAAATCCCTATTATTAATTTTTAGCAGTACATTTACTTTTGAAGCACCTTTTAAATATACAAACTTTGATTTTATTAGGGAAAATCCTACTTCTAATAATAGATTATAAATTTTACTTAATTGTAATTGTAATTGTTGAAATCCTTTCTTTAAGGTATCACATATTGTTATATAACAAAATCATCGGCATACTGAGACACAAAAACGTTATTGATGTTATTAAACTTTTCGAGTTACAATGTTAAATAATAATGGTGATAAGGATCGTCTTGCGCTAGACCTAAATTAGTACTTCTTAACATTACGTGAAATAGGGATGGATTTTCTAAAGCCCGTTGCGTACATTGGAAACAAATTGTTTTTCTCACAAAACCAATTAAGTCTTTATTTAAAAATACATGTAAAATTTTACATCATCAAGAGATTAAAGACAGTGGACGCAATGATATACTCTCTAAAATTCTCTCTTGTTTCAGAATAGGCACAATAATTATATCTCTCCATTTATCGGCTACAAGTCTATTTTCAAAACATTTATCATATAGTAAATGTAGCACACTTCGTTGTCCGTTAAAGGAAGGTTTTTAATCACCAAGTAAGCAACCCCATCCTCACTCGAGGTTGTATTTTTAACTGGGATGCTATTTTCCAATTCTGAATAAGATATCCTCGAATCTAACTTTTCATTAAATGATCCAAAGTTAGGGCATTTTGGAGAAGCATAATCGGAGGTTAAGCTATGCAGTAGAGTATCCGCTTGTTTGTCAATGCATTTATTTCCTAGGTGATCTATATCCCTTTGCCCATCTCATCTTTCGCCAAAGATCATTGGAAGTTGATTAGTTTAAAGCTGAACAAAAAGCTTGAAAACTCATTTGTTCGCTCTACGTATTAAGTTTGTGTCTCATGAATTCTACTTTTAAGAATATCAAAGTACTCTGGTATGAAATTGCATCAAAACTGTGTCAAAGTTAAACGACGTGCTGCTACTGCTTTAGATAATGAGACATTCCAATACGATTTTGGTACAAATCTACGGGCGGGGTCAGTGTTCGAAGTAATGTGCAGTTCACTGGCTAGATAGACATAGTCTAAATAGGTGTTATATGATTTTTGTAAAAAATAGAGTAATGCTTCTAGGGTTTCTTTGTATGACCTCCAGTCAGCTTTTTTAATACTTCTTCTATGTATTGGTGAGATTAAAGATTTATTAACAGAAGAAATCTTAAAAATGCAATGATCACTACCTATCGTTTCATTTAAAACTTGAAAATTAAATTTAGTAGCAATATTAGAAGACGCCATACAGATGTCTGGTGAACATTGATGAAGTACTCCGTTAACTAGTTTTATTCTGGTTAGGTTATTATCATTTAGGGTCACAAAGTCTATCAAAGCATTGTATATCTGACTACGTCTTCGATCTGTTTTATGGGACCAGTTAGTGTGGTGCCCGTTAAAATATTTATTTTTTAGATTTTCAGATTTTTTTAAGCATAGAAAAAAGAATATCCCAATCTTGAAAGGTGGCATTAGCTGAAAGTGGGCAATACATTGAAATAATGTGTATAATATCACTGCGAGTCTATATTTTAAAGTACAATGTTTGTTTACCAAGGTTTTTATTATTTATTTCGTATCTTTGAGATCTTACCGAGTAATGTACTAGAACCGCTATGCCACCATATGAGTCACTTCGATTGCTACGATAAATAATATAATCTTTGACCTTTAAGTAACTACGGGTTCTGACCAAGTTTCGCATATGTATGCAATGTGAATGTTCTCCTGTATTAATATATTTTCAGGACTAATTAATTAATTTCAGCTTCAGGCTTTGTGAGTTTATTATGATTAACATTGAATATTTTATTTTTCTTATCCATTCAGTAAATCTAGAATTAATTTTAGAATAGGACAGTCCGAAACCTTATCTACAGCTAATAATGTCAACGATTGCACACAACACTTTATAACACTATGCACTTTATCTAGTCTATCTAAACTTTATCTAAGTCTCATATATTATTTGTTATTGTTTTCAATCTAGTAAATAACTTTGTAAAGGGTCACTTCTCTCTTATCAACATATTCAGTCTAATGTATTATAATCTGAAGTAGTCTCGGGTTTGGGATCAACCTCTGAAATGTATTGCTTCGATGACAAGACATCTTTTTTTTTGTCCCTCATCACGTCTCTGTTTTGGCTGTGGGCTGTGGCGGGTCCTTTAAATTGGCTTTGTCCTTATTATATTAAGTTTTTAAAACACCCGCTTAAGTAGGGTCCTTTTCATTTTGACTTTCTGTGAGTTCTAACAGAGGTAAGAAAGAGTTGGAAAATATAAGATCTGGACGACTCACCTTTGGCGGTTTTAGGATGTTCGTAACTTGATTAGCTTTCACTCTTACGCCAATAAGAGATTGGGGAACATATATGGTTCTGGCTTTTCTATATATGTGCAGTTAAATTAAGACATTATTTCTCAAATTCTCTTTTCCTTTAAAAATGCTGGACACAGAAGTTTGCTCAACGCTATGTTGGTTGTATGGTAATGTACCTTCACAGCTTACACATTAATGTCTGTGTGTCACAATTATGGTATGTTTGGCACCGGGTTTCAGCCATATAATTTTATCCGATGGACATCTCGCTTAAGTATGTCCCAATCTCTACAATTTTGAATACTGAAAGACGGGAAACACAAATGGGTCTACTTTAATACGAAGAATATCTACGTGGACGTAAGCAAGTAAGACCCTTTGAAACTAAGACGAACAGTCTCACTAGCTACCCATTTTCCATTTGAATTACTTCTTTTAAACCAAATTTCTACTGTTATCTTAGTTCTAGTATCCTATTTCACGGTCTTAATTATTTCTTCTTCTTTCAATTTAAAGGCAACGTCTCTTATTGTACCATAAGTATTCAACTTTTATACTTAAGATCCGTACATTCAGTCAACTTATCTGCGCATAATGAATTTTTGCAATCGATTCTTATTTTGTAAGGACTTAAATATTTTATTTTGTTTATTTCTAAAATGTTGTCTTTGAGTATTCTCGCTAGTGCGACCTGTTTCGGTAATTAATTTTTACTAGATAAGTATACTTCTATGATATCTTGAATTTTTATTTTCTTCACATCCGATACAAATTTAAAATCATCGCCTTCCTTCAGTGCGTCTTGTTTCAAATTTATTACACTGTTCCGTAAAACATCCATAAAAGAAGTACTTCAATCATTCTCACAAATACGCGTACTCGGTGTACTCATCAGCCCTTCATATAAATTGTTTGGATCAGTTTTTAAATTTCCATCTATTTCTAATTGCACAAGAATACTTAATTGTAAAAGTGGACGAAAGATCGTCCGATAAGAAACCCAATCAGTGCACGGCGTCCGGACTACTAGCTTGACCTGCACAATGCGACGCGGACGCAGAAACACCTTTTTTTCTCAACGTTCTTAATTACGATTAGGTACACGTCCACCTCGCCCAAGTACTTGGTCGGGCGGCTTAGTCAGTTAAAATTAGTGAAGTATAGTGAAATTAGATGATTCTATGTGGAGCATAGTTTCTCGAACTGGCCGCTCACAACAATAAAACTAAAAAACCAATTACGGAATTTGAAAATGGAACTGGATTGAAAATTTTCACCCAATGGATTTTTAAGATTTTCTCTGTGGCTTAAATCAACAAGAGTGGTGCCAGAGTCTAAATTTTCTTACGTTTCGTGATAAAGCCCCGTTGTATTTTTGTGTATTCGTGATTCAGAGAATTTAGATGTCAAGACGATATACATGAAGGTCGGCCGGCGATTACTTTACAGAATCCAATATTGACAAAATACGAAAACTGATTGAAAATAACAGTAATTACTTCTCGGCAAATTCGTACTATATTAGGCTTTGGAGTACGCCAAGTGTAAAACATTTTGATTTCGCATCTGAAAATTGGGTGCTTTGCATTGTCTAGAACATGATTTAAAGGAAGACCAGAAACGACTGTTGTGTGGTGCTGTAAAATGATAAAAAATCTATCTATCGTGGTTACCTATAACATAATGACAAGTGACGAAACCTGGGTGTACTGATTTGAAACCAGAAAAATCTAATCGACAGAACGAGTTTATTTTGGAAGACTTGCCTACGAAAGCAAAGAAAATTCGGAGTACCGAAAAGAAAATGGTTTTTTTTTGGAAAATCAGGAATGTCCATTAGAGTTACGCTTGAAAACTAAAGGACAGTGACTGCAGATTGGTAGGTAAACAATTGGTTGACCAGAGTGTTGGAAAAAGTTTAAGAAAGCACCCTCGCAATCTCAATCTCGTTACGATAAAGCATCCGCACATTCCACTAAGATAACGATTGCTTATATATAAAAACCTTCAAAACATGTGGAACTGATAAGGCATCCGCCTTACAGCCCGAACCGAAGATACGACCTTGCGACTTCTTTTTATTCCTGAAAATTAAAGATAAGCTTGAGGTTTATGATTTGCAAGCCTGTAAGAGGCGGTGAATACGTTCCACGAAGCCATAGAAGAGGTACTTACTGATAACTGGATCCACTGTTTCACACAATGGTTGAAACGATTGCAAAAATGTGTAAATACTTTGAAAAGCAACAAATGTAATAAAATCTTATCTTATTTATCAAAATCCAGAAACGTTAAGTTCATTAATAGTCAGAATGATATAGAGTGCGTGTTTCTGTACGAGTATATTAACTTCAGCTTAGCCATCCGAGTGTCATTGAGTTGTGACATAATGATGAAAGAACTGGCCTACTACTCTGCGTTGCCGTGAGTTGCTATTACCAAGGTCCACCGCATATTTTAAGAACGTGTCGATCGATTCAATAATACCACTCTCCACAAATCAAGGTGCATATCCTGACTGGTGTGATGTGCCCTGAAACTCGCACATTACAAATATTGCTTCTGTTCCACATCAATGTAAATGGCACAAGTGCCATTAAGCACTAGAAATAGAATATGTAAATAATAGACATGCCATCGACAAGAAAAGAAAATGAAGCTCAGCTATAATTTTGTACGATAAATAAGGGCACGATAATTTTGACACTAATCATTTTACGCAGTGGAATCACAAAAAACGACATTAGTACAAAATAACTAACTACAAGAAATAAGCAAACACAGTAATTCATTTTCGGGATTGACATATAACTATTTTTCATTTTTTTCGTTATGTACAACCTAAGTAATTTACATTTTTGTGGCATAATATGGATACTATAGGATTATATCTTGCAGCTTAATAGCCAGTGCAGTCTGAGCCCTGTTCTGCGTTCTATTCTATGTTTCTTCATATATATTTGAAATAATAAAAAATGTGTGTTATAACATAATAGAGTCCTAAAATCAGAACAATATTTAAAAATTTAAATTATGTAGATATAGACGAATACCTCTATATCTATACAATTTAAATTTTTTAGGCTAATGAAGTGATAACTAAGAAAACTACAGAGATTTGTTGCAAGAAATATAACACATATTATTTTTTAAATCATCAAGTAGGTCAGAGCTGGTTTCCATTCCTTAAAGTAATAAAATCCGCTTTTCCCTTTGCGGTGATTGAGTGAACTTATGGAATGGAACAAATTTTCTCTGCTCGCTCATGTAGAAATAAAATGTATTGAAATTTATTCTCTGATTTTTTTTTGTGTTTGATGTACGTTTACTCGAGCATGAATCCCTACTGAGTTTTGTATCAAATAATTTTCCTTTTGGCAATCCAATGTAATACAGTCAATCTTGCACATCCATGAATATAAATAAAACAAGATTAAAATTTGTGGTCCCTCCTATAGACCAATTATCTAATGTATTTAATAATTTAAGAAAATACAATGAGATATTTAAAAAAGCCGAGAGATAAGCTCGTTATCCAACAAAAGTCAACGAGCATTCTCGATGAACATAATTAAAATTATTTCCATCGTCATGATATTATTTTGATTGAATCCCTCGCCCTTACTTTTCATTTATACCTTCAAATTTTATAGAAACTAATTTAAGAATCAAGGAAATAAATCATGTTAAAACTATGTTTTTGTAGTAGATTATAAAGAAGCTCCATATTGTTTGGTGATTTTGTACTATCAAAAATATTTCAAAAAGAAAAAATCATATATTCCAGCTGTACTTGATTGGAAAAATTTTGACATACTGTTACATGATGATTGTACATACTTTCTTTTGATAGAACTTTTTGATTCTTTTCTAAGAAACAAAGGATTCATGTAGTAAAAAATAAAATATTTTTCCGTCGGTCAGTGGAAGTATTCAGTGTAGCCTCCATGCAACCAAAGTAATATAATATAATATATAATACTATAACCCAAGTAATATAATTCAACTAATTTATGATTTTCTCTTTTTCAAGGATAAAGATCATGGTGAAAAAGAAAATCTTTGATGTGAATGTCATGTGCTGAAGAAACAGAAGGAAGATCATTGCAATAAGGCAAAAAGACTCATTAAATTGATTTCAATGAATCAATGAATAATCTCCATTGACCTGGTCATTTATCATAGTTTTATTTTTTTCATAACCCTTCTATATTACTGTTTTCTTCAAAAAATCTACATATTAAGCTCTATGTTGTCGATTCGTTGAGCTTTGTGTACTTGGTCTGTAGGGGTTTGAGTTTAAAGGCAACTTGTTCTTACATTATTATATTTTTACTAACTTTAATATCAAAACAGAAACAAAAAAGTCTATTTAAAGGATATTTAAAATTGTTGTCTCGTAATCTTTTTTTTCTATTATGTATATTCGTTGACATAGATAGCTAAATCATTTTAATTCATAAATAAGCTGTGGAAGTGATTGTGTTCTAAGGTTGATATTCTAAATCTAAGTCAATTAAAGATGATCAATAGGCAAGGAAAAATAGTTCTATTTTTATAATTTTCAATAACAATTGTAGCAGTTTTATAACATAGTATCTTGTAAAAAAATGTGACGTGTGAATCATGTCCATTTACCAGCATAACACACACTGATTTGGAAAGGTAACAATGACGTTGACAAAATTTCCAAATCTGATGCAAAGAGTTTGTACACGCCTAGACCGAATTGCTACCATTGGATATGTTATATATTATTGAGCTGGTCTCAGAATGTATATAATCTAATTCTATAACACCTCAACTTTGAAGCTGTATTAACGCTGGAGAGAGGCTAAATGGCAGATGAAACATTTATTTACCTATTTTATAATTACGTAATTTTATTCCATTTGTAAAAAAAAATATTTCTTCGTTTTTCGTGCTGATTCTGCTCTGGATCGGTCAGTCCCGGTTCACAACCGTTGAATCAGGCGAAACCTGTGAAGACAGACAACAGAGTGAAAATCCTAATAACCACAATATAAAAATGATAACAATGATTTTAATCTTACCGAGATCTGTATTTGACTTGGTGTTCAGCTCAGCTATTTCTTTTTTATTAAAGTATTATTTTATTTATTATCAAGTACGTGTTCAGAACAAGAAAAAAATGTTAAGAAAAAATCGTCAGATCTGGCGTAGAAAAACTTCATTTTATAGAGATAAGAAACTTGTTTTTTCATTCTTTCTGTAACTGAGATCCAATGTCTGAAGAAGCAGGACAAAACACACCAGAAATGTAGTACTAGAGACGCTCACTATAACTAGTCTGGCCATAAATACTCTGTCTTATTAATATCTTTTACTTTTTCTTTATTTCAACTTTTTAATTATTTTGAATTTGGAACACGTATATTATTTTAAAAACTAATTTCGATTTTGCGCCATTTCTCATATTTTTTCGTGTTTATAAATTACAATATGGAATGGGTTGATAAAGAAAATAGAATTGCAGTGATTGCCTTGCACAAAGTGGGTATGGAGCCGTCGTTCATATTCCAGACATATCGTACTATCAATAGATACAACAATACTTCCTCTGTCGAAGACCAGAAAAGATCGGGGCGGCCGCGTGCTGTTAGAACTACAAAGGCTGTTAATGCTGTTAAAGCCAGAATTCGTTGAAACCCCATTAGGAAGCAAAAAATCTTATCGCAAGAAATGAAGATTCCCGCTTGGACTCTGTCGCGTATTATAAAACAAGACCTGAAGCTCGGTGCATATCGCCGATATACAGGACATGTCCTAAATCAATCTTTACAATTAAAGAGAGTGTATCAGTCAAAACGCCTTCTGTCGCGATATGCAGGTGAAAGACACAGAAATATCCTCTTTACCGATGAAAAAATTTTCACGATTGAAGAACTCTAAAATAAGCAAAATGATAAAGTGTACACTCACAGTTCTAAAGAAGCTGCTCAAGTGGTCGGAAAGCTGCAAAGTGGTCGTCATCCTGCGTCAGTGATGGTTTGGTGGGTTTATGGGTTCAGCAAAAGTTTATCAAGATACAGTCTTGGATCATGTTGTGAAACCTCTCAGCAATACACTTTTTAAAAATATACCGTGGACTTTCCAGCAAGACTGCACCTGGTGACAAGGCACAAACTACCCAAGCCTGGCTTGAAACCAACGTTCCGGACTTTACAAGAGCTGAAGACTGGCCCTCATATAGCCCAGACATGGCCTGCTCTAAATGAAACGACGACATTGAGTCTCTTAAAAAATCTTTGGAGCAAGCAGTGGCGAAATTTCCCTTGGAAACAGTGCGTAAATCCATAGATCCGTGGCCAAACAGATTAAAAGCCACACAAAGGGGCAACCTTTCTAATAGAATATATTTTTAATTATTTGCTGAGACTAATAAATATGTAGGTATGAACTTTAATAATACTACATTAAAAAAATGCATTTTCATTTGTAATAGAACTTATTGCCAGGCTAGGTATATTCACCGTCCAAACTGAAGTAAAATACAACCTATCAAAATAATTTACATAATAAACGCTTGAAAATAAGGGCTGATGCACAATTTTTTTAATTTAAATAAATATATATTTTGGACGACCTATTATTGTACAACTTTTAATAGTTACTTAAGAAATGTTTTTGGAACCATGAAAAGCAAAAGCTGTGTGTTCAATAGGTTAATATTTTCAAGACTACATACATATAAAACAGCCAATATTACTTAACATTCACTTGAAAGTTAAGCAGAGCATCACGAGTTTATATGCCCCTTGCCATCACTGTTGATAACGGGAATAAGTTATCAGATACTAAATAATATATACCAATACATGTGAAAACTTTTACACTTTAGTATGCTCAGGAAAACAAGTAGCCAGCTCATTCAATACTTATACTTAACGTGAGAGGAATAACAGCACAGCATATAAAATAATGTTCTGTATTTTTACCATAATTGATATTATATTTAAAGAATATAAATTTATAGGGAAATTAAAACCCATAAGAATTAATTAAAAAAGAAAAACATCAATATTGCTTTGATTGTGTATTATTCTGAGAAGAGTCCACTCCACTCCAATATTGTTATTATTTTTATGCGATAATAGAGGTCTGACGATTACTGAACGATTTCTACTATTTACGCAAATACTAACCAGTGGATATATCTAATTTTACAGAATTGTATGTATTTTACATGAAAAAGAATGAGTTTTTCATATATGGAAACAATTAACTGATAATCGTCATCTAATAAGATTGTTGTATTTTTTATTTTTAAAATGTGTTACATATTAACTTTTATTTTTATATTAATTACGAAATATAGATTGTCTTATCATTTCTTCAATTTAAGCAAAACTTTCCATCCAATTATTATAAAACAGAAATACATTATTTAGAAAATGTAAAATATCATTTTATATTTTGATAAGGAATATTTTAATCTCCAAAAAATTATATTGTTAAACAGCATTTTACTACTGCATCTACAAATCATTATTTTTTATTTAAAATTCAATACTGGAATTTCATAGATTGATTTTATTTTCTCATAATTTGAATTCAATTTTTATTCAATATTTAATCTGCAGAATACTTTGAATTATTAGGGTAATTAACATAATGTGATATTTCAAATCAAATTTAAATTTATTTTAATATCTATTACAATTTAAATTAGGAAAGGAATATGTGATACAAATACTTGAATTCCACACAGGTCGGAACTCATAAGATTTATAAAAATAATTCGTTTTTAGTGACTAATTAACTATATTATATTATAATTTACTAATTTATTATATTATATATTAATTACATTACCTTAAAAATATTATATAAATAAATAAGTATAGCTTATAACAATCATTTGCGTAAATCGTGATAGCTGCAGACTAGACGTATATATTTTTAAATAACTATAATTTCATGTAGTTTAAGTTAAGAATACATCCATAGCTAGAACAATACATTACGTATATTTGGTTTTCGGCTGCAAACAATATTCCACGAAAAATTCAAGCAACTATAAAAATACACAGATGAAATGATACGTATCGATTCCGTCAATCCTTATTTAGACGGTGCGGAAAAGTATTTTCTATTACTTATAAAATAAAAAGGAATCTGCTATTCCTTTCCTCCGCAATCGTAGTACCTGAGTAGTTGTTTCTTTACTTATAGTATTCGAGATACTAAAGAGTACATATTTCTCATACTTCGTTAAGTATCCATATATATGATATCACTAAGAAATTATTAAATGTATATAACAGTATTAATAAACCCCCTTATACAGATTTTCGAACGCTCGAAATATATAATAACATAAGTTAATAACCTATTAATTAAAATATATTATTGTAACTCCAACAAATATCATAGTCTAGTACGTAAATCTAGAGCAAAAAGCATGTCTTCGAAATATTTTGTTTCTATTTCTAATACATGCTAGTTTCACCGATTACATTTTTCCGTTAAAATTCAAAATTTTTTAATGACTATATTTTATAGTGTTCTTAGGTGGCCATACTGTCGGGACAGTTGTTTCTCAGTTTTTCTTAGTCTTCTTATAATATAATATATACTTAACAATAGTAAACTTTATTTTCAAGAATATGATAAGTACTAATTGCTTGTTACAATATGTGATCCTCATATTCTGCCGGTAAGCCATGTTAACGTTTATGGAAAACTTTTATAATGATGATATACAGTATTCGTTAAAAAATCAAGCAAATCACCAATTATTTTTTATTTTTATTTTATTTATTTTATCACCAATATAATATATATAATTATAATTATTTTATATATAAAAAAAAAATATTTATAATCTAATACGCCACGTCTTTATCTATACCGTGGTAGACAAATATGAGCATACCAATTGCTATCCACTAACACTCTTAAGTTCACCGTCACAAACGTCATGAGCAGAATCCTATCGGTGGGATGACCTCCTTTTTTTTTTGTCGTACACTTTCCTAGTTCGCTGTAATATATTTTCAACACGATCGGAAGAAGACTCAGATGCAGTGGCAAAGATTTGGCACACACATACAATACCCCTAAACCCGAAAATCAATAATGTACGATATACAGTTAGGAATCGAACCTAGGACCCAGTAGCCACGTACTCTACGTATACACTATTATGACACGCTGCTGTTTGGCTATCGGTGTACATAGGACGTAAAAGTGATATTTTTGGTCGAATAATAAGAAACTTCGGTACCAAACCTTCTGGGACTCGTGTCAAAAGTCTACAATTTGTTGGTTATGAACTGAAAATCTTGTATATGAATATTACCGAATTAAAAACGAACCATTTAAAATATAACTTGACATAACTATTAATTTTCAAGTACCTAATATAACTGAAATAAATTCACAAACATATTTGTAAAAATAATAGCAGAAAATAGTAAATGCATGAGTCTTTTGAAGAACGAAAATTGAAAGCGTGATGAGATAACAAAAGCATAGCGAATAAATATATTTAAATTGCTTTTCAAACATACCTAGAGTTATTTCCATGCTACATATTTCTGCTGTTAATATAAAATTTTTGAAATACAAATTATCATTGAGAGATATCTGTGTAGAGTCAATAAGTAAGTAATATTTATTAAAACATTCTGTAATATAACTATACTCTCTATTGCAATATATTTGTTACACTTGTTAACTTAAAATGATAAAAAAACCCTACCAGTATTGGTCACTTAAAATAAAATCGTGAAATCTGACTGAATATAAAAGAAGATAAAAGAATAATAAAATAAAAAAAGCACGAAAGAAATTGTTTTATACTTCGTCACGATATATTAATACTAAAATTCTTAAACTTACGATTTGTACTACTTTAAGCCTAATATTTAGAATTTGAACATGGGACCAAAGAATAAAGTCCGTACCAATGCTTTTTATGTAACTAATTAACTTAGCCACTAAGTTCTGTTTGTTAATCAGATATTGATATAACAAAAGAAATACCTATGTTATACTTGGATCATATAAATTATACCTTAATATTTTATTTACATAATAATAAACCCTACAATTTTAGATATAAAAATATTCCCTTATTATATATATTATATATCAATATCCCTTTTAAAAATATATAAATACCCATATAACAAAAGTGTATTTTTTACAATATCTACACCTGTAAATTTATCATTTTCAAAAATATATCTAAGTATTTTTTGCAAAGAAATACCACATTTTGCAGATGGCGAAATTTATTATTAATTAAAGCCCAGAAACTCATTATTCCAACGTGTATTAAGTGTGATTTATTGCTTCCATCGTGACCGTAAGTGTCATAAAAATGTGTATCTCAATGCGATATGTAAGAACATTATTATTATTATTTTTGGGGACATTTCTTTTTCTATCTTCGCCTGGTTGGCCAATAAAATAAATAAATAAAATACTATAAACAAATAATGAAACAAATATACACAATACAACATGACACATATATAAAAGCAACCAGAAGGGAATCCCTCGACAGGGGAGTCCAAACGGTAGAGGGTTAGAAACAAACCTGTGGACCATAGGAGCGAAAGCAACCGCCTTCTGCATTTGAACCCGACGTGACCCGTCCCGGAATCCCAAACATCTCAGGTAATTCGTAGGCTGGTTGGGATTAACTCGTTTGCAGATACGACCATTGGAATAATTTCGGCTGGCATACCAACCTATATTTCGATCACCCCGTGTGCCAGGTACAGATATTTTGTCTTTTTTTCTGCTTTCACGACGTTCTCGCCATATGGGATTGTGATGTCGATTAAAAATACCTTTGACTGTGCCTATCATTACGATATCAGGCTTCTTTTTTTAAACGAACATACTCTAAACATTTCTAAACATTAATATTGCCTATCATTGATTATGCAGATGTGTTTTCCAGACCTCTCGCTTGAACTTTTTAACAAGCTGGAGCGTCTGTTGAACAACTGCTTTCGATTTATGTAAAAGCGTAAATATGACCATATCTCACAATATCGATCTCAGTTTAATTGGCTTTACATACAACAAAGGCGTAATTTCAGAACTTTGCTTGTTCTCTGCTCCATTTTAAATGATCCGTTATCACCTTCTTATCTTAAAGTTAAATTCCAATATCTCTCTTTACCTCATTATAGAATTTTTCGATCTTTGTTTAATAACAAGATCTGTGTTCCAGCTCACTTTACCGGTTTTCTTGCAAATTCATTTGCAGTCAGAGCTACACTACTCGGGAATTTCTTGCCCAATGAAATCAGGAAGGTAGGTAATAAAAAGAGTTTTAAAAGTTTGGTTCGTGATTACATACTTAAGTTATCTGAAGTCAGATAAATTTATAATCCACATATGAATTTTATTGGTAGCTACCGCTTTTGTATTGAATATTATTTTGTATGTATTTGTATATATATATATGTGTATATATATGTATATATATATATATATATATATATATATATATGTATATATGTATGTTATATTTTTTGCTTGTATTAGTTATTTATAGTTTTTGTTTTCTTTTATTAATTAGTTTATTGCTACAACTATCACACACATACATCACTACACCTTGGGTTGACTGGTAGAGAATGCCTTTTGCGCCCTTTGTGAACTTATAACTTTCTTAAGGTTAATGCAATAAAGAGTAAATAAATAAATATTAGCAATGCTATTAACATTACTAATATTCCGGTTAACCACTCCAAATAAGCTGAAAATGCTTGTGCTAGGAGATAGTTCACGACTATAGGCGAATGGTGGATTAGAACCTATGACCTTATATTTCGAAGACCGTTAGGCTATTAAGCCTATATTCCTGTCCATTGGGCCTCTCCCACTAGAGTCTGTCGCGGTTATTTTCGAGCACGCCTTCCGGTGTGTGTTTATAAAAAGGCAATCTCCGATCCATCAGACCATATTTCAGAGCGAGCTCCAGATGGAGAAAACAGGCTACTAGGTTGTGCCTGCTTGCATATTATTATTATTTGGGGATATTTCTTTCCGCCTAGTTGGTCAATTTATAATATAAATATATAAAATATTATAAACACATACTATTATTGTATGTACTTTATTGTACACCACAAAAATAAAATAAAAACAAAATATTACTTAGTAATTTCAACAAGGCGGTCTTATTGCTCATATATCTATTTATTAATAGTTTTCAAAATCAAAATACGAAAATATAGGAAAACGGCAAGTTAGATTGCCATATTCTACTGCCATACCCTAACGAGTGTCCGTTTTTGGATTTTTCGCTCACCAAAACCACTCATGAGATAATTTTCTTATCGCGTTTTACTGATCAAGTGTAAACAAATAGCATTTATATATAGCACAGTTTAATGCGAAATATTTTTTGTCAAGTTCTTACAAGTAATTTCCGTCCATTCGATAGCGACATCAATATAAATCTATGCAACGAACAAAGGGTTGAAGCAATGCCTTTTGATAAAAGAAAACTAAAAGAGTTGATGCAGGAGCTTTAAGCTTTGAAGTATTTATAACGAAAACTTCTCGTATAACTTTTACAAAATATTATTACAGACTTCCAGCTATTATTTCGTTGTTAATAATTAATTTAATAAAACTTCCATAACACTTTTTGTAAAAAAAAACAATAAGTATTATACGATAGTGTTAAAATCTATCACAATTGACCTTTAATTTTGAGCACAGATTTAGAACACAAATCTAGTAATGTAAGAGGAGTAGAAAAGAGTTGCAGTTCCTGCAAAATTTTCTAAGTACCCCCTAGTACTACAATTAACGAGTTCGTTATGGTACAAATGGCAGACCTAAGACAAAATTCTGAATTAAAATAGCTAATGATGATGATCTTTTTATTGTGTCTGAAAGAAATAACTGATACTTAAGCTCCTCCTCAGTTTTTATGTATTTTAATTCGCTATCACCTAGATGCGTTTTATATATCTCATGACTTATCTATATGTTCTATTTTCATTAAAAAAAAATTAAAACGTCACTTAAAGATGAACTAGCTAACTAAAGAATTTTTAAAACAAGATTTACGTTATGTCGATTCAAGCGAGTTGCTGCATATAAATTTTTTACTAATATTTAAAATAGAATTTTAACCTTTCCTTGTTGTATGAAAATTATTTTGTTTATGATAATAACATATTTAATATATTTTTGTGTAGTACATACTTACAAATTGGTTACAAAATCGCAACTATTGACTTTTAACACAAGGGAACAATGACGGAGGGCTTTCAAAAAGCCCTCATTTCCTATCCATTTTGAATAAATAACTTTTAATTTAGTTTTATTTTACTGCAAGCCAAGATAATAATTATTTTACATTATTATCTTTTGACGTTGCTCTAATATCAAAACGTGTTGACTCTATCTATCTATCAAAACAAAATCTCTTGCGTAATTTCCTATATCAGGGCTAATTTTAGAAAATACAAAATATTTTTTTTGATCGCATGATTGA
Source organism: Teinopalpus imperialis (assembly GCA_029286865.1). NCBI lineage: Eukaryota > Metazoa > Arthropoda > Insecta > Lepidoptera > Papilionidae > Teinopalpus > Teinopalpus imperialis. Next base: position 6,745,040 of record JAGSMU010000021.1, read on the forward strand.
ATAATTCTTGCGGTAATCCCATAATTCGAATAATTATTGAGATAGGTTTCTATTAAAAATATAATAGCTAAATTTTTTGTAAATAAAGTATACCTTCATGAACTATGTAGAACCTCGTAGAATCGATAACGAATGGTATCGATTCTACGAGGTTCTACATAGTTCATGTATTATATGTTATAACCTAGTATTTACATCACAGTGTAGATCGACCCCTCAAATAGATGGAGTGGCGACCAATGCAGGTCTACGGGAAGTTGATGGATGCAGGTTGCTCAAGATCGTACTATGTGGCAGTCCGTGGCCCATGTTCAGCAATGGACTCGTGATGGGTTGAAATGATGATGATGACACGTAATCGATGATGATGACGACGGGTTTGGGAACTATGACAACATTTAGCAAGAAGTCGAACATCTTTTAACAACAAATTATAAAGAGAAAACTTCAGGTGATGCGGGATGATGCTGCTAGCGCTACGAGGATATATAACTCAACAAGCAATTATACGACTTTTATTATTATTAACAAAAATAAATAAATGCATGTAAAAACCATAAATATTCAATTAATTGTAGAGGAACATAAGTGATTAAAAATATAAAGTTGCTATAATCAATGAACTTTGATAGCATAAATAATTAATTTCAGTATTAATGTTTCACATACAATGCAGCAAAATATTGAAGAAGACTGAAGATAATTCCAGTTTTCCATTTTCTTATAGTAATACAATACGCCTTTCGATTGCAGTAATTGAGTAAGGTAATGGAATAGAACAAATTATCTCTAGCCGTTCATGCAGAAATAGAATGTATTAAAATTTATTTCCAGATATTTCCTAGCTAAAATTAATATGCATTTCCACGGACTTAACTACCTAATAATACTTGTATTAAAATATAAAGTTTCGTTTCTTTATTTTTGTATGCTATGCTATTATACGAGTAACTGCTTTTATATTACGTCGATAATCTGCGGATTTCTTACGTAAAGGCATAGTTCCAGAGTGGCTCATTTATTATATATCGAAAATTGTTCATTATATAACAGGAATATTGACATAAAAGGAATATTGGTATTAAGAAACAAGTCAATAGCCCAATGGCTTAGAGTACGGTCTGCGAAACTTAAGGTCGTAGGTTTTTTCACTATTGTCGTGAACCATCTCCTAGCACAAGAATTTTAAGCTTAGTTGGAATGGTTAAGCTAAGTTGGAATGGTTAAGCTTAGTTGGAATGGTTAACCGAAATTTTAGTAATGTTTACAGCAATGCTAGCATTCTTTTTAATTAAATAAAGAAACAAGTGATTGTCATGTGTTATAAAAAACGAGGAATTCCATTTCTGTCCTCATGGGTGAAATGTGTATCTTGAATGTATGTTAATTTTTGTTGTACCCCTATCGTACATATTATGGACCGCAGTCATAACTTATTATCAGATTAACTGTGTTTTCGTTTCTATTATTTAGCTTACTTTGTCTTAGATAGCATTATAAATAATCTGAATAAAGTATTATAAAAATACGAATAAGAGCACTACAGGGCAAAGACCGACTGTCTGCCGATTGGCGTGCTTCACAACATGTTTCTCAAATAATTTATAATCTGTAAGAACCTTTATGATTTTTTTCTTCTTTAGACATACATGTTTCCATATTTGTACCGTGATCAGCTACCCTGATATGATATATTAATAAAAATGTAAAGAATACCTAATTAAAGATTTCTTAGTTGTGATTTGTTATATAAATAATGGTGATCATAAGATATATAGATAAGCTATGTAACGTTCAGAAATGTCTATTATCACTGTGCACCAATCTCAACAAAAAAAAACAAAAAAAATTCATGGAACGGTAATGCTTAATTAGAAACTTAACGTTCGATGCTGCAGCAAGAAACTTTGGATAGACAAGTTCTTACGAGTGAATTTGAAAAGTTTAAATTTTATACGTAACTTCAACAGTTAGTACCACCAGCGCTATAGTCCGTAAAAAATCTTTTGAAAACGTGATAGTTTAACAATTGTGCAGGTCTTTAGTCTCTTCGCACACGAAATTTTCAATTTCTTTATTGACTTTAACAGAGAAGGTCCTGATAATGTTGATTAAGTACAAAGTATGCATTTAATTGACCGTGGGATTTAGTTCTATAACAAAATATCACTTAACAGAGGATTAAATGAATCTATAGTTAATTTATCCGGTGAATAATTTATTTTCAAATACAGATTTTGATGTTCTAAATATTAAAAAGACAAAAAAAGTATAAAAATACGTCTAACAATTTTGTGCCCTTAAATTGTTTCTTGAAATATTATCATATTTTTTATTAATATTTATATATGTTGTACATAAAGTTTATAATTATTTTTTTTAAATGCACCCAATTTATGCTCATAAATATCTGAAATTACGTTAATCTTTTACGTGGTAAAAATGTAAAATCACAAACATACTTAAAAATATAAATGTATTAACATATTAAAAATAAAAAAACAATTTTATTTTTATACAGAATCGAATTAGAGCACACCGACTTGTGTGTTTTGTCTGTCCTACTCCTGAAGTGTTACATACACTTCAGGAGTAGGAGAGTAGAAAGGACCCAGAAACTTGTTAAGGTGGTTCGGATTGAAGTGAGCCTACTAGGGCGAGTTGAGTGAAATGAAAGCGAAACAAGATGAACTTCTGATGAAATCATTAAGTTCAACAGATAATTCACATTCTTCGAGATGCAATTTTATAGTTAGTTAGAATATTATTTCTTGAATCATAATATTTGGTTTCGGATGTACGCTTTTTGTATACGAGGCTTATTAACGATTATTATGATATTTGCGAGAATTCTTAAAAGTATATACACGTAATTTCATCTCACTGCATATATCGAATGTAAAATCTGGAACAAATAATTATCTAAAGAACGACACTTTAGTATGAACAGGGATAGTTTGTGCGATCTATGGTATCGACACGCAAGCATTCAGTTTTAGCGCTCAGATATGTTTTTGTCGTTACATTGAGAGTAACAAATGAACACACAGTTCCCCTGATAGCTAGTGATGCAGACGCGTTGCTATCCTTGAGGACTGGAATACCTCGTCACCAGTAATAAAATTCTCCGGATCGGGGCGTGGTACTACCCTGGTCGAACTGAACCATTTATTCTACAGCTAAAAACAAACTACAGTGTAGCTCTACAAGTATTATGACATCGCACCTGCATTATGGTTGCTTATCGAAGAAACTGTATTCTCGTTTGTCACTGTCAATTTAATAAAAGAAATACTATAATCATATAACACACATAATATAATAGTTCTTCATCATTTCAGAGAAATAAGATATCAGTCATTCAATTCAAACGTTATGGATCGCGCTTAGAGTTGATGCATTTCTAGACATGATATTATGTACGAACACTTTATACCGAACAATGATTACTAAATTTATGGTTATTTAAAAAATAAAAAACAATTTTATTTTTATACAGAATCGAATTAGAGCACACCGACTTGTGTGTTTTGTTTAGTGTATGTAACACTTCAGGAGTAGGAGAGTAGAAAGGACCCAGAAACTTGTTAAGGTGGTTCGGATTGAAGTGAGCCTACTAGGGCGAGTTGAGTGAAATGAAAGCGAAACAAGATGAACTTCTGATGAAATCATTAAGTTCAACAGATAATTCACATTCTTCGAGATGCAATTTTATAGTTAGTTAGAATATTATTTCTTGAATCATAATATTTGGTTTCGGATGTACACTTTCTGAATTTTCGAATGTAAAATCTGGAACAAATAATTATCTAAAGAACGACACTTTAGTATGAACAGGGATAGTTTGTTAGCGTTAGCGTTATTTGTTTATTTTAATTTTTCTTTGATTGAGTTGACAGTGACACGCAAGCATTCAGTTTTAGCGCTCAGGTATGTTTTTGTCGTTACATTGAGAGTAACAAATGAACACACAGTTCCCCTGATAGCTAGTGATGCAGACGCGTTGCTATCCTTGAGGACTGGAATGCCTCGTCACCAGTAATAAAATTCTCCGGATCGGGGCGTGGTACTACCCTGGTCGAACTGAACCATTTATTCTACAGCTAAAAACAAAGTACAGTGTAGCTCTACAAGTATTATGACATCGCACCTGCATTATGGTTGCTTATCGAAGAAACTGTATTCTCGTTTGTCACTGTCAATTTAATAAAAGAAATACTATAATCATATAACACACATAATATAATAGTTCTTCATCATTTCAGAGAAATAAGATATCAGTCATTCAATTCAAACGTTATGGATCGCGCTTAGAGTTGATGCATTTCTAGACATGATATTATGTACGAACACTTTATACCGAACAATGATTACTAAATTTATGGTTATTTAAAAAAATAAAACACGGCGAATATAAAAATATTGTATAGTGGATAAAATATAATCGCTAAAATAGGAATATATTATTATTTCAAAAAATGTTGGTGCGATAAACTTGACATAAAGTCAAAACCAAGCCAATTGCATGCTCATAATTTTCAGAATTGGCTAAAAGCCACAATGCCTTTTTGATTCCGAGCATCGATATCGAGTATTGGTGGTTTACTTTAAATATTTTTTTTGGGAACAGAAATTGTTGGTGAAATCTATGGTATCCGAATTATTGATTTGTATATGGATATAGATAGGTACATATTATTTAATTTGTTACTTGCACGTCTTAATACATACGCCAGATAATCCACTGTAATGTAATAGAATCATATTATCTATACATGTTACAATATTACTGCATCGTATGGACTGATTTAACGTTAAAACCTTTTCGTAGCTTTGCAAAATATTATCGAAAGTTACAGAAATAGTCCACGTCCGAGAAATCTATACCTTTCTCAGAAACATAAATCTGGCTGTAGCTACCCAATGCTTGAACCTCACTTCAGTTTGTTTCTGACTGCAACTTGTGCATTGGACCAGGGGAAGGACCACAAAGTCAACTTTAAATAACCATACTAGTGTAAAATAGCAGAATAACGCTCCTGTTTCGACTGTAGTCATCATGGAGTGATCTGGAGATTACCGGCAACGAAACATTCTATTTTATTCCCCACACATAACGACGCATCTGCAATCTGTATTTACCATTGGGTTAACTGTAGTACTAGTTTTTTACTCTCAATACAATAAAAAACTCCAATCTTATTACACATTCACATCGGAATAGAGAAGGGGCGACGATTGCTGCCTTTGTTTTTGTTATATTATAAATCGGGTCATATATACTCGGGTATCCTGATTGATTGGATGTTAAAATTATTTACTTCAAAAGCCGTTTTTTAGACCCGTCATAACTATGTGTGTGATACTTTATAATTTAAGTCTATATATCATCGTCATCATGTAGTTGAAATAATATCTTATTTTTCATAAGTAATATCCTCTATCAAAACGTCAATAAATGTTACTAAATCAGTCTGAATCAATAAAACTATTCTAGGAAATTGTTTGTAAGGAAAAAACATTTACAAGATATATAAACGAGTACCTTGGAAATGTGGCAATTACTTTCATTATACGTACACAAAGCGTTTTCATTATGGGAAACTTTATTATAATACGGATCCAATACGGAAAATTGTAATGATTGGAGCGATATTACATTTTATTTGTTATGATCTCGCACCAAACCTTTGAGACATAAATTGTAAATATTTATTGCACCACGTTAATACTTACAAAATAGAAGAAATAGTATATTATTTTCTTTTTGTATTAATTCTGATAAAACGGAAGACTGATGCTGTCTCGCAATACAGTGTTTAATCATTTAAGATACAATAATATAAGCAAACATAAAAATAAGTATTAAGTATTTAAATATATTTTAAACTCATTAAATTTGAAACTAAGCAAAAAAAATTTTTATTTATATTGTGTTTATCTTAGTAAATACGTGTTTTGAAATTAACATTAAACTTGAGTTTTATGAAACTTACTTTTTATTTAAATTTTCCTAAAGATTACTGGCATAGAACCTTTTTCCAACTAAGGAGTCGCAAGTGGCGACTGAGGTAATGGAACGTGCGCCCCAAGACCTATCACTCAAATCGACAGAAGGCGAGATAATCATCAAAACACCATCGTAGCTAATCTGATCTGTATTTATGGGAAAATATTATAGGCAAATCTTCTATATTGCAAGACTTCACGAACCACGTATCGTGTAAATAACTTCCGGTTAGATAGAATCATTTTACCTTAGCGACGTACAAAGGACACACGTTACGGCTAGATACGATACATACCACAATTCATAAAAGAAGTAGAAGCAGCTCGCATATTCTTAGGTTTATTAGAGGTGTTCATTAGAGGTTATGTAATGTTTAAGACGTCAGACTGGAAAGCACGTCGCGTCACGTTGCCTCCGCAAGCAAGGGTTATGTTGAACTCGCATCAACTAAAAGCCCACGGTGTTCCATCTTCAGCGTTAATAGCAGGACCACGGGTACTCGTGTATATCCGCAGCTCTACCTGTGGCACCTCGGGGAGATCTCCTGCCATCTTCCACTTCAGATAATGCTCACCGGAACACGCGAAATCTAGTCATTCATAGATAAATGTGGTGATGCGTGCTAATTTATCATGCAATTCTTTGCTAATATTAGATAAAATGATTATTTAAAAAAAATTGCAAATTTTAAATGCAATTCATCAATAGCCTAATGGTACGGTCTGCGAAACTTAAGGTCGCAAGTACCAATCCGCCATTCTAATATTGTCGTGAACTATCTCCTAGGACAAGCATTTTCAGCTTAGTTGTAGTGGTTAACCGGAATATTAGTCATGTTAATAGCATTGCTAATATGCTTTAAAAAAAAATACTAATAAAAATATTTAAATTAAAAATACATATTGGGGTCAAAAATGTTTGTGTTATATAATAAAATGGATTAAAAAAGCTTGAATTCTGCTTTCTACTTTTAAAAGATTTCAAACAATCTAATTCGTAAAGTATGGTGATAATTCATCACCAAGTTCAATACTTTACGAGATATGAATTTGTGACAGTATGCACAGACAGTTAATGCTATGCTGCAGCTTATTCTAGTTGCAACATGAATGATTCGGATCGACTGAAGAAGCATCATACTCTCACAGACCACCAGTATAAATTCACAGCATAAACTGCAGTCTTTCGTTTCAAAGAAAACTGAGTTACTGATAGCGAAATATTCTATCCTAGTCCTTACGGGTGAAAGCCTTGCAGTTGAAAATGCCATGTGGCGTGGGTCTTATCTTGCTAACTTATTTTATAAATTCTTGACTTTATTACTGATGGGGTTGACATTTCCATTGAAAGATACGTGTATAAATGTTTTTATTGATATGTGTATAAACGTCTTAGGAATAGCTAATTAATATGATATACAATTAATAAAAATTGCAAAAAGTTATGAAAAAATGCAGGTATGTAGTATTAACATCCCGTTAGTGTTTGTAATTGCTTCATCTTGGCACTTTTCAGTGTTCTCACAGTTACGCAGACCATAAAGAAAAAACAATGGACATAAGGATAACAACAAGGTAAAGTTTTCATTTCTTATTTTTTTGCCATTCTCCTGACGCTCTGAGACAGATAAATTATTATTTTCCACATAATGTCTTCAAGAAGGTTAGCAGTATAAAACGATGAAAATATTACCTTAGAAATAGATATTTTATACCCAAAGACAAACGATATCATTCCTTTTCAACTGTTTTTACTTATGAAAATCAAAACGTTGTATGCAAGCTTCTACACGTTATACTTATATCTTTTATTATATTATTACGTTTTTAGGGTTCACTTTTATATTATGTACATATTTTAGTATTCTAGTTAATTTTTGAGCCTTACGGTACACTCACTATTTTAATCTTGGCCCTCACATTCTGGTCATGAAACGAGTACCACATTGTTCCGAAACTCTATTATTGTAATTCAAGAATCTTAGACATTTATTTGTCGTTGCCTGCTCAAACCGGAGGTTGATAGTTTGCAGTGTGTCGGTACGTCCGTTATGTCGGTGCGATTTGAGCAAGTGATATCTGTGTGAGCGATATGCCAGATCGAGGATGGAAGTGGCAGTGATCACGGTGAGTCATGATAAAGACTTGGAAAAACTAGATACAGCATGGGGATGAGGGGTATTTTCGATAAAGATCAGTAGCAGACTTGCAGATTCCGAAGGTTGAGGGTTACGTGATCATATCACGTCTAGGTAACCAATTTGATCTCAGGACTAAAAGGGAATCTCCCGCCTGGCTAGGTGGTAATCCTGTGGAGCCAATGCTCCCATGTTGTATCGAAGCTCTCTGTATAGGTATCGGGTTTTCTGATTGATGATTTATGCATCTTGGTCGTTGCCTTTGATGCGATAGTGCGGCTACAAACAACAATTAATACATTATTTTTGTTTGTAGCCTATTATTATATATTATCCATTCAAATTCGTATAAATCTTCTATATCTTGATACAAGTGTACTCGTAGTAACACTGCAGCAGGACTATTCATATATTTATTTATATAACTGTATATATTTGTTAAATAATATACATATATGTACAATAAAAGTATTACTACTTTAAGTATCTATCTAGTAACATCGATCTTAAATATTATATTTGTGTCATAATCTGCACTATTATCACGCTATTATAGGAGCTTACCAATGGTATAATGTAATTTATTTTCGTACTAATGTTGAAATAAATATGTCCAACATATAAATGTTTTCTTTGTCTTAAAACTGGTTACGATGTAAATATATTTGAAAAAGAAAAGTTATTACGATATTCTAACTAAATTCAAATTTAAATTGGAGTATGTGAAAAATTTAAAGTAAAGCAATTTACCTCCATGTACATTCTTTTTTCAACCTCTTAAACGGTTCTTATCTATATTATAGAGGCGTTTACTGTTAGTAAAATTGTAAGTGTAAAATTTATACACGATTTGAAACCGTAATCAATTACAACTATTTTGGCTATAGTTGTCATTGTTATACATAAGATAACAAGCGTAAAGCTTAGTGACGTCAGAGACCCCGATATCTACAAGAAATCAGACTAGTCTACACTAGTTGTGTATCTATACTTTTTTTAAATTACACATTTTATAAATAATGTTTTCATTGGATTAAAGTAGATGATACTAAGTGAGTGCAACATTATAATTTACCATGGATATTTTACATAATTTTCCATTAACCAGAGAAAGATGGAGTGATCGAAATCGGCGAAAACGTAATCATCATTGAAAGTAACTAGCTCACGTTTACCATTTAGATAATACCCCATAATACTCCAGAATTTCATAATATTTTGATGAAATATAATAAGACAATTTCATTAAATATAAACCAAATATTATGGAATTGTTAAATTTTTCCTGTCCTTCTAAACAGTAAACGTGTTAAGAATTGAAAGCAAATACGCCCACCTTAATAATGGGGTGCGCATTGAATGAAGGTTTGTGATTATATTTCGTACGCGACTTAAATGTATTATTTTCTTAAGCTGAGAATTACTTATCATTTTTTTTTAATTTAAGACAATATTATATTTCATCTGATCGTGTTGAAGCACGAGTTAAAGTTAAAAAGATAAAAAAGAATATTAATATATATAAGGACAACATTATTAAGCTCTTTTAAAGTCATTGTTCTAATAAATTCCACTTGCTACCAGAAAAATTCAACAGCGTAGGTTATCTAGTGTGCAGTAAATATTAGCACTTTTCTCTTAACTTTCTCGTTTTCATTCGCCGTTATTAATGTCTTGGTTGTTATAACTTAGTGCTTCCGTACTCATACTTATTATTTAGTAATGTGATAAGGATTAAATGTGACGTTTTAGGGCTGGGATTGCTTTAATTTACTATTCATCTTGTCACTGCGATTCCATGAAAACAAGTTACACAAATCTGTTTTTATATGCAAATTTTAATGAAATTCTTAATTTAATTTTTATTTATTTTAAAATGTTATATGCAAAAAATTAACTTCAACCATATTGCAATTTGACAACTATGCATCCATTTTAGTCTGCAGAGCTGACAACTTTATCTTGATCCCTTATCAAGGATATATAAATGGGTGTCTATGGGATACGCCTTACATATGCATACATAACAAAAGTATAAAGTAAGCAAAAGATATCATGTACGTGTACGTGTAATACACGCATATGATATCTTTTGGTTATTACTAGATAACATTAAATAAATAGGATATGCTTCAGGATAGTGTTCGTGCAAACTTAAAGGCCTCAAAGGCGTTTAGTCAGATTCGATCGATTCTAACGGCCTTCCCAGATGTTGAAATTGCCATTAAATCTTTGCAGATAAATTTGTACACACCAACAAGTGTTTGACTCTAGATCTCTTTTAAACTATTACAGTGACTACGTTTGAATTTTGAAACTTCATCTACCTATCATAAAACCATGTAAATTATTCATTGTATATAAGTATCTAAATATATATAAAAAATATTACTATTAGTAAAGTTTTAGTAGCATTCGTCGTGATTCTGCTAGTATTTCACAAAACCCGTCACATATTTATTACAGGTGGCTCATTATTTTTAAACTAAAATCTTGATCATTTGCACACTGACGCTTTATAGAAATACTACATTCACAAAACTCAATCTTGTAAAAACGGCATCAAGGGGAATAAGCTACGGTGAAACACAATAGTAATGGAAAATTATATCCTCAGGGAAATTAAGTCCTTTGTATAGTGAATTAATACTATTTTTTAGTTAATATTATGTTCTTAATTGGCCTATTAATAAAAGGTTTTTCATTATTTCATTGTTATACAACCGGAGAAATCCTGAACAAAATAATACAGATGGACAGCTGAAAAGTTATATAATTAGTTATAAAATCGCAAGGTTGAATATTCACAAAAGTCAATAATTATTATCATAGGACAGAAACTAAGCTCATTGCATGAACACTAATTGGAAGCGAATCTAGACTGACCATGACTGAACCTTCGCAAATGCGACGACGACTAAAAGAAACAAGGTGGATTAGAGGTTCAAAAGTTGATATGTAATAACAAAAACGACTAAAATTTTATTGTTTACAAAGTTGTACTATGAAACAATACCGGCACTATAAGTTTGTGTCTTCTGTCTAGAAAATACAGTTAGTAATTTTGTAGATCTACTGTACCTACCGATCCATAACAACCTAACAAAGGTTATCCAACGAAATCATTTGTGAATATCAACATTTGTATTACGCATGTTAAAATAAAATGGGTTAACAAAGAATTATGAATTCCAACGTATATTAGATGCTGCTATAAATATCAAAAGTTATTTACATTAATACAGATTACATAAGTTAATATATTTTTTAAGGAAATGGGCATCAAAGGCTGTAGATACGGGCTACGTAGGTACGGTCTTGTCGTATATATATCACATTCACACGTTATGTGACGCGTAGAGTCAGCAACTGGAAAACCTTTAATGGTGGGGCATGGCTCCACATCAAAGGATTGTAAAAGGACTATGCCCCACGTAATAATATTACTAAAACGATGCAATAAAAACATCACTAATGCTCCTCATATTTTTTCCTTTTCCAACGCAAAACATGATGAATTCGCCCGGAAAACGATAACAGCATTGTGAAACAACTACGTTACACAACAAGTCCATATTGATAAAGTTTCTTTTCTCCAAACCTTCACTATATTTAAAGAAATATTTACAGAATTTAGAGAACCTAACAACTAAACTTTTAATACTGAAAACAATATAAAAAAGGATTGCAAATTATCAATTTAATCCGTCTCACTTCGAATAACTTTTCGCATTAGAAACGACAGTAATATGCAGCTCCAAAAGCAAGCAAAAAGATGAATGTTTAATAGTTAATTGAGTTATATAAAATCTTGCATAATTGGTTTTCATAATCATACGGAAAAAACAGATTTGAAAATTAAGGCCACGTCTGTTTTAAAAATGATCCAATAAGTTATTTGTAAAGCTGAAAAATTACACACAGCCAATCGCTCATGAAAATTAGCATGACCGTTTATCAGCAAACTTTTGCAAAATACATAAATTATTGACAACTCTTAGGGAAACATTTAGAAGTTTGAAATTTATCGTTAATAATTTCCTAAATATGTAGGGAAGTATTACTTTACTTTGGCAACATATCACTTGTTTTACTTAGCCTTTATCTTTTCGAACATATATATGAATATGAGTTCGCATTATGTTTAATTTATGCAGGGAAAAATTATTAGATAGATTTAAATAACGCTCATAATGATGCCCGTAATAAAAGCAGTTATGTATTTGGTCTAAGGACCTTTTATTTATTAATAAGAAATAACAAAATTGTTAGAAAAACTTTTAAAATACTTTATAAAATATAAGAGGTCCATAATTTATTTTTAAATTACATTGTGAGTAACAAACGAGGACAGTTCACCTGATGATAAATGATTCATGCGGCCGATGACATCTAAGTTCATCCTTGACAAGGAATCATAATGCAGATGCATTGTTACCCTTGGGGACTGGAGATGGAATGCCTCATCACCAGTAATATCCACTATACCAGGATCCCTACACTCGCCAGACGAAACACAGCAATATTAAACTGCTATTTTATGCATTTATATGGTATTCTTTGAGGCGTGGTCCTAAACCAATCGAGCTGACCTATTCATTCTGTAGCTAGAAACAAACTGCAGTATTGCTCCACCACTGTTAAAATCATCAGATGACAAGTTAATAAAAAAATCTGGACTTGTTTAGTTTGTGGAAATTATGTCACCACGTATCGTGGACGTCAGATTTGAATATTCCTTCGATAATATATTATAGTAAATGTTTATCAGATAGAAGTACAATGTACTATTCGCACGCATTCCTAGCGCACTTCATAACTGTTAACAAACACTATCAGGTGACTGTGTCTGTGGTGATGAGGCCATTGAGTGGCCCATAAAACAGATCCTGAACAACATTCCGTAGATAAGCCATGTGTTGTTAACAAGCTTACGACCAAACCCCAATGCAATATTTAACAAGGTAAAGGAAAAGGCCGCGTCACTTTCACCGACTTCAGGTAATACAAAATCTTTTCAAGCGCAAGGCCACCGGCGCGCTATGGTGCTTGCGTAATGAAAATTTACACGTAGATCTTGAGCTGCCAACCATAGCTCAGTACCTGAAGGAGGCTTCCCGCCGATATTTTGACTCTGCCGTCACATACCCAAACCCCTTGATTGTAAGTGCCGCCACTTACAATCCCATCGCGAATCATAGATTAACCCGCGTCCGAAGGAGACCGAGGCACGCCCTCGACGACCCGATGACGCGACCACCAGGGCCCAAGCCATTCATAAAACACTACATACGTACATACTCGCCGACGGCGGGAGCGTCACAATCAAGGTTATTCACGAGACCGCCATGTCACAGACTGGTTCTCTCCAGTCTATATAGAGATCTCGACTGAGCGCCATAAGCGCTCGGACACATTCAACCCTCCGAAACTGTAAAAGCCCTCGGACTAACAGCGGCCATCAACCCGAAAAAACTATAGGAAAAGGGGTAAAACGATTCACCAGTGGCGTTACATTAATACAGATTACATAAGTTAATATATTTTTTAAGGAAATGGGCATCAAAGGCTGTAGATACGGGCTACGTAGGTACGGTCTTGTCGTATATATATCACATTCACACGTTATGTGACGCGTAGAGTCAGCAACTGGAAAACCTTTAATGGTGGGGCATGGCTCCACATCAAAGGATTGTAAAGGATTATGCCCACGTAATAATATTACTAAAACGATGCAATAAAAACATCACTAATGCTCCTCATATTTTTTTCCTTTTCCAACGCAAAACATGATGAATTCGCCCGGAAAACGATAACAGCATTGTGAAACAACTACGTTACACAACAAGTCCATATTGATAAAGTTTCTTTTCTCCAAACCTTCACTATATTTAAAGAAATATTTACAGAATTTAGAGAACCTAACAACAAAACTTTTAATACTGAAAACAATATAAAAAAGGATTGCAAATTATCAATTTAATCCGTCTCACTTCGAATAACTTTTCGCATTAGAAACGACAGTAATATGCAGCTCCAAAAGCAAGCAAAAGATGAATGTTTAATAGTTAATTGAGTTATATAAAATCTTGCATAATTGGTTTCATAATCATACGGAAAAAACAGATTTGAAAATTAAGGCCACGTCTGTTTTAAAAATGATCCAATAAGTTATTTGTAAAGCTGAAAAATTACACACAGCCAATCGCTCATGAAAATTAGCATGACCGTTTATCAGCAAACTTTTGCAAAATACATAAATTATTGACAACTCTTAGGGAAACATTTAGAAGTTTGAAATTTATCGTTAATAATTTCCTAAATATGTAGGGAAGTATTACTTTACTTTGGCAACATATCACTTGTTTTACTTAGCCTTTATCTTTTCGAACATATATATGAATATGAGTTCGCATTATGTTTAATTTATGCAGGGAAAAATTATTAGATAGATTTAAATAACGCTCATAATGATGCCCGTAATAAAAGCAGTTATGTATTTGGTCTAAGGACCTTTTATTTATTAATAAGAAATAACAAAATTGTTAGAAAAAACTTTTTAAAATACTTTATAAAAATATAAGAGGTCCATAATTTATTTTTTAAATTACATTGTGAGTAACAAACGAGGACAGTTCACCTGATGATAAATGATTCATGCGGCCGATGACATCTAAGTTCATCCTTGACAAGGAATCATAATGCAGATGCATTGTTACCCTTGGGGACTGGAGATGGAATGCCTCATCACCAGTAATATCCACTATACCAGGATCCCTACACTCGCCAGACGAAACACAGCAATATTAAACTGCTATTTTATGCATTTATATGGTATTCTTTGAGGGCGTGGTCCTAAACCAATCGAGCTGACCTATTCATTCTGTAGCTAGAAACAAACTGCAGTATTGCTCCACCACTGTTAAAATCTATCAGATGACAAGTTAATAAAAAAAAATCTGGACTTGTTTAGTTTGTGGGAAATTATGTCACCACGTATCGTGGACGTCAGATTTGAATATTCCTTCGATAATATATTATAGTAAATGTTTATCAGATAGAAGTACAATGTACTATTCGCACGCATTCCTAGCGCACTTCATAACTGTTAACAAACACTATCAGGTGACTGTGTCTGTGGTGATGAGGCCATTGAGTGGCCCATAAAAACGAAGATCCTGAACAACATTCCCGTAGATAAGCCATGTGTTGTTAACAAGCTTACGACCAAACCCCAATGCAATATTTAACAAGGTAAAGGAAAAGGCCGCGTCACTTTCACCGACTTCAGGTAATACAAAATCTTTTCAAGCGCAAGGCCACCGGCGCGCTATGGTGCTTGCGTAATGAAAATTTACACGTAGATCTTGAGCTGCCAACCATAGCTCAGTACCTGAAGGAGGCTTCCCGCCGATATTTTGACTCTGCCGTCACATACCCAAACCCCTTGATTGTAAGTGCCGCCACTTACAATCCCATCGCGAATCATAGATTAACCCGCGTCCGAAGGAGACCGAGGCACGCCCTCGACGACCCCGATGACGCGACCACCAGGGCCCAAGCCATTCATAAAACACTACATACGTACATACTCGCCGACGGCGAGGGCGTCGCAATCAAGGTTATTCACGAGACCGCCATGTCACAGACTGGTTCTCTCCAGTCTATATAGAGATCTCGACTGAGCGCCATAAGCGCTCGGACACATTTCAACCCTCCGAAACTGTAAAAGCCCTCGGACTAACAGCGGCCATCAACCCGAAAAAAAAAACTATAGGAAAAGGGGTAAAACGATTCACCAGTGGCGTTACATTAATACAGAACTTAGTAATAACACATAATATATAACAATTAGGTTACTTCCACCACAAAAACTAGTATTTTTATTTTTAATCAAATTTTCATAATTATTTTAATTATTCTGAAACGGGTATAATATAAATTGAACCATATTTTAGGCACGCTAAACGCTTAACTAAATAAGGCTTCTTTTCTGAGACTTATAAACTAATTAGCCAGCTTATAAAATTTTGTTTACTGTTTAATGTAAAGTAACAACCTAGCGAACGATAGAGTATAAAAATTTATTTCACGACTACAGTGCAGACGGCTCCAATACTTTTTCGATTATTTTAATACTAGAAATAAAGTGGTGCTTGACTACAATTCCATTTGTTGTTCAATGCCGATGTACTCAACTCAGCAATTTTAAGGTGAGTATAGAAAATGTGTATTCTCTTCAGTTGAAGATATCCACGTTGTTCCAGTTTGTATGTTCAATTTTTCTTCACATATTTTCTTCACTGGAAATCTCGAAAATGTATTAGCGCTTCAAATCACAATTACGTTAGAACCGATAGATTGTCACCAGGGTCGAGTTCTGGTTCACCCCACCATATTAAATTAAATTGCAGTGCCGAGCCAGAAGGTTCACGTTTTTATGTAAATATATAAAAAAAATTGGATTAGTTATTCTTATTTCTACTGTATTGGATTACTTGCACGATTACACTTACAGAAAGGGTCACAGTAATTATTCGACATATGTTTCGGCAAGCGTTATAAGTAACACTACAATGCATACTGCATGCATACTTTCCCGAATGTCATTAGTAGGTTAGATATAAAAGGTATAGATCATTCTTATTTATAGACTCGAATCAACTCTGATAATGCCGGACTATCGTAAGCCGATGTTTTAAATCCTTTACCCATTTCAAAGGTTTTTAATATGTAGTTTAATATTTCTTTTCAAGGGTGAAATGGGATGAAGCATGAATGCGGCCACGTCACGCCGCCATTACTGTAGCTGTTGTATAAAACTGGAATATATATATATATATATATATATATATATATATATATCCTTGTTTATTTAAATTTTCCTCAGCCCTCAATCCTTAATGGTAAACATTGATGCTATTTAATCCAGACCAAACCGATTCATTCATGCTGCAACTAAAAATGAACTGCATGCTAATACTACCTCTATTGAAACTATAAAGCTTAACTTTCAATGTAGAAGTATTTAAATATTTTAAGAAAATATTGAATGGCTTTGAAATGTTCAATGGAATGTCACAAAGTATGAATTTCCCAATGATATGATATAATAGATTTACTCCTTTTGTAGAAGCGAGTAATAAGATTATATTATAAAGAATTTTGCTTCATGGGAATGCAAATCACATGAATAACATTATTGTTTTACAGAGGAGAGAAATAAGACCGCCTACCACAGTCTCTTAAAAATAATTTTAAATAAATAAATTGATTTCTTTTAAATACGTATTAAGAACGTATATTTAGTAGTACTATTTGGATCTATAAATTATAAGTATAATTAATATTTATTTTTATTTGCGGAAAGAAGTAGTGTGCAGCAAAATCTAATTTTATTAATAACAATCTTGCAATACAACTCAATGTCCCAACGCTCTCTTTCAATTTCCAGTCCGTTCACCAGTTTGAACACCCAATTAAATAATTGAGTGTATTAAGTGCTGATTTAATGTATCTTCGGCGATACAAAAAAAAAGAAATTGTGAGGGAACCTACTAAAACACATTTGCGTAACATATTCAAAAATATTTCGAAGACTATAAATCTCAGACAAGCGAATTAAAAGGACTGTTTTCAGAAGCTACATTGTCCAATTCAACTTTATAAAATGGTAATAAGTCATAATTTGCATATTGGTATAAGTCAAAGTTCCACAAGAATGTTGAATTGATGGATATATCCAAAGCAGGTTTTAGGTGACAAATGCGGACATACTTCACCTGACGGTAAGTGATTACTACAGCCCATAAACACCTTCATCCATCTTCACTAAAGGTTCAAGATTCACACTGGTTATCACCCCTGTGAACTAAGATGGAATGCCTGTGTTATGAGCTAACTAAAACCTAGTTCTGGATCCCTCCCACCTGAACGGGTTTCCACCTTATCATGGCGGTGAGATTTATTAGCGATGGCTACGTCACCTAAGGTGAAGATATTGTTTGATATTATTGATATCTGTTTTCTTGAAAGTGCCTAAGTCATCTCGGTTCGAAAAGTATTAATCCAAACAACTCCTCAGAACATTGGTATACTCGGTAAATTGTCCATCGAGATGCAACATCTCTTTACAATGCCAATTAATCAAGCCGATCGGAAAGTACCTGGTCGTCAACGATTCGGGCCGCTCGGTCATATGGAAGAAGCTGGTACTGGGGTTCCCCGGCCCTGAGGTGAAAAAAATATTTCATGTGAGGCTGAACTAGTGCCTTGTAAAGTTGCACATAGTGGGCCGACACGACATACTGTCTTGCTCTATCAAGCACGTCAAGTTTTTAGAGGCCAATTTAGCCTTTCCTTCCAGTGACCGTGTGACGTAGCTCGATATGTCAACGTCAAGACTTCCGATACTAGCTGAAGTAACAGGGGGAATGTTTTCAAAGTTAGGAGTTGCGACAAAGAGATTCCTTTTAGCGAAAAACTTGTGTCTTCATGGAGTAAAAATGGACTAGACTTTCGGAGCCCCAATCTGAGACTTTGTTTAACACAGGCTCGACCTTAAAATATTGGTGCGGCCAGTGTGTAACGCATCCCCTGTACTGTAGTCCACATAGCAATGAAAGTTATTAACTTGCAATGTCAATGATATACAGAAGAAACAAGGTAGGAGATAGCACACAGCTTTAGGGAACCCTCTTTAGGGATCATGTACACCAAAGCTACCTTCTAACATTTCGGGAAGAACGCCTAAAAAGTGGGAGTACTGATAAAGACGCGTAAGACCTGTTTTTTTTACAAGCGGCAATGCCTACGCATATCCACCCCAGCGGGGACAAAGATGGGTGATGTCAGACGGACTCGCACCGACTAAAACCCCGTGGTGTGAAAACTAAAACCTTCGACGCGTATGGCGGGGTCACAGAAACGCTTTCGCACAAAGACGACGATTTGGGACGAGATGGGGCATTTCTTTGCATCTTATCCACAGCGCCAGGTTTGCTTTTCTTCCAATGACCCGTCGAGATGTGCAGAAGCTATAACCGATGTGATGAGTCGAGCCATGGAATATTTTATTCCTCACGCTGACGTACCCATTGGTGCCAAAGCTGACCGTTGGTTTCACGCTGAGTGCGTCCACGCTGAAAAGCTTAAGCATTCGGCATATTTATTCTGGGTTGATGCTCGTAACCGCAAATATCCGGATGTCAAAACGAAGCAGAAAGCCTTTAACCGAGCCGCCAAGTACTTTAAAAAGGAATTAAAGAAAGCTCGCCTAGATCGCATCAAACATATTGGTACAAAACTTTCTGCCCAGCCAACTGGTAGAAGGTTGTTCTCTTCTCTTCTCTTTCTGGTCTCTTGCCAAAGCGATTGTGGCAAACTTCTGTCGGTCCTCACTGCCCTCAATGGTTAAGCCTGACAGCTCTCTGGCCCATACGGCAAAAGAAAAAGCAGACCTCTTTGCAAATCTCTTATCTCAAAGCTCTCGTCCGGACCCCGGCGATAGTATTCCACCCACCTTACCTCACAGTAATACTTCTATGCCAGAGGTACACATTACTAACAAAGAGGTTTCCAGGGCGGCGCCAATCTTGTGAGATTCAATGCCACCAAAATACAGGCGTGTCTTTTTTCAGCCAAAAGGAGCCAGTGCACCTTGGCTACTACCTTCCAAGAATGCATTTTGGAGAGTGTGCTCAGGAATTACATGATCATAATTTCCCCCATCCCCGTTCCACCATCGGACTTCACGACGCACTGCTGGATTTCATCCTTTTTTTGTGAACATGCCTCAAACTCGATTTTATTATTCGTACAGCAAAGGACTGGAATAGTTTACCCGCGTGTGTCATTCCCTACGATTAAAATGTGGGTGTTTTCAAGAGCAGCGTTAATAGGCATTTACTGAACTAGTGCGCCTTACCATCCAGGATTGAATATCCACTTAACATCAGGTGTGATCGTGGTCAAGCACTTGCTTAGAAAGTTTAAAAAAAAAAAAGTGTACACGATTCCAAAACGATATATATATGCTTATGAATCTAAAATATAGCCAAACCACAAAGACAAATAAACAAGTTCCGTTATTACGAGGGATGTACATAGATCAGAATTTGGGGAGTAAGTAAAGAAAGAAATTTTTCTTGCCTGTTTAAATATTTGTGACAATAAATGGCTCATATAAAAAACTTATCGAACCTTTGTATACCCTCATAAATCATAACTCCCGGCTTTATATCCATCCGGCCAAAGAGATTATCATAATAAAAGGACACTTTTGATGTAAAAAGTGATTGTGAGTCCTCTGAAATGGAACAGCATTTAAGAATAATACATAAAAAATGCATAGTGTATACAATAGTATTTTCTATATGTGGTAGAGTGATGCAGTGACGGGGTAGGTACACTCTTCTAATTTTAAGTGGTGCGCTTTCCGGCAAGCACTACTTTACTGTCATATATCATTCGGCATTAATTGATTTTTGATCCTCTTGCAGCATAGTAGCCAAATTTGTCTCAGAAAAATGAGATAACCATTTATTTATATGTGCTTCGGCATTTTATTGAAGTCCACTCAGCTACAATGCACCATCGACTGCCGCTTAGTTGCGGAATCATAAATTTTCCATCTGTCTATTTTCACGAATACTTTTTAACAACTTTAATATTTATTTGAGTAAATATGGTTGGCGACCACCCTGTCGATTCTATAAAGCTTTCCCATTATCTTTTACATACAGCAAAACTTAATAAAAACTATTTCTCATGAACAAGCTGACTCGCCAAAAATTGTGGCTAAAAGTTTAAAACATTCTTGCGACTTTAAACTTATTTTATAGTGATAATAAATCATAACGCGACAATCTTGTAGAGTGTGCTCCATTGTTGCGGGCAAATTCCCGCCAGATTGTCTCGGACAAAGTACATTCATGAAAAAAATAACTTGATTTAACACGTGCTCCATTTTCAAATTTATAAGCATATAACCAACTTTCGTAGGAGTGTAAAACTTGCCAGTGACAGAAGTAGCTATAGTTATAATTATAGTTCATTCATCAGAAGTTTATTATAATAAATATAATTTCATATCGGTTTTCGTCGGTAGAATATAACTTAAGAAACCGGTGGTAGCATAAAAATGGTAATTTCTGAAAGCATTATATCAAGTCTTTAGGAATAATATAATATATATACTTTGATTGACTGATCGATTATATGAACAGATGCAGTTCCGATTCCATGTGTCTCACCTATAAATAAATTTGAGATCCACAAATACTTTTTCTGGAAGATAGCGAATCTTGGACCCGCAACACAGCAGCCAAAAACTCCACGTCAGGCCGCCGTTATTCATCATATGATTGCATCGAAGTACTAAGATATCAACATTTTGACCAAGAACACTTACTGCTCGTACCTAATAATAAGAAACACTTCAATGTGTCATAGTGTTCCTCACTTTAGGTAGCGATGCGAGTCGAGATTTCGTACCTCCTTATGAGGGGCCCTCGGATCGTATTATCGCCCCCCTCTGTTGTCGTCGAGGATCTTCGTCCACAGGGGTTGGAGTGCAGCGGTGGTGCAGCAGCAGTCTCTGCGCCAGCTTCGCAGAATCGTTATCTCCCTACTCAGCGGGCCTCCCCCTCACGAGTCTAATTAGATAAAGCTGTAAAGGTCTCAACCAGTCAGAAACAACAGCAATACTCACACACAAAAAAAAATATGTCATAGTGTAAATCACTAAAACTAAAGATATAGGTATATATAAACATTATTTGTGTTATATGTAGTTACCTCCACAGCGTGCTTACTACTGACATGACTTTCACATTTCCCCATATATTTTATACATGAACCGTCGTATCAAAGTAATGTTCTATCGTAGTCTTTTGTTATATATATTAAGAATTTTTTAATACAACATATTAATATTTAAAGCTCACATTTACGTCAATTATAGTAACAATTAACAGTATATTTAATTTGCCTCACATAGAAATTTATTTATAAAACTATGAACATATATTAAGCTTCCCAGATGAAAAGGTTATAATTTAATGCCTCTCCGTTTCTTATCACGCTCAATAAAGGCGTGGTCTTTTTTCGTTTTAGGAGGACTGTTGTTGGATCCGCTTTTCCTGAACAATTAAAGTCGCGTAGATTAATTCCATGAAATGCCGTAAAGATTGAAACAATTACTAAATCTTAACTGGACCTAAAACATGGATTTAATAATATCCGATCCTATTAAGATCCGGAAACTACGGAGCATTCATCAATTTGGGTATTTGGGAATAGGAAATTATGATAATAAATATATTACACAGAACGCGATAAATAGCAGCTTTCGTCCAGACCAATAATCAAAAATTTTACTAAATTATATCACCGTATCGAAAAAATTATAAGACTTACATCCAATATGGTTTTCTAACTGAATGTAAGGAAAACCATATTGGATGTAATTTTGCTTATTTATAAGCAATTAAATTGGATAAAATTATTTTTACTTTTTATCATATCCCTGGCAAAGCTGGTTTAATTTACATTAAACTTTAGTACATTCATTTTTATTCGCCCTACTTCATTTTACGGTCTTATTTTTACCAGTAACTGCTTTCAAACTAGTGTAGAATTTTAAGTGTGATGGCACTTCAAGTGAGGTCACCATCTTTGATATACAAATAAAACTAATTGATACAATAAAATATAACTCGAACTAGAACTGAATCTTTAATAGAATAGAACATACGTTATTGCACATCATAACACAAATAAAACAAAAATAACAATATATTTAATAATTGTTTATAATGAGCAATGGGCAGTTATCTGAAAACGTTATCTTGCAAAAATCTTTTGGATGGTCAGAATCAGAACGAAACAAAAATCTGGTGTAAGCCGCTTGATAATAATTAATTATGATTCGTTATTAATATCATATATAAATGAGAAGAAAAATTCCAATGTATAAGCAACGTTTCTGGAAGTTTCGTTTCCGGAGGTATTTGTATATTTCTTTAATTAATATTTAATTTTTACCAGTTCAAACTACGACTACATTTGAATTTTGATATTACTATCTAACAGAATTATTGTTATTATTTCATGTTATATGTTATGAATAGTGTTCTGAAATGTTTTATTTAGAAAATACGTTTATTACAATTAACATTTTAACAGTATCATTTAACATTCTAATTTGGTAAATAAGTTTTGGTGTAATCTTCATTTCAATATCATCTAACTTGCAATGACAATAATACCTCCACCTCTTGTGTAATATTTATTACTCAGATTTGTTAAGTTCATAAGTTTATAATGCCTATTACGAAAAACGCTTTACAAAACTTGAAGAGTAAAACACCAGAATAAATAAAACTGAACAACAGCATAGCAGTACAAAATTATTTTCAATAGACACTCAACCTTTGATAGCGACGTTTGAAAATCTCAAGTAGCAATTAAACGAACCTGATCAAAAAAAATCGACAATTTAATGACATAGAAATAATAGCTTTGAAGTGCACCGAAAATATACATAAGAATCCTTTGTAACCTAACGAACGAACATAGTTGGACATCAAGGATTGACTAGTGTCCCAACTCGGTTCTATATAAACGACCTGCTAATATTGAGTAATTAGTTCGAAAACCCCTGAACTGTTTAACACGAATGGAATTTCGCGTGGGCTAGAAACGACCGATTATTTATTCGGCAAGAAAACGACAGAAATGATCATGTTCAAAGTCGAATCTTTCATGTTGATAAAACAGGAGAATTTAAATAAACAGAGCTCAAAGCATGTATGCACAGGTTATGTTACGTTATCTTATATTACGTAGCCTAAATCTTACAAGTAAGCTCATGTTAATATAATGTACGTATTTTTTTATTGTACTGAGAGTAGCAAAGTGATTCCTGCGGCTCATGACATCTACATTCATCCTTGACAAGGAATCAGAATGCAGATGCATTGTCACCCTTGAGGACTGAGATGGAATGCCTCGACACCAATAATACCCTTATATCTCAGGATCCGGATGTGTAGGGACACTCATTAAACGAAACACAGCAGCGTTATGCTTCTATTTCATGCCGATATTTTGTAAGGACCACCATTCCTGATCGAGCATTCATTCTGTTTGCGATATTCATGCTATAAAATAAAATAGAAATATAATGAAAATAGTAAATAACATTTATACAATAAATAAAATAAACATAGTATATAAAGGCCAACCAGACGAATAATTATTATTATTATGGAGTTACTCATAATCATCTTCGACCGGTTGGTTAGTAAAATAAATAAAAAAAATATAATAAAATAATTAAATTAGTTATAACAAAATAAATAAAACTCCATATAAAAAATAAAATATTATAAAATTTAAAATATCTAGTACCCAAGTTAGGGAGAAAGGGAAAGAAACTGACGGTCCATTGTTATTATCGCAGGTTATTCATTTCCAACTTCGCCTGATTGGACTATAAAATTAAATAAGAACTTTTGTTTAAAACAGACAGCGATAGTGTAATTGGTTTCGGGTTTTTATCAGCATAAGTAAGTATACTTATAAAAGTGATGAAAACTTTGTTTTACTAGCAATTTTGCTGGGCTAAATAAGATTTTCATTTTCATAACTGTCACAGAAGAGGCTCTCATTTAAATACTGAGATTCGTTGATCCGAGCATTAGCTGTTTTTGATGTTGTGTTTAATTGCTGTTTTTTTCAGTAAAGTAATTATTTTTTATGAAACTATCGCTTCATTTAGCTGTACTAACATGATGGAGCGTAAATAATGCTAATAAAACCTTTTAAAAATATGTTTTTTTTTTAATCAGGATCAATTCTATTTCCGTCTCATCATCAAAGGTGTCATTAGTACTACCGTCTGTCTTCGTTTTCGGAATCGGTCTCCTAATACCCTGTATATGCTTATAGTATTATTATTATGCTCGATGCTTATAATAATCTATACATGGGTTTTGGTACATTTAAAATTTGCATTTTTGATTTACATTTAACGCAGAGAAGCACTGAAATTTGTATGCTTTAAACATCACATGCTACCTGGAAAATACTGAATGATGTCTAATTGAATGACCACTTGATTACGTGAGTTACATTTATATTGCGACTTTTGTGACAATTTGTTTTTGATTTATTATTTTTGTAAAGAAGACAATGATACGGTTGAACACTAATTATTATAATACGATACGCCTTATTGGTATTCGTATTTTTCTTTTATTTCTGATATTGCAAATAAATAATCGTGATTATACTTTTACCAAGTTTATACTAATAAAAACACGATGTAAAAAGAAGAATTTATAAGCAGAATAAATAAAGCAAAGAAGCATTAATAGTTGACGGCTTGACTTGTTCAGTAAGTTGGCTTACGGATTATTCATGATGAGTGCCACCTATATACAGTAGTTTACTCATTTTTTGACGATTTTGCACTTATTATTAGAAAGCGAATGCTTGTACGTATTGAGTTTTCTCTTTGCATAATTAACGGCATTTTTTTTTTAATCAATGAGTACTTATGAAATTTTTTGTGCTTTTGTGCTATAAAAATGCAAATCATCAAACAGAGAGGAATGATTATCGATTCTGATTGCAATTGAGTTGAGCAGTGATCTTATTGGAGCGTTAAAATCTCTTCATAGCGTCCAATTTTAAATATTTTAATGCACAGTTATAATCAATAAAGGTATTCATTGAATTTAACCATCACGCAGCGTGCCGCGTTCGGAGCGTTGAATTAAATACGCTGAGTAAAAGAAGTGTTGGAGAATGTAGGTCACTTAAGCACTTAGCAATACCGCAAAATATCGAATTTAAAAATTCCTTCTATTTGATATGGATTTTTTTTACTTAAAATTCCCATGAACCCTCACGGGAATTATTCGGTAGTGTTCGCTATCCATACAGGTTTTAACCAACGATAACTCGGCCCAGTCTGGTAAAATATCTAGCTTTATGTTCCACGTTTAATAACACGCATTTACCGTAGTTTTAAATCTTTGAAAAATAGATTATGGAATTATTATGATTTGATAGGTGTGTATTAGATATTGTGACTGTTTGGAAACCATCAATAAATACCTAGTCGCACATCCTGGAAAAAGATATTTCGAAGAAAATTATGAGGACCTACATCCTCCGATAAAATTATTCTTAATTTGTTTACCTTTTTCAAGTTATGTAAAACATGTTAAATTCTAATAACGTCTTGGTTTTGTAACGGCACAGTAGGAGAACTTTATTGGTATAAGATCTTGTTTAACAGCGATATATTTCCTTAGTCTTTCACTTACCTAACATCTATTCGTATAACAAGATTAATTAAAAAAATTATAATATTCTTATAAAAGTAAAGTAAAATAAAGCAAAAACTTTTATTTATTTATATCACATAAGAAGTGTACAAATATGTGGTGCTTGTTAACTTAAGTAAAATTAACATTTAATACATCTAAATAAAGAGCGCCTCAAAGAGTTTATGTTAGGAAGTGATGAGTTAATATAACCAAATAAATATACGTATATAATTTAAGTACACAAAACTACTCATCAGCTGTGTATTTTTAATAATACAGTGTTACAGTACTTAGTAATACATTACTGATATTCAGATTACGGATCCAAATCAATATGTGGACCTTTTTTTCGTTTTCTTTATGTAATTTAAATTAAATTTTATCAATGTGCATTCCATCTACAAATAAAATAACTTTAACTTCGATGGATTTACTATCACACATTTAAAGTGTCAACAGTCTAATTGTTAAGGGTGCGGTCTGCGAAATTTAAGGTCGTAGGTTCGAATCCGTTATTCGACTATTGCCGTGAACCATCTCCTAGCACAAATATTTTAAGCTTAGTTATCCGCAATTTTACTAATAATAATAGCACTGCTAGCATGGGTAAGGAATAATTTATAATATGTGAAAAAAAAGGATTCCTTACCCATTGTCATACTTTATCATCAAACTATGGAATATGTAATAAAAACAAATCAATGAACAAAACCAAATCTAATGTGCACAATGTCTAGGTAGTCAAATTTCGACGATGTGTGAGGAGCTTTTTTAAAGCACAATTAAATTAAAAACTATTTAATTATACACTAGAGTATACAATTTAGTATCGTGGATGATGACAGACTGCAACTTCATCGAGCTTAAAATATAAGGTAACAAAATTGATGACAAGGGTATTTTTAGTGGTCCTTCATTTCATTTGCGACATTTGGTGTTGTCCTGGAAACATCATTTTGACTATAAATGTAAGAAGTTTGAATTAGGTACAAATATTATAAGACGCTTTCATGAGGGATTACTACTCACTTTGATTGAGCTAACAGCCATTGTTTTATGGTGATGCTGGAAATCGAAATCTTACTCGAAAGGTTGGATAAAAAATATAGCTTTACGTTTAACTTTGAGTAACTAGAGCCTTGATAATTTCACTGGTTAAATAATTACAAGTCGAATCGAGCATTGCTTCACACTTGTTTAGAAGGATATTTTTTTTTATTTTACCCAATATCAAAGATTTTTCTCAACTCAAAGATAGGCTGGTAGAAAATGCTTTTTCGTATTAAGTCCACCTTTTTCTGCAATCTTCGTTTTACTTGTGCAAATAAAGAACAAGAAAATAATCCAAAAATAAGTCTTAAATTAGAAGATTAGATAATGCGTTATTTCTATATGCTTAAGAAATTGTACCATATTATAATTTAGTACCATTATCAAAAATGATCTAGAGCTTCCCTAAAGATCATCTCCGAGTATACGTTAAACAGGATTGGTGACAGAATACATCCTTGACGCACTTCGCATAAGATTTCTGCTTCATTTGTCAGTTGGCCTTCCACTCGTATATTCGCCGTTTGGTTCATTTTAGAATGCTGTACTCTATCGAAAGCTCTCTCGTAGTCTATAAAGCACACAAAAACATCGTGATTGATGTCCCAGCATCTCTGTACTAGTATTTGGTAACCGAAAACTGCATCTCTTGTTCCGAATCCTTTGATGAACCCGAACTGTGATTTTAATATCTGGTCTTCACATTTTCCATATATTCTTTTGTGAATGACTTTTAGGAATACTTTTAGCACTTGATTCATTAAGGGAATAGTTCTGTATTCGTTGCACTTCTTCGCAGAGGCAAGATTGGACAAGGTGATAAAGGTTGATTTGAGCCAGTCCAATGGTATGATGCCCGAGTCATTTATTGAATTAAACAGTTTTACCATTATTCCTAGGTATTACTACTATATTTTATATATATTACTACGTATTCTAAAACTGATGAGTTCCGCTGGTAGTTAATCTCCTACTACAGATTTGCTTGTCTTGGACATTTTACTTGCATAAGCAATTTCACTTTTATCGATGGATGATCCAGTTAAATTTGCTTCTAGAGATTCAAAATTCAGACTAGGTCTTTCGTCGTAGAAAAGTGTTTTGACATATTTTTGCCAAATGTCAACTTTATCTTCTAATTATGTATATTTTAGATTTATTAAAAATTTTCACATTTATTTATTTATTTTAATAAGGTAATTAAGCATATTTATCATAAGTCTTATAACCAGTTATTGCTCCCTAATGTTAAATGCTTGTTTATTTTACTTTTAATTTAATTTTCATGGAATATTTGGCAAACTTTACTAAACTCTTTGTATACGTAAGTTCTGCGGAATGGTAACCTGATGTCCTGTGATTTACAGGTTTTTTAATACCTACTACAGGCATCAGTCAGCCACGACTATGTACTAATGTTTCTTTTATTAAGGAGAACATGTTTCTATTACGTAAAATTATTTTCTATGTATTTTAGTTGTGGTGAAAATAAATAAATAAATAAATAAATCTTCGATTTTTTAGTCAAGTTTACCCTGGCAATTAACCCAACAAAAGATTAGAATTAAAGTTGTATATTCTGTTATTATTCGTAATATCTCTAATTTTCTTGTGCATATTGAAAGAGTTATGCCTTTTCTCAAACTCTTCTACAACACATATTGTTCCCAGTCCTTAGGGTCCTACAATGTTGGATACTTTTCCCTGTCCGATTTTTGCCTTAAAATCACCTTGGACGTGGATAACGTTACGTGGGTTCAGCTGTTTAAAGGCGTACTCTAGTTTTTCATAAAAAAGTTCATTATCCTCGTCAGAAGCTTTGGTGGTAACTGCATATACTTGGACAATCTGTATATTCCTGGGTTTGGCCAATAACTCCATAACTAAAACTCTATCCGAAATTGGCAAGACACTATTAACTTGACGTTGCAATTGCCTGTTGATGATAATGGCCAATCCGTTATAGTGATTTTTATCATTGTTACCACTACAATCCTCACGTACTAAAGCACACGTTCCTTTGTATCTAGACTCACTCACTTCGAAAATATCAATCGTTCGATATTCACCACTTTATACTCGCAGTACATACTTCTAAGGTTCCAAGTAGCCACCATCATGGCTAACCCGGGGATTCTTCGCACCCTCTGACCATTTAAGGCCTGCCGTAGACTGAGGGCCATTGTGTTATTGTTCTCAGCCATAATGATTTTCCTGGGGATGTGTAAGTGGTAGTTTCCCGTTTCAAAATACAACAACTGTGAAAATACTACAACGCAGCTGCCCGTGGCAGCAGAGTGCTTATTAGATGGCCGCACTACTCGTCGCAAGGTCATTGTCGGACGTATGCAGCATCTTCTAAGCAACACAATCCTAAGGTGTCACCACTGCATCCTATAACCTCACCGCTGATCGGTCGGAGTCTGCGAGAGCAGCTAGCTGGGATATCTCCCAGCCGTTCCATGATCCGCCACTTATGGACCCTGGTAGTAGCCTACAGCCCAGCCTTACCTAATTCCGTAATAACCGTTCTGTAATGCTTTTAGTAAACAAAGACAAAGGTATGAATAAAATTAAACAAATATTTAACAAGTTTTGCCTGCTATCAGCAAATAGAAAAAGAAAAAAAAATTCCTTTAAATATATTGATTGTGTGTAGGAATTATGTAAATTCTCTTTTCATATATTTTTTTATTGTTATTTAATTTAGTTTCAATTATAAGCTTAGAAGGAATTTTACATTTTATAAGTACAATTACATATGGCTATAGGTTATGTAGCCAATATCACAATAAATAAAAAAACCTCAAAGATATGTCAAGTCTTGAACATCAGTACATAGAAAAAAATATATAATAGATTTAAAAAACACCGTGAAAAAAATTGTTGAGTTAAAATATATTCATAATTTATTTTCCGAAAATATTAAATATATTATATCTTGTTATCTTTCTTAAAACTTTTGGGTAACAATCATAACTTTGTCACAACTCCTTTAAGATAAACATCAAATAAGGCATCACGAAAAAATATATCATTACATAATGATATTTTTGCTCTTTGTAGTAACATAATCACAAACGCTTAGAGTTTTAATGAAGGATATAAAATCATAGTCATAGTATATATAATTTTAGTCTTGAAGATATTGAAAAACCCACTTATAATTTTTAGTAAGCAAGTGATTATTTCTATTAGGCTCGACCACACAAGGCTCCCGGCCCCGATGGCATCACCTACAAGGTGATGAAACTCCTACCCATGTCCATTTTACACCTACTGGTGATAATCTACAACGCGGCCATATCCAAAGGCACCTTCCCGAACACCTGGAAGGAAGCCGACGTCGTAGGGATTCTCAAGCCCTCGAAACATCCAACCAATCCATCAGCCTATCGACCCATAAGCCTACTCAAAGTCTTGGGTAAGGTAATGAAAGGATCATCCTCGCCTGCCTCAAGGACTTCATGCTGTCCCAAGGGCTACCAATCAATGAGCAGTTCGGGTTTCGCACCCAACACTCATGCACACATCAAGTGCACCGCATCACGGAGCACATCCTCAGTAAATTTCTGCAGGGCTAACAAACTGGGGCACTTTTCCTCGACGTGGCGAAAGCTTTCGACAAGGTCTGGCACGACGGGCTCATATACAAACTATATGAGCTCGGTGTGCCAAATCGACTCGTACTTATCTCTTCGATCGATCGAGACTTTCTCCGAAATCGAACCTTTCGTTACCGCGTCGAGGGAACGCGTTCCGAGGTTCAACCCATTTGTGCCAGAGTACCACAAGGCTCCGTCCTAGGTCTTATTTTATACACACTCTACACCAACGACATACTGCGCACTCGCGGTGTAGAGGTAGCCCTTTTCGCCGATGACACCGGCCTCTACGTGTCTGGGTTCAAACCAGACGCTATTTGTAGACGCCTCCAATCTGCAGCCAACACCTTAGGGTAATGGTTTCGGAAATGGAGGATCGAGGTTAACCCCACCAAAAGTGCAGCCATGTACTTCTCTCGGCGCAACAAAACGCCGCATCTCCCTACTATAGAGTTATTTGATCGTCCAATCCCCTGGGAACAGACAGTCAAATACTTAGGCGTCACATTAGATGAAAGATTCACCTTCAGTCCGCATGTCAACCGCGTACGGAATCGAGCAGCGTTCGTGCTAGGTCGTTTGCACCAGTTACTCAATAAAAATAGGAAAATGTCCCTGCGTAATAAAATTACACTATACAAAGCATGCATCCGACCCATAATGACATACGCAAGCCCGTCTTTGCGCATGCCTCCCCGCGTCACATTCACCGACTTCAGGTAATACAAAATCATTTCATGCGCAAGGCCACCGGTGCACCGTGGTTCCTGCGTAACGAAAATCTACACATAGATCTTGAGCTGCCGACCATAGCTCAGTACCTGAAGCAGGCTTCCCGCCGATATTTCGACTCTGCCGTCACACACTCTAACCCCTTGATTGTAAGTGCCGCCACTTACAATCCCATCGCGAATCACAGATTCACCCGCGTCCGAAGGAGACCGAGGCACGCCCTCGATGACTCCGACCACGTGTCCACCAGGGCCCAAGCCCTTCATAAAACACAACACACATACATTGCACCCTCATAGCGCCCCCGCCGACGGCGAGGGCGTCGCAAACAAGGATATTCGCGATATCGCCATGTCACTGGTCGGTTCTCTCCAGTCCATACAGATAGAAGCGTCGCTGGAGTTCCTTGCGCCACTTGTTCTCCAGCGCCCACGCATTCCGAAGTGGTGGTACAGATAGCTAATAATAATAGCGAATTTAAAGAATTACCTATATATAGAGGTGTCGACTGAGTGCCATTAGCGCTCGGTCACCTCTCAACCCGGTGAAACTGTAAAAGTCCTCGGGCTAACAGTGGCCTTCAGCCCGAAAAAAAAAAGATTATTTTGCAAATTAATGATAATGATTACAGCAAAGTAGTTAATTATATAAAAGGTTAAATTTTAAACCTTATAGCTATTGTAAAACTTATGTTTTATTTACAGGTCATAAAGGTTAAAAATCACCTTCACCTGCAGCCTTCGGTCTTGCAACGTTGGGTGTCAATTGTGATTGCGTTAAGTACACACGGTTTGATTAATCAGCAAAACAAAATTATGGTATTCGCAATAGAATTATTCCAAAATTATTACGCGTGAAGTGATGGAAAAATCACCACTTGAAAGTCGAAATTATAAGATTTTTTGGTGTTCCAGGTTTATCAAATTTAAAATACCGTTTATCAGTATTTAATGTACGGTATATAAATTGGTAATAGATATTACAATGTCAAAATGATATATGAAATCTTTTAGTGCCTTTGGGTTTGGGCGTACAGCCGTTTGTGTTGTTATTTCTAATTACAACATGAATGGTTCGGCTGCACAAACAAAAATCATGCCCTCACATAATACTAGTATCAAATACCAGTATTTGTAGACCCAATTACTAATAGTGAGATAAACCGTCTAAATAAACCTACAGCTTGACGACGTGTGTACTTGTACTTGTTACTAACTTGTACTTGAGCTGTGTGCTCATTTATCATTTCTAAGTTTCTTAATAAAAAAATTACATTTGTTCCAACTTGCAACCGTTACTTTGGCCATGATTCCGATATCCTTGTAGTCTAGATGACTGAATATATATATTATTCATCAAAAATTTATCGACACAGCAACAAAAATATTTGAATAATTTTCTTTAATAATTTACGCTCAAGTCTCACAATGTCTATTTTCATTTTATTAATATTTCAATTCAATTTATACAGAATTTTATCTGCAAAATACTCATGTATTTAAAAATATCATAACATACAATCTATTTTATGACGGATATTAACATTATTTTTTGCTAGTTTAGCAGTCATCAATATACTCATATATATATATTTTAATTTTTCCTTCCAAGTTGGAAATCGAAAGATACACAACCCTAAAAAGTAGGAGGAATACTTTTATTATATATCCGATACGACAAGTATTTAATTGAATACAAGTGTATTAAGGTAGTTCATATTCTTCAATTCTTAAATGATGTATGCGATTGCGATACATACACCTTTTTAATGAAGAAATGAACTAATTGTTTTAAGAGATTTACTTAATAGATTCTACGACGATCACAGAATCTATCTCTGTGATCGGACTCTACGTTCGACGCAGGATGTGGATGTGTATGTCTCTGATCTGGACTATAAATGCCAGTTTTACTTTAACTTCTATGACTTTATATAAATTAAGCATACGCTTAAGGACATATTGTACCGTTTACACCGGTTATATATTTTAATAACATCGTCAAGTATGGATCATGGACAAGAGTAAATATTTTCAGGTGCCAGTTCGTTATTCAATACCTGAAAATATCAAGGGAATAGTTACTCAATGTAACCGTGCATGGCACGTGATTGTAGAATCATGGTTACTTTTTGGACACGAGATATAATACAATTATAAATATTGAATTATCTTAATATATAACCTAGATTTACCTTTTTAAGTAATATGATGTACCCTTTTGAGGATCTTGTTAAAAGGTGTATATATATATATATATATATATATATATATATATATATGTATATATATATATATATATATACATATATATATATATATATATATATATATATATATATATTGATAAGGTGAACTATACGTAGCGTTTCTTGACGAAAATGAAAGGTATTTCATCCGGACCTGTCTCAAGTTGAGTATAAGTATCATTTGTCTAAGAAAGCAGTATGATTAATATTGGACAATAACTCTTTATTTACCCTTTTTTTTTTGTTCGGGCTGAAGGCCACTGTTAGCCCGAGGGCTTTTACAGTTTCACCGGGTTGAGAGGTGACCGAGCGCTAATGGCACTCATTCGAGACCTCTATATATATGTAACCAGCACAAGGGCTCCCGAAAGAGAGCCTCGGCTTGGACCGTTACCTTGTTTCGCGAGAGCGTCTGACTCGAGGGTGCCCGAGAGGGCCGAACCTCGGCTCGGTCAGTTGCTTCTGACAGAGGATTCTTTAAATTCGCTATGATTATTAGCTATCTGTACCACCACTTCGGAATGCGTGGGCGCTGGAGAAGAAGTGGCGCAAGAAACTCCAGCGACGCTTCTATCTGTATGGACTGGAGAGAACCGACCAGTGACATGGCGGTATCGCGAATATCCTTGTTTGCGACGCCCTCGCCGTCGGCGGGGGTGATGTGAGGGTGCAATGTACGTGTGTTGTGTTTTATGAAGGGCTTGGGCCCTGGTGGTCACGTCGTCGGGGTCATCGAGGGCGTGCCTCGGTCAACTGCGGACGCGGGTGAATCTGTGATTCGCGATGGGATTGTAAGAGGCGGCACTTACAATCAAGGGGTTAGAGTGTGTGACGGCAGAGTCGAAATATCGACGGGAAGCCTGCTTCAGGTACTGAGCTATGGTCGGCAGCTCAAGATCTATGTGTAGATTTTCATTACGCAAGAACCACGGTGCACCGGTGGCCTTGCGCATGAAACGATTTTTATTTACCCCCACAATGAAAATAAGATGAGAGATTTTACAAAATCTAAGTCTTTAATACGAATACCCAAGACCTTCCCCATTGGTTAAATTACAAATACGTTACAATTCATCGGGATGTGAGATATATGATAAAATAAAAAAACTAATGCGTCAACTCTTTTATGACTTTCTCTTGTATTTGAAATATTTAGTACAATAAGGTTACATCTTTCCCTGACCTGACTAGATTTATATTAAAAGCTTATCTGTCGGTAGGTTGTAATGATATGACGTATAAAAAGTGCTTCTAAAAAAGCAGACAAATGAATTTGAGATTTCGTTTAGAATTCAGACAATTCTGTAAATAAAACAACATGTTCTAAATTATTGTTAATGGCTTGACACTCCACTTTAGGGCAATTTTATATTCATATAGTTTTAGTATATATATTTGCCAAGTCTCTCATTAAAATTGGTAAACTACGAACATAAATATATTTTACTCTTCGATTTTAGTGAATTTATTATTTTTCCATTTTTGTTTCTTGTTTCATTAATTCTTTTGGACACTTATTTATATGGGGGTAATGGATCAAACAAGTATCCCTATTCCTTCCTCCAATCGCAATCTTTTGGTTCTCCCCTCGTACTTTAATATTTAACTATCTAAGTCGGTCTTATTTGCATATCTTGGACGTCATTATGAAAAGTTTTCATTTGCTATCTTAAGCTTTTAAGTTATATTATTATAATCTACAAAAGAAGAAGAATTTTTTGTCCCTAAAACAAATTCTATATTGGTCTTAAAATCTGTCATTAATGTTCATTGCTATGTTATTGCATTGAGTTGCTGCGACAGCTCATTTTTAAATTATTTATTTTATTATTGTTTTTAAATACTTTTAGTTGTCATTGATTAAAATCTACTTAAAACGCTGTTTATGATTTTGTTATTATTGTGAATAATGCACAGTAGAAAGAGTCGCTACAATTTGACTTTCTAATATTTCTTCTTTATTTACTTCTTTAGATAAGTTACCAGTATATTAGAACTATATACGCCTTGCCTTACATTTGCTTTAACAGTATTTCCGTACAATACTTTTTTTAACTCGTTAACTTTTGTTTATCTAAGCAAGATCCCCTTTAATCTCCAACTTAGCTACGCTTATCCGTAGTTAGTATTTATTACTAGTGATACTGCATATTGACCAAATATACGTAATAATAATAATTGTGAAATAAAGAAAATCTAATTATAGTTCATAGTTTTCAAAAAAATACAAAAAAAATAGATAAGTCAAAAAGGTGTTTTCATATTCATAATGGTTTCATGTTCACTTGGTTTTAAATGTAGTTTCGTGAGTCCTATTATGTTTGCACAGTTTGAGATGTGGTTTAGCCAAACAGCAAGCACTCAAGGCTAGTAGATTCTATCCTGCTTTATACTGTACTTGTATAATAAATAGGTGCTGCTTTCCTCTAATATTTTTTTGTTAATAACAATGTATACAGAAAAATTAAAAATTGTACAAGATCATTAAGCAAGCATTTAAACCTAACAGTTATCATATATTTATAACTTACTTTCTATATTTTATTTAAGTAGTAATAAGTTATTTACTAAAGCTTAACAGGTTATAACAATAAAGCTGTGTAATAACATTTCTTTCATGAGAGATAATGAAAACCTTATAGTTCTTCTAAAAACAATCTAAAAACGAATATTACACAAAAATAAAACGAACATCCATGTGCCTTAGAGATCTATTCTCTATCAGTATCTGTTGGTTTAAGGACCGTGGTAAGTCCATTCCGTATTGAGGCTGGATTGTCAATTGATACTTTCCGTATAAAGGTGTCTTTATTAATACTTCTCTAAATGAAATGATCAAAAAAATTTGCATCGAAAAAGCGACTATTTTTGAAGATTTATGAATTCTAAGGTAACGTAAGTATGGCACTGTATAGGTACATGCTTTTCATATGTTTATTTTTATTCAAGCTTAATTATTATCACATGCTTTGTTCTATAGTTTAATTTCTACGTAATATAGTAAATATTATTATAATATTGTATTGTATACCATATATTATTAAATTACCATAATTCAGTAACAACCACAATTTACATATACTAAAAGTATAATTAAAGTATTTTTAAATTAATCAAAGACAACAAAATACAAATAAATATTAAGAAATAAGCATAACTAAGTGCCACTTAATTATAAAAATAAACATGTAAAAACAGAACTCAAATCGAGACACCTATCGAGTTTATTCACAACGTGCTTGTCTTTCGTTTCGACTAAAATGTAGAAAAGAAAATTTCTCTTTCATTAAGTGAGGTGGCTTGAGAAATGCCGACTAAAATATACAAGGGTATTTCGATTTTCCATGTATAAAATATTTCTTTATGTATTATTTACTTTTATTATTACTAAACCATCATCTCACTCATTCTCACTCTCTTCCTTTTAATGATAAGTACATAGTAAGTTATACGACCACACAATTCGCCTGATGGTAAGCCCTATCAACAACAAAGATTTAAGAAACACATGCAATATCATTCGTTAGAAATACGTCACAGGAATCAGCCACTATCAGGTGAACTGTGTGTTCGTTTGTTACTCTCAATGTAACAAAAACAAAAGAACTACTAAGCTACAGCGTGGCTCTAAAACTGTCCTCTGCCAATACCGAATAGATTAGATGTAAAATACATGACTTTTTTTTTAAATCAATCATCGTTATTATCTACAAACAAGTTTGGATTAAACAATTTTCCCACCAGAGCATGTTGGTGCATCGAAGTTCTGGATGAGTAAATAACCATATTTGAATAAAACTTTGAGTGCACGTTGGCCAACTATAATCTGGACATAGGCGGTACACACAAACTTGATATGCCCTTATTTATCTTAAGATTTATTTGTTTGAAGAAGCTTATCGGAGTTTTAGAACATATCTTAAATGTTTTCCTTGATTTTATGTTGTCTTTTTGTGTATAGCTACGAGAATTTGTTTATTCGTTGTTTAAGCTTTAATTACAATTGTTATTAATTATAGTACCAGACGTATAACATCTCAGAGCGGTGCATTTTTGGTACGTATTAATTTAGATTCCAGTTTTTAAGATGTATTTTCATTTAAATTCATCACTGTAGTTTCATTCGTTCTTTAAAACGTTCTAGTTCTTTAGACGTGTTCTAGCAAAACATGTTGCCGCTTTGACCATATTTAGCAGCCAAACATTTATGGCCTTAACAGAAAGACCACAGTTAATGTAATAGCCTAATACACTCCACACAGACTGGTATAAAGGCATACCGCTACGGTACAGCATACGAGGTTCATGCCAAAAAATAGATACTTAAATATAAAAATATATTGTTCAGTACAGGTGTAGAATACGCTGTTTTATGCACCCAAGGCACTGCACGGACTGACCATGACTGACAGCTCCCTATTATTTTTTTTTGAGTATGTGTATTGCTGTTGGCCCTGCGGCCTTTACAGCTTCATCAGTCACAACTAGTCTGGCCATAAATACTGTAACATAAAAACTTTTCTTTTTTCAACTTTATAATTATTTTGAATTCGGAACACATATATTATTTTAAAAACTTCTTTCGATTTTGCGCCATTTCACATATTTTTTCATGTTCATTATCAAATTACAATATGGAATGGGTGTTAAAGAAAATAGGATTTCAGTGATCGCCTTGCATAAAGTGGGTATGGAGCCGTCGGTCACATTCCAGACACTTTAAAAGCTTGGTATCACCCGTATGTTCGTATATCGTACTATCAACAGATACCACAACACTTCCTCTGTCGAAGACCAGAAAAGATCGGGGCGGCCGCGTGCTGTTAGAACTACAAAGGCTGTTAATGCTGTTAAAGGCAGAATTCGTCAAAACCCCATTAGGAAGCAAAAAATCTTATTGCGAGAAATGAAGATTCCCGCTAGGACTCTGTCGCGTATTATAAAGCAAGACCTGAAGCTCGGTGCCCATCGTAGATATACAGGACATGCCCTAAATCAATCTTTACAATTAAAGAGAGTGGATCGATCAAAACGCCTTCTGTCGCTATACCCAGGTGAAAGCCACAGAAATTTCCTCTTTACCGATGAAAACATTTAATCACAGTTGTAAAGAAGCTGTTGAAGTGTTCAGAAAGGTACAACGTGGTTATCATCCCGCGTCAGTGATGGTTTGGTGGGGCGTGTCTTATCAAGGAGTCACAAAACTACATTTTGTGAAAAATTAGTGAACACTTCAGCCAAAGTGTATCAAGATACAATCTTGGATCATGTTGTGAAACCTCTCAGCAATACACTTTTTAAAAATATACCGTGAACGCAGGATTCTGCACCTGGTTATATACCATATACCATATACCGTGGACTTTCCAACAGGACTGGACCAGGACCTGTTCACAACTGGCACGAACTACCCAAGCCTGGCTTGAAATCAACGTTCCGGACTTTATAAGTGCTGAAGACTGTCCCTCATCTAGCCCAGATCTAAACCCTTTAGACTTCAAATTATGGTCAGTTTTAGAGAACATGGCCTGTTTTAAACGACACGGCGACATTGAGGCTCTTCTTCTTGAAATCTTTGGAGCAAGCAGTGGCGAAACTTCCTTTAGAAACATTGCGTAAATCCATAGATTCGTGGCCAAACAGATGCCGTGGCCTGTATAAAAGCCAAAGGGGCCACCTTTCGTATAGAATATTTTTTTAGTTTTTGCTGAGACTAATAAATATGTAGGTAGAAATTTTAATAATATTACATTACTTCATTAAAAAAATAACATTTTCATTTGTAACATAACTTATGGCCGGACTAGGTAGACTCGCGAGCAGGAGGCCCGCGAATAAGGAGTACGACGACGCTGCTGGCACGATGACTGCTGCAACTTCATCAAGGTACGAGGCCTTGGCTCAGACCATTTTCGGAAAGGAAGAAAAAAATTACCGCACCTACTGTTAGGGCCGGTGTTTGTATTGGACCGCGGTTGCGCCCGAGGCAACGACAATAGTCGTTTAGTATAAAGTACTCGCTAAATCTGAATACACTAAAACAGGTATCGATCAACGTATACACTTTAATACCACTTGCTCTTAATTATTTCTTTAATTTTTGGAACGAGGTAAGAACTAGCACCTTACATCAACGGAATATGACTATGTTGGGGTGAGGTAGGATAAACACTATAGATATATAGTATTTTGGGTTAAAAAGTGGAGTGTTCTGACATAACTGTGCATAGAAGTTTTCTCATGATACCAGAAACGATAGGGATTCCTGATTTCGGCCGTTTGCATCAGTAAGTTTTTCTTTCTCGCTGACTTCGAATTCATTCTATAGCTATAAATTTACACCAATCGATCGTATGCGTGTGCAAACTATGCCAGCTGTTCGTTGTTACGTTTGTGCGAAACCCACCGCAAACAATTCCCACGGAGGGGAATTTATCATTAAAGATAGTTTGCAATGTATAAGTGTTCCATTTTCCAATATATCGGCAAATAACCAGCCATTATTTAGTACTATTATTTGATGGCGTTTATCTTATCAGTGCCAAAAAGTGAGAAGAGTACCAAATTTCTTTTAACATGACGCTCGCACTTATGTGTAAGTGCGAGGGTAGGGCTTATTAATTTCATCCAGATTTGAGCGATTTAATTTTATTCCTTTAATTTTTTTGTTATAGATTTCTGCAATGTAATGCCTAATTTCATTTAGCTATTAATTAAGATTCCGGTCCAAACTTCATACACTTGCGCTGCTGGAGAAACGTGATCCTTCTCCGACCGAAAAGTGATTCTACATCTTCTTTTACAAACATTTATATTACACATTTTAGTTCAAAATAAATTACTATCATAATTCTGATACATATTCTTATATTTAAACTACATATTAGAGTAAGTTTAAAGTTTCAGTCAAAGCATTTTGTCTAGTCACCTGTTAAAAAACCCATGTATGTATATCGGAGCATTATCGGTGATTTAATGTACATCGAAATATCAGGTATAAGGAGCGTCTGTTTCTGAAAATCAACTAATTTATAATTAGAGATAAGCCTTATAAATGTCATAAGTAGTAGAAGGGTAATTACTAGTTGCTTTTAATATTGATATTTTGATATTGCAACACATATCGAAATAAAAAAATAAATATGTTTTTGGTTTAGTCTGTTCATACATTTGGTGGAAACAAAATTATATTTTTATTTGTAATATGCTATAATTTTGTACATCCCGAAATTCGTACATAAGATACATAGTATATATATTTTTTATTTATCTAACGTCATAACTGAATACCGAACAGGAATTTTTTGGCAATCTAGGAAGAGAGAGATTCGCTTTAAGAAAAGTAAACAATTTTCCCACTTTTACCAGGGCACGTTTTAATTATTGAGGATGAACGATTACACAGTTCACGGGATGTTAAGTGTTTCCAGCAGCCCATGAAACCTACACTCTTCTGATATGAGTATCTTGCATATTGTTGAGGGTGAATTTAAACGTCACAGGACGCAGTCATCAATCAGCTTCACCCTTTTGACTAAAATGGAATTCGTCACCACTAATAATCCAG
This sequence comes from Teinopalpus imperialis, assembly GCA_029286865.1. Taxonomy (NCBI): domain Eukaryota; kingdom Metazoa; phylum Arthropoda; class Insecta; order Lepidoptera; family Papilionidae; genus Teinopalpus; species Teinopalpus imperialis. The sequence continues at coordinate 6,786,730 of JAGSMU010000021.1, forward strand.
ATTCTTAGACCACCAGACGAAACATATATTATTTTACAGCGTGGCTCAACCAGTATTAAATATTGGTTGCATTTTGATTTTTGTTTCGTTTGAAGTATCTAAACTGGTAAATAAAAGTTTTAATTATGACCGATATGACACAAAGGTATATGCACCCATTATTGACCCAAATTATGAACAATTATAAAATAGGTAACGGCAGTGGACCCAGCTGGAGTTCCCCATCTTGAGTTCTTTACTCAGATACTGTTAATATTTGTATTAGTATTAAACCCGTGATTCCTGTCACTGACCATATATATATATATATAATATTCCTCCAATCTATACATGCTTTACACCGGCCAAGGTGAGAACGAATTAGTGCCTCCAGATTTGTGTATGTACTTTTCTTTTTTTTATTACATTATGAGTGACAAACGAGCATACAGTTCACCTGATGGCAACCGATATTGGCGGGCAATGACATTTACATTCATCCTTAACAAGTCATAATGATGACTTAGATGCGTTGTCACCCTTGAGGACTGAGACGGATTGCCACTCGTCACCAGTAATAAAGGTCTCTGGATCCCTACACTGACCAGACGGAACACAGCAACATTATGCTGATATTCTGTGAGGGCGTGATCCTACCCCGGTGAGCTGATCCATTCATTCTGCAGCTGAACCAAACTGCAGTTTAGCTCTACCATTATTTAAAACTGTCGGTACTACTAGTACTTGGCCCAGCAATCATCATCTGGTGCTTCAAAATGTCGACGTTTCAAAATCGAACGTAATCATATCATAAGAATTGCCTTTAAAATATATGACAATATCTGAATAAATAATTACTACAGAAATTTATTCTACCCATATACCCATATTCCTACTTTTCCTACTCCTCTTTTTTGTCCTATTGGGTTTTATGGATTCCCCAAGACATTTCAAGTTCCTTAAACCGCTCCATTTATTCTTGTTAACATTAGATACAACAGCGGACAAGAGTGGAAGATTATTTTATCACGTGTATAAAGTTTTACTAGAAACTTAGAAAAAGATTTTAACGTCTATATTGTAGAATTGCTAATCCCAAAAAAAACTTAGAGGTGTTCTTGAGATTATATAAGACTATTCTTAACGTTTATAAAAATAAATTGCGGTACCTTTCTTAAATCTTTTAGATCCTGTCCTCATTAGTGAAACTTTTTTTTACTAACGGTATCGTACTGGGTAAAAATATGATTTTCGTTTTATTATTGTCGTAAAAATCATGAGCTGTAGTGAATTATAACTTATGACCGATCTGAGGTGAGGTGAGAGCTAAAACAAAGTGGCTTATTACCATTAAATGGAACTCCGGTCCTTGTTTCATTACTCTTGATATTCAATAAGATCTTGCACTGCATTTTTTTACCCAAAAAAAATTCATGTGGTGTATAAGGAAGGATATTACAATTTCCATATTTTAATATCCTTGGTGTGGTAAGGAGGTATCTTGCATCTTTTCACAGTAAATTAGTAAACAAAGAAGAACAGAATTTGAAAATTCTTTTTACGATGTTCATTTCCTTTGCTGGCCATTGGATTATGGGTTTTGCAACTTATATTTCTTTAACGATCTAAACCATACAACAAAATAAAAGATCATAAAGTAACGTGCCCTGGAAGAAGCCTCGGTCCTTTAGTAAAATGCCGCAGGCTTTTGATGATAAGTATTATTTATTACCGCTGTTTATTTGAATCGTTCGTCTAAAATGTGACTGTAGATATTTTGTTCTTTATTTAGATTTCGTCGTTATAAATTACTGGGATGGACTGAAATTGTGATTATGATATTGCGAAAACGCTAAGCTTACTACTATTAATATATGTTGTATTTCCTGATTATTAATTTATGTGTTATGTTTATCGGTATGTAAAAATCGGTATACATAAATTCATTAGAACAAATATTAATTACGTTAACACAGTAATTTTATTTTTGATTATGTTGCATTTATTGGGTACTATTATTTTTTATTCTTCGCAAATGTCTACAAAATAAAATATTGTTTAAAAGTAAATCAAGAAAGCTATTGAAGTGAGCAATCATGCAACATCACTATATTAATTATAATCATAATAAAAATAAACCTATGAACGGAAACAGGAACGTTCACTGTGAACTACGTACCATCAATCTACTTGTATGGTACAAGTTAACAAGTTTATATACAAAATCAAGATATTTTAATATATATATTATTATATTATATTATTATAATTATATATATAGAAATTTTAATAAATTCCAGAAAACAAAGAATTAAATTTCTTTGTTTACTTGTTTCCATCTTCTATGTATTGACGTTTTCGATGCCGTTGCTATAAAAGTTTTAAATTTTCTGACAGGATCTTGTGACAAATATTTGTCATAGTTCTCTCTTGATTTCTACCTTACGATAAGTAATAAAATTTGAAAGTAACCGAAATATTTATAAATCTGCAGATGCAAGGGCAGATTTTCAGTATTTTTTATCACTCCCGAACCAAGCTTCTAAAATTTATCTAAACATCAACCCTAATATTGTAATAATATTTGTTACTTATAATAATATATAATATAACGGTAGTAGATCCAAGTAGGAGGTAGTAGATCCAAGTCTGCAGTTCGCTGTAGCACGTAGGTGGGCAGGATCGACCGGTGAAACACTACCCTCTCACAGAAAATCAGCGTGAAGTGGGGGCCTCCTAGAGGCCACCGCGTTTTGACTGGTGAGTGAGAGTCCCGGCGCCCTTATCCCTCTACCTCGGGGCCCAAATAGCAACTGGCACTTTCATTATACTACACGTATCGCAACAGATTTTCTAGGGACTGTTGCGTTGCGTGTGGGAATGAGTATCAGTTGGCCCCTTCCTGTCTTTTTATTCCCTGTCCCCCTCTGTGACCTTTCTCCTTCCCTTTCCTTCCCCACCCCTTATGCTCTTTTTGTGATGGCGACGAGTGATACAAATAAAATACCCCAGGAGGGTACCAGTCTCCTAGAGACTGGAGAATCCCTCTCTGAGCGAGAATGAGAGATGCTATCCTGTCGCTCTGGCTCAGGCTGCCCGTTGTATTCTGGGGGGGGCACATCAAGCGTCGTTTATCACAGCTGCTGGGTGCAAACTGAGCCCAATCACGAGGAAGTCCCCTTCCACTTTCGCAGTGGATTTTTCTAACATCAGGGGACTTCACTCGAACTTAAATGCCGTCCACCACCATCTTGAGACGGAAAGGCCAGATTTGCTTTTCCTGACGGAGACGCAGATTTCCTCCCCGACGGACACTTCATATCTAAAGTACCCGGCCTATAGCCTGGAGCACTTTTTTGTGCCACGCGCCGGCGTGTGTGTGTACGTCAGGGAGGGAATTTGTTACAGTAGGCTCAGCAGTCTTGAAGGCAGAGACCTGTCGATGCTTTGGGTGCGCGTCGATTGTGAGGATCACATTCGCGTCTACGCGTGGCTTTTTAGGTCTCATAGCGGAAATTCGGAAATTGACTGGCTTTCGAGCACCTGCAGGTGTCCACTGACAAAATACTTGAGCAGATTCCTACCGCAGAAATTGTGGTTTTGGGCGACTTTAATGCCCACCACTCTGACTGGCTTGGGTCAACACGTACTGACCATGCGGGAAGGTCTGCTCACGATTTTGCCATTGCCAATGGTCTGACGCAGATGGTATCTTCTCCCACACGTGTGCCGGATGTGGAAGACCATTCGCCTTCCTTATTGGACCTTCTGCTGACCTCTCGCCCCGAACCCATTCGGGTATGGGTCAATGCTCCTCTCGGGTCATCGGACCATTGCCTAGTTCGGAGCGTGGTGCCTCTCACCGTCTCGTCGCAACCACTTCCATCTGGTAGACGACGTGTTTGGCACTACAGGTCAGCAGACTGGGATGGGATGCGCTCTTTCTTTGCATCCTACCCATGGGGGCAGATTTGCTTCAAGTCAGAGGATCCTAGCACCTGCGCTGATTCGGTTGCCGGCGTCGTGCTGCAGGGCATGGAATTGTTTGTTCCTAGCTCAGTGGTGCCCGTCGGTGGCAGGTCTCAGCCCTGGTTTGGTGGGTCCTGCCGTGGCGCACATCGTCGCAAGCGGGAATGCTACCAAGCTTGGGCTAGGGCAAAGGCCGCTAAGGATGTAAACTCTGACTCACTCAAGAAGAAGTACAACTCTGCTTCCAGGTTCTTTAAGAGGCAAATTGCATTGGCAAAATCTAATTACGTTGGGAGAATTGGCGAGAGACTGGCACGCCTGCCATCTGGCTCTCGTGCGTTCTGGTCTCTCGCCAAGGCTGTCCAGGGTAATTTCTGTCGGTCGACTCTTCCACCTTTGCGCGGGGAGGATGGTTCATTGGCTTATTCCGCAAGGGAGAAAGCCGATCTTCTTGGCTCTATCTTTGCGGAAAACTCGACTCTTGACGACAGGGGGAACACTCCTCCTACCATTCCGAGGTGTGAAACCACAATGGCGGACGTCCGCTTCACACAGTGTGCTGTGCGGAAAGCACTATTCTCCCTGGATGTCAACAAGTCGAGTGGGCCCGATTGAATATCTCCTATTGTGCTGAAGGTGTGTGCTCCGGGGCTGGCACCGGTTTTAACGCGCTTATTCAGACACTCTTATGTCCTCGGCGTTGTCCCACATTCATGGAAGACGGCTCTAGTACACCCGATCCCTAAAAAAGGCGACCGCTCAGATCCGTCCAACTACAGGCCTATCGCTATCACCTCCTCACTCCCCAAAATTATGGAATCCATAATCAACCGCCAGCTCATGGGCTACCTGGTAGAGCACCAGCTGATCAGCGACCAATATGGCTTCCGCAAAGGCCGATCAGCTGGTGATCTTCTGGCTTTACTAACTCACCGTTGGGCGCAGGCGGTTGAGAGTAGGGGTGAGGCACTAGGCGTTAGTTTGGACATAGCGAAAGGCTTCGATCGGGTTTGGCATAAAGCCTTACTATCGAAGCTTCCTTCCTATGGGCTTCCTGAGAGACTTTGTAGGTGGATCGGCAGTTTCCTTACGGAACGGAGAGTTTAAGTCGTCGTAGACGGCTCATGCTCGGACCCCCGGACCGTAAATGCTGGTATTCCCCAAGGCTGCGTGTTATCCCCGACATTGTTCATTCTGCATATCAATGATTTGTTGCATACCAGTGGCATTCATTGCTATGCGGATGACAGTACCGTAGATGCAGTGTATTTTGGCCGCAGCAATATCTCTCGGGATCACGTCGATGAGTGTCGGAACAAACTTGTGTCTGAAATCGAATCATCCCTTGTGAAGATTTCCAATTGGGGGGGACTAAATCTAGTCCAGTTTAACCCTTCTAAGACTCAAGTTTGCGCGTTAAAAAAGCCCCCTTTGTCGCATCGCCACTCTTCGGAAACACTCACCTTTGTGCTAAGCCAAACATTGGCATTCTGGGCGTCGACATTTCGAGTGTTGTCCAGTTTGGCGGTCATTTGGAGAGCAAGTCTAAATGGCCTCCAAAAAACTCGGAGTACTCAACAGGGCCAAACAGTACTTCAAGCCGGCTCACCGCCTTAAACTGTATAAGGCGCAGGTGAGGCCACATGGAGTATTGTTGCCACCTTTGGGCCGGGGCTCCGGGTTATCAGCTATCTCCATTTGACCGAATCCAACGTAGGGCATCTCGGATTGTCGACGATCCTGAACTTGCCGATCGGCTAGATCCTTTGGCACTGCGTAGGGATTTATCTTCCCTATGCATACTTTACAGAATTTACAATGGGGAGTGTTCCGAGGAGTTGTTCAATTTAATAAAAATTAAATAAATTAAAGCCGCTGATTTTCGCAACCGATCGTCTCACCGGAACTATCATCCGCACCATCTGGATGGTTGGCGTTCCACTACAATGCGTTTTAAAAACAGTTTTCTGCCACGCACAGTAAATCTCTGGAATTCGTTGCCATCAGCGGTCTTCCCCAACAACTGCGACATTGGGTTATTCAAGGGTAGGCAACGCACTGGCGTCGCTGGTGACCGTGGGCGGCGGTGAATCACTTACCATCAGGTGACCCGTCTTGCTTGTTTGCCTCTTAGCTGTTATAAAAATAAAAAAAAAACTCTTATCTCTAATTTCTGTTAGGACATCTTTTATTCAAAACTTTCTTCACTAAAAGATTATTCTATATGCTGATGATTTGAAAATCATGAAGGAGATAAACATGCATGAATGAGCAGAGCTATTGCAAGAGGTTTAATTTAATGTAAATCTAATAAGCTAGATTTGAATATATCTAAATGTTACGTATGCTCATTTACTCGAAAACCTAGTCCTTTAAACTTTATTTATAATCTTTATGACCATGATATTCCACCAGGATATACACAATAAAGGACTTAGGTGTTACATTTGACTCCAAACTTCTCTTTGATACACACATAAATAGCATCGTTAGCAGAGTATCCAAAGCTTAAGGTTTCGTTATGAGAATATCAGCAAACTTTAGAAACATAAATATCATGAAAATCCTGTACTGTTTTTTCTTTCGTAGTCACTTAGAATATCCTCACAAGTCTGGAATCCAAACTATAATATCTACATGAAACGATTGGAGGGTATACAGAAACGATTCTTGAGGTACATTCAATTTCGCTCACAATGTTACCTAGATCGGTATTTTTATTTTATTATTACACAGAACGATGTAAACAGTTTCATATCCTTCCACTTTTTCGAAGAAGGAAAATTAAGGATTTAGCTCTTTTCTTCCTGATTATGAACGACTCAACCATCACTCCCGAACTGGTGAATAAAATCTGACTGGGTGTACCATGTGCAAATCTGCGTAGATATAATCTTTTGCACATTCCTATAAACAGAACTATGTATAGACAAAACTGGTACCTGCTGAGAACTAGTCGATTGTATAATGAGAGGGAGGTTGACATCGACCTCTTTTATACGACTATTAGTAGGCTAAAATAATGTATGTGTAACCATTTTTTTAATGAAACGTAAGTCTATAAATACTTTAGTTTGTCCATACTATTTGTGTACTAAAGAATCATTAAGTTTGGATTCTTGTTCATTATTTATTTACTTTTTAGTTTTTTCTATTGTTACTTGATTACTTTTTCTAAATTGTTGCTTTTTCTATTGTTTAATCTCTATATCTTTAATTGCATAACTCATTCTATTTGTGAAAACTATTAATTGGCCATCTCCTTGTTTAATTTATATATCTAGCTTTAATTTTTCCAAAAATATTTAAATGAAATAAAATAAAATAAACAACAATATTATAATATTCCCAATATTAAAATGAGAGAAGACGTACTCGCTCTGCAAATAAACCCACGATATTTTATCGCAATTGCTTGCAATATTTTATGAATCCCAAAATACATAAAATATCCCCTATTTCGCATTAAGCCCGGTTCCGCTACTGTCTGTGAAACTTGTTTTGCTTTGAACACAATTTTTTACGCTCGCCCACGCATCACGACATTCGAAAACCAGTAATTTGTGTGTGTAGTCAATTTTTATGGAACATTCACTATACCGTACGTAGGTAAACCTCTGTAAATATTTATAAATATACTATTAATTAAGAGTGTTGGGCAGCAAGCATAATTTTATGTACTCTGATTTGACCACGAATGAATGCTAATGGATCTTTCAGGATAATTTTATTTAGTGGCTGAGATCTAATTTTATAGCTAGGTATCATCGCACTTTTAGTAACGCGCTGCTCCTTTTTGTAGAAGCACGCCAGAAAAGTCAGAATAGTTACTACTTAATCTTCAATAGGTTTAGTTCAATACATACGATGTTTTAAGTCTTCTTTGCGTTACACCTATTCAATATGCAGTAATAGAAGATTGTTTATGAATCGTAAATCTAACTTAAGAAGTTTAACGTAAAAAATAAGTATGTCCTCCCGAAAAACAATAATGTTCACGGTACTAGAACATCCGAATTTATATTGCCTAATATTCTTAATAAGTTACGAAAAGAAATTCAGAACTTTATCGTAGCTCCGGTATTTAGGGAAATTTAAACTTTATTTACCGATAAATCAGCCCTTGGTGCCCTACCAAACCCTAACCTAACCTGAGTGAGTGTGTTTGTCTATAAGCAGTCTTAGCTGGGCATATTAAAAATAAAAGAAGGTTATTTAAACTAAGGATAAGATAATAAAGTCGGACTGTTTTTAAGATAAAAATAAGCAAATGATATAAAATATTTTGTTTCAAGACAGTCCAAAATTTTCGGATAAAGTGCCGAGAATTTGCGCTTTACGAGCTGCCCGATATCAAAATGCTTCATGATAAACTTTGTACGAACCTTTGCTGGAAGTGCTTTAAATTTTAAAGGCACTTTCTTCTGTATACATTTTCTATTTAATTCTCAAGTAATTAACGAGAGTTTAATTACTATACATTTTACTATACGATTGACGATATTATAAGATTATAATTTCATTTGAAACGTTTGCTTCTCATGCTCTATATTTATTACTACCAATAAATAATTACTTCGATTTGACGGTGATCTGGCATACTGGTTAAAATACCTTGTTCTGAGTTCGATTGCTGGTCGAGAAACAATACTTTTATAACACAAATTATTAGTTTTTCGATCGTCGGTAGTTTGGGTGTGCATTTGCAACAGCATTTTAACTTTTCTCCAATCTTATTAATGATTGTTAACATTGGCCAAGGGAAGGAGACTACAAGTGAGTGTCTCTATGCTTGCACGAAAGCTAATGGCACTATATTATACCTTCGTAGGTCCATTTAAGTTAAAGCTTAAGTTAAGCGGAATAGTAGGGTTAAAGGAGTATGTAGACGTAGAAATATTTTTCTTTTAGGTCGTAGGTGTTCAGTGACTCATAATTGATATAAAAATTTAAAGACTAATAACATAAGTTTTATCATAATTATGTTTTTAATTTTTGATCTATGGTCGACCAACTCAATTGGGAAAAAAGTGTGAAATATGGATATATTCAAGTACGTGCCGTAATCAAGTTAATTCAAATTTAACCAATCAAGGAAAGTCCGTTCAAATCATAATGGAAGATATGTCTTCGGTTTTATTTTTTGATTTTTTTTATGGCTGCTGGCCACTGTTTGCCCGAGGGCTTTTACAGCTTCACCGAGTTGAACGGTGGCCGAGCGCTTAGGGCATTCAGCCGATACCTTTATTAATGGATAACCAGCCCAAGGGCTCCCAAGAGGGAGCCTCGGCTTAGATCGTTGCCCTGGGCGGGAAAGCAACTGACTCGAGGATGCCCGAGAGGGCCGAACCTCGACTTGGTCTGTTACTCATTACGGAGTTTACGGGTCTCTTCCCCGAGAAATAAATAAATATAGACAGGGAATGACTTATAGACTACCCACGGCCTAGGTGGCCCTTTTAAGTGACCACTCCAGGAATACTTTAAAAAGTCGAGATATTTATATTGGAAGATGCTCGGCTAAAGAAATAACTAGGAGAAATGGTTGGAGTATCTGATACGACCAATTTTAAAATTCTCGCGCAAGATGTGTACCGAGAATGTTTACTCCACTGCAGATACAACAGCGCGTGGAATGTTCCTATTCATTTTTGGATTTTTATAATAAAGACTGATGATGATGATGACTGATTTATAAGAAGGATGATGTATTGGGTCAAATTGTTACTGGAGATGAAACTTAGGTTTGGATGATGTTTTGGATGTTTTAATTGTGGTAGAGCCCTTATTGAATCATCTATGATCATAAGTTGTATACAAGCACGGACGGTGTCAAAAAAATGTAGCCTTTTTAATGCGGCGGCAGTTCCAATAGCCTGGCTGCCTTGGCAGAAGTATGAATCGTAAATATACGGCATCGTAATCACATGCTGATCAGAAGGAATACTTAATGATTAGTAGTTAAATTAGTTCCGTTATAATTGTTGACTAACAGATATAAGTATTTATTACTTCTTTACTAATTGGAACCATTTGGTCTAAATAAATAAATCATATAAAAATAATGTTCTTAATTCGGACGGAAACACTAATGCAGGATTTTTTTTATTATATTTTTTTTATTATTCAACAATTAATTGCACGTAGTGCAAATAGCAGGGTTAATACCTAGGGCCTTTTTAATCAGTCAATAACCCCTTAAACATAAATAAGTCAAATACTAGTTGCAAATGAGAAAAGGAAAAAATATACTAAATTAGTAACATATACGAGTACAACAAAATTCTATACTGAACGATAACTGTTTAGGGTCCTATGAGACTATTAAATAAAAGTGTGAACTGTAATATACTAGTGTATTAATTAGGACATCACTGCGTCCTAATTAATACACTACGCTTGCCTATGTTAGTATAGTGGTGCAAACGACGCGAAAAAAAAATATAAACCTTTCTAAAATAATACTATCATTTCAACATTTGTCAAATGAGTTTAACGATAAAAACATTAACTACATTTATTATTTGGATAAACAAATAATGCTGAATCAATAAAGATGAATGATAATTTATTGATACTAATCAACATATTGCGGTCTGTTATGCTACTCATGCAGTATATAATTGGTTACATGAGTTATTTACTACCGTAGTAATTAAGCGCGGAAGAGTGACACTTATCCCGGATTTTTATTGATAATTCGCGCCTGACGTGACGTGACGTGCTACGTGAAACATGGTTTATTACCTTGTCTGCAGCATAATTGTAAAACTAAACAAATTGATAAACAATAAAAAAATTATACTAGCTAACTATTTACACGACGAGCGCCGTGTGAATTTTAAAGGAAACCCCTTCGAGGCCTCGCGTGCTGTTTAATATGAATATTCGATACGCACTACTAACAAATTGAATTCAACTAGATACAGATGTGCAAATATATTAGGACCATTGTATTTTAACGCAATAAAAGATATTTACGTTTACAGCTAAATGATTATGATATTATATCTGCACGTTATATGTTATAGTATGTTGACTTATTTATCGTTTGGGTCGTTAGATATGATTTGCATAAAATCTGCTCCAAGGAGGTGTGGTGTTTACGTACAAGGAATAGAAAGATTAAAAACAGCTTTGTCTTCGAAGGTTTCAAGTCTACTAGTAATCGGGATGAAACTAAGCTGATTTTCGGGACTGTTACGTTTTAGTCTTATAAACTATATAAGCTCAAGCTAATAAACATTTATGAAATGCAAAAATATTACTCTTGTTCTCATTTCTTCTGTTGACCAGCAGTCTGGTGATACAATTAAAATAAAATCTTAATTTAATTTGGACAACAATTTAATCAAGATAATATATATTTGATAATTTCGAAACCTATTAACTCTGTCAGCCACCGGTGGTTGACGCGGCCGTAAAATTCGGTGTCAGCCACCTATGGCAGACGTGGCACCCAACGTGTTAAACATAATTTCTCTATTCCTCTCAACTATCGAATATACTAACAGTATATTCCAATATCTTCGTCGTGGATATTTGGTTTGGTTTGTATTTTGGTCGTTTTTAAAATTTAATTAAAGGACTTACTTATGTTACTTCCAATTTTAATAGTAGAAAATTAAGGCATCTTTTTAATCAATCAATACGCCCTATGGTCACCACATTGTAAATAAATTAGGTAAGATTGAAGTTTTGATATATATTATATTTAACAGTGAGTTACACTGTAATTTGGACCACGCCCTCACAGAATACTAGCGTAAAATAACAGCATAATGGTGTTGTGTGTGTAGGGATCCGTGTATATATATATAGGCCATATCCTTTAGAATAAATATTTTGTGTACCTATCTCCTTATTTACTTTATAATTAATGCTTTGTTATTCTAATAATGTAAATAATTGATAGTATATTTCTAGAAGTGAGAATGACAATGAAAAGATATTACTAAAATTTGAATTATAAAATTTGGGTTCACGTTTTATAGAAAATTCACGACTTTATTCTACTATCTCCACGATGTACAATTATAATGGTCTAAATATAATTTGTTATTTTAAATATCTTTGTTAATATAATTATAATTATTTTAGTTTTAAATAACGCGTCATTTATAAGCCGTCTTCTCTGCAGTCCTTAAAATTATCGTATCCTAAATTCTCCGTGGTAATTAACTCCTCGTTCCCGGTCCCACAAATTAGTCGCTAGATCCTCAAGCGGCTCTACCAAGTTTTAAGTGCTCCTTCATAATTGTTACAAATAAAAGCTTTTTCTTTTGTTTATGTCCATAACATTATTTTAAATTAAATTATTACTAGTTGTAACGCTGACTTTACCTAGGGTTTTTATATTTATTACACTTAAAAGATAATACATGAAATGTTTTAGCATAACTCTCCTGTGCTGTTGTGAATATAGGGATCCGGAGGCCAATTGCTAACGACGGTAATGAAGGATTCCATCTCAGTCCTCACAAACAAACATTTTTGTTTTATTATAAATTAATACTTTCATTTTTAAATTTTGTATACATGTTTGTTTAAGTAAAAGTTATTATCTATGGCTTAGGTACTTTTCCTTCATATTCTATAAAATCTATTACTTTAATTAAATATTTTAAAGTTCTTTTAATTTATAAAACGATATTCCTTATACGTATTTGATTATCGACTCTATCGTAACTTTCTATACGTATAACCGGTACTATAAAAGTAATGGTTATTTATTTTCATTACTATAACTATATGATATTATTAGATTTCAATAGTTATATAATATATTATATATATTCAATAGTCAATAGTTAGGCAACACTTGTTTTTAAAATCAAGCAATTATTTTCTCTAATTAATAATATAGCTCAATACGTAATAATTACTGTTTAAAATTATTATTTAATTAGAAATGAATTATCGGGGTTTCGTCCTGGATACAGTACCACCACTGCACTAATTAAGTTACTGATGACTTAGGAAAGGGATGGATGAACAAAGATAACAGTGGTGGTGTTTTTGGACTTTTCTAACGCTTTTAACACTGTCGATCGTGATATTCTTATTTCCATCCATAAATATCTCAGATTGTCAGCCTCAGCTTTGGTTTGGTTTACATTTTATCTTTGCGGCCGCCGGCACTCAGTACGTGTAAAACGAAAATTCTCTGAATGTGCTGACATCGTTACTGGTTTGCCGCGAGGCGGTATACTTTCTCCCATGATGTTTTCTATGTTTATAAAATCTATTACCTCTGTTGTTGATTATTTGTACTATCAGTATGCTGACGATCATCAGCTTTAGGTCCAATCTGACTATTAAAAAGCTCAATGACAACTTTGAAGCTACCAGAAATTTTTCTGACAAATATGGTGTGTCGGTTAATCCTACCAAAGTTAAGGCTATCATTGCAGGTAGTTTAAGGATGCTGGCTAAAATAGATTTTGGTAGCTTCTCTCCTATATTTTACAGTAGTATGTTATTCCCCTTTAAAAATCTGGGGTTGCACAGTTCCATGTCTTGTAAAATTCATGTTGTTGAAATTAGCCGAAAAATTAACGCCCTTACTTATTTACCCTTTACAACATAATACAATAATACAATAACATGTGATATTATATATAAATATATATATATATATATATATATATATATATATTATATTACTTATTACTTACATACAAAATACAATAAGGAAGTCCGTATTGATGGAATCTTGATACTACAGATGAAGATTTGTTTAGGTTTTCATTTCACAGATTGATATTTATTAAAGTTTACTAGAGAGAGATTAGGCATTTGCATATATATTTTGAAATTAACTGATCTTAAATAATTAAAATAAAGTAATCTAACTAACTTGTATATGAGTATTACTATTTATCCCAGTTTGTTATCCCATATACTACAAAATAGTCTAAAATCCTTCAAATGTAATAATAATAATAATTAATTCTAATTTATTGCATTAAATAAGTCTTTACAAAAATGGTTAGCACGGTAGTATAAGAAATGAAATAACAATCAAATCATAAAAACAATTACTTTATGGGTTGGGTAGTACTGATCTACCTAACTAAGTCATTTAATAACCTACATATAGGAGATTCAATCCGTGGAATTATGGAATATAAATTTAAGGTACATACCAAAAATTAAGAAAAGTGCATGTTATACATGGGTCTGGATTCTAATGATGTTAAGTCAGCTTAATCGGCTCTTACAGCTTCATCTGTTCCAAGGCTTACGGAGTAGGGGTCCGTGAGCCAGCTAATTGTGGTTCTCTTACTTACTATAAATTGCCGGCTATACGAACGTGTCTGTTGGCGTTGCTCTCTTTATTTGCTATCAAAGTTACTACCTAGCTATCTAGTGATTCTCCACGGCGAATAGATGGTGATGTCTATTTGCCGTTCGAGGTTAAGTGTACGAACCTAGCCTCTGATGGTCGTCAACTGTTGTCAATATTATCATATGGCTCTAATCATTGTAAATCTACTCAGTTTTTTCTATTAAACTTCATAATTCTTTTTTCTTTATTTTAAAATTATAAAATGGATTAAAACAAAAATATACGACCAACTTTATCCTTTACCTTTTCGCTCCAAGAATCTTAAATAAGCAAAAACTTTTTCGTTACGGAGACGAAAGGGTACTCTAAAACTATACTTTCCTGTTACAAATTGTATTGTACGTGAAAGAGGTAAAAACTAACCTACGCTATAAGTTTTTATTAACACGCTTTAATTAACATTACAAACTTTACATGTACATGCGGTAAATTAAAAATTAGGCAACACACTTCGGTATCCCATCGGAATTCTGCGGCGACTTCTTTCCTTTGCTACTAGAAACAAAAAAGGCTAAGGACTAACTAACAGATTACGCAATTCTCAGATTTTTTTTTACATGTGAGGCAACACCCTAACAAGATATTGACCTTCAGATTTCCTTCTTTAGAGACCACCGTCCGAGAATCTTAAATGGATTTTTATTCTACACTACCCCTGGCAACCTCTTTACGCTGGCTACACTTGTGTGGATTTGAAAAAAATGGAAGAAACGTGGTTCCAAACCCATGGTTACTCTCCGCTGAATGACTGAGAATGACTCTCAGTCATTCTCAGACACTCACACACATACCTATATTAAATACTTCGTATCAATTTTCAACTTAAACTTAAAACTTTCAACGTCTTGGATTTGTAAACTCAACCAACATTTATAAAATATATAATACCGACTAATACTACCTTTTAATCACTACCGTTCAAATAAATCAGAGAACTCTCGAACCTATGCATATAAAAGACTGTACTTTTCCATTAAATATAATCTTGATTACCCCTAACACGTATAGTCTTTGTAAGCCTTCGATTGCTCTTAGAGTATTTCGTAAAGTAATGCATCTGTTATTACAGTGCTGTTTACACAATTTGGTGCTAATTTTCACAAAATCAGAAAAGCGATAGAATAAACTGGACTGGCTTGAACTATTTGGTCTGGATCAATAAGTAAGGAGAGTGAACGAATCATAACGAAAAAAAATTCCTAGACCGGAACAAAAGGAAATGAAACGGAAAAAAGGTTTATGATTTTGTTCGCTTATCGGAGAATAACAAATTATTGTTAATTTAAAAATATAACTATTACCGATATTCATAAAATACACCACTCCGATATGATTTATATTGTAAATTTCTCTAAAAACAATCCCTGTTACAAGCAGTGTAGCTTTAAATATAACGACAAAGCTTTCGCGATTATGGTCTTATTATTTTGGGTCTTCCAATTATTGCAATGAACAAACCTTACCAGGGTCATTGGCTTTCGACATCTGAGCAAGCCAACAGAATCTTCAGTCTTCAGAAAAAAATATTCAATGTAACTAAATAGTCTTGTTCGTCAAACCTATGTATGAAATATTTAAATAAATGTTTGGTAGATTAGTTTGATGTTTTAAAACATGTTGGCTATATCATTTTAGTGTTAATAATAGCAAAGGCCTCTCCACCCACAACTTCCAAGGTCACGTTTCAGAGATAATGTGCGAGAGGGTGCGAATTAGTTTTAGCGAAATATTTCACAACAAACACAATTAAAATTAAGTGAATAAAGAAAATATTTTTGATACAATTTGTATTTTTTTAAAATAAAATCATATGCTTAGTAAACATAACGTTACACTTTATTTAATATATATTTTCGGGTATTCTAAACACTACGCTACATGACCATTAGATAAATATGAACTGTCATTAACAAAAAAACATGGCAATGATAATGTCCATTTTCTGACAGATCTGAAGGACCAGTAGCTGAAAAAAATAGGCACCGATTTTAACTTCATTTGTAATAAATGAGCTTTAATGACTACTGTAAATAGACTAAACATATATACATATATATATATATATATATATATATATATATATATACTATATTATCATCATTATAACAATCAACTTATAAATACTCGTTATCTTGATCTACTATTTACTATGCTATTTAACTGTTTGAAATATATTACTTTTATGCTAAGTTCGATCAGTTGCTTGCCAACGCCAATCTATCCTCGCAACATTTTCATCTCCCTAATATCATACGCTATATTATGCCCTACATTTCTACTGAAATCCTTAATTAAGAATTACTGATGATAAGAGTGCTACAGTATTTAATAAACTATAAGGGTATTTCATTAAAAATACAGAAACGTTAATTAAAGTTAGACCAGAAACCGCCTCTTAGACATTCCAATATCGCTTTCAATACTGATATATTTTCTTGACGCCTTTAAGTTATAAATATATAATAAATGGTTATTTTGGAACTTTAATTCACGGATATAGGTTAAACATAAAAATATTCCGGAGACAGGAGAGATATCACTAGGCTTGTAAAGGCCTGAATGGGTTTACAGGAAATAGAGTCATGTAATTTTTAGTGTCCTGAAAACATGTTTCAGTGCTGAAAATAGTAATTTTCGATATAATGTGTTAGGCCTCGCTTTAAAATGGCCTGAAAGCATTTTTTGCGATTTCCAATTTAACTTGTCTCCGTAACACTATTACCTTCGTCTATCCATAGAATACAATGGAGACATATCCTTCTATAAACTATTAAAGCCTAGACCACGATATATTTTCCGAATTCGTTATATATAGTGTTTGTTTCCATGCAATTTAACCCAAAAGAGCAATGACCCGAAAATGAGTCATACACGAGAGAGGGCCAAATGTCTTTCACTTTGTTTTCTTTGCACGTTTCGAATGAATGCATCCGGTGTGCGTTGATACTTTATTATGTATAATAAAATTTAATAAAGGATAGCCAACACTGTATAATTAAATAAAAAACATAAAAATCTTTTTTTTTTTTTTTTTTTTTTTTTTTTTTTTTTTTTTTTTTTTTTTTTTTTTTTTTTTCGGGCTGATGGCCGCTGTTAGCCCCAGGGCTTTTACAGTTTCACCGGGTTGAGAGGTGACCGAGCGCTTATGGCTCTCAGTCGAGACCTCTATATATGGGTAACCAGCGCAAGGGCTCCCCGAGAGGGAGCCTCGGCAGACCGTTACCCTGTTTCGCGAGAGCGTCTGACTCGAGGGTGCCCAAGAGGGCCGAACCTCGGCTCGGTCAGTTGCTTGCCAACGCCAATCTATCCTTGCAACATTTTCATCTCCCTAATATCATACGCTACATTATGCCCTACATTTCTACTGAAATCCTTAATTAAGAATTACTGATGATAAGAGTGCTACAGTATTTAATAAACTATAAGGGTATTTCATTAAAAATACAGAAACATTAATTAAACATTAGTTAAACCAGAAACCGCCTCTTAGACATTCCAATATCGCTTTCAATACTGATATATTTTCTTGACGCCTTTAAGTTATAAATATATAATAAATGGTTATATTCTTGGTTATTTTGGAACTTTAATTCACGGATATAGGTTAAACATAAAAATATTCCGGAGACAGGAGGGATATCACCAGGCTTGTAAAGGCCTGAATGGGTTTACAGGAAATAGAGTCATGTAATTTTTAGTGTCCTGAAAACATGTTTCAGTGCTGAAAATAGTAATTTTCGATATAATGTGTTAGGCCTCGCTTTAAAATGGCCTGAAAGCATTTTTTGCGATTTCCAATTTAACTTGTCTCCGTAACACTATTACCTTCGTCTATCCATAGAATACAATGGAGATATATCCTTCTATAAACTATTAAAGCCTAGACCACGATATATTTTCCGAATTCGTTATATATAGTGTTCGTTTCCATGCAATTTAACCCAAAAGAGCGATGACCCGAAAATGAGTCATACACGAGAGGGCCAAATGTCTTTCACTTTGTTTTCTTTGCACGTTTCGAATGAATGCATCCGGTGTGCGTTGATACTTTATTATGTATGATAAAATTTAATAAAGGATAGCCAACACTGTATAATTAAATAAAAAACATAAAAATCTTTTTTTTTTTTCGGGCTGATGGCCGCTGTTAGCCCCAGGGCTTTTACAGTTTCACCGGGTTGAGAGGTGACCGAGCGCTTATGGCTCTCAGTCGAGACCTCTATATATGGGTAACCAGCGCAAGGGCTCGCCTAAGAGCCTCGGCTTGGACCGTTACCCTGTTTCGCGAGAGCGTCTGACTCGAGGGTGCCCAAGAGGGCCGAACCTCGGCTCGGTCAGTTGCTTCTGACAGAGGATTATCTTAATTAATATCACTATTATTATTAACTATCTGTACCACCACTTCAGAATGCGTGGGCGCTGGAGAAGAAGTGGCGCAAGAAACTCCAGCAACGCTTCTATCTGTATGGACTGGAGAGAACCGGCCAGTGACATGGCGGTATCGCGAATAACTTTGTTTGCGACGCCCTCGCCGTCGGCGGGGGCGATATGAGGGTGCAATGTTTGTGTGTTGTGTTTTATGAAGGGCTTGGGCCTGGTGGTTGCGTCGTCAGGGTCGTCGAGGGCGTGCCTCGGTCTCCTACGGACGCGGGTAAATCTGTGATTCGCGATGGGATTGTAAGTGGCGGCACTTACAATCAAAGGGTTTCGGTGTGTGACGGCAGAGTCGAAATATCGGCGAGAAGCCTGCTTCAGGTACTGAGCTATGGTCGGCAGCTCAAGATCTATGTGTAGATTTTCGTTACGCAAGAACCACGGCGCACCGGTGGCCTTGCGCATGAAACGATTTTGTATTACCTGAAGTCGGTGAATGTGACGCGGGGAGGCATGCGCAAAGACGGGGCTTGCGTATGTCATTATGGGTCGGATGCACGCTTTGTAAAGTGTAATTTTATTACGCAGGGACATTTTGCTATTTTTATTAAGTAACGGGTGCAAACGACCTAGGACGAACGCTGCTCGATTCCGTACGCGGTTGACATGCGGACCGAAGGTGAGTCTTTCATCTAATGTGACGCCTAAGTATTTGACTGTCTTTTCCCAGAGTTGGACAATCAAATAACTCTATAGTTTGGAGATGCGGCGTTTTGTTGCGCCGAGAGAAGTAAATGGCTGCACTTTTGGTGGGGTTAACCTCGATCCTCCATTTCCGAAACCATTTCCCTAAGGTGTTGGCTGCAGATTGGAGGCGTTTACAAATAGCGTCTGGTTTAAATCCAGACACGTAGAGGCCGGTGTCATCGGCGAAAAGGGCTAGCTCTACACCGCGAGTGCGCGGTATGTCGTTGGTGTAGAGTGTGTATAAAGTAGGACCTAGGACAGAGCCTTGTGGTACTCCGGCACAAATGGGGTGAACCTCGGGCGCGTTCCCTCGACGCGGTAACGAAAGGTTCGATTTCGGAGAAAATCTCGGATGATAAGTACGAGTCGATCTGGCACACCGAGCTCATATAGTTTGTATATGAGCCCGTTGTGCCAGACCTTGTCGAAAGCTTTCGCCACGTCGAGAAAAAGTGCCCCAGTTTGGTAGCCCTGAAGAAATTTACTGAGGATGTGCTCCGTGATGCGGTGCACTTGATGTGTGCATGAGTGTTGGGTGCGAAACCCGAACTGCTCATTGATTGGCAGCCCTCGGGACAGCATGAAGTCCTTGAGGCGGGACATAAAAATCTTACAATATTTCATACCTTGGATAAATCAACTGTTGAAAAACTAAATATTTTCTATAAAAAGCCTGTAATTTCATGTGCCATTCTTTATGGCTCGTCCTAATACAATTAAAAACTGAGATAAACGACTAAGCACTTATTAATTAAATATTACTTACAACCTGCCAGTGTAAATAAAATTTCTGACGTTAAATTATACAGAAGTATTATCTGTTTAATTACTTATTATTTTATTTATAAACATTTATATACATATATATATATATATATTTATATATATATATAGATATATATATATATATATATATTTATATATACCTATTGCGAGTGCTCAGCAAAAATAAATAAATATTCTATACGAAAATTCCCTTTGGCTTTTATACAGGCAACGGCATCTGTTTGACCACGAATCTATGGATTTACGCATTGTTTCCAATGGAAGTTTCGCCACTGCTTGCTCCAAAGATTTCAAGAAGAAGAGACTCAATGTCGCCGTGTCGTTTAAAACAGGCCATGTCCTCTAAAACTGACCATAATTTAAAGTGTAAAGGGTTGGGTCTGGGCTAGATGAGAGCCAGTCTGCAGCTCTTATAAAGTCCGGAACGTTGGTTTCAAGCCAGGCTTGGGTAGTTCGTGCCTTGTGAACAGGTGCAGAGTCCTGTTGGAAAATCCACGGTATATTATGAAAAAGTGTATTGCTTAGAGGTTTCACAACATGATCCAAGACTGTATCTTGATACACTTTGGCTGAAGTTTTCACTCATTTTTCACAAAAATGTAGTTTTGTGACTCCTTGATAAGACACGCCCCACCAAACCATCACTAACGCAGGATGATGACCACGTTGTACCTTTCCGACCACTTGAGCAGCTTCTTTACAACTGTATACTTTATCATTTTGCTTATTGTAGTGTTCTACAATCGTGTAAATGTTTTCATTGGTTAAGAGGATATTAACGTTTTGATCGATCCACTCTCTTTAATTGTATAGATTGATTTAGGGCATGTCCTGTATATCGACGATAAGCACCGAGCTTCAGGTCTTTTTTTATAATACGCGACAGAGTCCTAGCGGAAATCTTCATTTATCGCGATAATATTTTTTGTTTCCTAATGGGGTTTTGTGAAATGGTGTAAAATCGAAAGAAAAAGAAAGTTCCAAATTCAAAAAAATTAAAAAGTTGAAAAAGAGAAAAGTTTTTATTTAACAGTATTTATAGCCAGACTTGTTATATATATATGTATTTATATTGAAACTTTATTAGAGACACTGAAATTTGAGAAATACATTTTATATATAGACAAAAGGCAGGTTATAATATCATATGAATTTGATTATTTCTTTAGTGGGTAACTCACATAAATTACATACTATTTTTGATACGTAGACAACCCAAGCAAACGTGCATAATGCACTGTAACAAAATTTTATAAGAATATTTTTAAATACTTTTCATTTCTACTTATGAGATTTTTTCCATTTCATGATTTCTTTCAATCGACAGAAAGTAATTTGAATCGGATTTTATTGCTGTAAAAACAGAATATGTACTTTGACTTACGTTATTATATACCTGGATAGTATAAAACTGGAATTATTTACATTTAAATTTTTGTCGTTTTATTTTTAATATTTATGTAAATTTCAAAACTTTAAATGCAAAGAGCCCCGATCCTACTACAAAAATTTGTTTTAAAATAAACACTTTTATTGTTATGTTTCGATAAAGAATTTTAGTGATTAAGGAACCTTGAGTTCCCACACGTACTTACATATACTATGTATACAAGAGTGATAGATATTCAAAGATGTTACAGTTACATATTGGTGGACAATTATTAATTATTTAGATTAATAAACATCAAGTTTTTTTTTTATTCAGTTTATTTCAGTCTTATAAAATGGCAAACAAGGTTTCCTAACTTTGTTAAATGAAAATAAGGGTTACAAAAAAAGCGAACAGTTCACTTAAAAGTTAAATAATAGAACATTTCCCTAAAACCTAAAACATAAGTAACAACAATTAACAAGTCATATGGATTTTACAGGTAAAGTAGAGCATGCAAAATTTCTGATACTAACCGATTACATTAAACATTTTTAAAAGTATTTCTTATTTTTGAAAATGGAATTCTTTGCTTGATACTATGGTGGTAGTATATATTATATACCATAATAAGCCACCACCAGTCGGTTTAAATAATGAAAACAGTAGACCAACATATATTATTTATATATTATCATGTAATATTTGACAAATATTTAGATGCAAAAACTTTTCAAATCTAAAGGAAGCAATGTAATTCCATTATTTAAATCCGGTAATAATGAAATTTCTAGTACTCGATATCGGTCGTAAAGGAAAATGAATGCACTAGTTATGTTCAACCAAACGTTACATTATTTAAATCATAATAAAAGCATTACTTAGATTAAGAAATGAAGTCAGCGCGGCACTCACTAAGATATACATGGGAGAAATATTTAAACATTTTTTAAAAGTATTTCTTATTTTTGAAAATGGAATTCTTTGCTTGATACTATGGTGGTAGTATATATTATATACCATAATAAGCCACCACCAGTCGGTTTAAATAATGAAAACAGTAGACCAACATATATTATTTATATATATATATATAGATATATATATATAGATATATATATATACATATATATATATATGTATTTATATTGAAACTTTATTAGAGACACTGAAATTTGAGAAATACATTTTATATATAGATAAAAGGCAGGTTATAATATCATATGAATTTGATTATTTCTTTAGTGGGTAACTCACATAAATTACATACTATTTTTGATACGTAGACAACCCAAGCAAACGTGCATAATGCACTATAACAAAATTTTATAAGAATATTTTTAAATACATTTCATTTCTACTTATGAGATTTTTTTCCATTTCATGATTTCTTTCAATCGACAGAAAGTAATTTGAATCGGATTTTATTGCTGTAAAAACAGAATATGTACTTTGACTTACGTTATTATATACCTGGATAGTATAAAACTGGAATTATTTACATTTAAATTATTGTCGTTTTATTTTTAATATTTATGTAAATTTCAAAACTTTAAATGCTCTTTGCCCCGATCCTACTACAAAAATTTGTTTTAAAATAAACACTTTTATTGTTATGTTTCGATAAAGAATTTTAGTGATTAAGGAACCTTGAGTTCCCACACGTACTTACATATACTATGTATACAAGAGTGATAGATATTCAAAGATGTTACAGTTACATATTGGTGGACAATTATTAATTATTTTGATTAAAAAACATCAAGTTTTTTTTTTATTCAGTTTATTTCAGTCTTATAAAATGGCAAACAAGGTTTCCTAACTTTATTAAATGAAAATAAGGGTTACAAAAAAAGCGAACAGTTCACTTAAAAGTTAAATAATAGAACATTTTACTAAAACCTAAAACATAAGTAACAACAATTAACAAGTCATATGGATTTTACAGGTAAAGTAGAGCATGCAAAATTTCTGAAACTAACCGATTACATTAAACATTTTTAAAAGTATTTCTTATTTTTGAAAATGGAATTCTTTGCTTGATACTATGGTGGTAGTATATATTATATACCATAATAAGCCACCATCAGTCGGTTTAAATAATGAAAAACAGTAGACCAACATATATTATTTATATATTATCATGTAATATTTGACAAATATTTAGATGCAAAAACTTTTCAAATCTAAGGAAGCAATGTAATTCCATTATTTAAATCCGGTAATAATGAAATTTCTAGTACTCGATATCGGTCGTAAAGGAAAATGAATGCACTAGTTATGTTCAACCAAACGTTGCATTATTTAAATCATAATAAAAGAATTACTTAGATTAAGAAATGAAGTCAGCGCGGCACTCACTAAGATATACATGGGAGAAATATTTAAACATTTTTTTAAAACCGTCAGGTTAGACAAATTAAATTTTTACGGAGTTACGGGGTTATCTTCAAGTTAAATAGAGATGATGAACGTTTAGGTATATGGCACACACTATGCCGGATCTCTTATGTTGATAGGTTTACAGAGGTCTATTTTATGGCTAGATCTATTTTCCTGCTTCTTATACTTAAAGATTATTTTCCATACTACATAAACGAGAAATAAAATTGTGATTCATAAACACTTTTGCTTTATATTGTCCAAGTATTGGCTATAAATTATTATTTAATGTCCTCGCGTTTATTTAATGTAATTTACACGTCAAAGTCTTGTGGGACACCCACATATCAAGTGTCGCAGAAAAACAGAAACTCTGCCGCGCACGCTTTACATAAAGTTAGACAACTTACGGACGTTGAGACAGCTTGAACGATTTACTTACCTACCTGGTTATTTGCATAGTGTTATACTCTGAGGAGTAGTTTATGATATTGATACTTTATTTGATCCACTCAAAAGACACTCGACCAATGTACGGTATATATTCAAAAATATCTTCGAGAGTAAAATTCAAAGGCGTCACTTCCTTTAGATTGATCACATTTGAATGAAAAAAACTTGCAACAAGTGTCGGTGGTATTCCACGGACACTTGTTGCTGATGTTATACAATTTTCAAAAATAGTAGACCAAAATTTAAAACAAAAAGAAGTTAATAAAAATTGCTAAATCAAAATAAAAGAAACAAACCTTTATTTTATAATATCATATGAATTTGATTATTTCTTTAGTGGGTAACTCACATAAATTACATACTATTTTTGATACGTAGACAACCCAAGCAAACGTGCATAATGCACTGTAACAAAATTTTATAAGAATATTTTTAAATACTTTTCATTTCTACTTATGAGATTTTTTTCCATTTCATGATTTCTTTCAATCGACAGAAAGTAATATGAATCGGATTTTATTGCTGTAAAAACAGAATATGTACTTTGACTTACGTTATTATATACCTGGATAGTATAAAACTGGAATTATTTACATTTAAATTATTGTCGTTTTATTTTTAATATTTATGTAAATTTCAAAACTTTAAATGCTCTTTGCCCCGATCCTACTACAAAATTTGTTTTAAAATAAACACTTTTGCTTTATATTGTCCAAGTATTGGCTATAAATTATTATTTAATGTCTTTGCGTTTATTTAATGTAATTTACACGTCAAAGTCTTGTGGGACACCCACATATCAAGTGTCGCAGAAAAACAGAAACTCTGTCGCGCACGCTTTACATAAAGTTAGACAACTTACGGACGTTGAGACAGCTTGAACGATTTACTTGCCTACCTGGTTATTTGCATAGTGTTATACTCTGAAGAGTAGTTTATGATATTGATACTTTATTTGATCCACTCAAAAGACACTCGACCAATGTACGGTATATATTCAAAAATATCTTCGAGAGTAAAATTCAAAGGCGTCACTTCCTCTAGATTATCACATTTGAATGAAAAAAACTTGCAACAAGTGTCGGTGGTATTCCACGGACGCTTGTTGCTGATGTTATACAATTTTCAAAAATAGTAGACCAAAATTTAAAACAAAAAGAAGTTAATAAAAAATTGCTAAATCAAAATAAAAAGAAACAAACCTTTATTTTATAATATCGTACTTAGGATGTCGGATACGTGACATTCCAAAAGTGAGTAAAAAATACTGTAGTGGACAGCATTTACAATTGCTGTCAAAAGTTTTTTTACTCATAAAACTAAGTGTTAACAAACGGGCGCACAGTTCACCTGATGGTAACTGATAATTGGAGCCCATAAATACCTGAATCCATTCTAAGGAAAAATTCAAGATGCGCATGCGTTGTCAAACTCTAGGATGGACATTGTTTCGCTATTAGTAACTAGGTCTCCGGATCCTTACAATCATAATACGAAACACTGCTGTGAGGTATGTTGCTATTCAAGGCTGGTATTCTCTGAAGGCGTAGTCCTTCGCCGTTTAGTCACCCTATTAATGACGCAGCTGAAAATAAGCTACATAGGTGTAACTCTATGTATTGTTTTATTGTAGTACCACACTAGTTAATTTGACCGTGTCAATCCCACGCGGTAATTACTAAGATTGCCGTGTGACCCAATCCTAACAAAAATTCCTTTGGTATTTTAATGTTATATAAAGAAACATTTAGACATTTATTATTATATTATGCAGTTGTTATTTACAAAAATAAGATTTTTTCGTCTCCAAAATCTTCCAGTGACGGTTCCAGTTTATAAGTAATTAGTGAACAATCGCGAGAATGATTAATCTGTCGATTATCACTATATAATAGCTGAACAGATGCGTTGTCGCTCTGAGTGTTGATCTGCTTTCTATATATCATTATGAATTAATATGCGTCAATCCAACCACAGAAAACAATTAAATAGATTAGAATTATTTTTGAATTTTACTTCATGTTTTAATTATGTTCCCGTATTATTAAATTATTATAATAACTGCATATTAAATTTATCATACTTTATCAAATAGTGTGGTCAATTGTGATGACATTTCTAAGTGTGCATGTTATTTAAATATATTGTCTATAAAACTATATAGTACTTGTATTTATTATACTTTATCAAATAGTGTGTTTAATTGTGGTGACCTTTCTAAGTGTGCATTTTATTTAAATATATTGACTATAAAACTATATAGCATTTATATTTATTATACTTTATCAAATAGTGTGGTCAATTGTGGTGACCTTTCTAAGTGTGCATTTTATTTAGATATTTTGACTATAAAACTATATAGTACTTGTATTTATTATACTTTATCAAATAGTGTGGTTTATTGTGGTGACCTTTCTAAGTGTGCATTTTATTTAGATATATTGACTATAAAACTATATAACACTTATATTTAAAGAAACATAAATGTTAAAAATAACATCAGAAGACATGAGGACCAAAGTCCACCTATTGCTTCACATACTTATTACCTAAATATTTTTAATAGACAACGCAATGGCTACGAAATGTAGACATTGAGTATAGTAAACAAAAATACAGAAATACAAACAAAAGCTACATAATAGTTAAGTCCCCAAACGTGCAAATTACTTATATATTTTAGGTGGTTTGTTGTCTTAGAAAAAAGGAGTCGTCAGTCTAACGGTGGGAAGATCACTCGCCCTCGGAATAAGTTTGATCAAGTCTACTTAGAAAGAGTTATCAACACGATTGTGTGAAAACACCTCGCAATTGCAACCACTTTAGTTGATTGTTCTACAACAAGTACTAATGTCGGAACATATTTGGGATTAGTTATAGTTTAATATTATAGTTCTATGACCAGTAATTCTGTCACATTTAGTATAAAATTATAGAATAAAAATGAGTATGTACACTCGTAAATTGAAACAATATTCTCTACGTTGTATACACATAACATATTTTAATTTCTTTTTAATTATTGTCTCAAATTATTTTTAATTACTAATTAAATTTTAATATTAGTTACACTGCGTCCAGTCCGTTACAAATATTGACTTAATAAAACAAGTTCAAAAATGTATTAAAATTGTACTTATATTCTATTTATATTTTCACTACAAAATTTTAGTTTCCGACACTCATTAATTAAAATTAATATTTTTTTACTAAGAATTTTCTTACTTCGTGATTATTTATTTTATTTCATTACATCACGCAGGTCACTCTCAGGACGGCTTGTTATCTTGACTGACAGAGGCGAATGTTCAATTGAACCCGGTAGGCGCCGGCGCTTTTTGTTATTTAACAAAGACTATTTCTATGTCTATAATTGAGAAATAGACAAATAAGTATGCATTTAATAAAACAGTAATAATAATGTTAGAACAAATGTATCAATATATATTTAATAAAACAGTAATAATGATGTAAGAACAAATGTATCAATATATATTTAATAAAACAGTAATAATAATGTTAGAACAAATGTATCAATATATATTTTTATTTTTATTGTACATATGTTGTAGATTGGTTTAGTTCGGAGTTTAATGTATGAGTTGCCTCTCGTCTTTTACTTTACAGCCTTAATATGGTCGGTATCGGAGACAGACCAAATCCGCCGAAGGAAACCAGGGAGCCGGGTGCTTACTTTCCGTACTAGCTTTCTTAGATGTTAGGTTACCACACTCAGGCTATTCCGATTATCACATTGAGGGTGCGCCTTCCTACATGACGTCCATGTGTCATGTAGGAAAACGCATCCCATGTTCCGATGCGTTTTGCACGGAATAGTAGAGGAGGGAGGGGGAAAAGTTTAAAAGCTATTATCATCAAAAAATAGGATATTAATTAACATAGCCCTTTTATGTACGAACTGTTTTGTACTTCGGGCACTTTAAATAAAGACCAACTTGTTCCTTTCAGATTTCATAAAAGAAAGAATATGTAATATCCTTTGGGCCTAATTTAAAAGTTACTACTTCATCAGTCTGTAATACGGATAAGCCAGCATAATACGAGGACACCACTAAAATTACGTACAGTAAGCATGTTAGTATTAAGTGATACAAGTTATAACGATATTTTACATCTAGTACATATGGTTAAATGAGATTCAAAATATTGAATGTGCTATTATATTGAATCTATATCTAAAAAGCGATAATGTTAAAGATTAATGTATTCTTTAATAGATTTTCGTACCCGTCATAAGATTTTCAAGTTATTACGAATTCTTGTGTCTAATTAATTTTCCAGAGATGTAATAAAACGTTTCACATGTCAACAGCGTTCAGCAACGTTCCCTTTACTTTAGTAAATTAACCGAACGTTTAACACCGTGACTAAGGTCAAGCTTGAGCTAAGGCTTATTTTATTGAGCTTTGTTCTCCAACAAGTACCGATAAACGCGAACCTTTCGAAGGAAATTGAAATTGTATGATTGTCTGATAATATACTAGCACGTATATCGACTAAAACATTATTAATACTATATAGCCTAGTAGTTACTTTGCCACGGGTTGTCAGCCCCACTTCCAGTCCAAGAACATTATTTGTGACATCACACATTGTTGGTTTTCGGCTCTGAGTTTGTTGTGCCCCATGTCCCTTGAAACTGACTCTGATCCCGACACGCCGTTGCACATCGCCGTAAAACAAGTAAGCTGATAAAGAGTGCCGCCACTTACAACACCATCGCGAACCTTCACTTCACTCGCGCCCGAAAGAGACCGAGGCACGTCCTCGACGACCCCTACGACGCGACTACCACAAAACACTGCATACCAAGACTGGACTATCATACTGCCCCCGCCGACGGCGAAGGAGTCGCAAACGAAGTTATTCGGGACACCGCCATGTATCAGGCCGGGTTACACCAATTAAAATAGATAGGAGCGTCGCTTTCGCCTCTTCTTATCTAGGTATTCCGAAGTGGTGCTAAATGTCGTTAATAATAATGATATTAATTTACTTAATCTGTTAGAAGCAACTGATCGAGCTCAGGTCATCCCTAACAGTAACGGTCCAAGCCGAGACTCTCTCTCGGGAACCCTTGCGCTGGTTACCTATCAATAAAGGTCTCGGCTGAGTGCTCTAAGCGCTCGGCCACCTTTCAACTTGGTAAAGCTGTAAAAGCTCTCCGTCTAACAGTGCCCATGAGCTATAAAAAAAATCACATCCCAAACATTGTTTTTGTTTATATATTGTTATATACATATATATTAAAACTAAATATATTACACGTTATTCATCTTTCAAGTGCAATATTCTATTGTACCAAAGCATAAATGTTCTTTTTGTAAACTAAAATCTTTCATCAGGTTCTTTTCTTTCCCTCTGAATGTATATATGTAGGTTGGGTCTAGTGAACTATATTTGGTTTTACATTATTATAATGTTCCATCCCACAATATTTTACATTTGCAATATTTGCTGGGTTGTTGTGAGATCAACTTGGTGCCATTGATAGCTGTTTACATTGATGGTGGATTTCGACAAACGGTGTCTCTTGTCTCCAAAAAATCATGAGGTAATTATTAATAGTAATATGTATTCCAAGAGCAAATCTGTGATGTGGGTCAATATTTGTGTAAATAACAAGTTGTTGGTATTACTGATTTGGGTGTGTTGTGTTTGTTTATGCACAAATTACGTACGTTGCAGCCGGAGGATCGAAAAAAAACCAAAATGATTTATAAAAAGTATATTAAAAAGGAAATTACAATTTAATATTAGTTATAACTAACTAAACTTATTGGATCGAAGTGTGACCCGAGAATGTCGATATTGAATACCGTTGGCACGAGGCTGACGCTCCTGCGTCAGCATTAACTTGAGTCCAATGTAATGCAACGGAAATGCAGCGTCGGGGATCTTCATATGGTAGGCATATGTAATTCACATAAAGACAGGCAGAGTCAGACAGAGTATTATATGTAATATGTGCTTTGATCCCAACATTGCATCCGAACTTTCTTGTTATATAAAAATAAAACAAAATAAACTATATTATTTTAATATTAAATAATTACGAAATGTACTGATAAAGTTACAAGATAATTGAATACATTGTTTAATAATTTGTATTCAGAAAGTTTACACTTGTAACAATTAAGTAAAGCAAATATTAAGAGTAATTAATATTTTTGTAAAAATTATAATTAAATGAAAGGCCATTTTATTACAAAATCATAAATAACTTAGGAAAAGTTACGTCTTATAAAATATATCAGTAACCAGTGATGCTTAAAATTTATTAAAATTGAATTATCTTTATATTTATGGAGAAATAAATATCACATTTAGTTTTGAACGTTATAAAAGGGTTGGAAACAATTTAACTTGACTATGAGCTTATGCCCATATGCACCATAAGATACGTAGGGGAGCACTTCCAGTACAGCTTTCGTGGAGATCACGCACCTGATAACCTTCTAATTTAATTTACTCATCAATGAGCGCAGACAAGCGCAGGTTGAGTCCAAGAGAGAAACTTTAGTGTTTAGTCTCGAAGTAGCGATGGCCTTCATGGGGTTTGCACAAAGGGCTTTTTTTTAATTTTTTATATCTAGAAATCATGCAAATTGGCGTAATAGACGGTGCATGTTCTGACTCCAAATCAATAGGTGCTGGTGTTCCCCAAATTAGTTACGTACTGCTAAACTGTAGTCAGACAGACACCCTTAGCCCTTGTTGTACAAACACCTCAGCACCTCAATATACTGATAGTCAATTTGGCGCCGCTGAAGAAACTGACAAACGCTTTCATATTGTCCTCATACTCCAAATACAGCGGCAGATTTTGCTCCTCAGTTTTCTATATAATGTATGCCTAATAGTGTTCCTATATTCTGTTGATGTTGATGCTATTAGCCTATTACAACTTTATCAGACATAGGGCTCACGGAACTGAGGGGTCCGTGAGCTGGTTTGAGAGTTTGGTTCTCTGATTTACACCAAAGCGCTCATACGCTGAGCGTGTCGTTCTACTCTGATCACGTTTCTATCTGAATGCCACACCTAATAGTGTATATGTCTATAGTTCCTATATATAGCCTTTCGGGAAGACCGCTTGTTCGAGATGCTGGAAGACGCCAAGTCTGGAAACGATACGATTCCAAATTAATCTCGACAATAAGATAGAGAGATGTGACTCAGAATGGATACCGGTCAATAGTTCTTCAAGGGGGCATTATCACCTTTCTTGAAGAAATGCATTTGTTCATCACCAACGAAATAGTTAAAGACATTTTTCATCAAGACAAATATTGAAGTTTCATCAAAACGTCACGCCATTACGACCAGCGGTATTTATAGATACAACCACAACAGATCTTCGAGCTTAGATTGGAATCCTAACCCGGAGTGCAGCAATGATATACAATCATTTATCATTCGTAGAGCTGTTCACTGTGCCTTTTCGGGCACAAAATATCCAACAATAGCGAGGAGAGATCATTTTGATATCCTAATTAGATATCACAGGATGGATAATAAATTTTTACGGCCCCTGTTTTCTTCAAGAAGATTTTTTAATTCCAATCAGAATAGTTTGGTAATTGTTTATCCACCTCCAACGATGTGGGATAATGGAATGAATTATATGTTAAATGCAATGTATATCGAATAAGTCACAAACTGGATTTGAAATGAATTGCCACAGGGAAAATGTTAGGTAAAAGAGTTATTCCATCTATATTCATGGCACACAATCTGTCAAATATGGTTTCATTCACGTTAGTACCCCTTGCGAAATTACTTCTTCTGAAACCGTATAAACTGACTATTGTTATTGATATTTTTTTCATAGAGGTCCTCTAATTTATTTTTAATTTTTTTTTATTCTATAACCTTGAAGAAATCAAGTCAGTTATAGGGATTAAATTAAGGAATCATAAAAAAAACGCCACTGAAGCGGTTATCTTTAATTTATTTATTTACTCTTTATTGCATTAACCTTAATAAAGTTAAAAGTTTACAAAGGGCGGACTTAATGCCAAAGGTATGATAAGTGCACCAATAAACTAATTAATAAAAGAATAAAAAAAAAATTATGTGTATTGTTCTACGGTTATCTATTATAGGATTAAAATGTATAACATATACATATGGCTACACTAAGTATATTTTCTTTGGATTAATGTTTAAAGCAAGACCATAATAATATTATGTTTGTTTCTCTTGTGTCTGGAAGAAAGATAAGTTATTATCATTATCCCCATAAAGCTGTCTTTAGTGTCAGTAAAAATATAATAAAAGTATTTTGTTTTGTGTTTCGAAGTTGAAATGTGATGATTAAGAAGACAAATAATATTATTCCCTTTTTACTTATTTCATATTATGCCTTTGCTTTGAAACATAGTTGATATAATTAGCCGTAATGATTATTATATAACGGGAATCATGAGATTACTATGCATATATGTAGATAATTATGAATAATCGATATATTTCTTTTACGTTCCCCATGGGTCTTCATAGCTATATTCTCATTTTTTTTTATTATTTAATACATGGAGAGTAGCAAACGAGCACACAGTTCACCTAACGGCAAGTGATTCCTGCGGCCTGTGATATCTACATTCATCCTTGACAAGGAATTATAATGCAGATGCATTGTTACACTTGAGGCCTGAGATATAATGCCTCATCACCAGTAATAAAGGTCTCCTGATCCCTACACACACCATTATGGTGCTATTTGGTATTTTGCGAGGGCGTGGTTATACCGCGGTCGAGCTGACCCATTCACTCTGCAGCTAGAAACAAACTGCAGTGTACTAATTGTTATCATTATCATCCTCTCAGATTATCATTACGCCCCTTCTGAAGATAGACGTCTCCGCATATTGGCACGATGCACACTTAATCCCTTCATCTCTTTCACTCAATCCTATTTTTCGCCCTATTTTCTACCTAGTGGGATGTCATCATACATTACTTTAGCCAATACAACCATACCAGAAAGCCTTTTTTACTTATCTATATTTTTTACTTTTTTTTTTACTTATATATTCTTCAAAATACAGAAACCTATGATTACCAAATAGAAATAATCAAACCATGTAAAACTTCTCAGCAACCGACTGGTAGAAACATCTACAACGGCACCCAAAAAAAATATAATTATCGTCTACAAAACACAAGTTGCTTAAAATTGAAATAACAACAGAATTTGCCAATGGAATTTATTAGAATATTAAATATAATTGTTTATAGTTCAATTCCAGACATAGCATGTGCCCGGGCTTTATTTACTTAAACTTAATTAAATATTCGAAGAAATAAATTCAAAACATAAAATTATTTAATCAGGGTTCAAAATGTCAGCTTTGTATTGTTTTATTTATTTCTTCTCAATTTTTTTTTAATTGGCACATAATAAAAAGAATCGTACCATTCCCTACCTTTGGGTTAAACAGAGAAAGTATAGATATAAAGTAGAGAGTATATATGAATTCAAAAAAATACCTTTAAATATGAAAACCTTTGTTATAATAATTTTAAATAAGTTGTTCGGTCTGACAGCTACTTGGGTGGAAGAGTCCTTAAGACATTTAGATAAAATCTTCGGACACGTTAAGTAGTCCTTTGCGGTTGTTGTCTTAAGATAGCATTTATAACCCCGTGTCGTATTATTTATTTAAAAATTTTGCGTAAGCCACATAAAAGTCAAAAATGACAGTCTCTAACAGCAAGACAACAGAACAAAACAGATAACAGAAGAGTAATGACTTTAATATATAGAGTATTCATTAATATATAAGCATGCTTATGTATTATTAAGTAAAGAAAACAATATACAATATACGAAACTAAAAGAGGGATTGAAGAAGATTAGGCTGAGCGCCTTGATTGCCAATAAAGTGACACTAGGTTGATAGTAATCTGATGTAGACTATTGTCCTATGTTGCTACAATAACACGTGTTATCTTAATAGCGGGGTGGGCAGAGGAGGCGTTGCTACCCCACAGTGTTCTCGCGATGTCGTGACAGGGGGGCTTAGTAACCGCGGCTTGGTCACCCACGGTGAAGCAAAGAAGAACCCGAAGCGGCCGGCCTAAGACGCTCTGTGGCCGGCGAGGAGGCCGCCCCGGGTGGGCTCGTAAAGAGTTCGCCTCAGAAGCATGTCGGTGGACTGCTGGGTGCGGAAGTGACGTAAGAGGAGTGTCGATGTTTCGGTGTTCGGTCGCCCTGTCCTCCATGGCCGAACATTGGTTGGCGACGGAGCCGCAAACCAGATCTACCGCAGGGGGCTGGGATTGCTTACTGCTTTCCTGGCCCCCATTGCCACTGGAGGGCGGACTCGGGGGAGTCCGCTTCCCACCTACAGAGGAGGCCGAAATGGAAGGTGCATCCATGTTCCGGCGCGCCTTGCCTGGAGGGGTGGAGTGGGAGATGTCCTCCCTGGAGAAGGGGCCGCCTGGTCGGCCGGTGCAGGCGTGGTCGCGGATGTGGGCGAAAGTGTTCCCGTTACCCCGCCATACGCGATGATGGAGAAACACTATGGGCTTTTAGTCAGTGCGAGTCCGACATAACCCATTCTTGCTCCAGCAGGGGTACCCACCCCATGCGTAGGCATTACCCGATGTAAAAAAAAGGAGGCGTTGCTCGGTCCCGAATCCCTTCTTAGCAACTGCTATAACTATGGAAAGGTATAACACGAATCTTTGGCATTTTTAATGATTTTTGCGTATCGGATCTTTCCACCGTTACTCTCTATTTCTATTCTGGTAAAAGTTTTAGGGAATTAGCTCAGTCAACACCCGTCTTAGCATCCACGAAAACCGTAACGTATTAAAATCAACATTTATTTGATACCAATGTTGATGTTAATACGTTAAAGAGTTATTCATCTATTCAGAATATCTACATATGAACTGAGTGTCCAGTAAGTAGCACGACGAACTTAAGGGGAAGATAGGTTGGATGGATGGTGACCTACTAAACAAAACAAAAGTTGAGAAATAATTCTCCTCAAATTTTCCATCTAAATTGATCAACATGATATTTATATATGGTAGAACTAAAATTCCGAAGTATATAAAAAAAAAACAAAGGTTAGTAAATACGATAACAAAGAAGGGGGTATTTTTATAAAAAATAAAAAATATCAATATCTCGAAAATAGTGAAAATTTACTAAGGTATTTTTTTTATCTAGTAGGTGACCCGTCAATCTATCTACCTAATAAGTTTGTCGTGTTACTTACGCGATACAATGTACGTATATTTGTAAAAAAGACCCTTTTTGTTTCCTGACATTAATTACAATTTTTAGAAATAAGAATGTCTAATATAAAGAGAAACCATAATTTGTTCACATTTCACACACGTTACGTACAAGACTTCGTTTGTACCCATACATCAATTTGAGAGAACTGCTTGTGTTACTGACGGACAGAGACGAATGTTCAATAGGACATGGACCCTCAAGGGAATTTTGTGAGTTAACAAAGTAGTAAATTACTTTAACTACCTTATTATCCTACATTGAGCCCCTTCTGACATTCAGGAAACCTGCAATAAATTTGTTTAATCTTTATTCTAATACTAACATTAATTTTTGATTTAATACTCAGTATTAAATGTATTATGCAACACAAATTATCTTTGTACATATATATTATATTTGTATATATATACGAAGAAATTTCTGCTATATATTATAGTTATTTATATAATTATATTACTAAAAGTTTTATGAAAAGAAATATATAAAAGTTGACTCGTATTTTACAAATTAAGGTATCAATGTATATTTGGATTTAAGGGATTTACTATATACTATAAAAAAATTATGTCTATATAATGAATACGTTTAAAAAACTTTAACGCCCGATTCCTTTGCTAAATAAGAGCATCATTTAAGCATATTTGCTTTCTCATTTTGCAATAAAACATTAAAACAATACATAATAATAAAATATATAAAAATAAAGCAAAATATAGAGTGATAAATACTTATTTTATATGTTTAAATTAAACATTTTTTTTTTATTTAAAATATTAATTATTTTAATTAAGGGGTTGCAACCGCTGGAGGCTGTTGCAACCCCTTAATGCCGTTTTCAGTAATTAATATAAATATAAAACAAAGTATGAATCGATTTTACAATGAATCATGAATCAAAGGATTGTCAATTTCAAGTTAAAATATTAACTTTCAATAATTGATTTGCGTTTCACAGTGACATAAATAGGTAAATATAAAATAACCAAAACGAGCTGTTGTCATGTATGATGCGAAATGGAAACGAGTTACGGATGGACTAACAATGAGGTCTATATTACTGTTACATACTCCATTTTTAATTGTTAACTATAATTTTGTATGAAATAAAAATAATATATGTGCAATCCAATCTTGCATATATCACTGCTATGACTAGCTTACTATTGCTTGTCTAAAACGTCCACAGGTGTAAATTTAAATAAATATATTTCGGTAAAGGTATAAGTAAGATAAAAGTAATTTTAGAGAAACAATATGTCAAAAAGTATTTTTTTTTACGTGACCGTGTATCTCGAGTAATTTTATTCGACCGGATTACCAACCACGCTTGCACAGAATATCCGCGTAAAATTATTAAATTCCGAGACATTCTATGTCAGATAAGTGTGATACCCCCTAATTGTGAGATTGAAATTGGCACCTGCATTTATCCTTAATGAAATTTTAAGATGGATTGCGTCGGATAAGGAATATTTGTAAAAAAAAGTCTTTGGAACAATTGTCTTATCACGTATAATATGAATATTGATCTTTTCTGATAACTACAGGCAATGGACATTTTTTAATTACTGATTTAGCATGGAGCTAAGAAATAAGTAATACTAATATTTACTTAAACGTGTATATGTAGTATTTGTGTTATTATGTGTCCCTAAGGGGACTCAGGGGTTTGACGTCCTGATGCCATAGCAAGCCCGAACTACTGTCAGCTTTTAATTATTTAATTTAGTCCAATCTACGCACGAGCTTTACAGTATCTTTTGGTTTTATAGTGATATGTCTGGTTTGTTATTTAATCTTTTTAATCGCGGAATCCTAATCCGATGGTAACACTCCGCCATCCTTTCTATTGAATTTCTTCTTCAAATCATCTTTGGTAGGAACTAAAAGAACTGACTATTTTTTTTTTTTTACTTGTATCATGTTCTTATTGAAGGCTGTTTCAATATATACTAAATCTTGTCTGTGACTCTTGTAACATATATAGCACAGCATATATAGTAATTCTTGGTACTCGATACTCTTGAGCAACTAACATAAAGCTGACCATGTGAGAGGCAAAAGGTGCCCAAATTAATTGCTGCCACACACATTCCTGTCTTCTCGTATATTATTCATTACTCTCTGGACCCAATTCTCACGCGGACTGGGTCATGGATACTAGTTTTTTGATAACTGTGGTTAAGCCGTCTCATTTACCGGGTTAAACGGAATACTATATATATATCTAGGTTGTAAACTATCCGTGTGCTAAATTTCATTCAAATCCATTTTTTTTTTATGTAATTGAGCAACAAACATATAAAGTTTCACATTTATAATATTACTGGAATAATACGATATAGTATACAATATTATTCAATAGTATTTATATTATTAGATAAATTTTAAAAAAATTATAATAATAACTATCTATATTTTTAGATAAGCTGAGCAGAAATAGGTTAAAAAGAAATATAATACCGCATTGCGATTACAGAAAAGTTATTAAGAATAGGGAAAATTAAAATTATATGATTTTTAATAAGATTATAAAGCGTAATTTGAATAATTTATTCTGAATGATATTCTAAGCTTTTTAAATCTTTATGCTTGCATCCAGCTTCCATTATAAACTTTAACTAGCGAATAAAGATCATTTACAATGATTCTCAAGGACCGGAATATTTTTCGCGGTGGTCTTAGAAGATATTATAATTACATACATGTCAAAAAAATTGGAACTTTTTTTATAAAGAGATCAATAATCGGGAGATACAGGGAACCCAAAATATTGTTATAGTAATATTCCGAATTAAAGATTGCAAGTTTTTAATCTAATTTATTTTATTCAATTCCCTATTTTGTATGTAATCCATACACTTTATTTCAATATCAAAAGAATATTCAGATGCAATTTCCGAGAATATATTTCTCTAACATTGCATCTGAATATTCTTATATATAAAACGTACCTACACCCGATAATCAACAGTTTGTAATATAGTACTGTTCCTCGGCTGATCAACACAGAAACTTCAATAATGATAAATATGAAATGAAATTTAAAAGATCGTTGTAATACTAATATTAATAACTGTATAATGTATAAATATATTATATAAAAATATATAATCGTCTATCTCTTCCCAGCTTAAATTTAATAGGGCAATGTTCTACACTAAAACAACAATTTCTATGTAGAACGCTACAATTACTGCGCTCTCACGTTGTTCTAAAATATTATATAAATTTATATTTATACGTACACACATAGTATTTTAGAATTTACTAAAATTATTTGTGTTGTTGCGAAATGCTGTCATAGTTATAATAATCTAAATGGTCTGAAGTTTAGTATAATAAATGCAAATGAGATCTACTGTTTGGGTCTTAACAAGTTACTAACAATATCAGGGGAAGTCCCAGACAAAGTGGCAACGTTCCGTTGTTAAACTTACTATTTCTACGTTAACTTATGGTCTGAAGCAAACATTTTGTATAATTTGTATTTCATTTTTATTATAAAATTATAATACATATGAATCGCACAGCATACGTTCATAAAAAGTACAACCTTCAGTTTTATTACAACTACATGTAAAATATCCCCATATCCTTCTTATAGACGATATAAGAATGTCATATGGAAAATGATAAAAATTAGAAATGAATCTCACAAATAACAGATGTTAAAAACATAAACTCGTATTTAAAGTCCCATATTTCGTGATTCAGCAACCTCTAACCTATGAGGCATTTAAGCCGACGGCTATTACCTATTGTAGTTTTACCTTGTACTCAGTACTCAGTACCTAGTACATAATAACTGTAAGCATACTTTAACAGTGGAAGATCCACGCAGCACTGCAGCTTGATGCAACATCTATCGGTCAGCTCGACCGGAGGACGCCCTTACAGAATGAAATAGCAGTACAATGCTTCTGTAAACTCTCGTTTCATAAATACACTTACACGTAATATAGAAATGGTGATGATTAATAAATTGACACAACTCCACACCGTTATAAATCAAATGTTATAAAATACATGGATCTATTGATTGTTTATTTTATGTGGTGCTCAAAACAACTACTGTTTGGAGATAGAAAATTGTCATGTAAATTATGTTACCGTAAAAATTAATTATAATTAAACTCAGCTTTAAATGTCAGCTAAGTAATCTAATCCATCGTGGATTTTTATAAAATTGTTTTTTTATTATAAAATTAAATATTATATAAACCATTTATTTCGATACATTTGTTTGTAATTTCAGTAACAATACTTATATACCTTGAAATACAAATAAATCTATAAATATGTTAGGGGATTATTTAGGGAATTATCTCTTTAGATAGATGATATGATATGGTCCTTCCCCTGTCAAGTTGTCCCATGCTACAGCTAGAAACAAGCTACAGTGTGGGTCTAAAACTATATAAAAAATTATATCATAAAAACCCAGTTAATGTCCCAGAATAATTTGATACGTGGGTAGGACTGAAAGTTTTTAGAACCGGCCAGTTAGAAACATTGGCAATGAAAACTTCTTTTAAATATCGATTATTGAACTCCTTGGTTACCTAAGTCAACGCGAGATTAACTCGGGAAAAATTCATCTGGCGCCACTGTTTACAATTTGTACAAAATGAGTTTAAGCGTGGGTGTAGCAATCTCAGTGATGATCTGCGTGAGGGAGGCCCTTCAACAGCGATATCTGAAGATAATATCAGTGCTGTGCGACGCATAATAGAGGGAGATAAGAAGAGAATCACCCCATTCCTCATACTTTGACCGACAACCAGAAACGCCTTTGCATAGATGCATTTATTGCAGGTGTCGAGAAAATGAGTCATCTACCATATAAACCTGACCTGGCGCTCTGCGACTTTCATCTATGGCTAAGACCCAAAGATAAACTTCGAGGTATTTGCGAGTGCGTTCGAAAATGCCATAGAAGAAACTCCTGAGAAAGAATGGGCCCATTGCTTTTCTCAGTGGTTCCATCGAATACGAATATGTATAGAGAGGAATGGAGATTTCGAAAAACAAAAAATGTATCGGCAACTTTCTACGTTGTGCCGTTTTATATTTTCTAAAAACTTTGAATTTGAAAATTTTCGATATCATACATCCTTTTAAATTACTCCGAAATAGTAACTAAAGGAAAGAAGAGGCGTTATTTTCCCCTTCTATCTAGGAAAAGTAAAAACATAAATGATCAATTATGATTATGCCATTAGGCATTAAAATAAACTAATACAACTTTATATTATTGTTTGGTTTTAGCGAAAATTCTGCACCTTTCATAAGAATTTGTTTTATTCGACTAAGATAAGCTCCCTTACTCAATTTCGCAATAGTATTCAACAATTCCTTCAAAAACTGATCTAATTAAATTTTGGCTGTCAACAGTTTATAAAAATTACCATTAGGTATGCCAGGTTATAGTATAATATAATTTTTGTAAAACCCACACGGCTTCCAAGCTGTATTTCAGCATTACTTATGAAACTCGATACTAAATCAAGCTTTACATAAAGTCACAGTAAATGATACTCTGGAAACTCTAGATAGCATGTGTTTTCGGACAATTTAATAAAATAAAAGGGAAGAGGATATATTCCGTTAAACAGTAGGCCTGTTGGACGTATGAGTGCGTGTTCCTAAATCCGAACTGTTCATCGGGAAGTATCGGAAAGGGGTTATCAAGTTGCATAAGGATAATTCTTTCGTAATCTTTCCTTATTGAGTTGAGGAGGCTAATTGGTATTAGGAAGATTGCGTGGTTTACGCGGTTTGGGTATATCTATTACGTTCGCAGCAGCTGGAGAACAGCATGTTTAAAGTTGTCACTAAGAGGCATACAATGGTAGCTGAAAGACCTTTGTGATGTGATTGGGACCTGGTGCAGGTCTCTTTTTAAGATTCTTAATATTATCCGCGACTTCCTCTACAGAGGATGCAACACATTGGCTCTCTAGACTGTCTGCCTCAAATTCGTCCTTCTCTAGATCGTCCAAGGCGAAAGTAGTGACGTCCGGCTTGACTAATTGTTGGGGCATTGGCTTGATGTGTTCTGCTTTGCCACCTACAAGTATGCCGTGTTCGAAGACTCGAAATTTTTAAACAGGTTTTAAATCGCATCAGCCTTAACAACTTCACAAGCAACATGTCTTATGTGTTGCACCTCTTTGCAATTTTTACTGAATTTACAATGAAGAGTATTTGAAGAAGTACTTCTGATTAATTGCTTCTCATCACCTCGATAGTTGGCAATCCAACGCCGTGCGCTTCACGCGAAATTTCCTGCCACGCACAACTAATCAGTGAACTCATCTGTCGCCAGTGGTGTTTCCGAACCGATACGACTTAAGGACCTTCAAGAAAAACGCCTATACCTTTATAATAGGCCAGCAACGCATTTGCGACTCCTCTAGTTTTGCGGATGTTCGTGGTCGGCGTTGATCACTTACAATCGGGTGGGCTGCTTGCTCGTTTGCCATTTATTGTATAAAAAGGAGATGGTGATCAGTTTCAGATCAGAAAGCAGTTTATCACCTGACGCTACGTGAACATCCATAGACCAAATCTACAACAAGCCTTGTTATTGAGTTTCTTCTTAATCTTATAACCCACTATAGAAAACTGTGTTTAGTTATGAGGGTCATATTTTATTTATAACGAATTTATATAATAAATTATTTTAAATTCGTCTTTCATATAAAATATGTAATTATAACTAATCAGTTACACAAAATAAGCAACGACCGTGTTATGATATACAGATAGACGTATGATGATATTAAGCTGGTAAATAAAATATTAAGTATTTCATCCTGACTATTAAACTTAATAATTTAACAGTAAAAGCCATAATCTGATAATTACATAAAATATAAAGCAACAATTTAATGTAAATTATGTTCCGTTATGTTTCATTAATTCAAACCTAAGCAGACAGTCACGCCCCAACAAACACATAGTGAGTATTATAAGGAAATTTTCATGGAATAAATTTCAATACATTTTATTTCTACATGAACGAACAAAGAGAATTTGTTCCATTCCATAAGTTCACTCAATCACCGCAAAGGAAAAGGCGGATTGTTACTGTAAGAAAATGAAGAACCCGTACCGCTGTTGACCTTTTTTTCATGCGTGAAGAAATGGCTTGATGCATGCCAAGGATGGGTTATGACGGACTCGTACCGACTGAACGGCAAGATGTTTCTTTTTATGAATCTAAGGAGACAAACGAATAACATGTTCACCTGATATTATATTAAAAACTGTCTTAAAATATTCAAGATGTACATTTTACGTTACCCCAGAATACTGACATAAAATTACTTATTACCCGTTCCTAGACATAAGATCTCCAGTTACAAACTTTCAGCATACGATTCATTAGAAACACAGTAGCACTAGTCTGTGGCTCTTACACAGTAGTATGGTGAAAGAAGGACCGTTGTCTGATGGACTCGCTCTTCAGCTATAAGCTTTATATCAATAGCCTAATGTTTTAGTTTACGGACTGCGGAACTTAAGGTCGTAGGTTCGAATCCAAACCCATTCGAATATTGTCGTGACCGATCTCCTAGGACAAGCATTTTCAGCTTAGTTAGAATGGTTAACCGGAATATTAGTAATAAAAGTTCGCAACGTGAATGTAAATAAAGTATGTCTTGAAATGGTACTTATAGATACTTATGTACTAGTGT
The DNA here is from genome assembly GCA_029286865.1 of Teinopalpus imperialis. Classification (NCBI taxonomy): domain Eukaryota; kingdom Metazoa; phylum Arthropoda; class Insecta; order Lepidoptera; family Papilionidae; genus Teinopalpus; species Teinopalpus imperialis. The sequence goes on from JAGSMU010000021.1 coordinate 6,830,127, forward strand.
ACTTATGCATATTTTACATAGCCATGTCAGGGTTCATTTATAGTATATATTACCACAACTGCAAACCACCAATCCCAAGCAGGATTCTGAAACGAGTTAACCTGAATTGTAACAGAGTTTAGTAACATTGAAAGAACTCATCATTTGAATTGTTTTCGTATAACGTTCTAATTGTTGCCGAAGCACTTAGTGCTATCATACAAAACGCGCTCTGAGCCGTACCGTGCTATTCGTATCTGTACAAAATACTCATTTTTATCTTACGTATGGAAATGGCTGTAGGTAAAATTCAGGACTAAGTTGCTTGATGTTCTGACGAGACTAGAAGAAATGTCGTTCAACGATAATTAATACGAAGTAGAAGTTTATTTTTTATCAAGGTTTTAAAATGGATTAAAATACTGATAGAACTTGATATAACCCAAATATAAAATTGTTTCAAATGACGACTACAGAGCCTCTCTGACATTAACTGTAAATTATTCCTGTAGGATATACGACAACACAGCAGTATCAATTGTCTATATTATATCGGTATTCTCCAAAGGATTCCTATAATATATATATATATATATATATATATATTTATATATATATATATATATATATATATATATATATATATATATGGTTATGTTTTCGTGATGCAAATTCAGTAGTGTCGAAGTTACGCTCTGAATGCTTCGCCTATTATCACTGATCTTTTTTTTTATATTACATTGTGAGTAACAAAAAAACGCATAATTCACCTGATGGCATATGATTCTTGCGGCCCATGACATCTACATTCATCCTTGACAAGGAATCATAATGCGTGTTACCCTTAAGGACTGATATGAAATGCCTTCGCCACCAGTAATAAAGGTCTCCGGATTCCTACACTCATAGACGAAACACAGCAGCATTGTGATGCTATTTTACGCTGGTGGTATGTGAGGCCGTGGTCAAACCGCCTTCAAACCGATATATGATTGGTGACAGGTTCCTCTACACATTATTTAGATTTATATAAATTTTGTCGTTTAACTAATCTTAAATAATTTACTAACGACTTTTAACAAAACTGATACTTGTTTTTTTTTTCTTTTATTACAACGTTCTTAAAACTGTCAAACGATATTTTTCTTCAAGTTATACCCTATAAATTCTTCGAAGTATAAAATTCCTACATAAACTTTGTTTTACTATTCTATTTTCTCAACAGGCATGTTTTATTTTTTATCACTTTAGGCTGGATATTATTATTCTTTGAAACACATTTAAAATGTTTCAATATAGTAATTATCAAAATATTAATACAAAAATAAATAGCGCTCAAGTCTTTTGATTCATTGGAGTTAGATTCCCGTACTATATTAATGTGTATACAATAGTGATTCTTATTATAAAAAACCTTTTTTATCCTTTTATTTATTTTTATTTCCTTTTTCAATGACTAAATTTTATAATAAATTGTAATATGTGATATAGATTTATTCGTAGTGCAAGAATTAATCGAACTGTTCAGATATAAGGCTAAATGTCACGAATAATGTGCTACTATGAATTAGCCATGTTTTCGATAAGAATGGATTAAAAATATGTTAATGCCAAATGTGTATATCTTCACTTCTAAATTGTTTGCAACAAATTCTACTATTTCTATATCCCGTTCTATGTTCACGATTTATTGGGATAATATCTTGTAGTTGTGCAACAGAGTCGACGCTCTATGTAACTGATGCTTGTCGATCATACGTGATAGCCTCATTCTAGAAAGCCCTGGATATTGGCTGGATATTGTAGTGAACTCATTAAAAGAAAACTTTAGTCATTGTGAAAAAAGGAGATTTTCTTATTTTTTCAAAATAATGGAAAGCTAATAAATTACTAAAGAGCGTGAATATTGTAAGGATTGATTAAAATACGAAATGGACATAATTAAAAATATATTTAATGTTTCCAAAAGAATTTTTTATTATTAAAATAATGGATTTTAACAACAAAGGTCAACTTTAAAAGTCGAAGTTTGTCGCTAACGGTTCATAGCTGTTATGGTCTGGATTACTTGGAAAGTGATAATTTCACTTTATTGTCTTCGGGGAAATAATAAAGTCAAAGCTTAAATTAAAAGTTGTAGATTGTAGCAAAAATGGAGACTTTTTAGTTAATTTATCCAGTTTTGCTCTACTCTTTAATAGAATATTTTATAAATGGTGGCACAATTTTTTTTAAATAACTCATCTATTAAAGAAGAAATTACACAAATTTTAAGAAACACCAACTGATGATGTTAATTTGATATGCTATGATAATATTGACAAAGATATGTGATATGTACGAACGTTATATCCATAGAAAAAACTTATTAAACAAATATTTAATAAAAAGGTAATTTTAAAATGCAAACCACTGTGCTCCAACCCTATACACGAGTAAGTAAAGTAATATTTTAAATGTCCTCCTTCGTCTTAGGAGCTTACTTGTGAACGGCTACCCTGTAAATAAACATGGTAGGGGGTACGGGAATAGCGTACCCCCTTCCAGATAACTGTTTTTAATTCTACAACTAAATAAGTAGCTATTTTTTTTAATGTAACTCAAGGTTATATTTTAGAATTTATTTTTATCAATGTGATATCGTTTGAATTTTTTTGATACATTGTTCTTTCGGAAGCTATGCGTGAATAAATTATTAATGTATGAATAAAAGTCTCAATCTGAGCTTAGATTTATTCACAGTACACATTTTACATTAAAGATAATCCTTACTTACTCGGTGTAAATATAAAATATCTTCATTTAATATTCCATTATAAATCTACAGGATCATTGTCCTTAATAACATTACATATGTATATAATAAATGAGAATGACAACAAAAAGAGATTAGAATAAAAATAGATCCAGGTTGCATTAGCATCTTTAGGCATAATTAGGTCTAAACTTAATTATTTTCCTAACAATACAATGAAAATAAATATTCCAATGGATATTTGATCGTCTTAGATTTCAAATATCGGCGGTTATTAATGCAAAGATATTGAAATGAACCGCGTTGTCTTACTGCGTATCAACACATGATGCTTCAAGCGGAGGTACTTCTTCGGTTCTGCTTGCAAGATTGTCTTTATAGGTCTTTAGGTCAAATAATTATTTCCATCAACGCCCTGATATACTTGGTAATAGCACATACCAGATTGACATGTGGGATAAAAGAGTTATATAAGGCAGTTTTATAGAAAGGAATATGATAAGAATCTATTTGAAGAGAGACATCGTTCATATTGAAATTTCTATTATAATATTCAGGGGCAAATGGAAAGTGCATAATGGAGAATAGGGTATTGACTATCATGAAAGCTCTACAATCGGGGGCAGCCAGAAATTTAATGAGAAAAACTGAATCAATATGTCCAAGTATACATAAGTCACAAATGAATCGTATACGTTTATTGAGAAGAAAATCCAAGGTGATAAACATTACATTAAAAACTTTGCAATTTTTGCAATTAGAAACCCCTAATCAATTGAGACCGTTATCAATTAATAATCAGTGATCCTAGACAGTAATAGAGAATGAAACTACGGTATTATTAAATAACACTAACCAAAACAAATTTAAATTAAGTTTTAGGAGTTGACAATTATTCCCAACTATTAATACGATAAATATAACGCAGAACATTAGAAACTTATTTGCTTAGTGACTCGTGAATGTCAAATGATTGTTATCAAGTAATAGTCAGTGATCCTATACTGCAACACTAACGAAATAACAAATATTAATAATGAATCCTTCAGTAAGTCGACAACGATTAGCTCCGAGATATCTGGATACAGTTTTAGTTGACCTCCCAATTCACAATCATACTATACACTAATAATAAAATGGCTCCATATTTAAATCCATGTATAAATCTGTACCTAACAACGCGTAACTGTTTCAGGACAATATTGATGACATTACGCCTGAGAAACTCAGAGGGAATAACTATTTGAATAACTTTAACACATATCCCCTTTATATTATGTCCCTTTTACTTGGCAATTTTATAATGTATCATAGAAAATCGAATCGAAAGGTACTTAATTAAATTAATCCGTTCCGGGGATAACAAATTTAATAAAATATTAATTCATCTTTTACATAACACATTCAATTGCTTCTATTCCTGAAGCAGTATTTAATGTTCTTCGCATGTAAAATAGATATTTTTTATGATGATTAGAAAACATACAGTATTCATACATTCATTCGTGCATCGAGTACTTATCATTTGGCACTATTTCAACTTATTATATATTATAACTTAATATATTCTTTAACGATATTAAGAATCGTGAAATAATAAAATGAATGAAATCGTTATTTATTTGAATACTACTACAGAATTATTTATGTAGTTTTATTTTTCTCTCTCCAATTTTATTCTCCTTGAATTTTGTGTTACGATAAATCTCTTTATAAATTAAAAATAATCCATATAATAATAATAAGAACATTTTATTATTTTTAAAATAAGAATATGTCACACCGATACATTGTCGTTGGTAGCACTACGCTAGGTAAGTTAAACTTCGGCGCGGAAGTTAATAGATGGATCCAACTCGGATGAGGCAACGTTCGGAATACTGCGTCATCGTCACGCGTAATATCTGGAAACCAGAGCATGTTGCCTGTTGCAAATGATGACCTACGATACAGAGAGAAAGTTCAAAGTCCCTCACTGAGCTATGAAGCGGGCTATGATCGTGCGCGATGTTTCTCTGCGCGATATGTGAGAATACGCAACGTAACCATCCGCAATAGAACGAAGGTGACCAACATAACTCAAAAGATAAGCAAGATGAAGTGGCAATGAGTTGGCCACAAAGCTTATAGATACAATAACCGATGGGTAAAGAAAGTTGTGTATGAGTAGCAACCTCGTACATGCAGTAGCAGTATACGACGACCCCTTACTAGATGGTGCAGCGACCCATGCAAGTTTGTGGGAAGTCGATGGATGCAGGTGGCTCAGGAAGTTTCGTACAAGTCACATTCTTACGGAATACTAAACAATTTATTTAAAAATTATGGAGTGAGTATTTGTATCCACTCTATGCATAGTTACAGGGTTAGAGATTATATTAAAAGTATAAACGACCCTATCAGCTATCATATTCTTTTAGATATATTTTTTTGCATGCCACCAGTGACAAGTTCTTAATGTTCAATGTCAAATTTCTTGACGGAGGTACTAAATCAAGACAGAATGCGGAGTCTATAGCAGTAGTAGTAGTATACGGTTTGTTTCATAACATTTCATAATTTTTTATCATACATATATTAAGCAATCGGTGTATAACTAAGATCACATGTTTCTACTGTGTAAGTATTATTTTATTAATATATATTATTGCATGTATATTAAGCAAATATACATTTCTTATCTAACGGTAACTACTATTAAGAATAAAATATAATTGTTTAAAAATAACTACGATAAATCCAAACATATAACATCTAACATAACTGATACAGATCGCCATAGATATCAAATTTAGGCAATATTATAAAATTCAATCTACATGAAGCAATATATTTTTCTTACGTTATTTATTTATCTATTTTTCTAATAGAAACAGAAATAAATTCATTGTTAAATCACAAAATGCCCCGCGGGCTTGCGGGTTCAATTGAACATTTGTCTCTGTCAGTCAACCAAACAAGCTGTTCTTAAAGTGATGTATGTACGAAGGAAATTTTGTTAGTTACGTATACATATGTAATGAGAAACAAAAAATATTAACGAAATAAAGATAAATATAAAGATTTTTAGTTTTTCTTTGGTTTATTGAATTAAAGTAAAACCTCTTAATTAAATTGATTTTAATATATATATTCTATATATATAATATAGTATTTTTAATTAATTTCAATACTTCTTTTAATAAATTAATATACAAGGGGTGATCAAAAAGTTTAATACTGAATATAAACACGGAAATTATAGTTAAAAAAAAACAATTCGGTAACATGTCTCCTAACAAAAATTCTATAACCCAGACGTCCCTTATAAAGAGATATTTGTCTTGAACCTCCAAAAAAGCCTTAACAGCGACCATCACTTCGCTACTATCTTCAAATTTCTTGCCTCGGGTGGGTTTTTGAAAAATCCTGCCTCTTGAATGGCAGCCATCGGAACTGTGGGCCTGTGCGTTCTCTTGGTGAAACAGCACTCGAGCTCGTAGTTTGCCGCCTCTTCATATTTGGTCTGCGTAATAAGAGCCCGAGATAGTGATTCCCTTTTCCAAATATTCCACTATTATTATTCCTCCAGCGTCCCAAAAAACGGACGCCATAACCTTTCCCGCCGAACTTTACGCTTTGAATTTCTTCGGCTTCGGTGGCTCATTTACAAGTTATTGATTGTTATTTAATTTCAGGATCAAACTAGTGGACCCAGATCTCGTCCATGGTCATGAAACGTCACAAAAAAATTCTGATCTCCTTGGAACATTTCCAGATCCGCCTTCGAAATGTCGACTTGTTTTTTTCTTTTGCTCGTCGGTACACATTGCGCAGAGAATTTTCTCATATGCAATTTGTTTGCAAGGATTCTATGAACACTGCCATATGAGATCCCTGTGATCATAGGTACATAACTGATAGTTACTCTTCGATCTGCCAATACGACATTTTCAACTTTTTTTATATTATCTTCAGTGATGTGCATGGCTGTCCTTCGCGATGTTCATCTTCCGTGTATGTCCCAGCTTTAGCTCCTAGGCTCAGCGTGTAACTGTGAAATATGAAGGAGCACAGCCCTCCAATTTTTCTACCACGTTGCCGTGTATGTCTCTGTTAGACATTTTTTTAAGCATAGGTACTACAGTTCTAATTTCGTTTTTCTCCATTTTCATATTATCTCTTCAACGGTTCGTATTAGAAATGAATATACCCCCCCGAAATCGTGGCCTATTTATCTGATTTTTATGCTGATCTAGTGTGTACGTGGTACCAAACATAAAAACTTTACTGATTTTAATATGCATGTAAACGATTATCAATACTTTTGGATCAATTCCGGCAGTTTTTTTTCTATTTCTTTCTTGAGTCTCATCAGCTGTTGGCAGTAGAGATCCGTATTAATGGTTTTCCTCGGTGGTAAAAGCTCATAATGAACGATACCCTTGCAATCTCACCATACACACAGCTTGACTGCACTTTCTCCATCTTTATAATCTTTTTCACACGTTCTTGTCGTAAATCCACTTTTCATCACCAGTCACTTTTCACCACCATTTTAAAAAAACGGTTCGGTTTCCTTACGTTTCAATAGAGAAAGCAGCGATGTATTGTAGAGTTACCTAAGCTTACTAAGCGGGACAGACACATGTTATAAGAGAGGCAGATAAGTAACAGAGGATATAGTATTGATAGCAGAAACTAAACAATTTTTTGTGGGAATAAGGTTCGATTAAACAGATAGTTGAGACAAAACGACGTCACAATAATTGTTTGAATATAAATACATATATCATAAACAACACCAGAGTTACTTGATCATGGGACTAAAGGATTAAAGTAAATTTGCTTTTATCAAACAATATAAACTTTGAAATTAATGTTAAATGAAATTTGTAACACTTACAAAGCTGTAGTATATAGGGTTCCGTGAAGAACGCGTTTAAACAATAGACGCGTTATTTTCACCTATTGAGACCACTCATATTTATTGTTTTAAGATTACCATGAGGCCTATTGAAGTGATGATATTGTAGCAAGCAGACTGGGGATTATTTTATATAAGTTTCTTGTGTAACTACGGAACCCTAAAAAGATTCACACAATGTTCTGTGAAAAAACACTATTTATATATATTATTACCCATCTGGATTATAACATTTGCAGTCATAAAATATTCCAAGACATCTTATTTAATAATTTTTGTAAATATAAACAGTAAAACACCTAAAATAATCTTCTATGTAGTATAAGTAGTGCGTAGGGTATACTTTACTTCATGAAGTTAAAACAAAAGTAAGTATAAGAACTCGTTTTTTTTTAAAATCCTAACGCAAATATCCTTTATGATTCTGTGTTATCAACGCTCGCTATCTTAATACATTTTTTATCTCGACGAAGCATGGCGTAAAAGAAATGAACACGGTAAATTTATCATAAAGTAAGTTTGCTTCCCTTTTTATATTCTCTGACGTTCACACATTAAGTTTCGCAAACCGTACCCTAAACATCTGACAACATAAACAAAATCGCAAGATTACTCTACACAAACATACTTTATATTTCCTTCATAAAACATTATGTGAGAAATAAATGTCCAAATTGTATAGGCCTAATGAAATTAAAAGTTCCTTATTCGAAGGTGCCAACAAATATTTGTTGAGTTACGTCTTCAATTATAAGTAAGAAAGATCTCGTCTATAACTGAAGATGGAACGTGCACTATATAAAATAAATTTCTTACTTTTTTTCATTACATTGTGAGTAACAAACGAGCACACAGTTCACCTGAAGGTAAGTGATTCCTGCGGCCCATGACATCTACATTTATCCTTGCCAAGGAATCATAACGCAGATGCGTTGTCTCTAGAGGACTCAGATGGAATGCATGGTCACCAATAATAAAGGTCTCTGGACCCCTACACTCACCAGACGAAACACAGTAGCATAGTGCTGCTATTTTACGCTGGTTTTAACATACACGACATATAGTTCCCGTTATATTTAACTTGCTATTGCATTAAATTGTTTATTTTGTATCAACTTGAATCTAACGATCGTCGTTAGATTATATAGACCTTATTTGCTGAAATCAATGCATCATTTTAATGTGTTTGAGGTTACAAAAAATATAAACATGAAATTCAATTTTTTTTTACTACTATATGCATCGTGTTCTTTTCTTAGTAGATATAACCCGACAATTTGATTTATTAAACAAAATCTACTGGCATGAATGACAATCTGTTGATTTATCAATGTGGACGTATAAGTAAAACCAATATTTAAATAAGATATAAATAAATTTCTCTATAATTTTAACAAATGTATTGATGTGTAAGTGAGTAAACAGTGTTATTTGTTAATTTATATTGTTGCGGTTTTAGTTTAGGAGTGATATATATATATATATAATGCCTTGAGGTAACTGTATTTATGACTGATTTTTCCTTTCTATATATCATTAAATGAGAGTATGCTTTGAATAAATCAACACTTAAAAACTATAAAAGTTACGAGAGAGCACACGAAAATGATGCACACTTGGAAATACCTTTATTATCTACGTCGCGAGATAGGTTTTTTTTAAATTGTTAATGGAAAGTTACTAGTATAAATCGATCTGAATAAAAAACTACATAAAACTCTGTCAGCAAAAACACAGAAAAAAAATTAAGTGTTCTAGTTAATAGTATTGGAGAATCCGTGGCACATACAAAAAAAACGTATTTTCATTAATTATTTATAAGAGGGAATTGGGATGTTTTTAGTGATAAACAAAATATTCATAAAATAAATATAAGACCTAAAAAGTGTGTTTTGGTACATACCAAATACGGCATCCTTTTTTAGTGTAGCCAGCAGATTCAATCAAGAATATTTAAATTCTATAGACTACACAAAACGACGAGTATATTAACCTCAAGCCGATAGATACTCATGTCACCTAGTGAACATGGTATTCGTGAATGATGGAAGGGAACACTGAAAGTTTCTGACAACACTTCTTAATACCTATAAGTAGTTATACCTAGTTTGTCATCATAATGGGCTCGTTTCCTCGCCTTCTTCAGGTGTAGAGTAACACTAGACAGGTTTCAATCGTTACCAAAAGGGTTAAATCTAAGTTTTAAAACCGATTACAATGCATACGTCTAAAGGCTTAATACAGATATTATGCATGCAATACTGATGATCTGCTTCTTTAAACTGTTCTTGAAATATAAAATAGCAATATAAACCCGTGCCTGTTAAGATTTGAATCTCATCTGTCCGCTACAGTAAAACTCATTATTAGTTCAACTAACCTGTAAAAAATATTTCTGTATATATCTTTTAAATTATATGTTAATTATAAAAATGAATGTGTATAAAGGATAAATAAATAAAAATACCAATGTAGTTCCTAGTCGGATTTGCGAATTTTAAATTACATAAAACCACAAGTTAACAGTCGTACTTGGAGTATGCTTTTGTCCCTGTAACGTTTGAACTTAATAAGCTAAAGTGTAAATATAATGTGAATAGTATTTGCTGTCATTTTTTTATCACGAATAGAATAAAAGACAGATCTCTTTATATATTTTATATTCTACGCCATATAAAGGATGGATGGAAACTTAAACATTTTTAGATATCATTGAAAACGAAATATTAAACATAATCATTATTGTTTCATTATTATAATCATATAAATACTATACTCCTTGTAACTTGTTTATTTAAAAAGTAGGCTGTTTTATAATATTATGGGTTACAAATGAAAACACAATTCAATAGATATTAAATAATAACAGCGACACGTGACGTCTGTATCCATCCTTAACAAAGATTCCAAATTCCATACCTGATTACAGTGATGGAATACCTCGTTACCTCTTATTAGGTTTCCAGATCCCCGAAAACACAGCAGTTATGCTGTTTTTTCACACAAGTATTCTGTGAGATCGGTAACCTTCCCGGTCAAACCGACCCAATCATGCAATTACAAAACATGCAACTAGACAAACCGCGATGTAGTACTTCTACTGTTAACTTTACTGGGTATATAGCATATTTATATATTTACTGGAACTTTCTTTAGATAAATATAAATGAGGCTAAACCAAATGGATAAATGTCGGATGGCTGTCAACGGAAGCACTCGGTTTAATTCATAAAATATCACTCCAGGATCGCATTTTATTAGTTTAATACAAAAAAAGACGCCATTTTAAAATTAATATTTAATAACCATAAAATTTAAGATTATGACATATTTAAAGGTGAAAAATATTAGTTCCAATATTTTTTATCATATTTAAAAGTTAAATATTTGATCAGGGACAGAGCTACTATGTAATTAGTTTCTAACTACAACATGAATGGGTTGACTTCAAGACACAACAGTGTGAAATAGCAACAGATATCACAGAGCCCACCTAAGCATTGAAGCAGGCCACCAAACGATTTTTATTGAATATAAATTCCATATAACCTCTCAGGTGGCCTAGGTTCTCCAGGACAAGAATTGCACAAAAATAAATTGAGATCTAGTAGGTGCCTCATGACCATCGCTCCACCCAGCTGGTTATTTGTCAATTGTATTGAGACGATATACAATTTGTAAAAGCAGCAATCCACAATATTTTTCTGAATTCTAATCAACTACGACCCTTATTTCATAATTATACGTTGCATATGGCTATTCCTCAATTAATATTGGAAGTAATGATTTAAATAATATGATAATATTAGTATGTACAACAAATCAAAGAAATCTATAGAACACCAGATACTAAAATTAATAAACAATTTACCATAATAGTAATAATTCATCAATTAAAGAAGTTTTTACCAAAAACTTACGCTCAAAGATCATATTATATTACTAATATTCTAGTGGTTCAGAAACAGATTGAAGTATTTTTTCTGCAGATAGATAGTAAATAGTAACAATATTGAATTTAACCTCTTTCTCGCCGAGGGAATACAGAACTTTTGGTGTTGGAAGATCTATATAATCCTCGGATTATATTGATGACGTACTTATGATTTGATCGCAAGAAAGAGGCATCGGTGTGGGTGTTTGGTAATAGTTCACATAATTACAATAATTAGATAAGATTGTGTGCTGGCTTTTCCGTATTAAAAATATTAGGTGGTATATTATCGCGGACATAACTACAAAGACGTTGGTGGTGGCTGATTTTAGGATATCTGGAAACATTTATGCTGGAAAACTGATAAATAGTCGACATATGTATGTACAATACAGTTACATTGGGTATTTTTATATTATTTAACGCCGCCGCCAGGTCTCAACTGAGTGCCATTAGCGCTCGGTCACCTCTCAATCCGGTGAAACTGTAAAAGCCCTCGGGCTAACAGCGGCCACCATACCGAAAAAAAAAACGACGGACGCCTAAATAAAATATAAAACCTGAAAGCAGTAGGATACATTCCGAAGAGATAATCGCCGTTCGGGTTCGAGCTGAGTGTTTCCAAGATACTTCAAGCTCAAGAGTCAGAAGAACTGACTGCCTGTTTAGTGTGGACCATATACTTTTATATCACACTTTTAGATCAAAATATCTTTATTACAACTTTTTGTTTCTCTTTCAAAAAGTCTAATTTTGTCTAAATAACATACTGTTTCAGTTACTGTTTTCTATGAATATCTCTTATATATGGTAATAAAATAAACCTTGATATGTGACGAACTAAATTAAAAAGTACAAAATTATTATAAATTAATTAAAATAAATAATAATAAATAAAAGTAAAAAAATTAGGATATACAAATGAATTTCAGAATGTCAGATTTGACGAAAAATAAAATTTATAAAAATATCGTATATATAATTCTGCAGTTAAGGAAAATCGTAAAATATATTAAAGAAATCGAAGCTTCAATGAAAATGCAAGTGATTTGTGGACCTTGTTTTATTACGAAAAACCATGAAATAACACAAAAAAAATACATCACTCCTTAAAATATTTGAGATAATTGAATCAAGAAAAATGACGGATACCTTTTGTAGGTATTGTGTAATATTTAGAAAAATAAATAATAAGGAAAGGACTGGTGAATACTATTCTTCAAATAAACTAAATAATGCTATTTTACATAGAATGTACGATCTTCTACTATGTCAATAGAATAGAACCTAGGAAAAAACTAAGAAAATTGATCAAGGGTGTATTGCTTTTCTAAGACACCAAATTAATGGACGAGAAAATTTTAAGATTATTATTTATATTTTAATTTTTATGTTCCAATAGTTACAATAACTTAAAAACTTATATTTATAGGAAACTATCAAACTTTAAAAGAACAGTTCGTTAAAAGCTTCATTATTTACAGCTATATTCGACTCAATTCCTACATTATTGTACAAAGATGCCTCATAACAAAGATCTAAATTGTAACCATTTAAGATAATGGAGATCTTAAGGGTCTATTATCTGTTAACTTAAGTGGACACTGTTTCGGGACATCTTTTAAAGGAAAGCATGTAACAGGGCACAATTCCTTTTTTCAATAAGATAAATAATGAGATTATTTTAAAAAATAGAGTTGAACGCTATTAAGATAAATAACATAAACTCAAAATGGAGATGGTGAAATTAAGTCCACTCACAGGTAAATACCATGCTCAGATAGAATACCGGCATTAAATAGCAAAATTACAATAAAAGGGATACAATTACTAATAGTGCCTTCCATCTCCGCCACAGGAAGGACAACACATGCATCTGAAATCTTTGTTGATGCATTCAGATGTTCATATGCAATCATCACTTGCCAACAGGTCACAACTCAGTACAATGATCATGTAACAATGGTTAGTTGTGTTTTTGGTTTGTACCATTTACATCCTACAACGATGGACGAACTAAAAGGTTTGGTACAATGTTATTACTTCTTGGCACATGACAGATAAAATACATAAATATAAATAAAAATACCAATGTAGTTCCTAGTCGGATTTGCGAATTTTAATTTACATAAAACCACAAGTACGACTGTTAAAGTCGTACTTGGAGTATGCTTTTGTCCCTGTAACGTTTGAACTTAATAAGCTAAAGTGTAAATATAATGTAAATAGTATTTGCTGTCATTTTTTTATCACGAATAGAATAAAAGACAGATCTCTTTATATATTTTATATTCTACGCCATATAATGGATGGATGGAAACTTAAACATTTTTAGATATCATTGAAAACGAAATAATAAAACATAATCATTATTGTTTCATTATTAAAATCAGATAAATACTATACTCCTTGTAACTTGTTTATTTAAAAAGTAGGCTGTTTTATAATATTATGGGTTACAAATGAAAACACAATTCAATAGATATTAAATAATAACAGCGACACGTGACGTTTGTATCCATCCTCAACAAAGATTCCAAATTCCATACCTGATTACAGTGATGGAATACCTCGTTACCTCTTATTAGGTTTCCAGATCCCCGAAAACACAGCAGTTATGCTGTTTTTTCACACAAGTATTCTGTGAGATCGGTAACCTTCCCGGTCAAACCGACCCAAACATGCAATTACAAAACGTGCAACTAGACAAACCGCGACGTAGTACTTCTACTGTTAACTTTACTGGGTATATAGCATATTTATATATTTACTGGAACTTTCTTTAGATAAATATAAATGAGGCTAAACCAAATGGATAAATGTCGGATGGCTGTCAACGGAAGCACTCGGTTTAATTCATAAAATATCACTCCAGGATCGCATTTTATTAGTTTAATACAAAAAAAGACGCCATTTTAAAATTAATATTTAATAACCATAAAATTTAAAATTACGACATATTTAAAGGTGAAAAATATTAGTTCCAATATTTTTTATCATATTTAAAAGTTAAATATTTGATCAGGGACAGAGCTACTATGTAGTTAGTTTCTAACTACAACATGAATGGGTTGACTTCAAGACACAACAGTGTGAAATAGCAACAGATATCACAGAGCCCACCTAAGCATTGAAGCAGGCCACCAAACGATTTTTATTGAATATAAATTCCATATAACCTCTCAGGTGGCCTAGGTTCTCAGGACAAGAATTGCACAAAATAAATTGAGATCTAGTAGGTGCCTCATGACCATCGCTCCACCCAGCTGGTTATTTGTCAATTGTATTGAGACGATATACAATTTGTAAAGCAGCAATCCACAATATTTTCTGAATTCTAATCAACTACGACCCTTATTTCATAATTATACGTTGCATATGGCTATTCCTCAATTAATATTGGAAGTAATGATTTAAATAATATGATAATATTAGTATGTACAACAAATCAAAGAAATCTATAGAACACCAGATACTAAAATTAATAAACAATTTACCATAATAGTAATAATTCATCAATTAAAGTTTTACCAAAACTTACGCTCAAAGATCATATTATATTACTAATATTCTA
The DNA here is from genome assembly GCA_029286865.1 of Teinopalpus imperialis. Classification (NCBI taxonomy): domain Eukaryota; kingdom Metazoa; phylum Arthropoda; class Insecta; order Lepidoptera; family Papilionidae; genus Teinopalpus; species Teinopalpus imperialis. Next base: position 6,845,275 of record JAGSMU010000021.1, read on the forward strand.
GTGGTTCAGAAACAGATTGAGTATTTTTCTGCAGATAGATAGTAAATAGTAACAATATTGAATTTAACCTCTTTCTCGCCGAGGGAATACAGAACTTTTGGTGTTGGAAGATCTATATAATCCTCGGATTATATTGATGACGTACTTATGATTTGATCGCAAGAAAGAGGCATCGGTGTGGGTGTTTGGTAATAGTTCACATAATTACAATGATTAAATAAGATTGTGTGCTGGCTTTTCCGTATTAAAAATATTAGGTGGTATATTATCACGGACATAACTACAAAGACGTTGGTGGTGGCTGATTTTAGGATATCTGGAAACATTTATGCTGGAAAACTGATAAATAGTCGACATATGTATGTACAATACAGTTACATTAGGTGTTTTTATATTATTAAACGCCGCCGCCAGGTCTCAACTGAGTGCCATTAGCGCTCGGTCACCTCTCAATCCTGTGAAACTGTAAAAGCCCTCGGGCTAACAGCGGCCACCATACCGAAAAAAAAAACGACGGACGCCTAAATAAAATATAAAACCTGAAAGCAGTAGGATACATTCCGAAGAGATAATCGCCGTTCGGGTTCGAGCTGAGTGTTTCCAAGATACTTCAAGCTCAAGAGTCAGAAGAACTGACTGCCTGTTTAGTGTGGACCATATACTTTTATATCACACTTTTAGATCAAAATATCTTTATTACAACTTTTTGTTTCTCTTTCAAAAAATCTAATTTTGTCTAAATAACATACTGTTTCAGTTACTGTTTTCTATGAATATCTCTTATATATGGTAATAAAATAAACCTTGATATGTGACGAACTAAATTAAAAGTACAAAATTATTATAAATTAATTAAAATAAATAATAATAAATAAAAGTAAAAATTAGGATATACAAATGAATTTCAGAATGTCAGATTTGACGAAAAATAAAATTAATAAAAATATCGTATATATAATTCTGCAGTTAAGGAAAATCGTAAAATATATTAAAGAAATCGAAGCTTCAATGAAAATGCAAGTGATTTGTGGACCTTGTTTTATTACGAAAAACCATGAAATAACACAAAAAATACATCACTCCTTAAAATATTTGAGATAATTGAATCAAGAAAAATGACGGATACCTTTTGTAGGTATTGTGTAATATTTAGAAAAATAAATAATAAGGAAAGGACTGGTGAATACTATTCTTCAAATAATATTGGAAGTAATGATTTAAATAATATGATAATATTAGTATGTACAACAAATCAAAGAAATCTATAGAACACCAGATACTAAAATTAATAAACAATTTACCATAATAGTAATAATTCATCAATTAAAGTTTTACCAAAACTTACGCTCAAAGATCATATTATATTACTAATATTCTAGTGGTTCAGAAACAGATTGAGTATTTTTCTGCAGATAGATAGTAAATAGTAACAATATTGAATTTAACCTCTTTCTCGCCGAGGGAATACAGAACTTTTGGTGTTGGAAGATCTATATAATCCTCGGATTATATTGATGACGTACTTATGATTTGATCGCAAGAAAGAGGCATCGGTGTGGGTGTTTGGTAATAGTTCACATAATTACAATGATTAAATAAGATTGTGTGCTGGCTTTTCCGTATTAAAAATATTAGGTGGTATATTATCACGGACATAACTACAAAGACGTTGGTGGTGGCTGATTTTAGGATATCTGGAAACATTTATGCTGGAAAACTGATAAATAGTCGACATATGTATGTACAATACAGTTACATTAGGTGTTTTTATATTATTAAACGCCGCCGCCAGGTCTCAACTGAGTGCCATTAGCGCTCGGTCACCTCTCAATCCTGTGAAACTGTAAAAGCCCTCGGGCTAACAGCGGCCACCATACCGAAAAAAAAAACGACGGACGCCTAAATAAAATATAAAACCTGAAAGCAGTAGGATACATTCCGAAGAGATAATCGCCGTTCGGGTTCGAGCTGAGTGTTTCCAAGATACTTCAAGCTCAAGAGTCAGAAGAACTGACTGCCTGTTTAGTGTGGACCATATACTTTTATATCACACTTTTAGATCAAAATATCTTTATTACAACTTTTTGTTTCTCTTTCAAAAAATCTAATTTTGTCTAAATAACATACTGTTTCAGTTACTGTTTTCTATGAATATCTCTTATATATGGTAATAAAATAAACCTTGATATGTGACGAACTAAATTAAAAGTACAAAATTATTATAAATTAATTAAAATAAATAATAATAAATAAAAGTAAAAATTAGGATATACAAATGAATTTCAGAATGTCAGATTTGACGAAAAATAAAATTAATAAAAATATCGTATATATAATTCTGCAGTTAAGGAAAATCGTAAAATATATTAAAGAAATCGAAGCTTCAATGAAAATGCAAGTGATCTGTGGACCTTGTTTTATTACGAAAAACCATGAAATAACACAAAAAAAATACATCACTCCTTAAAATATTTGAGATAATTGAATCAAGAAAAATGACGGATACCTTTTGTAGGTATTGTGTAATATTTAGAAAAATAAATAATAAGGAAAGGACTGGTGAATACTATTCTTCAGATAAACTAAATAATGCTATTTTACATAGAATGTACGATCTTCTATTATGTCAATAGAATAGAACCTAGGAAAAAACGAAGAAAATTGATCAAGCGTGTATTGCTTTTCTAAGACACCAAATTAATGGACGAGAAAATTTTAATTATTTATATTTTAATTTTTATGTTCCAATAGTTACAATAACTTATATTCATAGGAAACTATAAAACTTTAGAAGAACAGTTCGTTAAAAGCTTCATTATTTACAGCTATATTCGACTCAATTCCTACATTATTGTACAAAGATGCCTCATAACAAAGATCTAAATTGTAACCATTTAAGATAATGGAGGTCTTAAGGGTCTATTATCTGTTAACTTAAGTGGACACTGTTTCGGGACATCTTTTAATGGAAAGCATGTAACAGGGCACAATTCCTTTTTTCAATAAGGTAAATAATGAGATTATTTTAAAAAATTGAGTTGAACGCTATTAAGATAAATAACATAAACTCAAAATGGAGATGGTGAAATTAAGTCCACTCACAGGTAAATACCATGCTCAGATAGAATACCGGCATTAAATAGCAAAATTACAATAAAAGGGATACAATTACTAATAGTGCCTTCCATCTCCGCCACAGGAAGGACAACACATGCATCTGAAATCTTTGTTGTTTTGATGTTCATATGCAATCATCACTTACCAACAGGTCACAACTCAGTACAATGATCATGTAACAATGGTTAGTTGTGTTTTTGGTTTGTACCATTTACATCCTACAACGATGGACGAACTAAAAGGTTTGATACAATGTTATTACTTCTTGGCACATGACAGATAAAATACATAAATATAAATAAAATACATGATAAAAGTACCTAGGTCACACTGCAAGTCTTTAGAAAATGAAAAACGGCTCAATGTAGAAAGTTGCCGATACTTATGTTGTTAGAAGTCTCTGTTCCTCTCTATACATCTTCGCATGCGATGGAACCACTGAGAAAAGCAGTGGTCCCATTCTTCCTTAGGGTCTCTTCTATGGCTTTTTCGAAGGCACTCATCGCATCTTCAGGTCGAGTAAAGCGAGTACCTCGAAGTTTATCTTTGGTTCTTGGGAATAAATGAAAGTCGCACGGTGACAGGTCAAGAATATATGGCGGATAGCTCATTATCTCGACACCTGCCATAGTTAAATATTCATTTGTTCTTTTTACGAAGTTCGCTGAAGCGTTGTCGTGGTGAAGGGGCATCCTGCTTCAAGGGCGCTGCTGTCGAACAATTTCTAAGAAACAACAATTAACAGTTACACTGCAGTTTTATTCTAGCTGCAGAATGAATGGGTTAGCTCGACCGGGATAGGACCACGCCCGCACACCATCGGGTGAACTGTGTGCTCGTTTATTACTCTAAATTAAAAAAAACATACCAGTCTGCAGTAATTGTCCTCCCATCTTTTAGCACAACTGTTGTGAATTGACCTTCCAGAGCAAAGAACGAGGCATCCTTTTTCTTTGACTTCTTCCTTTCTTTATCTTAGTTGGCCGATCCTCAAAAGGAAACACTCACTAAGTAGATTATCTTTCGGTTTCGGGTTTGTAGCAATATATCCAGCTATCAACCTGTGACGATGTCAAATACAACATTCGAGTCACCTGCGTTGAACTTTTCTAACATTTCGCGATCAAAGTATGGGGAATCCATCTGGTGCAAAGTTTCCTTACGCCTAAATGTTCGTGTAATCTTTTTTGTACCATACCCCTCATGCCAATTCCTAAGCTTGCCCGTATCCCAACAAATGACAAATGAATGCAATATATTACATTAGATAACCAAAGAGAATTTAAAAGACTGGCTGGTTCTAATAACTTTCAGTGCTACCCACGTACAACGAATACTCTAAAACAATAGAATGTTAAAATTTTATCGTAAAGATATGTAACTGGAAAAAAAAAACATTCATACAAAATACAAAATAATCTTACAGCGCAACGTCTATTTAAATATAAAAAAACAAAGCAATTATTTATGTGATCTTATACCACTCCTAAGCTTATTGGAATCAGGTTGTAACAGTACAGTAGCTACATTTTCCGTATTATTGTGGAAATCTATCGTTGTTAGCAAATATTAGGGAAATAAAATCCGTATTGTAAGCCTTAGAAACGAATCCGTTTTCTTAAACATTGGGAAAAGTTAAAAAACCAATTGTTTTTAATATTTCATTCATTCTTTATTTACTCGAAACAAAAATTAATAAATTTGACATATAAATTACCCACAAAATAACAACTATTATTTGTAAGGTTCTCCTTTACTCGATTCCCTTACTCAAGTTACATGTACCGAAGTTTGGACTATTATTTAAAACTTTCGACAGCCCCTGGCCCCGACGGTATCACCAACAAGGTGATCAAACTCCTATCCATTTCCATTATACAACTACTGATGATAACCGCGATGATGATACAACGCGGCCATGTCTAAAGGCATCGTCCCGAACACCAGAAAAGAAACTTACGTCATAGGGATTCTTAATCCCTTCAAGCATCAAACTGACCCTATCGGCCTTAAAGCCTACTCAAAGCTTTGGGTAAGGTGTATGAAAGGCCCTTCCTCACCCGCCTTATGGATTTCATACTGTCCCGAGGGCTACCCATCAATGAGTAGTTTGGTTTTCGCACCCAACACTCATGCACTCATCAAGTGCACCGGATCACGGAGCACATCTACAGAAAATTAATTCGAGGTTAACAAACCGGGGCGTTTTTCTTCGTCCTGGCGAAAGCGTTCGACAAGGTCTGGTACAACGAACTCATATACATACTATATTAGTTTGGTGTCGTAGTCTTCGATATATAGGTAAAGGTGCATATTTTTATAGGCGCACACTCGATTAACATTTAAGTGAACCACAATTTTTTTAATTTTAAATTGTATCTTACTGCTCTAAATGGCTTTCGAGTCACGCCCTTTTATCTTTATCGCATCTTTTATCTACTTTCGTGTTTCATTATTTACAACAAAAGTAAATTTGTCATGCTAGCTCTGATTTGAAGCTTGTGATGACATTAAAACCTTCTTGTTCATAAAAAAACCTATAAAAACGGTATTGTGCTATTTATAAAGGATGTTTTAACTGATCCCGCAAATATTGTAGCGGCTGGTATATTAATTTCAAATAGCCCAGAGCAACACTGAATGGAGACACAATCTTACAATGCATACAACAATCAAGGAACAGAACAACGTCGTTCCATATTTTATTCTAAAAACAATAACAATAACATAGATCTTTATTACCTTACATATTTGTATCTTTAATAAATGCACTAGCCTGTTATAATATGTACTTCTAAAACGTGTGGTGTTTCAGTCAAGAAATCATAGACTTTGTAATAAAAGTGATGTGACAATACAAAATCGTTGATCGATTTATTGAAAAAAATAATAACCATAATAAAGTGCATGATTAAATGAATTATTTAATGTCTGATACTTTATTTTTTATTTTTTTTATTACATTGAGAGTAACAAACGAGCACACAGGTCACCTCATAGTAAGTGATTCCTGCAGGCCATGACATATACATTCATCCTCGACAAGGAATCATAATGCTGATGCGTTTACACCCTTGCGGACTGAGATGGAATGCCACGTCCCCAGTAATAAAGATCTTTTTATTAATTTTAAAAACGATTTTTTTTATTTATATTTATTACATTGCTAATTTTCATCTTACCACTTTCTCATTCATAGTCGCACGACATATTACATCGAAAGGAGCGTGTATATATCGAATAGAAAATGATGCTATACGAAAAACATGTGAGAATAGAAAACAATGCGAGGATTTTTTTTTAATTATTAACAGTAAACAATTACGCAACTTACATTTAATGTGCGAAGTGAGAAAGTGATAGTGTTTTAAAAGTATGTTGAACTTCATTAGAACCTAATTTCGTTACGTTACCTTTATACGAGGCGAATGCGTAAAATACAATGCTCACATCACTAACCAGAAGTCACTACAACTAGAACGGGTATTTAAAATCGAGGAATTATTTTAGAAGAATTAGATTATGCCGGAATTTTTGTATGAATGTTATTGTTTTAGCGTGCTACATAAATAAATTGAATAAGATCATTTGTAAAAAGAAAACTAGAATATTTCAATAATAATAAGTATAATAGAGAATGAAACAGGGTAAGGTTTGTCTTATCTTCGTTTGTTCGTTGCGGCCAGGAACCAGTTTGTACCCGTAAGCATTCGAGCTCCACAGATCTCCTCCCTGTACGCCCTTACTTAATGACCGCCGATGACGATCGCAGCAGTATCGCAATCATCGTTATGGTAAGTGCTTGTAATCTACTGGTCTCGGGTAGTATCTCCATAAGATTCAATCTTTTTCTAGCAAAAGTATTGCAGTTATTTAATATTACATTTATTAACGACACAGTAATAGGCAAATATGAATAAATCTTTCGATAGTAAATTGACATTCTTCTATCATATTAAATATCATTTTATACATCGTTGAGAACTATTCAACATGGAATGTTAATAAATTGAAGTAACTTTACTTACATACGTATTGTTACAGGGCCCGTCCCCGCCCCTATTACCACCCCATTAAAGGAGATGTCCCAGAAATATGAATAAAGTACAATATAGTAATATTAATAAAAATATTGACGGACGGGCGTTCCATATTTGTTTTATAGTCTAAATTAAAAAAAAAACACTGATGATCGACTGAATTAGATTTCACACGACTTCTTATTTGTTCACTGAAGAGGAACAGTGAGACATGGATTCTATATACTTTTGGATTCCATATATTTTATAATATGTATCCAGTATATAGAGAAAGGCACACTACCTGTTATTAGTTACCTATAAAGCTCCAAATGGATATATAAAAAGAGGTGAGCTTTTTTATTACATGGTTGAGTATTAAATTGGTGTGTTTCGTCTGGTGAAATGAAACCAAAGACAAGGCATTCCATCTTAGTTCTAAAAGGTCAGAACACGTTTTATTATAACCCCGTATCGAGGTTTTATGTGCACATCATAGACCGCAACTTACCTTACCGAACCAACTGACTTACCAACTGTGTACTCGTTGGTCATCTTTAAAATCATTAATTAAGCATACCACGTGGTACCTAATATTTAGATTTTCGATAAATGTAAATTTTTTGAACGAAATATTAACGTCCACATTTTTAATCGAACACACGACCACACCGATGTAAAAATTAATTATTTAAGCATAGTCATCTTGTATAATAGTACGTTGTCACCCTTGAAGAATGAGATGGAATGCTTCGTCACCAGTAATAAAGGTCTCCGGATCCTTGCACTTACCACACGAAACACAGCAACATTAAGCCGATATTCTGTGAGGGCGTGGTCCTACCCCGCTCGAGCTATCTCATTCATACTGCAGCTAGAAACAAATAGAAGTGGTGTAGCTCTATCACTTTTATATATATATATATTCCCTTGCTTGTGCAGGATATTGTAAAAAAAATTAAACGTTTGAGTGATTCTAATTTGGTCTCGGTCTACTCCAGAACATTGGCATTTTCGATTAAGCGCCAAAGATTACTGACCTGATGCATTTTGAAAGTTTGTTTTCATATTCAATGCACTGAGCCGGTGCATTGGTGCCTTAGTATTTTCAAACTAGTGGGAGCTTCTCTGCATGCCTGTGATATTGGTTTTCGATATATGTCGATCGACCATCAGATAGTTCATGTTTGTATAGTATTTCTTTCCATCCCCCCGTCTTGTCTGTTAAAAATTATTCTAATATGCTCTTAATTTATTTTAAAATATTTTATAATTAATGTTAGGTACACATCAATTGTAATATTTTTTTTTCTATTAATTTATATGTTTTAAAATATAACATAAAAAAATGCTAAGTTGATAAGACAGACAACTGTCAAAAAACAGCAAAACCTAATTTGTTTCCCAGCATCATATTAAGCCTTTTCTATTGAAGCTTGAAATAAAGTGTGATTCCAAGAAACATTGTGTAGTGTATAAGAAAGATTTACAAAACATTTTCTCATATTGATACAAAAAGTAAAGTTAAATATGAAAGCTAAATAACTTTGGTATAAAAAATATATATGGTGAATATTTCTTTAAACCCAAGAACTTCTTCCAGAATTTAAAAAGACAGAAGGAAAATTAAAGGCTTATAAATTTTACATGTTTACATAAAATTTTATATATTCTTTGCGACAGTAATTCCCATTCCCATTAAACTGCAAGGTTGTAAAACAAACTTTCCCGTCGGCACAGTTCGCTCCGATATAAAATATAACAACAACCACAAAATTGAACAATATTTTCCCTAGGGACCGTCAACAAATTATTTCTTGTATACTTAAATTTTAGGCGTGAAAATTATTTATGTTCTATACTTTAGTAAAATACAAACTTTCTTTAAAGTTAATAATTGTTCAGTCAAGGCTTTTCAATAGTACATACTTAAAAACTACATAGTTGGTTTCATTAATGCCCGAATTGTTCAGTTAAATACTGTTTTATAAATAATCTCTACGGTAAAGTAAGGTATTTTATAAAATAAGGCATGAATATAACTATATAAAATTTAAAGGAAGTTCATTCTGATAGGTCTTCAAAAAATGAGTTTGTAAAATTTAAATCCCTTAGACGTTAGCTATTAGTGTCAAATATTATTTTACGGAATATTTATATATAATTTTGTTAATAATAATCGAATTAACTTAACTAATGAAATATTTTTTTTATTGCATTATCAATTTTACTATTCCACTGAGGATTTCAAAAACAGTACGATATATAGCAGTTTAATGGTGCCCTTTAGCGAGTATTTTTAAGTGCATTGTTTCTAACCAAGCATAGTCGAGGTACACAACATAGGGGACGTTATCCACTTTTTACCTGAAGTTATTTCAAATCTCAAACGTGACGTTTTCGTTTTTATAAGAATGTGATAAGTGCTTTTTGGCAAAGACAAATAGAATTCGAAGTTTTGGTATGTACTACAAAACTTTACAAGCACCACCATTAACCAACATTTAACTCAACTAATAAAGACGATATCCTATATGATCAAACTTAGATTTTTGGAAATATCTGAGCGTCTGCTTCAATTCATATTTATAATAATCTTTAATTAAAAAAAAACAAGTGATGCGGTATATTATATTTAAAACTTTGTTATGGCCTATATAATTTCATATATTATAAAGACCACAAAAATATATATATATAAATATATATGTATATATATATATATATATATATATATATATACATATATACATATATATATGTAATAATAGGTTTTATATTCCTGTTATTCAAAGTAATCACCCATGTAATCGATGCATCTTTGCCAATGCAGTGGTAGTTTATTGATGCCCTTCTTGTAAAAATCAGCTGGACGGGAGGCAACAAACTCTTCAAAAGCATTTTGTACAGCCTCTCGGGAATCTAATTTTTTTCCCGCTAAAAAGTTGTCCAAATTTTGGAAAAAGTAATAGTCGGTGGGTGCAAGGTCTGGTGAGTACGGTGGATGAGGGAGAGCTTCCAACTCCAACTCTTGCAGCTTGGAGACTGTCTGTTGTGCAGTATGGGGTCACGCATTGTCGTGTAGGAGAACCGGGGACGTCCGATTGACCTAAGCTGGTTACAGATGTGCAAGCTTCTCCATCATTATCTTCAGTTCTTCACAGTACACATCTGAAGTAATGCCCATGCCGTTTGGTAAAAAACTGTGATGAATCACACCGGAACTAGACCACCAAAGAGTGACCATTTCTAGAGGTAATTTTTCGTTAAGGGCATTGCTTTGGTGCTGAACCAGGATCTAACCAACTTGCTGAGTGCTTTCGATTGTCGAACAGAATCCACTTTTCGTCGCACGTAACAATTCAGTCAAGACTAACTATATAATAATCAATAATAATAATTAAAAAACCTAATAATTAAAATTATATATAAATTATTTATCAAGTTGCCAAAGCATAGCAGAACACAGCAGAAATTTTTCGTTCATTTTGTTGAAGTCATTATTGTTAAACGTTTTAGTTCAAAGACAAGATGTTTTAATGAGAAAAAATTGATGAGCGTTTAATTATTTTCATTAAGAGCTCTTTTGTACACGTATCAGAGAGGTTTACGAGTTAGCTGCTAGTGACTTTCCGATTTTTTTATTAATTTAGTCGCCTTTTACGAAAACCTGCAGACATGATAAAGTATGTATTTCCCTTCCGTACCTATTCCGTACCTACCTATTACAATTCTTTAATATTATAATATTGCAGTAATAAACCTATCAACCTTTTTTATATTAAATAACGTTTTGAAAAATATCTTTGACTTCCTAATTTCGTCATAATCTAACTTGCTTTAAAAGAGTATTTTTTGCATATTATAAAAAAACTGTATATATTATAAAGTATATATATGAAATTAGTGTATTAAAAAAAACTTTTTTTCATAAATTATGTATTTAATCAATCAACGTATGTACCATTATTATCTATGCATCTACGCCATTTTAAAGGCAGTCTAATAGATTCCATTGCTGAAAAAAAATTGGGGACGACAATCAATAAAATCTTTTAAAAGCGGTTTGGACTGCCTCATCGGAATTGTTTTTTTTTCATTGCAATAAATTGACGATATTCCGTATGGGGTAATCTATTGAAGCAAGGTCTGGGGAGAACGATGGGTGCCGGAGGCATTCCAATCGTAATTCCTCTAATTTAGCGACCGTCTGTCGTGAAGTATGGAGTCTAGCGTTGTCATGATGCAGCAGTGGGCTAGAGTAATTGACCAGTCTCTGTTGTTTAACGCTTTTCAATCATGCTTTGCAATTGTTGACAAAACAGATCTACCGTAGTCGTCTGGCCAGATCTAAGAAAACTGTAGTGTATGACGCCAGCATTGATACACGAAACATTCGCCAGTACCTTTTTCTGAGCCAGCTTTCGCTTTGATTTGGCCGGTCCTTGTGGGTTCAACCATTGTGTTGAGTGTTACCGATTGTCGTACAGTATCCATTTTTCATCAAAAGTAACGATACGATTCAAAATTCCCTCATCATTGTGACTATTGGGTAACGAAACGCAGCTCTCAATACGTGTTTGTTGGTGTGCTCCACTCAATTTATGCGTTACCGATTTCTCGAGCATTTTCGCTTTTCCAATTTGTTTCAAGTGAATTAAGATTGTTTTATCACTCACTCCGAAGCCTGTCGCTATCTCTGTCGTGGTTTGCGATGGATTCGCTTCCATGATCACCTCGAATTGTTCATTGTCAACCAGAACGATAAGTTTGGAACCAAAAACGTACCGTGCTTCTTTTACAGTCATTAATCTTCATCATCATTAATTTTTCGCCGCGATGGAATTCATATTCGTAAATACGCGATATATCAAGATTTTCATTTTCCGTTAACAGAAGGATGTCAAAACGAATGAAACACTATATTCGAAACACAAATAAACCATCCTAAATTTGAAATACATTTGAATTTAGATTTCCTAACCAAACGCCTGATAATTTGAGGTCAAAGTGGCCAGTACTACAAAATACTACTTACATATGTAAGGACCTAATATTTTCAATTATATAAAGGAAATAACTTTAGTAATAACATTAATTCAATGAAATATTGACAAATATTAACTTAAAGATTAACATTCCAATATGATCGTGCAATATAGTGTATAAATATATTATTAAATTCATTTATAATGTAAATCAATAATTAATATTAATTCCTACTTTGTATTTTATTTATTTTGTTATATCAATTTAAGCACTCTGTTTATATAAGTCAGTTGGACTTCATCCTATTTATTATCCTATTTAGTATTTTTTCAATACAAAAATATGCCATTGGAACGGTTGGATCACATATAAAAACAGATTCCCAAGAGCAAACAGGCTGTTAGAGAAACGGAGATATTTTCAGATTATCGAAAATGTACTAATACACTATTTTATTTTTTGTTATGTATGAATACAAATATATATTATTTTAAGGAAAAAACCTTTCATTAAATCGAACCCTTACAATATAGAAAACATTAGACATTATACTGTTATTAACTACACTTTCGTTTACCATGTTTGTTTACTGATTTTGAAGGTCCATTACAACGACAATGGAGTGGACCATTAATTAATCTTCACGTCATCAGCACGAACCTACAGGACTGTGGTGGACACGATATAAAGAAGAGAACTGTTTCCGACAGTGAATACGTTTTGTTATTTTGTATTCGATAATTCTTTTACATATATTGAATTTAGTATTAAATGTAGTATTATATAAGACAGTAGTATTAAATATAATAAAAAATACTTTTAAATATAATAAAATGGAAAATGGCTGATTGCAAATTATGTATAATAGATGCATAGCAGATGGTTGCTTCGTTAAAATCAATGCTGTCGATGTCATCAATATTCCATTTCCGATTCTTCATCTCTTATTTTCATTTCTTATCTCTTTGAAGAAATCATTTTTAATATTAATTATAACAACACAATTGCGAAAATTAGCAACGTGACAGCCGCCCTACCTATTACTGCTGGGCCTTCTTTTTGCAAGAAAATTTAAGCTTAGTCCGAACCGAAGAATACGAGCAGTTCAAATCAGGGAACTTCATAAGTATTTCCGTCATAGCCTTATTGTTTAGGGTACGGACAGCGAAATTTAATGTCGTATGTTCGAATTCGCAAGTGTAGTGAATCGTCTCACAGCACAAACTTTTAAGCTTACTCAGAGTGATAAACGAGAATGTTAATGTGTGAGTAACCAGCCCACTTAATAAAAAAGTTCACTCACAATTTTTCACACTGCTAAGCACATTACGAATTTATAGTAAAAGCTTCAAATAACAATTTTATTGATAGCATAGACAAATCTAATATGATTTGAGAATTGCGCTTCAATTATGTACAACTCGAACTAAGCAGTAACTAGGAGTGGCAAATAAGAAAATACAATTAATCACCTTTCTTTAGACAATAATTGGAAGAGTCTTACAAACAATCCTGTTCGACATTTATTCTTGGAGCATAGTTTACACCTGGCATCATAATTAAATATTTTTTTCTATATTGTTGACATTTGATAAGATTTTATTCCATATTCCTGACTTTTAACTTCAGTCTCGGATACAAGAGCAGAAACCAGGTTTAGTCTTCTTATCTTAAAGATATAAAAAGAATCATAAGGTCTCTTTTAAAGACTGGTACTCCCGTACTCCACTCTACTTAAAGTCTGGTGTCATTTAATATGGCAATTTACTCGTGTCGTTGTTTGTTATATGTTTAATTATATATTTATATGTATGTATTACTATTTATAAGTAAATATATATATAAAATAGTTAATATATTTTTATCATCATATGTATGGTATGTTGTTTTTATTGTAGTAGAATTATTTATATTTATTATTATTATTTTTTCCACCATAAATTATTATTATGCCACGTGTTGACTATATCTCCTAATTATTGCACCTTGCAGGGTATGTTATAGTATCGTTAGCTTTCGCACAAAGATTGAGGTTCGTTCTCCTTCCTTCCCTTTCTTTTTCTGAAGTAACGCATGGGCAATACGTTGCAGTGTAAGATACATGAAACATACTCAAACCCGAAAATCAAGGATTTGTGGTGCACAAATACAGGATGAGAGGAAATACAATACATTCCTTGCGAGAGATTAAAGTAAAGTACAAGAACATTTACAGCAAATTTGGCGATATATAGTGGCCGAAATATGGTTATTGCTGAGTTATTAAAGATTTAAGAATTATAAATAAAAACCCCTTATAAAAGCTAGGAAACCCTCTATTTTTATTCGAACACTATATCATATGATCAAATTTCCCCTCTCCGGAATCATTATTAAAGGTCACGGCTGAATGCCCTAAGCGCTCGGTTACCTTTCAATCCAGTGAGGCTGTAAAAGCCCTCAGCCATAATAAAAGGAATATAAATTTCCTGCAAATGTGCTTTACTTTTACCTCTTGCAAGAAATGCATCGTATTGCTAGTCAGTGTGTATAGTTTTCTCGCCTGGAAAACGAATAGACAGTTCATCCATATGAGTAATGACTACGGGTCATGAAAAATAAATCAATCTTCAATAACATTTGTATATGTACATGCGCTGTCAACCCTGAGAGCTGAGATAGAATTCCCCATCACCTGTATATTCCCAGGATCCCTATACTGACCATACGAAACAGAGTTTGTTGCTGCTACCTCTAGGCTTCAAGGGTCGAACCGACCCATTTATTTTGAAGCTAGTAACTTGCTGCAGCGTTGCTCTATCACAACCCCACGGCTAATGATACAATACCAATTAAAATCAGAGAAATGCGAATAATGAAAGGACATAGACACAAAACTGTGCTATCAATTGCTTTGCCAAGGATAACGGGCGATAGCAAGTCGTTAATATGCAAGAAGGCTAGAGTTGGCGCGAGGCCTGGGCACTGACGAACTTATTATAACATTGAGAGTTACAAACGCGCACACAGTTCACCTGATATTAAGTGATTCCTGCGGCCCATGACATCTACATTCATCCTTGACAAGAAAACATAATGCAGATGCGTTGTCACCTTTGAGGACTGAGATGGAATGCCTCGTCACCAGTAATAAAGGTGTCCGGAGACCTTCACTCACTAGACGAAACACAGCAGCGTTATTCTGCTTTTTTGACGCCGGTATTCTGTGAGTACGTGGTCCTACCCCCGTCGAGCTGACCCATTCATTCTGCAGTTAGAAACAAACTGCAGTGTAGCTCTACCACTCTTAAACCTGTAATTTCGCTTACTACCTCTTCATTCGACTATTTAAACACTGTGGTGTGGTATAATATATTATATAATAGATTATATTACAGAGATTATAATGAGGACCATGTTTAGTTATTGCTTTTATTGCCCATGCACCGCTTACTTCTTAATTACCAGTGATTTTTTTATTTTTTTATTACATTAAGAGTAACAAACGAGCCCACAGTTCACCTGATGTTAAGCTTCCTGCGGCCCATGACATCTACATTCATCAAGACAAGAAATCATAATGCAGTTGCGTTGTCACCCTTGAGGACTGAGATAGAATGCCTCGTCTCCAGTAGTAAAGGTCTCCGGATCCCTGCACTGACCTGATGAAACACAGAAGCCTGAAGCTTCTATTTTACGCTAAATGTCTTATAGAGCCCATTACAGATTGACATCGAAGCCACTTTAATATAATCTGGTGACACATCAAGAAATTGGAATTAACATAACTTCACAAATTAAAGCCGTAAATCATTGCCACTTTTCCTTCTCATTACCATTTAAAATATTTTCTTCTATATTTCGTTGGTTTAAATTAGTTTTTTATCTGTCGCGATATTAATACAATAAAAAAATCACTATTACCCTGATTCACCATTTCTCCCCCCACAGGTTTTCACTAAGCAAAACCAAATGAGTCATCTGCACTTCATTCCCCCTTCAAGATATGATAGATCCATCATTTTTTTTGCGCATATCCATTTTGCGTTTTCTTTTAATTATTGATTAGCATTTCGTATAATGAGACATAATTACCACTACTCACTAAAGCATAAAATTAAGCAAAATATACCATATAATGTTGATTTCTATTTGATGAACAGAAAACACAATTTACCACCAGAATATGTTTTCAGAGATTTAAGATGATTTACTCTACTCACATTCCGTCTAGAACTTTTAAAATCTTAAACTTGAGAGACAGTAAGCTTAGCGTACACTGGATATAAATTATAAATATATATTCTTATAATTATAAATATATATATATTCTTACCTGATGCCATTAAATCGTGAGTCCAATGTAAAAAGTATCAACACTTATCTCTCTCTTTATATTATAGAATGACTATTTTAAATACACATTCGTAGATAAAATACATATAAGTTTACTTTTAAAATAAATATTTAACTTACTGCATTATCAATATACCATGGGCCGAATAAAAATTCTCTGATGAATAAAAACGAAACATGTTCGATTTGACCCAACTTACTTATATTTCCATGTAATTGACTTTAATATTATTGTATATAGATGGCGTAGTAATTAAAGCAGCTGCTTGGCGTATCTTAAGTAAAAAATCCAGACTAGGAACAATATTAGTGGATTGCAAATTGTTGTCATTTTATCCGGGTATATCGTATGTATGTCCCGTGTCTTTAACACTGCATCTCAACCTACCTCCGATCCTATACATATGAATTAAATCAGACTAGGAAAGGAGACTACAAATAAGCGCCTCTGTGTTTGCGCAAATGCTTATAGCAAATTGAGTCAGATGCTCTCGCGAAACACGGTAACGGTCCAAGCCGAGTCTCCCACTCGGGAGCACTTATGCTGCTTACCCACTAATGGAGGTCTTGACTGAGCGCCATATGCGCTCGTTCACCCCTCAACCCGGTGAAACCGTAAAAGCCCTCGGGCTAACATCAGTCCGAAAAAAAAGCTTATAGCGCTAATATAAAGCGCATCCTGCGCATTTATAGTCAAGCTACTCGACTAAGTAACAATCAAAAGATATCTCCGTGGTTGAAATCGACCTTGTTGGTTTCGATCATTAGACGACAAAGATTCTCTGTTTACGCCACCGGTTTAATTAGTGCGCAATAACTCATTAATAATGAATTCACTTGGGTAAACAGCCTTTTGAATAAGTTAATTTTGGGTCAACTAGTTTACATAACGGGGATTGTAGTAAATATAACCGAATAATTAAAGATATCAGTCTTTAATTATTCGGTTATATTTAACATTATACTTTATTTTCTGTCTACACTGAGACCGAGCTACTCTGCAGTAGCTTTAAGCAATCCTAATATTGGTAGAATAACTTTAAGTTATGAGTGTGAAATCTTTCTTTGAATTCTTTATACGGGATATATAACTAAAATATAAAAAAGTATTATTGAATATTATACATGCTAAACACTTAAGAAAATTTGAATTAAATTTTATTTTCACTGCCTTATAAAGTAATTAAAAGTCCAATAAAATTATGTTTATTGTTTAATATAATTAATAATGTTTGCTTAATTTATTTAAAAAATACAAAAAACAATTATTCTATAATTCATTTTGAGAAATCCACTTTATATAACATTACCAACAAATTTAACTGAAGCCATCACATCATTTTGAGAAGCGTCAGATAATTTTCAGAGTAGTTTAGAGTAAGAAGCGATAACACGAACATTTCGTTACAAACTGTACAGAAAAAAATATATGCACTTATTTCTTATAGTGTATATTCTTCTTCTTAACTTTCTGACTATGCCGTGGTTAGGATGGCATCGCATCTTCACCATGTCATAAATTGTAAATGTATTAATTAATTAAAGAAATATTAAAAATAAAATATATATAATTTATGTAAAACTTAGCACCACGTTTATCTATTAGAATTAATCTTATATATATTGTATATTATATAATATTATAACATATATTATCATCATGGAGCACTATTGCTATACGCTAGAAAGGGATACAAGATAGGCTACTATGTTTTATAATAAACTTTTATTACTTTGTAAATGTTGATTATGGCTTAAGGCCGACTATATTATAGTATCCTTATTGTCAAGCTTCGGTCAGCAAGTCAATCTACTTTAATCTTCTCCCTATACTCCAACATCGCAATCTAAGAAGCAATATACCTTGTGGTATTTGTTATCACAAACTTTTATTAGAATGTCCAGACGCTTCATAATATAATATATCATTATTATAACAACGTTAACGTATCGAATATAAATATTTACTTCTACTACACATGCAAAAAAAAAATTTAAATGATACTTATTGGCCCAATTTACATGTTTGAAAATAGAGGATAGAGATCAATACGGGCAGCAGAATAAAATCTAGAAAACTTTTACTATAATAAGTCTATGCTAGTTTTACCGGACAATGCTACTTTCGCCTTTGTCGACTCGGAGAAAGCCGAATATCTCGTGAACACGCTAGAGAGCCAATGCTCCTATATCTAACGCCCCCGTAGACCCCGACCACCTACGTAAATTAGAAGTTGACGTGACAATTAACAAAGAGGTCAGCTCCCGCTCCCGACGGGATTAATAGTGAAATACTTAAAGTGCTTCTCGCTAACATTTTCTGCCTCCTAGTGGCATTTTCAACACGCTCCTATCCAGCTGATCCTTCCCAGATGCCTGGAAAGAAGCAGACGTCTTTGGAATACCTAAATCGCACAAACCGCGGAACCTCCCCTTTTGCTATCGTCCAATCAGCCTTTTGAGCTCCATGGGCAAAATATACGAGAGAATTATTCTTAAGTAACTTAAAGAATACGTCCTAGCCAGTAGATTACTTCCCGATGAACTACATTAACTAGATAACAGGTGGCGACCGGCAGTGACTAGGTCCACATACCTAACCTCGGACGGTCAATAGACATAACCATCTATTCTTCATTCGGGAGAATCTTCAGATTGCTAGGTAACTGGCAACTTAGATGGCAATCAGATTGGAACGTGATCATAGCAGACAGACACATTCAGAGAATGAGCGCTTTTTGGTGTAAGAGAATCAAAATTAGTCAGTTCACGTACCTCTCTGTTCCGTGAGCCGTGCATTCAATGAAGCTGTAAGAGCCGCATAGACTAACAGCATAAAAATCAACAGAATCTAGATACAATAAGTATATATATGTATAGAAGTATTAAACCAGGATGTGAAGCGAATGAAAAGTTCACTGAATTTTAAATATGTACGTAAGACATTTCTGCGATCTATGGCAAAAATCCATTTGCTTATACAATTTTCGTGATTTTGCCCATGACTGCTTAAACTTCAATAATAATGGTGACATCAGATATGAAAAATGATGTAGGAACTTCATGTTATTAATAGGTTATATTGAATTCGTGAAGAATAATAGATATTTCTTTTATTTAATTAATACCATCGATACCAACCTAATATATAATACGCAAATAATCTTTCTAACTCGAAAGCTAATAACCAGTTAGCCGCCTATAACGTATGTATGCGGTACATGTAATTTTGGCAGCACGTGGTATTACGTATTAGGTTAATAATAAATTGTAAGCGTTCATAATGTATTCTAAGTTTTTCACCGATTCTCATATACTATACGAATGAATTACGACAAAACTGAGGTATATAAAACAGATAAACAGTTTTGAATACTTTTTCCACTTAAAAGGTTTTTAATCAGTCAAAAGTCAGCCTACATTAAATAAATATCATATTTTTACACAAAAGTTAATTTCTTTTGAAGGGTCATTACATCGGCAATGGGGTTAAACATCAATTAGGCTTCACGCTGCCCGCACTGTAGCTGATGTATGAAACTGTACTGTTGCCAACATGGAAAACATTTTATTACGAATGACATAGCAATAAAGGGGTGTATACACTTATGTTAAGAACAGCGTTTTTAATCATTTTAACTATTACTTGAACAGAATTGAATTTAAAAATATGTATTTATTTAGTTTTATTTGGTTAAAAACAACGCGTAATTTATTCCAACTTCTATACAACTATATATGAGATTTATTCTACTGTCGGGTATTTCACATTAAAGTAAAAATTTCAAATTCTATGTAATCGCTGTCTATTAACATTTGATGAACATTCATCTATTCTTAATCGTACATATTATTCAAACCTATATGTCAGACGGCTTTTTATCAGGCCTAAAAAATATGTTTGATGGATACGGTATTTTCGTTGTTACATGGTAGCTATAGTATTCAACCCGATAATGCGGAATAATAAAGAAACGTAGACGTCACCAATTGTATTATTAATTGCGTGTCAGCTGTTTCAACAAGAAACTCTGTCTATATACACGCAGTCGCTCAACATGCAGTTTATCCCGAAAAAGGTAGATTTATGAGATATATAGAATATTCACGCAGAACGCATACAGAGCAGTCGTGTTTCTTTGCAAAAATATTTTAAAACATTGACAAAAGAATCTGAAACTTATGTCAACAATGTAGTGTCTATTTCAATTTACACCAAGCAGTAATAAAATAGCGTTTAAAAAATAGCCAGCGACTGTACAGCGGCGCAGAAGAAGACGGTCTATATCTATAATAAACGTGCCGCTCAGCACAGAACCGCAAATTATTGCACTAAGGTAACATACACACGAAAGTTATATTATTTATTCTTATTTACTTCTTAATTAATAATGAGTACGTTGAGATCAACGCCAGGTCGTGGGAGCTTACAATCTGATTTATCATTAATAAATACGGAAACAACTGACATGCAGAAAATAACTTTCTGAACAAAAAGGTAACAACCAGAACATGAATGTGTGAGTGCTGAGCAGTACACTAATCTTCGCAGAGAAATGACGAGTATGTTAAAAGATTTGATGGAAACACAAAAAGAAGTTCTGGGGAAGATATCACAGGATTTTTTTGTTATAAAAGAAGGAATGAAAAATTTACAACTTACCACACAATATAATATAATTGTAGAACATAATAAACTCAAATATAATATTGCTTATTTAAATACCACTCAAACTGAGACAAAAATGCAAATTGATAAGTTAGAAGCCAGCATTAAAGTGCTAAAATAAAATCAGCACACAAATAACATATCTCTTGCTGAAACTCTTAGCAACGATAATATAATTTTTGAAATGCAAGAACGACATCGAAGGGAAAAAAATGAAGTAATTATTAGAAAATCAGAAGCCAAAGGAGTCAAATCCCAAGGACAGAACGGCTTCTGACATGAGCCAAGCTGTGAAAATAGTAGGAAGTTCTTTTCCGGAATGTCCGGATCCCACTATAGTACGACGTATCGGCAAATATAGCTCACATAAAACCGACCATTAATAGTAAGTATCTTGTCTCCAGTCTAATCAATATCAGGACCTTTGTTATTTTTAATATATATAAATAGCATACATAACAAACGCCTAAAGGGATATACGCATCTTATACTGTAGCTTATACGCAGATGATACTTGCCTCTTCTACTTTGGTCATAGCATCAACTCAATTGTAGGTGAAGCTCAGAAAAACCTTAATCTATTGCAGGAATGGTTCTCATGCAACCTGTTGACTATTAATGTGTCAAAAACTAACTTTGTTATATTTTCTGCCAAAAACAGAAAAATACCCAATTTTCAACCACTCACTATAAACGGTGCAGTTATAAATAAAGTAAACAAGGGGAAATATCTTGGTCTTATACTGGATAGTAGATTGTCTTGGAAACTACATCTTGAGGAAGTGGATAGAAAGTGTCATCATGTGTCATTGTCATGATTTCAATTGGGAAGTATAAAAGACATAATAAAATATATGCCATTCCATGTCCGATATACTATATATAACACACTCGCCAAACCGCATATCGACTATCTAATCGAGGTATGGGGTGCACATAGAACAAACCTCCGTTCGCTACAAACGGCACAAAATAAATTAGTCAAATCATTATAATTACTTGACACCATCTAATATTATATATCAAAGAGACTAAATTATTTAATATATTACAAATATATCAATATAACACTTAAAATACTTATCAAAATACTTCATAATGGCATTCATTCGCAGATATTATTTTAGATAAACATAAACGTTCAAAATCGCAACCTGCGAATAACATTTATATAGGGAAACCCAGAACAGGATATGGGAAGAAAAATATAATGTTCGAGGGTGCAAAATTGTATAACTCTTTTCTTCAAAACATAAAGAGGTGAAAACCTTATCGTTATACATAAAAAAAAATAAAACGGCATATTTTGGAATATTGCCACAAAAAAAGATTGTAACAATAATAAAATAGGCAACCCTTATTTCTTAATGGTAGCAAGTTGTCTTTGTTAATGGTCATATTTTGTCAATTTTTCTGTATGCTCGTAACAGTTATCTTCTATTTCTTAATTGTTATTTCTCGCAAGTGATTTGTTATCTTTAGAGAAATAATAAAGATCTTAAAACATAAACCATAAAAAGATAGATTTAAAGATCGTGTTAAGTATTGACCTATCATAAAAATCCCATATTTTTCAAGTTTCTTTATACAGCAATACCGATCGCATTCTATAGTGCATAGTGATAGACTGTCAATCATCGAGATAATGAGGATGAAATTTTGAAGTCTATCGATAAATTTAAAACCGAATGGTTATAATTAATCCGAACTGCTTCTTATAACAAAATCCCTCTCGTGTCGAAAATGGAAAATAATTCAAAGAGACATCCCGTCACAAACCTAGTGAAAGAAGCTAATTGGTCGTTGACTAATCAAACCTCTCTTCGTTGAATGCAATCAAATAGATAGAGCTGGAAACATAAAATTTGCATTTAATCAGTTTTAAATAGCTATAGCCTTAGCAAATGATAGTCAGTGTTATACAAAACAATTTATGGCCCAAAATTGTTCAACAATATGTATATGCCCTCACCTATATAGACAAACACTTAAAATAAGATAAAACTTGCTGTTTCCTAACGCGTAAAACATAGGTACGAGTTTTTGAATATAAAGTAAACAGAATTACTATTTACTCCCTAGCCAATCGTCTGTATAAAATTGACAAAAACCAATTCATGTAAAGATACCGAATATTGATGTTGTTTGAGAAGAGTTTTGGTAATTCCAAAAATCAAAAGATTGGGGAAGTTACTGAAAACTTGAGCAAAACTCATCAATTTTCAAAACTTTCTTATCTGTAAAGTTGGGGCAAAATGTTAATGATTTTAGGTATCAAATTATCTAGTTATTTTAATGAAAACCGATAACCTTTGGGAAATAACATTCTTGAGTAGTTCGTAGCAAGTATCCTGGAGATCTCTCCAGGGTACCTGCTACGAATATTACTTATATTAAATGGATTCAGAGTCAAGTCAACTTTAGTGTTTTTTTTAAAAGGATGCTAGTATTGCTATTAATATTACTAACAGGGCCTTCATTATAATGATGTTGATAATGAGGTTAGTGTTTTCATTTTATCACTATAGACATATGATATTTTAATCTGGTTAATATTTAGAGTTAATTAATTAAAAATTATCACTGCCCTAATAAAAATGATATTCAAAATGAAAAGTGTCCAAAGTTTATCTTCTGATTTAATTTTATAATAGAACACACAAATACATTACTTAAAATGTTGTTATTCTATTTAGAACTACAAATTTTGCTGAAAATTCTAAATTATATGCAATCAACGGCATCATATACTTCTTAGGTATGATGACATACTTTTCCTAAAATTGTCCATAATATTTTATGACGTTTATCCATGACATTTTATCCAAATTTTAAAAAAAAACAGGTTTGAGTTTTATTTGTTGAATGATTGTTAATTTCGTCGTGTCCACCTGACATATGTGACAATTTATAGTCCTCGTAATCAGACATACGAGGTATACGTCGTATGTCTGATAGCCAGATATTTGATATTTTTATCTGTTTCAGCTTTCACGAAGTTCTTCTCATACGCTATGGTGACGTCAACCAAAAATATCCTGACTGTGCCCAGTCCATCAGGGGATATCAGGCTTATTTTCAAGAATATTCCCACAGATGATGATGGGCCGGTACCACAGCCTCCGGAGTGAACTTATAATAAGGCAACTTCCGATCTACAAGATCATCCCGTATTGCAATGAAAAGCATTAAGTTTCTCCGAAAAGGTTACCGAAGCCTAGCCAGTAAAAAGAGGCAACGATGTAGTAACAAATGGTTCATAAAGAACTTGTACTGCTTTTTCTCTTTCCACACGGGCTCTGGGTCGTAGAAGCTCTGTAGATAGGAAGTAAGCCTTCCTATTTATACAGCCTATTTATTATTAATATACATTAAATAAATATTCTTAACTCGGAACAATAATGAAAACAATCTACAGGTTTCACAGTACAACAATATGAAACAAGAAACTATGAACAATGACTGGAGAATTTCTCGAGTGTTGAATAGTTACTAGAGTTTAGCAAACGAAGAAGCCATGACCCACTCAGTTCCAAAAGTTATATTACAATCTGCAATATTTCAATTAAATTAAACTTGAAATTTAGAAAGGTAGATTGTATCTTCTGTTACAATATACGAGTGTGTAAGTCAATTCAATTTGAATATAGTATTAACGAATAGTTATTTAAACAAAAACAGTTTTCACATATTAAAACTAAGGGTAGCAAAAAATTGGTTTAACACACAAAGGCTTGAACGTTGTTGCAAAGTGGTAACTCTAAAGATGTCACAAATTAAGATGATGTCAAGAAGTTATGCACAAAGATTTCATACCATGATTCTTCCGACTTACTCGTTATCGGACAAATGGATCGGACAAACGGAGATTCCATCAATAAATGGATAACATACCTCACAACCCAAAAAAGCAACTGCCTTTATACTTATCTTTTCTTCAAACTACCAGATAATGAAATTAATAAGCTTTTTATATTATTAGGACGATAAACGAGATCATAATATTATTAACACATACACAAATCGATCCTTTATAAAGCCTGAAGATGCGTTGTTAACCTTGGAAAATAATACAGATAATCTTGTTACCAGCAATTAGATCTCAAATTCCATATAATATTAAAAATATATAAATACTTGGAAAGTTGCTATTAAGGTAATTATTATTAATGTAAGTACTAACATAGTTATTAAGTTTTATTGTTATTAACAAATTCTATGGATTAAGTAATCTGAAATAAATATTATATTATTATTATTATTTGCAATGTTTATATATGTTATCATATATTATGTATACGCTAATGTTACTCGAACGCTTATTGTACTGAGGAACATGTCGGTGAAATATGGAGGGAGGTGTTCTAACATGTAATATACTTCTTTAGATATACATATGTACATAAATATATACTGACTAAGAAGCCTATTAACTACTCTCCCATGATTGAAGACATCCACAGAACTTTAACATAGATAATTTGCAATTGTCACATCCCAGTTTGCATGAATTTTGATTTTCTTGCTATCATATATACCTTTCAAGACAGACCATTGCCACAGCTGAATTTTTAAATAATTTCTAAAATCGTAATTATTCAAGTATCTACATAAACATTTTTTAGAACGTACATACAGAAACATTTAAGTATCTAACAAAGTATTTCTATTTTTACGAGAGGCTGCCACTTTTACTTAAGATAGTCGAAATGGTGTCGAGATTAATATAATAAATGTAAATGAAGTCTACTGTTAGGGTCTTTACAACAAGTTACTAACAATATTTGAAAGTTAAGCAGTACCAGACAAAGTTGTAACGTTTCGTTGTTAAATTTATGTCAAAGTTTACAGTTAACTTATTCATGAACAAAATATTATGCGCAGCTTTGAAAAAAAAATAATGAAATTATGACTCATTATGTAAGAACATTTATGAAAAATAATTATAATATACATTCCCTATTAGAAGGGTTTCTACAATACCCTTGACACTGTGATTGGAAAACTACTTTCTCGTAAATGCCAGACTTTAAACATACAATCAATATTTAAAGCCTGATCCGGTTTCGACAGACTCGTTGAACCCAACGGCCCTTATAGTAATAATATCTAGACTTAATAGTAACTTTAGAAATTGAAAAAATAAAGGCCATACAGATTACTGCCAAGTGATACGACAATTTTCAAATTGTAACTGGATATCAAATGAAAGATCTTAAAATGTTGAAGCGTTTATCAGTGTGAGTGTTCCTGGAAGGATTTAGGACAAAATTACAATACCTTTGGAATTCAATTTATTTGTTCCAAAACTTGTATTGTGTGCATGGAGCCCATTAGTTCAAAAGACATTACATAATTAGATTATATTGAATTTAATTATTTTTTATATATACAATATTTATTTAATTAAGCAATGTAATATGATGCTAAATTGAAAAAATATATTTCAATTTAGCATAGGACTTTATCGACTTACATAAATTATTACAAACTTAGGACTAACTTATTTTTATATTAATAATTTTAAAAAAAATATTTTAAATTCCAAACAAACTATTTTAACTTGCAACATCTGTCCATCATACGGATATACTACATTTTAAAATAACCGCATTTGCAGTCACAATGGAAAATTCGGTTAAAATAAACTTGTATAGAATGTCTTTGCAACACAAATAAAAGGATTACCATACGATAAATGTGTTAAAGAAAAAAGTACATTTCTATAAACATTTATGGGAGTTATGTTTTGATTAGGTTCTAACTTCTAATTTCCAATCAGGCTAAACGTCTAAACCCAGAACATTTTGACAGATCTAACCATATTGATTTGGTATTGGTTACCTATCCGAACGTCATCCAACTTACATTTTTTAGAATACTACAGAAAAGTGATTCAGATGCAGTGAACATGACCCTGAATTGTATATTACAATGCAACCCGGTCCATAGATCTGTATATCAAGCATAGTCATCAAACAAGCAGCAACTCTGACTGTAGATCAAATCAGCCTTAAAATTAAACAAACATCAACTAAAAATTGACCTATGAATTCAATAACTGAACGTATATAACGGTGTACTACTTTTTATTGTACATTATGCAAAGTGCTAGCTTTTACTACGTCCGACAATTTATATTTAAATGCATGAAAAGCCAAAAGTGCAAAAACAATAAAATATCCAGAATTCCGTGTTGCTTCTACTCGTATTTTCAATCAAACCAGGACATAAAAAATAAAACTCAAAGGGAATAAAAGGTAAAACAAATAAAACGCATATGAGAGTATAAAATTAAACAAACATCAACTAAAAATTGACCTATGAATTCAATAACTGAACGTATATAACGGTGTACTACTTTTATTGTACATTATGCAAAGTGCTAGCTTTTACTACGTCCGACAATTCATATTTAAATGCATGAAAAGCCAAAGTGTAAAAACAATAAAATATCAGAATTCCGTGTTGCTTCTACTCGTATTTTCAATCAAACCAGGACATAAAAATAAAACTCAAAGGGAATAAAGGTAAAACAAATAAAACATATGAGAGTATAAAATTAAACAAACATCAACTAAAAATTGACCTATGAATTCAATAACTGAACGTATATAACGGTGTACTACTTTTATTGTACATTATGCAAAGTGCTAGCTTTTACTACGTCCGACAATTCATATTTAAATGCATGAAAAGCCAAAGTGTAAAAACAATAAAATATCAGAAAGTTATGCTTATGACCCAAACATTGTCGACTCTAAGAACTAATATGGAATACCTCGTCGGCAGTTATAAAAGTCAATCTCTAGACTCTCCTGACGAAACACAACCGCGTAATAATTTCACGCTAGTATTCTGTGAGGTCGTATTCGTCACCTGGTCGAGCCGATCCATTCACACAGCTGGAAACTAGCTACGACGTGACTCTACCACAGCGATAGTATTATCCTTATCTATTAGTTTTAAGAAACAAATAGTTATAAAGACGCTATATTTTGCTGCAAGTATTATAGGTAGGGTGGTAGGGGTATTAGATCCCTGAGTAAGAGAGATACCCAAGGATGAGCTATAACCTTCTTAAGATTGCATGATTTCAGTACCGTAGGTTTATTTTCTATATAAGTATTACAACTAGCCAATTACAAGACAATTAATGATCACTGTACACCGTCACCAACTTCTCCCTGGTAACGTACCATGGCATCCTTGTCCGTCCAAAAAATGAATACACAAGTGAATGCATCATTGACTCTGTAGATGCTTATGGCAGTTTAACATATTGAAGTTGAAATCGACCACGGGATCATCATTACTAGGTAGGTAGTAGCTTCAACAGTATACAGCCACTAAGCGTTGCGTCGAAAGAGGAACTATATAGATTTGTATTAACAAGTTGAGAGTTTGTATGAACAACCTGAACAGACATTAACAACTAGCTTACATAGAAAACCAACTAGCACAATCTATTTTATAATAGTTATTAATTTAATATACGTCATATAGAGTTATATGCAGAAAAATAAGTAGCCCGACCGAAACTTGACTACTCTTTCATAGAATATCAGGAGCGAAAGAAATCGGAGATCCCACTACTAGTGATGAGGCATTTCATTTTAGTCACCAAAGTAACAAAGGCATCTGCTTAGTAATCCCTTGAAGATCTTGACGAGAATGATGGCTGGTCATAAATGAGCACACAGATTAACTGTGTGCTCATTTGAGACCCGCCAATTTCATTAACAAAAATGGAAATATTAAAAAAAATATTCTTAAATTTTCAAGTTGTTATAGTAAACGAACTGTGAATAATATCCATATTATGAGTAATATTTCATTTACATGTTAAGGCGATTCATTTTAAATATTTTTTTAAAAAGTTTAACCGGTATAGCGGTAATTGTGAAGTAATGATTTTATTTACCATAGATGACCAACAACGACAGTAACCATGATAAATATAAATTGTACAATATCATTATTGATTAAGATTAATCAATAAACAATGATATTAATACAATAAATTCCTATAAAACTTTTTCATTCATGCATTCGTTTCAGAGTCGCAGACGTTACAATTATGAGACTATTGAATACCACCACATTTGTACAGTGCTCCACAATTTTAAATAATCATCATTAATCTGAGGTCTTCTGCTGTTGTATATGTGATTAAAATGTCTTATAACGTTTTAAAATATTTACGAAAAGTATAAATTAAAATTTAAAAACATATGCTTGAATGCTTCGCTTCCTGCTTCCGCTGATTACACTTTTATTACCGATACTTCTAAATAGACAGCATTTCTATTTCACATAATTCAAATCGTTAGAAAAACGATAAAAAGGGGAATGCTGCACAGGTATATATAAATCCTTTTTTTTTTTCATTGAACATTTCATTGATGTATAACGTAATGTTCTAAGCAGAATTGAAATTTAATAAGAAGGTGATAATTTTCGGAAAACGGGAACAAAGTTTAAAATGAAAAGCTCGCTGTATTGAGACAGACAAACGAGCATTGAAATGTTGGAAAGTTATGCTTATGACCCAAACATTGTCGACTCTAAGAACTAATATGGAATACCTCGTCAGCAGTTAGAAAAGTCAATCTCTAGACTCACCTGACGAAACACAACCGCGTAATAATTTCACGCTAGTATTCTGTGAGGTCGTATTCGTCACCTGGTCGAGCCGATCCATTCACACAGCTGGAAACTAGCTACAACGTGACTCTACCACAGCGATGTATTATCCTTATCTATTAGTTTTAAGAAACAAATAGTTATAAAGACTCGATATTTTGCTGCAAGTATTATAGGTAGGGTGGTAGGGGTATTAGATCCCTGAGTAAGAGTGATACCCAAGTATGAACTATAACCTTCTTAAGATTGCATGATTTCAGTACCGTAGGTTTATTTTCTATATAAGTATTAAAACTAGGAGCCAATTACAAGACAATTAATGATCACTGTACACCGTCACCAACTTCTCCCTGGTAACGTACCATGGCATCCTTATCTGTCCAAAAAATGGAATCACAAGTGAATGCATCATTGACTCTGTAGATGCTTATGGCAGTTTAACATATTGAAGTTGAAATCTATCACGGGATCATCATTACCAGGTAGGTAGTAGCTTCAACAGTATACAGCCACTAGGCGTTGCGTCGAAAGAGGAACTATATAGATTTGTATTAACAAGTTGAGAGTTTGTATGAACAACCTGAACAGACATTAACAACTAGCTTACATAGAAAACCAACTAGCACAATCTATTTTATAATAGTTATTAATTTAATATATATTAAACATTCAGAGTTATATGCAGAAAAATAAGTAGCCCGACTTGAACTTGACTACTCTTTCATAGAATACCAGGAGCGAAAGAAATCGGAGATCCCACTTCTAGTGATGAGGCATTTCATTTTAGTCACCAAAGTGACAAAGGCATCTGCTTAGTAATCCCTTGAAGATCTTGACGTGAATGATGGCTGGTCATAAATGAGCACACAGATTAACTGTGTGCTCATTTGAGACCCGCCAATTTCATTAACAAAAAATGGAAATATTAAAAAAAAAATATTCTTAAATTTTCAAGTTGTTATAGTAAACGAACTGTGAATAATATCAATATTATAGACTGTATAGCATTATCAATGAAGTGAAAACTTGGCTCCTAATTGTTTAACGTGACGTTACTTAGCAAGAATAAACAGAATAAGTATAAGATCGATCAGATGCTATTTTTGTCACAAATATTATAATATTCATTGTAATATTATATTTAATCGTAAGATTCCTCTGTTTAAATAATATCGGTGACATATACGCCATGCACGTACGACTAGTATTTGTGTCTATTTCTATTTATGACAGTATTTATATATATATATATATATATATATATATATGACTCCTTTAGCCCTTCATTTAGCCCAGACCTCAACACTTTAGACTTCAAATTATGTTCAGTTTTAGAGGACATGGCTTGCTCTAAACGACACGGCGACATTGAGGCTCTAAAAAAATCTTTGGAGCAAGCAATGGCGAAATTTCCCATGGAAACAGTGCGTAAATCCATAGATTCGTGGCCAAACAGATTAAAGGCCTGTATAAAAGCCAGCTTTCGAATAGAATATTTTTTTGCTGAGACTAATAAATATGTAGGTATAAATTTTACATTATATATATATATATCTTTGTCTATTTTGTTTATTGTTTCAAATCTATTGGAGGTGATCGAATACGCTTTTTCGAATTCTATTTCGTTCGAATAGTCTAATATCCGAATCACCTATCTGTCGTGGCTCTGTTAAAATCAACAAATTTCCCGGATGGTAATGAAATTTGAATACAATGATTCATTGGCGAGCCGAAATTGTTAAAACTTTTTTACATGTATAACGTTTTTTAATCCAATATCAGGTTCGTAATGTCGCAGTAAAAGGAAATGTAATCAAGCTGTATAACGAGGCCTAAATGACAGTGTGTACGGTAACAATTGAATATAGAAAACAAATTTAAAACCCATTTTATAATAGTTATTAATTTAATATACGTCATATAGAGTTATATGCAGAAAAATAAGTAGCCCGACCGAAACTTGACTACTCTTTCATAGAATATCAGGAGCGAAAGAAATCGGAGATCCCACTACTAGTGATGAGGCATTTCATTTTAGTCACCAAAGTAACAAAGGCATCTGCTTAGTAATCCCTTGAAGATCTTGACGAGAATGATGGCTGGTCATAAATGAGCACACAGATTAACTGTGTGCTCATTTGAGACCCGCCAATTTCATTAACAAAAAATGGAAATATTAAAAAAAAAATATTCTTAAATTTTCAAGTTGTTACAGTAAACGAACTGTGAATAATATCAATATTATAGACTGTATAGCATTATCAATGAAGTGAAAACTTGGCTCCTAATTGTTTAACGTGACGTTACTTAGCAAGAATAAACAGAATAAGTATAAGATCGATCAGATGCTATTTTTGTCACAAATATTA
Organism: Teinopalpus imperialis; assembly: GCA_029286865.1. NCBI lineage: Eukaryota > Metazoa > Arthropoda > Insecta > Lepidoptera > Papilionidae > Teinopalpus > Teinopalpus imperialis. The sequence continues at coordinate 6,877,419 of JAGSMU010000021.1, forward strand.
TAATATCTTTTTAAAACTAACAACATATAACGGTGGTGAAATGTTTTATTCAACGAATAAGAATAACGACCGATTGCATGAAGAATATTATTACTAATATGACAAATCATACATTTACGCACGATGACTGGGTGTAAGTAGCGTCACGACATGATCTCAGCAAACTGCTGGGCCAGCGCGATATATCAAAAGTGTAGACGCTTAAATGGAAAAGTTTTTTCTAAAATTTCCCGTTTTATTTGACGATGCTGAAAATGTAGAGTATTACAATATTGTTACATAATGTAATAATATTATATTACCGTTGAGAGTTTGTATGAACAACCTGAACAGACATTAACAACTAGCTTACATAGAAAACCAACTAGCACAATCTATTTTATAATAGTTATTAATTTAATATACGTCATATAGAGTTATATGCAGAAAATAACTTTCTGACTTTTCCCATTTTTAAATAAATAGAATAAATAGAAAAACACTAAAACTATAACAATAATTTTCAATATATTGAAAATATTTATGCGCACCATCTTCATACTAATACACTCACAGCAGTGTCATACTGCCACACTGTATTCTGAGAGGTACTTTCCCAATGGAGTCGAACTTATTCATGCTGAGACAAAGTACTAATTACAGTGTAGCTCCACGACTGTTAAATATATTAGGTTAAAATAATAATATTTAATTTCAAAATCATATATAAATGTCTTGTATATGTTCTTTACGTCTCCAAAAGATGTCAAAAGGACAAAGATATATTATTACTTCCATATATTTTAACGACCTACGTAGTTTCCTTGATTGATGGACTAATAAAAATATTGGCATATCGTATCAGCGTGAGATATATGTGTATAATATCTTTTTAAAAACTAACAACATATAACGGTGGTGAAATGTTTTATTCAACGAATAAGAATAACGACCGATTGCATGAAGAATATTATTACTAATATGACAAATCATACATTTACGCACGATGACTGGGTGTAAGTAGCGTCACGACATGATCTCAGCAAACTGCTGGGCCAGCGCGATATATCAAAAGTGTAGACGCTTAAATGGAAAAGTTTTTTCTAAAATTTCCACGTTTATTTGACGATGCTGAAAATGTAGAGTATTACAATATTGTTACATAATGTAATAATATTATATTACCGTTGAGAGTTTGTATGAACAACCTGAACAGACATTAACAACTAGCTTACATAGAAAACCAACTAGCACAATCTATTTTATAATATATATTTTTTTTACTTTTTCATGTATATCAATGTAACAATTTAGATCATTTTACAATAGACCGTTAGTACTATTCATAGTAGCAAACTTGAAGCTTTAAATTTTGACAGTGGTACAGCTACACTGCAGTTTGTTTCTAGCTGCAGAATGAATGAGACAGCTCGACCATGTCACTCACAGAATACCAGCGTAAAATAGCATCATAGGGCGAAGTTTCTGGGAAAGTAATGACGGATGCCTAATTTAAATGTTCTTTACATAATGTAGACGATATTATGTAAACAACGTTTATGCTATACTTTTGAACGCATTCGGGCGGAGTAAACCACTACCGTTTACTTAATGCTTAGTTTCTCCGACCCATAATGACATACGCAAGTCCCGTCTTTGCGCATGCCTCCCCGCGTCACATTCACCGACTTCAGGTAATACAAAATCGTTTCATGCACAAGGCCACCGGTGCACCGTGGTTCTTGCATAACGAAAATCTACACATAGATCTTGAGCTGCCGACCATATTTCGACTCTGCCGTCACACACTCTAACCCCTTGATTGTAAGTGCCGCCACTTACAATCCCATCGCGAATCACAGATTCACCCGCGTCCCAAGGAGACCGAGGCACGCCCTCGATGACCCCGACAACGTGACCACCAGGGCCCAAGCCCTTCATAAAACACAACAAACGTACATTGCACCCTCATATCGCCCCCGCCCGCCGATGGCGAGAGCGTCGCAAACAAGGATATTCGGTCGGTTCTCTCCAGTCCATACAGATAGGAGCGTCACTGGCGTTTCTTGCGCCACTTCTTTTCCAGCACCCACGCATTCCGAAGTGGTGGTACAGATAGCTAATAATAATAGCGAATTTAAAGAATACTCAGTCAGAAGCAACTGACCGAGCCGAGGTTCGGCCCTCTCGGGCACCCTCGAGTCAGACGCTCTCGCAAGGTAACGGCCCAAGCCGAGGCTCCCTCTCGGGAGCCCTTGTGCTGGTTGCCTATATATAGAGGTCTCGACTGAGTGCCATTAGCGCTTGGTCACCTCTCAACCCGGTGAAACTGTAAAAACCGATTACCGATGAAAAAATTTTCACGATTGAAGAACACTACTATAAGCAAAATGATATAATTGTACGCTCACAGTTCTAAAGATGCTGCTCGAGTGGTCGGAAAGGTACAACGTGGTTATCATTCTGCGTCAGTGATGGTTTGGTGGGGCGTGTTTTATCAAGGAGTCTCAAAACTACATTTTTGTGAAAAAGGGACTTCAGCCAAAGTGTATCAAGATACACTCTTGGATCATGTTGTGAAACCCATGGCTGTATGGTGGCTGGTGTACTGGAACTCATGGCCGGACTAGGTACATATATATATATATATATATATATATATATATATATATATATATATTTATATTAGCTTTTCCTGACTTTTCCCATTTTTAAATAAATAGAATAAATAGAAAAACACTAAAACTATAACAATAATTTTCAATATTTCGAAAATATTTATGCGCACCATCTTCATACTAATACACTCACAGCAGTGTCATACTGCCACACTGTATTCTGAGAGGTACTTTCCCAATGGAGTCGAACTTATTCATGCTGAGACAAAAGTACTAATTACAGTGTAGCTCCACGACTGTTAAATATATTAGGTTAAAATAATAATATTTAATTTCAAAATCATATATAAATGTCTTGTATATGTTCTTTACGTCTCCAAAAGATGTCAAAAGGACAAAGATATATTATTACTTCCATATATTTTAACGACCTACGTAGTTTCCTTGATTGATGGACTAATAAAAATATTGGCATATCGTATCAGCGTGAGATATATGTGTATAATATCTTTTTAAAAACTAACAACATATAACGGTGGTGAAATGTTTTATTCAACGAATAAGAATAACGACCGATTGCATGAAGAATATTATTACTAATATGACAAATCATACATTTACGCACGATGACTGGGTGTAAGTAGCGTCACGACATGATCTCAGCAAACTGCTGGGCCAGCGCGATATATCAAAAAGTGTAGACGCTTAAATGGAAAAGTTTTTTTCTAGAAATTTCCCACGTTTATTTGACGATGCTGAAAATGTGAAATGTATGAGAGTATTACAATATTATTGCACATAATGTAATAATATTATATTACTGTTGTTTGCAAAGGGGTGTTCGTGACGGATAAGTTCGCGCTTGTTTTTATTATTTTATGATTGCAAGCTGTATTCAATTCGACAGTTACGGAAATTTTAATACATAACTTATATCAGTTCCGACCATAAAATTTTTATCAAAATGTAACTAAAAAACCTACTTTTAGTATTTATTAAGTAACAACGTGTAATTTTTAAAATTGTGTAGCAATTTTTTGATTTCCAACCTATTTTTGTCATCTCTGACTATCCCGACTATATATCTATATATACGTGTCAATTTATAAAATCATAATCTTCTATTTCTAAACCCAAATATTGTATTCAACAATCTGTGCTAGTGCTATACGTTCAATCGTAACAAGTTTAGTAAATGAGGTTAGGTGTCTTGTTGAGTAGTTTTATTTTGATAAAGTATCATGTGGTCTATGTAATCGTTTATCATTTTTGCTTAGAATAGGAGTTGTATATATTTTTCAAGTATGATAACCTTGAAATATTCTTTAAGTTTTTCTTAAACATTGTGAACAATAGAATAACAAATGTTTAAAGTATCTAGCGCGGTCGGGAAAGATAATTAAAGTTCTTCTTTAAAAACATTATTATGCTTTTGTTATAAGACCATTAATCTGTCTTTATTACAAATGTATAAGAATTTTCTACAACTCAAGTTTTTCTGATTAAAACCATTCTTTATTTTTAGTTTAAATAAATCCTAAACTTAAATAGCATCAATTTTATAGCTTGAAAGCTTAGAACTTTACCGAAAACTCCAGGGTTTTTGGTCGTGGTTACGGGATTTAAAACATACTGACTGACATAATGAGCCATCAAAAGTTGCATCATCATCCAGCAAACTTGCATAGGTCGTTGCTCAATCTGGTCATGGGGGTTTGTACACATTGAACCTTCCTCCGATTTTATTGCAAATGCTTACTTTTCGACTAGGAAAGGCGACGACAATTGATTGCATGGCACATAATCGCTGTTTTCGAAATCGGCCAGAGAGACTTCATAAAAACGATTCTACATAATAACTCCTAGCTGAACAAAGTACGGTAAAAAAACTAAACATGTACTAAACATATATAAAAAAAAAAAACAACCGTTACCATGTTTTAAAAAATATTTTTTAAGATATGTCGAATCACTATAATAATTTTCCCCTACGATTGTAAAAAAACGTTTCACATATCAACAACGGTCCTTTTCCACAATCTTTTTTACCATGTGCGATCGGTATAAAGCAAGATTTATTACCCTCTACACTTCATTATACCTTTAACGTGGTGACCTCAGCTTATTCCATGATACTCAACTTATTTCATATCAAAATACTTAGGCCAAGTATAATGCAAGTACATACCAAGTAATTGAGGAATACGCCATAACCAGTATAAAGAAGATAATTATATATATATTTGTTACATTTTTTCTACTAAAAATGGTGACAGCTTATGTTCCATGATGTTTTACTCTCAGCATAGTAGACGTCACGAATTTAAATCCTATGAATTGTAGTAAAGTTTAAATTATTCGTACGCTTCGTTACAAAAATACATGCCATAAGTGTTGTGCCTAGTAAATATCTATAAGGCTACTTTTAAGGCTGTACATGCTACCTTATCTAAATAAAATACTAAGGTTTGAATAAAAGAAAGATAAGAATAACGATAAAAGTCTTTTTTTATCTATCTTATAAGTATGCTCAATGTGTTAAAGTTATTTAAGTTAACCAAGATGAACGTGTACATAAATACATAAAGTCATTTATTAATTCTTCTACCATATTCAATCTATTTTTATGCACTATACGATCGATGTGCAAAAATAAGGGCAAAAATAATTAATTTCATGACCAAAACTAAGAACCAAACTAAGACATTACTTTTTCCTATTACATTTGTATTACGATAATATCTTATCAAGCGCGGTCCTCGCTCACAGAAAACGAACGCAAAATGATGACTTTGAGTCGATGTTTTTCGTCATATGTTTGAATGTACCGAAAACCCAATCACTAAAAACGAGGGTTTCCATCTTAGTCTGCAAGGTTAATAGTAGTTAGTAAGGCATCTTTATATCAATCCCTTACTAGTAATCAATATCTTAGAAGTAGTATGATCGATTGTCGTTGTAATATTTTTATCCAAATTAATGCATGCGATTAATTTTTTACAATGCTGCATAGATCGACGCAACTTAGAAGATCTTTTGCTCACTGAATAACGGCATAATATAGTGAGCGTAGGGAATAGGACACTCAATTACGAGTAACGAGAAATTTAGTAACCCTTAAGAATGACAACACCATCTTATATCTTTGTTGAGAATAGATGTAAGTAAACGTAAATGATAAATCAACAGGTGAATTGTGTTATCCTTACTTTCTTAAAAAAAACAACTTGAACGTCTTGCGAAAGGACTGACTCTGTTTAATTTTGCCACCATATCGATATACCACTACGGTCGGTTACCAAATCGCAAAGTTGTGTACTGACCACAATTGGTAGTCCAATGAGTTCAGAATAAGAAAGAAAACCGATATTCAACTATTATGAACTCCGGAATATTATTTACGAGCAAGTATATTTTTAAAAAATCTATCACTAAGTGGTTTGACTAAACGATCCAAGACAGTCTTATAATAAATTTTGTCATTTCGTACAAAATATTTTTAATTTCCGTTATAATATTGCGTTTAATTCCGACTTTAACAATGTGATCCCTATCCCCCATGATATCCAGTGATCGCCCCTATCTATTAAGGTTTACGACACTAAAATTGTAAGTGTATTTGTCGATACTGCTATTCATAAACACACGGTTAATGCCTAGCTATTTAAGCACCTTAAAATTAATGATGGCTTCACTGTGTACAAAGCAAACACTACAATTCTGTTTTCTGTACTGTAACTATTGGGGTAGAATAATACGTGAAATTGCAGAAAAGTGATTAAAACTTTTTACATATTAAAGGCATTCCAAATTAGAAATGAGGCTTAAATTATAGCACGTTTTTTTTATTTTCGTTTGCAAGAAATATCAATATAAAAATATCTGCCTTACCGAATTTTGAATATTGAAAATCAATTAATAAAGGTAGTTTTAGTCATTTTAGAGTTTTATTGAAAATTAACTTGATTTCCTTAATTCCAACATTATAATGATGTCTTAGAAGCTTAAAGGTTAGTTTCTTAGACTAAGTATTTGGCTATTACTACAATAATATGTTACTGTTTACTATAAATGTACAAAGACGTATAACTAAGTTAATCCGATATTCCGAACCATAAAGTTTGATGGTAACAAATACGTTTTTGTTGGTAATAGTAAAATTTATATAACTTACTATATTTTAAATAAGTTTGTATTTGAAACATACGCTATTGTATTAACTATAGCAAATTACATATCGCTCTAGTTACGTCTATACGTATCTATATATATTCAGATATACTTACATATATTATTATTATTTACTTTATTTTTTACTTGAATACAAGAAAATTTCTCAATACATACCTATAAGAAAACACAACTACTTACAGACCTCACATAGGCATTTTCCGATTGGCCATAGCAGAGGAGATTCAAAATTAGATAACATAACAGTTTTCCAACCATAAAGTGGAAAAACTTTTCTTAAAAAAAGTATTGAAATAATTTATTTTATAAAACTAAGGGATACAAATAAGTACACGGTTTACCTGATAGTAAGTGATAACTCCAGCACATTAACACTCAAATCATTATGGATGTATTGGAATTGTCAGCTCTGATGACTGAAACGAAAATCCGTGGAAACCGGATCTCTAGATCCCGACATTTACTGAACGAAACACAGCAGCGTTACGCTGCTATTTTACGTTGTTTTTCTCTGAGGGCATGGTCTTCTCCTGTTCGAGTTTCACTCTGCAGCTATAAATGAACTGCGGCGTAGCTCTACCACTTTTACCGATATTAATAGAATAGACCCTTAAATTCTATTACGCCGACATTCAGCAAGGGCGTAGTCAATTTCAGACCAAGCCGACCTACTCATGCTGCAGTTAGAAAAAAACTTATTCATAGGTGTTAAGCATAAAAATTAATTGTTTGTTAGAATATTATTATATTATAAAAAATAATCAGTATTAATAAATCTAAAAACATTACTGTTAGTAATAATCCACAATGTTAAGAAAACTGTTGCAAAAATGTCTTTAGTTTACTGACACCAAATAAACTCGAAAAAGGTATTCTTAAGCTGACGATTTCTCAAAGTTTATAGTAATAAATTACTTTACCTTTCTTAAATCCTTTCGAATCTTTCCTCATTCGTATGGCTTAAGTGGAACTAACGGCGGTATCGCAATACGCCAAAAATGTGACTCACTATTTTTATAACCATCGTAAAAATTTCCTGTTATATAGTTTTTATCTAGGGTAGCTAATGAACACACTTTTCACTTGATGATACCCTACTGACTGAGGTGGAATGAGTGGTTACTCCCTCTGTTCCATTACTGTTTCTGGTTTCTTAAGCATACCATACGAAACACATCAGCGCAACACTGCTATTACACGCTGATATTCTGTGAAGATATGGTCTTTTCCCGATAGAACCGATTCACGCCACAGCTATAAAGCTATAGCAGCTGTGTGGTTCTATCATTGGGATACATTTTTTTTAAATTATTTTTTTATTAATTATTTACGTACTATATCCACCAAGGCGATATCTTCTAGTTATCCAGATGACATCAACTGCGATTGATATATTATAGTGCCGTAATCCTTTGCGCAAAAACGGACATTCATTCGTCGTTAACTTCCCTTGTTCGATAATGCTTGTATATAATAAGATTGGAAGAAGATTCAGGTGTTATATCAAAGACACCGGTTATGAATATATACAATACACCCATACATGAAGACGAAATATTTTGTAATACACAAATATTGTTCCTTTGCTGTGAATCGAACCCTGAACCTACGACGCATATAAAATTAGATATAAAGTATTCTAAAAATTACGCAATTCAGCCGTCGCTTTATTATATAAATTACATATAAATAATGACATGCCGAGTATGTCCATGTAATCTTGATCGCATAATTTTAAAATGTCTAAAAGAAGTATAATTATATGGATATATTAGGATCGTACCCTCACAATTTAAATATGCAATTGTTGCCTCAAATTCAGTTTTAACTACACAAAATATTCAGCGTGTGTTATGAGATACAAAAATATGGCCATTCGAATCGAATTCCTTAGTGTGAATTAAGTCAAACCCGTGTATTTTATTGAGTATACATATATGGTGGTAAGAAAACTCAAAAACATGTTAACAGATTTATGCTTTGGCTTATGGTCACACTTTTATTGACTAATATTTATTTGTGTGATATTAACAGTTAGTTGCATGTTATTAACTCATAGAGTTATTTTAACATAACGTTAATAATATGACTACGCATAAATAAAGTTGTCCTTTGAAATACTAAACTAATTTCAACAATTGCACTTAGATCTTAAATGCCGTTAGTATACGTAAAGAAGTGAGGAATTTATATAGAAATATACAATGTTTCTCGGCTTCCATCCTCTTACGTATTTAATGTTTAAGAAGACTTAGTAATTTATTATTTTATCTTGTAAACGATTTGTGCATGAGTGTTGCTAGGATATAGAAACCTGCCTCCCGCGAGTTAGCAACACCTAGCAACTTCACTTGTATGACAAGACCACGTGTATATACCTATTTGTATATATAATACGTAGTATATTAAAATGTATATTATTTTAATAACTGATACACCAAGGAAGAAAGTTGTATTGAAAAGTAAAAATAAATAAAAGCATTAAAGTATTACGTAAAGCAAGTGCAATTTTGTCTTTCTTTGATTTTCTCAAAAATGAATGAATGACATGAATGAGCAGCCGTAAGAATACAGAATATCCAACAATTCGACTAAATGAACAAATAAAGTGTTTGAACTTTATGTAATTGTGTACTTCTGGCAAATACTTTTTTAAGTATCTCTTTATTTATAACTCCGAAAAACAGGAAGGTTTGATCTTTAATGCGTTCAACGAAAACATGTACCGATACAGTATCCACTTAAGTTAACAGTTAATAGAAGATCCTTTAGACCTCCATTATCTTTAATGGTTACAATTTAGATCTCTGTAATGAGAGTTATTTGTAAAGGAGAAGTTCCGTAAAATATAGCTGTCATTGATGTCGAATTTTTGTCGACTAAATATATTAATTACTTTTAAATATAAGTAATTTATGAAGTATTTTAGTAAACTACTCGTATGTATGATTTGGTGACATTTAAAATAAAAATACTCATGTTTACATATGTAAAATAAAGAATCGTAAAAAAATGACACGTAAAAAATGTCCCATTCAAAACCGACTTAAAATATTTTTTTATTTTTTAAGTTCTATTTTACTAAAGTATGTAAGTAAAGACGGCAGAATGATAAGCCACTAGCGGACATATGAAGGATCATTTAAATGTCACCATATGTTCTGAAAACAAGATTAAATATTTTCTCTGTGTAATGATACAAACGAATTTTGTAATATATTAAAATGATAACTTTCAGCGTATAACGCCGTCAGGATAACAGTTCTTTTGTCATCCTTGTAACTTAAAAGATGTATCTATAACAATATAAAATATAAAATTTTATGGGTTATTAACTATTAACCGAGTGCAATAACAAAATGCATTTTTGCACATTTATGCAGCAATTTTTCTACAAAGTTAACAGAATTCTTAAAGATATCATTATTCAATTTGTACTTACATTTTTTTTTAATAAGAATATTAGCAATGCTATTAAAATTATTGATATTCCAGTTAACCACTCCAACTAACCTGAAATTGCTTGTGCTAGGAGATAGTTCACGACAATAGTCTAACGGTGGATTCGAACCTACGACCTTAAGTTTTGCAAACCGTAACCCCAAACCATTGACATTGCTTACATATTTCTGTTAAAACCGGAAAATAGTATATTTTGATTTCCTAACTAATACATACTTAATAATATACCTTTTATTTAACATTTTCGGTAACAATAGAAAGGTATATCTTACTAGATTTTATATTTATTAAAACTCTGAAAAAAGACATAAACATGACGTGGCTGGAATCACCCTGTGATGATTGGTCACACCCTCGTTATCAAAATAATTTAAATGAATCTATATCTAGACTTAAGGCTTTCATCATCATCATCACGGCCTATCCATAGTCCAATGCTAAATATTGACCACCCCCATAAATTACCACTAAGTACGATCCCTAACCAACATCCATCGACTTCCAGCATACTTGCATAGAGCGTCGCTCCGTCTAGTGGGGGTCGTCCTACACTGCGAATATCAGTCCGAGGTTGCCCCGAAAGAACCTTTCTTATCCATGGGCTATCGGTACTATCGGTATAGAATAAAAGTGAAGTAAATCAATTGAAATAAGAGATAATTGTCTTCGTAGCTGGTCATATTAAAGGAGCACAAGTTAAACAACACTTATACATATAACATTGATCAAGTCACAAGTTCTGTCGTATCCTTATTTAATTTAAATTTTGAATACTGGGCAGAAATATTTAAATTAATTTTAAATAAGAATCTTTTGAGTCATCTTATCATAAAATAAAATTGATTTTGTTCCATTGAAAAAAATGGTCTGGACGCAAAAGGAGGACAGAGTCGCGGTTATTGCACTTCACCACTGCAGTTTCACACGAACCGAAATTTATAAACTGCAAAATTTATATATTAAAAATGGTAGTCTTTGAGTTGGGGCTTGCTTAATAATTTGGGACTTCGAGCTTACTCACGAAAATAGGGTATTTTCTTAATAAGTGTCTGAAAAACCCGAGGCTCTAGAGATCCCGGGAAAAAAAAACCCCGAAATTTTTTTTTTTTGAAGAAAGTTACAATTAACTATAATATAATGATAGTGCCCGGCTATAGCAGTGAAGAAGCGTATTCCGAGGATTCAGGGTGGGCATTATCATTCATCATTTATGGCTTGTCTTGGAATCTCATACTCAGGCTTAACTGAAGTGTTTTTCTGAGAAAAGGTGTGAAAACTAGAGCTGTTGTATATCAAAAATTTTCCTTACAAACGTTGTGGAACCTCTTTCTCAAAAAATTTTCAAAAACTGACACTTGGTATACCAAAAAGATTCAGCGTCAGTTCATCGGGCAGCAAGCACGCAAAACTGGCTGTACGCCGATGAAATTGAATTCATCAGGCATGGCTCTCTTGTAGCTCAAACCCTTTGAATTACAAAATATGGCAACGCCTATAAAACTCCACAGTGTTTGGTATAGAGGTGAACGTTGTGCGTGCTACGATCGACGATTTATCTTAGAAGTTAAGGGCCTGTATTTTAACTCGGAGAGCTTTTTGAATAGCTTTAATAAAAAACAAATTTACATTTATTTACATTTGTTTTCAAATATATATATATGTATATATTTTACACAAACATTAAATTGCTTGTGCTAGGAGATAGTTCACGACAATAGTCTAATGGTGGATTCGAACCTACGACCTTAAGTTTTGCAAACCGTAACCCCAAACCATTGACATTGCTTACATATTTCTGTTAAAACCGGAAAATAGTATATTTTGATTTCCTAACTAATACATACTTAATAATATACCTTTTATTTAACATTTTCGGTAAAGATTTTATATTTATTAAAACTCTGAAAAAAGACATAAACATGACGTGGCTGGAATCACCCTGTGATGATTGGTCACACCCTCGTTATCAAAATAATTTAAATGAATCTATATCTAGACTTAAGGCTTTCATCATCATCATCACGGCCTATCCATAGTCCAATGCTAAATATTGACCACCCCCATAAATTACCACTAAGTACGATCCCTAACCAACATCCATCGACTTCCAGCATACTTGCATAGAGCGTCGCTCCGTCTAGTGGGGGTCGTCCTACACTGCGAATGGCAGTCCGAGGTTGCCCCGAAAGAACCTTTCTTATCCATGGGCTATCGGTACAGAATTAAAGTGAAGTAAATGCATTGAAATAAGAGATAATTGTCTTCGTAGCTGGTCATATTAAAGGAGCACAAGTTAAACAACACTTATACATATAACATTGATCAAGTCACAAGTTCTGTCGTATCCTTATTTAATTTAAATTTTGAATACTGGGCAGATATATTTAAATTAATTTTAAATAAGAATCTTTTGAGTCATCTTATCATAAAATAAAATTGATTTTGTTCCATTGAAAAAAATGGTCTGGACGCAAAAGGAGGACAGAGTCGCGGTTATTGCACTTCACCACTGCAGTTTCACACGAACCGAAATTTATAAACTGCAAAATTTATATATTAAAAATGGTAGTCTTTGAGTTGGGGCTTGCTTAATAATTTGGGACTTCGAGCTTACTCACGAAAATAGGGTATTTTCTTAATAAGTGTCTGAAAACCCGAGGCTCTAGAGATCCCGGGAAAAAAAAAAAATGGTCTGGACGCAAAAGGAGGACAGAGTCGCGGTTATTGCACTTCACCACTGCAGTTTCACACGAACCGAAATTTATAAACTGCAAAATTTATATATTAAAAATGGTAGTCTTTGAGTTGGGGCTTGCTTAATAATTTGGGACTTCGAGCTTACTCACGAAAATAGGGTATTTTCTTAATAAGTGTCTGAAAAACCCGAGGCTCTAGAGATCCCGGGAAAAAAAACCCCAAAATTTTTTTTTTTTGAAGAAAGTTACAATTAACTATAATATAATGATAGTGCCCGGCTATAGCAGTGAAGAAGCGTATTCCGAGGATTCAGGGTGGGCATTATCATTCATCATTTATGGCTTGGCTTGGAATCTCATACTCAGGCTTAACTGAAGTGTTTTTCTGAGGAAAGGTGTGAAAACTAGAGCTGTTGTATATCAAAAATTTTCCTTACAAACGTTGTGGAACCTCTTTCTCAAAAAATTTTCAAAAACTGACACTTGGTATACCAAAAAGATTCAGCGTCAGTTAATCGGGCAGCAAGCACGCAAAACTGGCTGTACGCCGATGAAATTGAATTCATCAGGCATGGCTCTCTTGTAGCTCAAACCCTTTGAATTACAAAATATGGCAACATTTGGATGAAAACGCCTATAAAACTCCACAGTGTTTGGTATAGAGGTGAACGTTGTGCGTGCTACGATCGACGATTTATCTTAGAAGTTAAGGGCCTGTATTTTAACTCGGAGAGCTTTTTGAATAGCTTTAATAAAAAACAAATTTACATTTATTTACATTTGTTTTCAAATATATATATATGTATATATTTTACACAAACATTAAAAGTAATAGAATTTATTAATGAAGTGTTTGAGACATAACTTATGACATGTCAACTCATATCCTTCATTCACTCTTTGATGAGTTTTTATTTGTCCAAAATATTCTCCAATAATAATAACCAGAACTCTAAATTTCCCTGCCGCATTGTTGCTGACAGAGATTTACCTTCGTCAATATCTGTCATATTTTTCGTTACAGAATATCATATTTTCTATACATTTCCTTCATTTTTACCAATTTATACATATATCAAAATAGAACGTGTTCGAATTTCATTTATTTTTCTAGTTTTTTCTAATCTTAAGACAAATGCGACAGGCTGTTAAGCATACAATATTGTATGTTTAACAGCCTATAACTAGTCTGGCCATAAATACTGTTACGTAAAAACTTTTATTTTTTTTAACTTTTTAATTATTTTGAATTTGGTACACGTATATTATTTTAACAACTTCTTTCGATTTTGCGCCATTTCACATATTTTTTCGTGTTCATTATCAAATTACAATATGGAACACTCCAACACCCCGTTAAAGAAAATAGGTTGCAGCGATCGTCTTGCACAAAGTGGGCATGGAGCCGTCGGTCATATTCCAGGCACTTCAAAAGCTTGGTATCAGCCGTATGTTCGTATATCGTACTATCAACAGATACAACAACACTTCCTCTGTCGAAGACCAGAAAAGATCGGGATGGCTTTTTCAAGATTGAAGAACACTACAATAAGCAAAATGATAAAGTTACGAGTACATCATCCTGCGTCAGTGATGGTTTGATGGGCGTGTTTTATCAAGGAGTCACAAAACTACATTTTTGTGAAAAAGGAGGGAAAACTTCAGCCAAAGTGTACAGTCTAGGATCATGTTGTGAAACCTTTCAGCAATACACTTTTTAAAAATATACCGTGAACGCAGGATTCTGCACCTGGTTACAAGGCACGAACTAACCAAGCCTGGCTTGAAACCAACATTCCGGACTTTATAAGAGCTGGAGACTGGCTCTCATCTAGCCCAGACCTCAACACGTCAAATTATGGTCAGTTTTAGAGGACATGGCCTGCTCTAAACGACACGGCTACATTAAGTCTCTTGAAAAATCTTTGGAGCAAGCAGTGGCGAAATTTCCCTTGGAAACAGTGCGTAAATCCATAGATTCGGGGCCAAAGAGATTAAAGGCCTGTTAAAAGGCAAATGTGTCCATTTCGAATAGAATATTTTATTTTATTTTTTACTGAGAATAATAAATATGTAGGTATAAATGTTAATAATATTGCATTACTTCATTTAAAAAAAATGCATTTTCATATGTAACAGAACTTATGGCCGGACTAGGTATATTTAAAAATGTTACTGTAACTTAAAATGACTTGCTTAAATTGCTTCTACAATTATAACATAATGTGTTATATGTGTACTACACTATGATGTGGATTTCCGTGATCCTTATTTAGTAGTTATTCTTACTATTTTTAAGCGACTTCACATTTATAGGCTAATTAGATAATTTAACCAATTATACAGTACTAAGTAAAATAAAACTTAAAAAAGCGCGATCTTTTTAAGTAAATTTCCTCCGCGATTCCGTCTCTTATCAAGTCTAATGATTCAAATGTATATTTTAAAGAATCCTCAAGACTCTTTACCTTGACTGAGGCTTGTGTAAAAGAAATGAAAACGGGATATTTAACATAATTGAAGTCTGTATTCCGTTTTCAACCTTTTTTATCCTCTGGTACTATATGGACATATTTTATGTCCACAAGAAACTAATATACAAAATTTCTAGTTTAACACTCACAAATTTCCATAAACAAATATCTCATTGCAAGAGGACTTGACAGCAAGTTTGCGAGTTGGATTCCCAGCAGAATTAATACAACATTGATTGCCTCTATTATTCAGTCACACTTACAATAGTAAGGTACGTTGTTCAGCAAAACTATAATTGAATAGTAAAGTAGCTATGTTTATTTATATACTCAAGGAGTGTAGGTACGCCTATGAAAACTATAGCAGAATCAGAATTGATTAGAAGTTGACCTGTACACACCACCGTAAATTGCATTCTCTGTTTTGACAAAACTATGAATACTACACCTGCAAAAACTGCTGCAGTTCTTGCTCTGTTACCAAGGTCTATCTGACTAAGTAGCGAGTAGTCACTGTCCAGCTCTATTTGAGCCAGTCTGCTGTATCGTGAGTATACAGAAAATATCGTGATACTGCCGCCCAACGGTGCACTTCAGCGAAAAACTATCGTTTTATTGTCTCAACTTCGGTGCGCAATTGACACCTGATAGGTATTGATCTGCAGCAGGAGCGGAGACATGTTCGAAGGTTGAAAGAAATCAGCAAGTGAACAGATAAGAAGAAGAAGAAGACGGTTAAGATAAGCCAGATCATAGAACATAAAAATATATGTAGAACATAATTCTATATATTCTACGTCATTCGAAAGAGAGAGAGATTTATCATAATCTAAGTACATAGATTTCTCCTAGATATAAGAACTAAAAACCCTCAAAAATTAAACCAATTCTTCCAGTTTTATATGTCCCGAATATTTAGTATAGATAAATTAAACAATCCGAATAAATTATAATAATTAATTAACATACGTTACCTGACCTGGATTTGCTAACTTCGTAAACATTACAAAAGAAAACTAATGTCCTAATTTCGTTTTCTATTTTCAGCAGCTAAGTTGACTTTATATCTATGCCTTTGGAAGTTTAAATGTTGTAAGATCAATGAAAATAAAACTATAAATTAAAAGTTGCAGTTTCATTTATTAATAATGGAATTAATATCATTCGTTTTAACAAAAATATTCATGAAATTAGTTATAATGAAAGTAGATATAACAATTGATATAAAATAAATAATATTTAGTTGTAAGTTATGCTTGATATTACGATATCTACAAGACTACAGGGGTAGCTTTCACCAACTCATTGGGTAGTTTTGTAACGCAGTCCAATATAGTAAACCTTTGGACCATATTTTCTTACTATATATTATTTTTACTTACCTCCGAGCAAAATTCCAAATTACTTGATTCACTCAATTGCACTCAACCCTGACAGCATAAATTTGCTGTTTTCACAGCTTTTATTAATCAAATGATTCCGATGTATTTATATAATTTCAACAATCTAGAAGTTAAACTCTAAATGTGCATATATGTCCACTTACTTCAAAGTAACGGCGAATGTTGTATTCCAACCGATCAATTGAACATTATTATTGTATATATATATATTACATATTCTGTCAGTTGTTTTATTTTACCATTCAATATTTTTTTATGATAAGCATGAGAAGACACTGTATCGTATAATAGACCTAGAAGTCATAGAGAATGGTTTTACGTAGCAGAAAATTTCACATAAAGCGCACAATGTTGGATTGCCAGCCATCGTGATGATGAGAATGTAATTTTGAATTCTGTCGTGATATAAACTCAGCGGCTGATATGAATCCGAACGTTTGCCAGACTACTCTCCACAGTAAATTCAGTAAAAAATGCATAGATGCAACATCTCTTCACAATGCCAGTGACTCACGCCGATCGGAATGTACCTGGTCATCAACAATTCAAGTCACTCTTCGTTATATGGGATCCAACGGAAGGAGGGGTACTGGGGTGGGCCAAGAGATAGGAACAGTAGAGGCGGAACTAGTACCGTGTAACTAGTACTGCACACGATGTGACGACACGAAATACTGTTTTGCTTAATTAAGCACGCCAAGTTTTTTAGATTCCAATTTGGCCTTACCTTCCAAGTGACGGTGAAATTGAACGTTGCTAGATATGTCAACGTAAAAGATTCAGAGACTAGCTGAAGTAACAACGCTCATTATAGCTCTCTCTCTAGGGTCGGTCCCTCATGTCTGAGGATCGTGGTCACTATTAAGGTTGCATCTGGATCGGATGATCTGCCTCCACTGGTTTCTGTCCAGCGCGTCTCTTACGATCGTGTAGTCTTAGTCTCATACTTAATCTTAGTCGTAGATCTTTTTCCTTCGGTGTTCTCAACTACAATCAGTTTCTCGAGACTATCGTCGTATCTGCGCATTGTGTGGCAGAATTACGCTAAGATTCGTTTTGGCATGTGGTGGATAAACGAGTTTTAATTTTTAGCTAGCTTAGGATCGATGCATTGATGCATTTCACAGTCCAAGGTATCCTTAGCATTCGCCTCCAGCACCACATCTCGAATGAATCAATCCTTTGCCTCTCTCTGGCTGGGATTGTCCACGTTTCTACACCATACAGGACGATAGGGAATACCAAGGCTCGTACCAGTCTTGGTTTTGATACCAATTCATCTTTTCTTCCAGATGTTGTTTAAACGGATCATAGCTTCTTTTGCCATCTCAATTCGCCATTTATCTCAGGGAGACATTTTCCATCGTTACAGATTTGGGAGTCCACAATGCGGTCGACGATATAATAATGCCAGGAATGTTGCAGGTGACATTTGCCAATTTTCCGGCTCGATTCACTACCATCACTTTAGTTTTTGCCCTGTTTACTACGAGGCTGATGTTGCTACTTGCCAATTCGAGTCTTTGAAACAGCTCAGTCATCTCCTCCATTGATGTTGCCAGAAGGATGATGTCGTCGGCATATCGAAGATTCGATAGTCTCTTTACACCAAAAGGGAAACCCTTTTCCCAATCTTCAATTGTCTCTCGCATGATGTGCTCTCCATATATGTTAAAAAGTGCAGGAGACAGAATGTTTTTTAGGTTGGAACATATTGGAGCATTCAGTCTTATTATTCAGTCAGCCTATCTTGACAAAGGAACGATTTTCAGTGTACAGATTCTGTATCAAAGTAACGAGGTATTCAGGAGCTCCCATTTCGAGTAGCACATTCCATAGCTTGTCCTATTGTGCGCAGTCAAAGGCTTTTGTGTAGTGTATAAAACACAGGACTACGGGGCTGTTGAATTCCCTACTCTTCTCAATGATTTGGGGGACATTCAGTATTTGTTCCTGTGTTCCTCTGCCTTTAACGAAACCTTTCTGTTCTTCTGGTATCTGTCGGCTTAAAAAGTAGTTAAAACGTCGATTAATTACTTGGAGGAGGATCTTACTTATTACCAGTATACAACGCATGCCCTGTGCTATCCTCTGCAAAAGAGTAGAGTTAAGGAGGAGATAGCACACGGGCTTGGGTAACACCAGCATTCACTGGTTCGGAGTCAGAGCATGCACCGTTGACTATGACCGTGATGACCTTGAAGCTACGGTTCCTGAGAAAATTGGTTACCCACTCGCATATTTTAATTTGATTTAGTGGGCACTAAATCAAATTACACATAAGAAGGAAGCTTGTCATAAGTGCTTTGTTGCAAGCCCCATTGAAGACCCTCCCTACATCCTTATTTACCACCGAAGGATTCTCCCTTAGACTTAACAATTTTTGGATGATAAAAGTCAGTTTTCAAATTCTGTTTTGATTTGAGTTCACAACTTTCACACCTCAGCCATTATGCCATCACCACTTTTGGTGAGAGTATAAAAAGATATATATTTAATTATTTAAAACTCATAAAGTTAAATAGAACACGTAATATATTACGTCTATTTTTTTTTTTAAATAGATATAAAACTTTTAAATTAAATGGTTAGTGCCTAAAACAGTCCAATATATATGCGATATTTATAATTTATTAATAACTTTTGACTCTACACATAGAATTGATTGATTAACTTTTGAATAAATGTAAATTATATGGATATAGGCATTATACATTTAATGCATAAAGCAGACTACAAAACCAAATGAGTTTTCGCCTTTTCATTAGGCTAAATTGCAGACAAGAGATCTAAATTCTACTCAGCCGTACCCAAAAGGCCTAAACAAGCATCATAACAGGAATATTGTTTTGCAAAGATAGCACAGATAAGTCTCACGTAACAATGAAAAATACTAACCAGAAAACCAGGGAAAACTATTGCAAATATATACATAGACAAAAGGTCAAAATTATAAAGCAGAGCATTTTACGTTTTTTAATTATAAATTCAACGCTATGCAGATGTTAGCTAACTCGTTAACCATCTGGTTCTCGAGTGGCTTTATATTGCAGAAGATAACCATAAAAACTATGTCTTTTTTTTTATTAACATTTTTTTTAAATGGATAAAAAATGCATAAATAATGAAAAAAAAATAAAACAGTCGCCTGACTATTAGTAGTACGTGAATAACCTAATTTTCCGGTGTCGGCACTAATGTAATTTTAAATTATAATTTAAATTAAGTAATGATATTCGCGACGTTGTAGTATAGTGAAAGATTTTTTTGGATTATTGGAAAAGTATAGTGGAATACTTTTTAAGACATTTAGGTTTCATCGTTTATTTTTATAGGCGATGAGTCTACATTCGAAGTTGTCAGGAATGGTTGAATCTACACTAGCAGAGTGGACGTCACAACTTGCACCTTGGACATGTTACAGATTGTAAACAACTGGCGAGTAGATAGTGGCATCACAAGCTCAGACCATAATATAATTATATTTACGACAGACTAAGAGTAAATAGACAATATTAAATTAGTCACAACTACTAGAAAATACAACACTAGAAATGCTAAATGGGACGTATTAAAATCTAAGTGAAAGTGTGTTAAAAAGCGGAAAAGTAGATGAAACAGGAACAGGAGAAGAACAAGAGGAATGTGTTAGAATATATACAGAATGCATTCATAAAGCTTGTTGTAAAGAAATACCACTCTATAAAATAAATATAAGGATTTAGGCATCTCGATGGACCCAGGAAGTGGAGAAGATGAAAAGGAATATGGTGAAAAAGAAACGGCGTATTAAAAACGCGGCACCGAAAAGAAGAAATTATGTCGTTCAAGAATACTTAACAGCTAAAAGAGAGTATGAGACTGAAGTTGCCAACGCACAAGTAAAAAGTTGGAAGGAGTTTACATTAATAGGAGCGACCATTAAATTTCAATGTCAATAGTGAAATCTCCATAAAATTTCCATAGAAGTCGTCAGCATAAATGTACGATTCGTCACTGACCATTAGAATAAGTTTAATTTAAATTCTACGACATGTATGTATTTCTATCGAGACTTGTTTAGTATTAGTTTGTTTAAGTAAATATATTCATCAATGACGTATATTTCCGTTTCGATGTTAATTAATTATAATTCAATTTAACTGTATTTTAAAGAAACCTCTGTATGAGGCACGAACGAGACTTGGTGTATAATATTGATAGAGCGCTTAATAGTTTTATTAAACATAATATTTAATAGTTATAAGTGTATTAAATTGCATTATAATTGAAGAATAATAAGTAAATGTAAATAGATAAATTAAAGATGAATATATTCAAATTACTGAGCACATATTCAATAAATAACTTCAAATTTAAATAAATAACTTTAAGTATTAGTGAACATACAAAGAAAAAAATAATTGAAACAAAGTGTAATCAAACTTGAATTAGAATAAGGCATAGTTATAATCATTTTTTATGCTTGACTATCCATGCCATAGACACCATACCCATGACGTGAACAAAATCATAGGACGCTACTACGATTTTTCGATTTTGTTATCGTCATTATAACGTCAGATAAAACATGAAAACTTATACACTATTATTTAAAATATCTAAAACTACTACTTTATGAAATATATATTTTTTTTATTTCTATATTTCAAGGAAAAAAACTATGTCAAGAAAATTTTACATATAAAAGTTTTGTAATGCCTATATCAAAAGCGGGAATGTCAACATTCCCTATGGGAAATCATCGATAAAAAGGCTACTATCTATCAATTTCGTTTTTCGGTGTCTATATTGTGACAAATTATTTCAAATAACAATTGACAACTACTTCTTAAACTTACGAAATGTCAGTCAAACGATACATAATCCAATAAAGAATGTCGAACGACGAAGGACCACGCAAACCAAAGAATACCTAAATGAATTAGAAGCATAATGTTGCTTCGTATGGTAGTTACCCAAATACGGGTAATGAGGTAGCTCAGAGGTGATTGGGCGTATAATGTCATGGGCCGCTATCATCATTTCCCATTAAGTAGCCGGTGTGCTTGTTTGATTAAAAGAACTAAGATATATATTTAAATAATATATAGTAATAAATTCATTTCTCAAAACAAAATTAAATCTTATTATATTTTGAATAATGATATATTTAAAGCAATAGTGAAACATGAAGGGAAAATCACACATCAAAGAAATTTTGCGTTCGCTTGGAAAACCTAAGATATTTTGTAGTTATGATAAAATATATAGAAAAAGATTTTTAATAATACTATCTTGTTTAAATACGTACCAAAAAACAAATTAATGCAAAATAACTCCTCCTCAAGATCGAACACATGTGAAAATGCTCCTGGGTATGCTGAAGAAAGATCAAGTTATCCACCTCCAATTCCACAACAAAATGCAACTGACTTTTTATTTATAGTATTATATTATATTGAACATGTACTATATATTTATTTACGTTTGAACATTTTTCGTCATAATAGATACTTTAAAAATTCGAGTAATTATGGAATATATGTTCCGTAGTGGCATCAACGTGGCACAAACGGCACGTAACATCAACAACGTTTACGGAGATAACTTTACAAACGAACGCACAACCCGTTATTGGTTTGGCCGGTTCCGTTATGGAAATTTAGATTTGAAAAATGAACCTCGTGGTCGTCCGGACACTTTGGTCAACAATGATGAATTAAAGACGATTTTGGAAGCTGATGATACTCAATATACAGCCGACCTAGCAGCAGCTTTTGATGTTGACATCAAAACAATATTGGTCTATTTGCGACGAATTGTCAAGGTAAAAAAGCTTGATAGATGGGTGCCTCACTAACTTAACGATCGCCTGCGCAACGTACGCGTTGAGACCTGCCTCGCGCTGCTCAACAGGCACAGAAATGAAAGAATTTTGAACCGAATTATTACGTGCGACGAAAAGTAGATTCTGTTCGGTATAGGCGCGTTGACAATTCAGAATAAGCTTATGCTGGCAGCATTGTAGTTTCCCCTTTTTTTTACACTTGTACTTTGTGAAGGTTATTATTATTTTATGTTGCATTTGGTCAAGGTTTCTTCATAATGAAAACCACATTATATGTCCTTGTTTATTCCCACGCGTTGGACTTATATTAGTCTCACGCGTAGTTTTAGTTAGCTCTAAGCACACACTCAAGTGCACAAATAAGATTGGCACTTGGACGCACTAAAGCTACATACCTAAGAACACATATTCCCTTCCTATACCCAGCGGGGAGGGAACAACTCAGCTTTACACCCCGGAACCTTCAGGCCCAGAATCTCCCTGTCCTATCTGTGTGGCACATGGTAATATTGTCCCTCGAAAAAACCCCGTTATTTTTCGGTTTGGGCCGCGCGCTCCGCCCTCAATTTCACTTTCCACCAAAACTATAATAGACTGGCACCGACTCAGAAACGACCTGAGTGAAATCACATCACCGCGTCTAGACACTATTTCTAGGAACATATCTTCAGTCAACGACACGAACCTCGCAGTTCATGCCCTCACTAGGCATATCCAGACTCGTCGAGTACTGCTCGAGGCGGATTCCCTCAGTGGATGACCATCGATGGACCCTGCCAAACTTCATAAAGGACATCAGGACAGGATAACCACCTATCCAACATCGAACCTTCCCATCTCACCTTCTGGTGACTTCCCAAATCTCTAAATAGGGGCACCGCCCGAACAATGCCTCCCTTAACGCGCACTAACAAACCGCAAACCTTCTTAGATGAAGAGAGAGTCGAATGTCTAGTTGACAATCTCGCGCTCCAATTCCCTCCAAACACACTACCGATCGACGCCGCTCACCTTGCTATTGTCGACAGTGAGGTCAATTGGAGGATTAAGGAACTACCTCGCGATTCGATTATTTAAGTTATATGCCCCGAAGTTGAGTCTATAATTAAAAACCTGTGACCAAGCAAAGCCCCTCTCCCCGGTGATTGGTGTGCCAGATCGACTCGTACTAAGCATACGAGACTTACTCCAAAAATACTTAGGCGTCATACTTGACCTTTTAAAGACCTTCAGTCCGCACATCAACCGCGTACGGAATCGACCATCGTTCACCCTAGGTCGCTTGCACCCGATACTTAATAAAATAGCAAAATATCCCTAAGTTATAAAATTACACTATACGAAGTACGCATCCGACATACATATAACAATCTGACATAAGCAAGCCCCTTTCTTTACTCAAGCCTCCCCGCGACTCATTCATCGACTTCAGGTAATTCAAAAATCTACACATAGATCTTGAGCTCCCGACCATAGTTCAGTACTTGAAGCAGGTCTCTCTCCGATATTTCGACTCTGCCTCCACACACCCAAACTCGCTGATTGTAAGTGCCGTCACTCTCACACACAATCCTATCGCGAATCGTAAATTCAACAGTGTCCGAAGGAGGCTGAGGCACACGACCCCGACGTCGTGACAACCAGAGCCCATGCCCTTCATAAAACACTACACATGCATATTGCACCCTCATACCGTTCCCACCGACGGTGAGGGCGTCGCAAACAGGTGGTATAGATAGCTAATAATAGGCACCCTCGAGTCAGACGTGAAACAAGGGAACGATCCAAGACGAGGCTCCATCTCTGGGGCCCTTGTACTGGTTATCCACTAATAGAGCATATATTTATTGAGCCCACATCAGCGAGACAGACTGAGTGGCGGCGAAACGAGTCATTTAGTAACTCGCCTTGATATGGGAGGATTAAAGAAAAGTGATTTTATTTCGCTGTAGCAATTTCAATCATATACCAAAGTAAAATTAAGTCGAACTTTGTCACTGAACTAGTCGCTTCGCGGCTCGCATTCGCTACGTATCTACAACGCAAACTTGCAACGTATCTACATTTTTTAAAGAATTAGTAGCAAACTAGCAAGCAGCTCACCTGAGAGGAGAAGTGATCACCGTTGTCCATGAACATCCGCAACAGAAAGAGGAGACAGGTTCGTTACATAATAACGCATCTACATCTGTATTAATTATCTTATGGCATGGATGCATGGGCAATAGGAAAAGCAGATACTGTCATTTGTCATTGCCTAATGCCATAAAGAAATTAGCATGGTAATTATTTATATTTGTTATCAATACCTAAATCTACACTAAAACATTTGATAGTTCGATAAATAAACCTTAGTTATTTCAAAAGTTTACAGAAGTTTATAAATCTTGGTTGGCGCGTAACCGCAGCGGTGAAACGCAATAACCGCAACACTATCTTCCTTTTACGACCAGTCAATTTTTGAATTGAGACACAATCAATATTTTTTATTTAAGGTGTCGCGAATGTTCTTCATTCAAAATCAATCGAAATGTCTCTGCTCAGAAATATTTTTTTTAATTAAATACAACAACTTATGACCTGACTAGGTGGGCATGGTTATATTGGCATTCTTTCCAGACTTGAGATGAAGGAACATTGTTAACAATATATGTATGTATATCCTTATATTCTGATAAACAGAGATAATTATAATATTATTAGAACGGTCTTCAAACATCACATTTTATCAAAAGACATTTTTATCAAGTTAGGTATAAGAAAATGAGAATTTTCTTCAATTTAATAAATGATGAAAATTCTCATTTTCTTGTTAGTTGAAAGTGATACCACTTACGTAATGTGTGTCGGAAATGTTAAAATCAATAAATTATGAAAGAATTGTAAGAATGTTAGGGAGAAGAGAGGGAACGGGAACTATTTCCGCAATAGAGCCATGCGAATACTGTACATCTTAGTCGTCGAGGGTGACATCGCTTTCATATATTTTATAATACCGCGTAAGTGGGAAATAAACATATTGTCTACCTGGTGCATGGAAAGCAGTTACTGCATAAAGTATACGTTAGGATATATCTTCTATCTTATCAATGATGAATGTTGGTGTTATGGGCAGTAGAAATCACGTTCCATGGACAGAACTGCGTGCTCATTTGTTATCTCTTATATCATTAAAAAAAATAATCCCTTTCTACGTTCAAACCATAATGCAAATCAAGATTTTAATGAACGGATGAATAAGACTGATAATAGAATGATGGTGAGATTTCTAACAATTTATATAAGCTAGATAAAAATCTGTCGATCAAATGATCAAAAGCAGCATCACTTTTTAATTATTCTCATCCATACCATGACCGTGCTAGGAACGTGTCAGGCAAAAAAATATTCTTTGCAACGTATAAAAACGTATTTGACTATGCCCACTAGACCGTTCTGTCACCGACCTACACCGTCGCGTGCCATGCGCGGATCGTCAAGAATTGTCGGCGGGAATATTTTGCCAATGCCGCTACGCTCAGTGCATGGCACGCGACGTTGCAAATTGTAATTGATAATGTCCACTTGCTCTTCCTGACGCGTCTGCCTCACACGAAAACACAGGTGAACTACTGCAACAGAGAACGGAAACCATATGGATATGACACGCGGATGATAAGCGGATCCTATCCGGATGCTACGGGTTTGATACGCTATTGATACGTTCTAGTGGGCATAGTAGACCGTATCGTATTTCTTTCTGTGCCTGATATGTTCCTAACACGGTCATGGTATGCTCCGGTGTAGTGGTCAGAGACCTATTAAATGCCCTTGTCTTACAGTGGACTTAAAATCGTGGTGATTATTGAAATTCATAAGTGACTATATATATTTTTTATTACTTTGAGTGTAACAAACGAGTACCCGATGTCAAGTGATTCCTGAGTCAAATGACATTCATTCTTGACAAGGAATCATAATGTAGATGCGTTGTCCCTTGAGGATTGTGATGGAATGTCTCATCACCGTAATAAAGTAATAAACGTCTCCGGATGCGTATACTCACCAGACGAAACACAACAACATTATGCTGCTATTTCACGTTGGTATTCTGTGAGGGCGTGGTCCTACCCTGGTCGAGCCGACTCGGTAATTCTGCAGCTAGTAGACTACGGTTACCACCACTGTTTAAATTTTATAGAATCACCGTGTGATGCTTTTATTTTTATATTAATTATCGAAGTACTAGCCAATAATAACGCACCTTAGGTTCTTTTTGTGTTATTTCTTAGTACTACTAATAATATATTTTACTAAGGGTAATAATAAATAAATTTATCACGCAATTTTCGTATATTTATCATTCGTTTGGTTGTTATTAAAGATGATGGATAACGGTATCTAACGTCAAAAGATGTTCACAATAAAAATGTAATATGATAATACTGACTCTCCTGTAATTTTATGCCTTTTTTCGGAACATCGGTATCTTTTTTATGTTTTCTTTTAGTGAAAATCAGTGCTGACCTTAAACTTTATCTTCTAATTTGTTTAGATATGTTTGAAATAAAAACATCTAAGTATCCTTACTTTAACATTAGAGAGGACTTGAACTTTACAACTGACTCGTAATTGGCGCCGTCTTTTTAATATTTACGTAACTAATAAAACCTCAAACCTCATTTTAAATTTCATTGTATTGTATTAATAAAATCAATGTTATTTTAAGCAATCTATTGAATTCTATCGGTGCTGCATGATTTCATCTGTGAATATATTGCGTTTAACAAAGCAATAGAATTATTTTAAATATTACAAAGCTCTGTATTTTCTGTACACAATATAACATGAACAGTTCGGCCCCGTAATAAACTTACGGCCACATGTTAACTATATTTGCTTTACTGTAAATAAACGAAACATTTTGCTAGAATGTTTCCAACGTATAAAACGTATATTAATAAAATTATTGATATGAACAAGTACACTGTAATAAGTATGTATTTCTTTATATAACTCACAATGCAGTCCACTATTACTGTGGAATTAATGTACATATATAATGAAATAATATAGTAAATTTTGCATACACCTGTAAATGTAAATCATTAAGATTTACCTTTACAGAGGATACTGAGTAAGATACACCATGAAGAATATCAGTTTACATCATTGAAATGTAAAATGATATTGTTCATGAATTATCTTCTCCAATAAATAAATAAATAAGATTTGCTTTTGTAAATTATTCGATCATTAACCAGCTTAAATGTAATTGTAGTAAGTAAAGGCGATGCGTATCTATGGTTAAATAAATAAACCGATTAGGATACGCCGAATTGCGTCCGTCTTCAATCGCCTACGCGTAACTAAATCATTCAGCCACACAGCACAGACATCTCGAACTTGGTCCTTAAACCTAGGGCGTCTACCTATCTGGAGTCTAACTGACTTAGTACATCCTTTTAATTATTCTCATCCATACCATGACCGTGCTAGGAACGTGTCAGGCAAAAAAATATTCTTTGCAACGTATAAAAACGTATTTGACTATGCCCACTAGACCGTTCTGTCACCGACCTACACCGTCGCGTGCCATGCGCGGATCGTCAAGAATTGTCGGCGGGAATATTTTGCCAATGCCGCTACGCTCAGTGCATGGCACGCGACGTTGCAAATTGTAATTGATAATGTCCACTTGCTCTTCCTGACGCGTCTGCCTCACACGAAAACACAGGTGAACTACTGCAACAGAGAACGGAAACCATATGGATATGACACGCGGATGATAAGCGGATCCTATCCGGATGCTACGGGTTTGATACGCTATTGATACGTTCTAGTGGGCATAGTAGACCGTATCGTATTTCTTTCTGTGCCTGATATGTTCCTAACACGGTCATGGTATGCTCCGGTGTAGTGGTCAGAGACCTATTAAATGCCCTTGTCTTACAGTGGACTTAAAATCGTGGTGATTATTGAAATTCATAAGTGACTATATATATTTTTTATTACTTTGAGTGTAACAAACGAGTACCCGATGTCAAGTGATTCCTGAGTCAAATGACATTCATTCTTGACAAGGAATCATAATGTAGATGCGTTGTCCCTTGAGGATTGTGATGGAATGTCTTATCACCGTCATAAAGTAATAAACGTCTCCGGATGCGTATACTCACCAGACGAAACACAACAACATTATGCTGCTATTTCACGTTGGTATTCTGTGAGGGCGTGGTAGGGTAGGACCGACGGTCGAGCCGACTCGGTAATTCTGCAGCTAGTAACAGACTACGGTTACCACCACTGTTTAAATTTTATAGAATCACCATGTGATGCTTTTATCTTTATATTAATTATCGAAGTACTAGCCAATAATAACGCACCTTAGGTTCTTTTTGTGTTATTTCTTAGTACTACTAAATAATATATTTTACTAAGGGTAATAATAAATAAATTTATCACGCAATTTTCGTATACTTATCATTCGTTTGGTTGTTATTAAAGATGATGGATAACGGTATCTAACGTCAAAAGATGTTCACAATAAAAATGTAATATGATAATACTGACTCTCCTGTAATTTTATGCCTTTTTTCGGAACATCGGTATCTTTTTTATGGTTTCTTTTAGTGAAAATCAGTGCTGACCTTAAACTTTATCTTCTAAGTTGTTTAGATATGTTTGAAAAAAAACATCTAAGTATCCTTACTTTAACATTAGAGAGGACTTGAACTTTAGAACTGACTCCTAAATGGCGCCGTCTTTTTAATATTTACGTAACTAATAAAACCTCAAACCTCATTTTAAATTTCATGGTTCTGTATTAATGAAATCAATGTTATTTTAAGCAATCTATTGAATTCTATCGGTGCTGCATGATTTCATCTGTGAATATATTGCGTTTAACAAAGCAATAGAATTATTTTAAATATTACAAAGCTCTGTATTTTCTGTACACAATATAACATGAACAGTTCGGCCCCGTAATAAACTTACGGCCACATGTTAACTATATTTGCTTAACTGTAAATAAACGAAACATTTTGCTAGAATGTTTCCAACGTATAAACGTATATTAATAAAATTATTGATATGAACAAGTACACTGTAATAAGTATGTATTTCTTTATATAACTCACAATGCAGTCCACTATTACTGTGGAATTAATGTACATATATAATGAAATAATATAGTAAATTTTGCATACACCTGTAAATGTAAATCATTAAGATTTACCTTTACAGAGGATACTTTGAGTAAGATACACCATGAAGAATATCAGTTTACATCATTGAAATGTAAAATGATATTGTTCATGGTGTATCTTTCTCAATAAATAAATAAATAAGATTTGCTTTTGTAAATTATTCGATCATTAACCAGCTTAAATGTAATTGTAGTAAGTAAGGCAGTCACGTATCTATCGGACCAATAATGTTTCGATTAGGATACGCCGGGTGCGTCCCGTCTTCAATCGCCTACGCGTAACTAAATCATTCAGCCACACAGCACAGACATCTCGAACTTGGTCCTTAAACCTAGGGCGTCTACCTATCTGGGTCTAACTGACTTAGTACATCCTTTAATTTCATTTTCCTCCTGCTTTCCAATGGAGGTAAGTCGTAAAACCACTTTTCTTACTTTTTTTTTCATTTCATTTAAAAAATTCTTTACAGGTACTAAAACATTTATAGTTTTATTGCCCACTACATTGGAATTCACTGTATATTGTATAAATCGTTGTGCTGGTGATCATCGTTATTTACATACAATCGTTATTTAAAAAATACTAGCGAGAGTGCCGATTTTATTGTCATACTCTTTAAATTTATTAATATATTTTAAAAAAAATTTTATAATATATTGAGTGTAACCGAGCACACAGTTCACCTGATGGTGAGTGATACCTGCGGCCCATGACATCTACATTCATCCTTGAAAAGGAATCACGCAGATGCGTTGTCACCCTTGAGGACTGAGATGGAATGACTCGTCACCAATAATAAAGGTCTCTGGATCCCTACACTCACCAGACTAAAGACAGCTGCATTATGCTGCTATTTTACGCTGATATTCTGTGAGGGCGTGGTCCTACCCCGATCGAGCTGACCCATTTATTCTGTAACTAGAAACAAACTGTAGTGTAGATCTACCACCGTCAAAACTATAGCATTATATATATTGCTGTCTCTGCGAATGATGTTTTCAATTTAAAGTACTTAATTGTTTTAAGTAAATTCAATAACATATGTTTTCAACGACAACAAAGGCAAATATAACTGTCCAATTATATTTTATTTTGAATTAAACAATATTATCACATTATTAATATTGAGTGCTATGGTGTGCTATTGTATATACATATTTCATTCTATAAAACTACGGCTCAATTTTCGCTGAAATCCTAAAATAAAAACTTTGATCCGAAATTAAAGGACGTACTAAGATAATTAAAACACTTTAACAAAACCCAATCTTACTGTCTGTCCCATGTCGGTGTGATTTATGTAGAAAGAGAAGTTTGATTAATTGTTTACAATCCCTAAATTGAACATAGGTCTTGCAGCTTTTGTACCTTTAAAATGTATTATAAAATCCTTATGTATATTTTTTCACTTTTAATACAAATTATGTTCCGTGTCAAATTGTGAGGTAGCTAATACGTCGATAGTATACACATAAGATGTAGGCGTTAATGGGAATATAATTGAATTGAGAGGATAGCTGGAATAATAAGACTAGATGGTGGAACTATATTGATATATTTAAAACTTAACTGTTTATAACAGGAGTTGTATTTTTACATTTATACAATTACACACACAGTGTATTCATGAGTAAATTTCGTTATTTGTAAATTATTTTCGGCACTACCGATTGTCGTCCTATACTCGTGTGTAATTTGAGCCACGCAGCTGGCGGCTAACTGGCGCGCGCAAGTTTTTCAAATTACACAATACGATCAAGATTTCGAATTAGATTTTTAAAAGACAAGCATACTGTTATGTGAGTATAGTACCGAGATTTTTACTTAAAAAACGAACCTCATTACAATGTGTCCGTATAATTCAATTCATCTCAAAACTTATTTTATATATCGTGTGTATATATATATATATTTTTATTTGGGATTTGAGGGGTCCGAATAACATCTAACGGACCTCTAGCCAACCTCACCTGTTCGCTGTGCATCCTGCTGGTTTACAAACGAGGCGCTGGCGAAAGTGGTTTCTTTCGGGGTTGTGGAGGTCTAACGGTAGTCGCTCCATGTCATACCAAAAATCTGTCGCTTATTATGGAAAAGTCGGAAAGTATTTTGAGCGCTGTGGATAGGGCGTCGACGCGAAACGACGCGCAGGCACATCGCCCTACATCTTTATCAACAGCATTAAGTGGACAAGGGTTACCGTGTCAAGTACGGGCACGGCTAATGATACAAGTACTCAATATGAAACTCCGCTTTGCCACTTCGAACATTGATTCTCTTACCGGCCGCTTTGAAACCTCATTATATTATCGAAATAATCCTGAATGTGCAACGGCTTCGCGAATTTAGCAAGAAGAGTTTGTTTGATTTGTGGCCATTTTATTTCCGGTGTCTTCAATAGCTTCTGGGCCGTCCGGATCAAATTTTATGAGCTGCGTTTGGTTATGTTGCACAGTAGTGGTTTGCGTGGCCGTCAATAAGCGAGTGAAAATTAATTCCATTCCAGTAAGTAAATTTTGAGTTTTCGTCAAATCACCACTCGATTTATGCGCACTTTCACTGATAATCTCCTCAGATCGATTTGGCCCTTCCCATCCCACTTCTGATGAAGGGACTTCGTCCCTATTGGAGTGACTTTCCATTTTTACTATGTGGGTTTTACTGATTTTTACACTATGGCGTGGGTTATCGGGCGAGGAGAGGATAGTTCTAATAAAATATGGCCGCTTTATTACATTGCTATATTAATTAACTTTGACAATATTACAATTAAAATAAAGATTGCAATATACAAGATTAATGAAACAATTTCTGACAGACATTATGACGTCCGCCGAACACGTGGATGCGTGCGCGCTCACTCGACAACAACTGCCTAACGTCAACCCTTTAATTTCGCACGCTCCCCAAAATGGCCGCCTCTCCAGAGTTCGGCGTTACGTCAGAGTGACAACTCTGTTCCGTTTAGAAATCACAAATTATGAGAATCAATTAAAACCCGATTAAGACAATTTCCAATGCACCGACATATTTAATAATTCGAGATAATTATATTTCTAACTTCAGCATGAACAGGTCGGCTCGTCCGAGTAAGGACCACCCTCATACTAACTTAAAATAATTTGGTGGCTTGATGAGTGGATGGATTCGAGGAAACCTGGTAACGAGATAATCCATCCCAATCTCAATACGAATTTCAGTTTCTTTGAAATAAGTTCCTAATCGTTGTGCATTGTTGGACAGCTAAGAAAACGGTTATGTTTTTAAAATAATCTGCAAGCCTATCGTTTTTTCTTGTTTTTAAGGCATTTTAGTGCAAAAAAATCTCAAAAAATAGTGAAATAATATCGTTTTTCGTATCGCATTTTTAAATTTGATCCGTTAATTATTGTTTTCATATTGATAAATAACCAGTGCTTAATCGTTTTTATAAATCAGAAGAGAAAAAGAGATTTAAATTATTACTTTTTTAAAATATTTTTTTGATATTTTGAGTTATTTTGAAAAAAGCTAAAAAAAACATGATTACTCAAAAATAGTTCACTTTTGTATAATGCATATGGTGGTTAAAATTATCACAAATAGTTACCCCTATGACATTCTAACGGGAATACGTCGAATTACCAATAACCCCGTTTACAGTTGTTTATGTGCAACAGTTATCACTTAACATCAGGTAAATTGTATGCTCTTTGTAAATTTTATAAAACTCGTACGATCAAAATGTTGTTCCTTTTAAAATATAATATACATAAAATATCTAAATAAATCAATCTGAATATTATTTATCTGGCCGCAATTGAATCTATCATTACAGAGGTTGGTTTTACTCTTATTCTAAATTTTAAATAATCCCTTTATCATTTTATACATAAACTTTGAATTCGCCATTTCAATTAATATATTTCACATGATTTTCAGACTAGATTATGGGGTGAAAACTTACAGAAATCAAAATTGCACTGATAACTCTACACAGTAAGTATTAACGGCAGGTTGTATATAGTCGTATCTTATACTCGTATATCCTTATATACCACACTATCCATAGAGACAACAATATTTCTCCTTTTCAAGAACAAGATCATCGAGACCACGCACTTTTAAGTTCATATAGGTTTCGACAACACAACAGAACCCTAAGACGAATCGTTCATCAAGAATTAAGCTCTAATTCAATTCCTGCCACTTATGATAGTGGATCGTTCAAAATGTTCCGTTACGGCTCTCATCAAACCTGCACTAGTTCCTTCAAAATGTTTTTTTTTATCGTCGATGATGACTCTGCTATGCCATCAACGACTAAAATCTAACTTGCGAACAAGGTTCCAAATTTATAACAGGTGAAGACTGACCGGTACAAAGCAGACATTAATTAAAGTTATTAAATTAAATTAAAGTTATTAAATTAAATTAAAGTTATTAAATTAAATTAAAGTTATTAAATTAAATTAAAGTTATTAAATATAATTAAATTATAATTAAAGTTCTGCAGTCAATCCAGCAATCAAAATGTGTAAGTTTCTACATAGATATTTGGTAGACGATAGATCATTCGAGTCGTGCCTAGAGTAACACTAGTTTAGTATAGAAACATATAAAAGTAATATCACTAGTCATTCTACGCTGCTAATGCCGTAGCAATTTGATTATATAAAGTGTCTTTTGTAACAAAATAAGTACTTGAGCATAAAAGATAGATAAATGTTTACGCGTAACCGATAATTGGGTATTCCCGAATACTATTCCCCAAATATTATTAGCGAAGATTATTTTTTACGGCATATAAAATTGTGCGTTTAGTAAAAGTCAATCACTATAAATTACTAATGATATAAATACTACCAAAGATATGCTAATAATATATAATGTAATGCTATCAATATTTAATATACATATGTATATATGTATATCTTTATATATATATATATATATATATATATATATATATATATATATATATATATATATATATATATATATATATTTATATATATACAGGGTATTAGGAGACCGCTTCCGAAAACGTAGACAAACGATAGTACTAATGACACCTTTGATGATGAGACGGAAAAAAAATCATACTTTTAAAACGTTTTATTAGCATTATTTACGGTCCATCATGTTAGTACAGCTAAATGAAACGATAGTTTTAATAAAAAATACATTACTTTACTAAAAAAAACCAGCAATGAAACACAAAATCCGAAAAGCATTAGTTCACATAAGATCGATACTGCGGTATAGTTCTAACAATATTCTTTTACAATATTTTAATAATCATAAAGATATATCTTACATGTTGTTATGAGCTGTAGTTCATTGGATAGAAAATCGCCTTTAACGGAATATTAAGTTTTTTAAACAAAAAAGTATCATCGCTTGTAATACAATTTATTTTAAAAATAAAAAAAATAATAAAACTTAAATGTAAAGACGATGCATCTCTGGATATTTTAGCTCATGTGCATTGACATACACAATCCGATGCAAATAACTTGTGTTACCGGCGCTGGCTAAAATCGGCTAAATGAATTTTATGATTGACAGAGTAAAAGGGGCTGCACTAGCCCACATCTCACCACACAGCTGCCTCAGTCCAGCACTTGGAATAGTAACAAATGGGTACACGGGGTGAGATTACAGCTTTAATTTAGGGATATATACATAATGAGTGCTTGGATGAGTGTTTGGATATCGTGCATTAAATCTGTATTCGCAATTTCGTGTTTTGTTAATCTTATTCCGAAATAAGGCTCTACAATATGTATCCGAATAATATAATCTAAAAAATAAATTAATTCATTCAACGGAGTTTATTATAATTAAAAATTTATTTGTTAAATAAAAAATTGAAGTTTAGTCTTTAATTTCACAACATCGCAGTATTATTTTGATTTAAATGTTTATTTTCCAAATATTTTTACAAAATTATATTTGTTTTATAATTCTTAATGTTTTGATATTATATCTTTTAAAAAAACTTATTGGATACTTTAAAAAAAAAAAGAATAATATGAGTAATACCGAAGATTCTCTCTGATATTGGCATGATGGCAACCGTGCGCGAGCGAGGGGGTACATGACCGTACATTTCAGCTTAAATCATATGATATCAGGTCATGTATTTTTGTATATCACCATTACTTAGATAAAAAGCGTGTTAGACACGAATACAATGTGCCATAAACTCCTTCCTTTCCCCCAAACGTAGCTGCAAGTTTTTCCAAAGAACGGTAACAATAGATTTACAAACGTTGAATGAACAAGCGTAAGGAAAAAAAAAAGAATGGAGGTTCTTCTTATTTAACATTATTCTTTTGTTGCGAGATCTTTCTTTTGCCTTTATAACAAATTTCAAAGAAGTTTTTCATCGGGAAGACAAATTATATAAACTTGAATAGTTGAAAATTCTTGTCAAGAATAGATCGCCTACTTTTATTACTTAACATGCTTTTGACCACAATTTCGACTCTAATAATATTTATAATTTTATTCCCTTTTTAATTATTAATGCTTGAATTCGTTAACAATTATTTTTATACATATAGTATTGTGTTATTGATAAAAATAATCTGTCTAATATCATGTTTATAAAAATCAAGATTAACTTTTTTTTTAAACTATTTATGAACGATAGAACCATCAGATAAAACATTTTATCTCTAGATCTATTTTAGATAAATTTGTGAATCAAATACTGATTCCCGATAACTTAACGTAATATAACAACACTTTCTTAACTTTCATTTCCTTCATTCCTTCAATTTAAATATTTAAATTAGCATATCAAATAAAAATTACGTAGACTGAATCTTGGTGAAAACTTGGTACATACATATTTTCGATATTTATTTATTTAAATATGACCATTACATAATTTTTCGCTCACCTTTACCCAACTAGAAGTCAGTAATAAACTTAGGTTGCTCCCATATTGCAAAATTTAAGACGAGCGCCCGGCCCATGAAATTCTTCGGACAACGAGGCCAAGGCAAGAATGCATACCATCATCTTTATTATTATTATTATATACAAGTTGTTTATAAATGTGTAAAGTAGCAGCAATAATTAATAAAATTTGTACACCTACTGCTAGTCATTTATTGGCAGTGCTGTAGGAGTTTAAACTCCTAAGTGACTCCACTGAGTTTTGTAAGTCGTTTTTATTGTATTTTTGTTTTTTTTATTTCCTAAAATATTACCTCTACAACATAATTAAAATTATGTTGTAGAGTTAATATTTTTTAACTTATGAAATTAAATTGAATATTGTAATAGTGTTACTAATAAAGAAGCAGAGAATCCTTCTAAAAGAAACTTGCAATGGTTCCCTATAAAAATTGTCTTATTTAGGACGTATAGTCTCTTTTTGTATGATATACTTTATATTTCATCAATGTTTAAAATTTATTATCACGATGCAATAATTACATTTATTTGTTCGCGGACGATTGCGTTTAAAAACAATTTATATTTTGAACAATTTATATACCGATTTCGTAATGGCGAAAGAAGTCAAGTAGTCTTATTTCGTTCGATTTGACTGGCCGGTAATTAACGCAGAAATCTATAAGATTGACTTGCACTTGAAGTCAAAGGCTATTTTAAATAAACCTGATAGATATAACGTATTATGCAGAAATGTATTATTCAGAAAAAGGTTCATTGATATATGAGAAGATCTTATTTTAAAGTTTAACTTAGCTCAAAATAGGCTTAAAAATTTAAAAAATTGAAAGAAATATAAAGTTATGAAATTCTAAATTCAAAAAGGCTCTTTTTTAAAAAAAGTGCTTATTTAATTTTTTTTATCGTTTTATTTTAGAGATTTCTGGAGCTCAAAAAAAATCATTCTCGTTCAGGGTTCATTTATCGTCTATAGTATTTTTTTTAGAAAATTAAAAAATATCAAAGACTAGCTACTAATGCTGATTCTTTTTTGTTTGTATGAGATATGAAGACCTACTAACAGTTAACGAGGTAGTCTATCGTAGGTTTTAGTAATGACAATAAAAATAGGATGTCTAGGATCTGCATTAATCAATTAATATAAAGCATGTTTGGAAATAAATATAAAACGCATCATATTACAAGCGCATTCAGTCAATTAACTTTAGGCAACTGCTTAAATAAATATTATTAATTAATCTCCTTTTTAATAATAAATGATAAATCCAGGCCTTCTAATTATCTTTATGGCCTTTGCCGCATAAACATGAAAAAATATAAGGGTTCAGCTTATTACGCCAAGCATAATTTCTTTTAGCAAAAATTGCTGGACCAGTTGGTTCTGGATGTTGACATGCTCGTGATAAAAAATAAATTAATATTTTTGTAGTATAGACATTGAAGCAGATTACTGGGATAAGACTCTTTAGTATACGTAAAATGAAAGTATATTCACGACTCGAAAATGCCGACGTGGAGTTGAAACTGCTCGATTGTTTAAGGTAAATAATTATCACGACTACTTTCAAATACGGCGAGCTGCTTGCGAACTTATGAGCCACCATATTGCCTATTACGGTCGCGATCCTCTCCCTTAAAAGTCAAGATTAGTACCGAGAGGTCATCTGAAACCCAGTGACGTAACGTTCTCAATGGCACGCTTTTAAAAAATATGACTAGGACTGTAAAAATTGAACAGTAAACTTGATAGAGGTGTTCGCTAAGACGTGTCTGCAAATAACACATTGCTTATTCGCAGACACGCCTTAGCGAACACCTCTATCAAACTTCTAAGAATACAGAACATGGCTAAGTCCCGCGGCATGCGAGTGCTCGCATGTAAACGCTGGTGCCCAATATTAAAAACATCGTAACCCAAATACTTTCCCCTTGCCATCTGTTTAAAAACTTAACCTTGAAGACGTTGAAAAAACTTCTGATCTATAAATCCCAGCCGTGAGCACCCGAGGTTCATTTGCTTTTACAGTTTCACCGGGTTGAAGACCGAGCTCTTACGGCACTCAGTCGAGACCTCTATTCGCGTCTGACTCGTGGGTGCCCGAGGGAGCCGAACCTCGGCTCGTTGAGATGCTTCTGACTAAGGATTATCTATATTAATATCACTATTATTATTATTGGCTATCTGTACCACCACTTCGGAATGCGTGGGCGCTGGAGAAGAAGTGCCGCAAGAAATTCCAGCGACGCTTCTATCTGTATGGACTGCAGAGAACCGGCCTGTGACACGTCGGTATCGCGAATAACGTCGTTTAAGAATAAAATTTATATAATATAATACACTTATGCATAATTTATACACGAGGTTAAATTATATAATATTTAATTATTACATATTTAAATATTATTTTCCTTCATCAAATAATCCCCAAATTCTTACATTGCGTAGACAATGTTTATCACGTGATACAATATACAGATATTTTAAGTGGCCATCATAATAATTATTAAAATATTAATCATGGGTTTCACGGTATAGCCGAATAAACTTCGGTATATTTTATTCAATTATATAAAATACCTAAAATATTTCAAATCGAGTCTAATTAATTTTCCAGAGATGTAATAGAACGTTTCACATGTCAACAACATGCCTTCGTTTCGCTTTTGCTGTGTACGTCCGGCATAATTATAAATTGTACTCTCTTTTTAGTAAATAATGGGTATTTCACGTCGTGATTTTATTTTTTTCTGAAGCTTTGTATGTTACCAAATTAACTAATATACAAATGCAGAACTTTCTATGTAAAATAAAAATAGGCATTTGTCTAAAAACATTATATTGAGTAAAACATTATTAATATTAAATGGAGTCACTTATGAGTAAAGTAAACGCTAGACGCGTTACTGCACGCATAGAGGCACATACATACTTGTTATCGCCTTAACGCATTCGAAATGACAGACTTATGAGTCTTTGAAGATATATGCTTAAGAAAACCTTAGTAGTAGAGTTATATTATTGTATTGTAGAAGAACTTCGCAAGTAAATTTATTAGGAAATTACTCTTGTTCTATTCTTGTGAGTATCGTAACTATTGTAAATGCATCGTAAAACAAATTAAAAACAAAACAAAATTTATTGTAATACTTTGAAAAAACTAAAAAAAAAAGGGAAATTATAAACTCTAAACCGTACGGAATATAGGCTTCAATCTTCAAACAATTATCTCTGAAACTTTACTACTAGACGCCAGTTCAAAACTGCCCGTGCTACGAAATTGATAAAGGAAAACTGAGGCTTCGAATCTTTGTCAGTGGTCTCTTTATCAGATAGAGCCAACTAAGTTGAAGATTGAGATGAAGCCATAATTTCCGCTTGACCAAACATCGTCGATAAGATTTAGAAATTCTATAGACCGCTTTGTGTGTACAAATGTCACTTACGTCTACGGAATAATTTTTCCTTTGTCCTGACAGACACTAGAAGATTTGATATAGATTTTTTTTAAAGTATAAACCTAAAACAAAGATATACATTTAATTATGTTTGTTACAATAACCTCGATCCGGTGCTCTTTTGAAAGTCTTTTTGTTTCGTAACGTCGCGTCACACAAAGCGGGGTCGAGAACGGGGTCGAGAGTCAGGTGTGTTTTATGTTAGAATGTTAAAATTGTTTCAGTTACAACGAAATGACACGTATTTACGACTCTAATATTCCTACAGCCATATTTGTATATATATTTAGATAATACTTTTTTTTCCGAAACAGGTTGTAACAAACGAGTATACAGTTCACCTGATGGTAAGGGATGCCTGTACATCCATTCTCAACAACGATTCAAGATCCATATACGTTATCACCCCTGAGTACTAATAATGTCACGTCACCTGTATTTTGTTCTTAGGATTCCTACACTTACCATATGAAAAACAGCTGCTGTTTTTATTCTGCCCTTCCCTGATCGTGTCAACCTATTCATGCTGTTGTAACGCGAAAGCAAGTGTAGCATGGCTCTATCACTATTAATTATCTGTTATTAATTGGTTAATTACCTTTTTTGTTAACTTAACATTCTATATTATTTTTAATATTCTTTTATGTATATTTCGCAGATTATTTGTCTGTTTACATTTCTCTTCTAATTTATAATATAGTAAGTATATCTTATTATTAGTATATTTTATATAGGCCTAAGCAGGTATCTAATAAGAATACATTGCATAGTGCATTTTACATAGCTGAAACTAAATTTAATATATTATAGAACTTTTTATTTTTTTCAATTAAATATAAATATTTAATAAAACATTAAAAATATATAATGCAGGACTGTCATTACAAATCAAATAATACCTTAATAATATATATAGAAGTTTTATATTGTCAGCTTCACAATTAGTTTTATCAGTTTGTATAGTTAAAACCCTGAAAACTTAGCTCTTTTAAAAAACTTCCACCGTTAAACAAACCCATTAAAACCAAATCTAAGGCAGAGTAGTGATCCACTATGTCTGATCTACCGGGGTCCATAGGTGGCGGATAAAGGAACGGCGGTAAGATTATTGCTAGCTGCTTCGGCAGCGCCCGACCATACAGCGGCAGATTTTAGAAGGTGTAATGGGTATTTTTGGGAGAGAATATTTTATAAAATGCTACAAAAGACCCAGTGATAAATTCTGCCACGTGGCGAGTATATATATGTCCTCCCTGTGCCTAGGCAGCTGCGGGTACAGTAGGCGAACAAGTGTAGATCAAGTGGATCAGTACAGTTGATGGTCATCATTGGTGCTTTGTAGCAAGCAGCGATGTGGGAGGCAAAAGGGAAAACCTCTACATCTTTTTTCTCAGGACAATTATTATGGCTAGTACATCAATAAACAACGGCCCTCAATCCCCGCCAGACCTTAATAACAAACTAAGCTAAGCCCAAAGGGCCTTTGACTCAATCACATGCCTGCTCCATCATGAAACTTAATAAATACTGTTTTCTACTGAATATTAATCTTAATAATAAAACTCTTCTGTTTCCAATAAGATGCTGCGCAGAGCCGATCGCTCAATCCTGCGAATAACAACCATTATAATACAACCGTTATTGAGGAATAACCAGTGCCATTTACCTGACCGTGGTTAATATTGATTTTGTGACGTAACGCTACTCTCGATTCAAGGCCAATACGTAATGTGTGGTGAAAGCTCCTCGCTTTGCTTAGATCATCAGGTAGTTTAAGTTAGGTTTAGGTTCGGTTTAGGTTAAGGTTTAGGTTAGGTTTAGGTTAGGTTTAGGTTAGGTTTAGGTTAGGTTTAGGTTAGGTTTAGGTTAGGTTTAGGTTAGGTTGGAGTTAGGTTTAGGTTAGGTTTAGGTTGGGTTTAGGTTAGGTTAGGTTTAGTTTAGGTTTAGGTTGGGTTTAGGTTAGGTTTAAGGTTAGGTTTAGGTTAGGTTGGAGTTAGGTTTAGGTTAGGTTT
Source organism: Teinopalpus imperialis (assembly GCA_029286865.1). NCBI lineage: Eukaryota > Metazoa > Arthropoda > Insecta > Lepidoptera > Papilionidae > Teinopalpus > Teinopalpus imperialis. The sequence continues at coordinate 6,919,642 of JAGSMU010000021.1, forward strand.
AGGTTAGGTTTAAGGTTAGGTTTAGGTTTAGGTTGGGTTTAGGTTAGGTTAGGTTGGAGTTAGGTTAGAGTTAGGTTTAGGTTGGGTTTAGGTTAGGTTTAGGTTAGGTTAGAGTTAGGTTTAGGTTAGAGTTTAGAGTTGGAGTTTAGGTTAGAGTTTAGAGTTAGGTTTAGGTTAGGTTAGAGTTAGGTTAGAGTTAGAGTTTAGAGTTAGAGTTTAGAGTTAGGTTAGAGTTAGAGTTTAGAGTTAGGTTAGAGTTAGGTTAGAGTTAGGTTTAAGTTAGAGTTTAGGTTAGAGTTTAGGTTAGGTTAGGTTTAGGTTAGAGTTTAGGTTAGAGTTTAGGTTAGGTTAGAGTTAGGTTTAGGTTAGAGTTTAGGTTAGGTTAGAGTTAGGTTTAGGTTAGAGTTTAGGTTAGAGTTTAGGTTAGAGTTTAGGTTAGGTTTAAGGTTAGGTTTAGGTTAGGTTTAGGTTAGGTTTAGGTTAGGTTTTTTTTTTTTTTTTTTATAAGTTTATTTTTTCACTATATTTTATATTAGTTGCGCTATATTTTATTTAGTTTCGCAATGTGGTGAGAAGGTCAGCTTTCCGCTATTTGATACGGTTGCCGCCTTCTCACCATGTACTGCTATATTAATTATTTTCGCAGAGTTTTTGATAAATATTTTTATATTTATATAAAATTTCTATTTAGGAAGTTACAATCAGTAACTACATTAACAGTCATTATAATTACTGACAATAACTTACCAAATTCATATGGATATATACATGTTATAGAGTATTATAAGTGATGTAAAATTTTATGGATGAATTTAGGGTGTAATCAATTTCACAAAGTGTTTGTTTGGTATTGAATGTGATTATTTATCGATTTCAGGTTCTTAATTACGGATATTGAAAACTGTGAGAACGATTTTATTGCCGAGTCTTTATTGATGAGGTCCATTAAGTTGTAGGGTGAGACTTGTACAGCTTTACATAGCTCCTCATGTTGATGCCGTTTGGCCGCAAATATAGGGCATTCCTGCAAAAGATGTTGAATCGTTTGGGCTGTGGAGTCGTCGCAGGGGCATCCCTCCTCATCGATTATATGAAAACGCTTCAAATAAGATTTATGAAATCCATGGCCTGTCAACACCTGAGTAAGCTGAAATGACCAGCCTGTCACTGCCAGCAATCGTTTGATATTCTCCAGGTTCGGTAGGAGAGAACGCGTATGTGAGCCCTGCTGAGAGTTGCTGTATCTTGCTTGCCAGGTGATTCGACCTTGTCTCCTAATAGCTCGCTTCACGTAGGACTTAGGTAAGCGGCAGTAATCGGGGGGCTTATGTAGTGAAGCCGCTGAGCCTGCAGCTGAGTCTGCCGCCTCGTTCCCGCCGATGCCTGCGTGTCCCTTGACCCAGGATATATATATTTTACATTTACTATGAAGTTGGTGTATGAGTGTGTGAATGTGTGTGACTATTGGATGTGTGTAGCTACGGGATTGGATGGCGTATACAGCGCCTATTGAGTCTGTGAATATACGCATGTTTGTGTGATATTGATTATTTTCAGTTGCCCAGAGGCATGCTCGAAGAATTGCATACAGCTCTGCCTGGAAAACTGAGCAAGAATTGTGTAGCTTGAATTTCTTAGTGATAAGTGTATGGTTTTCAGGGGTGGTGACGGTGAATGCGGCTCCAACTGAACCGTCTTCTAGTTTGCTGCCATCAGTGAAAGCCCGTAGGGCGGTCGGGCCGCATGCATTATCGACGTCGGTTTGGTTGAAACAGAAGGCGGGTTCTATTGTGACTCTATGGATAGGGTGTAACAGTTTTGCAATAGGGGTGGGAGTTCCGTATATGATATCATCTGGTAGGAAATCAGTAGTCTCGGTGAGTTTGGTGGTCTCTAAGCTGTGCACCTCTCTGACTTTCAGGTCAAGAGGTACAAACTGAGCGAGAGCAATTGCAGCTGTCGTGGATACAGTGCGGAAGCCTTTTATGGCTCTGATGGCAAATCCGCGTTGCAGTTTGGCTAATGCCCTCTTGATATACTGTTTCCCCGCTATATGTCCCCATACCCCGGCCGCATAGGTGACAATTGGTTCTATGACGTGGAGGTAAATGGTTCTAATGTTTTCCGGGTGAACGCCCCAAGTGGGTCTGGTGAACAAACATAACCTATTGAAGATGCGAGTGGCTTTATCTGTGATATATTGTACGTGCTTTTTGAATAGTAGTCTTTCGTCTATTATGACCCCTAAAAGTTTGATGTGCGGTTCAAAGCTGAGTTGTACATTGTTGAAACTTATTGTGGCCTTCTTAGCCCTAGGCGTGAAAGCTATGAGCTGGGTCTTGGCTGGGCTAAAAGTTAACTTTACCCCATTTCCCCACTCCATTACAACTTTCAGAGCCTTGTTGGCGGTTTCCTGGAGTACGTGTAAGTCTTTGGATGAGTAACACGTCATCAGCGAAAGCCTGAAGGTGGCAGCCGTCTGGTAGGCGCATGTTCAGAAGCTCGTCCAGTATTATATTCCACATAATGGGACCGCAAGTGGAGCCCTGAATGCAGCCTCTGGTCAAAATCTTTTCGACTCTGTGACCACCATAGTCAAGGACCGCTTTCCTATCCCGGACATAACTATGGATGAGACCGAGGATGTTTCTAGCACAGCCGATGCGTCTAAGTCCGTCAAAAAGGGCCGGCCACCATGCGTTGTCAAACGCTGCCTTTATATCTAGCGAGATCGCGATTGCTAGTTCCTCATTGCCCTTGGCAGTGTCAACTACCTGCAAAGCCGTGGAGATGGCAGCAGTGGTGTTGGTCTGTTCCCTAAATCCGAATTGACGGGGGTTGAGCATGCCGGCAGCGGAAGAGGCGTGAGTGACCCTACTGATCATCAGCTTCTCCAGCAGCTTGCCAAACACTGGGAGCAGTCCTATGGGTCTGTGGGATGTAGGCGAGCTGTAATCGGCTTTACCGGGCTTGGGGATGATTTTCACATAGGCCTGCTTCCACTGCCTGGGGAAATGCTGCAGTTCAAGGCATCTATTGAGAACGTCAGTTGTGAGTTTGGGAAATACGAGGAAGAAGCGGGTGCAGATATCTGACGTGAGGCCGTCCATACCCGGTGCCTTCTTGGGGTTCATGTTTTTAAGAAGTTCCAGGACTTCTTCTGCAATAAACAGGGGTTCGTTGGGTGTGTCAGGCATGTTCTCAGTTTGTAGTCTTAGTGACCAATGTTTAGGACAATCATCGGCGGTGTCATCGGGATAGAAGTGGTGAATTAAGGCATTGGCTGTCTGTAAGGAGTCGTTTGTGAAATCGTTTCCGATTTTAATTTTGCATGGCGGTTTTTTGGGGTTAGGTTCCTTAAGGAGTCTGTTTGTGAGTGACCATACATTTTAGGTTAGGTTTAGGTTAGGTTTAGGTTAGGTTTAGGTTAGGTTTAGGTTAGGTTTAGGTTAGAGTTTAGGTTAGGTTTGAGTTAGGTTTAGGTTTAGGTTAGGTTGGGTTTAGGTTGGGTTTGGGTTAGGTTTAGGTTTAGGTTGGGTTTAGGTTGGGTTTGGGTTAGGTTTAGGTTAGGTTTGGGTTAGGTTGGAGTTGGGTTTAGGTTGGAGTTTAGGTTGGGTTTAGGTTAGGTTTAGGTTAGGTTTAGGTTAAGGTTTAGGTTAGGTTGGAGTTAGGTTGGAGTTGGAGTTTAGGTTGGGTTTAGGTTAGGTTAGGTTAGGTTTAGGTTAGGTTTAGGTTAGGTTTAGGTTAGGTTTAGGTTGGGTTTGGGTTAGGTTTAGGTTAAGGTTTAGGTTAGGTTTGGGTTAGGTTGGAGTTAGGTTTAGGTTAGGTTAGAGTTAGGTTTAGGTTAGGTTTAAGGTTAGGTTTAGGTTAGGTTTAGGTTGGGTTTAGGTTAAGGTTTAGGTTAGGTTTAGGTTGGGTTTAGGTTGGGTTTAGGTTAGGTTTAAGGTTAGGTTTAGGTTAGGTTTAGGTTAGGTTTAGGTTGAGTTTAGGTTGGAGTTTAGGTTAGGTTTAGGTTGGGTTTAGGTTAGGTTTAGGTTAGGTTGGAGTTGGGTTTAGGTTAGGTTTAGGTTAGGTTTAGGTTAGGTTTGAGTTAGGTTTAGGATTGGGTTTAGGTTAGGTTTAGGTTAGGTTAGATTAGGTTTAGGTTAGGTTTAGGTTAGGTTTAGGTTAGGTTTTGGTTAGATTTAGGTTAGGTTTAGGTTAGGTTTAGGTTAGGTTTAGGTTAGGTTTAGGTTAAGGTTTAGGTTAGGTTTAGGTTAGGTTTAGGTTAGGTTTAAGTTAGGTTTAGGTTAGGTTTAGGTTAGGTTTAAGTTAGGTTTAGGTTAGGTTTAGGTTAGGTTTAGGTTAGGTTTAGGTTAGGTTTAGGTTAGGTTTAGGTTAGGTTTAGGTTAGGTTTAGGTTAGGTTTAGGTTAGGTTTAGGTTAGGTTTAGGTTAGATTTGGGTTAGGTTTGGAGTTGGAGTTTAGGTTAGGTTTGGAGTTAGGTTAGAGTTAGGTTAGAGTTAGAGTTTAAGGTTAGGTTTAGGTTTAGGTTGGGTTTAGGTTAGGTTTAGGTTGGGTTTAGGTTAGGTTTAGGTTTAGGTTGAGTTTAGGTTAGGTTAGGTTTAGGTTAGGTTTAGGCTAGGTTTAGGTTAGGTTTAGGTTAGGTTTAGGTTAGGTTTAGGTTAGGTGTTACCCAAAAACATAGTGAGATACTCGGGCTACTGTTCAATCGATTCATACATAAAACTATATAAATATTTCACCCCTGGATACTTCCACTATATTTCTGTTTAACGTAATGTAAATTCGTCACACTAATCATGACACTCTTAATCACCGCGACGACGTAATAACTACGAGAAAATATTGTAATACCTGTGATGACGGCTCATCAATCACATTGACCTTGAAACTGCAATGAAATGCAAACATCAAGCTGTAGTTTAGGCTAAATAATTCCCGTTAGTATTCAAAACATCAGGAAGAAGAATCTTGGAACCCTTACTTCCTGCATAAGGCTTAGTTATAAATTATTTTATTTATAAATAAATATATGTGACGGTTATCATCATCAGTATCATTCGCTTGAGCAAGTCCCTTTACTTAAGGGGATCGGACCTATATAGAAAAACTTGTTGCAAAGTGTCTTACATTTACAAATAAGAGATTTGAAGAATTGCATATACACTCACCCTACTGAGCTTATATTAATCAATATCAAGATTAAACAAAACTTTAAATGAAACGATAAGACAAGGTTAACAGTGATATAATATATATATATATTATATCACTGTTAATGTATATAAGTAATAATATAAGGTTACAGCTTATTTCTAGCTGTCACATGAACGAGTCGGCACGATCGAACGATCACCCCCTAGCATATAACATAATGCTGTTTCGTCTGGTGAATGTTGGGATCTGGAGACCAAATTATAGTTTCACTTTCATTCCTCTGGGATGCAGCTACACCTTGAATCATCGTTGATGATGAATCAAGGCCGTTTGTCAGTCCTAATATTATAAAAAAATCTTCGCTCAATCTATTCCCTATTGCACATTAATAGTAGCGAATCCGAACATTAAAGAGCATTTTAAATTTATAATTCATAGCACTGCTCCCCGAATTGTTAGAAAACAGGCCCTGAGAATGAATTAAAGATGTCGTAAATGTATGTACATAAATGTATCAACATTGCTACTCTCTTACGACACCGTATCTGATAATGCATTGTGTCTATTTAAATTCACTTAAGGTGAACGTTGTGTGAAGTCAAATTCAAAGTGTAATTGTATTTAGTTGAGATCAGTTGTGGGGACAATGACTGAAAAAGTAAATATAAAAGTAGGGTTGTCTCTTAGTGAAATTTTACGGGCGTTTGAAAAAAGTTTAGGCTACAAAAACGATATAAAGTGGACTAGCACAATTCCAATAGTTTTATACCATATTTTAGCAATATATTGGTGTTATCATTACACGTTACCTGTAAAATGGCAGACCGTAATCTATGGTAAATGTCTTGTGTTAACAATTGTTTTATTAAACGTTCCAAAATGTAGATCTAGAACCGACAATCTCATAGACATCTTTTTAAATCGCCAAATTGTTTACAATTAAAATATAAGACAGCTATTAAATCATATAATTCATTTGCAGCCGTCATTATGTATATTTTAACCGGTTTTGGTATCACGGGCGGTGCGCATCGTCTGTGGACACACAAAGCTTACAAAGCCACGTTACCGCTGAAGCTTTTTCTTCTCTTCTGTTACTCGAGTGCTGGACAGGTAAAAATAACAATGTTTACATACATTTTAGTGGCAATTAAAACGATATCCGATTACATTATTCCTTAGTTTAAATCTGTAACGTACACAAAATATGCTATTAGTGGCTCATGTAGCTGAATTGTTTATCTTCCCTTTACACTTTATATAAATAAAGTAATACTTTGTGTCAGTGTGAACGGGTACCGCGCAAAAACATGTAGAATAATTTTGGAGAGTTAAACATTAATTTCCTTACAATAAATATGTGTTACGACGGAGCATATACGGGTAAAATTATAATTTTTATATTATAATTAATAATCATTTATATATATTATTTATAATTATTAATTTTAATTATTATAAATTAATTTATTATTTTTATATTATACATAAGTATTTTTTTAAATAATTTATTTAAAAAAATACTTATGTAAAATAAATATTGAAAATTTGTGATTGTTGTGTTCTTCGCCCGCTCTGCATTAGCAGGTATATGCATCCCAATCTGTCCGGTAGTTTTAATAATTCGACGTGACAAAAGTATCTTTAAATTATTCTAGTCTATTTGAATTTATTAATTTTGAGTTTGAGTTGGAGAGTAGGTCAAAGTAACAATCACTCATACTAATCATATAGCCTCGCTAATTCTCAAAAAAACCTGGCAACAGTTATATTTGTTTGAACATACTAATAATTCTCTGAATGTGTATCTCGGACACTCACGATTATAGTATTAAGAGATCGGAACCAGCATCAGAGCTTTAAGCGATTATCGCCAAGATCATGTACACTCTAGCTTAAATAACGGCTCAGAAAGGAAGAACTACGTTGATAAAGCCCAAGTTACTTAACATTGGCTTACTTATGGTACATATATATCAATATCAGTTATCAATTGTATGGAATTTTTTTATTTATTAAATAAGAGTACTTATTTACTTTGTGGTCGAAATGGCGCATTCTGAAGCGTTTTTAATAGCCACAATCATCAAAGTCCGCTAAAGAGACACTATAATTAATCTTTCCAAAAAGAGCGGCAGGGCCACTGCAGCTCTTTCTCCGCTACAGTACTTCAGTACTGTACTACACTCTTTTCAACGATGCTAGCTTTAGTAGAACGTGGGCTCACTTGATCGATACGAGATCACGCCTTCACAGAATATAAGCATAAAATAGCACCATAACTCGTCTTTCGTTTCGTGAGTGAACCTACACTACGGATACCCTACATCCAATGACCCAGTTACTCACTCGTAATGAGGCGTTCCGTGTTAGTTCTCAGGGATGACCATGTATTGAGTCTTGAGCTGAGGATGGATTTAGTTTTTTATGGACTGCAATCATCACCTACTGTTTTCACTTCACTTACTCATTGCATACAATGCTTTCCGAATTAAATGCGTACAAAAATAGTTAAATACTGTTTCGTCGGTTGGAAGAAAGAAACCAGATCGAATCCTTTGTATCAAGGTGACAACATGTTACAAGGGATTCGATCTCAGAGGTCACAACGCATCTGCATTATGATTTCTTATCTTGCCTCAGAAATCACTGTGTCACACAATCATCAGATGAACTGTGCTCGTTTATCACCACTTATATCATAAAAAAATATAAGTTTAAATTTATTTTATACATAATTTTACAAAGACTTTTATTTCTAGCTAAATATATTTTTATTCGTTTTTTCTCCGCAGAATTCATTGTATCAATGGGTGCGTGACCATCGAGTACACCACAAATATAGTGACACCGATGCTGACCCCCACAACGCCAATCGAGGCTTATTCTTCTCACATATCGGTTGGCTGATGATGAAGAAAAATTCACAAGTACTACTTAGAGGTAGTGAAATGGACATGAGTGACATTGAAGCTGATCCCGTGCTAAGATTTTTCAACAAGTAAGATTGTGCCTTCATGTTTTAGGACAAACGTGAATTTGTAAGATAGCAGTGTTGCTTATTTTAAGTGTAACAAAAATCAAGGCATTCCATCTTAGTGCTCAGATGTAAGAACGCATGTACATAAAACTTTATTTTCAGAAAAGTAGTTGACGCTTATGGACCACTGTCATTAGACTTATCGTCACGTGAACTGTATGCTCGTTAAGGGTGTTAGTATATATACAAAAACATAGTTACACAAAAAAAACTACCAACTTCTATTTAAAGTACCAGCTCTTACAGCTTTTCCTACGTAGATTTGAAAAAAAATATATTAATACAAGTATAGAATGCTATTAACTAGAAATTACCGGCGCCTTCGGCACAGCATACTACAAATAACTACAAATCTCAGACTCAACACTCCAGCATCAGAACAAAGAGCTATTCTATTCTGTATGGAAACAGAATGAACCATTGAAAAGACTCGATTCTTTACAAAACTTCAATCACTTTATTCATCTATTACGCGGGGTTTTTTCGCATAGATATAAAGTTTGATAAATAATCCGATATTTTTAGTAAACAAGGGGCAAAACATTAGCCAATAAAATAAATATCTAATAGGAATATTTTTTCGCCATCGTGCTCACTCGCTTGCTTGATTTTGGGCGTTAACTGTGCGTCGAATACATCGCATAGCCAGCTCTTTTCCTTGCTTTTCGTCGGTAGTGAACGCTTCGCCACGCGGTAAGGATTTATGACTCAGGGCTGTACCTCTGTCAAACAAACGGCTCTTTTCAAAGTTGCTGTTCGATTCTAAGATAACGCACTTACTACTACAATATCTCAGATATTAAGATTTCCCCAAAGTACCGAATTTTGAAAATCACAAAAAGTCATTTTCGAATGTATTGCCAACAACAAGGTAACAAAAAGGAAAATATAATTTTCAGGTTCAGTCCCTGTAAGAAGTCAGTCGCACTTTATTTTTCATAAATATTGTGAATGTATGTATATATCTCAGCTATCACAACTCCACATATATAGAACTTGCTATATCATCATTATCACAGCCTATCAATAATTCACTGCGGAACATAGGCCTCCCCCATAGATTGCCAAAAAGCGCGATCCTGATCCACCTGTATCCATAGACTTTCCGTAAATTTATATATATATCATCGCGCCATCTAGTGGAGTTCGTCCACACTGAAACAGTACGAGGTCAAAATCAAGCACCATTCATCCCCATAGGTTATCGGTTTAACGAGCTATATGAGCAACTCATTGCCACAAGAGCTTGCTAATCTTTTGAGCTAATCAACCTCGTTGCTAGCTACTACTACCTAGCTATATATTTATTTATTTACTTTCTTAGGGAACTTCACAGCATATAAGAAACATTTAACATAAATACAAAGTTTCATTGTGTATACTATATACATTTTTTTTTAAAAATACACAATGATACATATCTCGGAATTTATGTTAAATCTTAACCGCTATAGGGGTAACAATTTTATCAAAATATAGATCTGGAGAAGTATTTAATATACATATTCTAATTACAGGTACTTTACCTACTTCAAGTTAGTATTGTGCTACGTTTTACCAACAGTAGTCGGTATATGGTTATGGAACGAAAACTGGCGCTGCTCATTGGCTTGGCAGTGCTTTATAAGATTCCTTGGCATGTTCCACAGCGAACTTACGGTTAACAGCTTAGCGCATGCATATGGGTATAGACCGTATAATAAGTAAGTATATAATGGAGAATATGCAGGTGTAGTAAATAAGTATATAATGGAAAATATGCAGGTGTAGTAAAGCAACACTATGGATAGTTACATCCATAGACAATAAATAAGGGAGGAATACGTTGTTACCTTTAATAATTATATAAAATAGAATGACTCTGTATTTGTTGTGTGTCATATAAAAACTACCATTTTACGCAAGTATTCAGTGAGAACTTGCTTCTTCCGTTCGTGACAATTCATGGATAATATTACCAAGTTTATAGGCATAATTTGTGTCTGCCACAGTTTAATGCCTGCAGTGACTTGATATACGATTTATGTCCCTGACATTGTATCTAAATTTTCCTACAATTGCATATGCATAGAATAGAGAAAGGAACTCGTGAAAGCCTCTGTGCTTGTGCGAATGCTTACACAATTATTATAGTTTTAGTATTTAGTTTAGTTTAAGTATTATTAGCAGTTGATGAGGTCTGGTAATAACAAAAGAACAGGCTGTATAAGACATCTACTTCGGTAACGATAAACTATATTATATTTTTTATTATTCGATAAAGTTTATTTTTTATTTATTTACTATTCAAATATAACATAGATGAAAATTTTTTTGAAGTATTATATAAAATCATTCCATTACTTGTCTACAGATTGACATGCACAAGTACTTACTGTACACACATACGCATTCATGCACACTATTGATTCGTAATATATAGGCATAGTTTTCCATCGTATCCATTTGTTCCTAGTTGGCATTAAAGCCTCGCAAAACATTAGAATGTTTTTAGTTGTGTAGAAAATAGCTGTGAGAAAATAAATACTTTTTTTTAACTTAAGTCTATATCCAAAGCCACCAGTGTCAAAATCTCGAAACCCTAGTATAAGGCATCGTTTTAAGTAGTAGGATATCGTGATACATTTGTTGAAGCACGGGAAATTGGTTTGGTTTAATCAGATGTCATTCTAAGATCGGTTTTTTATTTTCAGAAATATTATACCCAGAGAAAATCGATTCGTTGCGACATGCACATTGGGTGAGGGTTGGCATAACTATCACCATGCTTTCCCCTTCGATTACAAAGCCGCCGAGCACTTCGACACACTGAACTTATGCACCACTTTCATAAATGGTTTTAAAAGAATTGGCTGGGCATATGACCTGCGTGAAGCTACACCCCAAATGATAAATGGAATTGCTAAAAGACTCGGCGATGGGACACCCGTGCATTTTCCTCTATCAGAACCGACAAGTTCGATATCAAAGATGTAAAAAGATAGTTTAATTATCACTTTTTAAATTAAAAAAAGTAATTATAATCGTGTAATTAATATGTAATATATGCCAGAAGACTCTTAGGTGTCTATAAAAATAAAAATTAAATGCTGTTCGTCGGTAAGGGCATCACTTGAGAACGGCTGAACCAAATTGTTTATTTTGATTTAAATATTTGGAACAGTCCGAATTAGGTTTTTATCATAAGAAAAAATAGAAAAGTTGTCTAGAAAATTAGCGAATTCAGGAAAAACTCCATTAGCATCGTAACGTGGGAAAATTTACTATGCGTAGCTGTCATTGCGAAATTTTGATCGATACAAATGCCAAGACGGTCTTTGCGGATGCCAGTGCTGCCTTCTCGGGTGGGAGGATCTCCACTCCTCTATCTCTACAACACAGGTGCACTGGAACACAAGGCACGATGTCCAACTCAACGTGGACGATGGAATCCACCGAATCGGGCAGTTCTGTGTGCGTAGGTAACCGAGGCACAGTTACATAGTCCCACACAATAACAAAACCCTTTCTTAATGATGTAATTGTGATGTTATCCTCAATTATCCCCAAAATAAATAACATAAATTGTAAAAGCATTCAAATAACAAACTAGAATCTTAAGATAACATAATATTTTATACTTACATTTTTATTGTCAAATTCAATAAAATATTAAGTTAAAATAAAATCAACTGGACAAAAATAAAAATATTACTAACTTCAACTTTTATTTTGATTATCCAACCACCATTCTAGCAGACCAGGCCGAGTGTTGGTAACGTGCTCATAACCAGAAATGTAAACTAAAATCGAATCTCATCTGGAATCTCTGTGGTTTCCTTTGACTCTAGTGTTCACCTGATTGTGTAACTGCAAATGTAAGGAGAATAGGGGATAATCTTGTTTTTGTGTGTGAGTATTGCTGTTGGTCCAGAGACCTCTACAGCTTTTCTAAGTAGACTCCCGATCGGGAGGCTCGCTGAGTAGGTAGACAACAACGGTGCTGCGAAGCTGGCGCGAAGACTGCTGCTGCACCACTGCTGCACTCCGACCCCTGTGGACGAAATACGTCGATGACAACAGAGGGGGCCGATAAGTGAATAGACGATCCGAGGGCCCCGCATAAGGAGGTACGAAACCTCGACTCGGATCTAAAGGGAGGGCAGGTCGATTGTTAAAAGCGCCCTAGAACACGAGTAAATCGCGTGCAAGCCGCTGTGCGGGGAAATCGACGTCGCGTTCGACGGAGAGCGCGTGTGCCGTGTCTGAGTTTACGTGTATGGAATGTGTATTATATTTATTATATATATTGTGGTGTGTATGCGCGTCGGTGACGTTGGTCAGTCCGCGGTTAAGCCCATGCCGATCGGCGCGGACAAGACTGTGGCAAAGTTAATATTTGCCGTCTGAACATCATCAGGCGTTATAATTGCGTATTTAGGACGTATTTCGTTAAAAGGGGTGTCCGTCACGGGAGTGTCGAGTCGCCTGCTGCAACCACTAACGGGTTAGAGTGATTTACAATCAAATTGATATATCGTAGAGATATTTCTATAAAGTACTTCCTTAAGGAAGGTATCTTAGTCGGCGTAATTCCGAGTTTCTTACGAACCATGGAGCGCGTGACGCCAACGGAAAATTTTGTTTTGCAACGTTTGTAGGCGCTTTAAGCGAGCCTCCGCGATGTGCGCGAATGAAAAGCTGTAATGTCGTATGCATGTTTTATAGATCTGCAACTTATACCTTTAGGGCATTTTACTGCGTTTGTGTAGGATGTTAAAAAGACCGCCCTTACTCATAATTTTTTTAAGTGTGTTAATAATGATAAGTTACGGTCTAGAGTAACTCTAATATTTTATGTGGCTAGACCACGGAATGACTGTCTTAAACAAAGTAAAATTATGATAATTGACCTTGATCAATTTCAGTGTACACAAGCCCAGAAAATATCGTTTTGCTCTTTTCAGAGTTCACTTTGATTCTCCATTCCCTGAACCAATCGCCTAGTGCGTTGGCTGAGGTCTGTTACATAAAGTTCGAAAAGAGTGGGGGAAAGAACCGAGCCCTGGGGGACTCCAGCTGTTCAGGGCAGGGTTATTCCCTGGGGGACGAGCCGCAGCTCGACAAGTATTCTCGTACGATATTCACGAGTCTATCCGGCACTCGGATTGTGTAGAGCTTATAAACTAAGCCCTCATGCCAGACCTTATCAAACGCCTTAGCTACATCAAAGAATCCCCCGTTTTCCTGGGTTTCTTTCTGATTTTTGTGCTTAGAGATGTAATCCACCATCCGAAGAGCTTGAGAGGGAGCTGAGTGATTAGCTCTGAACCCAAACTGCTCATCACGCAGTAGATGCATCTCCTCTACATATTTGCGTAATCTATCTAGGATCAGCCTCTCATAGACCTGCCCCAGCGAGCTGAGGAGGGATAATCTTTGATTAATCTTTAATATCTTCTTGTCTACTATAAACAAACATATTCACAAAAACCCATTATATTCGCGGCCCGAAGCATCGCGTCAGAGGCTTACGGTAGTCTTTTATCTCAATTATATTTTTTCAATGCTGCTGTCTACCCAATTATTGGAAGCTGTCAATGCTATAAGTTGATACCGGTTAGTGTTACAGATTATATCTATACAAAACAGGGGAAACGTATTGTGGAAATTTGACGAATAATGAAATGTTCTTTATTCTGCACTACTGAAATAATCTTTATATAATTTTAACTGTGTCCAACCTCAAATGCAAATGCGTTGTCACCCTTGAGGGCTGAGATAAAATGCCTCTTCGCCAAATAATAAAGATCTCCTGATCCCCCATCACACTCACCAGACAAACTACAGCAATATTATGTCCATATTTCATGCTGAAATTCTGTGAAGGCGTGTGGTCAGCCACAAAAAACTGCAGCATAGCTCTGAAAAAATATTAGAAGATCACGTCAAATGCACAGTATATATTATAAGCAATCCCTAAAGATTTAAACAAATACAAAGACACTCACATTTCTTGCCTTGTACGATGAAATGCACATGCAATAAAATCGGAGGAAGGATCGAAAGCAATGTCACTCATAATGTACATAAAACACACCCAGGTCTAAAACCAATAATTTAAAATTCACAAATATGGGGAGCGCGCCTTGTAATCAAACCCAGGAGACGTGACACAGCAGCAAGGGCCACCGACTAGGAAAACAGAGCTACACTGCAGTTTGTTTCTAGCTGCAGAATGAATGGGTCAGCTCGACCGGGGTAGGACCACGCCCTCACAGAATACCAGCGTAAAATAGCAGCCTAACGCTGCTGTGTTTCGTCTGGTGAGTGCAGGGATCCGGAGACCTTTATTACTGGAGACGAGGCATTCCATCTCAGTCCTCAAGGGTGACAACGCATCTGCATTATGATTTCTTGTCAAGTATGAATGTAGATGTCATGGGCCGCAGGAATCACTTACCATCAGGTGAACTGTGTGCTCGTTTGTTACTCTTAATGCTATAAAAAAAAACATAATTAGTATTAAATTGATTTTCCTTTTGGCTTAATTACTTAAAGCAAGTCTAACTCTATTATAATGACAAACGTATTTCTCTGCAATTAGCATATATGTGCATTTATAATTAACAAGCATAATGTAATTAGGTTTTCTGTGCCATAGCCGACATTATAATCATATTATGATAATTGTTAATTTTGTAACAAAATCAAACATGTCCTACATAACGATTCCTCAGATACAATTCCGTGACTAATATATTATTAAAACAGTGGCATAATGCATCGTGGATTTACAGCCGGGGAACAAAAAAAATTAAAACTAAATTATTTATTTTTTAATTTATGTATTATATTTAATGATATATTGTAAGTAGTAAAATAGTTATTTCCATTAAATATTTACGCAATCATTTTACAAAATGCCATCCATAACTACGTTATTACGTCGGGTACACGCTTTATCTTCGTTGAGATTATAAAATGAAACAACAAGCGGTCAAACAAATTACTTCTTAGAATAGTTTAAGTTTGATATTTTACGTTACCCTTAGACTAACCTTATCTAAACTTAATTCTATAGCTTTATGAAATGAAATATAAAAATCGAAAAACATTTTTATATAGACACGAGTACATAGCTAGATAGAAGTATATGTGTAGAAGTTGACGTACCGTAGATTAACTGTATATATTCTGATGACTATATTTATTTATTTATTTACTCTTAATGCTATAAAAAAAACATAATTAGTATTAAATTGATTTTCCTTTTGGCTTAATTACTTAAAGCAAGTCTAACTCTATTATAATGACAAACGTATTTCTCTGCAATTAGCATATATGTGCATTTATAATTAACAAGCATAATGTAATTAGGTTTTCTGTGCCATAGCCGACATTATAATCATATTATGATAATTGTTAATTTTGTAACAAAATCAAACATGTCCTACATAACGATTCCTCAGATACAATTCCGTGACTAATATATTATTAAAACAGTGGCATAATGCATCGTGGATTTACAGCCGGGGAACAAAAAAAATTAAAACTAAATTATTTATTTTTTAATTTATGTATTATATTTAATGATATATTGTAAGTAGTAAAATAGTTATTTCCATTAAATATTTACGCAATCATTTTACAAAATGCCATCCATAACTACGTTATTACGTCGGGTACACGCTTTATCTTCGTTGAGATTATAAAATGAAACAACAAGCGGTCAAACAAATTACTTCTTAGAATAGTTTAAGTTTGATATTTTACGTTACCCTTAGACTAACCTTATCTAAACTTAATTCTATAGCTTTATGAAATGAAATATAAAAATCGAAAAACATTTTTATATAGACACGAGTACATAGCTAGATAGAAGTATATGTGTTGACGTACCGTAGATTAACTGTATATATTCTGATGACTATATTTATTTATTTATTTATTTACTCTTTATTGCATTTACCTTAACAAAGTTAAAAGTTCACAAAGGGCGGACTTAACGCCAAAGGCATTCTCTACCAGTCAACCCAAGGTGTGGTGAGATATTTGTATGACAGGATTAGCAATAAACTAATTAATAAAAGAGGAAAAAAATGAAAAAACTAAAAATAAGTAATACAAGCAAATAATAATACATACACATATAGATATTAAATACATAATACATGTATAAATACACAATATATATATATATATATATATATATATATATATATATATATAAATATATATGCATACATACATACATATATATACACAATAGTATACAACACAATAGCGGTAGCTACCAATAAATTTCATAAATTTATCTGCCTTCAGATAACTTAAGTAAGTGATCACGAACCAAACTTTTAAAACTGTTTTTATTACTGACCTGTCTGGTTTCATCATAGTGTAGCTCGGACAGCAAATTAATTTGCAAGAGAACCGGTAAAATGAGCTGGAATACAGATCTTGTTATTAAACGAAGATCGAAGAATTCTGTCATGAGATAAAGAGAGATATTGGAATTTATCTTTAAGATAAGAAGGTGATGACGGATCATTGAAAATGGAGAAGAGAACAAGCAAAATTCTGGAATTACACTTTTGTTGTATGGAAAGCTAATTAAGCTGAGATCGATATTGTGAGATATGGTCATATTTACGCAAACTAAAAATAAACCGAATGCAGTTGTTTAACAGGCGCTCCAGCTTGTTAAGAAGTTCAAGAGAGGGGTCTGGTTAACACACATCTGCATAATAATGATGGGCAATATTAATGTTTCGACAAGCATGACCTTTGCTTTCATGGGAAGGAAAAGCTTTAGACGATAAAGAGACAGTAATGTGGCAGTGACTTTGCGGCTAATTTCTGTGTCTATACCCACCTGGAATAAAAAAACTTTCTTTTTTATATATGTATTTAGTTATAATTGCGAGCAAATAGTATAACTAGGAAGATACCCATGACATATAGACAGACGGGAAAAAGAGTCAGAGAAACTAAGTCTCACCATACGACTAAGGTTTTTTTTGTTTTTGCTTTATAATATGAAACTAAGTTGTATGAACTAAGGCAGAGTTGTTATTTGCAAAAGATTCATATTCAATAAAGTGTACGACAAACATTCTTGTGTGCTGTACATTCTATCGATTTTTTTTATAATGTCTTCAATAAATATCACTGTCGCGGATCTTTAAAGTTTGTTTATATTGGCAATTGGCAATTGCCTAAACTCATTGGAAGTGCTTGACCACCTACCTACACTTGCTTCGCATTTTACACTACAGAAACGAACACTAACAGATTCGTATGCAAGAGAACTTTTCGGAAAATAGAATCAAATCGATTCTTATCGAATCGCTCGTTGCGCGCAATTGCAACTGGACATTTTATTACTGGCATATAAATTCCGATTATTCTATGTCGGAAGGCACAAAATTTTGCAACACACACAAATTTAAACAATCATATCAATTTAAAAAATCACTAGCAAATTCCATTAACGAACTCGTTAACTACCGCTGTAAACTACAATAGCAAACAGAATAAATCCCCGTAATTGCCATTTAAGGTTTCATAATGAAGCGACGCGCGGTCCATGTTCAAACATTTTGTAATTACCTTTGAGTGCCAGCGAAAACAAACTTCCATCAATGAGAATGGGAGCTTTGCGGTAAAACTTTTTCACATGGGCGCAATTTAAACTTTAGTAAGACGATTTCTGTACATTAATATTTATATGTTGTACGTTTTCACAAGTTTTAACAAGAGTGCAGAATACAATAATTTTGTCAGAAGCAACTAATTTTAGGAAATGTTGGTTGGCTTTGTTTAATCTCGCATCATACCTTATTAAACCACAAGACGGATATAAAAGGTCAACTAAAAAAAAAAAAAATAGGCGGAGTTTGATACTCAGCTATTACCATACGCATAATTTGAAACGACGTGAAAAATTTTATGGACCATCCGATCCGAATAATACCTACAAGAAACAGTTTACCCGATAAATCAAGTAACGTTAACTCTACCTATTTTTTCCTTAAAAGAGTAAACGAGAAGAAAATAGCAGAATAAGAACCTTATTAATTATTATTTTGCCCGACTAACTATCATTATCACTTAATTTAAAATAAAATGATCTTTACACGGTAAAAAAAAAGTATTTCTACAATCAACAAAATAAGAAGGTATGTATAAAGATACAAATATTATATAACATTACGTATTCAAACTTCTCATCTAAAAACGTGACATAATGTGACGAAAACCGAAACGACCACTAAGGGATTTAAAGTTTTCTTTCATCCACCCTGGTCCCAAAAGATAAAGTTATAATTAACAACGTATTACAAGGTTCTTATACACTATATATATACTACAGTTATAAATGGTTCATTTTATTAACTAAGTTAATTATTCTAATAACGTATTTTTGTTCATTATTCAAATTTAACATTTTTTGTTGGATCACATCCTCCAGGAGTTCGACCACTACTATATTTTTTAATTATAATCTAAAGACATCAACTGTTCATGATATAGAGCCATCAGCATTAGGGGCATATGTAATAAGGAGGAAGGTTAGGATACCGTGTCTGGGACACGAATACATACAACAGACTCAAATATCGAAATCATTACGATTTGTTAATAAATCAAACATAAAAGAAAGCGCTAGTGCCTTTTAAGCATTACATAAATATCTCAACATTCAACAAAGTTAAGTTTCTTTTTACCTCTTTCAATAAAGATAAAACAGTAAGTTTTTATTAATGTATTAAGCGTTACATACGAACAGACCGCCCATGGCAAACACATTTGTCCTCAATTAGAATTTATAAAGTTGACGAGTTACTCCTGTAGACCAAGATGGAATATGTCGACGAAACATATATGCGTTATGCTGCTTATTTTACGCTATTATCCTGCGAGGGTGTGCTCCTACTCCGGACGAGCCGAATTAATGGAGCAACTAACTAAAATAAACTGACACATTCCGTAACGTAAAATTTGTTGGTAAGTTTGGGTGGTAACAACTGAGTAATTATTTACGACAGAAAAAATAATATAAAATAATTACTTAATTAAAATAATTGTATTTTCGTGGTTTCCTTGGTTTTTTTTACTCTCTATTCAGTACCACTCTTTCGGGTGCTCTTTCACTTAAGCGCTGACTTAAGAACCTTGCAGGTACTATACTATACACATTTTTCTATGTACCTGTTGAAATTATAACAAAAAATTAAAATGATTTCTTAATTTCCAATGAATCATTAGCACAATGACGTACATTTTATATTTACTTGATTAAATATTGAATTTATCTTATTCTTTGTGTTTATTTCGTAAGACTTTGTGGTTATAGAGGCCTACCCTTTTAGTTTTTTTCAGCCATAAGCTGAAGGCCACTGTTAGCAGGGGAGCTTTTACCGCTTCACCAGGTTGAAAGGTGGCCGAATGCTTAGGGCACTCATATGAGACCTTTATTAATGGTTAACCAATACAAGGGTTCCCGAGAAGGACATCCGGACATCCCGGCATGAACCGTTACCTTGTGCGCGAAAGCGATTCACTAGAGGGTTTTCTTTATGACTTTGAGAGTAACAAACGAGCACATAGTTCACCTGAAGGCAAGTGATTCCTGAGGCCCATGACATCTACGTTCATACACAGATCTACATTCACTGCATCATAATGCAGATTCTTTGTCACCCTCGACGACTGAGATGGAATGCCTCGTCATCAGTAATAAAGGTCTCCGGACTCCTGCACTCACCAGACGAAACAAAAGAGCATTATGCTGCTATTTCACGCTGGTATTCCGTGACGGCGTGGTCACGGAGCTGGTCGAGCTGACCTATTAATTCTGCAGCTAGAAACAAACTGAAGTGAAGCTCTACCACTGTAAAAAAGATGCCCGAGATCGCCGAATCGCCGCTCGGTCGTATGTTATAAGCTTTATGTCTTTTAAGGTAGTAAATATTACATTTGCATTCAACTGTAGATACGAAAGTTTTACTATTAAGTAATTTCTCGAAGTAGCCTTTAACTTTATAAAATAATCATCGTTGAAAAAGTTTATTTAAATTTTAATAAGATATATATTTTTAACTTTTTTATATTACTTATTATATACGAGTATTTTAATGGAACTAGACTTATGACTTATGAGAAATGTAGATGGAAAAGATACTCAAGTATCTTATAGTTATAATATCCTTATAAAAATGATATAAAAAGAAAACAGACAATTCTATCTGCTGTCACAAAAACTCAATCCAGCAATCGATATGGCGGACACTTACTTTTTTTTCTGTCAACTTACAACTTCTCGTAATGTGTTTAATTAGTACAGATATCTTAAGTAATGTTATTTATCATTAACAAATCTAAATATTAATTATCACAATTATATGGATATCTAAAATAATCAAAATAAATCTCAATTGTATTTGAATATTGTTTTGAACAGAAGTTTTAATAAGTACCAGCTGCTTCCACCAGATCGCGCATTAATCGCTCTATGATTAACACTAGTCACTATTTTTGAATGCTTGTTGGCGCCCCCGGCGGCGAAAAGTCTAACACTTATTCCAGTTTTGTTTATGAAACTAAGGGTGACAATCAATCATACGGTGAGCATAATTATAACTCATGACTGCGGCCCATGACATCTACATCCTAGAAGAAATATTCAAGATGCCTTGTCACCCTAAGGACTGAGATGGGATGTCCCTACGCTCACTATACGAAGCGCAGAAACGTTATACTGGTATTGTGAGGGCGTAGTCATATGGAACTACATTAGTTACTGTTAATAATCTATTATAACGTAGTCATTAAAATAAACATTAGATATATATATATATATATATATATATATATATATATATATATATATATATATATATATATATGCATGTATGTATAACTTCATCGTATGCACAATATTCATATATATATGTATAACATTTTCTTACAAGTTTTCTTTGCATTCAAGAACCCGAGGTGTTCTAATACTTTTTTTTCTTTTTATTACATTGAAATTAAAAACGAGCACACAATTCACGAGATGGCAAGTGATTCCTGCGGCCCAAGACGCCAATCATAATGCATATGCGTTGTCATCTTTGAGGACTGAGATATAATGTCTCGTCACCGGTGATAAAGGTCTCCGGATCCCTACACTCACCGGACGGACGGACACAGCAGCATTATGCTGTTAACTTACGCTGTGTTCTGTGAGAGGGTGATACCACCCCGGCCGAGCTGACCCGTTCACTTTGCAGCTGCAAACAAACTGCAGTGTAGCTCTAGCACTGTGGAAATTCTACTCTTACTAAACAACTGTCACGTCAACGTCTGTCATAAATCATTATCTTCAAAAATAATGACTAAATGATTAATATGAAATTGAAAACTATTTTTATCTGTTGACCATTCATATTTTTAAAAAGCATAAATATGGATAAAACTTTTCCTTTAAAATAAAACTATGGAAATCAGCTAATACGAGACTTTAAAGAACGATTATCTTCAGTTTGACCGTTGTTAGAGCTTTGAGTATTAAAGGCGTCTCGGTTTATATTAGATTTACAAGGATCGCAGTTTGATGAACATTGAGATAAAACTTTAGCGGTCTTGGGTGGATTTAAAAAGTTCTATCGATAGGATCTTCTTTGTTTTACGAGCCCTACGTGGACATTGATGAATGAAACGTTCTGTACTGCATGAAAACAGCATGTCTCTAATGTTACGAAATTCAATTAACAAAGTATATACTCTATTAATATATACATAAAAGAGTTTTATTTTCTCATATATCTGAGAGTATATGATATAGTTTTATAAATAAATTTTACAACATACTTCTATTTTATTAAATAATTTTAATACAATCGTCAAAAATTGATAATGTTTATTTAAGAACAAGCTTACTTAACACACAAAATGGAATATGTTCAAATACTATTAGGTAAACAAAAGTATAAATTTATATCGATAGAAGACTTTCTTCTTTTTCATGTAAATTAATATTAAATCAACTTATTTCCTATTTGAGATGAACAATTAAAAAATTTTTAGACAAATCATTTTTAATATCCATCAAACACACAGCTTCCAAACTTATTGACAATTTTTTGACGCACGGTGTTTTTTAAGCGAAGTTTATTTTACCGTTCAGAATGTAGAATCATTCTATACTCCACTATGCTTTCGCTTCGCCGTTGGTCTATCGAAAACCTGTTTCATTCCGCCGCGGAAATTGGCAAGCCTGGCGGCCGCACCTTCGTTATTCCACGCAGAATCAAACTCCGTGGTATCTTGATCCACCAGATGCGTATACTTTGTTCGACCCGATCGACCGAACTTTTTCACTTGCATCACCTGTAAATAAAATATTTAATAACACGAACAGATTAACGATTTTTCTTCTATACCGAGTTCATTTACTTCTTCGTCAAATTTCAAATACAAGACTTTATTATAAGCGACCTTTAATGATGCATTAAAATATTTAAAAAAAAAAGTTTACGAGATATATAATAATACCATAGACTATAGTGATAATAAATTAAGTAAACCGAACATTCCACAAGATATGCGAATTACAAATCGAAATATAATATTTGTGAGTAATTAACGCATGTACCGTGTGCTTTTATATGCGTCTATATTTCCTGTATGCCGCCTGCTGTGTTTTTGCCGCGTTTTTATCTTTATTTTGTGTTCAATCTAAGCAATTTTGTGATTATGATAGTGAAATATTTCATCTCAGTCTACATTACGTGTTTCGAGAATTTTCAATTTTCGTGGATGCAGACATCTAGTGTTAAATACAACCCATTTACATCAATTGGCTAATAATCGGCTGACAATTAGCATCAACTAAACTGTGTGTTCATTTGTCACCCTAAGCTTCTTAAAAAAAGCAGTAAGTCTATGATACAAGGGAAATTGCTTCTTGTTTAGACAAGAAAACCAGTAGATTTCGCAAAATTTCTTAAGGTCATAAATCGCACAACATCGCTATTATTATTCTACCAAAAATGGATAGATTCGACTCTTGGCAGAAAACGCTTCACAGAAATTCAAACAAAATATCACCAAAATACTCTTTTTTTTTTTTAAGTATAGGCGGCAAACTAGCATGCAGCCCACCTGATGGTAAGTTATCACCGCCCCCCATGAACATCCGCAACACAAGAGCTATTTCGTATGGTGACGGATGGAACTGACGACTGTGCTATCACTATCGGGATTCAGTCCCACACGAAACGAATCGAAAACGATCAAATTCTAATTCCCTAATGGATGTGAGATAGTTGTGTAACAGAGACTTACAATTTGAGGGACTTGTCAAGTATTATGCTTAAGTTTTTTGTTTTTTTCTAGATATGAGAAAAGAGAACACAGTTCACCTGATAGTAAATGATTCATGCAGGCCGTGATACTCAGATCCATCAAATCAAATCAAATCAAAAGAAGCTTTATTCAAGTAGTATTATACAAAACACTTTTGAATCGTCAAGTTAGCTAATAGGACCACCGCATGGGAAGGCAGCTGCTATCGAGAAGAAACGGCAAGAAAGTCGACTGGTTTCTTTTTTTTTATATAATAAATTACAAAAAAATCATACGATAAGGAATCATAATGCAGATGCGTTGTCACCTCTGAGGATTAAGAATGTTTCGTCACCAGTTGTGAGGTATCCAGTTTATTTCTTTCACCATACGAAACAGACTAGTCTCAACTAATATTTTAGGCTCGTATTCCTGAAATGGTTACCCTGGTCAATCCGTGCCACAGTTAGTTAATGCTGCATGTAGCAGCGTGACTCTACTACAAACAATTAGTACCTCTGTATTTGTCGCGTGCTTGCGAGACGAAATTGTCTGTTGGCTGGAGACTTTTTTTTTAAAGATTACTGTTAACATTGCTAAAATTCTTAACAAAATAAAAAAAAATCCGGTTAATCACTCCAACAAAACTAATGCTTGTGCTAGGAGATGGTCCACGAACCTGAAAGTCCTAAAGTTTCGCAGACCGTACACTTAACCATTAGGCTATTGACGCTTCAAAGTCCGCCGTGGTCGTTCAATCACTAGGAAGGCTCACACGCAGGGTATACGAAAGATATGATCATAAATAGTAAAAATATATTATATATATATTGAGTTCAAACTAACCTTTGGTAAAATGGTCTTATCAAAGTGATCGTCAAGTGTCGGTCCAGAGAAATCTTGTTTATAAACATCATCATCTTTGTCCAGGTAGAATGCACCTCTGTTATATGAAAAAAAAGTATTATACATAATTCTTAACACGGTTGAATATAATTTATATATGATTTTAATACAATCAATTGGACGAGGGTTAGCAGAACTATCTAATAGGGCCTTTCATTCAGCAAAAAAATATTAAAGAATAATCAGGAAATTCATTTTTACATAATAGGTCGGTTTTTCTTTTTATTAGCATATAATGGCCCAATTAACTTTTCTTCACTTTCAGATAAAACAACACTGTCCGAGTTATTTCTGTTAAATGGGATATACTGAAGTCAAAAGTGACATTGTGTGAGTCCTTTCTGCTAAACTATGTCCAATTTAAAGTAATCTGGATTATGTTTAACTAAAAATATCAAATACCGATACGACCTTTATCATATCAACATACCTGTGATAATACTTCTGCAGGAACTTATACTTGCCCTTTACTGACTTGTTAGTGACTACTTTAGGATTAAGACGTTGTTCAACGCGCCTTTCTTCTTCCGTCATATTACGCATTCTCTCAATGGTCAACAACTCTTTCTCGATGCTTGAATAATAAAAACAAAAGAAATTATGTCAGATATAGTATTAGTAATAAAGAATCGTGATAGCCCAGTATCTAGACACTAGACTGTCGGATTAAATCAAAAGCTAGCTTCTAGAAACAAGAATCCGATGCCCGGTGCCGATAAAAATGAAATTATTAACTATAATTTTAAGTACTAATTTACAAGGTACTCGGACTTTTAAGGAAAATATATACCTATTTATTCTATTATTTATACACCCCGTTTTTACCCCGAATAGTATTAACGCTATCAATAATAAATAACAGAATATCACAGTGTAAATTATCAGCTAATATCGGCACCTTGAGTGAAATACTATCACTTAGAATACAAAACAACATCACTCGAAATCTTATTTGCCGTCATAAATTATAAACTTTATTTGTACAAACATGTAATTTAATACTATTTCTTATTATCACTTAGCATTTAATTAAAACGACAATTTGACAACAACAACACATAATAGGGTAGAAGTAATAATTTAGTTCACAATGTTTAAAAAATCATTTGTCATAGTACGCGTTATAGAAATATACTTAAACATAAACAGCAAATATATACGCGCAGACAAATACGCAGATTGTTGATTATTTGAAAACGTAGGATTTTATTGTATATACTTACGCCTCCCTTTCCTCCTTGTCCCGTTTTATTCTTTTCATTTCACGGAGTTTCCACGCCTCGTATTCTAATTCGTCGTTTTCATCGTCGGTACAGACATCATTTATATTAGCCCCTTTTTGATCGCCCTGAAATTATTGTCTAATAAAAATGGCACAATCTAAATATAAATCACAACAAATTTTTGTCGTCAAATTTAATCAGATTAAAACTGATCGTTCACGTATAAGTGACTAATTCTATAATATTTCAATACGATATTACAGAAATTGTATATACAAAATTGAATAAGTCTGTATCGGCAAAACCACTTCATGTTGCCTGTGACTGAGGCACAGTCCTCCACTGCAGGTCGTATGAGAAAGTTGAAGTGACTGGGCTGGCCATTTAGTTATATGGGGAGGTTGTTTTTGATTGAACCTACGCACCTAGAATTATTGTCTAGGTGGGCTTATTGCCTGGTCAGCAGTGGACTATTGAAAGACTGTGATGATGGTAATAATGATTTGATTAATATAATCAAAAAAAATATATACTAACATTACAGCACTTGTGACTTATAAGTCCTACTAGTATATTTATTTTCTCGTAAAAATACATATGTAGATTATTTATTTTAATTTATTGTTATTGGATAATCTTGACGGAGTAAAGTAAATGTAAATAATTTAAAAAAAAAATTGTTAGAAAAATTATACAAATTATCATGTAAACTAATAAATATTCTAGTTGCAGTAGCAATGGATTATATTAACAAGGAAGGTAACCTTGCCCTCACAATAATATAGTATATAAGTAATATAGTATATAATATAATATATAAGAATACCAGCAAGAAATTGCAGAAAAACGCTGCTGTTTTTCGTATAATAAGTGTAGGGAATCGGCAGCCCAATTCAGTAATTGGCTTCCAGCAGTGGTAAGGATAATGACTTACCATAAGATCAACAGTGTAATTGTGCCTTAGTTTCATAAAAAAAAACTTTACCTGCGCATTTCTCTGTTCGGATCTGATAGTTTCTTCAACTAATTTCAACGCCTCTCTCCGTCTTTCCTCTTTTTCCTTTCTTGCATCGGATTCCTCTTTCTTCTGTTGTTTTATCTTACGATCCTTTTCTGCTACGGTCATCCTCTCCGATGCCCTTACAAATACAGGCTTCACCCTTGGACCTATAAGGTAACTAACTTAAACACTATTCGAGTGTAGGCAGGCTTTGCTATGGAACTATATAATTATATATGGTATGGTCAAACAGGCAACTTTCCTCGAACCTCTTAAGAACAGATTTTTAAAGTATCCTCAGTTAGTGAACTTCCAGAGCACAAAACAAACAACGTATTTGCAACTCACAACTTTGACGCTACTAACTTAGATTCCGTAAACTTAGTATATGAAGTCGGGTGTAGTATGCGTGAGTGATAATACATTCTCTCATGACAACGCTATAAGTAAGAAAGAAATAATTAACCTTAAAGCCATTAAAAAAGATTTTGAAAACCCAAGGTACATACACAGTTTATTGAGTAATTCAGCATTCGGTAAATATGAAGCATTTTATAATAATAGTTTAATATAGTTTACGTCTGTGCTATTTATTATCGCAATGACCACGAAATTAACAATTCATATAATAATTACTTGTTTATTAGGGTATTAACTTTTTAACATCATCTATTTTAGCACAGCTAAATGTAACCTTGGCTCGGCAGAGCTGGTAATGCTCGATAGCGAAGTTGGACAAAAAGCAGAGCGAGTTGTCATTACAACAATTTATACACCATTAGAAAAGACCATGTGTTGCTAATGCGGCGCTTACAATTGACCATAGTAGATATAAACCGGTAAAAAAATAAAATATATATTTTTGTACCGCTAGACATTGCCTGTTGTTATAAGAAGACCTTATAACCTTCAATAAAAGAGCCTACACCTATTTTAAAGGCCGGCGGCAGCACATCTGCGACTCCTTTGGTGTTACGAATTTTCAAAAAAAATCTGTTAAGCGAATTCTTATGAATAAGTCTATGACAAAACCGGCGGCACTCGCGACGAAAAAAGAGGTTTTCCAATATTTCCGTTCAGATTGCCGTTATCTAAATAGATTTTCATAAAGCTAAATTTAAGTTATCGTATAGTGAAATTAAAAAAAAAAACTGAAACGCCCTTTGTGCACACTGAGAAGTGAAGTTAATCGATTTATTTGTACGTAAGTGTATAAAGACCACTTTTCGATTCCAATTAAACTATAAACGGTCGACTATAGCACACATGTCTGTCTCAGAATAACGATCCACTAAGCTTGGGTATTCGCAGTTGCAGGCACCTGCATAACATGAACCTGTTCCACAACAAAGTATGTCTAGTCTAAGTGAAGAGAACGCACAGAGATCTCTAACAGTTTATCAAAATTATATCCCTGCTTCTAAGATTTTGTTTTACCCGTGTCTTCTTCGCTGTCTGTGTACTCTGTGTCTGAAGAATCACTTTCCTCTTTGACTCCATCTAACATTTCCTCATCTTCATCCCCACCAAGTACTTCCTTTTCTGCTTCCCTTAAAATTAAAATACAGTAAACTTCACAGACATACTCTACTCAACTTTAAAATATATAATATATTTAAATTCTATAAATGTAATTAAAAACAAAATGAAAAAAAATAATGTCCACCACGAACACACCTTCAATCCATTTACATTTCTTGTCTTTCGCATTCTAAATTTTTTGTCTTATGCACCATAACCACACAATTCTAGTACTACTAAACAAGCATATATAAATTAATACAACACACTTAGACACGAAAACCAATAATATTTAATACAAAAATATTGTTCCTCGGCTGGGACTCGATCACTTACCAGCAGTTAAGTATAGCAGATAGCTAACTAAAGCCCTTTTTTGTTAATCAATGTTCTATTAGATGATTAAATAGGTTAATTAAACATTTAATATGTTATTGGAGTTTTACTTTATTTTCCTACTTTAATTAAGATGGTCTTAAAGTCTTGGGTAAGGTATATGAAGGCTCATCCTCGCCCGCCTCAAGGACTTCATGCTGTCCCGGGGCTACCAATCAATGAGCAGTTCGGGTTTCGCACCCAACACTCATGCACACATCAAGTGCACCGCATCACGGAGCACATCCTCAGTAAATTTCTTCAGGGCTACCAAACTGGGGCACTTTTCCTCGACGTGGCGAAAGCTTTCGACAAGGTCTGGCACAACGGGCTCATATACAAACTATATGAGCTCGGTGTGCCAGATCGACTCGTACTTATCATACGAGACTTTCTCCGAAATCGAACCTTTCGTTACCGCGTCGAGGGAACGCGCTCCGAGTTCACCCTATTTGTGCCGGAGTACCACAAGGCTCCGTCCTAGGTCCTATTTTGTACACACTCTACACCAACGACATACCGCGCACTCGTGGTGTAGAGCTAGCCCTTCGCCGATGACACCGGCCTCTATGTGTCTGGGTTCAAACCAGACGCTATTTGTAGACGCCTCCAATCTGCAGCCAACACCTTAGGGAAATGGTTTCGGAAATGGAGGATCGAGGTTAACCCTACCAAAAGTGCAGCCATGTTTTCTCTCGGCGCAACAAAACGCCGCATCTCCCAACTATAGAGTTATTTGATCGTCCAATCCCTGGGAACAGACAGTCAAATGCTTAGGCGTTACTTTAGATGAAAGACTCACCTTCGGTCCGCATGTCAACCGCGTACGGAATCGAGCAGCGTTCGTCCTAGGTCGTTTGCACCCGTTACTCAATAAAAATAGCAAAATGTCCTGCGTAATAAAATTACACTATACAAAGCATGCATCCGACCCATAATGACATACGCAAGCCCGTCTTTGCGCATGCTTCCCCGCGTCACATTCACCGACTTCAGGTAATACAAAATCGTTTCATGCGCAAGGCTACCGATGCACCGTGGTTCTTGCGTAATGAAAATCTACACATAGATCTTGAGCTGCCGACCATAGCTCAGTACCTGAAGCAGGCTTCCCGCCGATATTTCGACTCTGCCGTCACACACTCCTAACCCCTTGATTGTAAGTGCCGCCACTTACAATCCCATCGCGAATCACAGAGTCACCCGCGTCCGAAGGAGACCGAGGCACGCTCTCGATGACCCGACGACGTGACTACCAGGGCCCAAGCCCTTCATAAAACACAACACACGTACATTGCACCCTCACATCGCCCCGCCGACGGCGGGGCGTCTAAATAAGGATATTCGCGATACCGCCATGTCACTGGTCGGTTCTCTCCAGTCCATACAGATAGAAGCGTCGCTGAAGTTTCTTGCGCCACTTCTTCTCCAGCGCCCACGCATTCCGAAGTGGTGGTACAGATAGCTAATAATCATAGCGAATTTAAAGAATCCTCTGTCAGAAGCAACTGACCGAGCCGAGGTTCGGCCCTCTCAGGCACCCTCGAGTCAGACGCTCTCGCGAAACAAGGTAACGGTCAAGCCGAGGCTCCTCCTCGGGAGCCCTTGTGCTGGTTACCTATATATAGAGGTCTCGACTGAGTGCCATTAGCGCTCGGTCACCTCTCAACCCGGTGAAACTGTAAAAGCCCTCGGGCTAACAGTGGCCTTCAGCCCGAAAAAAAAAAAAAAAAATTGAGTAATTCAGCATTCGGTAAATATGAAGCATTTTATAATAATAGTTTAATATAGTTTACGTCTGTGCTATTTATTATCGCAATGACCACGAAATTAACAATTCATATAATAATTACTTGTTTATTAGGGTATTAACTTTTTAACATCATCTATTTTAGCACAGCTAAATGTAACCTTGGCTCGGCAGAGCTGGTAATGCTCGATAGCGAAGTTGGACAAAAAGCAGAGCGAGTTGTCATTACAACAATTTATACACCATTAGAAAAGACCATGTGTTGCTAATGCGGCGCTTAGAATTGACCATAGTAGATATAAAGCGGTAAAAAAATAAAATATATATTTTTGTACCGCTAGACATTGCCTGTTGTTATAAGAAGACCTTAGAACCTTCAAGAAAAGAGCCTACACCTATTTTAAAGGCCGGCAGCACATCTGCGACTCCTTTGGTGTTACGAATTTTCAAAAAAAATCTGTTAAGCGAATTCTTATGAATAAGTCTATGACAAAATCGGCGGCACTCGCGACGAAAAAAGAGGTTCTCCAATATTTCTGTTCAGATTGCCATTATCTAAATAGATTTTCATAAAGCTAAATTTAAGTTATCGTATAGTGAAATTTAAAAAAAAAAAACTGAAACGCCCTTTGTGCACACTGAGAAGTGAAGTTAATCGATTTATTTGTACATAAGTGCATAAAGACCACTTTTCGATTCCAATTAAACTATAAACGGTCGACTATAGCACACATGTCTGTCCTGTCATGTTCTGTCTCAGAATAACGATCCACTAAGCTTGGGTATTCGCAGTTGCAGGCACCTGCATAACATGAACCTGTTCCACAACAAAGTATGTCTAGTCTAAGTGAAGAGAACGCACAGAGATCTCTAACAGTTTATCAAAATTATATCCCTGCTTCTAAGATTTTGTTTTACCCGTGTCTTCTTCGCTGTCTGTGTACTCCGTGTCTGAAGAATCACTTTCCTCTTTGACTCCATCTAACATTTCCTCATCTTCATCCCCACCAAGTACTTCCTTTTCTGCTTCCCTTAAAATTAAAATACAGTAAACTTCACAGACATACTCTACTCAACTTTAAAATATATAATATATTTAAATTCTATAAATGTAATTAAAAACAAAATGAAAAAAAATAATGTCCACCACGAACACACCTTCAATCCATTTACATTTCTTGTCTTTCGCATCCTAAATTTTTTGTCTTATGCACCAAAACCACACCACATAACCACACAATTCTAGTACTACTAAACAAGCATATATAAATTAATACAACACACTTAGACACGAAAACCAATAATATTTAATACAAAAATATTGTTCCTCGGCTGGGACTCGATCACTTACCAGCAGTTAAGTACTCTGAACACTACAAGAGATGGTCATTTAACCAGGAGAACTTCGTCATTTTATTACCAATTTTTTTTTTTATTGAGGAAGGATGATTGTATTTCTATACAGTGACTTTACCATCAAGTGGTTTGTGTGTTAAAAGAATAAAATATTCCTCTCCATTCCATTCTAACATTGTAAATATCATATAATATAATATATATAATATTTTTCTGAATGTTATTATTTGATTTCTTAACTCGATTACCATATAATCTCTTCAGCTTCAGCCAAATAAAGAAAGGTGAAGCAATCCTAGAAATTAAATTTAAAAATATGACATGAATAGTGATAATATTAAAATAATGAAACATCTCAGTTGAGACCTAAACTACAAAACTCAGAAAATAATTTTTTCTGAAATTTGTAAAAAAATTTTTTTACAAATTTCAGAAAAAAGTAACTTTAGTTTAGCCTATATGTTGCTAGTTAAAATTAAGTTTTAACTAGCAACATATAGGCGCTCAGCGGTTGTGACGTACAACAAATACTCCTAATGATATTTTAGTGATTAACCTATACCTTATTATATCTAAAATTCATAATTACTAATTTAGTTAATCAACATATTAATTTGGTATTGTAAACAATAATTTCACTTTATTAATTCGTAATATGACTTCTAATTAATTTTATATAAAATTGTAAAAAGCGGTTGAGGACGAGTATTTTTCGTACAAGTAGTTCCTAGACCCACAAGTGTTAACAATAGTAAATGAGAATTCCATAACTATGGGATTGAACTTGACAACCTCTAATTGTAGTTGCCAGTAAATTTTATATATTTATAATATATAAAATTTACTGGGTATAATTTAATTTTTGTTTACAATCAGATATATCTTAGTAACATTTATATTTAAAAAAACTAGCTGTTTATTTATATCCACCGAAATGGGTGGGCATTTCGGTCGATATAAATTAAATAAAATAAAAAACAAAAGTTTTTTAAGTATGTCCTTTTCCGTGACAAAATGGACCTCTACGCGATTTCCAGTTGTATGTTTTAGAGTTGAATTTGTCATTCAAAATAAAAACTGACAATTATATTTTTTTACTTATAAAATTATACTATACCCTGCCGGCCAAAAGTTTAAGACCGCACATAAACAACATAATTATCCAATTACAATTGGTAATAAAATCTTATAGGATAAATAAAATAAATGCTCATCTACATATTCTATTGTTAGTATCGAATATTTATAGAAGTCATTCTTTTGTTTACTTTCAAGTTATTGGACAATAAACATCTATTGTTTTCAAACACCAACAAACGCTGCGCTAGAGCCAAATGGTACAGTCGTAATAATATTTTTATAATGTCCTCATTACTAATTACTTTGCTTTTGTTACGTATTGGAATGGGAAAAGCTCGACAAATTAGCAGTGAAGTGCGTTCTGCCATCGTTGTTTTACATAATGTAGGCAAAACCGAACGTGACATTGCTTCACAACTGAAGTTATCCAAGACTAGTGTTCATGGCACAATAACTCGATACAGGGAGAGGCAGTTTTTAAGATCGCCCACGCTTGGGAAGGACGAGATCTACCACGTCTAGTGAAGATAATTTCATTGTTGTTACCAGCAAGAGAAATAGACTCTTAACAGCACCAGAAATCCGCATTGAAGTAAACAAAACCCGAGTTAAACATTTATCATTGACTACAGTAAAACGGCGACTGAGAGATGCGAAGTTTTATGGTCGCGTTGCCCTTCGAAAACCTCTGCTAAGGCCGCAAAACAACAAAAAACGGATGCAGTGGGCTCTTGCCCATCGAGACAGGACTGAAGAAGATTTTAAAAAAGTGCTTTGGACCAATGAATCCAAGTTTGAACTATTCGGTTCAAAACATAGAATTTACGTTCGACGCAATTCCCAAGAAAAGATGATGTCAAATTGTGTATTCCCAACAATCAAGCATGGTGGTGGCTCATTATGGTCCGGGGTTGCTTCTCTAGCCAACGAACTGACGATTTGATTACATTTAAAGGAATTTTGAAAAAGGAACAGAATAAAACTATTTTAGAACAAAATGCCGTTTCATCCGGGTTGTGATTAATTGGACATTTTCCAACAAGATGAATCCAAAGCATAGCTCAAAATTATGTAAAGGATATTTAGAAGAGAAAGAGGCACAAGCGGTGTTAAAAAACATGGTTTAGCCTCCTCAGAGCCCGGATCCCAATCCCATTGAATTTTCGCGGGAAGAGCTTGATAGGAACGTCTGTAATAGTGGCCCATCCTCGCGAGAAGATATGTGGAATGCTTTATGCGAAATTTTGAACAATATATCACAAGACACCATTAATAAATTGATTGACCGTATGCCGAGACATATAGCTATAGATAGCTAACTAAAGCCCTTTTTTGTATGGACTGTTAATATTTCTTGACGCTTTTAAAGTATATTGTTTATCAATCAATGTTCTATTAGATGATTAAATAGGTTAATTAAACATTTAATATGATATTGGAGTTTTACTTTATTTTCCTACTTTAATTAAGATGGTCTTAAACTTTGGCCTGCAGTATATATCTATATAAGGTGGTTTTATAAGGAGATATATGCCAAGCTGCAGCTTACTAGTTACAGCATGAATTGGTTGGTTCAGCTGGGATAAGACCATATCTGATTGCCATTTGCCATTTCATTTATTGAGTGTAGGTATCTGGATATCCAGTTGTGTAAGTGGAAGTGAGACATTCCATCTCAGTTCTCAGTGGTGATTAATACTTATGCACCTTGAATAAAGTATATGAAGGATCTAGATGTTTATATTATAACTTACCACTCGATGTATTATCGGTTTGTATAAATCTTTATCTTTTTAAGAAATTATGAACACAGATTATGGAAAAATTACCTTGCAGCTAATTTAGCTTTCAATGCTTGTCGCCGTTTCTCTATCTCTTCCTCATCTAAGTCATCTTCACTTTCAGAACTACGACGCTCTTCTTCTGCACTTGATTCTGACTCGGGCTCTGGCTCTGCATCAATGATTTCAGGTTTATGCTCTTCACGTCTGGTGGGTGATTTTGTTGCCATACGCAGACGACGTAAACGAGGATCATCAATCTGGAAATATTACCCTTATGCTTATCTTGCTGAAAATAAATCATTATATTTTTTCCTTCTAGCAACTTAAATATTTTACATTTAATTTACCTTTCATAATCATACATGTTGCTAATTGGATGTTTATTTTGTTGCATAATTTTTGCTACCTAAATAAATATTATTTACCAACATTCAAATAAACAAATTTCATTCTTTTTATCATCCTAAAAGGTTAAAGTTAAATATATCTGATTTTAAAATATTCTAATGAGTAGTAATCCCCTACATAAAGTTTAATATAATATTTCATTATGACATCTGGCCTTGATTTTGTCTGTCATGGACTTCAGAATTGGGTCCCAAAAGAAAAGTAAAATTTTAATTGTCCAAGCGGAAGCAGCTGCGAGTTTTAATATAAATTGATAACAGTTATTAAGCCATTTCATCAAGGAATAAAAAGTATCCTATGTGTTAATCCAGATTATAAACTGTGTGGTGCCAAATTTCATTCAAATCCATTCACCCATTTTTGCATGTTAACAAGCATATAAACATATGAACTTTAACATTTATAATGTTATATACATACAAATCACACATTTAAATGTCACCATCATTATCACCACAGCCTACCACTACCCTAGCCACTCCTGAACATAGGGCTCCTGTATAGATTACCTTAAAACATCCTGAGCCACCTGCATCCAACTTCAAGAAAACTAACATAGGTTGTCACTCCATTAAATGGGGAATTTGACTGCAACTGCTATTTAAATGCTGCCTTCAACTTGACAATATTTTAAACTGGTTAGTCACCCTCATTCTACTGTAGATATCTATGATGCATGTTCTTTTATTTGAATATATTATTAACATATTATATATTATTAACATACATATTTATTAACTTTTTACTAACTTCTTTTTCAGAATCACTCTGCTCTTCAATTCTGCCAACTTGTGCTGTGATCTGAAGTCTACGCTCTGGTTTTTGTTGTTCTATAAAATCTTCTTCATCAGATTCTTCAGATGAGGTAACTCCTTGGGCATAATCAGGTTTTTTGCCAGATATATACCTTTGTACCTTTACTTTTTGCATAGATATTTCTCCTAGAATTGTTTAATAACAAAATAAAATTATAATTAAGGCTTCTGATTTACTGTATTGTTAGATAACATTATTCCTAAAATAATTTTTACAATAACTAACTATTCATTTTAGAAACTTCATCTTTAACCTTTTTAAATCTTAAAAGATTCTGTTTATTACAAACCTTTTTCATTTCGAATTGGTACTGCCCCAGCTGTGCTTTGTATGCCCGTTGGCTGGGCTGGTAGCACGTTCATTTTGATAGGCAGATTATTCCTTTATTAGTGAATATTTACCTAATTACAAATTCTTAATGCTCAATAGAAAATAAAACAAGCTCCAAAAATATTTGTCAATCAGTCGTTGTCAATGTGACATGATGATATTAATTTATCCCTAATGGGAAAGGCAAAGAACTTTAGTCCATACAGCCAAGTCTTGTTCGTATGATGGTTGGTCTGAAACTCCTGACAACTATGATAGTAAGAATTCTGTAACTTAACATGAAAGTCATATGTACAACGTATATTAAAAACACGCAATTCATAATTTCTTCCTGCAACTACTCTGATGTCGCTGAGTCGCTGGCTTCGTGGATGTGGTGATCATTTTCCATCAGATAAGCTACTTGCCACTCTTTTTTCAAAAAAAGTTTAGTAACAATAATAAAAATAAAGTTAGTGTTAATTTCATAACGAATGTAATATGATTGTTTTTACAACAATCATCTTATCTTATAGGTTTTCGTTTTGAAGCGTCAAAAGCGTTCGAATCTACTTTGCGATTATTATTTTGAACTTCCTCCTAGCGCAAGCTTAGGTATTATAAAATAATTAGCTGTGCCCGAGACTTCGTTCGCGTAGACTATACATGATACTAAGTATATCTCTTGTAAAGCAACACGATTTTTGCGTTACTTTAACCGTTTACGCAGCACACGGAAAGCACATAAAAGGAATAATTTTTCCCGTTTTTACATTTTTCTGCTCCTATTGGTCGTAGCGTGACGTTTTATAGCCTTCCTAGGTGAATGAATAATTCATTCACCTTTTGTTCATTCACCAATTGTGCTGAGGACATGTGCTCCGGACTTAGCACTGGTCCTTACGACTCCTGTCGCTACCCTTTAGGCGTCGTCCCAATCTAGTGGACGATAGCTTCCGTGCACCCAATCCCTAAAAAAGGGCAGATTCGTTCAAATACGAGCCTAAAGCCGTTACCTCTTTGTTGGAATCTATAGTAAACTGCCAGCTTATGAGGTACCTAGAAGAGAACTAGTTGATTAGGTACCGAAAGTGTGACTTCCGTCGGGGTCACTCAGCTGGTGACTTTCTGGTCAAGATTTTGTCGGCCCCAATCTGAGATTTTTACAAAGTTTACGTTTAACAGACTACTAACGTAACTTTTACAAAGTCTCGACCTCAGACACAAGTTTGTCTCGGCACTTAATGACGTTTTCCCGAGAAATCTTGGCGCAGCCAGTGGATAAAGCATCATCATTGCTATCATCCGGATAGCAATGAATATTCTGTAGTTGGATGAATCTGAGCGATCTCCTTTTTTAGGGATCGGGTAACACTGAAGCTGTCTTCCAGCAGTTCGGGGCGACGCCTAAAGAGTACCGAAAAAGACGCGTAACAACCGGTGCCAACTCTGGAGTACACATCCTCAGCACATTTGGAGGAATACCACCAGATCCACTCGACTTGTGGGTGTCCAAGGAGAGAAGTGCTTTGCGCACTAACGTCTGCAGAAACCGGAAATCTGGCATTGAGCTCTCACACCGCGAGATGGTCGGTGGTCGACTCCATTTTGACGACAGGGGGAGTTACCTGCTGTCAAAAGTTGACGCAAAAAGAGAGCATAACAAATCGGCTTTCTCCTTTGCGTTATGGGCCAGCATGTCGTCTCCATTGTACAGAGACGGAAGAGATGGCTGACAGACCTTAGGCAGCTTTAGCGAGAGACCAAAATGCACGGGTGTACCCGAAGGGAGACGTATTAGCCTCTCTCCAATTTTGCCAATGTGCTCAGACTTTGCTCCTGCAATAAATCTTTTGAAGGTCCTGGACACAGAGTTGTATCTTTTTTTAAACGAGATGGATTGGATTGCATTCCATGACGCCGATCCATCTGCCCAGGCCCGGTAACTCTCCTGCTTATAGCGTAACGCTATTTTACAGGAGCGACGAAAGCTGGGATCTGCCCCCGATGGTTAACATTGAGGATGGAATGAAGAGAAATCTGCTGACTGCTGATGACTTGACTCTCCATCTAGTCAGAAGGGAACATCGGCAAACTACCCGGCAGGAGCTCTCAGCCCTATCTTAAGAAACGATGTGACTAACCGTATGAGCCTTGAAGGCGTCGAGGCTTGTTCTGTTAACTTATACAGCAGGCCCGAGTGACAAATTCTGTCGAAGGCCTTCTCCATGTCCAAGATGACATAGATGCCACCTCGATTATTTTCGGTCGCAATGTAGGTTAGCTTAGCACATAAGCCAGCTGTGCATTAGTGAGGTGAGTGACCGCTACAAAAGCAAAACTGCTCCGCCCGATAACAACTATGGTACTATACTACGTAAACTGTGTGATATTTTTAAACTAGTTTTGTGGGATTGTTTTTAGATTTGTATTTTATTGTTTGTATTATTAATAATATTATTTTACCGTATTTAGGATAAAAATCATTGTTAGCAATAGCAACACTTATAAAATGGTTATCATTTTGTCAATACTAAAATACCTATTAAATCCTATTAGTGTTCAGAATTATACTATATCATAAAGTCTCACGTCTTTATTTTTTATTTTCTAAATTTCGTTAGCACCACTAATATATATTCCGAAATAATGGAGACGCAATGTGAATTGCAAAGCTTAGATCAGCTTATAAAAAATTCTCTCTCGGAACCGGACTTAAAAGAATTCAACAGGATTCATTACGGAATAATAGATAATAATGATTTGGAAGTTAAAAGGAAAAATTTGGAATTTGGAAATGAAAATAACTTCGAAATTTCAGCTTATGTTTTCCGTACAAACAAAGAAGAAACTAGAAAACCTCGTGTAATTAAAGTTGGTTTAGTTCAACATTCTATTGCCTTGCCTACAGATAAACCAATATTTGACCAAAGAGCATCAATTTTTGCAAAGATTAGTAAGGTAATAGACACGGCCGCGGATGAAGGGGTCAATATTCTCTGTTTACAAGAAGCTTGGAGTATGCCTTTTGCCTTTTGCACGCGGGAAAAGCAACCCTGGTGCGAATTTGCTGAAACAATTGAAAATGGGCCTAGTACTTTATTCCTTAAAGAATTTGCCATCAAATATGGTATGGTTATTATCTCGCCAATACTGGAAAGAGATGAAATTCATGGTGATACAATTTGGAACACAGCTGTTGTAATTAATGAAGTAGGTAAAGTGATAGGAAAACATAGAAAAAATCACATTCCTCGAGTAGGTGATTTTAATGAATCAACATATTACTTTGAAGGGAATACAGGTCATCCGGTCTTTGAGACATCATTTGGAAGAATAGCAATCAATATTTGTTATGGGCGTCATCATCCTCTGAATTGGTTAATGTTTGGGATTAATGGTGCTGAAATTGTTTTCAATCCCTCTGCTACTGTTGCAGGACTAAGTGAGCACTTGTGGGCTGTAGAAGCTCGTAATGCTGCTGTAGCTAATAGCTATTTTACATGTGCAATAAACCGAGTGGGAACAGAAAAATTTCCAAATGAGTTCACATCAGGAGATGGAAAATCAGCTCATAAAGAATTTGGTCATTTCTATGGTTCTAGTTATGTTACAGCTCCAGATGGCTCTAGAACCCCAGGGTTATCTAGAGTCAAGGATGGCTTATTAATAACACAACTTGACCTTAACATGTGTCGTCAGATAAAAGATAAATGGGGTTTCTGTATGACACAACGCTTAGACCTGTATGCTAATAGTCTAAGTAAAGCTATAAATCATGAATTTGTTCCTCAGAGAATACCTTCGTTGATCAATACAACAAATTAATTCAGATTGTCTTTACTTTCTGCGAAAATGTCTGCAATAAGAACAACCTGCTAACTATCAAATAATAATTTTTTCAGTGTTTATTTATTTACAGTTTATTGATATTAAAAGTTTTACATATTTATTCTAATAATAATTTCAAATTTTAAAAATTATATATTAATTAATGTGCATATCACATTTTTGTCATTATTCATAAATGGATTATTGATTAAATCCACCCCAAATCAAACCCATTTATGGAATCACCTACCGAGGTGTGAACTATGTTTAATTGTTACATACATTGAAACTAGCATTATGCTTTATTGTTTGTATACAATTGACCAAATATTAACATTTTAGATATATTACTATTTGTTTATGAAATGATACAATTTTATAATCAAGTATTTTATTACTTCTTTAGTATTATTATTGCCCTGTTAATAGCATTGTCATCACCTCCCCCATGGATTACTATGACACAATCCAAAGGCTTCTCCATCAATTGAATTCACACATCAATTTATCACACTATAATATCATGACCATATTAGTATTGATTTTTTTTTCATGCATTGTCTTTACATCTTCAGTAAAAACTAATGTCCTATGCAGTGTTAGTATGCTTACATATAATTGAACATTGTTTTCTAAATATATTCCACTCACTCAAAGCAATTGATTTTGTGTCTTGTTGATGGTCATCCAAGGCAAACTGACAAATGACTGCAGTCATTTGAAATCAAAGAGGCATGTTGTGGGAATTAATTGAATACAACTAATATTCTATTTCTATTTTCTATCCAGAAATGATGCTTCAGTGACATTAAACATTAGTTTTTTAGACATGAGTTCTATTGCACAATCAAGGTATTGTATAAGTATTATTTATGGCGCTGATTTTGAAGTATGTCACTTAAAATGCTGAATTGCATTTGCGAATATTTTGTTAAATGTACTTGAAATCGGCTTAGTTACTAAAAAAGCAATGACAAAAGAGAATCAGGAGATGGTGGCAATCAGAAGTTTAACTTTACCATTTGTGCAGCACATTCCTGTTTCATATTGAACTTTCGCACACTTTATGCATTTTACCCATCTTTACACTTGGGATGTCTGCTGTAATGTAATGTAATTTACGTTACACTGGAACATACCAAGATTAAAGTCAAGATGCATTGTTCGATCGTGATTCGAGTGGTTCGTAACCTTTTGCTAGCGCTTTGCTGCCGGTTTGATACCAAAGCACGCGATCTAATTGCTCTTAAATGATTAGCCAAATTTAAACATATATTAAAAACTGCTGTTAAATCTCTTTATACACCTGACGTTCAATGATCACCGCCCAAGTACATCCACAACACTAAAGCTGCTGCAGGTGCATTGCCTACCTTTAAGAAGGACTTGGCTCTTTTCATGGTCCCTAAGTCGTATGGTTTCAGAAATACTGCAGGCAGTAGCTGATTTCATTGAATTGTGCGTGACAGAAAGCTTCGTGTAAATGGTGCAGTAGCAGATTGCCAACCCTCGAAGTTGTCGGGATGAAATTTTGTCGGAAACCCTGTGGTAAATACGGTAGGTAATGCAAAGAGATACAACATGTCTTCGCAAAGCCTGAATCAAATCAGTGGGAAATTAATTAGTCATCGACGATTCGTTGTATGCAGTCAAATGGAAGGAGCTGGTACTAGGGTGCCCCGGTGATATCAAACTTGCGCCTTGTAAAGTTGCAAGCGGTGGTGAGCTGGCACGATATATGGTCCCCACTCTATATATACCTTCCAAGTGACCATTCCTGGATATGTCAATGCAAAGACTTCCGATACTAAGATAATAAAGGATTGCTCTCCAAATGAGGAGTGCTACGAAGAGGTTTCTTTTAGCATTAAACGTGTAAAATTTTGTCTTAGAGCTTAATTAGATTAGATTTAATCGGCCCTAATCTGAAAATCGGTTTAAAATAATTACAACTTTTCCCCGGCAATCGGCACATGACGACGAAATCAGGACAAGGCTAGCGTACAACGCATTCGTTGCATAGCATTAAATGTTGCTACTAAACTGTACCACTACATTGATATGCAGAAGATTATATAATAATGTATAGAAAAAGAACCCATGAGCTGTTTACACTAGATATTAAGAATTTGATACTCTAACAAAGCGTCATAGAGAATTTTAAATAGATTAACAAACAGTTTATAGGCCGGCGACGCATTTGCGACTCCTCTGGTGTTGCGGATGTTCATGGGTGGCGGTGATCAATTACCAAGAGGTTAGCTGCTTGCTCGTATGCCATCTATTCTATATAAAAAAGTGCTACGAGTTTAACTTCATCGTAAAGATGCTGAACATGTTTTGTATTGAAAAGTAGTGTTTGTATGTTGTTTATTTTTATTACTATAAATGGACCATTGCACACAAGAGAGAGCGTTATTTTGTTTGTAGTGGTACAAGTACATCATATCGTTAAATGAATTGCTTCAAAGAAAAATATATCTTTAAATTGGGGAGAAGATGATTCTAAATAAACTTTCCTGTTTCGTATAGTGACTGCTTACCCATTATTTTTTTGTGGTTTAATGTTGAAAGCTGGCTACTCGAGGAAGACGTAGTAAAGCTTAGAAGGCCCTAATTTATAAAGTGCCAGACATGAATCCGTCTAATTTTTCTTTAATATGGACATATCCCCTAGAATGGATATTATAGACTTATAATGAGACCAGAATTTAACTTAAAATTGTCAACGGTTACCATTTTTCAAACGTATTAAGGATAGTGTTATATTGTTGGATTGGACCTTGAATGAAACACTAAGCAAAGTATAAAGGACATCCTTTAAATCTTCTTTGTAGTGCAAAATCTTGTTATAATTCGGGATTCGATTTCAATCTACAGCGGAACAATAAACTAATTGATATTTTATTAGAAAAAGGTAGGATCGGGATTTTAATACTATCGCGCAAGTACCTTTTTTTTCCGGGCTGATTGCTGCTGTTAGCCCCAGGGCTTTTACAGTTTCACCGGGTTGAGAGGTGACCGAGCGCTTATGGCTCTCAGTCGAGACCTCTATATATGGGTAACCAGCGCAAGGGCTCCCGAGAGGGAGCCTCGGCTTGGACCGTTACCCTGTTTCGCGAGAGCGTCTGACTCAAAGTTGCTTCTGACAGAGGATTATCTTAATTAATATCACTATTATTATTAACTACCTGTACCACCACTTCAGAATGCGTGGGCGCTGGAGAAGAAGTGGCGCAAGAAACTCCAGCAACGCTTCTATCTGTATGGACTGGAGAGAACCGGCCAGTGACATGGCGGTATCGCAAACAAAGTTATGAGAGTGCAGTGTATGTGTGTTGTGTTTTATGAAGGGCTTGGGCCCTAGTGGTTGTGTCGTCAGGGTCATCGAGGGCGTGCCTCGGTCTCCTACGGACGCGGGTAAATCTGTGATTCGCGATGG
Organism: Teinopalpus imperialis; assembly: GCA_029286865.1. Classification (NCBI taxonomy): domain Eukaryota; kingdom Metazoa; phylum Arthropoda; class Insecta; order Lepidoptera; family Papilionidae; genus Teinopalpus; species Teinopalpus imperialis. The sequence goes on from JAGSMU010000021.1 coordinate 6,962,963, forward strand.
CATTGTAAGTGGCGGCACTTACAATCAAAGGGTTTCGGTGTGTGACGGCAGAGTCGAAATATCGGCGAGAAGCCTGCATCAGGTACTGAGCTATGGTCGGGAGCTCAAGATCTATGTGTAGATTTTCGTTACGCAAGAACCACGGCGCACCAGTGGCCTTACGCATTAAACGATTTTGTATTACCTGAAGTCGGTGAATGTGACGCGGGGAGGCATGCGCAAAGACGGGGCTTGCGTATGTCATTATGGGTCGGATGCACGCTTTGTATGGTGTAATTTTATTACGCAGGGACATTTTGCTATTTTTATTGAGCAACGGGTGTAAACGTCCTAGGACGAACGCTACTCGATTCCGTACGCGGTTGATATGCGGACCGAAGGTGAGTCTTTCATCTAATGTGACGCCTAAATATTTGACTGTCTGTTCCCAGGGGATTGGACGATCAAATAACTCTATAGTTTGGAGATGCGGCGTTTTGTTGCGCCGAGAGAAGTACATGGCTGCACTTTTGGTGGGATTAACCTCAATCCTCCATTTCCGAAACCATTTCCCTAAGGTGTTGGCTGCAGATTGGAGGCGTTTACAAATAGCGTCTGGTTTAAATCCACACGTAGAGGCCGGTGTCATCGGCGAAAAGGGCTAGTTCTACACCGCGAGTGCGCGGTATGTCGTTGGTGTAGAGTGTGTATAAAGTAGGACCTAGGACGGAGCCTTGTGTTACTCCGGCACAAATGGGGTGAACCTCGGAACGCGTTCCCTTGACGCGGTAACGAAAGGTTTGATTTCGGAGAAAATCTCGTATGATAAGTACGAGTCGATCTGGCACACCGAGCTCATATAGTTTGTATATGAGCCCGTTGTGCCAGACATTGTCGAAAGCTTTCGCCACGTCGAGAAAAAGTGCCCCAGTTTGGTAGCCCTGAAAAAATTAACTGAGAATGTGCTCCGTGATGCGGTGCACTTGATGTGTGCATGAGTGTTGGGTGCGAAACCCGAACTGCTCATTGATTGGCAGCCATCGGGACAGCATGAAGTCCTTGAGACGGGAGAGGATGAGCCTTTCATATACCTTACCCAAGACTTTGAGTAGGCTTATGGGTCGATAGGCTGATGGATCGGTTGGATGTTTTGAGGGCTTGAGAATCCCTATGACATCGGCTTCCTTCCAGGTGTTCGGGAAGGTGCCTTTGGATATGGCCGCGTTGTAGATTATCACCAGTAGGTGTAGCTCGAGATTGTCAGCCAGCGATTCAGCTTTCTCTTTGTCTAAGAAGGCGGGCGGTTTATTGGGTCGCGTTAAGGGAGGCATTGTTTGGGCGTTGCCCCCTTTTAAGGATTTGGTAAGTCGCCAGTAGGCGAGATGGGAAGGTTCTACGTTGGAGAGGTGATTATCCCACCGATCGTTCCTATACTGGGCTATGCGTGATCGAACTTCACACTGAAGGGTACTTAGCACCAGCTGGTTACTTTCAGTGGGATATAAGTCGTGAGCACGAGTCGCCGCATTCTTGCGCCTCATTAGGTCCTTTATGTCGCTTGGCAGGGTCCATCGGTGGTCTTCCACCGAGGGAACCCGCCTCGAACAATCCTCGACTACGGCTGGATGTGCCTAGTGAGGGCATGAACTGCGAGGTTCGTGTCGTTGACTGAAGATATGTTCCTAGGAATAGCATCTAGGTGCGGTGATGTGGCTTCCCTCAGGTCGTTCCTGAGTCGGTGCCAGTCTACAATGGTTTTGGTGGAGAGTGAGGTTGGGGCGAAGGGCCCTAACTGAAGAAGAACGGGGCGATGATCGGAAGCGAGCTCATGGATTATGATGATGTTCTTACAGATGGCAATATCAAGCATATCCGGTGCGTGACCCAATATGTATGGAAAATGGGTAGGCGTAGAAGGCGCTACGACGTCGAAGTCGAGTGCGTCGCTTAGCGAGTCTAAAGCCAACCCCCAGGGGTTGATTTTAGTTGCATTCCACCGAGTATGCTTGCTATTGAAATCTCCTGCCAAAATGACTGAGTTTCCAAGGGAAAGGAGCGCCACGAAGTCGCTTCGTAATACTTGTGCGTCACGTCTGCAAGGCAGGTAGACGGACGCGATTGTGATGGGGGCGTGGCCGGTCATGGCTAGCTGACAGACCGAGGCTTCTAGGAAGGTTAGGGTTGACGTATCGACGGGCACGCAGTGCAAGGACTTTTTATAGTAGATTAGAGTTCCGCCATTAGCGGCGGAAGTTCTATCAGAAATGTCTCTTGCACTAGGAGCACGTCGACTTGGTGAACGCGAACGAAATTGAAGATTTCGTCGCGTTGATTATTAATACCGTTCGCGTTAAAAAATGCGACGTTAAGGGAACGCGGTTTTACTCTGCCGTTGTAAAGGCCCTCTATGCTTGAAAGTTGACGATGGCTGACACTACATGTTGGTAGCGCATTGTGGCAACAATCCTGATTTCGGGCTTGCCATTGGAATCCCTTAGGGCTTTTGCAAGGGCTGAGACGTCGGCGCTGTTGAAAACGGCGTCGAAGTGACACACAAGGTCGAGGTCGCTTTCGTTAACCGGCCGTCCGGCTGATGGAGGGGGCTGCTCAACCGGTTGAGCGACGGTCACTACGCCGATAGGAGTTTTCCTGGCGGGACGTAGAGGGCGGACAGGAGCGAGAATAGGCGTGGGAGCGGCGGTCAGTGTAGCTAACTTAGGTGCGACTTTAAGTGCCGGGCGTTTCGGCTTGGGAGCCTTTTGGGCAGCCAAGGTAATTGGCTGTGTGTCCCTCTGAGTTGCACAGGACACACGCGGGGGGCCCGAAAGCAGCCAAAAGGCCCTTGTCCTTGGGTCTCGGACAGTCGGTGGTGCCATGGCCACCCAGGCACTTTACGCATCTGGGTTTCCCGAAGCAGTTGCGAGCAGAGTGGCCATATAACTGCCATTCGTGGCACTGGCCCGGAGGGCCGATTTTATGAGGGCGCTCTATTGTGAGCCCAGAAAGGTGACAGCACATTCTCAGGTTAAATACCTGCTTACCTGCCTCGGACCTTTCGAGGGCCACAATTACCATGTTGAATGGCTTTTTGTTATAACCACTGTACATCCTATGCACGGATAGGACGGGTAGATTATGAGCCTGGAGGTCCTCTTTGATGAGCTCTGGGAGCTGTGGGAGGTTTTTAATAACCACTCTGAGTTGGCGCTCTTCTGCCAGGGTGTAGGTGTGGAAGAATACACCTTTGTCTTGTAAGTAGCGGGTGACCGCTCTATGGTCATCCGTGGTTTCTAGCTACAGTTTAATGCCTACAGCGGTGGGGATCGCTTGATATTTATAGCGATTGAAAAGGGCCGATACGACAATCGGCCAGTTATCTTGTGCCTGTATGAAGACAGGCGGCGGGCGTTTCGATGGCTGTGAGACAGCCGAAGTTTGGAGGGAGCCAGTAGGGGCGCACTGTGGAGCAGCGGGGGCTTGCTGTGAGGCTGCACAGGGGGTGCCATGGGGTTGGGCCACAGTTGTCGATGGCCGGGGAGAGGGGACGTCGCTTTCCCGTTTTTTCGCCTTGGGTGGCGGCGTCGGGGCGGGTGAAGCTCGCTTTTTATGCTTCTTTTCCACCAGCGTGAAGTTGCTGGTGTCTTGCGGGAGGTCCTCGGGGGACTAAGGGCTATCTAGCTCCATTTCGGAGACCGAGGAGGACGATGATGCAAAGGACCTTGAGGGTGATTTTTGCCCCTCCGGTAGGGGTTGCTCTTCTTTTGTAATGTCTTCGAAGACATCGGGGTATTTACGCTTCAGGCAGCTGACCAAGTGCACAAGGAAATCCATGGTTGGATTCTCCATTGTACACAAATTATTAATAATATTACTACTATTACGCGGGATGTGTGGCCTCCGGTGGGGTGCCGGGGTGAGTAACCTACTTCCCTCCCTGCCGGGTATAGGCAGGGAGGATGTGTGCCTAGTTGTGTAGCCCTAGTGCGTCCAAGTGCTAATCTTATTTGTGCACTTGAGTGTATGCTTAGAGCTAACTAAAAATACGCGTGAGACAATTATAAGTCTAGCGGGTTGGCCAACCTTGGCTAGGGTACTACCCAAGGCCAAGTTTACGTTGACTCCTTCCGCTATTTTGCGTTTCCCAGAAGGGGAACCGCGGGCGTACGGGGCTTGCCCTACACTAGCTTAGTTAACACCGCAAGGTATCCACTAGTGTAACCACCCAGGTGGCTTTACAATAGCTTTCTTGGAAACTAAATTCCGATCACAAAAGCAACAGCAATAAAAATTGCTCGGTGTATTGTTCTCGGAACAATGGGTGCGCTGGTGGCTTGCTCGGGGGCAGGTAGCTCAGGACGATCATGGCGGGGCGCGGGGCGCCGGGCGACCGTTCTCGACGACTGCTGAGCGTCGAATGCGCAAGTACCAAGAACAACTACATACTCTCGATTCGATCGGATGAACAGTGCACGAACCCAAAAAAAAATACACAAACATTATTTTTTACATACAGTAACATGTACATTGTACAAAAAGGCACACTTAATATTCTTTCTCTTGGCAGCGAATATGTAACGGAATATTTTTCAATTAGAAAAATGAATTCGCCACGTGTAACATGTGTGTAAAGTTGAGTAATTAAGTTCTTATGATAGAGATAATATAAAAACTAAAAACTTTTTCTCTTATATTAAAGGGGTGATGAAACAAGCACTCAGTTTACCTGTTAGTAGCCATCCTCGTGACCCACGACTTCTATATTTATTCTAATACACATGTGCCATTATTCATAACAATTAAGATGAGAACAATTATGACCAGAAAAAGGCCTCCAGTTTCCTTATAGGCCAAATGAAACACTGCAGCATTAAACTTATCTTTTGTGTTTAGTATTATTCTACCGGGCAAGGACCACACTTGTTTTACATCTAGTTTATACATACAGCATATCAACCACATGAAATGTAAAAACGTAAACAAAATTTTAAAGACATTGATTTAAGTTGTCAGTTGAGGGTATTGGCAAATTTGCACATGAAACGACTGACATACAAGCACAAATAAGTATATTACACTTGTTGATGCAATAGGGGCATAATATTTTTGTTATGCAATTTCTAAAAACATATACACATCTATAATATGATAGTTCTGATTTGAAAGATCAAGAATATTAAAATTAAGTATAAAAAAATTGACTTCGCAATCCATCATAAAACCCTGTTGATATGTAACATTGACATATTAATTACAATAAGAATAATCTTTTAATACAATTGCAACTTTTAAAATTTATTACTGTAGCATAGTAACAATAAAGTTTAAAGACAACTACGGGTACTTGTCTTAAAACAAATTTATATAATGATTAAACCAATAAGGTCCCATGTTTATTATCTTAAAATTTCAAGGAGTTCAGCCACAAATTAAACCAAGTTATATAAAAACAATGTGTATTCAAGAATAATACAGATGTGATACTATATGTATGTATATATAAACACAGATATTAAGTAGGGGTACATTAAAATTTCAGAGTACATCTGTTGGACAAAATTATAAATATTTGAGCACATAAAAAAAATATTAACACATTTAGACAACAGTGATATAAAAAGTTTTTGATATAAATGGTAATTTAAATGTAATTAAAGTTATTCTGCAAAATGTATGGACAAGCACACTGCTAGTTAATCACATAATATATTTACCAGTATTTATTATAAAGGGTACCTTTCTAACTGAAACTATAATTTTGCTCAGGTCTATAACATAAATGATGAAATTATTGATTATGTACCACAAGAAACTCTTAATTACTTTAAGATTATTTCTAAAATACATTCTATGCAATCTTTGCACGAATGGCAGCTCTCTTGCCAGTCACAGCCTGGAAACCAGACTTAATACTGGCAACGGAACAACGTGAGCCACAAGTCTCACATTGGAGGAAAAATAATCTGGTATCCTTTTGCAATATTGTATCAGGTGAACGACATGTGTGACATGTTACATACTCTTTAATATACCGACGTAACACATTTTCTATTTGTTTCTGCTGGAAACGGCCTTTAATAATAAGCTGACTATTACCATCAACAGAACCACTTGTACCCAATTCAGCCAGTAAAAAGTCTAATAAATGTTTTGGCTGCCGATGCAGGGTTTTACAAATTTCTGTAAAGTTTGCAAATGATGTTTTCTTTGTTCCGATCCTTACAACTTGTGGTGGTCTCATAATGAATTTCTGTTTCTTTCCGGAGACCATACCTGGGTTTTTTTCTCGCATAATGTCAAATACACGCTCAAGGAGTTCATCATAGGTGTAGTCACGGTCAGTACTGACCCAATCGCCATGCAAATCTTCGGCATTTTCTTGGTTCTCATTACTCTCTTCTTCAGCAACAAGTTCATCCAAGTTTTTCTTCCTTCTTTTTTTCTTTGTTTTGGAGAAATCTATTTCCAAATCCAAATCATCCACAAGATTCTCCTCCTGAGGCTCCGGCTCTTCCGCTGGAGGTCTTTCTTCTGTCGTTTCAGGTAATGCACTCTCTAATTCCTCTAAATTGAAAAATGTCTTCTTTTTTTTCTTCTTTTTCTTTCCAAAATTATCTAAATCAAGGTTTTCATCTTCGGGCACGTCGACGTCACCGGACTCGACAGGCGCTTCAACAGATGTGCTCTCACCTTGTTCACTTGCTAACGCCGCATCCATATCGAAACCAGTCTTCTTTTTCTTTTTTTTCTTTAAAGAGGGATCAAAAATCATATCGTCATCCATGTTTCCTACAATTTTAATAGGCTTTTTACAAAAACTTGGTTATAATATTTTGGCAGGTGGCGAAGTCAAAAATTAATTTACTCTTGCTGCTCTTGCATCAGCCAGCTAGTGTTGTCGATAGTGAAATCGATAGTACGTTAGTATCGATTTCGCAACAAAATCGATTTTTCAATAAGGAATAATAATATATTTTAGTATCATTTAACTCTTACAATAAAATAATGCTATCTAAAGTCGAAAATCGTATCAAAGACTGCCTAGCACGTTCACATGTTTTCGTTCCATACCAGCATGAAACAATAAATTATATATTTTTCCTTGTTTCATAAAATCAGTAAATACTTAAATTTGTTGACCTTAGTTAATGTTTCCTCAGACCCACGCTGTGGAGGTCGGAATTTTTAAACACTATAGAAGTCCCCACAAGGCCTAAAATTACATCTAGGTACTGCCAGCTTAAGATGTCTTTACAATCCTCCCTAAAGTCTCTACAATCTTGGAATTTCTAATTTTGATAAATCTTGAACTATATAGAATTATTCTATAAAACTCTTATTTAGTTTCTTTTAAATTATATTACTCAAATTTTGAAGACAGAATTTTAAATAGTTTTATGTTGTAATATGTGAATTCTATTGTGTAAATAGTAAATCATTATTCAAAGTAATTGTGTTATATTCTCTTAATAGTTTTGTAAAACAAATATCTAATTACAATTAGTGATAAAGGTATGATCGTTAGAAGTGACTTTTGTCACGTAATTTTGGAAACTACCTACTGGAAGAAATTAATGGAGTAATGTATGAAGTTGAAAAATATCTTACAATTCAGCGGTGAACGTTCTCTCAGTTTTTAATCTGCTTAAAAAGTTAATGAAAGGCAATCATTAATATAAAAAATATGAATTTGAAGTTTTGTTATCGTTCACTTTTGCTAGCATTTCCTAACGAACTACATTAAAAAGGCCTGAATCGTACCTTATCTTATCAAGGACAAGAGACGCAAGGAACTTTGATTGGATTAGACAAGACTTTTCCAATTTAGATCCAGTGCGCGTTTGACCACTCTATGTTTATGCCATGATGTGTATATGCCATTATGATGGGATTACATTGACGATTGAATGGTTGCCATTTTGATTTCGTAATAAAGTAGGTTTCGTGTTTGATATCTTGGTGGATAAACAAGACTTCTTCCCTTCTATTTCCTCTGTTTTTTAACGACAGAGTATAACATAGTTTTTTTGTTCACTTCACTATAAAGCCACCAAAATGTTAGCTATTGCCTTATTTGAAATGTCCCGATTCCCTTAATTTTTAAGCATATATGTTTTCCTTTTTCTTCGTTTTATAGAACAAAGATGCAGAATATATATTTTGCTTACTAAGAAATTTTTTCTCCTAAAATCGTTAAATATTAAGATATTTTTAATAAAATATCGGTCTAATACCACAACACTATAATCTAAAGTTAACCTCAAAATAATCTACTTTCAAGTTGTTTATATAAAATGATATATTAAATTGTAATCTGTGCTAGCTACTCATAAAGTTAACCTATAAATATGCATCTAGTAAAATTAAATAGAAATCTCTTAAAGTTTAAATTTTGGACCATAAGAAAATATTCCCATGCAATATTGCCTGACGAAAATGAATATTCGGAGACACCCGAATATCCTCCAATTTTGGATATGTCGCTTCAAGGAAGAAAATTGAGAGAAAGACAAAATATTCACGTTAAAATAAGAAAGTTGAATACTGTCGAACAAAAGCAAATAGGACTAAATATGCCCCGTTATTACGGATGGAAATGTGTTATGTTAGACGAAAATAGAATTCCATATAATGCCTTGCCCCTAGTGAAGTGTTACACTAGAACTCATTTTATACCAATAAAAACTTTGCCAGAAACATATTCTGAAACAAATTCACTTGCAGAACTGGTTGTAAAAGATATTAAACCACTAATAGAAGATGTAATTGTCCTTGAATCTGAATTAAAGTGAGTACATTATTTTCCATAAAAATATATTATATTAGGTCATTTTGCTATTATAGAATATTTTAGATAATAAAAAATTTCAAATTATTAAATTGCTACACTATGCGGTGATTTAATTATTTATGGTTTTCCAAATTCATATTTGTGCAAATTTATGTGCAAGACATTTGTTTGCATATATTTGATTATAGAAATTTTCAGTACAAAAATACCAATTTCTATATAAAAAATAATATTATTTTATTATTATTTTTCTCAAATTTAAACACTTCCTTTTTGTCAGAAATCTTGATTACTATAAATGTAAAGACATTTATTTCTTAAATGTCTTTACATTTATATATATATAAAATAAAATATAATTGTATATTTTATTTTATTGTATATTTTAATCAATAAAATATGAAAAAAGTTTTTCCCCAAACCAAATAATGTCACATACACAAGTTTAATCAATTTAAAAACCCTTTGTAGAAGTTGTTAGTCCTTTTGAAAAATTATAATTTTTTGGGTAAGTATGCTCACTCACCATCAAGTTAACTATCATACTATAGATAATAAATAACTTTTAAAAATTATATTTTTTTTGTACCTGTAAATTTTTAATGTTTTTATATAAATTTCTTAGGAAGAAAAATTAACATACATTGTCATATCATCTGTTACGTATACCTTGGTGTCTGGTAATAAATAAAAAGATATTTAATTTTAGGCACATTTATAATGAACCACAAGAAAAATCTAAAGAGCAGTTGAAAGAAGATATTATGACAAAAAACATAGTGAGACAGATTAACAGAATAATTTGTAACAAACTTGCAGACAAACTACCACATATTTTATCTGCTCAGGTAATGTCATTTTTAAACATTATGTTATTCATCATCATCCTTATTAGGTTATATGTTCCATAAATATGCAGCAAATACTGAAACCGTGAATACGGAATAGTAAATTATATGGGATTATAGTTCCTTTCCTAGGTGACAAAATAAAAAAAGATCTATTTAATTGAATTGCCTCTTAAAAATAAGACTACATTCCATAGATGGATCAATGTTCATAAAGAAATTGCAAAGCTCATTTGCCATTCTTAAACCCTCACTAAGATTTTTCAAATAAAATGTCACGGTTCCAGTGCTTGTTGAAGCCTCTTCTTCAATGGGCAATTTCCTCCAAGTAGGTTTCAGACAAATCTTCACCTTGCGATTCAAGCAATTCCTGAATGTCACTTGATTCTATCTGTTCGAACGCATCTCGCTTTATTCATTCCATTCGCGATTTCGGCTGTTTGCAGTCAAAGTTTGAACTTGCACAGATTCTTCGTCATTTTCCACAGTCAGAGCAGGCCACAGTTTTTTCCACCATGACTTCAATGTGTGTTGCTTCAGTTCTTCCAATGATTCTTTTACGTTTACGATGCATTTTGCTATTTCAAATTTCTTCCAGCATACCATAACAATCATATCAGGTTTACATTCCATATTATCCAATATGATTTTGAAGGTTCGTCTAATGTAATAGAGCTTAAAGGCCTGGATAAGGAATAATCATAAAGTCCATAAGTTGAAGCAAAGCCGTCGTGTTGGGAGGTAAAAATATCACTTTTATATTTGGATGCATAGTTTCAAGTTCGCGAGGATGACCTGGTGCGTTGTCCAAAACTAGAAGTGCCTTAAAGTCTAAATTCTGTTTTTTTAAATAAGTTTCAACTTCAGAAACAAAACAATTCCGGAACCAGTCACAAAAAATAGCGCTTGTAACCCACACTTTCTTATTAGCACGCCTAAACACTGGCAGGTTGTCCTTTTTTTGATTTTTTAAAGCCCGAGGATTAAACAATCTGTAAAGCATTTTGTTTGGCATTCTTTTCCAAAACAGTGCAGTTTCGTCTGCGTTAAATACTTGCTCAGGTTTGTATTCTCCATCAGCTACTAGGTTTGCGAATTCTTCTGGATATCGTTCTGCTGCAGCAGTGTGTGCAGATGCTGCTTCTCCAACGATTTTAATGTTGCAATGCAATGATTGTCTCACCTTAAATTTATTGAACCAACCTTCCGATGCTTGTAATCGTCTGTACATTCACCACTACAACTACCATCAGGTTCTTTAAAATGAGCCTAAAGACGATTTGCCTTCTCCTGGACCATTGGACCACTCAGGGGCACCCATTTTTGGTTGCGGTCTTCGATCCATAATGACAACGACACTTTCATTTTTTCTATTGCTGGATCACTAACAATTTGCGCTGACAGTGAAGTTGAAGCCACAGACGACCTTATTTTATCTTCGAATTTTTTTATCGATCGTACAGTTGATTCGTTTTGAGACGTTGAGACATTGAATGAGCGTGATATGGATGCAAATGACTCTCCAAGGCGTAAACGTAAGCATTTCTATTTTCACTTTAAGCGGTAACACAGATTTTTTTCGTGTCGAAACTCGTTTCTCATTTTTTTTAGTTGACATTATAAATTAGAAAAAGAGCGGTAGAGACGTGTTACTCGATTACAATTTTTGTAAACGAATGTGAAAGACAAAACAATAAAACACGCAAATATGTATATATATATATATATATATATATATACATATATATATATATATATATACATATATATATATATACACATATATATATTAATACAATGTATGTTAAATTGAATAGCAGCCATTTTTATTAAATCATTAAAGGCCTCGGTTTTCTTTATTTTATTTAAATTATTTATTTATTTTATTAATTAACTTTAATAAAGTATGCATGACACTTAAGTAACTCATATATTATATATACCATAAAAATCAGTGAAATTGATTTTTTTTATTACATTCATAGTTACAAAAGAGCACACAGTTCACCTAATGTTAAGTGATTCTTGAGGCCCATGACATTAACATTCATCCTTAACAAGGAATCATAACGCAGTTGTCACCCTTGAGGACTGAGATGGAATGCCTCGTCACCAGTAATAAAGGTCTCCAGATCCCTACACTCACCAGGACGAAACTCAGCACATTATGCTGCTATTTCACACCGGTATTCTGTGAGGGCGCGGTCTACCCCGGTTGAGCTGACCTATTCGTTCTGCAGTTAGAAACAGCACTGTAGTGTAGCTCTACCACTGTTAAAAAATTATACATATAATTTCATTTCAGATTGATTATGATCCTCGACATGAAGCATTTTGGTTTGTCGGTGGTCTTGATGTGCCGCATAAAGTTATTAATTGGAGAAAACAATATAAGTGGTTTCAAAATCGACTTGAAGAACCCATTAATAGACCAGTACAATATATTGGTAATTAAAATCAATAAGTGTTTGTATTAGTGGCTTTATAAAAGTTAATTAGTTATATTTTAAATTTGCAGGAACTCCTCATTTGTCAATAAGAAGTCGTTTACCATTGAAATCTGTACTGCCGTATGAGGAAGCTACCAACCCCGAATTTAAAGTGCCAAAATTTACTTATGCTCCAGAAAGTATTGGTTACACCACAGATCATAGACATGGCACTAATATTCCAGGTAGGAAAGGTTTACATAGTATTCAAGATATAGTTTCTTTTATTTCTGAAATACAACTTTTGTTTCAGGGTTTTGGCCCGGTGACTATGATGAATTTGGCTTATTATCTTATCATGGTCGTGATCATATCCTTAATAGAGAAAAGGCTTTTGGACAAGAGGATAATATAGAGGCATTGCACTCCCAAGCCTTAAAAGCTAGCTTTGGTTGGCTCCTCGCTCAAGCTAATTACCAAGGATTTACCACATACAATGATATAACATATCCCTTAGTAACACAAACTGTAATAACTAATGGAAAATTATGGTCATTTTATATTTATCAAATGAATACTATTGTTATGCACAATGAGCAAATGGATGATAATCCGAAACACAATGTCTGCTTTGGTACAATGCCCATACAATTGTATGATTCTATAGAGAACGGGCAAGTTAAAGGATTGAATGAAGGCATTTTAAAAATGTTAGTTCAATTTTACTTAAATGCTCCAGAGGAGCGTGAGTATGAAATGAATCCATATTTAGGTAAAGATGAGCAGATTATTGCCGACATTGAAGATGATAATAAACGTATTTGGTTGGAATCTAGGTACAAGCATCTAGTTTCAAATAGGCCCAAACATTATCTGATACCTGAAATATATCTTTGGGAAAGAATTTATAAGATTAAACATAACAGTAGATTCTTTGAAGCAAAGAGACGGTTCTTTGAATGTGATATCAATCCATTTAAAAGGCGATTGGATGAACATCTACCTCCTTATATTCCAAAGACTTTACGACCATACCCAAGAAGTAGGAAGAAGTTTGAAACTACATATTATCCTGATGTGTAAAAAAATAACAAGTTCTTTAGTGTAATACAATAAAAGTTTTAATTAAATAAACATGTATTATAGTATATTCATTTTTATTCCCATTAAGTTGTTTATGTCAAGTTTTAGAGAAATTTTCATTACATTTACAAGTTTTAAGTTATAAGCATTTTGATAACTACCCTCTACAACTCAAATAAAAAATACTTGACAAGACAACGGACAGTGTTAACTAAAAGGTAAAATGCAACAACTTAAAGACAACAACTCCAGTATTCCCGTGCAAGTTTCGACCTTCTCCGTCACTACAAACGTCGCAGGCAAAAAATGCCCCTCAGCAAGGAGCATCAAAAAGTGCTTCACTGAATGAAGGTTTTGTGATGCGATCTGAATTGAGGGAAATTATACGCGAATTATGCTGTTCAGGAGTGTATGGCCGGAAAAAACTCAAACTTGACAACTACTCTTTCAAAATTAATGACCAAATATCTACATTTGAGGAATCCATAAATTATCTTAGCAGTGAAATTGAGGAGCTGAAAAGTGATATTAAAACTTGCCAAAGTAATATCGCGTCGTTTAAAAAAGATCAACTAACCAACACCGGTGAGTACCCACTCTGTCGAATAGAATAATGGAGATCGACCAGGTTATGCGGGCATCGAATATCGAACTGCAGTGTGTACCTGAGCACAGGGGTGAGAATCTCATTTTCCTGATAAAGCAGCTCGGTTGCACGTTTAGCTGTGTAATTAATGACAACGACATCTACTACTGCTCGCGAACGGCAAAAATGAACTCCAACAGCTTGCGACCCAGGACGATATTGGTCAGACTAAGCTCTCCGCAGTTGAGGGACTCACTAATTGCCTCCGTGCAGAAATACAATAAGGCGCACCCACAAAACAAACTAAACACGAGTGATCTTGGAATAGCTGCTAATAGTTCTACGCAAATCTAAGTGGTAGAAAATCTGTCGCCCGAAAACAAATCCTTGCACGCTGCGACCAGAATTCGAGCAAAAGCAAAATACAGTATACAAATTATTAAGGATTTGCTGCGCTCATGTCAGTTTTTAGGTTTCATATTCTGTAACTTAAATGTAATTATTACTCTGATGTATGTCATGTTATATTTAAGCATCGGTGGTAATGGAATTTTTCCCATAAAAAAGGTATTTTCTCGGTCAAATAGTAAACGAAGGAATTTAATAACTTTATATACAAAGATTCATGTAATGAATAACAATGCAATAGGTTATTTATATCACACTAATGGCTAATACAGTACTCGGTATTTTTTTATCAAAATGTGCGCGGGATGAGAACTAAATGTCACGAATTTTATAATAACGTTCTGTCTAATAATTACAATGTTCTGCTAGTTACAGAGACCTGGCTTAAAGATGAAATTTGTGATAATAGGTACCAAATATTTAGGCGCGACCGTGATCTAAGTTTAATGAATAAAAAGGATAAACTAAACTAAACTGCGACCACGTTTCCTCGAAGAGTACACGTAATTTCTGTGAACTTTTATGTGTGTCTATACTGCTCAGACTGCATGCCTTCCGACCGATCTGCACATTATTCTGGTATATATACCCCGAGAGACTGAAAAAAATGTTCTCTGTCTAAATTCTATTAAAAAACACATTTGCAGCCTGGTTGACAGGTATCCTGTTCTTATCGTTGGAGACTTTAACTTGCCTTGTCTACAATGGTCGGATGAAGGATACAATGTCATCAACCTAAGCACCTCGGGAATTACAGGATGTAGCACAGGAATTCGTAGTCGAATTTACTTGGGCTTAACTCAGTATAATTCTGTTAAAAATGATAACGATCGTACATTAGATCTATGTTTTTGTAATGTTTCTCTCACAATTCATAGGTCCGAAATCCGGAGTACCCCAGGGCTCGCACCTAGGGCCATTATTTTATTTACTCATATGATATAGGCAATTATTTACGGAACGCAAAACATTTATTAAATACAATAAAAATATATGTGATTGCGACTCATTACAAATGGACTTGGACTTATTATGCGACTATTATAGAAAAAACAAAATTTCCGTCAATGTTAAAAAATGTCATTGTATAAGCTTTATGAAAAATAAAAACCCTATTCTGTATCCTTATAAATTTGGCAACGTGGCTATAGAACGGACTGATGAAGTTCGTGATCTTGGTATTATATTTGATTTAAAAATGCTTATTCAAAAGCGTATAGAACATATTCGCAATAAGGCATATCGTAACCTCGGTTTTGTTTTGCGCGCCTGCAAGCCTTTCAATGACTCCTTTGCCCTTACGTCCGCAGTACTCTTGACTATTGTTGTTCTGTATGGTATCCGCAGTATAAGGTATACATCGATAATATTGAACTTGTTCAAAAGAAATTTGTGAAAATTCTCAATTTTAAATGTCATAGAGAGCGTACTTCTTACCAAGAGGATTGCAAGTACTTTAAATTACTAACATTGTATAATAGAAGGCCTCTATTAAATATGAGTCTATATCTTGCACAATATAGACCAGCCTACACTACTAGGCCGTATAACATTTTCTACTCCTAAGAGACGGAGTAGAAATACAGGATTATTTTGTGTTCCATATCACCGTACTAATTATGGCAAAAACTCCATATTAACAAGATTACCCCTACCTGTACAATGAAAACTTCAGTGATGTAGATATTTTCACCTATCAAAAAGAAGCTTTAAAAATAAAATCCTCTATGTACTTAGTCTAATTTAGTTTAAATAAATACTGGAATGTATAATAACGTTATCTTGTTTGACGTTTCATAATTTAAGTATATACCTAACTTAGTAAACTTAACTTTAATAAATTGTTTCTGATAATGCTGTTATGCACCTGTTGGCTAATTTATCGGTTTAGTGTATACTTGTTTTCTATTTTCCTATGTAATTGTGTGATTAAATTAGCTGTTGTATATACTTATATAAATAAAATATTAACATTTTATAATATTGTTTATATAAATTGTGAAGGATTTAAGGTTAATTTTAAAGTGAAATGCACGCTGTGTCCAAATATGATTTTATTTGATACAAGCAACATTGGATCAATCTTCACTGTAAAAAGTTATATCCTATTAAATTGTTTCTTGCAGTTGTAAATACCAATTTTAGTGAGGTATAGCCGTAGCTAATGAAACAGTTGTTGCAGGATTATTTTTAAACAACTTTATTTAAGATTTACCCTAACAATACAACTGGTAGGCTTACAACTAACTTATTATTATTATTTTGAATATGCGTATTGCTGTTGGTCCTGCGGCCTCTACAGCTTCACAGGGCACCGAGCAGGGGCCCTGCGAGTAAGGAGTACGAGACGCTGCTGGCACGATTACTGCTTCAACTCCGCTGCACTCCGGCCCCTGTGGACGAGGAACGTCAACGATGATAGAGGGGGGCGAATATGATCCGAGGGCCCCTCTTAAGGTGTGAAACCTCTGCTTGGACCATTTTCGGAAGGGAGGACGGGTCGATTTAGAAGCGGCTTGAAACACGAGTAGTATTCGTGACGGCCGCTGAGTTTAGACCTCGCTCCCGCCGGCGAGCACGGTGTTTGTGTATTTTGTGCGCAAATGAGTTTGTGTTCGCGCGTGGAGGGACCTGTCCGCACGATGCGGCCAGGTCTGTGTGTTTCTTGACCTTGGCTGACAGTACGTTGTCAGGCAAGGTCAAAATGTGTTTTCGGACCCTTTTTAGTGGGGCATCCGAGGAGTAGGCACCTGCTTCCAGTACCAGTGGGTTTGGGTGAATTTTTATTTTTCAAAGAACTTTGAGGAAATTTCCTTGAGGTATTGTTGGATGGTTGGTATTTGACAATCGCGGTGAAGATCCGCATTTCTCAAATACCATGGCGCTCCAGTCGCTCGTCGGGATTAATTCCGTCGGGAGAATTACTTATTGTAACATTTTGCCAGGCTTATATAATAATTATAGTGTAAACAAAGCTCGAGTGGGGATGCTACTGCCACTGAATATGAGAGGGTATAAGTTATTTACCTTTAAGTTAACCACTTGTTGAAACACTTAAACAAGTAATTAATTTGTTGATGAATATAATCCGTGAGACGACGTTATGGTGACGTCACTTGTATATAAAATTAATTATTTATGTTTGATATTGCTATAAACGAGTTAATACACATATTAAAGTTTTTATAAGTACTTCATATTTTATATATAATATACTATATTAGTTCATATATAATGATATGACACAAAATATTTATATTTAATTCTATACAAGACAAACATCATTGTGGGACTATTTTAATTACCTAATACCTAGTAGTTTATTATTATAGTGCATGGCAGTGAAGGAAAATTGCGATGAAATGTGCATTTAAGAAATAAATTAAAAAGAGTATATATGGAAGATATGTTAAAGAGGAGGCTGTACATTTCGTGATTTTTTTTTCTACGATTTTATTGATATAAAGAAAAAATATTTTAAACTCAGCGTTACTATCTATACAGACCACAAATTGATCGTCTACGCATTCTCATAACGTCGTGATAGCCTCCCGCCCGTCCAACTGAACCAACTCTCTTTTTTTTCCCAATTAACAACGGACATTGTTCATGTTATGGGAATAGACAATACAGTGGCAGACACGATGTCTCATATCGAAACCGGTTATAATGCCCTCGCTTCGTGCTAAAAACTTGATGATGAGTTGAAGAATTACCGCATTGATGCAAAATTCTCTATAATTAGAAGATGTCGTTGTACCTGGCACTAAAACTACCTTGGTTTGCGATACATCCACCGGATGATCGCGACCGTTTATCCCAGTACCTTTGAGTAAAAATTCTCAACTGCAACACTAGGGTCATCCCGGCTCTCGAGCCACCATTCGGCTAGTCTTAGACCGTTTCGTTTGGCCAGGTGTAGCCAAAGATTGCCGTCATTGGTGCCCTACTTACGTTGCTTTCTAACGAAGCAGTGAGGCGTTACACGGATTTTGCATTTGGCCATTTTTCTAGCCCCAAATCTTGGTTAACTAACGTCCATATCGATATAATGGACGACTGCCATTATGTTCTAGATACAGATACTGTCTGACCGCCATTGACTGTTTCAGTCAATAGCCTATGAGTGCTATAACCGCGGAATAAGTGGCGTCTACCTTCATTGCTGACGATATCAGATACGCCTTGCAGATATGTGAGGCACCAAACGGAATACGAGATCGATCATCCAACTGTACTGACCATCCAACCGACCTACCAACTGTAACTGCGCCTCCATTTTTGCAAACAATACCTTCATCAGGGTTTCCCCTTCATCTGTGCCATCAGCACCTGTGTTGCCAGCTCGGTACACCATCTGGTCAGGAGCTTCGGGAGAGTTAATTTTTGCGAACCATTCGATCTTTACTTTTTCTTCCTTTTTTCTCTCGCATTGTCCTTCTCTCTAGGGGGGCGGCGAGGCCTTCGGATTTCTGAAAGATACTTTCGAAATGTCGGGACCGGACACGGAAGGGCGGTTAAAAAAGAATAAAAACGAGAAAAACGGGGCAACGTTTTTGGCAGACTGATTAGATGCATTCTATTAGAGAGTTAACGGCGATTTTGTTCCTGTGGGATTTCCTGAGGACGACAACAGAAATCAATACGTTATTTTGGTCGTCACCATCCTCCCGTCGAGTCAGACGCTCTTCGAGTCAGACGCTCTTCGAGTCAGACGCTCTTCGAGTCAGACGCTCTCTCGAGTCAGACGCTCGTTCGAGTCAGACGCTCTCGCGAAACAAGGTAACGGTCCAAGCCGAGGCTCCCTCTCGGGAGCCCTTGTGCTGGTTACCTATATATAGAGGTCTCGACTGAGTGCCATTAGCGCTCGGTCACCTCTCAACCCGGTGAAACTGTAAAAGCCCTCGGGCTAACAGTGGCCTTCAGCCCGAAAAAAAAAAAAAAAAAACCATCCTCCCAACCATAATTTCTTCCGATATATTATCAGTACTACCAGTGGAACACTACTATACCAGAAGCAATGTGTTTACCCCATTAATTAAAGTATTTTATTTTATTATATTATTGGGGTGCACAAATAGGGATGCTCTTCGCGTTATCTTAACCACAGATTATAAGTTACCGATCTTATAAATAATATTAATCGATTTTTTAAATTTTATTTAGGGTGCTTACGAAAGTATCACGAATAAAATAAATTTAAAAAACTTAAAGGGGACTTTTAACATTGCTACAAAATTTCTACATTGTGTAATAGTGTTATAATTTATTTAGAAATCCACGACATTGTTAAGTTCGTGGATACATAACGATGCTAACCGAACTGGTGTACGGTAAGCTCTTCTGGCAAACGCAACAAACGGAAGGAATCGGTAACCAACTGGTCTTGCGTAGAGTCGTTCTTTACATGGGGAAATGCCTTTTGCATAACCACCCTTGCGTGGACAAGGATGGGTTATGTCGGACTTGCACTGACTAAAACCCCATGATATTCCGCTTATAGCAGGGCGACCTACGGGAACGCTTTCGCACACATCCACGACCTCTACTGAGCCGGCAGCTCCTCCTCGGGACAAGACATCCCCCTCTCCATCCTACAAGCAAGATGCACCGGAACACGAGCGTGCCTTCCTACCGCCTTCTGCCTCTCTATGTATCTGGAGCCCCCTAATCCACCGGCTAAGATCCGTGGGGACTAGGGCTATTTGCTTCACCGTGTTTAACCACGTGGAGGCCTGGTTTCTCTAAGTTACACGTCAACAATGGCTGAAAAACAGTTGTCCTTCAACTGTTTTTCTTAAGGAGTTTTCCTCATTTTCCGGCCGCGTTTCAGCAGCAGTCAGCCTCTAACGTGTGAGATTTTATTGTTATTTCTGCAGAGTAGAGTTTCTCTAGGGCTGAATCACGGCTCTCACTTTACGGTCCAAACTCTACTTGGAGAGCCACAGACTCTGAATCAGACATGTCGACATCTGATTCAGAGTCCTACGATCCTGGCTACGGTCTTGTAGCGTAGTAAAAGAACTTACCCGTTTTCGACAAGAATGGTATGCAACAAAATAGGGATACAATAGTAACGCTGCTTACGCTTCACTCCGTTGCCACCCCCGCTCCCGCTGTCGCATGGGAAAGATAGCACCCTATTGTATCGCAGCCAACCTCTGCTGCTCCGCAGCCAACGCCCCGCTATTTTACAACCAATCTTCGCTTCACAACTCTTCCAACGCCCACCCTTAGTTTTCATTCAGAAGGAAAATCCAGCTTGAGCTGTCAGCCGATCACCGAGAGGCTAGAGAAAAAGTTCTTTTACACCTATATTTTTATTCTTGTAGAAGAACGCCAGCTTCGGGAATTTATGAAAAACCTTTTGCTTGATATTTTAGCTGAACTTATTAAAGCGAATCTCATAGAAATAGCAAAACAATATATTATCCGTCAACCTAAGAGCAGTAGACGCTACAAAAAACCGCAGTTATTATTAATAATTATTGATTTTATTAGAACACATTTTTCCGTTAGAAGTAATTGTGATTCGGCTTGCTTTATAGGCTAGGCTGAGCACCCTTAACGGTCGGCCACCTGCAAAAGCCTGTGAATTATGACAGCACTCGTACTAACAGCTTGTCTATAAAAAAATAGTAATTACGTTCAATGAGTTGTGTAGTCAGTATAAAAAAATAATGAAGAATTTAGAGGTTTGGGAAGTTTCCGTGAGAAATATTGATATTAATACAAAAGAACAGTTTCTAGTATGTTATAATTACGATGCCGACAATAAGATTACAATGTTTGCTGTTACACATAACCTACAAGTTCTAAACATTGATGAAATTGGAACGATTAACTGGTCTAAAGATATTTCTGAGATAACCAACTGTGAAAATTTCCCTATAAATATAACATATATTTCATTATCCAATCAACTGTGTATAGCCTTAGCAAATGGAGAATTGATGACAATTGATGATTCAGGAATCAATTATGACTTAGTAGGAGTTTTCGAAAATGGTTTATTGGTAATTTAATACTACTATTATTTGTGATAGAATTATCAAAATACTTATTAATATGTCATATTATAAATATATAAACTATATAAATTTTGTTTAGTAAGTTCTAATTATTTGTTTATAAGTTAAAATTTCCCATTTTAAGGCAATGGAATGGAGTCCAGATCAAGATTTACTTGTATTAATCACTAAAAACCTAAAAATGATTACCATGTCATGTACATTTGATCCAATAAGTGAAGTTGAATTAATTAGTGACGATTTTGGTACAAAACAATTTATTACTGTGGGTTGGGGCAAAAAAGAAACACAATTTCATGGATCAGTTGGAAAGCAAGCAGCTAAGCTAAAAACTGAAAATAACGTTGGTAAGACATAAAATGACTACTGTTTATATTTAGTAAGAACTTGCTTTAGTTTTTCAAATAGTAGATTAGATGGCATCTATGGAATTCCATAACCAATTACAAGAATCAATTAAGCAATGAGTGCCTTTGTGTTTGTGTGCATAATTAACATTTTCTAAATGTATCTTTAGTAAAGACTTGGTGGTTAGCCTAGCAGGATCATCAAACCTTCTGGTTTATTTTCTTGTTTGTGTTTTTATTCTTGTGTTGTATATCACAAATAGTTGATTTTCAGGTCAGGGTGTGTTTATAGATCTCATGTCATTGGTACTCTAACCGTTAATATTCAATACATCAATACCCAAACTAATATTTGTAACACATGATTCACATCATCATGTTAAAAATACATTGAAAGATTTTGACAAGAACTGCCTCTGTTTTGCACAAATACTTATGGCAATATATATTTCCTCCCCAGTTGAACAGCATGACATCAATTTTTCAGGTGAATGTGAATCTTCAGACTCATCTGTAAAAATAACTTGGAGGGGAGATGGTGACCTATTTGCAGTTGGTTTCCAAACAAATGGAGTGAGGATATTCAAAGTATTTGATAGAGAAGGTAATTTACAATACACAAGTGAAAAGCAGCTTGGCCTGGAGACAAATCTAATGTGGCGTCCATATGGAAATCTTATAGCAACTACACAAAAACTAGTTGATAGACATGTTGTAGCATTTTTTGAAAAGAATGGCTTGAAACATGGTGAGTTTATTATTCCAGTCAATTCTAAAACTATTATAGAGGACCTTTATTGGAGCTTCGACTCTGAAGTGTTAACATTACAATGTAGAAATTTGGAAGATAATGTGCTGAAACTACTTTTGTTCACCACAAGCAACTACCATTGGTATCTCAAGCAGACTTTAGTTTTCCAAGGCACAGAAAGAATTAATCAAGTTTTTTGGGATAATAATTTTGATGTTGCAAATAATAAAAAATTACACATTATTCTACAAAATGGTAAACATTATACATATTCCTGGATTTGGGCAGTTAACCATAGTCAAGGTAAAAATAGTGAAGATAATGCAGTGGTTGCTGTGATTGATGGGAACAAAGTACTCTTGACAGGTTTACGACAGACTATCATTCCTCCACCAATGTCAAGTTTGCAATTGGACTTAAAAGATGATGTCCATTCAATTCAGTTTGCTCCTTACATACAAAATGAACAAAGCTATAACACTAATGCATTTTTTGTAACTACTGAAAACAAGCTGATATTTTTTGAACAAACAGAAAAGTTTCCTTTAAAATATAATATTGTTAAGTTTTTCCATAAACCAATGTACAGTTTTCCATTTCAGTACTACAATTGGTATTGGTTTAATAAAAATACTGTAGTTGCTGTAAAGCTTGGTGAGTTGAGTTGTTATTATTTAGTTGAGTATGATATTACTAATGATAAACTAACTCAAAGACATATTGTACCTGTATCCTCATCTGTTGTGAGATTTCACAGTCATCCAAAGGACTCCTCAATATTATTTGTTCAATTAATTTCCGGCGGCATTATGCAATATAATACTGGTCAAAATATTACTCCCCAAGGTACATCTTTTAAGACTCCATGTCCAAAGTTTGATGTTGTGGAAATACAAAATAATTTACATTTTGTGGGTCTGTCACACAAAGGAACCTTATATATTAATGATTTAACTGGTATAAATAATGTTAGTTCATACTTTGTCCACACAAGTTTCCTTCTTATAACAACATTGCAACATTTACTTCTATGTACTGAATTGACACAATCTGGGCTAGATGCCATAATCGAATATCAAAAGAATGATGCAGTACAAGTTTATAAAAGAAAGATTGAGAGAGGAGCTAAATTAATTATAGCTATTCCAAATGCCACAAACACTATTTTTCAAATGCCTCGAGGAAATCTGGAAACTATTCAACCTCGGCCTTTATCTCTTAAAATAATTGGTGAACTCCTTGATTTGCTTGAGTATGAAAAGGCATTTGATTTAATGCGAAAACAAAGAATCAATCTCAATTTAATATTTGATCATAACCCTAAATTATTCTTTGAAAATATAGGTAAATTCTTGGATTCAATAAAAAATACTTCTTGGCTCTGTCTGTTTTTATCAGATTTAGAGAATTCTGATGTGACCAAAACAATGTATAGCAGTAGTTATACAACGAATGGTGTCAACATAGAAAATGGTGCAAAAATAAATGAGATATGTGATGTTATACAAACAGAAATAAATAAAAGGAATGATAGGAGTAATAATATATTACCACTATTAACAACATACATAAAGAAAAATACTATTGAAGATCTGGAATGTGCATTATCAATCATAAAACAATTAAAAGTTGATGAAGCCAGCAATCAGAAACTCCCTGTAGGTTCTGATGAGGCAGTAAAATTCTTATTATATATGGTTAATGTTGATGAACTATTTAATGTGGCTCTTGGAATGTATGATTTTGATTTAGTACTACTAGTTGCTAATAAATCACAGAAAGATCCAAAGGAGTATATTCCAATGCTCAATGAGTTAAATGGCATGGAAGAAAATTATAAAAAATTTACAATAAACAAATACCTCAAAAGATTTGATAAAGCTGTGAAATACCTAGGTAATTGTGGAAGTGAAAAGTATGAGGAATTAAAGATTTTTGTTAAATACCACAGCCTGTACAAAGAAGCATTAGCATTATTTAAAGTACATGAAGATATTTATAAACAAATATCCAATGACTTTGGTCTTTATTTAAAGCTAAAAAAAGATTTTATTGAAGCCGGCATTGTATATCAGAGATCTAAAAATTATTTAAAAGCTGTTCATTGTTATAAAGAAGCTTTGGAGTGGGAATTGGCCTTAAATCTGGCACAACATATTTCTAAAAAACAATACAGAGAACTTTGTCAGTAAGTAAATATATATTTAGTTTGTTATTATACAAAAAAGAATTTTGATAAAATCTCAACCTTCCATATCTCTAGGGACCTTGTGCGTGGTTTAAAAGATGAAAAACGTCATAAAGAAGCATTAATCATTTTAGACCAATACTTGCACAATTATGAAGATGCCATTTATTATGCAATAGAAAATGGCCAGTATAAAACTGCATTAAGACTATGCTCAAACAACAACAGACAAGACTTAAAAGGTAAGTTTGGATATATAATAAAACTACACTTACATAAGTGCCTCATTTATTTCTATAAATAACATTTACAGATGAGCACATATTGCCTGCAATATTAGAAGAATATCAGAATCTTCAAGACTTAATTGAAAAAAATTACAAAGATTTCATTAAGTATAGAACACGCCTGTCAGAAGTAAGGCAAAATAAACTAAACTGTAAGGTTGATCATATTTATGATGCATTTAATACAAACAAGGATGATGATTTATATTCAGATATAGGTAGTACAATAGCTTCCTCATCTGGCTCTGGGTATGTTTTTTTTTGTGATCAAGATTTTAATCTTTATAATTTTTACTGTATATTATAAAATACATTTTTATATATGATAAAAACTGAAAAGTAATAGCTGCAATATTTTTTTTATAACCAAACCAGCGGATTCAATTAGTACAAGCTTGTTTGCTTGGTAGGATATACATTGCTTTAATAAGATGAATAAAACTGATATTCATTGAAGAACTATAAACAACTGTAGTAACAACAATAATAATAAAAGAGATAAAAAAATATAGTTTTTTTATATCTTATTAAATTACTGTTATATTTCAGGAGATCCTATCGGTCTAGTAAAAATCGAAGAAAACATCAGAGGAAAATGGCATCATTGAAAGAGGGTTCTCAGTATGAAGATGTAGCTCTTATAACAATTCTCCACAGCCTTATTACATCATCATTTAACTTAAGATTGCAACTAAAAGATATAACTATTACATTAAACTATTTTAATAAAGATGTAATGGCTTCTCAGTTACAGGTATTTCATATATTAACATCATTGATAAGCAATTTAGTAATGTAATATTTTAATATTTGTCTATTATTTAGAAAAGTCTGGAGAAATTATTGAATGATATGAAGGATAGTTTTAAAGAAATTTGGACCAATGACCTTGTTCTACAAGCAACCAAAGCTGCTATGGATGCTGAAAATATTCCTGAAGGATCAAACATCATTGCTGATAGCTTAACCTTCCTTGGTAACTACAAATATAATATAATAATATCAGATGACGTCAACTGCACAGGATATAGTACCATAAGGGTTTGTGTACTGAGCCACAAACACATCTTCTCATAGTTCAATGTAATGCATGTGCAATACCATGGTAGAAAGTTTTAGGAATTTGGGACATATATTTAAGCCATTATAACCTGTAACCATGAACATCTAAAATTATTGTTTCTCGGCTGGCAAATGAACCCAGGACTTGTGATGCAGCAACAATATTTATAATAAGAATAGAAGAAGAATATTGACTTCATATTGTTTGAAGTTTACTATTTAAGTTTAAAATAACTGTTATCATATATATGATATTTTCATTTCAGAGCCTCATATAAGAATAGCTCCAATTATTCAAGATTTAAATTGGAAACTAGAAGTGCTTAACTAAAGTAATTAATTTTTAAAATAATGCCATCTTATATTGTATAAGCTTTTATAAAAGAACCTATTAATATGATATGTATATAAAAACAACTCATTTATACAATAAATTAAATATATTTATTACATGTTTTTATAATTTTACAAATCACTTAATAAAACATTTTGAAGAGCAAAAGAAACACTCAAATCTAATTCTGCTGTTTCTATTATTATCAAACACTACCACTCTAAAGTGATCCTTAAGATCAAATTCCCTGATCACATACTGTTCATCACTTACAACAGGATTTCCGCAAATGCATATGTTTGCATTATCCAGAAAGTGCACCAAAGTCCACGGAATATTATTAGGTGCATAAAAAAGTTTTTGTTTTAACACTACTTTAGAAGCTAAGTGAGTTAGACTGTAGATATAGAGTTCCCAAGCAACATGTCCATTTTGCTTTGGCTTTATTTCTGTATCATAATGGAAGTTGTTTGATGAAAGATCAATGTGTTCTAAGCGACATTGTACTAAACTACATGGCAATGATTCCAGGTTGTTTTGTGATACATCTAGATACCTGAAAATATATTATCATGTATATATTGCTATGCTGAAGGTAACAATGATGAACTTAATTTAGCAAGTAAACTGTTAAGTTTTAATTACAGACTTTTTTAAAAAACCATAGGTTTTACCTTAAGGTTAGAATTCGACCAATAGTTGCAGGCATTTTCTTTAATTCATTATTCTTTACTTTCAATGTGACTAGGTTTCCCAATTTCCAGATTGCTTTTGGCAAATATCCTATTTTATTTTCACTAATGTCCAACAGTTTAAGTGTTTTAGTTATCTGAAAAACATGAAACAATTAATAAGTTACTGTACTCTCATAAAAAATATTACAGTAACAGTGAACTCATTACATAGTGTTGTACATGTAATGTTTAATAAATTATTTTAAAATTTTTTTTTTTTAAATGTGTCAAAACATCTTGCATCCTCAAAAATTAAATACCTTTGCTTAGCAATAAGACAAGTGCCATGCTTAAGGAAGGAATACTTTTGGTAAATTCATTTGCTTTTAGTTGTATCCTTTTGCAAATAACATTTTATGTATTTGTAGATATGAAGAGTTTAAGTGACCAAGTATCATTTGTATGATACTTGGTCACTTAAACTCCCCTCATAAGGAGGATGTATCTAAAAGAGAACTTTCACACCACACTTTCTGGAATACCAGAATACTAAAGTAACAGTTTCATACTACTGTCTTGAACTACTATCTGGTAAAAAAGGAACCGGAAACATTATCTGCAATTTGGTTTCTGATGAGGGATCTATATGGGCTACAGGAATCATCACATATTACAAATGAATTGTGTGCTTATCTCCCCTGATAACATTAAAAAGAAGCAATTTCTGCTGTATAGGTATTTGTGTCATTAATGTCATAAACAAACAACACTGATAACATTGACATTCAAAGTGTATTGTGCTATATGTATAATAATTTATTTTATCTATTTTATACACTAGCAATCTAGGAATATATACAATTATATAAATATAGGCTAAACCAATTTACCACACAGACTTAAATATATTTGTAGAACTTAATTTAGTAGGTATGAAACTTACCTGTGGACCTAATAACCATCGCCAGTCAATTTCAACATTCCTTCCTAGGTTATTTTTTGAAAGATACAACTCCCTTAAATTTATCATTCTGCCTGCCAAAACAGATTATTTAAAGAATTAATTTTACACATAAATATAAAATTTAAATAAGCATGCTTACCCATTTCAGCAGGCAGTTTTTCAATTTCGTTGTTACTCAAATCTAGGAGTACTAATCGACTTAATAGCAAAATATCTCTACGAAAATTACATAGTTTTAAACCAGTTATGTACAGATATTCTAAAGTTCGGGGAAAGCCTTTGATAGGAAAATCACTTCGATCATTGATCGCCAATTTTACAGGCGCATTATTTGCCGAAGTAACACTTATATTGGATAAGTTTCTAAGCTGAAAACCATTAGCATCTCCAATAATACATGACTTCAGTAATTTCAAAAAACATTTTAACTGTAGTACTTCACTTTTGATACATAAATCATGAGGAGGTTCTTCAAATCTTATTGTGGATTTTCCTTCATTTAAATATTTAACAAACACTTGCTTTACATGTTTTATTTTATACTTATTTCCACTTTTATGCACAGATGAGAAGTGGATAAGAAAAAAGTCTTTGTCTCGTTTAGGTTCTTTTCCTAAAACTAAAGTAGATTTCAAATATTTTCCATTCACTCTAATATTAGTGTGAAGTCTATTAACAACTTCTACTTGACACACTAATTTCATTTTATTCGATATAAGAAATATTTAAGCAGTTTTATTCAACGTAACCCGCCAAAACAACATAACCCAAATATACGTCACATTGACGTTTACCTGTTGTTATTTTTTCTTTCTTCTATAATGGAAAAGTCAAAAGGTCCACAGAGCCAAGGGAGTTTCCTGTTTTATCTTCTCTTTTTGCATGAATAGTTTAAGCCGGCTTGGCTGATTTGATGATGATTGAGAGATGACCGAGCGCTTATGGCGCTCAGTCGAGACCGATAAATCGTACAATTTTTTTTTCTATTGTATTAAAATTCATTAAATATTGTTTTTTTTTACTACTGTATTTTACCATAACACTCAAATATATATGTATATAACACTATGTTTTGCATATGACATAGTTTAATGCACATTATTGATATTAAAATTTTGAAAATCATATAATACAAATAAGATTATCAATATATCTTCATTTTTATACATGTCACAATTTCAATAAATGTTTAAAATTAGATGCAAAGCTATTCCACTCTAAGGTTCCACAGAATGACAACGCTGCGGTATCCTATTGCAACAGAATTGCGGTGTCATACTGCAAAATAATCTTTAACATACTTTTTTATTCCTTATTATTCTCTTTTCTTTATTATTAGTCTTTCATTTTCATCTTTTTCATTATAGACTTTCTTTCTTACATTTTTGATTTTGACATCAGTCTCGGAGCTTGATACTATGTCAATAGATTCGAAGTTTCAGTAATTTTGTAATAAATTTTGGTTATAAGAATTTTCTTTAGTACAATAACAAAAACAATATATAAAGATCGTAATATTCGTGAATTTGTCAATAAAGAATCAAAAGTTATGTACGACCACCCAATTCACCTATGTTATTCCTGCAGCCGTTAACTCCCACATTCATACTTGTGCTGGTATCCCTGAGGGAAAAGTTATAATGAATTAAGGAACGAGTAGTATGAGACACTAATTTCATTTTATTCGATATAAGAAATATTTAAGCAGTTTTATTCAACGTAACCCGCCAAAACAACATAACCCAAATATACGTCACATTGACGTTTACCTGTTGTTATTTTTTCTTTCTTCTATAATGGAAAAGTCAAAAGGTCCACAGAGCCAAGGGAGTTTCCTGTTTTATCTTCTCTTTTTGCATGAATAGTTTAAGCCGGCTTGGCTGATTTGATGATGATTGAGAGATGACCGAGCGCTTATGGCGCTCAGTCGAGACCGATAAATCGTACAATTTTTTTTTCTATTGTATTAAAATTCATTAAATATTGTTTTTTTTTACTACTGTATTTTACCATAACACTCAAATATATATGTATATAACACTATGTTTTGCATATGACATAGTTTAATGCACATTATTGATATTAAAATTTTGAAAATCATATAATACAAATAAGATTATCAATATATCTTCATTTTTATACATGTCACAATTTCAATAAATGTTTAAAATTAGATGCAAAGCTATTCCACTCTAAGGTTCCACAGAATGACAACGCTGCGGTATCCTATTGCAACAGAATTGCGGTGTCATACTGCAAAATAATCTTTAACATACTTTTTTATTCCTTATTATTCTCTTTTCTTTATTATTAGTCTTTCATTTTCATCTTTTTCATTATAGACTTTCTTTCTTACATTTTTGATTTTGACATCAGTCTCGGAGCTTGATACTATGTCAATAGATTCGAAGTTTCAGTAATTTTGTAATAAATTTTGGTTATAAGAATTTTCTTTAGTACAATAACAAAAACAATATATAAAGATCGTAATATTCGTGAATTTGTCAATAAAGAATCAAAAGTTATGTACGACCACCCAATTCACCTATGTTATTCCTGCAGCCGTTAACTCCCACATTCATACTTGTGCTGGTATCCCTGAGGGAAAAGTTATAATGAATTAAGGAACGAGTAGTATGAGACACTAATTTCATTCTCATTTAATTTAATGTACATATGAAAAACTACACAGTGAATTTTAATATTTTAAACCATTTATTTATTGTTATATATCACGATAATAATTAATAAAATAAGATTAATTGTTTAATACGACTACAAAACATACTTAACTATAGCCATAATTTTTTTGCATTCTCTTAACTGATGCTCTCTTTTTTACCCTGGCAAGTAAATACTGGTGCGAGGCGCTCATATAATTTAGATTGGTATATCTGTATATTCTAAATCACTTTCAAGTCTTCGTGCTTTGAAATCCTGATATTGACAAAAAACAATATTGTATTGTCCTATATATTTACTTATTGACATCGAGTCATCGAAAGCAATAATTCCTTGGTTCACGAAAATTTAAAATCAATAAAACGTAAGTTTACTAAAATAATGTTTTCTATTGTATGTATCTACGAATTCTAGTTAAAATATATTTTAAATCGGACTCCACTTTTATTGAAACTGTTTATAATCGCGAAATAAAGAAAAGCAAATTTCCCAGATAATCAATATAGTAATTATTATTTTATTACTTTTGTTTAGCATTCAATTGAAAATGGCTGACTTAATAGTTCAATCCCGTTTTGCCGGTCTTGATATAGAAGATGATGATTTTCCATCATCGACTACTTACAACCAAAAGCCTAAGAAGAATAAACCAGAGGTCATCAAAAAGTGCGACATTGCTAAAAAGACAAAGAGTAATGGTAACAAATCTCAGGTGCTATTTTTGTTTTATTATGTTTGTCCTTTGGCATGATCAGTATTTGTTAATATAATAGCATTATATATGCTTTAAATATGCTGTTCGATTATTAATGCTTATTCATTTAATATTAGAAAAATTACATAATACATCTTGTTTCGTGATCTGTTTACGGCTTTTGTATATTTTTTATCACAATATTGCATGCATTTTACTTGTACGATTTCATGCACATTAATAATATATAATACACGTAAGAAATATTTTAATCATAGTTATAACAAATTGGATAATTTTCCATAATCCTGGAGTGCTAATTTATTATCTTATTTTATATATTAATTTATAAACTTTTGGAATAATTATGATTTATAGTAAAGTAATATTTTTTTAAATAAAGTTGTAGTTATTCTTCTTTTATTCTTTAAACAGCAAGACTTCTTTTAATAGAATGCAAACAAGAAAAAAAGACAGAAGAATGGTGCATCATCACAGCAATGGGATGAGTGGAAGCAGAAAGATGAGGAACTTGTTGATGGTAATTTTGAGACTGAATTACAACAAGTAAGATTTTAATTTAATTTGCTTATATTCAAAGAAAATACTGCTCTTTTCATTACAACAATGGGTTTTCCAAAAATCTTATACTTTAGTCTTCTGCGATTTAAATAAACAAAATGTCATATTTTTCATTATACATTTGTATGTTTTTACCATTTGTAAAGGTTAGGGTTTGTAGGGTCCTAAAAACCTGATAACTGCATTTTAGTTAATAAATTTAAACCTCTGAGATATAAAAAAAGAAGAATAAAGAGATATTTATTTAGATCTCTAGAACCCTGTATAAAAAATTATATTGTGTTTAAAATATATTATTAAAATTAATTGACAATCTAACATATTTCTCTATTACAGGCAATACTATTATCTAAACTTGATTATGAAGAAAAGAAAGATGTCTATAAAAAAATAAAAAAAGCAACTGACATGGAAAAAAAGACAGAGACAATTCGCACAACCAATAAAAAATTAAAGAAAAAGAATGTTATGAGCTTAGATCAATTCAATGATATGGTTAATGCTGTTGATGATACTAAAAGTTGGTGTCCAACCTACTACTCACTTTTTTATTTTTTGTCTTTATTCTATTCACTCTAAATAATGCAATATTTCCTTTGCAGATCAAGACCATGATACAGTAGAAGATCAGAAATGTGTTACTAAAGACACAGAATTTTTTGAACGAATAAAAGATGAAACTAAAAGTGAATTACTTAAAGACAAAATCATTGATAGAATTAAAAATCAGCAGGCAATGTCTGATGAAGTCATAACAAGAGTGCAGTTTGCTGATGTCTTAGAAAAGAAAAACCAAGAAATAGTGGGTCTACGTGAAGAAATTGTCAATTTGAAACAGGAGCTTTATACAGTGAAAACAAGAAATAAAAAGTTATATAATATTCTTGGGCAAGGAGAGAGTAAGCATATTTTTTATATACATTATTTATCTTAATTTTTTATTACAATGGAGATCATTGGAGATTCATCATTATAATTAACATAAATCCATTAACAGCATAAGCAGTAGCCTAGTATTTCATCTAATATTTACTTAATCATAAACAATGTTGTTTTTGACTACATTCATACAATATTAAAAAAAAATCTATACAAAACCAAATCATTAATTCAAAAACAAATAATGCAACCGCAACCAATACAGTGGGTATAGGTTGACAACCCTAAGCCCGGGGATGAAAGGAGTTCCTAGATGCCTTTTTCTGGTCTGACTTGTACTTATATTTTATACTGACATTTTTTTAACAAGATTTAAAAGGAGCATTATATATAGACTATGTACTATAAGTATATCCAGTCTCCCAAATGCTCCCTGCATGATTTCGACTACTCGATTAATGGACAAAGGACTATTTCCTTTGTCCATTTTACAAAACCCTTATTAATATTGTAATCAAAACATTATGTAAAGATTTAAGATGTTTATGACCTACATCTAGAAGTCTTCTTAGAGCATAGCAAGCTGAGTGTATATTACCTTCAATAGCAGTTTAGTTCATTATTAAATTCACCAATTAAGTTCTCAATGCACCCCTAAAACTATATAGATATAGAGATATTAGTTAAGATAATCCATAGTCAGAAGCAACCAATTGAGCCACTCTCTTGCAACAGGGTAACGGTCCAAGCTGAGGCTCCCTTTCGGGAGCCCTTGTGCTGGTTACCCATTAATAGAGGTTTCTGCTGAGTGCCGTAAGCGCGCGGTCACCACGCAACACGGTGAA
This sequence comes from Teinopalpus imperialis, assembly GCA_029286865.1. Lineage (NCBI taxonomy): Eukaryota > Metazoa > Arthropoda > Insecta > Lepidoptera > Papilionidae > Teinopalpus > Teinopalpus imperialis. The sequence continues at coordinate 6,996,404 of JAGSMU010000021.1, forward strand.
ACTGTAAAAGCGCTTGAGATAACAACGGCCATGATACCTATTTTTTGAAGTTTACTGAGAAGATGTCAATGTTTTCTTTTGCTTTTACTATAATTTATTTCATTATCCTTTAGAATTAGGTTTTCCTAATGGCTTCCACTTGTTATGTTCTCTTATTATTCCATATTTGAATTCCTTGCCTTTTATAATTCCATATTAATTTCTAAACTCTTTGCCTTATAAATTACCCTCCTAAATATTTTAATGTAATTTTCCCGATATATTAAAATAGATTTATGATAGGTTTATTAATAGTATTGAATAATCTTTTCATTTTTCTGGCAACTTTGATTCCCTGCAGTAACCAAGTTGGACCGGCTGTTTTCCCCAAGTAAACTTTTAAATTTTCCCCAAGTAAACTTTTAAACTATACTTCTGGAAGCATTTTTATAAATATTTATTGTCTCTCTCTGTGTTTTTTTTGTACGTGGGGAAATGTCTACGCATACCCGCCTTCGCGGGAACGAGGACCGTGCCACCCACGAGACCATAAGGCGCCCGCTGGCGGCCACCTTTTTGGCGGCAGCCACAACCAGGCCCACCGCAAGGCCTGCGGGATACCGCAGGATCTCGGTACGCAGTGTCCTTGGGACAGCCATCAGCTGTCGTCACGGCCTTAACCACGTCCACCATCCTTGTTGGACTGCTTCATTTGCGTCCGCAGGCAGGCCACCTCCTTCCGAAGATCACTTCACTTTGTAAGCGAGTGTTGTCCGCCTGCAGCTTCCGCGTCTCATCAGAGGTGCTGTACCTCAGCGTTCCTGCAATATCTGAGTAACTTCATTAACGTTTTCTGCAGCCTCCTTGAGCGCACGAATGTAGTTGCTCTTTAGGTTCTTCGACCTAGTGGCAAACAAGTTGATCGTTCTATAACGACTCAGACAGTGTTGCTATCTTGCCAACGCGGAGCTCTCGAGACGACGAAACGACCTCAGTCTCCGCTTCCACCCTCAACTCCGCTCGATTAGCGGCCTACATGCTTGCAAGCTTGACCTCTTTTGGAAGATGTTGTTGCCAAATCCAAGCTACTTTTCCATCATGAACCGTCACCGGACCAGATTTGCCAGCTGCATCCATGACGCTTTCTCCTGCCACTCCTTCTGTCCTCTCAATGAGACTCCATGCTCTGCATACAGTCGTTCTTGTCGTCACTGCCCACCGCCATGTTTTTATATTTGTATGTGCTCATTTGGATTCCCATGATTTTGGAAAAATATGGTCGATCTCCGGGTTTCGCGGGGGGGCGGATGCACGGTACACCGCCCCCCCGCGTAGCCAGACCGTGGTGTGGACAGCCGCAGCTGAGGCGGAGTTGGGCAGATCAGGTGGTGGTGCGGAGGGCATAACACCCGGCCCCTAGTATCGTCGCCCCCATCCTGCGCATCCGATCCCTATCCTCCGCAACTCAAGCGGGGGTCGCACCGCTCTCTCTGTACTCCGTGGCCAGCTTACGGTTGGCTTGTTCTACTGCAGGGGGCTGGGATTGTTTATTGCTATCCTGGCCCCCGTGGCCTCTAGGAGTCGGACTCGGGGGCGTCTTGCCTGGAGGGGCGGAGAGGGAATGTCCTCCCCCTGAAAGAGGAGCCGCCTGGTCAGCCGGCTTAGGTAGGGTCGCGGATGTGTGCGAAAGCCTTGTGAACACCATGGGGTTTTAGTCAGTGCAAGTCCGTCATAACCTAACCTTGCCCCCGCAAGGGTGGGTATACGTAGGCATTTCCTCATGTAAACCCTCCGATCGGCTACACCTCGTCGTATCCCATTAACGTCAGCACTGGGGTCTTTCAAAAGATTATAATGGATTACGGCGCGTTGGAGGAGCCGACGTAACTCTCCCAGTTTTGGTGCCCGGCGGTAGTGTTACTACACCGAACCCCCAATCCCGCAAGGGTGGGTATGCGTAGGCATTTCCTCATGTAAATAAAAACCATAAATAATGCATTTTTTATCGAATAACTATATAACTAATAATTACTCAAGTCGTTTCATAAAAATGTACAAGTTTTTGTCATTTTGGTCATTATTTTATAACAACAACATCAATTTAAATTAGTAACTGCATCCTTCACACCTCACACCTCAAAGCTATCGACCTTACACACCATTTTCCATCCTTATAAACCATGTACAATTATGCAACTCATCTGCCTTCTTGTTTCTTGGACCTACAATGAGATTGTCTCCTCTTATTTTATTTATTCCTGTATTCCAACTGATCAATCTATAATTTATAAAATTTAACAGTACAATATTTTGCCTATTTCTGAAGGTGGTCACTAAAACAAGCATAGCCTATAGTGTAATATTTCCACATTCATTTCTCTTTTTTATTACTAAAGCCACAGAAATTTTTATATAATATATTTGTTTTAGTTAAGGGTTTTATATATCTGCAATTATTGAATAAGTAATGAATTAGTTGTTTACATATCTCTATTTTACTACTTTTATATACATTTTCTTTTCCATAATCATATTACGGATATCTTGTTCAAAATCAAAAATCCAATTTTTTTTAGTTGTGAGTCTTTTAAATGAAATATAATGTTAATTTTATGTTGATTCAAAAACTTATTTCTTATATATCAGCATATAGTGTGCATACACTCTTAAACATTAATATTTGACAACTTATCTAAATTATAATATAAATAAAAATTTGATCCCCTCATAACTAACATATAATCTCTTGTTGGAAACTGCTTACAAAGAGCAAGACACGAATTTATAATTTAGTTAGTGGTTGCATAACTTTGGATAAATGACATGACTTGAAATTTATCTCCGAGTAGAATCCCTATGAGCTCTATTGATTCCCTTCCCATTTTCATCAACAACCATTATTCAGAGTACTATCTCCTCCTGCCTCATTACCTAGTTCTGTGTATATATGTGTATTCTTGATGGTATTAATAATCAACAAATTTATCTCTCTCTACTGACTTGTACAAGTTTATTTTAATTTGGTTTATTTTTTCTTTCTGTTCATTTCAAAGTTTTAAATATTTAGGGTTTTTATTTCTTTATGTGCTATAGATAATTGTAGGATGATTTGTTTATTTCTTCTTCTTTCTTATCTAATATGTTGTTATCTGTGCTAATAATAGGCAGACTGGTATAATGCATGTAAATCTATTTCACTGGTGCTAATGTTTTTATTTAAGAAGGGTCTTCTCACTTATATTATCACATGAATCCATTATTATTTTTTTCTGTTTAATGATCAATTATTTCCAGATAATTCAAAAAATAAAATACTTATTTATTTTCAATTTAAAATATGTCAGAAAGGTTACTTCTCAGTCAACTATTGTATTCTTAAACAATACTTAATTTTATATAATTAATTTCTACGTCGATTCTTCTTTTAATAGTTTTTTTTTCTTATGATTAGATAAAAGTCATGCCTTCACTTGACCAGTAGCAGAGTGACCTAATTTAATTTCCTATTAAATTCACCAAAACTGTACTATATTTTTTATAAAATAACATTTTATTTTAGTTTATTATTTTTATTTTCACAGTTTCTCTTGAAACCTTTTACATGTTTCACAATATACTTAAAAAGATAAAACACAAAGAGATGTAATTATTCTAACTATTGAATTCTAAATATTTGTACTGATTAAATTATGCAGAGATCCACATCAGTCTTTGTCGGATGGCATATGATGAAAGATAGATATTTGAGACCTTATGGGTAGTGAGATTTTTGTTCCCAGGCATATAAAAAAATACATATGTTTTATGATTTATTATGCAAGATGAATGTGGGTATCATGGAGTTATCATAATTGGGTATCTGTTTTCTGTGACACAACTTAAAAAACTGTTCAACCGAGAAACTGTCCTGTTATGATAGCAAGTTTTTGGTTCCAGTTTTAGCTCCATGGTGTAAAATGTTTGCATTATGGAATTCCATACCTTAATAATTAATATAAAATTTGCATTAATATTTCCAGTGAAAGACAAAGCAGAAGTATTAATAGAAGTAGAGCGTCTTCGATCAGTACAAACTGAACTCACTACTGAGTTAGCAACACTACATACTGATCTTGAGAAAGAACGCTCTAGAAACACAGACAGTAAATCCAGAGATAAGGTAATTTAACATACAATACATAAAATTTGTTTTTGCAGGATAGAGAGGATCACTTGTAAGCTAGTTAGGTAAGTTGTAAGGTTTGCCCAAGATGGACATAATATATTATGGATTATTTACTAGAGAGGTTATTGTTAGAAAGAAAATTTGCAAAATAAACATTTTATAGATTGAAATAAAATATTATTTTTTAAATTAAATTAAAATTAAATATTTTGCACTTTTATTGCATTAGCAAAACAATCGCTTATATATTTATAATACATATATCTTTACGTCTTATGCACCATGCATCTTTTAACAAAACACAAAACATGACCAATTAAGTGTCCAAAATGCATTCATATCTTCCTAAAACATTTCCTAATTAGGATCTCAACCAGACTGCCATATCGCGACCTTCTTTCTTACCATCGTAAATATATTTATACTATCCTGAATCAGGCTTTTAACTCCATCAGGAATATTAAATTTAAGACAGAAATAATAAAATACATTAGAAATTGCATTCTCTTTAACTATGAAAATTATATCCTTTTCGGAATCACATGTATATACTTAAATAATTTCTGTTTAATAATCACAACAATGTACCTTGTGAAGAAAGGCGGGAGTCGGAAGGTTGTTTGAAGTTAATGCTTTTATTTTCAGAAATATCCAAATAAAAAGAAAAATATTCGTTTCGATGTTTCGTCGGAAGCTATTGCAACAAAAGAATCTAGTTCTGGCATGGATTAATACTACATTTGTGGGAATGATTTCCATAAACCGCCGATTATTTTAATGATTATATTTAATTCCATTAATGACAAAATTGTTAAATTTATCCTTATCAATATTTATTATATAATTTTAATAAGATATATTTATTATTTATATTATAACTTTTTGTCGGTATTCTTTGGTCTTAAATAAGTAAACACATTGTGATTCAACTAATTCATCAGTTGCATGCAAAGAAATAAATTAACATGCATTTTAATGTTATTTTTTTTTTTGGAATTTTTTTACAAACTATGAAGGCATTAGTGCTTTCTTGATAATTTAAAGAAAATCAAATTAAGTTTAAGGAAAGATTTTCTTTTTTTTACTTTGCCTAATGGTACGTTACTCCTGTGACTCACGATAGATATCCTCGATAAGGAATTATAATGCAGATGTCTTTTAACTCCTGAGGCACAGCATTCCCGCCTCGGACACTGGTCGATTTTTCTATTATAACGTCCGGTTTCATTTGTTACCAATAATACATATTGTCCAATATACCTCTATTTTACCAATGATTCACGATACACATTCATTGGCAGCCCTGTGGATCGAGATGGAATGCCTTTATGGGATCTACGGATCTAGTACCGGCATCATTATTCTGCTAGTTCACGCTGATAGTTAAAGTGAAAATAAAGGAAATAAAAAAGTTTATTTAAAATTTTTCAAAGTACCCGTGCCCGATAAAAATAAACCGCTCAAAGGACATGGGCCACTCCATACATTGCACGGCCCACTAAACAAGTTCAAAGACAGTAATGAAATTAAGTTTAAATAACAGACTATATATCCCTTTTATTATAAACAAATTAAAATCAATATTGTTCATGGGGATACAGAGATATTTAAAAAGAAAGATAAGAATTTTAGGTTATATCATATGATTTTGCTGTCAATACACTGACACTTAAATATTATTTATATTACTGTACTTTATGACACAGACCTAATTCGTAAATAGGGCTTATATGCTCATAATAAATTCCATTAAAAAATGTTTTTTTCTATAGATATTTCATTAACGTCCTTGAGAGCACTAGTAGCTGGGCCGAAAATGGCCCATGTCCTTTATCAACTACTTCGTATGCCTTCGTAAATATCTGTCCACTCAGAGATATCTTTAACGTGGGGAACAAAAAAAATCTCTCGGGACAGGAAGGTGTTGCACGCCCGAATGGGTTAAAACTCCATGGTTCTTTGTGCTGCTGGCAGCCGTGTGAGCTGGAGAGTCGTCTCGGTAAGATATTATACCACGCGTTCGATATACCATTACTTAGAATTCATAATTTGATCTTGTTGAATTACGACTGGGCCCAGTAGGCCAGAATAAAATGGTAAATATTTTTTGTTGATGCTTCGTCCACAAACTAATTTGCTGGATTAATTGTCTTCTAAGTTTCATTTTGTCGATTGCCGTATTGTAAGAGATAGTCATATGTTGAATGCAAAACTCGAGATGTATGTGTGCGAGTGGAGTATCCATAGTTATACATTGGTAGAGCTACACTGCAGTTTGTTTTTAGCTGCAGAATGAATGGTTCAGCTCTACCGGGGTAGGACCACGCCATCACAGAATACCACCGTAATGATGTGTGTTTCGTCTGGTGAGTGCAGGGATCCGGAGTCCTTTATTACTGGAGAGTTGGCCATCACAGTCCTCAAGAGTGACAATACATTATGATTCCTTGTCAAGGATGAATGTAGATGTCATAGGTCGCAGGAATCACAACATCAGGTGAACTGTGTGCTCGTTTGTTACTCTTTAGTGTAATAAAAAAAATGCAACCTTCCTAGCTTTAAGCTAGTCATGTAAACACGTGGAAACTACCTGTGATCTGAAAGAGTATCCTTTATGAGACTATGACATTGGCTTGAGTTGGTTTTCTTTTACGTCCGTCCGATCACCCTTAAACTGTCGAAACCATGGTTAAAAAAAAAACAAAAAATAATTGTAATAATAAAAAACAGACTGAAAACTTATGTATCACAGTTTTACCTATAGACTAAAAGATGCTGCATAAACAATTAGTACCCAGTAGAGACGGCAGGGCCACAATGAGGGTAAAAAAAATCCTTGGTGCCCTGATTAAAATTTCATCTTACTCCTGTTCAAATAATAAAACATTACAACTCATGTTTCCTGCTTACCTCTATGGTGGCGGATGTTTTTTTTAATAATGAATTAAAAATAAGTCTTCTGCCATATTTGGCCAAGGAGTTTGTAATAAAACTAGATTAAATTAAAACAATGAATTGGATAACAAGCTGTTGACTAACAACTTCTGAATCATCCTTTGTTGCATACAACTCTTGTATGGTTGTATGTGGAGCTTTTGTAAGGGACATCAAGGCTTAATAAAAAATAATATAAAACAATGTATGATTTTATTCCGATTCTTATTTAAATACACAATTGTAATTAATAAGTAACAGTGATACGTGTACTGTAATTGTAAAGGTAATATTAATAAAATATAACATCATACCTAAAGGTTAGTTTTAATGTATTAGAAATTAAAATTGTGTATCAATCGATCGACAAAACATTCGCTGACGAATCTTAGAACTGAAACATCAGGAATTACTTTACAATTTTATATCTAAAACTTCTACAGTTAGATATAGGATAAATAAAGAATACTATAAATGTTATAATTATGCTTCGTCGGTTAAAAATAATGAGGACACAAAAAACACTTTTATAAATAAATATTTTCCGCATATTCCAGACACATTAGGCATGGGTTCACAAATTCATTATTTTTATACATATAAATTAGTCTTATCAAAATCAAGTATGGGCTAAATTTTATGACGGCGGATTTAAATACAAATATTCATTGAGGACTAAGCGACGGTCTACGTCGACTGGAAACTATACTGTGTGCTCGACGCTTTGACTAGCTGCTTATTCCTGGGCAACCACAATAAACATTTTACAACGAACTTATGGCATTTCTTGTGATCCACAGCGATTCATTTGTATAAAAATATGAACTCTGCAGTTTTTATTAGTATTAACTAAATATATGCTTACAATGTACTTATAATACAAGTGTCATATTGGCAGTAATAGTGATTATGGCAACGTGAATTTGAATTAAAAATATTTTTGGTCCAAAAATTTTATTTTATTCTACTTGCAACTTTCACGTACCGTTACAGGTTATATAAAAGGTATACATACATCACATTAATACTGATGTTACAGAATTTCAAAATATTAATATTCGTTAAGACTATGTTAAAACTATTCACTTATATAATATGGCAGTAAGTGGTAATCGCAGAGCATTATCTCATATACCTTCGAGATTCGCACGTCACCACAAAGTGATCTTACCCGAGGACGTGTAAGTGTATATGTCTACTCGATGGGTACGTATTTAATTATTACGTATATAAACTCACTCACACGTAAAACTTATTCACTTTCGAATTATATCTCGAGGCTTCGCACTGTAACGTTTATTCATTATAACGTTCGTTAGCTTCAATCAATTTCATTCCCGTTATTCAATAGACGATCCTTTAATAAGCACTTAAAAGCTTTTGCATACTTTTCTTGTCGTGCAACATTTCTTTCAATTGTTTTTCTATCTTTTGAACTTTTAATTCGTTCGTTTTTGAAATACGTAAGAAGTTATTTCATCTTTCAGATGATATTTTTTAATTCCGTATTAGTTATTGATTCATTTTATTTAGCATGCCGGCACATCTGCGCATTTAATAATGCTTATGGGCTTGATGGCCATGTCGCATAAGGAATCTTGTATGACGTTATTCGTTGATTTGTCCACGCAGTAAACGCTTCGCTGTTTTGTCGCCTCCTCGCCCTGCGTAGTTAAAAGGAAAGTAAAGTAAAAAATATTTATCTCAGCGCTAGAGAGATACACAGAAAAAAGAAACATATATATATATAAAAATAAATCCAACGCCTTTTTTATTCACAATTATAGTTGACTGCAGCCTTCGCACTAGGCAAGCCGGTACTGCGATAGCTAGTGACGAATACATTTTTTCTTATCTATTATATCATTAAGAGTAGTAAAAATAATATTATAACTATAATTTTTTGGTATATTTCAGTTTATACTCAATTCAATATTTGTATATGGAGTTGAGTATAAACTGAAATATACCTATGAGTAGCCATATACTAGTTTAATTATATGAATATATATTTGTTAATTTATTTACTCATATTATAAATACATATATAAATACAATTCACGAAGAAGTTTTTACTAGGGATGTTACGGAGGTGGTTTTATCGGAATCGAATTCGGAATCGGAGTTTTTAAATTTGTTTTATCGGATTCGGAATCGAAGAAAAGAATTGGAATCAGAACTCCGAAATTGGAATCGGAAACGAAGACGGAGGTAAAAAGAAAATGTATTAGGAGCAGTTCAAAATAAAATAATACGACTATCTCCCCCGCAACCGGGATTCCCCGTACCACGTGTATAAAGTTTATACATGTCGTACGGGGTATCCCGGTTTATACTATAAACCTGTTTGGAAGCGCCGACGGTCTGCTTTCGCCGCCCCTTATGTATGCTTCGACCTCCGATTAAAACCTCCGGTTCAATACTACCGGATCCGAAGTCGAAATCGGAGGTGTAATATCAATCGGAAGTTCCGACCGTTCAGAATCGGAATCGATACTCCGTAACATCCCTAGTTTTACGCTTTGATGTCCAGTACATTTTCAGTATCCTCATAACTGAACGTTGCCAGCCAATGTTTGACTATAGTTTGTGCGATCTCAACAGTTTTTGATTTAATGTCACAGTTTCTAATAACAACACAATATAACACGTGAGCTCTACTAAATTGTCCGAAACGTTGAGAAAAGTAGTATTAACGTGTGGGGTAATTACTATATTTAATTTGAAAGACACGCGAGGATAATCAATGGATTTTTTATGGAATATAAAATGATATATGTAGCTGCTATAAGAAGAAATCCGCGAATCAAGACGAAATGAGAAAGATTTGAGCATATGGTCAGTGTCTTATTGACTTTTACCATTAATTTATGTGTTACCAACTCATATATTATAGAGGTGAATAAAGAAAAAAATCTCAACAATACACGGTTGTAAACTCACCTTACGAAATATTAGGACTAAATAAAATGGATCATTCGATTTTAATGACTGCATCATAATGCAGAAAATTTCAATTTTTAAATGTCAGAATGTTTAAATAATTTGATACGTTTAAGGCATAAAAAAACTTTTTCTCCACAACGAGACTACGTCTAAAAGGTCAGACAAGGAAATAGTAGCAACGTGCCGCTTCGTATAAATCGTAGGCCCAATTACAACAAGGCATTCCAATCTAGTCCTCAGAGGCATTGCGATGAGATGTTGCATCACTATGCATTTTTTATCGAATTTACCATGGGGTGTGTTCTGAGGAATTGACGACAAGATGACGACAGAATTCAAAATTTCATCCTCATCATCTCGTAGGTTGGCAATCCACAACTGTGCGCTTGACGCGATATTTTCTGACACGCACAACTACTCTGTGGAATCAGCTGTCGCCAGCGACGTTTGAGGACCGAAACGACTTAAGGACCTTCAAGAACAATGCATACATCTCTCTGCCGGCAGCGTGACACAGCATGTGTGACTCCTCTGGTCTCTGCGGATGTCCAAGGGCTTAAAAAGGGGTGACAACACAATATAGCTCATAAAATTGTCATAAAAGAAACAACGTATAGGTACCGGCATATGACAGGTGCTTGAGCATGGGTTCCACGCACCCACCCACCAGTGGGTACGTACGCAGGGGGCCTGCCTACACTGCTGCATTAGTGCCTCGTGTCTAGGCTGCTCGATGTGGTAGCACTGCGATTGTTCCATCACGCCTGTGAACAACATGTGACGTCCTTGTTTATTTCGTATACAACTATATCTTCTGGTCACTACCAGAAGAAAAACTGCTCAGGTTGTATTAACGTGCTGTACGCATTTGCGCTAAACAGAAACAAAGGTGGTCGTCACCTTTCCTGTTACTGTCCATAATGCATAAGCAATAAGGTCGGAATATGATTCAGATGAAGTGTAATGGATACGAGATATACATACAATACGCCCAGATTAGATAACCAAGTGTTTTGGAATCAAGCGTAGCACTCGCAACTCAGCTGTCAGGTCCTCTATCTACAGCGCCTCGCAATCATTGGTTCGGTGACCAATGGGCTTCAATTGGGCACTTCGGGATTATATTTTGTTTAACATAATATTATTACTAAACAGTATGTTTACAACATACTAAACAGTACATTGTAAAACACGCAGGCATTCGATCTTAGTCCTTAGGGTGACAATGAATCTGGATTGTGTGATACATTATCGACGATGCTTGTGAGTGTCACGGTCGCAGGAATATCCATTAGATGAACTGTGTGATCGTTTGTCACACTAAATTTATAAAAAAATATACTTCAATGCATGCTTAAAATGTCGAAGCTATAAAAATATGTACAGGTATGTATGTATATTATATATACATATATAATATGTCTAAGGGAATATCTGATTAGAACCTTAAAATTTATGTGAATATGATAATTCTTGCTGTCTAATAGAACGGACTATAAGTTACAAAAAACTACACGGGACACTTTATTATGTTGCCTCATTTGTTCTCGAGATTCAATCGTCGCAGTAGTATGGTGAACGACTCGTGAAAAATACAAAGAGACCGTGTTTTTGAAAAATTGGAAATAGACGAAATGATCTATCCCTGCAACTCTTTAATTCTTTAGTAGAGGTTATTATGTTTTTTATATTAAATATATAATCATGAAGCTTTTGAAGTTTGAAAGGTAATAAGTTCTACCACAGAAATATAAGTTTAAGGATTGTTGTAAATATAAACTATATATCAAGTGTTTTTATCATCCAGTCCACATCTGTTAACTTACCATCTTATTGGCTTTGGGGCTGCATGATAAAAAACGCTTACATCTTTGTTTAAATTAATAGCTATTATCAGTCGTAGAGCTACACTGCAGTTTGTTTCTAGCTGCAGCTTGATCGGGAAAAGACCACGCCCTCACAGAATACCAGCGTAAAATAGCCGTAATTATATTGCGGGTGACGATTGCGACATTCCATCGCAGTCCTCAAGGCTGAATCTGCATTATGATTTCTTGTCAAGGATGAATGTAGATGTCGTGGGCCGCAGGAATCGCTTGCCATTTGAACAGGTGAACTGTGTGACCGTTTGTTATTCACAAAGTAATAAAAATCAAATCAAAAGCTGCCTTACGTTATTGATTTTGATAGCGTAATTTATTTTAATATAAAATAAAAAAAGTCATTTTTTGTATACATACGATTGTGTTCATCGACGCACTCGTAATAGCGACGCATGTATCCGTCTCCGCATGTCACGGAGCATGGCGACCAATCGGAGACGCGGTATGAGAAGCGCTGCCTGATGCGTTGCCGGTCCACAGTGTATTGATAAGTCACGCCCGGATTGCGGTGCTTGCCGCCGAAGATACGTTGCTGTTACAACAATATAAATATTTTTTTTATGATAGTACACCTTCTTATATTTTATGTTATGTTAATCAGTCGGTTCAGTAGATCATAATCAGTCGTTACTTTGTTTTTTTGGTATGTGAGTATTGCTGTTAATCTAGAGACCCTTACAGCTTTATCTAAATTACGTGTAATGGACTTAAATGACTTTTCTGTCAAATAAAGGTATATTTGTTTAAATGTTGATGTACGAGTAATATACTGGAAATACTTACAAAAACTTTTATATCTTCCGCCAGTGGGCCACTAATTCGCACTTTTTCCCAATCTCGATCTCTCTCGTAGATTGCTGGGGCTCCGGCCACGAAGTACTCCAACACAGTAGCATTACTGTTAATAACGAAATTTTTGTAAAAATACATCTTTGTAATAAAATTGTTAAACAAGTCAACACTTTCATAAACTTCATACGTTGACTTCAATTCATTCTCGTTCAATACATGTTTTGAGGGGTAAATAAAAAAATTGAACTATCGTTAATGAAATGTTTGTGGGATCAATTCGAAAAGGGTCTCACGAAAAGATTTGCTCAAATCGGCTATAATTTGAGGAAAGTGGTACATAAAAAATAAGCATCGAAAACGTAACCTCGTCTATTTTTTTCAGATGAGGTACTTTTTCAGTAATTAAGTTTACAGATTTTTTTAATCTCTTGCGCTGATATTTTCTAAATATCTAGACTTTCCTGATCTAAGATAATTGATATAAATTTTTGTAAAAAATAAGATGCTGTACCGAGCTCCACTAATGTACATCCTTCTCGATTTAGCGCTTCTTATGGATATGTAGTTTCCAGGGCTGACTTTCTCTTGGATTTTCACGTTTCTCGAACCAGCCGGTATCACTGCAACCTGTTTCAAACGTCAATGTCAATGTTAAAAAGTATGCTTTGAAATACCCAAACAAATATATGTGGGAGTACATATATTTGTTTGGGTACATCAAAGTATACTTTTGGAATGGTAATAATTGCGCTGTCCCTTAGGCATGATTTTTTTTAGCAATCTGTTGACAGCCAGATTAAAAATTTGTTTTGAAGTTCAGTTTAGTAGCTTACAGAACTAACGACTGAAAAATCCCGCTTGTCGATGGAGATGATTGACAGATATTCATGTGGTAGTAAAAAGGAAAAGTTCACTTGGAAATGTCTTTGTTTACAAGAGGTACGGACATGCTGATGATTTCTAGATATTGAAAGATTTGACTTACCTCGCTGAAGCCAGACTGTCTTGTGGTATCTTTATTGTAGATGCCGAGAACAGTCTTACAAGCTGAGCCGTTGCCGCCACACACACCGCAAGCATCTTCCTCTAGATTAGAGTCCACGATCCAGTCGCAACCAACTTTGTAGCAAACTCCTGCAACCAAACTTATTATAGTAATTTTTGAAGTATAGACCTACTGTAATATAATCACCTATGTATTATATATATATTTATATATATATACCTAATAATATAAAATAATACTCGTTACATCTGTATGTTGTATTCCTTTTATTTTACTTTATCTTATCTTTATATATATATTATATAAGCCATAAGTCAAGAGAGTCAAAAAATTTATGCAGTGGAAGCAAATTATAAGATACTTTTAATTTGATTGAAAATAAAGAGTTAAACATCAAATCATCACCTGATATACACATATCTCTGGCACCGAGGTTCTGTTTGCATGGAGTGCCGTCTGCTACAAATCCACCCAGCATTTCCACATCGTTCCGGTTTCGAGGCACGCATTGTAGTTCACATGGCTTATCTATAAAGAAATTATTTACAATATGATTAAGCAGGTTCCTTTCTTACGCGGAGAGAAAGACAGTGTTAGCAACATGCAGAGCAGCAACAGGATAATACCACATGCCATTCAGCAATTTCTGTAACACAAATATTGGCGTCGGCTGGGAGTCAATACTGGGGCCTGGTCAACTTACGTACTTAGACCATAACAGTACGTCGATATTTGTGTAGGATTTGGATTTAGGTACCCTTAAAAAAGTTCGTAGGTCGGCCGATCAGTTGTCCATTAAGTAAACCCATTTACACATTTACAGAAAATTTTAGTTGGTGTGCTCTTTCTTTCTTCATCTTTGGATTGCCTCCTTTTGCTGCCCAATAACGTAGATTGTGATAGTTTATGATTCCATCACGGTCAAACTTAGACTCGTCAGTACACAAAATTCATAACCGAATGTACCCATTGTAAGGCTAATTAAAAACGTAGTTAGAAAGCAACGATAGGTCTGTGATCGATAGATGTTTCAAACTAACTGACCCAGAAAACTGAAAGTTCGACATGCAATGGGCCCCCTTATCGATATCCTTATCAACTTCTTTTGTCATTGCAGTATCCCAGTGCGAGGCGGAATCATGAAAGAAACAAAATCCGCACACGTGCGCGGTATTTTAATGTAGAGCATTACCTAGTGTTGCCTGTTTTTTTGACAGAGTTGTAAATCAGTCTGGTAGTTTTTTTGATAACAACTTTACCTTTTTGAATAGGTAATGAACAATGGAAGTTAATTCAGTAATTTGTACACAACATTTTTTTTGGGAGTATGTATGTGCTTCTGTGGCCTGAATTTAAAAATAGCGGCGGTTTCTAGCTAATTTTGATTTTTTATGAGTGTCGTTTGCCTATCAGAAAATATCAAAATAATAAACAAAATCTCGTATAATTAACTACTAGACTACATTTTAACATTAAAGTGGGTTTTAATTTAAAATTCTTAAATATTTAATAACTCAGAAATAACTAAGTTTCGGCCACTATGACCATATTCGCTGCAAATGTGCTCAACTTCTTGCATCGTATATCCTGTATAAAGAATAAAAATCGATTCCAATTAACAAAACAAGAATGTATCGTTATGTATATGTTATAATCGTTTCAACGGTCCATTCATTACGCCTTCGAAGAGGTTATTTACAATGAAACTGAAATAGTATATTATCTAAAATAGGCATAAGTTATTAACCTTGATCGAAATATGGTATCCAATCCATGATGGTTTCATTATTGTATGTCATGTTGTTGTACTTAGAGCACTGCACCTCTCTGAACTTCGGCTCGTTGATAGGGCACGGATCCGTGTTACATATTTTGTACCTGCAATGACAAAATGTTGCTATTGATTAGTCTAAGACCTAGTTAATTATATTTAGTAATTATCATTACATATACACATAGTTTAAATTATTACATAGTATGTAACAAAATCTGCTAGCAGTTATGTATCTTTACATCTGTACGAGTGAACTGGGAAACTAATAAAAAGAAACTGTTTGAGTTTTCAAGTTCATGTAAACAATGCATGGCAAATTTGTTGGTTGGCGATATAAGTACGTCTTTAAAAAAAATACTATATATCTAACTTTTACGTATCTTTCAAAATTTGATTCTGTAGATTAAAACAATTTATTATTACATTTGAATCCACGCCTACATTTATATAAACTAAAAAATAATAAGCGTTTAACAAAAATTCCGAAAATTCCACAATTATAAAAAAGCTAGAAGTAATATTTGATTTAAATTTACACCTATATATACTATCCACCACTATCTGCACACACATCTACGCATGCTACCATTTATCATAGAGCCCTGATTATTTCACTGATCATAAGCTTAAGTATAAATATTACGGTTGTATCCTGGGGGAAGATCCTGGTGATACGTAACACAGACGCCAGACTTTCTAACAGTTAATGTAACGCACGTAGTATTTATAATTTTAAATGCGAGACCTAATAAATATTATGATCTTTAATGTATATACAGATGTTAAGACACCTAGCGTGTGGATCACACTAATTTCAATGCTAGTTGCATCAAACCCACAGCGCATAGTTAATCAAGCCGCGGGCCGTATCAAGCGTGTTCATAAATATTCTAGAACATAACTATTTGTTATGAGAAGTACCTTAGACCAATAAATATAATAATAGCAGGTTTATATTCAGTACGAAGCAATATCTCGGAACGGCTTAAACGTGTGCGTGCGTATTACGTGTATATAAAAATTGGCAAATTGGCAAGATCTTTGGCTTTCATATTTTATTTATAAGGCTTTGTACATATATTTATGTCTCAATGTCTGAGATTATAACTAATAATAGTTCTTCGGTCTCACCGGTTGGACAGGTAACGCCCAAGATAGCATCGACTCGTACGCTATTGAGTGGGCATCCAGGTGTGTTTTGAGTGCTCACTTACCGACTCCTAGCGCCAATGCAGTAGTTGCCATTATTGAGTGGCTCTGGCTGGTTACACTCGCGCGACTGCGTGGACACGCCCGCGCCGCACGTCCGCGAGCACTCACTCCACTCGCTCCACGGGCCCCAGCCGCCGTCGCGCGGCTGCGGTGATGGACTGCGCGCCACGCACTCCTGGTTCTGACACCACTGCACACACAATTTTTTAATTGGAAAATATGCTTACAATTTTTTTTTAATTTATGCAAAAAGGTCTGCTCTGCGCAGCCTTTTAGTGGTATATCCCCGTTAGAATTAATATCAGACAAAAGTGTATCCAACTAGATTTAACTGTTTCTCGATAATAAGTGACCGATGTAACTTATTTAATCGTATTTCGTATGTATACACTCGGCTACGAATCAATCACTCATCTGTGAGTACTAAGATTAAATGCTTCTTTACTTCTTTACTAATCGATTCTTCGATTCTCTAATTCATATGCAAATATAGCAACCGTTTTAATGTTCATGTTGGTATTCATTAAGGTCGTCGAAATAGGTTTCCCGTGTTTTTCTATTTCGCACCCAGCATCTCATTAAATGTCTGTTGTAGATTTTAGTACATACGTAACTAAAATCTATACAATGTTTAAGCAAAATCATTTCCGTGTTTATTACCATGTCTACACCGCAGGTAGTCCCTGTCGCGGCGGGCCGCAGCATTGTTTTGCAAGTATTGTTGACAAGACACCACAGGTGTTCGCACAGTTCGGTCGGCTTAGCACACACTACAGCTTCGGCTCCAAATTGCAGATGGCATTGAGTAGCCGCGTCGAAAGTTACTCCTGTATAAGAGATATAAAGATACTTAAAATTATATAATGTGCACCTGATTAATTGAAAATATAATAGAATTTATTTCGTGAATATACGTGGGGTATACAGAATGTTTCTGGAACTGACCACTTACAGTAAAAAAGTAATTATGGAATTCGAAAATGGAACTCTCGGGGAACATGTTACGCTTTAATTAGCGTGACTGCCATTTGCTTACTTTAATTGTGATGTCTTTTAGAAAATTGTGTGTCGCAAATTCAATAAATTTAAGTCGTGAAAATTGTCGCTCAATGATTTTTACGGTTTTCGATGTGGATTTTCAACAAGAAAGTTGCCAGAGACTTAAATTGTCATTTGGCGATGAAGTCACATGTCCCAGTTCTGCGTATTCGTCATTCGGAGAATTTAGACGTAGACCTGAGTTAACTGCGGTTATGGAATTCAATATTGATACCGTACAACAACGGATTAAAACCGACAAAAAAGTTACTTGTCAGCCAATTAGTATTGTCAGCCAATTAGTACTGTAATAGGCATTAAAATGAGCCAAGTGCAAAATATTTTGCATGTGCATCTGAAGATTTGGATACCGCATGATTTAATGGAAGACCAGAAACGACTGCGTGTCAAATGGTGCCGTAAAATGATAAAAAAAAATAATGGAGGACAGTCATTGGTTGTCTGCATTACCATGTGACGAAATCTGACTATACTGCTTTGAACCGAAAAGAAAAGCCAGTCGGGAGAATGGGTCTTTCTTTTTGAAAATCAGGACATTACAGGGTTGCTTGAAAACCAAAGTATAGATGGTGACTACAGATTGGTACGTAAACAAATGCAAAAGTGAGTATCAGTTCACGAAACACGAAAAACATCCTCGCAATAATGTCGTCCTTCACCACGATAACGCTAAGATAACGAATTGAAGGCCCCATATGTGGAACTAATGACGCATCCGCCAATACCTACAGCACTGACCTCGCACTTTGCGATTTATTTTCATTTCCTTTACAAGCCCGAAAGCGGCGGTGAGTGCCTTCCACGAAACCATTGAAGAGATCCCTACTAAAGATTCACTAAACATCCACTGTTTCACACAATGGTTCCAACGAATGTGAAAATGTGTAAATATAAATATTAAAATAATAATAATATTAAAGATATATATTTCGAAAAGTAATAAATGTATCATAAACATAAAATCTCGTCTTTTATATCAAAACATAGAAACTTTCAGTGTGATGTATGTAAATATACCAATAAAGTAATATTATATGAAATCAACCACACGCCGTGGTTGATATGGGGTGGGTGATTTATTTTATCTATGCACATCTATATATATATATATATATATATATATATATATATATATATATATATTTATATCGTAGAAAACATGAGGGACACAGGGCCATTGCCACCTTCCTTTCTCTTATGTTGTTATAATTTCGTGTAATGTATACGCTTTTGTAACTTTTTGGAGCAAGGATTAGATGCAGTGTTGGTGGTATGTAATATATAAATAAAACACTAGATTCGAGATTCAAAAACCAATAATTTGTAGTGCACAAATATTGGTCCTTCCATCTTATCCAGACATCTAGATTCTGTTGATGTTGATGCTGTTAGTCTATGCGGCTCTTACAGCTTCATCGGACCCAGAGCTCACGGAACTGAGGGGTCCTTGAGCTGGTTAAATCCAGTCATCTTTCCGGTACTCTGACTAGTAGCGCGGCTTCTTGGTTGGCGTTAAGTAAAAATATTGTTTGTCGTTTATATTTGGTTAAGAAATAATCAGGATTCTTTTTATGAATTTTTACGAATTACTTATACAACTAAATACTTGATTATATAAGTCATTTATAATAATCAAGATTGTTTTTATGAAACCAAGAGTGCCAAAGCAGTACATCGTTCATCAGATGGTTAATGATGGTAGACAGAGAGGTCCATAAACGCCTGCATACGGATATAGGTGGTTATGACAACACCTATATCTGCAGGCGTTTATGGAACAGCAACAACACTTCGAAGATGCTGAATCACTAGGACACCGAATACCTACACTCACCTGTAGTACACTCACCGTAACGTATGCACACGCACACGCTCCATTGTGGACGGGGGCGTGGACAGTCCCCGTCGTGCCGACCCATTCGATTTTATTATAAGATGTCAAGATTTATTACTCACCAGCTGGAACTTCAGGATACACGTACTCTTGTTGTGAAGGTCTGTCACTAAGGCATTCACCTAAACCGGCACTGTAAATTATTTCAATATTTTAAGAAAACCCGGAATATGTAAATCTATCTTATCTACATTTTATTGAGTGTGAAATCCTCCATGAAAGTAATTTAAAAAATAGAATAAGAAAACATCTATATGAAATTTTATTTTAAATTACGATTAAATAGATTATGCATATCGGCAGAAAACCCACATCACACAAAATTTCTTTCTCCACCAAAAATATATAATACATATTTGTTGGTTGGTGGAATACAATAAAGTGAATTAAGTGGATAAATGAAATATATTTATCCACTCAATTGTGTTTACCGTTTGCAGCGAGCAGTGCTTAAAATAATGTATAAGATTTCATCGATGGTAGCAACCGAGAACAGAACTCAAAATGTTATTGAACGAAATTTAAAGCAGGCGCTCGACTACTGAAATATCATGTCATTCCAATTCATTATCATTTCATTTAATATATTAAGTTCGATTATATTAACAAGGTTAAAAAAAATACCTTTTATTTAAATTAAATGAACAATACTTTTTATTATTCATAGCTTATCTTGTTTATTATCACTATTTAACTTTTCATTACTATTCAGAATTTATGTTTTTTATATGTTAATTTGAATATAATTTGTATATAAAACAGTTTATAAAGCCACATTATTTTGTGTTAAAATTATAATTTTACGATCTTCCAGTTACCAAATAAAAAAATGTAAATGTATCTAGTATCTGTGTACTAGATACTAATTTAAATAATAATAGTAAAGTATGAGTGACGTGTGTGAGTAAGTTTCTATTATATTTTCCGATTGTGTCCGTTGTAATCTTATTGGTTATATTATACATTTATAACCTTGAAAGTTTATAGTACAAAATAAGCGCAGATAACGTACGGACTCAATAGAAAAAATTAATAAAATTTTAGAAACATTAAAAATAGAAATCTTCAGTTTGAGTTAACGTATGTATTAAACCTCAAATTAAATTTTCTGGTTGCCTTTCAAATTAAGATATATTTTTTGATATTTAGTTTCGTTCAAAATTTAAGTAGTGTTATCGGTAGTAACACAGTTATAAAATGATATAAGCGCTTCTGTTCCTAATAAATTATTTGAAAGGAATAAATTATTTGTACATTTCAAAACCTACCAGGGATATATAGTGGAGTTAAAATAGAGATGATGAGCTACGCAATGGTTTTTGCTTATTGTATGATGATGTTTTTCAGGACAACTTGTGACCACGGGGATATCTTCTAGTTATTGCCAGATATTACAGTGTGGTAACTATTCGAGCAAGCTCAAAGGCGCTCATTATTCATCTCCTTCCATACTTTGACACCTTCTTTATTCTATCTTATTGCACATATATTAAAAATGCATCGAGATCAGAAGAATATTGAGATTCAGTCTCACGGACATGTATACAAAACACCTAGGCCCGAAAACCAATAATTTGTAGTGTATCAATATTTTTTCTCGGCTAGGAATCGAACTAGGGTCTTAGACACGCGGCGCAGCATCCAGATATCTCTGATTACTAGGCTACGCGGCTCTTAAACTATATAGGCTAGTTCGTAAACAATAAAACGTTCACATGAGATCATATTATGTACATATACGTAATATACAATGTGCGTAATGATAACTATGTTGATTTATGTAGATAATTTGGTTTTTTATCATTGTTATTTCGTCTGTTATATATACAAATCTTTAAACTGTACGATAGTATTCTTAAAGCACATATAATAATTTTGAAATTGGACTATCGTCTATTAATAAACAAAAAAATATTCTAAAGTTTTTTAAAGTAGTAAAGGGTACTTTAAAAAACTTTAGAATATTTTTTGCAAATTAGAGCGGAATTGTTGAATTAGTTCTAATTTAGGTTTGAATTATAAAAATATGTATTAATTATTAATATAATGTAATGTCCAGTTTGAATTGGACTATGGCGATATACCATCTAGTTATCGCCACATGTGATCAATTGCGCACGATATGCCGTATGCATTTACGCAAATGCAGATTTACTTATGTCTTGTTCCTTTTCCTGGTCCGGTATAATACATGTGTAATTATGTCGGATTAAGTTTCAGGTTAATATATTTGTGTCTTTTATTATTGAACCTACGGTATCGAACTCAGTACTAGGCTATGGGGACAAAAGGTTTGATAAATTATATAGTTACTCACTCAAGAAAATTGGTGACATCACGTTTGCTGCAACGCGACCAGGCGACTTGAACTGTGTCAGCTTCGAAGATAGGCGTCATGATGTGCAGTGTGGAGCCCTCACGTCGATGACAGCCAATTTTTTCCGTATCATGGTACAAACCGAAACTATGAAAAAAATAAAAATAAAAAATACCATTTGCATTCGAATATGTATCTAAAGTGCGGTGCGATGGGCTGGTTCCAATGATCGGAAGTTGCAGTCGCTAGAGTAGGCTAGGCGCTTACTAGAGCGTAACATAGTAAATAAACGGCACTGTTTATTTTTTTCTTTCGGCCTCATGGCCACTGTTAGCCCCAGCACTTTTACAGCTTTACCGGGTTGAAAGATGACCGAGCGCTTAGGGCGCTCAGCCGAAACCTTTATTAGTGGGTAACCAGCACAACGGCTCCCGAGAGGAAGCCTCTGCTTGGACCGTTACCCTGTTGCGCGAGAGCGACTGATTCGAGGGTGCCCAAGAGGGCCGAACTTCGGTTCGACTGTTTCGTCTGGTGTATTAAATCGTTGACCTCGTGAAGAGATTTTTTAATCGTGGATGAGTACGGATGTTATGGTCCGCAATAATCATTAACCATCAGATGAACTGTCGTTTGTCAACACAAATATTATTTGAAAGTTGTTTCTTTTATAACGATTGCTAAATTATTTAAATGGCATAGACTGTCCTATAAACATTTTAAAAAATAATCTGTACGCGACGTATAATTTTAACTTACTTTTAAAGTACGAATAAAGTATATTATATATTCTTTTGGAAAAAGAAAACAAATCGTTTTTCATTACTAACGTGCAAACGAATAAAATGGTTTAATACAGTAATGAATATTATGAATGAAAGTCCGAAGGTAATAAAATGTATAATAATAACCGTAGTAATTATTTGATATTATGCAGCAGTAAATGTATTAAAGACGTTTTCAATATTACATTATACGAGGTTACGACAGGTCAAAGATACTGATAATTTATACATAATAATATTTATAAGTCTGTACACAATACTTTGCTTAAAAATCATAGCTTATTAGAAGTGTTGTGTTTTTTTAAAGATATTAGGATAGTAAGAAATTCATGAGGTACGAGGGACCTTCAAATAGTTCATCCTCTAGTGTTGCGGATTTTCATGGGTATCGCTAATCACTTACCATCGGTGAGCTGCATGCTCGTTTCCGACCTATTCTATAAAAAGAATAGCATTGCTACGTTTTTTTTGTCGTTTTACGTTGTTTATATAAAGGGTGGTCCGTTTCCGAGTTTATAGCTGGTGGTGCTACTCTACCAGGGGCAATGTAGGAGCCAATAATATTGTTAATTGCAATTTTAATTGCTGACACGTATTAAGCGGCATGACACCGCAGGAAAGCTGCATGTCTAATAAAGAAATATAGAGATTGAAGATAGAAGAAGATGAAAGAATGAAGAATAGATAGAAGAATTGAAAATAGATTGAAGTACTGTGCTCAGTAGTGGAATTTATATGAACTTTAATTTTTACTTTTCTATATACTACACGTAAGTTGTGGTTAGAAAATTTCTACAGCAACGTGTCGATTTTACTGTGATATTCTGTACAATCGTAGTTTTTTCCGATCCAACCGACCCACTTGCGCTCGTTAAAATGCTATTTCGCATTCAAGTAACTTAAAATAATCCAGGGTAAGTATCACTAGTGAATACTGATTTCTTTTTTCATTTATTAGGGTAAACAAACAATGATACAACAAGTAATAGATACACAATATATAAGACAGTATTAAGTTAATGTGCCGCCCACAACATTCACACACATATTGCTGCTGAAAAATTAAAAAAAAAATAAAAATTAGATAAACATCCGAGTAGTATTTAGTAGTTAATTAAATGTTTGTTAATAGTTAACAGTCATTATTAATAGTTAGTAACTATAAAATTATAATTTCTTTTTTAAAGTTATTTTTACCAACGATATGTCTATGGAATATGGAGAGGTAGGTAGGAGGTAATGTAAGGTCTATGTATTTATATGGTATTTTAGAACACTCCAATATATTTTAGATGTAAAGAGTATACCGTAGTGTATATACACTAATATACATATGTATAAATATAATTCCAAAATGTGTTATTTTGTTATTTATGTACTAGTGTAGAAAACGTTTTTTTAAATACAACGTTAAATGTAACATAACATATCCTTGAATAACGATCTCTTTATCCAATTCCAATTCTCCGTATTAGATTGTGAAGACATTAAAAAAATAAACTTGTGTGGCCCGATAGCGTGGCGTCAATGCACCGAGTGCATCGTACTCGACGAATGATGCATTCATATGTCTACGAGTGAAAGAAGGTCATTGCCTGCATAGTTCTTTGCACAACTTACGTAACTTGTATTTATTTAGGATCGTGACACTCGTCTTATATGCTTACAGTGGCTTTACTTCTATACTTTTTCTCTTTGGAAATTTATATTGTAATAAGGAACCAAGCTATCCGTGGTAGACCAATACTGCAGCTTGTTCGAATTATTTCGAACAGGTCTGTTTTTTTTATTACATTGAGAGTAACAAACGAGCCCGCAGTTCACCTGACGGCAAGTGGTTCCCGCATGCCATGACATCTACATTCATCCTTGACAAGGAATCATAATGCTGTTGCGTCGATACCCTTGAGGTATGAGATGGAATGCCTCGTCACCAGTAATAAAGGTCTCCGGATACCTGCACTCACCAGACGAAACACAGTAACATTATACTGCTATTTAGCGCTGGTATTCTGTGAGGGCGTGGTCCTACCCCGGTCGAGATGGCCCTTTCATTCTGTAACTAGAAACACTGCAGTGTAGCTCTACCACTGTTCAACTGGGGATGGACCCTCACAGAATGCCAGCGTGAAATTGCAGCATAACGCCGACGTGTTTTGTATGGTGAGTGTTAGGGTCCAGTTACTAGAAGCTAGGCATTCTAACTCTCTTCAGAGGTGATAACGCTTTTGCATCTTAACAAAGAACGTGTCTGAGGTCATTAACCATCGTGTGAACTGTGTGGTCGTTTGTCACACTTTGTTCCCCAAAAAACAACCAGCAACGTAGCTGAAAAGAAAATAAGCCTTCACGTCCTTAATTATATTAAAATCAAAACGTTATTATGAACCAAAAAGGAGGTAAGTATATCCTTGTAGATAAAAAAGTCAGTAAATATTAATACGTGAGTATTCTAAAAATGTTCTTCATTCTTACTCTACGAACTGGGTTTTCAACATTTAACTGCTAGTTCGTGGTACTGACTTCCTAACCACTAAGCTATCGCTTATAAGAATAAATAACCCCAATAATTTGCTTGTTCAATGTAGATTGCAATAAATTTTAAATATGTTAGTTATAGCTAATCGTTATGGTAAACATACGATATTTTCGTAGGATGGTATCTCGTAAGCAACGTCCTTGCGGTAATCTCAGCTCGGGAACATGAGTCAGTCTTTACAATTGAAGTGCTAGGCAACCGCTCCCGAATAAAACTCAATACAGAATTATTCCCGAACCATATACACACACATCCAATGATATACTAGAACTTGTATTGCGTAATCTTGGTTAGTACATAATATGAACGCGAAGTGGATTCACGCTCCTATGAATAACTTAAACAAATTTACTATAATATTTTTAAAATACGTAATCAAATAAAATTTCGCATTTATAAGATAAGATAAGTATCATAATTTTATATTTATCATAATCTCGTATTTTTACGTCCATCCAGGTAGAATGAGTAACACGTAATCCATCTTTCAGCTGAAGCTTTTAACGTCCCAATTGTGACCCGATTGCCGTGTACCGGAATATAGTACCAAATATTTATGACTTTTGTAACTTCGTATTGAAAAATAATGGAAAGCCGTTGTTTTATTACCGATTATCTATTAAATTACCGGTTATGATTTAATTAAGATGATAATTTTAATCTGATTGTCTATCCACAACAGTGGAAAGACAATGTTTTGAGTAATTGTAATTTGTCCAGATTATAAAACTTAGGTATGTTCGTCGATTTTTTTTAAGATTATTAGAAAATTGTTGGTTGATTCAATCAGTAAATGGAGCTTCAACCATACATTTATTGGTTTCGGTACTGTCCTTTTTTATAATGAAGTAAAAAGTGGATATCGCTGACCTCGATTAGGATAAAAGATGATAAGGCATATTTTTATTAGATATACGAATATATGAATATAAAATATTGGCCCATTAGACTCCTATATTAGTCAGGATTGTATGGATTAAATGATTCTGTTGCAATGTTTTAATAACCCATTTTACGAGACTCCGAGCCATAATTGTGCCATACGCACGTTGTGTTACGTACAACTGGGAAGCAATCTGATAGGGTTGCCAAGTAATGTAAATTTATAGAAATTTAATTCTTAGATAATTTATAAAGTTTTGAAACTACAATTTTAAATATTAATTGAATCTAATCAAAATTTTGAAAACTCTGTGTAAAGTTGGATTGCTTCTCCATTCTCAAATTACCAATAATGTTCACTATAAAAAAGTACAGGACGAATAATTTCATGTCACGTTTGATTATGGGACCTAGCAAACTACTTATGCTCTCAACACTGTTCGAATTGTCATGTTATATGTGGCATATAAAATAATAACAAATGATGTAAGGATCTGGCTGCTGCATCGTGGGTCCCGGGTTCGAATATTGGGAAACCTTATTTAAGGAACATAAAGAATAAATAAATAAATAAATATTTTGCACGTGCAAATATATCGGACTCAGGGAGGGGTCAACGAGCGGTATTGCTTAAGGCCTCATTATGACATATTTGATGTCTTACGGTAATAACCAATAGATATGCGCGTGATCAAAATCGACCATAACAATATATGAATATAAAAAGAAAGTTACTCTGTAAGGCAATTGTAGCATGTGTATTATACATATTTCATGTTTATATTTTATTGTGTTTTTAAAATACTCTTTGGATAATAATAGAATAACAAGTAGTTTATTTTTTTTTGTTTTTATTGCATATTTAGTCAATTTTATTCAATATGTAACAGTAAATATCTTTTTTAAATATGTAAATTAAGATTTTTGAACTTTTCGTAGGGGCCTTAACTCTAGTCAATCAACATCTAATGGTATTGTAGCGATTACGATTGCATCATTGGACATGTCCTCTACATTCACTAATATGGTTGCAATAACTTCATAAACCGGTTATATTACCTTTGATACTGTTGGGTAAGTGAAGTTTCAGTTAATTTGATATGAACTAGTATTGATAGACATTTTAAATGAACTGCACTGATGGCGCGTTACTAACTAAAATCTTTATGTATTGTTTTTTATTTTAATTGAAATAGTTAGTCGTTTACAACAGAAATAATTAAAACAAAAGTTATAAATAATTAGATTTGTAAGAGCTATTAGTAAAGTATATATGAGTGAATCCCACCGGTGGGCTTCATTAGACATTGTATTGGAATATAGTAGTATTCTGCTATACCATTATGTTTCCTTCACCGCCAAGCAAGTGGTTAATCACTTAACAATTCGATTGGTGCTTTTACTGATGATCGAGCCCAGATTGCTTGTCTGCACTTAAAATAAATGCGAGAGACTTCTTTCTTATAGTTAAAATGTTATACCTCATAAGAGTGAAATCCAACTTTAACAGTAGATTTGTAAAAAGTTGTAAAATAGATTTCCTGTTTAAATTACGGGTCAAATTAGCAATATTTTGTCTATAAATTATATTTGACAAATACATACTACTATGACAAATAAATCACTAGGAGTCATTTGTATAATAAAAAAATCCATGTCCTAATTAGTTTAGGATATTACTTAGCACATACATTTAAGCTATATGTTAGTGTTCAGTGTTAGTGGATATAAGTAATAACGGGAAATTAATAGGATTACCAGCATTCTTTTATAAAAAATATTTTTATGGTGATTTGAAGGTGTGACTGACTTGTGTCCGAGCTCGTGCGTGATGGTATGCGCGAGCATGATGCCGTTGTCCTCGTTCACAGAGCAGCTGCGATCTGGTTTGCACATCCCTGCCACGTGTGCCACGCCGAGTGTGCTGCAACAAATTTTACGTCCTGTATCACACAGCGGACATCTCGCGGACATTTCTATTTTCAATATTTAATTCGATCCAATAATAATATATTTAAATAACATCTTATGAAATTGTAAATTTATGTAAATTTAAGTGTAATGCCTTAAATACATAACAGGTAAGGTGCCCTTGAACTTTATCGCACGAGATTATTGTTATTCTTTGTTTGCTTTCTTCAAGGATTTCCTATATAGAGAATTCTAATAAGCATTCATACTTTCCATTTTATGTTTATTATTTATTATCAATAATAAATAAATAAAAATATAATACATTGTTAGTTTTTATTACGACGAACTAATAGTCAATATATTATATCATAATTATTTTGTTAACTTACGGCAAATCAAATCAGGATTGAACATTGAAGATATATCGTTACGAGTACGTTTTCTTATCGTTACAACTGAAGCAGTGGTAATCAAGGCATGCCTTCGCTAATATTTATCTAGTTTGGTTTACTTTTACTAAAGATAAGATTTTATAACCCAATAAGAGTTTTATCTACTCCACTTAGACCATTTCTTTGGTGTAATGAATATTTATTTTTACTTCAAACATCGTGTCCTAGTACTATTCTTTGCCTAAAGTTGTGCTGGTACGTAAAGTTAATTATAGAATTACGTATATAATAACGTCACAATTAACGTATAGCATGCAATCATGTGTTGATTTTTGTATTCTTTTTATTGTATTCAGGGTGACAAACGAGCACATAGTTCATTCTCGATAAGGAATCATAATACAGCTGCGCTGTCACCCCTAAGACTAATATAAAATGCCTCATCACCATTACAAAAGCCCTAAACGGGTGTAATGCATTAGTGAATATGTCAGAAATATCATCAATTTACAAAGTTTAGCATAACAGGTTATGTAGTTTGCTATCCTAGGTCTAAAAATAATATATTTAATTGCGTTACTTAAAACAAAATCTAAAATTAGAATACTATCAGTGCATAAATTTGCATCGTTTTTTTTTAAAGTATGAATGACAACGAGTGCACAATTCACCTGTTCATGGTAAGTGAACACTATAGTTTATACGTGAAGCATGCTGAAAATTTCTGAAACTGGCCACTTACGAGTACAATAAAAATTGGCATTGGGTGATGAAGCCCTATGTCACAGCTTCGTGTATTTCAGGTTTGGCGAATTTAGACGTGGACGTGATCACCATGAGAATGTATGTGAAGTTCGATCGGCGATCCAAAGGAAGCAACTGACCGAGCCGAGGTTAGGCCCTCTCAGACACCCACGAGTCAGTTGTTTACGCGCACAGGGTAACGGTCCAAGTCGAGGCTCCCTCTCGGGAATCCTTGGGCTGGTTACCCGTTAATAAAGATAAAAGCGCTTGGCCACTTTTCGACCCGGTGAAGCTGTAAAAGCCCTCGGGCTAATAGTGGCCATCAGTCATAAAAAAAGAAGAAGAAAATAAAGTCAGTCGGCGACTGCGACTCTGTAACCATATTGTTATCGTAAGGCATTGAATTTGAAACTGACAAAACAATTTACTTGACAGCTAATTCGTACTGTAATAGGCATTAAAATGAGCCAAGTGCAATATATTTTGCTAGTGTATCTGAAATTCGGAAGCTTTGTACTCAACGCATAGCGCATGATTTAACGGAAGACCAGAGACGACTGCCTGTCGAATGGTGCCGTAAAATGATAAAAAAAATGAATGGAGGACAGTCATACGCTGTCTATAATATCGTGATACGTGGAATCAGGGGGTACTGTTCAGGGGGAACCGGATAGAAAAAGTTAGCCGGCAGAATGGGTCTTTCCTTTTGAAGACTTGCTGTGGAAAATAAAGAAAGGTCGGAGCACCGGCAAGAAAATGGATCGCTTGAAAAACAACACAGAACAATACAGGACAGTGACTGCAGAATGGTACGTAAATAATTGCTTGCCCAGAGTGTTGGAATAAGTTCGTGTCCTCGCAGCAATATCGTCCTTCATCAAGATAACGCTTCGGAACATTTCGCTAATATAAAGAATGCTTATTTGCAAATGGCCACAAATGTGGAACCGATGACGCATTCGCCAAACAGTCCGGACCTCACACCTTGGGACTTCTTTTTATTTCCGAATATTAAAGATAGTCCTGATGCGGCGGTGATTCGGCATTCCACAAATCCATTGCAGAGGTCCCTACTGAAGACTACACAAAAATTTCAACGAATGAAAAAAGGTGTGTTTTACACCTTTTTTGTCAGGACATATATTTCGAAAACAATAAATGCATCATAATTATGTCATAAGTATCTGATCTTATTTATGAAAAGAGATCTTTGATTATGACCTAAGTATGCATGGTATCCGAACAATAATGATGATAGATGTAAATATGGTTCTGAGGTATTCAGCGATCCGCGGAGAATCGAGATAGTAATTGTATATTTTTTTATATAACTTTAAACATTACATTATTACTCTTTTACAAAATGCAAATCGAATAATGAATTATTGAATTCTGTCAAGTGTGTTCAATTATTGAGAGAATTTATCTTGACTCACTTGACAATTGTAGAGATATAAGTGATTGTGTGTATCATAGTATAATACAAGTTCAATGATATGCTTATTTTTCACATTACTTCCATTAAAAATTGCTTCAATATTTTTATTAATAATTTCTTTTCGCCGAGATATGAATTCTTAAAATTCTTAAAAGCCGGCAGATACATCATTGGATGAGAACGGAGAGTGTTAAAACTTAGTAGGTGGTTAATCTATGTCTATGACCGTGGGATAATGTGCAGTAAATTGTATCGACTGGAATAGAAACGAGTTGAGTCTAGTCTGGTTTCTGTCGCCTTTGACCACATACCAAAGCTCTAAAGAACTTGCAGAACGCTGCGCACAATAAATATCGCAATGAAATGTCGCCAGCGCGGTATTTATTGAACTACAGCTGAAATACTCATACCTGTTTTCTGAATTTAACCATTGTTATTGCAATCCTCCATTGTGACGATTTCGTGAACTATATATACTTCGATGTACTATATATAGATCGACCAGAGTTCGATGTACAATTAAGGGTCAATGTTTTTTAAAAATGAAATTCTGAAATGTTTGTTTTATTAATCTTTTGTTTTGTTGTGTTGATGTTTTTATTACTCTTTTTCAATTATATTAGATATGTAAAACAAGCACACAGCTCAGGGCTAAAAGTTTCCCACCCGTGTAACCTACAGTGCACCTGATGGTATTGATTCCTACCCATATAATGCATCTGCATGCGTAATCATCCCTTAGGATTAGGACTATCACGTCACCAGTGATAAAGTCTCAATTTTCTTTCTTTTACCAGACGAAACTAAAAAAACTACTATTTCACAGAATAAATTCCACAAAGATAGGTTTAGTGAAATTATCGGTGTCACAGCAAGCTATACCGGCATAAGTTTACCACCTTAATTTGGATTAGGGAAGGTTAGATTCGAGTATGTGTTGTTTGTTTAATTAGAACCGAGAAAATGTGTAATAACGATTACGCCACATTGCCGTTGAAATGTATTGACCATTTGTTCAAACATGTATATTTTAACTTGATAAATAGGTGTATCGAATTATTGAAGGAGTTACCTAATGCTTCAATGTTTCAATACAATATTAAATATTTTATAACAAAATTGAGAATGCAAATTGTTATGTTTACATAAATGTTTACAAGTGACAAAATGTTTATAGGAGCAACGTAACGACGGATTACAATAATAGGATAATCGTAGTAGGTGTGGTTCTTCGGAATTATTAAATATTTGTGAGTAGCGGTTCAGGCGCGGCGCAGACGGCGGACGGGAATAGCCGGCTAATAATAAGTGCGCGCCGGTGACTCACCAGCACGCGGAAGCTTACAGAAAGCTCTGTAAATTTCTACCAATAACTACTTAAAATGCCACAAAATGTTCAACACTAAGTTTGATAAGTTTTTAATATGTAAAAAAGGCCGAACAAGCGACTGCCATAACGGTAAGCGATCATCTCCGGCACTTTTGCAGTATAAGAGTTAAGCTGATGCTTTACCTTCCATCGTTGGAGGTACCTAGAAATATCGTTGGTGGTGGTGGTGTGAAATGCAAATGAGTTCGTGGAATAGGAGGATATGTGACATTTCTGTAGACATTCATATGATATGGACAAGTTTGTTTTAAATATTTATTTTAAAATCTTAATTCCTTGATTTTCACATTTTAGTAGTGTGTTGAAACATTTACTAAGATATACTCGCAGTGCAATCAAAATGTTATGAAAAAGAGTTGCGCGTTGATGTCTTTTCTTTGAAAGGATTGTTGAAACAATCCTCTAAAGAAAAAGCTTTTAATGTTTATTGTAATACTCAAACATGTAATGATATATAATAATAAAATATTAAACATTTTTGACTTTTACTAATTTTATACAGTGGCATTACATTTATTTAAAGTATTTAAGAAGTTTTTATCGATAATTAAATTCCATTACTTTAAGTGCATTGTATAAGCAGTTGTCAACGAGTCGTCGGCAAATGTTAAAAACATTATTACCATATCCACCTTCTCGGAGGTCCAGTGTAACTGGAATGGAATTAGTTTCGAAAACTACGTTACGAAATTACAAACGAGAGTCGTGCCGCACCGCACGGGCCATCGGCACATTTCCAAGTGTTACTTTAACTTTAATTGACCGCGAACAGGTTGTCGCGTCACACAACCAACCAACCATCTTACTGTGTCGCATTTTATTCTGATAGCCATCATTAAAAACAAAAAGGAAGAAACAAGGAAGTTTCATGAATGAATATATTTTAAATTTATACAAGGAAAATCTTACAAACATTGTTAATATTAAAGCAATGTTTTTGTTGTACGTTAATGTTCATTAAATTTTATGTTTTATTTGATCCAAAAAAAAACCGAATAAATACCTTTGTAGCTTACGAAATCCGTAAATTCTAACATAAATATGTTTTTATCAGCAGTCAGGTTTAAATAGCATCACATCGGATTTTTAAAGGAAAATAATAAGCAAAAATATTTAATATAAATGTCTGGCCGCATAAAAACAATAGAAAAAACTTGCATTACGCAAGTCGTGCAGTCTTAAGATTAGTGGACACGTTAACGTTGGAAGTGAGATAACTCGCGAAGGCGCGACACGAGACCGCGTGGCGGCGCCGTATGTTCTCGCCTGTTAATTCCATTCGATCGACTTTTATGCACAAACCATGATCTTGTATCGAAATTTTCTTTAGTCTTAATTGCACTATTAATATTTTTTTTAAATATGGAAATTAAATATTTTTTGTGTTTTTATTATAGTAAGTAATTATACTAATACTCGTATATATTCACAATGTGAAATTCCAAATATATTTTTTGTTATTTTATTTAGTGAAAGCATGGTACTTTCTCGGTTCATGATACGGATAGTTTCTAACCAAAGCCTAGTCTACCACTAAAAAACTATTATTGTAATAAAATCTTTATAATGCGCATATGGACACGTGAATCGTCTATTTTTAGAGAATATTCAGATTCCAGTGTAAAAAGTTGTTGCGAAGACTCCAAATGGAATAGTAATATATTGTAGGGAAGTGGTTATCGATGATTTAAACTTTTATGGTTTTTGATGCATAACGTATGGCTGCATCGAAGCTTGACATGGGCGCGGACGGCACCGTTACAGGCTCATTGTATTTTGATTGCAGACTTCCCAGAACATTCGACTACTCGTTTGTACCGTTTACCGAACTCATCGGGCTTCCTTATTGCATTCCTTATACGCTTTTTTGGCATAATACGTGCTCCGTATAAGAAGTAATGTGCTTGCAATGGCTTTAAATTAAAAGAAAATGTATTTATCGACAATTCAATAACAATAGGAAATATAAACAATCATAAAAATACATTGAGAGTCCTGCTTCATTAGACGCTTTTAAAGGCATAATCGATTTCTATTTTAAATATATGCACATATATATATTTTTGTTTGAGTAAAATCCAAGATGAAATCTTAATTTATATTGTTTCTAATAGTGATCGGTAGAGAGTATGGATGTGTTAATTAGGTTATAGTTTCTTAATAGCGCCGATATATGTAGGTGTGATATATTGAGTAAGAAACTCTTTGGCAAGAATCGTTTCTATATTTATGTAACGCTCTGCGGTTATAGGCTTTTGTTAAAGTAATGAATGCCCAATTTGTACACACCCAACATCCTTGGCCTTAATGTCGGCGCTTTAGAAGCGACTACGAAGTTCAGTCTCTACGCTGTTAGCGCTTTGCAATAAAAAAAAACTGTAAATATTCAATCTCTTATACGACTAAATAATCTGGATATTTTGACAATGTTGGACTTACTTTATTTTAACTATGAAGCTCGTTTAATATATATAAATCTTAATATGAAACTCTAATCATATAACTTTTTTGTGATGTGTTTTTATGATCCTATTTTACAAGTAGTATGTTGTGTGTATAAGAGATTTGTTGTACTATCGGATACTATAATTTTCGAGAGCTTGTACGACAAGATAGTAGAATTTCAAGTGCTTAATCTTATCGATTTTTTTTTACCATATTTGTATGTACATGAATTTTGTAGGTAAGAACTCATATCTAAGATTTTGTGCCACAGATATCTTCGTTTAGGATTATGAAATAATGACACAAAATTTTTGTTGATATCGTCCGTTCTATGATACGCTCCTGACCGATATCAAAGTGATGACATCTTTTCGTATATAACCAAAATAACATCATTGTAAGATATTTTAGGTATTCTTACATACTTATATACATAGTTAAGTAATAGCGTAGAGCTGATGTACCTGGCTGCTGATGCTTGATGTCATCTGGTAATAACCAGAAAAAAACATCCGCATGGTCTCATCATTATATCGTTAATATTTTTCTTGGGTGCATCCGCTGACACGGTTATGGAACCAGATTGAAAGTCAGAAAAATGGGACAATCAGATACATACAGACTCATACAATTAATAATATAAACGTTGCATTTATGTTGGTCACGGCTGCGATTCGAACCGTTGGCCCAAAATTACAAATGTGCAGGATGATTTTATATGCGGTTAGGTCACGCTGGCTACTTTACATTGGAATAGTGAATACTTTGATAGAAATCCGGTATTAAATAGCAGCCTTAGGCTATTGTGTTTCTAATGGAAAAGGACTGAAACCGTAGACCTTTCACGTAGCATCATACAACTTAGTCTTGAACGTGATAAGTGCGGAAGTGCAATATGATTTTTATTGAGGCTGAGTGTGTGTCCATGACACCATCGTAAAAATCAATACCATTAAGTGTACTGTATATGCTCCTGTCACTCCTATTATCATAAATAAGACACACAGACTCTTTACAATTATAATATTTTGTATTTCGATATAACTAATATTTGCATCGCGTTAACTATGTATGTAAAGTTTAAAAAGTCAATTTGTCCAGATCCACATACCACCTATCTACATATCAACTTTATTGTATCTATTTATTTTAACAAAGATTCTGTAGATTCGTTTTATAGAGCTCGTATTTGTGTTATTATTTAGAAAATTTATTTACCATTAAAACTCTGTTAGTGATTATATAGGTAGTTAGAAACGATTAAAGATGCCGACGGGTCTGCTCTACTGCCAGGTGAGGACGATCAAGTCGGAAAGTGTTCTATTTCTGGACGGGTTACTCACCGCCTCTCTATTTACTTTGCTAACAGACGTTCGCCCCTGCCATTGACCTTGTCGTAGTGATAGAGATTTTTCACGAACTAATGTATCTATTATTGATTTTCGTTATACCATTAGGAAATAATCGAGCAATATTTCGTAACATTAAATACGACCTTCCTTATGAAGCATGGCTATAAATCAATCATACTTACAATTTTAAATTAAATAAATAAAAATGACTTAACTTACAAATATTTAAAAAGTAAGTTCAATCTATTTAAATATTTTTAAGTAATGTGTACTACGCATTACTGAAATAAAGTACTTGGCATTAATGACATAAAAAAAAGATATTCATACCTACAAGGAGAGTCATGTTGACTGCAGATATCTTGCCTGGTGACTAAAATGGCGACGTCGTGATGGTGAGGATTGTTGTCATCATCTGGATTCAGTTGCTGTTGCCACCGACAAAAGGAGACGAGAGTTACATCAGCGTTTGTCGACACCTCCAGTTCTGGTGCTGCATGCATTTCTTCAACCAGTATAATTTTTACTACGACCACTTTGATATAGTTTCCGATAGATGGGTCCATGTACAGCGATGAAACCTAAAGGTAAATATCGATGTCTAGTTAATAAAATGTTAATTTCAAAAATATATAAACATACAAAACAACAACAACGTAACCAATAAATTCAATCAAAAATGCATTGTTTACCATGTTCATGATAGTGAGAAGGTACGTTTCCAAACTGCCTTCATCGTGGAAGTCCGTCATAGATTTATCGGCTACTAACAATACCTCCACGTGTTGTGGCCTGCTCACAGAACGAGTGGATCTTTTGGTACCGTCCCTGCTTCTATGCATGCGATGGTAACCCATACTTTGGCGGCTGTTCTAAAATAATACAGTAAATCATCAATCAATGAGCAATATAAAAGCAAAACTACCTAAGCTTTTTACTTCTGGGTCCTCCTATATTGCGTCTGTCTGTACGAGGTTGACGCGCAAAAACTTCTTCATCACTTTTTTCTTAAGGTACTTCTTATAATTATTTATTTAAGCTTCATATAGGGTATGTATAAAGACGGACTTAATGCCTCAGGCATTCTCTACCAGTCAACCTTAGGGCAATGCAGAGATGAAATGAGGTAGGCGTATGCTTAAAGAACTTGTCGTAAAATACTATTATATTATATAAACAAACAATATATGCGCAATTATAAAATACTTAAATAAATAGACATATATAACAAATAAAAATATACATACATATATATGATATATATATGATGTATATAAAGAGAGATAGAAATTTCAGATCAGATTCAAGAAAAACATTTTATATAAAACAATATTTCCTGTCGATTCATTCAGGTTGCCTTATATTTACTATTAAAGCGCCGCCAATATATTGTAGCATATGTTATAGCAACCTTTCACAGATAGAAATCGTGGGATCGCGCTTGAACAACTACTCGTAGTACTATTTGTTCATCCGCTTCAACGCAATTGAACTAAAAGGCATTTACTTCGATTTCTACGACAGTCTTTAACATGAAAAGAAACCAGTCATGTTATAAAAAATTCGACTTATGATTAATAATTATATTAGATTTCTTTATGCGCATAAAAATAAATTAGAGTAAGTAAAAAGTACTGTGGTAAAATCTTACCTTGTTACTCTTATAACTATTCAAAGTTTCGTTAGGCTTGAGGATTTTTGATTCCCAATGATACGGAGGTTGTTTTGTTGCACAGTTTTTCGACCTTTTTCGCCTCCTTCGTCTGTTTCTTATTCGTCGTAGGCTTTGTCCGCCTAAATTTTTTTCTCTACTTTGACTTTTTGCAGCGGATAATTCAAAAGAGTTAGAGGTTTCAACGGAATTACTTCTTGAATTAGATGGTATTCGCCTTTGCTCCATTCGTAACCTTGCTTGGTGCCTTCTGAATTCAGTAGGGTTAAGCCTGATCGCTTCTAATCGTTTTCGTCTTCCTTCTAAATATTCTCGTCTACGTTTATCCATTGCTTCTTTACTGTTACGATGTTGATTTGTGTATCTTTTTAAATTTTTAGTGTTAAATTTTTTATCATTCGCTTTTATGTGCGAAAGATTTGAATTAGTTTTGCTATATACTTCTCTCTTCGCCCGATGAAAAGCTTCAACTTTGTCCACGGCAGACCGTTTGAATATTACGTGTGGTCGCCCCGCGGAAATATCGGTGGAAACTTGGTTGGATGGCTCGATCCAGTATTCTCCGTGTTCCGTCCGTAAAAGGCCCGCCTGTTGGAAGTAAAAATAGGTTTGTTATTAACCATTCTTGTTTATAATTTAGATAATATAAATCAGAAATCTTTGTAAGATTAAGTAAGGTACTAAGAAGTAGTTACATAAGAAAGTAAGGATTTTAAAACATTATTGTCTACATTATGAATAATGAATTATGAGATCTTGTTCGGTTTTGGAAAAAAAAATGAGACTGGTTTGGTGTTTGTACCCTAGCTGTTGTAGTACGTTGATATAATTTGTTATGTGTAATTTATTGCTTTCCATATATATAGAACTTTGTCGCGAAGGCGTGTCTTGAGATATGGGAATGTGAATACGAGTAAATGATTGTGTCTACGAAAATATATAGTTCTTGCATGGCGTACTGATCAGAGTAACATGCGGGTTCTTTGGACGATACTCAGACGAGGAGTAAAAAAAAATTGTCCATCATGAATTACTGGTTTTCGTCGTATATCCTGTGTAGTCTGGTCATTATTAGAAGATATCGCAGAGTTGAAATCGACTAAGAAAATATCAGCCAGCTAGCGTGATCAAACCTTATCAAGCAAATTTTAATTTCTTTACTAAAATTACATTACATATAACTTAATTAAGTTACCTTATCAGCTCACACATATCGTGGGCACTACACTATAAACCATTTATGTTCATAGAGCAAGCTTTTAAGATTCTTTAAAAACCCTTATGTATCTTAAGCACAAGTAACATTCGGTTTCCAGTAGCATAATGTGGCTAAAAAGTTGAAAAATTAATATTAAATAGTTAGTGCCCGTTATTAGAGAGGTAAACAAGACAAGACATAAGTCTTGTCTTGTGAATCTCTCTATTCTATGTCAGAAGATTTCGCGCATAACTGCCATTAGCAACTGTACAAATGTTTCAACTCTTAAGTAAAAACGGATACGGAGAGCAAGGTGGTTGACGTTCTTATATCCCGGTAGTTAACCCGAACTACTATCATATCGCATTATCTCAGCCCAACTTTGTACATTGTTGAACATAGTCCCCCTGGTAGTAGTAATCTGGGGGGGGGGGAGTCAGATTACTACTACTTCAGCTTTCCGTCCGCTTATAATTATATATTATTGTTTCGATCTATAAAGAAGGAGCTCAGTAGAGTCAGTAGAATCAGGAGGAAAGTATGACTTGTGGGATTTGAGTTAATTTCATTAACCAGAGCTTAGGATAAGCGGACGGTAACGCTCTGCCATCTGCTCTATTGAAATTAGGATTTATTTTATTTTCCTCATCCGGACGTCAATCTCGAGTGAGATCGCTCTTGTTGTACGTTTTATTGAATGTGTAATGTTAGTGGTAAATAAGAAATCATTAATGGTACAATGGTAAAAAAATCGTGCAACATAACCATTTGACTGTGACATATAGATACACTTGTTGATCCTAAAACCGGTCCTGTGAACAGTCCATGGATAAATCTGTTGCTATTACTATTTGTTGCTAAGATAAATTGTTTGATAACGAAATCTACATAATTTTCAACGAATTTCAACGTAAATCGTTTCATTAAATCGTTTAATTAAGTGTCAGCTGATTAAACTACAAGATTGTAAAACGAAAATTATATTAATGCTAAAAATATTGTAATATTCATAGTAAATGTTTCTTTTTTTTTAATAATATTAATGATGACACACAGTTCTGATGTAAGTGATAAATGCCGCCCATGCATCCATCCACCCAGGAGTACAAATTCATTAAGAAATATGTATGTAGCCATTGTCATTTTTCATAATTAAAGTAATGGACTGATATTCACAATGGTTTCAATTGGTGATAAGCTTTAAGTAGTGCCTATCTACTTCAGCTGTCACTTAGTGCCGGGTGTCGGTCAAGTGTTTTGCGTATCATTAGCTAGACGCTATCACTTATGTTACACAATTCCTTATTTATACCATTTTCTAAAATTTTTAATTATTTTTTATTACAATTAAGGGATTATGTGAATATTCTAGACGGCGGAAAATTTATTGTCATCCAGAAGTTAAACAGAAAATAGTTACCGTTTCATTCCGTTATATCAGTTATATTACAAAATGAAACGGTAATTATTTTTTCTGAACGCATAACTGAAAATAAAAATGGCCATCACCTATAAGCCGTGGCTCAATCTTTATCTTTTTATTATTCAAATGAATCGACCTTATGTTGACTTATTTTCAATATAATGCGAGTCGCAAACGTATACTTAATGGCAAATGATTATCAACCTTGCGAACTAATATTTGTATTCGTTTTATCTAAGTATAGGTGATGTAGTAACTAATTGCATATAAGAAAACTATAAATATATATATTTTTGATTATGTAACTTTTCAAATTATTTATTTTTAAATACAAACGTCAAATATAGACCAGTGTCGGTTTGAAAAGTCATTGACTAGTTGATAGTTATTCAAGAAACGTTCATTGTAAAGCTTTGTTGATTTTGAATGTCTGTAAAAATAACTTCGAATTCATGGACAATCCCACAGAAACCGCATGATGGGATATGCTTCAATTCTCTTTTCGCGTAATATTCGTTTTGGACAGAGACTCTTTCTCTTTTTCTCCTGTTGTCTAAAGTGGATGACAGAGACTAAACGTGCGAAGATTAAAATTTTACACATATTAAAAAGAACTTAAATAAAAATAGAATTTGAAAATAGTTAATCTATCGTACGATAAGATAAACGTTCAAATCTGTAACCATTTATAATCAAAGATGTTTATGTTTTTGAACGTATTAATGCTTTTAAAGTTATTTAAAAATCTTTGCCCATTCATAATTGAAACTCACCAGACGATTTACGGTCCTTAAAGTAAAATTAATGATTAAATCACTTAAAAGTGATTATGTTTATTAGAAATTATGTTATTTAAATCAAAAAACGACATACTATAATGAGTGACTCATTAGATTTATATAGCTATTAAATCTTGTTGCGAGATAAAATTAATAATGGTTAAAGGTAAATGACCACATCACACATGCGTACCCACGTGCATGTGGCATATATATATTTTTATAGATAGATTTTAAAATAAAAAAGTGAACTGGCACTTGCCAAGCATGCCGAAACACCCAAATATTCCACTCTAGGTTTGGCAATAAAGCCAATTAATAAAATGTATTTACTACTACTTTTTACTACCGGAAGTACAAGTTACTATCTAAAAAAAAGCTGAAGATGGATATAGCAGCTGTTTCTCTAAAGGCCGATAAATGTATGTATGTGCAATAATTTAAATAATGTACACAATTTTTTTACAACCATACATCCATTGTTAGCAGACTCTTGATGCATTCCCGATATGATGTGATATTGATATCTAACATTTGATGTCGGCATTTGAAAAGAAAATAGTTCATTACCTCATACACAAATATTGTAATTAGACAATGAAAAATGTAGATGTAATTTTCTTGTAACTTAAAAAATAAGGTATTTTTACGAGCGACCAATGGGCTGGTAAGATTAAGAACGACGACGAAGTTGGCATTTTTAAATATTTTACAATTATTCTTGAGGAGTTCGCTGCCAATAAAATTAAAGAAATATATTCAATTACTTTATTTGCACGTTTTCATTACACGAAAACATTGAAAAAGCTCGAAATAAATGTGTTTACGCTTTATTCACTTTTATTATAGTTCAAGGACTATTTTACTAAGATTATCTTCTGTTATTGCGATACAATTTTATGTATGAAAACATTGTTCAGTCGCGTTTAGTTTGATTGCATATAACACACGTTAACAAAATTTTCGACGTAGTTTTGAAACAATTTAAAAAGTCTTTATTGAACCGCGAAGGATATCCTGTTGAATATATTTATTTCATTTAAAAAAATAAACTTATCCATAAGTTTGCTTTCGTCAATTGCATTAGTATAAACGTTAAAATCTATGTTTATAGTAAATATTTATATTACTAGAATACAAAGTTGCGTACGCGTAAATACTAAACTTAAATCAGCCAACATCAACAAACGCAGTCTCCAATACCCGATTAGCGCTGGGCTGTTCTGCGCTTCGGCTTCGCAAGCGGCTTCTAGTAGGTCTTGTACAGACATCTTTTAGAAATATTTTTTTTGATATATTTTTCTTAACTCAATATTTGCTACTAATGTGCTATTTAGAACTTTCACAAATTTCTTGATCATAAAAAACTTTTCTTAAAATTTTCTAAAAATAATTTACATCCTTTTCTACGTAAGAATATTTTAATATAGTCGAATACAGTTAGTAATTACAACTAACAAAGAATCAAAATCCGTAATTAATTTTCGCAAATTTTAATAATTTTAATCATTTCTAAGCAATCACGTAATTAACTGTAGGCAAAACTACACCTTGTTAGGTAAGATAACCATTAATTTTGACTTACAGAGATTCGACCTTGTTTTTTTACAGTCCGATTCATGTCTTTTTTTAATTTATAGCGTATAGTATAACCGACAATAAAACCTGACGGTTGTTAGTTATACTTTTTATGGTATTTATTAAAGTTTTACATTACTAGTCTTCATAGGAACTCGCCTATTAGTATTTATGTACAATTACTTATTTTTTAGCATTTTATAATATCCCAATATATTATTGTTCTATTTCATATATTGTGCTGAAGTAAGAGGAGATTCACGAAGAATTTATTCAATTATTAAGAATTAAAGAAACTAATTTGAACTTTGATTTTGTGTCGTAAGTAGCGATTTATTTACAATATTATAAACACTAAGCCGTAATTATATATATTATAGCATATCGTTATAAATATTATATGTACCGTTATATACCAAATGACATAAATATGAAAAGAGAAGTAAAATGTGCCTCACAGATGTTAGGTATATTTTACTCCACCCATACATTTGAGCTCTTAAAACTTCTTCTGTCATATCCATAGAAAATTTATTTTTATTCAATAAATTTATATTTGCCCCCAGACTCTAAGTACTTTGTCATACCAATAGCATTATTATCGTTCTTTAGTCCCTCCACCCGCAAGCAATGGGGCACGCAGGGCAAGATCTTAAGTGGGTCATGGTATGCAGAGAGGGGCGTAAAACTCACACGTAAGGTACATACTGTCTATGAAACTTTAACGAAAAAAGTTCTTTAAAAAGTCGGCCTCTGTTTGTCGGTTTTTATGGTATAGACCTTTCAAGATCGGAGCAAAAGTTTTTTGTAGTGATGTATTTGACAGCTAAAGCTTACTTCAACAACCTCGCTTAATACTAAATTGTTTCAAATAGATCGCCATGAGCGTTTTTAGAATTCAAAAATAATTCAAGAGACTTCCGGTGTTTGTTAAATCCCCATAAACACAAAAACCCAGGATTTTTCTGAGAAATACATTTATAATGAATGTTATGAACTTACCAATCCATTGCAGGCAGACAGTGCAATACTAGAGGCCGGCTGTCCACGTACGGAGCCAGTGTAGTGACAGGACGTGGCCGAGGCTTGCGGCCTCTCCCGAGAGCGCCCGCCCGCGCTGTGCCGCTCCACTACCATCGCCGGAGTTATGAATGTTACCGACGGCCTGCACATAATATTTGGATATATATATAAATTGTATACAAAGATATATATCAAAGTATTAGTAGATGCGTTAGATGTTATAGAGGTCTCGACTGAGCGCCATAAACGCTCGGTCACCTCTCAACCCGATGAAACAGTAAAAGCCCTCG
Source organism: Teinopalpus imperialis (assembly GCA_029286865.1). Lineage (NCBI taxonomy): Eukaryota > Metazoa > Arthropoda > Insecta > Lepidoptera > Papilionidae > Teinopalpus > Teinopalpus imperialis. The sequence goes on from JAGSMU010000021.1 coordinate 7,040,206, forward strand.
GCTAACAGCGGCCATCAGCCTGAAAAAAAAGCGTTAGATACAGTGTTTTACACTGACACCTCTTATATGTCATTATAATTATTATATTGTTATTTGCTTGAAATTTGTCCAATAAAGAACTTCGTATACTGCCAAAGCGATGTAACCGGTGTTATATATGTACCGTACCTACTTATCTGAGAAGTTGAAATACTGTTTTAGGATACTATCTTTTATAAATTAAATGAAGAATGGTTTTTACGCAATTGCTAAGCTTGTGTGATAAGATAAGATATCGCGCAAGTTTAATTTAGCTATTTTCTATTTTTAATTTTAAAGTTATTATTTACATGGTTGTGTAAAAAGTAGTTTCCTTATAGGGATCCAGTTATATTTAAATTTAGTGATATACAATTCTATAGATTCATTTCAAATTAGAAACGAGAATATACAAAATACAACAAAATATTAATTTAAGAAACCTATCTTAATCTATTTACATAGTCGTCTTTATTTAAATTTAGAGAACTTTAATTTAGAATTCCAATTAAGTAAAATAATTTAATGTGCATATAAATGTAGGCATGATAATAAAATTTATTTATCACATAGAAATAATTGTAGTTTGTGAACTAAAAGCTTTTTTTAAATAACAAGTAGAATGAAAGTTATTTCCGTTATATTTATGTTAACTCGATAATTCTAAACATAAAAAAAATAATTGCTGCAATATAACAAGTTTATTAAAAGCGTATTTCTTTATCCAAGTTCCATTTGATTAATTGTCGAAACTGGCTTTTGGTATCACTAACATGATAGATTTCTCTTTTTATAATATTTTTTTACGCTATCCACTTCTTTTTATTTGATTTCTGGGATAGATATTTAAAATATCTTTACGATTAATTGAATTTTACTTAAATAATATAAGTCTAACATTTCATTGACCATGTATTTACATGTGGCGGTATAATGCAATTCGTTCTAATTCACAAAATAATTAAAGATCTGTTATATTATCTTTAGTTAACTTAATTTGCTTTTTTAATTTATTATATTTGTCAAATTTTTACCAAGCGTCGAAATCATTTTAAATAACTGATTTCGACGCTTGGTAAAAAATCACCAACGTAAAAATAAAAGTATCCTGAAATATATTAAGAATATTAAGTTCTATATAAGAATATTGATTTGTTTTAATTAATTAACTATAGTTTAAACGAAGATGTCTTGTGGTTTAAATAATATTCTTCATCGGTAATAAATTTCGATTTAAGCGCATATCGGCCAAGGCATCTGTCCAGTACGACGACGCCCATAAAAAGTAGATTTCGAGTTAGCACTCGGTTAAGATTTATCGTGTAAGTATTCCCATGGTCGGCCTTAGACGTCGACCGGAAAACGAGGAATGCAACAATTTATCGGACGCAACAGAAAAGGTAAAGATATATATGGTACATTTACTGCAGTGACACGCCTGTGACCATTTTATTATTACTAAAGCCTCGTTTTCACACTTACGAAACGGGTTCTTTGGGTTGTGTATCTTCCTCATTAGAAATGTGGCCAGGTGCCACGCGGTGCATCTGCCAACCACAAACTGGCGGCACTTTCGACAGAAAGTCTTTCCAAGCATGCAAAATCCATTTCATATGCTTTTAATGAAGAGCAATATAATTCAAGTGGATATCTACATTATCATTTTACTCCACCAATCTACAGAGGGAATGATAGGTAAATTTTACAGTAAGCCTCAAATGCGCTAGAGATTTTCTCCTTTAGAAAGTCATAGGTCGTGTAGTGGATTTAGAAACACCAATAATAAATTAACTTCTTTATTACTGAAAGGCTTATGGTAATAAAAAAAGTTAAAGATAGAATTTGTGCACACTATGCAGTAATACCTTATCTAAAGAGATCCGTGTACAACTGTGGGGCGTATGTATGATGTACTTTATTTAAGAGACCACCATAAAAAGTCAAACATTGTTCAGTGTTTAAAGTTATTTTAAGTCACGGTGGGCAGCTTAACCTTGGGTAGGGTGAACTGTCGATCGGCAGGCAAACAGGTCGAGTGGCAACTAAGCACACAGATAAGGCTCATTACGGCAATTAGCGGAGGTAAATATGGCCGCCCCAGATATACATGGCACGTCGTTCGTCCACTGCCTGTCGATACTTAGTATTTATACATGCAACTCCTGCTGTTGCTCAGAACCGCCGTGAGTGACGACCGATCTTTGTTTACAAGTTTATCTTTCGCCGCCACTTGTAAACTTAAATAGATTGTTATTAAAACTTCATGGAAGAAGGTATCAGATATTTAATTGTGAAATAATGGTAATATAAACTGGGTTGACAGTACATCAAATTTACATTTCTCAAGACGAAGAATAAAATAATTTTCATAAGATATCATTTCATTTAATATTGTTACTACGTATAAAATAATTGTGTATTTATTTTATAACATTGCATAATATTAACGCTATGCACCATAGCGTTAAGAAGCGCTGCCTACTTTTCGATTGCAGCGTTTTATGACCCAAGCAAGACAAGGGGGAGTGGACTGTTGTATACTGGATTTCAGTTAGTGATTTACTGAACATAATTCACTGGTAATAGAAAGTCGTTGGTTCTAAAAATTAAAAGACTTAAGGGCACGCTTTCATTGACTCAATTACTCGGCTTAAAAGCCTACCGCACTCTACTACAGCAGTCAGGCAGTTATATTTTGGCACCCATGGCCATTAAAAGAGGTTTGTTCTTCTAGTGGAAAAGCCAAACTAGTGAAGGGCTCACCTAATATGCATTAAGAAAATACGAATAAGTCTCTGGCGAAATAATCATCAACAATCACACCAAGCGTAAAATACCCCAACCAAAATAAAAAATTTAGCGTTGAGATGGAAGTTGGTAATATTAAAATTTACTAACCATCCTGTCAAACAAGGTAACGAGAAATTTCAAATTCTGTGTTATATTTTTTACGATTTTGGTTGAATAACGAGCACCAAGTTCACCTGATTATGCTTCCCATGAGACCCTTGCCAAGCTAGAAACACTTACTTAGATGAATGAATACAAAAAGAAATATAAATAGACGTATCAAATTTGCTATTTGTTGTAAGATCATTAATTCTATTACGTAATCCTAAGTCGCATAAAGTAACATAAATAATAAATCCACGGAAAACCTATATCCAATCGTCGAAATAAATATAAAAAAATCTTTCATTTTCTACACCGCGTATGTTATAATGTGATGACAATTGTAATGTTGTCCTCCTAGGTGATTTCAATTACGGTATCATATTGTGCCTGACAGAAAATGTTAACTGCGTAGGATATATTATACTTCCGTAAGTAATTTTGCTAAGACAGTTGCACACTTTCATTTGTTTTTCCTTTCCCTCTTTTTCCCTAATCCGTTGTAAGCAATATGCGATAAGATCGGACGGTTGGGATGCGGTGTTGTCGATTCTTTTCCAACCACATCGATTAGAAACCCTTAAATTTATGTTCAATTAATGGCGATTCCGTCTGGGAATTTTTTTAACAAATTTTGCGTCAAATTAACGTAGACTTCAACAGTCTATTCTTTGTTGTATTGAACTCGCATATAAAATAATTGCTTTCATCAGATTTCAAGGATTTACAATCGGAATTGTGTTTAGTATTATATAAATTCCCTTAGACCGTATTGACTATACTATTATACAAAACCATATTGAATGTATTAGAGTACATAAATCTTTGAGAAGCTGCGGTTTTGGCGTCCCGCAGGGAGAGTACTTTATTTTATTAAGCTTTTACGAGGCCTCTGCTCTTGAACCTTGACTTAAGGCCATTTAAAATGAAAGTGCCTTTTTTTTCCAACATACGTTTCATCTGCATTTTGTTTGAAATTTTGACAGAGAAATAAAACCAAGTAAATGAAGATAAATGAGCAGTGTAAACATTTCATGAGTTGAAAAATGGAAGAAAAAAGTTTACGATGGATGTGGGTTAATGGTTATTTCAAAGTATAATATATGTAACTATACATATATGTACACCGAAATTTAATAACAGAATATTTTTTCTTTAAAAACATTCGAAATTTAATAATATTAATTTCAGCTTTCTAGAAATTATTAACGTCAGTTTTTGTTTAATCTGCGTATTATTATGATAATTACTTGCAAGATTCATATAATGCTTATTATTATTTTTAACTCCTCCATTAACTCTATATAATTAAATTGTTATGTAAATTATTTGCAGTAAACGACTTGGAACAAATAGGCCACATCTACGGCGCGCCGCCCGCCGAGACGCCGTGTTACTAGCGGGAGAATTTATTATAGATGACGCTAATGTAACCACCATGAGGTTTACAACCATTTAAATTCAGTTCGGTATGCTCGATTTACGCAACACGTTGCTCGTTTAACGCCGCTTAGGAACTGCACGAATAAATTTCGAATTATAATTAAACTATACTACAACTTACAGTGTGGCCGGGGAGCGTGCTGAGTGGTGTGCAAAAGTCCTGCAATGGATTGATATGGGCTGATAATGAGGATGAACAACTTATCCAGGCCCTTGGGCCTCCGAAGTGATTTCAACCGGCATTTAAAATGAATGTCATTAACAATTTCATTGTTGCTGATACTGGTGTCTACCTCAGTTCATAAGAATATGAACTATAAAATTATATATAGTTGATACCCGGGCATACAGTTGAAAAAAAACTCAAACATTTTATACTTTATATCTCAAAGAAATAATTTGTGTAAATATGAGAAGTATTATTAAAAACAAATAAAGATTTGGATGTGCCAAAGAAGAAAATACATTGTCACCCTTGGGGACTGAGTTGAAATACCATAATTGGTTCCGCGGAACACTAAACTAAACACAGGAGCGTTATGGTGCTATTTCAAGCTGATATTCTTTGTGTCCGTGGTCCTTCCCCGGTTGAGCCGATTCATGTTACAATAAGAAACTTGATCGTTAAGAAATAAATGGAAGAAGTCATATTCGTCTTAACGGATCAAATGTTAGTCTTATTTAAAAAAAAATCGTTTTAACCATAGCCATGTTTTATAACTACGTACAAATTTGTTGAACCTCATAACAATGCGCAGACTTTTTTAAACACGCATAAATGAATTCCGAAACAAAAGTAATCTTGGCCTCTCCTGCAGTTGATGTATTTTGTCTAGATCTAGATTCTAGACCTGTCGCGTGTCTCACTGATATCTTTCAATTCTATATTTTAAGATCATTTTGAGACGCTACAGGATGCCTAAATATTAATAATATTTTATTTTCATGTAAACTGCGTCTAATGCCGCAAATTAGATTGCATAAATGTCATTGTTGTATGATAATCAAGCTATTCTTTATAACCTCTATTTAATTTTAGCTCCGAAAGGACTACAGGGTGAAAATCTACACAGGTTTGAAATAAAAAGACTATAATTTTTACATAAAATGTGGCAATAAATCAAGCTTCAATTCAATCAATTTTTGTAACCGAATACTATGTTCTCTACCGTGTCTCGGACTTAATCATACTTTGGTCACTGTGTTTTATAATATTTGACACAAACAGTCTCGGCCCTTTTCGCCTGGAGCTTTTAATTAATATTATTTTATTTATGTCTATTACCTCGGGCGATCGATTTAATCGCCTTTCTTGACAAATATCGCAACAATTCTGGTGCATACCTATATCATAGTCTTATGATTGAAGAAAACGAGAACATAATTCATGCATTATTTTCGGGCATACAGATTAATACAGCGAGAAAGTTTAAATTATGCATTGACGGGGACATGAATATTGTACAAAATTTGGCGGTGTCATCCAAGACATTGTAACAGGTTATTCGACTCGTAAAATAAATATTATTGGAAATAAACTAACAACTTATACATTATAAATATGAATGTATAATGTGTTCATGTCCTGTAATTTGAAAAAACCTTTGCACACTATGTTACAGTTAAATACGTATCGTTTCAAGTGCATTGTTATTTTTACAGACGATGAAGGCATGATAATGTTTAGAATATTGCACGAGTCGCTTTAAAAGTGAGGAGGCATCTTCTTAGTAATAGCATGGCGCTGGTGTTCGTATCAGCAGTGATTGGATGTATTTTCCGCGAATCGTATGCAGGCGAAAACGCGGCCTGCTTCCTTGATGCGCCGACTTTGATTTCATTGCACTACACGCACTATTGTCGCGTATACGAGTTGTGACTCCAATTACCACTCGTATCCAAGACATTATATTGTATTAGTAATAAATAAGTTGGGCCTTTACAACAAAGTATATACAATAAATTTATTAAACATACAAATACAAGAATTACTTCTATCTAATTAAAAGCATAAGTGAAAGATTTGTTCTAGACTTCGTTGTAACTCACAGGAGCCGTCGTAGCTCAGTGTCTTTGTGTTAGCTTTTAAATCCATGACACACGAGCAACCTAAGATGGATCCACGGTGGCGGCACTAATGAACTTTCTTAATTGCAATGTTTAGTGTTGATTTATTACCTGATCGGTGAAGGAAATCATCGATGGGAAACCTACATGTATATGAAATAAAAAGAAATATTTTGGGTGATTTTCACCATAACCCTCTTTAGATAGAAAAGCTTTTAGCAGTGGGACATGTATATTATATATGCTGTACCCTATTTATACATACATATTCGAATCCAAATATATTGATGAACAACAATTAATGAAGCTGTATTCAAATGATAAAGCAGAATGGTGTCACTCTGAAAGTTGAATTTACTAGTGTATCCAATATTCTAAACAAGAATGCTGTTCTGGTTCCTTAATAGGAATTAATTATATCTAACTTGAGATAGAGATTAAACTAAAACTGTGTATGGAAATGGCACGATAACAAGCTTTACGGTAATTTACTAGCAGTGGTAAGTGACTAAAATATATCGGAATTTTAGCATAGTGATACCTGGAATACAATGAGACAGACTTGATATTATATATTAAATATTAAGGCATTAACTGCTTTTACACTAAAAATGTAAAGTTATCACACAGCTTTTATATTTAAAAATGACTGGGCAATAATGTTTAGATAATTTAATAGTTTACAGGCTTAAAATGATAAATTTGATAGTAAAAAACTTTAGCAAAAATAGATACGAAAAATTTATTGTCTAGCTTCAGCGTCTGCGGTGAAGATGTTAGGCTCATGGCCAACGCAACGTCTTGTTCGAAATTATTATCCACTTGCATCCAAAACAAATAACGTGAAATGCTTTTAGTTGTCTGCTAACCAACTTTGAAGTGTAAAATAAACCTACAAAACAATGCTATTAGCGTTTCAAAGAACTTTTATCTTTGTCATATTAAAATAACCATATGCTGAAATGTATTCCGCTCATGAATGACATTCACACGGCAACATTGTGTAATATGTGGAGAACCATATCATTACGGATGGCTGCACATAAAATACGGACATGCAATACGAATTGTTCTAATTTGAATACAAAATGCTATTATAATTAATATTGACATCAACCTTAAACAGTCTTACCTCGGCAACAGACTAGCGACCGGCGGCTTTATAAAGATTAATGTGTATACTCCTCGGAAACTGACGGTTTGGTTAGACAAGTCTCAAGGTCGACGATGTATCGTCTTAAATATAAATTACTGGGAAACATCATAAACGTAAAATATGAAAATATACAAAATTATAACAAGTATAAGTTATATTACTTTAATTTGACTTTGTTTTCAAAATCTGTTTATTGTTTAACGTTTATCGTTAATGTGATTTATTTCCTTGAATTGATCCTTTTGTTTCCAGATGATACATTAAACTTAGTAGGCGTGCGATCAATCAAACAAAAAAAAGATAAGATTTTAAACGAGCGAACAAGTTTTTGCTCTGTTATATGATCACATCTGCATTTAGCAGAGCCGTGCGTCTAAACCGGATAAAAGGCATTATGTATAAAAGAGACGTGTCGTACGATAACGATAATGTTATGACATTAGTGAGAGCTGCATGGCTTCGTAATAAGATAGTCGAGGCAAGTTCAAATACACGAGAAGGTCGATTTGATAGTCGCAAAATAAAATGTCCCAGATTAGGAGTCAGCAACAATAGACTATATCGTTACGACAGTTTACATATTATTTTTCTTTATTGGTCGTCAGCTTAGATTAGTGGTGGAGGCGGACAATATCAATTGTTTCACGAAATTCTTGACAATTACTATATTAGCTTACCGAACCGACTAATGCCTGGTAATCCATCTGAATAAAATGAACCCAAACGGCACTACGCCCACCAATGAAATCTACATGATAAAGCTATCAGCAGTATCAACAGGTCAGTTCGACCGGGACCAGGGACATAATTAAATAATGTCGAAAAAATATGAGAAAGCGCTATTGTGTTTTGTCTCTTGAAAAAACTGGAAACCTTATTACTGGTAACCATTTGGATTCAAAGGTGACAACAAAACTATATTATTTCTTATTAATTATTGTAATGAGCCACAAAAATAATTTACCATCAGGTGAACTGGGTGCTCTTTTGTACTGCAATGAGCTTAAGACTAAAGAAGATTAATAGAAAGTAAGAGAAGCTTAGTATTTTCCTTTTCTTATTTAATTAAGGTAACGTTAACAAATGTGTGCATGGTCCATCTGACGGAAAGTTACCACTGTGTATTGAAATGCACATTAATAAATGATAAGACGATGGCATAAATAATTGATTAACACTATAGTAGTTTTAAACTACTATACGATTAAGTGTTACTATACGAGTAACGGTAAATTGCGTTTTGAAGTATTGTTAAAATAGTTCACGCTATTGTTATTTTTACGACTGTTAATAATTTTTATTATTAATTATTAATTTAATAATTTTGATTATTAACTTGAACTACGTAAAATTTGAAAGTAATGTACCTGAATATAACCACATGTAACAAAAATTGATGGAGGTCTAATGTGATCTTAACATTAATGTGTTTCCATTAGTACAAGTACCTAAAATTAGTTAAATATATGCAGTATTCTGCAGAATACTACGAGTATGTACACTGCAGGCCAAAAGTTTAAGACCACCTTAATTAAAGTAGGAACATAAAGTAAAACTCCCATAAAATATTAAATATTTAATTAACCTGTTTCATCATCTAATAGAACATTGATTGACAATACATATACTTTAAAAGCGTAAAGAAATTAACAGTCCATGCAAAAAAGGCTATAGTTAGCTAAACTGATTTTTCATCAAAAAATCCTCCTTTACATTTTCACAAGTCGTACATACGGGCAATCAATTTGTTAATGATGTCTTGTGATATATTGTTCCAAATTTCGCATAAAGCATTCCACATTTCTTCTAGTGAGGATGGGCCACGATTACGGACGTTCCTATTAAGCTCTCCCCTCAAAAGTTCAATGGGATTGAGATCCGGACTCTAAGGAGGTGAAACCATGTTTTTTAACACCGTTTGTGCCTCTTTCTCTTCTAAATATCCTCTACATAATTTTAAGCTATGCTTTGGATCATTATCTTGTTGGAAAATGAATCCATCTTCAATTAATCGCAATCCGGAAGAAACGCCATTTTGTTCTAAAATGTTTATATACTGTTTCTTTTTCAAAATCCCTTCATTTTTAATCAAATCGCCAGTTCTAGAGAAGCAACCCCAGACCATAATTGAGCCACCACCATGCTTGATTGTTGGGACTAAACAACCAAATAAAAAAATAAATAAAAAACCAAACAATCTCAAGTTCGGATTTGCCTTCATTATGTAAAACAACGATGGCAGAACGCACTTCACTGCTAATTTCTCGAGCTTTACCCATTCACTGTAGAAACCACAAGCTTAGACTATTTGAGAATGTTTGTAAACAAACCCAAGTAAACTCTGGTAATAATAAGTCACAAACACGTGTTTTCAGGAGTTAAATAATTCTAATTATTGACCAATACGTAACAAAAGCATAGTAATTAGTAATGAGGACATTATAAAATATTATTACAATTCTACCACCTAGCTCTAGCGCAGCGTTCGTCGGTGTTTGAAAATTGTTGATGTTTATTGTCCAATAACTTGAAAGTAAACCAAATAATGACTTCTTTAAATATTCGATAATAACAATAGAATATGCAGATGTGCATTTCTTTTGTTATTACAATTGATGGATAATATGTTGTTTATGTGCGGTCTTAAACTTTTGGCCGGCAGGGTATATGTCGTATGCTGGTATAGTATATAAAATAAGACATGTCTTTTTAAGTTTATAACTTACTTTTAGTATATCGAATTGGATCTCTTTTTTATATCACTTCTATATTTATTATCTCTTTTCATTAGTATATTTAAATATTAATTAAAATTATAATGTTGGAAATGGTAATTTAACGGATGCTAAAAGTCTTGAGGTTATTTTATAATTTAAAATACAAAATTTTCCCTAAATAATTTTAACATTGATTTTAACGTGTGCACTTTTTTAATTATATTTATTACAAGTAAGTTAAATGTAACTGAGAGTTTTTGATAAACCTGTCATAACGATTTAATTTTACTTCTTTATTAAATAAACTTTTTGATAAAATTTTGTATAAACGTACTTAATGATGAAAGTTATAATTACATTCTATTATACACGTTATGTATGCAATGCAGGGAGTAAGGACTTCTAAAGTTGTACATTTTAAAGTTGTAATTAAACTTAGACAAGTTTCTTAATAGTGGCCAGTAAGAAAGAAAGAAATATTTACTGTGCTTTTATACAAACAGGTAGTTAAAAATAGAAAATTAAAAGACAATAAATCGTACAACAAAACATTAATTATTTTTTTTTTAAGTTTAATAGCATTATTCAAGCTTAGCATTAGAAATGCGGATATTCATATTAACGTTACAGTTATAAATTAGGCGATGATTTTCAGCGACTCGAGCTGTAGTCGAGGAGTAGCTTACGAGTGTGCAACCCATTCATTTGTTGGGTATAATTTTAAAACTACATTAAAAAAAATTCAATAATTGTTAAATATCACGTCATATTATTGCGTTTTATATGAAGATAAGATTAAAGAAAAACATCTAGTTTTATGCATAGCAAAAGCTTGTTGTGCCTTACTCTTATATACACCACGCCCACTTTCATTCAAGATGTCTCAAGAGAACAGTCAATCGTGACATATAATAGATATAATTTCATCATTATTTTTTACCATTATAATTTGGTTATTGACTACCAACATCATTAAGTGGTAATATGTAATATAATCCTTAGTGGCAGCACTAACGTTACTTAATAAAATGCCTATTGACTTGTTTTTTTGCAAAGTTTATAATCGGATGGAAATCCTGAAAGACAAGACAATTGTGGAGGATTTTAATAAATGCCATCAGGACTGGCTGTCTCATACCATAAGTGCGCCCACGCTCGAAGGGAAGCGTGGAATTTTGCTTTGTCGCCGAATCTTTACCAGCTAGTAAAGAAGGGCACTAGCCATCCACTGCCGGACGTTGATGGCCATACAGGCCTTTACCTTCTGCTGACCAGTGAAACAGACAAGAACGATGAAGAGTTTAGTCCCACATTGGGATCCTCTGATTCACCTATCTGGTAAAATCTGTATCGAGCTATTCCACTCTAGATTGTGACGCATACGGAGTTAGCGAATATACAAGTCAACAGATTCGGATGAGATGCGTCACATCTTTACATCTTATCCTTGGTGACTCTGCTTCTCTTCTGAAAATCCGCCGAGTTCCCTAGATGCTATAACTAATGTGGTGCATCAGGCTACGAAATGTTTCATTCCCGTTGCTGATGTACGTATCGGCGGAAAAGTTCGTCCTTTGTTTAACGCTGAATATTGCAAAGCAAAAAAGCGTTAAAACATTCGAAAAACATTCGGGATATCTATCTTGAGTTGACATTGGAGACCGTAAAACAGCTTTACAAAGAAAGCCTTTAATCAATTCTATGATAAAACGGCATTGCAGAGAGTTCGTTTCGACCGTATTAAACGTCTCGGTTAAAGTAATCGAGACGAAGTTCTGTCGGGCGTCACTGACTCCATTGGTTAGGCTACACGGCACACTGGCACACGCTGCAAAAGAAGAAGCGGACCTCTTTGTTATTTTTATTGCCTGCGAGATTAGATTTATTGAGATACTGGCAGCATAGCTAGGTAGCATTCCTCACTGTGGTACTCTTACGTCGGAGGTACACATCACTAATAAAGAGGTTCTAAGAACGTGGCGTCGTCTAGACGTGAATAAGGCCAGATCTCTGATCTGAGGCTGATCCTCGAAATTTTCGACCCATCTCAATTACTTCCATAATATTACAGATTGCAGGGTGATTCGACAGCCCTTGACCTTTTATAAAGAAGGAATGCGGTCTTGTGTGGAGTAATGTCACATTTGAGAAAACGCTGCAAAATACCAACTTGCAAATTTGGATTCTATGGCATTCGACATTCGATGAACTAATAGGTTAATTTTTAACCCAGATTTAGACCCACCTTTCATTGTTTCAAGTCTCTAGTTCTTTTCACTTATCAAAAGCATATCTTAGTTATGCCTCGACAGAGACGGCAAATTATTGCTGCAGCTTATTTCTGATTTCAGAATGAATTTCAATTTAAATAAACTCATATCTTACCTAAGGTCTAGCCTGAGTTCACGGCCATCGACGGTGAGGTTGTAGTGCAGCATGTGCGGTTGTCGGTGTTCCTTCAGATGTAGATCACGACGAGCCCTCGCATGTCCGTGCTCGTGTGCGTGGTTCACAGAATGGGACACTAGCGTGCCTTCTTGCGTCACTTTTACCGGGACGGTCACTTGCACTTGCGCCGTGTCCAGGTGCTTGTGCGAGTATAAACCTGATGAGAAATATATGTGATTATTTTTCTAAATACAACATGTTATAATATATCCTATTATTTGTTTATCACAAACGGGCTTGGGTGTGTTGTTTGTATCATCTGAATCATCCTGCGATCTTACTGAACACGTATTATTACATCAGACTGAGGAAAAGGATGTCAAGTCAACCTCCGTGTTTGTGCAAATGCTTAAGGCTCTATAACGCTCGTCTCCTACGCTGTTGATCGCTTCTGGTAATAACTTAAGATATCATCTCCGTGTTCGAAATCAACTAGGAGTATATCATCAATATTAATGTTTAGTCAATATAGTATTCATCATCTGTTTAGTGGTAGTTCCCTAACGTAGCAAAGGTAGTCTCATTAGAGAGGATAACTAGTGTCCGTCAAACAACTTTTGTTCGTGGTTAAATTTAAAGTGAGTTACTTGACACTGAACTACGTTTTTTTAGGATTATAGAGTCTTTTAGGCACTTTTTTTAGTGAATCTCAGTCTGACAAACGAGCACATAGTTTATATGCAGTTATATGCTGTTATTTCACCCTGTTTCTTCTGAGGGATGCACACGCATAATTAGACGAGTGAAGAGACGTTTATTCTAAACATAGTTAATTTTAAATTCAGGTGAGTTGTATATTATTTGTAAAGTGTAGCACAAACTAGTTTTAAGCTGATAATACGGTTTACAATTACTATTCATATGACGTTGCTTTCCACGAAAAACGGATATTACTCGTATCAAATCATGACTGACCTGACGAAGTAAACGCTGATGCTAGTAAAAAAATTATCTGCACGTTAGGTAATATTTGGCCCACGATTCTATATGATGCAAGTTATCGGACCATATCAGTAATTTGATGCCTATCAACCGTCATTAGTTGAAAGCAATGATTTAGATTTACTTATAAAAAACAACATTAATAGCTCTCTCCCAAGGACGTTGGAATTGCAATATCGTGCGTCAACATTAAGGTTATTTTTTTTTTTTTTCGGGCTTATGGCCGCTGTTAGCCCCAGGGCTTTTACAGTGTCGCCGGGTTGAGAGGTGACCGAGCGCTTATGCCACTCAGTCGAGACCTCTATTAGTAGGTAACCAGCACAAGGGCTCCCGAGAGGGAGCCTCGGCTTGGACCGTTACCCTGTTCCGCGAGAGAGTCTGACTCGAGGGTGCCTGAGAGGGCCGAACCTCGGCTCGGTCAGTTGCTTCTGACTAAGAATTATCTACATTAATATCTCTATTATTATTATTGGCTATATGTACCACCACATCGGAAAACATTAAGGTTTGTTATAAATTTATCAAAATCTTGCAAAAAGTATACATTTTTGTAATAAGTTTACATTAAATTGATAAGTGTCATTGTAATGGTATGATAAATGTTGATACGTTCTCAGGTCTTGAAACGAAATTAACATGTATGTAATTAACAAAGAGGAAACGAAAACTTCAGCGATAAATTAATCATTTAAATAATACGGTTATCAACGTCACCACAACATTAAATTGTCAAGCGGAATAAATTAATGAGTGCGAAACGTTCGGGTGTGAACACAACGCAAATCTAGGTTCAATGCCGTGCCCTGTGCCCTACAGATGGCGCCAGACGTATATGTGAACAAGTATCATAAATTAATGCCTTTGTGTTATATTTAAATACATAAACGTCTTACGTATAATATGGGTGCCCCGAATTAATCTGGTTGGGCATCCTGTGGCCGATAAGAAAATTTGATTTTGTTACATTAAAAAGTCCCTTTAACGTTTATTTATTTTTATGCCTACCAACATATTCCATCGAACTCCCAGGTTTGACTGGTAGAGAATGCCACTGGGCATTAAGTCCGCCCTTGTAAATCTTATTTAAGGAACACAAAGAACAAATAAATAAAATCTAATCGTAATAACAATCCCACTATAGGTAATTCGGTTGGTTGCCACAAACATAAATGAATGATTTTTTTATTTGTTTTTAGTTCGGTTAAATACCCTCATGTCTTTCCCGCCTTGAAAATACATCCATTGAATAAGACCCATTTAATTAAAACAAGTATTGTATAAAGGTGTTTGTAAGTCCTTTTACATCTCTTCTGGGATAAATCAAAACAACTTCAGAACTGAATGCTTAATTTCTATTTCAATCAGCTATGATTCGTTCTGTGTAGTAATTAGCAAACTAACACCGGGATTATATAATGTATAATTGTGTTGATAGAACGCCAGAAGTTGACACAATTTATTGTACGTGATATCTATATTCAGTATTAGTCATATACGTATTTTTAACACCTCATTTCCTGGGTTTAACTTCCATTTGAATAAAGATAAAATTAGTTTATTGTGTAAAATCCTATTGTTGTTTCAATAGTACTGCAATCAGTAAAACGTGTTTCTTTGTGTCGATTACGAACATGTAACTTCTTCAGATTTTCAACTGGCGAATTTAATGCACGAGAATGCAATCGATATATATGCATATGTATATATATTGTAATATATATATATTTCACAGATGTGCTTACTTACCTTTATATATGGGAATTAGGGAAAATTAAAATGTGACATTGAAAACCGACTTTTTAAACACAGGAATTAAAAGTGACTGACGTTTTTAACATAACAATCGATTCTACACAAAAATGAAAACTCATTAATACAAGTCAGTAGGATTCAAACTCATGACCGCTAGATTGTGGGTCCAATGACCTCACCATAAAACAAACGCCGGTAGTTTTGAAGCTGTTTAAAAATGACAACTGTCTTTAAAGTACATAAGCTCTTGGCAACGATTGTCAGGCAGCATTAACTGACTTATCGGACATCATGTGAGTAATTTCTTATGAAATAGGTGTGCGCAGTCAGCATCTCAGCCACGCTAGACACTCGACACTCGTAACTAGCGGGGCCACACAGGTTTCTCTCGCAGTTTGTACTTTTCTCATACCTTATCTTATTAGTCTTAAAACATACATAATTTATTGATGTAGAAGCGATTCGCATCGGACCGGTTCTTAAGTGGTTCGTACACATTTCATAAACGAGGATGCCCGCGATACAAGGGGTGCATCTGGTTTTTACTATTTTTTATTACAATTGCGACGTTCATTATCAATCATGTAATATATATATATATATATATATATATATATATATATCTATATTTATAATACGATTGAAAATACAAAAAATATTATTACGCTATTTACATAATTTTACGCATCTACGCTTTTACATAATTTAATTTAATCATTACTTTACGTGACTTAATTTCTAAAAATAAATATATATAACAAATAAGTCCAATCCTGGATGAATTGGACTTATATATTCAGGCGGTAAAAAGTATCAAAGGAGAGTCCTGTTTCTGTAAAAGGATTTCGCTAATTGTTGCTCCCGTTGTATAAAACGTTTCGAATATTTTTTTTCCTTCCGTGTAGATCACTTTGAGATATATTCATGGGCTTTGAACGAGGACAACGGCTTGGCAATTGTTGTCTATTACCCGGAGTACCGCCCCCTAGCGAGCGACAAGCCCATCAGAGCGCCAACATTTCTCTACGTGCGGGATGTTTTACCGAACGACCACTTAAGGCATAATCAGATTTATAATAAAAATTATGTACAATGATTTCTTATATTTTTCAAGAATTTTGTTCAAGAAGAGAAGAGTTTTTTTCAAGAATAAATGATATTTTTAATGCACTAATTTTTTAGAAATTTTGCTATATGCAATGTTCGTATTTTATAAAAAAAAAAGGTAAATTGAGGATAAAACAGTTTCCCACTGTGTTTGATTCACATTCACAACATGTAGTTAATGTTTGCTGAATCCATAAATGGTAAGTTTGTGAGTGAAGTTGTATTTTCTTAAACCATGTCTCTGATAATGCATCCATGTATTCTTATCATATCGCATAGGCTTCACAAAGGATTAGGAAATGCTACGATTTTGTACGAACATTGAAGGCGTTAATAAAGTCAACTGCAGTTGCATCGTTATTTCAAGAGAAAAGAGACATACATAAGAAAATTGTTTCTTATTTGTTATTAAGAGTAAAACGTTTTGTTATGACGATTAAGACAATATTCAGTTTACAATCAAAACATAATCATATATCTCTTTTTAAAACTGTATCTGAGTAAAGTACTTAATATTGACGATATTTTTGAAAAACAATCTGTGATAGACTACTTTTGATCGCCGTACTAAACTTCACAAGCTATTGAATGTTTGTCTCGTATCTATGGAAAACTTTTCGATGTATTTTAAATACGGTATAACGGGTTCGTTAGCTTAGGTTTAAACTTAAAAACTGAGATATACAAGAATATATATCAGGTCTGGTATGAGGCGAAACTAGTGTGGGCGTTCTTTTTCTTCTCTCTCTCTCTCTTATTCTTCTTCTATTTTTATCACCTCGCACATTCGACACCTCTCTTCGTTATCAGCCTAGGTACTTTCGATGTTGCTTAGGGGAAATAATATAAGGCATTCGTTTATATATTTTTTAAATTTAAACTTTTGCTAATTTTAATTTTATTTTTAAATTAAAAGTAGAATCTTGATTATATCAAAAATCATACAAAGAGGATTTATCTTTTGTGTCTACTAATTATAAAGGTCAAGCTTAGAATAGTGTCCCGTAGCGTCTTTAAGTGGGTAATTTAATTACATTATATCGGATACCGTATAAATGAGCTTTAAAATACCAAAACATAAAAAATTAATAAATGCCTACTATTTAAATGTTTTGTGATTTTCGTTTCCAAATTTTTTCCTTGTATAATTTAATTGTAATATGTTTGTGTATTACTAAAATAAATGGGGAAAGACTTATTGTGACCAATAACTCTTTATTATTCACATTATAACGCAAGTAACAAAAGATTGGCAACTTATGTACACGGTTTTATCTCTTACGAAGGTCGTTTGCGCTTTTTATTAGTAATAGAAAAACCTTTTAACACCTGGTGTAAGGCGGCGATATGGTTCAAGATTGTGAACACGTGCTAAATTAAAATATATCCTATTCAATCTTATGCGGGTCAATTTATTAATTTATAGAGTATGAAAAGCACGTTTAAAGTAAGAGTCTAAACTTCTAATGAAAAAAAATTTATTCTACGAACTGTATTGTACATAACTATATATATATATATATATATATATATAACACAGCAACATTATGCTGCTATTTCTTTTTCGCTAGCTCTTTTTCACGCTGGTATTCTGTGAGGGCATGGTCCTACCCCGGTCGAAAGTTATGTATACCGTTAAGTTCCTATGTTGTGTGCCCGACTAGTTACGTCCGGATAATTTATTAACACTGCGTTTAAGTCTTGTCTTTAGAGAACATCATTGCTTTATAGAAATAATAAAATTATACCTCATATTTAACATAACGCGTGCTTATAATAATTTACTATATAAGCACGCATTATGTTTTATTAATTTATTAATATATTATATAAAAAAAATAACTAAACTATCTAAACTTTTTCTAGGTTTTTGTCTAGCCAAATATTGATGTATTTACTAGTCATCAATTGTGAAATTAATAATGTGATAAAAATTAAAAAGAAAACAAGGCGTAACAAAAAAAATTCTATTTATTTTGCATAAATAGCCTAACGCCGCATTTCCTCACATTGCATAGTATATCAGTAGGCGACAGGACTTATTTCGTGTGAAGTGATAACATGAGTTTGTTACATCATCTTTAATTGTATATGAGCGGAGTAAGCAAACGGGAGAATTATGTATGGTTTGAAAATAACAAATGTTTTAAGGGTTCGCTCTTGAAATAATATGATGCGTTATTATTTACTTTGTGACTGACTGAATTTGATTTATTTATGTGGATAACAACACATATGTCAATGAAGACATTTATCTACAAGTGGTAAAAGGATAATCAATTAAAGAATTAAAACCAGAGACTCGAAGTAATAGTACAAATACCTCACAAGAAAATTAGTTTATATTCAACCACACTTAGGTTAAAAAGATTTAACGTATGAAATATACATACATACCTTAATGTCAATAAGATTTTGAAATAATTCATGCAAAGTGAAAAGCTTAAACGGACTAAAAGATCCATTAGAAGGATAATCAAATCTGATAACGGATATAGCGTCACGTATATTTGATCTTGGTATTACAATCTAAATCTAAAATCTATATTATCCTCGACTGACAGATGACGTCGTTATGTCACACAGCACGTCATGAAGCACGATTCGCACATCTTCTCCATAATACAGATAAGATTGTGAGTGCAAATATTGAGTTTACAAGATAAGCGCCACGGATCGTTACACTTTACACTTTCAGTGATAAGTTACAGTAAAAGTACGTACAATTACGATAAAAGTGACAAATGTAGTGTGTATTTGATTTCCTCTTTAAATTGACCTATTGAGACAATTTCACTTTCAACATCATAGTTAGTCTTCACAGGTGCATTGAAGGATGAGATGAAAAGGAGAGATACCTTTCAAAGAAAGTTCCAGCACAAGGTAGTTTTTGGTAGAGATTCTTATACACAGTGGGAAAGCGAGGTGCATTGAAGGATGGGAAGAAAAGGAGAGATACCTTTTAAAGAAAGTTCCAGCACAAGGTAGTTTCTGGAAGAGTTATTTATACTCACTGGGCAAGCGAGGTGCATTAAAGGATGAGAAGAAAAGGAGAGATACCTTTTAAAGAAAGGGCCACCACAAGGTAGTTTGTGGAAGAGTTGCTTATACTCACTGGGCATGCGAGGTGCATTGAAGGATGGGAAGAAAAGGAGAGATACCTTTTAAAGAAAGTTCCAGCACAAGGTATTTTCTGGAAGAGTTATTTATACTCACTGGGCAAGCGAGGTACATTGAAGGATGAGAAGAAAAGGAGAGATACCTTTTAAAGAAAGGGTCACCACAAGGTAGTTTGTGGAGGAGTTGCTTATACTCACTGGGCAAGCGAGGTGCATTAAAGCATGAGAAGAAAAGGAGAGATACCTTTCAAAGAAAGGTCCAGCACAAGGTAGTTTGTGGAAGAGTTGCTTATACTCACTGGGCAAGCGAGGTAATCACCTCAGTTTTAGTATGCTTGCTTTAATTATGCTGGTTCGTAACAAAGTCCTGGCGGATTTCAGTTGACACACTGATTGCTGAAAATTCGTTTAGGATTTTCAACTATCAGTCGATCGCTTGTGCCTTGTTCGTTAATCTAAGAGTTCCTTCTTAGATTAACGAACAAATACATTTCATTACAGTTCAGAAATATGACATTTAAAAATGGTTATTATTTTCTATCTTACACCCGGCATTGTTTAAGAGGATATATAATAATAGTTTCTAAATGTTCAAAAGTTCAATAGGCAAATCAAAAAGTACCAGTGTACGTCCGTCAGTGAGCGTTTGTTGTACTGAATCCACTTACTTTCGGTTTACGATTATTAGTAGCATGAAGGGCGACCAATGGTATATGCTTTAATCTCGGTACACTCTAAGCTGCTATTTTGGACTTTGAGTTATAATTATAACTAGACGTTGTATGACAGATGTTGCACAAGTAACTGCAGCGTCTCTTTGGCATATAAATCAGTGTACTACAGTATCTAGTGTATGACAAATCCTTTTTCCCAGTAGAAGCCAATAATTATTATTTTTTAATTTTATTTCTTGTATCTTTGACAGGTCACCCAGACTTATCCCTCTGGTACATTAACGTCTCCATATATTACAAATTGTTTACAAAATATATCATAAAAACATTTTTTATTTGTTTCTCGGTCTTTTATAATAAATCTATTTTCATTACTTTATTCTAAAATCTTGTTACATTACACCAACCTATTCTATACATATTTTATTATGTTTTCGCTTTTTCTTAGATTTAATAAGTCGAATTTACGGTTCTAATAATTTTATTTTATATAATAGTATAAATCAAGCATTTCGATATATCAAATAGAAAGAGTAACGGGAAATAACTTTATATATATTCTCGTCGTTCTAGATTACACTTTGATTGATTTATTCTATCCATAATGGATCGAGACATGCATACCATTAAGAATAAAACGAATCAAGAGCCGACCCTGTCATCCTAAATCTACGGACGCCGGACTAAAATTATCCTTCAAAGGCAATTCTGGAACGTCACACATGACTTAAATCCAATTATCAGCCTCTCAAAACTCCTGACATCCCAAAACGAAGCAACCTGTTAGTTTTGTAAAATTTTTAACCCAAGTGTCATTTCAAATTGTTTACGCTCGAAATAATTATCTTATTTCTCAGAATGGAAGCGATTCTTGTCTTAATTCTAGATTTCAGAGCTGAAATGGCTTTAATAAAATTAATTATTACATCATAACCGATGTGATATGATAGGAAATGATTACATATTAATGTTTTACTATAAATTCTAAAAATCTTTTTCAAATGACAGCTAATATTCTCTAAGATTTATTAATCTTTAAATAGATAGTTTCCTTAAATTTAATCCTAAAGTGCTATTCCTTTCGTTATTTTTGATTCTATTAATATATATATGTATATATATATATATACAAAATATATTAGGAATATAAATATGTAAAATCGTACGCACTGTTATTATTAAAATTTAAATGAACTCACCTGTATGAATGGTGTGTCTTATGCTGTCTTGGATTTCGTCTTCCAAGCCTTCAGTCAGGTAATTTACCCTGGGCGCGTTAGTAATGTGCTTCGTGCTACATCGCTTTACTACGATTAGGAAGAGCAAAAGCTTAAATATCGAGTACCGCACATCCATCTTCCTGATTGCCCGATAATCAGTAGCACACATCTTACACTACCGAGTTTTCAGTTCATTTGTCCTACGGTTTTGGCATGCTATCGATAAAGTCACTTAAACGTTTTAACGTTATGAAATCTTATGTTTGTAGTTGGATATTGATAGAGAGTATATTATTCTTCCTCGACCTTGTTGCAGTATCATTATTTTGGACCTGAAAAAAACGAAAAAAATTACTAGTTATGTCATAAGATACAGTTTACATTTCATAACACAAATTTAGTTGATAAATGCGTCATGCGTAATCATTAGTTGTTTTTTTTTTTAAAGTAAACTGATTTCATAGATATAGATGGACCATAATAGTTTAGTTTCAAATACGAAATCGTTATTAGACAATTGTTGCACTCTGTTTTAAGATTAATTTGGTGTACACAAACTCGACTATACTCGGAGTGATTATTAAAAATTAAATTACTAATATTTATATCGTCATTAATATCGAATATTCATATAAATGAGTTGTCGTCATAACCAATGATGGTAAACAGTATGTTTTAAATACTTAAATTAATAGTAATTTTATATAATAAAGAATATACATATAGTACGTGACGCTTAGAAAAAGACTAAAACGTAGTTTTGTTTATTGTTACATTATATTTACTCACCTTCAAATAAATAATAACAAGAAATATTTATTTAAACTAAACAGACATAATATTGAATTTATATTATTAAAATTCTAATAGAAACTTGAAAGTATATTAAATTTAAACACTGCGTTAAAATAGAGCTCGCAACGCTTCAGCCGCCCGTGCAGATAGGTTGCTATCTCCTAAGTGATAATACATCTGTTACATAATTTCAGTTTAAAAAGTTGATAATTTTATCACCTGGCCACCCATGTATACGTTATTTACGAAAACGAATTGAGAACATATTATTTTAAGTTTTTTACTTTTATATCCAAATCATAAATTATTTACATATATTACTTTATAAATGCATGAACAGGACAAAAAAAATTAAGTACTTACAAAGTATGTAATACTTAGGCAATGTCATTTAATTTATTTAAAAAAATTCTGATTCAAACCACAACTTCTGTACAAGGTAGAGGATACTATAATCGACTTGCACCGTATCGGGCATGATTGACAGACTTACTCGTTATTACGTAAACAATCGATCCATAAACAACAACATTTTTTACGACCAAATTTTAACAGTAAATTTAAGATGCCGTCATATAATAAGGTAACACTTACAAAATTTTAAACAAAATATACACGACATCACATTCAAACAGAAAGATCAATCACGCGATAGTCGAAAATCTAATTATCTCATATTATCTAAACCAAATAACGATAAAATATCCAGTTTATAATCCATTACATGGATTTATAAAGAATGCAGATAGTTACTTATTTTGGTTTTAAATCTAAAGTATAATGTAAAGTAAAAAATAAGAATAGTAATCTTACCGAATTTCTTTTAACTTACCACAAATTTTATCATTGTCCATTACATTGTTGTAATTACCTACTAGTTATTTTTTAAGCTAGAAAAGTATGAACAGACCTATTTGTTTATTTGGTCGTGATTTACGAATAAAATAAAAATTTTAGATTAAGTTCTTTTTACATATAATTGAGTTAGGAACATTAATCATAATAAATTTCTTTCAACTGAATATATGAAGACTTATTAACGAATTCAAGAATGTGTTCTAGGAATAAAAAGAAATGAAAGGGCGAGAGCCCACGTGTCGGACGATAACGTAGGCGCCAGGCAACACGGCCCTGGTCTATCTTATTGTTTTGTTTCTATTACAGAGTGGCTAAAGCGCGCTTGGCGCCAGGATGGATTGTTTGCTTTCGTTCTGGAGATAAAGAAGTTAAAGCAAAAAAAAATTGTTTTACTACCATTATGTAATTTATTTTTCTTCTTTCATTATTCTTACAAAAATAACCATGTATGAAAATTTACTACAGCATCATGTTATTTTTTTTAAGAAAGCCAATAAATCATAAAAAATATGTAATGTATAATAATATTACGTATTAACGTATATAAATGTAATATTTAGTAAATATACGTATTGGGGAAAATTGGAAATAGTATGTATGGCAATCGACGCAATCAACGCAGCAGAGAAGTTATACCCCATGAATTTATTTAATTCTAATTTGCATAAAAACAATCATCCGATGGTTGTTATTAATGAAATAATTATTTTTATTGACATATTACTATTTATGACATACGAATACTTCATCTAGTTTGGTGAAAATTTACTTTAAATAATATTCTGTCTATTTGACAGCTGGGTAAATTTCAATGTTTGTCACATTATATAATCAATTTAATAAATGCCGTATTTTATGATATAAATTTATCACATTTTTACTTGCTCAGAAAGAAATTATAAGGTTAGAGTAAGTTACCAACGCATATTATATGTGTATAATTCTAACTAATTACTACGCTAAATTATATACTTTATAACATTATCTCTTGTCGTATTAAAAATTAATCTTTACAACTCTCTGATTTCCCAGTATCACGTAGTATCTCCTTTATCAGTCCGCAGATATCTTTGTGTGAACAGCGCCTAATCTTAGTGCTGACCCGATTCGTGTCTAGACTAATAATGACGTATGATCTACACTCAAACTCTTTCCAGCGGGCGTAGTTAAACACAGATAAGGGAGATTTAAAGTAGGTTCGTTTTTATTGAGGCCATCATAATATAAAGGTCATTTACGAAGGTCCAAAAATTTACCTTTTTTATTCTTTCTTTAATTATATTCAAATGTGTGTTTTGCAGTATGTTTCAAATAAGATTTTATAAAACTTGACCAGAAAGAAATTGTTTATCTTCTGGCATATATTATATGTATACTATATACTTAATCTTTCCAATAATTGATTTAATTTTATTACCTTTCTGTAAATCATGTGATGAGATTGTTTTGAACATTCAAGTATATTTCATTCGTATTTAGTAAAAAACGACTGCGAAAGGATAACCTAGAAGCATGGCATCAAAGGCTAGTGGCGTCACCATGGCGCGTACAATCCACACGACGCATTTGGAGTTGATCTACACTTATGGTAACACAACTTTTTACTTAATTCGTTTCCCAACACATAAGAGCATGTATGCCGAAACAATGAACTGAGAAAAAAACATTCATACGTCCATAATGACGAGATGGTAATTTATGTCCTATTATGGGCGTTTCCCGATGACATGGAATAAATTTGGTACGTTGCATTATACATCGGAATTGCTTGTGAGTACGAATACATCGGAATGATTGGTTTTCGGAATTAATTATATATATATATATATATATATATATATATATATATAAAACTCTTAATATAAGCAACTTTTTACAATAGTTTATTAAAAAATATATTAAAATACGATATGAAATATATTGAGAATTATGTTTCGTGCGTTTTATTTTTATGGCTGCGATGACAGCAGAAGTTTTTGCATGTGCATGGGGATACAATACATATATATATCTATTATATAGATATATATTATAAAGCTAACACAGCTTGCAATTAGATATAAGGAACGTGATTGGGACTTTACTGGAGGAATCGGGAGGAGCTTTATTGGACAATATCTACAGAAACGACCTATTTAAAAGTGCAACACTAATTTGTACGTGCGTCAGTGCCGTGCCGCGTAAAGAGGGGGGCATCCGTCACCGTCTCGCGCACCCAGGGCTTTGTCTGGAGGCATTGTACCGACCGGTAGCGCCGGTTGTGCCCGACTCAAATTATTGCCCTTTGTCGACTGCATACTTCGTCTTTAGAATGTTGGAAATATAAACATTCATGTATGGTACAGGCAACTTGTATGGCGCGTCGATAGAAAAAGTAAATTCTCCAGGACTTGTTCTCTCTGATGTGTAACCTTAAGTGGTAAATGTATTGAACCGAGCATTTCATGCTTTTAAAATTGTGTAAAAAAATGCGTTGTATTGTGACTTATTCATATAATACATTTGTTAAATATACACTAAAGCTTATATACGGTGTGGTTGAACATCTCGTCGACATTTTTTAATGTTTTGTTATGGTTGAAGATTACATGTGTTAGAGTCTTTTCATGTTCACGTTTCTTGTGTTTTTGAAACATAACATAGAAACTCATCTTATTGAAACTTCAATGAATATTAGACTTTACTGATATATAGTACGCTGGACCTTGACAATCTAATTATCTATAAACAGTGTAATGATATATTGTTTTTTATGTGTTCGCTTATACCAAATAAACCTTTATCTTAATTAATCCACCTTCTTCTTTTCAACCAAACGTATAACGTATACAGCCAATAGTAGGGTTAGATGCAGCATCACAAAAATGTTATAGAGACATTTGTTTAAAATGACGTACATAATAAAAACAAGCCCATAATGAATAAAATAGAAAAAAATATATCGACATACATAAGTAGTTTTCTAAATAAATACAACATTGACAATTAAGAGAATTAAATTGAGTCTAATGACTTCTCTAACATTCAAGACTCGTTAATAACAATGTTAAAACTTCTTCCAGTAGTTATGCATTTTTTTTTATAACGCATAACATAGGCAATAAACGAGCATGCAGATCATTAAATGTACTATACGTGTAGCAATCTAACTAGAATACCTATAATGATAATTTTCTCTACCCATCCCAGACTCAGGCATCAACAATCAGATTAAACATGGATAACAACACTGGTTTAACCTGGTTTAAAAACAGTGCTGCCAACCACTAAAATAAAGTCGTTTAATTACAAAAATATTGTTTGTTGTCTTCTACAAAATGTACCCAAACAAATTTGTTATATTATATCACATATTGAGCTGATAAATACAAATATGACGCCGTATCGTAAACTCGGAAGCGAGGGAACCCCTGATTAGTTGTGGGTACAACCGGTTCAACTACTTTTTATTATACAGTCTGCTGCGGCGACGGCGTCATTTTGACAGATGCCATTAACAATAATGACGGCAACAAATGACGGCGCGTAAAGATACGGATTTCTAGAGCGTTAACAAAACAGACTCGTTGAAGTAGAAATCTTGTGCGATTACACAAAAATCATGAGACATGTGTATTTTGTATTGACATGAGCCATTGTAGAACACGTAAAACGATAAATTAATTGATATTAAAGTGAAAGTAATCTAGTTGGTGCCTACTCACTAAGTAGGTGTCATTTACGGTTATTGAACTGCGATAGTGCGAGTAGATTATATTAAAATTAGCTTGGGCAATCCTAGTACACCCAAATGTTAGATGTTCAACACGTGTTTTTTTATTCATCACTTAATGTTTTACTTTTAAACAAAAAAGTAATGATTAAGTTCTCTAATAGAAACACACATTTATATATATATAAATGTGTGTTTAAATAATAATTTCGTTTCGTTCACTTTTAACTTCAGGTGAAAAAGGACAAGCATGGTCATTAAGAATAGAAAGAGAGTAAGAAGAATTCGTCAACTTTCTCCGAAGGATCGGAAGCTATGAATGATATAGTATTATATATATTCATATTTTCTTGAAACTAAGATGTACCTTATGAATTTGAAAGAAAACCGTTAAGGTAACATAAATTATCTTTAATTTTAGATAAAAATTATAGATTATATATTTTTTTTATTTATGAACTAAAGTGGTTGTCAGCCACATATTTTTAAGTATAAAAATGTTTGTAGATTTTGTTCGAAGTTCACCATAATTTTTAAAATTTATCTGAAATAATTGTTAAACATAATCGGTAACAGATTAAAAATTTCACAGTGAATTTAAAACATTACAGAAAAATACAAAGAACATAATGATAGAAATATAGATATGAGACGTCCATTCACCTATCTGAACGACATCAGGTTACTCAAGGTTAAAAAATCGTGTATCTATTTAGCGCCATTCATCTATTCAAAAAAAAAAAACGAGGTTATAACTTTGGGAATAGGAACGTTTGCCTTCCTTAATGTAACCTGACATTCATAATTGTTCTTGAGTCGGTAGTAATAAGATAGATAGCAAACTTTTTTAACTGAATATTTTTGATATAAGGTTGGCTAAGTTTGTACCAGATTTTTAACAAAATGCAAAATATAAAATATTATTAAACTCATCGTGTCTAAAATTAATATTAAAGAATAAGAGTACAAAGGTAAAAATAATTAAATAATTTTTTTGCGATAAAATCCTAACATACGTCAATAGCATAAGGCATAGTAGCAAGTCATAAGCTATTAGGAGTGTCAGACCAACCATCGTACGAACAAGACCTGGCTGTATGGACTAAAGTCCTGTGCCTTTCCCATTAGTGATAATTTAATATCATCATCATCATAAGATATTAATTCGTGAGTTTTCACGGAACATCAACCGTATGCCTGCTGATACTATTGTAGCTGTTTTGAATGACAACTTTTGAATTCGTAGAATATTGGTTTAAGATCGCATACCAATAGCAATACTTTCGAATCATACCTACATAGAATACACATGTGTATACAAACCTTCTTCGTGTGGGATGGGATTTATCAGAATAGCCTGACCATGTAATGTTCCATTGTATTCTGCATTTGTCGATTGGGATCGACTTTATTCGGTTTACAATGAGATTTGCATATGATTTGATTTTTAACAATAGTGAGGCTTAGAAAGTGGTACAAGATAGTGGAAGTATTTAGGTAAAGCAACAAATACATTTAAAGTAAGTCAATTTCACGAATCCATTGTGTAGGTATTGACTTTTATAAAAGTACGTAATAAATGTTTACTTAATAAATAGTTAATACTGTGTGTAACGTTAAATATTTATGTACATTTACAGTAAATTAATTATGTTTATTTGTGATGTTGTAAGGGGATTTATTTAAGGTTATTTCTAATGTAAAAAAGATAAATACAGTACATATGATGGTTTTCGTAGTAAAGAATGTTAAAGGCCACAATTATGCGGGACTCACCGCAGTCGTACGAGAAATCGTGCAAATTCATGTTTCGCTTTAGTGTTTAACATTACATTAAACACAATTCCGATGTACCTAACTGATAAAATATATTAAATTTTCTAGGGAATATATATGAATTGTATAAAAACAGTTTAATTTAATTCAAATGAATAGATATTTTAAAGATCAGACAATATGTTCTTATATCGTTTCAGCGTCATTGGATTGAAAGCCGTCAATAAGCCTAATGATGGGTACGGTCTGCGAAACTTAAGGTCGTGGGTTCGATCGGCCATAAAAACAAAACTAATATATAATGGCTCAAGCCAGTATGTTTGGACCCACTACCTCAACGCCGAGTTCAACCTCCTATCCAATTCAGTTGATAACTACGTGACTTCATTTTAGAATTACGTGAATCGAACTCTTATGTCTCAGCTATTGATACTGTTTTGCATGAAAATTAAGCTGTAGCCGGTTTTCTGATTATCTTAGAATATCAGCGTGAAATAACAGAGCATGGAGCATGAGAATAGTGATCTGGGATTTGGCAGCGAGTATCGGTACTTGCATCTTGAATGTTAGTTCATGTACAAGCACGAAATACAAATTGAAAAATGTGCACACACAAATACTGTTAAAGAGGCATTACATCTTATCAGGAAGATAACACATTTTCATCTAAACTCGTTGTCCAGGGTGGCTCTAGACGTCTTTGACCTACAGCGATCACTAAATACCAAGTGCATGCATGTTTACATCCATTCAAAAAGATTCTTCATAATGTTTCAAATTATTGTTCTCATTTATTTCTATTTGTGTTATGATTTGTTATTAGCGTTCCAATAAGATATAATCAAAACTATATTTATAATAAATTCGAATATAATGATCAACGGGAGAGATTGAATTTTTAGTGTTGAACAAAGCAAAATATGGGCAATTTGACTTGATTTGAGGTCGAGTAATCACGAAGATTACCGACTCGGGCAGAACCATTAAAGTTAATTGAAGTAGGTCATCTACGTTCAGGGAATTTATTTTTCTTAAAAATCAATTCAAAATATCGCATTTCTATGTCTTGAATCAAATAATGCTGTTCTGAATTAATTTTATTTCGAGGCAGCAAGAAAATTACAAGGCAGCTTTACAGAAGGAGAACTACGTAGAGACGTACTCTACGTAATTTTAATATCGTATTTTGTTAACAGTAGACTTAGGCCATGCACAGCACAGCTTCATACAAATCTAAGAGAGAGATTTTTGGTGTAACAATCTGAAAACTTTTGATATAATCCTGCTGGGAATCGAACGTACGTTTGCGAGATCACGACTCCGACGTCCTAATTACTATGGTTTCACTGAATTGAAAATGTATTCTAAATAAGTGAAAACCTATTTATAAAAGTAATTTGTCTATATGTGAAATCTAATAAAATCCAGTTTGCGGTTTTATATAAAAATGCAGCTTTATTATGTTAATTACACCGTAGTTTTTATTCATTGAAATTGACTTACTAAATCAGAAGTTCGGAAGAAATTAAAGAGTTTGAATATTTTTTTACAAAAATATCGGTTTTCGCGTCCGAATATATTGTGAAATACAGTAAGGCACGACCCTTACTGTACTTTGTAATATATTTATTAAAATGGTATCATCCGATGATTTGATACGCGATACAGGTTGGAGGTGTTATGTTACGTGCTGTTAACCTTGTGTATTATGGTGAATGGACACGGACGTTAACGTAAAACATATTGAGGGTCCGATATGAAAAAAAAAACAAACCACCTTTTAACTTTCGATTTTCTGACAACCAGTTACTATACGTATTCAACCTTGTACAGAATAGCACATGTTCAATGACTATAGATTCGCGATCTCATCCGTTCTCCTTGTACCTACGCATTCGGACATAGCGTATTGAAAACGTATAAGGCACATAAGGATATATATATGACAATAACGACTAAAGTGGTTATATTACATGGATTTTGGGTTCCGGTTCCTGGATTCAATATCTGAGTTTGCGCAAATGCTTGCGGAACTATAGTATGTAACATCTGATAATAAATACAAAATACCGACTTGGTCGAAATTGACCAGGAGGTATCTTTGTAAAGAAGAACGTAGTTTGAAAATATTTTATTTTCATGTACTGATTTCTGCAGAAGTTTGAAATAGTTCGTGACCGCATCGAAAGCGGCTGTAACTTCTGATTGTTCCCCAATAATATTATTAGTGTCATACATATTATAGTTCTATAAGTAATAATAATATTCCAACGCTTAGTTTCATCGTGTATGGGGGATGCAATGATAAAAGAAATTAGAAACCTTTTTATAGTAATAACAATATTCTTACAATAATAATATAAATTAATTTTATAATTTTAACATTAAATTTATTATAATGTATACTCGATATAACTAAAAATTATAATAGACAAAAATCATAGGTTCGAAGTTGGCCTGATTCCCGCCGCATTGTAGTATCTCTGTCTGTCTCATCTCTTATTATTTCCGCCCACTCATACGATCTCAATACCCACTTCAGGTCAGTCTAGTTTAATGTAAAATTTACGCCACCTAGATAATCCTTGCTGTGGTTGCTTTTTTAAGATAGCAACGATGAATTAAAAATGCAAAATGTAATGTTTCGATGACATGGTGAAAGAAAGAAATCGGAGATCTTGTTACTAGTGATGAGGCATTCCGTAATAGTTATCAGAGGTGATATTAATTACGATTCTTTTACGGATATAAATGTGGGTGTCATGGGCAGTAGGAATCACTTGCCATTAAGTGTTTCAATCAAAAAATCATATGAGTTAAGTAATAGACTTATACATATTGTCATAGTTGTTCTCGACTACGTTACCTTGTTATTAATATAGCAGCATCGAAGCTCAGCATTAAATATATAATAGTTCTTATTAATATTATAATTAAGCGTTTATTGAATATCATCAAGAAAGTTCGAGGCGCTATATCTTTATTTGTTAACACCCATATAAGTAAAATCGCATCATTAAAAATAATACCTCCTGTATGTTCTTCAAAGAAAAAAGTATAGTAATGACATCAAAGAGGCAGCTATAGAAAGAGGAATACAAAAATCTTACAGTCATAGCATAGCTTGTATAGATAATTGTATTCTGAAAGATTTCCAAATTACAGCGTATGACTGAGTCGCCTCTAGACCATTTCAAAAAGATTGATGAGCTCTTATAACGCTGAGTTGAGACGGGGCTTTACCGTGTTCTTACGGGCTGCAGTGCGAACATAGATAAGTTATAGGACTTCAGACATCCAAAATCGAAACTAGCTCCTAATATTATATTTAACGCTATAAAACAAGTGTAATGATACTAGGTCTTGTAAAAAAGCATGATTGACTACCATCTCAAAACAGCCGTGTGAGTACACCAAGGTTGGCAACTCCCAACGAATTATAAAGATTGCGTAATACTAGTAGCTTACACAACTTTATTTGATGTTCAATAGTAACACTTTCGATAAGATAAAAATCTTGACAAATCTATCAGATTATACTGTAGTAATAGTGTGGCTGTAATTGAAAGGGGCTTTTATAATATAAAAAGCGTTTGAATTTATTTAATAAAGACAAAATAAGAATAAATACTTGCAACTAGTCATTTAAATAATTTCTAGATTGTCGAGAGAAAATCTAGAAACGATGCTGCAAAGTGTTTCGAAAGATCGTAGGCGGGCGGATTTATAATCGGTTTCCCGCGTGACTATTGAAAATGTATTTGTTGAGGACATTTAACGAGCTGACAGAGAAATTATATTTACAATCTCAATA
This sequence comes from Teinopalpus imperialis, assembly GCA_029286865.1. Lineage (NCBI taxonomy): Eukaryota > Metazoa > Arthropoda > Insecta > Lepidoptera > Papilionidae > Teinopalpus > Teinopalpus imperialis. Next base: position 7,072,716 of record JAGSMU010000021.1, read on the forward strand.
AACAATTTAATAAAATGCAATCTCTACATTCAAATTTACACGGCATATTGTGAAATTAGACCACGTGTTACGTTAAAGTAATATTATTTAACATTACGAACATGAGTAAGTAAGTACCACGATGTTTATTAGTTAATATATTTTCTTGAAGCTTAATGCTGAAGCCGAAATTAGTACAACAAATAAATAAATGGCATTTTGGTGTAGATGTTTTAGTTTCTACGTGGTGAGCCGCTAAATCAATAAACTGGGTCAAATCGTCTTGGGAAGAAGCATGACTTCACATATTACCGTCATTAAAAATAGCTAGTTAACGTGGATGTGCGTTATGGTGGGTGAAGCAACCGGCGACCCAATTATTGATTACGAGGCACCCAAGTCCAGGTTCTCAATCTGAATTATGGTTCATTATCGAGGGCGAGTGAGAGTGTCCTGAATCTCGGGAATCATTTGCCTTAAATAGAGCTTTAAGCTCGTGTTAGAGGCCAACAGCAATACACATACACAGAAAAAAATATGCAAGCGCGTTGTCATCTTTTCGTTGTCCGTAAAAGAAAATGGAAGCTCCCTAGTTTACAACAATCTTGATTCCTAAATCGAACATGGATATGGATTTCTATGAGCGGCATAACTATCTGATTAATTAAATGCTCGTATTCCACATTTATCATTGTCGTATTACCGTGCGATGGTGAGCGCGTTATGACCAAAAGTGTAGGCAGAACTGAGTTGTCATTGCAATGCTTCACGTGAACTCGGACACCGATAACTTCGATTTAGGTAAAAATTTTCGGATTTAGTTATTTAAAATTTTGATAACTATTAATTAATAATTCTAACCCGCATATTTACTTAAATTATTATAACAACTTACTTTTGGTGACAAATGAGCACACAGTTCACTTTCATCTTCAATAAAGACTCAAAAGGCATACGTCCTCACTCTTGAGGACTTAGATGGAATGTCTCGTTACCTGTATTGTGTGCCCAGATCTCTCAACCTAACAAACGAAACACGGCAGCAGTATGCTGCTATTTCACGCTGGTATTCTGGGAGGATATGATCCTTTCTGGACAAGGCGACTCATTCGTGCTGCGGCAAGTAGCAACGCGGCTTTATCACGTAAACTTTTTCTATTTGTCTAGGACTTCGCTTTGTGTAAACTAAAAAAATTTTTCACAATATTGCTCCACGAACTTTTGCCCGATAATATAGTCGGGGCGTTACGATGTGTTGCTAAGAAGTTATAGATACGGGAAAGTGACACTAATAGTGTTCATATTTCTTGGCAAATACTAATTTAAAAAAATATAAAGTCTTGTGAGCATGAAGTACAAATTTCACTTCTAACATAGGTGTAAATTATAAAGAAGATATTAATAAGAAGCCTTAAGTTTATAGCCATCGTAACTGTGGTAAAAATTAGCATCGGTTTCTTCAGTTTGTCGTGATTTTAACCATAGAAATCAACACAGCAGACAGATTTGTAAATTTATTTACTTCTCTTACACATCTGCGTAAATATGACAGCGCGAATTGCCCAATAAAGTTGACAAAATTGATAAAATTTACGACACCAGGTTACTGTGAATAGCCTTTATGTAATAAACTTAAGATTCTAGAATCTTAAGTTTATTACATAAGTAACGTAATAATAATTTATTACGTTAAGTTGATCAGTTTCCTAGGAAATTGATCAACATATAACATATATCATACTGGTAAATACCAGCTCTTCTAAAGATTTTAAATACATGATATAAAATTCAATTCAAATCCTAATTAAAACCAAATTTAAACGGTATCAGTATTTATGATATTCAATGATCCTAATGATCTCCCAATCTAGTTTACTATAACCAATCATTTGTTTGTAACTACGAGATATGAACTATATAAAAATAACCACGAGATATAATATATAAAACACGTCGTCGCTCTATTGTATCCGATGTATGGGTGTAGCGATAAGATCAGATACAATTGTAATTTCGGCAACACTAAGATAGTAAAGATAAATTTATAGTACTAGAATCAAATAAATTGTGGATAAAACAAATATTGCATTATATTACATGACTCATAACCACGTATTATTATTACAGTATTATAAGTCATAGTAGCGTAAGGCAACTTAAGTCCTAAGTTCCAAACTGTTTAAGCCCTCATAACACTTTATAAGTAAGATTCTAATCACGACTACATTAATATATGTTCGTACTAAACCCTAGCATTCCTTTATTGAGTTTTACAGGTTCTCAGTAGATAACGCTACTATAGTTGGAATTTATTCAAGGATCTAATAATAAACAATTTAGACAAGCAATTTCAAGACCCCCATTATCGTTACCCTTGATGATTCAACATCTTTTTTTTAACAAAAGGATCTTAGCATTACTAATATTCCAATTAACCACTCAAACTAAGCTAAAAATGCTTGTACTAGGAGATGGTTCACGAATAATCGAATGGTGGATTCGAATCTGCGATCTTATATTTCGCAGACCGTACTGTGTAATTTACGTACCGACATATTTAGATAAATCTCCCATGAAAATATTATGAAAACCTTATATGCTTCATCATCGCCTTGAGATTAGCTTGTGCAATGTGACAAATATCATTGATTTCTTTAATATTCTCGTCGTATTGGCTACAACAACCATATATATACATGATTATTTAGAATAAATGTTTTGTTTGTATCTCTTTAAATACGGAAGTCTTCACTCATGATGTTCTCGTGAAAATTAATAGTGTTCCAACGTAACTGATGGAGTTCACATTTGCATTTCATCTTCTTGCGCAAACAAATCTTATAAAACAGCCTCCTCCGTAGTATCTATTTTTGACTCAACGTTACGAGCATCTGTTTTACGCGATATCTAATTTCTATCGGTTTAAACGACCGCAAGTTCACGGAAATCAGTTGAGGAAGCTGTAACGTTCCATGTATATAGGCCAACGTGTCAGACTATAAGACCGTTAACCCGACGCAGTGGTGCAGATTTAGCTCTGCCCAAAAACGCAAATATCTATTTTTTTTTCTTATATATGAATTATGTTTAGGTTTCCCTTCCCTTCTTCCTGCTGATTTTATGCTTATTATCTAGAAAAAAATAGAAGAATCTCGATAAATGTAACGTAATGCGTGCGGAAACGTAGGTGGGTGGGCGCCCTAGACGAATAACGACTAGTTATATGAACGAAGAAAGAGAGGTGTTTCTGTTTCTTTCTGTTAGTTATAAATTGCACTTCTTTATATTCTCCAAAAAGTATTGAAAGTAAAAAGTATATATTTTACATATTATTGAAATAATTAGGATAAATTTGAGCTTGAGATTTTTATAGCTTTTTTAATTTTTGTTAACCTTATTAATGTCAATACTATCGGTGAGGTTACTAGCACTCGTTTTTTATCACCTTGACCTTCAAGGTGATGAACAATCATTAACTCTTCAAACCTCAAAAGGTTTTTTTTATTTTCCAAAAAATGGGACATAAAGAAGACATAAGTTATAGGAAAAGAAATTTCATAAACAAATATTTTTAAATTTGAATATTAGTTTCGTTAAGACTTTTTTTTAATATATCTTCCCTAGATCATATTCTCAATCATAAAATACATATAAAGGACTATGACAATCACTTGTAATACATTTGTGTGTTCTTGTGCAAGGTTTCTTTATGTAATGTATAAAATTTATTAACATTTTTAATGTTTTTTACAAAATAAAATGTCTCGATCTTGCCCTGTGATAGCGCGGTAAGAACTACATAAATTAAAATTAATACTAACATGTAGATAAATCTAGAAAGTATGAAAATAAAAATGAAAGAGTATATTGTAATCAATTCATAAGCTTTATACGAAGCAATCCTCATTCATAAACATAGTACGCGATGACACATTTCAAAATAATGAACTTTGTCTGCACGTCACTGTCAACGAAGTTTTGTTTTGAATATTATATCTTATTAATGATTGATCCTATGACATGTTTACTAACTTGTCACTTTTATTGCTTATTTATGTTTTTTTTTTACTTACTTGTTACTGCAACTTTAAAGGAAATAGAAAATTATTTACGAAACATAACACGATAGTTGCGGTTATTGATAAGTTGCCAATACCGAGTTCGCTTTATATTTTTATTCAATTAATTATTTATAGAATGATTTATAGCAGTGTTGGAAAAACCACTTTATTAACAGACAAACATTTAAACTTTTACGCTTGAATATCAGCACATAAAAGCTTTTAACAATTTTCTCCATATAGCCTTACAATTAAAATGTTTTCCTTAGCATATTTTTCATCTTAGTTGGTTGTGGACAACAAGAAATCAAGAATAAAAAGTTGTACTGGTTTTAATTATTTCAACAGTACAAGTGCTACACTCATCATTGAATATGCATGAATATCCTATCCCTTATCTCATTTTCCGCTATATTGTGATAATTAACTTGATTTTAATAGAATTCTGAAGTAGAGAACTGAAATCTACGATAACTAAATTTATGTAGTACTTTAAATTATCATTAAACGTCAAAAGGTTGAACATTATCTTAAATTCAGATTAAAATAATAGTTATTTAGTAACAATTAGTATCGCGCAAATAGGTTATCAATTTATCATCTACGTCACACTCACAGCCCTGCCGGGCGGAGAATTCGTGTCCTACCATCATTACCTATTTTAACAGCGGTAGGGCTGCGCTGCAGTCTGTTTCTAGCTGCAGAATGAACGGGTTAGCTCCACCGGGGTAGGACCACGCCCTCACAGAATATCATCAAGCTGTTGTGTTTCGTCTGGTGAGTGTAGGGATCCGGAGACCTTTATTACTGGTGACGAGGCTTTCCATCTCAGTCCTCAAGGGTGACAACGCATCTGCATTATGATTCCTTGTTAAGGATGAATGTAAATGTCATGGGCCACAGGAATCACTTGCCATCAGGTGAACTTTGTGTTCGTTTGTTACTTCTTGATTCTTGTTAAATCTTAATGTAATAAAAAAAAACAAGTCCTTGATCCAAGTGGCTAAGTGATTAGCTCGGAAAATGGAAGGCGAATGGCGCCTCTTTGTTCACGCGGTGCTTAATGAACTATAATATATCTTTCGCAGTTAATCACAACTGGTAATAATCAGATCAGACGTAGTCGAAATTGACCAGGAAGAATTTCAGACAGAACTTCACTCATACAAAGCTTTCTCTAAACTCTGTAAATCGTATCGGTCCCCACAATACGTGCTTTGCCTAGTGGAGGTATCATAGGATACGTCGTCACTATGTAAAAACCTCTGCATATACATACATGAATAAATTCTATGATTATTTAGAAATATATTATAAATAATTATTTATAAATAATTTTACAAAATTAGTTGTTTATGCAGCAATAAATTATTTTCTTTCTTTCTTTCAAAACTGATAGACAGTTAAGTGAATAGAATCCGAATCACTAGAGCCAATTTCAATAAGTTTACGTTTAGTAGATGGTTTTTAGGATTAGGACGTTAATAAAATATTGAAAAAAAAAATACACTCGGCGTACATGTATTTGTGCTGTTTGTTATTCACGACTACTCCAATTAAGATAAAAGATATAAGATCTGATTACTGATGAGTAATAAGATCTTATATGATCTTATAATGAAGATTTTTTTCCATCTATTTCTCTCCAAACATAAATCACACTGTTTATAGCAAATAATTCTTTGGTAGAAGTGTCGCTACTGTCCCTAAACAATGCGATGTCGTAAGAGGAACCGAAGGCTGTCGTGCCAAGTTCATGAACGCTCGTTCAACGACCGCCGTTATCGTCACTATTCAATATGAAATGGAACATTTACGCTAATCCTGTCAGTTCCTTAAATAAGGTTGTGTTTTTTTTTAAATAATAGTTTTATGTGATTATATGTGAACGTCGATTGTAAGAGATTATGATTAAAAAAGTATTAAAATTCTATTTCTTCTAGTTGATGATTTTTAATCGTTATTATGTACTCGTGTTTGCGTCTTATTAAAAGCCAAAAAATACTGGTCTTTAATTGGTAAAAAGATTTTACATTGCTGTGCACTTTTCCCAACATTTACCACATACCATAATTCTTACAAATATTAATTACTAAAAGTGTAAAGTTGAGACGAAAATAAGTTCACATGTATTGTTTACCGCGTACACATTGACTGCTGAAGTCAAGTCTTTTGTGTTAAATATTCGACAAAGAAGACAGTGAATGATCGCTCTCCTTCCCGTACATTTAGTGCCAAATATGAAACGAAAGTGAAACCAGACATGTTATACGTTGTTTACAGTGAGTGTTCCGTTTGTTTCTGTGTTGTGTGGTGCGACCTTCGCTGGGGCCACGGATCCGCACTTACTCGTAGGTTGAGTTCATGGCGAGGGCTACTTTTATTGCTACAGTCCATTTAAACCATTTCGCTGACGCAATGCCATTGATTTTATCAAGCGTCTTCTCCGTTGCCGGGTGTTATTGATTATCATACTGGAATAAATTCAATTGGCATATTTAATATTATTTACTAATTCTATTTCTCGAATGAAAATAGCAAAAAAAAACTTAGTCACAGAAGGACACCAATCATGTAAAGTTTGACAACGAATCATATATTTGAGTGCTGACCATTATTAAATTTACCAAAATTAAATTTGTGGGTGAGTAGCTGGTTAAATAAAAATTGATTTAGGCCACGTACGTAGATTGTTAAAACCCGAAAGTACTACTGAAATTACCAACGATATTTTAATTGATATAAATAGTCAGTAATAAACGAGCCTATCATTCAACCCACATTTTTCAGACTATACAGAGCACGATTACCCAATATCAGAGGTTTCATTCCGTCTGGACATCAGGCGTTAAAAGGTTTTAAATTGACTCCAATTAATGAGAGATGCTGCTCGAAAATTATAGAACACGCCAAATATTAATTGCTTTTCTTGGAATTTAACGTTTCGCATTCACGAACATACAATTTTGGAACAATTTACACATTGGTGTGAATTGTTCCAAAATGTTATATTTGAGAATGCGGAACGTAATGCTTATAAATCAATGTTTATAAGCATTAGGTTTCCATTGGTAAAATATGTTGATGTGACAATAAATAAAATTAACACATCCGAAAAAAGTCATTAACCTGCAAAACTGTTCATCGCTACGAGTTTATACGAAATATCGTTACATATAAGCAATTAGTATTATAAATATGAAATTCATCGTGGTAGTAATTCGAAACAAAACGTAATTAATCTTATTTCACTAACAGAGTTGTTGTTTATAAGTTCATAAAATTAAGAATTCTATAGTTATATTTATCTCAGGTCAAAGAAGAACTGATGACCTTAATGTAATTTGTAGACGCACAGTGCCTATAAATAAATAAAAAAAATGTAAAGTTATTAATTGTCGTGCTATATGTTACGATATCATAATTAATCTAAGAAAATTATCGTTATTAATTTTATAATAATACTGGATGATTACGATACATAAATATATTAGATTTCAGTGCTAAATATAAGACTTTACACATAATAATTATTTATTTCCTTTTAATACTCTATCCACACCTTAGAATATTTTATTGTAATATTTATTTATATCATATAATATAGTATATAAATATAATATTTTTACTATCCGATGCCTGGGTTATTTGAAAATCACGTTTAAAATTGCGAAAAATTATTTACATAGAGAGGAATTTTATAATGTTATACATAGAAAAATTAAATGTGTTCAAGTTGTATATATAGATATATATATATAAATATATATATATATATATATATATATATATATATATATACTGTGAATACTGTGGATAACATTTGTGTACTCAGGTGAGTTTTAAATGTGTGATATTAGAAACTAGATTACAACTAATTCATTAAATTGACAGAGAGGTATAGTTAAATATTATGATAATCATATTGTTTTTACAACTGCTATCAAAGCATATGGGTAAGCTAATAAGGAATCTGCTAGCGACAGCAGTTCAAAAATTTCGTAATACCAGTATTATACAGTAAAATTGTTTTTAGATATATATAAATATCTAGATTTATATCATGTAAGTAGGGATTAACTAGAACATACACAATTTTAATGGTGTATTTACCTACCTGCTGTGAAGTGCTTTACGTTAATGTATTTCTATTTTCCATCGCGACTTGCTTAATTTTCTTATAATGTTATAGATAGAGTATTGTTGGAATTTTACGCTGATATCATATACTTACTTGGTTTATAGATCCATTTTCGTTCGTATCTCGCGGTCATCGCAGACATGATGAGACGATCCTCGCCGGCAAAAAGTGAAATTTCACGCGAGACGCCCCGACTGCTAATTTATTCACTCGCAGTGAAAAACGTGGATCAGACGATACCGTGTTCGCGCTTACTATATATAAACACGTGTTTGATAATATGTAATTTGATTCCTTAGATACAATTGTACGTTCATGATAGATTGTCTCGTTGGTTTTATTTTTTTCGGAATATTACGTCGTTGTTATGTTTTATTTGTGAAGTGATATCGTGAGTGCGTTCGGAAAATAAACGAGTGCGAAGTTGAAGGCGGAGCGGGTCGAACAGGAGAGCGCGCAACGCGGCGACTTGCGAACCACTGACTGCGTGCGCGCATACGCTAGTAACCTCGGCTCGCCGACTCTTCCAATTTTTATTTTTTAATACTCCGGCCGTATACTTTTCCCGAATTGCAGTATCTGTTGTGCTGCGCCTAAGCCCTAACCCGTAATTGAAGACAACTCAGATTGTCAATTGAATTTTTTTTACATCTGCGTGTGTTATAACTTATAAAGCTTATAAATAAGAGACAACAAAATGTCAGTCTTTGTATATAATGTAATAAAAACAATAGGGTACATCTTTAAAATGTTTCACTGGATTAATATTCTACAGATGTATTTTGTTTCTAGCTGCAGAATGAAGGGGTCAGCTCGACCGAGGTTGGACCACGCCTTCACAGAGTTCATGCGTGAAATAGCAGCATAATGCTGCTGTGTTTCGTCTGGTGAGTGTGGCCATACGGAGACCTTTATTACTTGATATTACGAAGCATTCCATCTCAGACCTCAATGGTTACAAAGCATCTGCATTATGATTCCTTCTCCTTGAATGATGAATGTAGATGTCATGGGCCGCAGGAATCACTTACCATCACATGAATTGCGTGCTCGTTTGTTACTCTCAATGTAATAAAAATATATTTAAATTCGTTCGGTATTAATCTTCTTTAATACATAACGAATTTAAATATATTTTTACGGCCGCGTGGAGTTGTGGTTAAAGTAGCCTATGAATGGTTGATTTTCGGGTTTCGGTATGTTGTGGCCAGTGTCTTTGACATTGCATCTAAAACCTTCCTCCAATCTTATTGCACACACGTTGCATCGTACTAATTAAGGTAAAGTGTTACATTACTTAATACCCTGTGTTAGTGCAAATGCTTACGGAACTAGAATATATTCTGTGCAGTTGAAGTTATCTGGTAATTACGGGAAGATATCATCATCGCATCATATCAATATAAAAATCTTTGTAATAAATGGGCGCATTGTTTATTTGACGAAAATTTAAAATTAGAATACTCTATGCCTATTCGACAATTTTTTTAAGTTTTAGAAAGGCATAAAGAAAAAAATATTAATGCAACCTGAAATACGTATTTATTATTAATAAATATTATTATCACTATAATAATTCGTCTGTATATATTATCTTGTGAATGAAAACTTGTTTTGAATTTCTTATTTTAGATATTCGAATTGACTTTTCTAAATCGGGGTAATAAAAATCGAAATTTAATAATCAATATAATATTGCAACATTAGTATAATAAATACAACTGATTTTTATAACAGTAACACAGTCAATGTTCTACGTAACTGACAATTTCTACATTAAAGTTCGTAAAATAAACAACTACATTTTATTAAAGCCTTTCCAACGCACTCGAGATCAACGAACCATTAAAAAATTAAAAGACTATGGAACAAAGAAACGCAAGAATGAATATAGTGCATTTACTACGCCCGTAAAAGTACAATTAAAAATATTTATCTTCACAGCTACGTTCAAACACAGGTAAAATGCGTTTTTAATCTGTAGTAACCTGAAATAATTTCTTGGATCTCGAAAAAAATACCAAAACGCATTTTCAAAGAAAAATATAAAAATAATCCGTTTACTTCAGTAACAGAGTATTCTGTATACGTATATAGAAAATAAAGTTTTATCTCAACCAGTGTTTTACTCATCTAATATCAATTTATCCTACTTTTGGTAAACCTATCTGTTGTACTAACAAGTTATCCCAATTTTAGACTATATTTACGATTTACAGCCGGATTTATTTGACAGTATTTTATTTAACACCGTGGTAGCTTGTTTGCCAACTACCAAGTTTCCCGATCTTCGGTGCCGGCGTTAAAGGATAACGTAGCAAAGCATCACCAGTCTTGTCATCTGCATATCAATGAATGTTACTAATTTGCAACATTTCATTGATTTACAGAAGAAACAAGCTAGGAGATAATACACAGAATCATCGGTTTAGAGTCGGAGCATGCACTGTCGACTACGACTTATATACGACGATTAGTGACCAAAGTGGGGACGCCAATTCATTATTTCTTCTATTACATTGAGACAATTCAACAATTTGTGATTCCTGTGGGTAGAAAGATCCAATATTTTATGTTATGGCACCTAAATACTCTAATCACGGTGCTTCGCGACGGTCGACCACGCAATTATATTTTTCATAGTGGCGATTTTATCAACAAGATTTAATAAAATCAAATATATCTTAAGGAACGAATTTCTAGCATGTGTATTGAATTGTGAACATGAATACATGTGAACTAGAATAAAAGAAAATAAAGAAGTAATTGATAAATTTGTTTAGTTGTTATAGGTCACGTAGCTGATGCGTACGTCTCAATGCCAAAATAGGAGTTGTTGAAATCAGTTCGCTCTAGTTACACATGGGTAGCTGCCATGAAAACGTGGTATGTTATTAGCTGGAAGGTCGGGCCACAGACGGTGATGTCACCAATCACATCACGACTAATTTATCGACACCACTTGCTAGGATTAGGGCCTCACTAGAGGACACATACGTGTTGATAGATAGCTGACCACTTATGTTTCCTTTTGATCAAACCTTTGTTAAATATTCCTTCTATTTACTTACAAATATTATAAGCAACCAAAAGTGCAATAAGGTTTACTACCTGGCTGTCAGCTTGATAATATTATTTTACCAATCTCATTGTATTCGAAAAACTGGACAACCATTGAGGAAACATAATATATATTTATAATTGTATATATGTGTGAAAAACTTATCTTTAACTAAAATGGTTTTCATGTTGCGGTCAAAACGGACGCTTGTCATTATATAAATAATAGCTAGTGTTATCCGCTATCCCAAACTGTCTACAAACATAATTATTATATTCAAAAAACTTATAATAGCTAATTATTTAATTACTTATTAATTACTTTATAATAAGCCTGTAACACCATTTAATATTTTCACTAAGCCATCTTATAGCTTAAGTTCAAAATGTAGGCTAATTCTCGAGCGTGTGTGGTCTTATAAAGCCGTCGACAAGTCGTCACTGTATATCATTTCACGCCTGTGATCCGTTCAAATCTGTTGCTCGGTGGTGTTCAAATTTATACAACTCATGACTTCGGCTACAAATATCTTTCAATATTCTATTGTTCGAACCTAATTCTATGCTGTGTAAGTTTAATAACTAATCTAAAACATGATTGTTTCATAAAATAAAATATTATGATTAAAAATACAAAAATGCATTGCTGATGTCGTGGTTTTTTCTTGTTCCTGACGTCGAACTTTCCCTCTCGTGTACATACGCACTTAAATATGTAATATGTGCATCAAATAAAAATCAAGATAACGGGTTATTTTTTTTAACCTATTATTTGTTTCATACATTTTTCACTTCTCTTTGAACTCAATTCGGAAGTCTCCGTAAATAGAGTCGTGGTCAGATGGCAGTTATGTATATAAGCCTTTATATACGGTATATTTAAAAGATAGTTTCAATAGTATAATGCATGTTAATATTGAAGCGCACATGTGTTAGTAAATTTGTGATTGAAACTTTTGTAGAATGGTAGAGCTACACTGCAGTTGGTTTCTAGCTGCAGAATGAATGGGTCAGCTCACACGGGGTAGGTTCACGCTCTTATAGAATACCAGCGTAAAATAGCAGAATATTGCTGTGTTTCGTCTGGTGAGCGCAGTGATCCTTTACTACTGGTGACGAGGCATTCCATATCAGTCCTTAATGGTGACAACGCATCTGCATTATGCATTGACAAAATAATCCTTGACAAAGGATGAATGTAGATGTCATGGGCCGCAGGAATCACTTGCCATCAGGTGAACTTTGTGCTCGTGTTTAACTCTTAATAAAAATAAAAATAAGAAATATATATTTTCTGTTATTAATCAATAAACTTATTAAAAAAACTATATAATCAAATAAAAAAATATTTTAATTTGGTGAGACTGTTGGCCAATTTAATATGCTATTTATATGTGACAGCAATCAAACAAAACTAAGTAAAAATATTGCATGAAGTTTTTTACCTTAATTAATGTTACACCTACTTTCTAGTTGCAATGTGTTTGCTTGCTGATGGCTTAACTTGAAAGGACCCTAATAGAATACCGGCATGAAATAGAAGTATAATACTGGCGTATTTCATATAATAATTGTAGGGATCTGGAAGAAGCATTCCATCGCTGTCACCAGGCTTGGCAAGGCATGATCATCCTGTTTTTAATGTTTATTGGCTGAAGTCATTTCTGACCATCAGGTGAACCGTGTACCCGATATTCATTATTGTTATCCAAAATTCTATAATTTTATATTATCCGATGATTGACCTTGATCATAACACGTTACTATTTAGTTATAAAGAATTTATGTTATTTGTTTAAATAATTTAAGAAGATTTGCAAAACTTCCTGTTCATACCGTCCTCGTTATCCTATTTATTTTACGAATTAATACTTCCTGGCCTACACAGCTAAGCTGACCATTTGTCATAATTATAGCCAACGCTACTCCAGATAAATCGTTCGTTCGGGAAAATATTCACGTCAAACGTTAATATCCTGTTACTGCCTTACGATCCTATTGCATAACACAATACATAGCACACTCTGGTAAAGAACACGAAAATTTTGTCTGCCTTTGTTCGTATATTAACTTTCTCTAGGATTTGACGAGTGATACACGACGTCTAACATCGGGCATTATCGAGCATTAACAAAAATATGCCGTATTGCCGATACACCCGGCATAGGGGACCCAGTGGTCTTTAAGAACGACGGTAATGTACCGGTCAGCTGTCAGCCCCCGCCTCGGCCTCCCGCAGGCCGGAAAACGAGGGTGGTTTTACAATTATTTTTCTTATTTGTTTGCACGAGAGCATCGAGGAGTTGAAAGAGCGCTTATTGGTGCCCTGTAGTCAATTTCGGGGCCGTGGCAGGCTGTATTGGAGTGGCATTGGCTTCTCTCAATCGTCTGTCCACTTGCTAATAGCCAAGCCTTGAACACATCTCAGCTCCTGCTGCTCATTAACACCCATCAGGTGTTGATTCAGAAGTGAAGTTGAGACAATAAATGCGTCGTCTCTCTCTGAAGTGCACCGCTGGCGCTCCGCGTCTCTCTGACAAAGTCCTTGTTGCTAATGGGCACCTACTTTGCAGCGTCTGTAAGCGTAGTATCTATAGTTTCGTTAAAACAATGAATGAAATTCTTGGATGTGTCAGGGCAACTACTGATAAGCGATGGATAAGGTAAACCGATTTCAGGGAGCTTTATAAGTCACCCCACCTACAAATCTTTACATGACAGTTTTTATACCATATAATATAAGGATATTACATATCTAGAAAGGATATTATTAGATAGCCAGTGAAGCAGCATACGCTTCAATACTCGCTCATAAAGAGAAGAGGCCAATGCCCTGCAGTATATATTAGGTCATCTACATATGAAATTAGCGTATTAAATGGAAAAAGTTAAAATCATTTTTTTTTCTCAATGCTTGTTTGTATGTATGCTTCACTCCATTCATGCGGTACCCATTTCTCCAGCTTTTTTTTGAAAAGTGAAAACACTTTTCCAAGTTGTTTCAAGTGAATTAAAATTATTTTGTCACTCACACCGAAGCCTGCCGCTAACTCTGGCGTGGTTTGCGATGGATCCGCTACCACGATAACCTTTAATTCTTCATTGTCAACTTGGGTCTTTGGCCGTCTGTGGGGTTTGTTTTGGAGGTCAAAATCTCCAGAACGCAAACGTAGGAACTAAAAACGTAGAAAAAATAGACAAACCTAAATTTTAAATACATTTGAATTTGAAATTCCTAACTAAATGCCAGATTATTTGAGATCAAAGTGGCCAGTTCGACAAAACGCCAATTTCATATGTACGGATCTTAATAATTCAATAGAATTTTGTTTAAACTGGATGAATCTCACAACGGTAACATCTACCGTTTACTATCAGCAACTGACATATCCTGTAAATACATTATAGTTTTGGAAATAGCCGCATAAACAAAGGTATTTGTACGTAATCATTTTCCCTCTACTAAAACCCAAACTAACCCTTATGATCATACGAAATTTCAGTCTAACATTTTATGAATTACATAAATATCGGCGCTAAATGGCATTATAAATCAGTACGCTACATTAACACGGTCTTCAAAAGCAGGGTATTATTGAATTTTAAATTCAAATATTCATTGATCATTAATGTCGGCAGTGAATTACTAGTAGGAGAAGAAACACCGTGAGAAAACCTTTAGGTCTGAGAAATAGATAAAATAAATGCATCGTAGACATATGGAGTCCAGTAGTTCACAGTGGAGCTACGCGGTGGACTATCGAATATCTTATGCCCTATATGTATAAATCCAAATCCACTAGATTTGTGCACATAGGCTGTGCTACGTGCTACATAAATGTCATTCAAATAAAAATTTATTTCACAACTGAATTGTCAATCAGGTTTTAACTTACACGATTAAGAGATATTCAACAGTCTCAATAATATGTCATTGATATAAAACGATTATAACCTTTTTATATTATTTAATATAAGTAAAAAAACGACAGATTGTATATTTATAAATTTTGATTCACATCCATGTGTCACTAATTTGAATCGCAAATGATATAACATAATGGTTTCTTTCATCGCAACATCGTTTCGCAGCTCATATTATATATATTACCTGTCGTATTTGATGGCATATACTTTCGTATACTTTCATATGTCAAAACTATAAAATCTCAGCAAAGTCTTGAAATAAAACTATAACCGGTTTGCTATATAGCAATGTTTTTTTTTCTTATTCTTTATAAAAGGCATTTATTTTATTTAGCAGTGCTACCAACAATACATCATAACCACTCCAACTAAGCTTAAAGTGCTTGTGCTGGTAGATGGTTCACGATATTAGTCGAGTAAGACCTTAGGCTTCGCAATCTGTACCCTAAATAATTAGGTTATTGATCCTTTAACTTCTAATATGTCACAGCATCAAACAACAGAGTAAATTTTTGGTTATGTTCACTTCATATCTCTTTTCGTTCTCTTTTTTTATTAACGAATGGCTTAACTTATAAATGTGTGCTAAACTTAACAAATAATTATTACCACCGTTAAAGGATTAAATGAATCTTCTGTTGAATATCGATTTTCTTAATAGACAAAGCATAAGGAAGAGTACTAAGGAGAGTATCAGAAAGAGAGAAAGAGAATTCGATAACTACATCGTATAATATCGATCGGCGATCTTGAGACATTTCCGTCTCGGAAAGCATTGTCCTACATTACTTTAACCATAATCACAATAGGCAGCAACTCGTTCCCCATCTGGTTACAGCATTGTCGCAGTGGGTCTCTATAGCCAATGTATGGTCCGTCAGTCACGGTGAAGCAAAGATACTCTTGAGCTTAAAACTCGCACTCCTCCAGTATGAATTGGTCAAATCTATCGGAGACTGACCATGCCTTCACAGAATACCTGCGGGAAATAGCTGCATAAAGCTCCTAAATTACGTTTAGTGAGTGTATGGATCCAGAGCCTCACTTACCGGTAACGAAGCATTACTTCTCGGTCTTCGAGGGTGACAGCACGTGTATATCTTGGGCTACAGTCATCACTCACCATCAGGTGAACCGTGTGGTCATTTGTCCACCATTTGTCCATTTTGAAAAGAATTAAAACAAAAAATAAGTAATAAATCGAATCATAATTAATGAAGTATAAATATGGTTATAAATGTGGCCTAAATACTGCTCGTACATTTCAGAAGCAAATTTGAACTTTTCATAAAAGCATATTTTTAAAAATGTAGTATTATTTATCGGCTTAGAAAACAGCAGTCCAATGGATGATGTCACGTGTACCGAGTGTATATATTGCTACTATTAGTCTAGATTTGATTCTAAACGATTTAATACATATTCTTTTTAAATTTAAAGATTACATAAAATAGAGTACGGAAATAAAAAGATATTAAATATAATCATATATTTGCTTTAAATGTTTCAAAGTTTGCGCAACAACCAGTCCTTATTTCATGATTTAAATCCTTTGTTAGAATCGAGATTCATTAGATTATCGTAAATATCAACTAAAATTGTATTAATTTTATTTTTATTTATTTAAACTTTACACACCTTACAAAAAGGGATACAAAGAGCGGACTTAATGCCGTAAGGCATTTTCTACCGGTCAACCCTTGGCGTGGAGATACATTGTGGTAGGTCTACATTGTAAATAAAAGAAAAAAATCTTAAAACTTAAAAAATTAAATAATAATAACACAAATATATGTATTATAATAATGAATTAGAAATAATTCTACTAATATTTAAAAAACATACCATACATATAGAGTCTATATATATACACTACCTCATAAATATGTTTACATATAAATAGCAATACATAATAAACATATAACAAACAATGACAAGAGTAATTTACCATATTAATTAGTATGAGACGTCTTTAAATAGTGTTCCCGTACCTTTTAAAAGAAAGCTTATTCAATGCTTTTCTTATATCTTCGGGCAAGGAGTTTCAGAGACGTGTAGCCTGAATGGTGAAGGAGTTGCCAACGAAATCGTAGACGTGATAAGGAGTTCTAATAATTACATTCGAAGAAGAGCGCAGAACTCTGTTGTGAGATAAAGAAAGGTATCTTTAATATAAGAAGGATTAACTGGATCGTTCAATATTAAGAAAAGAATAATTAAAGTTCTAGAGTTACACCTCTGCTGAATGGTAAGCCACTTAAGGCGAGTACGATATTGAGAGATGTGATCATATTTACAAAGTCCGAAAATGCATCAGGTATGCAATTGTTGTAAAGGCGCTCTAGCTTGTTAAGAGAATGTTCAAATGTGGGTAAGACACATCTGTATAATCAATAATAGGTAATATTAGTGTCTGAACAAGCGTAAGCTTGGTCGTAAAAGGAAGAAAATTCTTCAAACTGTGTAGTGATCGTAACGCGACTGGCTTCCGTGAATTTTATATTGAATTAAATATGTACGCATTTTAATAATTGCCATATGAATTGATAATTGAATTCATATAGAAATTTCAAAATTAAATTTACGGACTTTCCCGTTTAAGTTCAACACATTAATAACTAATGAATTTCCTTATTAGCCGTCAAATTATTGTATGAACTGTTCTGTTGCTATACACGTAACTTTGGTACTTACTGGTGTCGTGATTTTTACTCAAACTTATAAATACACTTTTAACTTCGCGAATCGCGAATGAAGTAACATGTTTATCCATATAACGTATATGTCAAATGAAAATAATATTTTTATCATTTACTGTAGACATTATTTTTCTTAAGCTGTTTGGGCAAGTAATTTGAACTTTGAAGTTTTTAAAATTTCTTCCTGATTTAGTGGGCGTCGTACTCAAAATGAATCAGCTAGGAAATGCCAAATGTTCTTAGTGCAGTTAGCATTGAATATATATATTATAGAAATACAAAACCTTTAAACAAACAAGTATCTATAAAATGCCATTAAATATTTGACTGTAACTTTTTACATGATATTGACATGAAAACATTTTATTTCGTTTAAATAGTACTTAGACTTACTAGTACTTAGCACTTAATATTACATAATTGGACTACTTAGTAATTTATCTTTACATCTTAAACTTACGTTCTAATATAGTCTTAATCGTTAATTAATCTAAATAATCTAGATTTTAGGCTAACTTTATGTTTCGCTACCAAGATATAAATTCCGATAGCAACAAATACCGGACCAGAATAGTAACAAAGTTGTATAACCTGAAATCAATAACCAATACGAACTGATTATTTCGAGCTATTTTCAATAAGCAATTATTTATCTTACTTCCCCGTTGTAAATTTAATGAAAACAGTGAGATAACCAATAACTTATATCACAATATCGCAGACATTGCGATTTGCGTTGGCGCGTTGTCAACTCGGCTTGAGCTACCATAAAATGACAGAAAGATGTTCGAAGTTCCACTTCAAATTCCAATCTTGATTCCTTATGCAATTTTTAACAATAATATCTTGTTGACTTTATTTTAAGATTTAATCTGTTCGTTCCAAAATTTATTATTTGAATTTTTATTTATGAAAATATTATTAACTTACAAAATTTGGTTCAAAAAGGTATACAAATAAAGTTGTTTATGCAGATTGCACAGGTTCATGGTTCATTTCAAACTGGAAAGAAGACCTAGAACTACAACATTGAAATAATCATGGACCGAGATTAAATTCAGATTCTGATTGCGTGACGTTCCATTATATTCCTCAGGGTTCATAAGGTACATCTATTTTGAATCTGTGTTGAGAATGGATGTAGGGGTTTACGAGTATGAGATGCACTACAAAAACATCACACTTAAAAAGGCACATAATGAAAGCTCACAATTCACACTGGATGGTTATTGAGAATAATCCCTCGAAATTATCTATGTTGTGCGAAATCAAATGAAACATAACATTTCATCAGAAACAGAGTCAAAATAAAAAAAGTATTAAAGTGTTTCCTTTAACCTGTCTGATAGAGATTTAATCTTTGCTTGGCGCAGAGCCAAATTGTATGATTTAGCGACGCGGGGCTCGGTAGGCGCCACTTTCATAAACCGACATCAACATTGCCAGCTCTCAAAATGAATCTAAAATTCATTATTAGTAGAATATTCCTGTTTCACAAAGCGTGTTTTCAATTCTTATGGGAGTCATTAAACGTTGACCCAAATTGTTGTAATAATTGCTTATATTTAAATGAACACATTTAAATTAAATTTATGGATTTAATTGCGATTTTGACTTTTTCCAAATTCACTACGTAGTTAGTGATGAGTTCATGACTTCTAAAGCACTAATTTAAATGTGCTGTAAGCAGCACTCCTGATCATCAGCTAGTTAAAATAGTTAGAATTACCACCTTTTCTTCAAACATTATTGAAGGAACCTACCCTTCCTTAGTGTATATTATAAAATGTATTTCTTATAACTGTTACCGATCTTCTCAAAGTGTACATTTAGGCCCTGTATACGTTTACTTCTTTGAAATAGATGCTATCTATTGCGAACACGGCTACATCTTCTGATTGTAACGATATGATCTCGAACGTATAGGATATTTCAAGAACCATAAAATATGTTACAGACACGTAATGAGATGTAAAACATGTGCAATAAAGATTGACGGAAGGTCTGGTTGAATATCAGCGAAACAGGACATTCATAGACATACATTATAGACCAGAAAACCAACGATTTGTTTTACACAAGTATTGACCCGAGCTGGGAACCTATAGTACCTGTGACTCAACAGCCACTTTAACCATAAGATGTGATGGATTAAAAGGGATTATTCCAGATAATTAACTATCATTCAATATATCAAGATGTGGTGAAGAATTTTAGAGATAGGAAATTACCCTTTATTATTAGTCATAAAAACATGTAAATGTAAAGCAAATTAGGCCTCAACTCTATGGATGGAGGTATAGGGGCACAGTCCAAGCGGCTCCTCTGCATATTGATGGACTTCATATGTCTTGGAAGTGTACAGATATTTTTTATATATATCCACAGATATTAATATTCTGTCGTGAAAATGGTTAATGAACACCGGCATCGGAGATTGAACTCTGGTGGTTTGCTACAAATAACATGTTTAAAACCTAAAAGTGTTAAATAAAAGTTGTTTAGATATAACTAAAAAAAGAATTATTTAAATTCGACGATGTAAATCTCAATTTCTAAATGTCAATGTGTCCGTGTCTCGACTTTAATGAAGTCGAATCTTTGTTTGAATTAAACTACTTTTATTCTATTTCCGAACGTGAACTACACAGCACACGTCACTCACGTGGTACCGTTGATAGAAGTCGCACGCCACCATTCGGTCCATTGTACAATTGGTAGGCGCCGTCTGCTCTCACAACTAATGCACTCTGAATTGATTACACACGTTGACTCACTTGTCACTGTACATATATCTTAACAAACGACAACGCACCAAACGAATCGCTATGAACAGAGTTATTTAAGGCCTGATTCCTTAATTCTGAAAGTCTGTAACAAATCAAACAATTTTGCATCGTTTTTATGGTTGGAGAAGGGAAAGAAGAGAATATATTTGCGATCAAGCCTTTGACTAGAACGCTAGTTCTACTAAATTGTAACAATGGTCTCTGCTTATTAGATTCAACCGTAAAAAAAACTAATTAAAATAAGGCCTATTATACATCGACAGATTTATCCATTGTTGCATTTAGGGTTTTTGCTGAAACTAAAGACGACAAATGAGCACTCAAATCATCTTATAGTACGTATAACTGCACCCTATAAACATCTATATCTATCTTCAACAAAGAGTCCAGATTAAAATGCGTTGTAACACCCCCGAGAACTGAGGCCGATAACAAAAAACTGGTTAAAATATACTCTATAATGATAGACTTACTTATTGTTGCTTTAAGGACTCAGTAAGCTCATTTTTAAATATACGATAAATCTGATATAAAAATACATGAAAGCTTGTTTTTCGTATTTTCTATTTACTTTATTAGACAGGTAACAATATTATCATGTTTACTTCATCAAATCAATCTTGTTATAAAATGAACAGACATCTATATACTTAGAGGCATGTTGAAAGTTTTTGGATTTTGATACATAAGACCAGATACTATATTTATGTTATATTTATTATTTATTGTTTTTCGAAGTATATGCCCTCACTAATACATATTTTTGAATTCGTTGGGACAAATATTTATTGAGAGCTCAAATCGCTGAATGGAAGAATATTACAAAATAATATAATAAACAAACTAATATATAGCTTTGTTTCCATTGCTTTTAAATGGAATTATCTTTAATCTTTTTTTAAGTGCTTATATTATTCTGCCTGTAATTCAGGTAGAATTGTAAACTTCGAAGGAATTATTTATGTTTATGACCATTTTGTCCATAACTTCTTCATGCTTCTTCTTTTCTACTCTGATTGATAATTTACAAGGAAACAACAATTATGATTAGTTGAATTTCTTTTCCTTACTAAATTATTAAAATGTTTGGAAGTTAACATTTGACATACATGACAATTGTTTAACTTTTGGAATATTTATAAGCCAATAATAGCTCTAAAATATTTGCTTGATTAATAAAACTAAAAAAAAAAATAGAATCCTAACAATGATATTAACATTCCAATATTCGCCCCAACTAAACGGTTTTCAACAACGGTAACTAGATATGACGTAAACTTTCGCGTAACTTAGCCTAAACCTTGGGAGCCCTTGTGCTGGTTACCCACTAATAGAGGTCCCGACTGAGCGCCATAAGCGCTCGGTCACCTCTCAACCGGGCGAAACTGTAAAAGCCCTCGGGCTAACAGCGGCCAAAATCCCGAAAAAAAAAGCCTAATCCTTAAGCCTTAAGCTAATGTCCTTATTAATCATAAAAACTTCATGCACTCTAGAAAAGACTCGATAAGCGAGCGAAGCGTCAGTTGCCTGATTTATGGTACGGTCTGTAAATCTTAAGGTCGTAGATACGAATTCACCATTAGACTATTGTCATGAACAATCTCCTAGCACAAGCATTTTCAGCTTAGTAAGACTACGAGCATTCTTTAAAAAAATATGTTGATCGTCATTATCTACCTCTTTATGAAGTAAACATGATACGAGCTCTTTCGGAATATCGGAAACATAAATGGATATTACACGTACCCAGTTTGTATAACTAAAAGGACTAGATACTTATATTAAAGATTTTGATTATTGTCTCTGTGAGGTGCATTGCATATCTGAACTAGCAACCTAGTTTTGATCTACGGAAGAAATGGGTAGATTTTGAGTTCATGCATTAGCACAGTATTATTGCCATCGAAAAACTCCTTAGTTATTTCTACAACATCATTAACGTTCTGTCTAAATAAAATAATAAATCGGGAAAACTGTGTGAGTGATTTTAAAAACATAGATTATGTCACTGAACTTTTGCCAACGACAACGTATTATAAAAATAGCCGCCAGTATTCTACGATAATCTGGATCAGCGCTTGTAAAACTAAAGTATTCAGTAATGGCAAAACTAGTACTTTGTTTTCTGGAATTTAATAATTTGACTATAAATGTAGATAAGCAACTGAGCTAATGAACTAAAACTGTCTGTTTAATTGAAACTGCGCGTATAACCTCCAATCTTACGCTATTAATTTCTACAGACAATTTAACACTATATAGCGTGAAGCTGAATAACAATTCCCATGAAACTTCTCGCCGCATCTTGTCACACTTCTATATCACATATTTGTATCAATCAAATCAATGTCACTCTAGAGTCCCAGCGACCTATTTTCTAAGAGCTCGCTTCGGCTAACGGCCATTCACCTTATGATCTCATTGCTTTAGTATAAAAAATCTCTAGTTGGGGCCATTGAATTTTTTTATAGACTAGTTTCTCAGACAAAACTAGACTTCTAACTCAGACAACGTAACCATTGTGTCTAGAATCCCCCGTGTGTCTAGCCTAAACGTCATAACAAATGAGAGCACATCGAAAACATTTTCTTCATTTTTTTTATACAATTAAAAGTCACAAACGTGCTGACAGCACACATGATGGATAGTGGTGACAGTGGTCCATGACGATATATCCATCCCCAACAAAGATTCAAGACGCTAATGCGTTGTCACCTCTCCACGCTCACCACAAGAAACACAGTGAATAATATAGTATATTCTTATGGAATCCTTACACTTAATGATATTGTGACGAAGTCTAGACCTTCTCAAAAGGACATAAAGACTTTTGAATTTGTTCAAATCCTTGCCACACAGCAAGACTTCACTATTCACTTTTAAAGTGGTAGAACAACGGATCGGCCTAATTACGTGCCCCCATGTAGCCAGCCTGAAGTGGAAGCACAACGATGCCGTGTTTCGTGGGGGAATTCTATCTTCAATACAAATGGGTGACTATTTATGAGCACCTTCAATATTTTTTGACGATGGATGGTAGTGTTTATGGGCCCCAGTCATCACCAATCGAAAAAAAAAAAACAAAAATCAAAAGTCGTCAAGAAAAACTTCAACTAAATTGAAGATGTTTGTGCTAGGAGATGGTACACGACAGTAGTCTAATGGCGGCTTTGACTATAGTAGTAAATTGGCCAATGACCTAAGTTTCGCGGACCCTACCCGAAACCATAGAGCCATTGACGTTTCTGTTATATTCTCCTGTGTCACCCACGGTTTAGTATAAAAGGAAAGAAGAAGAATTATTTATTAATTATTTTACATACATAAATCTTCTACAATACCTCACGTGTATCGGACACATTAATTGCCTACTTTATTGATGTGAATATTACAGTGATAGAGCTACATTACACTTTTTTTGCTAGCTGCAGAATTAATGGGTCAGCTCGACCGGGGTACGACCACGCCGTCACAGAATACCAGCGGAAAATAGTAGTATAACTGTGGAGTGCAGGTTCCGGAGACCTTTATTACTGGTGACGAGGCATTCCATCTCAGTCCTCAAGGGTGACAACGCATCTGCATTATGATTCCTTTTCCAGGATGAATGTAGATGTCATGGAGCGCAGGAATCATTACCATAAGGCGAAATATGTGCTCGTTTGTTACTCCCAATGTAATAAAGAAAAATTGATGTAATTAAAAAAGAAATAGGAGGGCAGTCTTACAATTACTCGAGTATTTCCATGACTACATAATATTGTTATAGTACTGTACGTTATTCTGGCACGTGTAAACTGCGTTAATCTTGATAATTATGAAAATTAGTGCATTAGCAATGATATCATGAAGCTCACACTTCAGACAATTACTCAATTGCAAATTAACACAAACCTTTCGTCGGGTACTATTTTAAATTAATTTCAGCATATATTTTTAAATATAGGTACGTTTACATTTGAGTTTGTTTGTTTTTTGGAACATCTGAAATGAGGTAATGTGAGTCATTACAAATATATCTCGTGTTAATTTTGGGCTGAAGGTTAATTTATAGCGCGATTTAAGATCCATGCAACCGATATCGCGTTTCCTTTCATTGAGAATATTTACCCTTTTTCATTTTTTGTTGCCGTTCAAATAGGCAACGACAACTTTTAACAATAAGTAACTGTTTAAAGCTCTTGTTGGTCTAACAGCTTTTTTCTAGCTGCCACGTGAAAGGGTCGTCTCAACCGAGAAAGGTCCACCTCCTCACCAATGAAAAATTGCAACATATCCTGCCGTGTTTCTTATGATGATGGGATCCGTTCAATAACAGATAAAGGGGCATTCCATCTCAGTCCTCAGAGTGACAACTTATGTATTTACTTATTTATTAGGTAATCCAACAGCAACTTACAAAACATATTATAAAACAATTGATTACAACATATTATAAATAAGACCAAATTCAGGATTACACAATTGGTTAGAGAAGCTATTCATGAACAGTACAGCAGCATCTTTAATCTTCGTTGAGGATGGAAGTCCAAACCAGGTACGCGGACATCGTTTACCATCAGGTGAACTGTGTCTGCTCAAATATCGCCCCTAATATTTTGGATATAATAGATTGGGGTTTGTAATTATTGACAACTGAGTTTAGGCCTAGGCAAAAGTTCATTGATCTTTTGTGAAAGTTAAAAAAACAAATGAACTTATTACATTGATACAGATAGATTGTGATGAAATTCCTTATTGTCAGTAAGTTTTGCCCTAACCTTGCTAATATTCCGCTTAACTACTGCAACTAAGCTAACGCTTGTGGTAGGAGATGGTTCACGACAATACACGAATTTTGGATTTGAGCCCAAGACCTTAAGTTTTGCAGACCGTAACCTAAACCATTAGGCTATTGACGCTTTGCTTGTAAGCTTGTTAGCGGTCTTCATAGAAAAAACAATTTAGTATCCTGCAAAAACGTCCACGTTCGAGCCGACCGTACCTATCGCTTTAATCCGTCAGGAGTAACCGAGGTTTGGTTGCTCTCGCACCTAGAGTAACGATCCAAGTCGAGGCTCCCTCTCGGAGACCGTTGTGCTGGTTACCCATTAATAAAGGTCTCGGCTGAGTGCCCTAAGCGCTCGTCCACCTTTAAACAATGTAAATGGTGTTGGCCTTTGACTTTAGGGGAAAAATGTAGAAAACTAATAAAAAATTAAATAAAAAAAGGTTGTATAATACCATGGCGCGTTGATTCATTTCGAAAATTATAATAAATTATTATATTTCCAAGTTTTGTATCGGTAATATACTTTTTTGTCTTTTAAATTTAAATTGAACTCATATAATTACCTTTAAAGTAAAATTACAGGCATACTTAAACGTAAGTCCCTTTACTAATTGCATCATTAGACTCCAGAGTAGATTTCTAATCGTACGTCCCTTTGAAAAATAGAATACATTATTGACTAGTCACACAAGTTAACATTGTAAATAAGCAGCATACTCAATAAAGATTTAATAATGTGGAGTGAGAGTATTTTAACTTTTTGTACGTATATTCATAAATAGCAATAAATTTATAATAATAGTCTACATACTAAAGTACAAGGGCCATGGTGTCCTCTAGAGACTCAATAATTAGTAGGTCCCATTATGTTTTAATGTTTATAGGAGACTACGCGTTTGCATCTTGATTTTTTGTGGAACTAGACCGCATTAACTGAGTAACTAATCAGAAATAATGCAGCAGATCATTCTTTCTTTTTTTTGTATTTTATTGAGAGTAACAATCGAGCACACAGTTCACCTGATGGTAAGTGATCCTTGCGGCCCAATATCCACATTCATCATTAACAAGGAACCATAATGAAGATGCGTTGTCACCCTTGAGAACTGAGATGGTTCTGGTGATTGGTGATTGATGCCTCGTGACCAGTAATAAAGTTCTCCGAATACCTGCACTCACCATACGAAACACAGCAGCATTATGCTGCTGTTTCACGTTGGGATTCTGTGAGAGCGTGGTACTTCCCCGGTCGAGCAGACCCATTCATTCTGCAGCTAGAAACAAACTGCAGTGTAGCTCTGCCACTGTGAGAAAATAATAGTAAATTAAGAGTATATAAGTACCTTAAAGTAAACTTACATATTACATTAATCTTTCAATAAAGGCCTTTCGTTTCGTAATTTATTATAAGCTATTTTTTACTTCTTCAATTTACTTAAATAACAAGATATGATAAAAATAATAATATTTCACTCAATAGTTAATCGATACGTAAACCTTGAGAAATAACACCAATGCCAAATAGACTCAAACCATCCTATGAATAAGCCATGTTTTATTTCACTGGGCAACACTCACTTTAAGTTCCATATGCAACTTGAGTTCAATCTCCAATTGAAAGTTTTCAATAAAATTGATATTTGCAATTTTAGTTGAAACAAGAAAACAATGCATCACAAACAAAAAATTAACTATGAAAATGTGTTGCTAAATTCCGCACAAAATAAATATCTAAAATGTTTTAGCAAAACATTTCATTTTTGGTTACGGAATTCCGTGAAATAGCCCCTAATTCCGCTAACATAATAAAAATATTGAAGACATTAACACTGCCCTCAAAATACCAATTGAGAATTACAGTAAATAATCTAAAAGACTCTTGAATTGATATGTATCCAAACTGACTGCTAAATGGTACACAATAAAAGTTTTCATTTGTGTCTAGTAATCAGGCTTAAAGTTGTTGTTCGATTGCCTCTCAAAAAAACAATATTTGTATAACACCAATCGTTGATTTTATGTTTATAACCAAACCTGAAGCTATACTATGCAATGCTATATATTGCAAATGATAACATAAGTTCTAACCCTGACCTTTTTGGACTGCACTTAAATATTATGTTAGATACTATTATATAATTTCTATAATATTATATTCTATAATTTATATAATATTTTGAGTTTAATATTCCAAGTCGATGTCGTCATAACTCGTACACTATATTTGCGTGCAGTTTATTTAAAGTTTATGTTTACACACAGAGCACGCGCCTCACGCACAAATTAATAATAGTCGCCCATGTCGATAGCAACCATGAAAACCTGTAAACAGTTATACCAATAGAACAAACCGAAAATAAAAAATGCATTAACTCAAAAATAGTTGTTCTTTTATTATTTCTTCAAAGTTTCTTTCTTTCTGTAGCACACACAAGAAAATATGCAATAATTTTAATTATTTTTACAGAATAAGTGGCACAAGAGCAAGCAACTCGCCTGATAGTAAGAGACCACCGCTGCCCCTGAACATCCGCAGCATCAGAGGTTCCACAGTTGTATCGATTCTAAAATACCGCTGGCGACATCCGACTCCCCATAGTAGTACGTTACAGAAAATCTCGCGTTCAATATAAAGTTGCACATAGTGGTCCGACATGAAATACTTATATCTTGCTCTATTTACTTACTCTTTCACAACTTACACTTTTTAGGGGCCGACTTGGCCGTACCTTCCAAGAGATCAAGGAAATAAACGTCATTCGATATGTCAACGCCATGGATTCTGATACTAGCTGAAGTAACAAGGGGAGTGCTATGAAACGCGTAAACGCCTTTTTTTCTCGGGCGCTGTTAGTCCATGGACTTTTACAGTTTCACCAGGTTGAGAGGTGACCAAGCGCATATGGCGCTCAGTAGAGACTTCTATTAGTGGGTACCGTCACCCTGTTCCGCGAGAGCGACTGACTCGCGGGTGCCCGAGAGAGCTGATCCTCGGCTCGGTCAATTGCTTCTGACTAAGAATTATCTATATTAATATCACTTTTATTATTATTGGCTATCTATACCACCACTTACCCTCATACCACCCACGCCGACGGCGAGGGAGCAATGTACGTGTGTAGTATTTTATGAAGGGCTTGGGTTCTGGTGGTCGCGTCGTCGGGGTCGTCGAAGGCGTGCCTCGGTCTCCTTCGGACGCGGGTAACGCGTAAACGTGCAAACTTGTGTCTTCGTGGGGTTATCTTGTGTCGTCCCCAATCTGAGACTGCTTTTAACTAAATCTCGACCTCAGACACAACTTTATTGCGTATTCCCGAGAAATATTGGGGCGGCCGTGGACATCATTTGCAACATATAATTGATTTGCAGGAGCAACAAGGTAGGATATAGCACACAGTTTTCTATGTCTAGACTAACTGGTAAGGACTCTCCCTTGGTCTCAACTGCTTGTGACCATCGATGAATCAAATACACCAGCTGAGTGACTCCGGATGACTGGAGTTCACTAATTAGCTGGTGCTCCTCTAGGTACCTCATGAGTAGTTTACAATGGATTCCATTATTTTTCAGAACAGAGTAGGAATGGCAATAGGCTTATAATGAGACGGGTCTGAGCGATCACCTTTTTTAGGGATCAGAGTCACAAAAACTGATTTTTTTATTATTAAGGTGATTGAAAATGCCGTTCCATATTTTGAATACAGGCCCTGTCGGACAACGTCCCTGTCTATATAAGCCACTAATTATATGGAGGAGATACTTGGAGAGACTCCAAATTGTGATAAGATTGGCATATTTTGTAATTCAACAGGATTAAGTCCCGGCTTTCGTCTTTAAATGGAACAAAATCAATATATAATTTATTTTACGATGGCGCCAAAGTTCCTTAATCAATCAATCAAATCATTTTTGACCAGTATTCGGAATTGAAATTAAATAAGGATGGTACAAAATTTATGACCCGACTAGGTATAGTAGGACTAATCATGATATAAGATGTGAAAAGTAGAAAATAAGTCTATTTTTCATAAACAAGTCTTTCGATGAGTGTCGCTATTAATTATAATAGCGTTTGAAAATTCAAAGGAACCAATTTTTACAAAAGCGACACTCAATTATATTATTATAATAATACCGTTTATAAAACCATGTTCACATAGTGTTTCCCTATTTTAAAATAATAAAAACTAACAAACCAGAGATAAATCTTTCAAAGCTTCGATCGATTCGACCGAAAGCTTCTTTCGAATACGTATTTATTAAAATAATAAATACTTTTTTCATCCATTTCGTAAATAATATAATTTATGGTACCTGTGTTAGATACCACTGCTATTCGACAATGATTCATCACATTTATGCTACTGGTTGCAGTTAAATATTTTCCTAGAGGTCAAGTTCGGAGAATTGACCAGGAAAATACGTATACGGTACTGAAACTAAAATAATGCGTTCTGTTGATTTTTCCAAATAGCTTATCAAATTTATCTTATTAATTTGATGACTTCCTTTAAATTATGGTAGAAATTTCTACTATGATTTGATATGAAATATTATTATTGTGGATATAATTTATTATTACGAAACCCAAATTATAAATTAATTATAATTTGGGTTTCGTAGAAAGGCTTACCCATCCTGTATAAAAAGATTCCGCAGCAAATCTGCAATGAGATCCATTAAGATACATAAATTATAATATCTAATTAATTTAATTTTCTTAGATATGTTTAAACTTTAATAAAAACAAAACAATATACATATGTAAAGGTTTAATGAAATGAGCGTATTATGGCTATCAAGGGTTTCCCTGAAATGCTTAAGTTTAAAAATGCTTCACTCTATTTAAAAAATCTAAAATAACTTCAATTTTTGTGGTCAATGGTCAATGGTTTTGTAATTATTTTAGGCATATTGAAAGTTACTGGAACTGGCCACTTACAATTACTAAAAAATTAAAATCACGAAATGAACTAACTAACGAAATTGGAACTATCTGTTCTGTATGTTACTTTTTATTTTGTGATGCTGTCATTTATTTTTTCATTGTAGCATACATTCGAATATTGTGTGCCACTATTGCAATGTATTTAGCTCTGAAAATTTTCGCTCGATAACTTTTTACGATTTGCATTGTGGCTTAAGTAAACAAGAGAGTAGCTGACCGTGTTGAGACTTCTGTTGGCATTTAGTGATAAAGCCTTACATCGCAGCTCTGTCTATTCGTGGTTTAGATAATATAGACAAGGCAAAGATCATCTCTATGATGATTTATGTTAAAGTCTGCTGGCAACTGCGGTTTCGGAATCTGATTGATACCCCACGATGACTGGTTAACTTATCCGCAAATTCGTACTGTATTAGGCGTTGGAATGAACTATATGTAAAACATTTTTGCATGTGCATCTGAAGGTTCGGAAGCTTTGCATTCAATGTATACTGCATGATTGAATGCCACGATTTTTAGACAAGAAACGAAAGAAAACTTTAATGGAGGACAATCATTGGCTGGTTATAATATCACAATATATAATATAATAGCACAATTGTTCTTTTCTTTTGAAGGCTTGCCGAAAGTTAAGAGAGGTCGGAGCACCGGCACGTTTCTACATTACAGTGTTGCATAAAAACCCAAGGACAATGACTACAGATACGTACGTAAACAATTGCTTGCTCAGACTGTTAGAAAAAGCTCGTTTAAAGCGTCTGCACAGCAAAGTCGTCCTTCACCACGATAACGCTTCCGCTAAAATAATGAATGCCCATTTGAAGGCCTCAAATGTGGAACTGATGACGCATCGGTTATATAACTTGTATATCAATATATCAATGACTATCTTGTGACTTCATTTTATTTCCGAAAATTAAAGATAAGTTCAGATGTTTTTAATTTACAAGCCCGTAAGCGGCGTTGAATGCGTTCCACGAAGCCATTGAAGAGGTTCCTACTGAAGACTGGATCCATTACTTCCACTGTTCCAAGGCACCAACTTTTAAAAAAATATCCTTAATATAATATCTGATCTCATTTATTAAAATGTAGAAACTTTCAGTATGACCTAAGTAAACTAGTAAAACTTTATAATTAAACAGGTGTAACAAAGTCATTTTGTGTTAGTATGTTGTGACGTTACTCAACATCTCAACATTAATTAATGGAAACTTCCTCCATAATAAACTGAGCATTTAATTACAGATTACACAAAAAACAAAAAAATATATTATATATATTTTTTTTGGGGTTTTTTTTAAGTTTATATATGTTAATTTTCTGGTTATTCTGGTAGATTTTAACGCTCCCTTTGGTATAGTTGATTTGATTGATATTGATTTCGTGTTTTAGGTGTCTTTTATGCATCGAAGATATAATTAATTGGATTTTTTTAGCACTGAACTAATGGAATCAGCAGATCTAGAAATTGTAAAAAGTGCTACAGTATGTTATTTTTATAAAATAGCACACCTGATATTGTGAGTCATTAAAAATTTTGCCGAAAAACAGGAAAAAAATATATAAATTAGCTGTTTAAATTTACTGCATCTCCGAAACGCAAGTACAAGGAAAATTGCCACATTAGTTTCGGGCGTAGCTTGGTTCTGAAATAGAAATATAGTTCACACGTTTACAAAAACCGGAAAGCCGTGTCCGATGAACGTATTATAGTATAAATATACAATAGATTGAATAAATTTGACAACGGAAGTATTTCCGTGGTATTATTTGCATTTGTCTCTCTTTCGAATATTAAGAAGGTACTCCGATGTCCTTCTACTGTCTTATGAGTGAGTCAACTTCCTTTATTATTTGCATTGTACCTAATGAGTCTGGGACTAGTGGTATCTAACTATCAGAGGTATCTAACTATACAGAGTTTCTAACTGCGGTACAGCAGTATACCCATGCTTTTTAATATACAGCAGGAACTTTTGGGAACTGTGTAGGTTTTTCATATTTTCTATTTTGGTTATAAGTTTCCTGCGTTTGTTCTATTAATATGTTATATAGGTTTGCAATGCGATAAGGTTCGGGTGCTTAGTTAGCGACGCATGCCTAGTACGAACACACCCAATCAAGAAACTAAACAGTTTTGCCTGTCTTAAAGATTAATCTCAGAATCCCAGAATATACAAATATATAAAAACACGACAATAGTTATAACTTTTAACAATAACCACGGAGAAAATCCTGTGGAAAATGACAAGTGAACAGTACCCTCGAATTATCAGAAACCCTGACCGCACGTTGATGATACTTCTAGATTAGCATTGTACCTTAATTAAATTTTTTGCTCAATGTAATATTAAATAGCTGTATAATTTGTCATTTAATATTTGCATGTCCAAAATAGCTTAATTTAATTCAAACATATCTTACACACGTTACGCAAATAAAGTGATTTTGAATTTTTACCTGTATTGACAACGTTCTCAAAGTCTCGTTTAGGACCCGATAAGGTTTGAGTTAACTTAGAGCATACAAGAACTTGCTATCTCAGGTTACAAACAAAAAAGTTGATGGAACTAATTTTTTACTAAAAGCATGTCTATCAATTACTATCACATCTTATTAGAAAAATAGAAATCCAAAACATATCTATCAATATTAAACTAATCGTTCCAATTCTGTGAGGAATATTGCAGTCGTATGCAACTTTGTAATCAATTAAAATCGATCTGGTTAGCCTTAGCAAAGATGATATGCCTCTTCGCTGTAATGTGTGCATCAAATGACTGGAATAATTTGCACTGCGCACTAGTAATACTTCGGTCTCAATACAATGTGGTGGTCGCAAGAGAAGAATGAATGGACATTTTCTAAGCTAGTGCTTAAGCTAGCCTAAGTAGCCTTACATAACTACAGGTTACCTGTAATAGTGATACAGGGCTAAGCACAGGCTTAGATGTATATGGCAAAAATTATAATGCGATGTAAAACCATTATCACCCGTTGTTTAAGCGAAAAATGGACTGCAAAAAATTAAACGTATTATACTTACATTCTAATTTCGGTAATAACATTCAGTCGCAGCAATCCTTCTGGATGATGCGCGAATATTCATTGGCAATGAGCACATCTGTCAAGTAAAGATTACTTATCTTTGTTGAAGGCATAAATTTAGGAATGTTCTGTAAGCCTGAATTTGATATTTATATCTAACGCACAATAAGTCTTTCGTACAAATCGTTAGAAAACAACCAGCGATTAGATGATTTTCCAAACAGAATCGAGTTAAGTATATTTAGCTATTCTAATGTCACTTGAAGTCAAATATAGTCAAATTCACTCTTACATCCCTTACTCTCCCTTTTGATTCTCTGTTAAAAAAAGTTTATGTTAACGTTACACGTGGTTCAGGCATAATTTTAAAGTTAAATTTTAAGACGCAGTCAAGTCGAACATGATCTTATCATGACTTTATATTACGATGTATTTGTTTCGGAACAAGAACTCAAATGTTGGCAAACTTGTTTTGTCATAAATACATGTGCATTAATATAACCGTGTTGTCATTGTTCAAAACATTAAGCGAAGCAGCCCATTGTATCAATGCTAATTTCGTTACGAATCACTGCACTCAGTTGCAACGAAGTCATTCAGAAAGCAGTTGCATAACGATCGTTTGGAGTAAGCATACGCATATAGTAAGAACTTGCGAAATAGAATACCTAATAAAGTTTTGTGGTTGTAAATTTTTATACAGTTTACGTTTACTGATGATTGGTTACACTTTCAGCGTGTGTGGTTTTTATTATTCCGTATGCGCTTAAGTCTGAATTTTTTTTTGAATATACTCGTATATTCGAGTCACGTAAGACTTTGATTTGTGCGCAAAATTAACACGATTTGGCGGTCAGAAGCAGAAGGGCCTTACCTTAGTAATACGTACAGAATAGCAACTACAATATATTCCAACCAACCATTCAGATATCTGGGCGATCTATATTCAATGGCAGGTCATGGAACTTCAGAGTAAAGAGGTTATTTGAAGGCAATCGAGCGTATCATGATTGTGTCACGGGGTGTGGGCCGAGGAAGCAGATTGATGATTGCTTCCCAATAAACAAGCCATACTCCATTAAACTAAGCTTAACAATTCAATCGGTGTGCCGTCTTATTTGAATGATATTAACATCCAATTTTTTTTTGGGTGGTAAACGTTTTGTAAATCGTCTAGAATGGCACGCTCGTATTTTCATTTCGACCGCCGGCAGAAATTAACTACAACACATAACTGTTAAAACGTTTATGAATATATGGAGGATAGATAAATATAACTTCATTCTCCCAATGTCAAAAGATCATCTTTATAGACTTAAATTAAGTTTCTGTATGGCAAATTCGAATTTAAAGAAACATCACATACATGGGCACAGTTTCCTCTGATCTATTTCAGTTATTATTTTGTACTTTCTTCCAGAACATTATAACAGTTAAGCCGTCTGCACAGACATCAAATTCAAGTTGACGGTAACAGCCTGATGCTGTATAAATGAATTTCAAATATTGAGAATAAACTTTTAATTACTGATTGATTTATATTTGATGTAACATTTATTTTTTAGTTAGATATACAATTCTACTATTCAGTCGAAATAAATGTATATACTATTCCTTAACAATTAGACATTTTAGTGAATAAATATAGAATCGTGTTTAATATTTTAAATTCGATCGACTGTTAAATGTTAAAAATATATTTTAGTTTAACGGCAAATTAAGAAAGTAAAATCAAACAATATTTTACGATATTTACAAAGACATTTAGGAGTCTGTGCATGCAAACGAGTGCAATACTCGTTGACTAATGTATGTGAAAGTTAAGTGAAACAATAAGATGTAGTATTCCGTTCCTCTTTAATAATCTGTAGCAGTAGAAGTGGACAAGTGTAGAATTGGTTGATTTTTAATGAACCATAATATAAATGCACGATGCATATTTACACTATTATGATTTTTTTTATAGAATATTACCAATACTATTGTATTACTAATGTAATTTTCCGGTTAACCACACTAACTAAGCTGAATGGCGGATTCGAACATATGACCTTAACTTTAGCAGATCATATCCTAAACCATTAGGCTATTG
The DNA here is from genome assembly GCA_029286865.1 of Teinopalpus imperialis. NCBI lineage: Eukaryota > Metazoa > Arthropoda > Insecta > Lepidoptera > Papilionidae > Teinopalpus > Teinopalpus imperialis. The sequence continues at coordinate 7,108,234 of JAGSMU010000021.1, forward strand.
ACGCTTCTCGCTTCCACAGGAATGTATTATTTTTTTACAGTATAACAGGACAAAAGAATTAGCGGTTTGATGTTCTTACCATATTTTATAATGATATAGGGATGACCAACCAGTATATAGTTCAACTGGCGGTAAGCTATGACGGTCCATGAGATCCACATCCATCATCAACAAAGATGTAAGATTGCGTTGTAAGACTCAAGACTGAGGACTGTAAAACCCAATTACAGGTAACAAACCTCTAATTGGGTTATTGACTCAACATACTAAAAAAAGCAGTATTTCGTTGCTATTTATTAGTATTCCATGAGGGTGCTGTTCTTCCCCGCTTGAGTCGACCCATTCGTGGTGCAACGCGTCTACACTACGGTTAAGAAGCAACATAATTCTAATTTAACTTATTCTAGATGTCACTGAACTTTCGCAGTCATGGACGATTATGCCTCTTTGTGGACGAACCAGCTAACTCTTTTTGTACCTCAAATTAGTAAGGGCACATCGCTACACTAAATTATTAAGATAAAATGCAACGTTACCAAACTAAAACACTACATTATGATTCTATTCTTTAATTACGTTAAGATGACAAACTAGCTTCGTTCACTTAATGTATAAGTTCAACTATCTACAGCCTACATACACGAGAACGATTTAAGTTGCTCCGAAAATTAGGTTTGAATGCTTCTCCACCAGTTACTTCAGTCTCCGGTTTCTTCCACTCGCCACACGAATAACAACACCGTAATATTTCCATTTCTCGTTGGTACTGTTTGGAAATGAAAATATATTTTTAAAAATATCAGATGAACAGTGAAAAGTAAATAATTACGAGTACTTTACTAAACTTCACACTTGAACACTTTTAACAATAACATTGACAAGTTCACGCAACTTAACCTGTTACCCGATAACACGCATCCTAAAGGTATGGTAAGAATTCTACTTACATGACTTTATCCTAATTAATGAACTAACGAACGACTGAGTATTTAAAAACGGTTTTCTGTATTCGTTTTACTTCATTAATATAAAACACGTCCCATTGCATTGCCAGAATCGCAACTTTAATCTTTATCAGTGACAGTTTCCTTAACGTGTTGATACAAATTCTATATAGCACAAAATACTTACGTCATTAAATAAAAAGGGTCTCAATTTTAATCATTCAATTGCGTCTATATTAGGCACTGAGAGGAAACTGCTTCCGAAATGAATAGTAATTACGTCATAGGGATAAATTTGGGCGATTCCCACGTCACACTTTAATAATGATTAAACGCGATTACATTTTATTCTTCTAAGGACTGTCGAGGCCACCTGTAACTTAAAAGGAATACAACTTGTACAATACTTATACGGTGAACCAAGAACAGCTATTAGAGTAGGGTCAAGAAAAAAAAACGCTTTCGACCTCTTTGATCTATTAATAGAATCTATGTATTGCTTGATAAATCAAACGAAAAGGTCAAAAAGAATCAACGTTGCGATACTTGTTCGATTTTGTTTATACAATGAATTTACCAAAGATACCATTGTTTGAAGTACTGAGATTTGATTGTAATAAAATTAAAGAACAATTTTATCGATGATTTAAACAATGCTCACAAAACACGACCCATGAAGGTTAAACAAAGAATCTTATTCAATGAGCATAACTAAAAAAAATTATTAAACTTTTGTGGCGTACTTTTTTTCTTCTTTCACATAAAAAAAAACCCAAGTTGTTCCACGTCCTTAAAATAGCTAAGGTTCAGATATTATATGGCACGAACGACCACGCTAACATAACCTCACTCAAATATTTTTTTTATATTCCACTTCATTATGATACCCATACATGACGACTTGGCGACGGCATATTCACATGGCGGAGGCTTAAGACCGGCTTCCCGTGTAGCAATGGGAACCAAATACAAGAGTAAAAAAATATTATGAAAGAAAACAATATTGATGTCGGATGTCATAAAAAATGTCAGGGGAATATGCGTAACCCCCAGAAACGGAGGTCAAAAGGACAAAAAAAAACCCCACTCATAAAACCACATACATAGTTTCTTTAATAGCGTTACTATTTTTTCAATCCAGTTAATAATTAAATGATATGTAGTGTGTTTAAAGGCCTATTTTCATTTCGGATATGATCGACAATTTTCGGTTTTAAATAGTGTCGTCTCTGTCACTAAATTAAAAGTTGATGTGTTATACCAGACGATACGTTAACGATAATTTCTAAGGTTCTATATTTACTAGTATTAAGACGCAAATTCCACAAATACGTTACGTAACTTTTATGAATACTAAGATTTAATTTATGCAAATATGGATATCTACACTTGCGAATATAATAAATTGACGCTTGTGCTAAAAATATTTAGAGAATCAATAGAAGGTCAAATTTTTTTTAGAAATAAATGTGTAGTTACTTTTTACACCCTTATCCACATTCGAAGGTTTTCTTTTTCTCTCCAAGTAGAGCGAAGGAATACTGATTGAATTGAACTCTGTTTTAGAATCATCTACACATATCTAAAAAATATTACCATTGTTCATTCTCATTATGTAATTTAAAGTTATAACTGTAACCATAACCTGTTCAAAGCCTTGTAGGTAAAATTATAAATAAAAGTGGAGTTTCACAAGTATCTATCTAAATATGATTATACATGTCACGACGATATACTAATCTCAGTGGATAGGGTACCTGATTGGTTGTTCCTCAATTTAAAAAACTGTGATGTATATACCAGACTAGCTGTAGTTCGCACGCGTAGGTATGGTATATTAAAATAAGGCTCATAATTTGAGTAGTAAAAAAAGTTAAAAGCGTGACGAAACCATAGCCGAATTCAGAAACATTGCCTAAGCCATCTATCGAGCTAAGGTGTAAACTTATTTATAATATTTTTTCCTAAACTTTAAACTACTTACTTTACTTTTACTTTTTTTCTTTCGTATTAAATTTCTCGCTTCGTCCTTCAAAAGTTAGAAACTTCCCATATAAACTTTCTACCCCTAATTCATTATATTAGGGGTCAAAATTAAATGAAAAATAATTAGATTATTATTAAAAATTAATTGGCTGAAAATCGACGATATAAATTACTTCTACATTAATTCTTTCTACGTATACATTTATTTCTAAACAGAAGCAGGTATATGAATTTCTTGTTGCTTACTTTGAAAATGACGGACTTCCATACACCTGCTCTTTCCCTATTATACCCCCTTAGGGGTGAAATTTCCCAAAAATCCTTCCTTAATGGATGCTTAAAGGCATCAACTGCAAAAAAGTAAGTGCAAGTTTGTAGCCCCAGCGGCTTAAGATCGGCGTTGATGATCTGTCAGTCGATCAGGATAAGCAATTATGTATGTATAGATAATGACATAAAACAACACTAGTACCAGGCAACGAAAGTATTTGAATATGGTATATATGTTCTGACTACGCTCAAAAGAATATTATGTATATATATAAATATACAACATATTTACGGTAGGTTTGTTTATTTCTGATGAAACTACGAGTGACAAATGAGTACACAGCCTGATCGTAGGAGATCAAAGCAGCTCATAAACACTGACACACATCTTCGATTTAGATTAAAGATGCTCGTTACCACTCCTGAGACGGAACGCCTCACTTCCATTAACTGGAACTCCAGTTTTGTTTTCGTGGTGATGGCCGCTGTTTGCCCGAGGGCTTTTACAGTTTCACCAGGTTGAGAGGTGACTGAGCGCTTATGACGCTCAGCCGAGACCTCTATTAGTGGTTAATCAGCACAAGGTCTCAAGAGAGGGAGTCTTAGCTTGGATGGTTACCCTGTTGCGCGAGAGCGACTGACTCGAGGGTGACCGAGAGGGCCTATACGACTAATCCCTATCATTAGCTAGTGAATTTGTGATCGGAAAGTTCAAATTTTCTATTTTATATTCGATTGTCAATCTCATCCGTGAACCAGGAGGTGGAGGTGAGTATACATTTGCTACAATTCATCTCCGCTTATATCCGTACGTAGATGTACTGGTATAAAGCTAGTATGGAATAAAGAAAATATTTTATAAAACAGACGTGATATTTGCGTAAAAATATGTTTGTCGTGTATGAATTCTAATTTGCATTTTCTCATAATTTATTTCGAAAGTCAAAACAAAACTAGCGCCCAGTCGCTACTTTAAGATTCAGTAGTCCGTTCAGATTTTGATGATTGGAAACAGTTGTTCGTATCACATTTAGAAACTTCGAGTATTCTTAGTTACCAATGTCGTACTGTTGCTGCAGGCTAGTCTAGATTTCTATAAAATTAATTATATCACGAAAAATTACATTAGAATGTTCCACAGCATAAATCAAAAAATCTAAAAAATATTTCCGTATGTACTAATGAGTGATTGGGGATGCAATGCTAGTAAATTATGAACAGATGTTACTTATATAACTGTAATTATAATATTGTCCAATAAGTAATATTAAATATAATAATACAATTAAAAAATAGAAATGTATTTTTTTAGAATTAGCAAAAGTTATTTTATACATCTTAGACCTACACTGCAGCTATCTGTAGAATGTATGAGTTGGCTCAACTAAAGAACTTTTACAGAAAACCAACATAAAGAAGTAGTATATTGCTGCTGTATTTCGAATGATTCAATTATTGTTTACGAGACGAGTGATTATGTGTGACTCGTGTGTCTCTTTATAGATTATGTGTGGCCACAGTGATCACTTATCAGATGAATCGTATGCTCTTAATTAAAAAAAAAAAAAAAAATTCTTAAGTTGACTCGCAGAAATGTAATGTGTTGTTTTATAATTATAAATATTATTCGCAATAACTCCTTTTGTAATAATGGAAATCATAATGATAGACTGTGTCTAAAAGAAACTTTCAACTAAGGAGTATTTGCTCATTTCATAAGATATATACTGTTTACTATCAACCGTAGTAACTTATGTGTAACCTTATCACTCATCACCCCAAAATTAATATACTTAAAAAGAATATAAAATTAAAATCAACTAAATTACAGTAGATGCAATGAAATATTTCGAAACATCTGCATGTCCAATACCAGCGTAAAATAACGGCTCTTGTGTTTCATGCAGGGTTCCGGGAACTCACTTGCAGGTAATAAAGCATTCCAACTCAGTCCTCAAGGATATCAATGCATGGGCATCTCGAATCTTTATGGGAATAAGTGTCGTGGGCCGCAGTCGAAATTTTATTATCAGGTGAACTGTGTGCTCTTTTGTCAGCGCTATATTATTTATTTATTTATTAGGTAATTATAAAAACATGTTAACTTTAATGAAAGCAATTTTTGTTTTGTTTAAATAATTTTCCATGTAAGAATTATATAATATTTAAAGATAAGAATGAGATACATTACCTAAATGAATACTACCAACTAAAGGATGTATTAATATATTGAATATTAATACATCCTCTATTATGTATTGATATTATAATGAATATAATTTTATTACATTATTATTGTATTATATTTATTTTAGTTCTCATGACGTGTTATTTAATTTACACTTCTTTGACTTTGTTTAAAAGAAAGTTAAATTTAAAGGTATTAAAATTCAGAACGTATTCCTTCCAATACCAGCACGTATTTCACTAAAAGCGATAGGTCACGCGGTCACTTATCGCATTCAATTAATTACAGAAACACGGAACAGGAATAATAGATATGTTTATCAGTCCTAATATGCTAAGCGACGGGAGATATAGTGTTATTATACGATTAAAACCGCTCTATAAGTTTGATCATAACACGAAACCTGCCTATCACACTTACTCTATTTGGTATTCATTACTCATTTTTTTATGCAATTAGACTGATAAATATGTTACAGTTCTTTTTTGCATATAGTTAACGGCGATAAAGTAGCACACAGTTGCACAAAAAAGAGAGCACCGATATTTATCATCAATAAGGAATCACAACGCTTTGACACACCTCAGGACTAAGACGCTCCAACGTACTTGTCACCAATAAAAAGGTCTTTGGTTTATATTTCTAACAGAGAACACAGTACTGCGAAACTACTATTTTATGCTTGTATTATGGAAAACGTGATCTACTACCGACCTAATCTACATATAAAAAAGAAAACGTGTAGATTAATGTGATATTTAAGGAATGTATTCAACGCTTGCAAATGTTACCTGATCAAAGATTTTCCTTTCACCATTCACAATATTCATGCACAGGCAACATAAAAATTAGTTTCAAATCTTTCAAATAAATGGGCTTTTAAATTCAATGATACACATAAACTTCACTGGTCTACATATCTGGTATATTGAGCAGATTTGTGGGTCGGCGAGTTCAGATTGACAACCCTTAGGAGTAAAATGAAGTGTCTTGTCACTAGTAATAAGATCTCCGGTTTCTTTCTTTTACCAGACGAAACCAGCGTTAAATAGTAATTTAGCCCCAGTGTGGGCTAAATTACTATTTAACGCTGGTATTCCGGGAAGCGAGATCGAACCCGATAGACTCAACCAATTGGTACAACTTAGAACAGTTGCGTGTCTCTAACATACTCGGATTTTCATATGGACCGATGGATGGATGGATATTAGTACCGTGCGACCCAGTTGCAATCCTAGATAGTGGATCCTGGAATCCTGTCTACCACCAGGATTGTCACTTCTGAAGACTCATATGGTATTAGATCGATTAAGAGGCAATCAGCAGTTGTATCTCCGGTTATGAACGCTCAAAACACGTTATGATTCTATTTAAGTCTGGTTTTTCCTCGAAACGATCGAGCTATCCTATACTGACAGCAGCAAGTCTTAAGACGCTGCGTAGCTCTACAATACGTTACATTTTATAAACTCAACTAGATCGGATTAGCATAACACAAAAATTTGCATCTAAGACCAAAACCCTGTAATATTTTCTTGTCATATACCTAGACTACCTACGTTACTATTAGCCTAATTGTATATATTAATATATATATATATATATATATAGCAACGCGGCCATCAAAACAATAGAACTGTTCTATTGAACGACTATCTATTGGTTCAAATGTTAACAAATGAGCACGATATGAATCTCGATGAGATGCGGCGCCAACTGTACCGCATGTCTAATTATTTCTGTACGTGTTATTACTCATCCGGACACTAACTATAATCGCTTTGTCATATAAGGGCTTAGACGGTCCACACGATGCAGGTTTAGGAATTACAATAAAACAGTGCCTGGTGGCGATTACAAAAATTAAATTCAAAGGCCGTTTCTGAGAAGGTATATGCAGTAGATGGTTCGCCTGATACGATAAACTTTTGAACAGAACAAAATAAAACGGTAAGAAGAGAAGTTTCGCTGCTTACAAAAAAAGGAATCTGTCTTAAAAGTAAAACAGTTTATTGACTTTAAATTCGGACAATAAAAAAATAGATACCTAAGGGAGGTATCAATTTTTTTTTCTCATAATATATAGTCTACTAAACTACTGTTTAATTATAAATATTACGTGTATTGACAGTCATATCATACATTATATATCATAAGACAACAAAACAATTCGGTGACCATGTCGTAAATATAATTAATATAGACTTCTCTTAATGTGCCTATACACAATTTATTGATTTATTATTTAAAACATAACTATCGTTCTTTACTGCTACCAACATGTTCAAAATATTTTTTTAAACACCGATATCTTTAATAAATTATAAATTTCGTGGAAATAATTGAAAGAATGCAAATATCCCTATACCCTTGCTCCCTCAGGCAAATATTTGATTGCTTATACAAACGTGCAAATCTAGTCACTATGCTTATTGGCGATGTGTTTATATTTGTCGAACATTCCATCGAAACTAACAAAGTACACTTATGAAATTCGTTTATCTGCCTTAGTCACGAGCGATCACACAGATTATGTGATGGTAAGTGATTTTTACGGCCCAACACGGACATTCTCGTACAACCAAGATAGGGATAATAATGCAAATATGTAATCACCCCCTGAGAACTACAATGGAATGCCTCGTCATCAGTTATACGGTCTGCGGTTTCTCTTATTTACCAGACGAAACACAGTCGGGTTAAACTAATATTTAACGCTGATTTTACTCTTAATGCAGCTAGTTTTATTTGGGGCTTCACTCTACATCTAAGAAATAAACATCTAAATTAATACGATATTAAAAAATATATTCAATGCTTCTTATGCAAATCTTGTATAAGCCATTTTCTTTTCTGGATATACCATTATCATACATAGAGATGATGTTCAAAGTCTTATAAATGGTGTTTTTTATTTCAATTCTACATTTAACCTAGCACGTACATATATAGCCCAATGTCTAGCTGGCCTCGAAAAAAGTAAGAAGATTGATGGCTGTATTTAGAAAGAAACACATTAAAGTTACCTTGTAAAACATTAGCACCTCGTTTCCGAGTTTGTCATGGTGTGTGGTAGAACCAGAGATGGAATTAATAAGGAAGACATTCAATCGTAAAATTGTAAATAAAATATGAATATTGATTTAGCATCGTTGCTATACTGGCTGCATTGTTATTTATTATTGACACAACAAAAATATTAACAAACATTTCAAGAACCATAGTCTGTTTATTGTAGACCCCTAAATAACATCCTTAAAAGTCTTATTTTTCTTATTAACACGAAACCAGTCACGACCTTCAATTGGCAAAAGAATTTTTTGGAGACTACTCGCTAGTACTGAGAAGGACTGACAGAAAAAAGGTTAAGGTTTTTAATCGACTTGAACGTCTATTAATAAATCAATTTTTAAAATCATTTATCATTCTAACCTTAGAATGAATTATACTTAAGGAGTAAAACATGTAGTTTATTTTTTAAGTTCAACGAGCAAACAGAAGTGTTTTCTAGTTAAAATAATTGAATTCATTACAATTTTATCATAATTCATAACCTTACTTGAATATTAGATGCAGATCTGGAGATTTTCCAGTAAAAGTTACCTTACAAAGTGCACAAATAAAACAGTAAAAAAGTACAAAAGTCCTACATAGAGACAAATCAACTTTATACTTAAAAAATAGGCAAGTTATAATAAATTTAAACAAAACGTCACTAATATTGCTATAGCTTAGTACTTGAATTGCAAGAAACGTCCCTAATATCATACTAAACAAAAATAAATAACCTTAACTTTTTGATTCCTAAAGAATAAAATGAGAGGGTAGGAAGTGTAAGGTAGGTAAGAAACTCATGAAGGTCAAGAATGATAAAATTAATTAATAAATTCTCAAAATTCCTTTTCCTGCTCAAAATATTCACCTTGGACCTTTATATATTTTTTAGAACGGAACGGAACGGTAAATGTTTGATTGAACTGTTTACACATTTTTGGGCATTTACAGATTCAATCAATTTTATTTTTTCTACATTTGCCGCAGTGATTGCTTCGAAAGACAGTTCCATACTGAGAAAGGTAGATAGCCTTACTTGACAAGGTTGTAAATTATGGTTTTCAATAGTTCCCATAGATCTCTTCTAAAATGTTTTCATGAGGTTTTCCCTGTTTAGTAAGGAACTTAATCAAGGCGCGAAATTCTATTTTCCCCAGTATTGAAATGTTTTTACGATTCACTTGTTTATTTTAACGACAGGTCAACGAATAATGATGTAATTATTTAAAAATTTGGTATTTATATTTACGATTGTCTTAATTAAGGCAGGTATAAAAATGTGACGGCATCCACCTTCTGACCCCTTCATTCCACGAAGTTATTTAACTCTCATAGTATATTGTCTCTTTCTATGAGATTTAAATAACTTCCTGAAATGAAGGGTATTTTTTTGGTATTTTTCAGTTTACATTTTTTCCATTTCTTATTTCATGCTATCGCAAGCACACAGAACAAAAAGAAAAAAAAAATCACGTTCATTTGCAAATACCTACAATAGCAAAACAATATAACCGTGACGAATATGAATAAGCACATATATGTAGGTAGAAGTCATAACAATATGTGTAATAAAATTATCTCTGAAATTAAAATGGTACAGTTTTTATATTTAACGGTTAGTAATATCGCAATGAAATAAAAAATAATGGCAAGGCGCGCTTCCTTAAAGGTTCGGCCTCCTCTAAAGAAGGGAAGCGAACCCCCCGAGTCCGTACCCCAGAGGCCATGGGGGCCAGGAAAGCTAAACAATCCCAGCGGTGGGTCAAGTTTACGGCTCCGCCGCCAACCATAGTTCGGCCGCGGAGGACAGGGAGGGTGTTTGCGGATCCGACACTCCTCTTCCCCCGTGGCCCCAACGCGGTTGCATCAGCGGTGAGACCCCGCTTGAGTTGCGGAGGATAGGGAGAAACACTCCCTCCCCTACGCGAATCTGCTTCGGATGCGGATGGTGCGGAAGACGTTCCCAAACCACAGTTACTAAGCCCGCCCCCCGCCACTACAAAGCGAGAACCCTAATTGGGGCAAAGTACTAATAATATAATGATCATATATAAAATAATCACAATAACCAAAATAGTATTAAAGTCACCCCCCAAATCACAAACCATCAAAGACATTTTCGGATATGTAGTTGAACCTATTAAAGCCTACGAAGTACAAATTTATGGCTAAATATCCTTGTTAATTGTATTTATGTTTAATGTTTCTTGTATGCTGTGAAGTTTCCTAATAAAGTAAATAAATAAATAAATAAAACTATCGTTTACGGATCACATCGAAAAGTCTACTCAATGTCAACAAATCCGTCATCCTTTGTAGAAAAATGCCATTCGATTATGTATCACTTGATTTCTAGCATAAAATATTTAAGTTTAGTTCTTATCAAGAATATAAATAATATGACACCATTGCTTGCATTTTTAAAGAAAGAAGGAATAAGAATTAGATTTTATTAAAATGTTATAATTATTATACCCACCGTGGTTTGCAAACGGGTTGGAAAGGCAACCACGGTTCTGCTGCCAGTCCCATTGTTCATTTATTTCCTCAGATACGGATGCGACCGCTGCGGGGTTCATGGGTATTTTGGAGTCTTCTGCGTTATTTGGCGCACGTTATGTAATGTGCGTATTTTTTACTTTTTTGATTTTTGATGATTGACTTTTTTTCATATTGAGTGACAAAAACCGCTATGGGCTGTGGGAATCACTTACTATGAGGTGACCTGCGTAGTCGATTGTCACTAATTCTATAAAAGAATACCTTTTAGGATGCTTATTGAGCCGTGGACAATTTTTTTTTCTTGTCCGCCTCTATATCATGCCGGGCTGCTATGCCGCGAACCTTGGATTCGATTCCAAGTCGAGAAACAATATTTCACGGTGACAAGGGACCGTTCACTTTTCATAGTTCACTTGACGCCAAGCAGTGACTGCGACCAATTAACAGCTACTAATCCTAAAACTAATTTATTATATATCAAAATGTTATGAAGCTGAATTATTGATTTGTTATTGTAATGAAAGATTATATCTAACATTAAGAATAGGAAGCATCTGTTGGTGACATCATGACTGGCGCCACGATGTAGCAATTGTCAGCAATTGTCTGCTGCCTCGACGGGTGCAAACCACAAGTAAGTAATTTATTGTCAAATTATTATAATTACCTAATTATTGTGGTACACATTGCGGTGTACAGGGGTAGAGCTACACTGCAGTTTGTTTCTAGCTGCAGAATGAATGGGTCAACTCGGCCGGGGTAGAACCACGCCCTCACAGAATACCAGCGTGAAATAGCAGCATAATGCTGCTGTGTTTCGTCTGGTGAATGTAGGGATCCCAAGACCTTTATTACCGGTGACGAGGAATTCCATCTCAGTCCTCAAGGGTGACAACGAATCTGCATTATGATTCCTTGTCAAGGATGAATTTAGATGTCATGAGCAGCAGGAATCACTTCGCGTCAGGTAAACTGCTCGTTCGTTACTCTCAATGTAGTAAAATTATACTAGACTAGTTAAGTCTGGCCATAAGTACTGTTACATAAAAACTTTTTTTTTTTTCAACTTTTTAATTATTTTGAATTTGGAACACGTATATTATTTTAAAAACTTCTTTCGATTTTGCGCCATTTCACATATTTTTCGTGTTCATTATCAAATTACAATATGGAATGGGGTGTTAAAGAAAATAGGATTGCAGTGATCGCCTTGCACAAAGTAGGTATGGAGCCGTCGGTCATATTCCAGACACTTCAAAAGCTTGGTATCAGCTATATGTTCGTATATCGTACTATCAATAGATACAACAACACTTCCTCTGTCGAAGATCAGAAAAGATCGTGGCGGCTGCGTGCTGTTACAACTACAAAGGCTGTTAATGCTGTTAATGCCAGAATTCGTCGAAACCCAATTAGGAAGCAAAAAATCTTATCGCGAGAAATGCAAATTCCCGCTATGACTCTGTCGCGTATTATAAAACAAGACCTGAAGCTCCGGTGCTTATCGTCGATATACAGGACATGCCCTAAATCAATCTTTACAATTAAAGAGTGTGGATCGATCAAAACGCCTTCTGTCGCGATACGCAGGTGAAAGGCACAGAAATATCCTCTTTACCGATGAAAAAAAATTCACGATTCAAGAACACTACAATAAGCAAAATGGTAAAGTGTATGCTCACAGTTCTAAAGAAGCTGCTTAAGTGGTCGGAAAGGTACACCGTGGGCATCATCCTGCGTCAGTGATGCTTTGATGGGAGGTGTCTTATCAAGTAGTTTTGTGAAAAAGGAGTGAAAACTTCAGCCAAAGTGTATCAAGATACAGTCTTGGATCATGATGGAAACCTCTCAACAATACACTTTTTAAAAAACTACTGTGGACTTTCCAACAGGACTCTGCATCTGGTCACAAGGCACGAACTACCCAAGCCTGGCATGAAACCAACGTTCCGGACTTTATAAGAGCTTAAGACTAGCCCTCATTGAGCCCCGACCTTTAGACTTCAAATTATGGTCAGTTTTAGAGGACATGACCTGCTCTAAACGACACGGCGACATTGAGTCTCTTAAAAAATCTTTGGAGCAAGCAGTGGCGAAATTTCCCTTGGAAACAGTGCGTAAATCCATAGATTCGTGGCCAAACAGATTAAAGAATAGATTTTTTTTTATATTTTGCTGAGACTAAGAAATATGTAGGTATAAATTTTAATAATATTACATTACTTCATTAAAAAAATGCATTTTCATTTGTAACAGAACTTATGGTCGGACTAGGTATATATCCCTCCCATCTTATTACCATTACATCGACAATTAGAATATCATATCGTATCTTTTCCGTATTATTTAATCTCACTGGAAAGTACCACATACTTTTAGTTTTTAGTGTACTAAGCTCCAAAAAAAAACCAAACTCTAATAGTTGTGCCCGCCCTTCGATTCAACCCCTGTTCAACTGTGAGACCCAATAAATTCAGATGAAAGGTGGATAGGTCTTGCTAGCTGTCTTTCACGGTAAGGATAATAACGTGACAGTTTATTATATTTATATTTTTTTGGTATCATCATCATCTTAACAGCTTATCAATAGTCCACTGCTGAGCATAGGCGTGTTCCATAAATTGCCACGAACCACGGGCCTGAGCCACATAGTACATCTGTCAACTTCCATAAATGCTTTTTTAATTTAAATGGAGAAATCTTTCCTTTAAATTCACAATTCACAAAAAATCAGCTAGCTAGTGTGTTGTAAGTCGATTGCATATAATTTTATTTATATAAGCGTCTAAATTAAAGGATCACAAGAAATTTTATTATTATAATTAGAAAGAGGAAATGTAATTGTTCGAATGCGAAAGATTTAAATGGCACCAGCGCTACAGTACTAAGGATTAATGATGTGTATGTGGAAGCTACTGTAAAAGCAAGAACGTTACGGTTTGTTTGCCATTGTTTTCGTTCTGAAGATTTTGATCTCCAAAACAAACCTCGCCGACGGACGGTGAGGTGACCCAAGTTAACAATGAAGAATTAAAGTTGATGTTGGAAGCGGATCTATCGCAAACCACGTCAAAGTTAGCGGCAGGTTTCGCTGTGAGTGAAAAAACAATCTTAATTTACTTGGAACAAATTGGAAAACCACAAAAGCTCGAGAAATGGGTACCGCTTGAATTGAGTGATGCACAAAACAAACACGCATTGAGTGCTACGTTACATTACTCAACCGTCACAATAAGGAGAGAATTTTGAATCATATCGTTACTTGTGATGAAAAATAGATACTGTACGACAATCAGAAACGTTCATCATAGTGGTTAAACTCAGGAGAACCGGCCAAATCTGATAAAAGTTACTGGTGAGTGTTTGGTGGTCCAGTGGCGGTGCCATACACTACAGCTTCCTAAGATCTGGCCAGATGGATAACTGGCAGATCTGTATTGTCAATAATTGCAAACCATGATGGAAAAGCTAACCGTTAAATAACCGAGACTAGCCATTTGCTCCAGACTGTTGCTGCTTCATGACCACGCTAGACCCCATATTTAACGACAGACGATCTCTAAAATAGAGGATCTGCGATTGAATCGCAGATAAATGCTTTAACAGATTACCACTTTTTTCGGAATTTTGACAATTTCTTGCACGGAAAAAACAATTCAATTCCAATGAGGAAGTCCAAACTGCTTTCAAAAATTTTTTTGATTCTCGCACCCCAAAATTTTTCATCAATGGAATCAATTACTTAACTATAAAATGGCGAAGGTACATAGACAATAATGGTACTATTATATATATATATATATATATATATATATATATATATATATATATATATATATATATATGTATATATGTAGATCCTTCGATTAATTAAATGTATAATTTGAAAAAAAAATCGTTTTTTACTTTTTCAATATAATTTTTCACCTCGAGTCAGTCGCTCTCACGCAAAAAGTCCAAGACGAGGCTCCCTTTCGGGAACACTTATGCGGGTTAACCACAAATAAACTCTCGGCTGAGCGCCCTAATCACTCGGTCACCTTTGTGGCCATCAGACCGAAAAAAAATCTTATTATGAAGCCAATGCATTAGAAGTCTACCGCACGACCACACGCAATATTGACCTCAAAATACATTATTGTTGTATAACCATTACACCATACAACGATTGTTACCAGACGACTCTACAGCTGTCAACTGCGCTGGATATTGAGATACTTAAAAAATCTTTATTACATTTATTTTCTTGAATCATTTAATTACTCAAGCATACCATGGTAGAACGTTTTTAGGAAATATAGGAATTTATTAGACAGGAGATATATCCGAAATAAGTAATAAATAAACATAATATTTGCGCTGTTGCTGATGCAACTAAACACGTGGGCGAGTATTTTTAAAAAGTGCAAATAAAACATCTGGCGAAAGGGCATTGTTCTCATCAGACAAGACATTTGCATCAATTAGTCGACGTTTTAAGTCTCATACAACGAAATCTGATACTTGCTTTATTGCCATTAACTCTGTTGTTTTAAGTACTATCCCTTAATTGGTTAGAGATACAGTGGTGTAGGCTTGTAGGCTCAACTTTTGTTTTGCCTTTTGCAGTATTTTATTTCTTTCTTAATTTCAGAAGTAGGGTGACAATCCAGCCCAATTTAATAGTTATAGTAAGTGATCTGCAGCTCAGAGATACATAGGTAGTATATTCATAATCAAGAAATATATTGTATATCTACGACGATATATCTCACCAATGTGAGCTAAATTCTAAAGTCGAAACTATGCTTCCAAGTCCTGTATCACGAATAGGTCATCTCAACGGAGGTACTACGAAGATTACCAGCGTAAAATAGTAACTTAACATTCCAGTGTTTTATTTGATGAATGAAGGAAACCGGAAATATTACGAAACAAAAGCTGACGAAGAATTCCTTTCAGTTCTCAGGGGTGACAATACATTTACTTTATAAATGTTTGATTGAATGTTGTCGTAGGCCGCAGAAACCACTTATCATCATGTGAACTGTGTACTCGTTTGTCTTAGGTTATTAAAAAAATATTGTATGTTCTTTATGGTCAAAAAAAAAATTAAACAAACACCGAGGTTATTGGTTAGGTTACTAATTATAAATGTTATTTTAACAAGTACAATATAATACATTATAATACGACATTTGAATTTAACCAATCCTTAGCAACATATTTAAATTTGGGAAATTCAAAAGAATAAGGAAAAAACTTAAGAAAAAGAAGCGATAAGATGTCATCGCAGGATTTAACCCTGATTATGATATGGCTTATTGTTCAAATATAGACGCAGAAAAATGAAAGAATTGTGTATTTAAAAAGAAAGTTAAAATGAGATCCGTTGCTAACTAACACTTTTTACAACTTACTCTAATTCATGCCAACTCCACACGAGTTATTAAATTATTAATAAACAGGGGTACTGTGATCACAAGTGTAAAGCACTCATGGTCGGTATAAAAAAGTAAAAATAAAGGTGATAAAATCCCTTTAATTAGTTTTATACGAAAATATACATATTATTTATATATAAATATATTTAAGCAATTTCCACGGCCGTGTAAGTCAACTTTAATGATTTCTTGAAAGCCATTTGTGAAATGGTCTGTCGTAAAAAAATTCATAAACCAAAACCCATCTGTACGTTTTGAAACACCTTAAAACATTTTATTATTGTAAAAGCAAACTGCATTCTGTAGAAATATTTATGAAAATAATAATTATTATTATTATATATTAATAAATCTTTACAAGTGTAAATATTGCTAATACGAGGTAGCCCAGTGTTCCCTCATCCGATCGCTGGGCTGGTAAGGGAAGGAACTAACTAATGGGAGGTAACTTCAACCCTACCACTGTCACAAATCCCTCTGACGTTTAATAGAAACGTGTCGTAGCGCCTTAAGGTCCGAGGTATCGGTATATACATAAGTGCCCGTGGTTGTAAAGATAAAATAAATAACCTTTATCAAAATTCACCTGAACTCAAGCCTCTCGCGCCGTAAAGAGTGTATGGCTGATGGGAAGTTCAGTCGCAAGTATTGCCCCCGTCAGCCGCAGTGCTGATGATACCACCGTTGGGTTTTAGTCGATGCGACATAGCCCGGTTGTACCTCTCAGGGTGGCCAGTTATCCTTTATTTAGAACTGTTAGCAAATAATAAAAATCTAATGGCAATGGCAAAAATAAGTCATGATGAACGAGTTAACTGCCGTCGTGCTGCAGCCCTCAAGAAACATTTGGTTGAAGATCTAGGCTTAAATGACTATTAGTCTAATTTCAGGAATTTGAAAGATATTCGTACATTCCAGCGTGCCTTGAAGGTACCAGTCGCATCTATAAAACTTGCCGTGGAGGCGTTACATTTAAGATCTTCCACTTGTACTGAAGAGACGTCCAATTGTAGGTTAAGAATGCACGCTTGCAAGGTGCGATGGAAGTACTCCGTAAGGAGTGCCTGGTGAGACAAGAAGAACGGAACAAGGGGAAGCATCATCTCAGGGACATTGATGAACGACAGGTTAGAGCAAAATGTTGAAGAAATAGAGCGATTCTTGATCGTGTGGATACCAATGCGATCCTACAGATACCTATACAATACGGTCACGGGCTCGCTCAGTGAACTGCAGAAGTGGACCGTAGTAAGGAATGTTACAGGTGTGGACAACCTGGCTTTAAGCTGCGTTGTGCGCTTGGCTGCGCCAAAATTTGCTCTATGTCAAACAGGCCGGCGGAAGCTACCATATAACGAGGCAAGAAAAAAAGGCTGTCTAAAAATGTGTCTTATGCAGTAGTAAGACTTCAGATACCAGCAGTATTGCGGGAGGGAGGATATTTGAAGTGATGAAAGAAATTAAGAACTTATGTGTTGACTTCAACTCGATGATGAGTAACTGCAATGATGTTAAGTCGCACGTAACTGTGTATACAGAACCTTGAGAGTTAATGGAGTGATATGGAACGCAGGACACAGTAGACTTGATGGTAGACTTATCGTAGTTAAAGAAAAAAACTATCAGTTATAAAAAAGAACCTTGATAAGACCCTAGAGATTATACTCGAACTAAAACATGAAAACAACCTGCAAGACCAATTCTCTGGACAAAATAATGTTGAAACATCCGGCATATCGTTGAAAAGAGAGACTTTGTATTCCAGACTGTGCGACACTGTAGTAGGATTTAATTTGATTGACACCGACGTGGATACTGTCCATCGAGTACGAACTTATCATTCCGATCACCATGTTCATACACCGGAAGGCATTAAAGGACCAGTGCACCCTTCCACCATAACACGGCTTACGCAGCGCCGCTGGAAGGATCAGCTATTGCTGCCGTGCGTGCTAGCCATGACATAACTATCGTACAAATCGGCGTCCCGGGCCCAGCTCCAATATCTTCCATATGTTAGTAACTATCTGACTCCCACAAATAAGCTACTATTAAAGCGAGCTCGCGAGATAAAGTGGGGAAAAAACTACTCTTATCTATGAGTAAATGACTAATGTCATACGTATCACAACGGAAACGTATTTAAATAAGATCAAGTGACTAGTCGATATGCATTTAGGTATATTCACTTTTATTCTTGTTATTTTTAAATTTCTAGTTTCGAGTTGAAGGAATTACGAATATTTTTTTGGAGGTACACTCTGTTTACACTTATTGTCGTTGTCACTGTTATATGTCTATTATATTGAGATACTTATTTCTGTTGATGTTTAAATTCATATGTAATTATTTTGCCACTTTTTTGTAAGTAATAAAAAAGTTTGGATAACATACCATAACTCTAAAATATCTTACTTAAACACATTAAGCATATACTATCAGAACGTTAGAGGATTAAGAACTAATTCTTTCTTTAATATATATAACTGTAATTACGATTCAATTGTTTGACGGAAACGTGGTTAACACCAGACTTTAGTGATATTTGACTGAATATTTTCATTGAAAATATATTATATATCGATGGGACACTTATATTTGCAATGAAAATATTCAGTAGATAGTGTCATGAGGGAGGAGGAACAACGAAGGAGAGTGTAAAGAAAACGTGGCATGCACACCGCCGCGACGACGTGTGTTTTGCGCGCTGAACGGAGGAGCTGTGGCTAAGCGTGAAGCATACACGCCAACCGCTCTCCTCGCACACTTCGCCCCCACAACACAACACTGCACGTAGCTTGCTGTTACTTTCAACACAACAATAACCATGCTAATGCTTTACAATTTTTTTATGACAACACTTCAAAACAATCCTAATGATTATTTTTTTATTCTCAGTGATTTTAATATCTCGCATGGTGTATGGTGGTATACGTTAATAACTCCGTGTTGCGTTTGAATACAGATGACTCATTGGCAAGAAGTCTCGTAGATTTTATGAATTTATCGAACCTATTGCAGTGTAACGGCTGTGATAATACCAATGGGCGCATACTTGTTTCATGACTGACTAACTGTGGTTGTACTGTAACTAACTCGATAACTCACACTCACTTCTGAAAATTCCCATCACAAATCATTGGATATTAAGTTAGTGGGTATATACACTATTACATATTTAAGTGAAAAAACTGCTATAAAGTTATTTATCACGCAACTAATTGTGAAGGTATCATTATAATATAATTTATAAGGGTATGTTAAGTGTAAATTGGCTATTACAAAGATGATACAAAAACTATATTGAATTTGCTGAAGAAAAAATTAATAACACACCTCTATACTTTCGGAATTCATTAAATTCGACATTAGGTGCCAATAGCATTCCAACTTATATGAATTACAATAACAATTTTTTCTGACGCAGAAGTAATTTATAACATGATCAATCGTTAATTCTGTGTTCGTCCCTTATAATATTTCTTTTCAAAACTCAGATATTTCCGATACTGGCGATTCTTTTTTAGTTAATATTTGTTCAATAATAATTATTAATATAATTGTGATTAAGCTGTTTGAAAATTTAATAAATAAAAAAACATTAATAAGGGTGCAGATTATTATTGGGTTCATCCTGTTTTATTCAGTAATCTTTGCAAGGAATCTTCGGTTCCGCTTACAATAATATACAAAAAATCAAAATCGGAGGGCTGCTTTCCTACTATCTTGAAAAAAGCAAGATGAAAACAGTACCGACCCATTTCAAACTATGTGTTTTCGGGGTAAAAGCTTTGTAAAGACCATTAGGAGATCGTTAGCTGCCTAGAGATGCCTCGAGTTGTGTCAGGAGAACAGAATGGCTCTTTTCGTGGTAGCAGTGCAAATAGCAAATTTGTTTTCTTACTCTGATTGTATTCTTAACGCTCTTGATGGTGCTCACCAAGTGGATGACGTGTTTACCTACTTCTCAAAATCATCAGACAAAATTAATCATACTATTATTATTAAAAAGCTTTCTAAACTTGGAATACATGGTGTCCTGCTGTCGCAGTCATGCTGTAGCATTAAAAGATGAACGATGAAAACGTTTAGAAATATCATTAGGCATACCAAGGATTTCCTTAGACTCGTCCCTTGTTACATTATATGTTAATGATCAACCATAATTCGTGACATCTTCTTTATGCTGATGATACTAAAATCTTTGGGGTTGTGAAGCCTGTTGATGATTGTATTAATTTTCAAAATGATTTAAACAAATTTGTGTGAACAATCAATTCTTTCTAAATTATGATAATTATACGGAAAATAAACTCATTGGTATATAATTACAAAATTGCTGATCAGTGTCCAAAACTTGTTTCTTCAATTCGGGATTTGGGACCACCTTGGACTCTAAAGTTCATTTCTTTGATATTCACACAAATAATATAGTAGCCAAGGTGTACAAACAGTTTTATAGTTTTTAATCCTCCGTCTAGGAAAACCTTTTACTCGGGAAAGAGGTTTTTTGTCTAATTCTCATGTTTATCGTGTATTATAGATCGGCAGTGTGGTTTGGTGTCCATAGTACACTACCCACAAATGCCGAGAAGGGTAAAATTAAATTCTTAAGATAATTGAACTACCGTACGGTCTCTAATTACAGCGATTATATTACAAGTGCAGCTACACAAAAACTTAACGTCTCGACGTTATATTCTTGTACAAATGTATTCATTAACTTAACCTTATTAACTCTGCAACACTTGGAAGGAGTGATATTTACAACTCCTCGATTCTCTTCTCGTTCCAAGGAGACCAACAATGTCGGACAAATTATATATATAGTTATAGTAACACCGCGTTCTTTATAATCGATCAGTAAAATTCCTTCTGTATCGAAAGACAGTTGCCTGAATCTTTCCGGCTGATTGTGCCACTTTGAACTTCTTTGGCGGAGTTGTGCCTTTTTTATGCCACTACATCGACTCTTGCTTTGACTCAGGTTCATAGTGGTGAACCCAGGTTTCATCACCATTAACGATCCGGTCCATAACTTCTTCCGTTCTCTCTCCACAGAGCTCCAAAAACTGACGAGAACACTCGACACGGTGGCGTTTTTGAAGTGGCGTGAGCATTTTTGGAACCCATCTTGCACTGACCTTAGTCATCCCAAGATGATGATGTAGGATATATAAAATAGTTGATTTGTTTTTGACCAACCATTGCTGCAAATTGTTTCTTCTTAAGTGGAGCATCTTTTAATACAAGTTTTTATATTTTTTCGACGATTTCCGGTGTGGTGACCTCCCGAGGTCGGTGGGTCGTTTTAATACAATATACACTATATCAATGATTTATGGGTAAAATTTAATATCTATCAATTCTGGTGTTTCGATCCACTAATTCACATGATTCCGGTCCTTTCAATTTACTTCGTGTAATAATTATACATATTTCTTATAAAACACTACTAAACATATAATATTTGCTCGACGCGGCTAGTAAATTTGGAAAGACTAAACACTTCTGAATTCTTTGATGATATTCCTATTTATATACGAAGAGATAAATCTATGTTTCCCTGGCTCAACGCCAATCGAGGCGGTGTCTAAATTAAACTAAATGCACTATATCTATTGGTTTTATAACATAACTAATTTCATGTGGTTTTTGGTGCGCTTAAAAAAATCACTAAGCGGTCAAAACACCCGTTTTAGACCATCTGATCTCAATCAATTGTCTACCTACTCTTAATTATCTTTTGTTAATCTTCCCTTAGTTTTCTTCTTATCTTAATAAAATCATTTGTATCCAACTGCAGAGCAGTGTTAAGGTGCATTTATTTTAATAGTAACTGTAACCGCTTTTATTCTTTGGTATAATATTACGTATTTAAGTAGGAAAAACTTGATGAGCCTGGCCACTTAACTGGCTACGCTTCGGTGAACGGGGATACCAAAGTTTGTCTCTGCGCGGCACAGGATCAGATTATTAATTCCAACAACTATCGAAAATACACCGCCATCCGCAAATGATATCTTATTAAGCTATTACAGGGTTCTTCATGTTATTCACAATATGACATAACCTCTAAAGCTCTAAGC
Organism: Teinopalpus imperialis; assembly: GCA_029286865.1. NCBI lineage: Eukaryota > Metazoa > Arthropoda > Insecta > Lepidoptera > Papilionidae > Teinopalpus > Teinopalpus imperialis. The sequence goes on from JAGSMU010000021.1 coordinate 7,130,690, forward strand.
TTCTAACACAAGATGTATTTCAATTTTACTCAGATCTTTCCTTCTGTAATTTTTGAAAATACGAGCTTGTAAGCGTTTATTGAAATTTTACTACTAGTAACTACTAGTAAGACTAGAATATAATATACGATAACATATTTTTTTTTGGTATATAAAACTTATAGCAATATTATTCATGGAGCAAACTATTTTTCTACTTCTATAAAATTTGACTTAAGTAATTACGATTTTATTCGTTGAGTGCTTGTCGCCATCCTGGCAAATCCCGCAGGCGTGTTATATCCGGTTGTTCGATGCTTTTTAACTTGTACCTGCACAGACACCTAATATCCAGGATTATCCAACTGGAGCTCTCTGTAAAATATGATCTTTTGAATCGGAGATTACCTTATTATAACCGGAGGCCATGCTAGAAAATAACCGCACCAGGCTCTATCACAGTATACCATCGTATCGCAATCAGTCTATTATCACGGAGAGGTTTTATATTGCAAATAACCTTGATATCGTGCTGATGGTCTGGGCACCGTAAATAATATTTTTGTCGATATCACCGTCACCCCATATGACGAGGATATCGTAATAGCCGAAACGGATAAGTCAAAATATCTGAATTTGGAACAGGAGGTAAACATACATATATACCTATATATACATATGATACACCATACGCCGACCAAAATATCATTATAACGGGTTAATAATAAAATTCCCGGGAATAATGTAGACGTATATTTACCCAGTTAAAAAATAAATAAGGCGAATTTTAACGATAAACTCATTAATCTAACGACTAATTCAATGTCGTTACACTGTCGATAGACGACCTATATATTCTTAAACTAGTGCCAACTTTACGCACAGCCTAAAAATAACTATGGTAGTCAAGAGAACGTTTGTTCCAGTAAGTGCGACAAATGAGTAAGACATACATCGCGGGATTCTAAAATGTAAGGAAAATATCATAGCATTCTACATACTATTCTTTCTTTTCTCTTAACTTTCAATTCAACGGTATCTTTAAATCTTTCGACCTTCAATTAATTTGCAAATCATCATATTACAAAAAAAATCCTAGTCCTAGCTGATTTACTGTAAAGAAATCATATATTGTGCCCAGTGTAAAATAATAAAAACTTTAAGGAAACCCTGATTTTCAATTATTATATACGCCTGTATTCTATTATTTTTTGTAAAGAACGGAAATGAGTACACTAGTTTCTCGGAAACTAGTACCATCATCGAAAATCTTAAGGGTTTTTTTAAAATTAATAACAAAAACAAAAATCGTTTCGTTATAAAATTTCAATTTATAGGTTACCAAAAGCTAATAGAACAGGATATATTTAATGATATTTGAGCATGCCTTTGGTGACATCTATTGACAAAAAGATGTAAACTGTATGCAGTGGTAACTGATGGTATTTTTAACTGTATATTTAATCGACTTTATTGTACTATCAATTAAATACATATATAGCCTTCCTAATATGTTTTTAAAATAATGCCATCAATGTATTACTAAACATTTACACGATTAACATTAACGATCCTGAGTCACCTTCATTCATCGACATCCAACAAACTTGCATGGCTCTTACTGCATCTAGTGGTCGTCCTACACAGCGACTGCCTGTCCGAGGTTGCCACTCAAGAACCTGTCTTCCCGACCGATTATCGGTTTTTCCAGCTATATGGTCAGTCTATTGCCACTTGTCCACTGCTAGTTTTTGAACTATGTCGGTCTGCACTACGTCGCGTATTCAATCGCATAGAACATAACCCGCTCCATAGCTCGCTGAGTGACTGAGTTTCATATGGGGATCAGTGAAGGATCATATACATATCTGTACCGTAAGTCATCACTGGCAACACACATTGGTTAACCCTGTCCTTTCCAGTTGAACAGATTCAAGGCATCAATATACAATTCTGCCCAATCTAATAGAATGTCATCTTTCGGAATATATAAAGGCAATTTAAGGTCTATATTAATTTTATTTTTATTATAATTTTCATTTTATTTTAATGGAATTTATACAATTTGAACCAAAATATAAAGAATAAGTTTATATCTAAGCTTTTCCTTTATAAATGATTGTAATATATAAACGATGACATTTTAAAATATATATATATCGATATACGATCCTTATCGAGGCTGTATAAGAGTAACTATGAGACATTTCTAAAAATAAAAAATGTATTTACTCTATGGTTATTCGTCATTACTTTATATTATTGGTTGTAAAATTTATCTTTGTAATCCAATTGGTTCTTTTTACTCCTCTCATTTTAAATAGCCAATTATTGCTGAGATTGCAAACGGAAACAAACCATGTGTTAAGTTAGTTCTAATATGGCGAACTTTCTTGATCATCAACATCATCCTCTGCAACACGTTTGACTATTACGTAGTTGTTATGGGATGTTCGTTTAATTGTGCATCATATTTCTTTTTGAGACATTTTTATTCATTTAAACATTCTCAGCGTATCTCGTAAAAATGAGCGTCGACGCATATGGACCGAGTTCTCAAACTCTAACGTTTTTGGACACCGAAGAAGCGGATCTTATTGGTGCCGATACTCAAGGGTCTGAGTTCGAATTTACGGATTTTACGCTCCCTTCTCAAAGCCAAACGCAGGCGTCACAACACGATCACGGGCTAAGTTCATCTAATCAGGTATATTGTCAGTGCTCTCACAATTTGGATAACCTTCCTTAACAATGACATCTGTTTTAAATTCTTGTATGTTGTACATTTAGGTAAATGGTATAGGTCGTCTCGACTTAAACTCGAAGGTTTCCAGCGTTGCTAATGCAATAGCGGAATTGCAATTTGAAGAAGAAGATGAAGCATTGTATGGAAGTAAAGAGCTTCCTGATCATGCATGCAAGTATTGCGGAATCCATGATCCTGCCACTGTTGTAATGTGTAACATATGTAATAAGTGGTAAGTAATTTATAAAGCTACAAATTCACAGTCCAACCTAATTTAAAATTGCAGAACAACAAACTTAGCTTAGTGTACATAAAACAGTTTTCTACTGTATTAACTCATATATTAGTAAAACATTTAGTCATCCATCATAGTATTCGTAAATATATAGTTTTCATAATAATTAGTTAACTACTGATTCTTATAGTCAAATTTAGAATGGAATAGGGCTTATTTTGATCATCTTAGGACTTAATCAAAATGTTGTATTACATGCTGCCATACTTACACTTCCATACCTATCTAAATAATAACTAATTACTGACATGATATTGGTAAAATTCTTTTAAGAAGAGCTACAAAATAAGAAGAAAAATACTATAACATAATACAAAAACAGTATTTCATTCATTTTAATTCAAAATACATAGAGCCATGTGTTGCAACCTGAATGGTTTGGCTCAACTGAATAAGGGCTACCCTCACAGAATACCAGTATGAAATAGCTGCATAATGCTGCTGTGTTTTATACGGTGAGTGTAGGGATTTTTGAACCCATTTACTTGTAACAAAACATTGTCATCGGTCCTTAGTAGTGACCAATGCATTTGTATCTTGAATCTTTTTTGATGATAGATGTAGATATAGGCCACATATCACACCACAGTTAAACACTTTGGACTTAATGCACTGGTGGCATGCCTTATGGTAAATGACCATTCCCTACACCAGAGGAGTTCCAAGTGTGCTAGCCTTTGGGAAAGCAGTAGGTTTTTTTACTTACCACCACATGAACCATGTGCTTATTTGTTACAGTCTAATAAAGAAAAAATAGTTGTATGCAATATTGTTAATAAATAATTGTCATTGAATGTCAAATGGATAATTTAATGTTGTGAAATCCTGTGGGCTTATACTTTTTATTAATTGTACTTGTTATTGATTCTTACAAACTAAAAAATCATTGCGTTTTTTATATGTATATTTTGGTGGTATGCTAATGCTCATGCCACATTTGGGAGTAATAAAGATTTGATTAAAATGGTTAGTCCTTATCACATATTTATCCCGAATTGAATTATATATAGTTGTTATATATCACCACCGTATCCAGCATTTATTTTAGGGTATTATGAGAATAATAAATGTTAAATGGAAGAAAGATAAATAATGCTTATTTTATTAAGTAATTATTTCTTATCTAAAATTCTGATTATGAAATCTTATTCAATATATTTTAATATCAAACACTATTGAATACAATATGTTTAGGATTACTTAAATTAAACAGTGTTTTAGAATTAAATGATAAATTATTCAAGACTTAGCGACTTTCATAAAAGTGTCTTTTATAATAATATTAGTGGTAGATGAATTATTTGTGGTAACAATCATTCAATTTAATATGTTATCACCTACAGGAAATATTTCAAAAAGTTTTATCACCCTTGAGCATCTAATCGCCAAATAGTAATCCAATAATTCTCAGGTTTATAGAATTTCCATGCAAATTTATACAAAACATCAGTTGCTTATGTGTGTTTATCCTTATCATATATTTGCTTTGATAGAAAAGAGTGGAGGAAGGTGATATCAATACAGAAGATATCAGAGCTTATATAATTTCTTCTAGGTTCTGTAATGGGCGGGGGAACACATCAGGTTCACATATAATCAACCATTTAGTAAGAGCTAAACATAAGGAAGCTGCTTTGCATAGAGATGGACCTCTAGGTGAAACATTGCTGGAGTGCTACTCCTGCGGAGCACGCAATGTCTTTGTTCTAGGCTTTATACCAGCCAAAGCTGATTCTGTAGTTGTCTTACTATGCCGGTAAGTTGACAAATGTACTTTATTAGCTTATAAGTGGATTTTAATCCAGCTGACTTGCATGAACAAATTTGAACTAAATTAAATTTATATGCAGGGAAGTGGGTTCACTCTGTGCCTGCTTAGGCAGTTCAGATGTATATATTCACTTTTGCCGTCTTTTGCCTTTTTTTAAATAATTGCGTTCATAATTCAGTAATCAAGTAATAAAACTGTTTATTTTCAGCCAACCATGTGCAGCTCAAAGTTCTTTGAAAGATATGAATTGGGATCAAGAACAATGGAAACCATTGATATGTAAGGTCTTCTTCTATCTTATTAATGTCTTGTTTATGTTGATATTCTATAAAAGAAATAATATTTTTGACTTGCTTTTTAGCGGACCGTGCATTCTTATCATGGTTGGTAAAGGTACCCTCAGAAACAGAACAAATGAGAGCTCGTCAAGTAAGTAATTAAAAAATTATCCACCTACTATAATAACTATAAGACTACTTACAACCTCAATAACAAAAAATTGTCATGCACATAGTTTTTATAATGATAAATTCACTTGTAAATGATAAAAAAAGTAGTGAGATATATATTTAACTTTTTGTTTTTTCATTATACTAAAGAAGTAGAATACCACTAAAGAATAAAATAAAAATATGTTATTGTTATGAATGGTGAAACAGGTGACTCCCCAGCAAATAGGCCGCCTTGAAGAACTGTGGCGTGACAATGTCGATGCTACTTTTCAAGATTTGGAAAAACCTGGCGTAGATGAAGAACCTCATCAGGTTCTATTAAGGTAAATATATATCTTACTTCTGCAAAGTAAAATAATAAAAGTAACTATAAGGATTAGCGGCATAGTAGTTGTAGAAATGAATCAAACAGGCTTGTACCAAAAAGAATCTAGAAGAAGTCTAGCCTTACAAAATGTCAGTGTGAAATAGCTGCATATTACTATTTTGAGTGGTGAGTGTAGGGATCTGCAAACCCAATTACATGTTTTATTAACAACTGGTAGAGCTACACTGCAGTTTGTTTCTAGCTGTATGATATGCTGTTTTTTTTATAACCTACTAATGAGACAAATTAATTAAATATATTTAGATATGAAGATGGTTACCAGTATCAAAATATATTTGGTCCACTGGTCAAATTGGAGGCTGATTATGACAAAAGGCTTAAAGAATCCCAAACCCAGGAGGGGATTGAAGTTCGTTGGGATGTGGGACTGAATAAGAAGACTATTGCTTATTTCGCACTTGCAAAAACCGACAGTGACATGAAACTCATGCATGGAGATGAACTCAGATTGAGGTAATTATCACATTTAAATCAGTTATTAAAAATTTTATATTGTTACAATTTAATTTATATAAGTTGGAATATTATTCCAATACCCATTTATTTATAAGTCTACTTATTTTATAGAAGTATCTATATTTTTGTTTTCATTTAATTATATAACACTTGTTTTCTAAAGACCTGATCAATTGTCAAATATCTGTGTTGTTGCTATATAAAAAGAACATACATATTATTTTCCCACTGTCATATGCACCCAATACCTTCAAAGATACTATATGGTGTTAGATATGTACTAAGATTGAACACATGGTAACACTTGGCCATAAAACATTGCAGTTTTTGAGCAGACATTGTCACTGTTGCCGAAGCCACTCTTGTGCAATGTTGCAAGTGCCACAGAGAAAACTAGTCAAAACTATTACTAGAGAATATAAAAATTTTACGCTACAGCATCGTTTCTCAATAAAGTGTTTGTTATTATAGTGGGTTGCAATCTGTACAATAAATAAGACCTGTTTACTAAAAACTTGTTTATTAAAGGAATGAATTTTAATGTAGTTTTATAAAATTAAATATTACGAATAACAACATGATATAATAAACTTATAGATTGCTATGTTTAAACTGATGTTTGAAAGTTTAAAAGTAAGTAGTAAACTATTAATTATAATAATACAATGTGTAAATTTTTTTATAAGAAAAGGGTCGGAAGGTTTCCTTTTCGCTTTTCCTAGGCTGTGGCCTATAAAAATGGTTGAGAAACAATGCTTTACAGATAAGACAAGAACATAGAATATATTAGAAAACATGTCATGTTTTCAACTCATTTGTAAGCACTTGCTGCACTGGACCCATAAAAATCATTGTTTTTAAAACAAACTAATTTATTAAATTTTATAGGAATGGAAAGTTTTTAATATTAGTACTTACTATTTTTAGTAAATAATAAGAGAAATGCGTTTATATAACGCACATTAACAGCAAAGGTGGGTGCATTCCATGCATTATGCTTAATTGTATTTATCAAGTTATATATTTATATTTAAATAGAATAATATTTGAAAATAGAAGGGATCATTTATTTTCAAAAAACGTTTTCCAATATTTTCAGCAACATTAAATTTTAAAGCGAGTTTGGCAATACAATATTTATGTATATGTTAATATTGTATTGCTAAACATGCTTTAAAAATGTTTGCCTACAAGTTCACTGCTAAGGTTGCTGAAAATATTGGACAACGTTTTTTCATTGATGATTTGCATTTGATAATTTGCGCAAATATTTGCTATAACAAACATTGCAAATATTTGCACAAATATCATGATTATCAATTTCAGTCTTCTGATGTCCACTGAGACAAAAACTAGCTGCATTAAGCCGGGAACTGGAAACATTTGTCTGTACTCTCAATGTTGAGAAGAAGATAAGTTAGATAAGATTCGGTACTCTCGCGCTGATGATTCTGCGCCCCCACATTAATAGCCAGTATAATCTGGGTTCGTTTTTTTAATGAATATACTTAACCCAAAATTTTGCATACAATCGCACCTGGTGTTAAGTGGTAATGTTGTATGTTGTCGGTAGAGCGAAATAGCAAATGTCTTTTCGCTCTACTATTGAAGACACACACATTATATTCGGACGGAAAGATTGCCTCAGGCAAATTATTCCAATCCTTCGATGTTCGCATTTAAAACGTACCATGTCATAATGTTCGAATTCGAGAAATATTCACAACGAAAGGAAACTCACTATGTTACGCCATGCCCTGTGTTTTAATGTCGGATGATGGATGAATAGGGGATGGTAGAATCATGTTCGGCATATTCAGATGGATTTAGCGCCATCACTAGATCTTCCAAGTCCTCACGTGCAAGTGATGTTGACAATCGAGCAAAAAAGTTGTATTTTTCTTGCTGGCTTCTATGATATTACAAAAAAACTAGTATTAACAATTTAAGGCCTATCAACTATAAAAATAATTAACTGTCTATCCAAACGACTGGACTAAAAAAGGTATCCTATATTTTTAGATATGTTGGAGAACTACATAAAACGTGGTCGGGCGTGGGTCATGTTATCAAGGTGCCTGACAACTATGGCGACGATGTTGGCCTAGAATTGAAAAGTGGTGCTGGAGCACCCCTCGAATGCACTTCTAACTTTGTGGTGGACTTTATTTGGAAGAGCACTTCTTTTGATCGGTTAGTGGACAATTTTAAAATTAATAATGTAACATGCAAGTGGTAGCTATGCTATAGTTTGTTTCTAGCTGCAGAATAAACGGATCAGCTCGACCGGGATCACACACCTTCATAGAATTCCAGCTTGAAATAGCGGCATAATGTCGCTGTGTTTCGTCTGGTGGGTGCAGGTATCCGGTGACCTTTATTACTGGTGACGAGGCATTCCATCCCAGTCCCCAAGGGTGCAACGCAATCGCGTTATGATTCCTTGTCAAGGATGAATGTAGATGTCATGGGCCGCAGAATTGACTTACCATCAGGTGAACTGTGTGCTCGTTTGTTACTCACAATATCTAGAATTAAAGGTCCTTTGGGGGTCTTCCTTGTCACTTATCGCATGCCGTCAAGGTGTGCTGTTAAATTGTTTTGATCTGGCATATGGCACGAGTGCACCCTCTGTGATGTTTTATTTTTACAAGGGTTAAAGTACAAATTGTACAAGAGTGATAAGTACACATTGAATATATCTGTTTCGTGGTTTCGTTACAAATTTCACCACCCCGAATACGTGGCAAAGTAGAAAATCACTCGCATTTTATGAAGTTATTTGAATCTTCATACACCAAGTTGCCTACATCTTTAGAAAAAACAAGTTTGATTGAAAGCATAAGTCACGTGAGGTAGCGTCATCTAACAGACGAATAGGGAATTTGATTCCCAGCCAAGGAACAATATTTTTGCATCACAAATTATTGGTTATTACTAGTCTGTCAGATTTCGTTTTATCGGAGGGAGTACCGCAAAAATGGGGTTGGTGTCTGAAGAAAAAAATGTTCCCCTATACTGTACCCTTTTTGTTGAAATAAACGGTGACAAACTAGCACACAAACAAACGCTCCTGATTGTAAGTGATATATGCGGCCCATAAACATCTACGTCATTGCATTTGTCCACTAAGATTCATAATGCACATGTATTATCTATCTTTGCGAACTGTGATGAGATGCTTCGTTATCAGTATTTTAATCTCGGCTATTTCACGCTTGTGCACGGCGTAGTTCCGCACGGGTTGACCCATTCATATTTTAGCTAGAATATAACAAATAGCCTGTATTACACCATGCATGTAGCGTTTGCTATATATAAGGATATTTTTATAATTTCAGTATGCAACTCGCTTTACGTAAGTTCGCTGTCGACGATTCTTCGGTATCTGGATACATTTATCGCCGACTCCTCGGCCACGAAGTTGAGGAAGTCCTATTTCGAGTTCATCTACCGAAACACTTCAGCGCGCCTAATTTGCCTGATCTCAATCGCTCTCAGGTATATAATTTTAAATATTCTGTACTCATCCTACATTAATGCTGCCAAAAATAGATTACTACTTATACCCAGATATTTTAATGATATAAATCTAAACTTTTTCACAGGTATATGCTGTTAAGCATGCCCTTCAACGTCCACTATCTCTTATCCAAGGTCCCCCAGGAACGGGAAAAACCGTTACATCTGCCACGATCGTATACCAACTTGTTAGACAGAGTGGCGGTCCAGTGCTAGTGTGCGCACCTTCTAACACTGCTGTGGATCAACTGACTGAAAAAATACATAGAACAGGGCTTAAAGTGGTTCGATTATGTGCAAAATCACGAGAAGCCATGGAATCATCAGTATCGTTCCTAGCATTGCATGAACAAGCCCGGGCTTTGGGTTCGGCTGATTCTGAATTGCGGAAATTAACAAGATTGAAAGAGGAGGCCGGAGAGCTATCTGCAGCTGACGAAAGGAGATATCGGGCTTTACGTCGAGCGGCAGAAAGACGATTGTTGGATGCAGCTGACGTAGTTTGCACGACTTGCGTAGGCGCAGGAGACCCTAGAGTGGCCAGAATGCGTTTCCAATCCATTCTTATCGATGAAGGAATGCAATCGACAGAGCCTGAGTGCATGGTGCCGGTTGTACTTGGAGCTAGACAGCTTATCCTCGTCGGCGATCACTGCCAATTAGGTCCGGTGGTAATGTGCAAGAAAGCAGCAAAAGCCGGCCTAAGTCAAAGTCTTTTTGAGCGTCTAGTTGTTCTCGGAATCCGTCCATTCCGACTAGAAGTGCAATACCGTATGCACCCGGAATTATCGCGGTTCCCGTCCGACTTTTTTTACGAAGGTTCGCTACAGAACGGCGTGAGTGCAGAGGATAGGAGACTGCATAAAATAGATTTTCCATGGCCGCGTCCGGACCGTCCTATGTTTTTCTATGTAACTCAAGGGCAAGAAGAAATAGCTGGGTCTGGAACGTCCTATCTGAACCGTACCGAAGCTGCAAATGTCGAGAAGCTGACGACACGTTTTCTGAAAGCCGGTGTTCGTCCCGAACAAATTGGTATTATCACTCCTTATGAAGGTCAACGGTCTTATCTCGTTCAACATATGCAATACCAAGGTAGCCTGCATGCTAAGCTCTATCAAGAGATCGAAGTGGCCAGCGTCGACGCATTTCAAGGCCGAGAGAAAGACATTATAATTATGTCATGCGTTCGCTCTAACGAGCATCAGGGCATCGGTTTCTTAAGCGATCCCAGGCGTTTGAACGTTGCATTAACCCGCGCAAAGTACGGTCTCATTGTGGTCGGTAATCCGAAAGTGCTGAGCAAGCAACCACTTTGGAATCATCTGCTCGCGTTTTACAAGGAGCGTCGGGTGTTAACTGAAGGCCCGTTGTCTAACCTTAAAGAGTCTGCGATTCAATTCGCCAAACCGAAGAAACTTGTGAACGCACAAAACCCGGGCTCCCATTTCATGTCGACCTCGATGTTTGACGCTCGTGAAGCGATGGTACCGGGGTCTATCTACGACCGAGCTCGACCTCCCCGTGACCCGCTCGCGTACGTCGGGGCTAGGATGTCCCCACATGCCGGCGTCCCACCCGCCGCGTTTCCGCAGCGTTTAAACAGCAAAACAAAACGCCGTCCTCCGCGTCTCTCGCAGGAGCCTTTGTCACAACAACCGCCGCTATCGCTATCACAAGGCGCATCGCAGCCAGATTTCAGTCAAGAATCGGCAGCGCCCGATTGTCCTTCACAACCGGACGGACTTTTGTCGCAAGATTCGACGTATCAGGGAGGTTTCCGCGCGCGTTGTAGCCAGTACTGAGATGGGACGAAGCGTACCGCATTAGACCTTACTCCGTGGTGGAAGCGGACGCGCCACTGACGGGAGACCGAAGCGCCTCGCCTCGACCGACGTATGTGTGGAGAAACCGACGCCATTCTGGACTCACGCCACATTACTGGCTAACGGACACTGAACCTGTCGCTACGCCGCGGAGCATGCACCCAATTCCGAAGCGCGAAACCCTTCAACTTTTACAGGGATAGACATAAGTTCGAGCGACGTCATCTTGGAAATTCTTTATCGGTTCATTAGCAAATGTCGATCCAAGGAAATTGTTCGTATAGTTACAGTAAATGCTCGTTTATAAATTAGGTCAACGTATCGGTGTTTCTCAAACTGTCCTCTACAAAATTGTTCCATATGGAATTGTACGAATAAAACTTAGGGAAAGGGAATCTGTATTCAATCATTCGTTAGCAATGTACTATTATTTTATTATGACATTAAAATGAAATAGTTTCGCCAATCAAAACATATTTTACTTATAACCCAATTCACTTTATAATATGCAAAATTATCATAGATACAGGCTACGGGATTACGCACTAATCAAAGCTAAAAACTCCTTTTTATGAAACCCATGATTTGCATAGCGTAGATGCAAAACAAATATTTTATTTTAATATAAACTATTACCGGCACCTGCACAAACAATGACTACAAGTAAATAGAAAATAAACTGTATCTATAATCTGCCTCTCTAGCTATCCAAACGATCTTAATATGAATGTGTTTCATGAAATAACCGCCATTTTAGTTTATGGTACTAATAATTATTTCTTATAATTATAGATAAAACAATTACCACGTGTTAAATTTAAATAAAAATCTACTCGAGAAATTTAAATAACATTTGTCAAATACAGTTAACACAAGAATGTAAGGATTTTGTAGGTGACATACATTCTGAAGTTATTTTTATTGAGAATATGTTTACTCAACATATACGCAATTATATCGATTTTATTCAACCAAACAACTAATAACAAGGTTATTTATTATTGGGCAGTATGAAATGTTTCCTATTTTTAGGCAGATTATTTTTGTGACTATCATAGTTGATGAACAACGGGTACGGCAGGTAGCCGTCAAAGCAGAATTTTCAATTGCTTTATAAATACTTTGTGTTTATTCTATATTACACTATTTACTTATTAGAATTATTTAATTTCTTTTTTATTTAATATGTTAATAAATGAGAGGATTTTAAAACACAAAAATTGTTTAAATTAGACAACAAACCAATTAAATTGAAGTTTACACAGAACTTGCAGATAGGAAAAAGTTTATGGATCGACTATAGTTGGGTTTCTATTTTTAAATTATTTCAGAAAACCAGATTCTGGAGATGGACTCTTATGTTTACCAAACCAATGCGTAGGTTTCATAATATATATTAGTCATGTGATAGATATATTATAAACTGTTAGAAATGCGTAATAGATGAACAGACATTATTAATAATATTTCATGCAACATGATAACGGACTGTCTGTTTGAGGTGTTTAAATAAATAGAGAATACCTATTGCGTTTATTCCGATACTTAAACTGTTAGTTATATAAATAAATGGCCAAAAAAGTTAAGCACGAGAAATAAAGAATTTTCATTTGACTTTATTGGTTTCATTTCATATTATAAATTTGGTTTTCAATTTGTCTAAAATATGTTTTCGTAAATGGTTATATATAAAAACTTAAATTACATTAGGAATATTTTAATTTAGTTCTAGATCGAAAAGGCTCTAGTCGTCAATGACCAGGTACTTTCCCATCGGTTGGATTTAATGGCTTTGAGACGTATCTGCATTTTGTTACCGAATGTACCACTGAAGATGTTCTGAGTAGTTCGAATTAATATCAGACGTAAAGATTAAATATTGTACATCGCGACATCATTCAAAATTTCGTCCTCGTCTCGATGATTGCAAATCACTTGTACGCTTTACACGAAATTTTTCGCGTTACCAACACTAGCTCGTGCTTGGAGTTTGTACTGATCGTTCGGCACGGTCAACGTTGCTCTGATTGGTCGTCTGTGTGGTGTGAGCTCTTAAAGTGGTGTGCGTAGATTCGTACTGCGTTCCCGCTAAAATCTCGGTAAGTTTTATTACTTTTTTGATGTTATTACTAAAAATCGAAGGTCTCATATCAAGGTCGATCCCGTAAAATTGATATTTATTAATTGTAAATGCAATATATATAATGAACATGTATGAATCAATTAAAATTAAGAGGGCTATTATTTAGTTATAATTAGCGGTTATTTTGCAACCCGGTTACGGGTTTGACTAACAATGGACCCAACACTCGTGTGATCGAATATTGATTTTCATGGGTATTTGGTTATTTGTTTGTGCACTTATTTATATCGATAGTGTATATTGTATCATTGCTTAGTATTCCGATCAGTTGAGAAATAAATCATGAGTATTACTATTTCTTCAATCACCTCATCAAATGCTTACGTTAGCCCTTCTAAGTTAATAAGGTAAAAGCCCTTTCTTTTCAGATTTGATTAGTCAAAAACAGAAACATGCTTCTTACTGCTGCTGAAGAGCAGAGAAGATATAGAGAATGACTCAAAAGACGATCGGAATAAGTATGAAGAAGCCAAAAAAAAGGCACAGAGACTATACTATAAGGCCAATAGAAAGTTATAATGCCAATGTGATATGGATGGAGACGACGAAAACGGGCATCAGAAAAACCCAAAAAAGCTGTTCAAAATATTTTACAAACAGGACGAAACACCGTTCATATCTCTACCATGCACTTCAGTGGCATCTGTCGCAAAAAGACGAGGTAGAAAATCTCAGAAAGTAAAAAGACAGATCCAGATAGTGTTGACAAAATTTGAAAATGAGAAACTAAAGCGGAAATATAAAAATTATAAGAAGAGATTTTTAAGACAGAATGATGGTAAGACTAAGAAAGTAAGAAAGCTGCAGATACAAAGTATAAAACTCTTTTAGCGGCACTATTAATAAAACATTCAAAATCACGAAATCTAAGAAAATCACGAAAAAGGAACGAGATATAATTAAAAAAATATTTTCATCTAAAATTAAATTAAGGATTTCTATGTTAGAGACGACATTTCGCGCGCTACAGTTGGGAAACGTTGACAAAGAACGGGATCAAAATTCAAAAAAGATTCTCGCGAGACTCAATGAATTCTTTATACAAAACTTTCAAGATTGAAAATCCTTCTCTTAACCCTTTTTATATAGTCAGTGCCTGTGTTGATGTCAGGGATTGCCTTTGTCAATTTCTTTTTATTTCTTTTTTTGCCAACCCATACAAATTCCACCATCGTACCTCACGACGCACTGCTGGATTTCATCCTTTTGTTGTGACCATCCCTCAAACCCGAACGAAGCGCTTTGCTTCGTCTTTCATTATTAGTACAGCAAAGGACTGGAATAGTTTGCCCGCATCTGTTTTTCCCTCCGATTACAATATGGGTGTTTTCTAGAGTAGAGTGAATAGGCATTTACTGAGCTAGTGCGCCTTACCATCCAGGACTGCATTTCCACTTAACATCAGGTGGGATCGTGGTCAAGCACTTGCTTTGAAAGTTTAAAAAAAATATATTTATTACTAACTGATCCGACAGACGTTCAAATTGCAGTAAATTTGTTTTTTGAATTTTTACAAAAATTATCTCGCGTTAAATACAAAAAAAATATTCTGTTTTACGCGAATACGCCAATTTTGCGGGCAACTTTTAAAATTTTTGCTTTCAATAAAAACTAATTCGGGCTATTACGAACATTTGTAAAAAAAAACTAAATCGAGATCCAGCCGTTTTCAAGCGATGCGCTAACCAGCGAACGGTGTTTAATTTTTATTTATATAGATTTTAAGTTATTACAAGTCTCTTCAGTACTTTGAACTATGATATACCTTTTGGATCGATTGTACGGAGTGCGGCACTGATAGAGTTGGAATATACAAACCTGTGTGCAGGATGACGCGACGAAGATCTGTCGCCGCTCTTGTATTATTATATTATTTGGGGATATTTTTTTCCATCTCCGCCTGGTTGGTCAATAGAATAAATAAATAAAAAACTATAAACATATAAAGAAACAAATATACGACGGGGAGACCAAACGTTCGAGGGTTAGGGCGAAAGGGAAAGAAACCTGCGGACTTTACGTGCGGTTCAAGGAGCACCGCCTTCTACATTTGAGCTCGGAGCTGCCAGTCCCGGAGTCCCGACCGCCTCGGGTGATTCAAGGGGCTGGTTGGGATTAACCCGTTTGCACATACGACTATAGGAATAATTTCGGTCGGCATACCACCCCACATGTCGGTCACCTCGATCCTCGTCCAGATATTTTGACTTTTTATCTGTTTCGGCTTTCACGAGGTTCTCGTCATATGGGATCGTGATGTCGACAAAAAATATCCTTTACTGTGCCCGGTCCATCAACACGATATCAGCCTTATTCGCAAGAATAGTCCTGTCCGTGATGATGGGCCGGTCCCGGTAGAGCCTGGCGCGGTTATTTCGGCATATTATATTTAATATTATTCGTATATATATTATGCTCAAGAAACGGACAGACGAGTCCATATTAATCATCCGAAAGGCCTTAAAACTCTCGCAAATAGTTGTAATTCATTACAACATATGTAGATGACAATTATTTTAAATGTCTTGTTATCTTTTTGAAAGCTTGTTCCTCGTTGACTCTCGACGACAGTAAAATATATGTGTAAGCCTAAATTATTAAAAAGGATATTGGAGATAAATGTGTTATGTTACAATTCTAAATTAAATAAAAATTATTGGAAACATTAGATTAAAATGACATCGCTAAGGAGAACGGAACGAAACGAAAGATATTTCATTTTGAGTAAACAATTTTATTAGACTTATTCCTATATAACATTTAACATTTTTATCACGACGAGTTCTTTTGTGATAAAAATATTGTGCCAGTACAAATAATGTTCTTTTACAATCACAGGTGATTCATAGGAACAATATTAAAATAAAATGCCATCGAATTTGTGTAAGGTTACGAGTTGCCCGCTCCAAGGCATAAGTTTAACGAATCAACTAATTAAATGCTGATTTCCACATGGAAATTTCCACTTATATTGACGGAGAGTTATTAATTACGTCGAGTGGGAGCGGAAAATGTGCGAACGTGACGCGGCGTGTTGGTTGGCGTCTCTACGAGTTCTTGTCGGTGATTTTCACGACAACGGACTTGACCTCGGTGTAGTTGTGGATACCGTAGGGTCCGTTCTCCCGGCCGATGCCTGACTGCTTGTAGCCGCCGAACGGCACTTGGTTGCCGAACACATTGTAGTCGTTCACCCACACGGTGCCGGCGCGCAGGCCCTGTTATAGGTAAACGTCTAATTATTAGCTAAATATGTTGTAACATAGTTCAATGACCTTTAAAATTAAATTTAGTGAAGTAAACATATACATATACCATTACGTTTAAATTTTCATTACGTCAACATTACGCATAAATGTCGCATTGACGTGGCAGCGAAAAACTTTAATGTAAAATGCCTTCAAACTTTATCAGCCGGTTGAAGGAGCGTCCGACAATAGGGAAAAGAGAATGCGTTACAAAGTTGGTATGTGATATTATATTATTAGTATATATGTTATTTATGTATTAATTAATAAATTAATGCTTGTTTATAAATAAATAAAGTTCTGTAATTATTTTATTATTATTATTTTTCCCTTGATAATATATCCAACACCAGGCCTGTTAGAAGAGATTTTTATTGTAAAATAAGCTGCCCCTTTGGTATGTAATAGATATGTAACCTTTCCTATATTACTTCCCTTGTATAAATGCTTTGTGTCGTGAACCATCGCCTAGCACAATCATTTTCAGCTCAATTGGAGTGGTTAACCGGAATATTAGTGATGTTAATAGTATTGCTGAAATTATTTAAAAAAAAAAAAAAAAAGACATTGCTTTCAAGATATATGCATGAATGTCCCGTGTCTTTGACACTGTATCTAAACTTCTTTCGTTCTCTTTGCAAATGCATAACATCAGAATAGCGAAGGTAATGATGAGTGAGTGCCTCTGTTTGCACAAATACTGTCTGCACTAGTATATATATTCTGAGCTGTAATTTTTGTGTTTCGTTTGTAACAAACGAGCACACAGGTCACCTGAAGGCGAGTGATTCCTGCGGACCATGATATCCTCGACAACGAATCATAATGCAGATGCGTTGTCACCCTTGATGACTGAGATGGAATGCCTAGTCACCAGTAATAAAGATCTCCGGATCCCTGCATTCACCAGACGAAGCACGCAACATTATGCTTCTATTTCACGCTGATGTTCTATGAGGGCGTGGTCCGATCCTACCCCGGTCGAGCTGACCCATTCATTCTTCAGAAACAAACTGTAGTGTAACTCTACCCACTGTCATCTAGTAATAACTAGAAATTATCGATGGTGGTCGACCAGGAGAACATCAACAACATTACATAATATTATTCATTAATATTAGTGCAGAGGGTCAAAGGAGCGTATGGAACTAGTGTATGTATGTGTAATATGTATATAAATAAAAAAAAAGAAAGGTTCAATCTTGTGCCCAAAGTCAAAATAGAAATACGCCACAGCATTACCTGGATAAGATAGTTGGCCTTGTCCAAGTCTTTTGTAAAGACTGCCGCGGCGAGACCATAGTTAGTGTCGTTTGCGCGCTCCAACATCTCGTCCATCTGCGAGAACTTCATGATCTGCTGAACGGGCCCAAAGATCTCCCGGCGTGCGATGTCCATGTCGTCGCGTACGTCGCAGAATACGGTGGGCTGCACGTAGTGGCCCACGCGGTCCGCGCGTCCGCCGCCGGCCACGAGACGCGCACCCTGCCGCTTGCCGCTCTCGATGAGGCCCAGCACCTGTTCGCGCTGCTCGCCGTCCACCTGCGGGCCTTGCTCCGTCTCCACGTTGAACGGATCACCGACTACGCGACGCTTCGCTCGCTCCGCTGACATTTCAACGAACCTGTCGTATATAGAATCTTCGACGAAGGTGCGAGAACCTACAGACATAAGAATGTAAATTACGGAACTTATTCAATTTTGATACAGATTAATTATGATGGTTTTATATAAACGTGATATTTTTAAACTAGATATTCTTAATGTCTCTGAATATTAGTGCCTGCTGTTTATACCTTAGTACTTGAACTTCATCTATTCTTTATCATAATGCAAAATTAGCGCCGTCGACCTTAAATATACTGTTTAAGGTTGACGACAGTCCAAAAACTAAAATCCCACAAATTAGGATTCAGCGGCGGGAATTTTAAAAATATTATTTACAAAAGTTAAGTTAAAAATATTATTTAAAAAATTACAAAAGTTCGAAATGTTTTATTATCTGTTCCTGAACACCGCAAGCGTGAGATCTAAACATTTCCCAAATTGCGGTGATTGACAGTAAAGTCTAGAGTCGTAGACTCTAGAGCAATCCAGAAAGATCGTTCACGGATAAAAAAAAAGTGATTTTGCGTTCATGTTTGCCAATGAATGAATAATTTTTGTTGTTGTGGTGAATAAATTTAACCAATTAATAGAATTTATCCCGGAATGTAGTCCCCGAAGAGCATTCAATTAATCCAAGTGAATAAGTGAGGAAGACAGGCAAACACTACATTATTTTAAAATATAAATAAATAATAAATTAATCTAACCTGCGCAACAGCATTGTCCCATATTATAAAATACCGCCATATGTGCTTTTTCAACGGCATACTCTAAATCAGCATCGGCTAAGATAATGTTGGGTGACTTGCCGCCGAGTTCCAGGGTAAGTCGCTTAATAGTGTCCGCCACGCCGCGCTGAATGGACTTGCCTACCTCCGTCGAACCTGAATATTACGTCATTGTATAAGATATTAATATATTTTTTAATTTGGCAGATTTAACCATTTGTATTTGAAGCAAAGTTTAATAAAACTACATTTTGTTCAATCAAGTTTATTACTTCGATTCTAATCTTGGTGTTCGTTAACCGGATTTCTAAATATTATATAAAAACGTTAGTAAATTTTATATAACAACGAATAGTCTTCGATTACGACAAGACCGAAAAGAACCCTCGGACGGGAAACATGAATAATAAAAACTTCTTTTTGTACTATTCAGGCTACACAGCTCTGGAACACCCTGCCTGAAGACATTAAACGAGCTTTTAATAAATATAAAAAGTACTGATTGGTGAGTATTAAACGGGGAAAATAATCTGAATTTGCTATTTAATTATTTATATTATCTATTCTTATTATATATATATATATGGTTTATATTTATGTATGTATGTCATATATATTTTATTAATTATTATGTTTATATGAAGTACATACAATTTATTAATATTTAGGATTAATTTGTTATTGGCACCACCTACAGTCATTTTTTCCCCATCTCAAAGGTTGACTGGTAGAGAATACCAAATTTATATTTATATTACAGGCATTAAGTCTGCACATTGTACCCTTTTTTTTATAAACAATTGAAGATAAAATAAATATATAAATAAAAAAATTAAAAATTACAACAACAGATCTCTACTATTTTCCCCATACGACCAAAGTTCCTTTCTGTATTTTACTACCTCCACAAATATAACGCAGTATCGCGTACTCATATTTAACTTACCGGTGAAAGCAATCTTGTCGACATCTGGATGTTCGACTAGAGCAGCGCCAGTATCCCCATAGCCAGGTAACACGTTCACAACTCCGGCCGGGAAGCCAGCTTCCTACAATAAAGTAAAAAAGAAAAGAGTTAATAACGGCTCGACATGGCCTCCTCTGTAGAGAGGACAGGGCCCGACATATCAAGCCTCGTTTGATACTCTCAAAGTAAGAAAAAAAAATCTTCAAAGCATATTTATTTTGCAACAATAATTTATTTATTCCGATTAAGAGTGCGCAGTACGCATTTTTGTTTATTATTTTGGATCTAAAATTGTAGTTACTAGCCGTATAACAAGAAATCAGCCCCTACTTTGTGGCGTCGTAGATTTAAGTAACACTGTACTGTTACTGAAATCTAAATTAATTTTACTTTTAGTGAAATATGATGATAATTCTATTCAAAATGAAATATATAATAAATATCTTAAAAAATAACATAATTTTTTAAGATTTTTATTTATTGCATTTAAGACTAAAAAAATCTTTATTATCGTAAAGACGTCTGTGAAACAGCTGTTGCAGCATCAAATCATTGTACTCATGGTCGAAAACGAGTCTGTTGATGCCATAAATGTAAAAAACTTATGAGAGGGTAAATTTTCTAAAAAAAACCTGGAATGTACATAATTCTCTCTCACGCTCACATAGTTGCCACTGCAGCCATTTCAAGCCAGCCAGTAATCTGTAACGTCGATGTGGTAATGATTTTGCTTACAGCACACGTGCGTTCGCTCGGACGACTCGAACGGAACAAGATCTTTAAAGAGACAATCGATAGCGACGATTAGAAGATAAGCTAGAAACTCTAAATGAAATAATAAAATAAGTAATTGACGACTAATATTTTGATTAGACTAGATTATGTTAATATAATATTAAATTGGTTTTAAATTTAAATTCCTTATAATATTTGCACGCCATACGTGGCAGAATATGTTTGTGCGTTTAATTATCTATTGTAACACCATTTGTACCATTTTCTGGCAAATAAACTATTTGATTTGATTTGAAATGTCCGAGCTTATTCAATCACAACGATCTCTCTTCAAAAATATCAGTTTGAGAAAATTAAACAAAGTGTACCACTTGAATTTCTTACCTGTTCTGAGAGCATCTCAAAATCCTTTGGCAAATGGTTTCCTGAGACACCTTTTCTCAAATGTATGTAGCAATGACTGTGATAATAATGAAAGGTTTGTCTAAAAAATTCAATTAAGCGTTTTTTTTTATTTGTCTCAAATGATTGGAAGAACTTTGTTGATTTATGAGTTAAAAATAATATTGTTTGTTATAATTAACAAGTAATAGTAAAAGTTTGTGATTTTGCGTCATAATATTAAGTATTTTTTTTCTATTTTATGTTATTGAAAATTTGAAAGCCTCACAAAATAAAGAAAAAACAATAGAAATTTTCGGTTGGCATATCGTTTGCTTTATATTGATCTTCTATTTAAGTTATAAACAATTTTTGGCAGTATTTTTGAAGAACAGAAGGCAAGCAATGAATATTTATTACCACTATACAACTAACAACGACAAAATAGTATTTTGTGTATCTATAATATACTTAATAGACTGTTTCGTGAAAGTGGATAATTTAGATAAATATGTTTAAGAAATAGTATTCTAACCTACATAAGCTATTCCATCTCATGAGGTTAAAATTGTTGATACCAAATCAATAGCAACAGCAGATTATGGAAAAAGGATAACTACATTACCGCCACATGTACGTGTTTTAGTGATCTGACATTTTCACGCGTCGAAGCCAAATATTACCAAAATTAATGAAAATTGTATTCTTGCCTTGAAATATTTGATTCAAGAAAATTTCGCTCTAAACAATTAAGTATGAAACATTTTTAATATAATAACTATGAAAGAATTTCATATATATATTATATGACATACTCAGTAAATAAATCCCATATTATACATATAAAACGTACCAAATAAAAATACCGAATTATAATAAATAAATCGTCGGGAAAAGTATCAAAACTGTTAAGTCCGAAATTGACGCATCGTACATCGATATCATGTTTTAATGTCATGTCGCCACAGATGGCGAACCTTTTCGAGTATTATTAAACGGCTCTTATATAGTTTTATTCTGAAGTAGCATTAAAAATGTAAAAGTCATTTTGTATTTAAAATGAGTAATGGTTTAATAAAATTTAAGTTATTAAAGATAACGAGTAAATGTGGCTGAAGCATGACACTACAATAAAAGATCAATTATATGTGAAAATGATACCATAAATGATATTTAAATAGGCTATCTAAGGTCAATGTAAATAATTTATGTGGTTATATAAAAATATTCGTAATTTTTAAAAATAGGTTAAAGCCTAGAAAACACAAATATAATTGTGATTCCTTGTTTATTCAACTTAATTTTGATATTTATGCGAATTGTTTACTACCTATAGCAAAGTCCTTGTTAGGTCATAGACTGACTTAACTTAGTTTAAGCTTGTGGGTCAAAAAGATTTTTGTGTATGATGTCTCTAGTCGGCTCGGGTGTCCGAAACAATGTATATATCTTAGTGCTGCTTATTATTATTACATTAGAAGAATAAGAATGAATTTATTTTAAAATTATAAATGTACAGTTTGCTCCAAACTAACATACGTAACATCATATGCTCAAGGAAGTAAGCGTCCGTTGCCGAACTAGGTTAAAAACCCGTATTCCAGCCTACGGTTCCGTTCCCCGCTCCGGAAAATTTATTTTATTATAGTCGACGCTTTTTAAACTGAGTCGTCGGGCAATAAATGTCACTGACAGTAGGAATGTGCACGCAATGCAACCCGTTATCGTTACTTATCAGTACCTGCAGGCGGGGTCGATGCGTCATCCCTAGAAAAGATAAAACGGCCCTTTTCAGGGCCACATTACGATCTAAACTGTTTGTCTATGATTACGTCGAATCTTACAAATTAACAACTTTTATTTTCAGATAGCGAAAAATTATTCCTATTAATACTTAACATAATTTAGCATATCGATCGTACCTATCCCGTTATCGATATGCACCTCTACGATTCTTGCGCACATCACTACACCTCTCCATAAGACCTGTAAGTACGAGCGAGACAGACAGATAAATATCATTTATGACCCGAAGCCTCAGTTCAAAACACATTGCAAAATAATGCAAAATAGTTTTGCATTCAATAAAAATCAAGAACAATAATATAAAAATAGAAAACAAAAAAAAATTTTTAAGTTAAAAGTTGAAAGACCTCTTGTTGTGTTCAGTGTTTGTGTGCATGTGTGTATGTTTAGTGGGTTTGTTTAGCTGCAGTATTTTAAATTCGAATCTTTTGATTTTTACATTCCGAGTAGTAATGCTCTAATTAAAATATTACAGCTTATTACATTCCAATCATTCTTTAGGATCTTATTTCTATTTATCTAAACGTTTCTTATTCCTACTTTCCTTACTACTAGTTATCCTGTATAATTATTATCTTTTTTCTTTTCTATTTTTATTACATTGAGAGTTACAAACGAGCACTCAGTCATCATCACCTGTTGTTAAGTGATTACTACGGCCCATGACATCTACATTCATCCTTGACAAGGAATCATAATGCTATGCGTTGTCAACCTTGAGGACTGAGATGGAATGCCTAGTCACCAGTAATAAAGGTCTCCGGACGAAACACAACACCTTTATGCTGCTATTTCACGTTGGTATTATGTGAGGGAGTGGTCCTACCCCGGTCGAGCTGTTCCATTCATTCTGCAGTTAGAAAGAAGCTGCAGTGTAGCTCTATCACTGTGTACATTTATGTATGTGTTACGTATGTACACTTATTTTTCCAACCATCCTCCACAATTTTAAATGGCGAGATTATGAAGAATAGTTGCTTCTTATTCATTTACAATTGTTTTCACACGAGCACCTACTGAGCGCAACTAAATTAACAGAGCATTAGGCATTTGTTAAGTTTGAGTTTATTATAAATTTAATAGTTGGTGTGCAACATAGCTTTAAGCGGTAAACTCGTTTTGTAAAAATACCACCTAACGGTTCAAACACAATAAACAGCTGTATCAATCCTCACTAAAAATTCTAGCTTGTGCCTCATCAACTCTTTGAATTGAAATGGAATGTTTCTATACGAGTTTGGTCCTCAGATCCCTATACCGTACAAAACAGAACAGCGCTATGCTGCTATTTCACGTTCATGAATGTGTTGCCATTGATACTACAGCTAGAAACTAGTGGCATCATGGCTCTATCGCAATATTTCAGTGCAAACCTTTGTCCGGTTTCACATAGATAAGTTAGTTGAGATTCGCTGTACTCGCAAATGACACTATTACAGGAAATATTCAAATTTAAAAATAAAGTATATCTATATTTATATATATGTAATATATGTAATACTACATAGATAGAAACGCGCGGAATGTACAATAACGCTTCTTCGCAATCGGGTGAAAAACACGCACCTTTATAAGTTGAGCCAAATACAAGGCAGTAAGTGGTGTTTGTTCAGCCGGTTTTAGCACCACGGTGTTACCAGTCGCGAGCGCAGGACCCAGCTTCCAACCCGCCATTAGTAAGGGGAAATTCCAGGGAATGATTTGACCGCAAATACCTGTAAAAACATATATATTGATAAATATCGTATTGTCGGACACCTAGATTATAGTTTTTTATCGAGGATGTGTACCATGACTCTCTACACATCTCTTGAACTGTATCCTCGTTTGTCACTCCTAATAAAAATCAGCAGCGTGGCCTTGGCCCATTACCCTTTAACGGGCTAAGCCGAGGCTCCTTGAGAATTCTTATGCCGGTTACCCATTAATAAAGGTCTCAGCTGAGTGTCCTAAGCGCTCGGCGACCGTTCAACCTGGCGAAGCTATAAAAACCCTAGGGAGGGGGGCCATAAAAATTTGAATTATCTAACGGAAAAACAATAGTATACCCTATTTTCATCTTATATTGAATTCTATAATTAGTAAAATACAGAAAATGAATTCAATATTGTACACGGACAGTGTACTTATGTAATTTGAGGTTCTTACGGTCACAGTTAGAACTTTTAGTTGCTACATCGCACGTCCGAAATACCATTACTACAATACGACCCAGCTGAGGAACAATATTTACGTTACAAATTTTTTGTTTTCGGGTATGGATCTTGTGTAAATATTCTATAAAAATATTAATTAATTAATTAAAGAGGACAAAGCCTTTTGTCTGTATTTTCTTTAGAGTGAATGTTTCCTTATTTTGATTTATAAAAATAGTTTATTAATTTTATTTCATTTTAAAACTAAAATCCACCTTGAATCTACTATAGTCAAAAAAATAACTCTGACCAACGGATTTTTTTTTATTGTTGAACAAAATCCACAGCCCTTAATAAGTAATATACATATTTTACATGAGCTTAACTTAAGGCCAAGAACGGATTTACATTATTCATATAATTAGAAATATAAATATAACAAAGAATAGTTTAAGAGCAAACAAAACCAAATTAAAAAATAAGATCAAGTAATAGTAATAGTAAAAGAAACATAGATAAAATAACAATAATCGTTACAAAAAAAATAAAAAAGTTCAATATCAAATAGTTAAGCAAAAAATAACATAAAAAAGTGTGTGTATGATATTTTTTTCTTTTTTTACTCTGCCTCCACTAATATTTTGAATATATCTATTTTAAATGTTCTTTTGCTAACAAAAAATATCTTCAATGGGTGAAATTTATTATTATAGGTTCTATGTAAACGGTTTGCTATAGAGTACTGAGCATATCTTGTTGACGTTTTTGCAGTTTAAAATAAAGGAGTGTGTCTGGTTCTGTATTTTGGAGAGCAAAAGCTGAGAAACTAATGGTCCACAATCGATGCTACCGTTACGTGTGCTATGCAAGAAGGTCATGTCTAATAATGTGCGTCGATCTTTAAGGCTTATTAAGTTGTAATATGCACATGAATCTTCGTAGTTTTGTTTTTACGAGAATATTTTGACCAAAAGTGTACGGTACGGCATGAGTCGATTGGTTTGCTCACGAGTGTATTTGCTGTCAAGGAATGTTTCTTGAATTTCTATTTCACATAATATAGTGGCTTCAGGCATTGAGTCGACGGTTCATAATCACAGCTAATAATGTTTAAATAAATGAAAAACCGGTGTACGGGAGCTTGCTTTTAATTTTAAGTTACGAAAAAACGGTGTTCGATCCCCGGTTCCGTCACCCATGGAATTATTAATTACAATTTGTGAATGAAAAAAGTTGTGAGGAACTCATATTTTCAATATGTATGTGAAAATCGCAAATCTTTGGTGAAGTCTAGACTTTAATATACTATCTAGAAAAGAGGCTTATTTCCACCAATGGTACCTAGTGTTTAGCTAACTCAGTGAGCAAGTCTGGGTTTAGTATATTGCAATAATTACTTAACATCTAACATCTATTTAACACAAAAGATAGATACAAAATATCAGTGTTATGTTGTTCAGGCATTGGACACCGGTCATCTTATCTTGATTTAATCGTTTTAAACAATCATTTCGCATTGATAAGAATTCAATGATATAATGTAATGACTACTATGTTTGCACAGAACCAAATCATAACATCACATTTTATAGTAGACGCATTTTAAACTGAGTCCTCGGGAAATAAATGTCACTGACAGTTAGTTTTAGTTTAGGTTGCTACGAGTAAGGGTTGTTGTTTTTCTATAAATATAAGATTTTTTGTTATATTTTCTAACGTGGTGGATATAATGAGGATTTTTGAAGAACTAAGAAATATTCCTAGAAAAGATAAAAACGGCCCTTTTCAGGGCCACATTACGATCTATACAGTTTCTCTATGATTACGTCGAAACAAACATTTTATGTTACAAATTAAAAACTTTTATTTTCAGATAGCGAAAATTTATTCCTTTTAATACTTAACATAATTTAGCATATCGATCGTACCTATCCCGTTATCGATATGCACCTCTACAATTCTTACGCACATCACTATACCTCTCCATAAGAACTGTAAGTGCGAGCGAGACAGACGGATAAATATAATTTATGACCCGAAGCCTCAGTTCATAATGCGTCGACTATAGTGAGTGGTGAGTAATATAGACACGTCACATGTATATCTAACATTATCTTCAGACTGATGATTGGATGTAATACTTAATAAGTAAACTTTTGTAATATGTCAATAGAAATTTAAAATTGAGATATTTCAACTTACATATTTAAATTAACCTAATCATTAGTGAAAGTAGACAATAGAAGCGATTTGCGTCTGTTTCTATAATTACAGATTTACTTACTCTACAAAACTACCACGCTAACCAACGCTCAATCATGGGAGAAAAACTCCCGAGTTTTCTGGCGTATATTTAAATATTATCTACACCTATAATTTACGTAAGTTGCAGCTTTAGTCAATGAGATATATGTATCTAATTTAACCCGGCCTTTATCTATATGTGTTTGTAGAGCTCTCAAAAATATATGAAATTAATATGACGTTCCTGTCACTAGAGCGTAAAGTTTAAAGGATACAATACTTGACACATTAAGACAGAACAAGACCGAAATAAATTATAGTTCTATTTTAAAATATCGAAACATACACAATTGTTTGTAGTGAGTTCAGTAAATTCGAATCTGCTATTCGACTATTGCCGTGAACCTAGCACAAATATTTCAGCTTAGATTGGTTAACGTAAATTAGCGGCATTGACGAGGCTGTGGTAACCTTTAAACAATGTTGACCACACGTTGACATGTCTGCGGACTCTCTTCTGAAATTTAGATTTGTTTAGTGTCGAGAATATTACTTCATTTAATTTAATATTTTAGTTTAGTTTAAACTTAGTAGTAACATTAAAATTAACTTATTTTAGCAAGAGCTGTATGCATGTAATAAGTTAAGCATTTAGAGTTATGTAAATTCTTAAGTAAGTGTATTTTGTGGCATTTTAAAAGTGTTAACAGTAGGCCTATCTTGAAAAAAAATAGTATTACCAATTCTATAGCGAGCGTTGTCAAAAAATTGTTACTATATAATGAAGTTATTTAAAAAAAAAACAATAAAATTATTAATAAAACAATGTTTTTTTGTAAATATTTATGTATATATATATACATAATATTATCTTAAACCGCTGTATAATATCCACTACTGTCAACATTAAATTAAAATATTTATTAACGATAGTCTCATAAACTATTCTATTCATAAAAATTACTAATTATATTTTGTGCTGTTCATTCTTCGCACACTACACTTAATCGACTGCTAGAAGTTATAGTTTCTCGTCGTCGGCCCTCTAACTATACTAGCGCCATTACGGTCCTTTATAGAAACCTTATTTCATACGTCACATTTTTTACCCTATATCACAAAATAATATTGATGCGAAACATGATGTATTGGAAAATTTTGTTAGCTTACCGACGGGCTCGTGACGGGTATACGCAAAGTAATTCCCATCGGTGGGCAGCACCATGCCATGGTTCTTGTCGGCCCATCCCGCGTAGTATCTCAGGTAGGCGGCTAGCGCCGACACATCGCCGAAATACGACGCCGTGTACGGCTTGCCATTGTCGAGCGTTTCCAAACTCTATAAATTTAAAGTTTATTTACTATTACAGTTCATTTTGCATTATAAATTTAGTTTTTTTATTATGTGTGTGACAGAGTTCACAATAGTGTCGGTATTGGTCTACCGTAGTTGCGCCTATACCTGTTCAGAGAAGGACCACGCCTTCATAGAATACCAATATGAAATACGAGTAAAACGCACTGCACTGTTACCACTACTAGAGGTTCCGACTTAGCGCCATTAGCGTTCGGTCACCTCTCAACCCGGTGAAACTGTAAAATCCCTCAGGCTAACAACGGCCATCAGCCCATTGTTGTGAAGGAATCTTTGGCGTACCCAATTCATGGGTGAACAGGGACAACAAAGAGAATGTTATTTCTTTAAACATCGGTAATGTTTAAAGAATTAACAGTTGAAACAATATTGAGCCTATATGTAAGTTGTATAATGCCAGGCTCGCGCTGGACATCATAGTAATTAAGGTGCGGGTAAAATTAAATCATAAATTAAACTTAACAGCAATTACTGTTATGTAAGAACTCTTCATACTACTCTGTAAGACTTCTAATAACGACAGTTTCGGTAACTGAAGAGACAAGATAGATGTATGTATATTGAACTACGCAATGTGTAATATAAAAACATACACAACAAATAACGCATAACTAGAATTCTCTCAGTATTCAGCCAGCCAATAAACAATAGTGGAATAACGCCTAGTCATTGAAATCAATTAACATTTGTGGTCTTAACGTGACCAACAATATTTATCGGAGCTCTCGCATTATGTAACACAAAACAAAACAATTTAATCTCTTTAAAAGTGTTATGTAATGCTCGCTATATGTAAAAATCATTATATTCTTAACCTTTATGGTCTTAACCTTGAAGGCATTTTCGGTAGTAAAGGAAATAAAGAATATGATAATCAAACAATCACTATGAATAAGAACTGAAATACAGTTTTATTTATTAATTTTATAATTACCTAACCTCCGAATTAAACAGGGTCGGAGAGGAAAAGGAAACCATGCTAGTTAGCTATTTCTCTGTTGGTATATTATTCGGATGGGGTGATAAACAAGCAATTGAGCACAATTGGTAAATGATCTTTGCGGTCCATGATGATGCAGATTGTCACTGACATCCCTGAGGATTAAAATGGAGTGCCTCTTTACCATTTATAAGGTCTCCGATTTGTTCCTTTAACCCCTTAGTTTCCAAAGTGGTCCAGGTGGCCCCCAGCAGTCCACGGGAGACTTGACGGGGGTCTACATTGGCGTGACAAAAAAATGGGGGTTCACAATTCATAAGCGTTAAAACTCGGGTCCACGGAAATTAATTTGCTTTCGATAGTGAAGTACTAAAATGTTGACTTGACTTCACCTATCAATGTAGGCAGATAATAATTTAAAAAGCTCAGCGACTGTTACTTGTTAAAACTTGCATATTCCACATATTTTGTCGAGGATTGGTAATATGGTAAAAATGTAGCTGCTCGGGGTCCACCGGAACCAGCTTAATAAAAAAGTAGTCTATCAGAAAAAAAGTCAGAAAAGGGAACCTTTGCTTTAACCAGACGCATCACAGGAGCTCCAAACAACTATTTCTGTATTTCGTCAGTTGAAAGCATATTCTTTATTATTAATCATGAGGCATTCCATCATAGGAGTCAGTCCTCAGGAGTCACAATGCATCTGCATTATGATTCTTTCCCAACACAAAAGTAAGTATGAGTCAATTGTCATAGAAGAAAAGGTAAAGTTAGTAAATGGATGCGAGGATTTGGTAAATTTTAGCTGACAGGCTGACTTGTGCCTATCTACTAAAATATATAGTTTATATCTTGACAAGCAAGGGTAGCTAGCTATGGTAGGTAGCTATGTCTATCCCGCAAGTGAGTGTAGACGCGAGTTTGCTTATTTAAGTGAATTAATATCATGAAGAACATCGCAGTAACTTGACAGTTACAAAAAAACTGCTATAGTTTTTAAGAAAATTGCTATGTTATAAAGCTCAAAAAATATTTCTTGTTTCTCTGCAAAGATAATGGCTATGGATTTCGGACTTCACGTGTCTTGAAATATTTTTATTTATTTTCTCTAAACCTTAAACCAGAAATCAACAATGTTCATGGGTGCCAGGACCGGAAATCGAACCCGGTTTCTTCGCTAGACACCCGAGATACCACAGCTCGGAATTTGGCTCTTATATAAATTTTCTTTTGCCTTGACATGTATTTTATAACGTTTCCAGGTGTTATATATATATATATTTATATATATATATATGTATATATATATATATATATACATATATATATATATATATATATATAAATGTATATACCGTAAATCGGAAAAAATCGAAAAATTTTATACGAATGCGAGTTGTCAACTATAGAAGGTACTATTCCGTACGCGTGGTTGACCGTTGCTATATGATAGGATATGATATATGATAGGAACCACGAGATTAGCTCGTTTTTACTCCTTTTTTTGATTATTGTACGCGTAATATATTTATTATATTAAATTAAATGTTATAAGGAAGTATCCGAATGACGAACGAAGGTTCGTCCATAAACAGAAGATTTTTTATAGCACGTTATAAACGATATAAGGATATCTTATTTTAACGCACGTTGAATAAACTAATTGTATGTAAAATTAGTTTTATTCTAATTTATAAATACATAAATACGCCTAAACAGCTGAAACGCACCACGTGAAATAAATTGTATTACTGGGCCGTTTATCTAGAAGCGAGAAGACTAGACATTTAGAAGATATGACAAGAATGAGTTAAGAAGAGACTACACTACGGATTAGCAGATTTAACATGTCTTCGGAATGTTTTTTTAAATTATTGTTTCAAACACGCTTTACTCTCATGTTTTCGCGATGTTGCGATGCATATGGTAAATGCCGATTTAGAACTGTAATTCCAAACTCTTCAATACTGTTTGCTGTTAAAATTTACACGGAGTTCACACACGGCATACGTGGTGTCCGGCCGCTAACAATGAGTCTGTATTTGTAGTCTTATCATACAAATGGCCATAAATATTCAAGGCGTGGCCTGAATATATATATATATATTGAATTTTTGAAAAGGTTAATTTGAACATTTATCCAGTAGTGGAATCTTATATCTTTTTGTATTGTAAATTAATGTTTGAAAGTCTTGTATGGTTGTACATACGCTATATATTGTCTAATCAAAAGCAACAAGTTTGTTAGAATCATAAAAATGTATTTAAATACATGATCTTTTAATAGAACTGGCTTGACCTTGGGAGTTCGATGCGTACGGCGAAAACATTCAACGTCGCGATGTGTGGCGAGATAAGGCATATGTCACAATGTTCACAAAAACTATTTTATTATTGACTACAAACTGCAGTGTTTTTTTTTTTAAATCTTCAAAAAGAACGATTATGTTTAGTTTACTTCGAGAGAGAAGTTTTTAAGTAACTCAACCCACGCTGTTCAATCTGCAGTTACTTTTTTGGTGCAAGATTAATGAGTCGGCTCGATTGCGGTAGGGCCGTATCCACAAAGAATACCTATGTCAAATAACAGCGTAATGCTGCTATTTCGTTTGGTGAGCGTAGGAGAGATAAGGCGAAATACAGGCAACGAGGCATTCTATCTCAGCTCTCCGGGGTGACAACGCCAGCGCATCTTGAAACTTAGTTGTACTGTAAATGTCGTGGGTCGCAGTCGTCACTTGCTTATTTACTTGTGTACTTAATTAAAAAAATAATAAGAATAAGATAATCCGTCTTTTGGTCATTTTAACAAACTATTTTGATTTTATTACGTCAATCTAGAAAGTCGTTTGAGTATTTTTAATATTATAGGATTCGCAGCACACTACCCACATGTTAATGCCGTTTAATTTTTATTGTATTTATCATCATGAGCGCAATTAAATAGTATTTTTGTTATGTGTGAGGTTAAATTCCACCAATAGTTTCTGTAAAGTAATAAGTTACATGTTTTTGACATAATTAATTCTAATTAATTTGTATATGCACATTCTTAACTCTAACCTCAAGATAATAGCGTCAACGCTATGAGGTAAATAATGGAGAATGCGGTAATACCGGATGGTATCAACTGCGTGACCTTTATCATGGTGCCGTAAACATTCACGCAACCAAGAGACACATATCGTAGTCCCTTTAGTAGTCCTATACGATGAGCGTGCAATAAGTTTTCGAGGCATTAAACATATATTTGGAGAATTAAAAGGCAAAGACCGGTAGCAAAGGACAGCGTCAAGTCCTGAGCGGAATTCTATCAATTGATTTGCCTCATTAATATTTCATTAGTGCGCTAACTTTTTAAAAACAACTACCATCTTTTAATACGATATCCAGTCTGTCTAGCTTTTCCATTGCGAGAAATATTCGACATGGAAAAGGTCGGTACGTGATAAAGCCAAGATGCAGCTTAATAGGATACTGTAACATGAATAATTCCGAGAGTAAAAAGCCCTCACAGTTTAAGCAAAATATAATAGGATACTGTTGCTGCATTGTATGTGATGAGTGAAAGGAGATCAGAGATCTAATTAAGACAAAGGAATTTATGGTTCACCTGAAGTTTACTGATTCTTACAGCCCATGAGACATGTTTTACCTTGATAAGATATGTAGATACAGTCACCCCTGTGGACGAAAATGGAATACCTCTTCACCAATAATGAAGACACTGGTTTGTATCACTTATCAGATGAAACTGAGCATCAGCTTCACTTGAGGAGTGTTACATCTTTTATCTTCAATGCTTAAATTATCGTTTTTACTTTGAGTTTTATTATCAGAAATCCTTACCAGACACAGAAACAAAAATTGATGGTGGATCTCAACACATATTTCCAATTCACTTATTTTTATAATATTAGAGGTGAAAAACAAAAACTGCAGTCTATCATATCAATATCCAACCTTCACAAAGATTTAAATGCACATGCATTGCTTACCCTTGGGGCCAAGATGAAACACCTCTTTACCTGGTCTCCAGTTCCCTACAGTACCATAAAAACAGCTGCTATTTCAAGCTGGTATTCTGTGAGGGGTCAAAGAATTTTCATTTTTTCATTACTGTGCTATGGTATGGTTTTAACCATTATTTATTGAAATTAAATTTCAGTAAAGAAATAGGTTGTGTGTCTATTCCACATACATATATAGTGCAATATAAAGTGTGCAATACCCTAATACCAATATACCAAACCACATATGCATAACAGAGTAGGCCTATGCCCAACTATAGGATGTATAACAATGAATTCATATATTATTTTAGAGTGCTCATACATGATTCCACTAAATGTGATTATAAATATTGATTTACTTAATTAATGCAAAGCTACAATTTGTTTTAATAGTTTAGTATAAATATAAATGTATACATACGGCTAAATAGACTTTGTCTCTGTCAATCAAGTCAGCCAACTTGTTGAGTAAATAGCCCCGCTGTGAAGCATCCATTCGTCTCCATGGGGATCCAAATCTATATTTATGGCAATTTTTTATATGAATACACTTTCTAATACAAACTGTTAAAATAAAGAACACTTTTGCACATTGTATACAAAAAAATTCTGTTGTGAAATTAAAAATATAGTTACTCAATTTGTTTTGAATGGGTAATTGCTATTGTGATATTATTTACATGATCCAAAAGTGCACAACACAAATATTTAACCACATCACCTGAATGCATCTTTAGCTGCTTTGACAGCTTTGTCCACATCAGCTTTTCCGGCTTGTTGTACTTCAGCAATTACCTTTTCAGTAGCTGGATTTTCAGTTGTGAATGTCTTGCCATCTGACGACTTTACCCATTCATTGTTGATGAAAAGCTGTCAACAAATACCTTTTTAAAAAAATGTTCAATTTCTTATTCCTAAGAAGTGAAAATAAAGTTAAGCGATTAATTAGAGTATCTATAATTTGAAATAAAATTATACATTTTATTTAGACTGAGTAAGACTAAGAAGTCAACATATTTTTATACAAATATTTTCCGTGAGTTGAAGCTTTAGTTATGTTGATCAAGCTTAATGTTTATGTTCTATTAGTCAAAATTTTAATATCTGATTTTAATAACACAAATGATATATTAAATCAGGATATATTTACGATAAGTATTTAATACATTGCTTTCATAATTTATAGATATTTATAGTTATTTTTTCGTTAAACAAAAATCACATACCATTTGAATTATTACATTAAGAAAGATAAGTGAATATGCAATAAGAATAAGTTTTCGCATACGCGCGCTCAGAGCTCAGTACTCGCGATTCAACCACAGCCAGTGGAAATTTAAATTAATTTATAATGTACCTAAAGCTGGTTTAGACTACAAATCATGTAATTATTATTTACATACCCATAAAGACATTCCAATATAAAAGAATGCAAATTTCTATTAGTATAGTATTTTTAACAGAAAATATTTACCCCTGTATATAAGATTTCCGGGCTAGTCTGCGGCGCCGGCGCAGCTGCGGAAGCGAATTTCGCTTTTTGAATTTGCACAACTTTAGCAAAATTTCGAAGCATTTTAGATTCTTTAACTAATAAGTTAATAATTCAGCGCCTCTCAAAACTACCTCGCTGTACTACCCCAACCCGACTGCTGATAACCGGAAGATGCGAATGCGATTGCGAGGTGCGGTGTGGGCCAGTGTGGACAACTTATTTATATGATAGTTGCCTGTAAAAAATAACAATTAGTTATTTATAACTTGTTACAATGTTAAGCTATATTTTATGAACATATTATTTTAATGATATACTACGTTTGAAGTAGACCATAGAAGAAAGATAATGACTTCCCAGTACTTTCGGATATATTTTCAGTTGAGTAGGATTTGGTTTCAAGACAAAAACAGTGAAAGCTTAGTAGCTTTCACTGCTTTGCAAGCTAGTAAGCTTACACTGCTTTTCTCTTATTGTACAATGTTGTGTTGTAAAACACAAACTTAATAAAATAATTTATTAAATATAATAAATAAATAAATAAATATAAGTAATTATGTTCTTGGAAGCTAAGATACTAATTAATGAATCATTAGCCTTTTCTTAAAAAGATTAACTTATTTTATTAAAGTGCTAAAGGGTAGCATTATCTAGAAGCTATATTGGCGAGTACTTGATTGATCATTTCAGGTCATATAGCTCAGACTTTGGACATGTGGTTTTCATATTCAAAAATGTGTATTATGTTAAGTTGTGTAGGAATTTCGGTGACTTTTATGGAGTATAGTTTGTTTAATGTACACATGTGTAGTAAATTCGTAATAATGGAAAACATTGTGGATTTTGAGTTGTACCAAAATCTCATTAGAAAGTAATATCGTGCCCGCCACTGTACTAAAATATAAAAATTAACGACGCTGATACTAAGAACTAAGAAACAATTGTAACTTTAAATTGATCAAAACTATAAAAAAAAACAATGCAATAAAAGTATAATTTCTATAATATAAAAGTATTGGCTTCATGGCATGGTGGCAAAGTGTTTCTTGCATTTTTGCAAAGAATAAACTTGACAATTAAGTGACATTGGCATAGTATATTTACCTGTGTTTTTAAAACTTATTAGATACAGTTTTATAGTACACGTTATTAGTTAGAAGTAGATATTGTTTTTCTCGTTTAAAAATTTGCGTTTTATTTTTAAAATAATAAACTTTACACCTATTATTCATAAGAGCTTTTCATGAATAGTCATTAAGCTCTTATTTAGGTTTTGGTGATACTTATAACCGAATATATTGTTGCAAATTTAAAATATTTTTAATCACAATTCCTTGGTTTGTTATCAAAAAATTATAATTGGAAATGGAAGGAATGCCTAAATTATTTAGTTCAAAATATAAATTATGCGCAAACATTATTAAGTCCTTAGATGATCAAATATCTATCAACTTCAGAAAAGCTGACATAGAGACTAGGCAAGATAATATGCTCTAATAATATTTTCCGTTGCATGTTTATTTTAGTATTTGTGACAATGTTCCTATTCTATCCCTTTATCCTTTGAGTATTGCCCTGAATATTTATTATCGAAGTATTGTATTATATATTTTCCATAATAATTAAATATTATCATCCCGAAATTTTCCGCATTTTTTCTTAGGTTTGGCATTAATTTTAATTTTTATTACAGATCAGCAAAAAGCAATGGACTGTGGTGTTACATGCTTTTGCCTGTAATTTTGATGAATTACACTATTTTGTGTAAAACATCTGCATTATACCAAACTATAGCCTATGTATCAGTTGGACTGTTTTTCTACTGTAGTCTTTATACACTCTTTTTGTCAATATCAGGATCTATAATAACGGAAGTTGTGTACGGAGGATGTATGGCATCAAGCTTGATATCAACTATGCTTATTTACATTTTCACTGGAAAAGGTTTGACTATTTTTATTTTAAGCAACAAAAAAATAACACTATATTATTTACAAGACTTAAAGAAGCTTCATTATTTCTGCTTAAACTTGTGGGCATATTTATGGTTTTCTTAACAACTGGGTGTACAGAAGCACTTATAATAGTTATATAATTATATATTATAATATTCTATAATATCTTCAATTATTTGTTGGCAATCAAATAAAGACTGCTTGCATTAATTGGAGCAAAGCAATAAATTATCATAGCAGTGTTAGATAAAATGTCTAAATGTAGATGTATCACAGCCCCAACATGTCATGACTATGATGTTAGACTCACAATATCCACTAAATTAATTAAACATTTAAATCTACTGGCTAATACAGATGAGTATCTTATTATCTATTTCTAGACACAGAAAATCAATCACAATTACTTTATTAATTAAGGACTTAAAATAACCATGTGGGACCAGTGGACGGCAATTCCTTTCACTGTCTGTGTAGATTATGATATAAATAACTTTGGAATTAGGAATTTGTTTCTTTTTTTTTCAGATTTATTAACTTCTCTTCTCATTGCATTACCATGTGTTTATTCTTTTAACACATTATTAAACTTCACCTTAATAAATTTTCCCAAGACATTTACACTTGGTGAAGCTATGGTGGTGATACAAAGTATAACTTTGTTTATAACTGCATCTACAATTAATTTTTGTTATGGTATTTTATATGGCATGGAAGAAGAGTTCACATTTATTAACACCATCGTTTTTGTAAGTATATTTTTCTTGTCAATATCATATAATCATATAGAGACTCACTGTCACCCCTGTCATTAAAAATTTAGACTGGCCAAGGGAGAGCACTAAAACACTGGACAAGGTTACCTACCAATATAAATATATTGAAACTATGTAGAGAACTATATGCTTTTACTATAATATGAAAATAAACATGAAAAATGTCTTATAAATATTGTTTAACAAATGTAAGAGAGCAACAGGACCAAATGGATTTATTGCCAAATTACTTCTTGCTCCGCAAACATAACTTTACATGTCTCTTACAATTATATATCTAGGGTAGGTATAGGTGTCATAGGCCACTGGGATAAGGCCATAGATATTTGCTTGTTTGTTTTTAAATAATTATATTGCACAGTTGAAATAATATTGATGATGATGTTTGTAATCAAAATTGGGTATAATATAATGTTTAGTCATTAAAATATATTAAAATTTGAAACAGTTTGTTGTATTTCAGACAGTATTATCAATCATGGGATTGATTGTTACAGCATTGTTCCTTCTGGATGATCAGCATAAAAAAATTATTTATTTGGGGTACATAGTTGCAAGTGGAGCTATGATTTTAATATTTGAATGGCATTTTATTATGGGCCCGAAATGCTTAATCAAGATTATTGAGTATATTTTTATGAACTATACAAGGGTAAGTAGTTTTAGGTTTTAGAAGGTATAACATCAAATATGTTTGTATCAAATTAGTTTAGTAAATATTATTAACAAACAATTTAAATATTAATGAAATGTTTCAAGACATTTAAATGGACCAATGGAGACCTATCTCTTTATTCATTCAAATGCTATAAGATATAACATAAAATTTCTGGTGACAAATATGGTATAATATTTTAATTACAAGAAATATCACAAGAATATTGATTAAAACACATGTTTGTACAATGTTATGTAATTGAGTGGGAGTAAGAGATAAAATGGGGGTAAAAAGATAGAAAGATCATTATCTTCTACTGGGGATAGTCATGTTGAAAACCTCCTAAAGTTAAATCTGAGATTATTCATATGGAATGCATAATATTAATTTTAATTTCAGGTAAAGTTGCTAATGTTTTGGTTATTATTGGTTATTGTCGCTATAATTGTGATATTAATACGCACAAAGATGTCGATAAAAGCAAGCACAGTAACAAGAAAGACATTTCATGTTCTGGCATCCCTAGTATTTCTCAGCGGCCTACTGACAGATATTTATCTTATCACTTTAGCTGCAGGTATTGGCCTTTCACTTTTGCTCTTTGTCGAGGTAAATATGGCTATTTTTATATAAATATTTTATTAATACTGTATATAAGATTGGCGCGTTTACTGCTAAAAAAATCCCTTTATCTCATCTTCTAATTTTGAAAACATTCTCCGTGTTAACGGAATCCTTGGCGTTGACATAATGAGCGACGTTCAGTTCCGCTGTCACTTGGAGGGTAGAGCCAAATTGGCCTCTAAAATCTTAGCGTGCTTAATCAAGTAAAACAGTATATTGCCCACTGTGTGAAACTTTACAAAGCGCAAGTTCGGCTTCACATGGAATACTGTTCTCATCTTTGAGTCGGGGCACTCCAGTACCAGCTTCCATTTGACCGCATTCAACGATTAGCGGTTCGAATCGTTGATGATCAGATACTATCCGGTCGGCTTGATACACTGGCATTGCGAAGAGACGTGGCATCTCTATGCATTTTGTACCGAATTTACTATGGGGAGTGTTCCGAGGGGTTTTTCGGATTAATACCACTGAGATTAATCATCGTACATCAAGACGGAATTCAACCACCACCACTGTGTGCGCTTTACGTGAAATTTTCTGCCCCTCACAATTACTCTGTGGAATCGGTTGTCCCGAACCTTTCTTGAAGGCCGGCAGCGCATCTGCAACTCTCTTTGGTGGTGGGGCTGACGTCTACTGCCTTAAGTAGGCTACAGGATACGCGCCTTAGGGCTATTATTCCCTTAGTCGGGAGACGATAATAGTAGCTCGCGAGGGAGTGGTCGCCCGTTGTGGGGGAGCGTGCGTGAAGAGGAGCGATGTTATTGAGATGGGGATGTGGTCCGTTAGTAGCGCAGTCCTTCATACAAATTCCATAAAAAACTATTGAAAAAGTATAACTACCTATCATTTTATATAGTTTTTCACATCTGTTCCATTACAATATTTACGGCTTATATTAAAATTCTCACGAAAAACTAATTTATAGATTTCTTTTTTTTTTCGGGCTGATGGCCGCTGTTATCCCGAGGGCTTTACAGTTTCATCAGGTTGAGAGGTGACCGAGCGCTTATGGCGCTCAGTCGTCGTCGTCGAACGTCTGTTTAACCTATGTAGGTTAGTCAGGACCGGGCCCCGGGGATATTCCCCCACTACCCGAACATCAACTCGACAGATCATGGCCTGTCGGCATAGGGTGACACAACTCGTGGCACAAGTAGAAATGCTATGTTACGTCTTCACGTCACATACAAAACCGGAAGGGAATTGCGAAATAAGTAGAATCACTTATCCTCACGGCCTGTTGTGCAAGTTACCGTCTCGACCTACATTCCCTTAGTCGGGAGACGGTAACAGCAGCTCGCGAGGAAGCGGTCGCCCGTTGGGGGGGCGTGCGTGCAGGGGAGCGAAGTTTCGCAGGTGGGAATGTTCTCCCGTATCAGCGCGTTCGTACATACGACGCGCGATACGGGTGACGAAGTCGGAGATGGATTCTAATTTGAGATTAGACGCGATAACATCGTTCCTGACAGCCAGATTCTGTTGGGCCTGCAGCCGCTTTCGCTGCGACGCGGACGCTCCGGCGGGTACCCCCACCACGCCGGAGCGGCGTAAGTCAAGCGCAATGTACGTTTTGTAGATTCCTATCTTAGTTGACGTAGGTAGTTTTGATGACAGTATTGGTCCCAGCATCGCACTCGCTGCCCGCGCAGTTCGAACTGAGTGTTCGACCTGCGGTTCCATGCGCAGCATGCTGTCAATACGGCATCCGAGATATGTCACTCTGGTATTCCATTCGATCGCTTGTCCGCGGAGCTCGAGCGGGGGGGGGGGGTATTTGATCCGTCTTCTGGTGATAAGGGCGGTAGTCTTGTCAACGTTGACAGTCAACCTCTACTTATCAAACCAGTCAGGAAGCAGGTCCAACATTCGCTGCATTTTTCTGGCTGCGTGGTTGGCTTGACGCGAAGACGTAAAATACGCACTGTCGTCGGCGAAAAGCGCCAACAGAACGTCATCTTCCCGCTCCTCCGCGCGACCTAAGGGAGCGGGGATGTCGTCGGTGTAGACCGCGTACAGTCGCGGCGCAAGGCAACTCCCCTGGGGAACGCCAGCTTGAATAGGCCGTACCGCCGAATCGGCTTTATCGACGGAGACGTAAAAGCTGCGACCCTCCAGATACGATGCTATCAAACGCACGAACTGAGGCGGGATGGTGGTATGCTCTATTAACTTATACAACAGTCCCGTATGCCACACCCTGTCAAAGGCCTTCTCGATATCGAGAAAGACCCCGACGCACACCCGATCACGATTGTGATCGAATGCGAGGTTGTGTAGCACACGTGCCAGCTGCAAAGTGGTAGAGTGGCCGCTACGGAAGCCGAACTGTTCATCCCGTACCGTGATGCACGGGCTGATCCTCCGCAGCAGCAGCCTTTCGAAAAGTTTCGCTACGTGTGATAGCAACGTAATAGGACGGTAGTTTGCCGGTCGTCTCCTGTCTTTACCCGCCTTCGGCAGCACGAAAATCTTCCCCAGTTTCCACTGTTCCGGGAAGTGGCACGTGCGCAGGATCCCGTTGAATACACGGGCTAGCGCAACGACACCTCTCCCCGGCAGAGCCTTAAGCGCCGCGGTGGGTATTCCGTCTTGTCCGGGTGCACGGCGCAGTGGTAGCCATTGAATAGCTCTGCGCACTTCCGCTGGAGAGAAGAAGGCTTCTCCCTGCAGAGGCTCCTCAGGACATAACATGAATTCCCGTACGCGGTCCTCTACCTGCCGGTGATGGTCTGCGGCCGCGATTAGGGCTATATTCGGCGTGAACTGCCCCTCTAAATGCTTAGCCAGTATCTCGGCCCTGTCCGATACTTTATTGCCTACCCTGCCAGGCGGAGATGGTGACGCCTGGCATATACAGCAGCTCTTCGATGCCATAGAGGCGCTGAAGTTCGTGTGCAGGGAGGTGGGTTAACTTTACGTGAAAAACGCATCCCGGTTTTCCTCTTTTCGGCGGGATCAGTCGCACGAAAGTCACCGGGAAGTCCAGTTCTTTCAGCACCTCTTCAATGGCTGCTGGAGGTGTGTCCATCGGCAGCCCCCTTAGGCTCACCTTGGTTGGCAACTCTTCTGCTGGGGTGTAGCAATACCACACGATGTTGGGATCAGTACTGCTTGTCCGTCAGGTATCTATGCACCACTCTGTATTCCGCCGCAGTCTGGGGGCGGAATCTTACCCCTTTCCCGAAGGGACGGGCGTTGGGTGCATGTCCTAATGCTTGCTTGAGCTTCTGGAAGTGTTACGTCCAGTTCGGGAGGCATTCCACGATTAAGGGTGGGTATTTTTTGTCATCCGCCGTACGTACATCGGGACGCTGCGGTGGATGAACGGGAACAGGAGGGGTAGGGGGGCAGCGTGGTGACGCCGGTTCGGACGCCATCTGGGCGTAAGAGGTAGAGGGCTGAGGGGAGGTGGGGCGGGGGTCTGGGGGGGGGGGATCTGCGGTGCGGGGGGGATGCTACCTCGCCGCGGGATGGGCGTGGTTCCTCCGACATCGACAATGAGGGGAGAGCCGCGTAGGACGTGGTGTCCCAGCCACGGTCTCCCTCCGGCGACTCCTCCTCGAACTCCCGCATCTCTCCTTCTTCTGCCTTCTCCTGCGGTGGTGATGGTGATGCAGGCGGGTTGGTATGCCTTGTCACGATTGGGGGTGAGGGGGTCTTCTGCTCGTCGACCCGATGGCGCTTGTCCTCGTGGACCACATCGTTTTCTGACGGCATTCGTCTCCTTCCAGTGGCGCGGCGCGGTTGCGGCGTCGATTCGACACCTTGTGAGGGCTCAGCCTCGCAGACGTCGAGCGCGGCGTCCGATGCCGGTCTCCCTGGTTTGGAGCGGACGAGGTACCCTGGCGGCAAGATACGCGACTTCCCGAGAACGAACAAACTTCGCTCTACGAGCGGCCTATCCACTACCGCCTTCGGGCGCCTAACTTTCGCTGATACGGGGGGGGGGAGGGGGATTTTCATCCTGGTCAGCCATCTTCTTATTAACCGGAACGTGTTACTCTGGTCTTACAGCTGTGACCGTTACGGTCCTGTTTAGTGTGCCTGTACGCTTGCAGAACGCTGGCAGGGCAATCGCTGCGGGGAGCTCCCCCTCCTTGCGGGGGGGTACACACCACGTTAAAAGCGATGCCAGACGTTGCGTGCGGATGTTGGTCGCGTTAAGGCTGGTCACCGCCCTAAAAAGGACGTTGCACTAGGTGGGCCCTTTCTCAAAAGAAAGGGGACCTAGTGCAAGAAATGCTCGCAGTAAACAGTAGGCACAAAGGGCGTTCTGATACTTTGAGCTCAGAGCGATCTCGCGGTCCTCCGAGGTCCTCGACGAATGCAGGAGTTAATACCTCGACTGCAGACGGAGGTTCCGCTTTGGACGTTGGTAACGTAGCTCTCGTGTTTTCCCCTAAGGTACTTGCAATTGAGCTACACCGCACGAGAACACTCTGATGCGCTCAGTCGACACCTCTATTAGAGGGTAACCAGCACAAGAGCACCCGCAAGGAAGCCTCGGTTCGGACCGTTAACCTGTTCCGCAAGAGCGTCTGTCTTGGGTGCCCGAGAGAGCCGAACTTCGGCTCGATCAGTTGCTACTGACTATATAAGATTATATATATAGATATATAATTATCTAAATTATATAATCACTTTTATTATTATTGGCTATCTGTACCACCACTTCGGAATGCGTGGGCGCTGGAGAGGAGACGTCCTCGCCGTCGGCGGGGGCGGTATTAGGGTGCAATGTACATGTGTAAGGTTGAAGTTAAGTACAAGTTGAAGGGCTAGAGCCCTGGTGGTCGCGTCGTCGGTTTCATCGAGGGCATGCCTCGGTCTCCTTCGGATGCGGATGAATTTATGATGCGCGATGGAATTGTAAGTGGCGGCACTTATATATTTGGGTGTGTGACGGCAGAGACAAAATATCAGCGGGAAGTCTGCTTCAGGTACTGAGATATGGTCGGAAGCTCAAGACTTGTGTAGATTTTTTTTTCTCTATTTGGATAAACAAACAATGACAATACAATTAAAGTTATAGTTGTAAAATTATGTTACTAACTGTGCCGTATCAGCACCGTTTACCACATATTCACATTTTCGTTATGAACCACGAATGTCATTATGGGTCGGATGCACGCTTTGTATAGTAATAATTTAATTACGTTTTTATTATATTTTGCTATATTTATTGGGTAACGGGTGCAAGCGACCTAGGGCGAACGCTGTTCGATTCCGTACGCGATTGATATGCGGACCGAAGGTGAGTATTTATTCTAAGGTGACGCCTATTCCCAGGGGATTGGACGACGAAATAGCTCTACAGTTGGGAGATGCGGCATTTTATTGCGCCGAGATAAATACATGTCTGCACTTTTGGTGGGGGTTAACCTTGATCCTCCATTTCCGAAACCATTTCCCTAAGGTGTTGGCTGCAGTTTGGAGGCGTTTACAAATAGCGTCTGGTTTGAATCCAGACACGTAGTCAGCGTAAAGTGCTAGCTCTACACCACGAGTGCGCGGTATGTCGTTGGTGTAGAGCATAAAATAAGACCTAGGACGTTCCTTCGACGCGGTAACGAAAGATTCGATTTCGGAAAGTGTCTTATGATTAGTACGAGTCCGTTATGCCAGACCTTGCCGAAAGCTTTCGCCACGACGAGGAAAGTGGGGCACTTTCCTGTTCAATTGTCCAATGGTCCATTCAATTCAAAATATTCT
Source organism: Teinopalpus imperialis (assembly GCA_029286865.1). Lineage (NCBI taxonomy): Eukaryota > Metazoa > Arthropoda > Insecta > Lepidoptera > Papilionidae > Teinopalpus > Teinopalpus imperialis. The sequence continues at coordinate 7,175,674 of JAGSMU010000021.1, forward strand.
TAGACAGACCTTTATCTTAAATCATTTACGCTTGCAACTGATTTCATCAACTTGTATGAAAAGTTAAAAAAAAAAATAGCTTGACCTAATTCAATAGTTATAGGTTGTAATACTTTAGCATTCTCATTTTTAGGCCCTGAGGATATCTGGAATTGAGCATATTTCTTCTGCACTTCAATCAGCTTTCATTGTTTATGGCGATGAAAAGGTACGTACCTGGACCTGTTTCACAGTTATTTTTAAAAAAAATACCATTGTAAGCTTGCTCAACTGTCTATTCTAAGTTTTATTTTTTGTCATTTATTCTATCTTGTAGGGGCAAGAAGCATTGCATCTAGACGCATCATAACCGTCATGTCCGTCATGAGGTGAGGATAATCCTCACCGTTTCCCTAATAATGTGGGAACAAAGCGACGTTCTCCATCAGTATATCTTCCTTACTTTTATTACACATTGTTCCACATTTAACCTATCACTCTATTTGTATACCCTCTTCTACCAACATTAATCTATTCCGCATATATCTTCTTCAACGTTTACACTGTCCACACTACGGGACAAATTTCCGAAAAAACGCCAGCAAAATAAAACCGAAAGTAGTTTCTTGAAAGAGTTGCCCGTACTTACTACGGCGCCAGTAGTGGCGTCACAAACTAATGAGCTTTAATTTCGAATATTCCGTCATTAGTCGCCAAAGCCCTCATCGTCAGCCAACAAGAAATATCAAACCTCAATCACGAACATCGCGCATTCGGTTATGTAATCGATCAAAAATTTGTATGTCTCATAAACATCCATCACTCTAGTATCATGCGTCTCCTATCCATTAGTTAAACTATATATGCCGTGGCACGATTTAAATATAAGATATATTGGGGCAGGATAGCGGTTTATTTGCGATGACGCCGCTTTATTTATTCGCTGGCATGGCGTGTCCATTGGTACTAATGCCTAACGACGCCAGCTTGGACCTACTAGCGGGCGTACTAGCAATCGGCGTTGGCGATACGGCCGCCAGTTGCGCTGGAGTTAGTTTTGGAAAAACTCATTGGCCGGGTGAGTTATACTATAAATGTTGTTCGGTTCGGGTCTACTTATCTCATCTCGATTATAATAATATTATTACACAATGCATGATGGAATTTTATTTATCACCATTGCGACTGTATCTTGCAACTATATTTTTTATCGCGCTGGTTTTGTTAATTTTGTTGTTATGATTATTTTTAGATTTTTTGTGCCGCGCGTATAATCTTATATCTAATTTATTTAATGTACTTTATTGTACCTTTTTCAAAACGGAGCTGTTACGGAATTATATGATCAAATTCAACATCGATTTTTCCAAGCGTCAAATTTATTTCTAACAAATAAATTTGGCGTAGAATAATTCATCATTTAAGTCAAACCAAGTCAAATTTCCAATTTTCGCATAAAAATAAGTAGTGGATGAGTTAAACCTTTTAAGAATTCTGCGTATTTTAGAAGACTTATTTTTTAAATATACTAAAATACGTTGGCTCTTTAACTTAACAGTTATTTATTACGGCTGGCAACAAAAGAAATGCATATTATATTAAAATTACTTTGACGCTTATAGTACTAGGCACTGGGCTTAAAGTTTGTTTTTCTTCGCAGAGATGAAATCTAGAATATGGAACTTCTATTCCTTATTCGCTTCATTATATAACAAATATTAAAATAAGGATCAATATATTTAGGCACATAAATGAATAGACTACCGAGTAGTAATTGCTGTATCAGATTCCTGCGGCTATTGAGTACGCTTCTAGTTACTGCTACTCCATTCCACTTTAAACAAGAGAGTGATATCAAAGACCATATTTTGGGATTACACATAGTTGTTTGTGACTTTCACAAGAGAAACCATTCATCGCGGTACTAAACAGTCGTATAACAAATATATTATTATTGAAAATGCATGTATAATATTTTTAAATTTTTGATAGTCTCATAATGAAATAATTTCGCAACACACATGGTTTCATTTGCAGATAGCAATAGGACTTTGGAAGGCACGGCGTTTAATATATTATCACAAGTGGCAGTAATTTATGGGCTAGTTTTTTTTGGTAAGATTAGTTGATCATATTTTTGTTAATTATCCAAAAAAAATCTTAATATTCTGATTATTTTGTTTTAATCCCTATTACTATAGTATTTAGAACAGTATAGTGTATGCATATACCAATAGATAGAAACAAAATATAATTTAAACACCAAAAGTCCACTGATGAGTATAAAAAAATCGCAGTGCAAAAAGATAAACCTCACATTTTTTTGCACTTGCAACTACATTTAAAAATTTAACCGTCTCCGTTTAGTCAGCAACTGAAGACATCGTCTCGACACTCAACTAGATCGCGAACTAAGGCAAGCTGGACTAAACCGTGTAATGACAGCGTTTTATTTTTTCAGATTTAATACCTTCGAGGAACGCTTTGATACGAACTCTAATCGCAGCGACTGCATCAGCGTTAGTGGAAGCCAAAACAGAACAAGTTGATAATTTAATCCTTCCTCTTATAAGCATAATAGCATTTCAAGTGACGTGGTTTTTGTCATGAGGGTTGTATGATTGAGAAATCTTATATACTAAAAAGTAAATTGTGATGACAGGACTATTAGCTTTAAGTCATTTTTAACTAATAATATTGCCAATATTAAACCACCATGACATTATAAGTGGAAAAGAAATATGCTCATATAAACCATTGTTGTTAAAAATTACATGTCTTTCTACCGTCTTGTGCTAGATCATAGATGGTAACAGAACCTTGGGGGTCTTTAGAGGATACATGGAATCCTTTTGTTAATAATGAGAATTAAGTTGGAATGCCTTACTAACAACGGTCATTTGGTTATCGGTTGACGGCAACATGGTGTAGAGGTTAGAGCACCTGGGTGCTGCGTCACTACTCCTGGGTTGAATTCCGAAGATATTTTTGTATCACAAAATTGTTTTTTGACCGAATGGGTGCTATATATATGTCTAATGTCTTTGATTTGAATGGGACAGCAAGTGAACATCTGTTTGCTCAAAAACTTACTACTACTACACTACTATAGTATATTTTAATATAGACTACATGATTGTCATCAGATGATAACTTGAAAATCATCTTTGTTTCTCTTTAATCAAGGTAGATTTCATAAAAGGAAGTTTCCTTCCAATAGTGCTGGGGTATGTTAAATATGTTTATTACCAATATTTAAAATTGAGTTCTGCACCACACTGGGATATAAACAGGCTGTTGTATAATTAATTCATAATTAAAGCTCCTCAATTTTATTTTATAGTCTCATGATGTTGGACTTTTCAAGGTGAACACAATTTCTTGCTAGAAAATCTATTATAAGATTGAGTGGAAAATTGCTGTAATATCTAAATTATCTTATTTGGTTATATGTATAAATTCTATACACAATCTAAAAATATATACAATCTTTATTTTTTAAAATTAAAATAAAAAAATAGTATAGTTAAAACATTTATTTAGTTGTTAAACAGTTATGTTGTTGTAGGATGTTTTTTTTCATTCCAGTGAGGGTAATTAGTCCTACTCTTTGAACATATTTCTGGATATTTAAAAAAATTATAGACACTCTTGTTTCATTTCCAACTTGATAATTTTACTATTCTCATGTTCTTTAGCATTGCTTGATATTATATCTGTACTATTTCTTTTTGTTTTTATTAAAATCCTTTTTTTCTTAACACCTTTACACTTTGCTTTAAAAACTTTTTCTAATGCCAACAGATCTATTTTATTAATTGTCCATTCTATAACAGTTGTTTCTGCTAACTTTGTTAGACTATCACCTTCGTTGTAAGGTGGTATATCTAACTTTAATATACTCATTACTTTCTCTAATATTTCATCCACATAATAATTTATAACAAGGTCTGCTTTATTATCCTGTATATTGAGAAAAAGGAAAAAAACTGATTAAAGCAAGATAAATAAAATCCTAGATTATATTATGATATACCCTTTATTTTATGTATGTTTTCTTCTCTAAGGTTTATTTGTGTGTTATTAAATATTTTTGTATAAGAGGGTGACAAAAAATATTTTTTATTTATATGCTTTTATATAGCTAAAGTTAAACCATTGAAAAAATAGTTTTGAATCAGATATCTTCTAGTCAGTTCAGCTAAATATACACCTCTCAGATGGAATCAAGACTCCCAGAATTTATTGTGTGTACACTGGCCTCCATATTAGCTTGCAGCGTAAACTGATCATGAACAGTATATAATGGTCACAGACAGTATCATTTAAAATGTTCTATTAGTTACTTACATGTTTTGTGGGCTGTAAGTTACATATAACTAATTTTCCACCATACTTCACAGTCTCCAGAGGTAGATTTCCACTTGGAATGATTTGCAATGTTGTGCCTAAGCAAATACTTAAATCTGCAATACTGAAGAGTTTTTATGCAGTTAGTTTAAGTTCATTATTACATTTATATACAAACAGTAAAGTCACAGTATAAAAGTTGCAATTCTGGGATTACTTTACTTACACTTTTATATTTAACTAGCAATAAAATCAGATATTCAATAATTTTTTTACTTATGGTACCTTGAATGCCATTCAGCCATCAGTAAGTCACTTTCAGGCAAATTATGTTCCCAGTCTAGTACCCCATCATGGAGACGTCCACGGCAAGGCCTGCCACCATTATGACCGGAAGCACATGGCACTCCACTGCATTTCTTGCCTACTGTTTCTACAGGACAGCTTCGAACAAATTGTCTAAAAAATAAGGAAGATGAAGAACATCTATTTTCAAATATCAAAAGAATATAGATAAACATGGTGAATAACCTATGTAAATTAAATTAATAATAACTTATTATTATTAATCCTGGAGGATATGAAAGCCAATTTTTATATATAGTTTCATATTATGCTATTTGCAGAAAGAAACCAACACTTGTTTATTATTACACATGTATATATGGTATGGCAACAATTATTGTCATTGTCACAGCCTATTCATATGGACTATGACTTTCAGACCAACCATCATACAGACAAAACCTGGCTGTATGGACTTAAGTCCTTTGCCTTTCCCATTAGGGATAAATTAATAACATCATCATCATATGGACTATGATGTACATAGGCCCATAGATTACCACTTAGCACAATTCTGAGCCAGTTGTATCAATCATGAAGTTGATTACAACAATTATATATATATTAAACTAATCATAATACCTTTTACAAAGGCTGCACTCGTCTATAAACATATTACCATGAAGTTCAGACAAATATTTTCTTGATATTCCAGATTTTAGATGCAACCCATCAATATTTTGACTAATTATATATTGTATCTTGTTACATTCTGCTAATTTCTTTAATATCATATGTGTTTTCGTTGGTTTGGCATCAGCAAAGGATATATTTGTTGATGGACGCTTGCCTTCTTTTTCTAATGTCCAAACACCATTTGGTCCTCTGAAAGACATTTTTAAAATATATTACCTAAACAAGTTTAATTAAGAATTATCTTAAAGTTATGCATTGATGGTTTTGTTTTATTCTTACCTAAAATCGGGTATTCCAGCAGAGGTGCTTATTCCCGCTCCCGTGTGGACAACAATGTGTTTACTTTGTGATATCAGTTGTGCCAAAATATAGCATTTCTCGTTGAATTTCTCAACAGCATCAAATTTCTGCATAAAAAAGATTACATTAAAATATCTTAAACCATGTATACGTAATATTAAAAAAAAATATAAAATACTTCTGGTATGCCCAGAACACCTTTGTGTTCATAGGGCGATAGCCCCTCCGCGTAGTTACAAGACATTTAACAATATAAAATTTTATTGGTTCTCATTTCCGTATATTGACATATTGCCAAGACTTGTAAATATTATAAGTATCATTTATAAATCTCAATATCCATTTTACATTTTGAAACTGCTTAAAAACAAAGCACTCGTCCGTCCTAAGCTCAAAATTAGGTTGTTTCCTACTTAAAACTAGTGTAGATCTTTGCTTGTGTATCTATATTGTCTATGATATGCCATAGTGATAATATACCATGAACGTAGTGTATACTACGTACAACTATATTGATCTATATCACTAGACGAAACGTTGAAAGAGATATATATATACACTGCAGGCCAAAAGTTTAAGACCACCTTAATTAAAGTAGGAAAATAAAATGGGAAAGTTCGAGAAATTAGCAGTGAAGTGCGTTCTGCCATCATTGTATTACATAATGAAAGCAAATCTGAACGTGAGATTGCTTCACAACTGAAGTTATCGAAGACTTGTGTTCATAGCACAATAACTTGATACAGGGAGACAGGCAGTTTTCAAGATCGTCCACGCTTGGGAAGACCGAGAGCTACCACGTTTAGTGAAGATAATTTCATTATTGTTACCAGCAAGCGAAATAGACGCTTGGCGACTGAGAGGTGCGAAGTTGTATGGTCGCGTTGCCGTTCGAAAACTAAGGCCGCAAAACTAGAAAAACGGATGCAGTAGGCTCTTGCCCATCGAAATTAGACTAAAGAATTTTAAAAAAGTGCTTTGGACCAATGAATCCAAGTTGAACTATTCGGTTCAAAACGTAGAATTTACGTTCGACGCAGTGCTCAAGAAAAGATGATGTCAGATTGTATAGTCCCAACAATCAAGCATGGTGGTGGCTCAATTATGGTCTGGGGTTGCTTCTCTAGCCAAGGAACTGGCGATTTCATTAAAATTGAAGGAGTTTTGAAAAAGGAACACTACAAAAACATTTTAGAAGAAAATGTCGTTTCTTCCGGGTTGCGATTAATTGGAGATGGAATCATTTTCTAACAAGATAATGATCCAAAGCATAGCTCAAAATTATGTAGAGAATATTTAGAAGAGAAGAGAATATTCAGAGCCCGGATCTCAATCCTTTTTGTGAGAAGAGCTTAATAGGAACGTCCGTAATCGTGGCCCATCTTCGCGAGAAGAAATGTGGAATACTTTAAACCAAATTTGAAACAATATACCATTAACAAATTGATTTCCCATATGCCGAGACTTGTGAAAAAAGTCATAAAATGTAAAGGAGGATTTTTTGATGAAAAATCAGTTTAGCTAACTAAAGCCTTTTTTGCATAGACTGTTAATATTTCTTTACGCTTTTAAAGTATATTGTTTGTCAATCAATGTTCTATTAGTTGAATAAACTGGATAATTGAACATTTAATATTTATTGGAGTTTTGTTTTATTTTAAACTAAACTGCAATATACATTTCGATATCAAAGTGATTAAATTATTTGTCTCTAATTGGTCGTTTATATAAAAAAAGAAATGTAGTTCATGATATATTTTCTAAAGTCGAAAGCTTCCTGGAAATTAGTGTGTACTGATCTACTTGTACCCGATTTTCTATATTTTAAAATAGTGTCTTGCAAAAAGTTATAAGTTAGTAATTGAAGACCTTCCATTCACCAAGCCTATTGCTCTAAAATAATAATACGTGGGCAGAGCGAAAGTTAAGAAATATAACTAAAGTCACTTACAAAATTCTGAAATGGAACTCTCTGGGAACATGTTACTTTTTAATTTTCGATACTGTACATTTAATTTTTCATTATGCCGTCCTGTAATATTTTTCACTATTGTACATATTTCGAAACCGTTTGTTACTTTGGATCACATTCAAAAACAGTTTTTATTATTTGTGATTAACCGGTTGCATTTTGGTTTACTTTTATTCATAGAAATAATTATTCTTATTTTATGAGCTATTTAAAAAAATAATTAATTCTGCAACAAAAAGAAGTATTGTTGGATTGATTATTATAATATTATACGTTCTCGTCACTATTGACTTATCTATTATTTATGGTAGTCAAAATAAAATATTATCTGTTCGCAATTCGCATTATTTTCTTTCGTTTCGTCGACAGAAGTTTGCTCGATTTTTGTAATAAAAGCTTAATATATTTCTTTGCTACTTTGTGCTATTCTAAACGATGAATAGAAGACGGGGGCATGAAGAAGAAGATGGATATGGTAAACTGAATATCATTTTTAGGTTATATTTATTTACACAGCAACATCTTTAGACTTTGTATGATTTTAGATCGGGTTCATCGCAAAAGGCGTCGTGTATCAGAAAACCAGGAAATTGAAGATAGATTAGAATCTCTTATATTAAGAGTTGGAGAGAAAAGTAGTTCAAGTTTAGAAAGTAATCTTGAAGGCTTAGCGAGTGTACTAGAAGCAGATTTAAGCACTTTTCGTGTGAAGATCTTACGTATTCTTACCGAATGTGCTATACGTATGCCCGAGAAATGTACAATTTATGCAACGTTAGTTGGTTTACTTAACGCTAAAAATTATAATTTCGGTGGTGAATTCGTGGATTATATTGTGAAGACTTTCAAAGAAAATTTAAAAGCAGGGAAGTGGAATGCTGCTCGGTATTGTCTACGTTTTATTTCAGATTTAGTAAATTGCCATGTACTGGCTGCATCATCATTGTTGACACTTTTAGAAACATTAGTTGACTGCGCTAATGAGGATGGTGTCCCTCAAGTGAGAAGAGATTGGTTTGTATTTGCAGTTCTGTCTACTTTGCCTTGGGTCGGAAGAGAACTCTATGAGAAAAAAGAATCTCAATTGGATCATTTATTAGTTACAATAGAAGTGTTTTTGAATAAAAGAAGTAAGAAACACTGGCCAGCATTAAAAGTGTGGTCAGCAGATGTACCACACTTACAAGAGGAATACCTAGATTGTCTATGGGCTCAAATCAAAAAGTTACGGCAGGACAATTGGTCTGAAAAACACATTCCAAGACCATATCTTGCCTTTGATTCTATTCTTTGTGAGGCTCTGCAACATACCCTTCCCAGCATACAGGTATAGATTAAATTTAGTTTTATATTACACAAACTATATTTATCATCACACATTTTTTTGGAATATATAAAAAAAATGTGATGTGAAGAAACATTATAATTTTTCTTGGCATGAATGTTGATAACTTGATATTATAGTGTTATGAAGTCTTGTAACCTGTTTTATCAAATTTTGTAAACCTAATAAAAATACAAATTGATAATTGTTGATTCCAGATATTTGTGGTTGTCTAATGTTTCTGACAAAGCATATACTGGACTGTAATAAATTACCTTCAAATATTTGCTTTATAGAAACATCATCAGTTTGATATAATAAATATTATTTAAAATTATTGTTTAATTACAGGCTCCACCACATAATGATGGTGATACTTACCCAATGCCTCGTGTTATATTTCGAATGTTTGATTACACTGACTGTCCAGATGGACCAGTGTTACCTGGAGCTCATTCTATCGAAAGATTTCTGATTGAAGAGCATCTACACAATATCATAGAAGCATATCATTTAGAACGGAAGGAATGCGCAGCCCAATTACTTTGCTTCCCATACAAAACTAAAATACCTTTGGAATATTGCATTGTGGAGGTGATGTTTGCTGAGCTATTTAACTTACCAGTGCCAAGATATTTGGAGATTTGTTATGGCTCGATTCTTATAGAATTGTGTAAGCTTCAGCCTTCTACAATGCCTCAAGTATTGGCGCAAGCTACAGAAATTCTTTTCATGAGAATTGATACTATGAATGTTGCTTGCTTTGACAGGTCAGTATTACTATAGCTGTGTAAACAATTGTTTGTAATTATCTGCTCCTTTTATGAAATAGAGAATATTTATGAAACCATCCTTATAGAATCATTGATGAAACACAATGATTGTTATTATACATAACTCATTATTACTATAAAAAATTTGCAAATAAATTTTTTTCAGATTGTGAAGTCATCCTACCTCATTCTTATCATATAACTAGAGCATGGTTGAGAATTTTCTTTTTTAAATTGATTGTTAAGATATTTTACTGTCATTCTGTATAAATATACATCATAGGTTTTGTTTATAATCATCATTAAAGTAATGCAGAAAACTTGTAATAACATAATTATGCAACACATATGGGACAGAACAACATATATTTATGTTGTAATTTTTTTATGACTTTGCAGATTTTCGAATTGGTTTGCTTATCATTTGAGCAACTTCCAGTACCGTTGGTCCTGGGAGGATTGGGAAGGCTGTATTCAGCTTGATGCTGAGCATCCTAAGCCTAGGTTTATAAGAGAAGTCCTTGGAAAATGCCTCAGGTTAGTTTTTTTACTGAATTCATTATCAGTTTTATATTATATTCATTTTCAGTTTTACTTATGTTGACTTAAAAATATTTTTAGACTACAGTCATCTTTTTTTCAATCTAATACCCGTTGTATGAAGGACTCATTCCCTTGGCTGAGTTCTGCATTGTAGTGCTTTCTAGCCTTGACTTGCAATGTTTTAGGTTAAGGCTATGCCACAGTTATAAACTAGCTGTAGCATGAATAGGTCGGGAAGGCAGAGTAGGAACAGGTTTTTACAAATATTGTAATAAAATACTTATTTAGTGCCCCTGTGTTTCACCTAAAAGATAATAACCAGAACCCTTTTTACTGGTAATGACATCATACTCCTGAGGGGAAGAGGAGTGACAATGAATTACAATTCCTTATTGGGGATGAATGTGGCTGCCATGAGTTGCAGGAATCACTTAGTATTAGTTTCACTATATGCTTGTTTGTCACACCTAATATAATAAAAATAATCAAACAAGCCTAAGTCTGATGTTAGTAGACAATTTCTTGTCTATATAAGTCGTACATTCAAGCATCAAGATCCAGGTTCTTTGTCAAAATTGAGAACTATAATAAATTATATATTATATATTGTATCATTACACATCTTAATCTAATGCTGTTATTTTATCTTGCTAATCTATAAAAAAAATGTAATTCCCTGTTCAAGCCAACTCATTCATGATACAATCAGCTTTTAGCTCCAAAATTATTGTAATAAATTACACAAATGTTGTCAGTTCATAAATTTTATGTGTATGTGAGAGTGTAATAAAATAGGAAAAAACAAATAAATGTGATGTATACATAACTGAATAAGTTATGTTCAATTACTTTTAACATTTATTCAATGGTTACGGATTATGACTTCGATTCCCAATTGTACCAATATATTTGTATGTTCTGGGCTATGTTTGTAAAAAGTACAATGTTGCTTACACTGCATTCTGACCATTGCATATAAATGATAACCTCCTATTCGATTATGATACGAGGCTGATTTATTTCTCGGAATGAAGGAGTTAGGAGTGAAGGGTAAGGTAACTTTTTTACATGCAATGATTAAGATTATTATAAATACCAGATTTAAAAAAAAATCTTATCATTATTCATTGATTTGTCGTTAATTAAACAGTTTTTTAACTGTTCTAGATTTTCTGCTTAAGTAATTAGCAATTTGGGAACTGAAATGTAGAAAATCTAGTATCGCGCCATCATTACAAAGCAGGTAAAACCACTTCAAACCCTTTTGGAAGAGATGTTCTCGGCCTAGGGGACATTTACCCTTGGAAAAACTCTGTGAGACGCGCTTGAAGACAATGTATAGGCTGCCACTGCAACAAATGTGTATAAAAATTGAATAATTAGTAACTAATAATTGGTTCGAGTATTAAATAAAAAAATATTCTGCATTTTTTTGGTATATCAAACGTTTTAACGTTGGTATTGTCACGCTGCTCAGAAAGCGTGACGTGTAGCGTGTTTCGCAAGTTTTTGAACCTTTGTAACGCGAACAAGGAAGAAGTTTTATGTCAGATTGTTACTGGAAGTCAAACTTTGTTTTATTATTATGAGTCTGGCACAAAAACTACTCACCAACCCCCAAGACGTTCAAGGTGTCCCAATCGACCCATAAACTCGAAATCAATTTGGGATTTAATCGTTTTGATTGCAAGGATTAAATACAAAGATATTTGTTTCTACGACGAGAAAATACTACGCTGACATAATTGAAAGGTTGAAAGATATCGGCATCTTTCAAAAAATGTGAGGAAAATTGAGCCGCACGCTATAATCGTCGTTTTACAAAGAATGAGTTTTGAAAATTTAAATACCCAACCTACAGCCTAGACTTAGATCCTTCCGTTTATTATTGAAACGTCAATAGCCTAAATAATGCTTTAGGGTACGGTCTGTGAAACTTCGTTCGTCCTAAGTCCGCCATTCGAATAGTATTTTTTTTTCCTAGTGACGATGATATCTGCCCATTTCGGGTATAGATTACAACCCCCATTACTATAAATATGCATAAACGTGAAACCCGATTTGAGAAATGTTTTTAAGGGTCCAAATGCAATAAATTGAAAACGGAAAAATAATATGGAGATATACGAGTTAGTTTACTTACCTTCTAGTTGTCATCAGACGATATTAACTGCGCAGAATATATTAGTGCCGTTAGTGTTCTCGTAATCACAAAAGCGCTCACTCGCTGTCTCCTTCCCTGTTACAACTTATACATATACAATGAGATCGAAGAGAGGCGCAGATACTGCGCCAGAGACGCGACACAAACACATGAAACATAAGACACCCCGACCCGATAACCTAACCTGTGTTGCACAAATATCGTTTCTCCGCCGGGAATCAAAGCCAACACCTGAAATTTAGAAGCAAAGCTAGATATCTCTAGAAATAGATTCATAGTCTTTTTAAATGTAATTTTATTACATTTAAAATCAATAAATATTCCTACATCAGCTCAGGCATGGGGGGGAAAATGAATGGGTGCCTCAATTTCTTTTCTTTCCAGGCTAATGGCCGCTGTTATTCCGAGGGCTTTTACAGTTTCAACGTGTTAAAAGGTGACCGAGCGCTTATGGCGCTCAGTCAAGAGTGCCTCAGTGTTTGCGTAAATGCTTACGAAACTATGTGATCCAGTTATATATATAAATTTTATTATTTTTTACCAGGTTGTCGTATCATCAAAGGGTAAAAGACATGACTCCAGAGATATTGGCCCCCTTGGTGCCCTTAAAACCAGAACCAATATACAAATATTCAATGGAAGGAGCAGGTAAGATGGAATGATTTTAGATTTGTTTTTTTAAATAAATATTTTTATTTATCTTAATTTAAACTAATCTAGATATTCAACATATTTACATTTTGTTTACATAAGAAAGCTAACTTATACAAAACAAATACCAAGCAAATGTTATGATTAAGATATTCAATTAAATGCTCTCACTTTTCACCATATTTGTAAATGTATAGCTTTAACCCAATAGGGGTCGCATCCATTAAGTATTACAGACCAGTAGGACTGTAAATTAAAGCTGAATTACTGAGTATTTTAATATAAACACTAAATGTCAGTCTATTCCATGGCCATCAATTCGAGCAAAGTGAATGGACGGTTTTCATCACCGTCATTATTTGTATGGCGAGGCGAATAATCAGCTGAATGATAACTTGTATCTTCTTCTTCAAAGATTGGCTCTTTTTCATTATCATCGCCGCCATCATTGTCATCATCGTTATCTTCGTCATCATTATAATCATCATCATCATCATTTTCATATTCTTTATCCGATAATTCTTCGTACTTCTTATCATTATTGAGTGAATCTAGAAGCTCCTCCAAGTCGTCGTTCATTTCAAAGTATTGTTTGTGGGATTGACTCGGTTCCTTATCTAAATCTAGGTTAGATGATGTCGTTAAGATATGTTCTGAATCGTTATCGTCAAATGAAAAGTCATTAAGTAAGTCTTCTAACATATCTGCAGTTGTTAATGCAGTAGGAGTAGTAGGGGCTTGTGTGCTTGTTGGGTTACTTGTATCCAAGTTTTTTTTGGCGTCTTCGTTTTTTCTATTGTTTCGAAGTTTTTTCTTGCACTTTTTGGCTTTAGGTATAGTGTGAGATGACGTACCGATAACCTTTTCAGTTGTAAAAGTCTCCTCGGAATCGATTATTTCATTGTTCTTATCGTTAGTTGTGTCAGATGCCTGTTGGAAAATATATTCGCTGTGATCTCTTGATTCTTCATAGTTTTCTTCATGTTTTCCTTCGCCTAAGGCAGATTTATCTTCGCTATCCACTACAGTTTCACCAGTTTCTTTACTAGCAGGAGTTGTTGTAGATTCAACTTCGGTAGTTTTGTTTATGATCTCTGTCTCGGGACTTGTTGATAATATTGTACTAATGCCATGATCAATATGGTCATGTCGCTTTCGTTCTTCATCTAAAATTTTAGGGGTGGAGGAAACATATCCATGAAAATTAGACCCCTTTCTTCTCTGCGTGTAAATTGATGCCCCTCGAAGCTTCTCAGGCGCAGAACTCGTAACACTCCATTTGTCGTGTTTTACCGATGTTCCTTTTATAATTAGGGTTGATTGTCTATATCGATTAATGTTTTTTGGACGTGCGGTTGATGTAATAGGTTCATTTTCTACAGTTCTACTTGTTGTTATAAGTTTAGTAGCCGAAGATGGATTTGCTGATGTACCTATTGTGCTAAATGGGGTCGTGGATGTAGATTTAACGGATGGTTTCCAGTGCGATTTTGTTGTGCTTGATTGATGATTTTGATCTGATATCTTCGTCTTTCCTTCTTCCGATTTTTTTGGAGCTAATGGAGTATCTGCAGTAGTGATCGGTGTTAAAGTTGTAGTTATCCTTTTGTGCTTTTTTATTTTAACTGTTTTATTGAACTTTGGCGGTGGACGAGTGTGTTTTTTTGGCTTAAGTGTAGATGTTGTCATTGTTGAAGAAGTTTCAGGACTCATTTGTCTCGTTACAATTGGCGTTGTAACGGTAGATATTGGAAGGGATGTCGTGGTCTGGGATATTTTAGTTTTTTCCTTTTGCGACTCCATCGGCGTTGTTTTAGAAAAGATCCCCAACATGTCAACCCACTCCATTACATCGTCTTGCTCAGGATTATTATGTGCTGTAATAATATCTGGTGTATTCGTTGTTAAACTCTGTGATTTTTCAATATTTTGTTTTTTTTGAGGTTTTTCAGTAGAGTCACTATTGTCAACATAGTTGATTGTTATTGGCCGAAATACAGTATCAAACAAAGGATCGGGTTCAGAAAACTGAACATCCAGTACTTGTGGGCTTGGCCGAAAATCTATGGGTTTATTGGCTCTTAATGGTTTTGTGCCTGGCATCTTTAATGGAGGCATGGGTTTAAATGGTTTTTTGTCCATGGTAACAAATACACCCGGCGGTGCGTTGTAAATCGGCGGTCTTAAATGATCTGGAAAGTAACTCAATTTTGGTGGTGTTTTCATTTTATCGTACTGTTTGTTGTATACTGGATCCTCTAGCGGATATTTAACATTTTCAAACATGTCATATTTCATTGCATTGCCTTTTTTGAGGTGTGATTCTTTCGATGTTGACAAAGGCGGTAGAGGCGTTGGTAAAACCGCTGGGCGCGTTGTTCTTTGAACGTTATTATACCCTGCTGGTATATAATCGGCTTGTGATATATGTGAATTGCTTATACCATCACTAATGTCCTGTTCGAAGTAGTGGTGTTGGATTGGACCTTTAGGCGTTGTAGTGAGTGGATAGTTTTGATATTTTACACTGTTAGGTTTGTAAGGATATGGTTTAATTTGTGTGTTTTCCGAACTTGAACTTCCGACGTAGCCTACTTTGGAATATTGCGATATTGACGGATGATAAGAGCCTTGCTTATATCTTTTTGGTTCATAATTTAGTTCATCGTCGTCATATTCGAACAACGATGAAAATAATCTGTCTAATCCACTGCTAGGCTGTCGTTTACGGAAGTTGGGTATCTGTGCGATGTTTTTGTGAAACCAAACTGCTCTCTCTGGTCGTGATATATGTGGTGGGTATGTTTCAGCTTTGTGATACGCACGTGGTGGATCAGTCACTCTGTCATTAGGACTTTCTTGGACTGTAAAGGTTCGGATCGGGTGTTCATATGGTCTCTTCTGTTGTTTCGGTATTTGTGACATAACCGAAAATGTCAGCTCGTAGTGATATCTGCCTGGAGATGTTTCTTGATCTCTTTGTCTCACACGCTTTACCGTCCAGAATGCTTTGACACCCTCCATACATTTGTCGTTGTCACACTTTTCACGTGATTTGTCGTCCTCGGCGAAGCGGTACCCCTCTGACTCTTCCAATAATCTTCCTTTTGCTAATATCGTAACATCACCGTACGTAGTGGGTTCTTCTTCTTTGATCCTGTCGAACGGGGCAGCTTTAATTGTATCCCATAAATCTTGATCGTCGACATCTTTTGAAAACTGATCATTATGTTTACTGTCAGGCGCTATGACCTCACCTTTCGCGATCAGTTGGTCAATTTTGTCTCTAACGAGCGTTAGGTAGACACTGTGCCGTAAAGCGTCTTCCCAATAATGCGCAGGTACAGCGACAACGGTTGACGGGAATTCTGTTTGAGCGGTTTTATGAAGGGTACCCGCTCGTCCGCGATTTTCATCTGGCCGCCACTCATCCAATGGTATAGGTGTAGGTCTGAAGTCATCTGCAACGTGACCTTCTTTTATCTGAAAATAAATATTTATTCTATAGTTTAAATACCAAAATTTTTTTTTTTAAATTATATGTTACTCATTATTTCATTACTGTGTGTAAGAAAAAAGTAAATATCAGAATGTGCGTTTGAAAGTAAAATCATATTAGCGGGAAAGTTTGCGCTCAAAGGTGGCGTGCCGTCTAGTAATTGCGTGCTGTACAAGCCAACCCCCCACGGTATGCAAGTTCCGCACCGCTGCTTTAACATAATTCTGGTATTTGCTAAAATGTCTTGTCATTTCAAAGTTTCCCATCTTCCTGTTTTCTAACTATGTATATATATTAAAAGAAACAACACAAGTTCTTGCCGAGGTAGGTTGCGTTCCATTATACACACATTGTACACGTCACATTGCAGTATTCAGGGATGACAAAACATCTGTTTATGATTCCTTATCGATAATGATTGTGGATGTCATACACCAATGGAGAGGGTTTAGGGTCTTAGCGATCACATACCAACAGGTAAAAATGTGCTCTTTTGTATAATCCTAATATCATAAAAATACAGTAGCACCAAATTTGAAGCGTCAATAGTTCAATGGTTTAGGGTACGGTCTGCGATACTTGAGGTCGTAAGTTCGAATCCACCATTCGACTAATGTCGTGAACCAGTTGGTGAGGAGTTTTTTTATTACTTTGAGAGTTACAAACGAGCACACAGTTCACCCGATGTTGAGTGAGTGCCCATGACATCTACATTCATCCTTGAAGGAATCTCTCCAAGGAATCATAATGGCAGATGCGTTGTCATCCTTGAGGACTGAGAAAGAATGCCTCGTATACAGGTCTCCTGATCCCTACACTCACCAGACGCAACTCAGCAGCTTTTCACACTGGTCTTCTACGAGGGCGTGGTCCTACCCCGGTCGAGCTGACCCATTCATTCTGCAGTTAGAACCAAACTACAGTATATCTCTACCACTGGTAAATTAGTAATGTTAAAAGCATTGCTTTTTCATAGCATATTGCATAGCAATTCTTTAAAAAAAAAGTTGTTTGTAAAGTAGTATATGATTAATATTATCGATTGAGATATGATCTATATACTCACATACCGTGATGTTACTTAAAATTGGATGCTGCTAGCAGTCCCAAGGTTAGGATTCTATGATATTATGTATTACAATGGATGTATGAAGTTAGTAGTATTTGTATTGCCAAATTAAATTTAGATTTCTAAGAGTAGCTAAAACTTTATTAGTGTATGTGCTAATAATTCTAACTTATATGTTATGAAATAAGACTATATTTATATTTATATCAGAAAAGCTTAATCTAGAATATTATGCGTTCACTGTGTATGTTCTATGTGTTATTTATATATCTGCACGTGCAAAAAAACAACGCCATATATATTATGCAGTTTTAACTACTATTCTTATTACATATTCAATGTTCTACAGACGACTTTGTTTCTTAGGCTTTCATAAAAATTCCCATTCCCGCGCGCTTTGATCACATTATACATACGCGAAGACAGCGACGACGTACTGGTACGAATATCTAACTGCTTCAACGCGGGTTCATTCTGGGTTCTTCCTTAAACCTTTCAGCACTATGATACATCCTGCTAAGTTGATGTCATCCAATGATAACCTATGAGATATTGCCGCTATGTCATACCGTTGTATGTCATACATGTCTTGTGACTGTTGTAGTTTAATTTTAAAAAAAAATGTGTTATAATTTGTATTATGCGTTAATATGTGCCTATACAAAGCCCAGTGTCGATGTAAGTGGATATCGTCATGTCATTGGCAGATAATCGGTATACAGAGACAATTAATCTGATTTCTGTGTTGATCGCCACCAACATGCTTGAGAAAATCACATCCCAACAATAGCTCGCAACGAGGTCGTTGTTTCTTATTTAACTATCATACGTGCATTTATTCTTGAAGATGTAGGTTTTTATTTTAAAAAAATGCAACCAGTGCAATAATGTTGTAAAATAACGTGAATGCGTGTAACTAAAAATAGCGTGCATGTTACTAACTGAGCTTAAATGCTTGTGCTAGGACAACAATAGTCTAATGGAGGATCTACGACTCTACGACCCTAAGTTTGGCAGACCCTAAACCATTACGCTATTGACGCTTCAATTTATATTGTGTTATGCCTGGTTACTGATTGGACTAGCCGTGTCGATGGACGGTTGAGCCATGGATTCTAGGTTTGACACGTCATGGGGCCAATATCAGCACGCCAATTGTTGAATTTCGGGTCTCGGTTGTCGCTGCGAATGAAGCATCTATCGAACCCACCTGCAATCATTGCTTATGCACTATAACGACCTCCTAGGTTATTTATAACACGCCGATATCTTCTAGTTATAAACAGATGATATTAATTGCACAAATGTTATATATACAATGCAAACACAACGGCACTAGCTCGTCGTAACCTTCCCTAGTCCGGTGCGGTCACATACATAGAATACATTGGATCTGACTACCAATTCCTGATACATAAATATTGTTCCTCGGCTGTGAATAGAATCGAGGACCTGCAAAGAGACATCCAGGTACTCTTAACAAATCGGATTAATGAAGGGAAGGATTAGCGTGTTTCAACACACGGACAACACCATATTATCCAATTTGACGAGATGAATATCACTATTTATATAGGTTTAAATAAAAGAGATAATTGCGTTACGTATAAATATAAACATAGGGGTCACTTCTCTCTAGGGTGAGTTTTACGACAGGATATTATACTCGGTTCCTGCTCGTACCGAGACATTAAGCACACAACCAGGATCTAAAATCACTTTATTGGAGCGGAAAATCATTTATAATATTATGTGACTGACTGAGCCACGCGACTTTTCTCGTATGAAACAAGAAATTTGTCAAAACCCGTAAATGAATTACATTACAGATCTTTGTTTGTAATATTATTATTATTTTTTATTTTACCTAGCGTACGTACAGCATATTTATCTTACAGTCTTGTAAATTGAATTATCATTTTTATAATACATATTTTATATTGATTGTTCACTGAATTTTAACTATTTTAAAAGTAATGATTTATGACGATATTTCATCTGTGTATCATAATTATATTAATTATCAATTTGATTTATCAATTAATATAAAAATATTCATTCACTAACGGGAACATCAAAATGTTTGTTACCTTTCAATGGGCGACGAACAGACCGTACATAATTCAAGTCAGATTTAATTAAACATTAACGAATAACTTAAATTATTATTTTTTTAAAAAGTTCTTATTTATTAAATAAATTGTAGCTGAAATACGTTACATAAAATATTAAACAACAAAGCTCTATAAGAAAATTTAATTAAATCGTAGAGGTACACTTCTGAACAAATTTTCACGTACGATAAATAATGGTTAGTAAAATGTTTAGTGAGAAAGCGTTCAGTTCTACTCACGAGTAGTGCAAGGAGAACGCAGATGAGCGCGGATCGCATCTCTGGTCACCGAGTCGAGTCACACGTACGTATTTTCGCACCGGGTCGAAGATGCGTGACGCGTGCGGCGCGCACTGTACTGTGCACTGACGACGTGATGTCTGGCGTGCCCACCGAGCCACCCCCTCTTGCCAGCTACAGTAACACCGCGGAAACTTGCCGCTTCGTGCTTATTGCTCGGCTCGTGTATATTGACCTGGTATAGGGCTGGTCCACCGTACGCAGCAAGGAATGTTTTTTTATTCTTTTTTTATTTTATTACATTAAGAGTCACAAACGAGTACACAGTTCACCTGATGGTTAGTGATTCCTGCGGTCCATTACATACACATTCATCCTTGTCAAGGAATCATAATGCAGATGCGTTGCCACCCTTGAGAGAGGATGCCTAGTCACCAGTAATAAAGGTCTCCCGAATGCCTGCACTCACCAGACGAAACAGCAGCATTATGCCGCTATTTCACGTTGGTATTCTGTGAGGGCGTGGTCTTACCCCCGGTCAAGAAACAAACTGCGGCGTAGCTCTACCACTGTAAATAAGAAGTCAAGGATATTTTCACATCGTGACCCGAAATTTACATTGAATTTATTTTCAATACAGCGTAATAACGTCAAACTTCTTACTCGACTAGTTGTAGAAGTTCACTTTTATGGTCCGAAGGTAACATTAAAACTCTGTAGACAACAAAAATGGCTAGTCGAGGTGTTTAGAAACAATTCAGGGTTAGTAATTAGTGACTTCTATGCCTCAATCACCTACCGGGAATGTGCTTAGGACATAGAGGTTATGCCCATTGTTATTGTGATCCCTTCACTCACTAAACGAAACACAAGACCGTTGCTATTTTGCGTTGGTTTTCAGCGAGAGCATGGTCCGTGGTCGAGCGGATTCATTCAAGCTGCAGCTAAAAGCCAACTACAACGTGGCTCTACAGCTGAAAAACAAACATATTCATAATAAATGAAAATCTTTGTCTTTATTACCAGTTCCAAATTTTCATGCTTTTTAACAACGATGATAATTGTTTACACAGCTACATTAATGTATAGATTTAGAGTATACAAGATAAATAATGGCCAAATATTAAAATCTCATTAATGAATCATAAAATAAAATGTTTTATACATATTATATGTATGTAATTTCATCATTGCTAAGTAATAATTGTAAACAACACAGCTTGAGTCAGAGGTGGATAACGTTGATTGTACAATTATCTATTACTTATTGTTTTTTTTTACAAACATTGCACTAGTGTTTTTGACCCAAAAACAAAAAAAAAATTGTATGTAAAGTTGCAAAATAATTGTTACTTCTCCCGCGTGTACAATTATACACGCGCTCTTTTTTTATTTATTTGTGTTATAGCTTAATTCCTTCACCGCTAAGCACGTGATACATCAGTAAATAAATAATTGCTATTCACTATTTTAATTTTACCGGCCCCGGGGATCCAATGCGTTTTGTTCGCGTATATATATATTTCCGTTTTCATCTGTGTACAATACAAATTTTGCGTTTGTACCGGCCCCGGGGATCGGATTTGGTTTGTTCGCGTATATAAATTTACATTTTCGTTAGTTTTTCGTTTTTAATTTTTTTTAGTGTTTGCTTTGGTGTCTGCGGCGTATGCTTTCAGCACTGTTGATGTCATCCGAAGATATGACCGAGTTCGAAATTAATTGAAAAGACATTACACACATTTACACATAATACATTTTTTTTTGTTATTTTCACAAATCGTGAAATATATTATTTCGAAACAAGCTTTAACGCGAAGACAAACGATTCAATGTCTTACTACACTGCGGGTACGTACACAGTACAAGAAGCATTATTCTTTTAACATAGATAAGGTAGCTATTACTTGGTGCATTTAGCGTCTTACCGACCGAATCATTGTATAGAACATTAAAGTTGATGTAGTTGTGCAATGCACGAGATGTTATCTCCTAGCGCCGTGCCCCATGGCGTACGTATCGCAGGAAATATTGCAACTGTATGCGGACGCTGTGTCCTTCCACTGCTTGATTGATATGTAACCCTTTTTTAATTATACAATGTGTGTTCGAAGGAATTTCGAATGGCATCCAGAAGTTAGTAGTTTCAGTTCAACACATAAGCGTAAGCATGACGCTACCGTATTTCGTCTTGTCCGTCTTGATTATGGAATCATAAGTCAAGCATGAATGTAGGTGTCATGGGTCGCAGGAATCACTTACTATCAGGTGAACTGTGTGCTCGTTAGTTACTATCGATACAAAAGAAGGCGTCAAAGATAAGGGATAAGGTTGTTAACACCACCGAGGATTGGGGTGAATGCCACGTTACTTGTAATTGGGTACCGGCGCCATCTTCACTCACCAAACGAAATACAGCAGGGTTATTAGTATATATTAGTTTTTTGATTAAATGGTAAAAATATTTTTATTATACTTGACAAAATGACTCATCATCAATATTCACCCTGTAGTTGTTGGGGCTTAAATATATGTTTTTTTTAATGTTAAGGTTTCTTAAAGTAGCAAAGTGGAATTACAAACTACATGTGAACTAAATGTCTTGCCTATTCGATTTGCCTTTTCTCAGTATCCTCAGACTAAGTCTTAATATTCTTAATTCAATAAACAAAAAAGTTTTTATTTTGATTAAATTGAGGATATCCTCTTTATCTTTATACTTTAACCTGGTATTAGATTAAGACTAAATCGCTGTAGAAAAACTATATTGTATTTTTATCCGCTTTTATATAAAAAAAAAAATATTAAATATCATAACAAAAGAAATATATCATTATAAACATAATTTAAAATGAATGTTTGAATTGAGTAGATAGGAATGATTATTTTAGTGCATGTATTTTTTTACTCATAATCTGTCTATATCTAATCTGGATATAGTAATTATCGGAATTAAAATCATAACAAAATAGATTAACCATATTTTCTTTCCTCGTTACGTACGGATATTTGTTATGCAATTGAGCCTTTATACATATATAATAGATAAGTTATCAGACATCGTCTTTTAATCGTCCATAGCCTAATGGTTCAGGTTACGGTCTGCGAAACAAGGTCGTAGGTTCCATTCCGTTCAGCCTTACGACTATTGTTTTGAACAATTTCGCAACTCAAGCGTTTAAACTTAGTTGGAGTGGTTAATTAAGGTTATTCTTAAAAAAACGTTCACCTGTATTAATTTAAAGTTCATATGCATCGGACTGAAACTGTGAAATATGTGTTCTGTGGAAAGCAAGCAAGTGTCCACGCGATGGGCCCCCAGTGAAATCCTGTCGCGTGCGCACTTTCCTTCTCGCGGACTCTGCTATTTGCGTATGTGGTTTATATAACATCGATATTATGACAACACTGTTTTGTGGTTTTTTTTTATATTCACATATTCCTTATAATTGGTGATTATTGACAAAATATGTAATTTGAGAATTAAACGTTTGTTAGTAACTTAATTTTTAAAATCAACTTCCGTTCTGAACTTTGCGAAAATGAACAACTTCGGCTGTGACTGGATCTTCCCTAGCGTACTGTATGAGACGGTAAAGCAAAAACTGTCTCTATAAAGTAATATTTCTTGTCTCGTGAAACTATAGTAATCATTATCGTAGCTTCAAATGATCATCACTTCTTGACTGCTTTAATGTTTGTATTTGTATTTTAGAAAACCGTCAACGATCAAAGGACGGTTTTGATATTAAGTTTTTTTTAACATTACTAATATTTTCCATTTTGAAATGAACACGAACTTAGGGTATTAGCGTATTATCTGTTGTATTCGTAACGCACGCAATTGCCATTCTAATTCTTCTATTTAGTAAGCAAACAAATATTCACTCGATGTTAGAAGTGAAATTGGTTCTAATGTAATCAATTGAAACATTTGTAAATTACAATTGAAATATGACAATCGTGCGACGCCTTACGTGCACAAGATGTGTTCATGCTTCAGTAGTTTGGTTTTTACTCGCTTTCCTTACTAGATTCGGATCAAACATATTTACATTATTTATGTTTTTTATATATACATAGTAAATTTCCGACACAATATAGTGAACATCAACAGTTTTTTCTTGACACTTCTATGTTGAACTTGTTCGGACTATAAATGTTAAAGAAATAAAGGGGATGTTGTGTCGATGTAATTTATATAAATAGTGATAATGCAATGATAGAAATACTTTTTTTTTTAATATTATAGAGTGAAAAACGACCATACAATTCATCCAATGGTAAGTGATGACTACGGCCCCATGACATCAACACCTCTCCTGCCTCCTGACTCCTGAGAACTGAGATGGGATGAGATGAGATATGAGAGATGGGACACCGTATGACACAACAGCGTTGTGCTGCTATTTCACGCTAATATTCTCGTGTATTCCAATACAAGAAATGTGGATTTCTCGAGAGATAGAGCCGTGCTCTAATTATATTTCTTTTTGTTTCTTCTTTTATTATATTGAGAGTTACAAACGAGCGCACAGTTCACCTGGTGTTAAGTGATACGTGCGGCCCATGAATTCAACATTCATCCTTGCCAAAGATAATGCAGATGCGTTGTCACCCTTAAGGACTGAGATGGAATGCCTCGTCACCAGTAATAAAGGATTAGTTTAAACGAAACTTTCGTGGAATATCGGGGTAAAATAGTTGTTTAGCGCTTCAATGTCTTTTTTTTATAGAATAGGTGGCAAACGACTCTTTTTATGGTAAGTGAACACCGCTACCCATTAACAAGCCCCTTCAAGAAACACTGATTTCACAGATTAGTTGTGCGTGACAAAAAATTTCGCGTAAAGCGCCCTGTGCTATGTTGCCAACTCTCGAGATTTAGAGGAAGTAATTTTAAATTCTGCCTTGATGTAACATGTCTTAATGTAGCGGGCGGAAATAATCCGAACAAATCCTCAGAACATCTCCCTTGGTAAATTCGGTAAAAATGCATAGATAGAGACGGACAAAGATGATGATGAGTGAAAGAAAGCGAAGACCTTATTACTGAAGGTAAATGAAGTAAATGAAGTAAGTAAAGTAAATAAGAGTGGTATAAATCACCTACTTAGTCAATAAAGGTTCAGTAGGTGGAAAGACTTGGTGAGTATTTGAATATTCCATAATGCGGTTGGATGTTGGATGGTTGGAAATTATTACCTTTCTGAAATTTTACGACCGTCTCTTTTTTTTAAAAATAATTATTGGTGCTACTAATTGCAAATGCGATCCAGTTCAATGTGTAAAAGTTTTTGCACATCTTAAATATGAACTTCAATTAATATTGAAACCAAAAATATTTGACCGCGCTGTCTCCATCTAAATATAGATTTATCATGTCTATATTTAAGTAAGATTGGTGATGTCCTCGTGATCGATTTAAACTACAGCGATACCTTCTATTTATTATAGGATGACATAAACTGCACAGTATATTGTACCGAAAGCATTCGTGCAAAAATATAGGCACTGGTGTAATGCATGTCCACTTATATCGGTGATAAGTTAAGATGCATTGTCATCACCAAGGGACTTACACAACGCATACAGACCCGACAATCACTGAATTGTGTTCTAAAAATATTAATATTAGGTTGGCATTCGAACCCAGGACCCGCAACGCAACGCCAAGATCTCTAACCACTACGATGCGTGGCCATCGTAAATAAGATTACTCAAGCTTTAATTGCTTTTCGACACTAATGGAACGTGCTGTGTTCCCACGCCCGCGAATATAACGATGCAGATATCAAACAGCATCTCACTGCGTTTTGCGCAACTCCGTCTCCGGTATTGTTCTATTACCGCTATCACTGAGAACATCTCTACTAAAGTAACCTGTACACTGCCGATTTGTCGGAACCAAACTTTGTTTATTTTAACTTATTTATTCGTTCCGATGGAAATTTTATGAGCTACATGTTTTCTAGTACTATGTATTGTTACATATTTCTAAAACGATGAGCATATATGGAAACAATATGGCAGTAATTCTTGAATTTCGAATGAGAAATCGTAAAACTTTATGATAGAAATTGCTTCGTGTATAATGTACCTTCATTCTGCTTCTATTTAATTGTCCAAAGGTGTAAAACATCGGACAATGCGTTTGTTCTTTGTTTATATTCTATATTAAAGCATAATCATTTTGTGGGTTTTTTAACACATGGCAGTAAAATAGTTTTATGAAGTAAAATTTCGACAGATGCATTTTTTTTAAATTAATTATAAGCAGATTTTTTTTTTAATATGCTCGTGGCTTCGTCTGTGTAGACTTCTGAATTGGGTCCTGACAGAAATAAAAAAAATTACATTAATATTACACAAGATACCAGCATAACTGCTGTGTTTCATTGGGTGCGTGCCCGGAAACCCATATTACTAAAACCGAGGCAGGCTGTCTTAGTCCTAAAGGGTGACAACGCATCTGCACTATGATTCTTTATCGACAGTGAATGCTGGCGCCATGGGCCGCTGGAATCACTTACCATCTGGTGGACGATGTGATCATTCATCATTCCCACTATAAACAAAAAAAAAATCTTCCGTTTCAGCTTCATTACCCGGCACGGAGGCCGCCCATCGTCTCGTGGTGTGCGTACGCAACAAATGCACGCCCGAAGAGGCCCTCAACGTTCTCCGCGAGTTGCCGAACCCGATGCGCGAGGGCGACGCTCCCGCGACCCACGCTGCTCAGTACAACCCACTCAAGATCGACGTCTTCGTGCAAACGCTCCTCAACCTCGGCAGCAAAAGTATCTCGCATAGCTTTGCCGCTATATCTAAATTCCATTACGTGTTCAAGGTAAGTGGACGGTCTTTAGTCAGATCAGTCCGTACAGTTATTTCAGATAATTTATCGGCATCATTTGATAAGCCAATGTTTAATATTTTCACATTTTTAAGTTGATTTTTTCCGTAAAGTTATAGACAATTTTTTAATATTTTTTTTAAGGGATATTGGCAATGCTATTAATAAACATTTACATTTTTATTTAATAAACTAATATTCCGGTTAACCACTCCAAGTAAGCTGAAAATGCTTGTACTGTATGGTTCACGACACTAGTTGAATGGCGGATCGGATCCTACGACCTTAAGTTTCGCAGACCGTACCCTAAACCATTAGGCTATTGACGCTTCGAGATAATATATATATATATACATACATACACTCTTTGAATAAAATGTTGCTGTTATTCAAAGTATCAATTATTTAATTTAGTTTTTATATTTTTAACTACGTTTTAAAAAGCCGCCATCAGGCTAACAGCGGCTATCAGTCCAAAAAAAAAAAGAAAAAAAACTGCGTTAAAAATAATCGAAGCATTAAGTAAATTTTGTACAACACCTGTTTCAAGATTCTGGCGGAATCGGAGGAAGCTCAAATTTGCGTGTTGAAAAATGTTTGGGAGTTATGGCAGCGACAACCGCAGATGGTGTGCGTGTTAGTGGACAAGATGCTGAAGACACAAGTTGTCGAGTGCAGCGCCGTGGCAACTTGGCTCTTCTCCAAAGACATGGCGCCATTCTTCACACACTCGTACCTGTGGGAGGTGTTGCATCTGACCATTGACAAGATGAACAAACATGTTTCTAAACTCAGTGAGTATTTTAAATGAGACCGCTACAAACGAAGCAATATAATTTCTTTTAATTTTTTCTCTGTGCCGAGGAAGAAATCTTGGACAAAATAAACTACCACCTGGGAGACAAGAGTTATGTGGACCCTTTTATAAAAAAATTAAAAAGTTTATTTTTTTTTATATTTCAATTAAAAACCATATAGCGTCAGTTATATAGTCATGAAAAATTTATAAACATTGTGAAGTACAGTTACAAGGATTAAGTATTTAGTACTGAGAGTTACTTTCGTTAAGTAATTGGATTTATATTTTATACATTCGTGTTATTACAAGGTGCCGAGCTCCAAGAAGCTAGGGAAGCTTTGGCCAGAGCGGACTCCAGCAGTTCCGATTCCGAAGATGAAAGTGGGACCAAGAAAAAGAAAGATCAAGACAAACCTACAGAAGAGGTGGTGTATTGTTTCTTACTACTTTTACTTATTTTCCACTCGACCTATATGTATGCATATTATTTTACATATATAAAGTTATATCGCTTATGATTTAAAATCATCAGACGTCAGCTTTAATTGTATATATAATGTACACTGAATACTATTTAGATTTATTTGAATTAATTTATCTTTATTAACAACATTATACTGTCTTTTTAGGCAGTAGAACGTATGGAAGAGCGTCTGGAAATGGCTCACACTGACCAGAAGCGGCTGTTCCTCATCGTGTTCCAGCGTTTCATTATGATACTGTCTGAACATCTCGTGCGATGCGATACAGACGCGCGGGACCCTGACACCCACTGGTACCGCAGTACCGTAGCGCGATTGCGTCACGTGTTCCTCGTGGTGAGTACACAAACTACTGTGTCGTTCACAAGTACTGTAGCACTGTAGTGCGATTCCGTTACGTGTTCCTCGTGGTGAGTACACAAACTACTGTGCCGTTCACAAGTACTGTAGCGCGATTCCGTTACGTGTTCCTCGTGGTGAGTACACAAACTACTGTGTCGTTCACAAGTACCGTAGCACTGTAGTGCGATTCCGTTACGTGTTCCTCGTGGTGAGTAATAATAAACTACTGTGTCGTTCACAAATTACCGTAGCACTGTAGTGCGATTCCGTTACGTGTTCCTCGTGGTGAGTACACAACTACTGTGTCGTTCACAAGTACCGTAGCACTGTAGTGCGATTCCGTTACGTGTTCCTCGTGGTGAGTACACAAACAACTGTGACGTTCACAAGTACCGTAGCACTGTAGTGCGATTCCGTTACGTGTTCCTCGTGGTGAGTACACAAACTACTGTGACGTTCACAAGTACCGTAGCACTGTAGTGCGATTCCGTTACGTGTTCCTCGTGGTGAGTACACAAACTACTGTGTCGTTCACAAGTACCGTAGCACTGTAGTGCGATTCCGTTACGTGTTCGTTTGACAAGGTCTGGCATAAGGGCTTAGTTTATAAGCTCTACACAATCGTGGTGACTGATAGACTCGTGACCATCGTACGAGAATACTTGTCGAACCACAGCTTTCGTTATAACATAAAGGGCACCCTCTCGTCCCCTAGGGCTATTACAGCTAGCGTCCCCTAGGGCTCGGTTCTTTCCCCCACTCTTTTTGCACTTTATGTAAGTGACATCCCCCGGACGAAAGGTGTTGAACTGGCACAGTATGCCGACGACACCGCTCTCTATTCCGCTCATGGTAACATCAGAACGCTCTGTTCACGTCTTCAAACCTCAGCCAACGCACTAGGCGATTGGTTCAGGAAATGGAGAATCGAAGTGAACCCGGAAAAGAGCAAACCGATAACTTTCTCAGGCAACTGGGCTTGTGTACACAGGAAATTGATGAAGATCAAGTATCCTAATCTAGCCACATAAAATATTTAGGAGTTACTCTAGACCGTAACTTATCATTTTAAGCACACTTAAAAAATGTAAGAGCAAGGGCCGTCCTTATCACAGGTCTTCTTTTTAGCATCCTACACAAACGCAACAAAATGCCCTTAAGGTATAAGTTGCAAATCTATAAAGTTGCATACGACCTGTAATGTCGTATGCGAGCAGGAGTATGCGAGCATTGCATTCGCACACATCCCGGAGGTTCGATTGCGCGTTGCAAACAAAATTCTCCGTAGGGCGACAGGCGCTCCATGGTTTGTAAGTAACTGGGAATTACATAGAGACCCTAAGATACCCTCCATAAGGAAGTACTTTAAGGAAATATCTCTACGATCACCCCAACCCGTTAGTGATAACAGCAGGTGACTGCACCCCCTCCTAACAAAAAACGTCCTAAATACGCAATCATAACGCCTGATGTATTACACAATCTATACATGTAAATTCAGACACGCCACACCGCACTTGCCGGCGACCGCGACATCGTCCTCCTCGCACAGCGGCTTACACGAGATTTACTTGTGTTTAGTCCGCTTCTAAATATCGACCTGTCCTCCCTTTAGATTAGCGAGTCGAGGTTTCGTACCTCCTTATGAGGGGCCCTCGGATCGTATTATCGCCCCCCTCTGAGTGCAGCGGTGATGCAGCAACAGTCTCCGCGCTAGCTTCGCAGCATCGTCGTTGTCTCCCTACTCAGCGGGCCTCCCGCTCTCGAGTCTAATTAGGTAAAGCTGTAAAGGTCTCTGGGCCAATAGCAATAATAACACACAAAAAAAAACCGTTACGTGTTCCTCGTGGTGTGTTCACAAACAACTAGTACCGTACGTTTACTAGTACCGTAGCACTGTACCGCAGCACTGTACCGCTATTCCGTTACGTGTTCCTCGTGGTAAGTATACAAATAACGAAAACTGAAAGTTTTGAAGGAATTATATATGTTTTATATGTGTTATTATGGTATGGTGAAACTTGTGTTTCTGTATCGACTTTTACACTACGACTAGAAAATAAGGAAGGTGAAATATTTTTATATTTTATTCCCTAACTGATTAATTCCCTATATAAGGCCTAAGAAGTGATGTGTACATAATATAAGAAACATTATTTTGAAGTGTGTTGCTTAACAAATTCTGTTATCTTTCCAGCATCACGAACAAGTGCAAAAATACAGCAGCACATTAGAGACACTTCTCTTCACCCAAGATCTTGATCCTCACATCCTGGACGTGTTCCATCAGTTCGTCGCACTCACCGCATAGTACTGTGTGATACTTAACACGGGCTGTTCTCATTGGACAATACTAGTTATTTTTGGTACTTGAAAGTTTATTGAATGACAGAATCTACAATATATAAGGCACACGTGTATTGTAAATAAGATTGGTATGCCCTAGCGAGTAAATGTAAGGGTCACTAAATACTAAGTATTGACTAGCAACGTGTGACTCTAAAATATTAATTTTAATATTGAAATAAATTATATACTTCGTATACAACCGTTATGTAATTGTCGATGATATGAACTATATATACCTATGTAGTAGTGTTGTGTTTGTTGGGTAGAGTGATACTTCTCTTTGAAACTGATTATAGCATGAATTGGACTCGTCGAGCGCCCAAGCACCACGTTATCACAGTATATTAGCGTTTTCACATTGATATTTTTGTATGACGACGGAAGAGATCAAGATCTAGTATTTCATCTGACTGCTAGCCGACAAGGATGTAAACGTATTTGAATTTTCATTCCGGATCACTGACAGCTGGTAACCCAATTGTCATTTTCACTTCTATAATAATGTGTTTTAATCAACGGCATCACCGTGTCTACAAATAAGTTATATAATTTTCCACAATTTAAGCCCTAAGAATTTCGAAAGAAAAAATTATATTATTCTAATTAATATTTTAACCCTTAACCAGGCGTCAAATAACTTTTACTTGTAGAATGACTTTGTGTTGAAAAACTATTGTAAATAAGATTGGTATGCCCTAGCGAGTAAATGTAAGGGTCACTAAATACTAAGTATTGACTAGCAACGTGTGACTCTAAAATATTAATTTTAATATTGAAATAAATTATATACTTCGTATACAACCGTTATGTAATTGTCGATGATATGAACTATAAATACCTATGTAGTAGTGTTGTGTTTGGTGGGTAGAGTGATACATCTCTTTGAAACTGATTATAGCATGAATTGGACTCGTCGAGCGCCCAAGCACCACGTTATCACAGTATATTAGCGTTTTCACATTGATATATTATGTGTGAAACAGTAAATCGCTTATATTTTTGTATGACGACGGAAGAGATCAAGATTTAGTATTTCATCTGACTGCTAGCCGACAAGGATGTAAACGTATTTGAATTTTCATTCCTGATCACTGACAGCTGGTAACTCAATTGTCATTTTCACTTCTATAATAATGTGTTTTAATCAACGGCATCACTGTGTCTACAAATAAGTTATATAATTTTCCACAATTTAAGCCCTAAGAATTTCGAAAGAAAAAATTATATTATTCTAATTAATATTTTAACCCTTAACCAGGCGTCAAATAACTTTTACTTGTAGAATGACTTTGTGTTGAAAAACTATTGTAAATAAGTATAAAATTGATGATCTGTATATAAAAAAAAATCTGAAAAAAATGTGGGAATTATATGCCTATTTAAATATATGCATGGTTAGAGACATGGCATAGCTTGGTAAGCATTATTTTTTAAATTACTACGATATGAACATATCCCAAATAAAAGACAATTTCATGTAAATCTAATGTTTTATTTAACATTAAAAATATTTATTAATTATCTACACATGACTGACATCGCATACTTGGTTGTTTTTTCTCCTTCCTTATATTATTATACATAATTTAAAACATTTGAATTAACATAGTATACAAGATTTAATTTTCTTTGGTTCTCTGAATAGTCTTTTTTCAAATGTATATTTAGTCTGTTTTCATTTCCAAGCTCGTGCAAAATGTGTTTGTCTCGCACTAAAATTTCAACAAAAATATCTCTGTCTAACAAAACTCAAACACCATTCAAAATCTAATACATATAAAAAAATCATACGACACCTTTCGTTTCGTCAATGTTTAATTTTTTTCATAAAATTATTTAGAACAAAAATTACCCACTAAGGAACTGCCTTCAGTTTTGAAAAAACATTTTTGACATTGATTCTTCTCTCAATTTTCTCTGTTACGGTACCCATTTTTTTATAATTGAAGACGGACATAAATATTACATTATGTGGTAGTATAAAAATCATTGATGGGTAGAACTCTTTTTCCTGGTTAAGGGTTAATAAATAGGGCACTGTCAGTTGTTATTGCTATAGTCGACGCATTTTAAACTGAGTCGTCGGGGGCAATAAATGTCACTGACAGTAGGAATGTGCACGCAATGCGTCGTGTCGATGCGTCACCGTGACCGTCATCAGCACTCTGACTCCGATTGGTCGTTACGAGAAGGGTTGTTGTTTTACTATAAATATAAGATGTTTTTTTATGACACTCATTACATTACTTAAGCTTCGTTATGCAGTACGCACAATGGAGAATTTATTTTCTAACGTGGTTTTGAAGAAATATTTTCAGATAGCGAAAAATTATTCCTATTAATACTTAACATAATTTAGCATATCGATCGTACCTATCCCGTTATCGATATGCACCTCTACAATTCTTACGCACATCACTACACCTCTCCATAAGACCTGTAAGTGCGAGCGAGACAGACAGATAAAAATGTTTTATGACCCGAAGCCTCAGTTCATAATGCGTCGACTATAGCAACAATACCGTTATAAAATTTATATATAAGATTATTTCTAGTAACAGGACAAATGTTCAAACGACGGTGCATTTTAAAACTAATAACATAGTAAACATATACATTATAGCGGTAGCTTAATATTATGCTGTTATGAAATAATAAAACAATAAATAGATTGATAAAACTTTTAAAAAGATTTAGAATAAAGCGATTGTTACATTGCTACCTACAATTATATTACCCGCCAATATGTGGAAAGAAAAAATTGTGTATCGTTGTGTTTAATTTAAAAATTTGTATTTATTAGAATATCTACATATTGGAATTTCTTAGAAAGATGCTGCTTTAGTCGAAATTGGACAATCGAATTGTACTGCGCACATTAAATACGTGTTCTTTAGTTTTTTTAACCTACAGACAAAATGTTATGTTTAAAAGTTATAATTCTTTAGCCTGATATTAAAAGTAAACTTACTAGACATAAAATGTATTTTCTGATAGTAAAATGCGTGCATATTGTTATAACAACATAGTAAAGCCGAATATAAATGTTCATTCTATTCTATTCTATTCTGATACGTTTATTCGATTGGGAAAAGCCAGCCTTGGACGGAATACACGGCAAAACGGCAGTATAGCTTGATGAGGGAAAGAAGCTGTGTCTGGTGAGTGGCGATCAAGAGACTTTTATTATTGGTGACGAGGCGTTCCATCTCAGTCCTCAAGGGTGGCAATGCATCTGCATTATGGTGCCTTGTCAAGGATGAATGTAGATGTCATGGGCCTCAGGAATCACTTACCATCAGGTGAACTGTGTGCCAGTTTGTTACTCTCCATGTAATTTAAAAAAAATATTAATAAGGGTGAAATATTCGCAGGAATCACTGACCATCTGGTGAACTTTGTGCTCGTAACTCCCTCTAGTTTAATGAAGAAATGCTTAATGTCATACTCGACACGCCTAAAGAAGTATTAAAACATTTAAACATGTTGAGAGGCGATGATATTTATTTCGTATTATGGACTTAATTTTGTTTGTTCACTGACGATCCAATGGTTTTGTATGGAATTTCATTAATTTATGCATGCCGATGTTCTAAAACAAACAATAAACAAATATTGTGTTTAAACAAGTTGTTCGTTACAACTTTTTTTATTATCCTGCTAGCATTTATCTTTAAAAATTAAAAATTGTAAAAAATATGGAATTTCTTTTGATTAAAAAAATATCAGTGACGTCTACGCAAGTTTTTATTATTATATGTTAAAATAAATATGTGATACAGTAAAATCTCTATTCGCGGGATATGTGTTACATAAATATGCCGTGAATACAGAAACCGTGATTACGGAATGGTAATGTATATGGTATTATAGGGGATACGTTCCGAGGTAACAAAATAAAAAAAAAACAAATATATAAAAAAATCTATTTAATTGAAGTTTTTGAACTTTTTGATTAATTATCTTAAGGCTTAGGCAATGGTTTGAAGAATTCTGTAATTTTCTCTTGCTTAGCAGTTTTTAAAAGCTCCTTCAATTCAGACTGATACGCAGCAGTCGAAATAGCAATAGGCCTCTTAAAAATAAGACTTCGTTCCATAGACGGATCAATGTTCATAAGGAAATCGCAAAGCTCATTTGCCATTCTTTAACCTTCACTAAAATTTTTCAAATTAAATGTCTTGTTTCCTCTTCTTCAATGGGCTGTGAATTTAACATTTCCTCGCAAGTCGGTTTCAGTCAAATCTTCATCTTGCGATTCAAGCAATTCCTGAATGTCACTTGATTCTATCTGTTCGAACCCATCTCGTCCTATTCGGCTATGTTTGCAGTCAAAGTTTGAACTTGCACAGATTTTTGTAATGAATGTGAAAGGCGAAACAATTAAACACGCAAAGCGGCTTTTACCATAGAACATAAATAAAATTGCTGTTCACTTTTAAAAATATACTTTATTAACTCAGTAATAAGGTTGCTTTCATTATGTTTGTTTACATTCTTAAAAACACTGATCGCGGCGAAGGCGGCTTATGACAAAGTTCTCGGCGATATCATTTAACAACATACTTTAGGCAAAGTTGTAATAAGATCTATTTTACTTTTTTATTAGTCCATTTGACGGCATTTACAAAGGATATGGGTTGGATACCTATTGGAATCCTTTTATTATTATGTATGTACTTATTAGATCCGTGAATAAGAAATTTTTAGCCGAGAATATAGGAATTGGATCGTATTTTTTTAATCCGCGAATAGTGAAACCGCGAGTAAGGAGCTTTTAGTGTACATTATAAGCCTTTACAAATTTGATGATAACACGAGATGTCATTAAATGTTGACAAGTATTGTGAAGTGCGGGTTTTTGTTTACTTTCCACCATTCCGAGATCGAATGAAATTTCGGCAATATTCTATCACCTATGTGTGGATTTCCACTACAGATCTAGAATACTCATTACCGTAGGGGTATGTATTATGCATTTTTCATTGTAATTTCAACGTTTTATCTTCATTTCCTTAAGAAACCAACCACGTAACCAATACTATGATATAGTTTTACGTTCAATTTGCGCCTTGTTTATTTTCAAAATACAGATTATACCTCGCATCAAAAAACATACATGTGGTAAAGGTGCGACTGTGTTTTGCTTTCTCTACTTTCTAAGGAAAAAATATTTTGCTTGACCATATCAACTACACCAGGTAAAGGCTTTAGCATTACCTAAAACAAACGCCACCAATGGCGATTTAAGAGCAAATGTAACTGCTTGTATTTCTTTTCCATGGTTACTTGGTTAGAAGCTTCAAGTTTGCAAATAAGACAGAAATATTTAAATTTGAGGGTGTACTGTTCACTACTTTGAGCTGAATTAGTCGCTCCAATATACAGAGTGACAGAAATTACGAAACATTCCTAGCTAGAGGTTAAAGTAGAGTAAATTTGCAGAAAATATATATCATATTATAGTTTCCGAAACTTGGTTTTATAACCTTAACTTAAAAATAGCTACGTTTTATAGCTTATTTTGGTTTCGACTGAGTGTGTGGTCGTTTGCATATAATAAAATATCAAAATAATAAACAAAATCTTGTATGATTACTACGTTACATTTTAACATGAAAACTGAAAGACATAGGTGATAAAAGTTACCGTTTCTTTTTGAACAGGTTAATATTGAAGGTTTTAAATAATGTAACCCACAATAAGGACCCTTAATCATATTAAATATAATAGTTTAAACCGGAATAAACATTTCGCAAAATAACTATATATATTACTCAAGATTTTTGTGAAGGTAAATTATTATTAATACAAATTTAATGCTCAAAAATGAATACTTATGAAAGAATTTTCTATAATCACCTCTCTTGGCAATGAAAACCCCTCCGCCGTACTGCTCGCATATAAAGTGCAAGGTCAATTCGATCGCAGAATTCGATTTCGATCGCACTACCCATACGTTCACATAATACCAGCGTGAATTAAGGTTTGTCACAGCAAACAACGCATATAAAAACCAGGGACAGAGGAAATGAGGGACGTAACCTTTCGGCTGAGTCATCCGAGTTGATTACGCAACACCAAGGTATTTTGCCCCGTGCCACCTACAAGTGTGTGTGCTAGTTTTTCTTATCGAGTATGAAAAGAATACCAAGTTAAGACTAGAATCAGAGTTTATTAGATATAATCATTGTTTTATTTTGCACACATTTCCCATTACCACAGGCGCGCATGCACATACATATTTATTACATTACATACAAGAAAATATTCTATTTTTATATTTTGTATATTCAATTTAAGCAGTTAGATGTTTCAAGAGTTCCTCAACGTCATTCTTAGAGCCTAGGTAGCATGGAGCTCGTTCATGTATGGAGGTAGGTTTAATGTCCAAGATAGATATCTTGCCGTTGGTAGCGAGGCCTCCGGCTTCCGTAACTATAAAAGACATCGGGTTGCATTCGTATAGAAGACGCAGCTGAAAATACGAGAATTATTTAGTAACGTTAAAGATATAAGTTTATATATATATATTTTTGATAACGTTCCCCTGGTCAGTTAGACGATGCAAATATCTTGTGCGCGTGTAGTGCTTAAAGAAATCAGATACAGTAAAAGCACCTTATTCGCGCGTATCCTTATAAAGTATATTTTTTTATGTTGCTGTTCCGTTCTATGGTAAAAGCAGCTTTGCGTGTTTTATTGTTTCGTCTTTCACATTCTCTTAAGAGGCAAATTGCTAATGCGACTACTGCGTATCAGTCTGAATTGAAGGAGCTTTTAAAAACTGCCAACCAAGAGAAAATTACAAAACTCTTCAAACCATTGCCTAAGCCTTAACATAATTAATCAAAATGTTCAAAAACTTCAATAAAATTGACTTTTTTATATATTTGTTTTTTTTTTTATTTTGTCACCTAAGAACGTAACCTCTATAATTCCATATAAATTACCATTCCTTATTCGCGGCATATTTATGGAACATATACCCCGCGAATATAGAGCTTTTACTGTACTTCTTACTCATTCGGTTGGTACAAGGGGTATTGTCGAAGTGTTGTCAGCTTGGTGTGATAAGTGGCCGAAGTGTGGCATGCAACATCTTCTCAATCATTACGAAAACGACAGTACACTCTACTATTTTAATTCCTAAAACCTATCCTGTCCTTATTCATATTATCTAGCCATATATTTCATATACACAGACTTGATAACTTAATAACGCCCACGGCGGCTAATATTCTGAGTGCTAA
This sequence comes from Teinopalpus imperialis, assembly GCA_029286865.1. NCBI lineage: Eukaryota > Metazoa > Arthropoda > Insecta > Lepidoptera > Papilionidae > Teinopalpus > Teinopalpus imperialis. The sequence continues at coordinate 7,213,713 of JAGSMU010000021.1, forward strand.
GGTGCTAGACATAAAAACTGCAATTTATCGGCCGTAAATACCTTCTTCAAAGAAAACAAATCAATAAATAAATATTTACTTTTCCCTTAGGAGCAGACTTCGTTGCTGGATACATGAAAATGCCGCCATATTTGATGGTTCTGTGAACGTCGGCTACCATGGAGCCTACATATCTTGCACCATAAGCCTTCCCTGTTTTAGGTTGCTTCTTCTCTTCTATGTAGCTTTTAAGTCCATTATCCCATTCTGCTGCATAGCCTAGTAAAAAAAGAGGGTTTTTGGTCTAATAAAAATGTTCTACCTTTTTAGCTGCGGTGTTAGCTGAAAGGACTATAGTGTAGACCAGAGATTCCCAGAGTTGTTTTCTCGTAGACCACTTTCGAAATTTATCTGTTTCCGGTGGACCTCCTGCAGCTACATTTCTACTATATTCCCAAAAAATGTGGAATATGCAAATTTTTACAAGTGTCAGTCGCTGAGCTTCTTAAAATATTCTGCCTACATTCATATGTAAAATCAAGCCAATATTTCAGTTCTTCACTATCGAAAGCAAGTAAATTTTCGTGGACCCTCGCTTACGTAAAATAAATTGTGAGTTCCCATTTTTTTGTCACGCCAACTTAGACCGCCATCGAGTCTCCCGTGGACCCCTGGGTGTCCACCTGGACCGCTTTGAGAACTACGGGTATAGACTATGATGTTGGATTGATGGTCTTGTGATCGTGGGTTTAAACGCGAGCTAACTTGTACCAGTTTTAGCTTTTTTTTAAAATGTACTTGTATTCTTGCCGATTGCGACCTCCGCAATATCCTTTATTTATTACCAGATGACAATAACTACGCTGGATATATTTTACTGTAATATAGTGCTGAAAAAATTTACATAAACATAGTAGCACTCACGCGTAGTCACCCTAGTCTGATATAATACATGAGCAATAAGATCGAAGAAAGATTTCGACCCACTGACAAGGACACGGCACATCCAGACTAGAAAACCTGCAATTTTGGGATACACAAATATCGTTCCTCAGCTGGAAATCCAAAGATCTGGGAGCTAGGTAACCAGAAATTCCCCATTTTGTTATTATCGTGACAGTATCTGTTAGCACAGCTTTGCTCATTTTAAAATAAATGTTTGCTGCAGTGTAATTATATTATTTAATTACATGAAACGTCTTATAATTACCCTCATTAATGGAGTAGATCTTTCCCTTATCAGGAATACGCATGTTAGGGTCGGTTAAAATAAACTCTCCAATGGACGGGTCGTACATGAAACCGTTTACCCCCTTCCCTTTTCCAAGAGCCAGCACCATCATTGTGGCGGAACCGTATAGCGCGTATCCAGCAGCAACCAACTCCTTGCCTGGCCGCAGGGCATCAGATTCCGATGGTTCACCTTCAGAAGTTTTCCTCAAACACATCATTGTACATTTATTGTAGAACAACATATTGTTTAGAACATTTAATAATCAGTACTTTAAATAAATATCAATTGAAAGAACGATATGAATATCATCGTGATTACTCCTCAGTAAGGAGATTATCAGATCGCTAGGTCGTGTGATATTGTTGAAATAATCATCAAATGAAGATAATTTTCCATACCCTATTGTTCTAAAATTAACAATGAGTAGTTGTTAGGATATAAAAATACGTGTAAAATTGTAGCTGAAATCGACAGTGTTGGAACGGCACTAGTTTCTAGTTTAAAGGACCCAGGGACGCGATTACTGATAATGAGGCAGTCCTCAGCGGTAACAACACATGTGCATGTTAGATCTTTGCTGGGGATGGGTGTGCATGTAACGGAGCCGATGTCATTTCACTTATTATTAGGCGAACTATGTGCCTTTTTATCACTACTATTATTACAGGAGACGAGGTATTCCATCTCAGTCCTCAAGGGTGACAAAACATCTGCATTATGATTACTTGTCAAGGATGCCAGTATGTGTATGGGCCATTTAACAAAAAAAATACTATTATAAAAGAAATAGTTAAGGTAATTTTTCAGCCTTAACTGCTAATTGGATTCGTTGTTTATATTAAAGCGAAACAGAATCACATATAGTAATTATTACTTAAATTACTTTGCATTGAAGTGGAACTTTTTAAGAATATAACGAACCACGTAGACGCATCTACATGTTTCTTATTTCATTTGACACATTTTGTACTAGTAAAATTAATCATTCCGTTTTCATGTACATTTTTGTATTAAATCACAAGTTGATAAATAAAACAATATTATCCTCTAGTATTTGTAATGATTATGTAATGAAAGAGCATTGATATACAATAGTAGAGGCCAAGAACGCATTTCTGTGTTATTTACTATTATTTTGATATTGTAAGGTACTTCCTGTTCACACTAAAGCCACCTACAGTATCATAAAAGAACAATTCTTTAATAAGAGTATACAAAACAAAATAACCCATCACTTCCAAACACGGCACAAAACTAAAGGAAAATTGGTCACTATCGCAGCAACTAATATTTATAGTGAAAGAACCACTCCGTATCTCATACCATGCATTCTTAATGATATGGATGCATCTTTCATTCAATGCATCACAGTTAAAAATATAAAGCAAAAATTAAAATCTCATTTCTTGAACAACCTGTACATGCATTGAATGCATCGGTGCTCTTTCTACCCATCTTTACTTCTGTGTGTGTAAATTAAGATCTTCAGAGTATTATATTTTTAGTTATTAATGTAGGTACTTGAATGTATTGCTCAACATTTTTATTGAAAATATTATTGTCAAGTAACATTCTCGACAAACCTCTGTGGTTTTCTGAATGTTATTTTTTGTAATTAAAGTGTTATGTACTCTTATTATAAATAAATAATTAATAATAAATAAATGAAACACGCTGTTAAATATTATTGTGTAATTTGTTTCACGCTTGTATAGTATATACTAAAATTCTCTCATTAAAATAACGAACAGAATCAACCTTGGTTTCTACATATGTCGACCATAAAATTACTTAGAATGTACAGATTTCAGAAATTACCCGTAAGTTTGCCACCTTGCGTTCTCTTTTACTATATTTCTTACACTTCAAAACTAAGCTTATGCTGGTTTACTTCCTTATTATACCCGTTATCGATTATGATGATTTGAGTTACCTAAATCTATCGCAAAATCTTCGTGACAATTTATGGCGCCTTTTAAATAATTCTTCTCTCTAATCATAATCTCTTTTTATTTTTTTTTAAATATATATATATATATATATATATATATATATACATATATATATATATATATATATATATTTGTGAATTTATCGATACATTACTTTTTTGTCCTACGCTTCCAACATTTTCTCTAAATCACACAAGGTTGTTTGGCGGAGATTGCCCCTGGACATTAAGACCGCTCTTGTTAACCTTATTGTAGGGACAAAACGAATAAATAAACAGAATACATTAAAATGGACGGTATTGATATAAATAAACTAAAATTACGTATACCAAATACGAAATAAAATAAATAATAATAAAAACATTATAAGTACAAAACGACGCCGCTAAATGTCGCTGATTTGCTATTTTTCTTTTACTTTATGTGTAATGGCCACTGTTAGCTCGAGGGCTTTTACAGCTTCACCGGGTTGAAAGGTGGCCAAGCGCTTAGGGCACTCAACCGAGATCTTTATTAACGGGTACCAGCACAAGGGTTCCCGAGAGGGAGTGTCGGCTTGGACCGTTACCCTAGGCGCGAAAGCGGCTGACCTTGTTTCGGTCAGTTGCTACTGACAGATTAAGAATTTACTGTGATCATTTTAATTTATAGCAATGCCGGACATATTATGTTATATACACAAAACACGATTATAACTCCTCATCACTACACCGATTTTGTTGGACATTCCTTTACCGTTCATACTGCACGTCGCTGGAATTCGTTGCCTCAAGATATCAGAAGAGCATCGAATATTCTCTTTTAAACGGCTGGTACAGAAGCACTATTTCAAAACGTCTGCTGTCAACTAATAAGGTACACAAGTTACTCGTGTCATTGATTGCTACATGTTTTAGTTGCTTCTTTCTGTTATCTCGTCGTTATTTTTTAAATGTGAAATTATATATTTATGTGTTTGTATGGGTGTGAATATTATGTATTGCTACTTATAAAAAATGTGACGATCCAATAGTGTATATATAGTATATATTTTATACTTTTGTGTACATGGTATGTTGTTTTTTCTGAACCATAAAAAATAAAAAATATTAAACAATAAAGTTTAATAATAAAAATTTAAAATATTACAGTCGAATTGAGAGAGAGAGACTCGTTTTAAAGCTCCTTTTTGATGTTTGTGTTAAAACTATTGTAATTATTTGACGTGTTTCAGTTTTTTCAACGTAATTTAGGTCACTTCTTGAATTTTATATACGTAATTAATGTTATATTAATTATATATTTTATGTAACATTAGATACTCACTTATAAATGCAGAAGATAGATCCAACAGACACGAGACAATCTATATTAGAGGAACCGTCCAAAGGATCGAAGCATACTACGTACTTTCCACGTCGTTCAGTTTCTACCTTTAAAACGAAAAAATATTTTCAGATGTCTTTCATATTCAGCTGTGGTAGCAGTGACCATTTCCCGTCAAGAGAACTGTGTTTTCCATCCTGACTTTCACATATAAACAGTTGCAGGTCGAATGAGCGAGAGCCAAGCTCCAGCTCCAGCTGCTGGCTGAATCAAAGAATTAGTTGGCTCGAACTGGAAAAGAAGACATTCTTCCAACAGAAATATATAGTATAATGTTCTAGAAATACACTCGTTCACTAATGTTTTGTGAATTTGGTTTTCCCTCGGTCGAGCTTCGTGCAAGGGCGTTTCAATTGTTTGAAAATTTCTTATAAAGTGTGTTAAACGAGGCATTTCACCTTAACTCCGGTCCATGCTCAACAAAGATTTAAGATGTCATTGTCAATCATTATCACATATTGAGTCCTCAAATCCCTAAAGTTACTCTACAAAATAAAGCAGTGATAAAAATACTATTATTTAATACCGGTATTCTCGGTAAGGGTGTGGTCCGCCTGGGTCTAGCGATTCATGTTGCATTTAGAAATTAACTGCAACGTAGCTCTAGCACTGTGATTTAAGAGTAGAGTGATAGAGTGCGTCCCGCGTGTTATAATTATTCCATGATAACCATTTATCGTGAAAAATATAAACATCAGCAGAATTATTGTGTTTAAAATCATTAAAAAAATAATGGTATATGTTTGCCAGAATGAAGTATTTAAAATAAAAGAAGTCATTGGTACTTGATAAAGATAAGTCCCGAGTATACATATATAGACAGGTCGCGGTTCAAAAGACGACCCCAGTAGTAACATTTAATGTTATCAAACAGTACCGATTTAATATTCCAGTGTGATGTAATCGGTTATAATTTTTAAATTTTTTCATGTATATAAGACATGATGTTTTGATTCTATCGACATACAATATATATATTTTTCGTATCCCAAAAATTTTTTCAAACTTTCACTAAATGGATAAGTGTCGCTAGGAAATATTTGCCGTAATTCCTGCTCGTGGCAGGTGGACATAATAACCTGAAGTCCCTGGTCTGGATAATTTAGATCCGAGATATTAAGTTTGCTATCATGCAGGCCACAATAATATAATGTCCTACGACATCTGTGGACCGTAAGAATTACAAATAAAATAAAAATATTGTCTTCTTGTCGAATCGAATGTCTTCAATGGCGTTTATATTAATTTAATGTAATCATATTTGCCTTACGTATTAAATTGAAACCTCCGAACAAAGGCAAAAGGAATTTTATAATAGGACTACTTTTATTACTATGAATTGACTATCGGCAGTAATATTTCGATGCTCAAGGGCATGCTGTTTTTTTAAAGAAGTTTTTTAGTGCAATAGTCAAATAGCGGATTCGAACCTTAAAATTAGCAGGCCGTACCCTAAAACCATTAGGCTCCTGATGTTTCAAAATATTATTCATTCATGTCTACGAATGGGAATTAAATTCCTTATATTTTTTTTATTGTACATTGCTGACAAAATGGAGGCGTCCTTCATTTATTAAATTAGTTACAATAAAAAGGGTACCTGTATAACAGAAGGGTTTTCTTCGGACACCAATAAACAGGTGGTGAACGAGGACTTTAGTACGTTGATAAACAAGTCATTAGATAGGACGTCTAGTTTTTTTACTTCCTCGCCTTGGATATTCGTGTCACCTGAGATTCCATGCCTAGACAACATATCACATGGTTTAAAGAAAGCAATGTATTAATAAAAAAATATAGCACATGATACCAAATTATAAACTCTGTTGATTCTTAGTAAAAACAAAAGGAATATTAAACAGTTTACACTTATCATGTTTTTAGTACCTAATTATTAATTGGGATAACTAGGTAATTGTAAAATTATATTAAACTGCTAAAATAAATAAAATGAAGAAGCAAATAAATGTCCGGAAATAATACAAGTCTACAACTATACGTAAGCTACAGATAAAAAATAATAAAATATTTTTGTCCAATTATTTTTAACTCCTTCATCCAAATTCAGTCAACTGAGCTCATAAACATACGACCAACATTATTCATTTATTTTAAAATCGGATAATGTTTTTAAGCCTATTATTCTGGTAAATAATATAAACAACAATATCAATAAATCTTGAAAAACCTCATCAATTCAGTGATAATTATAACCAGATAGTGATTGTTGTACTTACAATTTAGCTATGCCCGCTTTCCTCACGGCTGATTGTATAGCCTTCACTGCTGTTTGGATGGAATTTAAAAGATATGTTAGGTCCCCGGTGGCTTCGGGAGCTGTTCTTTGTTGTGCCAAAACCCATCTGGTTAAGGTCATAGCATTTACATCAAAAGCGGGCCCTTGTTGCGACATTATCGTATTTAAATTCAAATCTACGGTTGAAAGTGTCGCGACGTACGCACTCGGCGGGCTCTGAAGGAGCAATGGTCGCGGCCCGTCGCCTAGCTGTTTACGAAACAGTGAAAAACTTTGTTATAGTATATATCTGACGCTTTATCTTCTATTATTTCATTATGCTGAATCACTCTAATGATGTAACACTTGTTATTTATAAAAACTTATCTGAACACCAGTTTAAAATCAGTTTTATTATAATAATCATTGAAGTGGACATAAAATTTATTTAACGTCATTCCAAACGGTTCGCAAAAATGGGCGTGTATGTGACGAAACATACGAAAACGAATATTAATCACTAAACAAGTTTTTATAACCTTGACTTTATCAGTTTCCTCGACGAGACAGTTGAATGTGTGTAAAATGATTAGATATATTTATATGTGTATGATATTTTTGTTTACTGGAGTTATTTAAAATTATATTATTATTCTTACAATCTATGAAGGTACTTGCGAATTTCGTGTCTGCCATTTAGTATACACGTTTATAGTAAAATCAGGCTCCTAAACATTTTAAGGTAACGACTATATAGTACTTTTCATAAATATACCCTGCCGACCAAAGGTTTAAGACCGCACATAAACAACATAATTATCCATCAATTGTAATAAAATCCCATAGGATATATAAAAGAAATGCACATCTGCATATTCTATTGTTAGTATCGAATAATTAAAGAAGTCATTCTTTTGTTTACTTTTAAGTTATTGGACAATAAACATCTATTGTTTTCAAACACCGACGAACGCTGCGCTAGAGCCAGGTGATAGTCGTAATAATATTTTTATAATGTCCTCATTACTAATTACTTTTGTTACGTATAGGTCAATAATGAGGATTATTTAGCTCCTGACAACACATTTTTATGACTTATTATTACTCGAGTTTACTTGGGTCTGTTCACAAACAATCTCAATTAGTCAATTAGTCTAAACTTGTGGTTTCTACAGTGAAGACGACATAAAATGGGAAAAGCTCGAGAAATTATCGTTCTGCCATCGTTGTTTTACATAATGAAGGCAAATCCAAAAGTGAGAATGATTCACAACTGAAGTTATAGAAGATTAGTGTTTATGGCACAATAACTTGATACATGGAGACAGGCAGTTTTCAAGATCGTCCACGCTCAGGAAATCCGAGAGCTACCACTTCTAGTTAAGATAATTTCATTGTTGTTACTAGCAGGCAAAATAGACGCTTAACAACACCAGAAATCCGCGTTGAAGTAAACAAGACCCAAGTTAAACCTTTATTATTGACTACAGTAAAACGGCGACTGAGAGATGCGAAGTTGTATGGTCGCGTTGCCGTTAGAAAACCTCTGCTAAGGCCGCAAAACAAGAAGAAACGGATGTAGTGGGCTCTTGCCCATCGAGATTGGATTGAAAAAGATTTTAAAAAAGTACTTTGGAACGATGAATCCAAGTTTGAACTATTCGATTCAAAACGAAGAATTTACGTTCGACGCAGTGCCCAAGAAAAGATGATGTCAGATTGTGTAGTCCCAACAATTAAGCATGGTGGTGGCTCGATTATGGTCTGGGGTTGCTTCTCTAGCCAAGGAACTGGCGATTTGATTTGATAAAATTGAATTTTGAAAAAGGTACACCGTACAAAAACATTTTAGAACAAAATGCCGTTTCTTCCGGGTTGTGATTAATTGGAGATGGATTCATTTTCCAGCAAAAAAATGATCCAAAGCATAGCTCAAAATTATGTAGAGGATATTTAGAAGAGAAAGAGGCACAAGGGGTTTTAATAAACATGGTTTGTCCTGCTCAGTGCCCGGATCTCAATCCTATTGAACTTTTGAAAGAAGAGCTTGATAGGAACGACCGTAATCGTGGTCCATCCTCGCGAGAAGAAATGTGGAATGCTTTATGCGAAATTTATCGCAAGTCACCATTAACAAATTGATGCCCGTATGCCAAGACTTGTGAAAAAAGTCATAAAATGTAAAGAAGGATTTTTTGATGAAAAATCAGTTTAGCTAACTTTATCCTTTTTTTGCATGGACTATTAACATTTATTTACGCTTTAAAGTATATTGTTTGTCAATCAATGTTCTATTAGATTATTAAACAGGTTAATTAAACTATTATATTTTATTGGAGTTTTACTTTATTTTCCTACTTTAATTAGGGGTGGTCTTAAACTTTTGCCTGCACTGTACCTTCCTCTATACATAGGTTGAAGAGTGCATCACAATTGTAACTTGGAAGCTAGCAAAGAACATGAGAATAATGCAGTATAACTTAGATATCTGCTCACACTCACATCTAGCGGTCTATTGTGGATGCAAGAACTTTACAAAAGGTAAATGTGGTGATGGGTTCGTCTATTATTACCGATGTTTTTATGGAGGAGTTTGAGGATAAATCCTACATACTACATCAGTCAATCCAAGATTGTAACAACTGTTTGTAGATGATACTTTAACAATTTTACCCTTACACGAAGTAATTGCATTCTAGATAACATTAATTACAATGGAGGAAAAGGCACATAAATCTCTCCTAGATTTTTATTTATAACATTGGGATTAACAAACGAGCACACAGTTCACCTGTCAAATGATTCCTGCGGCCCATGACAGCTACATTCATCCTTGACAAGGAATCATAACGCAGATGCGTTGTTACCTTTGAGAACTGAGATAGAGTGCCTCGTCACCAGTAATAAACGTCTGCACTCTTTAGACGTAACACAGCAGCATTATGCTGCTTTTTTGCGATGTGGTTCTGTAAAGGCGTGTTGCCTACCCCGGTCGAGCTGACCCGTTCATTCTGCCTGCAAAAAACTATGTAGCTCTACTACTGTTTTTCCTAGATGCATCAGTAATTTGAAATTGTAATGGTCTATAGAAAATATATACGTACTAAAAATATTTAAACGGGTTTATCAGTGTCACCATCCATCCCCCAGGGGAAAACTGAAAGCGAGGGGTCAAGAAAACCTGGTCAAGCAATTTTTACATGACAAGCTTCGGATTCTGTGCATTTGTCACAATGCCGAAGTGGATCCACTCACAAATAAACGAATGCCTGTAGAGTCATCATATATAATATCAGAGACCAACTAGATAGGCTCTTTTCGAAACGAGCTTCTAGAATATTTTATAAACCATCGTGGAAGATTGTCAGTGTTTACCATCCAGTTTACATTCATGTACAAGATTGATTGTGAAAGTGGTCTTTTATAACAGTACAAGGAATAAGATCTATTAAAAACAACGTTAAAGTATATATAAGCTGCCTTGTAAGAGCCACACTTTAAGAAATGTTATAGTCGACGCATTATGAACTGAGGCTTCGGGTCATAAATCATATTTATCTGTGTCTCGCTCGCACTTACAGGTCTTATGCAGAGGTGTAGTGATGTGCGTAAGAAAAGTAGAGGAGCATATCGATAACGGGATAGGTACGATCGATATGCTAAATTATGTTAAGTATTAATAGGAATAATTTTTCGCTATCTGTTAATATTTCTTCAAAACCACGTTAAAAAATAAATTCTCTATAGTGCGTATTGCGTAAGTAATGTGTGTCATCACAAAAAATCTCATATTTATAGAAAAACAACAACCCTTACTCGTAACGACTACTGATTGGTCGTCAGTGCTAATGAAGGTCACGATGACGCATCGATCCCGCGTGCGCAGGTAGCTAAGTATCGATAACGGGTTGAATTGCGTGCACATGCACATTCCTACTGTCAGTGACATTTATTACCCGACGACTCAGTTTAAAATGCGTCGACTATAGTCTTTAATCATACCCGAGATCGACCCCACCATGAAATCAGATTTCATAAAACAAATTCTCGTAGACACTGATTTCTACTACGGATAAATACAACGCGTATTTATCTGTCATTTTATCTTTACTAAAAAGGACACAAAGGACACAAAGTTCGTAGTCGTTGAAGTTAAATGCATGTTTTTATTAAATGCTCGAGTCGAATTATGCAGTCACATTTGTAAGCAGCTAGCTACGAGGTATGACGCAAAACAGTTTTTTTTATAGAATAGGTGGCAAACGAGCATGTAGTCTGACTAAAAACAGAACCGATGGAAAGAGATCATCGCCGCCCATGAACATCCGCAATACCAGAGGAGTCGCAAATGCGTTGTCCGCCTATAAAGGTACCAGTATTAGGTTTTCATATACACGAAAAAAAAAGGAAAATATACAAATAAACTTTAAAAGATAGAATTTTTATTAATCAACAAATAAGTTTACAATCAACACTATCCAGAAGCAACAGTATCAAGGTGCTACGTTTTAAAATTATCAAACATGTTAATAATCATCGTGATATGTAATAAAGTATAAAACTAAATTATCTATGATAAAACAAACTGCTTTGGTTCATGCAAATAAATATTTGAAATATATAAAAGTAATAAAAAGTAATGATAGTTTATGGCCTTATTTCTTTATGTTGATTTAAATTATTGGCTTTAGAGACCTAAAATCAATGGATCTACGTTTTGACATTTTCTTTCAATTTGCAGTCCTTAGTTTATAGTAATTTTTAATAAAGCAAGTTAATAAAAAACTAAAGGATATATGAAATAGTTTTTAAGGATAAATTAAGTTGTGCGAAAATATGTTATTTAAAAAAAATCTTAAGGTACCTACCCTACATCACAATAGAGGAATGTATAAGTGCTATTTAATCTAAAAATCACATAGCCTTGCTCTATAATAAAAATTAAAAAATAATCTAAAATAGAAGAAACAAGAGAAATTCTATGAAAATATTAAGATCTTTGGATTCTCTAAATGCAAGTGTCATTTGGACGGAATCATAACTATGGCAAGAATGATATTCTTTCTTTTATTCATGAAGAAATCTTACCGCCATGATTATATATAATTACTAGACCTATAGCATCTCCTTAATGGTTTTTTTTATGTTGATACGTAAATTATGCCATAAAATTTGTACTTAATATAAATTGATGATCACAAAAAGATATCAAGATCCAAAAAAAAAGAATGTAAGAAACGGCTACATGCCCACAATGTTTGTTGGGAGTGATTCAATCATTGAATAAAAACGCTATACTATTTAGTTTATAACTTATCTTTCACTTAACTAAAGTTGTAAGTCCGCCCACAAAAACATTCGAGAACGATTATCGAGTTAACCAAATACAATTTGTTTAACGATGTTTTGATGTTGTTTAAAATATGTTTAACGACTGTGTCAAGATTTACACAACTTTACAACGACTAAAATTGATTTTTGTCCATCAACTCTTCGTTAATAATCGACAAATTTTCTTCGGATATCTTCTCCAAGCACCCACAGTTCAAAGATGGCAAGTTACTATTCGCGATATCTTCCTCTATCTCCCTCTCAAGTATTTCAAAGTCGTCACTGTCCTGATACTTGAGACATTCGTCGGAAGACGAGTCTTGGTAGCACATGACATTTTCTATATTAACTTCAACTTCCTCGTTCTTATCTTTCATGATTAATGAGGGGCTACTGTTGCTTAAAACGCGTGATTCCTTACATATTTTCGGTATGAGAATTTCCGATTTAGGTCGATTTTTAATGTCCGCTCGCTTCTTGAGAGTGATTTGTCGTTTCTCTTTAGGTATGACGCGTTGTATACGTTCCTCTATAAGCGAAATGCTCCGTTTGAATACAACGGTGTCCTGGGGTCTGTTGTCGCGTGTCCCGTCGATGGCGTCTCTTGAATCCGTGTCACAATTATCGCATCTAAAGTAGATTGTGTCGCACCCGTTTTCCTGCTTCACTTTGATGAGACAGCAGTCGTCTTCCTTCTCGCACAGTATTTCATGCAAGGAGCCGTGCAGTGGAATCAACTTCACCTTCCCGCCAAAATTCTCTTGCATCTGCGTGGAAAGGTCGTCGTCTATGTATAAGTCTTCGGTGCTGCGAGCTTCCTGTAAATTAGACACGAATGGATATATGCTGCTCCGTGGTAACGTAGACGCGGAACGATCTGGATAGTATATTTTATAATCCTACAATTATACACACATGTAACACAACACAATAAGCGTCAATAGTCTAATGGTTTGGGGAACGGGCTGCGAAACTTAAGGTCGTAGGTTCGAATCCACCATTAGACTATTGACGTGAACCTCCTAGCACAAACATTTTCAGCTTAGTTGGAGTGGTTAACCGGAATATTAGTAATGTCAAAAGCGTTACTAATATTCTTAAAAAAAAACACACGAACTCACACTTACCCACACGCATACACAAAATCATACTCGCCCTTACACGCACACACTCATACACAAGTTCTGGTTTTATTATATTTAATTTACATAAATAATTTGTAATCTTTAATGGGAGAAGACACTGACCTCTGCAACAGTTTAGAAACTAGCTCAGAATGCACTTCACAAAGATTGCGTAAAAAGTTTATGTCAATAAATATTATTTTATTATTATTACATGTACTTATGAACCTATCCCATTCCACAACTGTCGTAAATGATGACGAGACTAGAATAATCATAAATGTGTTCTAGTGGTTCGAATACTTCACTGCTGTGTAAACAAAAAAATATCGCCATGATTGTAATCAATCAGAAAAATTAAACTTGTCACACTGGACAAGTATTTTTTATATTAAACACTTTTGTTGCACACGCGCTTGAAGATATTTTATATCACCATACATGGTAATTACGGTAATAACAATTAACAAATGGCTGAACTTAAATACCCTTGTAATAATAAAAACTATATCTAATTTTTTTTAAAAAAAAAACACTTATAACAGTATGCTCACTTCTTTTTAATAATAAATATAGAAGTCAGAAAGGAGCGCAGTTCATCTGATGGTAAGTGACGACCGCGGCCCACGAGATCTCCGAGAACTGAAGTTGAATGTAATTAGGTCCACGGATCCCCGCATCCAACAGTACCATTATTAGTAAATGGTCAAAACTCAGTAAGGACGAGGTCCTTCTGAGCCATCCCCATTCATATTTCAGCTAGAAAATAACTAGGTCTATTGTCATAAAAAAATGGTCACATATTACCTGAATAGCATTGAAGGCCTGGCACCTCTTCAGCGAGTTGACTTGAATATCTTCAGCGGTCGATGTGTCTTCTTCAGACTGCACTTTGTCCTTCCCAGAGTTCCCGTCGCAAATGGTCACGTTCACGCAATTGTCCAGCACTTGTAGACTATTCTCTCCTGACCTACTAAAGGTTATCTGCAATAGCGGTTTATTGTTTCCGTTGATTTTCACCCTGGAGAACGATTTTATCGGATCCTTCTTTATAGGTTCAGATTCGTCGCCATTATTTAAACTTTCGAGAATATTCGTCACGCCTTTATTAATTGTTTCCTCATTACGAATTGAACCAGTTGCAGATGTATCGTCCGATATCTCGTGCAGTAGATGCTGGAATTCCTTTCTAATTAGTTCTCGAATGAATTCTTCAATGTCCCGGGTGTTAGTGGATTGATCAACCTTAGGTTCTCTTTGCACGTCGAAAGTACTCGAAGACCTATTAAAATATTTTTATAATTGTTCACTGTATTGATTTTCAGTAAATAAATTAAAAGATATTAGTTATTTTAAAATATTGAATAATTTGTATATTTATAATGAAAGTTATTAAATTACTAAAAGACGACTAAGTAACATTAAGGTTATTTTTTAGATTTTAGTGTTAGGATGATAGAATAGATGGCGCTGTTTTCTAATCGTCCCTGCACTGGACGTAATAAATTATTAGATTTAAAGATGAATCAATCACCCTTTACTGCTGTCTTTTTTCCATGTGTTGCAACTATCGGAATCAAACGCGAAATTAACACTCTTCGAAATCACGTCTCGTGTTTGGCTGAACTGATCCCACTGATGCCCTGCAATATGAAACCACAATTACCCTTATATAATATAACCTTATTTGCTCCAATCCCCGTCTTCACGAATGTATTTTTGTCATTCAGCTGTCAAAAGAAACAAAACTAAGGCGCTTCTACCTAGTTCTAGTTTGGAGGTTTTATTTTTTTTTGTTTTATTTTAAAATATTTTTGAGCTCGATCTTTAAAAGTGCGCATTTTCTTTGTATTAAAACTTCTTAAACACTTATTTGTAATTATTTTATATTTGTCAGATTTTGTTCCTACACGATTCGATATTTAGAGGCTTAGCATAATGTAAACATCAATAGAATTTAATTCTTTTAGTTGTGAAGTATCTACTACAATATAGTATATATACATAAAATATATAGTTAATAGTTAATATAATGCGTTTTTTTTTTCGGGCTGATAGCCGCTGTTAGCCCCAGGGCTTTTACAGTTTCACCGGGTTGAAGTATATAATGCGTCCGAATGATAAAAGACACTCTACTTTATTTTACTACATGTTCATGTTCGACATAAAGCTGAGCCGAGCCGAGCCGATCCGGTGGAAGGTTGAGTGAGATCTAAGCTGCAAATTTGATCTATTTGGTGGCTTGATTGTTCATATTATATATATATATATATATATATATATATATATATATATATATAAATATATATATACATAAAGTACATGAAAAACTATTTCTTGCGTGAACTCTTTTCATATTATTTAATGATATTTCGCAAAAAAAACCCAGTACCACCTCCGACCCAAAAACTATTTCTTTTTATAAGTATTACAAGTTGCATCATAGCTATCAGAAAGTCGAACAATCTAATGTGCACGTCTGAAATATAACGGATCAGGAACTCCATAAACTTCCATACGATCTGAATACATACAGCCACAATCGCACAGCATTTTCAAAGTTATTTTTAATTTCTAAATTTATTATAGTCATGAAAACTGCATTGACATCTTAAATTGTCTTTATCATTTAATCATTGTTATTTAATGATATCGATATTATTTAGTATTTCTTACGAGATTTGTGGTGCAGCTGAAATGAACAGAGATCGGGATACAAAGCACAGAAATTGAAGAATTAAATGAAAATAACGTGATCAAGAAATACAAATCAAAATATTACAACTGAACATTTTTAAGATCAATTATTAGATGGATAGCTGTAAATCAATATTGGCAAAATAAAAATCATGAATTGTTGGAATAACAAAAAAAAAAATGATTTGATAAAGTTTCTCAGGACACCAATCAAGAGAACAAATGAATTATACCTACTCGTAAGTACTGTCACATCCTTATTTAATTGAAATTTTGAATACTAAACAGAAATGTTTGGATTGACTTATACATAGTATATTGATTATAAACTTTTACAAAGTTTATAAATAACTCTCCGAGGTTTGTTTATCGTACTATTTTAGTGAAGATTCGAGCTTCGATGACCATAATAGGAGAGGCCGATTTCGATTAGGACATCATCTGTCATCAAAGCAGTGAATTCATGGAAATAAAATAAAGCAAAAAGGTTAGCCTTTCAGTTGGTTTTAAGCAGAACTACGGTTAAGAGTGTTTAATGAAGATGTCACATATGAACAAAAAACGTGGCATTGTCTTAAAAAACTGATGTAACAAAGATTATTTAAGGCGGTAGAAAAATACTGAGAATTTGTGAATAAATTTTAACTTTGCTTATGCAAATAAAATGATAAAGTGTATATGCCCATAACTGCAGAAGAAACCGCGCGTATCACGAGGATTGTCTTACATAATTCATGATTTGGCTTGGAGTCTTATATTTAGGTCTAACTGACGTGTTCTTTCTGTATACTATAATACCAACCTGGATGTGGAACCTCTTTCTTAAACAATCTTCGAAAATCGACACTGGTTATTCCAAGAAGATTCAGCGCACAGCTTATGGAATATTTATTCGGACCTGGGGTTGACTTCATCATACAACTAATGGAACTCCTCCAGCCGGTACCTAAACCCGTTGGATTACAAAATATGGCAACATTTAGAGGAGAAAAATGTGCGCCAGACTTTATCAGAATTTTGAATCATTCAAAGGAGTGGCTGATATAAAATGAATTTTTGTTGCTGCGATCGTCGTCTGGCCTCTGAGATTGATACATGATACGATCTCGTATTCAAAATAAGGGAAGGAATTTTATAAATATGTTTAATAATATTTATAATATTTTACATAAACATCAAGTCGTATAATGTATTTAACGTAGTGTTTATAACCCGATTAGGTATATATTATTATTTTTACATGTTTGAGTAAATTATTTATATATTAAATTAGCGTTGCGTTAGATGATGCACATTATACATATGTTCCTAGCCGGTCGGGCATAGCAACGCTCCCGAGGTATATCATTCAACTCAGAGTTTATTATTATTTTAAATAAATATATAGCATATTTATTTTATATTTAGGTATAATGTAGGGAATTAATAACGAATATAATTATGTGCAAATTTGAAATATAGACTTTTATGCTTGCATAGCAGAAATAGGTAATGTTTTATAATAGTATCTATGCCATCTGTAATACGCACATGACCGCAAACAAACAAATAAATGTCATTCATACTAAAAAAAATAATTTCACAAATTATCCCTAATATTTATTTTGCATTTTTTCATTACTTCACAACTTTATTATATTATATATATTCAAAACTTTAGTATGGTACAACCACATGACAAACTGCGTAGGATATTTTGTACCACCGTAGTACATGCGCTAACACAGGGAAACGTGATTCGTTTCCTAAGTTAGTTAAATATTAAGCATGTGTGCACTCAAAAACAAAAATCAACAATTTGTGTTGCACAAATATTATCCCTCGACTGGGAATGGACCTTTCAGTAAGTATTTGGCCAGTCGTCCTGGCTGTATTGTAAATACCACAACCGTGAAGTGTCAATTAAATTAAAAACAAACATGCAAAAATTATTTTATTACAACTAAGGTGTCCACTTATAAAAGCATAATTGCTACCACATACAAAATATTGAAAAGCAATGTAGTTAAAGTAAAAACATGCAAACTATAGGAGTTAAATTGCCACTGGCCTAAATCATGCGATGAGGGGGAAAAAAAAAGTGCTTTATTACGGATCATTCACTGACCATTCTTACTACTACCGGGTGAAACTGGCTGGGAGCGGAAACATTTTCCCAAATTGGCTCGTTTAATGTTCAACTGCGGCAAGGACTTCTGCAGTGTGTCCACACAGTGCGACGCTGGTTTTACAGCTTGAAATTGATTCCTAAAAAAAATATTAAATGAAATTAGCTTGTCCCATCTTCTATGGTGCAAGTTTACTTACGTTTTATAGTCCTAATCCATATTAAATTGGTCTATAAACAATTATAAATAGAGCTGGTTATTATCCCTGATCTAACAGGGGAAGCCCCTCATTATCATCGGTTAAGTCACCGGTCTTTAGATATATTTATATTTGATTAAAAAAAATAGTATTGTCTACGTACCTAAGTTTAGAATTATTTAACTGGGCTGCCATTTTGAAATTTATATAATTCATTTGATGGAGGCAATACGAACTTATTAATTACTAACTTTTTTTAATATTGTCTTAATATCTCTAATGTATAGCAATGTATAGGTATTAAAATTGTAATCTGATACTTATATCACTGGCTATGCCCGGTGGGCAGATTTTCGACAGTGGTTATCAGACTTCATGGCCACCGATGCTTTTATCCACCATTGAATATTTGCTGTTAAGAAGCATTTTACCTTTTATGGTTTCTCCCAATGGCAAACGTAGTGTCAGAACGTTAGACAACTAGTACATATAACGACACCACGACACGATTTAGTCCCTACCCAGCGGACCCACCGCTCGCGAGTCTGTTACGCTAAAGCTGCAGAGGTCAAAAGTCAAAAAGCATCATACAATACACAAAAAAAATACGCGATTTATGTGCTGAAGGCTTTATTTGTTTCGTATAGACAAATTAGAGATAACAAAACGATAATTGTATTTTTAACTATAACAAAATGTGAAAACGTTAAACTTAATTGGTGGAATGGAGTTTAGATTTGTTTTTTTTTTATTATTACATTGAGAGTAACAATTGAGCACACAGTTCACCTGATGCCCAAGAAATCTACATTCATCCTTGACAAGGAATGATAATGCTTAAGCGTTGTCACCCTTGAGGACTGAGATGGAATGTCACCAATAACAAAGGTTTCCCCTGATCGCCATTCACCAGACAAAACACAGCTATCTTATGAAGCTATTTAACGCTGGTATTCTGTGAGGTCGTGGTCCTGCCCCGGTCGAGCTGACCCATTCATTCTGCAGCTAGAAACAGACTGCAGTGTAACTCTACCACTGTCAAATAGTATGTAAGTTTGCGGAAAATCGGAGCATGCAGGTGGTTTTAAAACGGTCTTAGTGTCATTCTGGTGGCTCCTATATCCTATCCTATATAGGCCTCCATCCACATACGCCTATATCCATATCCTATATACGTCTATATCCAACAGTAGACTCTGTGGATGGGTCGAGATGATGATTTGAAGTGATAAAAAAGTTCATGCATAAAGCTTTGGCTAACTCTCACCTATTATCCTCAGGTAATGACATGGAGCGTCCAGTTTTCCTATTAGCCTCATATATCCAGCGTTCGTGTTTTGCCACGAGTGGTTTAACGTTTACATTAGCAAGAATATCATCCTCTATTTTGTTTTTGGCGCCAGTACTGTCGCGTGATGATTTAAACGACCAAGAATTTGTCGTTTCTCGCACTAATTCATCCGTTCCCGAGTATGTGACGAAATCTTGAGGTGCTTTTACTCTGTAAATGTTTATTATATGCTACGATGGATATCCATACAAGTTATAATATTGCCTTATTATTATCGAAGAATAAAAAAAGTGTGAGAAACGAGATTGGTCATTGTACACACACTATTTTCATAGGTGGACTGTTTTGAAGTTTAAAATAGGGATGTAAGTATGGCTGCCTATCGAGCATAAATGTTAAATATATTCCTTTAATGGGTACACAGTTCACCTGATGGTAGATGACAGCGGCCCATAATCATCCACATCCAATCTAAACAAAGATTCGAGTTGCACCTGAGTTATCACCCATAAGGACTTAGATGCAAGGCCTAGCAGAACATTAACGCTACGTTCACACTTTTGGTGAAAGCAATGCGCTGAGTTGGTTGCCTTTTTCATTGCTGTGTAATCTAGTAATCAAATCGTTAACTTTAATTTAGGCTTGACTCGATCTGTCATATTGGTCTTAATTTTATTTAACAACAGATGATAAAGATGCTTTACCATTTGCTAAATATATATATATATATATATATATATATGTATGTATATATATATATATATATATATATATATATATATATATATATATATATATATATATATTCATATTAATATTATCAAGCTGAAGACTTTGTTAGTTTGAAATATAATAATCTCAGGAGTTACTGGTTCGAATTGAAAAATTCTTTTGATGTTTGACAGTCATCAAGGAAAGCTATGGACTATACAACATCACGCTACGAGCAATACGATCTGAGCATCAATGAAAAATGTTGCAAAACCGGGAAAAAGCTGAAAGAGCTTCCGTTGCGTGAGCTGCGTAAACAGAATTAACGGAATGTATGATGGAATTGTTCCACTTTGAAATTTCTAGAAAAAAAAAAGCGTGCCTTTACATGAGACACACCAAGCATCCTGTAGTCTACGGGAACGAAGTCGCGGGCACAGCTAGCAGTATATAATATTCTCTAACATCTGTTCGAACGAACGTAGCGAACGAAATGAACGGAATACAAATATTCAAAAAAGATCACTATATTGCTCTTTATATACATATATATATATATATATATATTGTATATGAATATAAACTTTACAACTAATCAAGGAATAATATATATGATCATCATACCGTTTCAGTCCCGTATAACTATTGCGAGCGGTGTCATCACTTTCCACTGAAGATTGTGTACTCAGGCGTTTAGAGGAATAACTCTCCGAGTCTGCCTCGTTGCCATTTGAAGTATTGGCAGATGTGGCTTGCGTGTCCGGGTGATTGTCATTAGCTAAAAATCAACGATAAAAATAAGATATATGTAGATAGTAATATAGAAGATAATGATATTTTAATCACGGTACCAATTTCATAATTTTATATTTAGTTTTTGTGCATTTAAAAAAGTGAGGAAATATTTTTTCTAATTTAATAGCATTAACAATGTTAAGGAATGTATGCCGTGTGCCGAGGTCGGTCTTTTTATAACCATTTGGAATAACCTATTTATTTTATATATTTTATTTATGTTTTTTTTTTTTAAATATACATTGACTAATATTTCTCATTATTATTTATTTCTCACTACACACATACAATAATAAAACGACGAGTAAGTAAGAAATAAGATGAAGCGAATGTTTGTGAGAGCTGAAACTTGATATAAACAAAATAAGTAACTTGACATAAGTACAAACATATATAGTAAACAGAGTGGTAAGAAGTACTAAAGTGGATACGAAAAATATAATATATAATTAAAATTAACACCTATGACAGTGCAGATTCTGATACAAAGACTTGACATTTTTTATTAGCGTGATTAGGAGAGGCGCTGCCTTTACAAAAGTTATGCGGAAAAATTATAAGTAAGAGACTTTTAAAGACTATTAAAGAAAATAAAAATAGAATTTTGTCTCATATTTTAATACCCTAGACTCAGAACTTCTCAGCCACACCTAGACATCGTTGTTCGCAAATATTGTCCTGTCCCTAGCCTGGTAATCGAACCCTAAACAATCCAGATTACTATTGCCAGGCAGGGGTTAAATATATAGACTTAATAAAGTTACCGTATGAATTGTGTGTATCTGAATGTAACTAACCTTCTTTTATTGAAGTTTTATTAAGTAAATTAGTTTTTTCCATAGTTGGTTCGTTGGCATTTATTTCTCCGGAGAGCCAAGCGTTCTTTCTCAGCATATTACTCCTCGCAATGGGCGTAGTTGGTAAACTATAGTTCTTTATATCGAAATTGTATGAAGACCTCTCGCTGCTTCTGGTCTCTCTCACAATGGACTTGATAGAGTCCAAATTAAATTCTGGCACTTTAATATGCAAAGGTTTGTAGGATTGCGGTGTGAAACTGCGGCTTAATTTGGTGACCGATCGTTCACTGCCATCTTTGGTGCTCTCGTTTAAAGCCAAACTTAAGGCCCGCGTGTCAGGGCTTAAAATGCTACAGTATTCTGTAGAGTCGCTTTTATGTAAAACAGGAATGTCCAACTCTTTTATTCTCGCGTGTAATTTTGCTATTGGAGTTGAACAGGCGCTAGAAAAATCATTTTCGGGTAAATTTTGATATTTTTTCATGTGTTCGACTTCGTCGTCAGATAAGAAGCATCTCTCACGTTCAGAAAAAGTTTCGGGTAGATTCTTTCGTAAGGTTTCATACAGAGGACTGGCTACGGTTGTTGAATTTTCTTTCTCGCTTTCTGTTGAGCTGTCGACTTTATGTATCACTGCTTTGTGTTGTATATTTTTTGGACTTTGGCAGTCGGAATCAGTGGGAGAAGTTGTGTCCCAGCTTTGGTTACTAAAGTTGGGCTTTATTTTAGACAGCCGTGTGGGTATGATAATATACTCCATTTCGTCAAGATCACGCTGTAACGAAATAATTAAAAAAAAAAACAATTAATTATAAGTTATAAATATGTGTAACTAACATAACGATTGTAAGTAAATTCAATATTTATACATACTTATTTACCTACTTAACACATTAAGAAATTAAAAATAATGCACACTTAAAAATGGTAACAATTGCAAAATATAAGCAAACTACAAAAGATATGGAGAACTGCACATAAATGGTAGAACGAATAAGAAAGACAGAAAACAGAGAAAGAAATATGCACCTAATTTGTAATGTGTAAAAGACACAGAACACAATGTTGTACTGAAACCTTATCGATCCAGCATCGCAATATTTTAGATTATAGAGTATATGTTAATTATATTATTATTATATATTATATTAATTTATAAGATATACCTTTTATTTTTTGTTTTTTTTTACGTATCTTTAAGTTGTTACCCATGTACCTTTGCAATTGCTGGATTGATTAAATGAGTTATTTATTTATTTAAATACAGAAATCATAGGCAATCAATTTTATCGAAATATCTTAGAAACTTCAACGATTTATGTCCCAATCTTTTGAACGGTCATCGATAACAAAATTATTTGGGTTCATGCAAAGAATAAAAGAAAAGTTCATCGTCCAACGAAACGCATACTAACTGACGGCGCTAATGTAAATTAATTCTAAAGTAATCTCTAATTATATATTTTCAGTTGTTAAAAATTATTTTTTAATAGAAAAATTATGTAAACTAGAATATAGGACCGATTTGACGTTGGAATAAGCAAAACACGGATAAAGGCGGCATATCGAGAGTACCTCTCACATCCTGGCGCGATGAGGCATTTAAAATATAATTCTGCTAAAACATTGTCGTATTTCGCCCGAACCTGTTCATGCAACAGGTACTCTATAGCTACAACGTGGCTCCACAAAGGTGTATAAGACCATAATATAATCCACAGTTTAAAAGTACCTTAACATTCTGTAGTGTACTTTGTAGGGTGGGTAGATCCATTCTGTCCTTGCGATTAAGTTTGAGACCCGCTTGCAACACCGCCAGCAAGCTGCCCGGGTACGTGCCGTCCAGCGGTAGTCTTATCCCGGTCTTCCAAGTTAGATATACCTCTTTAAGTTTCTCATATTGCAGCGTCTTCCAAGGAATTGCCGCTGGAAGGATAAATGTGATATAGTCAATATTATTTACGGGTTCAGTTAAGAAAATTTATAATGAAAAATAGAGGTCACGCTGCTTAAGAAATAAATGTGTTTAGACGATAAAAAATAAATTTAGAGGGTATTTTTTAAAATTAAAATATTTTTATATAATTTGGCTAAATTTTAAATTAATAATTTTCTTATGTTCAAAATTTAATTCTTAATTCATTTTATAGCTGGGTACATGATTCTTCTGTAGAGAGTAAAAAGTAAAAAAAATTGTAACCGCCTGAATCCATATATATATATATATCCGCCTGCTTCCTTTGTAATATTTTTTTCATCTGCAAGCCAAGGTTTCATAACGTTTTTTTGTTTTTATGGCATTTTAGTGGAAAAAAATATTGAAATAATATCGTTTTTCGTCTCACATTTTTAAATTTGGACCGATAATTGTTGTTTTAATATTGACAAATAACTAGTGTTTAATCGTTTTTTATAAATCAGAACAAACGCTGAGATTTAAATTGAAACCTTTTTTTAAATAAATTTTTAATGTTGCATTTTTGTCTTATTTTGAAAAAAGCCAAAAAACATGATAACTCAAAAATGTTTCACTCTTGCATAATGTATATGGGGGTAAAAATTATCGTAAAGTCACCCCTATCATGTCCCAACGGGAATACGTCGAATTACCAATAACCCTGTATACTGTACTACTGACTTGGCTGGCTACCTCCTCTCGGGCACCTTCGAGTCAGACGCTCTCGCGAAACAGGGTACCGGTCCAAGCCGAGGCTCCCTCTCGGGAGCTCTTGTGCTGGTTAACCATATATAAAGGTCTCGACTGAGTGCCATAAGCGCTCAGTCACCTTTTAACCCGGTGAAACTGTAAAAGGCCTAGGGCTAACAGCGGCGATCAGCCCGAAAAAAAAAATTGCTTTTTGTAGTATTGTAGTTATATTGCATTACCTTGCAGTCTATTTCGTCTCCGTGAACTTGCCAAAATAGTGGAGATGGTAGATTCGTTTCTCGGTCCTGTTGGCGTATTTTTAGGAGCACGGGGACATTGATAGTTTACCACACGTGGCGAGGTACTCGATCCACAATAATTCCAACTTACCATTACAGCATTCCCAAAGCATCAAGCACAATGAATAGCCGTCGCTTTTAGAGCAAGGGTACACTTGGCCCAGTGCATCGGGCTCGAACAGTTCAGGCGCTATCCAGCGGTATTGCGCGCTGTCATGGTACATTGTATACTCTCTAGCTACGGCATTAGCTGACAAGTAAGCCTCCGATACAGTCTCCGATAGCAACGGCTCTCTGTCCGGTTGGTTCGATTCCGTTGCATCTGAAATGAATACGATATATAGTAGATTTTTCAAGTGTAAACGAGGAATGCCAACGTAAAAGTAATGTACACACACACACATATATATATATATATATATATATTGGGTGTCCTGTAAGTAGCACGACAAACTTAGGGTAAAGATAGGGTGGCCAAGAAAAATATTATCAGTGTTACAACTTCCTGAAATTTATTTAAACAAAATACACTCTGAATCCTTTTGTCTTTTTTTGCTTATTTTTTTGGTTGAAAAGTGTTTGAGCGCTTATTCACGCTCTCGAGACTAGTCGAGACTTCTATTAGTGGATATCCAGCATAAAGGTTCCCGAGAAGCAGCCTCGGCTTGGACCGTTACCCTGTTTCACGAGAGCGTCTAACTCGAGGGACGAACCACAGCTCTGTCAGTTGCTTCTGATAAAGAATTATGTAAATTAATATCACTATTATTATTAGCTATCTGTACCACCACTTCGGAATGCGTGGGCGCTGGAGAAGTGGCGCAAGAAACTCCAGCGACGTTTCTATCATTATTGTCTCATGAGAACCAGCCGGTGACATGGTTAGAATCCTTGTTGGGTTTTGTGGGTATGGATATTTATGGACCGCAGTCCTCATCAAATAATAAAGTGACCCGTGTCCCACCTGTAGTGATATAAAAAAAAATTCCTACATAGAGGCGAGGATGTTACAATCAGAAAATTATGAACAAAAAGCGAACTGTGTAAATCAACCAACCGCTCGTTGTGCGATAAAGAGGCAACGGTTTGAAAAATTATCAAATTGAGGTGTTCCGCGCGGTGACGGCATGATTGGGGACGGTTTAGACATTTATTGTCGAGTTCTAGGCGAGATCATAGTCCATGCTATAAAAAAAGTATAAACCATTTAGCCAACTCGATCTTTTACGAAGAATTAAAATGTAAAATTTAGTTACTTTTAACATTATATTTATTACACTAGATATAGACTTTAAATTATTTACTGTTTAATATATATATTTTTTATTAATACTAAAAAAACGGCTAATAATTGCTAGCAATAATAGTGAAATTGATGTCACATTATGCGATTTTATAAGTTTTAGGGACGCGAGTACAAGTGGCACCTTCATCCTAGATAAGGAAGAACAATGAAGATACTTTGTCACCCCTTATGTTTAACTTGGAATACCTCGTCATCTAATAAGGTCTGCTATATTCCGGAGAGGCTCTAGGAAACATAAATTCATTGTTCTGAGTTGTATACGAAATAAAAACCGCTAGGATGTGGATAGACAAGTCCTCCTACGCCCTAGGCTATCCACCGCCTATTAATTAAATATTAATATTTTTCTCAATCACTATCGCATCAGATGTCACATCACCTGTATCAATTCACAATTTAATCATAACAGTTAAACTATTATTGTAATCCCATTAAAATAGTTATATATTAAATGAACTTAACAGACCTTGTATATTTATATACTGTGGTTCCGGCGAGTAATCTTCATAAAGTTTTTCCTTCCGTTTCCTGTGCGTGATACGTACGCAGGGCGCCACGTCCGCTAGCTTAGCTGTGCCCTGTGACGTCACCACCACGCTTGCACTAGACAGTTGCGTGTGCAAAAAACCTTGCATTCGCAAGAATACTAAGGCGTTCGCGATATCTAATGCATATTGGACTGATGTTTGGGCGCTTAGGATCCGGCCCTGGAATGTAAGATTAAAAAAGAGAGATAGAGAAGAAGGAGAAAGACAATTTTCTAAAAATATAATTGACATTATAATCAATAGAATTTATTTCGTTATATAATGAGTTAACAGTTCGCAGCCTGGAATGGAAATATAGGTTTAGACTTGCTTTACTTCCAAAATATATGACCGGAATAATATGTAAACAAAGGAAATAATTTATATGAAATAACACATGTTGCAGATGTTCAAATAATACGTAAGCAAACTTTCAATAATTTAAGACCCCCACCTCCCCTGTATGTGCAAAAATAAGAACTTCCCCAAATGATGTGACGTAAAAAATTTCGTTAAAACTTTTATTTAGTATCAAAATTTAAGAGGCTAAATTATTTTTAAAATTCTGTATTAGCGTTTTATAAAATCAGAAAATTAAGAATCATTTATTGTCCACTGACTAAGCCGTAATCAAGTTTCTGCATCACTAACAATTGGTATCTCTACACAATTTATATTTAAATTCGTTAAATCGGTTGGACTATTAACGTCGTCTTCGTTCAGCTCATTCGACGTCCTCGTTCCTTATACGACGCAATACACGTTGGGCGAATTTATTCGACTATTTTTATGTACATTTTACAAAAGAAAATTTACAAACTCTGAAAAAAGTATGTACCATAATTAAATAATAAAAATAGTATTTTTTTTTACTTTATTACATTGTGAGTATCAAACGTCCATATAGTTCACCTGATGGTAAGTGATTCCTGCGGCCCGTGACATCTGAATTCATCCTTGATAAGGAATCATGACGCAGATGCGTTGTCACCCTTGAGGACTGAGACAGAATGCCTCGTCACCAGTAATACCAGGTACCAGTAGTACGGATCCCCGCACTTACCAGACGAAACACAGCAATATTATACCGCTATCTTACGCTGGTATTCTGTGAGGGCGTGGTCCTGGTCCTACCCCGGTCGAGCTGACCCATTTAATCTTAATTAAAATTATAAATATTGTTCTGAAATATTTTTTATTAATTTGTATAAGATTTATAATATTCCCTTTATAAGTAAAAGTAAGAAAAAATATAACCCCCGCCACCTAAGCCGCCTGCTTAGGTAATACTTCTATACTAATATAATATTAATGTATTAATTATTATATTTATAATATAATTTTAGTATATTATATAATATTTATTTATTAACATACCCAAATATAATATAATAGCCTCACGTGCGACGGGCCAACAAGGTATAAATTGGATAATAAATTGGATCATTACTGCTTCAAATAAACTTAACAGGATTTGAAGCTATATTATACGTCCTAGGACAATTTCATATATATAATAATATGAAATCGTCTAATCGAATAATAAAAAAACTTCGACTACACACAAACAAGACAACAAGACAAGACAAGAATAAACAACTCGGCTAGACAAGTCGAAACGTGCTTAATATTGAATTATATATTGATATAATATGTAAATATTAATATAATTATTGTATTTATAATGATATATTAAAATAATAATAATTATCTGGTTCTAGTCGCCTCCAGTCGTCATAGCTATAAAATATAGTGATGTATGTTGTAGCTTTAGTTTAAACGATTACGCAAAGATACGAAATAAGTTCACTTAGTTCGGATGTATTTCGTGGCGGGATTCCAAGGACGTTTCGGGTGCAATCTCGACATATAGAAACAAGTAGAGTCCGTTTCTTCTAGAAGTTTTTTTTGTAATAATACTTGCAATGCTGTTAAACTAATATTGGTAACATTCCCGTTAACTACTCTAAGTTAATGGTCCTTTCTAGGAGACGGTGTCACGGTAATAGTCTTAACGGCAGATTGGTTAATGTTTACGAAAACGCAAAGCACTTTTTCGCCGTCTTGTAAAGAATGATATATCTCTATAGCTGAGTCTTTGAGAGAATCACTCATGAAAGAAGTCAGTCAAGATAGTGACAATATGACATAGAATGAGAGGGAAGAGGGAAGCGGTGTGTATGACGGCCGCGCGCTGTCAAGACGTTCATCGAGTAAGACATTTTGGACTTTCATCGTGCCAATTTTAATTGAACAGATAAATAGTTATCAGCATTAATACGCCATGTCAATTTTTTCAATCTCAATCTTATTTTATTTAGGCGTTCCTCAATCGAATCTAGATGTTTCCTGTTCGAAATGGGAATTGACCATTAACATATCGAAATCTTTCGGCGATATCGAGATGATGTCTCGTGCGACGTCTACAGAATCAAATTTGGTTGATAAATTATGCAACTAGGTTCCTAGGTAATTAAAGTAAAACCTCGGTACTGTAACGAGGTTTTACTTTTATTTCCTTCGATTGGCGATTTCTACTAGTAAATATTATTTCTTTTTAAAATTCAAAATTCATCACAACTGCCAGCCCCGTTACTAAAAATATGGGGATGGAAGGGATGTGTTATAGTGGTCAAGTGTGATTTATAAAATAATCTAAATATTACTTTACTAGCTGTGCCTGTGATTTCATTCGCGTAGACTACATTCCGTCATGTATGATTTTTGTGTAACTTTTAACTATTTACGCAGCACACTCAAAAGGAAACATTTTTCCCGTTTATGCAAAAATTGTCATTGATGCTCCACTCCTATTGGTTGTAGCGTGATGTTCTGTAGTCTATAGCCTTCCTTGATGAATGGACTGTCCAACACAAACATAATTTTTCAATTCGAACCAGTAGTTCTTGTGATTAGTGCGTTCAGCCAAACAAACTCTACAGGTTTTTAAAATTAGTATAGATCAGAGGTTCCCAGACTTTTTTGCTCATAGACCACTTTCAAAATTTAGCTGGTTCCGGTGGACCCCCTGCAGCTACATTTCTACCGTATTCCCAATTCGCAAGTTTTTACACTGAGCTTCTTAAAATTTTATCTGCCTACATTGATAGGTGAAGTCAAGCCAACATTTCAGTTCTTCACTATCGAAAGCGAATAAATTTTCGTGGATCCCCCACTTACGAATTGTGAACCACCATTTTTTTTTTGCCAACGTCGAGTCTCTCGTGGACGGCTGGGGGTCACTTTGGGAACTAAGGGTACAGATTGATAGTACTAAAACGACCCTGGTATATTTATTAATCACGATATTTATTTAAAACTTGCAATTTGTCTGAGAAGTTAAAACAAACAGTAAAAGTTATTATTATATGACAATCTGTGGATCAAGTTGTTATTTCAGTCATCCCTTCTTATACGAACAACCTGTACACTCTCACATACATACCACACAATTATTACCAATAAGCTATTCTTCAATGGATGAGACCAAGTAGAAAATTATATTACACTATATGATATATGAAATTATAAATTTAAATATCTTACCTGTACATGAAGTATCCCATACAGCGAGTCCATGCATCTCTCACAGATTATATTCACATTATTGTGAACGTCCGGGTAGAGACCCATCAAGAGTATTATGTTAGGGTGGCGATATTTTCTGTAAAAGTTCAAAATTATTTCCGGTCATCAGTAACAAACAATTACAAAACAAGTAACAAAACAATGTGGCGGCGATCCTGGTCGATTTCGTCCTCCGCATCCTCCCCTTTAGATAGCGATATTATCGCCCCCCCCCCCCATCCCTGTAGGCGTCGACGTTCACCGTCCACAGGGGTCGGAGTGCAGCGATGGTGCAGCAGTCTCCACGCCAGCTTCGCAGCATCGTCGCTGTCACCCTACTCAGCGGGCCTCCCGCTCGCGAGTCTAATTAGATAAAGCTGTAGAGGTCTCTGGACCAGCAGCAATACTCACACAAAAAAAAGAAATCCACCACCGCATGATCTACACTAGACATGTGTGTGATATATTAAAGTACGTTCACTGTGCATTAACAGAGGTAGAGACACGCTGCAACTTGTTTCGAGTTCAACAATATGAATGAGACTGCTCAACCAGGGAAGGAGCAAGAATCCTCACAGAATACCAGCGTGCATCAGCATAACGCTGCTGTTGTTAGTGTAGGTTGCTCATTAACAAGTAACGAGACATTCCATTTCCGCTATCAAGAATGGCAACACATGTTGTATTTTGAGAATGGACAATGCAGATGTAAACCACAAATTTATTCGTCGACATGCCTTCCCTGACCCGATGACAAATGGTGATGACGGCAACTACTTTGACCGAGCGGTCGTTATCTTTAAAACATACATTACCGTCATAAAAAAAACAAATAAAGACATTTTTCTTACTATATAAAATAGCAGAATTCAGAGATCTTGTTTTTTTCCCCGTAAAGAGGTTTTTGTTGCTAAGCTTAACTTTATTGATTCTAGATGCTGGTTAATGTGCGGAGGATTAAATTTACTTTTATATACCTTAATATGTTTATCTCGGTATTCCGTTTCTTCTTAACTTGCTCAATGGTGACTCCCACGAGTTTCTTTATCTGCACTGGCACTACGCCCCACTTTCCCGGGTTCCATGCTCTAGTCTTGTCCAGGGTCACACTAAGGTCGCTCGAACTTGTTACAGGTAAGCCATAAGCGCTGGCGTCGCTCTGTAAATTATAACACCACAAGCAGTTAACCATTAAAGATCTAAAGTATTAAAAAATCCATACGAATTGATTGAATGATGCCAACTTTCTAAGTGATAGATCCAAGCTTCAGTTAAAAAAAACTCACTGAAGCGCGAATAGGTTAACTCGCCAGAAAAAGAACCACGCTTTCACAATATATCAGGTTTTCTGCGTTTCGTCCGTTCAGAGGAAGAAATTGGAGACCGTGCTACTGGTGACGAAAGCACTCCACCTAAGTCCCTACCCCTGGGTAATAATGTGTAATAATATTTTTTTTATAGAGTAATACCATAACGTAACGTAAATGTAATTACTAAATTATGACACTGTTTACACAGGGTATGTGAAAGAATAAAGACGAATTAGTGTCTTTAACTACGTGTTCGTTTATGACCTAATTCTTTTCTTATAAAACCACTTACATTTTTTTTATTTAATTGATACACGAAGTGTTGTATGTATGTACACACGGTATAGGATGTTATTACAGTGACAGTTTTACTTTCAAACTAGCGTAGTTACACCCAGAGGTACATCCAAACTACAGTGTACATCGTTAGAATAAACTAAATAAACACCAATAATACATCTTTCATTTAAAGATAAAACTGGCAAACAAAATATGCATACCAAAAAATTACGATACAATATCAAATTCACCGATCCGAGGTCTTTTGCTTCGCATTCATGACCAACAATATTTGGTAGTGTTTGAGTCGTCGTCACACATATTTCGAGTGGCAAATTAGCAAGGTATTTTTTTTTGGCTCTAGTGTATTGTTTGTGTTACTTACGTCTTAACTTTTATTGGTCTAAGAAAATCCCATCAATAATACATTTTATCTCTTAAAACTATAAGAACAGAAGAAGTTCCTAAATTATGTATTTATTTTTATTTTGAAGGCAATAGTAAGGAATTCATGATCATCATATCAGATCATCACTAGACTACTGCTGAACATAGACCAGACCAGTCTGCCATAGAGTACGATCCTGAGACCCCAGCTATCGTCGACTTTCCGCAGACTTGCATAGGTCGTAACTCCTTCCAGTGGGGGGTTACACTGCGATGGGCAATGCGAGGTTGCCCCCTTTTTCGTGTGTGTGTGAGTATTGCTGTTGATCCATAGACCTTTACAGCTTTATCTAATTAGACTCGCGAGCGGGAGGCACGCTTAGTAGGGAACGAGGTTGGCCCGCTCGAGAACATTTCTTCCCCCATCGGTTATCGGTTGTACGAGCTATATGGCTGGCCCATTGCCACTACAGCCTTACTTTTTACCTTACCTTAGTTCTTCTAATATCCAAGTTTTTTTACTCAGCAATCGATAATTTATCCAAAAGACAGGTATATGGGACTGCCATAATTAAAAACAATCAAACCTACAACTACTCTATATAATAAATATACTAAAAAACTACTGTTAGATATATCTAAGATATGAGAATGAGAAAGATTATAATGCCTTGGTAGTATATGATTTAGGTTTAGAGAAAACACTTTGGATCAATCCTGCATCCGATGTATTCAACTCAAATTCACTGAACAGCGCGAGCATAAATAGGAAAATGTCATCATTTTAAATGACAGGTGATATTTTCCTCAATGGCAAGAACAGAACTGTATATGGGTCCAGAACGACCTGCCTGTCCATTCGTCCGTATAGTCATAGCCATTTAACTCGGAGACTGCTGGCAGTTTAAAGTTGAGATTTGGAAAGAAGGCGTTTTCTATGGATCGCTATATTGGTGTTTTGAAATTACAATAAAAAAATAATGGTATTGTTTCATACATGCAACTGTGGGATCAAAATTATGATTCAATGTATGTACACATATGCGTGTGGATACCCCATTTAGACAGGACTTAAAATGTTATTATACATATATTGTAATATAAATTCAAAATGACTCTTTTAATATAAGTTAATAGTTGGTGAAACATGCGCATGCGCATATATTCGATTTTTTGAGATATGAGATATATTCCGTTACACGCTATTGAACTTAGCGATCGCAGAAATAACTTTGCTGTTCACAATTTATTTCAGAAATGTAAACCGGTTTTACACAGAGTATACACGCGTAAATATTTTATTCTACTCTAAACCTAACAATGTACGTAAGCAGGTAAACAAAGTACATAGATGGATAAGCATACGAAGTTGGACCTTTCAATAAAGTAAATAAATTTATAATCAACATTGATTTTATTTTATTCGTTTTAACTCTTCACTGTGTGTGACCTGTCACGCACTTTGTCGAGTAATTCGTACGTAGCTTGATCGTTCAAGCGACGTTGTCATCGCTGAGAATCAAGATAAAATGCCTCGTCACCAATTATAACATCTCCAGATTATTCCTTGCATCATACAGACCACAATAGCGCTAAACTATAATTTTAAATTGATATTCTGACATATTTGTGCCAGAAGTGGTTTATAGCTGTCACAAGACATCATACATTTGGCAACGGTGAAATTAGCTAGAAGATAATAAAAATTTATAAAAACAATCTTACTTTGTTGTCGTCGGACTTTGTAGTGTTCGCTGATTGTGCTTGGAGCTGCTCATCTGCCCACTGGTCGAAGTTTTTCAATTCGCTCATCACCTCCCACATTTTGTCATCACAATTTTCATCCTTATTTAATTCCATTGGCGAATCATGACTAGACGTTTTAACATCATCTTCCCCTTTCAATCCGTCTACCTCGTCACGCCTTGTTATGTCTAGAAAGTTCTTAACATCAAACGACAATGTATTGTTCTTAAAGAATAACGGGGGTGATATTAACTGGTTTTCTTCTTTAAAATCGATGTGCCTCTGTACCAAAAAATTGGCATCTGATGATCTGTAAGTTTTCTGCGAATGACTTTGCGACGTTGATGATTCGGAGAAAGACGTTGAGAACATATTACCGGGCATGAAGACCTGATTTTGGAAAAGGAATTGAATACTTGGCTGTTCGACCAAACTCGAGCTTCGTGTAAATTTGTGGGGTTTCTTTTTGTATTTAGCTGCGGATTTCTTTTCGTAGTTAAAAGTAGTATCGGGGTCTCCTGTACAATCCGTGCACGATACAGGAAGTGAGTGGCGCCCACATTTCCGTTTGTTAGGCGTTGTTTGCAGATCCCTGCTGCCGGTCGATCTCCTCGCTTGGAACTCTGCCAGGTCTCGTTTGTACTCCTCGGTGCGGATAGTGTCAATATGTGTTGTATTAGGTTGCTGTTCGTCCGTGTTTTCTGAACTTATTTGATGCGTGGTTACCGTTAATCGTTCGCTGCAAATAATTTTACGTTATAAACAAAGTTAATCGGTTTTTGTTAAAAGCAGATTTTTATTACATATACAACACGCCCTGCCCAACTAATGGGAATGCATAAAACGTATCGTTCACACGCGAGGTCGAGAGGAGTTAGCAGTACTAACAATTCAACCTTTTTTTAACAGTAAATTTACTGTTTCACCTATTAGAAGTGCGTATCTAAAAATACAACCATTACAAAAAGTTTAGGCTACTTATAATGATACACGAAAAGTTTATATTAATATTACGGAAATTTATTATTTTAGATCATATTTGTTTCCTATAATAGATAAAATTAATCGTTTGTAACAAACGTGCTATATATAAAAAAAGAATAATAAAAATAAATTGGAGTAGAACACGAAATAATATTACAGCATACATTATATTGACATAATGAAAATTTAAATAAAGAGATCGTGAGTGACTCATAAATCCCTACTTCTGGACACTCCTGAGGGCGACTAGATTAGCGTCCCGTTACGATACGAGAAATTAGATGCCAGGACGTTCCTCCGCCTTTTAAGCCATAATTTATTACATGTTTTACTAAGTTTTCTCATAGATTTACTCAATTCCGTTCATGAAAATATAATAAATGCAGAAAAGGTAACATACTATATCTATAGCTGTTTTTTTATACTTTGCATCAATAATTACCCCAGATGCGATGATGTATTATTGAATAAATGTTCAAGAAATTAAACAAATGCAATTTGATACATTGCCGAGAGCATATAGTATCGTATAGTTTAAATATATTTAAATTAGACCATCATTTTAATTACGCGTTATTTACATTATCTGTAAATGCTAGGTATAATGGACAAATGTTGTTAATGGATGGACGACAGTTTAAGAAACAATTATGTCGGTCTCGGTAATAGCCGTGGCTGAGGAAAATGACAAGTAACAACGGAAGCTAATGGGTCGAACGGAATTTTGCGAGCAGAGCCGTGAGAACGTCGGCGACGCGGTCGTTGCCGCCCCTAATTACAAACAAGTTGTTTGCTACGCATTATATTACTACGCTATTTTAAACAATTTTTGATTAACGCTTAGATACATTTTTACATCCCGTTGCCCTAAAAATTATTACATTCAAGAACATATCATTGAGCAAGCTTGCTTGATATGTCAACAGTTATCTCAGAGGCAGTTTTAATTTATTTTCTCATGATCAAAACGAAGAAACGTCGCAATATTTTTGTTGGAAATCAAAAGACGATGAGATTTCTTTCCATGTCTACATTACATGGGATGAAACCATGGAGAAATTGAATTTGTCTTCTTGCATGTTTCCAGTATAAGAAAAGAGTGAAGCAACAATGCTTAACGTTAATGAAAAAAATATATATGTTCATTTTAGAAACATGGAAAGTCATCCAAATTATTATGCAAAATTACACCTAGGGCTGTGACTAGGACGTCTAATTTACAACCTAGCAGTCTTGACTTTCGAACTAACGGTTGCGGATTATACGTGTATCACCCAGAGAAACATCGAGCATATCTCTTTATATGCTGAATAAACAATATTACATAAGACTAGCCTATGTAAGAGGGCTTTAACAAACTACCTTAAGATTTAAAAATGTTAACTGAACTAATGAATAGTTTACTAGAGTTTTACCTGTTTAATGTATAACGTTATATTTAGCTAGGTGAGGTAACTAAAACATCTTTTTTATGAAAACAGTTCATGACACACACGGTTCATGGTAAATGATGGATGAGATCCAGCCTCAAGAAAGAATCTAGATGAAAATTCTTTGCAACCCGTAAGCGCTAAGTAATTGGGTCACAATGATAGTAAACCATTTTGATGGATATAAAAAATGTGTCTGACTTTACCCTCCCTGTACGTGTCCATAAAAAAAACAATAAGATGCGATAAGCTTCGTACTAGACTCAAAAATACATCTTGTTGTCATTGGCTAATATATAATGACCCGCAGGTGAATTCGTTAATAATGTGTTGTTATATGTAAAACAAACTATAGGTAAGACCCAATTATACAAGTTACCAATTATAAGAGCAGCAGGTTTTACAATCTCCACGTAAAGTAGATTTGTGATATCTTTATGAATCTATTGGTGATTTATTCCTATTGCACATAACATCTATAAAATTGTCTACAAGTGAATTTTTGTCAAGTATAAACGTACGAATCGCAAAGATATTTTTTATTTTATAACATCAGATAAAATTTATTTAAAAAATTACATTAAAAACCTTTCCTTAATTTACGTAACATGTTTACAGTAGCCGCAACGGCAGCAAATTAATCACTTTTGCATTCTATTTCCGATCTCCAATCCGATTTTGTATTGCGTCAGCATTGCAATACCTACTTGTATT
This sequence comes from Teinopalpus imperialis, assembly GCA_029286865.1. NCBI lineage: Eukaryota > Metazoa > Arthropoda > Insecta > Lepidoptera > Papilionidae > Teinopalpus > Teinopalpus imperialis. Next base: position 7,250,731 of record JAGSMU010000021.1, read on the forward strand.
TTAATAAGAAAATCGTTATCTATAGTCAGTACAGCTGGATTGACTTGGGATGTTTAAAAAACCAAATCTGTTCCAATCGATAAAAAGAAATAAGTAGATCGACAATAACACGATAGTAATCTGAGTCTAAAACGTCAACGTCTGATGCAACTTTTACCGATTTAGATGTCACAAAAAGTACTTCCTGCAACGAGAGAACACTATTGACGGTCTAAATTTGATTAAACTCGATTATAATGTATAATGACAAAACGCTTTTGAATACATTTGGGTGGGTCTATACAGTATGAGTAACACAATGCTGGATTAAAAATGTGTACAAAACGTTTTTACATCATACGAGTAAATTATATGTATACCAAATTGACACACCGATAAATACGTGTTTTCGGAATAATGTAATTCTCTGACTAACACTATCCTTAAATAGAATATTATATATACACTTTAAGTTTTATTTAACATGTTACTTTGTTACTTAATCTTAATAAATGTATGAAGACAGTCAGTCTTCTAATCTATTTATATAGAGAACGTAAAATCTCTGTTACGCTATAAACTTTGGAGCTGATATAACGTGGACAAACAAACGTACACCTCATGGTTCTTATGGCCCTTGGACATTTCCATTTCATACAGGCTAAAGAATCATAATGTGGATGTTTTGAGACTAATAATGATCTCCAGTTCCTATTTTTCACTAGACTAAACACAATAGTGCGAAACTGCAAAACTATTAACACAAATTTAAATCGATTTTACAGTACACTCGACTATTGTAAAATCCAGGGTTTACGTCTGGTAATTGGCCAATTTGATACTAAAATGTCGTCAACTATCACGTATTAAATAAAATAAACAGATAGTCATCATATTATAACTTATTCACTAATACAAAACTCCAGGTTACCTCACTAACTCTGCACGGAAAAAAATGAAATGTAAAAGAGATGATATGAAAATAAAGAAAGGGGTCACAATTCAAAGAACAATCTTTTTTTTTTAAAAATACAAACGAATATTAGCAATGCTTTTAACATTACTAATATTCCGGTTAATCACTACAACTAATCTGAAAATGATTGTGCTAGTAGATGGTTGACGACGATAGTCAAATGACAGATTCGAACCTAAAACCTTAAGTTTAGCAGACCGTACCCTAAACCATTAGCATATTGACGCTTCGATTCTTCTTTTCTGTGACAAGAAAGTAAGGATAGAAAGGTTTTTCACGCGCATCTTTATATTATGTGGGAGGCCCTGTTGTCTACAGATGTTTGGTTCCGTAAGTACCTGGTAAGTGAAAGTTAGCAACAATTTTAGTTTAGATTGATGTGTGTTAATAAGTGGGATATCTATTATTTATTAATAAATAATACATTTTATTCGCTTTTTATAACTCTAGCACATACTTCAAGGTAACGGATTATTTTACATTTTTATAAATGTATTTACGGTGCAGTGCATACATTTAACAAATTTGTCTCTGCGCCATGGGTTGAGTTTTTGTAAGATAATTAATAATTAAAGTTAAATAAATCATTAAATAAGTTTCATAAATTCAAAATAAAGTCCATTCACAAACACACGAACATTTATAAGCGGAATAAAATTTATGTGTCGACTTCAATAAAGCCATTTGTCTTGTTTGAACAACTTTTTACATCATTTTTAGTATAAATACTTGCTTTGCAGTAAAACGAATCAAGATTTATGATAATTTGAGGAACCAACTGTAGAGGTTTCCTAAGAATGAAAAAAAAATCCGGAAAACGGTTCTGATTTCAAAAGGAAGAAAAACAGTAAAAATTGAGGATCGAATCAAAAGCCTTTTTTTAGGTATGCTGTTAAAAATTAATGCATTACAGGTATTTGGAGCATAAAAACATTACACCTGTTATCTCAGTCTGTTGTGATGGTCTCGACATGAGTGGTTTGTAGGTACCGTGATTTTAAAAATGAAACTTTTTTCATTACTACACGATTAGTATTGAATAAAGTTTCACACCACGTGCTGTTGAAAATTAATGCATTACAGGTATTTGGATCATAAAAACATTACACCTGTTATCAAAGTCTGTTTTGATGGACTCTGCAGAAGTGGTCTGTAAGTACCGTGAATTTAAAAATGTACCTTTTTTCATTACTACACGATTAGTATTGTATAAAGTTTCACACCACGTATCAAGAGTAGTAGACAAAATACATCCAGAGTATTTGCTTCTGAAAGAAAAAAAAATATATTTGCTACCGACTTAAGCCATAATCTACAAACCCATCAAATATCGTATATATTTGATGGGTTTGTTTGTTCTGAGTTGGTTTTTAAATAGCTATGAATTGGCCAAGGACGTCAATTTTGATCATCAGATTTGCGTGTGTTAATTCAAAGCGTTAAAGTTATTTACGTGCAATTCGCTACTTAAAACTGCATTCTAACAACATTTAAAGGTCACAACAAATTGTAGCAAGGACTTCAGACATATTTTGTTATTTTATTTCTCGTAAACACTTGCGGAAATATATTTTTTTTTTCGTTTTTATTATACACAAAACATTAATAATTCAAACAAATCATTTAATGAATACTATTATTATTACATAAATCTATTCCTATAAATAATTTACAGGAATTTAATATTAGTTATGACTGGAAAATTTAATAGATATAAAAAGGGTTTTTTAATTAGGAGTTATATAGGAAATACAATGTATTCAAGCATAGTAATAACCTGCATGGTTATAACACCACAAAAAAAAAATGTATTTTTTATAACTTTATGGTAGTGTTGATAGACAACTTACGTATTTTTTAAGATATTAGGGATGATAAACTAGTACGTAATTTAATTCAAACATTGTTAAACGTGGCGGACAAATGGTTGAATGTCTCTTCAGAAGTAAGATATACCGGTTCCCTTCACCAATCAATCTAAACAGCAGCGGTAAAGTCAGCTAAGCTAAACTGGATCAGTTAAAAAGTTAGACAAGTCAAATTACTTTTCTTTCGTTTATAACTATGTTTTTATATATTATTAGTAATTGTTTACATTGAAATTGATATTTGTAGGAGGGATATTTTCAGCAGAGAAGCAACTATGATTTCGACCGAAGTGGTGATATACTGAAGCGCCAAGTAAGCCTCCGTTCGATTCCGATTCCGAAAAGTCGGTACTTCCGATTGATATTACACCTTCGATTTCGAGTTCGGATCCGATTCGGATTGAACCGGAGGTTTTAATCGGAGGTCGAAGCATACATAAGGGGTGGCGAAAGCAGACCGTCGGCGCGTTCTAACAGGTTTATAGTATAAACCGGGATTCCCCGTACGATATGTATAAACTTTATACATGTAGTAAGGGGAATTCCTGTTGCGGGGAAGATAGTCGTATTATTTTATTTTGAACTGCATTTACTTTTTACCTCCGATTTTGGTTCGGGTTCGGAATCCGATGAAACAAATTTAAAAACTTCGATTCCATTCGATAAAACCACCTCCGTAACATCCCTATCTGGGAGTTACGATTACTATTGCGGCCTTTGAGTTTATTCATATGCATATTTCCTATATTAGCGTCACGTCAAACGTTAGCCTATTTTCCCTATTTTATTACACCGCACGCGATCAGAGTTCGATCCACGATATCGCCATCAATTATTATTTTTTATTTTAAGTGTTGATTTACTAAAATTTCGACGTTAAGTGAACAATGAACGGCTTGTTTAAGAAATAAATATAAAAAAATACTACATCACAACAAAGTACATTAATCTATAGTAGAGCCGTGGACATCTTCTTCTATGCTCATTAATGGGATTTATATATAAACATTGTAATTATTTATTTAGTTTTGTGGGGTAAAAATAAAATAAAAATATCACGAAAGATAAACTTACAAAGTAGGCCCAAATATATGACCAAGGTGAAGTGGTGATAATATTTATTTCATTAGTAATTAATATGTTTTAAATATAATAGGGAGTATCTTTAATTTAAAAGTAAAATTATAATAAATAAGTTTCGTATGAAAAACCAGCTAATAATAAACCCTTTAATATTATTTGCACCACCACAATACTTTATAATAATAAAATAGTAAATAATTTATGAAATTTCAATAAAATGAGTATTAAACCGACTTGCTGTGTCGACAGATTACTTATTGTAAGAAATAGTAAAAGTACATTGACCTATTTTAGAAAGTTATTATCGTCTTGATTATCGTAATTCGAACGTCAAATTCGACCGTCGGATGATACAATTTATTTACGAATAATGAATAGTGCAATTAACCGTACAGATTAGAGAGGCGCGAGATAAATTACTAGCTGATAAGTCAGAAATCTGTTATAATCTTTAACTGCAAAGCATTGTGAAACATTTCTGCTATTAGAATAGAAAGCATCACTGTTAACTTAATAATTTTATTGTCAAGATAATTCTTACATAAACAGAAGTCTGACCGTCAAGATTCGTTATTTTAGGAGCAATGAGAGTATTCGCTGGAGCGCTCAACAAACAGTCGAGGTGAAAGTGGAATATTTCAATAGCGTAGAAGACAATGCTTCATTGACGTCTCACCATTGGATGTATCAATTAATGCTTGTGAATTCTACGTTATATTACTTTTTAAGTCCGACTCATATACTTCCCCAAGTTAAAAGAACAAGTTGTCTGGATTTAAAATTAAAATGTAAAAATAAATATTCCTCATAATGTGACGTTGTGCTCTGTCGAATATACCACGACGATATCTCTTGGTACTACCTGCCTCTGCCTCTCATTCGAATTAATGCCATGGGAAATCTTAGCATTTGTGAAAACTAACAATAATTGTTGCACAAACATTGTTTCGCGATATGTTATCGAATTAAATCGGTACTAACCAGTTCAACGCATCAAAACAAATTATTGTTTTTTTTTTAACAATACTACAAACAAGCATATAGTCCAGTCCACCTTATTATAATTGATGGCAGGACTTCCATAAGCATCCTCAACAAGACAAAAGTTCACTGCGAAAAAAGCGCAACGTTTTTGTAGCACCATAATAAAGGAACTTTACTTTTTATATGCGATTATATTATTTTTGATAACTGAATCTGATATATTTTTATAAGTACGACATCAATAATTATCGGCAATCAAGTTTACAATGACAAGTGGTGAACGTTCTTGCTATACTTATAATGATAGCGCGAACCTTCGTCTAAACGCGATAATTTTGCCGGGGCATTTATAAGTTGTCGTCGTGATTAAAATCGATATTGACTAACACAATGCAGTTGCTTTGTTGCAATTGCTACAAGTGTGAATATTCAATTTATTTGCGACGTAAATTCCTGGCTATTGAAATCTACGGCTAAAAATTGCACCGAGGAATTGAATAACATCAAATTTAGCGCATCAGAAATAAGATGCCCGATTTTAGGCAAAGCAGGACAAGGCAATACCGTATTCGAAATGATATGCGGGTACTTAAAAATCTTGTTAAGCGTGTAGTTAAATTTAGAGATGCGCTCAAAACCCCTTAGTATGTAAAAAAAAGGAAACAAAAGGTACGCGAAAAAGTAGACAATGGCGATTTCACTCTCTCGGACATGAATTGTTATCGAGTGCTGAAAGGAACTCATTAAATAACGACTATCGAGTCGAAAATCGTGCTCGTACAAAAGACGCTGGAAAAAAAAATTAAATCGCGAGCAAGTTTGCAACACGTGGTAATGAGACACGCTTTCGTTGACCCTAAACGCAAATTAGACTTTAATAACATTTAGGTAAATTAGCAATATTGAGGGCGAAAACTTGTATGAATCATTCAATGGAACTTATATAGAAGCCGCTCACCCTTGTTTCGGAGAAGGAAGCCATAGTTTCAAGTAACGTATACATCGGTCGGTTTGTTTTATTCCTTTATTGAATAAGTTGCGTGTATAATGAATAAACATCTATCACAATTTATGAACGCCCGCGCCATCGATATATTTTTATCAATTTTAAAAAATACCAGAGACAGGGTAAACACTGCAAATACTTATTACTTACCTTCAACGGCCTGCAATAATAATCCATATCTAGGGGGACACAGGGCTCTTTGAACTTGTAAGCATTTAGTTTTTTTTAATACCTTCACATTCCATTTGCAGACGAATTTTGGAAGGTTCTACACTTATGTTTGAATTGAATCCAAGCACATACCTAGCGTTCCTAGATATTGAAAAGGTCATTCAGTTTGTATAATTAAACGGCATGCGAGGCAACACAAACATGCATTGAAAGTAGAACCCTCACAATAAGGCATGGTCTGTGACCTCCATGTATTGTAATCATATAAATGGATTTGATACAATTCGGGATTCAAGGATGGCATAAGAGTAAACGGCATTATAACACGCACCCACACATAAGTAAGACTACCTAAAACAACAGCATTTAAGCGTTCTGGTCATATATATCTTATATAGATAGTATTTATTTATTTCCTGTACCAATTATTTTCTTCCGCAATAACCATAATAAAAATATAAAGTAAAACATGTAACGAAAAATTACATTATGAACACTAAAAATTAGGTACAGTATATACCTGGAAAATATGATTAATTCAAAATGTTAAAATTGTAAAAAAAGTAAACGCCGCACAATGCCATCTATTGTTCCCAAACTTAACATAGACTTACTGTTAGTCAATGGGAAGAATAATATAAATATAATCAAGATACTTTTCCAAGCAATGATAAATTAACGCTTAAATTAAATCTCGTCATAATGATGAAACAAGTACGTACTCACCGCCGCAACCACTTGAAAACACCCATATTCTCAAAACAGCACTTTTAGGTTTTTAATGTTATAACGCACCGCAAACAAATTTATCTAAACTTATAGTATTATAAAAACTTTCCAAGAAACTACAAAAGCAAAACTGAAAGTTCACTGCAAATTCTGAACGTTACCGGCGTGTTACAGTTCGAATACCGTAAAAACGTCTAGCAACAATGACTACCGATATATTGTGAGGTCGAACAAAACATCACGAACAACACAGCATTTGCAATGAGTTGATTTCGGTTTTTTGTACAAATTACTTTTCGTCGCGCTCCGGTGATCCACTTCATTCGCGCCGGGCGGTCCGCGATCTAGTGTATCGTGATCACTTACAACACGTTGTCCATTCAACACGAACTGACCGTCCTAGTTGAAGTATTCATGATTAAATAACAAATAAATAACAGGGTAGTTTATAATCATAAAAACACTACTTTCTTATTATTACCGTTGATTAGTTGACATTTGTGTTTCTGACTTGCTCCGTAGGGCCTTATATTCGAATAAAAATTTTCTCATTGGTATTTACTTATTAGAACGTTATATATATAAAGTGTCTTAAATTACCACTTGTATTTTTATAAACAATATTCAAATTAAATGACATTAACAAGTATAAACAAAACGGAAATAATACGACGGAAGGCACAGTTTAATTAGTCAATTTGTTTATTTCACGATAGTAAAATATTTTATTTTATTTATTCACAGGTTTTGTATTTGTATATTAAATATTATTACAATATTTATGTTTCATTACAATATTTTATTAGAAATCTAGACTACATAATATAGCTTAATTGTAATATCATGTTGTTCATTTGATTAAAACTTCAAGGCTTTTATATTACTCGGTATTGCTACAAGCAAATTTGCTTGAACAGAGCTTGGAGATTTTATACATAGCATGAATATAAAGTTATGAAAGGAAAAAATATGACTGTAAAGTTTTTAGAAGTTCTATATTTTTCATTTCTAACATAATATCAGGAATGCGACATTGAACTTATATGAAGTATATCTAATATAAAATGAACTTTACTTAAATTTACGTAATAATATGTGTCGGATATAAAAAAACTTTAATATTGAGACTGATTGACTCATTCAATTAGTTAAATGTTTAATTTGTGCTTCTGAATCTAATCTTTGTCAATAAAGTAAAACTATATCCTATTTGTGTTGATGTATCCTTACCGTGAGTCTATACTCATTGCAAAATAACTACAAGTTAGTCTTGGGTTATAATAGGTCAAACAAGATATCTGTTAATCCTGTTATTGTTACGTATTGTTACACAATAATAACAGATATCATTATCTGTTATTAAATAACAGCCTGTTATTTTTCTAAGCACAGTCTGTCAGTAAACAATTGACGTACAGTACAAATATGAGTACTAGTATTATTATTTGATATCATCCTAAAAATTATGGTTTGACGTGTTACCAATAACCGTGATGTGTATTATATATTAATTTCAAACTAAACACTTTCCTTTATGCTTTTTGCCGTAAATAATAATGTTATTATTTAGAATTCATATATTGATAATTTTATGCATACCCATTAAAGGAAGTAATATTTCAACATTGTAAAATTATATACACAGTAATGTTAGTATTATTCTTGCAATGTTTACGAACTGAAAGTTAGAAACAGATAATACGACTAGAAATAGTTGTCACTTTTCAAGGATGATAATCGCCTTGTAAGACTACAATTTGAATTTTCGGTTAATAATATATTAATACTAGGTGCTTCTCTTTTTAGCAAGATTCAATCGAACGAGTGTGAGCGAGACAGATTTTTAGTACTAGTAATATTAGGTGCTTCGCGTTTTAGCAACGAGACAGATTTATACCTACGAAGAAGAAATAACAGATAACAGGAATAGGTTGTTCTTGTTCTGTGAAGAGTGTAGTGCAGATGCAGATTGTGATTGAGTATTTTGAATTATGAATGATATTTTTGAACAGATATATCATATCACAGGAACAACTGTTATCTAGTACCTACGTATACCTGTGATTTGTATCTGTTACGATAAATACGCCTCACTCCTACTACACGTAGAGTTACTGTGAATGATACTAATATCACTACGCTTGAACTTAGTACTATCTGAGTAATTCTTTAGTTTTTGTCATCACGTAATAACGCTTGCAGACCCACTATCACGAAATTTCTACATGTCTCGCAATGTCGTTGCGACGAATGCGCGAAAACAAAATTAGGGCTAAGTGTACTTGGAGAAGTATATTCAGCTGTAGTTATACAGGCAAGCTGCAGAAATGATATAATATGAAAGAAGTAACTTAAATATAATAATATATTAACTGTATATAGTATTACGTTTACACATCAAATATAATATTTTGTATGGCAATATAATAATTATGTCAACTTAAGTAAACAAAAATTTCAAAAATGGAAAATTTGTTTACGATGTACAAAATGTTATTTTATTTGTTTCCTGTATAATTAATATAAATGGACGAATTACGAGGACCCAATATTCAAATTGTGCTTCATGTCAAGGAAGGTAATTATGTGTTTGATTATTTTTTTATGTTTTTAGATGTATTTTTCAATAAATTGTTTTGCCAGGACTCGGATTTGGCTTTCTTCGCACACCGTTTGTTGTTAGTGGTTCCCTCAATGGATATATGCTGGAAACTGACTCTGTGGTGCCAACTCATGCACCAGCTTTTGATGCTGAGTTAGTTTGGGAAGCTGATAAGAGGAAATTTCGAAGGTAAAATTAATACTCTTTATTTTTTCTAAGGTAAATGTAGTTTATAATGCGGGAGGCCAACATTCCTGATGTATATATGCCATATATTTATTGAGGGCCGCACATCTTCGCAGTATTTCCTTTTTTTTATATATGCCAAGTTTATTGTTTAGTTTTAAATTGAAGAGGGTAAAATTAAATATTGCGATGTCTTTTTCACCATTAGCACGCGGCACACACCACGTTCACCATTTTCAGCCCATTCCTCTCAGTTTATTTCTGAAAAAAGATATAAATGGCAACTAACTCAGATTTTGCTTAGTATGATCAAGAACTACACAAAAAATTTAGTATGCTATATATACACAATGGAAATATTATTAGGACAAGAAATAAATTAAAATATTGTTTCAGCTTACGCATACAAAATGTTCCTATCAAGGTTGAAGTATTCACAACTAGTACACAAGGGAGGAAGGATAAGATAGGTTATATCTTACTCAGCTTATTAGGAGCACAGCCTTGCCCATCCAATAAAATTGTTGATGTAAGTTAATTCATAATTATGCTGTTATTAAAAAGTATTATTAGAATCTAGTAATATATATATATTTTTTAAATTATATAATAAAAAAATGTATTGCCTCTAAAATAATGGAATGGCTAGTCTACCAGATATTTTTAATATGATCAAATAAAGACACTAATTCCCTATCTGTACTAATTATTGTTAATTCCACTTTTATGTAATAAAAAGATAAAAATAGATCTACATAAATATTATTAGTAAAGGAAAATAACAGTGAATAATATATTAAATTCTACATATATATCACCCTGGTTGGTATTGGCTCATATAAACTAATTAGAAGTTTTTATATGGAACATAGGCAAACTTCACATATAAATTTAATTTAAAAAAGTAATTTATTGTTAAAATATTCCTTAAAAATGCAGATTGCCTTAATGATTTTCTTCACTGTGAAGGATTAGGTATTAGTACTTAAAATTTAAATTACAAATTTCATTGGTGCCAGTACTGAACTTTTGAACCATGTTTCTCATACCATACCCTAAACAAAAAAAACCTAGCCGGGCTTGAGGAACTTAAGATTGTAGGATGGAAACTGCCATGTGGTTACTGTTGTGAATAATCTGCTAGCATAAACATTTAAGCTTAGTAAGAGTGTTTAACATCCAGTAGGAGTATTTCTTTATTTTTTAAATTGGTAGCATGAAGAAAGAGAAATTTCATTTATTTTGTCATCAGCTTACATGATTAATTTTACTGTTTTCAGACTAAGTACTCCTGGCATAAATTACTGGGAATAAAATCAGAAGGAAAATGCTGCCACCCACAATTACTTATGAGTCTGTCAATTGAGGATAGAATCAACACTCCAACTCCGGTAAGCTACTCACTTTTGACTTTAAATAAAATTGAATTGAGTCAAATAAATGAACTGATATTAACATATGGACTGCAATTATTGAAACTGTGATCTATTTTTGAAATTGACATTAGCTTAATTTGAGCTTAACTTAATCATAGACAATTTATTAATTAAAAAATTGAATTTTTTCAATGTTTCCTGAGGCCAATGTCAAATTTTAGCTAGTTTTATATTACACAACAACAATAGAAGCGAATAAAAATATAAAATTACAATAGAATCATTCGGAAAATGAAAATCATATTTTATCAATAAAAGTAAACTGCATTATTTTATATTCTTAATTTTTATATGCACAGGCAACTTAACTTGATTATTTATATTCATATTTCAGCGCAATGAACTTAACATGTTTCACAGCAATGAAGTTGCATATCCATCACATACAAAAAACACCTCACAAGCAATAAAACCGATGTTGATGACATTGAGTAAGTATTAATTAATTGATATAGAATAGTATGCCTTACTGGTTACCGGTGATATGATAGCTGTTATGTTTACTTCCAAGCGGTTTTTTTTGCTTATAGTAGTTAAGTTCGCAAGTGAGATCTCAGTTCACTTGATGGTTATTGGTTATAGTGGCCCACAGACTCCTTCCTCTTTTCGATGTGACATTAACCTGTATTTATATTATAGCACCTGAGAAATAAGGTGGAACAGACTGAGTAAAACTGTAATTTTACACTGGTGCATAATGGTATAATGAGAGATTTGTCTTGTTGAGCTAGCTGCCGATTTCGTATACACTGTCGGTATTTGTTGCGAGTTTTTCGAAGTTGTTCTGCGTACTTGTCCGAGCCGAACACATGATGGGGAAAAATGTTGTTGAGGGGTGATATAAAATGCCATTAGACGTTACATTATATTTTGTTTTTTTACGACAATAATTTACGAAAATGCAAATAATTCGATAGATACACATGGATATTAAATTTTGAGGTGAAACATTGTCTCTGTGGTATATGTTGCCCACAGTAAGTGAGAATTGGGTTTGGTGGCCTTGATGATGGTAAAATACATATTTGTTTTCTATTCTATATGAATCTTATCGAATGTATGAGATTTTTTTCAGCACAGCTTCTTTTCACGCTGATTTCTGTATGAACAGCTTTCTAATATTATGAACAAATAAAAAAACATTTTTTTTTTAAATATTACTTTTTGTGTTATTTATTTTTTATTATTTTTGGTACTTCTTTTCTGAAGCTGACCAGGAGATTTATTAACAAAAAAAATAACATTGGAGAAACTTTTCAAATATAGTATTTCAATAAAAAAAACGGGTAAACATTTTAATTTTGAGATTTAGAGAGAGAGCTACACTGCAGTTTGTTGTAGCTGCAGAATGAATGGGTCAGCTCGACAGCACAGAATACCAGCGTAAAATAGCAGCATAACGCTGCTGTGTTTCGTCTGGTGAGTGTAGGGATCCGGAGATCTTTATTACTGGTGAGGAGGCATTCCATCTCAGTCCTCAAGAGTAACAATGCATCTGCATTATGATTCCTTGTCAAGGATGTATGTAGATGTCATGGGCCGCAGGTATCATTTACTATCAGATGAATGATGTGCCCGTTTGTTACTTTCAATGTAAAAAAAATCAGTAAAGAAATCCCACATTGCCTAAACAGTACCATCCTGTGGGATGTTGTTTAATTGTGTATATTATGTTGATCATATTGATTTTTGTACATTATAGAAGTTAAATTTTAAAACATAAAATACTTACCACGCAAAACTAGAAGTGGAAATGGTTCATTACGTCATTAGGTTTTATTTGTTTATTAAATTAAAATAATCCAATGATAAAGAATGTTACCGTGGTAGAGCTATGCTGCACTTTGTTTCTAGCTGCTGAATGAAAGGGTCAGTTCGATCGGAGCAGGACCACCCCCTCACTGAATATCAGCGCGAAATCGTCTGGAGAGTGTAGGGATCCGGAGACCCTTATTACTGTTGAGGAGGCATTACATCTCGGTCCTTAAGGTTATAACGCATCTTCATTATGATTCCTTGTCAAGGTTGAATGTCGGTGTCATGGGCCGCAGGAATCACAGTATAACTGTGTGTTGGTTATTCTCAATATAATATCTTATTAAATTACATTGAGAATAATAATACTCAATGTATTTAAAAAAAATTGTAAATCTCGAAAAGAATTACATTTTTTTATTTTAGAGGAGTACATAGCTGAGAGCAAGAAAACAGTGTCAGCTCCTGAACTTCAGCCGCAACTGATGTGTGACGAAGGACTCATACAGATTGGCACAGGAGGCCATTTGTTTTTACTAAGTTTTGTCATAGGTTCTGTGGAGAATTTGGATTTAGTAAGTTAACCATAAAAAGGATAATAAGTATAATCTATTTTGGTCATAAATATTACAATGCAGGTACAAATTGTTGGTATATGCTTACCAAAAATATTTTTAAAATTAAAATGAAGCAGTCAGATATTAGCATCAAGCACTAAATGGTTATTAGTTATTACAATACATATTATATTTCATTTATTCATGTGCATTACTGCGATCCAAGTAGAAAAATTCACATCTTTTATCTCAGTCAGTGCAGACAAAGGTAGTAAAGTCTAAATTCACAATTCACCTAGACCATATAAAGATCCAATCAATACAGGATGACTTGAAATACCCTACTCATTGAGAAGTAGGGATCAGCACCATTAGAGAAAGAGCATATCGGTTTGGAATATTATGCTTCTAGAATCCGTATGGTCCGTCTGGTATTAATCCTATTAAATCCTTAAAAAAATCCTCATACTCAAATTTGTTGATATTTGTATCCATGTTTCTAATTGGTAATATGTTTCATTCCAGCTGCTGCCAAATGACATTAACAAGGAGTCCATTGATTGTTGTGTCTCATATTCCATATTCACACACAACATAATGACGGATAGGTAAGTTTCGGATGGAAACCATTCCTTTAAAATAATATGTGACAATGACATTAACAATGAATCGGTTTTCTTTTTATAGAATAGGTGACAAACGAGCCTGTTGGTAAGTGATTACCGCCGCCTATGGATATTAGCAAGACCATAGGAGTCGTAGATGCGCTGCCGTCCTTTAAGGAAGGTGTAGGCTCTTTTTCTTGAGGGTCCCTAAGTCGTGTCGGTTCGGAAATACGGCTACAGTCGACTCATTATGAACTGAGGCTTCGGATCATAAATCATATTTATCTGTCTGTCTCGTTCGCACTTACAGGTCTTATGGAGAGGTGTAGTGATGTGCGTATATTAAGTATTAATAGGAATAATTTTTCGCTATTTCAAAATAAAAGTTTTTAATTTGTAAGATACAATGTTTGTTTCGACGTAATCATAGAGAAACTGTATAGATATTAATATGGCCCTGAAAAGGGCCGTTTTTATTTTTTCTAGGGAAGCTATAGTCGCATTTTAAACTGAATCGTCAGGCAATAAATACATTCACCTATACAATTCTTACGCACATCACTACACCTCTCCACAAGACCTGTAAGTGCGAGCGAGACAGACAGATAAGTATGATTTATGACCCGAAGCCTCTGTTCAAAACGCGTCGACTATAGCTGATTCCACAGACTATTGCGTGGCAGAAACATTTCGCGTAAAGCACGTAGCAGTGGATTGCCTACTATCGAGACGAAGAGCATGAAATTTCGAATTCTGTCTCGATGTACAATCTTGAATCTACAATAATTGCTAATGCGTTTTCACTGTGTGATTTTCAACGAGTTAGGCATTCCACGCGTATGTCTAATTCCGTTGCGCAAGTAATATAGTATGTACGTACAAGCAAATTTTTTTTATGTTTAGATTTTTTTTTGATCTATGGTGTGGTTTTGGTTGATGGAGAGGCCACGAGGCAAGTCATTGCAAATGGCCGAGTTATCTAAAATTTTATGTGGATATTATTAAGGCCCAAACATGAAATAGTGTGATTCTATGGTATGTGTTTATGTAACTAAGGGGAACAAATGTGTGTGCATACAAACTCCAGGTAAATTAAATCTGTAGCTCATAAACACCTTCATTCATCCCCAGTGAAGGCTGAAAATGGACATGCGTTAACTCATGAACTGGAGTACCCCTTTCTTTCTTTTTTTTTTATACTTTCTAAGCAAGTGCTTGACCACGATCCCACCTGATGTTAAGTGGAAATGCAGTCCTGGATGGTAAGGCGCACTAGCTCAGTAAATGCCTATTCACTCTACTCTTGAAAACACCCACATTGTAATAGGCGGGAAAGACAGACGCGAGCAAACTATTCCAGTCCTCGGTAACAGTAACTATCTCCGGACCTAGACAATCACCATACGAAACGGCTCTTACGGTAACGAGGCATTCCATCTTAGTGACAATGCATCGGCAAGAATCACAATTATTCTTTATCGGGAAGAATTGTGTACTCGTTTATAACTAACAATGATAAATAAATGTGGATCGGACAAGGTTATTTTTAATTATAAGGTCTTATCGCCGTCCGTACAGTGGTATGAGAGTTCGGTGCGAACAAACATACATTATAATATTAGGGCGATGTGCAAGATTGCACCATCGTACAACTGCACCATTATATTTTTCGCGATATCGTCATGTCACAGACTGGTTTTCACCAGTCAACATCGATAGAAGCGTCGCTGGAGTTCCTTGCGCTACTTCTTCTCCAGCGCCTACGCATGCCGATATGGTGGTGCGGATAGTTAATAATAATACTGATATTAATTTAGATAATCCGTAGTCGGAAGTAAATGACCCAACCGAGGTTCGGCCCTCTCGGGAATCCTCGAGTCAGTCGCTCTCGCAAGGCTAACGGTCCAAGTCGAGGCTCCCTCTCGCCCGTCGAGCCCTTGTGCTGGTTACCCACTAATAGAGGTCTCGACTGAGCGCCATAAGCGCTCGGTCACCTCTCAATCCGGTGAAACTGTATAAGCCCTCGGGCTAAGAAAAAAAAAGCGAGTTTACATAAAACACTAGTAAATAAATATTATTACACCAACGTGAGTGAACAACGCCATCATTAAACAACGGTGATTATGAATTATTTTCCACGCGGTAGAAACCGCCCACACAGTGTGTATTTATAAGAAATTTTTTCTATAGCGCCCACGCATTCCGTAGTGGTGGTACAGGTAGTTAATAATAATAGCGATATTAATTGAGATAATCCTCTATCAGAAGCAACTGACCGAGCCGAGGTTCGGCCCTTTAGTCAGACGCTCTCGCGAAACAGGGCGACGGTCCAGGCCTTGTGTTTGTTACCCATATATGGAGATCTCGACTGAGTGCCATAAGCGCTCGGTCACCTCTCAACCCAGTCAAACTGTAAAAGCCCTCTGTCTGAAAGCTGCCATAAGCCCGATATATAAAATAATATTAATCTATGTACCAACATACTTCAGAGGCGTGCGCCAAGCACAAGGAGGTAAATGGGCTTGTTGATTTGTTCCTAAGTACACAAGTTATCATTAATTATTCTTGGATTTCAGAGTGGGCGCAACATCGCTCAGCACAGGAAGCAGTGCGTTATTCAACCAGCGTACATCGCTACGTCTCAGTAGCGAGCTAGCTACACTGGGACGCTATTTCGCAGAGTGCCCGCATTTGGTCGTGAGAGTTTGCGTAGGCGATAAAGACGTTGGTATGTAGATAACATACTGTACTGTGTGAATATAATTTAACTTCACAAATAAAATAATAGAGAAGCCTGATCGATTAGGTTAGTTAGTTAATTCTTAGATCTAATTAAGATGGTAATAATGTAGATTTTCTTTCGATCATGGAGATATTTTTTGATAACTATTACATGATGACATCAACAGCGGAGGATATCGTCGTACTTTCTTATTCTTGTGTAGACCGTTTTAGTGATCAGTGTACATGTACTGGGCAATATACACTCGTGAGCAAAAAAATCAACTCAAGCGTATTGCAGGTCGAGGTTGGATGTCTTTAAAAAAATAACAATATATAATAATAAATAATAATATATAAAAGCATTATAATTTTCTTTTTGAATTATTAAAGTTGTTTGTTTTGGCTTCTAAATAATGTAACCAAATGTTATCTTTACCAAGAATACGTCCCAAAAACATGTTGTTATCATAATTTTGCATATTTTATTATGAATAAAAAAGAATATCATCTCATTTTAAAGCTTAAACCTTCACCTTTAATCTACTGTAGTCAAAAAATAAATCAGAAGAACAGGTTTTTTTTACGAATATTTTGACTGCAAGCGTGAGTTGGTTTTTTTGCTCACGAGAGTATTATTTGCTAAGTCAATTTTAGTGAATGATAAGTATTAAAATTGTTTCATACTTATCATACATCAAAATTTTGGCTTCTTGTATTGAATTTTTCGACCTTGAAATTGAATTGAAACTTGTTGACTTTAAAAGTCTTTTAGACAGCTAATACTGTAACGGAAGTAAAAGTAAACATGAGAATGACCATATTAATTCACTTGGTCAATTTCTTTATATATATTATGTAAATATTATATTATATTAAATGAAATAGTGTTATGCATGCATGGTCTCTGTCGTGTGCAATGAAGACACGTAACTGACGTCCATTCTAACGAACATTTAGATATCAAACACTCTCCATTTTTTACAAGACAAGAATTATGATATATTAGGTTTGCAATTAATATATCGCCATCTTACTGTTTTATGTTGTTAAATGTTTTTGGCATAATGTTTAAATTCTTTTGTAAGGGGATGTTTTATATATAAAATTTCCATTTCGTTCCAATACGCGGTGTTGCGTCTAATACTGACGCAAATGAGATTTGGGTTGGATTGAATAACAACGAGATTCTATAACATCCTGATAGATTTTGTAATATTAATTAAATAAATATCATTGTTTAAAATCGATTAAACTTCATCGTCGAATTAAGACCCCAGAACTTAGCATTCTAAAGTCCTCTAATTCTTTATAAAAGACGTTGGTTTAGATGGCCCAAAGTGATCACTTACTTAATTCTGTTTCACAGGTATCTGCAGTTTAGATCTACGTAAATTAGTTCCCACAGAAGACGTTAAGCGATTTGTAAATGATTTTTGCAACTCTGACAACTCATTGACAATACAAGAACGATGCTATATGTTGCGATGCGACGATAGATCCAAGTCGGACTCACGACGTCCCTATATGGATGTAGAAATCAGTCTTAAGTACATCGGAGTTAAAACTCAGGTGCAGGTATGTTGTTATTTACTAAACTCGGTCGAGCTATATAATAGAAAAAAGTAAAATATACTAAAATGGTATAAGTAAGTAGAAAAGTTTGTTTCCTATATTATATTAATATCAAACAAAACCTGACGGTAGACATTTCTGACTTTATATATCCGATCATTAAATGAAAAATTACAAGAGCACACTCAGATTAGAAGTGTTGACTGCATTCCGGAAACTGTACTTGTTACCATCCTCAATCAAGATGTCAGGACCATGACGGAATTCCTCGTTACCGGTAAACGGGTCTCCGGATCCCTGCACTCACAATACGAATCGGCATATCGGATACTCGCTGTCCTGATGGTGCGTTCCTTCTTAGGTTCAGCGGACGCAAACATGTTGCATACATAATTAAAATGCAGCGTAGCCATTTGGGTCAGTGAATATTTAATTCCACATTATCGTAGGAAGCTAAGCAATAATCTAAAATATTGAAATCAATATTCACCAATGAATTTCCTTATTAGTTACCGTTTACATAAACAGGACACAAAACATAATTTCTTGCATTAGTTGGTAAGAATAACTAATTATATAAGAATTATTTTATTTCAATTAACATTAGGTCTTTACCTATGAAATTGCCGTTTTGTATGAAATAAGTTTAAGTATTTTTTTTTCGAACTTTTTTATTTCTGTTATTCAAAGTAATCATCCATGTAATCGATGCATCTTTGCCAACGCAGTGGTAGTTTATTGATGCCCTTCTTAAAAATCAGCTGGACGGGAGGCAACAAACTCTTCAAAGGCATTTTGGTACTGCCTCTGGGGAATTGAATTTTTTTCCCACTTAAAAGTTGTCCAAATTTTGGAAAAATTAGTAGTCGGTGGGTGCAAGGTCTGGTGAATACGGTGGATAGGGAGAGCTTCCAACCCCAACTCTTGCAGCTTGGAGACTGTCTGTTGTGCAGTATGGGGTCGCACGTTGTCGTGTAGGAGCAGCGGGGACGACCTAGTGACCAAAGCTGGTTGCAGATGTGCGAGCTTCTCAATCATTGTCTTCAGTTCTTCACAGTACACATCTGCAGTAATGCTCATGCCGGTTGGTAAAACAAAATTGAAAAAAATATATTTTGAATTTAGAATTCACTGCCAATCAAAACTTTTTTTTGGTTTGAAATGGCCAATACTGAAGAACGGCAATTTCATAGGTAAAGACCTAATAGAACAACATGTTAGTTCTTTATATTATGTTAGATATTTTCCGTTAATAATTTAGATTTTATATAAATATATTATATATAAATAATTATTTATATATAAATTATTTAGATATTATATAGAAACAGCGCATTGGATTTTATGCCAGAGAGATTCTCTTGCGTCGCTCCTTTGAGTCATCCGTACGCTTTTGCGCTAACATCGCATTTTAATGTCGAGGCAGTCCTATAAGCATCCTGGATTAAGCTGATTGATTATATTGAACACACAGGGTGTTGTGTGTATGTCTTCCGTGTACAGTGTACCCATAGGCAATTCGTGTAAAAAGATTGATAGGACTCAAAATTATTATTATTATTAATTTGAGAGTAACAAATGAGCACACAGTTCACCTGATGGCAAGTGATTCCTGCTGTCTGTGACGTCTACATTCATCCTTGACAAGTCAATCATAATGCAGATGCGTGGGTGACAACGCATCTGCATTATGATTGAGGACTGAGATGTAATGCCTAGTCACCAGTAATAAAGGTCTCCGGATCCCTGCACTCACCAGACGAAACACAGCAACATTATGATGCTATTTTACACTGGTATTCTGTGAAGGCGTGGTTTTACCCGATACAAAAGTTAAAACAAAAGTTGAAAGAAACTGCAGTGTAGCTCTATCACTGTTGAAAAACGTTAATGTAACTTAAATTCTAGTTTGTAATAGCATAAAAATTACACTAAAGTTTTAGTTATAGGTCCCGAGTTTTTATATTGTTTTTAATTTACTTTCTGATTTATTTTATTTTATTTTCAGAAGCCCTGCACGTTAACGGCCCGAAGTATTACACAACTAGAGAGAGGGACAGTTGAGGGGCGTTATGAGAGAGAGGGTATATTTGATCATAAAAGTGGAAGTTGCACTCACATTGACCAAGATCTAGGTGGGGTAGCCTACACTAATAAATCAGCGAGCAACACTGCCAGGTATGATGAAACTGTATTGTTTTGTTGTTTACATAGTTATATTCTAATTAACTGAAAATCGAGTGTAACAATAATATGTAATATGGTTTAATCAATGGTAAATGTTACAACAGAATACAAGTGAAATATAGGGTATTAGGAAACCATCATCGTAAACGAAGACAGACGATACTACTGACACCTTTGATGATTGATTACCTTACCTTACCTCTGTAATAATTTTTGACATAACTTACAAATTCCTTAAGCTACATATAACACAAGAGTAATGTGTATTGAATAAAAAAAAAACAATTCACTATTTCTGTCTATACTCCTTTTACTAGCCATACAGTAAGTCATTACGAAATTCCATTATAGATACAAAACGGTAACTGGAGAGAATGTGCTCCAGACCAATGAGATAACTGAACTATTACGTAAAATGTGCGATTCGTTTGCACAAAGTCAGGAGAAATTATTGACATCCCATTCTAAACCGTCAACAAGCGACATACAAGTGCAATGCATAATAGAAACGGGCAATGATCTAACGCCAGAAAGAGATGGAGATATAGGAAAGGACAGAGATGATATGCTAACAGGGAGTAATAAATCAATTCGGTATGAGTGTTTTATTAGTCTTTTTTAATGTTTGAGATAAATAAAACGAAATGGCATCGATGACGAATTATATTATTATTTTTTAGTCAATCAAATGAAGTGAAAATTGAAACAAATTCTGAAACACACACTGAAAAAGGTATAGTGTTTAATCAGTTTCTATTTCTCTATCAAAGTAATTATTAAGTGTAAATACACTTTTTTGTAAGATACAATAATATTTATAAATATAACACATACATATTTCTTTTACTGGTAGCAGAAAATTAATAATAATTATATTGGATTCTATTAATTAGCATTTTGGAAATTTACATACAAGACAATGATGCTATATATTTGTGCCCACTGGATAACGCTATAGGACTTATGTCGCTATTGGAATTTAATAATCTTGTGATAAAATATCTAAGCTTATCGTTATTTCTCATTTATTTTTATTTTTAATGATTAATATTATATAGCTGTCACTATTTTTTTTTTGAAGCAGCGCTTTAAAAATTGTTGAGTTGATTTACATATTTCACAGATTTAGTGAGGCTGGCGCTACCTGCAATAGACCGTGATGCTATTATGCAAAAGTTCATTAACGAGCTCGAAGATTGGAAGGAGAGGCAACAAGAATTATTTAAATGTCAGGTATGTGACGCTTGCTGATTAGACTACTATAGTCGACGCATTATGAACTGAGCCTTCGGGTCATAAATCATATTTGTCTGTTTTTCTCGCTCGCACTTACAGGTCTTATGGAGAGATGTAGTGATGTGCGTAAGAATTCTAGAGGTGCATATCGATAACGGGATAGGTACGAACGATATGCTAAATTATGTTAAGTATTAATAGGAATAATTTTTCGCTATCTGAAAATAAAAGTTTTAATTTGAGGTAAATGTTTGTTTCGACGTAATCATAGAGAAACTGTATAGATCGTAAACCTGAAAAGGGCCGATTTTATCTTTTTATAAAAACAACAACAACCCTTACTCGTAACGACCAATCAGGAGTCGTGCTAATGAATGTCACAATGACGTATCGACCCCGCGTGCGCAGGTAGCTAAGTATCGATAACGGGTTGCATTGCGTGCACATTCCTACTGTCAGTGATATTTATTGCCCGACGACTCAGTTTAAAATGCGTCGACTATAGTAGATTAGTATTACTCATATTAAATGATATAAACAAATCTTCTTCAAGAATATTTAATACCTCCAGAGACAGATTCACAGAGTATTCAAATTTCATCCTAAGGGTAAAAAAACGAAAGTATTCCATTAATGTGGACGATGTCTCTTTCTGTTCGGGAAAAAGAACAGAGTCCCTGGCCTAGTGAATAGTTTATTGCATCAAGTTATAGCGTAGAGTCAGTTTTTATTTGAACATTTAACAATTGAAGAATCTCTTAAAATAGTATTGACAAAAGGGTTTATTCTTCGCAATCCAGCAATAGAAAGTGGGTATTGTTTCGGTCACCCGAACAGATAGAGACATCGTCCACATTAATGGGGCCTTCATTTATTTCGGGATTTCTATCCCACACCAAACATTCCATTCCGACTTATATTAAACAAAATAATAAGTTAGTGTTACAATACTTAAACTTTATGATATATTAATATGTTAAAATAAAGCAGCTTAGATCTCTCCTTGATTTTCAATTTCCTTCTCATAAAACTAGTTTCTATACCAACTTCTTCACTGTGCAGTTTGTGGAATGCTCTTCCTGAAGAAAATCGTGCCACGAGAACTGTTGTGCTATTTACAAAACTAATCTAACACTATTTATCTTTATCCAGTTGAATATATAATGAAATATATATTTATTATTTATGTTTACATTTTATATTATATGTATTAATTAATAAATTTATGCATGTTTGTAAATAAATATAGTTCTGTTTTTATTTTAGTTTTATTATTATTATTTTTTCTATATTTTCCTTTATTTCTTTTTATATATTTATTTATTTTTGTGAGTACACTATGTTTTTTTTTCTCGGATATCCAACGCCAGGTTTTATTTGTAAAATAAGCTGCACCTTTGTACATACCTTTCTTTTATTACTTCCCTTATCTATATGCTTTGTGTACATAAAAGCTAAATAAATAAAATTCCTCTATTAAATAAGATCTTTGTTTTTTCTTTTCGACCCATTTAGCGAGCGCACTTAATATCGTAACTTGCGGAAATTGTTCTAATATTATTTTTTCTTTATCGTGTCCTCTTATCAATTATATGTGTTAGTTAAAGCGCAAAGAGGACTACCACTTGGAACTCCTCTCTAGGGAGTGGGAGAAGAGGCGGGAAGAATTGGAAAGAAAGCTAAGTCACGGGGTGGAAAGATGCCGTAATCTGGCTAACGATCTGAGTAGAGCTACGGAAGACTTCCGGCTACGAGGTTATAGGAATACTGAACGTGAAAGAAAGGTACGTGTATAATATATTAAAACGCAGTAAGCGTTTTAAATCTAAAACTAAATTTAGTCCATTGTGCCTCCCATAAAAGATAAAAAGCCATTCTTATTAGATTACTGTCAGTATTATAGCCGACGCATTTTGAACTGAGGCTTCGGGTCATAAATCATATTTATCTGTCTGTCCTTTGGAGAGGTGTAGTGATGTGCGTAAGAATTGTAGAGGTGCATATCGATTACGGGATAGGTACGATCGATATGCTAAATTATGTTAAGTATTAATAGGAATAATTTTTCGCTATCTGAAAATATTTCTTCAATACCACGTTAGAAAATAAATTCTCCATAATGAGTGTCATAACAAAAAATCTTATATTAATAGAAAAACAACAACCCTTACTCGTAACGACCAATCAGGAGTCAGTGCTAATGAAGGTCACGATTACGCAACGACCCCGCGTGCGCAGGTAGCTAAGTATCGATAGCGGGTTGCATTGCGTGCACATTCCTACTGTCAGTGATATTTATTGCCCGACGACTCAGTTTAAAATGCGTCGACTATAGTATAAGTGGGTAAGGTAAAATTATGACATCACGCGACGACGCCGCCAATCGGGGTCATTGAACTGCCTTTTTAATTCTCTTATTCCTCGAGTCCCAAACTAACAATTACTTACTTGAATATTAAATATTTAAGTACTAAGTACTCAAATAAGAATGTGTTATTTAATTGAACATAAACCATTGGACTATTGAAGCGTGAATAGCCTAATGGTTTAGGGTACGTTCTCCGAAACTTAAGGTCGTAGGTTCCATCTCCTAGCATTTTCAGCTTAGATGGCGTGGTTAATGTTCCGGCATTAGTAATGATAGAATTGCTAATATTCTTTTAAAAAAAAATTTTAAATAGCTTTGCAATTCCCTCCCTCGACTGGGAATCAAACTCAAGTGCATTTTTTTTTTCATGTAATAATCTCCTATGTTTTTACGATTCCGACTTTTGTTTTTATATTACATTATCTAATTCCCCCATCCTCGTTCCACCATCGGACTTCACGACGCACTGCTGGATTTCATCCTTTTGTTGTGAACATCCCTCAAATAGAACCAAGCGCTTTGCTTCGTCTTTCATTATTCGTACAGCAAAGGACTGGAATAGTTTACCCGCGTCTGTCTTTCCCTCCGATTACAATGTGGGTGTTTTCAAGAGTAGAGTGAATAGGTATTTACTGAGCTGGTGCGCCTTACCATCCAGGACTGCATTTCCACTTAACATCAGGTGAGATCGTGGTCAAGCACTTGCTTAGAAAGTATAAGAAAATATATATAAATACATATATAAACACAATAATTCATAAACATCCACACCTGCAAAATCGCTGATAAATCACAGCATACAGAGAATACCAAATGTCACAAATACTGGCGTCAATATGGAGGACCAAATACCAATGTCATGAATTGATAAGCCACCATACTGAATTGTATTCTCTCGTGTATAATTAAATAGTTTTTAATTTAATTGTATTTTTAAAAAGCTCACACATCGTCGAAATTTGACTCTTGTAAATAATGTATATCTTGTTGCTCTTAATTGATAATTTTTAATTTGAGAAAATAATAGACAATACAATAAAAATTCATCTAAATTAATATGCATTCCAAATATTAATAAGATGCATAAAGAAACAAATTCACTCTGTCATAATGTATTTTTTATTTATGTTTAGAAATTCTGTGTAAAACCAAATAATACAATAGAAATAAATTAAGTTAATATTAAAATAGTGTAACTCTATACCAGTTAGTGAACACATCATGCTTTTTTATACATAATAAAATATTTTTTACGTATTCTTCGAACCAGTTATTAGAAGCTAAGAAATCTTTAGAAGCTCATTATACAAGCAAGTACCAGGAGTTACGTGAGGCCTCGCAGAAAATGGAGGATGACATGTATCATCAGATCAAACTTAAAGATATGAGGGTCGAGGAGCTGGAGTTAAAAGTGCATCAATTGGAGAAACAGGTTGAGATACTTAAGGTACAATTATATTATATGTATGAGTATGTGTAATTTATAATAGGAGATGACAAATTCGACTTAATACAGTATCAGAAACTCTGGGGAGGGTCATATTTATATGATAGGTATGCATGTATTGCTTTTTACCAAGCAACCTGAATTCAATTCTCTGTATCGAAACAAATTATATTGCTTATTTCTTATATGCTAACGAAACACTTAACTGCTGGCACTATTTTTTACCGGTGAAGGTATAAAGTGTAATTTTATAAAAAAAACTATTTATAATATAAAATAATTTCGAATTCAAAAATTGCAATTTGAAATTTCATTTAAATTTCAATAGACTAAAATTGTAATTTTTGAATTTTATTGGCTGCTTCGGCAGTGATCAGTAATAATTTCCATGGTATGTTAGAATCAGGAATATTAGATCTGTTTAACATCGACATTTTTTTAAAAAAAAAAAACGTCGCGTTTGATTTAATATTGTTCTGTAATATTTTATTACAGAACAATTTGAGAAATATGGAGAAAGATGCGGAAAACAAACACTCTGGACTAACCAAGGACCAGACAGCGAGTCTAATACAAGAATTGGTAAGTTGTACTGATTTTCTTGGTGGCCTTGATGTTAAAGTGCAGCACATGCGGAATGTTTATGAACATAACTTAAAGATGAAAACACGATGGAGAAATAAGTATGTTTAAATAATAAATAAAATATAAATAATTTTGGGACTTACTATTTTTTATTCACCTGGAAAGAACTCTTGAAACTGACCACTTATATACAGTGGTGGTCACATAAAGATACTTAACGTATATATATAAAAAAAAGATAATAAACAATGTTAACTGAGATTTCTGATTATATATTTTTAATACAATAGTAACTTGCAACAATATTTAAAACATTTGTGTAGGCATTGTGAAATAGAAATATTTTCAATAAAGTTCTGACATGATTTGGCCAACTAAGTATCTAAGAAAGAATATATGTAATAAATATTAAAATGAAGTTTGTTTTAATTAACTTATTAAAGACAATATACAATACATAGCAATATACAGAAACAATATCCTGAAATCGCTTTCGCATTGAAGAGATTAATTTGTTGGAAGTACTAATATAACTTTTTTCTTTAAAAGGTTTATAAAGTTGAGATCACATAATCAAATCGTAAGATAAACGTTAGTGGTATGCTGTCATTTTACGTTGTATTGTGTGAAGCTTACCCCAATATAGGCGAAGTACACACACTATATTACGGAGGATCGATTCCGATTCCGAAAGGTCGGAACTTCCGATTGATATTACACCTCCGATTTCGACTTGGATCCGGTAATATTGAACCGGAGGCTTTAATCGGAGGTCGAAACATACATAAGGGGCGGCGAAAGCAGACCGTTTGCGCGTTCAAACAGGTTTACAGTATAAACCGGGATTCCCCGTACGACATGTACAAACTTTGTACATGCGGTACGGGGAATCCCAGTTGCGGGGCAGATAGTCGTATTATTTTATTTTGAACTGCTCCTAATACATTTTTTCTTTTTTTTCTGGTTCCGATTGAGAATTCAGTTCCGATAAAACTACCTCCTTAACATCCCTAGTTTTAACATATAAGCAAGGGTACAAATAAACGCAACTTATTATGGTTGAGTATCGCTGTATACCGGACACAAATATTATGAAGTGTTTGGCTATATTAGACTTATATTTATGAACATAACAAAATTGTTTCAGCGTTGCTTGGAGGAAAAGTTCGATAGTGCTGTTCAATCGAAGGCGTTTTTCAAAGAGCAATGGGGCCGAGCGGTGAGGGAACTACATCTTACAAAAATGAGTTCTAGGAGAAATATGCTGTCCCAATTAAGACGAGAAAAGAGCCGTCTGAACCAAGTTGGGTAAGAGGATTAATTATATAATATTATTTATTTGCATAATAGTAAAACAAACATAGTACATAAAGGTTCCCTACTCAACGGGCCCCCGCTCGCGAGTCTGTTCCGATAAAGCTGTAGAGGTCAAAAGATCAACAGCATCACACAAACTTCCAAAAAAAAAAGTATAAAAAGGTGGACTTAATGCCATCATAAATGAAGTCTACCAGACTAACTTTCTGCTAGTGATTACGAATTCGACATTCTAATTATATTGTTCTTAGAACCCCCGGTGGTGGCTATGTCCTGGTGATAGCTTTTAATTTTACGATACATAAGCACACCGGTTAAGATCGCCGGTGCTGGCAACATTTAAATTGCTGCATGTCTTAGAAGTAAAAAATAAATATGACGGAGACATGTGAAGTCCCTTGGCGGACTATACCCCAATATAGACGAGAGAGTTATGCTCAGTAATAGTATCTAATTATAAAGGTTGTTATTTTACTTTTCTATTTAGATCTTGTCTATTTCTCAGTGATATGCTCTAGTGTGTGTTTTACAATACCAATTTTTTTTATCATAAAAGAATTTTATCGTATAAAGCATTGGCAGCAAACCGATGGAATCGGACGATCCGACGATCGCGATTTAAACATCAACGGGACGTTAAGCTTAACGTGCCCTTTAAAGCAGGGATAATTACTTGTATCATTAGCGGTCACCCATCCAAACAAACGCTTGAGAAGATATGTTACCAGCCCAGAGGAAGCGCTTCTTTGGTTATAAAATTACTTACTAACTCTATCGCGTGTACGTACAGCGCGTGAATTTAGATTTATTTGAATGTTGATCAATTTAAAATTATAATCTTGCAGATTGGATACAATCGACGACTACGAAATGAGTATAGATGATAAAAGCGAAACAGACATTAAGAAATTGAAGGATGACTTCTATGCAGACTTGCTGGCAAACACACCACCATTAGAATCACACTCGGCTATCGGTTAGTGATATTTAAAATTGTTTTATTTCCCACTGCATTTACCCACGCTTTGATTAGGAAATATCTTCTAAATTGATTTGTTATACATATATACTTGTTTATCTTAGATTCTCAGTGTTCAATATCGGTTTTTCACGGGTCGACACAAACGAAAATTGATTTGTGGGGTCGACGAGGTCTAAAAATCGACCCCTAATAATCAATACAAGTTCATATTTGAAACTTTCTAGATATTGTAAAAGTTATGTTACGTGTACCAACTTGTTATAAGAATGACTAATATTTTAGTGGGAAGTATCATTGTTATACTTTTAAAAAACTCAACAATTCGATTTTGTATCAATAGGAAAAAAACTAGAGATAGGGTTTTTAAAGTAATTAGGCTATGGGGTCTGAGGGATCAGTTCATTTTGGAAAAGGAGTCTCGTCTCTTGCCCAAAATAATTTGGGTATACCTAATGTATATTATACATATCTCACTTTTTAAATTAGTCTTTACGATAAAAATCCGAAAACCTATAGGTTAGGTACGTCACCTTCGGGCATTGATCCGATCTTACAGCACAACGTGCTATAAAGACCAGTAAACAACGGGCAAGATATATTGCCGAGGAAGTATGCTGGCATTGGCATCCCTTTACATTATATATATATATATTATATATATATATATATATATATTATATATATATATATATATATATATAAAGAAATAGTTATTATAGAACATTTCTTTAATTTGAATTTAGCCGTGACTCACTCCGTTGGTAAAGAAGTGGGGAGTCGGGCTCGGTCGACAGATGGCGGTATAAGGGATGCAATCTACTACGTTGATAAAGCGGGGCTGTCATTGTCTGGGAGGTTTGAAAGATATAAGAGTGTAATTTATTATTGTGTTCAAGTGTTAAAAATATTGAATAAAAGATTGAGATTGTGAATAATAAACGTTAAATGTCGTTTCTTTGATTACAGAGCAACACATGGTTTTATTCACCGACAATAATAGAAAGAAACATTATATATATATATATATATATATATGTCGCACAGATTGTCACGAAGCGCAATCTTGAGTCACAGTCATATGTAAACATCATAATAAAAAGATACGTACTAGGTATCAGTTTTATGATATCTTATGCAGAATACATTTGTGTCATGGGCTCTCTCTACTTAACTGTATGTTCATTTGTCATTCCTGAATTTTAATAAGCAAGACTTAGCCCGCTAGTCCAAGACCCTAGCCGTTAGCCGATTAGGGGCCGCGCATGACTCAAGTCTTATCTGTATTTTAAACAAATTAATCTTGTAAATCGGTAAACCTTTGATCTAGAAATAATTTATACGTTTTGATTAATTAGCAAAATTATTACGCTTCTAGAATCCTATTATTTTCACAGATATGACCGGGCTCGACGGCCAGGATATGTTCGCTGATACGAAGTAAGTACCCCCCTTCTGTTAGATACGTTTTATTTATGAAAATTCAGGTGTTAAATGAGTACAAAATCGATAATATCGACACTTATCTTAGATTTATAGACTGATTTTGATCAATCATTACTTTGTAGAGCTACTTTGCACCTGTAAACTAGGTGTAGCAATAACTATGTTGCTTGTAGCACTCAGTATGGAGATATAATGCAAACTGATGGTAAGTGAGTACTGCGGCTTATGTTTACTTTATTTGTGCTCGATAAGGAATCATTATGTACGTTGTCACTTCTTGGGACTGAGATGGAATGCCAAATATGCTTGTCTCCCTCTTTTAGAAATAAATGTATCAAACGTATAAATACGTCTATTTTTATTTAATTACAGGAATGATTCTAAAAACGCCATTAATCATAAGTTAAACGAGCTTATAACACAGCGCGATCAGCTCATACAGCAAGACAATCCTGACGAGGCTATGCTCAAGCAACTCAACAATGAAATAAGAAGTATTCTGATAAATTGTGGTACCTGATACTCATGAAAAAGTTCACTTAATTGTAATACTATATATGTAGTGTAATACTATTTTATCATAAATTTGTTTTACTCTGATCGTGTTTTGTTAACTTATCCAATATATATGCAACGTGCGGCCGTTATTACGTATTTTTCTATCTCGGTACGCCCTGCCCTATTTTTATGTGGGGGCGTGTCGACCGGTAAGCATCAGACTCCGATTTATTTTACCTAGCTGCTGTGATAAGACCTCATAGTGCTTGGTCCATTTGGGCAGACTTTCTAATACTGTCCGGGGAGAAACGTTTGTCCACTGCTGGGGCTTTTTATGCTCATAGCTGAGAACTTGGAGATGACGACGTTAGGCGTATCACTGTGAGGGTTGCGACGCTGCTGTCACGCCTGCCTGCGGGTCTTCTTTTGTTTGTGATAGTGGCATATTTGGTAGAATTCCCATCTTGCCTAACCTTCCGCCTCCCTTTTCCTGAACTCCACTAGCATTTCCGAGGAAAGGCGGCGGGGAGATGGGACTGTGGGCTTCTCTTTCCTCGTCATCCTCGTCGTTGTCGTTGTCACTGTCGACGGATGTATACTGATGGATACGCTGTCGCTTCTCGTCCTGTTCTTCTTTTAATGCCGAAGGAGTTCTATAGCGCACCGTTGCTGCACAGTGAGGGCATCAGTTCGGCAGAAGGTGTAGCCGCAGCTACATTTGAGCTGACCGCGGGGCCTTGCGCTGATGAATCAATATGCGGGCTCGAGAGGAGTTGTTCTGGAGTACCCTGCTGCTACCGGCAACAACAGATGGCGGTACATTAGTGGCCTGTCTAATACCACAGAACGTCGGAATTGTAAAATAGAAATTCTAAAAACTTAATGAATAATCTAAAAGAAATCCTACCACAAATCCCCGTTTACTTAGAAAGGGAAAGCAGAAGTTCACGTTGGAGCGTACGTCCGTCCGGCAGACGTGTTAGTGTGGTCAGATGTGCTGCGCTGTCGAACATTTGACAACGGCAGGCGATCACGAATTCCGCAATGTACTCGAGTTTAGCCGTTATAACATCATTATAACGTAACGGCCCGTGCCCCCCTGTCCGCTGTATCACGCGCAATTCCGGTGTGATGTGTAGCCTAGTTTGCTACTTTACAAGTGCTGCATAGGTCAACCGCTAGAGGACGTAGACCCCTACGTCCTCTCACATCGAATTCATTATACGATAGGATATAAACGTAAACTCGTGACTAATAAACGTAGAAAATAAATTCGAAAAATTAAACCGTTTAATTTAAAAACAAAATATGCATGTTGTATTGTGTGTATATGTTGTGTTAATACATAAAATAAGCACATTGCACAATGCATTTTTTTATATTAGAAAGTGTACTTTCTACATTTATTGAATACTATGGGACTTTTTTTAATAAAATGAAATAAGTGTAATAGGGGGTTATGCGGGGTAGCCGCAATCCCAGTCTACACTCGTAGTAAAATAATTTCTATTTTAATAGAATAAGACGGCAGTCTACTCCCGCCACTTTGTTATTCTATGGACAGCAAACACCAACTAAACTGTCAACAACGATACAACGCCTTTTTAACACGTTATAATTTAAGCATGAACCGTAGAAATTTAACAATTTCTGGATCTAAGCTGTTCTAAATTCGGAATATTGTTGAAATGCTAATATACTTACTATATTAGAATTCGACTGGATGTGTTTGGAAACTACCAAATTAGTTTCGTTGAATATTTTTTGATAATATGTTTACCATGTAAAAGCTAATATGAAATGGCTCAGTAAAGAAACTCCCATCCACATTAAAGGTAAATTTTATCAAAAGAACACCATAACTAAAATTATTATTGCCAAAGTATGTGAGTGTACATAATACGAGGGTATTGAAACCATGTTCTATTCAAAGTACTTCTGTTAATAACATAATTAGTAGCACACTAACCTTTTTATTTATCAAAATAAATCAGAACAGGAAAACTGTTAACATATATATCATCGGAAAGAAGGGGACGAGTGCAAGATATCGACCAGGAGGATATCTTTATCATCGTTTTCTAATATATATTATTGCTAAAGTTTTTTAATATAATTTATAAGCTATATATAAAAGAGCTAGTCTTTTAACTGAAATTACATACATCATTGTACCAACTGGTTTATCTCGAAGGTGACCCTAGATACGCCAACTCTTCATGAAGTGAAAGTAAATGAGCGTGAAATATGGAGACGTGTGAAACAAAACTATGTTACTAACAACCGTTACCGTTACAACCTCTTCGAGTACCAACATGATTTATCATAAACTTATAGCCAATAAGGGGGATTTACAAACTTTACAACTAATAACTCTCAAAAAAGTACTCTCGAAAATACAAGTTAGTGTTTTTATTGGTACAAACTGGTGGATTTTCGTCTCTTCATTGAACAGAAATTTGGGAGAACTATTGGGGCAATAACAGGTAAAGTTGAGACATTTTATCTCAATACTCGGGGGTAATGATAAATGTAAAATTATGGATCTTTGTTGAGGATAGGGGTAAATGTACTAGTTATGCGAACTTTGTGCTCGTTTGTTACCTTTAATATATTAAAAAAATGACTGTCTCCCAAAATACAGGTTATGTCATTATCTAGTAAGGCTTACTATCTAAACCACTGTGCTAACCATTTTGTTCAAAAAATATAGAAATGTAATGAATGTCTTTTATGTTTTCGAACTTCAGTGAAAGTTCAAAAATATAAAAGTGTGTTGTGTACAGAAACCAATCATAACGCAAAATGTCATTAAATAATGTCACTTGTGTTATGTCATCTATGCATGTCACTTGAGATTCGAGCAAGTCGTTCGGTAATGACGTATCTTATTATTTGTTTTACTCGTTAAAGTAACTTTTAACAATACGAATAAGTTGGTTTAATGTGTAATAAAGCGCAAAAAATACTAATCGAAATTTTGTAGTCTCATGCGATAAACGATGGCAAAAACTAAGGTAACAGGTGCCACTAGCAGACTAAAACAAGATTATCTTAGACTCAAGAATGATCCTGTACCATACGTGACTGCGGAACCTGTGCCTTCTAATATTCTGGAGTGGCACTATGTTGTAAAGGGGCCGGAAAAGAGTCCATACGAAGGAGGTTACTACCATGGGAAAATTATTTTTCCTCGGGAATTTCCATTCAAACCGCCATCAATTTATATGATTACGCCTAATGGAAGATTCAAAATTAACACACGATTATGTCTAAGTATTACAGACTTTCACCCTGATACATGGAATCCAGCATGGTCAATCTCCACCATTCTGACAGGCCTTCTTAGTTTTATGTTGGAGAAAACTCCAACATTAGGGTCCATAGAGACATCAGACTACCAAAAACGTTGTTTGGCAGCTGAATCCCTAGAAATTAATATTAAAAATAAAATGTTCTGTGAGCTGTTTCCAGAATATGTAGAAGAAATTGAGCAGCAGTTGCAACAACGACAAGAAGCTTTGCTACATGCTGGTAATTCTAACTCCGATAGTGATAGTGAAGTGACTACAGAACAACAATCCTACATGTATTATATTCTGACAAATATGTTTGTTCTTGTTAGTTTTTTGTTTCTTGCATATATGGTAAAATATGTTTTAGTATCTATATCAGACTAGGGGATAAAATTAATTTTAAAATCAAAAAATCATTTTCAATAAACAACAAAATGTAAATACTGTAATTTATTTTGTAAATATAATACTTTATTTTAGAAACAACACAGCCTAAAGTTTCACATTCTTTGAATCTTGTCTGCATAGTTGATGTTATGCATGCTAAATGTAGATTAAGCTGTTGATGCAAACAATTCATAGGAACCCAACATATGTATTAGTAGCACAAGCTTAGTTTGAAGCACTTGCAAAGTTAAAGTAGATGGTGTATGTTGTAATTTATTTTTATATAATGTAAAAGAGTTTAAAACTTAAATAAGGCTGCATTCATTCCTATAACATATTAACAGATATGTATTTGTTTGATTCCAACTTTATTAATACTATTGTATGGCTATTTTACCACTTGCTTAAATTCTATTACTTTATACCTTATGCTAAAAATTAATTAAACTAGTACTAGATGCATCTTCTGTAACTATTTTTAATATGCTGTATTATTTAAATACAGTAATACAATGTATATTTAAAATTTATCTATGGATTTCCATATTGTATATGATTGATGTACAAGTTGATTGCATTTTTATAGATATCAGAATTACTTTTCTAAATAATATTTTTTTACTATTTTGAATGAATAAATTGTTTTGCTAATTGTCTTTTATTTAAAATTGATACTGAATGTATACTTCACTTGTTACAATCTCTTGGAGTGTGTATAAAAATTAGCATTTATTTGACAAGACCTGTACTTTTGAGTGAAAAGAAAAATAGTTGTTTGTAATGCTACAAGAATACCTATTTATTACAATAGATGAAACACTGGCAGTTTATTGTTAATGGTAAAGAATCAAGTAAACAGTATTTTTATATGAAGAGTTTGTTTCATTTGCTCATATCACCATACGATTTTCCATTCTCAAATCAAGTGATAATATTCACTTGGAAATTTTATTGTACTTTTCATGAAAAATAATGGTACAACACAATCTGGCCACAGCACAAAATTCCTCACAAATAGTGTTAAAATATATTCAATTGAATTTGGTAAAATTTCAATATTAGTGATGAGACATCACCAATGTCAACATGAAAGGTTTATGGCTACGGTTTACTTAGACCACCATACAGAATGGTGTAGTGGTTAGAGTACCTAGCTGCTGCATCACACATCCTGAATGGGAATCTAGCCCAGCCGAGGAACAATGTTTGTTGTACATTAAAAATTGATGGTTTTCGTGTTTTGGTATACTATGTATGTCCCATATCTTGACATTACATATTAACTATCCTCCAATCTTATTGTACTTGAAATGCATAGGGAAGGGGATGATGAGTGAGTGCCCTTTTGCTCGCTTGTGGTTCTGTGTATGTTTGTAAATTGTCTCATTTTAATAACTTAATGTAAATCTTTCTCCAAACCTGTCAATCAACAACAACATACTGCATCCTAATGGCTATTGCATACAAAAAGCAATGGCACCAAATGCTTACAGTTAAAGCTACAGTAAAAAAATAATGAGGATATCCATTAGCAATTGTTTTTCAATAAAACAATGTGGTATATTAAATCTTGTCTTTTATTAATAACAGATTTTTATAATATTGATGTAAATTATAACTTAAAATATCAATGGGGGTTAAACAACATAAATGTAGGTTTATGGAGACTAAAAGCTTTGCCAACATTATAAATTACTGAAAATCTTAATACTATCGCACCAATATATTGGAGTCAAGCCATGCATGGAGTTTAAAGAGTAATCTCCCTTTATATTATGCATTCTATTAAATCTAATTTTAGCAGTAGAAATATAATAAAAATAATTTAATATTGTTTTTTCTGTTCTATACAAATTTTGATTCTAGTGAATTTTATAAGTGTAAGGTGTATGCAGAATTCCTCAACCAAATGTTTCAAAGTATTCTTTTCAAAAGTAAACTGCTTCTTTTACTCAATATTGATCTATAGATAGAGCTCCATATTTTTTACATTAGTAAAATACTATAAAAATGTGTAGTTTTCTACTTGTCTACTAAGGTTTGAATAGAACATACTTTATACAACAAAAAATTAAATGATTAAGCATATATTCATTAATATATAATATGAAATGGAATACAAAGTTTGTGATCTTTGTATGGACTGTTTACATATTATTGCCTGAATTTTGTGAACTGGAATTTTTAATTGCAAATTATCTGATGGTGTCACAAAAATTGTGTAGCTGATGATAAGAAGGATAGAAGGAATCAAACAACATGTTAGAAGAGGAGATAGTAGTATATAATATAACAAAAAGTTTTGCCTATTGATCTTAAAATTATCTTGATTACACTAAACAGAAATAGTTTAATAATAAATGTGTACCTGTGAGAATTCTAAAAAAATCCATAGAAGGTTAAAAATCATTTACTTTTTAAACTTAAAGTAATGAGTTTATACATTGTTAAAAACTAAATTCATTGATATCCAATTCCAGAGATAATTATATATAAGACTTACTAATTTATAGTATCTAATATTTATAACACCCACCTACCTACAAATTAATCATTGTCTTATTTTGTTATAGAGCTTTAAAGATATACACACAATACTATGCTTTTATGATGAATGCTTATCATTCAAAAAGATATATGTATAACCATAACATGTACATTTTCTCAGACTACAGGATATTTTCCTAGTCTCAATTATTGCTTAGATAAAAAAAATATCAGAATGCTTGTTTAATGTAGTAGCTCTATTGGCACTCATATAGCCCAGCAGTTATATTATTCTTTTAATATTCAGTCTCCCTACCTTGTGGTATAGTCACAATGATTTTGTTTCACAATACTTAATATGAGTTTATTAAATAAAATACTATAAGTAACTTTTCTTATCTATTAAAATTATAAGTATACTGAATTGTAATATGATTTACCATTCGTTCTATCTTATATGAATTATGTTCAATAGGCAACATTAAAAAAAAATATTGGCAGAAAGCCGATGTTTAAAGTACCTATTTGAATTATCATAGAAATTCCACAAATTTATATTGCACATATTAGAAATAGATTTATCATACATAGTGCATATCTTATATTACCTCTTTATTTAGTTTCATCTTCATCATCATCCCAATCACTAACTAAGCTTTTTATGTTGTCAGTACTGGGTTTACTTTTTTTTTTATCCTCTATTTCTTGATTGGTTTCCTCTTTCATTTCATTTTTTTCTGTAACTAATTCAAGTTCATTGTCCTTTTTTGATCCATCTTCGTGGGAATCATTTTCTTCCCAGTCATTCAGAAGTGAGGATATTTTATCATGCGCTGTTTTATTCAATGTTATGACAGTGTGCTGTTTCGGTTGGTTTGATGTAACTTCCTGTGAAGAACTTGCACTTTCTTCAATTTCAGCTTCCTTCTTAGGACTTAACACTTTTTCATTTTCAGTTGGTACATCAATTATATTAGTATGAACATTAACATTTTCATCATCAATTTTTCCAGTCAACTTACCTTCGATAATTGGACACGCATGATTAATATTTTCTTTATAACATTTTACATTTTCAAAAGTATTTTTAAGTATTCCATCATTACTAATTTGTGTTTCTACAGTTGTTGATATTGATAGGGGGTTAAGTTTTTCATTCTTTAAAATAATAATTTTTTTATTTGTCTGTGCAGTATTAAATTTACTTTCTACTGAGCTAAAATATGATTTTAATGTGGTTTCTGGACCAATTTCATCGTCAAGTAATTCAGTGTCAGTAATAGATTCGATTGCATCAATTATAGCTTTGGATTCTCCAATTGTTTGGCTTTGTTGATATTGTGCTGTATTATTTTCAATTGCTTCCATTTGTTTAGCCATTTCTTGTTGGATATTTTCAATGGATTCTTCTAAATATACTGAGTCGTCTGCACCTAAATTACACTGTGGCACAGTAACAGTATTGACTTTGTTGTTCTTGTCTTCAGACCATTCTGATGTAAAATTTTTAATGTGTTCTGTAGACACTTTTGTGATTCTTACTTCTATATTGCTCATGGGCAGTTCTATAATTTGGGTGTCATTTGTTACAACATTATCTTCTGGTATAGAATTTTCTTGAACAATACATGTATTTTGTTCAATTGGTTTACTTAAATTTGTAGTTATTATAGTTTTTTGGCCTATTTTTTCCATAACATTAAACATTTCATTATGTTTATGATCAACCAGTTTGTTATTTTTATCCTCTATATTATTTTCCAAAACCTCTACTTGTTCACAATTTTCATTATTTATGCTTTCAGTTTGCATTTCTTTGAGTAGCAATTGCTCATTAGGCACATTTATGTTTAAATTTAAGGAAGAAATATTATGAACTTCTTGAATTAATACTTGATCCATATTATTTGTATTATTAGTGGGTTCACTTATCTTGGTTATGATTTCTTTTGTATTGTTTACATCAGCGGTAACAGCTGAAGTATCTATGTTTGGTAATGATATTTCTTCAATGCCATGGATGTTATTTAATGAACTTTGGGAGTTTTCTATCAATGGCTGTTCCTGAATTTCCTCAACTTGTTGTTTCAGAGGTGACTCCATGGGGATTTTTTCAATATTTTGTTTTATATCATTTTTCCATGAGTTTTCTATATTTGGGCTTTCTACATTTGCGCTCATAATTGATGTAGATGTAGTTACAGTCTCATAGTTATGTGTTAACATTGCTGAAGATGGTATAAACTGTGCTTCAATGCCCTGCGATGTGATGTACTGAAACTGCTTATTTTGATCACTATATACTACAACTATATTTGAATTATCTGCAG
Organism: Teinopalpus imperialis; assembly: GCA_029286865.1. NCBI lineage: Eukaryota > Metazoa > Arthropoda > Insecta > Lepidoptera > Papilionidae > Teinopalpus > Teinopalpus imperialis. The sequence continues at coordinate 7,289,527 of JAGSMU010000021.1, forward strand.
TGACAGTTTCAGTAACACTTAATGGGTAATTCTCTTGAATAATCATCATGTCATTGGGTTGAGTATCTAAATCTATAGAGGTACCTTCAAGTGCTGAATTTTGTGGTGCACTCAAGACTGTCAGTGTCTTAGATGGGTCGCCTTCCCCAAAAATTATAGAGTGATTTGATGACATCAATGCTTTATACTCTTCTTCATTTGAAACAACAATTTGTATAGGCTGGTTCATATGTGCGTTTTTGATTATCATTTTAGATTCTTCAGTATTAGAATGTTGAATAGTAGGAAACTCTATAGATGAAGTTGATATAGAATTATTGTCACCAAGCTCAGCTATATCATTGGTTAGTAAGTATTGTTCATTGGAAGTATTTTGAGTTCTTGGAACAAGTTGATTGTCCTTTACAATATATTCACTGCCATCAATCACAACAACTCCATCATTTTCGGTTTTAAGAATTGGCATTGACCTTGGTTCTTGAAGTTCTTGTTTATTTATATTATTTATGGATGATTTTTGTGCTACCTTTGTTGAAGAGTTAAAGCCTGGATTTAATATTTTATGCTTCCCAGACTGCATTGATGTCTGTGGAGATTTTGAAAGAACATGAATATTACCATCCGGTTTCTGTTGTATTTGATATTGAACATCTAGGTTTTCATATTCACTTTCATATGCGGCTGGAAGTTCATATTTCACAGATATATTATTAATATTATCTGACTTTCCTTTTTTCAGTCTTACCTCTTCTTTTTCTTCTTCAGACTCATCAATAATTCCATCACTTTGAGCAGACTGTTTATGGTAAATTTTTATGTGTGTATAGAGATTGGTTTCTCGAGAAAATGTTTTAAGGCAATAAATACACTGTAAATTGGTTTTCTTCTCAGCACTGTACTTGTGACCTGTTTTTTGGATATGCACAAGCAATTGGTTAGAAGAGTTAAATGAAGCCGCACATACATTACATCCAAAATGTTTATTTTCAACATGTGTCAATTTATGCTTGACAAGGTATGCTTCGGTTAAAGCAACATAATTACAAGAATTACATTTTGGGAAATGATAAGAAGATGGTGGTTCCACACCATGTTTTGAGTATAAATGGTGCAAAATATAGTTTCTTTTGAGTGATTTCAAGCCACAGTATTCACATATATTTGGCATAGGTTTTTCATTATGTACATCAACCAAATGTCGTCGGAATTTGAAGTATGAAGTGAAGTGTAAGGCTCGCCCTGGTGTGCCACAGATTAGACATATCCATGGTCCTTTAATGTTTTCTGCTCCCATTGCTATTAACTTTGCAGCTTCTTTTGAATCTAAGACATCGGTTTCATATGTAAAATCTGGCAGTTCAATTTTTGGTTTTAATTCCTTTTCTTCATTGTATACATTTGTAGCAGTTTTGGATTTTTTGGATTTACTGGATGTGTTCAGAATTTTCAATTTAATATTTTTATTGCTTTTCACCAAATGTGGATATTTCTTAAGCACTTCACTTATTATTTTAGCATGATCTAGTTTTGGCTTATTTCTATCTGTATCTTTTATTTCTATTGTTGATTTGGGACTTTTGCTCTCTAAAATTTGATCAAATAATTGACTAGCATTTTTCTGATCTTCCTTAGAATTATTTGAGGGAAAAATATCATCAGGAACATTTTCAGACTCATCATCATCAAATATGTTATCGTTTGTTAAAACCTTCTTGCACTCTAAAGTGGACCTTCCATGGACAAACCTTTTACAGCTAGATGTTTCATCAAAAATATTTTTTTTTTTTGATGTGTAACGTTTTATTGTTTCCGGATGGACCATTAGTGGTGTTGAAGTGTATGATATACTTGTAAAGGAGTTATCAAACACATTTTCCACATCTAATTCCTCTGGCAACTCATATCTAGTTGGTCTAGGATCTTTTAATGATTGTTTTTTGTTAGTCATTACTGGGTACTCAAAAGTATCTAAAGAATCTCTCAATGTCTGTTGGATACTATTGTTTGATACCTTTTCTGACTTGCTGGCTACTTTTTCAAAACTCTGCTTCTTACTTTTTGATGTAATTGTACTATTATCAAATGCTTTACTGTAAGACCGTTTTGTAGATATACAACTTGTTGAGGCCACTGCTGTTGATTTTGCGTTTTTAGTTGAATCAATTGTTTTAGAATAGGATTTAATATTACGGTAATCATGAGTTAGTGCTAGTCTTTGTTGTTGATTTCTGTGAGCATCAAGTAGTTTTGTTAAGACCGGCATATTCATTACCTGTGAAGTTTGGTGTAGTCGTTCCAGTAACTCTGACTTAAAATCAAGTTGCCCCGTGTACATAAAATTTACTATAGGTACAACGACGTCAGCCTGCAAGTCATCCGGCATAACCAAACAGTCCTCGTACATCTCGCAGGTTCTCTCAAGAAGTTCGAAGTATTCAGTGCATGCGCTAAGTACTAATCTATGTACCTTAAGTTGTGCATTGTCTTGAAATTGTAGTGTCAGGTCACAATAATCGGTGCGATTGAAGAAATGCTTCAATCGCTGAAGGAAGTATATTCCCCAGTTATCAACTTTCACTTGTTTTATTTCCGACATCGTTGTTACTATTGCTCTAACATGAATGACATAAAATAGTCGGGATAACTTTATTCTATCAAGTTTTTGGATTTTTACATTAGGTTTGTTTTAAAACATAAACGATCGATCGTCATGTACGACATTTATATTGCCTTGTTGCAAGCTCTCTACAATTACATTTTTAAATCAGATTTGTTATTCCATTTTCCGCCACATGATTTATGCGTGCATTTCCATTATGTTGCCAATGAAATTACGAACACTATCATGTAACTTGCAAGTTTTTCAATCTTCGCTTCACACAAAACGCCCGAGACAAAATTACTCCACCAAAAATGTCTCAAGTTGACAGTTCAGACGTAAGATGGCGGTAAAAAGTTGCCCCATTTTAGACTGACGCTACACTACAGTTATGAAGTCAATATAGCGTCTTTTATTACAAAATCACATAATAAAATAAATTGCAATAGTGAATTAATAGGCGAATAGTATATTGTAGTATTAAAATAATAAATTTTATTATTGTATTAATAAAACGAAATTTTAAGCAACTGTCTGAATTAAGTATATCGTATGGTTTTTCAAGTGTCGCCATCTGCTTTACCTTTATCCTACTATTGATTGGACGTTTTATCGGACGTCCCTGATTCAGAGTTCAGACTGCAAGAACAAAGTTATGCATCAAAACGGTGGTTTGCCTTTCTATTAATATTTATCTATTTAGGGCAACCAATAGATGGCTCTATAAAACTGTTGATTTGAATAATTATTATATGCGTAAGAAACAAAAAAATATGAAAGAAATTCAAAACTAAACTTAATAAAAAAATATGATTCATTTTGTTCATGTCCATACCAGTTAAATTACTAAAATTCATTATTTCTAAAAGTAATTAAATAAAAATCATCATTTCTGTTCACATCCAAAAATAGAGAAGACGTTAATAGAAACGAAATGTCTTTTGCACTGTAACTCATTCCGTACCAGTAATACATCTAGTAGAAATCAAAATTTAGTCATATATCCTCTTAGACATACGACAGAGACACGATGTCAATATCCAGTTTGGCCCTCTTGGGGATCCTGTTAGTCGCTCTCGCGCAACAGGGCAGCGGTCCAAGCCAAGGTTTTCTCTAGGGAACCCTGGTGCTGGTTATCCACTTACAAAGGTCTCGGCTGAGCGCCCTAAGCGCTCGGTCACCTTGCAACCCGGTGAAGCTGTAAAAGCCCTTGGGCAAACAGTGGCCATCAGCCAGAAAAAAAGACATGACGTTCACATCTGTTAGCACTAGTTATATCTGAGTTTCGACGTGAACTAAGTGTTGTAATATTTTCTTTAAAATGTTAATAAAACATTAAATTCGTCCCTTGGGAACTTGTTTAATAAAATCTGTGTCCTATTTATCAATACTAATACTAATACACGTTGGCGGATCGGAATGAGATGTGGCAGTTTTTTACATCTTATCCTGTGCAGCGGATATGCTTTTCGTCAGCCGATTTGTTGAGCTTCGCGTCGAACGTCAAGTCAAGAAAACTCTGTCTATTCTCTTTGCTGGCGTACCCATAGGTAGTTAATCTCAGCAACGGTTTAACGGCGAATACCCCTTTTTTATTTGTGGGGTTTATAGTTAAACATATATTGTATGTATGATTTTTTTTTGGCGCGTCTTACGAGGTCAACTGACCTCGTTGATTATGCAATCCAAGGGTCCTGGGGGTTACGCAAGCCAGAACGGAAGCATCGGCTCTCCCCTCGGTTTCCACTGCATTATGTGTTGTGTTACTTGTGGTAGCTGAAAAGCCAGTAAAATTTTTCGATCAATATTTCTTTATTGTGCACTAATACAAGAATGGACAAAGTGCTTTTAGAATTAAAATCGGAACATATGCGTACCTATTACTTACTTTATATTGATCAGGGTTTAAGAAAAGGGAGAGTAATGGGATTTGTATAATACATATATGCTGCTAGCATATATGTATTATATAAATCCCATTGCTCGACAAAGGCATCCAGCTCGACAGCTCCAATGCCGATAGGCGGATTTACATGTTGTAATTTTTTTTGAATTTATTTTTACACATTCAGTTTTCTCCCATTTCTGAGAACGTGGCTCACTGCTTTTTTCTTATAGAATAGGTGGCAAACGAGCAAGCAGCTTACCCGATGGTAAGTGATTACCACCGCCCATAAACATCTGCAACACCAGAAGAGTCGCAGATGCGTTGTCTGTAGGCACTTTTCTTGAAGGTCCCTCAGTCATATTCGGAAATACCGCTGGCAACAACTGATTCCACAGAGTAGTTGTGCTTGGCAGGAAATTTCGCATAAAGGGCACAGTGGTGGATTGCCAACCATCGAGATACTGAGGATGAAATTTTGAATTCTGTCGTGATGTAAGAATGTTTAAACTCAACGACTGGAATTAATCCAAACAACTCCTCAGAACACTCCTCATCGTAAATGAAAACCGCTTACATCTGTACGAGGCGCAAGTTCGGCCTCGCATGAAATACTGTTCTCCGGTAGCACCTAGTACTATCTTCCATTTAACCGCATTCAACTTGGGCGGCTCGAATCGTCGATGACCTTTCCAATCGGCTTGACTGACTGCAAAGACATGTTGCAACTCTTTGAATTCTTTAAGGTATTAAGATAATTCTAGTTGAGTTTAAACTTCGTACATAGCGACAAAATTCAAAATCCTCACAATCTTCTCGCCACTGGCATTGGTTTGAAAATATGTATACTTATACATATATTTAATAAAAAAAATAACAATAAGCTAGTGTCTAAAACGGATGTGTTACAGTGAGTTTATATTTGATCAGAGAGGCACACAGTATATTTTCCCCTCTGTTTCAACTTACTACTTTGTGTTTACAATCTATTTCAAACTGTATGCTTTAACGGAAAATATTATGACTACTCAGTATATTTTCTGTGTATGAAGAAAGAAACTTTAAGTATTAAAAGATAAGTAAATATTAAATCTATTATCTCGTACAATTTATATTGATCATGGTAATGATAGAACATAAAATTTATTTATTATCTCTTACAAACTATATTAAGGGTAACTAAAGAGCACACAGATAACCTAATCAGTAAGTGACAACAACGGCCCATAAACACCCTATAACCATCCTAAACTAAGATTCAAGATGGAAATCTAACCTAGGACCTGCGACACTCAGAAATGTTTGGTTTTCACATCTGGATGTATAGTGTATATCCCGTGTCTTTGAACATCTGAATCATCGTCTGATCTTGTTGCATCACATTCTAAAATACATAATTTACTTCAAATAGTTTATTTTTTTTAATGGCAATTTTGACATGGCTGGGCATCAAAGCTACCCGATAGCTTTGATGCCCAGCTTGGAATGCATTTCTGGTGAGAAGAACAGGCGACAAACTCAGCAGTTGCTATTTTCAATGATGGATTTTTTGTTTTTTCTTAATTAAACGAGAATTAATGTGTTTTCTATTTCAAACATTTGCATCGTTCATATTCCTTTACTAAATATTGCGATTTACAGATAATATTTTGTTAATTTGAGCTTTAAGTTGCCCAACTCGCAGATGTAAAAGAGACTTTTAACACTCATCTTGATATTCTTATTTTGATACTTAAATATCTCAGTTTCTCTGCTCCTGTTTTGGATTTGTTTTCATCTTATTTTCGCTGCCGCCAGCAGTCGGTATGTGTAGGAAGGAAGTTCTCCGAATGGGCTGATATAGTTATTAGTGTGCCACAAGGCGACATACTTTATCCCATGATGTTTTCTATGTTTATAAACTCTATTACCTCTGTTATTGATTTTTCGTACCATCTGTATGCTGATGATCGTCAGCTTTATGCTCAATCCGATACTATTAAAAGCTTAATGACAATCTTGAAGTAATCAGAATTTGGTCTGACAAATACGGTGTGTCGGATAATCCTACGATATGTGAGCTATGATTGCAGGCAGTTCAATGATGCTGGCTAAGGTAGATTTTGGTAACCTCTCTCTTATATTTTACAACAATATTTTAATCCCCTTTAGTAAATCCATTAAAATATGGGTTTGAACTTGGACAGTTCCATGTCATGAGAAATTCATGTTGCTCAAACTAGCCGAAAAGTTAATGCCACCCTACGTGCCCTTTACCATCTTAAAAACGTTTTACCCTACAAAACTAAACTTATGTTCGTTCATTCCCTATTTCTTTATATTTCCATCATCGATTATCGCTGACGTGTACTACCCAGATCTGTCTGAAAACCTTCTTTCAGATTTTACGTAGAGATATGATATTACGTAGGTCTATATTATATATATATATTATGTAATTTATGATATTTATTGTCTATTGTATTTTATTTATTATTATGTATATTAAGTACGTTACACATAATTTATTAATATTTAGGATTATTTTGTTATTGGGACTTACAGTCAATGTTACTCCATCTCGGGTTGACTGGTTGGAAATGCCAAAAAGCATTAAGTCTGCCTTTTTTTATAACATTAAGGTGTTTATAATTGAAGATTAATTAAAAAAATTAAAAAAGTAATAATCTTATAATGCCTTAATTATTACCATATATTGCCATATTTCCAGTATTTATAACATTTAACAACTCTTTTTAACATAGGAATGAATATTAATATTCATTCATATATGAATAATAATGATGGAACCATAAAAACAAATATTTTATGAAAAATATATCTTAGGGAAACTCCTAGGTTGTAGATTGCCTGTATACCATAAAAAAGATAAATTTCTATTTATCTATTTATTATTGAGACAAAAGCATTTTTTTACACATTTAAAACAAATAATATAAATAAAAAGTAAAGTCAATAATAGGTTTTCCATAATTATCTTCCATACTAAATATAAGGCATGGTTGTGGAAATAAATGTGTCCCAAGTTATTTTTTTTTTCATGAATGAGCCTTTATTTAATATTAAAAGGCCATTGGTTTGTTTCACACGACCACTATGTGATTCGATATATTTAACAGGGAATGGTGGACTGGATTCAAACCAGATACAATATACAAACGCCTCCAAACCGCAGTCTATGGAAATGGTTCCGGAAATAGAGCCCATGGGAATAGAGGATAGAAGTAAAATAAAACCCACTAAAAGTACAGTCATGTACTTCCTTCAGCTACAAATGCCGCATCTTCCCACCATAGTGTTGTTTGATCGTCCAATCCCCTGGGAAAAGACAGGCGTCCCTGGCGTTTGCCCTAGGTCGTTTGCACTCGTTACTTTATAGCAAAATGTCCCTGTATATTCAAGGGTTCCGGTACCCTTTTTCCTGGTGACGAGGTATTCAGTCCTGAGAGGTGGCAACACATCTGTATTATGATTCCTCATCGAGGATGAGCAGATGTGTTTTGCCCGCAGGAATCACTTACTATCAGATGGACTATGTTTATTACCCCCAATACAAATAAAAAAAACAACGCAACATGGAGCTATGTTTTGTTGTGTTTATTTATGTGAAAAACACTTTTCTACGCTAGTATGCTACGAAAGCTTAGTTCTTTTTCGATCCAGCTAACTTGTTACTAATATTCATATTATGTAACTTTCTGGGATTAAAATTATAATAAAAAAAATATTTATAATAAAATACATTATTAATATAGAGAAAAGTAGAGACGATGGTTGATAGTCATATCTGCGAATTCGCTAATCTATAATTTATAAGTATGTTATTAAATTTTATAAAATATATTTCATTTTATAAATCAGAGCTCTAAAACATTCTCTATATCGACTCACCCTACGTACCTGCAGATGTATGATGGTCTACAATACTTAGCGACTTATGTACTTTACATCAAGCTTCATGCGTTAATCTCGGCTACCCAGTACTTCTTGACGAGGAAAGAAAAGATGTGTAAATCTGGAGGCGATTTGCCGTTGATCGCCCCGCCCAGCTAGAACTCCGCCCATCGACTATGGGCGGTTGGAGCCAACTCTGCCTGATTTCTATCCAGTTTGCACCGAACCTTCAGAGGAGAAAGTCTTGTGTAGTTTTCTATCGTCATGTGTCGTAAATAGTTTTCTTTTTAATTTGGTTGAAGCAGCAAGTGTTTTGTTTCGGTATGTATTTTTCACTCTGTAGATAAAATGTGCGTATGTAAAAATTGAACGAATAGTTGTTTCACATATCTATGTAAAAGGTGAAGTATAAAGTGACAGTAAAATGGTTCTATCCATTATTTAGGAACATATTGTTTGTCACTTGTGATTTTTACATTAAAAACATTATAAAATTTTTAAATAAGGTTCCATTCTTTACATAGAGCTACATAATAATAAGTTTAATTTTTGTTCCGTATTCAACGTATTTAATACAGTGTTTTATTGATAATTATTCATAAATAATTAAAACAATATCATCGGTAAAAAAAGAAAAGTTAAATGGGGAAAACGTCCCCACTAAATGTTTCTTTTTGTGTCTACTGTAATAATATGTATGTATTTAGATTTATTAATGTAGAATAAATTAGATTAAAAACAGGCATCGTTTGTCATCTGAAACCGTGTAATATTTGTTATATTAATTATTGCTATATTCTTGTAGTTTGTGTTTATCGATTTTTTGCGAAAATGGAGGCTAAAACAGGTGACATACTCGATTTGTTTTTAATAATGGCAGATTTTGGTATCAATTTATTTTTTTATTCAAACGTAAAGTAAAATTGGTACTTTCCAGAAAATTTACCCACACCCCCTTCGTGGAACAGGCGAATCTACCAGTATATAATAGCAGATCTTTGAAAATATTTAAGTCTAATTTGATTATTCAAACACCGAGTGAGGCTTTTCATCTTAGTGTTAGGAGTAAAAATGCATTATTATGAGTGAGGTACCTTATCAGATGGATGTAATTGTCGTTTATGTTTATTACCCCAATCTTTTTTGGGCAAAACAGCATTGGGGAAAGCATTGCAGGGGTAAAAATTAATAAGTGAATTAGGTTTTCAGTACCCTTAAAGTAATTATACAAGAAAACAATATCCAGAATGCGGTTTTATTCAGCTCAAAATATTTTAATTATTATCAGTATAATTTGCAGGACTAATTGAAATAACAATAAATGTATTTCTGCATTGCAATAAGTATTTTTTAAAGTTTTAATACAAAAAAAAGTAAAACGAGTGAAGGTATACAAGCGTATTCGTCATTCTTCATATCATCATTGGCTTTTCTTACGTGACATATAGTTTAAGCATTGTGTGATAGGTTTCATTATTTTGCTTAGTAAGGGATCTGTGTATGATTTATATTTTGTATTTAGTGATTAATATATTTATTAATATATTACATTATAAACTATTTGCAACCTCACTTCTTTACTAAAAGAAATAAGCCTTTTAAAAATCTTTTAAATTTTTTGAATGACCTGTCTCCCGGTTCTTTTTTTAGTACATCTGCTAGTTTAAACACTTAAGGATATAAACTTCCATGCGTAGATTTTAGCGTAAAGCACAAATTGCTATTTCGCCTTTCGTAAGAATTAATATTTAATAACCGGGGTAGGTCTAAAATGTTAGTGGATTGTACAGGTGATTAAATGAGATTATGTCGGACTAGGTATGATATTTAATTATTGTAAATCTATTGTTTAATAATCGATTTAAAGTGGTTAAATGCTGATAAAGTTGTTGGGCAGATATCGGCCTGTTAATGTTTACCACTATTATAAACAGTTCAGATTTACTTTAGTGTTGCAAGTTGCACATTACTGCAATGCGATGGTATTGAAAAAAAATCTACCACCATAATACATTTTATATCTTTCTTACGAAGATACTTAGAAAATAAACTTAAGCATGAAAAAAATGATACCGCCGTGGTCATTCGAAGTATAAACACGGTAACCTAGTGACGCTAATGGTAGTAAATTCGCAATGCAGAGAACGAAGGGTTCATAGTGAAACTTGACTAGATGTTTTTAAAAACTTTTCTAGGTGTTCACGCGTTCGTTCAGTTATTTATTTAGATGGGTTGATTGATCCAGGTGTCTTAGAAAAATAATTGTAAGGCAGTTTTGAATACGCGGTCTGAAAATTTCGACATTAACGCTGGCACTGTACGATAAGAAGAAAGATTATGGAGAATATGATGACCCGTGTTCAAAATAAAACCTTTTATGGTTTATATCAGATTTATTTATTATTTTATACCAGAGAAAAAGGCTTGTGAATTGCCTTTTTCTGTAATGAAAAAGTGTTACCGAGCGGTGAATAGTTAAAACTATTCAGGACTTGTTAGGTTAGGTTAGATAAAATATTAGTTTCTTAATAAAGTAAATAAGTTTAATAAAATAGATGTTGAAAGACAATGGGACGATTTAGAAGTATATTCTCCTACTTGTGAAATTTTATTGTACGAGTAACCCGAGAACATCTAGGAGCTTGACCTTACCTGACACTTAGTTTATATTTTTATTTATTATTCAATATATTTCTTACCAAAGCGGTCGATACAGTGACCTAGTCTTGAAAACTCTGGTGAGTATATCGTGATTCAGATTGAGCTTGACAAAATATGGGCCATGCCAAAAGAAATAGATTTTTCTCTTTTTTTTACACTGGCAAGTTATACATTAATAAATAAGAATCGAGCACATTCGTGATTTATTTATACTATGAAAAAGGTTTAAATTGTCAAAAATATTATCAGTTTTAAGCCCCAACTTTTGGTGTCTGCTTGTTCAAGAGCAACAGTTTTTAATTGGTTTGCTGAATTTAAAAGAGCTTTGTAGATAATGCGACGACAGATCGGGCGCAGACCGCGCTTACTCAAGTAAAGCGTTGTGTTAGTATTGTGTGCGTCACAAATTTAACGATGAGCAGAAAAGTCACGTGAATTGGTACAAATTTATCATAGAAAAAAGTTTATGATTTATTGAAAGGTGATAAAAATGATTATATAAATATGATACTGAAACTGCGCAAGTCGAAATGATATTGCTTCGATTTTTAAGATGAGCGAAATATAGTGCTTTGGTGACGAGCCGTCTCCAACAAACTATAGCCGTGCACGAAATACACAGATATAAATGGTTGTCGTGTTTATCTGCAATCTCCAATATTACTACCTTGGTGCTGGAGGATTAAAGGACAGCTAACTTGATGGAATGCGACAGTTTTTACTCCAAAATTGTTGTCAGCTATTTAATTTTTTCCAATATTACTACCTTGGTGCTGGAGGATAAAAGGACAGCTAACTTGATGGAATGCGACAGTTTTTACTCGAAAATTGTTGTCAGCTATTTAATTTTTTCCAATATTACTACCTTGGTGCTGGAGGATTAAAGGACAGCTAACTTGATGGAATGCGACAGTTTTTACTCCAAAATTGTTGTCAGCTATTTAATTTTTTCCAATATTACTACCTTGGTGCTGGAGGATTAAAGGACAGCTAACTTGATGGAATGCGACAGTTTTACCCAAAATTGTTGTCAGCTATTTAATTTTTTCCAATATTACTACCTTGGTGCTGGAGGATTAAAGGACAGCTAACTTGATGGAATGCGACAGTTTTTACTCCAAAATTGTTGTCAGCTATTTAATTTTTTCCAATATTACTACCTTGGTGCTGGAGGATTAAAGGACAGCTAACTTGATGGAATGCGACAGTTTTTACTCCAAAATTTTTGTCAGCTATTTAATTTTTTCCAATATTACTACCTGGGTGCTGGAGGATTAAAGGACAGCTAACTTGATGGAATGCGACAGTTTTTACTCCAAAATTGTTGTCAGCTATTTAATTTTTTCCAATATTACTACCTTGGTGCTGGAGGATTAAAGGACAGCTAACTTGATGGAATGCGACAGTTTTTACTCCAAAATTGTTGTCAGCTATTTTGTGTCAAGCGGCCGATATGAGGAATCCAGCACCTTCTCTGGCAAAACGATAATACAGCTTCGCGCACTTCTTATAGAACACTGGAGTATTTTAATTCAAATGTGTCTATCCGACCCCTCCCGCCGTATTCCCTACGGTGTTCTGATTTGATTTTTTCCTTTTTTCTAAAATTAATAGGCAAGTGGTTTGAGAGCGAAGTATCATTGCTGTTTAAAACTTAGAGATTACTGAGGTGTTTTAGGAAGAGTGTTCATTGGTATTTATATCCCAGTGGAAAACTGGATTCGCGTTGAAGGTCAATATTTTGAAAAGATGTAATAAAGAATAATTTTTAAATTTTTATATATCTAATTTCTTTTGACATGACCCACGTACACGTTATATTTTTAAATTACCTATATAATGCAATACCCACTTTCTAACCAATAAATCTGCTAAAATTCTGTTCTGTAATTTCTGAGATTAGAGAGCCGTGCCACTTTTTTTTCAAATTCATCCGTAGTGTTTTCTTTGTGTTTAGTGGTAAAGTTGTTAGTAAAAACTGTTTTGAATTAGAATGTAAAGCTATGTTTTTCTAAAAAATAGGTACCCTATATATTACTTTTACTTTTGGCCGCTTAATGCAATTATTTCGCACCGTTCGAAACAATGAAAATTTAAAAAAGAAATGATTTAAATTAGATCAGCCAGTATGGTAATGAAGCTCAGGAGTAATATGCTAATTTCCGTGGGAGAGCTCGTCAAACTTTTTAATCTCATGTGACGTCGCCCCACCCCACCCCCGCGGTGTTGTCAGAGGGATGATTGAAAGCGGCTCATTTGTATTTTTATTACTTTTTAATTTTTTCCCATTTTCTCGAGTGTCTCCGTTACACTCTTTTGTTGTTTTGCATCCATTTATATCTAAAGTTTTATCTCTCAAATCTAAAAATGGTGGGCTTGATTACTTTATAATATGTTGGGTTTCACTTACTATCAGATAAACAGTGTGCTTGTGGTTTCAGGGATTGAACAAACGAGCATAGAGTACACCTGATGGTAAGGGATTCATTCCTATGGCCGATATTCAAATACATTCATCCTAGATGGGAAATTATATTGCTGATGTGGTGTCTAATACAGGTGAAGTCTGCTTTTATACTCTAATTAGCATTAACCTATTCAAGTGGCGTTTGTCTTTCGGGTAATGAGTAAAAAAAAGCAGGGAGCTCAATTACTTTTAATAAGACTCTAAGGTGGTTAGGATGAGAAGGATTGAGATCAATGATTCACATTTTACGAAACATAGGAATTACTGGTTATCAGGTAAACAGTTTGACAGTTGATCGCCATACAAATCGGCATACTAATTTCACGTGACTTTAATAAAATCTTTTTGGTTGAATATCAACCCCGTCAATGTAGTTTAACACAATGATATTGTAATGTGATATCCATGCAGATGTTAAGTTTGGTACATGCCCTATAAAATTAAATCTCATGCCTGTTACTTTGGGTTTTATACACACATGCATTTTAATTTGTTTCATTAAAATTAAACACTTTATAATATTTCTAAGTTTAAAATTATGTAATACCTACACATACTTTTTAAATACTTTTCTATATTTCTAGTTAATAAACTGGTTGTTGTAAAAAAAAAAATTCACAGTTCTCATGTAATGTGATGGTGTAATTGTGTTGTGTGATAAAATGTTCAGTATATCACGGCACATAGCCGAGAGAAAGGGTCAGGTTTGCGGGTATTTCAAGTCATGCTTTGGAACTAACTGTTTACTCATCAGGTTTGAATACATTAGTTTGAGAAATTAACAAAATGGCAGGAGCTTGGCATTTTGTCACCACGTCGTTACACCAGAACGAATCGGTTCATGATGTAGCGTGAATTACGTCTGTGACATTTAGCGATTGAACTGTCCCCTCCCTAGCTATAATACGAAATTTGCAACGTGTTTCCATGCATTTCAAATGTGTATTCATAAACATTGATGTTTGACAATCGATTTGTGATGTTTCCTGAATGATTGTTAATAGTTTATAACGAATTATTCTTGATTTACATCGATGATCTACCTAATACAATTAATCACCTTATGGATTTGATTGCGGATGTCAGTATTGCCATATTCAGAGAAAGGGACAAAATGAACTATGAAAATAGTATAAATTAATCTTAAATCAATAATTGAATGGTTAAAACATACAAGGATATATGAAAATAAAAACTACAAATGTAATGCTATCAATAAAAGTTATGCAGCTAAACGTATCTAAGAAGTACACTAAATTTCTGGGCGTTAACATTGACCCAAATTTATCGTGGAAATCACACGTAGAAAACGTTCGTGCAAAGCTTGATAAATATTCCTATGCACTGTACATGTTGAAGAAAATCGTTAATCAAAACACACTTCTATATGCCTATCATGCATATAGAAGTGTGTTTTGATAATTTTCAATCAAATCTGAATCAATTATTGAATATGGCATGTCATTTTCTGACGCAATTTAACGGACAAAGACAAAAAATCGTTCAAAAACGTTCGCGTATTTTTACTGGTAGACAGAAATAGTAACTACTATTTACATCTTATACGTTTTGAACTTTTGTACATGAAAATCTGGAAAGCGGAATTTCATTAATATAAGGTAAAATTGTTGACCCATAGATTTGGCACCGGCAGGGCGATACGCTATTTTTCCGTAATGGACTGCAGTAATCATTCAATATCAGTTTACCTGTTTGTTCGTTTACCCCCCACCCATGCATAATTTAATAAAAAAAGTGATGGAATAAGTAATAAATCATCTTCAATATAACGGGTTAAATTGTAATCTTAAATCCCACCAGCCTAGATATTCAAGGATCCATAAAGCATAGTGATCATTAGTTATCTATTCAACTTGATCAAGTTCAGTTTTAACCTACACCGAAATATTATTATGAATTATGGCTATTATAACTGAATAATGATGTGAGACTATGAGTAATTTAGTAACAATACATGAAAATTCTTTACTTATGCCTTCATCATGGTAGAATATAGTTTTGACTTGATTCTCAGATATCTAACTAAAGTTTAACTTTTAAAATTGTTATAGCAAATTTTAATACACGTAAACCTATCTCGGAATGAATCTCCTCAAATCCTTTCAGTGTTCATGATTAGAGCAGTCAAACAGGCAAACATCAAGTTTCGCTGACTTCTTTTTGTACTGTATTGAACTTTTTGTATTGAAGATTTTAATTAAACTAAAAACTTGTTGGTTTTAGATAAGTGATCATAGTAGTATTTCTTTTTATTATATTTGTAATAAAAACGAAACATTTGATTGACCTAGGTTTTCGCTATGAAGATTTTTGGATTCAAATATTAAGTTTTAGATTGTATCGCAGAAAGCCATTGTCCTTCCCTAACAATTCTCACCCCATGCCTGATGTAATACGAGGTTATGTAGTAATATCATTATAACTGCACGAGGGGGCGCAATATTTCACCCTCACGCTTTTTAGCGGTTTTGTCCTCTAACCGATAATTTTATTCGATAAATGTGAGGTATTACATCGATCTGTAATTATTTAGTGGACAAGGTGTCAAGTTCTAACCACTATTAGAATAACTACATTATTTTGTCTCATTGTTGTCATTGTGTTTTTTAGTCATTCTCGTAAATAATATCTTATTACTGGTATGAAGAAAAAAATGTATTTGTACACATCTGTATAGTAAAACTGTAACCTTTTGGTATCTGTACACGTTTCTGAAAGTGTTTGGCGAGTATTAAGTGGAAATGAAGAATAAACTGCAGAACGCACTAAGATTATTTTTGAAATTACAATTAGATTAGTATAGTTTTACTTGCCATGATATTGTTTAGTCAAAAATGTTCAATACATTTCTGACTAAATCTTATTGATTCCGAAAGTAGGCTGAACAACCATATGCAATTTACCCGACGGTACGTATGTGGCAAAAGCATATTTTTGATACGGGCCCTTAATATTCACCTGGTTCGATATAGATTCGACAATTTGTTATTTTTTTTAATTTATTACATTGAGAGTAACAAACGAGCACACAGTTCACCTTATGGCAAGTGATTCCTGTGGCCCGTGACATCTGTATTCATCCTTCACAAGGAATCATAATGCAGATGCGTTATCACCCTTAACGGCTGAGATGGAATGCCTCGTCGCCAGTAATAAAGGTCTCCGGATCCATACACTCCCCAGACGAAACACAGCAGCATTATGCTGCTATTTTACACTGGTGTTTTGTGAGGGCGCGGTCCTGTTATTCGAACGTTGTAATAATTGCAATCGAATCAATTTGCGAGAGCCGTATGTGCATCAGTGGCTGGATTACTAAAAGGAGCTGAGCAGTAGCATAAGTGATTCCACTGCTCAGTCCTTTCTACTCGTGTATCTTAATTTAATAAAATCAAAGGTCGAAGCGCTCTCTCACGGTGGTTTGTGATACT
The DNA here is from genome assembly GCA_029286865.1 of Teinopalpus imperialis. Taxonomy (NCBI): domain Eukaryota; kingdom Metazoa; phylum Arthropoda; class Insecta; order Lepidoptera; family Papilionidae; genus Teinopalpus; species Teinopalpus imperialis. The sequence goes on from JAGSMU010000021.1 coordinate 7,306,485, forward strand.
ACTCTAGACAGCGCCAGTGCGCGGGTGTGTCGGCTAGCTGAGTACAAAACTTAAAGGTTGTTTTATTTCTGGAATTCGGTTAATTACCTGGACGCCACAGTCGACGCACACACAATTTTTATGTATCTATACCGACAGAGATACCAAATGCTATTAAAAATTGTATGTCACCTGGAGCGTATAAGGTTCCAAACGTGACAGGAGAGTAAGTCTATCTAGGTATATACATTTTGATAGTGGTAGAGCAACACTGCAGTTTGTTTCTAGCTGCAGAATCAATGGGTCAACTCGACCGGGGTCAACCACACCCTCACAGAATACCAGCGTAAATGCAGCATAATGTTGATGTGTTTCATGTGGTGAGTGCAGGCATTCGGAGACCTTTATTACTGGTGACGAGGCATTATCTATCTTCTTCTAGGTCTTTACCTATGAAATTGCCGTTTTGTATGAAATAAGTTAATGTATTTTTTTTTTTTTCTAACTTTTTTATTTCTGTTATTCAAAGTAATCACCCATGTAATCGATGCATCTTTGGTAAGGCAGTGCTAGTTTATTGATGCCCTTCTTGCAAAAATCGGCTGGATGGGAGGCTACAAACTCTTCAAAGGTATTTTGTACTGCCTGTAGGGAATTTAATTTTTCTAGCTAAAATTATCCAAGCTAAAGTTGTCCAAGTTTTGGAAAAAGTAATAGTCGGTGGGTGCAAGGTCTGGTGAGTGCGGTGGATGAGGGAGAGCTTTCAACTCTTGCAGCTTGGAGACTGTCTGTTGTGCAGTATGGGGTCGCACGTTGTCGTGTAGGAGCAGCGGGGACGACCGATTGACCAAAACTGGTTGCAGATGTGCGAGCTTCTCCATTATTGTCTTCAGTTCTTCATAGTACACATCTGCAGTAATGCTCGTGCCGTTTGGTAAAATGCGATGATGAATCCCACCGGCACTAGAACACCAAACAGTGACCATCAATTTTCTAGAGGTCATTTTTCGTTTAGGGCATTGCTTTGGTGCTGATCCAGGATCTAACCAACTTGCTGAGCGCTTTCGATTGTCGAACAGAATTTTCATCGCACGTAACAATTCGGTTCAAAATTCTTTCATTTCTGTGCCCGCTGAGCAGCGCGAGGCAGGTCTCAACGCGTACGTTGCGCTGGCGATCGTTAAGTTCGTGGAGCACCCATGTATCACGCTTTTTTACCTTGCCTTGCAAATGTTAACATCAAAGCTCGGCTGTAGATTAAGTATCTTCAACGGAACCGGGCAAACCAATAACGGGTTGTGCGTTTGTAAAGTTCTCTGCCTAAACGTTGTTGATGTTACGTGCCGTTTGAGCCGCGTTGATGCCACGACGAAACTCATATTCCATAATTGCACGAATTTTTAAAGTTTCCATTATGTTCAAACGTAATGAAAATACAAAGCTAATCAATAAACAAAAGACTGACTTTGTAAAAAGAATCTCATGTTTTTAAAACAAAATTAATTTGAATTTAGAATTCACAGAAAACTTTTTTCTGGTTTGAAATGGCCAATACTAAAGAACGGCAATTTCATAGGCAAAGACCAAATATATCATTCCTCAAGGGTGACAACGCATGTGCTTTATGATTCCTTGACAAGGATGAATGTGTATGTCATGGACCGCAGGAATCACTAACCATCAGGTGAACTGTGTGCTCTCCTTTATTTCTAGCTGCAGATGAATGGAAAATACATGTACTATATCTCCGTGCAAAGTGCACAAAGTTGGTAAGTGATTTTTTTGTATGTAATGTTCCGAAAAAGGAAACTTCGGGGCAAGTGGCTACCGGAAATATTTTTAATTTATTCTAATAAATTTATTATAATATACATATGTAGACGTATGGAGTTTGCCAATCTGAACTGGAGCCACGTGAAGGACTAATCTCCAGTACTCTCTCTAAAGAGGAGATCATTGTTAGCAATGGGATTCATTCACATTAATCCGTCACCGTCTAAAAAGATAGTGGTACTGTTCCGATTTTTTTATATAACGTATTACTTTTACGGTTTCCTTTTACCTATATTTCTTTTGGTATATAAATAACATATATATAATACCCCTAAGATAAATAGGACAGTGCTTTATTTATTTAATTTGAAATTTATATTAAAATATAAACATTTTTTGCCGGTTTTTTTTTCTATACATTTTATTAATCATTTAATCGACTAGATGGCTTTTATTTCCCTAAATTTTTAAATGCTTTCATCATCATTAATTGCTTTTTTTGCCACAGTTTTCTATTAAAAACAGGATTTCAAATTATTTTAAAACATTATTTATTTAAGTATATTATTTAGGTTTTACTTTATACTAACTCTCACACAGGGGTAATTATGTAAAGAAATATCATAATTAAAATGTTGCTTTATTTTAGAGCTTTTCTAACTCTGTTAATTAAATTTTAAACTCTGTTAAAAAATTGTCAAAATTGTTACACCGTGTCTTGGTGAAATTGACGGGAATTAATTACACTTTGCGGAAACAGCTCCGAATTTTGAATCGATGACAGACACAATGAAGACGCTTTCCCCTTAATGTGAAACCTCGTGAAACAAATAAAAGTCAAGTTTCTTTTTTATTCGACTGCTCAAGAAATCATTCAGTATTTAAGCAATATAATAAAATAATGTTTATGCTTGATATGAAGCTTGATTTTAAGGCAAAATGTTGTTTCATTCAAAACATTCTTTTTACTATACTAAATAGGGTTTCATTACAATTCCACCTGAATATATATTAATTTTTTTATTTGTGTCTGAGTATTGTTTTTACTTAACATTTCATTATTTCATTAGAGCTATGGCCAACAAAGATTTCGGTATCTAAATGTTATGTATTTAGATTTAAATTGTTACTCTTTCAAGCTTCATTTTTTGACTAACCTATACGCAAATCGCGGGTAAATATAGAGTTTCCAATATCTTTTTTTTTCTAAATTGCCACCTCACCTACAGATGCATTCTATTGACAAACGGGTGAGGCCGTGTTTTTTTATAGAATAGGTGGGATGGTAATCACTTTGTAGCAAGCAACTCAAGTGATAGTAAGTGATTACCTTGGTACTTGGTGTAAATACATATAAATATAATAAATATAATATATAAATAAAAATAACTATATAGTAAATTATTTTACACCAAGGCCATCCTTATTCATCGACTTTGATTTCGTAACATCTTGTAGTGTTTATGATGCGCTATTCTGACCATACTGTCACATTGCGGTGCATATATATACTTGTATAATTTCGTTAAAATTCCGCAAACATATATTGTAGGCTAGATTATAAATATGAGTAAACAATATCTACAATTTAACTTACGATTTTTTCACTTATCTAATTATACAATTTTAAAGTTTCGATATGAAGAAAACTAATGTTAACTTAAAAATAAAGAATATTATAATTAAAGGATGAAATCTTTCTTAGGTTTCGTTTACAAAGCCAACGATCTCAGTCCCTCAAGCAAGGGAACCGGATATGTCCCAATATAAAATGACGGAGCTGTGCGCCATATTGTTTTGCGCGGATTAATGGCGTCGCTTCGTGTCGTCTCAACGAGGAAAGAATAGCGCTAATTAATCAAAACTCGCCATCGTCTGATTTCCATGGAGACTTTCTATAGACTTTTAGGTAATTCGGAACCACCCGCGAAGTTTGTCCGCTAATGGCTCCTTTTGTGGTGCGCCAATCATTTCGGGATTAAATTTTTGTTTGCAAGCTCGGTTCCCGCTTTTATTAACGGTATCCGGTCTCCCTAGCAGTGCGCAATAATCCCGTGGAGATAAATTTTTGTGAACTTATAGAAATCACAGTCGATTTTTAAAAAGATTATAAATTGTTAACGGCTTTAATATAATTTAAAGTTAAGTTTAAGTATAATTTCTGTAATGCAAGAAGTTTATAATCATAGATTTAAAATGATGATTATGATTTTGTTTATTGAATATTTGAGCTAAAATAGTGTTAATAGGTGTTACATTTAAGACAATTTAACAGTACACACAGTACGAAACAATTATTATATTGTTACTTACTTATTACTTATATAGTTATATAAGTAATAAGTAAGTAAATATGTAATATAAAACCTCTCTCTCTCGTCTTTATCTTAATCTGGGTATATAGACATAGTAACTGTCTCCCCACATTTCATTAGTTAAGGCAAGATATAAGTCTTTAACTGTATACAAATATTAGTGACATATGTATTAACACAATATCGCAAATGACCTGAACCTGAGTCCGTCGTCTTTACTATATTATATATATACGAGTATATTTTAATTCAGAAACGTCGACGCACGATCATATAGACACTTAAATATCAGGACGATTTATGTCTACTACAATGAAGTCATTTCTTTGTTTTAATTAAAAAAAACATTCTTAATCAAAAATTGTTTGTACATGTTTTAGTATATTTTTGAGAGGTTGGAAAGTCAGATTGTACAGACCTTATTTTTTAATATATTGAACCGATTTTGATGGACTTATACTGTTTCCTAAGTTACAGATAAGATTTCAGGAAGGTACACAAAGACACCGTAAATAATAACCCTCGGAGTCGAAAACTATCAATTTGTAATAAAAAAAAACATTATTAATTGGCTCGGCTAATCGAACCTAGGATTCGACCCAACGTAGTACTCTTACCACTACGCCACGCGGAAATCAAGTTGAAAGTGATTTAAAATTTTATAAAACGAATTATTGTCACCATATTTATAGTTTCGAAGCAATACTCTACATATTATGTAGGTTCTTTAGTACCTACATAATATGTCACGGGGAAGAGCAGCCCGTAGTGTAATTTTGTCCTTTAATTTTTCTAATGCCCGCAAAGTATGAGACCACAAATAAGATTTGCTGTGCGTCGAACTTACGTATGGTGAAACTTTTGCACCGATTGCACTTAAATATATATGAATATTACTTATTTTCATCAATATTAAATGCATATGGGGTCGAGCTAGTACTTACAGTGATAGAGCAACGCTGCATTTTATTTCTAGCTGCAGAATGAATGGATCAACTCGACCGGGGAAGGACCACGCCCTCACAGAATACCAGCGTGAAATAGCATCATATCGCTGCTGTATTTCGTCTGGTGAGTGTAGGAATCCGGAGACCTTTATTACTGGTAACGAGGAGTTCCATCTCAGTCCTCAAGGGTGTTAACGCATCTGTATTATGATTCCTTGTCAAGGATGAATGTAGATGCCATGGGCCGCAGGAGTCACTTACCATTAGGTGAACTGTGTGCTCGTTTGTAACTCTTAATGTAATAATAAAAAAATACCTCAAGTGTAAAAGTTAATACTAGACATATAAAACATATGATCCTAGCAATGTTATTAATAATCGTACAGCACAACATAGGCCTAAATACCACCTTGTTTCCGATAAATTTTGTTGTAGATACCAAACAAACCCCAAGAATATTGCCTACGCATATGACGTCTGTAACTTAGCTCTTTACCGAGGCTTTTATTAATAAAACTCCGAGATTTATGTGCTCAACTTTTTAATATTTATAGCCAAGCAATAAATTCTTGACGACGAGTTCCAAGGAGGGAAGGGTTGATTATTTTCCTTGTAGGGGAGGTTTTATGAGTGAACAAACCCTACTTGTTGAATGTACGTTTGAATTAATATTTTAATATTGGTATATTTTTCAATATTTCTTGTTCGACGCGAATGTCTTGTTAATTAAAGTTTAAAATAAAATTTCATTTGAATGGAGAGAAAATTAGAATGACGTGACATCTTTTATAAAAACAAAATTGTATATTAGGTATTAATATTTTACTTTTGTTAGTTTGGATGTATAGAATAAATTTTAATTGCTAGAGACAGAACAGAATAAACCTTTTAAGCAACCATACATGTACATACCATCTGTTAGGTTGTTGTGTTCATTGTTATGATATCTGACAAGGTAATGCAAAGACTGTTAAGAATAAATTTTATCATTTCCGTTTCTGAGGTTCTTGTACAAGACAGACCTAACATTTGCGACAGCCTGTATACATCGAAGATAGCGAAAGTTATCAACTCAAGATGTATTTGTCAATAGTTATTAAATTCCAGATGAAAAATATAAACGAATTATTTAATAAAAAAATCATATTGGCTATGTCAGCCATTTTTTTGTTACTATACTCTCTATGCAGATCGTCTTCTGCTATACTAAACTTTCTATTTTATCCTTTATAATTAAACGAGTCCCCATACATCTAGACATCTTTGTCCCACTACATTGGATCTCACTGTCCATTGTTCTCAATTTGTGTGTGTTTTTGATCTTTTTTACTTTACTTATTGATACTTTTTTTTACGTTTACGGGATATACTGAAACATAGACACTGAAATTATTATATATCATTACACAAATTAATTCTAACTGTGGTAGCGCTACGCTGCTGTTTGTTTGTTTGGCTGCGTCATGAATAGGTCGGTCCAACTGGGTAATGTCAGCATAAAGCAGTTAAGTTTCGTCTGGCGAGTATAGGGATCGGGAGAACTTTATTACTTCTTCTGGTGTCGGAGACATTCCGTTTAAGTCCGTTTAGGGTGACAACGCATCTGCATATGATTCTTTATCTTTTTTTATCACATTGAGAGTAACAAACGAGCACACCGTTCTCCTGATAGCAAGTGATTCCTGCCGCCCATGACATCTACATTCATCCTTGACAAGGTATCATAATGCAGATGCGTTGTCATCTTTGAGGGCTGAGATGGAATGCCTCGTCACCGGAAGAGGTCTCCGGAACATTACACTTACCAGACGAAACACAGCAAGAATATACTGCTATTTCACGCTGGTATTCTGTGAGGGCGTGGTCCTACCCCGGTCGAGCTGAGCCATTCATTCTGCAGCTAGAAACGAACTGCAGCGTATCTCTTGCATGAATGTGAACTCTGTGCTCGTTCAACACCTTTCATGCAATAAAAAAAATAATTATAATTTTTATTCAATCACAACTTATTACACCAACATTTCAAATTATATATTGGTGTTGTGTCTAAAGCAATATAAGTTGTCAACGAGAAATAGATGTTAATATACAAAATAGCTCCAGTACTCAGCTAAACTATCAAAATCCTGCATAGCATTTATCATTTACCTCGCCCCATAGCTATGGGCACTCAGAAATCACTTTAAGAGAAGGCACCCATTACATTAATTCTATGAGACGTCTGCCACTGACTTACAATCGCGTTATTAGTTGTAGACAAAGAAGGGGTTCGGTGAGGGGGGTGCCCGGACGGATTAAGATTTCCTCGGAATATTTAACGATGAACTGAAGGTATTCCGGTTTGTCATCGTTCGCTTATTGTTTGAATTAAAGATTCATATTAGAATTTTTTTTTTTGCTTGATTAAATCTAGATAGCATTAACAGATATGACGCACAACTTCTGGATGAACCCAAGGATTCTTATTATAAGCCAGTTACGGAATTATTTTTATTAATTTTTTGGTTGGTTAAATTTAGATAGCATAAATAGGTATGATACAAAACTTTTGGATTAACCCAAGAATCCTTATTATAAGCCAGTTACGGAAATAGTTTTATAGAGTTTTTGGTTGGTTAAATTTAGATATCATAAAGGGATGACCCACAACTTCTGAAAAAACTCAAGGATCCTTATTATAAGCTAGTTACGGGATTAGTTTTATTAATTTTTTGGTTGGTTAAATTTAGATAGCATAAATAGGTAAGACACTAAACTTCTGGATTAACCCAAGAAGCATTATTATAAGCCAGTTACGGAAATAGTTTTAGTGATTTTTTGGTTGGTTACATTTAGATATCATAAAGGGATGACCCACAACTTCTGAATCAACCCAAGGATCCTTTATTATAAGCCAGTTACGGAATCACTTTTATAATAATTTTGGTTAGTTAAATTTAGATAGCATAAACAGATATGACACAAAACTTCTGGATTAACCCAAGAATCCTTATTATAAGCCAGTTACGGAAATAGTTTTATAAAGTTTTTGGTTGGTTAAATTTAGATTGCATAAACAGATATGACACACAACTTCTGGATCAACCCAAGGATCCTTATTATAATCCAGTTACGGAAATAGTTTTATTAAGTACATATAACATTATGGAATAAATTTTTATCCGTGGTGGTCTGCTGTATCTATATCACGCACGAATTAACATTGCGAAGGATAGTGACGTCACTATCTACTACACACGACACGGAGAGAATCTACTCTAAGTTGTTTACTTATTACATAACGATTTACTGGACAGAAAAGCTTGTGGTTGGTTATTAATCTTAATAAGTTCATTTCTAAAGTAACCTTATAGATCAGTTTATAAGCAATTGTCATTTTAATCTCATTTAAAGCGGCTAAATAGATTTTTAATTTGAATAGAATATAAGTTAGATGTAAAATTATAATATTAGATAGATGATTAAATATTAATAGATCGAATATATTTTTTAAATAGATGAGAGTTTTTTTATATCAAATCGTATAAATATTAATTGGTTGAAACAAAAAAAAATGATACAGCAATTATACGTACCATAATAGTTAAGATATAATACAAAATATTATCACGCCGTTAATTAGAATATGTCTCATCATTTCATACCTCTAACGAGTCCATAACGTGTGACTCATCAAACCTGAGATGCCTCTTACGTCCTCGTTTGAAGTTGCGCCAGTAATTCAGATTTATGTACATATTCACGATAGAGTTTACATTTGACAAGTACGTGATACGAATTCTTCAACAAAGGGGATATATGGAGTGTATATTACGTAGCTCGAACGAAAGCACAAACAGAAAAAAAATATTACCGTCAATTTTGTGTTCATCAACAAAACTAAAATAAATCCGATATTATCTGCGTTTTGGAACATTTATTTTGAAGAATAGATAAAGTGGAATGCGGGGTAAATATTATAAAATAATAAGAAAGTGGTTTATTTTACTCACCAAACGAAGCACAGCAGCGCTAAAATTCTATTTTATGCTGGTGCTTTGTAAAAAACTCGGTTCTTCCTCAGCAAGACAGGTGTACTGGACTTAACTTACTGAAGCTAATTTATAGTTGAAGTGTAATTTGACAATAAGTATGCTTGTTATCTGTTAAGTACAGATTTGGGATTATGCAGCTATCCATCGTTTACAAATAGCGTGACTATCCAGTCGTATTTGAAAGCGTGTCCACACGTCGTATCCAGGGATAAACAATAGCCTTCAGGACGTTTCCCGCGCCGATTCTATTGTCGCGGGATTTGCCGGGAATCATTGTGAATGCAGCCTTTCGGGCTACCGCGTGCGGAATTAAAGGGGGACGCCGATTTAAATTGAAGTGGGTAAATTATTTAAAATACGGAACAAAATTCATTTACGTATGTGGTTTGGATTTTATTTGAATTGTACTGCATTGTTACAATTAAATTTCACGGGCGATGTGAAATGTTAAACGTGTTGAATATCAATAACTCTGGTTATTTACTTTATTTCGGTCCTCAAAATATCCGGAAGTATTAAAGTGATGTCAAAGTTTTTTTACCTTAGACAATGTTTTAATTACTACGTTGGATTGAAAAATAATTAAGACAAAAAAATTCAATAAACTGTGAGGTCAAAAATAAATTAACAATTCGAAGTGCATTTGTTTGCACTGATTTTCCGTCAATTCTGTGCCAATTCCAGTGATTTTATCGGATTCAGAAGGATTTAATCGATGCCGCAAAATTTTATTAATTTTGGTTGAGAAATCGTATTTAAACTTTATATCAAGTATATTAATACAAAATAAATATGATAAATGAAGTTAATTAAATTTATAAACTTTTGTACATTTGTTTTTTTTTTTTAAACTATTTTTTAAATCAATTTTATGTTTACTAAACTAGCATATACTATATTAAACTTATATGTTATTATGTGTATTAAAAAATATTTTAACGTTGTTCATATTCAACGCTTTAATAAGAGGCTTTATTTTGTAAAGAAGTGTAGGGAACATGCCAGACAAATGTTGACGTATGCAAGGTAAGACCCCCAAAGCAAACACAAGACTCAATTTCGTTCGCTCACTGTTTGCTCATTAGATTTAACGGATTAGTCTCAGTCTAGTCTCAGTAAATCCCCAATGTTTAATACATGGAATCGTAGCTCGTAGCGTAGTAATATATATAAAATATATTACACTATAAATTTGTAATTCATGTAACTTTTTGATCGTAAAATATATTGGTTTAATAGATGAATAAGATTTATTGTCGCACATGCTTACATATAATAACAGATAAAAGATAGATTTAGACTAAAGGTATACTATACTATTATATATAATAGTAAAAGGTACTTGGCAATGATGTCAAAATGAAGGTTCTTTGTAGGAAGCACGGTTATTAACACAACACTTCACCATATCAAACATCTATGGGAATTCACCGCCATGAATAGAATTGTGATAAGTCAATGTACAGTAGAGGACAGCCTATAGTTCCGATGGGCCTTGGTCTTGATACTGGACATTCACCGGCTGTCTACGGAAAGTGTTTCAAAGAATGATTCCGATTTGATTCTAACTTCAAACTTCATTATACTTATGAAAGTATATTTATTTTAAAAAGTTATATAAATAAATGAATCTTTATTTGCAAGGATATGTTATACAATAAGATGTTCATATAGTTAGTTTCACATATTCTTCTTAAAGCTTAAAGCAAATCTCATAACTAGTACCTAATGTTCTATTAACGTTTATGTAATCATTTATATTATAATACATTTTTGAAATAAGGCATATAATTCGTTTTTGAAATTTTTCCTTGTTAGATCTATAACGTGCTTTGGAAGTCTATTAAATATTGACACTGCCATACAATATGCATTACTACTGCAGAGTTTTATCCACTGTCTTGGTATGCAGAGTTTATTTGGACGTCTAGAACTTTTAGTGGCTATTTCGCTTTTTTTGTTAAAATATATTTGAGAGTTAGTTGAGAGTATTATAGTATTAATACGTTCTTACGTTCTTTTTAATGATATTACCGGTGACATAGAGCGTACAGTTCACCTGATGATAATATTTCCGTGGCACAACACATTCATCGATGATAAGAAATCATAATTCAGATGCATGATCGCCCCTGAATGCTACCGTAAAATGCTTCAAACACAGTAATAAGGTGTCTACTTTCCTTATTTTACTAGAGGAAACTAAACTACTGTTTTACACTGGTATGGCGAAAAGCTTGCCTCGGTCGAGTCGACCTAATCGTGCTGCAACTAGTTTAACTGCGGTGTCACTCTACCAAGTAACACGGTCTAGACACTTATTTGGATTGAAAGCGTCAGCAATGAAAACTGTATGGCTCCACATAAGTCAGAAGTTGGGTCAGATTTTTTATATTACCAGATTTAAATAGGGCAGTTTTTCAATATGATAAAACTACAAAAAATAATAATAACAAAGACATATTAACAATATAACGTAGTATACCGTGCAAAGATATTTTTGTAGAATTTATTTCTTCTGTGGAAGTATCGAATGTCGGCAAGTCGTCACTGATCGACTGTTACATGCAAACACACTCACAGCGTCTGGTTGAGCGTCGACCATGATATATCGCGTTTCGCATACATTTACAGGCCCTCTTCACTTTGACATAAAATCAAAATTTGCTTTCACAGTTCTACATTTAATCGGTTGCTTTACTTAAGTATTCCATCAAGATAAATGTGGTAGTATTTTCCTCATGTTTTGCATATATATATTCAAGTTTATGGATGATTTCAATTTGAAAAAAGTATTTATTTATTTGCAGCTGTACTCGCGATTTCATACGCGCATATATATATAGGCTACGCACGTCAGTAGCACATTAAAATCTACATATCTTGTTTATTCGTCAACCGATTTAAACCAAACAAATAATAAATAAATAAATATTAACCCAAGCTTATGTTATTACGTCACTGTAAATTATATCTAGTTTAGGCATAATGGAGATATAATTTTGGCTATAATGGTGATTAGATTGGGAGTGTAACATAGTTTCGGTTTGCAGTTCGAGATTCTGTTTATGTTAATGCTGTTAGCTTATGCGGCTCTTACAGTTTCATATGAATCAGGGTTCCGTGAGCTAGCTAATTGTGGTTTTTTATTTACTATAAGTGCCCGCTGTCTGAGCGTGTTTGTTTGCGCTGCTCTCTCTATTTGCTACCGATTTTGCTATCTGATATTAGCTGATTGTCCAGAGTGGAGAATGGATGGTGATGTCTATTTGGGGATCTCAGTGTAGGATGACCTATTAGATGGAGTGACGACCTGTAAGTCTGCGGGAAGTCGATGAATGCTGGTGGCTCAGGATCGTACAGTCTGCGAGGGAGCTGTATTATCAGCCGTGGACTAGTGATGGGCTCAGATGATGATGAGAGTTTGAAATTCAATTACACTATTAATGGAGCGCTCCAATTTTCTCTTAAACCGTAACAATGCAGATAAGGCCACAGTTCTTATAATGACAGATATCTTACATTATATTATTCATTATATACTATTTCAATGTTGTTGCTAGTATAATTTACCATAGGGTGATTACGCAGCGGATTATCCACCTAACAACTATAAAAATGTGTTTTAAAAGATAATTTGTACTAACCTTTAGACATACTTTGGCATATTTATATATGTATGACATACGTCTTAATTAAACTCATCGATATATCTCTATCGGATGAACTGCCAAATGTAATGTAAGGAGGAATTTGACCTTATGTAGCGACACAATCGTAGAATAGACCATATCATGCTTCGTCCTAACATTACGTGAAATGCTGACATTTGATGTGGCCAACTATTATCTACCATATCTATTAATACTTATCATTTGTAGATTTGAGGAGACCACAGAAAACCACATCGTTTCACCATTACACACCACATTGATACCGTATTAAAATGTAGTTGGAAGGATTTGTAAAGTGTATTTGAAAGGACTTTAATTTCTTTAATTCTTCATGGAAATATTATAGCTTCGTACATATTATAGCAGGTCAACTTAACTGTTAATCCGTCCCGGTACCCTATTTGTAATACTTTTAATATTCCATAAGTATTAAGTGGGTTTTTATTAATCGATATACGAATACAAGTTCAAACAGTCCAAAATTTTTCAACAATATTTTTTATAAATACGATATACTTACTAGATATTACCCCCGACTATCTCAGATTCGAAGCTGAGATCAAAGCTATCGATTAAAAAAAATAGTCTTCGATTTGAATTGTTCTCAATTCAATAGTCTACGCCTAAGCGAAAGGAATATAAAATGTGATAAAATGAGAGTAATGAAATATTGTGAATGTACAGTCATGGGTTTATAATAGTTTAAATAGATATATAGATATAGATTGTCGAAAGATACATTCAATTACTTATTTGTAAAGGGGTAACCTATGAGAATAAAGTGCGAGTGATGAAAGTGATCTCTTCGGATCAAGCATCGTAGACGCATAACTTTTTGTGTGCGAGATTATAATAAGTTGATTAATATAACATAAGCCTTGTTACAAGTAAGGGTCGTTATCAGTAATCTTTGCCCAATTCATGTACTATCTACGACGTTGTAAGTTTTTTTAAATAACGCTTTCCATAAATAAATCATTTATTATATACTAGCCTTTTTATAAGGAATATTATTCACTCATCATAAACGAAATAAAAGGTAGTATGTATATTAAAGAATGAAAGGTAATACATGTATTGCGTAGCTACGTCATAATTACAAGCGCATCTCATCAAACGTAGATATATGTCTACGTCGTAGAATTGTAGCGCCGCGGTACCTTTACACGCAAGATACAAGGAAAACGCGCCACGTAGCTGGGAATAACAAATTCTAAACTCGCATCCGATATGAGGAGCAGATACGGTACAATTTTATTCTTTTAAAATATATTTATTATAATATATACCATATCATAATTCAAACAATTATAATTATTATAATTCATGTAGAGTTAGTATATGGGCGGTCAATTAATTATACGTTTCATGAGCAAATCCACTTCGGTCCGCGGTGGTGGCATCAATGAATTAGTTAATTCCAATGAACGTGCTGATTTACCACGTGCTCGTCGGCTAAGGAAAGTATCGTGATGAAGTCTGCAGTCAATAAAAACAATCAAAGGCGTGTGAAGTCAACCAAATCTGCGTCCTATGCTCCTAACCTCTCTAGAATGAAGTCTTATCCACAGTAAGATATATGGTATAAATGTTTAGGCTGCTGCTTTACTTTTATTTATCAGTATCTTTTAAAACATATATCGTTAGTAAGAGCAAATGTATATAAATACCACTGCTAGGTATAAAACCGTCTTTAGAATAATCCACTACGTAGCTCTTTTGAGGATTGGCGGATTTCACATGGTTTCGAAATTATTTTTTTAAGTTTGCTTAAACAGGCTTTGTTGTTGTTGTTTTTCTGTTTTTCTTCCCCTTAGATTTTTACTAAATGAGCACTTAATAACACAATTAACAATTTCATTGGTACCGGCACCAGGTAATGAACTCGATTACATTAAGTACTACAGTAGCGTAAGTTCGTATACACGCTACGCTACGACATTTCACCGGCCACTACCATCTATCTTTATTATTTAATTAAGGTTCGACCATACTGTTCACCTGATGGTAAGTGATCACTACAGCCCACAAACACACAACATAGATTCAAGATACACATGCGATGTCACATGAGGTGTTAGACAAATCGCTTCCGGGGTTACCGGAAGCCAGTTTCTGGTAGCAAATCATTACACACACCAAAAGAGTTTTCTTATTAATCATATTATATGTATGTATTTATTATTTTAAATTTAAACGTAAACAATGAATAACAGTGTATCTATTTAAATTATAAAACTATTTATCAATTATATTAAATGAATTTTTGAAAAAATCTTATAGTATATTTGTATATCATACTATACCATCAGATATTTCTTAGCTTCATGTTTCCTGCTTTGACGGAACGTAGACGACAGTTTGCTATTGTTGTTCCGCGATACGATAAGACTTTTATTAGGCACTGCCGTAGGAGAGAATCAAATAAAAGAGCACCGAATATAACATCATAAAAACGGTTGAGTAGAATAAAAAGTAATATTTATATAATTCAATATTTTACAGGAAAAAAACGTGGTTTTTTATTTCTAGATGTCCGACTGCCTGTTTTTGCGACAAAACATATGAGCAAAGTTTCTGATAAAGTTGTATATTCTATTAAAACAATACTTTAGCGTACTGGTCTTACAACTATTCTTCTTGAAAAGCAAGATACAACTTGTCAATTGTACACTATTGTCATCCTCGAGAACTGATGATATTACAAGAAATATGTAATTTAACATCTAATACAATATTAGTATTGGTATTAAATCGCCACTGTTTCCTGGGTTACGTTTCATCAACATCCAAGCTATATATTCATCTAAGCCATCATTGGAAACCATGTAAATGTTTATTATTCATTAACAAGTTATGAAGTTTACTAATTGCTATTAATGAGTAGTAAACATTCGGTAACATGAATCAAGACGAGGAAATTTCTATGGTATGTTCGTAATATGAATTATATATAAATTACTAATAACAATTAAGGACTGAAATAGTTTTCCGGTATAAATCATTCAAATAAATTAAATTGTAAAGTTTTTAAATAACGCTTTCCATAAATAAATCATTTATTATATACTAGCCTTTTTATAAGGAATATTATTCACTCATCATAAACGAAATAAAAGGTAGTATGTATATTAAAGAATGAAAGGTAATACATGTATTGCGTAGCTACGTCATAATTACAAGCGCATCTCATCAAACGTAGATATATGTCTACGTCGTAGAATTGTAGCGCCGCGGTACCTTTACACGCAAGATACAAGGAAAACGCGCCACGTAGCTGGGAATAACAAATTCTAAACTCGCATCCGATATGAGGAGCAGATACGGTACAATTTTATTCTTTTAAAATATATTTATTATAATATATACCATATCATAATTCAAACAATTATAATTATTATAATTCATGTAGAGTTAGTATATGGGCGGTCAATTAATTATACGTTTCATGAGCAAATCCACTTCGGTCCGCGGTGGTGGCATCAATGAATTAGTTAATTCCAATGAACGTGCTGATTTACCACGTGCTCGTCGGCTAAGGAAAGTATCGTGATGAAGTCTGCAGTCAATAAAAACAATCAAAGGCGTGTGAAGTCAACCAAATCTGCGTCCTATGCTCCTAACCTCTCTAGAATGAAGTCTTATCCACAGTAAGATATATGGTATAAATGTTTAGGCTGCTGCTTTACTTTTATTTATCAGTATCTTTTAAAACATATATCGTTAGTAAGAGCAAATGTATATAAATACCACTGCTAGGTATAAAACCGTCTTTAGAATAATCCACTACGTAGCTCTTTTGAGGATTGGCGGATTTCACATGGTTTCGAAATTATTTTTTTAAGTTTGCTTAAACAGGCTTTGTTGTTGTTGTTTTTCTGTTTTTCTTCCCCTTAGATTTTTACTAAATGAGCACTTAATAACACAATTAACAATTTCATTGGTACCGGCACCAGGTAATGAACTCGATTACATTAAGTACTACAGTAGCGTAAGTTCGTATACACGCTACGCTACGACATTTCACCGGCCACTACCATCTATCTTTATTATTTAATTAAGGTTCGACCATACTGTTCACCTGATGGTAAGTGATCACTACAGCCCACAAACACACAACATAGATTCAAGATACACATGCGATGTCACATGAGGTGTTAGACAAATCGCTTCCGGGGTTACCGGAAGCCAGTTTCTGGTAGCAAATCATTACACACACCAAAAGAGTTTTCTTATTAATCATATTATATGTATGTATTTATTATTTTAAATTTAAACGTAAACAATGAATAACAGTGTATCTATTTAAATTATAAAACTATTTATCAATTATATTAAATGAATTTTTGAAAAAATCTTATAGTATATTTGTATATCATACTATACCATCAGATATTTCTTAGCTTCATGTTTCCTGCTTTGACGGAACGTAGACGACAGTTTGCTATTGTTGTTCCGCGATACGATAAGACTTTTATTAGGCACTGCCGTAGGAGAGAATCAAATAAAAGAGCACCGAATATAACATCATAAAAACGGTTGAGTAGAATAAAAAGTAATATTTATATAATTCAATATTTTACAGGAAAAAAACGTGGTTTTTTATTTCTAGATGTCCGACTGCCTGTTTTTGCGACAAAACATATGAGCAAAGTTTCTGATAAAGTTGTATATTCTATTAAAACAATACTTTAGCGTACTGGTCTTACAACTATTCTTCTTGAAAAGCAAGATACAACTTGTCAATTGTACACTATTGTCATCCTCGAGAACTGATGATATTACAAGAAATATGTAATTTAACATCTAATACAATATTAGTATTGGTATTAAATCGCCACTGTTTCCTGGGTTACGTTTCATCAACATCCAAGCTATATATTCATCTAAGCCATCATTGGAAACCATGTAAATGTTTATTATTCATTAACAAGTTATGAAGTTTACTAATTGCTATTAATGAGTAGTAAACATTCGGTAACATGGAATCAAGACGAGGAAATTTCTATGGTATGTTCGTAATATGAATTATATATAAATTACTAATAACAATTAAGGACTGGTAGAAATAGTTTTCCGGTATAAATCATTCAAATAAATTAAATTGTAAAGTTTTTATAACGAAATAGAAACTATAGATATCGTTTAAATGATGACGACGAGGTTTTCAACAAAAAACACAGAGATATTCAGAAGTTATCTGTCACCTAAACCTCAAAGAAAATGTTTTTATTAAAATTATACTGGCTGATATTTACAATTCGTGATGTAGATTGAGTTTACTTTTACATGAAGAATAAACTTGTCCAAACATACTTTTTGTACTAACAAAAGGTAGGTTTGATTCATATTAATAATGTATCCATATCAGTCAAAGACACTATCAAAATGACACCTAATCGTTAATTCATGCTTCATTACATTCACTTCATTCGTATTTTCGTTCGCCTGTTAATACACCGCTGTGCTGGAGTTATCGTATGAGTCGATCTCGCTAGGAAATTGCATGCGCTTAGATTTCTGGTCGAGTGGGCTGACTGTTAAGTGGATCTTGTGTGCAAGTTTGTAATTTTGTCTATGCTATGACCATAGACAAAATTACAGAGTGATGATGTATTTTAATCATATAAATTTTCGATACTAGCTTTTCTAATGTATTATATTGATCAATATCGATAGAAACCATGTTAAATTGTTATTAGGCAGTTGGTTATTATAACTCATCAGGGTGACGAGGCATCTGCATTATATTTCCGTACCTAGGAGGAATGAATCGAAATGAAGGCGCCGCAATCACTTATCATTAGGTGAAGTGTGTGCTCATTTGTCATCAAAATTTTTTAAGATCAACGGTTGTATTGATTTGTGTTTTGATGTGGTTATAACTTTTTATGTTAAACAAATGGAATGCCTCCGCTATTGATTTCAAGCTTCTATTCAACATTCTAAGAACAATAGGTTTACCCTTTTAATACTTGTATCTATGAAAATAAAAAATATATATATTGATGGTATATGGCCGAGACGACTATATCATTCTATAGATTGATGAAGAGATGGTTTTGGCATTGTACTATAACTTTTTTACTGTATGTACTGTTCTATTTGTAAAATTATATTTTTGAATTACTCATATAAATAATAAACCTTAAAACAGTGTTATTAAATGTTTTGCTGCGCATTTGTAGGTATAACCAGAATACATCAGGTAAGGTTGCTATGAATGAAACCTCTGTCTCCCAGACTAAAGTACACTCAGTCGGATAATCGGGTACGTTTTAAAGCTGTCACCGGCTTAGCACCTCCTCCTCCCGCCACCCTGCGGCACTTCACGTGCGTTTTGACGCGATTATCATACCCCGCCAGTATCTGAGCGCAATATTGTTTGTGCGTCACCGATGTAGGAACAGACGGTGACTTTGGATGCGACAGTAAATATTTTATCAAACATTTAAGACTTTTTTGGTCAGTGTCATGTTTTGATACGAGAGTTTCAACGATTAGTCATAAAGGGTACTGTAATATTATTTGAATGACCCTTATAAACATATTACGGTTTTACTTTTAATTACTTTTACCCAAAAAAATTGAGATATATAATAGTAATAATCATGCTATGATTATGGTGAAATGGGGATAAAAGGTTTTTATATCCATATTAGCAATTGTAATATGTATATGTAGACGAACTAAACATAATTGACGTGGCAGTATGTTATGATACAAATAAAATAAATATTGAACAAATATGCGTCTTATACAAAATAGTAATGACTATATCCTTCACCCACAAATAACGTAAGTATTAATTTAACATCTACACTGCAGCTTAAATGAGACGGCTCGATCGGTGGTAAGGATCACTCTTTCAAATAAATCTATCGTGAAATGACAGCATAACGCTGCTGTGTTTTGTTTCGTGAGAAGAAGGGTCCAGTTACTGGTGGCGAGATATTCCATCTCAGTCCTAAGGTGTAATGGGTGACAACACATATGCACCTTGCATCGTTGCTGAGGATGCATGTAGGGGTTCGTATGCTGTAGTCCACACTAATCAGGTGCTAGTTTCTCCTTTTGTCCTTAAATATATAATTGTCCTGAAACTACTCGTTTTTTTAAAGAAAATGTAAATTCTGGCTATATAATAATAAATTACTAAAATAAGATGTCACATCTTCTATTCCAATGGAGGTAGACAATATAGCAATCAATGTTTGGTTTTAGCCTAGAGCTTTTTAGGTCCCAAAGTTAAAACGAGTTAGTTTGTTATCGTACACCGAATAATGGTTAGTGTCTTCGTTAAAATTAAATATATGAAATTGGTTGACACAACTTTGCCGGGGATGTACTATCGCTAGAATCTGAAGTCCTAGCCACTTTAATTTATAATTGTAATTTTAATATCTTTTGGAGTTGCAGAAAATAGTGCAAATTAAGTTATATCAACTATTTCTATGACTGAAAACGAGCAATCAATATTTGGGTTTAGCCTAGAGCTTTTTAGGTCCCAAAGGTAAAACGAGTTAGTTTGTTATCGTACACTGAACAATGGTTAGTGTCTTCGTTTTCTATGACTGAAAACGATCATACCGCAAATTGTAAATTTACTGAAGTGGTGTAAATAACGAATGCCGCATCCAAATAATTTATACTGTCGTAACTCGGTGACATCTCTGCCACCCTACCACCGGCTAGGTTTTTGAATCTGCTTCCTTTGTGACGATTTTAATATGGAAATTAACGTTCGCTGCCGTATGACGGCACACCTCCACAATCATATTATTTACCGCCAAATTGCCGCTTCGGCTTCCTTTAACAATACTTCGCTATAAGGCTCAGAACGCCGGCTTTTTTAATTTTAAAAGCACAAATCCTCTTTGGTTTTTTAATAAAACCTGTTCACTTTTAAACAGTTTTGTGACGGTAAAGAAATATTACGTATTAGGCGCAGAGTCCAAAATGCAGTGATTTTTGTAAGGACTAGGATTTTTGTAGGATTTTTTGCTGAATTCGACGAGGCCGCAGTTCGGCTTTGAAAACCAAATTGAATTTTTTATGCACTTTTAAAATGGTCGCGTAATCTTTTTTGTGTCCGTGTTAATAATAGTTTTGCGTGTAATTGAAAAGCTTTCTGAAGATGTCGTATTTATTAGTATAATGGCAACTATTATATATAAGAAAACAACAAAACTTAGGAATAGTATAATTTGCACTCGATGTTTTAGATGAAAATCTGACAGATGTAGGAGAAATGGAAGTACTATACTTCGGGAAATTTTGCTTACGATGATTTTCTATAATAATTTTTCACATTGGAAAAAAAATATAAAAGACGTAAATTTATTTTATTATACCTTTACATTAAATTACATATTATAATTTTTACTATTTAAAAAAAGTGATATCAAAAGGGCGGATGTTTATCGATGTTAAATGTAATGTGATTTGTATCAACGATAAAAAAATGTTCTTTAAAAATTCCGGGGGAGGTTGGGGTGGAATTCAGAGCAACCGTCATGTTTGCCCATCGCCGCGTACGTACTCGTAAGATTTCATCCCGGCTTCACGCTCCGTATCAACTGTTTGAATAGAGATACGCCACTCTGAATTTATTGTGCACAACCCCACCCCTCTCTCCCCATTGTCACACAAATCCGGTGTATCGTTTTCACTCTGAACTCATTCAATGGTATGGTAATGTGACATTTAATTCCTATCATTTAAGGATTCCTTATGAGTCTATCTATGCAGATGGATGGTTTCCATTGTTACTGTAGTAAGTTAGAGATAAATATTATTTAATGAAGTTAAAAATTCAAATACATGATTTCTTTCATGATCTTACATGACTTTACCTAATATATTAATAAATAAAATCAGTGTTTTGTATTAAAATTAAATAATACAGAAAATTATGGAGTTAATGTATAAACAAATTAAATAATAATACACCAAAAATAGTATATGTTTTTTTATATGTAATTGAGAGTAAGAAACGAGCACAAATTCCTCCTGATGATAAGTGATTCCTGCCGCCCATGACATCTGCATTCATCCTTGGCAAGGAATCATAATGCATAATCATGCCTTGTCACCCTTGTGGACTGAGATGGAATGTCTCGTCACCAAAAACAAAGGTCTCCGGGTCCCTGCACTCTCCAGATGAAACACACAGCAACATTATGCTGGTATTCTGTGAGGGCGTGGTCCTGCCCCAGACGAGCTGACACATTCACTCTGGAGCTAGAAACAAACTGCAGTGTAGCTCTACCACTGTTATGTATAAGAATACTAACTACACTTCATAATACTTAAATAAATGTGAAAAATCCATATTTTGCGAGTTGATTTTATTTAAACGGACGATATTTACTTGTTTGTTCTTTTTTTAGAATTTATAATAGCACAAGAACTATAACTATTTTAAGTATAGGTATATATTTTAAGTCTTTTTACTAATATATTTTTATGTGTCTTAGAGTATACAAGTTTTTTAAGCAGAATGTCTGCCTTTTATAAAAAAGACGACAAAATAAACCCACGCCATTGAGCTATCGGAATACGGATGTATCAGCGTCATTCGAATATTGGCAATAAAACAGCGCTGAGCTGAAAAATCGATGTCGACAGACGCAACCGACATCGTGAGTGCCCCCACATCACTATAACATGATACAACAGTGTACTCGATTTAAAAAAGTATGGATACCTACTTATTACTATGATTGTCATACAATACTGAAATATTATTATAATATGTTCGCAAACAAGGGCCTTCAATCATTTGGCATAATTTGCGGAACCGTGAAGCTCGATGATGAGCTTTTCTCTCACTTCTTGGTGTTACTCTATGTGTTAGAAATCAAAAGGAACATAGGTATTCTTTGCCGGATAAAGGTACCCCGACATAGTTCAAAGGATAAGAACCCTGAAGTGGTAAAGTGCCGGCCACATCATACGGAAAATGGGAACTTAATATCTCGAAACTGAATCTGACAGACCTCTACCTCTTGTGTAAGGGTGCCTTGTAAGGTTTTTCTGATACTTCCATCGGAATGAAAAGTCTATTACACTGAACCTTACACTCTACAGGTGAAGTGGACTTAAAAACACTCATGATTTAATATATAATACCGTTTATTTTGTAACTGTAATTTGTGTAATTTAATTATTATTAAAGGCAATGGGCTTACGATTTCGAGTATACACTTGAATTTGAGAAAATATTTTTGCTTAGCTCAAAGTGGCATATTGTGCTGGTCTATACCTCAAACCCATTATAAAAGCGGAACTTTACAGAAAACTTTGAAAGCGTAGTGGCTAGGTGATTCATTAGCGGTCTTCAGTTCAAATCATACATGTCTTGTACAAATGAGTTTCGGATTTGAAACCTAAAAGAAAATCACGTGAAATTATCAATCGATTGGTATTTTCATTTTGTAAACGTTGATAGGCTTGCCAAGTTTGGAATTGGGATCAGTACTTTACTACAACTTGGTGATAAGAGCACTAATAGAACGTTACTGAAACGTGCTTATATATTTGAGAGATAGTTGAGTATTTTTTTTTAAATGTTATAAGCTCTTTTTTATTTTATCATATGATAGCGAATAGATGTTTTTCGTGTTTTGTTAATTATTTTAATGGCCTAAAAATATTTCCCTAACATATGTCATGAAATTAAAATTTAATAATGTTATATTTAAATTGTTAACTGAAATTGATGCAAAATTTCTCTCTTTCTCTCTTTCTATCAGTTTTTTTTACTCATTAGGCCATCAATGCTACAATTTATTTTAATTTTATTTCATACCCATACAAAATCTCGATGTAAAGGATAGACTCGTACGGCTGGTTGAGTTATAAAAGCAAAAAGCTATAGGTATAGTGAAAAGGCATTGTTCGTGTCGGAGAGCCTGGTATAATCACCGAGCGACTATTTCAGCCTAAGTGCAAGCATGAAGTGAATTTACAACGTACGATCCCGATGTTATTGCTAAAATATTTGTCGGATGCACCTAAAGAGATAATTTCACATAAAAACATATTTATAATAACATATTTATCTCTCATAACTTTCTCCTTAAATTGAAGAGTGTAAAAGTATTTACTAAATTTACTAAAAATTTAAAATGTGGGATTTTAAAGCTCATTGGCATAAGCTCAGTGGGGAAGCTCATTTATCGAGGTACTACCGTAAACTTAAGATTTTTTGTAGAAATTAAAACTCATAAAGAGAGTAAAAGTTTTGCTATATATATATATATAATATTTTTTGACACAAAAAAAGTTGAAATTGATTAGATATAAAGATAGATACCCATATCCAGTGTATGTATATCGTTAAGAAACGAATTCCTATTTTAGAGGCACAAATTAAATAAATATTGAAGTGTGTGACATATCAAACCGTGATATCGTACCGTATATACATATCGTATGTATATGTATGTCTATATAAGAAAAGAAATATATTTCTTAATAATTTTAAGTTATTAAAATGTGTTAAAGAAAATATACATAAAATGGATCTTTTATCTCCTAGGCAACTAAGTAAAAGTTTGGAAAGTTTAAAAAATCGGGAATATGAGCGTCACTCATAGTTTATAGGAAAACCTTAAAAAGGCGTACCCAAGCAAATCAGTTCACACTAAATCGGTTTTATATGTTGTGATAGTTTACATAGAGTAGAGTTTTTTATTCAAGTTTGTTTTTGTAGTATGATTTTTTTATTATGACAGTAATTTGTGGATTTATAGTATTTATTGTTATTTATTTATAGTATTACGAATTGAAATTTAAATAACACAAATATAATATCTTTAGAATAATTGTTATATATGTTAGATAAATAAATTACACTTTTTTATAAAGTATTTAAGGTAATAAATAAGAAAAAAATTCTGTAAACCAAAATGTAGGAAAAAATTTTGTAACAAAAATTTCATATAATACGATTAAACATTATCCGTTACGATTTTAGCCTCATCGTATAAAAGGCATTCTTGGCACCCCTATTCAAATGAATGCACTCTCAATGAAATGCATCTCCTTCACGTCGAGTCTCTGTTGATACTCAAATAATAAAGATAGGACAAAAATTTAAACCTTTTTAATTTCGTTACAGAATATGAGTTCTATTCAAGAGGAAAAACCGCCGGAGGCAACAGCGAAAACTCAAGTAAGGGAGTTAAGGAACACGGAGCTTGTCTCTCGACTACTCGCAGCGACACCACCTTACCTTTACAGTGCTTTACCTCTCCAACCTCACGCTTTCTTCTTCAGCGAAATGCTTAGGTCTTTTGTCAACGCCAGACATGGATGTCGACCACCACAATATCATCGACGTTTCAAGCGCCGCTCCCAGAAATACTTCGCTGAAAACGAAAACGAATGGCGAAGGGATTGGCCGAAACAGGATGAAGATAAAAAGGAACCTGAACCTAGACCTGAGGTCCCGCTAGAGCTGACAGTTGAAAAGCAACATAGAGGACGAGATGTGTCACCGATAAGAATGTCTGCAAAAGAGCAAGCTAAGTCGATCGGAAGCCCTGGCCCACCTGGCAGACAATCCACATTTGTTGACGTCGGAACAGAAGAATTGCCGAAGCCCTCATGCGTTAGGAATCCAGAATCCATACCTCCACCGAATCTTATTCTCCCTCCGCCTCCACCAATGTGGTACCCACCATTATATAATCCCCAATTCGGAGTAGATCCGCTAAACTTTTTTATTGATCTCCGCGTTTCCAATCATATTTATGATAGAAAGAGAACAGCTGCAGAAGAAATAGAGACAAACATGATTCAAGAAGTTCGCACAGATGATTCCGGTGTAGATAAACGACTTGTTAGAGATTTTGGACCAAGACCTCGCCACGTTTCCGCTTTTGCAGTTCCAGTTCGTGACCAGACAAACACATTAAATAAGTATTTCGATCAGAACAGACCCGTTGGCGGAGACAATGGCACTTCTTATATCATGAGAAATTTAAAAACCGTATATGAAAGACTACATGATGTACAAAGCCGAAAAGACCAATTAAAATCAGTCACCAATGAAGAAACAAAAAATGACTCTTCGGATATAGATGAAGACATTATTGAATAAGCGTATATTAGCAAAACAAAAAAATATTTATGTGTTAGTATCCAATATATCTTAGTCGTTTGCCATGTAGTCTCTAACTTTATATTGTATATAAGCTTTTGTAAATAATTCTCTAAATTCTTTAAAAGTTGTAAAGTGGTAACTCCATAAAAAAATTAAAGTATGCTTGTTAAAATGTACTGTTTAAAATTAATCATTTATTCACTAATTTCAAATTTATCAATGTAATCTGAGCAAATATAAAATTATCTAATTCAAATGTTTATGTACGACGATATAGCGCGTAATTTATGTAAAAATAAAGGGATTAAACGTCTAAATGTTTTCTATTTATAAACTATAGATTTTGTGTATATCGTACATAATGATTATTATTGCAAGTTAGTTCAATTGTAGACACTGATTTATCTCTCGTAAATGATGAGCTTTGTAAATTCATTTCATTACTGCAATAAATAAATAATTAATATTTTTTTTATGAAATTGGGTAATAACAAATTTGCATACAGTTCAACTGATGGTAAACGATCCCCACTAATGAACACACGTTCATTCACAAATCATAATAGAATTGGAACTTCGTCACCTATAATAAACTCTGGTTTCTTTCACTGACAAAACAAGCAACTAGTTTATAGTCTATAGTTATCTCTTTCAAATAGTCCTAGTTAGTTAATAATTTAAAACAGTCCAATCTGAGGTCATCTAGGACTCTCTTTTTGGGGAAGTCAAGGTGTAGGAATGCCTGAATCACTGTACTTATATATGAAGCTACTATTAGGCTCAGTTTTACCAAAAACAAAAAAAATGCAATAAAGTTCGTGAAAAATGGCGAGCTAAATTGGTTTCCTAAAATATATAGCTGTTATTTATATATAATATATAAATAACAACTTTCCGTTAGGTACCATTAGGAAAACTGTGTATTCGCCTGCCACCGTAAGCGACACCGTTATGACCCTCTGTGATCACTTACTACCGGGAAAACTTTCTGCTTGTTTGTCATTGTTATTCTATAAAGCTAAAACAGAATAACACCCCATAATTGCGAAGGAAATATTCACAACCTTGCCTCTATTCTTTATGAAATTAATTATGAACATAAAAAAAAAATATCAAACTCATTAAACTAAAAGGCTCGTATTTTATTAGTCTTTAGATATAAAAAGAGCAATCCTAAATCTATAAGTTAATCTCTCCTAAAGATCTTTATGTTTGACAATTCTAATACAACAACTAATCATCAATCATCTGTAAAAAAATTTATAGACTATTTGACAACTACAAACGCGTCCTAGCCGCACCGCATCGCAGCATAGCGCCGCTTTTTACAGTACCAAAACCTTACTCGAACCTAATTTTTTTTACTGATACAGCAAGCGAAATAAAACTAGAAATACTTTGGTTGGTTGCAAGGTACAGGTTACAGAATATTATACAAATTATCTCTGCCCACTTTCATGACATTTTTCTCTATTAAGCGGTATTTTGCCCCTGTGGCCTATAGATATCTGCATCCGCACGAAGAATCAAAATGAAGGAGTTATGTTATCGCAAAAAGTAAAGCAGATCTTAGCAAATCTCAAATTTCTGAAACAGTCAATCTAGAATAAACAATTAATAGCAACTTAACGCTGTGTTAGTGGATATCTAATAGAGTATTACAGAATTAATATATAAAAAACAATCTCCATGGGCAAGAGCCCACTGCGTCCGTTTTTTCTTGTTTTGCGGCCTTAGCAGAGGTTTTCGAACGGCAACGCGACCATACAACTTCGCACTTCTTAGTCGCTTAACTCGGGTTTTGTTTACTTCAACGCGAATTTCTGGTGCTGTTAAGCGTCTATTTCGCTTGCTGGTAACAAACAATGAAATTATTTTCTCTAGACGTGGTAGCTCTCGGCCTTCCAGAGCGTGGACGATCTTGAAAATTGCCTGTCTCCCTGTATCGAGTTATTGTGCCATGAACACAAGTCTTCGATAACTTCAGTTGTGAAGCAATTGCACATTCGGTTTTGCCTTCATTATGTAAAACAACGATGGCAGAACGCACTTCACTGCTAATTTGTCGAGCTTTCCCCATTTTATGACGTCTTCACTGTAGAAACCACAAGTTTAGATTAATTGAGATTGTTTGCTAAATAATCCTAATTATTAACCAATTCGTAAAAAAAGCTAAGTAATTAGTAATGAGGACACTATAAAAATATTATTACGACTCTACCACCTGGCTCTAGCATATTACACAACCCACCATACTGGGAATTGCCTACATCGGCGCCACCCAGCTTGTTACATATTCAGACTTCCTGGAAAGCGCTTACGCCGCGGTCACCCAGTTGCAACATTACAGTCACACGGAATCGTCGGTATGATTAGTATCGCATTTTTGTATCGTCGACTTCGAGCGACATATCTCCAAAGAGAAAACAAGCCTATCACCGTCAATGACGTCACCGAAGCAGCTACTCCAGCACCAAGGAACATGAATCCAAAACAAGTAAGGGTTGACTACAAGAACATATCATCAGCAACCCTCTCGAATATTCGCGAATAGTCGCTGATCTACGGGGGAGGTGTTACACAACCCACTATATTGGGAATTGCCTACTCCGCCGCCACCCAGTTGCAACATTACAGTCACACGGAATCGCCTACTCAGCGCTACGCATCGTTCCACGATCCGCAACGCTGACGCAGCAGAGGGTGCGATATCGGCCGAAACCTCACAAGACACCTCACTTTTGATTCAACCATTGAACAATTGTCACCTCTTTAGTTATAAATTAAATTGTAAATTGTATAAAATAAATTAGTTTTAAAAATTAGCTTTGCATTTTTTTGCTACCTCAGGTCGTAGCCTTCGTAATTAGCGCAGCGTTTGTCGGTATTTATAAACAATAGATGTCCAATATTGTCCAATAACTTGAAAGTAAACAAAAGAATGACTTCTTTAAATATTTGATACTAACAATAAAATATGCAGATGTGAATTTTTTTTATTTATCCTATGGGACTTTATTACAATTGATGGATAATTATGTTGTTTATGTGAGGTTTTAAACTTTTGGCCGGCAGGGCAATATACAACACCGTCCCCAAATCCCGTCCGACGAAAAATATTTTTACTTTCTTAGATTCAGCTTTTAAGTATGATTTTACTATATTGGAACTTTATTAAGGATGTGTAGCTTTTTTTTGTTGTGTATCTTAGTATATCTGTTGGTCCAGAGACCTTTACAGCTTTATCTGGTTAGACTCGCGAGCGGGAGGCCCGCTGAGTAGGGAGACAATGACGATGTTGCGAAGCTGGCGCGGAGACTGCTGCTGCACCACCGTTGCACTCCGACCCCTTTGGACGAAGAACGTCGACGACAACAGAGAGGGCGATAATACGATCCGAGGGCCCCTCATTAGGAGGTACGAGACCTCGACTCACCTTATGATTGCGTATTTAGGAGATTTTCCATTTTGTTACGAGGGGTGTCCCTCACGGGGGTGTTGTCACCTGCTGCTAGCACTAACGGATTAGGGTGGTTTACAGTCGAATTGAAATATCGTAGAGATATTTGTTTAAAGTACTTCCTTTAGGGGTTTCTTAAGGTGTAATCCCGAGTTTCTCACAAGCCATGGAGCGCCTGTCGCCCTACGGAGAATTTGGTTTTGCAACGTTTGAAGGCGCTTTAATCGAGCCTCCGGAATGTGTGAATGCAATGCTCGCATACGACATTACAGGTCGTATCCAAGTTTTAAAGATTTGCAACTTATACCTTAAGGGCATTTTGTTGCGTTTGTGTAGGATGCTAAAACGACGACCTGTGATAAGGAGCGCCCTTGCTCTTACATTTTTTAAGTGTGCTAAAAATGATAAGTTACGGTCTAGAGTAACTCCTAAATATTTTATGTGGCTAGACCATGGAATGACTGTCTTGAACAGGGTAAAATTAGGATAGTTGTCCTTGATAAAATTTCCTGTGTACACAACCCCAGTTGCCTGAGAAAATTATCGCTTTTCTCTTTTCCGGGTTCACTTCGATTCTCCATTTCGGATGTGTAGCATTAAATAAGGCTTTAATTTTTTTATTTAGATGACATCTATTGGAAACATAAAATAACAAAATGCGGAAATGTTAATTTTGCTTCCTGTGATTTTTTACTTATTAAGAGATGGCAATTTTCATATATTTGGATAGTACCTTTTATACTGATGCCTACATTTTTGTGGGGTATACGTATAATCAAGATACTCTTCGAAGCCACGGTTGACATTATTTAGAAGGAGAGAAATTATATTGGTTTCAGGAAACGAATTGTATAGGTTTTTATTGGCAAACTATCTGCCAATTAATACAAATTAGACTGCTTTAATCTTTTATAGTCAAATTTAATCAAAGGTTATATTATTTTTTAACTGAATTTTATAGAACGTTCGCAAAAAAAGGCGGCAAAATTCCTTGGTTTTCTTTCTCAGAAGAGACTGGTAAGTACAGCATGAAACCTGAATGTATTGTTAACAGAACTGACTTTCAAATTACGGCGATTAGAGACAATTGTAACAGTGGCGCGCCAAATAGTCTTCACACACGTCATCCTCTTCCTGTCTCCTCATCCAATAATTTGGATAATTATGATAAATTATATTATTAATAAATAATAATAAAATAATTCAAGACGTATTCTTCTACTGCTATGGGAAGGCGTCTCGAAGGAATTAATTATGTATGAGATTGATTTGGCTAATTCTTAGCTAAGAAGGCTCTTCTTATTCGGAATAACGCCAGTTACGCCATTTCTAACTACCATAACACCGAAGTTTTTAACTTGTTCTATTGCTTTGGGCGGAAAGGAATTTCTTTGTTCAAAACTAAAAACAGAACGACGAAGTTTAAGGTGATAGTTCGGACGAATGCCTCCTACTGTTAACTGATTAAATTGATTATTGATAACTTTCGTAGATTATGGTCCTACACCCTCTTCAAAGAGAAGGCCTATGGTCAGTAGTGGGACTTACAAGGTAAAATAAAGATCCTATATATAATTATTTTACCTTTTTTATACGAAATACCTATTTCTCTATAACTCCCACTTTAGATGATGACTCTAAAATCTATTCACTGAGATGATGCGTATCAACATCCAAATGACTTGAGCGACTTTACCTCATCATAGCTTGAGCGGCTAAGTGCAAACTGTCTCGAGATACTCGGTGTAATGTTATTGCAAGAATAATACACAAGTATATGATTGTGTATTAATAGTTATTTCATATATATCTACATAATACATAATACATATCTTAGCCCATTTAATTATTAACACAGTTTACTTTTCGGGGTCAACACATTGTGGAGCTTATCATATCTCAAAATAAATAGGAAATAATGGTTTCAACATAAATAGTTTTAAGAGGAAAACAAGCCTGTTAAAGCGTATAAAAGGCAAAAATTTGCCTTATAGTGTAGCAAAAATATTTTACGCAAAGTAATACATACTATACATAATAAATTAATGTTATGATAGCGAATAGGATTGTTTTTATATAAACCACTGCACTAGAATTCATGTAAGGTACAATAATTTAAATTCAATTACTATATACTAACATTAGACATTAAGTGTATATTTACTTACAAAATATGAGTCTTGAGTTTGAAATCAATTGTTATTATTATTATCATCAATAGAAAATTGTTATAAAATTACTTTGTATTTTATAGATAAGAAAATATTGTTAAACGAAATATGTTTCGCAATATTTTCAAAACTTTTCCGAAATAACTGAATAATTAATTCATTACTTATTTTATTGGGAAAATTAGGGATCTTTAAATAATTTATGATATTTTTCTTCTTGTTGGCAACATCTCTTAATCATCGGCACCACGCGATTTTGAGACTTTAAGAATAAAATCGGTCTTTCCGAACAGTATCAAATTCGTTTTACGTATTAATTCAATTATTTACAATGTACGGACAACAACCGATTTTAGTGTTGAGTAAGTGAATTTAGTTTATTTGGTAAATTTTAGTGTTTTAATTTAATATATTAATCATCGTGGTACTTAAATTTCAGGCCAAAACACAAAACGTGATTTCGGTCGGAAGGTTCAATTGGAGAATATTAACGCTGGAAAAGTAATTATCCACTCAAAGTTTTTTACATCCATTATTTTCTGCACGAAGTGCATATAAAACATAATTTTAACATATAACGTCATTTACTTCAGACAATAGCGGACGTTATTCGAACATGCCTTGGGCCGCAAGCAATGTTGAAAATGTTAATGGACCCGATGGGTGGTATCGTGATGACAAATGATGGCAATGCTATTCTCCGTGAAATCACAGTACAACATCCAGCGGCTAAATCAATGATAGAAATTGCGAGAACACAAGATGAAGAGGTTAGAAATAAATACTTTTGTACGCATTGTATTGTGTTAGTTATTTAATTTACACCAATTCTTTACTTAAGCTGGTAACATGTTTGGTTTTTAAGGCTTTAAATCTCGCACAACTTATCGGTAATATCAGTAAATAATTATATTTCAGGTTGGTGATGGTACCACATCAGTCATAGTCCTGACCGGCGAGATCCTTGCTGCAGCAGAACCATTCCTATCTCAAAACATTCATCCCACAGTAATCATTAGAGAATACCGCCAGGCTTTGGAAGATGCAGTGAAATTACTTCAAGATAAAATTTCCATCCCTATCGACTTAAATGACAAGGATAAATTAAAGGAAGTTGTGAGTGCTTTTAATTTTTTAAATATTTATCCTTGCAAAGTCAGCATCATTAGTTTGTTGATAGATCTTTGCAGTATTTATTATACAAATTTTTATGTGTATGGCTTATCTTAAAAATATTCTTCAATTTTGTATCAGTCATAAATACATAATTTTTATATATAATTTATTAAAAAATTGGGTCATTTTC
This sequence comes from Teinopalpus imperialis, assembly GCA_029286865.1. NCBI lineage: Eukaryota > Metazoa > Arthropoda > Insecta > Lepidoptera > Papilionidae > Teinopalpus > Teinopalpus imperialis. The sequence goes on from JAGSMU010000021.1 coordinate 7,339,258, forward strand.
ACAAGACTGGAAGATTTGAATTATGAAAAAAAAAATGATAGAGTACCATTTCCAATAATCAAATTTCAGTAGAAATATCAGGCAAAAATTTTAATTTGGAGAACAGACAATTCAATTGCATTGATTTATTCTATTGGACTATTAATGAATTCAGAATGTTTTTAAAACTTAAAACATATGTCAGTATCAAATTGGTTCTTAGTGTAGTTATTACTTAAAATGTAAAGTATTTCCTTTGAGAATATACTAATGATAAGAATATTTATCTTTTTTTAAAAAAAAAGTCAATACTTGTGTAATATTATCAAAACTTGTTTGAAGGTCTCACAACCTAATACAAAAGACTATTAAATTAAACACATAACCACTAGAGTTAAATGCATAAATTACCACTATATTTTATTAGTATCAATAAAACAACAAGGCATAAATGGAGTTAACAAGAGATAATAGTAACCTTCTTTGTTGAAGGAAGTGTCTGAGGAAACATTGTGTATGAATAAAGTTAATTCCGGATAAACAAAACGTAAATATTACACTTGCATATTGAATCCCTAATTCTTAGCATTGCTAAGTGTAATGGTATTGCCAAAATTAAGACAATAAATTATGAATGTAATTTGTTTACTGGCTTTGTTGTAAAGAAACCAAGTTTTTGCAGGGTAGCCTTTCAGGAGATTTTGATTATGTGAGCCTCTAGTAATTTTGGATGTGTGCCACAAATTTCGCCAAGGTCTGTCCCGGCCAATGATAATACATTTACTGCAGCTTCCTATGCTAAATGCTCCACATGTTCATTACCATAAATGCCAGAATGATCTGGAATCCAATATGGTTAATATAAACTTTTTATGATAGATAAACAGTGCCATTTTTATAATAAACATTACCAATATTTCAATTTTAAAATGAGTGTCAGGTGAGAAATGAACAAGTATTGACAATCTATGAGAATAATTTTTTGATGATTTGTTTTCTTTGCCACCTATTGCAGTTTGAAGTTGTAGCTTTGATAGTCCCATATCTTCGCTCTACACATAGTTCAGGTCTAATTATTTCTGCTTCTGATCCAAACTTTGCATGTTTGTCAACTGTTTCATTGTATGCATTTCCTACATGTCTAGGTTTCCATATAAGTTCTGTGTTATTGTAGCCAATCCTGATTTTACTTTATACCTCTGGGCAGGAGGGGAGGTTAAATATTTATGTATGAAGAGAACTTAATGGGGATAAATCAACAGACGAAGTCAATTTAGTGACAAATTGAGCATAGAAAACTGTAAATTATCTGTGGATACTGGAGGAAGGTTCTTAGCTTTCATACTTTGTCAGTTTCAAAGCCAAATAACTCCCAATTAGTCCTATTAGTATTGTATTGAATGAAGAATGTCTCCCATATACATATTTAGAGGGAATACTTCTGGTGGTAATAGACATTAAAATAGGGAATTGATCATTGCCAATTGTATAAGGCTTGCAAAAACCATTGATAGTGCTGAGCAAATGGCATGTCAGCTGTTACAATTTCGCTAAATTATTTGGTTGTGAAATACATTTCTAGTATTTATTTATTTATTTTATTTATTTATTTCTAACATGTTATTAAACCTTATAGTTTGTGAGAACCCTGCACATTCTCGCTGGGTAGTTTACAATTTTTTTTTGCTAATGGTATGCCTTACACAAAGCTGTATAAACTAGAGACTTGAGACATTAAAATATATAATTGTGTTAAATGTGGTATGTAAACCTATATATATATTCTTTACCATTATTTAAAACATTGTTTAAGCTCATTGAAAAGTCTAACTAGCATATGAGAAAATAATAGTCTTATGGGAGGGAACCCCTTGTAGCATTATGACTATTAATTTAATCTTTACTTTTTTACTATAATAAAAGTTAAGGATATGCTAGAGAAATTAAAAAGGTAGATAAATAGATATTAATAAGAACATTATTTGGTGGGGATTATTTTCACAAAAAATGAGGGTACCACCATACCCATAGGTGTGCTATCACTATAGACTCAGGAGTAGCCTATAACATGTTCCATGCTTAAGTCAAGAATACTTTTTTACATTGGGAATACCCAATGGCTGTGGGTTGTGTGCCCTAATTAGGTGTATTTAATTCACTTTTCTTGCTTCTTGTACTGCAATAGTTCCACTATGAAACTCAACATTGTAGGTTCGAATTTCGATTTTGAATTTGTTTAATCGCAAATCAATTGCTATTATGCTATTTAACCTACAAACAATATCTGTACCTTTTTTTTTACGAAAAGTAGGCTTCACAAGTTTGTTCTTCTATTGATAGTGTGTACAGCTTTTGTAGGATATGTTTGTACCTTCTTATGTATAAGCAATATGTTATCGTAAATTTATTGTGAGGTAGCCGCTAAAATGCCTATTTCTTTAATTTTCTCCTTTAGCGGTACTCAAGATTTCAGATTATAAATAGTTTGAATAACAGTTTTTTTGTAAAACAAATATATAATTAGGCTATAAAAAAATTCCAGAGGACATGAGACTGGATTACTAATATAAAACAGTCTCACAGTATTTCTGTGGGTTGTCTGACCATTTCAATTGCATAAATTGCACTACTAAGTCTTTCTGCTAGGGCAAATAAATAGGTGCCCCACACTGAAGTTTTGAGTCGAGGGTTATTTCCAGGAAATCCGTTGACTGAACAAACTTGATCCATTATTATTTAAAATAAGAACTCAATTTAACATTCAGGATAATGTTGTTGCTTTTTTTGAATAAATCTGTTCTTTTGGTACAAGCATTTAAGCTTACTCGAACAGGTTAACAGGACTGTTAGTAATGATAACAGTATTGCTTGGTTTGTCATACAATTTGCTGGGATTGTCGTACAATTTGAAATGGAACATTATTATATTGTAAAATGTGTTGAGTAGGTTGTTTTGTATTTTGCAAAAAATGTTTTTTGTTAGTGGTGGAATAAGGGAGATGTAGCAAAATAGGAAGAGGTTGAAATTGATGTGAAAAATGTCGGCAAGATGCAACAAAAACACAAAATAACAAATACATGCAGGTACACACACATATATACACTTTCATTCAGAGATGGGTTTGTTGTCTAATCTTGACTAAAATCCTATGCCAAAATGAAATTTGTTAAAAATTTAAATTTAAATTAGTCCTGTAGTAAATATTAAAAATATATCTTTTTTCAGATCCGTTCTTGCATAGGAACTAAGTACATCGGGCGCTGGGCTGATGTTGCAGTGGATATTGCTTTGGATGCTGTTAATACTGTCACTATTGTTGATAATGGAAGAGTTGAAGTTGACATAAAAAAGTTAGTTCCTTCTATTTCTAGCTGAGGAATGATTATAACAGTAGCAGGATTCTTATTGCAGTTTTGACAGTTGTGTGGCTGGTAAAGTACCTGGTAGATGCGTCGTGGGTCCTGGGTTCGATTCCCAGCCGAGAAACAATATTTGTGTATCACATATTGTTGTTTCTCAGGTCAAGGTATGTATGTATGTCCCATGCCGCTGACAATGCAAGTGAACTTTCTTCAGATCTCATTACACATGCATTACATCAGAAGATGGAAGGGAACTACAAGTGAGTGCTTCTATGTTTGCACAAATGCTTATGTCACTATAAAATATTCTGCATAGTGATGTCATCTGACAATAAATTAAAAATATATATATTAAATTCAAAATTTCCTCATCATCTCAATGGTTGGCAGTCCACCACTGTGCGCTGGATGGATGGCGGCGATGGTGGGCTGCATGCTCGTTTGCCGCTTATAATATAAAAAAAATGTGATATCGCCGAGGTCGAAATCGACCAGGGGCATGTCCTTGTCATCACTGCTGTTTCTATGAATGGGACGGCTAGACCGGGGAAGGTTCACGCCCTCGTAGTATACCAGTGTGATATAGTAGGACATGGATGAGTGTTAGGATCCGGTGACCCAATTACAGTTAACAGGTATGCCATCTCAGTCCTAAGGAGGTGCAATGCGCAATGCATGTGCATTCTTAAACTTTTTTAAAGATATATAATGTTTTTTAAACATATAGATATTGTGGACTGCAGTCATCAGATGAATTATGAACTTGTTTGCCACACCTAAAATTATAAAGAAATACAGTATTTAGGTATCACGAATTGTTTTAAGGTCGTGTTTGATGTGTGTTCCAAATCTTTAAAACATTTTTTAAAGCATTTGAACTTTATTGCTCAATTATTATATTGTTCTTGAAAAAAGACAATAAGTGAGTGCATTTGTACTTTTCACATATGCGAAAAGCTTACATGTTATAGTGATGGCACAGTAATATATTACGGGCAGCTGTTGTCATTTGGTAATAACTAGAAAATGTTACCATAGCCGAAAACGTAGAGGAAGACATGATCGGTGTTTATATATTGTCTTATTAATTTTAATCATACAAAAGGAAGGAAGTTGATAAGTTGAAAGCCTTTGCCAGTGTATATCTGTTCATTTAGCGCTGAAACAATTTATGTGCAGTTATTTGTGTATGTTGAGCTTTTGGCAAAGCTGCTTTTGTTGCTGTTTTATAGAAACAGATTTCAATGATTTCATAGATTCTTTGTTAGCGGTTTCATTGTAAAAACTACTAAATATATCTGCACCATGCTTACTTAATTTCTTTTATTTATTATCTATGTAATCAATTAGCATTTAAATATACATAACATGTATTCTCCTCATAGACATTAAATCTTACTGCCAATAACAAACCATTTATTTATCTTGGCAAGTATTGATTAAATTCTTGACTCGACTATTAAATAAATTCAACTAATTAGTTGCTACCCCTGATAATTAAGTCACATAGAACAGAGCCAAAATGTTAGAAAAAGATACCCAATATGCTTAATGGTAAAGCAGAAAAAATGCCTTAAAACAAAACGAATCACAACAAATTGAATTTCTTTATAATTTTTTATATACCACTACGGACAGGTAAAAGTTATCAATATAATACTATTTCTCATAAGTACTACAGTATTATAAAATCTAAAAAATATATATTTATGTCAGCTTATGTGATTGGTAATGAATGCATTATAAAAACTTATTTTCTTATTCTAGCTATGCTAAAGTAGAAAAAGTGCCAGGTGGTACAATCGAGGAGTCCCGTGTGTTAAATGGAGTTATGTTCAACAAAGATGTCACTCACCCTAAGATGCGGCGTTACATCGAGAACCCACGCATTGTTTTGCTTGATTGCTCTATGGAATATAACAAGGGAGAGAGCCAAACGAATGTTGAAGTTTTCGGAGATCAGGTGTGTTTTATTAGAAGGCCATAGATATTAATTACTTATTAATTGGATTTGATTCTTGGTATTACACCATACAATGAATTCTCTTGTCAAGTTTGCCATTGCGCGCAAATCTTCCTAACATATTTTGGGCGCATATGGCTGGTTGACATTGTTTTATTAATAGACCCAATAAAATTAAAATACCATGTGTGAAGGGTTTGGACTAATGTGAAGGAACCACAAAGAAAAGCAAAATAAGTATATAATTTGGGAAAATGTTATATATATATATTTTTTTCCAATTATTCAAGCCATTTTTTCTCTATTTCTTGCTTGAGTGACACAGTGTGTGCTATTAGTAAATACCGGTAGTAAAAGCTCATAATGAACGATGCCCTTCCAATACCACCACCATATACATGCATCACCTTACTGCGAATTAATCCAGGTTTCGCTATTGTCGGTGGAGCTTGACTGCCCCGTACAAAATCTTTTTTGCACTCGTACTATATAATCCACTTTCCATCACCAGTGATCAACCTTTTCCAAAACGGTTCGGTTTCAATACGTTCCAATAGAGAATTGCAAACCTGTCCAGAATTCATTAGGTTTCATTCAGTGAGCCTGTGTAGTGAGTGTGATACCACATATCAAGCTTTTTTGTATATACAGACATTTGGAATTATGAAATGGACTCGACGTAGCTCAAAAATTTCATCGACTTTATCTGTAACAGGTCGACCAGGGCGAACTTCATCTTTGACATCAAAATCAATCGAACGGACAGAAAAACCAAGAAACCGTTTTTATTTATTTTTTATCACATTGAGAGTAGCAAACAAGCACAGTTCACCTGTTCAAATGCTAGGTATTTCTGCGGCCCTATGACATCTACATTCATCCATAAAAAGGAATCATAACGCGGATGCGTTGTTACCCTTGAGGACTGAGATGGAATGCCTCGTCACCAGTAATAAAGGTCTCAGGATCCCTACACTCGCCAAACGAAACACAGCAGCATTATGCTTCTATTTTACGCTGCTGTTCTGTGAGGGCGTGGTCCTACCCCGATCGAGCTGACCCATTTCTGTCGCTCTACAACTGATTATTTTTCTGTTTTTAAAATGTCATCTATTTCGTGTATATCAAAACCAGCCAAATACAAACAGTACCATAGAGATTTTTCTTCTTTTTACTTCTTAAATACGAAAAAACTTTTTAATATATATATATATATGTATATATATACATATATTTATCTATACATATATATATATATATATATATATATATATACATATATTTATCTATACATATATATATTAATATAAATACATATATATATATATATCCCAATACTACTGTGGATTGGCAGACTTTACAATTCTTCGAAACATGAATGCATGTGGAGCAAGTGGAGGATTTAACTTGGTTTGCTCCAATACTGTGAATTCAATGCAAAGCACACTGAGCTACGTAGCCTAAGGCTGACAACTGAAACATTTAGTAAATCAATCCATACTGACAATATCATACTAAATTAAAAGTGTATGTCATCAAATAATTTAGTGTACAGCAGTTATTTATATTTCTCACAGGATTTCACTAAGCTGCTTCAGTTGGAAGAAGAATTTGTGCAGCGTCAGTGTGAAGAAATCATCGCAGTAAAGCCTGACATTGTGGTGACTGAAAAGGGTGTGTCGGATTTGGCCCAACATTATCTTGTTAAGGCTGGCATAACTGCTATTCGCCGGTAAGGTTTTTATTTAATACTCTTTAGTTAAAGATAATAGTTGTATTCATAGACATTAATCATGTCTCTTATCCTCATTGTGGATTATTGAAATAACAAGTGCTATCTTTATTTTACTAAGAGTTTGATAAGTTCCGAAGGATTCAGGATATATTTAAATATGTTAAAAGTAATTGTTACTAACAACTAGGGCACTGTTTACACATTCCTGGATAAAATATGATTGTCTTTATCCAGGAATATATAAACAGTGCCTAAGTTGAAAGTAACGATTACTTTTAATATATTATACTAAGTAATAAATAAAAGTATTAATTTACAGTTAGATCTGTTCTGATACTATGATTGTCAGTCTTTATATTGTGTTTTGATCTCTCATCTTAACAACTTTGTCTTAAGCCCATGTGGCTATTGCCAACAAACTGTTTCACAGTTTGGCAGAATGTAATTTGATTTCTTATCTTTAGATACGATAACCAAAAAAATAATAATAAAACTTTATGCCATAAGTGTTGCATTATATAGATGGTAGATTAATTATTTTGGTTTGCTATAAAAAATTGACACTTTTTCTTTCATTTATGCTTTAACATGAAAAAATTAATAATTTTTTCATTTCCAGGCTTCGTAAGACAGATAACAATCGTCTAGCGCGCGCTTGTGGGGCTACCATTGTAAACCGCACAGAAGAATTGAAGGAATCTGATGTGGGTACAGCGGCAGGCAAGTTTGAAGTTAAGAAGATTGGTGATGAATACTTCACATTTGTAACTCAGTGTAAGAACCCCAAGGTGAGTGAGCGACTTTGGCATTATTGATATTATCACCTGAGCTCATTATTAGTCAATCGAATTAGCTTTGGTTACTTGAAATCTTTTCTAATTCAACAATGACGATTTCAGTATAAAGGTCTTGCATGTTACATGTTGGTTCTAGTTACGAGATTTTTCATTTGTCTACTTGTTTCTTTTGATCAATTAATATTACATGTAATGATAATTTTAAGCCACTATTGATAACATTTAAGTTGTCAAGACTTGTAATGATAGTTTGTTGTTGAATAACGAAACACCTACATTGTACCAACATCTTATTACTCACTTTTATACTAAGCCAGGTACACCCTGGCCAAGGTACTTTTTGTTATCTCTCTAGTTTAAATATATTCTCATGTAATTTATATATATTTCATTTATATTTGTAAAAATTTTTTTAAATAAACTTGTTCTCCAAAAATCTGTTGTTTTGTATAATTTTAAATTTCCGTCGTGCCTATCAGTTTCACATTTTTTTTCTTTCTTTAATTTCAGGCTTGCACAATTCTACTGCGTGGTGCGTCAAAGGATATATTAAATGAAATTGAACGGAATCTTCAGGATGCCTTACACGTCGCTAAAAATTTGGTACGTGTGTGTAATTTATACTAAGTTTATAGTTGTGTCAGCCAATCTAATCGCCTCATGCCTGTTCCACTATTGGAAAACATGACAATGTCTAATGATAAAACTCTGACGGTATTGCATACCTTTATTTTCCTTTTAATTCCTTGCATGCATAAGAACGAAGCGATCTTTGACCTTCCTCATGCGCACAGTAAGGGTATTGAATAGTTTGCCAGAATATATATTTTACATATTGTATGTAACTTGGGTGACTCCAAGGTAAAGGGTTAATAAATAGGTTTTTATTGAGTTTGTACATTCACCATATATTTGAATATTCGCCATTTACCGTAAAGTTAGTGGACAAGCACTAGCCAGTTGTGATAAAAAATAAAGCCTCCAATTTTTTTTAACTCCAACTAAGCTGAAAATGCTTGTCCTAGGAGATGGTTCACGCCAATAGTGTAATGGTGGATTTGAACCTAACTACCTTAAGTTTCGCAGACCATACCCTAAACCATTAGACTATTGACACTTAGTTGAGAGAGTAATGTATAAAATATATAAATAATGTATCCTACATAATTATCATTGTAAATCTTTCTAACCCAAGAGACAGTTTGTTATGCATGTTCTCTCACGATATTTTCTTTCTTTTAAAATTTAAATTATTAATCTCCTTGCTTGTGCACTATGCAATTATAAGTAAACTACCACGGCTCAGGTTTATTTATGAGCATACATTAGTATTGTTACTAGGTTTATCTTGTTCCACTTCAGCACACCAGCCCACAGTTCACCTAGCTTTAACTGATCACTAGGACTTAATACGTACTCTTTAGTATTTGTCAATGAAAAAACCCAAAGTGAGACAGTTTAAATAGCAGCATATGCTAGATTATATGTTAGTTTCTGTACGATCTCGCAAAATGTATGTAAATGTAGTTGTCTGTACATAAATTTTGTTTAATAATATTTTGTTTATAGGTTTTGAACCCTCGTCTCGTTGCTGGCGGCGGTGCGGTAGAGATGGCGTTGTCGGCCGCTCTGTCCTCGAATTCATCACATAACACACCATATCGCGCGATTGCCCAGGCATTAGGTAATATAATAGTCATCTATATAACCTTATTTTATTTATGGTTTAAGGATGCCCTGTTCAGACAAACAGTTCATCTGATGGTGGCTCCTGTGTCTCTACAGTCAATAAAACAATAAATATCGTAGGAAGTCACAAGTCGAAGACTACTTGGACCAGGGTATATAACACACACAAGGGCGAACTTAATACCCAGTGGCATTATCTGCCAGTCAACCCTGGGTGAATGTTGGTGGGCTTAAAATAGGAACCTCGTAGTCTTAATCCTCAGTAAGTCGAAAAAATTCCCTTCCGCTGAACCCCTAAATACGCGGTATCTCCAATTATTTAGAATTTATAATTCAAACAAAATGTTTCCCTCCGAGGTATTGATAAGACATATTTATACTCTATAACTCGAATTTCAAAAAAGAGACACCGTAAGTCGTAGTTAGTAAAATATAACATCTTATTTGGAACTCCCCGAAATCATAGCAATAAAATTCAAAAGGACTTAAGTTGAAATTTTAGCAGTTAGATCCTTTGTATCTCAAATTCTTGTGAAAACTCATTGACTCGATTTTTTTTGCATTTCCCTTGACATGTTTGGGACCCCACTGTACGTACACTCGTGAGCAAAAAAATCGACCCACGCCGTACGCTTGTCGGCAAAATGTTCTCGTAAAAAATCTGTTGGTCAGATTTATTTTTTGACTATAGTAGATTAAAGGTGAAGATTTAAAATGAGGGGATATTCATATTAACTTGTTCTTTTTTATTGAAAGAAATATATTTATACAAAACTCGTCCTAAACTCTAAAATAAGGAAAAATTCACTGTAAAGAAAATACAGACAAGAAGGAAAAACTTAAACTATAAAAAGCAATTCAATATTTAGTGTTATCCCCCTGGCTCTCTAATTACAGCTCCTAATTGGTTCTTCATAGACTGGATAAGATTTTCCTCTGTTTTTTTGAGAAACGCCATCCCATTTTTCAGAGAGTGCGGCTTTCTGGTCCGAACTCTTCTTTTAAGCTCGTCCCATAAATGCTTACTCATAGGATGTAATTCCGAACTAGGTGATAGCCACTCCATGCATCCAATTTCGACATCCTGCAGGTACCGCCGAACAGCAGTTGTAATATGTGTGTGGGCATTGTCCCGCATTCGCTAAAAGTTCTCACCGATAAAGCCTGCGTAAGGAATGACATGATCCCCTAATATCTCTTCAATATATCGGTTTGCCGTCGTACCTTCAAATCTGTCTCTAGATTCGATGAAAACCAACTCGGTTTTTGCCTCCATCGAAAAATGCCCACCCACAGCATCTAGGAACCTCCTCCAAATGCCACATTTTCACTTATACAGCACTGGGCGAATCGCTCTCTTGGTCTTCTGTAGACTCGTTGTCGTCTATCGCTGCCATGGAGACTACTTTCATTTGAAAAGAGAACCAGGTTCCACTGTTCGTCCGTCCAGTTCACGTGTTCAAAAAGTTCGTGTGTTGTGTTGCGAAACCGCAGTCGGGCTGCTCGATGAGCTGGGGTCTACTTAGGGCCAGTAGCATTTTTAGAGTTAGGTTAACCGCCTTTAGTATTCTTCTGACTGCAATTCTAGAAATTCTAGAGCTACGCCTTTGTCGAATAGCGAGCCACTTGAGTTGTGAACAGTAGAAGGAAATGATAAAAAACTTACGCAAAAAATAATACTATAACGTTATATATATAATATAATATGTTGAAAATAAATCTTAAGGACTTGTTTAAAAGGCGCTCCAACTTGTTACGAATGCGATAGATCTGGGTAGCATATGTCACCATAATTGATAACGCGAAGAATAAGGGAGTACACCAACATAAAGTTAGTGTTGAAGGGTAAGAAATTTTTAGACGATAAAGAGATCGCAAGCAACCAACAACTTTACGGCTAATTTCGGAAATCTGTACATCCCAAGTCATTTTATTTCTCTATATGCAAACCAAGGTTGTCTACAGATTTACTAGGAGGAATTAATGTTTCGTTGTAATAAATATGAGGTAGGCTTCCATAGTCAACCCTAGCAAGCATCCTGGGACTTCCGACAACTATGACTTTGTATTTCCCTGGATTAACGGCAACCCCATTTCTACATGACCAATGTCTAATAGTTTCCAGGTTATTATTAAGTATTTCAATGCTGTTATTGAGATCGTCGACTTTAGACCGTACATAGAGCTGTAGATCATCGACATACAAATGTATCGCGCAATTTAAAACTGAGGTGATAGAAGTTATACTTATGGAAACAAAAGAGGAGAGAGTATTCCGCCTTGCGGTACACCAGAGTCAATGTTAGCCCAATCAGAGGCCTGTGATCCTAAACGAACTAGCTGCTGGCGACCGCGAAGATTGGATGAAAATCATTCCAAGACAAGGTTTGAGAACTTTTGAGAGAGAGAAAGAGAAGGAGAAGGATATCGTGTTCAATTGTGTTAAAAGCGTTTGAAAAGTCAAAAGTGCTAGCACCGTTTTTTTTGGTTCGTCCATGCCATCTCGTATGTTGTCGGTGACCTTAATCAACGCAGTGCGGAACACCTATTTGAAATGCATTCAGCAGGCTATGTTTTATATAATGAAAATAGAAATTTGCTTATGAACACAGGCTTCTAGCACTTTTGATAGAAAAAAAAATCAGACAGTTTAGGATTAGGAATCTTAGGCAGGGGTTGTCCAAAAGCTTTTTTCAAAAATTTTGGATATTGGTCTGAGTCAAGGGAATAATTTATTATGTGGGAAAAAGTTGGAAGCAGGGACTCGAGTATCATTGAGACACGATGAGTTTGCCAACCTCATCATAACCCACAACCTTGGATTTTATAGCTAGCACATTTTTCTTAATCTTCTAAATCTATTAAATTCTTCTAATCTATTAAATTCTTAAAAATAACGATTAATGTCATTTAAATCGAACTCGAGGCTAATGTTGGATGGGTTAGGCTTTCTAAAGTCAAGAGATTTCAGAAATTTTCACACACCCGCAGTTGAAGTATTAATAATATTGTCTTGAATATAACGTCGTTTAGCATTTCGTGCTATTTGAGTGCATCTATTTCTTAGTGCGACCAATTCTCCTCTGTACGGTCTCTTTTAAATTTATGGAAAGCCAGATTACGTCTAGTCATCACCACCTGCACGCTCCCTCTATGGAGCGGAAAGAAGCTTAATCCTTACATTATGCGTGAGCATTAAACAGATTCAAGAACTATGTAATAACACAAGAGGGTTTGATGATGAGATGTAAAAGAGACTTCATCATCGATGCTGGAAGCTGCAGCCCAAGGGGAAAGATCAATAAGGGTAGCGTCACTCCTGAGTCTCATATATATTTATCCTAGAATGACAGTGTGCCCTCAGTGTCAATATTGGGATGAGTTGTCACTAAAGGAAGAATGGAGTTTGGAGTTTTAGAGTGCTAGAAGAAATGCATAACAAATCAGTGTTGAGGTCACCCATTATCATGGATTGCGCGTACCCAGATCCAATCGCATCAGGGCAGTCTCTAAAGCGTAGAAAGTCCACAGAAGGAGAATAGTACACAACTCCTAAAATCGACTTAATTCCTTTGATGTTAATTTCAATGAACAAGAACTTAGAAGATGCAGAATAGGGGGAAGTAGAAGTTGACACAATTCTGTATGGGATATTTGAGCGAAGATATATGACAATCCCACCATAAACTTTCTCAGACCGATCATTACAAATTAGGACAAAATCAGGCAAAGGGTATATAACCTGGATGAGATTGCAGGCTTGAGTCAACTCTCAGATGTTAGAATTGCATAAAAAGCACCTTCAAAGTCAGTGCAATGGCTAGAACATGACACATTAAATGATTTTTTTAAAAGGCAAAAAAATGCGTTTTAGCTTTTCACGAAGTATCAGCGTATTCTTACATGAGCCGAACGAAGTGTCCGAATAATAAAATTCATTATCTGACATAACAAATAAACATAAAACAATATATAATATATAAGAAATAATACTATACATAAATAGATTATTAAAACTCAAATTGCAAGTACTAGTATTATATTTACACTTATTTTAAATGCAAATTATTTTCACTTAAACTAATTCTATAAAATATGTGTGAGTTCTTATTCCTTGACATAGAATTTAACAAAACAGCAAATCACACTCGATGGCAACTGCAATCTGTGGCAAAGGAACACAATAATGTGTTAAATTCCTTGCAAGTGACATTGGATGTAATACATAAATCAGACAAGGGAATTTTTTTCCTTGTGTTCAGGACTTTGTGTAATTCGTATTACTGGAAAATGATTACATGTTATATTAGTCCCCGTTACTATTTTCCTGTGGTTATTGGCAGCCAGACACCGCCTGTTTAGTTAAATTCCTAACGCAATGACTTATGTCATCATTTCGGTGTTTGTCGAAATTTCAAATTGACATTTCCTCTATTTCGAAACGATTTTTGATGTCTATTTCAAACCTGTACAACAGACGGTAGAGTATATCACAATTAATATTAATAAATACAGTAATTCCCCCTATAACACGGTACTCTTATAATGCATTTTCATATTACGCGATTTCAAGGGCATTCCCTCATATAACGCGGGGATTTCCCACATTATATTTAATAAAACGTATATATTTCGTTCATGATATAGTTTTTTCTTAATATTCGATTTCACGTTTAACTTTTATCGCTAAAGGGAAACTAATTAATAATTTATACGTAACGCGTTATACGAGGTTTCCTATAACGCAGAACCAATCTACCGTGTTATAATATTAACTTAATAATAGTGAGAATAAGTAAAGATAATCTGTATAATTTTTATAATTGCCGCTAATTCACGTGATTGTACTCCGTTGTTCCAGAGATAATCCCACGTACACTCGCGCAAAATTGCGGTGCTAACACGATTCGCACGCTGACAGCATTACGAGCGCGTCACGCGGCTGGCGTGTCCAGCGCTGGGATAGACGGCGAGACGGGCGAGATTGTCGACATGGCCGTCAAGGGTATTTGGGAGCCGCTCGCTGTTAAAATGCAGGTTTGTACTTTATTGGCTACATTTAGGCGCTGTATTATTGCGTATACGAAATTATTACTGTTGACGGAATCAATGGACAGACGTCTTTATACAAGTGGGGACATTTAACGTTGCGGCATGCGTGCAATCTGCACGCTCCCTCTATGGAGCGGAAAGAAGCTTAATTCTTACATTATGCGTGAGCATTAAACAGATTCAAGAACTATGTAATAACACAAGAGGGTTTGATGATGAGATGTAAAAGAGACTTCATCATCGATGCTGGAAGCTGCAGCCCAAGGGGAAAGATCAATAAGTCTCATATATATTTATCCTAGAATGACAGTGTGCCCTCAGTGTCAATATTGGGATGAGTTGTCACTAAAGGAAGAATGGAGTTTGGAGTTTTACAGTGCTAGAAGAAATGCATAACAAATCAGTGTTGAGGTCACCCATTATCATGGATTGCGCGTACCCAGATCCAATCACATCAGGGCAGTCTCTAAAGCGTAGAAAGTCCACAGAAGGAGGATAGTACACAATTCCTAAAATCGTCTTAATTCCTTTGATGTTAATTTCAATGAACAAGAACTTAGAAGATGCAGAATAGGGGGAAGTAGAAGTTGACACAATTCTGTATGGGATATTTGAGCGAAGATATATGACAATCCCACCATAAACTTTCTCAGACCGATCATTACAAATTAGGACAAAATCAGGCAAAGGGTATATAACCTGGATGAGATTGCAGGCTTGAGTCAACTCTCAGATGTTAGAATTGCATAAAAAGCACCTTCAAAGTCAGTGCAATGGCAAGAACATGACACATTAAATGATTTTTTTAAAAGGCAAAAAAATGCGTTTTAGCTTTTCACGAAGTATCAGCGTATTCTTACATGAGCCGAACGAAGTGTCCGAATAATAAAATTCATTATCTGACATAACAAATAAACATAAAACAATATATAATATATAAGAAATAATACTATACATAAATAGATTATTAAAACTCAAATTGCAAGTACTAGTATTATATTTACACTTATTTTAAATGCAAATTATTTTCACTTAAACTAATTCTATAAAATATGTGTGAGTTCTTATTCCTTGACATAGAATTTAACAAAACAGCAAATCACACTCGATGGCAACTGCAATCTGTGGCAAAAGGAACACAATAATGTGTTAAATTCCTTGCAAGTGACATTGGATGTAATACATAAATCAGACAAGGGAATTTTTTTCCTTGTGTTCAGGACTTTGTGTAATTCGTATTACTGGAAAATGATTACATGTTATATTAGTCCCCGTTACTATTTTCCTGTGGTTATTGGCAGCCAGACACCGCCTGTTTAGTTAAATTCCTAACGCAATGACTTATGTCGTCATTTCGGTGTTTTCCTCTATTTCGAAACGATTTTTGATGTCTATTTCAAATCTGTACAACAGACGGTAGAGTATATCACAATTAATATTAATAAATACAGTAATTCCCCCTATAACACGGCACTCTTATAATGCATTTTCATATTACGCGATTTCAAGGGCATTCCCTCATATAACGCGGGGATTTCCCACATTATATTTAATAAAACGTATATATTTCGTTCATGATATAGTTTTTTCTTAATATTCGATTTCACGTTTAACTTTTATCGCTAAAGGGAAACTAATTAATAATTTATACGTAACGCGTTATACGAGGTTGTAAAAACGCGTTATATGTGAATATTCCTACAACGTGTTTTCCTATAACGCAGAACCAATCTACATTAGTTATAATATTAACTTAATAATAGTGAGAATAAGTAAAGATAATCTGTATAATTTTTATAATTGCCGCTAATTCACGTGATTGTACTCCGTTGTTCCAGAGATAATCCCACGTACACTCGCGCAAAATTGCGGTGCTAACACGATTCGCACGCTGACAGCATTACGAGCGCGTCACGCGGCTGGCGTGTCCAGCGCTGGGATAGACGGCGAGACGGGCGAGATTGTCGACATGGCCGTCAAGGGTATTTGGGAGCCGCTCGCTGTTAAAATGCAGGTTTGTACTTTATTGGCTACATTTAGGCGCTGTATTATTGCGTATACGAAATTATTACTGTTGACGGAATCAATGGACAGACGTCTCGCTCTGAGTGTGGACATTTAACATTGCGGCATGCGTGCAATCTGATTTCGACCCCGTTGTAATATCAATGCAACTATTATATGCAATTTTAAGTGTTGATTTACAAAGTTGCATGGCAGCGAAGGTAAACATTGCATGTCTAATAAATAAGTAAAAAACTAGTTTCAAGAAATTTACAAATCCACAATAGAGCCCGGAGGCGTAGTATATTCTTGGACCGGTGCAGAGAGAAGAACACTTAAACACATTGGCTTTATTTGAGTGTTATATTACTGTTTACTTAAACAATGCAATACACAGATGAGTGGACTATTCGTTAGTGACATGAGTTGAATCAATTTGAATGATTTATTTTGGATATTATTAGAGTGTGGGTCACATCATTAAATATGCCCATTATTTAGCTACTTACAACTTTATTGATAGCATTATCGATTGTGAAAATAAGTTTTAATTCCATTTTAATTACTATAAATATAACACTAACGTCTTATTTATTGAAATGAGGATATTAAACACGAAGATATTTAGCAATAGACCTTATTAATTTTTTTTAATAAATCACAATTTTTTTTAATATGCTCGCATCTGGTCACCTAACTAAAGAAAGTTTAATGCCTCATGTTCTTTATTTTAAATAAAAAAAAGGCAGCATTCTATTATTCCATTTCCTGGGCATTTTCAAGAAACGCACCTGAAGCAAAACTAGCGTTTCAATATTACTATAATTTTTATCGTTTTCAATGAGGCTACAAGGAAAATCATTCTGAATTTTGTATGGCAAAGTTTGATCATATAGAATATCGAATCACTTGTGATACTCTAAAGATATGGTAACGAAGGCTATCAAGCATTACACATAACGAAACATAACAGAGAACGTATCTAGGTAACCGTGACCTATAATAACGACCCCACATGAAGACTTAGAACGATTATGTTAGCGAAAAAGAAAACCGTTTGGAAATATTTGGTGCTGGAAGGTCGAGGTGTCCCGCCAGCAAGAACAATTAAAAGGCGATTATTTGAGGCAAAGTTATATAGACGAATATCTCGTAAGCTACCACTTAAAGAAAGCAAATATTAAAGCTAGATTAGAATCTGCAAATTTTTGTTTTTTTGCAAACATTGGCCTGACTACTCACTCATAGAAGCCGTCTCAACTGTAAAGAGGCCTTCTGCATTACGGAGTATGTGTTAGCTGATTATTGCTTTAAATTAAATTTAATTTCCCGAGTTGTTTTGTTTTTTCAAAATAATTGTGTTTAATTTAAATATCTCTCCTAGGTCTAGAATATCATCATCGTCGTCATTTCAGCCCTTCACAAGTTCACTTCTGAACGTGAACCTCTCCCACTGAGCACGATCCTGGATCCTGAGTCACCTGGATCCGTCGACTTCCCGCAGATTTGCATTGATTACATTACTCCACCTAGACGCCCCGGGTCGTCCTACATTGCGATGGCTGATACGAGTTTGCCACTCGAAAATCTTTCTTCCTGATCAGCTCTCTGTGAACTTATATGCTCCGCTCCGCCCATCGCCACTTCAGCTTATTGTTGTAGTTCTATCTATGTAGGTAGCCTTAGTTCTGCGGATATCCACGTCACATTTTATTCAATTACGCGGATAAACACTGACAATGACCATCTCCAAAGCACGACTTTAGCAGTAGATAAATAATAAAATCTTTTATTTATCTTACTTCAACCTTGTAATAAAAAAGGTCTTATATAGACAGATATAAGATATTGTCACGTGCTGTAGGGTTCTTTAGATAGAAAATAACCTTTAATGTAAAAGTTTATTAAACAAAAAAAAAATCACTGGTAAAGCAATTCATTTTAAAATCCTCCAGAAATTCGCTCACTAATCGCCTTCGATTCTCTCCGATGTGTGTCGCGTCGTATCCCAATCGAAACTCATCTAGATTCTGTTGATGTTGATGATTTTAGCCTATGCAGCTCTTACAGCTTCATCGGACACAGGGCTCACGGAACTGAGAAGTCCATGAGCTGGTTAAATTTTGGTTCTCTTACTAACACCAAAAGCACTCGTTTGCTGAGCGTGTCTGTCTATCTGCTGAAACGCATAGATGCGACTCGATCTCTTATATATGCGCGGTAAAGAGCTCTATAAGGTTATATGTTCCAGTTGAATATGGTTGTTTTCTTCCCTCACAAGTAATCGAAGAACATTCTGAATCGTTGTCGAACATTACTATCACGCGTGTATTGCCATTCTGCTCACACATTCCTGGAATTTACCAGACACGGGAATGTTCCGGAGACAGGTGGGTTATAGCAAGGCCTGAAACAGCCTGAAAACATGTTTCAGACTGCTGAAAACGCTTTCAAGTGGTTCTTCTCTTCGTAACAATATCGTAATTATACGCCAATAAATAATCTTTCGACCATCTATGTTATACACCTAGCGCCGTTGTAGTCGTTTTGTTTAAACTATTGTATATCATATTTTTTTTTTTTTGTAAATAAAAACTTGTGTTCCCGTATTGTATTCCTGTTTTTTCTGTTTTAGATATACAAAACGGCAGTAGAAACAGCGATCCTTCTATTGCGAATCGATGACATCGTCTCGGGTTCTAAGAAGAAGTCCGACAAAGAGCCGGCCGGGCCCGCCAATATGGCCGCCGCACAGGAATAATTTTACACGCCTTAATTTTCTAATATCGTCCCAATATGGATTTAATTGTTACAAACGCTTGGAGATAGCTGAAAAGCAGCACGACATGTTAGTTTACGCCGCAAATTTCGGAAGATACATTTTAATTTTTTTTCTTTCTTAACTATTACAGTTTACTTGTGTTGGTCGTACAATTTATGTGTTGGTAAAAATTACGCTCTAAATACTATTGATTTTTTAAACAGGTGAATAATAAATATCTATTAAAATAAAGTTCCGAACGCCAGAGTAAATTTTTTAAATCAATAAACGTAAACAATTAAACATGAAATGGTGGAGAAATTTAGAACTAGCTTTTACTTAATAAGTGCTAACACGGATGCCTTATATGTACGTGCGGGCAACTGCTATGCGAATAATTTTAGCTCATATCTATCTTTATTTATGGTACTCATAACGCCTCACTTTCACGAGTCGCATTTCATTTTGTTTTAATTAAATGTAATTTTTAATTGAACAATAATAGTATTAAAGGTTTATACACTAATTCATTTAATTTGTTTTATTTTCTTAAACCCGTTTTAACTTTCAACAATACACAAATATTTTATTTACAGATTTAAGTATTATGACTGAATTCTCAAAGCTGATTCTGCATCTTTGTGAAGGTTTACGATGACATGAGCACACGGTTCACCAGAGTGTCATCGGTTCAAGTGGACCGTGACGCACCCACATTCATTATCGAAACGGAAGGGATCTAAAACCTTTGGAATACCAAGTCGCGCTTGCTCCAGAAGTGTCGGTAGTCTATCGGGAAAATCTGATTGTGCACAAGTGTTTTCCAAAAAATCGAAATTTATGATGGTCGAAGCGATATAGAAATATTTTTTATTTAAGAAAAACATATTTGGTTATGTAATTATATTTTAATTAAATATTGGATTATTTGAAAATAGTGACGAATAATGACCAAATAAAAGTCAAACAAATACACACGAAAATAAGGAGAATAGTATCGGCTCTTGTCGATTTAAAAAATGACGATTTGCTGGGTTACTGAGGTTTTTGTCAATTTAATTATAAGATACAAATAATTCTAGCCTCAATTTAAATCTTATTTAATGTGAATCGAAGTCAAAAACGTTGAAGTTAATATTAAAACAATATATTTTTTTTCACAATTTAATTTTTTTTTACACTAATTAAAGTTATTAAACTAGTAACGGATGAAGAGTATTCGACTTTTGAAGGAGAGTCGGTTACGCATCAGTACACACAACGGGTTAGGTTTACTCCACTTTACGTGTCTTCGATTAAAAGATTATTTCTCAGACATGCAGATTGCCTCATTCCACACCGCCGAGCACATGGTAAATCAGTATTTGGACTACCGCGAAGCTTAGTGGTAGTCGGGGAGTACTTAGCTGGTGTACATCGCGTCCTAGGTTCGATTCATGGCATGGAACAAGATTTGCCACTTCTAATTTTTACTGCGCTTGCATCACATGTCTGTCGGTCGGTTTGTGGTCTGCTAGAACTCTTACAGCACTATAATATATCGTGCATACGTCATCAGGTAATGAATAAGAAGATATCACCGTGGTGGATCAGATCTATCAGGAAGACTTCATCATCATATCAAATCTATATGTAAATAAAAATCTCGGTAATTTGCGTGAACGGAAACCCAACGAGGAATCTTGTCATCGTTGTTTGATTTTTTAAAACAAAGCTGTGCAATTAACTAATTAACTTATTTTAACCACTCTAACTTAACACACTTGTGGAGATGCTTAATTTTCACGGAATAGATGAATGGTGGATTCAAAATTACGATCTTATAGTTTCGTAGACTATACTAAACCCAAGGCTATTGAAGGGTCTCAATGCCTGTGTTATATTTTTTATTTTATAACAATAAACTCGTTTATTATGGGGCCCAACAGCGCTATTCAGTTGCATATATTCAGCGCTATATTCTTTGTCTAATGTTAGAGTGAGTACGTAAAAATCCGAAACGCAATCTCATTAAGTAAGCAGTCGATCGTGCTGACCCATTTATTCGGCAGCTAGAACCAAACTGCATTGTAGTTCATCAGCGAAGCATCAGCTTTTGTTGTTGCTATATGGGCCGGCTCGACGACCGGGGAAGTACGACTGCCTCACAGAATACTGGCTTAAAGTAAATATACAAATCATATAGATCTGGGTTTTGTCCAGTGAGTTGGCTGGGGGCCTACCGTCTCCCCTCTCCCCAAACAATATGGTAGTGGTATTTTCAAAAAATTTACCTCGAGACCGTCTGTTTTGGAGTATCCCTTACGAGACGTCCACTTCAGCCTATCCTTTGCAACCTGGGTGTGTATACTCAATATTTAATTATTATATTATTCTATAGTCATCCTGCCAAACGCAAAATGGCTACGACAGACCCTGCCACGCTCGTCGTGGATTTCTGCAATTCAGATCCCAGACTTGGTTTGATCGCTCTTGCAAAATATCGTTACGTTATAAGTATGGAGTGTTACCGGGCTTGAGCAGATGCGTCTGCGTCAAGGGATGTCTTTTTAAAAAAAAGTATAACTCTGCCTCTAGGTCAAAAGAGATATTGCAGAGGAAAAGTCGTTACACAGAATTGGCGAGACACTAGTTCCATTTCCTTCGGCAAACCCGTACAATCTGGTCTCTCGCCAAAGCTGTCCAAAGAGAATTTCTGTCTGCCATCTCTTCCATCTCTGCAAAAAAGAGACGACACATACACGTGTAATGGTTCAGCATGACGCAAAGGACAAAGCCAATATCTTAGGCTCTCTTTTTGCGAATCTTGCTGACGGGAAAATCACCGCCTGCCATCTTGCAGTATAAAAGCTCCACCCCCATGTTCTCGAAAGTAATGTTATCGAATATAAGCTCTTGAGGTACCTAGAGGAAGACAAACTAGAAAGTGGACCAGCAGGCACGAACCGTAGTATCAAAGTCGTAGTTGACTTGAAATTCTCCAACTCCAAACCAGTGAATGCTGGTGTTCTCCAAGGCTTTGGGATATATCCTACATGTTTCTTCTTGTATATCAATGACATGTTGCAAATTAATAACATTCAATGATTTTTTTTTGTGTATGAGTATTGCTGTTGGTCCAGTGACCTCTACAGCTTTATATAATTAGACTCGCGAGCGGGAGGCCCTCTGAGTAAGGAGACAACGATGATGCTGCGAAGCGAAACACGAACCTGTACCTGCACTGCACCACCACTGCGCTTCGACCCCTGTGGACGAAGAACGTCAACGGTAACAGAGGGGGCGATAATACGTTCCGAGGGCCCCTCATAAGGAGGTACGAAACCTCGACTCGGATCGCTATCTAAAGGGAGGCATTCAATGCTACGCGGACGACAAGTACAGGGGTCGCGTCAATATTGCTCGGGAAAACGTCAATGAGTGACGGAACAAACTTGTGTCTGAGGTCGAGATTTTGGTAAGCGAAGTCTCAGATTAGGTCGAGAAGTCGACAAAATCTAGTCCAATTTAACCCTACGAAGACACAAGTTTGCGTGTTTACAGGTAAAAAGAATCTTTTTGATGCATCTCCCAATTTGGAAAATACTCCCCTTACTACTGCAGCCAATATCGGAATGCTTCGGAATGCATTAAAATATCGAGCGACGTTCAGTTCCGCGGCCACGTGGACGATAAGGCTAAAAATACTAGGCGTACTTAAGAGATCGAGACAGTATTTCATGTCGGCCCACTATGTGCATCTTTACAAAGCGGCAAGTTCGACCTCTCAAGGAATACTGTTCCCATCTTTAGGCCGAGGCACCCCAGGACCAACTTCTTCTGTTTGACCGCATTCAACGGAGAGCAGATCGATTCCAATCGTTGATGACCAGATACTTTCCGATCGGCTTGATTCACTGGCGTTGCCAAGAGATGTTGCATCTCTTTGTATTTTTTACCGAATTTGCCATGGGGAGTGTTCTGAGGGGTTGTTCGGATTAATTCCAGCCGCTGAGTTTAAACATCGTACATCACGACAGAATTATAAATTTCATCCTCATCATTTCAATAGGTGGCAATCCACTGTGCACTGTACTGTTTTTTTTTTGTTATTATTTCCTGTCGCGCAACTCTATGGAATCCGCTAGCGGTGTTTCCGAACTGATACGACTTAGGGACCTTCAAGAAAAGAGCCTACACCTTTCTTAAAGGCCGGCCACTCATTTGCGACTCCTCTAGTGTTGTGGGTGTTCATGGGTGACGGTAATCAGGTGTAGTGTATCAGGTGAGCTGCCTGCCCGTTTACCACACGAATACTTTTTTTAATTTTTTTCTATTTCTATAAAAAATAAAGCGACACGTGTCTTTCGTGTCGGTCACATGTATCCAACATTACAAAGCGCCTAAGTTCGGCCTCATATGGAATATTGCTCTCATCTCTGAGATAAAATCTAGTCCAATTTAAGCCTACGAAGACACAAGTTTGCGTGTTTACCGTTAAAAAGAGTCCCTAAAGAGTATTTAGTATATCCTAGTTTTAAACATCATCTTGTAATCCTCGGCGTTGACATAAGGAGTGACGTTCAGTTTCCCGATCACTATGGGCCAAATTGGTCTCACACAGAAAGTAATTTTCCGAAGATTACGAGATATAAGGCACGTAAATCTTTACTGACTGCTGCGTAACTTAGTGGTTAAAGTACCTGGTTGCAGTATTGCGTGGGTCTCATTCCTAGACGAGGAACAATATGTATATCATAAATTATTGGGTACGAGTATTAACATCTAATTGCATGTGTATTACGCGGTTATAGGAAAGATAACGAATGTGTGGCTCCAATATAACAACCAAAAATATCAGCGTAAGTAGACGACATCAACTACGAGGACGTCATTCGAATATTGGTAGTCTTTACCATAGCTCCTATGTCTCTATAAAATTAGGTATTTATCTAATAAACTGCTTTTAATTTAAGTGCTGATTAAGAACTTGTGCTCAATACAAAATACTGTAATAATTATACAAACAAAAGTAATAAACAATAGATATATTTTTTTAATTTATTTAATTATAATCATTGCTAAGCCTAATTAATAATATTAAACACAGACTTAAATTCATTTGCATTTTTATGATAACATCCAGAACAGGAAAACTAAAAAACCCATTCAGTTTGTACTGCGACAGGCGACACGGATGTGCCATCACATTGTTAGTCGAATGATTTTTGAAGCAACACCGTTATGTGCGCGTTTTCATTGTATTTTTTTAATAAAAGTACTTACATAGCCTAGCCTAGTACCGTAATAACGTGCAACGTGGAAAACCCATGGTAACTGTTCAAGGCGAGGCATCCTCTCGGGAATCCTTGTGCTGGTTACCCATTAATATAGGTCTCGGCTGTGTGCTCTAAGCGCTCGGCCACTTTTCATCCCGATGAAGCTGTAAAAGCTCTCGGGCTAACAGTAGACATCAGCCATAAAAAAAAAACGTAGAATAGTAATTTCACAACACTGACTATTTAAACAGCTGGCGTCACTCTTTTTAATTTTATCGTTAATATCACTAAATTGTCTAGTGCTCTGATATAAATTGACATTCAAGGGAAGCAGTTACCATAGTTCACCAGATAATCATTACTGCCGTGTGGAAATATGTGGAAGAGAGAAAATATTTGTTATTGATGCGGACGTCATCTGCCTTTAAATCAAGTTGAGGCGACCACCAATCCGAGAAATACTTTAAACGTAAGAGATAGAATAGATATAAGAATCCCTTGACGTGTTCGTTTTAACTGGTTTTTTTTCGGGTTGATGGCCGCTGTTAGCCCGAGGGCTTTTACAGTTTCACTGAGTTGAGAGGTAAACGAGCGCTTATTGCGCTCAGCCGAGAACTCTATTAGTGGGTATACAGCACAAGGGCTCCCGAGAGGGCGCCTCGGCTTGGACCGTTACCCTTGCGCCAGAGCGACTGATTCGGGGGTGCCCGAGGATTCATTTTACGTGGTATCAGACCGTCGTCAGTGCCAGTATCGTACAAAACGCCGTCAAAAAATACAGTCAATTTCAGTGTCGTGCCATAGTATTGAAGAAAACCGTCTAATGAAATGTCCCGATGGTGAGGTAGATATTCCATCCAAAAGCCGATCTGAAATCAGGCAGGCTAATTAAAGGAAGATGGGCACGGCGGCATCCAGCGAGAGTACCGACTTTTCGCTAACTAATAAAAACCGTCAAATTGAGCTTTATTAGAAAGCAGTACATTGGAGTCATTAAGTCGTATTGCAGTCTTTTATAACTTTAAAATTTGCTACGAAACCACCTCAGATAATTTGAAATATAATCTACCACTAGTATTATCCGTTTATTATTAACCATAAAACATATATATTACAATTTAATGTATCGTCCAGGGCCTTGTGTACCAGAAGAACACAATAATGAGAACAAACAATCATAAAATAATGTAAATTTTCTGCTCAATGAACTTTCACATTGAACTGTGGAAACCAGCCGTTGTTATATCCGCTCAAACAAAACGCTCACAGCCCGTGACCGGGAATCGCCGGCACCGACAGAAGCCTGTCATTGCGCAGTGGACCCTCAGGCTAGTTGGCTGAAGTTGTAGGGATTATGTACTGGTGAGTTCATTGTATGATATTTAATGAAAATGTGATTTAAGTTATTTGCCTTTTACCGATTATTTATACAAATTGAGCTACATAAATTGTCATTTGTGCGATTTGTGGTCGAGACGATTGGTCTGTGGTTTCTTCAACGACGATGACAGACAATAAAGTTCTTGAAACGAATTAAAGTCGCAGTCATTGCTGCTACCGTGAAACCAGCGTTCTTGGTACCGTATCACGAGGAACAGGCCCTTATGATAATTTTAGTTTTAAGTTAATTGTTTGTAAATTTACATTTCATTTAATTTCAATAATTCTTGTATTTTTAATAATTGATATATAAAAATTTGTTGGTGCTCAGGCCTTGTGTGCGTCTTTGTGTACCATGAATTCGAATCTTCTTCCGGTCTTATTGCTGGTAATTAGGAGTGTCTCTGTATTGGAACGAATTCTTAAGTTGCTATAATATGTTCATTATATATATAAGTTAATGAACATAATTATGAATCCTCTGCTAGTTGATCTCTTCTGTTAATAACCAAAAGATATAGTAGTTGAGATCGAACATCATCATAATCAATATAATAATAACAATAATATTCAATACCTTTTAATAATTATTATTGCCGACATAAACGAATAATTACATATTTATATCATGGTATTTTTCTGACGCTGACACACTAAAGTACTACCGTTCAGTAACGAGCTTTAAGGTGTCACGTGTGTACGTTTAAAATGTTTGAGTCTATTTTGTAATTAAGAGATCACAAACGGACACATTAACACACATGTATCCCCAGTTTCTTTTAGCAGCCCTAATACCATAGTAATTCTTAGTTACTTTATTATTATTGAATACTGTTAAAGAGGGTTTTAGCCCTATAGTGCTGATTAAAGTAAAGTTTTTGTCACTTAATGTGCATGGACGTTATAAGAGACATATTAATATCTTTTCGTACTAATATCGAATAGTAAAGTTACCCGCCCAATATAGGGGTGGTCTGATTATTCATTACATGGACAAGCCATGCAACTTCTAACCATTGATGTAACTAGGTCAGTGTTCGGTATTGATGAAATAATGTCCCACGTTGACAATCGATATACAGCGGGTTCATGCGAGACACATTTGGGGCGTGACGGACATACAAAATCTATAGTTTATTATATCACCGTTAAACCGTGGGAATTATATAAAAATATTTACAAATATAAATGCAAAAGTAAAAAAAAAATGTGTTTAAAACTTTTCGTCTCTTGTTTTATATGGTTTCGTGGTAGTCTGTAATAACCTGACTGGAATTATTAGGATTATGGTAGAGCCACACATATGAATCGGTCGGTTAGACCAGGGAAAGATTACGTCCTCACAGAATATCAACGAGACCCTGTTGTGTTTTGTCGCGGAGAACTTAATTATTGGTTACGAGGCATTCATTCTTACAACAATATTTTAGTCTTAGTTGAGTTCATTGGCGTTATTTCAAATTTAACAAGAAATGACTTACGGAGTGAGAACTGGTCCTTAACTTTTGGACGTCTGTGGGAGCTCTAAGTCACTCGGAAAGCAATGGAGCGAGCTATACTCGGTGTTTCCCTGGGTGACACAATTCGCAACATGGGATATACCGCAGTAGGATGAGGTGACCGTAAACTGAATAGGCAATGGGCCAGCCGTATAAATGATAACCGATGAAGAAGAAATGTTCTCGATGAACGCAACATCGTATTGCATAGTGGTGTAGCGCGACCTCCCGTTAGATGGAGTGACGACTTAAACAAATCTGTGGGAATTCGTTCATGCAACTAGCTTCGTGGCTAGCTACAGAGGAAGGCCTATGTTCAGCTGTGGATGTAGTAATGATGACTTCGTATGATGTTCGTAGTCAACTGTCAAATCTTCCTTATTCTGATGTGCATAAGTAATATTTTCGTAAGTACATTGTATTAACATATTGTGCTTAACATGTGTACATATATGTAATATGCTCATTTGTTGCTTTAAGTGTCTTATTATCAACTTAAGGAGATAGATACGCTGCAATTATGAACTACCACAATTTCCGTAATACCAATGTGAATTAGTAGTCTAACGCTACTGTTTTCGTACGGTTTAAACATAGGTATATTTTAGTCAAACCATTCGTAATTTTTAGGCAAAATCGAGTGTCGCAAGGTCGGCGGCCATTCGTCAGATTTAATAATCGCAAATAATATTCACGGTTAGTTGGACGTTCCGGAGCTTCCGTTTGATTTCATCATATCACTTACATTAAACTAGTTCTGGCGTTATTGTATGTTTGGATGACATACCCTCAAAGATTTTAGAAGACAAATAATTTTATTTAATTCAGAATTAATATTCCAGATATTGGAAGACTCTTACAATATGAGTTACACTATTACTATCTTTTGGATTGCCGCGTTTTTGCATATGGTCACTTGTTTCGATATTCAGCCACCTTCCGAGGAGCACACAGAAGTAAGTAGAAGCATTAATTACTATCCAGTTATCAAGAGTAAGTATAAAAATAGTTTGTCAGGCTTTTTTATAAAATAAGGATACAAAAGCACGCAGTTCACCTGAAGGTATTTGACCCTGCAGCCCATAAACCTTCGACCATGAATCAAGATGCAGACGAAATTTTATCCTGTAAAATATTATTATATCATATACAGTTTATAAATATAAAGTTATCCAGTTAGTGCTTTACTTTTCACAATTTAAAGGTTAAGCTATTGAGGCTATTTGATGAAAGTTCCTAGGACTTTCCTAGGCCGGCCTATCTAGCCAGAACTAATTTTAAGTTGCAGAACGATTCAACAAATTAAAAAGTAAAAGCCATTATTAAATAATAACCTAAAATTAAGAAGGCCGCTACAATTTGTTTCTAAGACCTAAATTTAACCGGAGGTAAAGATTCGTAACAATGCGCATTATGAAATTATTTATATAAAGATTTGTGTGTAAAATATATAAATATATTTTATTTCTCAGGCTGAATTGATAGATTCGATAAGAGGGCGTCGCGGTGTTATAGAAGAAGAAAAATTTTACAACATCCATTCTGAAACTAGACAAGACAATATAAATCAACATATACCCTGGCTTCCAGGAGGATTACATTCAGATGAGGATCCTACTACTAAAATATCTATTAGCAACGATATAAAAGAAGCTTTTCAGTTGCATCAAACTACGGAAAGAGTAACAGACAAACCTACAGGCCGAGGAGCGAGAGCTTCTAATGAAAACTGGATTAAACTTCCATTCACTTCTCACGATGAAACGACTATAGGTAATATTTTGACTCCCCCGCAACCAACAGGGGATCTTATAAATTCACGCATGCCAAGAGTCAACTTCGTCACACAAAATAAAGCCTTAGAAGCATCGGAATCACGAAATGATAAAGAATCTATCCAAAGATCATCTCGCACTGATAACTTAAGAACCGAATTTGTTAGGCCGGATGAAGACGACTTAGTGAAACAGAAACCTGTCTATCCCAGACAAGCGGTTTACCACCCGGAGGATCCGATCCGACGTCAGTACTACGACGGTATATATTATAACGACGATTTATACAGACGCGACCCGTACTATGACTTATACGATCGTAAAAGATATTACCCGGGCCCTAGAGTTGACAGATATGATGACCCTTACGATAATTATGTTCCACGAAAGCCTAAGAGGATCATCTATTATGCTCACCTGCCAGAAGTGGTGCGAACCCCACCTACTGTCGATTTAAGATACCGATATTCAGCCGACCCTTATCGACGATTCGATGACGATTATAACGCGAGATCTAGCAGGTATGATTACAGATTTAGAAATAGATATCCTTATGCTGCGCCAAGAAAAGATGACAGGAATTATAAAGACCTGATTAGTGCAGGGACAGCTACTAAGGATAAAAAAATTGACGATAAAGTAACTCCAACTCCAATATTGCCTAAGAAGGAGGATAAACATTTGGATGTGAGCAGCAATCGAAGTTCAAGCAGACACATCATCAATAGTCATCAGTATCATGAAGGAGATTTAAATTATAATGATCAGATGTCCCATAAAGGTTTTATAGATAATAAAAGGCCCGATGATGGATATTTTAGATTCGAAGGGCCTTTATTTCATGATACTGATGATTCTTATCAAAGAAAGTACTAATTGCGTAACAATAAGTTCTTTAAATATGATCTTTTCAAGTTTTCAAATAAAACTAATTTGAAAACTTCGAAAAAGACATTGTATGGTAGAAAGGAAATGGGATTTTTATTTATTTAAAATTTTTATGTATTTTGTGATCCACAACTATCCTTGTAATTTGACAGCAATAAATGTGAGTACGACTACGAAATGTCGTTTTAATTATTTAAGGGGCGTTTCGGCCGCGACAAATTGCACAAGTAATAAATCGGCCGTTTAAATTAAAACACGGGAGGGTGAAGATGAATTTCATTAAGAATTAATTAATGTCATTCTTAAACGGTTTTGTTTTTCCGCGCGAATAAAAAACATCTGTCGGAGATGTTCCGGCGGCGACGCGTTTTCTTGAGGTAATTAAGCAATAAATTTTGCGGCTGGCAACATCTCGAGGTGGGGGCCAATTACGCTGCGCATTTAAGAAAATGAATGTTCAACACTTGAGCCGATGGTGTTATTCTGTATCGTGCAATTATATTTGTCTTTTTAGTACATTGTAATAGTTATTTATTAAAATTAATTAATCAATTATGGTTCCCAAACGCTTGTAAATGATATTGTACTTAAGTATATGGTTAAAATTGTAGACATTATATGCTTTACGTAAAAAATATAAAAACTGGTTTTATGTAGAGTATTTTTATTTAATTTAAAAAATTAAATTAAATAAAAATGCTAATAAAGTTACTTTGAGGAACCAAAACCAAAATGTAAATCTAATTATGTCGTTTAATTCCGCAAAAAATAAAAAAGTTAACTCATTTTGTACTGTGAAGCACTTCCATCCGTTTTTCAATAGTGTCCTAATACAAGTTAATGTTGTATGTATGTATATTACTTGGTATTAATATGGTAGTGTAGTGATAGGGTTATAGGGTATATATATATATATCTTGGATAACTATTTTCATAGTAATCCAAGATGTGAAGTGTCTCGTACTGTTGTAGACAATATTATATAATTATAAGTTAAAATACTACTAGGTTTGTACGGGTAACCACGTAAAATTTCCCCTTTAAAGCGCCTAATGAAATATAATTAAAAAGAAAATAAGTAGATAATTAAATTAACAGACTTTTTGACACGCATATTTGTTAAGAATGTCTTACTTTTTAATCTACAAGTGTTAACTCTGTTTTTGGTGACCTATTTTTATGCAATCATATCCTTCAATAATTCGTTACCATTGTTAAATGGCTAGTGGTTCAGAATAAGGACGCGAAGACGGGACAGCTACAAAACCAACGTGACTAATTAGTCTTAAGGGCTTAGAAAAAACCCCACGACATGACAGCATGTAATCAGGGGGATAGATTTGGTGTTTTAGTCGTTTTTTTAATGGCGAAGCTCCGGCTCGTGGATTAATGGTCTACTCATAAATAACACGTAATTAAATGTACTACGCTATGAGGGTCAGGATGAGAATTGAGAATAGAAGGGAATCGGCTTACAAGTTTTAACAGAATGTTTAAAGTATACTAGCAACACTATTAATATGAATAGCGTATCTGTTGATAATTCCAAGTGATGATTATTATACTTTTGCAACGGCTGCGTGCCGTAGTGTTTAAAGTATCTGGCTATAGCGTCGCGGGTTCTGGGTTATATGTAATATCAATCCGGAATATGTGTATATCACAAATTGTTGGTCTTCGGGTCTGATTATATTGTATGAATGCTGTGTATCCTATGTATATATATATATGCATCACCTATATATCCTATATATCTGATGAATAAGAAGATTTAATTGTAAATGTATTATCGGATTTAGGTCAAGTTAGGTTAGTACCCTTAAGCGCAAACGCTTACCGCGCTATAAAATATCCAGGGCAGTTGATGTGTTCTGGTAACGGCTAATAGTGGTATAGCTATACTGCAGTTTTTTTCTAGCTGCAGAATGTCTGGGTCAGCTCGACTGGGGTAGGACTACGCACTCAAAGAATACGAGCGTAAAATAGCAGCATAATGCTTCTTTATTTCCTCTGGTGAGTGCGGGCTCCGGTGACTGGTGACGAGGCATTCCATCACAATCTTCAAGGGTGACAACGTATCTGCATTGTGAATCCTTGTCAAACATGAATGTAGATGTCATGGGCCGCAGGAATCACTTGCCATCAGCTGAACTGTGTGCTAGTTTGTTACTCTTATTGTAATAAAAAGAAACTAAAATATGCCGTGGTCGAAATTGACTAGGAAGTCATCAGTACATTTTTACCATGTTAGAGTTACCTTGCAATATAGTTATGGTTGTAAAACAAATGGTTTTGTTACATAGACGACCTGACATAAAACTATTATCCAGGATGAATATAGTTTTGTGTAAGTGCGTTATATGTATGATTTGTACTGACTTACCATCAGGTACAAAAGATAGGTACGGAAGCGTGAATGTGCGGCATGACGCTGTTATGTTGTACGTACGTTGAGGTTAGGAACTGGAGATCCAAATATAGGTATCGAGGCATTCGATGTTAGCCATAGTGTTATCACAAAATAAAGATATATCCTTGTACACTGGTCTTCGAGCTGCCGCTACCACTGCATCCGATGAATTCCGTGTTCATTTATTTTTATTTGTACAAAAAATCTAATACCATATGACATCTAGAATCGATAGAAACATCGTTGTTACTCTATGAAATATTGTGTTACTAATGACTTCAATTAACAGCTTTAAAACGAGTGGATCTGCTCTATTGAGAAAGTATGATGCACTTCTATAATGAAATAATAAGATAAGACCATCACCCAGTCACTGAGAGGTGTGCACTGAGCAACAGGTAAACAATAGTCAATAATAGGTATATAAAATCAAGTATATAGTCTTTTACCTGGTGGAGCTTTTCTTTCACATTATACTGCAGTATTATGTTGCTATTTTTCGCTGGACTTCTGTGAGGGCGTGGTCTCACCCCCGTCGAGCTGAGTCATTAATACTGAAGCTAGATACAAATTGTAGCGTAGCTCTATTACTATTAATCAAGTTGTCAACTGAAAAAAACAAAATATAAGAAGCAGACTTCAAGCGGTATTCCCAGACATTCACTCATCCAAGTAATTACTGTACCCGACTTAGCTCTACAGTGAATGTACGAAAACCGGTGTTTTTAAAGTAGTATGGAAGTTGGCGAAGGTTTTCTCCTAAACCGGGTACTCTATTTGTTCCCAGCGTTGTAAACTGAACTTATACATTCAAAAATTAGGATGATTTTAATAGTGATAAAGCTACACTGTTTTCTGTTTCTAACCTTTATTAATGGTGACGAGGCATTCCATCTCAGTCCTCAAGGAAGACAACACATCTGCATTATGGTTCCTTGTCAAGGATGAATGTAGATGGCATGCGACCGCAGGAATCACTTACCAACAGGTGAATTGTGTGCTCGTGTGTTACTCTCAATGTAATAAAATAAAATAAATGACAGGTCTCAGCAAACATTGTATTTCCACTATTAGAATCCATCCCTCTCGTGAAATAAACTTCATAAAGTCTAAATTAGTTCTAATATTTTTTCCAGATAAAAATCATGTAAACTGGTAGAACTACTGATTACGCGCAATATTCCAAAATAATTCAACGGTAGAAAATACGGAAATTTAACAGAAAAAATCCGACGTTTGCCCTGGAGGCCACCCATCGAAGTACTGATCTCGGCTAACTTTACTTAACTTCGATTATCAGACAAGAACCAATGTATTCAACATGGCATGGATTATGTTCTTCAAATTTGGTCCCGACGTTATCACAAATAATTTATCCATTACGACGCCAAACAGATATATTTAAGCTACATATAGAGCTACACTGTAGGTTTCTAGAAGGTCACAGAAAATATTTTATTCGCACTTTTCGCTCTTGCGAAATAAAGTTCATAAGTACCTAATTGTTGTTCGAGATTTGCATTAAACAATATTGTGTAGGACGCCCGATATGCTAAAATGTTTCAACAGTAGAAGATACAAAACTTGAACAGAAAAAAGTCGACACCACTCGGTGTTCCTAGTCGGTCCGCAAGAATTGAGTGCGCCCGACTTTGCTCAGCTTCGGTGATGACGAGAATCGGTGTGGCATCATGTATCCATACTACACAATTTTGTGGTTACGGCAAATTATTTGAAATAAAGTGTCGTTAAGCCGTCATGAGCTTAATATCGTATTTCCGTGACAAAAAGAATTAAAAAGGCAAAGGCATTAGCAGCAACCGTGATAATTAATTAAAATCTTAGTCGTAGATAAAACAATACTCAATAAATACAGATAATAATTTGAACGGGAGATAAATTAATGTAAAAAATCAATATCCTTAGGTGGCAACGGATACATCTATTGTGCAAATATATGGTAGGGTCGCGGAATATGGACAGAGTGGATTCTTGATGAGTTGAATTATTTATGAAGTCCCCAAATAGGGGGGTGACCACACGTGTACGCCTCATTTGGGAAAGATAGCGTTTTTACATAGACGTTTTTAGGTATTGACATAATAGGTAGTGAGTCTGTGGCTCTATTGTTTTTTGCATTGTTGCAAGGGTTAAGGTACAGGAGAATCAGGTACAAGTCGAGTATCTCATGCTGGTTGAGTTAATTTTTACAATAGATGAATTATAAATGGTAAAAAGTAAGTAAGTAATACGATATTTACTATTAATATTTAAAATCGAATTTTAAAATTCATTTCTTTTAGATTTCGTTTTTAAATTCAATTAGATTACGAGTATTAAACCCGTAAGCTAATTGATCCGAAAGATTTTATTATGAAATGTTTTTATATTGTATTATAAAAATGAGTAGTAAATACAATGTCCTTGAATACAAATAATGTTATATAGCCAAGCTAAAATGCGTTTCAGTATACGTTTTTACATGCATGTCCTTACGTCTCTGTTCTTCCGGGGTAGGTAAATAATCAAGCTACTATAAAACCCTTGATGTTTTAGTTCACAATGATTAGAGAAGCAAGAAATTAACTTTAGCAGATATAATTGCCACTATATAAGTTGATTTGAATATACTCGGATAATATGCCTCGCATAGTCAGGTATGACAGACTAAGAAGAGAACCAGTTGGCAGTTTCTACATTATTTTGTTAAATACAAAACTAAAATATATTTTGTGTTGATCTTATATATCATTTGTAGAAATAGAATATGTATAGAAATATACGGAGCTTATTTGACTATTTTAAGTATAGAACAAAATTAATGGCGTTTAACGTATAATCTTTAAGTAAGGTAGAAGAAAAATGCATATAAATACTAATAGCTTGAATTATGCAAATAAATGATTAAAATGTCCGATATTACCGCAGAATCTATGGTCAATGTACAAAAAAGGGTTGTAACAGATGCTGTCCCGGAGTCCGTTGTACAACATTACATAATTCCATCAAACAGCAGCTATGTCTTGAGGCGAAATTCGTTACCGTCTCCGCCAAAATTGCCGGAATACAACATTACACGGGCTTCGCTCAAATTTAATCCCGGGGTAAACGGGCCATCCTAATTGGAGAGCTTGTTTGTGGTTATGGTATAAAGGGTTATTTGTTGTGCAGTATTATTTTTTTAAACAATCTTCTTTTTCATAATGAGGCGAAATTCGGGCCATACTACTTTTTTCTTTTTTTTTATGGTATAGGCGGCAAACGAGCATGCAGCCTATGCGATGATTGATTAGTGATCATCACCGCCCATGAACATCCTCAACACCCGAGGAGTCGCAAATGCGTGGCGGGCCTTTAAGAAAGGTGTAGGCTTTTTTCTTGAAGGTCCCTAAGTCGTATCTGTTCGGAAACATCGCCGGCGACAACTGATTCCACAGAGTAGTTGCGTGACAGGAAATAATAATAATAAAAAAACAGTACAGTGCTCAGTGGTGGATTGCCAACTATTGAAATGAAGAGGATGAAATTTATAATTCTGTCGTGATGTACGATGCTTAAACTCAGCGGCTGGAATTAATCCGAACAACTCCTCATAACACTCCCCATGGCAAATTCGGTAAAAAATACAATGCGACATCTCTTGGCAACGCCAGTGGATCAAGCCGATCGGAAAGTATCTGATCATCAACGATTCGAGCCGCTCTCCGTTATTATACCTAAACTGAGCGACGACCTATATTCGCTTACGGAAAGTCGTTTTATTAATATATATAATATATTACAATAGGAGCCTACATCTACTTTATTTACAATAAAATAAGTTATAATAAGTCTAAACAGCGTCTTCGGTTGTATATTTTCTGGTTTGTTATGTGCTCTTTACATAAACGCCGACTTATGTTCAAAACTACTAAAAACAGCTTAAAAGCTATAAAGCGTCAACAAACGGACCATAAACGTAACTAGCGACATCTAGCGGGGGCGCGCGATATCAAGACACCGAAACTATTAACATGTCAATAACAATTTGCTGAATTGCATTTACGTTGTTATAAATGAAGTCTACCGGGTAAGGGTTGAAGATAGGGTTGACACATACGTATGACTATTATTAAACTTAATTCATATAGCATAAATAATTGTATCAATTGACGTAATAATTTGAGTTATTAATATTTGAATTGTGTTTAACACGAGATCTGTATATTTTACTTATTTCAATAATCTTTACCTTCGCTATTCTAACTACAGGCTATTAAAAATCTAGGCCTAGCATTAAGAAACAAAATATGTAAGCAGTCATTTTGAATTTACTGCACTATATAGATAAATAAACTGCTCTAAAGGAAGTTCAGAATTAGTTGAAGTGCATTTTGAGAGTTCTTAAAGTTCCCTGTATTATTGAAAATACTAAACTTGGTATGGTATATCTAATACCTGTAGAGATGAGGTTTGTTGATAAAAGAACTTTGGCGAGCTTTAGTAAAGAAAAATGAGGAACGACCAAGATTAAAATGGTTCTAACATTCAGTTAGAATCAAACTTTAATTTCTTTCAAAATTAATCTTAATTTTAATTCATTTTATTAGGCACACATTTAAAAATACAAGAAAAATCACATAGACATACACAGGCCCGTATACAATGAGGAACCTTTGTGTTGAGAACTTTTAATAAAAGTGCATTATATATAGATATATATGATATTTTTATAGTCGATTTTATCATTCGTAATTCAACAGACAAGTTTATGATACTCGGAAGCAGCCCTTAGCAAATGTAATGTAACGATGCGACCCCGTCAAGTTTAAACAGTCCCTAAGTCAAGGGTCGAGCGTGTCCCGGGACGAGTCGTCTGCGTCTGGGAAATTGATAATTTTCATTTTGTCGGCAATAACCTAACCGTTACATTAGTTATTCATTAAACTCCAGATATGATCCGGGTACACTGTCGCCATTAATATTTATGTGCATTGTCCCTTTTGTCTCACATTTTAAATTAATTTGCAACCTTTTAGGATTGAGTGGTCTGTAAATAATAACGCTAGTTTGGAGAATAGAATCAATTCAAATAAAAGCTTAGATATTTATATGAGTTTTACGTGCGACTCTTATACTGTTGATAAAAAGAAATGCATTAGTCCATTTATTTTTTATTACATTGGGAGTAATAAACGAGCACACAGTTCATCTGATGGCAAGTAATTCCTGCAGCCCATGTCATCTACATTCATCCTTGACAAGGAATCATAATACAGATATGTTGTTATCCTTGAGGACTGAGATGCAATGCCTCATAACTAGTAATAAAGATCTCCGGATCAGTATACTCAGCAGACGAATCACAGCAGTATTATGCTGGTATTTTTACGCTGGTATTCTGTGAGGGCGTGGTCCTACCCCGGCCGAACTGACCCATTCATTCTGCAGCTAGAAACAAACTGCAGTGTAGCTCTACCATTTTTTAACACGAAAAGGCAGTTTCACATAGTATTTGGGTAGTACAGCGACTTTGTGCTGTATTGTATGATTAACAAAAGCACAATGAAAGACACCAGAGAATCTTTTACTGGTTAACAGGGAATTCATCTTAATCCACCAGAGGTGACAAACCGTTCAAATCTGGATACCTTATTTTGAATGGATGTAAGTGGCACACTCCTTCCTTAACTTATCTAAGTAAAAACTTATCTAATTAAAATATATAATAAAGATTTAACTTCGATTACGTATTCTTTTTAGTTATGAGCGTAATGGATTATATATAATAACTAACAATTCATCATTTACTTACATTAATGGCTAGATATCTAGAAATCTAAATGTAAATAGCGTACGCTGATCTTCCGCTGGGGTCGTGTGGTGACATACAATACGAATCTACAACAGCACATTTAAAAACAATTACGAATAAGTTGAATAGTCAGCACTATAAAAAGAAGAAAACTAGTTAACCGTAATTATCATGTATTGGAAATATAAAAAAATATATAATAAATAAAGTATAGACAAGTGAATGATTGTAAAATGAAACACGGAATAAAATAATACGACACTAAAAAAATAAAATATAGTTATTACATAGATAGATACGCGCGAAAAACATAATCCTTCCCCGACCAGGGTAAAAAGAAGAACTAGGTGCGTAAAACGTATGTGTCACACCGTAAATTATCTGCGAACACTTGCGACAATGTATCGAATGGCTTTCTTAGAACCAACATCGAGGCAGTATCTCACGGGATTCGCTTACACATTTTACTTTATGTGACACTTTATTAGAACTTTAAGAAGGTATGTCGTTGGACAACAAAAGTGTTATTCGGTTTCCGAGAAGAATTTTTGTCGTCGTATTCGATATTAAAAAATATTCGCGTACAATGTTGCAACTTGTTTTATATTTACGATGGCCACTTCTCGTTGACGGGCTTGCGAAAATTTGTGGTTTATTTGTTTGTAATGTAAGTTATAATTTAGTTTTTTTATCAATTTATTTTGTGGTATTAGGCTGACAAAATGAGCATGTGTTTCATCTGATTGTAAGTGATTTTCGTGGCCCAAAAACATCACTGATAAGGAATAAAGTTGCATATGCACTGAAGCTCTGTAGACTAAAATGAGTTGCTTAGGTGGTTCTCTGTGTTTTTTCAATCCTCAGATGAAACGCAGCAAATTTAAGTGGCTATTTTGCTAATGTTCGGCAGGTATGTAGGTTTTAGTATATGTGTATTATAAATTTACAATGAGAAAAGGATTTGAAGGTGGTGTTGGGTTTTTTTTGTTAATGTCGCTATAATATTTGAATAAAAACAGAAATCTATATTTAATACCTGTATTATTGCTGTAACGATTTATTTTATGCTACTAATTAATATAAAACGATTATGAAATAAAAATGTTCTGTTTGACTCTTCGTAAATTTTCACCTATGCGATATGCCGGCTTTAAGAAAAGTGAAGTGGCTTGAAGTTTCTTAAGCTGTATCGGTACGGAAACACCGCTGGCTAGAGCTGATTCCATAGAGTAGTTATACTCCGCAGAATATTACGCGTACAGCGAACAGTGGTGGATTGCCACCTATCGAGATGATGAGAATGAAATTTTGAATTCTGTCGTGATGTTTGAACTCAGCGGCTGGAAATAGCCGTAGAACTACGGCGGTATTTAGAATGAATGGGTCAGTTCCACTGGCAGGAACCACGCTTTTACATAATCACCAGCATGAATTTTTCACTTGATACGCCAATGACGATTTTAATTTTACGATAAATATATAAAGTATACTCGAGTAGGAATGTAGTTTCGATTTATAATCGCACTACAACGTAACATACAGTCATGTCCAGTTATATATTATATATAGTTTATATATAGTTATATATAGTTTTCGTTATTTATAAAATATTCTGTGTTTTGTGTGGTGAGCGTAGGAAAATGGATAACAAATACGTAACAACAATAGTAACGTTAATAAGTGTTCCTGTATGTTAATCCTCGACGGTGACAACGTAGCGTTATGATTCCTTATTAAGAGCTGCAAGAATCACTTTTATTAGGTAAAGTCACCGCCAATATAAAGAGCACAAGCACTCACTCGTGATCGTCTTCTATAGTACGATGCATGTACTAGATCGATATCAATCGGCGTCAGCGACACGGGATATACAACACAACCAGACCCGAAAACCAACAATTTGCGATACATATATTTCGTGCATCAGTCATCAATCTCAACCCGGTGAAGCTGCGAAAGCCCTCGGGCTTACAGTGGCCGTCAGCCTGAATAAAAAAATCGGATGAATCGAATTAAGGATCCGCAACTTACTAACCAGGTACTCTCACTACGACACTACATTGTCAGTTATTAATAATAATAGTGTCCACATATTTTGGCCAAAAGTAAATACCCTCAAGTATTGCCACATCTAAAATATATATTTAATAACCTTCTGTTGCTATTGTTACTAATTTCTGTTCGGTGGAAAATTATATTTCAAACAAATAGAATTCAGAGCAGCAATGGCCGGTGAAGCTGCGAACGCGTTCGAGCCGAAAAAAATATCGAAAGGATCGAATTAAGGACCCGCAACTCAGTAACCAGGTACTCTCACTACGACACTATACTGTCAATTATTAATAATATTAGTGTCCTCATAACAGCATGCTATCACCGTTAATAATTTAGGGATTTGTTTAGGCCAAAAGTCAGGTATTCATGTCAAAATACCCTCAAGTATTGCCACATCTAAAAAGTATATTTAATAACCTTCTGTTGCTATTGTTACTCATTTCTGTGTTTGGTGGAAATTTATTTTTCAAACAAACAGAATTCAGAGCAGCAATAATAAAGAAGCTAATCAATAAAACAATGTTACTCATTGCCATGA
Source organism: Teinopalpus imperialis (assembly GCA_029286865.1). Taxonomy (NCBI): domain Eukaryota; kingdom Metazoa; phylum Arthropoda; class Insecta; order Lepidoptera; family Papilionidae; genus Teinopalpus; species Teinopalpus imperialis. The sequence continues at coordinate 7,380,198 of JAGSMU010000021.1, forward strand.
AAGTGTGTACTCAAGATTTTGACGCAATGCGCTTATTTGTTGATGAACGGCAGCGGAATGATGCAAATTGTAAGATTAAATACGTGGCGGCATCTTAAAAGTTTGGAAATAGTAATGTTTATTTCAGACGCACTGGCTTTTGTAAATTTTGTGATGATTGTATTAAAATAATGATTTGTTCCTAATAGTGTCTCACTGTAGTTGGTAACTGACTATACCATGAATGGGTAGGCTCGATGGAAGAAGAACTTTTATAGAATACCGGCTTAAAATAGAAGCATTACATTACTGTGTTTCGTTTGGTGAGTGAAGGGATCCAGAGAACTACTTACAAGTCAATCTCAGTCCCAAGGGGTGACAAAAAATGCGCATCTTAAATCTTTCTTGAGGTTGGAAATAGGTGTTTTTGGGATGAAGACATCACTTAGACCTTTATTACTGGTGACTCGCATTCCATATCAGTCCTCAAGGGTGACAACTTATCCGCATTATGCCAATGGTGAATGTAGATGTCATGGGCCGCAGGAATCACTTGCCACCAGGTGAACTGTGTGCTCGTTTGTTACTCTTAGAGTGATAAAAAAAAACTTACCATCTGGTGAACTGTGTGTTCATATGTCACCATTCTAGTTCTATAAAAAATCTTTACGATGCATTATTACTCGTTAGTTCAATTTCACTTTAGTCCTCGGGACTGACAACGCATTTACGAGTATATCTAAATTACCTATTGAGAATGTACATATATATATTTCTCATGAACATGCTCAGATACCATTATGTGATTTACGTTTCCGTTTATCACTGAACACATAAACGAACTTTATAATATTATAACGTTGATGTTTCGACAACGATTGTATTTTGTAATAAAAAAGGAACAATAAGCGAATACTTTAGGGTACGTTTTGGGTAACTTACTAGCACAAGCATTTAAGCTTAACTGGAGTGTTCAACAGAAATATTAGTACTGTCAATAGCATTAAGCTAATTTACTTTGTTCAGCAATTGCTTAAAAAACATACACACAACCCATACATACCCAATTCCATCATCGAAGAGGAATCATGATAATAATTGAAGCAACTAATTGTACTTAGTAAGCTTTTCTCTAGACCATTTACATTACTAGTAAAAACATATAGTAAAATAAGACCACAGTCCTGTCGGTGATAATATTTGACGATATTTTTTATTGAACGTATTTAAAGTCATGGAGCGTTATGGGCGTTATATATTCACGGAATAAACTTAAACCAGAAAATCAGTGATTTGTAATGGATAAATTTTGTTCCTCAGAGCTGGGAGTCTCATACCCTCAATAATATAAGATGAGGCCACTTAATCAGGAAGATATTTATTTATTTACTCTCTATTGCTTTAACCTTAACAAAGTTAAAGGTTTACAAAGGCGGACTTTATGCTAAAGGCATTCTTTACCAGACAACCAAGATCTGGTGAGATGTGTAGCAATACACTAATTAATAAGAGAAAAGACTAAAAATAACTAATATAAATAAAGAATAATACATATATAAATACAATATACATATATAATAGAAGACAATACAATAGCGGTAGCTACCAATAAATACCATATGTATACCGGGTGATAAACTTATCTGACTACAGGTAACTTAAGTAAGTAGTCACGAACCAAACTTTTAAAACTGATTTTAGATATCATATCATCGTACCACAATTATTCTTTATTGAGGAAAGATGTAGGTGTTTCTATACGTAGTGTCCGTTCTGTCAAGTGGTTTATTTCTTACGTAGTAAACGTATATATATAACATACAAAAATATAAATAACAGTCTCTTTCTCGCGAAATATTCTGCATATCTCCGATATCTTCGAACAAAAAACAGTCTACTGTCCAGATGTAATCGCTTGACATGGCGGTGTGGGGAATAAATAATAAAAATATCGGCTATAAAGACAATTGATACGTTATGAGAGGCCGTCCGTGTCTGCCGGACGTTTATTTATGGTTAGTGGCCTCATCGACACGGTCCCGGGTTCGATACCCGGCCCGCGCAAAAACGGGCCCAACACAACGCCCGGCGTAATATAATGCGAAATGAACGCCGGTAATGTGTGTAAGGCGCAAAATATTGCGGTACAAGTAACTAACGTGGAATGATGCTCTATCAGTTTACCAATCACCGTTTTGTGTGCCACAAAGGCTGGCTATTGATAGATGTTTAGGTCAAGATGGCATAGCATAACAGTGGTAGAGCTACACTGCAGTTTGTTTCTAGCTGCAGAATAAATGGGACAGCTCAAACGGGTTGGGACTACGCCCTCACAGAATACCGGCGGAAAATAGCAGCATAATGATGTCGTATTTCGTCTGGGATCCGGAGACTTCTATTACTGGTGACGAGGCATTCCATGTCAGTCCTCAAAGGTGACAATGCATCTGCATTATGATTCCTTGTCAAGGATGAATGTAAATGTCACGGATCGCAGGAATCATTTATCATCAGGTGAACTGTGTGCTCGTTTGTTACTCTCAATTTTACAACAGTATTTGTATATCATGAATTGTTTGTCTTTTTCACAGAAACCCTTACTCCTTTCCTTCTTCCCTATCATGTTCTCTATGTACTTTAATAAAGAATGAAGGTTCAGACGCATGGTCAGAGACACGGGTCACATCTGCACCCCTAGACCTGAAAACCGGGAATCGAGCTCATCAACTGCTACTTAGCTCACTAGGCCGATGCCACAAGAGGCCCCGCTACAACTAGAAACAAGCTGTAGTATAGCTCTACTACAGTAAAATAGTTACAAAGTTTTTAAGCATACACCTACCTCAATTCATCTCTGTATATATTCCCTCAGGTTGACTGGTAGAGAATGCCTAAGGCATTAAGTCCACCTTTATACATACTGTATATAAAGCTTAAATAAAATAAATAAATAAATTTAAATATCATGTAGTGGTAGCAAAAATAGACGAATGTGCTTATAAGTCTATTTGAATAGAAAAAAATGCGTCTGATATTCAAATAAAGTAGAGCATACACCGCGACGAGTCCCACGTCGTCGTCCCACGGTGAGGTTACTTTATAGTCTTGTCATATCAGTTAATGGCAGTCGGCTCTTTGCGGCTGCCGGCGGCGTATATCAGTCGCAATCGCAGCGACATCTCTCGCCTTTGATGCCCAACCAACCTAGCAATAGCGTCCCACGTGACAGATCAATGGACGTTTTGACAAAATTGCTGAAGGTAATTATAATTCACGTGTTTATCGTAAGGAAAGACCAAACTTGAATATATCGTGCGATTATGATAAAAGTTAACATTGTTTACAAAAACTTACGTTAAATTTACTTATTAGCTCTCACAATAAACTTTACATCGGATTAGCAAAGTAAGTAAGGAGAATTCAGTCAGACACAAATGATTCAGATCCAGGAAAGTATATGTACTATAATGTATTTGTAAGAAGGTGTACAATTAGTGATGCATAAATTTTGTTCTTTAACCGAGAGTAAATCCAGCGGTGTAGCAATTGTACAGACCACCACACACAGTCGTCCTAATTGTAAAGAATACCAAACAGAATAGGATTAATTGCTGCTGCAAAAAAAGAGGATTAATTACAGCTGTGGCCTCCACCAAATTGTCTATAAATTTTTGTTTTGATTCCTTTATCAGTCAGGCATGAGCTTAGCCACAGACAATAAAATAGTTTGCTCTGTTTACCCCGTCCTCCTTTTAAATTTCGCTCGGGGCAATGGATATCACGGGTCGCTGATATCGATTCTGAATAAGTCATTATTTGAAAATACTGCGAACTCGTTGAGATTATTATAATCAGAATTAGATGATAAGTATAATTTGTTGTTATCAATCGCACTTCTCAGATAACAGTATTATAAGCAAAGACCTATGTCTAAGTGTAATGTATTCTATCCACACAAAGCTTACCGTACATACAAAAATATATTTTTTTACGAACAATTAAATATAACGAACTTAAAACTTGCTGGCCCTCGGCGTGTTGGAAGGGGATCTCCAACGGAAAGCTCCGGTACCCTCTTGCTTGACCAAACATGTCCCAAGGGAAGCTACATCTCCCCTAGCACCATCGCGGTGCTAGACCTCACCATGTGGCTATCTTCCGATTGAACTCTGATTGAACCTGAAGTTTATACAATCGTTATCATCTATAAATACAAGTAGTGTGTCATGTTTTATAAGCTGAGGAGTCGATCTGAGGATCGAATCTAGCACCCGCAACGTAACAAGCAAGTACACAGACCACTGCACTGGCCACTAATGACCCATGCTGACCATAACTGGTTATTATTTACAATATTTTATTTCACCTGAACATTGGAAACTTTTTTATTGAAACTATGGGTGACCTGAATGGAAATGGTAACCGTGGCTTATAAAAACCTACATCCATCTTCAATACAGCTTCAAGATGCTGACGAAGACATGCGTTGTCACTCCTAAGGACTGGGATGGAATACATTGTCAACAGTAATTGGGTCTCCGGTTCCCTTCAGTCGGCATACGCGACACTGCAACGTTATGTTGATATTCTTTGAGAGCGTGATCTTGCTCCGGTTGAGCGGAACAGTTCATGTTATAACTAGTTTCTAGCTATTTGAGTAGAAGTTTATATGGTACATACACTGCAGTTACTTGAACTATTCCTTGTCATTGGGAGTATGTAGTATATTACACAGTTATCTTAACTCTTCTTCATATAAAGAAATAAGTAAAGTAACTAGCGCAGTCTAGCTGAACGACTGCAAAGAATCAAGGGATGCAGATAATAAGCCTCGAAGATAATTCTTGTTACCCGGATATATACGTATGGGAGGTTACAACTCTCACGTGTATGTAGGACATACCACAATTCCTGAGTTCGGGTGTTATGTTCTAATTACATCATACACAAAACACAGAAAGGTCGTGGAACTCGTCATCGGGTACAGGGTGGCAGACAGGGGCGGCTGTAGGAGGGGGGAGTAGCGCTGGTGGTTAGTGTAAATTAATACCAACGAGTGTTACTTAAAAGAAAGCTCACGTCGCCTTTCTATAACACGCGTTGCTTGTAACTAGCTTGAAAATATATTCTCCCCTTCTTATATCTGCCTTGCGATCAAGATATATATCTTGCTTTAAATATTCTACAGACCCCAACGTAACAAAATATTACAATCGTGTAGGTATAAATTTATTACAAAAAAGTCAATATCCCGCGGTGTTCTCAGTCGGTCACCCATTCAAGTACTAACCACGTCGCATAACTTCGGTGACCAGATGGGAACTGGAGTATTGAACGAGGTATAGATGTTTGCGAAGCTCGTCTCCTATTGCGGGTACCCAATTCACTTGCGAATTTATCTGAAACTAAAGTTATCTCAATATTTAATCCAAATAAGCAAAGATGATTCCAACATCGATGTAGTATTGAACCTTTTGTATAATATATTTAAGTTCAATCGCTTTTCAAAAAATAGTTTATGTCTTAATAAGTACCAAAAGAGCCTCTTTCAAAGTTAGTTGTACAGAACGATTGTACTTACTTATAGCAAAACTATCCACATAAGACGCACACGGTACTCGTTTATATCGCATAATATAATAATATATAGACGGTCACCCATCCAAGTACTGACCGCGCCCGACGTTGTTTAACTTCGGTGATGGGACAGGAACCGATGTATTCAACGTGGTATGGACGTTGGCGACAATCTCTTTTCATTGCACTTCTTTTCATCAAGCTTAAAGGGTCAGTAAGTCGACGAGCCATGCAAAACATTGGTTCGGCTACATAGATAGCGAAATTGATAAGAAATAGACAAGAAAGGTTGTTGGGCGTCTATTGTACCCATACCGGACTGCTCCTTGGCCGTTACTAAATGGAATTACGTCCTACATACTCGTTCGCTCGTCTATGGATGCAGGTAGCTTAGGATCGTGCCTCGTGGTAATCAGTGAGGGAGGCCTATATATATCTCTGTTAAATTCGTTTAGTCTAACAGGCTTTTTCATAATTATAATTAAGAATCATAATATATATTCGTTGTTACCTTTGTTGTCTAAGACTGAATGCCTCGTCACCAGTAATAAGGTGTCTGTTCTCTTTTACTTATTAGACCAATCAGTAGCGTCAAGCTAATACTTCCGCTGGTTTATTGTTTAAGCTTGGTCTTTCTACGTTAGAACCAACGTATTCGTGGTATAACTCTTACTTTCTTTTAACTCTTTATTAATGAGTCTGGTATAATCGTGTGGTATAAACTGAAATCTAATTTGATGCCATGGACATTTATATAGGAACAAACAAACAGTCTCTAAGTCTCGAAGTATTGCCATAGTAGTATTCTTAGCAAATAATTGATTACCATTAGTTTTTTGCAATATATATCTTATCTTTAGGAACACAAGGGTCGTTAGCAGCGTAAGACTATTTTTGCAAGTATAGGGTGGTAATAAATTACTTGTCGGAATCTAGGAGTGCGCGTATCGGTCGCGACCGATAAAAGTCCTCATTCACTGGACCGGTTTGTGATCTTTGCTAGTGACGTTACCCTAAATTTGTGGATGTTAATTGTTAAGCTTCGTAGTTTATTGTATTATATAGTTTATTTTTAGTATTAAATAATACTAAAAAATAAACTATATTACGACATAAATTATTCTTTCTAGTACCTTACCTGTTGATTTTAATGGCTCGTCTTTAACTATTTTAAGCTAGACGGATGGGTAAACAAAATAATGTGAGTTTATTTTTTTCATTATATAAAGGAACAAGAACTATAGTAGCGCAATATCTAAGTTTTCGCTTTTAATCATACGCGTCGAGTTCGATCACCGGTGCCAGCACCAATAGAATTGTTAATTACAATTTAAAATGCAGATGGTACCACATGTGGTGTAGAAAAATATCGCGTCGAAATCTGCATGTGTAACATATATTAAAAAAAAATATCTTGCAATAGGGTCAAGGGGTGAAACGGTGACTAAGTTTTTACACCGAAACCGATACAATAAGCCAACAGTGGGATTTAGATATATAAACTGTTACATTACATTATATACTTTTACTATAAGGCGATGATTTTGTCGGTAAATAAAACAACCTTAGTCCTTTTAATTAATCAAATATATCACGATAATCTTCTTAATTTATACACAATATATAAAACGTTAATATGAGTAATCAATCTTATGTAATATAATTACCTACTTTTCAATGAACATATTTATCGATATCGAATCAACATTTTATCACCGAGGTTACATCACTAAATCAGTACAAACACCAGCGGCGTTAGTGTTCGATGCACGTTCCGATCAGCTGCGGGCTTTTGTCTGTTTTCTTTTTAATTACCTCCAATAAATGCCCTCTCATCGACCCTACTGTTTAAGATAGGGGACTACTTGCCGATGTCTCTGGACATAGAAGATCGATTACTTGAGGTTAAACGAACTTTTTGCTTTGTATTGCGGTAATTTTGATAGATCATTGCATTGTATTATTTTGACTATAAAATTTACAGGTATATTTTTATGTATTTAAATGTCAAGACTAGAACGTGTTTGCTAATCAATGTAAAATTAGTCGAAGGTACACTATCTCTACTAAAAAGATGTCGGTTCGTCTCCTATGCTGATCAACATTTGCCGAATAAGGAGAGAGTGGGCAATTTTTGGAGGAATTGTTTCCGCTACTAGTACGTCTTGCAGATGTCTTTATGAAAAAATACTAACTATCACTACGTAATCGTAAATAGGTGTATTTTTTTTATGTCTACTACAACAACGTTATACTCGTACACATAATTCCTCTTTTGCAATAACACTGTATTGAATTTTTTAAACTCCTTAGCAACTTTTCCTACAGCAAGCTCCTGCCATTACGAGGCCAATAAAAAGACACGAGTAAATGTAAATCACATAAAGCACTAAGCTGCGGTCGGTGTTGCCATTACAAAAAAATAAAGTGTCCCATCAAAAGGGCAGGGTATTTGGGCCGCATTTGTAATTCGTACGCGATCGCAACGACTCCCGGTGGATGAGAGCGACGGGTAGGCGTTTGTGTTTTATTGATATTTTAGCGTCGGAATGATTTTTCGCAGCGACTCAACGACCCTCTCGGGGTGCGACCGTTAGTATTGATGACTTTACCCGGTGACGGATTTGGAAACATTGCGTTTGGAATATTTTGCTGATACGGTTCGAAAAACATTTCTATTTTTTGTGATTTTTTTTTAATCGTTGTAATGGCTTGAAGGTATTGGTAATTATTAAGCAAAGATGAGGAACTTTCGGAAAAGTCAATGGAAGCAAGGGGCTCAGCATCGTGATTCATGCCAATGGATAGGAGAGGTCATTCAAAGTGGAGAACGATGTTTAACAGTGCATTTCATAGTTGTAAAGTGTATTGTACTGGTACCCTCGGTCTTTGATACATCTTTTACCTCTGAGTAAGTCCTAATTTGAATAACAGGTCTTAATTATTCATTATATCGCTTTAGCATACACTCGCTGTAGAGTTTAGTCTTCGCATTAATAGGTTGGCTCGACGGGGAAAAGACCACGCTCTCACAAAATGCCAGCATGAAATAGCAACATAACGTTGCTATGTTTCATTTGGTAAGTGTAGACGAATATCCGTTTACATGGAAGAGGCATTCCATCTCAGTCCTAGGGGTATAGCATTTTTGTTAAGGATGGTTATAGTTGTTTCTGAGCTTCAATCATCACTTAGATGAAATGTGTGGGCATTTGTCACCCGCAATACAATAAAAAATAGAAATCCAGAAAAGCTTGATTATGAAAAATATACTTTTATTTGTGTATAAAAATTTAAGAGGCCACGCATACGCTATGAATACTAAAGTAGACATGGAACTTAAGTAATTAAATAACATCCTATTTCTGATTACGAGGCATATCATCTTTGTATTCAGGGCCGGTAGGTGTATGGTATTCTCGTTTGTCTCCGTGAGGAATCATATGCTGATGCTTTATCCCACTGAGAACTAAGATGGAATGCCTAATAAGGATCTCCGGATACCTATTCACCAGTCGAAACACAGCAGCGTTATGGTGTTAATTTAGACTGGAATTCTGTAAGGGCGTGGTTTTCCCCTGGCCGAGCCCTTCGTGCTATAGCTGGACACAAACTGCAGCTTGACTCAAACAATGTTAAATGTTCCACCATTGTTTATAAAGTTAATCGCGCACGCTCAACAACAGAAACGGAACAGTGTTCCTTCATTCATCATTAACTTGTGCCATACATTATGTAGTGCTGAAGTGAATATGGGGTTCATTGGGATTGTGAAGTGAAACAGCCAATATATATATATAAAATTAACCTCCTCTCTAAAGAAGGTGTTAGAGCATAGTCCACGGCTAGAATGAGAATTGGCGCAATTCACGTCTTCAATTTTTTTTTTCATAGACTTGCAGGTTTCCTCACAATGTTTAATTTCATCACCGAGCATTTAGTAAATCAACACTTAAAACTAAAACTCACAATTTCATTGGTGCTGGCACCGGGGTTCGAATACGGTTTTTTCTAAATTACATTGAGAGTAACAAACGAGCGCACTTTACTTTATTCATTAAACTCCAGATATGATCCGGTACACTGTCGCCATTAATATTTATGTGTATTGTCCCTTTTGTCTCACATTTTAAATTAATTTGCAACCTTTTAGGATTGAGTGGTTTGTAAATAATAACGCTAGTTTGGAGAATAGAATCAATTCAAATAAAAGCTTAGATTATTTATATGATTTTTACGTGCGACTGTTATACTATATTGGGAGTAACAAATGAGGACACAGTTCACCTGATGATAAGTGATTCCTGAGGCCCATGACATCTACATTCATCCTCGACAAGGAATCATAATGCGGATGCGTTTTCACGCTCTAGGACTGAGATTGAATGCCTCGTAACCACTAAAAAAGGATCCCTACACTCGCCAGACGTAACACAGCCGCATTTTGCAGCTATTTCACGCTGGTATTCTGTACGGGCGTGACCCCAGTTGAACTGACCCATTCATTCTGCCAGCTAGAAACTGCATAGTACCTCTACCATTATAAATTTTTGCTCGCATACCCTGAATTAAAAGCGAGGGCTTAAACATTGATCTACGGCTCTTGGGGATTCAGTGGGATTGTTGCTAATTGTAATTTATAAGAATATATATACAACATTATTGTAGTAATATCTTATGTAAGTAATTTTAAATAAACTTCAAGTGCGCCCCTGTATTGAAAAGGAGGGACATTTGCCAAACCGCAGTATCGCTTCTCCATCAGAAAGTCTGCAAGATTCAAGGTAAATGGTAGAGGGTCGTCTTAAAGTACGGATATGATTAGACCAGCTCTTACTGAATATTACTGTTTACGGAGCAGCGAGTGGCGATTTACGACGTTTTTTTTTCCTTTATTGCGGTCTTCAATTTGTTTGAGTTTTACGGTTTTTATATGACATAGTAACATTTTATGTGATGAAATACAACGTAAAAGTAGTATTCGACGACCGTGCATCGATTATAGTCATGATTAGTTATGAGGGTGTTATGCCACTGGTTGATAAACAGACAGGCAATTGCTCATTTTTCCCTTACCTATCAGGCAGTTCTCTATTTTGGGTTTCGGTAATAAATCTTAATTAATCTAAGTAAAAGATGCGATGGGTTAGTTTTGGGTCGTGGCGTATTATTGCCTGCTGCTATGTAATAATGCATTTTACAGATTCTTAAGTACAAGAGATCATTTGCTAACTTTAATGCCCAATGTACGACAATGATTCAATCACGTTTTAATAAATCTCCAGGTAAGATGTGGATGGCCCGCACTGTAACACTGTAGCTGTTTCCTGTGGCTACAGGGAAAAGGTAATGATTTATTTATGACCTTATTATTATATTATATTTTTCACCAGGCAGTGTACAACGGTTGATCGTGGGTCTTTTAATATTTATATAATTAAAATATCTTGAAGAAATTTTTAATAAATTTTGTTCTTTGTGACCGTAATAACTACACCAGAGCATTTGACCAGAATATCCTGCGAGCAGGGAGGTTGGTGACGTCGCCAGCAATGACAACGATGAGTCAGCACTGTAGCACTGTTACACGCCGAGGCCTGTGAGTGAAGCGGTGACACGGACAAACAGCAAGGTGTTCCGAAAGCATTTAAAGATGTTACAAATGATCAGACGACAATTCAATTAAAAGAATAGGTCGATTCCGACCCATGTTCAAATATATCTTATTAGGCCTTTTGAAAAGGAGCTTCACTTTTACCTCGGTAAAATATTAATAAACTGGATATCTGCGTATGTTGCGCAATGAAAACATCGACTTAAATTTAAATTTCTTAAGTCGAAAGAATTTTTATTAGCTCCATTTACCACTTACTAACTATTAAACTTTTCTCTTTCTGGGTTTTTGGTTTCTCTTCGTTGTCAATGCTCATCTTATGTTAAGTGTTGTTATAAAGTGCAGAGAAAGTACACTAGTGTATTTTCCATAACCTATTTAAACTTTTTCTAAATAGACCCTACATCTATAACGAACGAAAATACTGAATCAAGGAGATTATTTCAAATGTTATCTATTTTTCAATAATTCTCAATTAAAAAAACCTTTTTCGTTAGACTCATCAAAACTTATCCCAAAGTCTTCGCTATAAAAATCTCGAAGCATATCAGTACCAAAAGAAGCAGTCCTTCTATTTTTTATATATGTTAATATTATAAGAAAAATATTTCTTTCTCTGTCTAAGATGGATCTTGTCATCACAGGTATGATGTATAAGTTTCTGCGAACAAAAATCACCAAAATAAATCGCGATGTTGGAGATAGGCAGACTCTTGCTTTACGGTCCTCTACCTCGGCGTCACTCCGCAGGGCGTCCTCCTGTCCTTCCAAGTAATTACTCCCTCCCTTTGTCTCGCCTCTACCATAAATACAAAACGATATTTATTTCGATCGGTGACAACATTATTTTCGTATTGTTTGCGTGTGCGACTTTAGCAGTTTTCTTTTTGTCAAGCGTCTTTACTGTAAGTAAATACAGCAAATTTACGCATATTGCCTAGATATTATTAGTACTAGATACAAATGTGTGCTTTTTACCATCGTTTCGTTTCCATTAGTCTTTCTATGTCTTCCAAGTTATATATTAATACATCAGCATGATCTTTTTTTAAGGGTAAGAAAAAGTTTATAACTTTGGATGGCGACAAAATTTACCTTTGATACGTGTAACGTCAAAATGTTTTATTACCAGGCCAAGATTTTAATTCAACCACTGTATGAAATTAAGATATCCCCTTAAGTACATATATCATAGCGCTGTAAACATATACTCTAGACAGAAACACTTAATTGTTGTAACCTTCCATTATATGATTACCGATTGCAAATAGCATTTACGATAAAATCGGAGATGAGTTTTAGAATGTTAGATTGTAAAGTAACGTATCATTCTAAAGTAAGATGACTGCGTAGTATAGTCTCCAAAATACTTGGCTGCTGCCTATCGGTTCCCAGTTGAGGAACAAAATTTGTGCATCACATTCATTTGTTTTTACGATCTGGGTATATAGTATGTATCTTTAGTGTCCCTGGAAATACATCCGAACATTTCTCCAACTTTTATTTCCCATAGAATACTTTGGCAGTAGACGACGAATATCTTTGTGTTGACGCAAAAGCTTATGTCACTAAAATATTTCTTGAGCACTTGAAATAAAATCAGTTGCTAGGAAGCAAAAGATATTGCTGTGATCGTAATCGTAAATCGGACGAATATATATTAATGGTGCTCGAAATTAGGAATAAGAGTGATGTAAAAAGCGTAAATGTGAAAGTGTGTAATAGGATTTGTAATTTGTAAATGAAATTTGTACTTGGTCTTTGACAAGTACAAAACAAAGCGACGCAATTAGTCACGTGGGGAGGACGTGGTACTACTAACAAGTTATTTCACACTGCCATTTCCTTGCTGTATTTATTATCCCCGCTGTCCCCAACTAATTTATTGAGCCCTTAGCGCCCTTTGCCCTTAGATGGATCACCTAATTTAACATTAAGGTGCGCCCCAGCCTCTTGTCGATGGACCGTCATAATTTTTACTGTCTTGTTTCTCAGGTACATTAACTAAATATAGTAATGCAATTGCAAGCAAGTATTTTGATAAAATTTATTTTTAATCTTAAATAATAGATCTTCTTTCTTGTGTAATATTAATTTTATCTTGTTACATTTATCTCAATTAAATATTGATAAGTAGATTTGTGCTAAAATATCATATCTTATTTGCTACCGGTTTCACATTTTCGCATCCCTTCATTCCGTGGCATGCCTGGAATTAATAACTCGCTACTAATAACTTGGTCTTCGGTTCGATAGATGCACCTATGAAACATATACGAAATATAGAACAGAGCAGTATTGCAGTATGCTGCTATTTTTTGTAGCTTAGCGTTATTGTTTCTTTTAATGCGTGAAATAAAAGACTCTTTTTACTGGTTATGAGTCATTCCATAAAAATGCTCAACCTTATGCATTATGATTCATGTATCTTGATATAAAGGACCACAGGAATCACTTAACTGTCAATAACAACTGAAAACAGAAAACAGAAACAGTGCATATGGTTACAAAGTTACATAAAAATAGTAGTGTTCTATTTTATCAAATTTCTTTAGCAAATTCCAGGAATGATAAATAAAATTAGAATCGCAGTAAAACAATATTTATTCACTCTCAAACAAATTATAGGACCGTTCCCTATATCGATTCCCAATAGTGAACTTAAGACCATAAGTAAGCCAAAACAAAAGAAGGAAGCAAGCTAGTTGATTGTGAATTCAACTCGCGCATCTATCAGGCTAATCTATACTAGCGGCTTCGCATAAATCGGTGCACCGGCATTGCGTAAAGCACTCGGTGTCCTACAAGGATGCCCACTCAGTGCGAGATAGTGCGACACCGGCCTTATCTCGTCGGTGACAAATACCGCCCGTACATTGTCCGTTCCGCGAGAAAATACTGCGTGATTCGAAACCGGAGTAATCAGAGCCTCTCGCGTTAACAAGTGAACATCGGTAGATAATGCTTTGAGAATTGTAGATTTAAAACTTATACGTTATAAATCATTGGTCACGAGCAATCTTTATAGCCCTGTGATAGGTTTTTAACACACATATTCAATTGTCATTGTATTTCACTCTATATATTATTAATGCTAACTTTTATTATAGATTGTTTATTGTTTTGTAAAACAGTTTTTTTAATTATTTTTAATGATGGTATATAAATGTGGGCCTCTATCTAATTAGGATTAATCGTTCATAAATTAAAAAAAGTAAAGCAAGTATATATGTTGCATGAGTATATTGGTAGAATTTACATGGTTTATTTTTATGACAAGCAGTATTCAGTGCTATTATTTTGTTACTCAAATCACTTGGTTATATTGCATTATAGTTGCAATATATAGTTGAATTATAATTAATAGCTTTCTCAGTTTATTTATCCCAGGGATCGATTCAGGTTGTTTGCATATTGAAAGTTTAGTCCACTATTGATATAACGGATTTTTTAAAAAAAATGAAAATAAGTAAATTGTTTGAATAGTTTATCAGATAAAAAAAACGGTATATGCAAAAAACGGTAATATATACGTTGTGTGATTACCTTTCTTGTCAATTAGCCAGTTAATTATGGCAAAAATAACAAAATACATTGTTTTTTTGAAATTACAAATGAGCTTATATTTTAACTGATGGTAATTAATTCCTGCAGCCGATGACCCCTCTTCTCTCCCATAATGAGTAAGGTGAAACACCACAACAAGTGAATATAATCACAAAATCAAGTTTTATTCATCGACATTTACAATCAGTCCCTCCACCCAAGTTCCATAAACCAAAATTTTATCAAAAGGTTCTTACAGTGTCGAACGCTCGTATAAAATAATGTAGGCACAGTGAAGTGTTGTCAAATTACGATTTACGGTTTCGGTGTATATGTTGAAGCTCATGTCCCTTTAGTATTTTTTTTCTTATGAATAAAGTGTGCCGTGAAACGCATTTTCGAATGTGGTTGAATGACGTTTCAAGATGCTTTTATTTTAAAAGTATGAATATTTAATTTTATAAATAATAACTCTATACAGCCTTTTAACTATTCGGAGTAAAGGTCACGAAGATCATTCCAATAAACAATAGTTTCTGGAAGTTATATTTTTACTATATATTTACTATATACTTTTTGCAAATCTTTTATATTACTCTCTCTTCCTGTTTCTTTTTTGAGATCTCATTGATTTTCTATTCAAACCTCTTCAGTTTCAATCATTATTTGCTGATTTCGATCAATCGATATGTTTTGAATATTACCAGATCAACTGCTCAAGATAAACTTGTATGCATTTGTATGAATACAAACTCTGATCAATTGCTCAACCGTCATCGCCCCCCTCTTTCTTCGATTAGGGCTCTCAGCCCCAACCTCACCTTCCACCAAAAGCATAGTAGACTGTCACCGACTCAGGAAGTACCTGAGGGAAGCCACATCACCGCACCTAGACGCTATTCCTAGGAACATTTCTTCAGTCAACGACACGAACCTCGCAGTTCATGCCCACACTAGGCACATTCAGACTGTCATCGAGGATTGCTCGAGGCAGGTTCCCTCGGTGGATCCCTAAAGAGGCGCAAGAATGCTATGACTCGTGCCCACGATTTATATCATACTGAAAGTAACCGGCTGTAGGAGGCATCGTCCAAACAATGCCTCTTAGCGAGTCCCAATAAGCCGCCTTCTTAGACGAAGAGAAAGCATAATGTCAGGCTGACAATCTCGAGCTCCAATGCTCACTGAGCACCCTACCGATCGACACCGCTCACCTTGCATGGTTGTTGCAAGGGGAGCGGTGGTGATGCTCAAGTTACATGCACTGAACTTAAGTCTATAATTAAAAACCTGCGACCACGCAAGGCCCCCGGCCCCAATGGTATTACCACCAATAAGGTAATGAAACTCCCGCACATGTCCATTCTACACCTACTGATGACAATTTACGCGACTATGTCCAAAGGCACCTTCCCGAACACCTGGCAAGAAGCCGATGTCATAGGGATTCTCAAGCCCTCGAAACACCCAACCGATCCATAAGCCTACACAAACCTTGGGTAAGGTGTACGAAAGCCTTATGCTCACCCGCCTCAAGGACTTAATGGTGTCCCGAGGGCTACCCATCAATGAGAAGTTCGGGTTTCGCACCCAACACTCATGCACACATCAAGTGCACTGCATCATTGGAGCACATACACAGTAAATTAATTCGGGGCTACCAAACCGGGGAGCTTTTCTCGACTTAGCGAAAGCATTTGAGAAGGTCTGGCACAACGGGCTCATATACAAACTATATGAGCTCGGTCTCTTACTAATCATACGAGACTTTCTCCGCAATCGAACCTTACGGTACCGAACCGGAGTACCACAAGGCTCCGTTTATAGAGATGGAAGTTGTGGTTAGAATGCTTGCATACTGATACGTACATATATAAACATGAAAACTGCAAAATATGTACCTAACATAGAAGGCCACGACCCCTGTAAGACAGGTTTTTAACCTAATGCAGGGTTCAACAAGACATCCATCTATTTCAGTTATTCTTTTATTAAAATAAAATTTATAAGCAACTTATGTACAAATGTGTGTGTCTAATAAGTTTATTATTATTATTATTTGGTCCCCAGACAGACCCCCGGACAGATTGACTGCGCCAGGCAGTTGGCACATGATAAGATAGTTGGCTAGGTGTTTGAAATTCAGTAGCTATGACTGAATACAATACCTACCACAGTTGTGCTAAAGTAACGATAAACCCGTTACTGTCGTCTTTATGGCAATCGATTAATTCCTCATGTTGCAATTTATAAAAGCCTTAGTATTAACTTGTCTGTGTGGTGATGGGAGACGGTGAAAAATGAGTCCGAAACTGAACTACAGTTGTACCACGAAGCCTTAATTATTCATCTAACGCTTAGGGTTGTCGCAAACTTCAAT
This sequence comes from Teinopalpus imperialis, assembly GCA_029286865.1. Lineage (NCBI taxonomy): Eukaryota > Metazoa > Arthropoda > Insecta > Lepidoptera > Papilionidae > Teinopalpus > Teinopalpus imperialis. The sequence continues at coordinate 7,397,294 of JAGSMU010000021.1, forward strand.
CGTATAGTCCAAAACATGATATGAAATTTTCATGCGCGACGAATATGATTTAAGAGCTAGAGCAACTGGATACTGTGTGGTGGGATTCTGGCTTTGATTCCCAATCGCACAATGTTTGCGTACTTTGTCTGTCTTTACTACTTCATCTGACCTAACTGCACATGCATTACGTCGGCCTAGGGAAGAGAACGACGAATGCTTTTGTTTTGGTGCAAATTCTTACAGCACTATAGTAAACTCTGTACGGTTGATATCATCAATCATCATATCGAGCAAAATGATATCACCAGAAGATAACGTTGTGGTCGATATCCTCGTGTATTTTTCAGAAAGTCATAGTGTTTAATTTGATGTTAAAATGAGTTTTAATTTCATTGCAATCGGCTAACTATCCATTGTGATATTGTAACTAATATACGTTAGTAATAATATATCAATGAGTATTTGAAGATGTAAATGAATTAAGTTTTGTGTTATTGACGTGTAAATTATATTAGATCTTAATTTGTTTCAAATTAAACAAAGCAATAATTTAAAGAAAAACTTTCTTGCCTTTTACGTCTGAAGTATGAGTAGAAGGTAAGTTATATAAATGGCATTTTGTTGAGTTTACAATAGGATTGATTTTAACGAATATTTGTGCTCACTCAATAGTTAATTTGTATAAGAACAATATTCAAAAAACTGCCAGCCCTAAATTAACATTCGACATCAGGAGTGACCGTTCGTAAATTATTTGTTTAAATTTAGAGTGGGATCGGTTAAACGTTTTCGGGCATCAATAAGTAATATGCAACCAGTTTGGCAAGATCTTGTTCGTCTCTTTTCGTAGGAATTTTGTGGGGTAATTGTTGGGTTGTTGGGGTCAATGTTATTTGGTGGCATTGTAATATAGAACCGTAGTTAGTTGGACGTCTGTCCAGTGACAAATGTTTATGAGTTTGTCACTTGAAGCAGTATACGGGGGGCCATGAAGCATTGTTTTCGGTACCCGCCCGGGGGGTTTGCGCCGATGAGTTTCGTCGAATTGAGTTTAATGAACTGTTTGGAATCGATTTTGGTGGAATGTATTGATTTATGTTAAATAAATTATGCAAAAATGTTCACTTATGTGTTCAAAATTACTGTTCATTGATTTGGAGTGGCTGTTTTTTATTCGTAAAAATACTTAAGAAGAATTTTTTATTTAGTAACATTATTAATACTGGAAACGGAGGGGTTATTTTTTTTGTTTTTTTTTTAGGATTTACATATTTACAGGATTTACATATTAATGTTCTTCTGTGCCAATGCTCGTGAAAGAAAACATCGCGAGGAAAGCTGCATGCATGCTGCATGTTTAAAAGAAGAATAAAAAGATAAAAATTATATTTAGAAAGTCCGCAAATCCGCGTGTAGAACTATGCTCCAACACCCTCTCTAGGAAGGCTTCTGAGGCTTATGTCCAGCTACCGACAAAGACATTACCAACACTGAAAGTCCTATCCGTGCTGGTAGGTAACAATATTTATGTTAATTTTTGTGGTTGATTTTGTTAGAAGTACAATAGTTAGTATATTAGTTTTTTTTATTTCACTGCTATAATCGTCCTCGTTGAATCAATTTTATTATATTTGATTTGGTATTTTGTTGAAATATCTCGACGCGGAAGACACTATTTACTAGAAGATCAATCTTATAACGAATATGAAAGTGTATCGTTATCATCATAAATTGAAGAAATTGTTCATATTCTGCTGGTCTATTAATAGTTCAGAATGGAATTGTAAGTATAACTCTACCACGCAAAAGATTATAAGATAGTGAAATCATAAATTTACTTGACTTTTAATGTAAAACTATAAAGCCATTGACTAAAGTCGACGAAATGGAACAGGTTTTCATAGTGTCTAAGAACACCGGTAATCGGCCATCGAAATCTCTTGCGATAAACGAAAGCTTAACAATAACAATTCTATAGTGTCCTAGTTTCAGCAGTAGAGTACTTACAGGATTTTTTTATTACATTGTGAGTAACAAAAGAGCACACAGTTCACCTGATGGCAAGTGCTTCCTGCGACCCACGATATCTACATTCATCCCGGACAAGGAATCATGATGCAGATAAGTTGTTACCATTAAAGACTGAGGTGGAACGCCTCGTCACCAGTAATAAAGTTCGGAGACCTTTATTCACCTACACTAACCAGACGAAACACAGCAGCGTAATTGGTATTCTGTGAGGGCGTGGGCCTACCCCGGTCGAGCTGACCCATTCATTCTGCAGCTAGAAACAAACTGCAGCGTAGCTCTACCGCTTAAAATGTCGACGATGAGGAAATTTCTTTACTATTGCAAATTTATTCCTTGATGGTATTGATGATATGAATTCAGTTTATTTTTTACGATATTAACAGTGACAGACACGCACCCTAATGTTGAGTTATGACTGCCATCTACATTGCCCATGGGCAGAGATGGAATGTCGTTTTACCTATCAGATGTATGTACATTTACCAAAGAAAATTTCACGTTGGTATTCAGTGCAGGCGCGATCCTTCCTCGGTCGAGTCAATCTATTCATACTGAAACTGGAAATCAGCTGCACCGTCTAATTTGAGAAATATATATTGATGTTTTGTCGATCTCGAATCGAAAGTCTAAGTTGTAAATAACATGTCTATCCTACGTTTGCAAACTAAATAGTTATGTTATGAGTTACCAAACTACAAGTATAATAGTTACTCTCGTAACTTTGGAAACAGGAAAATGTCTATATTACAGTTAACTGTAGATTTGTGGTTGTTGTATGTTGAACACGGTTTGTAGCAGGAACAACGGAATGACTCCATAAACTAGTTGTTGTGCCGACTGCCGAATGACATTACTGAGTACGTGCTTCAAGTAACGTGGGGCCACTAAATTTCGAAATAGTTTTAGTGCAAGAGTGCTTCGCATCATTTTCGCATACTCTTTATTATAAATGTCTTACAGATATTTTTGTCTATTAGAAGACTCAGAGGTCTACGAGATTAGTAATAAACATCTTCATTAACCATTATTAATAATACTTATAAACCCGCTACAGTATACAGGCGTTTTTACAGAAGTAACAATCAAACTCCACTTCCGAAAAGATTTATAGATACTCTCTAGACTACGTATATGGATAAATCTTCTAGAAATCCAGCCTCATGATCGTTTAACGAGTGATGCTGTTCACAACCACTAATCAATGAGCCTTTTGAGTTCTTTTGTCTTCTAAGTCCAACTTCTAAAACGTGTGCGTTGGCATTGACAACAAAGCAACATGATGGAGTATAGAGTATATACTAGAATGAGAGTATCTCAAACACAACACGTTGGCAGTAGTAAAATATATTTTCTTTCAAAGACTACAAAACAAAGCTTTAGATTACTACAAATTATGTTTTCACATAAAATCAAATACGTGAAAAGCTAAGTAATGTATTGATTATACGAGTATGAGCGTCTTTAACGGGATGAACGCGATTATTTATTAAAATATTTGTTCACGGTTGATTAATACTATTTTTTTAAATTAATAATGAATTCAACTTTTTGTATATATATTATTTTCTTTTTAAGTAATTACTACTTTTTGATGGTCCTCCGCTTGTTTCATGACCCAACGCAAGACAAGTCCGGTCGAAGAGCATCGTTACCGCACAGCAATCATTCTCTCGTGAGGAGCTTCCAACTATCGCACGTAATTAACCAATGTCCAGTTCATGGAATAAGTAGTCACTGGAAGAGACCAGGTAAAAAAATTTATCAAGCGACACGTTCGGACGAGCTCTATTAATGTACAAAAATATGCACAAATCTTCATAAAGCGGTCACACATGATAGTGAGAATTATTAACATAGTCTAAAAGACAAACTAAAGTGGACATGGAGCGGCAAAATATCTTCTCAAACCGCAAATCTTGCGGAAGACGGTTCTCAAATAGCATCCTCGTACTGGCTAACGCCGTGTAGGTCAATCCCCCACTAACATGTGTATGTTTTTGGATTGAATATTAAAGTTGATGAAAGTTCAAGATCATATTTCTCGATGTGGAAGCTTAAGATGGGTTAATAAGGATGAATTTATAAATACAAAAATAAAATGTAATAATGTAATTTTAAATCTTTTACAAAACCGCTTCATAAGACTTTCACATCTTTGTTACTAAGTTGGTCGCGCCTTGCCAATATGCGTGCTTCATTAGTTGAGGCAGTAAACGAGCTCGGGTCAGGGGACAGGGGAGTTGCGAAACCGTCATTTATTGTGTATTTTCGTAGGTCTCCACGCTGTGATGGAATAGTGTCTCATTTTGTACAACGGCAAATTAGAAATTAAGAGACGTCGGAAACGAGCATCTGGACAATAGGAATATTTGTTCTTTTCTCTGTGGACTCTTTTAGGTTGTTTGGAAACTACAAGCTACGAATATAATCTTGCAGGTATGTTAAAGAAAAGTAGACTTAGAATGAATCATAAATTAATTAAAGCTGTTAAGAATGTTTGCGGGAAATATAAGTAGAAACAATATTTTTGAGTAGTTTTAATTTATAACCTTTATCGTTAATGAAATTGTTCCTTGTATATTTATTTATTTATTTACTTTATTCGAAAACTTCACAGCATACAAGAAACATTAAACATAAATACAAGTAACAAGGACATTTAGCCATCAAAGAAATTACAACTATATACATTTTTTTTTAAAAGTATGTGCAACAGGAGTAACATACATTTTAATCTGTAGTGTAGTGTGTGTGTGTGTGGGTGTATGTGCGTGCGTGTGTGCGTATGCATCTTATTAAGGCGAATTCAGGAGTGCTTCGGAAACATCGTTTAGAAACTGATTTCTTTAAGTTTTAAATGATTATTAAGCCTGCTTGGTGGTAAGAGCATATCGTGAGAAACTTACATAATATACATAATATAGGAAGTCTGTGCAGGAGGACAGACTTTTACACGATCCAAAGTAGCCTGTATTGATCGAAGTTTTGCTGACCGATGTTAAAAAAATCCAACAATACATATACATACAGTGAGGTCGTATAGGGGGTTGCCTATATGTTGTATCTTAAATTTCCTTCATTTTCACTATGCTTCGCCACTTAAGTTAATATGGCGACAAGTTTTACATTTATTGGAAATGTTAGTTATATATTTTTTTTTTTGATTTATGCGTTTTCATACGCGGAAAATGCCGTATTTATACACATACTCACATGGGGAAGGACGGGTTATATTGAATTCGCACCAATCCCCACGATGTTCCATTTTCACCTCATATGGCAGGAACCTTTGCGTAATATCATTTGGGTTCGATTGTTCCTCAAACATTTATGTCACGACCCCCAAAAGGCTACGCCCATAAAGAAACGTAAATAAAAAGTTTTGCGACCTCTTCACGATAAAGTTATAATAAATAAACTTTCATGTACGTTAGAACAGATATCTTAATATCGCACGCGATAAAAACGCTACATCGCGCATTGCAATATGCAGGGTATTAGGACATCGCTTCCGAAAACGAAGACAGACGATAGTACTAATGACGTTCGTTGATCCGAGCATCAGCTGTTTTTGATTTTGTGTTTCATTGCTGGTGTTTTTAGTAAAGTAATGTATTTTTAATTAAAGTATCGTTTCATTTAGCTGTATTAATATGATGAAGCGTAAATAATGCTAATAAAACGTTTTAAAAATATGATTTATATTTAATAACGATCGCTTGTTTTTCTGTCCCATCATCAAAGGTGTCATTAGTACTATCGTCTGCCATCGTTTTCGGAAGCAGTCTCCTAATACCCAGTATATTTTCACGTGTGCAATTTACACCTGAGTCTAAAATCACGGCAAGGTTTTATTCTGCGCTGTACTGGCATGGATATATCCAATAAGCCATTAAAATTTACTGATTTAATTACTTACACACCTCCTTTAATAACAAACAAGACCCCCTCCGACCCCCAGGTTGCGTAACGATGATGTAACCTAACACAGATCTGTATACAGTAAGTAACAGGTCCGACCTAATAATGTTACTGCTGCCCGTTCTATTATTCTGAGCATTAATTAGAGAGATAGCAACATCGCAGCTATAGCGAAAACGTTCGCAGCAACGAAAAAAGGACAACACATTTATAGAAAATAAGCACACCATAAAGCTGCTGCTTTTCATAAAAATGAAACCTGATAACCAATTACTGGCAGTGAGACATTCCATCTTAATACTTAGGTATCTTAAAACTTTTCTATATCTTAAGTATCTTTTAATATGCTTGTAACGTTAAATAATGGAATGTTAAAACATCTCTACTGCTTATGCCAGTTTAATATATTTTGAAGGTGATGAAGCTTGCAAAAGAAAAACAAAGACGAACAAAAGTTAAACTACCGTACAAGCTACGATCTAAATAGCAGACAGATATATCTTTGAGGAATTAACCAGTCCATTTATCTCACGCAATGTGTGATGCACGCTCGGTTTATTTATATCCTGCGTGCGTGGTTCGTGCCGGAAGCGGAAATGACGGGCAGCCATCGTCGCCGGATGTCGCGATACTAGCGCCACGTTGGTGTGATCCTCGGATCAGTGTGAACCGATAAACTATTCGTTGTCTAAATAAACGGATATTCGTTATGTGTATTATCGGTATATATTTGTTTGTATTTTAGTATCGTGATCGTTTATGTTTCTATATTGAGAATGTTTAAGATTCATTATAGAAGTATAAAGCATTTCGGAATGTGTATCTCTTGTTGTATTCATTTCATCTTTGTTGTCTTTGTATTTTGTATTTTTAAGTCATTTTAGACTCATATAATATGTGAATTTAAAAATGACTACGGGAACGGTAGAAAGTAGTTAATAGAATATTGTGCATGTAAATTTAATTATAAAATTAATAATTTATGTTTGTAAAAGTTTCTTAAGCCATACTATCTCTCTCTATATATCGGTCTAGTATTAGTAGATATTAGTGGTAGAGATACACTGCAGTTTGTGTCTAGCTGCAGAATGAATGGGTCAGCTCGACCGGGGTAGGACCACGCCCTCACAGAATACCAGCGTAAAATAGCAGCTTAACGCTGCTGTGCTTCGTCTGGTGAGTGCAGGGATCCGGAGACCTTTATTACTGGAGACGAGGCATTCCATCTCAGTCCTCAAGGGTGACAACGCATCTGCATTATGATTTCTTGTCAAGGATGAATGTAGATGTCATGGGCCGCAGGAATCACTTACCATCAGGTGAACTGCGTGCTCGTTTGTTACTCTACATGCTACAAAAAAAAAAAAAACTTACTTCTAAAATTCTCATAGATAATATTGGAGCATACTTTTCTTTCCTGTAATGGGTAAACAACAAAAAAAATAACGTTAAAATAATACATGCACAATAAAAAATTACAAAAATATTTCTCAATCATGAAACAAAAAATACAACAAGGATTAAATATGGAAATTAATTTATATCCTCAAAGCGGCGCTCCCTTGAAAGAATTCTCTAAAACCAAATAACAAAGACAGAGCAACTTTCTGGATATAATCGCGGATGAAATATTATCGCAGCGAAAGTTTTTCCGCGAGAATTTCACCATTTTCAAACTCCGCCACGACATTTGCGGGATACCAGACAAACATTTGACAGGGGAAAGAAGTCCTTTAATGTTTACAGTCGCTTCATTCTCATAAATGTCGGAGCATTCAATACTTACATCTGTATAGAAAAGTGATATTGCGGTAAAGGTGTTCAAGCGTTTTGACCTTTTTTATAGTTCAGTAGTTGGAAAGTATCAACCTAAATTTATGGATCCCACTGCTAAGTACTCCTCACTTGTGTCAGTACTCCGTTTTCGAGAAAAGCTAAGATGTTGGTGGATTTCATCTTGCGATATTTTTTTTATTTATTCGATATGCAGGTTACCTTATAAGACCTTCACCTTTGAGAGCATGGTTAATTAGCACTTACACAATTACAATATTTTTTTTCGGAGACTCAAGTTGCTCGCGTAACCTGAATATAAAGATTGGCTCTTTAAAGCAGTTTTATATTATTTCACCCAATATTCATTTTAAAGTAAGGACAATGATTAAGTATTTGTAAGGATATGAACGATGAATGATGGTGCAATCCTGATCTATCACAATGCAGGCCACATCTTTTGGTTATTACTACACTGTGTTTTTTTCAGGCCATCAGCCGATTAAGAAGAAAAAGATTAGCCCTAGATTACCCCGAGGGCTTTTACAGCTTCACCGAGAGGAGTTGAGTTAACTGGTAGCATATAATATAGATAAAGATTTTTTATTACTTGTTTATTTATTACAGTATACAATATCATGATCTACTTACGTAGCTCTTTTGGAGTATATATAAAATATAGACATATAAAAAGATTTAAGCTAAAAGATACAAAATTTTGTGACATTAACGAGTCTGTGGCAACTCAGTGTAGGTGTACGAATATTGGATATTAGGAAGGCTCGGAAAGACGACCTCCTGTCGTGATGATGAATCCTCGGGCGCGTGATGCGAAGCTGCGTGTCCCACCCTACACATTTATACCAACTTAAGCGTGCTACAAAATTTCTCAAAATATCCTTACGGTCCACTGTTTTCACCCCTATTGCAATGTGTTGAGAGTAGTGATATTTAAGACCTTAGTTTTGCTATTGTAAAGGACTTTTATTAAAGAAAACTTTAGTATTTTAATATAGCGGACACAACGTTAAATCGCAATTTGTTCGGGTCGTTATGCGTCGTCGCCACCTTAATAAATTTATGGACAATATCGGGTTAGTATGAATTAATAAGCTTACGGTTATTTACGATAACATTCTAAGACAATTTAGAAGAAAATATATAATAATAATGTGAACGTAGATGGAAGGTTTGATGTCGTTTTTATCTATTTCGATACCTTCTGGGAATTACAAGATTTCATAAATTATGCAGGTAATCTTATAGCAAGTATTACGCGTTTGTGTGCACAATGACATCAACAAAGTTTCAAATGCAGTGTAAGATACATACATACAATGTATCTAGATCGGAAAACCAATATGTTTGTGACGCACTAATATTGTTCCTTGGCAACCGAATGCAGGCCCCTCGAGGTAACAGCCAGGTATTCGGGCAATTAAGCCTCGTGGAAATCAAAATTGTTTTGATTAGAGCGACCGTCTGCGGTAATTTGGGGATATTTAGAAGACTGTGCTTAAGAATTGACGCTGGATTTTCTTGCACCACTTCTTCTCTAGCGCCCACGTAATCCAAAGTGGTGGTACAGATAGCTTATAATAATAACGATATTAATTGAGATAAATAATCCTTGGTCAGAAGCTGACCGAGCCGAGGTTCAGTCCTCTCGGGCATCTTCGAGTCAGACACTCTCGCGAAACAGAGTAACTGTCTAAGCCCAGGCGCTAGTGCTGATAGACGTCTGGACTGGCCGCCATAAGAGCTCAGTCAACTCTCAACACGGTGAAACTGTTAAATCCCTCTGGCTAGCAGAGGCCATCAGCAGAGGCAAAAAAGTTTTTTCTTGCGCCCTCAATATATTCTCTGCTCAATCCAAAGATAGGCTAGTATAGAATGCCTTTTGGCATATAGGCCGCCTTTTTGTACAGTGTTTGTTTAACTTGTGCAAATAAAGAATAAATAAATTAAAATATTAATAAAGACAACTATTCCGGGCATTCGGAAGGTCCAATAATTAAGGGTATGGACTCTTAATGTCATAGGGTTAAATCCAATATTTGAATATTGTTAGAAACTATCTCCTTGCAAAATTGTTTAATTTTAGGTGACGTGGTTAATGGGAATGTTAACAATAACATTAATAACTTTTCTAGTATTAAAAAAAAGTTTCAGGCAAAAATTTAAGAAAACAATGATTATGTATTGAGAATACTCGGCCGTTAGTACAATTTATATAAATTTATCGTTAAATTCAAGTCACCCCTCGATCTTGACGTATCAAGTTACGCACACGATTTACGATTTCTAAATCTACGACAGAGTTCTACAGCGGAAAGTTAATCTAGCGTGTGTGACACGTCCCTTGTAAGAGATCCAATTGAGAATTTCCGGATTTCCGTCGACCGTCGAGCGCGGTCCGAATTCCTTAAGTGATGGTTTTTCAATGGTTTCCAATAGATTAGGCTAGGATACACTCACATAAGTTGTCATGGTTTCTTGGGTGGAAGTTATATATAAAAAAATATAATAAATAAAAAAAGTATTCTGAAGTAAAATTGATATAATAAATTCTCTCTTTTCAGGAGATAGAGTTTTTATTTACTACTCATTACAATATTTGCATGATTTATGTTCTTTTATATTCCAAAGACTTAATGTAAAATATTTTTTATATTAAGACTCTACTGTCTTTTACTTCTCCTTTCCAAAGACAAACTGGATGAGACTTTGTTCATCCTACCGCCTTAACAACAACTTATCATCTGGTTAACTATATACTACTACTGTTTTAATGGTTGACAAATATCCTATTCACTATATTTGGCAACCTTTAAACGGTAGTAGAGCTACGCTGCAGTTTATTTATTATTGCATGAACATTTCGGCACGACCTTACACGGCACGGCACGGCTAATAGAGAGTAAAGGTAAGGTAGTTATAATCATTGCTTCCAATGACAAAACGGTGAAACTTGTAGAATATATTATAGTGCGTAAGCAAACCCATAGCGATAATTAATATGTATTAAAATCGAAGGAAGGTTCAGATGCTTTGTCAATAGTAGTGGACTTGCCTCGAACAGATTCCGATTGAAAACCCCAACAATTTATGATGCACAAGTATTGTTTCTCGTGAATCGTGAAAACCCAGAACCCAAAATAACCTCTGAACTCTAAACATTACTACGCTGCAGTCTAAAATTGCTTGTTATTTTTTATTGTTTTTATTACATTCAAAGTAACAAACGAGCACGTTCACCTGATGGTAAGTGATTCCTGCGGCCCATGACATCTACATCCATCCTTGAAAAGGAATCACAATGCAGTTGCGTTGTCACCCTTAAGGACTGAGATGGAATGCCTCGTCATCAGTAACAAAGTTCTCCGGATCCCTATACTCACCAGACGAAACATAGGAGCATTATGCTGTTATGTCACGCTGGTATTCAGCGAGCCCACCCATTCATTCTGCAGCTAGAAGCAAACTGCAGCGTAGCTCTACCAAGGTTAATCTAAGGTAAATCTAAAACAGTTAAACTTTTAAATTTCAAGCTACACACATATAATTTTAAAGTGATCTAGATTTTTCTAGAATAACGTGGCGATAGAACAACATGAAACGAAAAAGCTCAAAGTGTCACTGAGCTGAAATAGGCTTACAAGTTAATTTAAAACTAGGGCAAAATATAAAGAATAGAAGGCCTTTTATAGATATTTTTTTTATAGTTGATTTTTTTTATAGAATAGGTTGTAAACGAGCATGCAGCCTACCCTATGATAGTGATAACCGCCGCCCACGAACATCCGCAATATCAGAGGAGTCGCAAATGCGTTGCGTAAAAATAACTATTTAAAAGCGATAATTTTATTTTTGAAAATAAAGAATTTAATTTCACAATCGCACTTTGTGTCTTAAGTATTTTATTGATTCGTTCTAAAGAAAATGTCAACTTAAATCAGAATATTTCTAACTTTAAATTTTTTTCCGTATCATGTAAGTGGGCCTTATTGGGGTCCCTGAGCAAAACTATTAGAATGTATGTCACGAGTAACTGTCGGCCACATATCACAGCCGCAGGGGTAAGAAGTAGCGCTTCTTAACTGGTGGAGGTATATGTACGTGTTGACATATAACTTGAATTTTTAATAAGAATATCTTGTTCTTAATTTTTAAGAAGAAATAATTACATTAATTAACACCAGATTATTTACATAGTATGTTAAAAGTATTATTTCTATTTTATATTGTATTAATATATTTTTCGTCAAGTAAAAATTTTGCATTTGTAAACGAAAACAAACTAAGTTAATAAAAAATAATATGCTTCACTTTAATTCTCAAAAATATCTAAGACATAAAATTATTTATTTTCTTTCGCCATGACGTTGATACAAAATGTAATAAAATAATTCGATATCTTTTCTGCTAAACCTTGTTATGCTAACTTCGTAACGTTAAGAAATTAGGATATAAGGTGCGATAAATGAGCATATAGTTGTACCTGCCGGATTATTCGTACAACGCGCGACCACTTTGAACCTCGGTGAGGAATCACTTCAAAGAACTAAAATGTATTACTTTATTAATCATTGCCCATTTATAAAAGAAGCCTCAAAATAAAAAAAAAATTAAGTCACTACACTTCACAGACATTTAGTTACCACGGCTCGCTTCTAATTCTCGATACACGAACATACAGAATTCGATCCCCGACGCCGGCACCAAAAATCATAAAACTATAAGACATTATTAGAGCGACTATAAACCACAGATAAACCTGAATGGTTTCCATATTTTAGGAATTACGATTGTAATAATAAAAATAGTTTTTCAAATAAATTAAAAAGAAAAATAATATATATGTTGTTAATTACAATTTTAATATTTCGAAGACATGTGAAGCCGCTATGGTGGATATATCCAATACCCTATCTAGGAGAGGCTTAAGCCCAGCAAGGCGATTCATATATGTGTATGGGCTAGATCAATTTACTAGATTAATAAGATCTCCCAGTTCTTTCACTCAGTACATAAAATATAGTAGTAATGTATTTTACGCTGGTATTTCGTGAATGTGTAGTCCTTACCTAGATTAGACTTAGATTTGAGCATGCTATAGGATGTCAACTGTGGCATCGCTCTCAACTCACTTTTAGTTTCTTCAGTGTTACAACCCTTTATGGGTCTTGGCCACTTCAACAGTGTTTTGTCATTCGTTCCGATCCTTGGCTTTCCTTTTCCAGGCAGTAAACTTTCCCATGGCCCTCAACGCTGTCGCACCATATCATCTTCCCTCCCCTCCCCCTTGGTCTTATTGTTGCGGCTTCCACTTACTCATTACCTTGTGTACCCTATGGTCTTCCATCCTCTCAACGTGTCCTGCCCACCTTAGGCGTTGTGACTTGATGAATCTGACAATCGTCTCCTGTTTCATCAATATCAACTCTCAACTCAACTCATCTTATGATGCACGTGTTTCAATTTTCTATCATGATCGTCAGAGTTTACACATAAAAGATAAAAAGCTTTTCTTTCTTTAAAATCAAATTTTCAATAAGCTGTTAATTACGTGCTTTTAAATCACAACAGGAAATGTTTACAAAAACAGCTCGCCATTTTTCATTTATATCGACACAAATTTTTCACAATCCTTACGTATCGGTAAGCAGACACACTGGCCATTCAGAACTATACGGGAGCAATTTTGATTTTGCAAAAAGGTAAAAACGATGCCCTCTCCAATTTCACAGAGAGCCCTTACAAAAGATCACCCACGTTAACTATGAATGGCCAAAAACAACCTCGCTATGGACACGAATGAGAATTAAAAAAAAAACGAAAACGATACCAGAGAGGGAAGTCAGTGACGTTTAACGGTCAAAAAGATTTTTGTACCGAAAATTGATCCGTACGTAAATACTTTTAAAAATGTTTACGTTTGTTTTTACTATTCACGTGTTTCAATAAAATATGAATAAAGAAATGTAATTCAAAATAATGTAACCTATACATGAGAATAAGGTCAAAATCTGTAAACTGTCCATAAAGTTAATTATATTGTGTTCTTGTTTTGAACTATTGCAATATTAACCTCATATTTGACATTTGTTTAACATTATCTAAATTTAACCCTCTTATAGATTTTTTTAAGATTGTATTTTGTGATAGGAGTATAATAGTATTTCATACTTTCGTACAAAATTTTTACAGCTTCTTTCCTTATATTCCAAATTTCTTGCTACTGATAAAAAAAATTGTGTATAAAAAAGGTGAAAACAAAAAAAAATACATTCTGCGTAATGTTGTACGAACATCCCTAGCGGAAATATGAATTGAATCTAAGTACATTTTAAATTTCAAACCCCCCGCTTTGACTAGCCGAATAAAAAGATAGCCATGCTCAAAACACGAATGTTTTTTTGATCTTGGTAGCGTGCGTTCCCTTAACGGCCGAGGCATTTGCGCGCCACGCGACTAAATGGATTATTTTCTTCGTGTGTTCTTTTTTGAAAAACAATTTCGTTCTTTTTTATGCCTTTACTAGAGCTCTCTTTTATATTGTTGTAAACAGTTTACTTAGACCTTCCTCACCTCCCACTTTAACAAATCCAGAAGGTTTAAAAGGAGGGAACGTTTTAGAAGGCATCGGTCTTATATAAGTGGAAGGTAAAGAATAGAATAAACAAAACGTTGACAAGGACAGGGTGTGATTGGATTAAGGAGGGGTTGACTTTATGGTCGCGGTGCAATTTGGAAATTGACTTTGGGATTTTGTTCATGTAAATTGCGGTTTAACTCGTTTAGTACATTATACGTTGTCAATTTTTTTCCCGTTAAGTTTACAAGTGAATTAAAGGTACACATGTATGTATTAGGATAGGCTTCTGGTTTTCGTTATTTTTTGGCGATTTTACAGTTATTTATTTGTATTTATTTTGTAGTACAGTAGGATTCAGTATATTTGCTTTAGATTGTTTGATATTTGTTGTTTTGTGTTGGTTGGCCGCATCACTTAAAGTCACGCTAGTTGCCACCAAGTCAATCTAGTTATAATGAACGATATAATAATCGCATCATTATCTCACTATCAGATAATGTTAAGCACAGCAGCAGATAGAGAAGCCGTGAATACCCAGTTCGCTTTTAAATTTATAGTAACTAAAGCGAACCGAGATTCCCGGTGCAAGCATCGTTAATGGTTATGGTTAATTGCAATTTTAATGCTTATTTAAGAAATGAAAAAACTAATACTTCGTTGATGTGTGAAGTCCGCCAATTCACAGTCAAGCCATTATCCAATAATTTAATAATTTACCTGCTGGTAAATAATTAAATTATTGGATAATGGCTCACCTTTTGTGTAAAGTACAATTCTAACCGAACGTCACCTACTCGTACATCGTCAAAAACATAACGAGGCGAGGACGTCTACTTTAATTCCTTAGCTTTTCCGTACCAAATCATTTTACTATCGCTTCGAGCCCGCCTATTTACCACGTGACACGAGACACTACTATTTATCATTGCTTATTGTAACAGGACTGTTTTATTCGACATTATTATAAGGGCGTAATAAAATGATTGTGTTATTTAGTTAATTCCAGTTAATTATTAACAATAGTTACGAAAAATATAAAAATATTTATCTTATTCTGTTTTTTTGTTCTTGTCATTTTTAATATAATTTCGTATTTTCATGATTTAATTACGGATGTTAGTAATAAATACTTTGTTTTATCTTAACAAATTGCTGATAATTTATTTCTTAATAATTTTAAAAATGGAATTTAATTCACATAACGATAACTAATTTCCGCTACCCCTGACACATTCATTATTGACACTTGCAAAAAAAGTCTCAATCTCTATTTATTTTATTTACGTAGTGAGGGATGAATCAGCAAGAAGTTCCTCAGTTCAGTATGATCCAGTTTGATGTTTCAAGTGTTATCGAAGGAAGTGACTAGCTTTCAAAACAGTAGTCGATCTGGCAGGCAGCCCTGTACATCGGAGAAAGACAAAAGTTACATTATTAGCACTGCTTTTCGAAATCAATGTCTTAAAGTTCTTGAGGTCCAACATCATTTTAGACGGATGAGAAGCGTGGCTGTTAGTGAGTGGACAGTCAGAAGACATTTAAAGGCATGTCGCCTTACCCCGGAAAGGCCAACCGCGAGACCAAAATCGACCGTAGCACCTCGCCAAGCCCGTATCCGTTTGCTCGGGAAAACGTGAACAGGATCGTGTGTGAGAAGGAAGTAAATTGGAACCAGTGGTCGGGGACGCGGTTCAACAAGTCAACGGTATATTGATGAGATTCTACAACCCAATTTTTGCAGGCTGGCTATATTTTCAAAGAGAAATGTGTATCATTTGATTTTATTTCGTCTCGTCAAAACTTGTGAATTTCACATTCTTTCCTAAAACACTGAAAAACACAATGAAAATCTCTTATTTTATATCACTGTAAAGCTGAAATACGCGACTCTTAGATGGTTTATACAAATATGGAATATTTTGAGTAAATTTTTAATTATAGGATTGTATGTGTTCTTGCATTCCTTAAGTCGATTTAAGTGTAGCTTTAAGCTACCCAATGTGGTTTATCGACCATTATATTAAACTTATATATCTACATAGGATAGCATATACATTATATATATTTACATATATTCACGTCAGTAAAAATATTTATAAATATAATAGCATTATTTGATAATTATGAATGAGGAAGAATACTTGGTAGAATCTTTGATTGATATTTATTTCAATTGAATCCCCGTGTATCTGGGACGCATTAAAAAAAAGTTTCCATTTGGCAAGCGGAGAGGGCGCGGACGTTGGCGCCCACATTTGCACAACAAAGCGTTATGCCGATCCGTCATCGCATGACTACTGATATATTTTAATGGAGATATACTTTTGGTAAACTTCATTCGCAGTATGGACAGCGGATTTGTTTCTACACATTGCTTGTAATTTTAAATATAATAATTAAAATTACAAACAAGCTTTATATATATTGAAGTTATAAATCTGTCACATATTACACACTTTATTTGCTATCTGTCAATTTATTTTTTATTTAGTTTTCTAGTAAATTACCGCGATTGTAATCTTAAGTCAAAGAAAGAATTACATATTAACATATTATATGCACTGTGACATTATTTATTTTTCGTTCTAAATAAACCTGTGTGTGTGTTGAATGTAATCATATCTGCATTAAAGTTTCCAGTAAAAATGTTAATGATAACAGTTTACTGATAATTTAAAAATAACGAGTAAAACCAAATTTTTTTTAATGCAAGTCAAATTCGCTGGCTGTACTTTGAGTGCTTATAACAGTGCCCTCTATCAATCACTTATGGAAACCTATCAGGGCACATCCATTATGCAAGAGATAAGTTTGTACAATAAGTTGCGGGAAACTTATCTGGACGACCCTCGAGGAAGATTCTATGATATATGTATGTATATTCTATGTCATCTAATGAAGAAGTTCTATAACGAATTTCGAACTTGAAAGCAATAAACATTATAAACATTGGTAGATCTAAGTTATAGCTTGTTGTTAAGTTGTTGATTGTGTTGCAGTTCTAGATGTAGCGTGAATGGATCGGTCCGACCGTGGACGGTCTACACCCACAGAATTGCAGTGTAACGCTGTTTCGTTCGATAAGTGCAGGGCTCCGGCTAACCTAACAGAGGAGACATTCCAGCTTAGTCTTCAGGAGTGACAACGCGTGTGCTTTTGAGTTGTTGTTGAAGATGGATAGGAAAATCAATGTATTCGTGTGTCACTCTTAGCTTATTAAAAATAAATAAAAGAAGTAACGAGGAATAGATATCTTCTTTATTTACAGCAGTATTGAACTGTTTACTTGTTAATTTCACACAAGCCTGATGTTGCCTAGTGTATGGTTCAAATCGGCCGAGAGAAAGCAGTAATCGAGTAAAATTTATTAATCCTAGTACTGGTCTGCGAGCGTTGAAACTCAGACTCTGAGTACGTAGTACGTTGTAAGAAGAAATATTGTAACCTTACTTGGTGCACCTGTCGCTCTTCAAGTCTGCGGACTGGCTGACTTCACGTGTCTCGGATTTTTTTGTATTATTTCTTTGACCTGCAGATCTACTCATGATGTTTTCGTTCATCGCCGATCACATGTTATGCGGTTTATTTTCAGCAATAGACGATGACAGGCTATCGCTGTAGGTAATGGTGTTGATGAATTATATAAAATAAATAAAGAGAATAATAATTTGATGTAAAGTATATATATCTCGCACATTTATATTCAATGCCCTCTCTTATATTTGCACGATAAAACCAAACTCGTCTTAAAAACGGCTTAACACAAAAACATCTGTTCTACAAGACGCAGTATACCCCATCCAGGGACATTATCATAACCTTTATGGGAAGGAAGGAAATAATGGGCACTTGCGACCAAATGCCAAGACGGGGGTCAATTTGGAGTCCCCTTTTGTAGCTGTGTGATGAAATGCGACAATCTAAATGACGTGTGACACATACGTGACCCTCGTGTTCGTGATACACTGTTTATAAGGATGATGAGCATATTGATAAATTGACCTTTTTAGTAAGTTTATCTTATATTTTATTTATCCAAGATTTTGGATAATCATTCTACTTCGAGTTGAACTCGTATAAGCATTACATCGCTCTAAAAGACTGACAGGAGACTATAACAGTTTTGTTATTTTTAGTAATAACTTATGATGATGATGATTTTCTATTAGACCATTTTAGCAATATTGTTTGGAAGTAGCCCATGGTCTGAAACGTATCCGTACCGCAAGTATTCGTGCAAAGATAAAGGCAATAAAGCCAGAGTCTCATTTTCCAACAAAATTTGGATATCACTAAATGCAAGAATCTTGTAACCATTGGGATCTACAAGTTGTTGCAATGAATGATACAGCTTCTATAAAATACCATAATATTAAATTCGTCATTGTTCTTTATTTTAAACATGCATGTGTATCACTTTTGAGAAAGGGTCATAAGTCTTTCAAGAAGGGGCTTTTAGATACGTTTGGGGAATTTGGGAATTCTAGGAATTCTCTAAGTGAGCTAATTTAACCTTGAACAATGTACCTATGTCAGGATAACCTTGTCTTATATATATTTATATATATATATATATATAAATATATATATATATTTCTGTAAACAATAAACGAATAAAAAAAGCCTAGGCTTATTAAATTTGGGATTTTATTTTATATAGTAATTAATGACAATATTAATATTTGAGTGGACGTTATTAAATACTTGGTTTATTTTAGGACTGTCAACATTACATAAACATACTACAGCACATATACGTAAATCGGTATGAGAATGAAAAGACCGACCCGACCCACATTGCTGGCCCCGAGCTGATAAAGAAACTGTACAGAGAACTGTTCAAATCTATCCCTGAGTCACCTGAAAATTGAAAACATATTAAATGAAGTTCAATTTGTCTTTGTAAAGAATTTAATATCAAGTTTATTTTAAGAGTAATTTGAGTAACTAAAATAATAAAATGAATAACTTGTAAAGTCCATTTTGAATCTATTGGGACAAGTTTTTCTACTAATCTAAATAGCAATCAGAATCAAATGAAGGTTGGTATTGTAACGGGGCAAATAGCTGCAAATGCACATTTGCATACAAAATTATATTGCTCGACCTTTAATTTTAGACGTAGTAGCCAAAACTTTCGCTCCTCGAATTCATAAGCCATATCATTAATTTAATGTATGGGTAAGAAAGCATTGTTGTGGAGTTGCCATGGTTGCGTTCTTTGTATGCTGTTAAGGTATCGGTTAGGATCGTCGCCACGGGGGTCGGATGTTCTATTAACATAATCAGTTCAGTAGTACAGTAACCTATCATTAATTTGTTATTGGTAAGTAATATTTTAGGAAGATTGTAAGATTTTTTATGAAGAAATTGTAGATACGTTTTACTCTTTTATTTATTCAAGGATTGGAGTTTTTTTTATTTGTAGAATCATGCTAAAATTGGATTTTGTTTGTGGCAAGCATCAAATGATTCTAATAGTACCTATTTAAAAAAAAATATATATTTTTTGCTTTTTCCAGCAAGCCCTTTCGGAAATAATCTAATGACAATTTCTATATATTCTGATATATTAAAAAGGCTAAATTTCTGATATATTTTTCTATAATAATTACACAGATCTAGATCAGAGATATAAAATTAAATAGATCCTACAAAATTATTTAAATAAAGTTATAATTTCTTGCCCTCATTGTTTTCACCTGATTTTTAATTGGATGTATTAACATATATAATACATATTCCACCTGACAGTAGGTGATGACTGCAGCCTCTATGAATGCCTCTATACCAGTTCTTGTGTCTTTAGTTCGTTCCCTATACTCACCATACAACATAGTAGTATTGTGGTATTTTGCTATTCTGTGTGCAAGTTGAGTGTTGATAACGGTATCAAACGTAAAACCAGAATATCCTTGATATAAAAAATGCCAGAGGTTGGTGTCATATTAAAACTTTTCGTAGCTGCTAAGATAAGCGATGATTTTCATTTTAGCTTTTAAGCTCTTTTTCCTATTTAAAATATTTAAGGGAATCGTGGTAACAGCGAGTAATAATCTTATAAAATAATAAAATGAACCCTTTAACTAAAATTTTCATTATGGTAAGGAACTATAGTTATATAAGCTAAGGTTTTAATGTAGCAAAATCTTGTAATTTATGCTAGTGAGACAAAATAACGCTTATTATAGTACTTAAAAGTTTATATGAAAAATTGTGCTTAAAATTTTCATTTGATTGGACAAAAAGAGACAGAAAAATTAAAAAGTCTGTATAGAAATGTGTATTCTGTATATTTTCAAGACAGATTAGTTCCACTAATTTGGTTGCTTTCTAATATTAATGAAGGTTTTATTATTAAAAGTCAATTTGGGTTAACTTTACATGATATCCATATATCTTGTCTTTATATTATATGGATGCTTATGTTGACTTTATATTGCAGAGTAACATTAATGACATTATTGTTGTTTTCAAAAAAAATAAGTTATAAAATTTACAAAATCCAATTTTTTTTATATATATGTGTCAATAGTAATTTTACGGATTTATAGCGTTTATATTAAACATTTTTTTCTAGACCTTTCGAATGCTTTATAGCACTCATGATGATGGCGAGGACTGAGGTGATATATTTTTTTTAATATTATCGATGCTATTAACTTTAGTAATATTCCGGTTAACCACTCCAAATAAGCTGAAAATCTGTGTTAGGAGATTGTTCACGATAGTAGAATAGTGGATTCTAACCTACGACCTTAAGCTTCGCAGAAAAAGATTGACGTATCGTTATAGCTAGTCCGAACTACCGTCAGCATCTTGAATTATTTATTTTTGGTTCAATCTATGCGCCATACATACACATAAACAAGTATACTTTTCGCTTAAATATAAGAAATCATTAATATGTGTCAAGTTCATTTTGTAATTTATGCTAATTTTATGACATTTTTAATTTTTTTTAAATTCAATTTTGAACTCAAACTTGAAACTGTAATATCTTCACGATCATGTTCATATAGTACTTTGGTTTTTTATATCGATAAACATCAATTGACAAAATAACTTAGATTTTAATCAAAGTTAAATGTAATATATGTTAATTACTTTTTTAATGGAATTAGATCTTACGTGGTGGATAATTTTTTTTAATACATTGAAAGTAACAAATGAGTATACAGTTCACCTGCTGGCAAGTGATTCCTGCGGCCTACATCTACATTCGTCCTTGAGAAGGAATCATAATGCAGATTTGTTATCACCTTTGAGGACTGAGATGGAATGTCTCGTCACCAGTAGTAAAAATCTCCGGATACCTACACTCACCAGACGAAATATAGCATTGTGATGTTATTTTAAGCTCGTATACTGTGAGAGAGTGTTCCTACCTCAGTCGTGCTGACCCATTCACTCTGCAGCTAGAAAAAAACTGTAGTGTAGCTCTACTACTGTTATAACCACCACTGCTAAATACCAAAAACGCTTACATCCATCATTCAAAAAATATTTAGATGCAATGCGCCCTTGAACCCAAAATACTCGTAAGTATGATTGTTGCAAATAATTTGCTCGCCCAAGAGACACACTGTACACTGAAGACGCCATATATTCTGTAAACATGGTGGCGGTGCTTTCACTTGCCAAAAAAAAAGTAATTATATGTATGAAATTCCATCACTGAGGAATATTTACGTACATATGCATATTTCTATCATATGCCTACATAATCTGGAAGCAATTTTTTGTCAATAAGTAAATCCGATGTAAAAACACTAAACAAGCAAACAAACAAAAGACAATCAAGTAACGCGTGTGAGTAATGGTTCAAAATAAAACCCTATACTTGCTTAATACAAAAGTCGAATACCAATTCAACGGACTACTCCATTACTTAATTAAAAATACTCGAAGCGTTTTCATTCAGCGTGCTCTTCCTATCACCCCTTTAGGAGGTCAAGCGACCTCCCTCACGGACCCCGCACTCGCATTCTTTATTACTAAGGCCCCGACCCCCCGCCATAAACAACTCTTTGGCACGACTCCTAGTAATTGGCGGAATATTGTCGGTTCACAAGAAAAATATTTTAAATTGAAAGATACTATTTTAAGCCTATGCAGGATAATGATTTTTAATAACGCTTTAAGAAATTAAATCAAATTTAAAATTACCTTTTGGTGCACATTAAATATAGTTATAAAAATACAAAACTGTTAGTAGAATGTATAAATAATAAATAATTTAAACGCGTGATTTGTAACTAATTGATGTAAAATGTTAGAACTAACATAAAAGTTTCATTTGTGTTTATGAAAAGTACGTAAAGGAAATACAAACTCATTTGTGCGTCGAAAACATTCCGTGAAAATCCAATTTGGAAAACGAAAACAAAAGTAAAAACAGCGACAACCGCCCCATAGCAATCGTCTCAAGAGCCGTCGCGAACGAATTCGCCTTTCAAATATTAAAATTTAATCGCCGAGTTGTCGCGAGTCAAATTAGCCTCTCTTGAGGGATGAACAAAGATTAGACGATGATAATTTTTGTGAAAAGTGAATATTTATATTATACCTGTTCAGAGCTAAACAAACTCAATGGTATTAAGGTTTGAAAACACATATCTTAGGTTATAATCACTACATAAGTAAGAAATTGACTTTAAATTAAATCGTCTTTCTTATTAGCTTCCCTTTTCACGACATCGCTTTTAGAATCGATGCATCGAATGCATCGATTCTAAAAGCTCGTTAAGGTAGCTTTTGCTATTCTGCTAGTCAAGGGATGTGTTTGCAGTAAATTTACCCAGACAGACAGTCCTGAGGCTAACTATTGTATATTTTACAGTTTTGTCAATTCGTACTTTGATTGCAATTATAACTCATAAAATGAACATTCGTTATTATATAAAAAATACTAAACATTTCTAATGAGGTTCTAATCTATTCTATACACAATGTCTTGTCGCGTCTTCGTACAGTTTCTACCTAATCTTTGGCTCAATCGCACCAGCAGTGATACGGACAACGGTGTAATTGTAGCGGAGACGTAGAAAACTGATATTAATTCCGTTAGCGCCTTCCTACAAACTGAATGATTAAGGAGAAGTCGTTTGTTTACGTCGGCATTAACTCCACTTTTGACTTAATATTTCCTTTGTCTTGCCTTGAGGGAGCCATTGGATTTGTATTGTCAGCGATTCTTTGAATATTAAAGGAAGGCGTTGAAACGTTTCTTTACCGCTGTTGAATTGTCTGTAACTTTTCATTATTATTTATAAGATAGTCAGTTACGAAAAAAAAATTCTATATTCGCATTAAATATCATTGTCCACGAATATAAATATGACACTCGGTATTTTATTTTGATTTAACATAAATTATAAGATTTGGTGCCGTTCTGCGATGATAGATTCAGATGTAGTAGCACACATATACAATAAACTCAGACCTGAAAAGTAGGAACTCGGTTGGGAAATGAACTCGGGACTCGCGACGCAACACTCAGGTACACTAACCATTACGTCTTGTGGCAGCAGAATCCATAATATAGCTATTGTATGAATAGGTATCATAAGCCCGAGTAATATGAACTCATAGTTCGTTGTTCCTTACAGTTTAAAAAAAGAGTCCTCACTAAGTCGATAGCACTATAGCTCTTTTGGAACGAAAGTTGTATGTTTTCCGATGTTATTTCATAGGGTATATATATATATATATATATATTATATAGACGTAGTAAGTAATTTCTGCGGTCTATGATACTCGTAGCTTATTGTCAGCCACGAGAGTGTAGATAAGTACCAGTAATAATGTCTACAGTTTCTTAGGCCTCCTAAGTACAGATCATCAATCCGTAGTGCCTGTACTATGGATTGATGGATTTTTAATGTCTTCATAATAATGTTTTGACTATGTTTGTTTGTAATAAGTACCAATCACTTTCTTTACTAATGCTTGAGGATGATTGTACTATATGTATATAATGCAGTATAATCGAATGTAGTATGCCACGAGCTGCAGTGATCACTTAACTGATGAAGTATTTGCTTGGTTCGTTACTTGGTCCTTATTTCTTTAATTTCCTAACATGCTATATTTTTAATGTATGGGAAGGCGGAAATACTATAATGCGAAAATATGAGACCCGTTCTTTAATAATTTATGTCTTTTCTTTTTACGTGTTTTAAAATAATTTAACTCTTACATTTACATAAATAAGAGCTATCAAGCAAAGCTAATATCAAATTTAATTATTAACTTGTGTCAAAATTATTATCTTAATCAAAAACTTAAATCAGCAGTTGCAATGTTTCTGCGTCATCGTCAGGATTTTCGTAATAGCTTCGCTATAGCAAGTGTGTCGCCAACCTTATGTCCCGACCCAGCCATGTCGTCGGTCGCCGGTCGCTCCCGGATCGATACAGCCTCTGCACTTCAGCTTTTTGTCCCTCCTCACTCTTCATACCCCTAATACACCCTGCCTCTCTTGTTCTTGGGCTTTACGAATATGGGGCGTAATGTTTTATTACTGAAATATATACTACATAAAGTGTTACACTTATTTACGTAAATCATGAAGTAAAATTGGTCAAAATTTTATTCGTTGCTTTGCTATTGCTTTAGTCTTGGTGGTATATAGTTGACAAGGAAACAATAAGAGTATAAGGTACTAAAAGTTTAACTTTTATCTTTTTTTTAAAATATGTACACTACATAAGATAAAAAATCAATTTTTAGTCAATACTGTGATCAGATCAGATAAATAAGATCATAAGCGATCACTTACGGTCACTTAAGTATTGTTGCATTTACCACGTTATCAATACATAATTAAGCCATTTAAAATCAGTCTGCCAAACTTGCAATTTTGCTTATGAACTGATGGGGTGAATACATCCAGAGTATAGGTAATAGTGCACTGAAAAGTTTACATACTTTGACATATGTCATTTTTCCCGCCCAGTGGCACAGATTATGTCAGAAAAAAAAAATTAAAGATATCGTCATTGGTGGAAAGTGTCCCATTAGGCGTGGCGTAAGGCTT
Source organism: Teinopalpus imperialis (assembly GCA_029286865.1). Classification (NCBI taxonomy): domain Eukaryota; kingdom Metazoa; phylum Arthropoda; class Insecta; order Lepidoptera; family Papilionidae; genus Teinopalpus; species Teinopalpus imperialis. The sequence continues at coordinate 7,422,640 of JAGSMU010000021.1, forward strand.
TGTCGCCAATAGGCGTGGCAAGAAAGAGACAACTTTTGGTTTGTCACTGCGCTACGATAAAAAGCTTCAAGGCTGCCGTGGTAGGGCGGGCTGGAAAATGCAAAGTGCCCATGAATATTTATACGGAGATACCTTTCTTGTTTGTTGTTTTGGGAAAACTTCTACCTTATTGCAAGTTATTGAAATAATAATTATTATTTATTTTATTATTGTGTTGTATTATTTTTATGATTGCAAAGTTGTTAATTTATTTGTATATAGATAGTGTTAATAAATTTACAATCCATATAAAAACCATCATAAAGTGTAATTTTCTGTCTTTTCGGCTCTGGTAACATTTAAGTGTCACTTTGCAGATATCCATAATTAAGAAATTAATTAATTTCTTAAATTAGTTAAGTTTAAAGTAGAAAAATTGTATATCTTAACTAGTACGTACTAACAAGCATCGTCGTCTCTTAATTGTATTTCCTCGTGTTAATGTAAACTGCTACGATCTTGTAAAACCACATCCAGCACTTTCAAACGAAAGTTATTCGATAGAAGAAGAATCACGCTGTGGCTAGGTGTAGCAGAATTACGTTGCTGTATTTAGAATGATGAGTGTACGGAGACCGACTTATTGGTAACGAGATGTTTTATCGCACTCTACCTATCTATTACTGCTTTCATGAACGATTAATGAAGCAAGCAAAGGTATGACTTGTTCTAAACATCAGAAATCTTCAATTTCTCAAAACTGAATAAACCAATCAAAACAATAACTTTCACTATGTTCCTTTACGTAATACCTATTGCATTAAATATATATAATAAATGTATGCGCTTGGACGACAAATTAGAAGTTTGTTGCAAATGTCAATCGAAGCTGAAGTACCACTACAACATTTTTTTTTATCAAATAACGTGTACAAGCATTGTCTACATCCCACGATGGGCACATCTTAAAGCCACCCCACTTCAGGGGTGGGTAGGGAGGTACGCTACCGTTCGTTTATATCGTTAGCCAAGCCTTCGTTCGCCCGGACTCAATTTCGAGGTAAAAAAAGGCATTGGAAAGTTATCGACATTTCCGTGAATAGGGTTTTCAGGTCAGACATTTTAAAGTCTATGATTTTTGAGAATGCCGCTGTAGTTGCAGGTATGAATGGTAGAACTTGTGAACAGTGCTGGAAACTTTTTACGTCTCGTAATAGATATTTATATTTATATATATTTTAAATTTAAATTATTGAAATGTTAAAAGGAGATTTTGCTTTGATTCTATATACTGCTTCTTGAATAAAGCTTCCGTTTAGTAGATGATTACGGAATAAATGCTTTTTATTATCATATTACGGTTAGCAAACGAGGACACACGTAACCTGATGATAAGTGATGATTGCATCCTATGACGTCCATCCTTAAAAGTTTCAGTGTTTTCATCCCTGAGGGTTGAAATTTAATGTCTTTATAACTATAATTAGGTCACCGGAGCAGCGTTATTGTGCTATTTCCCGCTGGTATTCTTACTAATAAAGGTATTATATTATATATAAAAGTAAAAAGGTTTTTTTTATCTTATAAAGTTATACATTTTAAATCTTTAATGATTCCATTTAAAAAAAAACTTAATGTATATAAAGCCTCCATTGCCTTACCCAATGGATAGCTACTCGTTTGTTAATGACGAAATTTCATTGTTTTGATATTTTTCGTCGCTAGTTTTCCTATAAATTGTGTTATTTAAAATTGAATGTGTCGATATGCTATACTAACCCTTAAAAGCACGAGGGCGGCCAACCATTCATTTGCGTCTACTCTGGGCTCATTCAACCACCTACACTTAAGTTGTATATTTTTACATTATGTAAGCAGTCTGGTTTCTTTTTGATAAAAGCACCTATTCACCGGCGATACATTTATTAAAATGTATACATGTCGAGAGACGTTATTCAAGTCTGAGTGGGTCGTTCGTAGACAGGTCTCAATTAGTGAGTGCTCTGTCGGTACGGGGTAAAAAGGGCCCTTTCAGGTGAATTTCAAACAAGTTTCCGCGAGACTGTCCATACAAACCTGAGATGGTTAAATGCGTATTTATTTTTAAGTTATTTGTTTATTTTTTTTTGGGATAAATATTATTGGTAGATCGATAATAAATAATATAATTATTATTAACATTTTTAATATTTTTGTTGCCAGACTTTTTTTATTAGGATGGGAAGTTTTGCTATATTGCGCGAGTATGCTATATTTATCTGATTATTAATGAATTCCTGCTACTTTTGACATATTGATCTACTTGTCACTATAGCTTTATGTTAGTTTAAATTAGTTAAAGATACTTTTTTCTTTGAAATACTGTTATAGTTAATAATAAGACGTTATTTTGTATGCTGTGGAATATACATACTATACAGGACAATACAGTTCAACTCTTATCATCGATACTTTACGAACCTATAATTAATAAGAATATTTATTACTTATACTTATTTTTACACTAGTTCTAGTTCAACACAGTTCACCTGATTGTAAGTCATTCCTGTGACATGAAAGCAAATTCAAATTCCAAAACGAAACATAATGCAGAAGCATAGCATCTGTGTGGTGGAATGTCCTGTCACCAGTACTAAGGTCCCCCGTATAAAGGCTTCATTTTCGCTTTATACATTTACCACAGAAAAGACCATTATACACATATTACCATAGAAAATGAAACCTGCTAATCGGATTTAAAACTACGTGCCTATACCTATATATATAATATACTTTAATTATCATTTACATAAGACTAGTTATACGTATATTTAGAGTTCCATACATTCGACTAAGAACGGAACCCATGTATGTCTGTTTGTTCATCTGCTACAGCTTATTTTTTATTCAACAGTAAGTTATTCAAAGTTCATTAGCTCCAATGATTTTTTGTCGACGCTCCGTCAACCTTGGTATTTTAGATAAAATAGTCATGAGCTCCTTTGGCTTATGTTGTTTAAGGATATATTATATATAGTACTAATTATAGCATGTACTGTATTATAGTACTAATTTTATTATTAAGACCCACTACACTATATACTCGTGGTTTTGGAGAGTACAGTGCAGCTATATTTGTTAACTTTATCATTAATGGAGTGCTGACGTTATTAAATTCTTTAATAAACCTTTAAAGAGTTTTATGTAATTCAAAAGTAGAGTTGTAAAATGAAACGACCCATGACTCTCAAAACTTTATATCAGTAAGATGCAGATCAATACAGAAGTATACCTTCAACACAGCTCGCTAATTGCCTAAGAAAAATTAATTTGCAAAAGGGTTCTCTATCTAGAACGAGCCCCAACGGACCATTATTAGGGGTCGCAAGGAAAGAGTGAGCCGTAACGTACTCTCAAATAATTGAACCCTGTACACAAAAATATGCAAATGAGCTTAAGCCCCGTGAAAATTAACTTTTTCATCATGAATTATGTCCTTGATGCTGTCTTGGGGACGTCTTTTGGGAGTTTTTCGAGATTTTACGAGTTTCCCTTAGCGTGTTTAGAGCTACTTTGTTTTAAAGGTCTAACACCCCACAGTTGGGAAAGGGTTATGTTTGAGTTTGAGTGTTTTATGTAGTGGAGTTTTGAAAGTAACGTTTGTATAATATTTAATACAATAAATTGTTTTACGTGGCTAATGACTTACCAGTGCAAATACTAAATTAAATTGAAAAAGTAAAATAACAACCGATATATATACATATATATAAACATGTCTCATCATCACTACATGAATGCACCAGGAAGGCGGCTATCAGAGAAGAGTTGCGGCGTGTTGTGAAGCTTACCACCACCACCTGAAGTGACGATCACGACAACCTGTCAAGAGTGATACCGACAAAGAAGAAAGAAGAATATATACATATCCTTCAGGTAATGAGAGGGCTTCTCTATCGAAAGGTTTTTGGAGCATAGTCTGCAACGCAGGTGTGCTGCATTTTAGCCGAATTCACAAGTTGAACAGAAAAAAAAATTTAATGATATATAAAAGTACACTACATTTTTACAAATTTAGGATAACTTTTCTTAAACATTAGATTATTAAAATACAAGAGGTATTTATATTCAAGAAGTCTACAGTTCAAACGGTTTAAACTATTCATCAGTTTGGGTTGCCTACAAGAATTGGGAAATGTTTGCGTTAACAAGACACAGTAGAGAAGTTTTGGGGAGACGCTTGTGTAAAGAATAAATCACATAAACTTTAATAACAATATTAACGCCTAGCAAATGGCAGTTAGCAAGTCTTAATATAATAGGAAATAAGCGTCTATTTATAAAATAGGCTACATTATAAAGGGATATATATTAATAATTTTTCATTTAAATATGTTTGATCAGATGATAAAAATTTAAGATAGTAATTTGATTACTGAAAGTTAAGTGATAAATTAATCTTATGGGTCGGGGAAAGTTTTTTCGTATTTTATTAGTAAAAAGTTGCTGTAAAATCTTTTTGGTTGTATTGTTTGTATCTGGCTGGTTTGTATACCATTAAATAGATGACATTATAAAAATATACAAATTAAAGTTAAAAAAGGTCCCCATCCATCTTTGGCATCTTTCTATTTTTTTTCTGTTTGCCGAAATAAGTGACGTAGAAATTCGATACATTTCGAAGTTTTATTACAGAAAAGTGCGACACTAGCCACGAAAAATTTGTGACGTTTATGGACTTGACGCAGTATCAGTAAGAGTAGCACAAAATTGGTTCAAACGTTTTCAGTCTGGGAATTTTAATGTCAAAGATGAAGCTCGGTCTGGTCGACCTGCTACACATAAAGTTCTCGGTATCTTCAGATTTCTTTAGGTAGTGTTAGGTTTAACATCAAGAGAGGGCTGTCAAGTTTTCAGTCCTCTAGTCAGTCCTCTCTTGATGTTCTCAAGTAAGTTTACTTGCCATAGTTTTTTGATCAGAAGTCCCAAAGTTTTTACAGCAATGGTAGTGACATACACTACCGACAAAATGGCAACAAGTTATCAAGCAAAGTGGCACATATGTATTTAATGCAATTTAAATAAACTGGGTTAAAAATAATATGAATTTGTATATAAAGTACAAAAATACTATTCCCCGACCCATTATAAAAAGAGCAGAACAAATTTCCAAAACAAAATTAACGAAGCAATTATTTCAATATATTTTCTATGTACTTTTCGTTAGCAACACATTTTTTGAGAGATGAGGTCAGATTAAACAGACATATCGCCAGATCAATGAAACGGTTTTGACGAGTCTATACTTATTGACTTATATGATTTGATTTGGATTTTACTGAGCAATCGTAGAGTATATTAACAGTGGATAGAGCCACGGTGCAGTTAGTGTCCAGGTGCTATGTTTCCTAAGGTGAGTGGAGGAAACTGATAGGGATTCATCGCAGACCTCAGGGGACAACGCATGTGGGTCTTAAATCGGACCGCAGTTATCATTTACCATTAGGTGAACTGTACCGATATTAGAAATACAAGTTATGAAACACAGTACACTCGTTTATTTTTTTATAATATATCAAATATAAAAAATATTTCATATAATATATGAAATGGTATATGTAGTGTATTTACAATTATAAAATATATACTTGTATGTTGTGTAAACATACAAGTATATAATATAATAGATACTAAAATTTGTACGCCTTAAAGATTAGTTCACACGACACTGAGTCATCGCTTCCATTGTCTGGTTCCAATATCGGCACAGGCTTAACATTCATCTGTAGGCAGGTTGTATATAAATCGGTTTATTCCGCAGGTGGGCGGTGTTGATTTGAGAACAACGTGCACATTCTGCACACATTTAAGCATAACCTATGTTTCAATGTGTGCAGAAATATTTTATGTATAATTGTGAGATTATAATAAAAAATATGTAAGCCCACACAGAACGTTATAAAGCAAGATTTTCTGATCAAATACTAAATTAGTGCTAGCAGGAATATACGCATAAGAACGCAGTAGTCGGGGAGGGCGTCAAGGGTCTGTGAAGTTGCTTTTCAAACAGTTATAAGAAGAACGATTTCGGCTTGCTATTATTGTCTTGTAAAATATTTATTAAAGCATTTGAAACCCTTTACTAATACCTGTTATACCCTGGAAGAGAAGCAACTCTTCTCAAAATCTTCTTTTTTCACTATATGTAAAATTCAATAAGGATATTTTAGATTTCATTTGCTTTATCTATCAGAAGCGTAACAACTATAAATCTTAATTTTTATTCATCTGTAACCCATCAAGAATAATTTATACACAAATTATTCTTGATGGGTAAAACAAGTTTTAAATAAATCTCCTTAATTTTTTTTTATGCAACCCTAAAAGAAAGAATTTCATAATTTAAATTACCAACTCAAAAATTGGCAACACTCGATTGATTATAATTACATACCACGACAAAGTGCGATCGTATAACAAGATCCATACAGCCCGTCTGAATCATTCATTCATTCAACATGCCATTTACGATGTGGAAGCTTTGATATGAATGAGTGAACGCATTCAATACGTCGATTGAGTTGTCAGCACTTAGGAAGATGGTGAGAGCTCGATATGTATGAAAACGATTTTGGTACACTGTTATTAATATTGTGTTGGATGATAATTATAGGAGGATGCGGAGATATTTAAAACTTACTTCGTGAATCGATATTTCAAGTTACAAGACGTTGTGTTGTTATTTTATAGTTTGTTGTTGGAAGTAATATACAAATATTTGTTTATGAATATGTCACTGATATACCAGTAAATTTTATGCCATAGTATTGATTGAAATTATGAAATTAAGAATGGAAAAGAAACTTATTCACAGAAAGAAATTCACAGTAAACCTTATGGTAAGTGATGACGGGGATCTATAAACACTATAGGTATAACTTGCAGTCTCAAAGGTTTTATTAAATGAATACTCTACTTGCACAGTAAATCCTCCTACCTTGAAAAAGTCTTGCGGTAAATAAGGAATGGCGTCTGTTTATGGCTAATTGGAAAACTCGGTGACCATTAACGACGAAGCACGCACATCGAGCTCGCCCGGCGGGAATGAATCACATGCTTTATTCAACCCCCTTGCGCCTCCGAGCTTCGTCCTTATAAGCCTCTATTGTTTGTTCACATAAATAAAGAGCAATTTTGGGATGGTATATAATTTTTTCTTGGTCTATACATAGATCAATTCGAAAGGTGGATCAACGGTATTAAAGAATAATGTATTCAAATGCAATATATTGAAAACCCGTAAGAGGTAAAGAGACATTTCATATTAACCTCTAGATATAACGATAAACTGCATCCTGATTACTTATTAAAGATGGATCATTTATTATCAGCTTTTTTTGTAAATTTAAGTGAAGTAAAGAAGTGCAATATAGTTAAACTTATTTAAATAAATGTAACAGAATACCAGAGACTGACAAAAGTATGAATACAAACGCACCAGTATCATGGTAATATATGTTAACTGTCATGAGTAAAATATAACGTACTATCCTGTTATTAATTACCCATATAATATTTTATTTAACCTCATTGTATTTTTACACAATCTAAGTCAAAAGTGAAAAAGTAATATATTAATAACAAATAAGAATTATAATATAAAGTAATGCTTCTAAGGTATTTATGATTTTAATAAAAATAATAGGTTACGTATTATAGTGAAACAGCTGATGTTTCACTATAATTCGTCGAACGAAGTTTACCGCTACGAAATTTTCAGGTAAACACCGCTAAGCATGTACTTATTAATTAAAACGGGACTGTTAACTTGTTGTGATATGTTTACGGGTGAGAGACTTAGCTAATGAATGTGTAGATAGTTCTGGGAGGGATTATTTTGCCCCTAAATACTTTTCCTATATGGTTTTAATACTTTAATAATTAATAAGAACTTAAAATTCCTACACCCTTAACTATTACGATCCAGACAAAACTATTTGTTAAGTATTAAATATGATGGGTATATTTGGTTTTAAAGATTTTCATTTAATTTATTAAATTTATGGATTGGAAAATGGAGTGCCTTCGTAATAACTATATTAGATTCATCTTCGGCTTGCGTAAGCATGACCATATCTCCTTTTATCGCTCTAAGTTTAAATGGCTCCTTATCCGTCAAAGGTAGCTCCAGAAATCTACAAGTCCTATACTCAATTTTGAACAATTCTAATTCACCATATTATCTTAAGAATTCTTTTCATCTTTATACACTCATATCAGACTACCTCGTCCTTTAAATCGTCTCAATATTCGTATGCCACAGCACAACACAGGTTTCTTGAATTCTTCTTTTACTATTCAGTCTATACAGCTCTGGAAGACCCTGCCCGATGACATTAGGCGAGCTTCTGATAAAAGTTATTTTAGAAGACTGATACGTTAGTATTATACAGGAAAAGCTTCTGAATTTGTTATTTATTTATTTATATCCATTTATTTGAATTATCTATTCTTATTATATATTTTAAGTCAATAGTATATGATATTTTTGTATTTATTATATAATTTATGATATTTATTGTTTAATGTATTTGTATATGTAGCAGTGAATGTATATTAAGTATGTCTAATAAATATTATGTTTAGGATTATATTCTTATTGGCACCTACAGTCAATCTTTCTCCATTACAAGGGTTGACTGGTAGAGAATGCATGCATGAATGAAAATTCGCAAAAGCATTAAATTCGCCCATCCTACCCTTTTTTTTAAAAATAAGGTGTTTTAAATTAAAAATTACCAACTTTTGTTCACAGAAAAAGTGTGTAAATGAACACTGAAATAACATTATACATAAATACATTATAATTACATTAATAAATCACACACCAAAATACATGATTTGAGTATTAAGATTATATAAGGTGTGGAAACCATTTAAACGCGAACGCAAGTTTTGTTTAGCAACAACTTAAGCTACATAATTGTTACCTATTAAATCTAATAAAAATATGAGAAAACGTACTGGTCGAGAATAGTAAGATTATCAGCATATAATAAAATAAAATAAAGAAAGTAATTAACATTTAAGGATAAAATAATTATGCAGACTTTGATAAACAAATTAGCATGTATGTACATTGATTTGATCATTGAGATTGTGTAGTAGTTTGAACAACCTGGAGAGTTCGCACAGAGCGTAGACCTGTGGAGAGGTGATGACCGCATGTGATATGCTACGGGAAATACGAATTTAAATTATTGCTATAGATCTGATTTTTAAATAATTTTAGGGCAAAGGGTGTTAAGACGATTTTCCAGAGAGACAGATTTTCCAGTGAGAAAGAAATGACGTCATGGAAGCTGACGTGTTTGTTAATGTTGATTTTTTATGGCTATTTATATAATTAATATTGATTTATCAAATAACCGATTTTCAAATGTAAAAAGGTAACAAAGAGACTGTCAACTGTTAATACTTGTCAGATTTCTTTACCAGTCAACCTGCGGTGTAGGATTATAAGATAGGTGCACACATCTATAAAATTTATGTAATTATATCCAATTGAGTTAGAGATTCGATACAGTTTCTTGTTGGAGCATGGATGGGTTAGCTCGGCCTAGGAATTACTAGCTTAACTCCAATGTGTACGGTGAGTGTAGGGAACCATAGATCCACATATTGGTAACCAAGCATTCCATCTGCGTCTAGTCTGAGGGGTGATGACGCATATTCATTTTGAATCCTTGAAAGTGTTTATGGGTCATCACCGTGTTTGATAGTTACCATTAAGTTTATAAAAAAATATATATTAATTGCAATATGCACTAATAGAAACATACAATGACGGAATGTTCCTAGACCATATCACCTGTCTTTAAAAACGAATATCATTTGTTTTAACAAGTTTCTTGTAAATTGTAAATCATATTATTATTGTGTCCAACTCAAAATATTTACTATGCTATTTTGCTGGGGTGTTTTCATCGCGAACCATCTGTAATCGAAATCCGTTAGTAGCCGCAGGGCGGTACCGTCATCAGGATGGACAAACACTGGCCAACGAATCCTTTGACATAAATGAGATAAACATAAAACCAATCGTGAATGTTAATGAATTTGCGATATAAAATAACGATGAAAAAATCTAAAATATAAAATACCGCTTAGATGTAATTACGTTTTGTTTTTTAGTGCCCGCATATTGTATTTTTTATAAAGTTAAATAAAAATACGGTATATATTAAACTTAATGAAATAATCTTTGTAAAAATAATAAAATAATATGCAAGATAATCATAAAACCCTGTTCTTTGTGATAGGGCTCCATACCTCGCTGAATTGTTATACTTAATTTTACAGCGAGTAAAGATATTAACTGTCTCGACATGTGTCAAGACAGTTTAAACAAACACTTTAAGCCCCGAAGTCCCCACGGACTTTCACTGCAAACGTCTCTACTATCTATATAGTCAAAAGTAAGTCAAAGACTATTCTTTGATTTATATTTATAGGGTACGCTGAAAAGGTACAATGGCCTTTTATGTTGTGGGTACCTTCCAACATTATTTTACGTTTTATTTTTTATCTTTACAGTCAAAGCTGATTCTTATATTAGATTGATTAGACAACAAGGTTGAACAGAGATTTTAAATATTTTTTAATTTCAAAATAAAATAATCATTATTAGATGTAAATAACGATTCTTAAATGTATCCATTGCCATTTCACCAGTTTTATTTTGACCTCTATTCGACCTTCTGTCTAATCTTAAAATAAGAAAGATGACAGACGACCTATTTATGAATGGAAAAGCAAATTGTTTTTGTAATGCAAATTTAACATTATTTTAACATTTTTCTTGACTTGTAACTAAAAGGTGATATGAAGGGTGAAATATGTATCGTTTTCTTACCAACGTCGATGCCCTTCGTTGTTCTTTGGATATACGACAGAATGTTTCATTAAAGAATTAAAATCTACGTAGTTATCATAACAATAACAAGCCCAACAACATATTTTCTCATCAATACTCAGATTTTAAAAATTCAATAGTTGACGACTTCATTGTCATTTATAATTTAGAATTTAAATATTCTAAAGATAATTGTCGTATAAAGATGAAATATATTTATAATCACCTTAGTTTTTTTGCCACTGTTGTCAAAATTAAGCCATGCTCGTCTTAACGTGGCTTTAGGATAAATTCGTAGTGACCTCATTTCATTTTTAACAAATTGTAGACAAAATTTTTCAGTTATGAGATTTTGAATTAAACGACGTGTGCCGGGGTTAGGGTTTTATGAACATTGCATTGCATCGGCAATTGATCTTTGTTAAACCGATTAAACGATACGTAGAAATGCAAGAGTGTATATGAGATTTGATACCCTATTTACAAGTCATCTTGATAATTCACACTGGTGTAACCGTAATTGTATGCAGCTAAATACTGAAAAATGTTTCGTAAGTTTTACAAAGAAAAAGCAAAAAAACGTATTCGATTATAGCGTAGATAACAAAATAATAAAACTTGATATCATGGTGCTGTTTTTTATGAGCAACTGTTGATTTCAAAATCGAATATTTCTAAATATTTTGGAATATTGATCGATATTCTGGTGCTTCTGTTATTCGGCTCACTCTGACGCTTTGAAAGGTTACAGAGGAATTGTTTTAAGTTTCTCTCCTATAGACTTCAATATTAATGCTTAGAAATCACACAGTCTCATTAAATTCAAAGTCACTTCGTTTGTATGTCCGTCGTAATCAACCAGACCTACTTCACTTACATGAATTACTGCACTACAATATTGACTTTTTTACTTTACTGTTGCACTCAAGTTTAATGCAAGACATAATGTTTGTAAATCTAAAACATTTTGCCGGTAGGTATATAAAACAACATATTGTATATATGCAATCCCATAGTCAGAATGAAAATAAATTGCAACCAATACTACAAACACTACAAACTGTTGTATTTCATGATACCTATGAGTAACCTGTTGTAATTTCCTTAATAATAAATAAATAAATTTCTAAATATGGTTGAGCTACTCTAAGCTTAAGATTTCATATCACACCTAACTTCAAAAGGTTTAAAGAAAGTTTACGAGCTGCAATACTTTTCCATACAACGTCCTAACACATTCGAGAGGTTAAAAAGACGCCGTGGTATAAGTAACTGCCCCCTAGAGTGGCATACACTTCGAATGCATAATGCGATCCTCTACCTACCCGCTAGACCGCATCCCGTGAATATATTTCGCTACTTGCCAAATCGTTCGTGAATACATACGATTGTTTCCATTCGCCTTTCAGATATAAATTATATGACTTGCCACGATGCGCTATGAATATATGTATGAGCGCCAAATTGATATTACGCCGCCTCTTACGTTACTTTTGCTTTTTGGGCCGCGCTTTTTTCGTTGAAATTGGTTTTTTATGCCATTCGTCGGATAAATTGTGACCGAAATGTGTAAATTACTTGGGTAATGAATATATCTAATGTGATGGGTGCTTTTTATTTTTATATAATTAAGGGTGAGATATGACTGCTCAATTCTATTGAAGTTCTAACTGCGGCCTGTAATCTGCTTCAGTATGAAGTCAAAATAAGGTGCATCACCAAAAATTAAAAATAATGAAATAGAGTCCATGCTACAATTAGTAATTTGAAGTTGTTCTAGTTAGGTACATTAAGAGCTTGGTCTGCGATACCACCCATTCTTGGTGCAATTGCAAATGACAACCAACCTGACGACTATGTAACGATACACCGATGGCTGAGATTTTGTATGAGAGTCACGCCGCCAAATAAATCCTGTGGTAATTATAGTTCATGGGCGTCTTAATCCGTCCTTGACAAAAGCGATGAATATTAAATTTCTTGCAAAGGGCTAAAGTAGCGCAAAAATACAACAAATTTCTTGATATGATATAATGTCCAAAACTTGTCGACAAAGTCAATGGTGAAAAAGGTGAAAAGGTTGAAATGTGAAAAGGATGACTGGCAATCCACCACTGTGAGGTGAGGTGAGGTTTACGCGAAATTTCCTGCACAAGTACTCTGTGTGAATCAGCTGTCGCCAGCGGTGTTGCCGAACCGATACGTTTAAAGGGACCTTCAAGAAAAGAGCATACAACTACACCAAGGCTGACAAAGCATTTGCGACTCCTTTGGTGTTGCGGGTGTCCGTGGGCGTTAGTAATCACTCACCATCAGATGAGCTGTTTGTTTGTTTGCCACGTATTCTATAAAAAAGGTAGTAAGAATGCAACGATAGGTCTGTACTCAAATGATACTTGAAATTAACTGTCCCAGACAACTGAAAGTTCCATAGGACAACTGTCCCCCTTATCGATGTTCTTCAACCTCTTTTATCACTGCGGTGTTCCTGTGTAAGGCGGTGTCATCAAAGAAACAAAAACCGCACACTAGTGGTAACCCAATATAGGGCATAGTGGTAACTCTTAAGAAACGGTATGCCTGCTTTTTGACAGGCTTGTGAATGAGCCTGGTCGTTTTTTGATAACAACTTTACCTTATAGAATAGCTAATGAAAAAGGAAAGTTAATTCAGTAATATGTACGCACATTCCATACATATATGTTTTGAGGGTATTTGTTTATTCACCTAAAATGTGATATTTTTTTCAACAATATGTGATGCTACTAAATCAATCTTGACTTAAAAAAGAGCAGCTCTTTTGATTTTGAATGAGTGTATGTCGTTTGCCTATCAGAAAATTTCAAAATAATAAATAAAATCCCATATAATAAAGTACTAGGTTACATTGTAACATGAAAACTGGGGTTTCCATTTAATAAAATTCTTTAATATTGAATAACTCGGAAATATCAAAGTTTCGGCCACTAAGTCATATAACCAAAATTGCTGAAAATGTGCTCTACTTTAAACACTTGCAATGAATGTATCGTATTTTCTGTCATCCTGTATATGTTTTATAGAACACGTGACCGAGCAAAAAGTTATTAATATTAAAGCTAATGAAATTGATTGTTTACTTTAATCTTCCTTTTTCTTACAATTGTTAGATCCGTAAGTCATTCCGGAAATTTGGTCCCCTGAGAATGGCTAATTCGGCCCGGGTCCGACGGAGGTCGGGCATAAATAACAGCAGAATCGCCACAGTGACCATCGAACCGATAGTTTAAGAATATTCAGGCGAATAAATTAAACAGAACTCGATGCCACGCAGATTTCCCTAATGGTTGATCGTGAATACAGCGGATTAGAATTTTTGATACTTGAAATATACAAGTGTAAAATGAAGTAATAAATATAATGATACTGAATATAATATTAAAGTGTAAAATTACATAACATTGTTATTTCAGGTAACACAAAGATTAGATTCAGGGACACCGAAAACTCAATTACATCTAAAACCTGAGATTAATAATTTGTGTTTGGCCCAGCTAAGATTAGAACTTAGTGCTTGTGACTGCAATGATTAAGCAATTAAGTTCATATTGAGAAAATGTATTCTCGGTAAGGAATTATAACACGGAGGCGATGACTAGTACGACTAATTAATATCTATGTCCTGCCTTAACCAAGATTTATACATACGTGTGGTCACACTTGTGAACCATGACGACACTCACCAAATGAAAAACAGCAGTATTATTCTGCTATTTCACTTCGGTATTGTATTAGGACGCGGTCGAGTCAACCCATTCACGTGGATGCTACGAATAAGTTACAATGTAGCTCTACCATTTGAAACTACGATGGAAAACCTCGACACCAGAAATAGGGTCGACTTCTTTTTTATTCACTTTAGGAGCACAGCACTCTAAGCTACCATTTTACTAGTATTATATATTTTCAGCATAGTTCTTTACCAGCCAACCTATTCGTTCTACAGATAGCTAATAACAGTAATGACGTAACTCTACCGCATTAATTCACTAGTCACCAGGTTATGAAAAAATCGAAAAAATCAAAATCAATCAAAATTAAAATGACGTAAATAAAATATTTTATTTTCAAATATCAAAACGCTTAGATCTAAGAATACATGACAGGTTACATCCGGGGCGCGGTTGGGCTAGCAAAGACAAGACGCATGGCCAGTGCTAGACGCAAAGCTTACACTCCAGGGATATCCAACTACTATCGCGTAAATATACTGTATTTATTTCTTTAACTATACTACTCGTATATATATATCAAGAGCGTAAGACATGTAGAATTATAGAGTTTGTTTAAATTAGAGGAAAGCAAAAAGTTTTTACTAGTGCTTCTTGCAGATTTTTTTTAATTTTTTACGCATGGCTTAGTGATTAGAGGCGTAGTTATTGCTAATATATAATACTTTATTATTACTATATAATATAAGTTAATGACTGGGTCATGATTCCTGGGTTCTTATCCTAGCGGAGTAACAATATCTGTGTATTTTTTGGATTTTGGGTATATTATGTTATATGTCCCTGAGACTGCATCTGATCTTGCAACATGTGCATTTCATCACCATAGGGAAAAGGACTACGACTGCGTGCCTATATACTTGTGGGAATATTTACTATAATACATCATGAGTAGATGAATTCATTCACATTTATGCCATTATGAAAAATTATGCCGTCTCCTCGTCTGAGCTGACTCCTTCATAAATTATTATTATTTAGGTAAATTACGTCGGGTTTTGCTTAATTGGTAATAAATACCAATATGTTTGACGTGGTCTACTTGCAATGAACAGAAGCTATAATGCATAAGAAAGGGGGGCTCTCACTCAAAAAAATCGCACACTGGCAAATGCGGCAAATGGTGCCCCACTTTAGACGAAGCGACAACATAGTGATAGCAGGCTGAGATAATGATGAAACGTTTGTATAAGCTCTTACGTGTGTGACAGGGATCAGACATTGAAATCATAATTAATAAGTTTTTGTTTTAAGAAGTTATAATTATGATTTAGACATAAAAAATCTTTTAAAAAACGTGTTATCTTTAATAAGCCACAAATGGCTGATATACAGTCTAACGCACCACGACTTTCCATTTAGCAAATTGACTGAAATATGCGTCCCTAAACGCCGCGAGGGACATTAAAAACCGCCTTCGGAACTTTTAATATTCTAATAAGACTTTGATTTAATTTCCCTTTATCATTATTTATGTAAGAATCGGCGGTAAAAAGGCGATAAGTCTGTTTTATTATTTTTTTCGTTAGAGAACATTTTACCGCTCCCCTCTGAAAGTGATCGCTGTATTACTCATATTGTAGAGGGTTCATTTTGTCGCAGAGTAAATATGTTGTTACGTATAAAATGAGTATACTGGAAGAACGTGTGAATTTTCAGTTCTATACGTATGTGCAACTTGGAATCACGAGTAGGCTACGTAGAGATATTTATGTCTTATGATATAAGGTTGAATATCGATTGTATCTATGGCGTTCTATTTTCAGGGGTTTTGAAAGGGTGACAAAATAACAAGGGTGCATGTAACAAGTTGTCGAAGCGTTTTGTTACAAAATACGACATGTCCGGCTTTTTTGTGTTCACATTAACGAACAATAGTGTGTTTTGGGTAGTGATTTGTGATACATTAGTGACACGGTGTTATGGAAATTGAGGAATGGGGGGTGAATTTTCTTCTTTTAGGCGATGACAAACTATATTTGGCATGATTTGGTGTTTTTGTTTAAGGTACAACTCATATCCGGGATTTCTATAACATTTTCGAATACCTTATTTTGTTCAGACGGGCTTATATATATAATTTTAATTGTTAGTCCATAAAATAGTTATCGTATCATATTATTTTGAATTCTAGAGAATAGGTGTTAATGGTCCGCAGTTACCTCTTATCGTTAGGTGAACTGTGTGTTTGTGTTTCACACTTAAGTCTATGAAAAATTATTGTGCAATATGTGGGTTGGACAATAATTGAATTCTAGTAGGAATTATCTACTTGATTTGAGATTCAGTTGTCAAATAGACTGATTGGCTGTCAACTCAAAAACCATGATATATGTATGTATATATATATATATATATATATATATATATATATATAATATACATATTTCTCATACACTAAAGATTAAATTTAAATATTTTTAAATTTTTTAAAATAAAATAAGGATGGTAACACTGTATATATTTATTTTCAAATGTAAAAGGATTTATTTTTGGGTATAGATATATTATATATATATAAATATATATAAATAATATTATAGTAATTTTTACCAATAATTAAGTGAAATAGCGATTGCGCTTTAACTACTGCGATCTAAGGTGATAACGTGTCTAATTCAGTTAGTAAAATTTGAACGAACTGATTTTAAAAGAAGTTCTAAGACAACTCAATCCTAGCCGAAACACATATTACATAAATACAGTTACGATTATTATGTAGTGTATAAAGTATATATAGTACACTAAAGAGATTATAATAGATTAGATTTTCTTATAGATTGATAAATTAAAAGACCGTTAAACTGTAAAAGCTTTCAACTTGCCCAGTTTTTCTAATCATCTCTGCCTTGAACCAGCTTCCGATTGCGTGAGTGCGTCATAAATTAATTATGCAGCTTTAATTAAAACGTTTCTTGAAACCATTTGCCCATACCGTCACGACACTGCCTTGTTCGCGAAGACATTTAATCATAACAGAAGGTATCCGAACGCATTACCAAAAAGATAACGCACAAAAAAGACTGCAAACACCTTTTCAAGTTACAAGCAAGGAGCGAATATATTTAAAGCGTGTTTTGTTTTTAATAAAAGGATCAAGATAAAGGAGCTTTATTAAATATTTAATATTTATTATAATAAGTTCTGAGGCATGTTATAAAAACGGAAAAACTTTAAAAAAAAAGGATTTCTTAGGCATATAGCATCTATACCCAAAAATAAATCCTTTTACATTTGAAAATAAATATATACAGTGGTACCATCCTTATTTTATTTTAAAAAAATTAAAAAATATTTAAATTTAATCTTTATTGTATGAGAAATATGTATACTATATATATATATATATATATATGTATATATATATATATATATATATATATTATATATATATATATATGTATATATATATATATATATATATTATATATATATATATATATATATATATATATATAAATTAAACTTTATATAAAATGCTGAGAGATATGGTTGAGAGAGTAGAGATGAGGTGAAAAGGTTTTACAAATTGATTTTCGATTATAAATTGCGCCGAAAGTAATCTTGTAACAGAGGGGGTGATCCCCTTAATGCGTTTGCATAATGGTGGCCATTAAAAGATTTATAACGAGTCGCTGGTTACTGCCCTTAAACAAGCAAATTTCCAGCGCAAACAGATCAGTATACCAGTAGATCAGACTTACTCATACTAAAGTATAAATCCATAAAGTTTCAAAAACTCTCAATATCTAGTAGTATCTAGTAGTTTTGTCAATACTTTTTCAATCATTGTAAACTAGGTTCACGAAAATAAATATATTTTTATAGAAACACAAGTTTGCATCTATCACCATTACATTAGTACATAGTTCGTTTAGTAGTTTTAGTAGCGATTAGCGGATTAGACACTAATTTGTTTTGTTTTGTGTATTTTGACAAACAATTGTTCTTTGCCTCCGAAAAGTGAACATTTTCAAGGTAATAATAATATTATTCAAAAATTCAACCAATTTTACGGATTATATTGCGTTGAATTAATTTTTTATCCCACTAGTTAAAGCTTACATTTAATTTTTTAATGAATGCGATAAAATCCATGTAATTTAACAATGTGGAGAATTCGCATAAGTGTAAGAAATCGTTACAGAAAATACGAGTATGTAAATATATTAACATGCAAATGATGGAAATGGATGACAGAAAGATATATGAAAAGTGGAGTCCCAAGTCAAGCGGACTAAATAAATGAATGCAGTGACTCGCTGTTTCGTTAATTGTCAAACATCGTAAAGGAACGTATTCACTTGTTACTCGATAAAAAAGTTTATCGATATTATTAGGTCGTTATACAAAGGAGAGTATATTTAAAAAATATAAAATATAGAAGGTGAATAATAGAAGTATGACTAAATTATAAGTATCTCTGCTTTCGTTTACTCAATATGAAATGATTATATGAAACACAAGAGCGAAAAGGCATTTATTCATGCTGGTATTCTACGAACGCGTGGTGCTTTCCTAGTCGATCATTGATGTAACTATAAAGATCAAAAAAAAATTCGTACAGTTAATTGAGTCGAACAATAGCGACAATCCATAAAAGTATATCGCATTATTTATGGATAACATTGTCACTATCGGATAATGTACACGCTTCTTTTAATAAATTCAAAGTTACTGTTTTACCGTTGATCCTTTTAAACGACACGAAGTAATAAATATTCGCAGGTGGTCAGTGACGGTTTGATTGCAGTCGTGAGCGGTGCACGTGGCACCCTGACCGTAGCCACCGCAGCGGCACACGTTGCACTTCAGCTGGAAAACGCTGCAAGCTGTGCAATTGGTCTTTATATCCTCGGTAGCTTCTGAAATATACAAGCCTCATGATATTAATAACCTAGCAGTCACTGGCATTAGTATTATTATTAAACAATAGCGACAATCCATAAAAGAATATCGCATTATTTATGGATAACGTTGTCACTATCGGATAATGTACACGCTTCTTTTAATAAATTCAAAGTTACTGTTTTAACGTTGATCCTTTTAAACGACGCGACGGGAGGAGATAAATATTCGCAGTTCTGTCGTCATTAGTAGTAAAGGCAAGTTATTGTTTTCAGGAATTGTTTGTATAATTAACGAAATTGATTTGTAAGGAAATGAATAATCTTTAAAATTTACTTAAATCACTATAAATTTCTCATTCATTATTTTGCCACACGGATAGCAAGTTAATTTGAACTGGATGCAATATAACGTTTTTTTAGGTTTCCGTATTTGATGCCTTCCCGGTAAAGAAGTAAATATTGATCGATCGAATCGAGTAAACGTTGTCTTAAATCTTAATAATAAAAAATAATACAATGTTTTTAAAAGGATTGTAAAGGAGGAGACGACTTTAATTGATCCTTGAGCGATGCAAGAAAAAAACTATTAAAGGATTGTATCGTGAAAACGGATGGATGGAGCTAGATGAAATATTGTAAATAGTAACTTGAAAATAAATTAAGCGCGTATTGACCTTTAAACATTGAAATTAATAGCACACATTACAAAGAACCAAAGTAAAATAGTAACGCAGTGCATCTGTGTTTCAAAAGTTCAATAGAAAAAAAAATGTATCGAATTATTATTGGCAATTAATGGATATCGATCCTTCAACCCATATTAAAGGGTGAACTGTCTATTTATTAGTTACTCAATATGAAAATGGATGCAAGTACTACATCCCAAGAGCAAGAGAGACGCTGATAATCTACTCGTGCGAAGTTTAATTCGCAATAGACGAGGCAATAAACAACAAAATTTCAATAATAAAATAAGTCGCCCTATACAGTTATACGCCAATGTCAGATCTATATAATGGTAAAATTAAATTAGATTATTAAAGGTAAAATAAGGTAATCTTCACTTGCAACCTCGGCGATGCGGAGATCGCGTGCGCTCTCTGGCGGGCAGTTGCGTAAGCGGCACATTGCTTCGCTGAGCAACCGGGCCGCGCCTGAATCACTTCCGCCGTGTGTACACACGTCCTCGCTTCTATTGGTACCTTCTAATTGGGTCCTGGTTATTTGTCTCTTAAAAATGAGAATGCAACTCTGCGATAGTGAATCGATGCCTTGTCACCCTTAGAACTAAGATGGTATACCTCATCTCGCTAGTGATAGGCTTTCGGTAAATTTCACTGACTAGGAGAAGTAACAGCGTTAAGTTAATATTTCTCACTTGTGACGTACACCTGAAAACCACTCCTTCTTAGTTGAAGTGCTTTTTTTCGGATGAGCCGCCTTTTTCGTGATAGAATTAGTTTATGGCTGCAGCGTGCCTCTATCACTTAGGAACTCCTAAATTTTCATGATACATCGTTCTGCATCTGATTTCCTGGTATAAGATTAGATGTGTTAATTAATTAATGTTTAATTATAGGTCGTATGTGGAAGAAAGCATATTCGCGACGAAACCCTCAATGTATCACTGCTTTTACTTGTAGCATCCTCAGGGGCGTTACACGGTTCGGCTCTCGCACCGGCTTCGCGCGAATTACTTAATAAATCATTTTACATTCCACCAACATAATTATACCAACCTCCGACATTATCTTTATGTTATGACGCCTTTATTACTTACTACATAAGACATAAACAAATAATAGTTATTGCTTTTCAGTGCGCATTTGTAAATTTGTCCATATGTGTCCTGTCATTATATTTGGAGGTCGCTGGCAGAGGATACGATTTCCATTTGGCACAATCCGTATAAGCGATATTCGGCCAATTAAACTTTTTGTTTGAGAGCCAATGTTTTTTGATTGGTATTTTCCTTTAGGACATTGTTAAGTAATATTTTTATCCATAAATAATTTTTGTTGCAAATAACTGCATTGCTTTACTTAAAAAGAGTTAGCGGATAGATAACAACTTATGTTAATATAAAAACTGCTGATTGAAATTCCCCCTTAAAATAAAACTTCCTGGAAATGTTTTATTCTGATTCATTAACATTGATGATAAAAAATATAAACTATATATCATTTTCAGTTGAATTTGTTTTACTCGCAACGTCGTACCTATATACTATTGACCATAATAAAAATGCCAGTTTATAAATAGATATAGGAAAATATTTAAGTGACTCAGAGAATGTAAACTAATACAAGAAAAGGGAAACTCAGAAATGAATTGAAATATTAAAAATTAATTAAAAAAAAAAAAAATAGGAATTATTCGGCAATGCATACATAAAAGATAAAGAATTATAATAAAAAGAGTTGGCAACTATTAGCAATAAAAAATAATAGAGTATTAATTCTTTTATTTCTTCTTATTCTATTAGATGCTTAAGTTCGTCTCTAGTGGAATCTGTATGTTAAAAATTCAGCGTAAGCCACGATTCCAACAATAATTTCATCCTTTTAACCAATTTCTTATCTCTCTCCTTTTTCCTTTCTTATCTATCTAAATGATAAGTTTATTTACATGGAAATATCTATTTACCGCTGCGTAAAGAGGAACTTGTTTGATCAATAATAATAAAACCTTTAAAATTATATTTAATACAACTTCTTTTGTTAATTTAATATATAAAAATGAGTATAAGAAATTCTTCTTATATTAACGCAAATACTACAAATTGAATAAAACTATTTTATACGGATTCTGTTGGGTTTCATTTTAAACGTTAAACACTATAGTTCTCCGTGACCAAAACGTAATCCGAAAGTTCTCGAAATTCCTGGAATAAAAAATAAAGAATAAATAAATAATAACATATAAATAAAAAATCAAACCCGATAAAATCCGTCGTATAATTAATATTGTTCAGAGTATAAGAAAGTATACTTATTAAATATACTTATAGGGAAGGAATACCTTTAGGCATTAAAACCGCCTGTATGAACTCTTAAACTGCAACTAAAGTAATAAATATATATTTTTAAATAAGTTTGAGAAAAAAAAATATGGTCTGTGACCTAAATTAGCACTAATGGGAGGTATCACGCATCACATACGAACAAATGCAATTGAACAGAAATTATCATTTAGTTACATCTTCAAGAACATCAAACGAGAACAAGGTCGGAATTATTAACGAAAAAAATGCATTTGTTTCGTCTATATAATTACTCATCAGGGACTCGACATGATCTCTATACACACGATATTATTAGTTCATTGAAAATATATACTTTGTGTTAACATCTAAATTACAATACAGTTGAGCACACTCCGATTATAGATGAATTTATTATAACAAATTTCTCAACTAACTTGCCATATGAAATAGAAACTTTGTGTTTCATTGGAGTATTAAATACGCTATATTAAATTTTATACAACATTCTATGTTGTGTTATTATCTGACGTTTAAAACTGAGAACAATTTTATTGTAAAATAACGGGATTGCTGTGATTGGCATATAAAAATAATTTTAAAATTCATCTATTAGCATTTTCAAATTAAGTTTATTTGAAAGAAATTTAAAATAATTTTAATTTGAAAGAAATTTTAACGCAATGAAAACTCCCAAAATAGGCTTATTATACTTGTCCTATGGAAGAAGGCGATTTTCATATATGTAGATAGAAAACGGAACATTGAAATAGAACACGGAGGATTATCTTACGTACAAAGTCAAAAACAATAATCTAACACCATTATTTGTTGATGCTACGACCGCGACTACTATAGTGGGAAAATCGTCTTCTACAAATACCCATTCTGCCAAATGCTGTTTCGTAAGTGAATCACATGTTCTGAACTACCTCCATCGAATTTATCTAGCATATACTGTTCTATAAGTCAAACTTTCTGGTCCTCTGTGTAAGAGTGCAGTATCCATCGCGATGCATCCTTCCTAACTTGCAGATGCAAACTGTGGAATGTCTCTATGATCCAATCTTCAGTTCAATCCAAATCAAGTGAAATTGATCACGTTTGCTAATTTTGCGATATTCCTCTATCAGCTATTTTAACCTGATGACGTTTTCGTAAGTGGCTGCCGTTGGCGGTCGTCTTGGAAACCACTAGGCGATAGTGGATAGCGATGAAGCCTATTCCAATATGACTGAATATATTTTGATGTGATACATAAATAATCGTTTAAAGTAATAATACATCATAGCACGAACTGTATCTCGTGTTACTTATACGGTAGCGCAAGAAACAGAAATGAAAAAAACAAGTAAAAGTCGCCAGCCACGGATATTTGGCCAAGGAGTGTGTTATATAAAAAGTAAAACAAAGGGTTAAGTAAGTAAGTAAAAAGCTATTTTAACAATTTTTCGACCACCCTAGGTACTCGTATATCCTAGTTTGATTTTTATTTAAGAAACTGATCTTATTAATTTTAAGGATTTAGTATATGACCACATCAAAAGAATGTGTTCGAGTTAAGTTTAAATTTATTCTCTAAGCTTCTTTATTTTGTAGTGTATATATGGGAGAAGATTCAGACTAAATAATATGTGTTCCTCAGATGAAGTCACTAGAAAAACCCAGTCTCGCCTAGAAGAGGCTCTTGGGGTAAATTTTCTAGGGGTTAGCTTATTAATACACTTTGTATGGTATTCAATGTGTAAAATAAGCCTATATTAAACAACAGTAGAGCAATGCTCCTAGTTTCTGTTCTGTAGCTCCTCTAGTTTCTGCTACTATGGAAGTTTCGCATGATGAGTATAGTGATCCGGAAATCCAATTACAGGTACCGAGACATTCTATTTCAGTCCGCAGGGTTTACTACACATGTGCATTTTGAATCTTTGTTTGGGAAAAATGTAGAGTGGATTTCGTGTCAGCCATTACTTACCATCAGGTGTACTCCTTGTCTCTAAACGTTACAAAGGAACAAAGAAACTTTTAATCATTAATAAAGTAAGTTTTGATTTGTTTTTGATGCGGCATAAATGGGTCGGCTCGATTGGTAGAGAACTTCATCTTCACCCGCGTGAAATGGCAATATAACGTTGCTTGTTGCTTGGTTGGTGAGTCTAGGTAACCGGAGACCCAATCAATACTGGTAACGAAATATTCCATCGCATTCCGTAAGGGTGATAACGCATATGCATGTATATCTTTGTTGAGGATGAATGTAGGTTCTTATGTTCATCACTTATCATCAGGTGAACTGTGTACTCGTATAATTTCGCTACTAAGGTCATAAAAATAAAATATTCCATATGGAGTTTATTAGTTTATTTTTTATTTTTCTTTTACTTACGAGTATCAGAAGTGTATGATAGATATGATGATGTTAAATATATCTATTTCTTCTGTTTGGAACCACTGAACTGAAGTGAACTGATTTATAATAGTAGGTGATGTTTTCATTCAAACTATTGAACAAAAAGTATGTTTTAAAAACAAAGATTTTAAAAAAGAAATCAAAGCCTTGATCACATTGACGTTCAACCTTGATCGGTTTTGTTGTTTGATCGCAATCAGTGGATTCAATTGGGAACGGATGTACGGACTTAATCACGGAAATTGAAATTTCAGTTCACTATTCAGTTATTTATAATAACATATATGTTTTTAATGTATATCGTGTAGTCTAGTTGTCCGAGTACTTATTGATATTTCTTTAGCATATAATAGGAGAAATAGATTGTTTTTGGATCTGGGTGCATTGTGTGTTCTATGTCAAGGATACCGCATCTGAATGCGATTGCGATGTTTTCGTATATTAATTACACCGAACAACGGCAAGGCAATGAAATGACGAGTTTTGTCCTTACTACGTGTTTGCACTAATACTTAGGGCACTAAAAGATATCTTGCGTATCTGGTAATGACCAGAAGATATTATTACTGTGTGTGTCGAAAACATTACTTCAAAATTAGGGAAGGGGATGTCGAAGGGGATGCCTCTATTTTACAGAAATGATTTTATTTCTATTTCATAATAACAAGAAGTTGTTGTCGAGGTGACAATTTTTTTGGGGATATCATGATTAATGATATCACATATAACAAAAAGAAATGTACTGTCCATAATCAAATGATTGTAACGTATATTATTTATGTTTAATAATGTATTGAATATCATATAATATAAATAAATATTCATATTTATCCATTATATATAGTACATTTGAGAAAATTCAAAAGTGTATTTTAGTGTATTATAATTTACTAAGGATTAATAATGAAATTTATTTTTAAATTATATTAAGTAGAAAAACAAGAAGGTACGAATAGAAGATACATTCTCTTTTACTAACTTGAATTGTAACTTCAAATTAATTTGAATAACACTACGTGCTAATACTACTTGTATAGTTTAAATTTTTGACCACCCAATCGAAGAACAGTATCGCTATACCACAAATTGTTGGGTATCGAGTCCGAATGTGAAAAACAAGTTTTAGATACTACATCTTAACTTTCCTCCGATCATTTTGACACATGAGTTATATTGCCTCCGTGTTTGCATAAACACTTACGGCACTATATATCCTGCGAAATTAATGTTATCCGATACTAACCAGAAGATATCATTGTGCTCGAAACTGACCAGGTGGAGCACGAGAGTGATCCTAAGAGGTACTGCTTTTTCAACGGGTGTACGGAACCCTAATAATTGCTAGGCTGGAAATTTAAACACTTGACGTAATAGACGTATACGTTACTTGAGTTTCCAGAAATTTATAAATAATTGTAAAATATTTATATACAAGTGAAGTAAAAAAGCATATTTCTCACAAAATCGAGTATAGGACTTATTTGAAACCATTCTTATGTACGTTACTCGCAATGGAAACTGTGTGCCTTTAATGTGTATGTTTCACATAAGTAAGTCTACAGGTGTTCGAAATCGTTCAATGAAGGCACCCTTATTTTGGTGAACGCGCAGACCCGTCGGCAGACGTCTCATCTATTTGACCCGGCCGCGGAGGGCGATACTTCGTACAGTGTCGTGTGCAAGTGTAGCCAGAAATATTTTTAATCCAAACAAATATCCGGACGCTCTTCAAAATAAATAATGTCGGGCGATTGGATAAGGGGGTGTGCAGATTTGTCGGTACGACTTTTTTTGTAAACTAATTGTATTACTCAAGTATTGCTATAAATGATTTACATATATTTATGTGAATGATCCTTATACGAGTAGCTAGTTTTCCTATACTTAAAAGACACTCGTCCAGAACTATCATTTAAAAGAATTATGCGAGTACATCCAGTATCTGCCTCGTAATCTATGATACTTATATCCGGTTCTTCCTCACTATATCAACTGTATTTCTTCCCTATTATATCAACTGCATTTCTTCCCTATTATATCAACTGCATTTCTCATATATAAGTCAACACATAAATAATACTTTGCTAGTAGATCCTTATGGATAAGAAACGAAAGTTATTATTAAAATATTTGTTATTATATATTTGTATAATTTAAAAGAACTCGGTTTTCTAGTGTTATCTGTCTTATATTATCCTTGATGAATTAACTTATCGTAGCGGACTAGGAAACTGTGCCTGTTTTATATTTTTTGTAGATTTTGTTTTATAAGTGTACAAAGGTCTTTATTTGATATAAAAATCAACGTTGACCAGAGCCGGATCACTTAGGACAAAAAGAGAGCGTGTTTACATTAGATGCCGCGAAACGGACAGTATAATATGGGTGACTGCTGGAGTAATCAAGTCGAGAGCGAGCCGCGGTACGACTAACTGCAGCGGAAACGCGATAAACCAAAGGACTGATATTGTGTGACGAAATAAAATAATTATTGTTGTTATTTAATCGTTGATTTATATTGACGACGAGAAAACGTAACATTATCATAAAACTTTCTATCGTAACTGTAAACTGCAGAAAAGAACACCTCTTATTTTGCTTTATTTTGAATAGCATGTCAAGAAGACCTTGGGTTGTAACATAAAATTTAAAAAATAAAATCAAAATTCACTTTATTTACGTAATTTGTGATAAAGATGTTACAGATTATTCATAATTGTCCTTAACATATTAGGCCAATTTTTGGCGTGCAAATATTAAATGTATTAATGTACAACTATTTAATCTTCCATAACAAATATTAGTTAAAATATAATTGTAACAGAAAAAAGAATAATTTTAGTACCCGGTGCTAATTACACACTTATATTTTGTTTCCATAACGCGGATGTACGTGGGTGTTATAATCCACACGAGTTGCTTACAATTAGGCGCCCTAACATTTAGTTAATTTATAATAAAAGAATATGAAAATATTTCTATATTCACCAAATGTAGGTATTTGCAATATAGTGTAATTTGTAATATAGTGATTATCCCGTGTTTCACTTCATACCGCAATTAGTTGTATAACTAGAAATTTATATTTTATGAAAGAAAGTGCATTTTAATTTTAAGTGATAACAACGGCCTATAAAATAGACATGATGAGTTATCTCTAAGAGCTAAGATGAAGAGATACCCCAATAATTGGGTCAAAAGTTGCGATTTTATAATGGTATGCAATTTTTAATTCGGCCCTTAACAAATATGTAGTAGTAAATTTAGAATTTTATTTAGTAAGCACTTGCTACGGTTAAAATTTGCCTGAACCATGAATGGGTCGAGACATACGAGTCATACGGGGAAGGACCACAGTTTCATATAATAATTGCACTCCAAACTTAGCCCTCAATGCTGACAACGGATCTAACGAAAAACGAATAAAAAAAAATATTAATTTTACTTGCACCATACGATAAAAAATGGTGTTTACGTTGCGGCTGAGGAACGATAGTCGAGTAATTGTAACTGTTTCCAGGGAACGGGAATAATCGGGAACGTTTATAAGGTGCGATACGACATCAAACAGAGTCGATAGCGAACGACTTGTGGCTGGCATTCGCAGAGTTTATTATAAGAGTGGAAGAAAACGATGTTACAGTTGCGATGGCGTCGAAATATAAAATACATTAAAGAATTGCCAAAGAAAACTGTTTTTAATTTATAAATTTATGTTCTAGCATGGAAATATTTTGTTTGAAATTTAATTTAATTTATAATTAAAGTTAAAACATTTTATGTTTTGTTGACATAGTAAATAAAACCAAAACACATTTTCTTATACGCCGCATATCTTAACTTGCTGCAGACGAATGGGTTTTGCTCGAAGGGGAAAGAATCAAATGTCGACATTTAACGTTTTACTGTAATAGCCTTAGACTTAGCGCCAGAATATGATATCGGAAACTTTATTATTGGTGACAAAGCATTTTCTTGTAGTCCTCAATGACAATGCATCTGCTAAATGATTCTTAATGGAGGACAGACGTAGAATTCAGGTGAACTGTGCTGGTTTCTCCCTCTAATATCATAAATAAAAAGTATCCCTGATATATAAACAGGGGTAAGGGACACTCATATATATCACGCTGCTGTCCTGTGATGGACCAGGGACCAGCATAACGATGCTGCATTTTTCATATGGTGAGCGTGGGGATCTGGGGACCATCATTATAAAAGTAAGGATGACAGAGCAAACAGCTCGTGGAAATGATAACTGCAGCCCATACGTCAACGTCAATGTCTTCATTAATAACCATCTATTTAAAAAGACGTTATGCAATATCCTCAAAACGTTAGATTACGAATCCACTGAAAAGCTTTTGAAACGAGTTGAATAGAGACTTTCTTACACACACACCATACACATACACAAATACACACGCAACACACACGCAAAATCACACACACATTGTAGTTTACAGCAATAGTTTTCAATTGTTTTATCATTTTTATTTTATTTAGTTTTTTCTCTTTTCTTCTCTTTTTTTAATTTATTAATTATGTTACTAATATATATATATATATATACTTTGTATCTAGTAACATTAATTGGGAAGACACTGAAGCTTATAATACAGTTTACACTAGGACAAACTAGTTACCACAAACTTGTACCTATGTCATGTTACAAATAAAGATTATTATTATCATCCTAAATAAAAATTTAAGGTAATATATATGCGATATCAACCTCTAGGATAAGATAGAATACTTCGTTATTGATACACTTCACTCTGATATCGAGCGCATGGTCCTGCCCCGATCTAGCCGATCCATTCATACTGTTGCGTGTCTTTACCACTAACTATTAGGTTATCTGTGGAGTTTTGCACATCGTTTTTTCATAAAAATATAATCAATTATAGGTAACGAGGCATTCCACCTCAGTTTTCAGGGGTGACAACACAAGATCATCCTGATACTATGTTAACGATGGTCGTATAGGTATCATGGGCCGCAGTTATTATTTACAATCTGATCACCTTCATTTTTGCCACTTCTATATTAAAAAAAAACATTAAATTTAATGCAAATAATACTTGCGTTATTAATAGAGGATTTTAGTCAGTAAAATCGTCTTGGTCATGTCTCTCATAAATTGTCACAAGGACTATTCTTTTTTTTTAACTTCTACAAGTCACCTATTGTTTGCTAGCACGATGTAACATTTGTAAATTTTCTTTCTTAATGTGATGTCCAGCTTAACTTCCATTTAAGTTTGTTGATTATACCGGTTAATTCTGCACTATATCGGCTATATATACATATATCTAGAATTATAAGGTGTGTCTCCCGTTATTAAATCTAAAATGATTTACATAATTATGTAAAAGGCTCGTAGTCTGAGTTTTACATGTAAATGTTTTTTTTTGATTAACAAGTAAATAATTCATATGAGATTAAGATCCATTCTAGATAAGGAATCGTAATGCAAATACGCATTTCAGAGAACTAAGATATATCTTATTATAGAATTTAAGTATAAGATTAGAATGTGAATAATGTTCTAGTTATATATGTACTATTTGCCTTAATTTTGAAAAACCGTCGAAAAATCAGACGTTTGATAATACGCATAGCACGTCAGTCGTCATCTCTTTATACTCTGGATCATGAGTTTCTCGTAAATCGCTGTCGGCTCCGATACACAGAGATCAAAGTTGATTTCATATAAATATCGTGTCTACACTTCTAGTAATACTGTTAATATCCAATTCTAAAGAATACAAGTATTTGCTTAAAGAATTACTACATCAATCGAGTTTCGTTAGAGCTAACAACTTACTGTATACTTAGATTTATAAATTTTTATGATTTTTTTTGATTAGGTGGCAAACAAGCAAGCAACTCACCTGATGGTAAGTGCTTATCGCCGCCCATGGACACCGACGGCCTTTAAGAAAGGTGTTAGTCTTTTCTCGAAACTTTTCTTAAGTCGTATCGTGCTGGCGACGGCTGATTCCATAGCGTTATTGTGCGTGGCAGAAATTTTCCCGTAAAGCGCACAGTGGTGGATTGCCAATCATTGAAATGGTGCGGATAAAATTTGAGTGGCTAGTATTAATCCGTACAACTCTTCAGAAGACCCCCATGGTAAATTCTTTTATGATTGTATTTATACGCACGTATGGTACATAAAGAGCATTTTAATTTTCATTGACATTTTTGTTAATATGTAATAGAAATATTTTTTATCAAACTAAAAGTTCTGGTAAAACAAGGCTGATGTTCTAGTTTCTAATTGGAGCATGAATAAGCTTGAAAATGTATAAACAATATAACGCCCTTGATTTTGATATATTGAGTGTAGGAATACGGGAAACTCAATTGCAGGTACGAGACATTCTATCTCAGTCCCCAGGGACACAACAGGATTTTCGTAGATAGACAATACTTAAATTAGGAATACATATTACATAGGTTTTCTAGTCCTAAATATAAATGTTTATAAATATATATATATATATATATATATATATATATATATATATATATATATATATATATATATATATATTTTGACAACAACCACAAAATATTGTGGAAGTTCAAATTGAGAACATCATCATCTTTAATATAAATTGACCCCTCTGAAATTGTATGTTAGATAGATGTTATGTCATAAAATTTGTGGTGATTACAGAAAAGTTTGTTTTAATATTAAATGTATCTTGAATAGTAGAAATTTCTCGCACACTTTTCTCCAAAGTTCCTCTTTTTTAAAACAGACAAAGTTTTCTTTGAATAGTAACAGTTGTTATTTCAGCACTTACAGTAGCATGAATGTACGATCTTGAGGTCGGAGTATCTTCATGAAATACCGGAAAAGTTTGGTTTTGCAATTGGATATCCAGAATATCAGGCAGTATATCACCACCTTGGAAATTGGATATTCCGCTTTAATGAAGATATGCGTATTTATAATCAAAATGATTCACCGGTTATTCGTGCGTACTTTGAAACCCTTGTATAGATAAATATAAAATAAAGTGAGAGAGAACACATAATTACTCAATTAACACTTCATAAATTTCAATAAAAAAAATTTTGCTTATTAGCTTTTGGCTTTAATAATCTAGACACATTCATAACAAAGATATGTTAAACTGACAAAAAAAAAATTATCAACGAGCAATCACAAATCTATGATGATTTGAAATTAACTGAAATCAGTGATTCTTTTATATTTAATTCCCTTCATTAATATCTACACTTAAATGCAACTTTGCTGTCAGTAGATGTAAAGGTGTCATGGGTGGCAGAAACCATAAAAATAATACAATAAACTGCACTTCATGCACTTCTAAGAAGTAAGTTAGAATGCTAAATCTTCGGATTACCTGATAATGTTCGTTTGTTTATGAGGCTTTTTTATGCAGATTAGAGATTAGATTTTTTATCACGTGTTATTATATCATCGTCGTCATTAATGCAATAGTTGGTAATAAACACTTCCTGTGTGTGGTATCTATTTATATATATCAAAAATATAAAGTATCTAGCCGGTCATCCACTGGCTTATCGAGTGTTAGGACACATTTATTACAACAACCATGCTTGCGCTTAGATAATTAAGGAAAACTTTACTATTTATTTATTATTAATTTTAAATATGTAAAAAAAATATTGTTGGTATACTTAATATTAAATAAAATAAATAAATAAATAAGTAAGCGATCTAAGTTCATCTTCAATGAAGATTCAAGATCCATGTCTTGTCCTCTTGAGAGTTGAGATGGAGTGCCTCGGTTACCTGAAATTGGGTTCCCGGATCCGATATTCTATGAGAGCGTGGTCCTTCCCTACTCAAGCCATCCATGTTGTAGCTAGAAACTATCTACAACGCAGCTCCACATAACTGCCATTTACCTAAAAAAACATAAAACGTGAATAGCTCACACAGAAAGAATTATCAATTTTCTTTTAAACTTTTTGTTCCATCTGGTCGTAATAAAACACCTGTTAAAGAATAAGAAAACATCCAAGTAGTGAGAGGTATGTGTGCTAGTGGTTTCTCTTTGTAGTGGAAGCATTTGTTCGTGGTTTTAGGGCTTTTAAAATGTTTACTCTTCTTGTCTACGATCTTCGGAAATGATTAAGCCCACATCATTCAGACCATACTTGGTTTTAAAGTGTAAAGTCGAATGGATAGTAAATTATTTTGATTTAAGCTCTCGCTTGCTTTGAGTATGACTGAGTATTTAAGAATATAAAACGGGTTTGCTGCGTAGATTACTGGAGTAAAATATTCATTCAGTCATGAATGATTAAAGGGTATGTTAAAGTGAGAAGAAAACGACGTGTATTCCCACGTCTTCTTCGTCTTATTATTAATAGTGACTTTTTAGCAGATTTTAGCCGCGTCCTCTAGTACCAATACCAAGTAAAGAATTACTACATCAATCGAGTTTCGTTAGAGCTAACAACTTACTGTATACTTAGATTTATAAATTTTTATGATTTTTTAAAGATTAGGTGGCAAACGAGCAATCACAAATCTATGATGATTTGAAATTAACTGAAATCAGTGATTCTTTTATATTTAATTCCCTTCATTAATATCTACACTTAAATGCAACTTTGCTGTCAGTAGATGTAAAGGTGTCATGGGTCGCAGAAACCATAAAAATAATACAATAAACTGCACTTCATGCACTTCTAAGAAGTAAGTTAGAATGCTAAATCTTCGGATTACCTGATAATGTTCGTTTGTTTATGAGGCTTTTTATGCAGATTAGAGATTAGATTTTTTATCAAACTAAAAGTTCTGGTAAAACAAGGCTGATGTTCTAGTTTCTAATTGGAGCATGAATAAGCTTGAAAATGTATAAACAATATAACGCCCTTGATTTTGATATATTGAGTGTAGGAATACGGGAAACTCAATTGCAGGTACGAGACATTCTATCTCAGTCCCCAGGGACACAACAGGATTTTCGTAGATAGACAATACTTAAATTAGGAATACATATTACATAGGTTTTCTAGTCCTAAATATAAATGTTTATAAATATATATATATATATATATATATATATATATATATATTTTGACAACAACCACAAAATATTGTGGAAGTTCAAATTGAGAACATCATCATCTTTAATATAAATTGACCCCTCTGAAATTGTATGTTAGATAGATGTTATGTCATAAAATTTGTGGTGATTACAGAAAAGTTTGTTTTAATATTAAATGTATCTTGAATAGTAGAAATTTCTCGCACACTTTTCTCCAAAGTTCCTCTTTTTTAAAACAGACAAAGTTTTCTTTGAATAGTAACAGTTGTTATTTCAGCACTTACAGTAGCATGAATGTACGATCTTGAGGTCGGAGTATCTTCATGAAATACGGGAAAAGTTTGGTTTTGCAATTGGATATCCAGAATATCAGGCAGTATATCACCACCTTGGAAATTGGATATTCCGCTTTAATGAAGATATGCGTATTTATAATCAAAATGATTCACCGGTTATTCGTGCGTACTTTGAAACCCTGATTTCCCCTATCTTTATTATGAATGTGTCTAGATAAATATAAAATAAAGTGAGAGAGAAAACATAATTACTCAATTAACACTTCATAAATTTCAATAAAAAAAATTTTGCTTATTAGCTTATGGCTTTAAAAATCTAGACACATTCATAATAAAGATATGTTAAACTGACAAAAAAAAAATTATCAACGAGCAATCACAAATCTATGATGATTTGAAATTAACTGAAATCAGTGATTCTTTTATATTTAATTCCCTTCATTAATATCTACACTTAAATGCAACTTTGCTGTCAGTAGATGTAAAGGTGTCATGGGTCGCAGAAACCATAAAAATAATACAATAAACTGCACTTCATGCACTTCTAAGAAGTAAGTTAGAATGCTAAATCTTCGGATTACCTGATAATGTTCGTTTGTTTATGAGGCTTTTTTATGCAGATTAGAGATTAGATTTTTTATCACGTGGACTTGTTTACAGGCAGTAAATCAAAATTCAGAAAGGAAATCATTAATGCAATAGTTGGTAATAAACACTTCCTGTGTGTGGTATCTATTTATATATATCAAAAATATAAAGTATCTAGCCGGTCATCCACTGGCTTATCGAGTGTTAGGACACATTTATTACAACAACCATGCTTGCGCTTAGATAATTAAGGAAAACTTTACTATTTATTTATTATTAATTTTAAATATTTAAAAAAAATATTGTTGGTAGACTTAATATTAAATAAAATAAATAAATAAATAAGTAAGCGATCTAAGTTCATCTTCAATGAAGATTCAAGATCCACGTCTTGTCCTCTTGAGAGTTGAGATGGAGTGCCTCGGTTACCTGAAATTGGGTTCCCGGATCCGATATTCTATGAGAGCGTGGTCCTTCCCTACTCAAGCCATCCATGTTGTAGCTAGAAACTATCTACAACGCTGCTCCACATAACTGCCATTTACCTAAAAAAACATAAAACGTGAATAGCTCACACAGAAAGAATTATCAATTTTCTTTTAAACTTTTTGTTCCATCTGGTCGTAATAAAACACCTGTTAAAAGAATAAGAAAACATCCAAGTAGTGAGAGGTATGTGTGCTAGTGGTTTCTCTTTGTAGTGGAAGCATTTGTTCGTGGTTTTTAGGGCTTTTAAAATGTTTACTCTTCTTGTCTACGATCTTCGGAAATGATTAAGCCCCACATCATTCAGACCATACTTGGTTTTTAAAGTGTAAAGTCGAATGGATAGTAAATTATTTTGATTTAAGCTCTCGCTTGCTTTGAGTATGACTGAGTATTTAAGAATATAAAACGGGTTTGCTGCGTAGATTACTGGAGTAAAATATTCATTCAGTCATGAATGATTAAAGGGTATGTTAAAGTGAGAAGAAAACGACGTGTATTCCCACGTCTTCTTCGTCTTGTGTGTAGTGACTTTTTAGCAGATTTTAGCCGCGTCCTCTAGTACCAATACCAAGTAAAGTACTAAGAGGTGGATGCTTCGCAATCATAATAAATTCAAATTGTCAGAATCCGTTTTATAACTACGGTTGACAAACAAGCAACAACGAAACTAAGGTTGAGAAGCAAGCAGTTTACCCTAAGTGATTAACTCGCCGCTTAGTAATTTCGTTTCGTCGTCAATCAGAATTCATTATGCACATACATAAATGCGTTGGCAACCTTGAGGACTGGGATCGAATGCCGTTGGCAACCCTGAGATGGACTGTCTGATTAGTAATTACGTCTCTGGTTCTCTACACTCACCATAAGAAACAGCAGGGTTACAATGTCGTTTCATGTTGGTATTTTGAGAGGAAATATGTATGTGTTATTGTTAATACAAACTTATTTAACCTATTCCATTTAATTCTATTCAGTATTTATATTTTTTTAGTCCTTCCTCTTCCATCCAACTAACTTCTGTTTTTTATGTAATTTGATAAATGAGTAGATATTTCAATTTATCCCGACCCACGAAATCTGTATATTAGTAGTGAATTTCGTTCGTTGCATTCGTTCGATCTCTG
This sequence comes from Teinopalpus imperialis, assembly GCA_029286865.1. Lineage (NCBI taxonomy): Eukaryota > Metazoa > Arthropoda > Insecta > Lepidoptera > Papilionidae > Teinopalpus > Teinopalpus imperialis. The sequence continues at coordinate 7,459,088 of JAGSMU010000021.1, forward strand.
TTTCGTTGATCTGGTCTTACTGCTCGCAATGGCATTATGTGCGTTGTAATTGGACTTACTGAACCTACCTAGTGTGATGTAACTATGCGTATATACATTCTACTAAAGCGATTCAAAGACCGGCGTAGTAGTTGCCACCCGAACGAATTCCCGGGCAATTTAGATATCCCCGAAGCCCCTTATCTGCAAACACTAGTTTGTAAATGCTTCCGTGGTAGAACTGACCCATTTATACTGCAGTCAGCACTTTAGCGTGACTCGACCACTGCTTGAAAAAAAAAGAGAGTAAAACTTCAACAGTAGCACTCGCAAACAATAATTAAATCTCGAGATTAATGATAAAGGCATAGTTAAGACTATAATACAAGTTAGACCTCTTGAAACTTTGAAGTAAGAGAATATAGGTCATACCTAAGTGCTACTTCGAGTTATATAACTCGTTCTATTTCTTTTGTTCGCCATGTAGACCCTCGCCACGGCTTTATGCTGACTATAGTATGAACAGTTCGGTTCAACTGGGGCAGGACGACGTTTTCACAATACCAGCATTAATAATAGCTAAGCAGAGTTGATTTGTCGTTAGAGAAAAAAAACAGTGCCATATTATTGGAAACGAGCCATTCCATCTTGGTTGAAATTGAATAACACATTATCATAGGAATGAGTTAACATAAGGTAAATTGTGTGTCCATTTGTCACCGTTACTGCTACCAAAAGTACTAATTATTAAGTAGGTTAATATTATTTGAAATTTCAGAGCATCTTGTCAATCGTAGGTCCGAAATAAGAATCTTAGCCCAATGTTGGCACAATCTCATACTTTATTTATTTATTCTTTATATGCACAAGTAAAACAAACAACAAGGTATGTAATTTGAATTCTTGTTATATTTATAAAATGAGAGGTTTTTAGTTGAATCACTACTATTGTAAATTCTACGTCGTCTACGCCACCACTAGAAGAAGTTATCGTGGCCGAAATCAGGTTGATTAAGCAATTATTACTTTGTGATATCACAGGGTTGCAAACGTACAAACAGTACAGTTAGTAACCCTAGACATTCATTCTCGATGAGGAATCATAACACAGATGCGTTGTCACGCTTGAGGACTAAATATGTCGTAGCAGTAATAACGTCTCCTAAAGTATACTTTCACTTACCAGATGCATAAAATTGCACTACGTTATCATTTTACGTTGGTATTGTATAAAAATATGTTCGTTTACCCTGTCGAGTCAATCTATTCGTGTTACACCTGGTTCATTGCTGTGCATTGGATCCATTACCTAAAAAGTATAAATACATAAATTAAAGTAATATTTAATTGTAAATAGTCAAATTGATTGTCGTAAATTACATGAGGTGAAATATAATTATATAATAAAAAAATATATATTTATTTTTAAGAAGTTAGTGGAATAAGTAACTGTACTTAAATTAGTTTATAATATGAACTTAAATTACACAATTAGGTGAGTCTGGTGTCTGGCCTACCTAACCCTATAATGGGATATGATTGTTAACAATTATACTTATAAATAAATATATCTCAATAGTAATTGAAATAATATGTTTGTACGTAGGCGCGTGTGTGTGTGTCTATGGGTTTGTGTGTACGTGGATGAGTGAGTGTGTGTTCGATAAACATAGTATAGTACTCAGCAATCAGCGTGGAAGAAATCGACTTCATTAAATTTTCGTTGTTAGAATAATCCATGGTCACTAACATTCAGATAAAATTTTCCTACATTTGGTATTGGTGAGATAATATGTGGATATATTTCTATTTGATTAATTATATTAATAATTACCTCCGAGGGTATAGAATCTGTTAAAAAATTTAGTGTAGAATATCTTAGATTTGCAGACAAAGTCAAGTGTACAATTTATACTATTAAGTAAGGGCTTATAGTGAATCAAATACTGTTTTTAAACTGTAAACAGAATAAAAAGTTTACAAACTGAGAGAACTTTAAAACGTTGGTGTAACTTATTTCTTGGAAAATCAAAGGGCAAGGAAGTAGATACTTTTAAAACAGTTCTACGTTCTCGATAATTTGAAACACGGAGCAGTTTCTAAACTGTTACTAGATGGCGCTACTTGTAGCTTTAGTTGGCGTTTGAAGAGCTTTGTAATAAATCACACAAAATAAGACGCTAACAACGTTCAGTCGACATAAATGTTATTTTGAATTCTTTTCGTTTTAGCAACAACTTTTGTGTCCTTTGTCGAAAAATAAGCTTAATATACCGTGTTCACATGAACATTATTACTAGGTCAATATTTGCTTAAATCTAATATTTCATCGATAAAAAATGCATAAGAAAATTCACGTTATCAAAGAAAACATAGCGAGGAAAACTGTATCTTAAATAAAAAAATAAAACTGGAGACATGCGAATAGTACTTCCTACTTAATTTAAATAAAAGCTTACTTGTGATTTAACGTAATAAATAAAAATATATTAACAATATAATCAAAAATATAAAATAATAAATAAAAAAGCAGTTTGGAAAATGTTTATTTTTCTAATTAAATTTTTTTTATTTACATCGGTGACATCACATATGTCCAAATATAAAATAATAATAATGTAAACCCGCATGTCCAAGAAATTAAATAAAAAAGCTTTGAAGTGGAGCTGCGTGGTTTTACTTTAGTATCCTTTCTAGAGACGCCTATAGAGAGGTTGGTGTATTCAGACAGTTCCTTATTTATGTAATTCCTTCATTCCTTTGAGCTGCTCAAATACCTACTTATGATACCGTGATGAAGGTTAAACTTGGTAAATCAGTTCATACCTTATCAATTTCCTACCGCCTGACCTAGTTTCTAATGGCTTCATAGTCACGGCTGATATCCGAGTCTTATCTTCAACTCATATTCCGGGGTGACATTGAAATCAAAATCTTTTCCCGTGTTAATTAACATTCATATAAATAAATTCACTTTTCCTAATGCTAAAAATGCTTTTTATATCATAGAAAATAACACAGAACGTACTAAACATATTTACGTTGCGATATCAAATATAATAAGCAAATAGTTTTCCCCCAATTCTGGGTATTAATTGTTGGTTGGTGATTTTTAGACGGAGAGTGTTATATAGTATCCCATGTGCCTTTACTGCCTCCGATACCTCTGCGCACAAATTACATCAGAATAATGAAGAAGACGATCGATGAGCTTCTATGTGTTTACGCTCACGGCACTATAACTAAACCTGGGCAGATGACCGTCGCGAAAGTCAACCAGGTTTACACTGCTGTTCGTTTCTAGCTGCAGAATGGATGGGTCAGCTCGACCGGGAAGTGTACGACCACACCCTCACAGTATACCAGCGTAAAGAAACAGCGTAATGTTACTGTGTTTCGTCTGCTTGCACTGAGTGTAGGGATCCGGAGACATTTATTACTTGTGACGAGGTATTCGATCTCAATCCTGAAAGGTGACAACGCATCTGCATTATGATTCCTTATCATATATTAATGTAGATGTCTTTAAACACAGGAATCAATTGCCATCAGATGAGCTGTGTGCCCGTTTGTAACTCTCGAAGCAAAAAAAAAAGAACGATTTAATCACCATAACCATTTAAAACAAGTAAAGTTCAAAAAGTAATGTAAAGTACTAAGTACTATAAGTATCTGTATAATTTAATTTAAATTTATGTCAGTTATGATGGGACAACTAAAGATTTTCTTATACATTTATATAATTCTATTAAACCCACAAGATCATATCTTAGCGTTTATTATTTTTTATCTGTAATTGTCTTAATACAACGTTATTATACCGCAATTAAAGTTAACGACTTTTCTTAAAAAATATATGCGGTGTTTCCGAACCTTCCTTAAAGGCCGGCAACGCCTTTGCGACTCCTCTCGTGTTGCGGATGTTCAGCGGCGGTGATCACTTACCATATATGCGGGCTGTATGCTCGGTTGCCACATATTCTATAAAAGAAAAAAAAATGTTCTTTAATATTCTATCTATATTTTTCATTATTAAATAATTATTATCATCAAAAAGAAATATAATTAATTTCAAGACCGTTCACGATGGGTATAGTTATTTGACCGATCTTGGTAGGTTTAATGTTAATGAACGTTCTACAGTTTTATAATAATTATTGGCATAATACGTTAAGTATTATATTTTAGATTTAATATAATTCAGCTTTGAAAATAATTCATGATTGTTTTACAATTTCATAGATGTTTTATGTTTAATCATTCTGATAGAGCGTAATCAAATTATGTTTGATATGATCGAGTAAGTTTGTATACTTTCATTGAGTCCTTAATAACTGAATGAAGTACTGTTTGGTATTCATTGTACATCGTATTTTAAAGTTTCTGATAGAATGTAACCCATTTTTTAATAATCCAATATATTTGTATATTTATCTAGAGACTAAGTTTCATTGTTGTACGTCACAAATCATGTATCATGTTGCATGCATGACTTAGTTAATTTATTATTTACATTTTCACGAATAATTTGTCTTGTTGGAGCTGTTGTGAAGATTAATGAACAGAAATAGTACTCGGTCTACCCGTGGAATTATCTATGCACCGTCTGTGCTAACTGTATTTGCTTTTTGTTTTGACCGAGGCAACTGTCCGCACACGCGAGCCACGCAGCCGTGTGCATCCGCAGAGAGCGGTGTTACGTAAGCTGATGTTTTAGTTCTCTTATGTTTACAGTGGTCGGTCGGCGGGCGAGTGTCGCTTGTCCCCACTGCGCATCGATCCGCTCCGCCCAGCGTTCGCTCCTCCCACCTGATCCCCCCCGCCCTCCCCTAAACCCCTCGCCCCGGACCACTGGCCTTTGTCGCGCGCCGCCCGCGCGGTCACCTGTGTCGCACGTCCTCAGTCGCAAAGCGGCCGCGTCGCGCGCCACCCGCTCCGCACTGCGCGCTATATTATGACAGTGACGTGATGGAAGGCAAAGAGTTTAGTGCAGTCCCCGGCCTACCGGTCGGCCTGGACTACTTCATTATGCCCCGCGTCAGCCAACCGGGGCCGCAGTTTGACTTCAGGAAATTAGGCGCCAGTTTCAGCGGGCGCGATGAAGAGCGCGACGAGCCCAGATCACCCGAATATGCGCCGGAGCGACGTGAGCCGCCGCCAGCACCCTGGCCCCTTGGTCTCGGTGTTCAGTTCGTCAACCCAGCTACGGGAAAGAAGAGAGTGCAGTGCAACGTCTGTCTTAAAACTTTTTGCGATAAAGGAGCGCTTAAAATTCATTTTTCGGCGGTGCATTTGCGTGAAATGCACAAATGTACAGTGGAGGGGTGCACAATGATGTTCAGTTCGCGACGTTCGAGGAATAGGCACAGTGCCAATCCTAATCCGAAGTTGCATTCTCCGCACGTAAGGCGCAAGATTTCGGCGCACGACGGCCGTTCCTCGCAACCGTTCCCGCTTTTGCCAGCGTTAGCTAGGCTACCTTTACCGCCACCTGCCCTATTAGCACCCGAGTTCGCCGCAAGATTGCCACCTCCCCTCGCAGCACCTGGACCTACGCCGTTACCTCCTCGAGTGCCTCTTGACGACCTCCGTAACTTCAGTGAAATTGAAAAAATGTATAGGAAGATACCATCCCCAGAAGAGTCAACACGCCATATGTTCGATGTACTTAAACCTCCGTCATCACACGGGGATGAGTGCAATAAATACAGAGAAATTAGTGAGCGTGTTGCTGATGATAATCATGGGACAGAAGAACAATCTAAAATTGAATCTCCAGTGATAGAAAGATTAAATTACGCCGACGAACCTGAAGACTTAAGTGTAAACAAAAGGCGAGACGATACCAAAACATCGACAGTGCAGTCTGAAACTAGTAACCGTACTGAACCCACCGTCACCGGCGATAAGTCAACGTTTGTTCCTAACAAACGAAAAAGAAAAAGCGGCAATCCCACACGATGCTCTCAAAATAATGAATACAGTGTTTCCGATGAAGAGTATAGCAGTGAATTATTTAGAAACATTTCCACGCCTGGTTCAAGCCGTGCGGAGGAGGAGCCTTTATCACTTAAGAAACAAAAGCCCGAAAAGTGGGAGCCATTTCAGAACGGCGAGGAAGTTGTGGATACGGAAATAGTGACACGAGTGAAGGCTGAGAGTGAGTCGGATGACGAATCGAGTGCACCGAGCGTGGTTCGGGAAGGTTTAAGGCTGCGTTCAGATTTGTATACACCGAGTGACAGTGGAAGCGACCTGCACGCTTTGGAGGAACGTCTCGCTAGAGCGCGGTCACCATCAGCAAGCAGTGACCATACAGACGAAAGGACAGACATCAATGATCTCGAAATACCAATAGACGAGGAAAATCCAGACCGATGTACAGCTTGTGGGAAAATATTTCAGAACCACTTTACCCTGCGAATGCATTACAGGAACGACCATTTGAAATTACTACATCCCTGTGACGTCAATGGTTGTGACGCCGCCTTCCCTTCCCGCCGAAGTAGAGACAGACACAGCTCGAATGTTGACCTGCATCGACGATTGCTTTCTACAGGCTCACCTGACACGCGGGAGCAAAGGCCCGCGTTCGAAGTGAATGCGGAGCTTTTAAATAAGCTATACGCAGATATAAAAGGTCTCGCATCCACTCTAGAAAGTCTTAAATACGGTGGTGATGAAACTACACAGCTACCGACATATGTCACAGAAACAATGAAGTTTTATAGTAGAAATTTAAGCGCTTTACAAGCGGGCTTATTTCCGCAATTAGGCGAAAGGTGTTTTTTTCCCGCCCCTTTTCTGACGGGTAATGGAACTCCTCAAGCGGGAGGCATGTATGGTGCACCTGCTAGAGCTCAGTTGACTAGAGAATCGCTGTCACCCTTATCAGCATCCTCACCTCCTGAAATTTCACCAGGAAGGCTGGATGCGGCGCATGCAAGACCTCGCGATGACGCCAAGCTGCTTTTTCGGGAGACCTCAGAGTCCTACAAAAGGATGACCTCCCTGTGTGAACGCCAGGAACAACTTTATCAGCACCACGTTCCAGTGTCATGACGCAGCCGCCATCCTCCGCGTTCTGCCTGGTGATACCTCACTTCTTGATACCAATGGCGCGCGATAGACTCTTGTATATTTAATTGTTAATAATTTTAATTGTGTTAATTCTATTACGTATTTCGTTTTGTATTTTTCTTGTGATATTTAGACAAATATATCGTAAATCACGATCCCACGAACTGTAAGTTAACAGGGATAGTGCCGCTTGGGTATTTCAGTTGGCGTTTGTGAAGCGAAGTGCAATACAGACTTGAATATTATAAATTTTAATAGACTCAGCGGTGTACGATATGATATCGTGTAGAGTATTCGTAATCGATGTTGAAAGTAAACGTTATAATGATCAGCTTCATTTATTGTTCTGACGCAATAAACTCATTGAGGAAAAAAAACGTATGATTGTTTTTTTATTTACGCCAACGCCTCGGTAAGTCGTACCGAATTGTAACATAACCTACTTACAGTCTACTAATAATATTATTAACAACATCATGGATTTTGTGGGGACTAATTCAAGTGGAAAGGCGCATCTGCCTTTTTTTTGCTTCGTTGGGTTCACGCTTTACGCTCCACGACCACTATTTACGTTATTTTATTAATTTAAGTATTTACTTTTTTTTCTATCATAACAAGAAAATATAAAGTGGCTAGGTCACTAATAAAAATTAATAGACACAATTAATTTAATTAGACCTATAATAGATAAAAAAAAAAAATTTAAAGAAACTTTAATCCCCATGCAGTGGCAACATTCAAACCTACATAAAGTTGCTAACGAATATTAATGTCACATCAATTTAGAAGCAATAATCAGTGACTGTATTCAATTAAAAACTAAGAATGAGAAGCTTATAAAATATTACCATCGTAATAAAATATAATGTTATTATTTGCATAATTTTGAGTGGTTATTAACAGACACGTATTTTAAAAAAAAATAACCTAAGTAATAGTGTTAAATGCTGATTTCATGGAAGTTTAATAAAATTGTATTTAATAATACAATTTATTTTCCTTATGGCTTTCCTTTCCATTCTTAATTTCATTAATGATTATGTTTTTTAAATAATAACTATATTTTACCAAAATATGATTATATTTGTATAAAAATATTTCTTTTCGCCCACGACTTTGTTATATAGATATTTAGTATGTGAACAGAATAGTTTGTAGCATTTTTATTTCATGTTTATTTACTCTCCCCATACTAAATCTCACGTGTTTTTCGAAATCAACGATAGGTAAAAATAGCATTAATATAAAGAAAATATACTGAAATAATAAAATTATAATATAAGTTTGAGAAATAATTATAAATATTAATATATATGTACATAAAGTTCCTAATGACATATTATTCGATAAAAAATGATTAAAAAAAATTAAGCAGACTCCGGAATTTTTTATTTTGACTAAAAAAGTAGTTATCGCAAAAAGTAAAAATGAGAAAAAGACAGCGAAAAATATTGTTTTTACCCAAAAAACTAAACTCTGGCGATTGTCGAGCCGTTCATCCAGTCGTGAGAACTTAACTAATTGCGGACCGAGACCTGTTATAATTTAATAATAGGGCGACGTTCGAAACGCTAATTCGTATTTCCCAGTCCGAGGTCATATAAAAAATTGCCGCCATTACAGACCCATCAAGTTTTAGGCGTACACGTATCATACGCCATTTTATTTCGCAAACTTAATAACATACTGTTAAATTTGACAAAACGCCTTGAAGGATTCAACTATTCGACTTGGTTGCGGCGATGGCGATTTGTTTAGCATTTATTTTGATTTTAAACACTCTGACCATTAATCAACATCATGAAGCCAATTCTTTATTAAACAAATCCCTGGGGCGTTTGAAATGAAACAATGTTAATTAATTTAATACAAGTTATGTTGACTTTAATGGCTTTATAACAGAACTTGTCAACTGCCAAGGATATATATATATATATTTATATATATATATATATATATATATGTATATATATAGTCAAATAATATATATATATATATTTATATTATTTGACTATTATTATTTTTTATAACATTCTTTAACATTGCAGATACCATATTGTTTAGTTAGTTTGTATGGAGGAGACGAGTGAAGAAGTTAAAATGAAAAAAAACTTAATAAAACATAACATACCAGTTGTTTACCTCTGATCCTTAAATTAGATATATTATTAAGTCTGTATCATAAACAACTTAATGCTAAAACGTTAGTAACTATTCTAATTTCGAACCAAGGTTGATAAATTATACTAATACGGTAGAGGTTTGTTATATAAAACGTAATAAATGGGGAGATAGTATTTGCCGTAGTACTATCAAGCTTAATTTTTAGTAACTATTCCATCTTAAGAACCTTAAAAAAAGTAAAAACAATATTAATATTAATAAAAACTTATTTCGGAACATAAACTATCCATAGTGTGTTTGTTGGTAAAAATTTGAATTTTAGTTAATATAAACTAGAAAATCAAAATATATTTTAAATTTTATTTGCCTTCGTACTCTTTAATTTTATTTGTGTTAGATTGGTAGGTAAAGAAGATATATTACTATTAATTCTTCACACAAGGAAATTCTAAAACAGTATAAAGACGCGAGGGAATTAGTGAAGGTTGGGAAACTGTCATTACAAATAGATCATCTCTTGGCTCCCTAAATTTTAATAAGAATATTCAAAGGAATTTGTTGAATCATTATGCTCACCCCAAATATGTGTAAATGTGCTAATTTATGATATTCCTATATTTCAAAATGAAAAAGATATCTGTATTTCATTAAGACTCTTTTTGTATTTTTTATTTTTTTTCTATTAGCTTCTATACAAATAAACTATACTAGCTTTGTCAACGATTTCATACGCGCAAATTTGCATCATTTACGCGCGCGATACGTGCCTAATACCTAACTTTTAACAGTGGTAGAGCTACACTGCAGTTTGTTTCTAGCTGCAGAATTAATGTGTCAGCTCGACCGGGGTAGGACCACTCCCTCATAGAATACCAGCGTATAATAGCAGCATAATTCTGCTGTTTCGTCAGTGCAGGGATCCGGAGACCTTTATTACTGGTGGCAACCCATCTCAGTCCTCAAGTGTAACAACGCATCTGCATTATGATTCCTTGTAATGGATGGGTGTAGATGTCATGGGCCACAGGAATCAATTGCCATCCGGTGAACTGTGTGCTCGTTTCTTACTATCAATGTAATGAAAAAAAAGCTACAACTTTCCGGCACGGTCAAATTTCCGATGTACCTGAGTGACTATTGGTAAAATTAGCGTTGCGATAAACATCAAATTCTAAAGCCCGCGGCCGGTGACATCTACACCAATCCTCGACACGCAGTCATAAAGCAGAATCGATGTCATAACTGAGGATTCAAATAGAAGTTATCGGTAATGTTTTGTTTTTTTTACCAATCACATAACAAAATACATTAGCACTAAGCTACTATTTTGGATTTGTGTTCCGTGAAAATGTGGCCCTTCCCCAGTCCAGCCAACCTATTCATGTTAGATTTAGTTAATATCTACGTCGTAGCTCTACTACGTAAAGTATCTCCTAAGTTAACATTATCGTTTTATTAGCTATTATAAAATAGAAACTAATTAATTTGAAAATGTATGTTTGAAACATTACCGTCTAAAATAGTGTAGGATGATAACTTAAATTGTAATTTCTAAAGGTGCCTCCGAGACACAGACAGAGCCGGGGGGCACGAGCTAACTTAGTTTGCGTATTCATGTCTCGGGAACGTTTAGTTTATTAATTAGGGTTTGACAAACTATGCGGTTAGTCCCTTTCCTCTAATCCCTCGCCGCTACTGTCGGGCGGCGGTATTTGATATGCTTAGTGATTTCAATTTAATTTACCTTGAGTTATTTTCATTCGGATAAGACGTTAGTTTTATATAACTAGATCTAACAAGAAGCAATCTTATATTGCTCTATTAAGTTTGGAATATATATTTTTTTAGTTTCCTATTCTTTGTACGACTTCGTATATTGCAGAGGTCATTAACGTATACCTCGAATTAAATTTGAATTATTTTGTTGTTCAAATAATAAAATAATGACGTTATTTATTGTTTTGTCAAAACGAATGTGTCAAAATAATAAAATACACATTTACGGTAATAAAAATAAATTATGAAGCGGTTAACGAATAAAGCATTTAGACAAGCTAAAGTTTAAAAAAAGGCTTGACTGTTCCAAGAAATGTGTTACATACTGCTAATATATTTCTATATACTTTACATTTCGATTGTTTTTATAGTAATATTATGATTTTATTTGACTTGAACTAAGTGTGACTCAAGATACCATTTCACGACTGTAGTCAGTCATTACGAGAGTGGAGTAGTCGACTACATTATATAGTTCGAGGTACCAGGTTCGATTGCACATGTTAGACGCTACACAAGGAATCCGGGAAGATGCGGATCGGGTGAGGGCTACGCTTTAACAGAACACCGATGTAATTGTAAAAATTATATTTCAAGGTTGTTTCAAGTAAAGAATCTGGCTCTATATCTAATAACGTAGCATTAAATTCGCTTTTTACCAAAGTAACGATGATAAATTATAGTACGTATCACGGTACGTATATATAACTGCTTACTTTTAATTACAGTATACGCAAACAAACAAAGCTCGATTCCTTATGCCTACTGTGCTCCAAAGCTTAAACGGTACAAAACTTAAGCGGTAAGACTGTTTCATCTTCAGTATTTTTTATAACAATATAGGAGGCAAACGAACATGCAGTCCACCTGATGGTGGATGGTAAGTGATCACCACCACCCATGAGCATCCGCAACACCATAGGAGTCGCAAATGCGTTGCCGGCCTTTAAGGAAGGTGTAGGTTCTTTTCTTGAAGGTCCCTAAGTCATATCGGTTCGGAAACACCGCTGGCGACAGCTGTCCCCACAGAGTAGTTGTGCGTGGCAGGAAATTTCGCGTGAAACGCACAGTGGTGGATTGTCAACTATAGAGATGATGAGGATGAAATTTAAAATTCTGTCCTGATATACGATGTTTAAACTCGGTATTGATAAAGTTTCTGGTTATAGATTAATTAGATAAAGCTTTATGTTATGGACCTCGGTGATCGTGCTGCATGAAATGGAAGTGTATTTCACCCTGATTTAAAACAATGTTCCGTCGTGCCAATCGAGCCTAAAAGCTGTAACCAATCATTGTTTATACACAAATTATTATATCTGGAGTCTCGAAGACCCTGTCGTTTAAATTGTTTTAATCTATATGAAATTAAGAATTTTTCGTGTTAATTATTGTGCTGGATTAACTTAAAACGATATAAAATGACCTGTGTCTTTACCTAAATTCCATATTCGTTATGATTGATACCTAACAATTATTTTATACAAATTACATTATAACATGATTTTAAGTATCGCGTGTCTTAGAGGGAATGAAAACATCGCTAGAAAGCAGAAAATCTTTAAAATCGTTAATTGAATTATTACTAAGACATGTCAAGAACTGGACTTACATCAAGCTTTATTAGTGTTTAGGAGAATGACCATAATATGTATTTGAAACATAATCAAAAAATCTAGTTATAGTAAGTTATAGGCGGCTTGACTGAAACCATCAATATCTATATGATATTAATAAGATGGTACTAATACAAAATATTAAAATTATTTGTTAGCTATTATATATAGATTATATTGTCTTTTACTTTCGAGTTCATTAAGAATATAAGAGTAAACTTTAACTCAAACCCTTGGTTAAGAAGCATGCAGAATATTGTTAATTAATGTTTGACAAAGTATACAAAGACGATTCTTAGCCTCGGGTTACAGGATCTTAAGACGGTTTTGCGTTGTCAGTTAATGCTATTAAAAATTATAACAGGGATGGAACAGGGTTTTAGTTTATAATAGATACAATGGTTTAATAATTTGTCTTTTACGAACCTACTAATAACAAATATTATTATTATTTAAGACTAATATTTTTTGTTGTTTACGTTTGTGGACCATATAGCGTAGTGGCAAGCGTACCAGGCTGCTTATATGGGTATATATTTAATGGGTTTCGAGTCCGTGTGTGTATTATGTGTGCCCATGCATTACATGGAGCTATCTCAAATCTCATTGTACATGTATAAATAGGAAGTTGAGCGACGAATAAGATTTACACACTACAGCATATCCGGCGTAGGTGATCTTATTATCAGAACATATCGCCGTTACCAAAATCGAGCAGAAGGACATTATAGATAAGCGAATAATGAATTCTTATTTAACGGATCACGTATGTGTTTCATTAAAAAATTGAGTAACAGATTAATAGTTTAATTGTGTTTGTACAAGGCCGACATTGACCTTAATTTAAATCTTTTGTTTGAGCAGGATTTTACTATAATACATTTAATTAATAATATTTGATAATGATTCAATGTTATCGTTTATTAAATATCTTTTATGCTTAGTTTTACAGAGTATCTCAAAACTTGACATTAAGTCAGTCGTGAAATGCGACTTAAAGACTTATTCTGCAATGCGGTGGCGCTACGTGAGTCAAAAAGTCTCCGCCCGCGGGGCTCACTTTAATCTCTCTTGTCTCTTGCAAACTCTTGCAAACGCTTCCGACTCCAAAGTGAGAATAGCTAATGATTCTTTTAATCTTCTTAAAAATTCTCAAAGGAATTCTTAGCGTTCGCTAAAGGAAAATTATGCCGCAAGGCTAACGTTTTTCTATTTAGCTTCTTATTAATTATGAAGGAGTAATTTCGGTATTTTATAATTAAAAATAATGTCAATTTATTCGTTTAATTTAAAATTCGTTTAAAAAATAAAATAAAATAAAGATATCAAATAACTAAATATAATTGTTTTGAAAAGTGTAACGCCATGGTAGCTCAATGTCTCCGAAGTGGCGATCGCTTTTAAAATCATGGTACTCTATCGAACTGAGTTCGATCCCCAGCACCGGTTCCGATGAAATTGTTAATTGTAATTTTTTGTACTGATTTACCATGTCCTGTGGTGAAGGAAAAGATGGTGAGGAAACCTGTTTGTCTAAGAAATAAATATAAAAATAATATTTCGAAGACCAAAGTCCGCCAATTCGCAGTGGACTATGCTCCAACGCCCTCTGTGAAGTGTAGGAGATATGAGACTATTGTATTTTTTTTACTTACGTTCAATAATGATGGCCTTTTGGTCTATTAGACAGAGTATATGTCTCCGAGTTTCGGTAATAAAACCAGACGTGGAACTATATTTGTTATTCACAAACTTTTGAGTTTCGTATTGTCTGTATGTTCTATGTGGGTGTTTGTTGTCTTGAACTTTCATTCGATGTTTTTGCACTTGTGTGACTAGACTATCAGACTAGGGTAACCACGAGTGAGTTATTCTGTCTATTTGAAGTCAGTGGTTGTTTAAAGAGACCGAAAGGTCATCTAAATTAAAAAAATCTATAGCCCTCCTAAATAAATGGAATTCGATTAAAAATAAATTATTTCATTACTGATGTTATTAAATGACCTAATGTAATAAAATTTACGTTTTACAAATACGTTTATATGTACCTGAAATATATACTCCTGAAAATATATGTCCAACTATGTTGTCTGTTGATACGAGAACTAGGAGTTAGAAGGAACAGAATAAGGACAAAATGGCACAAACGTTTTATTATAAAATAGCTGACGACATCGGGTTATAAGATAGAAATATTTCTTTATATATAAATCTCAATGTTGGGCAGTTGGATGGTTCACGACACTAACCGAATGTCGGATTAGAACCTACGAACTGAAGTTTAATAGTACCTTACCCAAAACCATTAGGCTATTGACGCTTAAAATGACAATTAAAAAAAATCCCTATGTTTGCAATCCCGAACCACAGGCGTCTGTCGACTTACCGCAAAACTTCCATAGGAGCGGCGCTCCATCTAGTGGGGAGTTGTCTTGTTTTGTTTATAATACCTTTTTAATGTATGTATATATTGAAATGTATTCATGCTAACTAATTAATTTTAATATGTATATTGAACGACCAAACTATTTTACCTTTTATTCATTTCTCTTCCTAATAATCATTAAAATATATTTGAGTCGTGATACTTCACTTACTTATAAATTTTAATGTTACTTCAATACAAAGTTCATCACTATTTACAATGCTTATGTTAGGTGTTCTGGTGGATTACGCAAGGCTCTAGGGGAGTTATATGAATAATTCACGTGTTGTGATCAAAGACAATTGGGACGTCAGACGTCAGCCTTCAGACGTCACGGTTTTTACACTGTCAGGTATGTCGGGTGAGACGAAATATTTACATCTATTATTTTCCCTTCACACAAAGGGATTAGAATGTGATAGGCTTGAACATATCAACTTATTGCTAATTTTAACGTAAGGCTTTTTTAAGGCAATAACAATTATTTAATATCATATTTGGTTTAATTATTACATCAACATAGTCATAGGTTTTTCTCAAATATATATAATTTCTATCGTTTATTTCAATTACCACACAAAATACAGCAGTTTTTTTAATTTAAATTATATTTAAATCTAATTTGAGCCGATGTTTTCATGTCTAGGTAATTTTTAATTGCATCTTAGCTCTGCCATGAAAGAATACTATTAGTTTGAGAGAATGTCAAAAACTATATTCTATAAAGAAGTTTGCTTCCGTGCCGTATTTACATACAAATGAATGCAGACAGTAGAGCTATAAATATCGCTATGAAGTTACCGACGCATTTTTAATAAGATTTATTATGATGATTATTTGAGGTACCAGTTTATTAAGACTATATGAGAAAATAAACAACAAAACATTGATAGTTTTGTGATTAAAAAAAAGCGGCATATCTGTTATGGATATGTCAGACAAATAATAGGTAGCATCTGTTGCATTTGTATGGTAGTACCTCATAAAAAGAAAGACGTTTAAATTGATCAAAGAATTTAATAATGGCGAGGGTTATGTTAAAGGTAACATCAATTTATAACATGTAAGAATATTAGTTAGTAATAATATAGTTAGTATAAAAGCAAATTTATATATATATAAAATAGATAAGACAGATAAAATCGTACTCGGCGGTTGGTTGCCTTAGAGATTATACGTTTGAGAATCCTCTAGAGGTGAAAGAATTGTGTGTGACGGTGTGTGTTGTCTAAAGTTGATGTGGTGGTATGGTGGTTCTGGTATTAGTTTCCGGTGGTGGTTTGTATGGGGTACAATCCTTCTACCTTTTTACTTTATTTATTTGGAGTTATATATATATATATATATATCTTTAAGCACCCTGCTAATTGGTCCGTAGTATCTGGCCGTTAAATCTATTGTCTAAAAAGTTTCATGTTGTACATGCGTTGCCACTCTTAAAGACTGAGATGGAATGCTTTGCCACCAGTTACTGGGTCTCCGATTGCAAACGAGACTACAATATTATGCTGTTCCTTAACGCTTTTATTCTGTAAGTGTGATCTTTCTTGACCCATCCATGCTACAGCTACAAAAAGTTGCAGTGTGATAAACTCTTCGACATTTTACGTTGAATTATATCTTAACAATAAAAAAATTAAAATGACAAGAAACATTAAATTCAAAAGTTTTTTCCTTTATGCTAAATGAACCTGAATAATCTCCTAACACCATCAGCATCAAATCAACAAAATATCTTAGTAATAAAACTCAGATGTTCATAAAACAGCGGCGGCTTCGTACAAGGTGTGAGTGCAGTTAATCGAGTCTGAGGTTCGACGCTGCTCCCTCGGTGCTATTACACTGGACTGTTTGAAAAAAACGTGCATCTTATCATAATAAAATAACGTTCAAAATTGTAAAGATTGGAAATTTTGTTTAGATATTATATTTTGTATAGATAAAGTAAGAGAATACGAATATTGGATTGTTTTTTATTTGATTATTTAGTTGAAATAAGTCTAGAACAAAAGTTTCTAAACTTTTTACATACGTAAATCACATATTAGAATAAAATATGTTACATTTGCGTAGACCCCTGCTTCCTGTAATGTTATTATATACTTGGCCTACGTAATATTGGATTGTCTTAAATCTTCAAATGTCTTTTCGATAGATGTTTCAGGACTATGCTAAACAATTATTAGACAGGTAAATGAGAACTCACTCTTGTTTGTTGATTCTGGTCACGTAGGTGTAGTGCACTCGCAATTCTTGGCCGACATGGACCGATTGAAGTTGAAATCAATATGATCCAGAGTAATTTTTTTAAATTAAATTAAGTTGACAATCGAGCACACAGTTCTCCTGAGTTTACATCACGTACAGTCCATAAATATAAGTATGATCCTCGATTAGGAATCAAGTGCAATTATGCTTTCGCAGCCCAGGACTGGCATGATACTTTGTTACTAATTACTGGTAACGAGCTAACGAGACACCTTAACCCAGAGAATGCCTTTACTTTCTTTTATTTAATATCTTCGAGAGGCATTCTATTGTTTACTTCCTTATTTTAATGAAATTATATTCATTTTAGGATAACATACATTAGAATGTAGTCTATATTTAATTTGACCACTGTGCTATTTTATATATTCAATTTTTTTTTTATCTATTATTATAATTCCTACCACGGCAATAGGTTTTGGTACACCAACTGAGAAGGACATATTATAGTGCGAGCATTTGCGCAAACAGAACTAGTTCAGTAGTCCAATGTAAAGCATGTGCCACAAGACGAATGATATCAGGATACAGATATGGGTTACCGATAACATATGGTGTTCATCGCTTGGGAATCGAATTCAGGAGTTGCGGCGCAGCAACCAGGTATTCTAACTGCTGGGCCAGGCAGTACGTACTATCAGGTTAATTGTGCGCTACTACAATACGCCTTTTTAATTAAAAGAAAATGTATAAATAAAAATACACCCGAAAAACGTTACGTTATATTAAAACTTTTCGCATTAGCTTGCTTTGAATTCGAAATATTCACATTCGGAAGAGATGACATTGGATTAAAAAAACGCATAATAACGTAACCGCAATAGACAGTGCATATGTCAAAAATATCATTTCCGCTTGTCAGGGTTGTCTCAGGCGGTTTTCGTTGAATTTTGCATGAAAATGGCTTCACGGGAGGGCGGTAATGTGACAAGTGATAACCTAACACAGATAGGTCTGTCTGACTGTTATTTGGACACGCCGGCTTAGCGGTGATATGCCGGTGACTTTTTAAAATGACGTGAAGTAAGTTTACTGTAGTAAGTTTAATAAGTAGTTTTTATTATATTATGCATAGATTAGATTAGGAGATGAAAAGTTTTCAGTTTAAAAAATTACCATAACTAATTATTGAATTTCTACCCGATAAGTTTTAGAATAATTCGGGGTTTTTAACACATGTCGTAATCGCTCCAATAAATATATTTGACTTATATCGATAAATATTCTTCGAGAATTATTCGTAACTAAATTGAAACCTGTACCAAATAGGTTATAGCGCATATGGACGGAAACGCTCGCCAATTCCTTATCCTTTTTATAGTATGTTATAATTCCGTGGTGTTCTAAAGAAAACTCATCGGAATATTAATACAAAAGTTATAACAAATTTCAATATAATACTTAAAGATATTTCTATTATTATTGATTTTATCAGATAAAATTTTTGTAATTTAAATTTTATTCAAACATACGAGTAAAAAATATTGTCTTGCAGAGCTATCAATCTGTTAGAGGCGGCAATCCTTTGTCACAAATATCTGTCGCGATCTGTCACGGCGTCCCCGCGTGCCGTGGGCATCGATAACATCTCTATTGAGGCTCTCGTGACTGACGCTTTTTCTGTTACGGTTTTTATATCTCTGTGGTTATTAACTTACTTTTAATGGTGTCTCGTTATCAAGTTGATTTTAGTTGATAATTTACCTACTGGCGGCTGGTACAGTAAAATTTCGAGTCCTATTTTTAAATCTGGTAAATCGTTATTACTCTTTAATGTGTTAGTGTCACCAAACTTGAAACGGATTGTAGTAGTTTAGTCCAGTATTTTTGTGCATACTGAGTTTATGATATACGATTTTTAAACGGCTTAATTTTTTTAAAAAAAAATAAGGAGTCAATCGAATGCGTTTTTTTATGTATGTTTTACACTTTTTTATTCGATAGAGACAGCTTTCGAATTGGTTCCACGAAAAATTTGAAGTTGAGAAGTTTTTAAAAACATTAAAACACATCGACGTGCGAGCGTGCATTCTGTGTCGACTTAAATCGAGATTTATGGAGATTATTGAACAAGATACTTAAACAATTTTATTATTTTAGAAAGAAGATTAAAAAAATATGGCTATAAATAAAATATGAAGCTCGCATTTTAATAAACAAATCGAGTGAAAGTAAGTTTTTTTGCGAAAGTAGCGCAGAATGATTCTCTAGACAATCAGATAAAGTCAGTGATGAGAACGCCACTATACATAATTCAAGTGTCAACTAAACTAAACGAAATAACTAACTAAAAAAATGTCAAATGGTAGATGGAACTATGGTTGAAACCGACTCTCCTAAAGAACTCGACTAAACTTAAAAGACTTATCAACAGTTTCTAATCTATTATATTATTCAACATTGGTATTTAACAACAGTGTCATCTCCTGCCATATTGAAGTATTAAAATAAATCGGTTTGCCAAAATTTCTGCCCGTGTACGATTGAGAATAGTAATGATTTTTTTTTATTACTTTGATAGTAAGTAACGAGCACACAATTCACCTGATGGTAAGTGATTCCTGCGGCCCATGACATCTGAATTCATACTTGACAAGGAACCATAATGCTTTGTTACCCTTGAGTAATGAGCTGGAATAGCTCCTCACGAGTCAACCAAAACGGTAACCGGATCCCTACACTCACCAGACGAAACACATTACAGCATTATGCTGCTATTTCACGCTGGTATTCTGTGAGCGCGTAGTCCTTTCCCGGTCGAGCCTAATTCATTCATTTTGTGGCTAGAAGCCACTGTTAAACTTTAAGTTTCAAGCTATACACATAATTTTAAAGCGATCTAGATTTATTTAGTACAACGTGAAACGACAAAGCTCAAAGTGTCACTAAGCTGAAGTAGGCTAATAAGTTAATTTAGAACTATAGCAAAATATAAGCAATAGATTAAACGTTCAACCTTCCATCTTCAGATCTTTTGTTAATTATTTAAAAATAATATTTTTTTTGA
The DNA here is from genome assembly GCA_029286865.1 of Teinopalpus imperialis. Classification (NCBI taxonomy): domain Eukaryota; kingdom Metazoa; phylum Arthropoda; class Insecta; order Lepidoptera; family Papilionidae; genus Teinopalpus; species Teinopalpus imperialis. Next base: position 7,479,363 of record JAGSMU010000021.1, read on the forward strand.
AAATTAAGTGATTCCTGCGGCCTTCAATACGAATTAATCCATGACAAGGAATCATAATTCTTTGTTACCCTTGAGGAATGAGCTGGAATGCCTCGTCACTAGTAATAACTCTCCGGATCCCTGTACTCACCATACGAAACTATGATGCTATTTTACGCTGATGTTCTGTGAGGACGTAGTCTTACCCCGGTCGAGCTGACCTATTCATTCTGGAGCTAGAAACAAACTGCAGCAGAGCTACATTGCAGTTTGTTTCTAGCTGCCGAGTCATTGTAGTAAATAATTAAACATCACCCTTTAGAATTCGCCATTTTTACGGTGACATTTACTAGTCTAAAGATATTTAGTAAGTCCGTAACTTATGTGTGAAGATGACGGATCGGAAGCCATATGAATAGAATTAGCTCAGTTAGATACAGATGCCAGGAATGCGGTACTCTCTATAATCCAGAAGCCGCACGAATAGACAAGTGAGATTACGCCACATTTTAGAGGCGATAGAAAAACATTCAGTACTTGTTTACAGGACACACACTACAGTTGGCTTTGCTAGTGAGGGGACAATTTGGTTTGAACATGTGACGGTTTTTAATTGTTATTTATTTGAACAGGGTTTTTGTGTTTATGTATCCATGAAATAAAAATAAAACATTTATTTGTGTATTCATTCTCACGCTTATGCCTTATTTTAATCTTAGTTTTATATTTATTGAAAATATGAAACTAAAAATAAAATAAGAAAAATAATATATAATAATTTAAATAATTGATATAATATATATATATATGTATATATATATATATATATATATATATATATATATATATATATATATTAATATGGAAAAAAAGTTATCTAAAAAGCTCGGGTTCTTGTGGGTGTACTTATTGGGTATTCGGATTTTGTAATTTGCCGTATGAAACATATCTCTGCATTTTACTGATATTTTATGCTGGTAATCTGTGAGAGGGTGGGTCTACCCGGTCAAGCATAACATAACACTACCACTGTAAGAGTTAATTCCATGACAGAGATAAAACTTTTATAAAACCATGTATTATTAATAATAACATCTTACTATCACTTTCTTGTTACTTGTCTCTACAGCCATTTGCATTCAGTCTACGTGAACGATGTAACGTGATTGCTCAAAAAAGCTTAGTCAAAAAGATGGGTATACATTTAGACGAGAACTTTATTAAGTATTTTATATCAGAATACAAGAACAAACAAAATATTTATTAGGAATATTGTAGAAAATCAAATGATTACGAAATTTATACATACATAGGTCATCTCTATATGGGTGAGGTTTCAGTGGAAAGGAGAGAGGGGAGGAAGGAGGAATTGCGGTGTATCAAGCACACCGCAGTCGCAACAGAAATAGCCTTTGACGTTTGTATCCGCGGTGGCGCCTGTTCACTGTCAACTTTATAGATGAGTTATCGATAGAGACTACTGTCTAGGCCTGTACATTTTGTTTAATAAACTTCAACCCAAAGGTAGGATACAAGTTTTGTATTCGAAGAAATAAAATCACTCGATTATAAGTTTAGAAGAAACAATAGGCGCTATAAGTAGAGTTGTAGAACATAGGCTATTTGCAGATTTGATTAACAATGATTATAACCGGGCAAATGATCACAAATTTGCCTGAGTGTTACATGGTAAACTATTTCTTAAGAATAGTTATAATATCAGAAAAATATGTTAAATATACCAATAGGTAATTAAAATTATGAATTAAATTTTAATGCCTCGAAAGATATCCTACAATTGCTAGCGATGACAATGTATCTGTATTCTCAGGCAACAATGGGAACTTTTGTATCAGTATAGTGGACAGTATGCATGCGAAAAAATAATAAAACCTCTGACATACAAATCTACTCTGTGCCGTTAAGGAGGGCGCGTTAAAATTGAAAATAAATCCAATATCAATTTGAGCTCGCGCCAAGTGCTGCGGCGGGCGTATGTCGATCCGTGACGTTTTATGTTGCCACTCGACATCGAAGGCCCGCAACTATACTGGCGACTAATAAAATAGTCGATACATTTTAAAATTTTACAACATCCAACATCGAATTATAAAAAACCATAAACAAAGTATTATATAGATCTGACATCCACGCAAGGAACAGGTATTTTTACGTCACAGTACACATATGGCTGTCTGGTTCGATATCTTATTACCAACCAAACAGCAAACAAATTGAAAAGTATTTATAAAGATGCAATGTTCCGTTTATCGTATTTTCAGTTTTATGATTATCACCTTATCAGTTCTATATTTACAACTATAAATAGGGGGTCAAAAAATAATGGTTTTATTGACTGTTAAGTAACATTTGTAGCATTTTTTTTTTCTACTAGTTTGATTTAATTAAAGCAAGGGCGTTATTTTGTGGTATAAAATTAACGTTTGTGTAATTTCAAGTTTAAAGATCAGTCCATTTAAAATTTACTATTAATCAACAATAGTAGTTGTAGTGTACATATTATCTAAAATCGTTAAATTTTTTTTCTACCAGTTTGATTTAATTAAAGCAAGGGCGTTATTTTGTGGTATAAAATTAACGTTTGTGTAATTTCAAGTTTAAAGATCAGTCCATTTAAAATTTACTATTAATCAACAATAGTAGTTGTAGTGTACATATTATCTAAAATCGTTAAATTTTTTTGACTTTAGTGAAATTGTGTATTGATCTTAAAGGAATCTAAATTTGCATAGCTTTTAAATAATTCATTCGTATTTAACGAGTTAAGTGCTTTTTCTTCTTTATTCATTGCATACGATAAGATCTTTAATATATATTTGTTTTGAGTAGCATGTCGTTGCTGTGTTTCATCCGATGAGTAAAAGAAACCGGGGATCTTGGTACTGGTGATAAGGCATTTTATCTAAGTAGTCAGGGATGATAATCTTTTTTTATTATATCACAGTAACAAAGGTGCACACAGTTCACCGGATGATAAGTGATTCCTGCGGCCCATGAAATCTACATCCATCAGGAATCATAATTTTGTCACCCTTGACTGAGATGGAATGCCTTGTTACCAGTAATAAAGATCTCAGGATCCCTACAATTGACACACGAAACAGCAGTATTATGCTATTGTACGCAGGTATTCTGTGAGGGCGTGGTCCTTCCACGGTCGAGTTGATCCGTTAATTCTGCAGCTAGAAACAAACAGCAGTGTAGCTCTGCCATTGTTAAAACACTGTTGAACAGTTAATAAGATTATAATTAATTATTTGTGAAATAGCCAAGGCCTCTCTTATCACCCATAGATATACTGATACATATATTATAATCTTAAGTGTTTGAGTATACACACATCAAAAGAGTCACCAGTAATAAAGGGATCCGGAGACTGCACTCACCAGATGAAACACAAGAACATTATGCTGCTATTATACACTAGTATTCTGTGAGGGCGTGGTCCTGCACTGGTTGAGCTGACCCACTATGGAATCTGTATAATAGATAATTTATCATGGATAATTGCAGGTGTTAAAAGCACAGAAGTTTGTTACCAAAATCCCGCAAGGTATATTTTAATTGGTGTATATTCGCTTTTTAATAACTGGAGTGAAGATGTCTTCCCAACATCATCCCGGTGACGCACTTATCGATACACGAGCGGCGATGTATTTATAAACTATTTTTAACCGTCTAATGGAAAACCAAGAAAAACAAACGATTCTCAGAATTTATCGACACGTTGCCGAGTACAGGAGAAATTATGTCCGCAACCGTGACTTGTTGTTTTACGTTATGATTGACGGTAATCGTGTGTTTGCTTATCCTGAGACTTTATTTTAAGGAGTCTTAAGGAGCTTTATGGAAGTTTGCTGCATTATTTCTATCGTGTATCCAACGGCACCAGAGTTTCCTTATTATTTTATTATTATACAAAATGATATTTTATTTTTTATGAAATTACGGGCCAACAAACGAATACATAGCGTTGATGGTAAATGATTTCGTCAGCCTTGATATGTACGTCTATAGCGCCGCCGTCAGGATTGTTCGTTCTTAATGAATTACTTGTACCCATTAATAACGTCGATTTCTATCACTCATCAGACTTAACATAGCTTTAGATAGCTATTAACGTACACTGGTGTCTGTGAAAACGTAATCGTTCCCCGCTTGAGCCGGTCTATTCCAGCAAATTTAAATACACGAATGTTTCAATATCCTTACGGGGCTCATGCATTCTAAGACAAAAGTAAACAATTATTTATAGTAAGACGCAATAAAAAACTATGATAATGACTACGATTCAACACTGCAATGTGGCTTAATCACATAATATATTTTGTTAATTTTATTTTTTTTCAATAAAATGAATAAATGTAAATGTAAAAAAAACATTTTTTTTTCTCAAACTTTAGTTTAATGAATCAGTTAACTACTCGTAAACCGTCCAACGGACCATAGCCTGGTCTTGAATAAGAAGATCATTTAAAATTTCAAAATTAAGAAAATACTTTTAAAAAAAAGTATAGACCTGACAAAGTAATGTTACCATTAAAATGATAATCTCTACTCTAACCTATCTTACTTTAGACATGCTACGAGCATTAAAGACGCCGATAATATTTTTTCGTCACTGTCTGTTGTGAAAATTTTCACCATGGCGAGACAATGAAAAACAAAGTTAATATAGATTAAATTGTCTTATATAATTGAGTATTGATCGCCATTTTATACTTTGTTTATGAATTTCGCTTGTGATATCCTCTGGTTAATATGAGATATTTTTTCTTTACAAACTTATTAATATAATATATATATATATATATATATAAATATATATCTGAATGTTCCACAAAATATATATTTCGAATAACACTGAATATCTTTTAAACTCACTCAATCCACACAAATTTCGCCTTAATCTTTTCTATTTTAAGGATATGGAATAAATATAATTGTTGATATTATCTGTCAGAAATGTCCACATTCTAATAACTGTTTGACATACTTTTGTTTTCTACCTTTCTTTCTTACTGTACGATCTACGCACCTTCACCATTACCAAGTGCTTGTATAAGATATCTTTGGTGTACATATCAGAATATTATCATATAAAGATATAACCTTTGAATGTATAATGTGTATGCTTTAAGTATGCCTTTTATAGTAAATAAATAAAAATATAGTACATAATAATTGGGGCACCCACACGTTCACTCCTTCCCTAAGGCACTCATGCTAGAAAACCAACTATCTATGTACAAATATTGTTCTTCGCTGGGAATCGAACCCAGGATACGCACCCTACCCGGAACGTAACACCATATTTCTTTAAATACTACACCACGCGGCGGTCTAACGTCACGTAATATATTCAGTATTGGGACGTAAAATCTATATAATATACTTTGGTATAAGCATAAATAATATATTTTTGAACTCGAACTTCGAAGTTCGTAAATCTGAAAGTCCATATAATTTCTAAGTTATTAATTTAGCTAATTAAGTGTACTTTTTTTTTACTACTTCCTTGGTGCAAAATGAATTAGTCAGCACCACCAGGGAAGGACCACGTCGTCAACGAATAGATAGAAATAACAGCTAACTGCTACGTTTCGTGAGGTGAGTTTGGAGATGAAATTCGAAGATCCAATCAATGGTGACGAGGTTTCTCCATCTCAGTCCTCAGGGATGACAACACTAATGAGTCTTCAATTTTTTTTTGAGGATGGATGTTTATGGGCCCTAATTTTTCATCAGTTGAAGTGCGTGATTTTTTTATAATAAAAGGACGGGTAGCGAACACACCGTTCACCTTCTTGCCACCCATAATAATGTTTAACACTAGTTTTTGTCAATTAAAAAGTGTTTAAAACCAAAAATATTGTAAACATATATGTAAGTAGTATTATTAATAATTAAATAGAGCCTTATCACTAAGATTATAAGAATTGTTTGGTTACGAATGCTTCAGCAATCCACACTTGGTTCAACACTTTTATCACCCGAAAGTGTAGGGGTGAATCTGATATGCATTCTTGCCGCTCCAAACTATACATAATTTATGCGTTTGTCCGTCGATCGGTAATCGCAGACGTTGGAGATTTAACACTTTTTGTTTCTGTCCAGTGTTCTACCTATTTGGCAAAGTGTCCATGATAGAAATACAGCGTGCTTCGAATATAATATAAACTATATTAAAATATGAAGCTGGTGATAGTTCAAAACTTTTTTGTTTCGTATCGTGAGTGGAAATAACTAAAGAAGAGAAAGAAGAGTTAGACATTTTAGTCTTCGAAAATCTAAAATTTTATTCATTATGTTGTACTTTCATATCTACATTAGATTTCAAAGGCCCTAGGGATAATTTACTATCGAATTAACACACAGTCCAGCTCATGTTGGCCACATCTAAGTAAGAAAGGTCACTTAGCTTAAGTGACCTTTCCACATCATCTTACTGATCCTGAGCCTCTGTTCAATGGTGGACTACTGATAGGATGTGAGGTGATGATGATTGAACTGAGCAATTAGTTTCTCATGGTAATTTAGTTGAAAATAAACTCAGGCACACTATAGTATTTTTAGTCTATTATAGCAGCTATGCTATTTTTGTACTATTCCGTTTTTAGTCAGAATTTTCTAGTCGAATTGAAATTAAACGTCGAAATGGTCAGTGTAGTGTGCTGTGAAACCTACTGTATAAGAAAAAGGGAAGCCGCAATGGATCGCGATAATACGGATATATTTCAAAGACACGTATTTTATTCAGTGACGCGAGATGTAGGGGAGCTATTCGACATTGATTTATTTTTTGCTATCTGTACCGACCCCTTTATTGATGTAATTTTTTTTTTAGCTTTTGAAAGAGTTAGGTGGGAACTGGTGATAAACCTAGAGCAAAATTTAGCTGAACGATCTGCAGAACTCCTGTTAAGTTCTCTGTTAAGTTTTATTGCCATCCGAGAAATAAGGATGAAATCAAGAAGCCGATGGTCAAGAGTAGTTGTTGAAGTACCTGGAAGGCGTAAATTAGGAGGAAAATTAAACATTAGGATCCATTGATACCAGTTTTGGTACAAGATTCACAGTGCATTTTTTTGTAATTTAGTTACCCAGACCCATTTCTTTTTTCAAACACTTTCCATATTTTTGAAGTTAGTTTAAATAGATCACGATATAATAGTGAAGAATCATGATGATACTTCCTGATCGATTTCGATCATGGTGATATTCTACTTACTACCAGATGAGATCAACGTCCAGATGAAATCAATCTCGTGATCTTGACAATGTACAGATACATCAAGTCAAAGTCAAGACCACGGGACATATATACAACACACCCTAACTCACACGTCACACGCTCACTCATCATCCTCTTCCATAGTTCGATTTAATTCCCGAAATCCGTTATAAATAAAAAAAAATATGATGTACAAATTTTGTTCCTTGGATGGGAATCGAATCCAGAAACCAGGCACCTGACCACTAGGCTAAGCGTTTATATAATATAATATTAAACTCCAATAAGTATTCCATATATCAGACATCAACATCTATTTTTATACATTTTTGTACATATTAAGACATGCTATCATGCCAGCTGCCAATAATATTTTCTTTCAAGTTTAGTTGTCTATATCGTTATGCAATATATTCTGTATGTTAAGTTTACGCTGTGCCAGGAACTTATTCTTAAAAAAGTGACTTTCAGAAATTTTCCATCAAGTGTCAGACATGAATTGTTTTTTATAAAAGTATAATATTACTAAATTTAACAGCTTGATATTTATGTTTATTAAAATGTAACTTGGCAATTAATACATAATTTAAAATTAACAACTCAATCCGATTCATAATTATAATTTCAAACAGTTTCATTAAATTTATCTTTAAAGCTTTAATATCATCAGAATAAACCTAATGTCACTATTATAAACATGAAGTAATTACGTGTATGACAGGTTATTAAGCTTGTATGCATTTCGAACAAAATTCTAATGTAAAATAAGAAGTTATATATATATACATTCACACCATTACGATTAGACGTAGGCAGTAACTCATTGAAAAGTAGTTAGTGCCTTGGGTTATTATATTGCAATATACGGAGTGCAGTTCAAATCATCTAGCTATAACCAGAAGGTGTCGCCGTGACCGAAATTAAGGAGGAAATCATTGATGATTGACATGCTTCAGTCATATTATATTATAGACTCCTTGTTTTGTCAATTGGCTTAGTGAAGGGTATAACTTGATACGGTTGAATTTAAGACCTTATTTGATAAATTATATATATATATATATATATATATATATATATATATATAGTGTCTGTTATAGACACTCCATTTTAGTTTTCATTCGTTCATGATATTTGCATTATGATTTTTTATCCAAGAAGGACGTGGGTGTCATTTGTGATAAACAAATAGTTTTTTTTGTTGAGAATCGTTCTTAGACCCTGGTATTCTTTTACGGGCCCCTCAGTGCAAGTCACGTCAAGTACGAGCATTAAGTCGTGTGTCACAGTTAGAAGCGAGTAAATTGCTACGCGTGTGACAGGCAATGAGGCGTCTGATGTGCTGGTTGCATCGCCGGTTCTCTCTACGACACCACGGCTTCGTAGGACCAGCTTTTTTTAAGAGGATCCATTGTTATACGTGTTTGAAGTTTTAATAATATTTAAAAAGTTTGAACATGTTGTGTCTTAACAATTAATTAACAACTTTTATTCTGGCTTCGTCTTAGGTCAATTAGTTTCATGCTTTTTACAAGCTTTTATTTAGTTTCACCTGTCCCGTTATCTGTCCGTTGGTCTGTAATAAAATTTTGCAAGTTAAATTTGGTCCACTTCCCGGTTTCCGATTGAGCATGCATGCATATAAATCGGATGACAATGCAATATTATTATGACATACAGCTGATCCCATGATGGAGCTGGAAGGAAGTCATAGGAACTCCGTAATTAAACGACGCAACCCCATCGAGTTTGGGCATATTCGATTCGATCGTTGACGAGTATCTTAGTTAGCGTGAATATGCAACTCCATCAAATTTGGGAAAAAAAATTAAAGAAAAAAAACGTTTTTTAAAAACAAGCTTTTATTATTTGTTAATAAAATGAAGTTAACTAAAAGTTAAAAATAAATTAAGTCTAATAAGAAATATAACACTTTATAAGTTCATTGTAACCTTTAACGATAATTAAACTTTAATTAGTTATTATTTGACAATGGAGACATCTTTAACGATATCGACTTTGCAATATATATTATACTGACTTCATTTGCGCATTAACTAAACATAAAGGCATTTACTTGTCGACGACAATAAATTCCTTACGTCTGAGAAAGGACAGAGAAACCAGCTTAGTCTTGTTATTTTTTGTTCGGTCTGTAAAAGAAACCGGTGAACCAATTATTGGTAACGGGATGACAACAATATCCTATCCGTATGGGCAGAGATAACAAGTGCTATTTATATTTCAGATTAACCTTCTTAGATCGCAAACGTGACACGATTAACCCTGTTATACTTTACACCAAGTATAAGTAACAGCGAATGATTTTTACGCTCAAGTATCTTGGAAAAGGTGGTACAGGTACGCTAGGAATAACTACTAACTTCCACATTATGGACTGTACATTCTAGCCTATAACATATATTGTAGGCTATCACTGCGAAGTATTTAAGGAAATTATCATTTGTACAGTCACCTGCAATAACATGTCAACACATTTGAAAATTTATTACTTATATCTAATTATTACGAAAAATCATTAAGACGTCGACTAAAATCATTATTACGTAAGAATCTTGAAATTATTGAAAACAAACTTTTAATTTAATTAACGTATTATTCTTAAAGTATTTGTTAATTTTTGAAGCCTTGGGCCAATACTGCCATATTTGATGTGTATTTTATGGCAGGTAGTTTAGTGAGATTAAATATTTTTTTTTATTTATTCATCTGTAACAGCTGTTCTGATAATCAGAGATTGGGGTCAATCTTTTCAGCTTTGTTTATATGGATCAGTAGGTCTTGATTTTCCTTATCAGAAGCAGGAAATTGTTAAAATTTTCAACGTTAATATACGAAGACAAAAATAAACTTCTTAGCATTTAAATCAACAAAAAATAATCAAAAGCAAATAAAAACTTATGACGAATTATAAAATTAATAAGTAACATACATAAATCTACGAATTTATAATTTGAGTTTTACCCAAAAAAGGTTGTCTCGTTCGTATAACGTAGCGCTATTTTGTGTTCTATCGGCATAGTTCCGTGGAAACGAACTGCCGATTAGTCACAATACAATCAAGTAACCACGCAAGAGTATCACTATCAGACGTTCACGACTCGTTGGCGATTATCACACGATCGGGACCCAGCTACGTCATCCCGACATGAGTAAATCACGAAACTAATGACTAACGTTGCCGGTAATTACTGTTCATATATACAATTATTGTGAACGCTGCAATCCGCATACGGTACAGAATGGGAATTCTTTTGCTGTTTTAATGTATGTCTATTTTATGTATTTTTTGTGGTGGGTCACGAAGCAACTATAACCTGTAGTACAAGGCTGTATTATTTCGACAGGGGAAGGACAAGCCCTTCACAGAATTCAAGGGTTAATAGTAAATTAATTAGTAAAATAGGGAATGAACGGTTTTATGGATATCCGTCATTTTTAATGTAAGAAACATTAAACTATATATATAAATATCTGCTTGTTTGGAAATAAATGTATGCATACGTATATCAGCGTTTTTAATTTTATCCGTAAGAGGGTGAATTATTGAAAGTTTATACGGGAAATTCATCACTTTAGAAGGAAGAAGAATGAAATTCAATATGAAAGTTTCTTAGATAGTTTAGGAAAAAATATTATGTATACATCTATGCTCGACAGATGGTGTTATGCATTGTTAGTGAAACGCGCTATTTTTTCGTTACACGGCTTTTAGCTGTTTTTACTATTCAAACTACGAGTCTTCTTTATTAAAGTACATAGCTCATAAAACCAATATCCACCGTACCAACCTACCAACATCGTATTGGAAATCACAGTGTAGGATGATTACTAGCTCTAGATGCAGGGACTACCTACGTAAGTGTGCGGGCAGTCGTTGGATTCAGGTAGATAGGGATCTTGCTGCGTCGTAGTTTGTGAGGGAGGCCTAAATTCAGCACCACTGCTGAATTTCATTAGTCCACACTAATGAGGCTGAGATAATAAAGATTATATCAATAACCTTACATTCCCTTTTCTGGATTTCATAGTAAGTTTAGAAGAAGAACTTGCTATAACCTTCTTATGTTCTATTGTTCTTAGTCTAGTGGTTCTTATGGTCTAGCATAGAAGGAAAGAATAAAAAAACTAATAGACAAACCATTGAAAGTTTTTTACAGGGTAATAGTTCACATTTTACTCGTGTTCAAAAGTACTTAGGTGATATTTCTGTAATAGTATCTATGAGCATCCGTTTACAATATCAACACCTTGTAATGTGTCATTAGGTTAATTACATAGTATCATAATTAGCCATGTCTGTGATACAAGCGGTGGATTTCGTATAAGCGTAAAATGTACTCTTTTCATAAAACTACATATTTAAAGTTATACACATGCTTTCATAATAAATGTTAATTACTTACTTTTTTTTAATAATAGAATGACAAAAGAGCACACAGTTCAAGTGGTAACTGTGGCCTTTAACAACTGTATCCGTTCCCAAATTTGAACGGGCTGCGAAACTTAAGGTCGTAGGTTCGAATCCATCATTAGACTATTGTCGTGAACCATCTCCTAGCACAAGCATTTTCAGCTGAGTTGGAGTGGTTAACCGATATATTAGTATTAAAAAATAATGCGGATGCGTTGTCATTCTTGAGCAGAGAATGGCTCGTTATCTGTAACAGGGTTCAAAGGTGGACTTGAATGAAGCCAGATTTTTTTTGTAACGGCCGCGTGCCATAGGCTATAGAGTACTGCTTCATCGCTGTTCTTAGTTCCGATTCCCAGCCGAGCAACAATATTATATTTGCATATATTGTCTTCACATGCCTTATATCGGACAGGGCTCGACGTGTGAGTGTCCAAGCGTTTACGCATGTGTGGTACCTATCCTCACCATACGAAACACAGCACCGTTGTTCTGTGACGGCGTGGTCCTTCTCGGTAAAGCCATCATCCCTACCATGCTGCATCTAGAGTATAGATATTGATAAAACTTTTACTTGTTTAATTGTCATTAATTTAGGCACGGAGCGACTTAAGTATAATTATTAAATAACCATTAGCCGATCATTGTCGTAGGAGATTTTTGTGCGTGATACATACATAATGGTAGTGGGGCCGCAGGAAGAGCTACGGGTTCGGCCATTTCATCACACGGATGCTGGCCATCGCTTCGCACCGTTTCCTGCGTCTATGGACCTGCAGCGTTGCTCACAATACAACACTATACTTATGATTTTCGTTTATACAATAGGTTATTCATATTATAACATTAATTATTAAACCGTATATAATGTTAAATATTTAACTTAATGCAAAATATTTCGACTCGATAGTTTATCTGAAAGCTAAGGTTCAGAATGTAATACCACATACATACCATTTGAAATGTTTTCTTGTTAATAAAATACTTATTTATAAAGCTAAATCCGTCCGCTTATGATTAGGAGCATAGTTCATCACATAGAAAAGAGATCTGTTAGTTAAATCTTGGAATAGTTTTATAACATTTTTTTCTTTTATTAGTTCCTATACCTGAGTATTTGATTGTCTCTCTTTCCTTTTAATTCTCAGATGGATCAACAAACAATTCTATCTAAATTTTCGTATTTAACAAAATGTCATTTGAAAGACAACGGCTACACAATAAAGTTTAACCGCACGTTTTAATATAATTGATAGGAAGCCATTACGTAGACTAATTGACAGGCAATAAAGGAATCGAACGAATGTATTAACTCATTCCTCTTAACTATGTAAAACGTGACGACAGCGCATGATATCTAATAGAAATCACATCCGAGTCATGAATCGACGCGGTATGCGCAATTAACCACCTGACCAACATTTACACCGTATTACATATATGTATATATATATTGCGTACTCATATACAATCAATACACCTTGTAAACAGCCATTGTAACGATGAATCGTAACGTGTGGTTATATTTTTTATTTGTTATCTTTGTGGGTGGCGTCACTTTTACTCGCATACTTTTCTCGCTGTGTGCTACGGACGAAAAGATGATGGCACTATGAAATAAAATGTTCTCAATTTAAGTGATTTGTAGAATTAGTCTTTATTGACAAATAAATATCTTTACATAGGTATGTACTTGTTAGATAAAGTCCAAATTTCGGAGACTATCGATGTGGAGTAGCATCACCACCAATATTCTTACCACCATGGTTGTCACCTCATAATGACTGTCCTGCATGGTGACTTTGAGCAATTCTAAGTAATTCCCTAAGTAGGCTTTTTGACTTCGCGGTTATTTAGAATGTCTTATCGTTACTGATTAAAATGCTATAAAAAAAAAAAAGCTGTAATAAATTTTCGAAGGTCCAGAGCCAAGTATCAGCTTCTGTTGTTGGCCTCTAAAAACTGGGCTTCCTTAATATAACGAGTATTTCACGTCGGCCCACTGTTTGCAACTATACAAAGCGCAAGTTCGTTCGTTCTCATCTCTGGGCCGGAGCACCCCAGTACCAGCTTCTTCCGTTTGACGGCATTCAACGGAGAGTGGCTCGAAATGTTGATGACCAGATACTTTCCGATCGGCTTGATTCACTGGTGTTGCGAAGAGATGTTACATCTCTTTGCATTATTTACCGAATTTACCGTAGGGAATGTTCTAAGGAGTTGATCGGATTAATTCCAGCCGCTGAGTTTAAACATGGTACATCATGACAGAATTGAAAATTACATCTTCATTATCTCGATGGTTTGCAATCCACCACCGTGAAGCGTCACGCGAAATTTCCTTCCACGCACAACTACTCTGTGGAATCAGCTGTCGCCGTCGGTATTTCTGAACCGATACGACATAGGGACCTTCAAGAAAAGAATCTTCCTTAAAGGTCGGTAACGCATTTGCGACTCCCCTGGTGTTGCGGATGATCATGGGCGGCGGTGATCACTTACCACCAGGTGGTCTGCATGCTCGTTTGCCACCTATATTTTTTTCATAAACAAGGTTTCCCTGTCATTTTGTTTAAGTATGGCTTAAATTAGCTAAGTCCAAGGAATGGGTTTACAGCCACATTTATGTTATATCAATAATATAAGGAACTAAACACGTAGATACCTGTGCAAATCACATTATTAAGCAGCACATGTTTTAGATCTATAGTATCACTAGCTGTGAATTAAATGCACGTAAACATGTACCATTTAAAATCGATATATTCTTTTTATTATTCAATCGATTTAAATTAAACAAACACTAAATATTAGCCCAAGTTTATCTCAATACATCACAGAACACGTTCATATTGGTTCAGTCATTGTGAAGAATAGGAAGCACAAACGCACAGACAAACAAAAAAAAACTATGTTTATAATTTTATAATATGAATAGATAAAGGCACGGGATATGTGACGATACCTTTCATCAAACTTATAAAAAAAAATCTCTTTGAACCACACTACAGATTCTCAAAACAACATTAAAAATCTCTTTGATGTTTTCCGATATTCTGTTAATTAATACATTAAAAGGTAAAAAATTCTAAAATGTTGACCTACTAATAATCGACCTCAATATTTTTAACAAAAGTATGTCCAATGTGCCATGGCTAAGTTTCAGTTTTATCATGCATTATTTTAATTAATAAATAGAAATAATTCAAATGATATTTTTGCTTTCGTGCGTTATATTGGGATCAATTTTTTTACGTTTTACTCTACTTTTTGTCCTAAATATTATCGGACATATTTCGATATTTGACGCTCCCCACTAAATTGATCGACAGTTATTATAGACATGCTTATGCGTTCGTACTTTAGAATAATTGATCATCCTTACATCTGTAAAAAGTACGGACTTTGATTAACATGAGACGTATCACGCCCTTTGACCCTATACTTGACAAATGACTTACACGAATTCTCGAGATAGAACGAGTTTAGGATGATGTTGTTTAAGAAATCCCATTCTTTGATTACGATTATAGAATATATATATATATTTAAATTGTTATAATATGTATTGGTGACTGAATATAATTCCGACTCGACTGGTATCCGCTTTCACAATATATCTACGTATAACGGCAGTGTCTATTTTACTCATGTGTTTCATGTGATGAGTGAACCTTACGGTTGGTAACGAAGTTGTTGACTGACACGAAGTCTTGAGATAGATTGGGCAGAGTGCGGAGTATAGTTGATGCGTAGCGAATTCACCTTGAATTGTAGATTTTGATGTTTAGGTATTACTACTTAAAAAGTCAATCAAATCAAGTTATTTTCGACATGAAATATGTGATTGTGACTTAAATATGCTAGGTATATAGTATCGAAGATGTTTTACATCCGTTAATGACTAACTAACTACATTTACTGATACTTAATCATTCAGTCAGCACACGCCAGTAAAGTAGCCAAGCAGAGCTTTTTATTTCCACAAGATTTACAAATATTGAGATTTCAAACTTAATAATAATTTTTATCGAAATTTAAAAGGTCTATATTAATCAAAAATAAAAATAAAGCTTTTTTGTAGTGAAAGAATTTTTAAAATCGGTTATGTAGTTTTAAAGATTACCCCCCTACATACAAATGAACAACAATGCAAACCAAATTTTAGTTGTTTTTAATATAAGTATAGGTATATATATATATTTTATTTTTTATTTCGATAAAATTGTAGAACTATTTTTAAACTATCTGCGTCCGTAAGACATGCGTTACGAATTTCAAACAACACTTACAGGATTCAATGTAATACTGTGAGAACGTTTCTACTAATATAAGTTATCAATCAAATAAATAACCTATGACCTTTAAATTTGCACCGCCAGCCTTGTAAGCAATTTAATGGACAGCTTTGTAGTGGTTATGTATTGCACCTTAGGATTTAGGCATAAAAAACAATTGCCGATCACATTCAATGCCGCCGCCGATAGTGTGGGAATATAATTTTGTCATATTATAATAATAGCTTTTACTCCCGACATTTTAACGTGGAAGAGCCACTCCGCAGTTATAAACTTACTGTAGTGCGTATAGGTCGAATCGATCGGAGAAGAACAACGATGTCACAGAATAACAGAATAAAAAAGCGGTTAAAACCACTGTTTCGTTGAATGGGTAAACAAAAATCTTTACTGGTGATTAGACACTGCATCACCTAATAGCATGTGATTCTTGCGGCCCATGTCATCTTTATTCATCGTGCGTTGTTACCCTTGAGGTGAATGCCTCGTCACCAGTAATAAAGGTCTTCGATCCCTACACTCATCAGACGAAAAACAGCAGCATTATGCTGCTATTTTACGCTGGCATTCTGTGAGGGCGTGGTTCAAGTGTTCACCGATTCATGGTTAAAAATGAAATACAACCAACATCAATAAGTACTTATGTAATATGGCAAAGTTTTTACGAAACTGACAGATAAAAGATCATTTTATAAATAGAACGTCGTAACACGAAAGATATATTTATTACTGAAGAACATTACTAGCGTTGACCATTCTTACATATATTAAAATATAAATTGTAGACAATAGAAAAAATATCTGTTCAAGTTCTTTTTCGTTTTTTTTAATACATATGCGTATACTTCCTTATATTTACATAGATTGGCATTTTAAATTATTTATTTTAAATTTATTTTTTATGTGATACCAATAATTTTATTTCAATTAAACATGAAATATTTATTTGTAATTATTAGGTCTTGTTTTTTTTTTCTTAAAAAAATATATTATTCATTTTTTTATATTTCTAATAAAGAAGAGGGAGGGGAGAAAGGTCACGTTTTGACAGACAAGTCAGATAATAATACAATACGATTAAGGATTTCTACTGTTCACATTTTTATAAATATTAAGTTCGCCTCAAGTTAGATGTCATTTATGTTATAAAATAAATTAAAACAATTGTTGTTTAAAGCATCAATAAAAAAGTTCAAACGCGGGACGATAAAATGACTTTCATATCGTCTATCAATCTTACATGGAACGACCAGCGGGGACTCCTATTATATTCCATTCTCCAACACAGACGACACTGTGCCTTGGTGTGTCAAAACCATTACTGGTTAATACCTCGGGCATGATTAACACAGTCTATAGTTAGAAAACTATAATCGTCTAGATATAAAATGCGTTAGGTAGGACATGTTGAACACACAAAAACAATTACATTAATGACATCTCACCTTATTTTCTTCTTGTTTCCAATCTTGATCTTATTTTTGATAGTGTATTCAGTGTAGGTGTATTCGTTTCATTTTAATAATAGAACGGAGCGGCTTTAGTTGCGGAATACAAATGTGCGTATTATTTGCTTACCATTTATTTTATTTTAACACTGGATATGGCTCTATCTATTATAAAAATGTATAAATTTTATTTTTTACCCGCCCGGCAATAAATCTAGGTTCTATTCATGAGTATCTATGTATGAGTATGTATTGTTTATTTTCTTGTAGTGCCAACCCAGCTGGATGGATTTCAATTATTGAGGTATTTTTAGATTCGTCGCGGTAGCATATGACTCAGGTGACGTCAAAATATATATACAAGGCGGCCGCAAGACACTATTTTGTTAAAGTATACGGAAATATTATGTTCAAGCGTTATTATAGGAATTTTAATATTATAAAAGAGGATATCGTAAGGATCCGGTAAATAAAGAATAATTCCTCAAGGACACTTACTATCATGCTAACAGTATCTGTATTTGTCATTCTTAATCACATAATAATTAATAGATATTAAACAAACGACTGTTTCAAAAACTAACTATTAAATTTATTTATTATGCTCAGTACGCGTTGCAATGGAGATATATAACCTTTTAAAAAATTTTTGTGTATTTATGATCTATGCGTTCGCGAATCTGTCATCCAATTGCATTGAAACTTTGTACATTTGTTGGAACATAAAATTTTCTGGCTTACAAAAACATCATTAGAAAAAAGGCATTGTAACGCCACCTGGACATGCTAATAATAACTAAATTCAAAACCCTACTACTAAGTAGGATTTTGAAACAGTGGGTGAGGCTCTCGAGACCAACGGTGAAGCATTTATTGTTAGGCTGGATGTCGCAAGGGCCTTTGTCAGCGTCTAGTAAGTTAATATTTGTAGTAGTGACTTAGTAAAGGATTGTCTCTGATTGATCTCCAGTAGTTCTCGGATGCTCGTTTAAGGCTCTTGGAATAAACACTTATTCACCGTTAAACCATCACTTTGCATCTTGGCTCCAATTATTCGAAATGTATCACCAACCAACTTCAGTTTAAAAAAATCGAGATTCTTGTAATTGTCATTGCGACAGCTTTAACCCTTTATAAAGTGGTGTGTGGATTACTTCTGCGACATTTTGCGCTGCAAAATACTTCTTTGTGAGCCACCTGTGGTTATTCCTAATCTTTCCAACTTTAAGCACAAAGGCCAACCTCTCGTTGTTGAACAAGATATATTTAAAATAGAGTACGGTGGAGTTATACGAGTTAATTCCAGTTCGTATCGCCATCAGACATTTAGATGAACAGTGGTTTTTCATCCTGTCATTGAGACTATTCCTCGCTTGGTTATGGTAAGTGATAACTGGGGTCCATAAACTCCTATTTCTATCCTTAACAAAAAATTTAGATGCACATGATCTGTCGCAATTGCGGAATGAGATAGAATGCCTCGTTCTGATTAATTGTTTCTATTATATATAATATATTATATAAGATGTCTTCAGGTAATGGTTTTAGGGAATCAGATCCAATAATTGAGTGCACTCATCGTACGAAAAAAATCGTGGTTAAACAGCAATTTCAGACTGATATTCCGTGAGGACGCGCTTGTTCCCAGCTTGAGCCAATCCATCTATATTGCAACTAAACTCTATCTACGTAGCTCTCTTAAGTAAAAACAAGATTGGTACGATACGATTTGTAACATCATCAGGTTTATCCAATTTCAGTCGGCGCCGATTAAAAGACTCGTGCGTGATGATGACGATAGTACACACAAACAACGAAATGGATTCAATCTCCTAGCGATTGTCTCCAGCGTCGCTATCGACGAATCATTAAATCGATCCGAGACGAGATTGAGTCACGTATTAAATCCGGATAGGGGCTTCTTTCTAATTACCTGAGATATGTCAAACCTTGTCGACAGTGTGAAGTGATGAGATGAAGCGGAAGAGTATTTTATTTGTATTTTACTTTATCTTAATAAATGTACAATCGTTGTATTACGTATTATAAAATACAGAGGGAATTAAATGTTTATGTGACACCGTGTACCAAATACTAAGTACAATGAATTGTAATGAGTTGAAATTTTCTAGAATACATATCAAAAATTCAATACTATATTACTTTATTTTTTAAAAAAAAATTTTGAATAATTTATGAGCACTTTTTACAACGGACAATTTTCTAACGGACCTGTTGAGAGCCAATGCAGTAAAAATAGTAAGACAGTCCATTATTAATATAAATGAAAATAATATGGTCTATAATATATGGTGTATATAGGATATTCGATATAAATATAATGCATCAGTGAGTATCCAGCGAAAGAATTTAAATGATTTCTTACATAAGATCTGTCATAAGATAATGACACACATTCATCATCAATGTGAAATTGTATTCTTGACCCTCAGACCAGCCATAAGTTACTATTTGACGATGCTATTCTAAGAAATTAGTCTTTCTGATATGCGGTGGTCTACCATCAATTAAAACATCTCACACTCGTTTAAAACATTTCACAAAATTCAAATATACAACAAAAATGGTCAAAACTTGCGACTTGCACCAAACGCAAATGTCGTCGTAACCGGCGCCTGCGCGTCCGTGTCACAACAAAATCAAGACCGATCCGACCCAGTTCCCACAGTAGCCAAAATTCGATTTTTTTTGTCGTCTATGAAATGTGTAACATATCACTATATTCACCTGGAATGACCCCAGATTAACTGGTTGTGACATAACCCAGACTGAAATATCACGTCAAAGTTTATTGGTTGTAAATTAAACGCTGTTTATTATTATATTAAGTTGGATATAATGAAACTAAATCTTTAGTTACAAGTTGATTTAATTTTTATGTTTATTGATAATGGATGGAGATGGAATAAAATAAATTATACTGACATATTGTTAATTAATATTTTATTCGATGGTGTGACGACGGGAAGTCTATGTACAAGTGGGTTTTTAATGTGGTACGGTAACTATTAGAATCACTAGATTACAGACACCCATATAACTCTACCCACATGAACTTCATAAATTCTTAAGAAAAATTATGATGACGGTGCGTTTTTCTACTTAAAGACTATCTTGAGAACCTCATGTTTACCAATTAATTGTGTTTCCGGATTCACCTCACCACTAGCACAACCTGATCTGTCCGTAATCAACACTATATTTTGTTTATATTACGAACAGTTTGTGTCTAATTAGTAAAAATAAAAAAACTACGGCGTAAAATGTTCAGTATAGTGCCTCGTCCTAATTTACATATGTAGTTCTTTGTTTACCAGTGTCAGAGTACTTGAGTATTATCAGCGTATTGAGTTTAGTTGGTGATACGATGAAGTGATAATATTATTTTTAACAGAATAGTGTTAAACATTGGTAAGACTAGTCCTAAAGTAAATAAATAAATCTGCGGAAGTCCCTTGATTTGCTCAGGATGAACTCAAGCTTCGCACATGCCTATAATTGAACAAAGTCTCAGATAAATTGTGAATAATTATTCTTATATTAGTTATCTGTTGTAGGCAAATGGATTTCCTTTTAGTCATCTCTTTAGTCGACTCCCATAAGTGTGAGAGCAGACTGACGAAATGACAACGAAGCAACTATTTAAGTAATGATTGAAATTCTATTTAATTTACTTTCGACTTAAATTGCTATATCGAAATTAAGACACACTGGGAGGTTTACGGTGATATGATTTTATTTGCATGAAACTATGGACGCAGGATAAACAATGTATTCCACACCAACCTGTGAGTCGATGTTGGGCTTACCTATTTTTCTTAAACTGTTTTAACTAAAGTGACAACTTTTTTTTTCTTTGAATTAACCTCCCAATCTTGAAACATTAATTAAACACTTATCTAAATAAATATAAAGATTAATCAAGTGTCAAGAATTACGACTCGTCCGCTCTACGCGGATTTAAATCTTTAATGTCAAACATCACTTGACACACAGTTTACGTACGGCACTCTTGAAAATATAACCGCAGAACATTTACTATTTGAACGGCAATAATCATTGTTAATTTTAGATGATTACTGGGAAATGTTATAATTAACCAATAATTATAACATTTCCCAGCCCAAATTTCTAAGCCCAACATCGACTCACAGGTTGATCGACGAATACAATTAGGATGGGCAGTATTTGGGGAATTACGGCATATCTTTTCTTCAAATATTCGTCAATGTGTAAAACAAATTTTTAATTAGCGATCTAAGGAACTGTGTCGTGGTCCTGCTGGCCTTGTGAGCAAACAATCAATTTCACTAAGAAAGCGTGTGTTTTTCTGCGTGTCTGACACCTTCACATCCACCGCCTTACAGTAAAACAAAGGCGATCAATATAGGTGAATGAATAAGCTTAAGTGGCAATTAACGAGCCACATATGATCTAGAATTGATAACTGATGGGGAAGAAAGGTTCTTCCGTGGCAATTTAGGACTGGAAATTTTGCAGTGCAGGAGGACCGTCTACAAATCGGAGTTTCTCTTGTTGCCCAGTAAACATGTATGCATGTTAGCGGGAGTCGATAGTTGCCGGTAGCTTAGGATCGTGCTTCATGGAAATCTATGGGGAAGATCCATCTTCAGCAGTGAACTATTTATAGTCAGTGATACTATTGATGTATTAATGGCGATTAAACAAATATAGAGTTGTTGTGATTTCTGTCTGTTGTGACAAGCAATAGTGACATTAGTGCGCAGTACATTTGATGTTAAGCGGTCATTAAGCCATATACACATCCATAGTCGGTGAATAATTATGACGGTGATACGCTGTCACGCCTTAGCTTTAACACACAATGCCTTATTCTAGTAATCGAATGTCCGGTTTTCCTCGTTCATCACACGAAACAGTAGAGTTAGACACTTTTTTATGCTCAAGTTCTGTGCGATCTTCTTGTTTTTCTTCTTTAGTCTTCTTTATTATGGTATCTTCGTAGTCAACAATTGAGAAAAATCCTATATAAATTTTGTAGTATAGGGTTTTGTTAGATAAATACCATCATTACGTTTTAAACATCCTATAATTCTCTTCATACAGGTCTTTCCGATATATTGGTTAATTTATCAAAAATCTTACATAAACTTAAGAGTGCCTAGAGTACTTAATAATTACAAAATGCTGTTTAACATACTCATACTTAAACTTTTAACAACTTAATTATGCGTAAGATATATATTTCATATATTTTAAAAGTAAATTAATTGTTATGCCCTAGACGTCAACTGGTAATCTCTCTAGAAGATAGTAACATATGTGTTTATTTCGATTTGTAATTATTTTTTTAATACAACGTTTGCTAATTAGGACTATTGATTGACGTGATCGTAAGTCTGCGACAGGAAATACAATTGCACAATGTATAAAGAAACGATAATTTTAAAGAACATTCCATAAACACAGAAGAACAGTTAACGCGTCAAAGATTTTTATGCAAATGTTTCATAGATGTACAGTACACCTGATGCCAGTCAATTAAATGCAAATTACAAATATTTCCATTATAAAAATGTCATATCCGTATCTAATACGGCGTTGAAGAACCACCTCGTCAGCATGACGAATTCTTAATTATTTTAATAATCGAGACATCGAATTAATATTCGTGTGGGAACAGCTCAGAATTATTCGGTTGAGGGAAGAGATATAAATCACGCCATTGGTCCTTAACATTTATTCATTAGCCGATGGTTTATGATTCGCAATTAACAGTAGAGGCTGTGAAAAAATAATTCGTAGTTATATCATTATTATCGATATATTCTCTTATGCATATAAACAAGACTCGGTAAATGCCATTCCAATTAAAATAATCCACATTTGCATAGAAAATGCGCGAATCAATCCTAGCTTGTCTGTTTGAGAGTTCTTTAGGTGTTCAAGTTAAAAGATACGAGGGAGATGTATGATGTTTTGGTAATGATTTGAATAGTCACTTATGATTGTTTCAAACGTAATTAAAAAAATACAATTTAAGTGTACATTAAAATTCTGGTATTCTTATAAAATTGAAATATTTATGTATTGAATATATATTGATATAAATAATTGATTTTGAATTTTAATGATACGTACAAAAATAATATTGTCTATATGTAAAAACGTTAATGTAGTTCAACTAATAATTTTTAGAATAAACAACATATTTGCGTAATATATATTTGTAGTTATGGAGTTCGCCTAATTAAATATGTTTTTAACTTAAAAAAACATTTGGCAGTATAAACATAATCTTAACTCTTCATTAATCCACTATTGCATATAAGCCTGCACAACAAACTGCCACAAAGCATTAATCTGATATTGACGTATCTCGCAAAATAACAAAGGGTTGGGGCTCCTAGGACAAATACCATGTTCCCGAGACACGGGAAACATATAAACCCGGCGAGACTCTAAAAGCCCTCGGGCTAACAGCGACCATCAGCCCGGAAAAAAAGTACATACGTTTTCTGAATAGTATGAGGGACTGCGTCGCAACCTTCTATAAATTTTATTGGACATAATTACATTTGAGTAGAATGACGAATGAGTATTGCAGTGGTAGCGCAAATGAATAACGCGCTATAATATATTTTGCACAGTTGATGTCATTTGGTAATTAAAGTAAAGTGTGCATTGTATGGGTAATCAAAACTCAAAACTTTTCCTAACTTCTTTATTTTTTTTACAGTACACAAAAGCAGTTGAGTTGAGTTTTTGTTGACACCAAAGTGAAAATATGCGATGTTACCCGCTTCATCTTATAATTTGACCCACTTGGGCCACCATTCTATCCATCAGCTGATTACCGCTCTGCTCACGCGGCTTTGGGTTTCCACTAAAATTAAACAAATCCACAATTGTTGTTGTTTTGTCAACGCTCGTGACTTCGTTTCCAAGGCCACATTCATCATCTGCACTATAGGGCTTTCAAGTATATATATATATATATATATATATAAGTATATATCAGGGCAACTACCTAATTATTTTAAAAACGTTGATGATTAAAAAAGTTAATCTGCATAACATTTGTACAAAAAATAAAATAAAAATTAGTTACTTAATAAACTATGTCATTTTGAAATTTGATTAATTTATTACCAAAAAATTACATTAAATATTTATATAAATATTATTAAAACGCGTAAAATACTCATTCTCGAGTCTATAATATTTAAGTGAGTATATTTTTTTGATAATATTGGAAATTCCTGGAACTCTTGAGATGAATATTCATTTTCGATAAGGAATCGTAATGCACATGCATTGTTGATCCAGGTATATTATAATGGATGGATTGATTATCGTTTTATTATAATTCGCCATCTAATCTTTTCAAATGCAAGTTGCTTTAGTTCCATACTAGTTCCAATTTAGTTTTATATGTATTGAATACTTTCTGTTAGAGCATAATTGTCGCACATATTCTTTATATTTTTTATTGTATTTTTGTATCGAGGGTGCTTAAAAAGAACATACACACAGCACTGTTAATCTTATGTTGAGTGATTACTGCGGCCAATGACACCAATACTTATCCTCGAAAAGGAATCATAATGCAGATACGTTGTCACCCTTAAGGGCTAAGATGGAATGTCTTCTCAGTAATAAGGGTCTTTAGATAGATGCGCACCGAATGAATAGAGAATAATAAATAGAATAGCGATAATTGGATAGTAGTACAATGGGCGCTCTTATTGTTAAACCTAATTTCTTCCAGATAACCTTCGGATGGACACACACAACACAACAGAGAATTCAGGTGTGGGACGTATGCACATTTTGTTGCATATATATATATATATGCTGTGCTTTATATAGTGAACTTAGCGACCATATTACGTAGTATGGGCGTGAAAGATATCCGAAATTATACTGTGTATCTACTAGTATGTAAATTTATTATCTTGTGTGGTACTACATCTAGTAATAATTTTGGTATAATTTTCTTCATATTTTCTCAAATTAATAGGTGGATATTTAACATATATAACATGTTCTATGATTTCGGTAGTAGATTTTAAATTATCAAATAAATAATGTGAATGGCTTCTTGTATTATGTTCTTAATTTATGCAAATTACTTTGTTATGTGTATTGTATGTTAATTATAAACAAAAAAATCTAATATCTAATATCGTAATGCTTATGGATGATGAAGGTGTATATACGAAATCGGCGATCTTTTTTGGTCACATCAATTTTTCGGGCTAATCGCCGCTGTTATCGAATTTAATATCAGTATTATTATTAACTATCTGCAACACCACTTGGGAATGCGTAAGCGCTGGAGAAGAAGTGGTATTTGTGTCGATTGGTGAGAACCGACCTGATATATGGCGGTATCGGGAATGATTTTGTTTGCGATGTCCTCGCAGCGGTATGAGGGTACAATGTACGTGTGTAGTGTTTTATTTTATGCTTCATGGCTGCCCTTTTATTGGGGTTAACCTCGATCCTCCATTTCTGAAACCATTTCCCTAAGGTGTTAGCTGGGAATTGGAGGCGCTTCCAAGTAGCGTCTGGTTTAAATCCAGAGGCGTAGAGGCCGGTGTCATCGGCGAAAGGGCTAGCTCCAAACCGCGAGTGCGCGGTATGTCGTTAGTTTAGTGTCTGTGGAGAAAGGTACCTAGCACGGAGCCTTGTGGTACTCCGGCTTTAATAGGGTGAACCGCGGAACAAGTTTCCTCGTCGTGATATCGAAAGGTTCGTTTGCGGAAAAAATCTCGTATGATTTGTAAGAGTCGATCTGGCACAACGAGCTCATGCAGTTTGTTTATGAGCCCGCTGTGCCGGACCTTGTCGAACGCTTTCGCCACGTCGAGGAAAAGCGCCTGGGTAACCCCGAATAAATGTTTCGCGATGCGGTGCGCTTGATGTGTGAGTATGGGCTGCGAAAACCCAACTTTCATTGATGGGTAGCCCTCGGGACAGCATGAAGTCCTTGAGGCGGATGAGGATGAGTCTTTCAAGTACGTAAGGTACTTAAGGTACCAAGGTTATGGGCCGATAGGCTGATGGGTCAGTTGGATGCTTCGGGGGCTTGAGAATCCTATGACTTTGGCTTCCTTCCAGGTGTTCGGAAAGTTGCCTTTAGACATGACTGAGTTGTGGATTATCACCAAAAGGTGTAAAATGGACATGGGTAGGAGTTGGAGCACCTTGTTAGCGGTACCGTCGGGTCCAGGGGCCTAGCTTGGTCGCATAGTGGGAAACTGCCTCGAGCAGTCCTCGACGACAGTCTAGTTGTGCCTAGAGAGGGCACAAGCTGCGAGTTTCATGTCGTTGACTGAAGATATGTTGCTAGGATTGGCATCTAGATGCGGTGGCCTCCCTCAGGTTGTTTCTGCGTTTGTGCTAGTCAATTATAGTTTTGGTGGAAGGTGAGGTTGAGAAAAACGGAGAAATGATTGGAGCTCGTGGATGACCTTTATCCCTTGGAGGGCGAGGTTGATGTTCTTGCAGATAGCAATATCAAGTAAAGTTTTTTGATATCGCACCACGCTACAGTCATGATAATAATTAATAAATAATGTATTTATTTTTATTAGTAAATTAACAGAAAGTAAAAGTGTTTTTATATATCGCTAAACCAGGCTTAACATACGACCATAAAATTGTTTTTTGTATTCTCAGACATGTCATCATGTGACTCACGGTATATTCTTACAGTACCGGACATGGTGAATCTAATTCCTTAAAATATTGTATAACTCTATAACTTTATTATTAAACCGGCAGCGGGAATCGAACCCAGTGCTATTCGTGTACAATGAATACGTCCACAAGTTACTGTGGTATCGATATCAAAGTCGTCCCGAGAAAATTTTATGGTTAAAAATATATAGATAGTATTGAAGTCCTAAACTTATAAACGTGGCAGCGCCTACGCCTTTTTATGCTAAAACTATAATTTAGCTGTTGCAGTAATGGATTGATTACACGAAGGAAAGATCAGTATACCAAATGTGAAATAGTAACTACAATTTGCCGTGTTTCTGGTGAGTGAACAAAGAGGAGACTTCATTACTTGTGATGAGGTATCCTATCTCAGTCCTTATGGGTGACAATTTATCTATTCTTTTATAATAAACGGCAGTGACAAACGAGCAAGCAGCTCAACTGATGGTATGTGATTACCGCCACCCATGGATATTCGCAACGCCCGAGGAGTCACCGATGCGCTGCAGGCCTTGAAGAAAGTAGTTGGCTCTTATCTTGAAGATCCCTCAGTCATATCTGTTCAGAAATACCGCTTGTGACTGCTGATTCCTGAGGAGTTGTGCGTGGCAGAAAATTTTGCATAAAGCGCACACTGGTGGATTGCCACCTATCGAAATGAAGAGGATATGATTTTTTCTGTCGTTGTGTACGATGTTCAAACTCAGCGGCTGGAACTAATACGAACAACTCCTCAGAACTGGTAAATTTGGATCATTTAAGCCCTGGTTAGATGAGTGCTCGTTTGTCACCCCTAAAATAAAAAATCAGAACTTCTGACATTCAGCATTCTTTATAAGGTATCTGTTGACGCCACATGATTACATCTACATTTCAACCTATAGCTAAATAAACAAATCAGCGTTGTACGTGGATGTCGAAGTTTTCGATAATTTTTTTATATTCTTTTTTAAATTAATAGCACGATTTGATTCATTACTCCGTTTCACTGTTGACGTTGTAACGCTAAGGAATTAAACATAAGTAAATGCAATAATGTTCTATGAAATTGCTTTCGCATTGTTTGTACAGTGGAAAAATTCAATAGTGTACTTGAAACG
The DNA here is from genome assembly GCA_029286865.1 of Teinopalpus imperialis. NCBI lineage: Eukaryota > Metazoa > Arthropoda > Insecta > Lepidoptera > Papilionidae > Teinopalpus > Teinopalpus imperialis. Next base: position 7,507,613 of record JAGSMU010000021.1, read on the forward strand.
CGATATTAAACAAGTACCTATAAAAATTTTATATCTTTAAATATTTTGATTTGTATGTAATAAACGTTACTATTACCTTACGAGCAGTGGTAGTTTCTTCTTTTTATATTATGATATTTGGAGCGACAAAAAAATGCACTTTATGATAAGTGATTTCTATGACCCATGATACCCGCAGCTATTAAAGATTATGTTGATGTTATGTTATGTTGACCCTGAGTAGTATAATAAGAACTTAAACGAAACTTATTAATCTTACTTTTGACTATACATGATATTTATGATATTATGCTCTTTGTTTTCCAAATATGTCACGTGCATTCCAATGATGCCACGCCACCACAGAATACCAATGTAAAATAGCAGTATAATATTGCTGTGTTTCGTCTGGTGAGTGCAGGGATCCGGAGACCTTTATTACTGGTGACGAGACATTCTATCGCAGTCCTCAAGGGTGACAAAGCATCAGCATTATGATTCCTTGTCAAGAATGAATTCAGATGTCATGCCGCAGGAAACACCATCAAGTGAACTGTGTGCTCGTTTGTTACGCACATTGTAATAAAAAAAAAGAAATAATACGAACAATCAGAAGACGTCGCCGTAGTCGGAATCTGCTTGTCATCATATAATTATGTGGACTATCACGGACAGTTCGAAGATTTTCTGTAAGCCATGTTCTGTATTTGCAGTTGAAATAAAAATGTATTATCAAACACAAGATCTTGATTAAGGACGTTGTCTGGCGATTTTATTAATTAATAATAAAATTGTGTCATTAAATCCCAACCTTAGTTACACTAATAAGCTTATCCCGAGATACTTATTTTACAGGACAGAAATAAAATTTTCGATCGTAAAATGCGTCAATGAAAATTAATTTGGCTGAAGTAATTAAATTATCATACATAAATTATATCAATTACATAAAGAAATTAACCAAAGTAAGTCCTCCCTTAAGTAGAGATTAAAAGTATCACTTAAAATTGCATGAAATTATTACGGTATTATATCATATGGAACCGAGACATGGTCCTCCAACGCTGGCGCAGCGACCAGAGAAGTCTGGCGAATGTTTCTATGCATGCCAAGATCCCCTAAGAGGATATCTGCAGTAGAAAAAGGAGATATCAAATATTGCTCAAAGGTTCTGTAAACTAAAGTTTTTAAAGGAAACGACGAATTTCCAATCGTAGTGTACTGCAAGTAAGATAAACGGCTTATGCAAGTGTAACTGTCTAGCTAGGGTAATTATTGTAACAGCTACTCTTAATAGATTCTGCTATCAACAAATATCAGTATAATAGAGTAGTAAAACTTAAGTCATGAGTTTATCATAGGGCGGTGACATATGTTACTCGTAACTCTAAAGTTGAGAAACTGAAATGTATAAAAAATCGGATGATAATAAAATTTTATTATACTAACAAATATATTTATGATTTTGGCAACCCTAGGCGTTGATGACAATCGCGGGTAATCACGACGGATGACGTCATCCATCGTGCAGTGATGCAGCCTTCACGCCTGTCAACTGATTGCGAGACATTCGATTTGTCCAAATTGCGGTGACATTGGACGTGGGCACATTAGTGCAGCCTAATGGTACATATTCGTTTAATCCGTAATATTAACCAAAAATATATCCTCTCGAATAGTGGAGGCATATTAAATCTATAAAACATCATGACAATCTAATATGTCGTCTATTATGGCAGAGACTGTCACGTATCGCGAGATTAATCACGGATAAATAAGTATGTGGACTTTTCCTGATTCTAGATACTCGTAGATGTAGATTCAATTCGATGTCAAATCGGCGTGTGGCATCGAGATCGCTGTGCTGATTATAGCAAATCTTCCCAATTTGGAAAACATCTTTGATTACCACTTCTATAAGTGAAATAACGGTGACGCCTATATCTTTAGTATATTGTTATTGGTTTTGATAGGAATTAATAAATTGAATTAACTACGCATTGAATATATTCAATAAAAAAAAACTGTCGTATTAAATCTACAGTAAATATTCACGAAAACACAAAGGCATTCGTTGGTCTCTATGTCGATGAATTGCATATGTAATAAGATCGGTGAAAGAATCTTTAGATGCAGTGTTAGATATGGGACGTAAATACAATACACAAACATTGTTATCTGACTGAACATCGAACTCAAGACTCACTTCTCAGCAGCCAGATACTCTAACCACTAACACACGCGGTTGTCATCAACCACTAATCGGACTTAATGATGTTGCAAGACCTTCATCAAAATTGTAGATCCTTTATATACCTGTACATCCGTAAAAAAGGTGCTAAACCTAAATCTGAACCTACATGGTAAAATCTGAAGATAACGGTAGCCCAAATCTGTCGACAGTTTTTTCCCCACTCTTCTACAAAATAACCGAGTTAATTAATTGTTTAACGATGCAATGTTTTGCACAGTGAAAGAAACAAGACTTTCTTAATATCTTAATCCCTTAGGGATGGCAAAGCTTCCTTGTCCAGAATGAATGTAGGCACGATGCTAAGCTGACCGCATTATCAACCAGCCGTTAAAGTCTTTAACACAATTTACTTTTTTGTAGAATAAAAACGATTGGATGTTGTAGAATCGTACACGAAGTTACTGCTTCCTTACTTAATATTTTATGTATCTTTAGTTGAATATATTTACAAACATTTTTCAATGGGCTTTTATAATAAATCAAACCATTCGAAAATCTAATAAAATAATACTCGATATAAACGTCCATAACTCACGATCTGTTTTAATCCGTACCAATTTACGTTATTAATAAAACTAGTTCAACTTCACGTCTAATCAACACCTGTACATTAAAGTGTTAGTCAAACTTATCGTAGGGAAGAGTTACGAAAAATGTACTAAAATACTTACAAATGAGCTCTAGCTCATAGAGAAGCATGGCATGACTCATTGTGTTATGAAACATTTACTAATGGAGTAGTCCTACTTTGGTAACTGCTCTCAAGTTAGAAATGTTCTTTAAAGAGGTCCCATCGATCAAAATTTATTTCGTAAACTGTTGTGTCTCCTAAGCTATTGTTTTTTTCATTTTGATTTGAGGTCATTTTACAATAAGATGCTCTTGTGTTTATGGTTTGCACGAAGATTTCTCAATTTGATTAATTAGAATTCTATATTAAACGGAAACACAAGTGCTTAGAATTCATTCATAAAATTGTGAACAGATTGCTCGTAGCTTTTGCCACCTCTAATACCATAAATTATACAAATATAAATGTGTGTATATATATATGTATATATAAAGTCATCGAAGAGGAGTAAAGGTCTATAAATGAGGTCTTATATACATGACTAACTTTGTTCACCGTTTTCACCTTTCCTCAGAAGACCTCAAATATTTGAGAGAAGAAAGCAATGTAATAAACACATTACAGCATTTATCGATTAGCTCAACCCAGAAAGAACATCAAATTCAGGTATTAAAATGATCCTCAATCTTGATTCGTAGTAGAGGATTGATGCCCTCCCATGTACCATGTTACCACCCCTACTGATCACTTAAGATTAGGTAAACTGTATCCTCATTTTATCCTTATGTACATAACAAACGATATTGTAATTCATTACAAAGGTATAACCATACTCATCAAAGCAGAAAATATATTCACTAATATTTCTATTCATTATGCAATAATTGTAAATAAAATTTAAAACCTTACGATGAAGACATGCCTTTACACGACCTTGGGGTTACATACGAAAAGGTCACAAGATTTTGGTACTATTCTACGAGGCACTTAGTGGTAACGGAACGATGCCTCGATAGATATTACCGCTCGTTACAACAGGCGTCCGTTACTAAAACAAACGATTGCTCTGTCGTGATTTCTAGTTGCCTGATGTTTAGATCGGGCTCTCCGTTACCGGATTTATTCGTAAAGTGAATAACGTAAAATTTTATTGAGACAACAATTTGTTTATTTCACGTTTATTCACATAAGATGATTAATCGGCTTGATTATCCATTTGGCACGGTGGTCTGTCGTAGCTGTTGGATGTTTGGGATTCGGGTCGAGGCGAAATGTATTCGCGTTGATAGTAGGTAGCCAATAGATGCGTTTTATGACTGAAATAAAACGACTACTGAGTTGATCTTAGTGCTTTATTATTATTAAGAATCATTTTCGCTTTATTGCCTTTTTTATTATAAAGCCTGAAGGACTAAATTTATTCACTCAACCGAAAGCTTATTTTGAGCTTAATTTTTATTATATGATAATATAAAGTAACTTTTATAGTTATTCATATAAATATAATAATTCCGAATAACGTGATTTAAGAGACGTTTATTGTCATGGTTATTATCTCACTCATGTCGATGAGATCTCAACAGATTAAATAGCGAAGCAAACGTTATCCAAATTTCACCTAGAACTTATGAAGTCCTCCAAGTCGATATAATCTGATTGTTTCTGATACATCCATTTGGTTTACCAAACGGAAACATCTGTACAGGATACATTTATATGCCGTTAGCATTAGCGCAAATGTTAAGGCATTCACTGGTCGTTGTAATGCGTGCCCAATTAAATTGAAGAAAGATTCAGTGAGGAACACGAGTTATACTTTTTTTATATAAATTAGGTGGCAAATGATCATGCAGCTCAACCCAACAGGTGAGTAAGTGATCACCGCTCATAAATATCCACTCTTTTCTTCTCGGAAATACCGCTGGCGATTGCTGATTCCACAGAGAAGTTGTGCAGTGACATAAAAAGACTAACCACCAAGGCTTCCCCGTTGATTATACATACAACACACGAAATAGAAATCAAAATCAAAACTCGCAACTTAGAAGATAGCTTTCACCTGATTAAGTTTTGTCAATTGCACTTTACGAAATATTATAAAGTAATAATATATATAGTAATATATAGTATTTTTAGTTTTGTAAACATTCAAATGATCCGATAAACGGCGTGTATTTTATATACTATAATTGTACTTTGTAAAGCAAGGCTGTAACTATTTCTATAGACTAGTTGTCAGAAGCAGACCCTTTCACAAAAGATCAGTGAAATATATTTTTCCTTATGCATGCATAATTTGCTTCAAACTTAGTACTAATATAAATTACATTACTATATACTCAACTAAGAAGAAAGTAAGCATCCGTTGCCGAACTAGGTTAAAAGCCCGTATTTCAGCCGTCAATGTTGTTCTCCGTTCTCGAAAAAATACGTTATTAGTACCAAAAAGATACACATAAAAGAGCAAAATAGGTAAAATAAACAAAAAAATCATAAATAAAACAGAAAAAAAAACTTGTTAAATTGAAAGACCTCTCGTTTTGTTTAGTTTTAATGTACTATGTACATATATGTATGTATGTTAGAAAGGGTGTGTTTAGTGAGCTATACTATTTTAAGTTGGAATCTTAAGATTTTTAGTAATTCTCCTAAATGCGTATTCTATATACGTAATTGATAGGCCTTATAGTTTACAATTTAAAATTCAATCTCAAATCAAAAAATATCAATTTACAAGATCGTTATAACAGTTCTTCTTGTATTCGGCTACCAGTCAATCCAGTTCGCTATTCAGGTTTTAAAAGAATTTCTGCAATAAGACATTTTTTTTTACATTTACCTGATATTATGACTCGTCTCAACTGAATGTTATTGCTTACTTAATGATACTACTGATAACTTATTTAATCATATTGAGTAAATTTTCAGCGTGAGTATGTGCGAAAGAGACAAGCTCCAAAAAGTGCGAGTCGCTCGGACTTTATTTTCCGTATATCTATTGTTAAATCAATCATAGAATATTTGTCAATGAAGCTCGCATGAACTATGGTAATGACAATGTATTTATTATGTAAATAAATGACAAATTTATCAATTCTTCCTGTGGTATCTAATATTATGTTTAAATATTGAATCATGACTCATTATCATTTGAGTTACAACAGAACATAGTGGAATTCACTTCTTAACTCTCCCTTTTTATTTTAAACGGGGTAGACAGGGATAGAATGTGCTATATGTTTTGTGTATAGGGGCCTTTTAAAGTTCAAACCTTTGTTCAAAGTGTAGAAAATATTTCTGTATTATTCTGATGTTTGTGTTATATACTGATAAACCATTTTGGCCGTGAAGAATTTATCTGGGGACTTTTTAGAATTTTTGTTCTAGATTAATAAGTATGTATTGGTATAAAAGCGTTACATTTTTTTAATGTATTGCGAGTGACAACGAGCATACGGAACGTCTGACAGAAAATAAGGAATCTTAATGCAGATCCGTTGTCACCCCTGAGGACTTTAGAATGCCTCGACACCAGTTATAAGAGTCACCGGATTCCTATACTCAATAGACGAAACACAGTAGCAATATTCTGCTATTTTACACTGGTATTCCGAGAGGGCTTGGTCCTTCCTCGGTTTTGTCAAAGCATTCATACAGCTAGAAATATACTGCATCGTGGCGCTATCACTTATTATATGACGTGTAAAGATGTTATATCAAATCCCTTCCTTTCTAATGACGCAATAATTGCGACGATCTTACTGTAATAATTGACAAATCGGCTTAATAAATTTGTTCTTCAATTGTATATGTTTGTCCGTACAATATAAACTTATCTCTATATATAATATTTCTGTTTATAATATTTTCTATATGAATTAATTTTATACAACATATAGACTAATATTTTTTTTAAAATAAGCGTAATAAAAGTAATGTGAGAAACCTGTATGCGTATATCTCATAACTTTAGAGTTATAGGAGACAACATGAAAATTGTATGGACTTTAAAACTGACTTGTTCAATGTCACCATAACACCATAAATAGTGAGTGTATTTGATTATAATTACCAATTAAGACAAATTCCTTGTCCAGTGGTGATTGTCCATTAAATTCCAAGATTGATTCAAATTTTTTTATCACATTGAGAGTAACAAACGAGCACACAGTTCACCTAATGGTAAATGATTCCTGCGGCCCATGACATCTACATTCATCCTTGAGAAGGTATCATAATGCAGATCTTCAGGACTGAGATGGAATGCCTCGTCAACAGTAATAAAGGTCCCGGATCCCTACACTCACCAGATGAAACACATCAGCATTATGCTGCTAATACGCCAAAACATTGTAAAAAGCAGAAATGATTAATTCTCTCCCTGATTTACACCCAGTCCATACAGATAGAAGCGTTGCTGGAGTTTCTTGCCGAGGCTCTCGGGAGTCCTTGTACTGGTTACCCATATATAGAGGTCTCGACTGAGAGCCATAAGCGCTCGATCACCTCTCAACCCGGTGAAACTGTAAAAGCCCTGGGGCTAACAGTGGGCATCAGCCAGAAAAAAAAAAAGACTGATTTACATGTTACGAGTATGTTGCACGTCGAGACTGTATGCATATTATACGGAAGAATTATTCAGGTTAAGCCTAAATTATGGATAAAGTGATGTAACCTTTTCTAGTATTTTATTCTTAATAACCTACATTTAACTTCACAATGTGCAATATCACACTTTCGGTATATCTTGTATACATTACAGTCGGCATACGACTAATTGCTTAATCATATGATTTAATAAATTTATTTTTTATTGGTCAAAATTGATTCCGACTTGGAACTTGAGAGCCGTGGTACTCGTAGCTCGTTTTACCGGAACAAACTGATTTCGATCCCCGGTGTCGGCGCCGTTTAAATTATCAATTGCAATTTTAAGTACTGATCTACCACGTGTTCGACCGTATAGAAAACATTGTGAGTAAACCTGAACGTATGAAAAAAAATAATTCAAAGACATGTAAAGTGGAGCCGCGTAGGTTGTCCACCTAATACCATCTCAAGAGAAGAGAAGACCTGTGCCTGTGGGATTTATATATATATATATATATATATATATATATATATATATATATATATATATATATATATATATTACTTTATGTTACTCTAAGAAAATTTCCTGTGATCTTTTATTGATTCTGAGGTTTACTCTACTACGTTAATTTGACGAATGAATCTGGGTTGATAATAAGTAGAACTCTTGAGAAGTTTATATCCGGTAATGAAAAAATGTCCATGCGATGTAAGCTATGTATGTAAACCATCTGTAGCATAAATTGATTCAGGGTAGGACCTGAAATAAAATAGAAGTTTAACACCGGTATGTTTCGCCTCATTAGTTAAAGAAACCGGAAACCAATTACTTGTTGACAATATATTCAATCTTAGTAGGTGTGACAGCGCATCTGCATTTTGATTTATTGTCTAAGAAGAATGCAGACTTCGTGGGTCTCATGGATCTCTCAACATCAGGTAAATTGTCTTAAACTTGTTTATCACTTTTATCATCATAAAAAAGTGAAATTGACCAAAAATACATGAAAGAGTAAAAACAAAGTCGGAGGCACAGTTTAATAAATAATTTGTAAGGGAGTATAAAAGGAACAGATAAAAGTTCGGAAATGTTTAAATGAACATCCGGCGTCAAAAAATGGTAATCTATTGAATTTGTTTCTCCATTCAAAATACATTTAATAACTTCTGTATTGGCGTTTAGCTTATTCACTTTTCAATTAAGTTTGACGGAGCTTAATATAGACATCTATTCAGATGTCATAGTTAATGCTAGAAACAGCTTATCGTCGTTATTTGCTTTACAGTATATGAAATTTGCGAAACAAATCGGAATTCTCGAAGAATATATTACTTTATTTATTCGACGTTATTGGTTATTTTTGGTTATAAATATATGTCACCTTTGTGGCAACCGCTTACTTTGTGAAACTTTAAAGGACATCGGTTTTCAATTTTGTTCGATTTAAGCTAAGGTCAAAAACAGTTCAATTATCCAAGTAAATATTTTTTTTAATTTATAATACATTTATTACTTTATATAATTTCAGGTCAAGTAACAAATATATATTATTTATTACTGTCACGTGCCGTAGTAGTAAGAGTATCAGAATGAGATGCTGCTTCCGCGGAACTATTTCCCAATAAGGATATTTCCAAATAGGAATAATATTTGTATATTTTTGTAATTATGGCCGATTTCGACTAAAATATTAAACTTCAACTTCTGTTTGAAGTTAGTCTGTAACACAATAGTAAGCACAAAGCGCCCAACCCGTTCTTCATTAATACAAAATCAGTAAGCGATGTTATTTGATTTGTAAGGCATCTTATCGTAGTAATGAAGTTCTTGATAATTATGGATTTATTTAATGTGTAACCTACGATCAATTTTCGAGCACAAAGTTTACTAGATGGCAATTGATTTCTGTAGTCCTTGACACCTAAAACTTTTCCATGAAAGAAATCAAACCACTGCATTGTTATGTCATCTCTAAGGGCTCTAAATATTTACCTGTAGTCTTCGGATTTGTTTATATATTACTCAAAGCATATGAAAGGTAAGTTCATATTTTACGTTAGTATTTTTTAAAAGTGTGCTCGTTTTCTCGGTGGTTTGTGTCGATAATTCACGCCACTACTATTTAAGCTGCAACGCGGCTATATGGTATTTAATAAATGCTTTGCCGTATGGATTTCATTTTGCAATAGTACAATAATGTAACTCAGCTTGGATCGTAGAACTTCAAATTAGAAGGAAACCTCTCAGAATATTGCCAATAGTTTGAAGACAGCAAAACCTTTGTGTTTATATGTGTAGATGTGACAAAATGTCAAAGTGACAAAGCTTTCGTGCCCTGCGTGGGAGTGTTGACACGGCCGAGTCAAGTGGCGTGGTCGACACCGAGTACTATTTCAACATTCGTGTCGAGAACCCACATCGAGTTGACTCAGCGTATTGTGCAAACGGGTCTTAGATGTCCTGATAACTCTGACGCCCTAGTAAGATCTGATTGCTGGGTAAACGTATTCGCGTCAGTAGATATGCCATACTATATTATCAATTTATATTTGATTGTAATATTCTCATATTACGTAAGTATTAATATAGCGTTTTACAAAATATTCGTTTTGCAATGCTATCTAAATCGAACCTAGACTAACTTAGCAGGATTTGGAATACATTTTCGATGACACAATTCATTATTCGAATTGGTTTATCTTATATGGGAGTTAGAATGATAAACGAATTGGATATGGTGGTAAGGTTGGTCTGTTTCCATCTGTATATGTTGTTTCCATATTAATGATGATTTCCACACTGCCCCTTATCATAGATCCACTTAAGTTATAAATCCTTAAATAAATGAAGTATTTGAATGTACACCATAACACATCGCTACTTCACATCAGCAGCTACACTGCAGTTTGTTTTTAGCTGTAGAATTAATGAGTCTGCTCGACCGGGGTAGGACCACGCCCTTATAGAATACCAGCGTAGAATAGCAGCACAATGCTGCTATGTTTCGTCTGGTGAGTGTAGGGATCCGGAGACCTTTATTACTGGTGACGAGGCATTCCATCTCAGTCCTCAAGGGTGACAACGCATCTGCTTGATTCCTAGTCAAAGATGAAAGTAGATGTCATGGGTAAGAAACGATACGACGATACGAACGTGTAATAAGTTGTATTTCTTAATAGGACTGAAAAGTTGTACTATGTCTGGTTTTCACGTTCAATTAAAGTACAAATAATAATAATAATCTATAGCTAATTGAGAAGATTAAATAAATATATAACAAATAGTGGCCTTATATAAATTCAATTGATTATCTAACGGAATTTTATAATAGAGCAAATATTTTATTATATATAATAATATGTTGCATTACAATAGCCACATGATCGGCAGTACAAGATCCATCATGAAAATGTATTTGAAATATATAAAAAAATATATTTCTATGATATGTGAATACTCTCCAAAGAGGAGGCCTATGCTCAATAGTGCAAATGATATAAACAGGATGTTACTTTATATTGCATATAAAATTAAACTCTGTATACCGGTAAACTTCACCCTGTCGTTTTTGTTTGACGCTGCGTGTGACGCGATATTACTTGTTCATTTTCTCCCTTCACGTGCCTAAGCAAATATTACTTTAAAAATATACAACAAATATTTAAAAAATCTAAATATAAATATGAGAGAAAACGTAATTAGGTTATATGCACATGACGGTTTTAAAAAAACTTCACTGACCGCACATTTCGAAACAATGTGCCACATTATAGCAAATAGCATAGATTCTCATAATAGACGTCAGTAATTTGGGCATACATCACGACAAATATAAAGTAGACAAGAAAAAAAAAACCTCTCACGAATCACGCAGTACTGGTGACCGAGGGGCACAATCAGTTGTAATTGTAGCGGTCAGCGGTCCAACCGCCTCGGGACACTCAACGTTGCATAGTGTAATGGGGACCATAACTATTTTTAGTAAATCACTAATGTACACGCGCAAAGTTACGGATAGCAAAAAGTACTGTAGCAGGAATATGTCCGCCGGTGAGGAACTACGATTTCACATAATACGAGTTCCTATTTTTTTTAATTACATTGAGAGTAACAAACGAGAACACAGTACAAAAGATGAAAGTGATTCCTACAGCCCATGACACTAACATTCATCTTTGACAAGGAATCATAATGCTGATTCGTTCTCACCTTTGAGGACTGAGATGGAGTGCCTCGTCATCAGAAATAAAAATCTCCGGATGCCTACACTCACCAAACAAAACACAGCAGCATTATGAAGCTATTTAACGCCGTTATTCGGTGAGGGCGTGGTCCCACCCCAGTCGAGCTGACCTGGAAGGAGCTGTAGCTAGAAAGAAACGACAGTTCAAAGCTCAACGTTGTTGTTTCGTGTGCGTGTGAAAGAAACTGAAAATCCTATAATAGTAACAAGGCATTAAGTCCTATAGACAGTAATAAACTCAAGAGTCCTTTTCTTGGGTCATCAGTTATCAACAGGTGAATTGAGTGCAATGGTAAAACTTGTACCTGCGAACATCAGCAACACCTTCGTTTTAAACGTTTTTGGGTGCGTTCTGTCGTGCATTGCTAACGCTACTTCCGAAATATTTTGAGATATCACACGAGGTATCGCATTAAGTAAGACATGATGGAGACATGAGTGATAGCCCAGTGTATCGTTCCTATATAATATGTGAAATATGAGTATTTTGTTTTTTTATTGAACCCTGCAGACCTTTACTATGTTGATAAGAGTTAGCTCAGAACTAAAGTTTCTTTTACAATATGAAATACAGTGGCTCGTATAGGAGATAATATAATGGCGCGTAAGATTCAATAATTATACTTGCTACTTTAAATACAGCAATTGAATTGGAATTGTTTTTTTTTTTTTAGAACAATTATATTTCTACGTCCCATTTGATAAGGAATCTTATGCGAATGAGCTATTAAGTCTAAAATGGGATTTTATGCTACCTACCTAATAAGAAGTTCGATTTTTTTCATCAGACGAAACAGTAACGCTATGTTCAACAATCGAAACATAGTAAAATTAAACTGACACTACTATATTACAACGTAATTCAGCGTATTCCAGAAACCATCGGCGTACCCTGGTCGAGCCGGCTATTCATGCCACATCTACTTTATAATTTCAGGGTGGCCCAAGCGCGTAAAAACTATCACTTTCTTGATCATTTACATATGAAAACCGGAATATGTTCTAACGACTTCTCAAGGAGGGTAATTATTTAGTAAATCGGTCCTTAGTCATAAGGAACTAAAATCGTAATTAAGCTGCAAATGGCCATTAATGCGGATCGGCGTAGGAGTTCGGTGATAAAATTTTATGTTGAAATTTATTATAACGAACGCAATTCGACACAGATTTTCATTAATACGGTCCCGTGTTTAGATAGTGATTGAGGAAACTAGCCTTTCTCACGCGATTAATAGAGTTTCTCAATGACTCACTAGTCAAAGTACCTGCCGATAGTCAAGATTCAAAATCTATACCGACCTAATACTTAAGAATTTCAAATCGTCCCTGTACCTAGGGGTAAAGATGGATCAGTATATTTGAACGTACTTGTGATAATGCAATTTCATCTTTGTGAGAGATTTCAGTTTAATGTCAAATGATGTGCCTGTTACGGTTTGCACATAGACTCTATCCTGCGGATAATAAAGAAAAGTGTAATATAACGTATTAAGTTACGCTCGTCAGCTGAAGCTAGTGCAGGGAATAACAATTTCAAGTTTGATGTATACACGTTATTTATTCAATAATAATATAAATATTTATAAAAAAAAGTTTTCTATTTTAATTTAGGCTTGTGTCAATGAAAAATTAGACCTCTTCAGAGAAGCTGCAATATTAATTAGTTACCCCTTCTATCTATATATCGTCAATTTAGCCAAGTTAGATTTACATAGAAAATATACAAAATGCTATATATTCTATTAATATCCCTTAATTCTGTTAATCACTTCAACTACGTTTAAATGCATGTGGTAGGAATTACTTTTCAAGGCTATTGAGTCATAACACGCGCACAGTTCACCTGATGGGAAGTGATTTCTGCGGCCCATGACATCTACATTCACCTTTGACAAGGAATCATAATGCAGATGCGTTTTCATCCTTGACGACTGAGATGGAATGCATCGTCACCAGTTATAAAGGTCTCCAGATTCCAGACACTCGCCAGATGAAACACAGCAACATTATGCTGCTATTTCAAGCTGGTATTCTGTGTAGGTGTTAGGGACCTACCCCGGTCGAGCTGACCAATTCATACGCCAGCTAGAAACAAATTGTACACTGCGGTTTGTTTCCAGCTAGCGTAGCTGTTCTAACACGTAAAGACACTAACGCTTTAGAAAACACTTTTACAAGATAGATTCTTCGTCACGATTAATAACACAATTTATAAGAAATAAAAATTAAAACATTTTTATTACGTCTCCAGTTGTCAAGAGCTCTACTGACTGGCGAAAAATCCATCTGAATATGCCATATTATATTATATTGCCGTCATCTTTCAGGCGCCCATGGAAGACCAGCGTCGAAGTAGAAATTGATCACGATCATGGTAAGTAGAGGGCGTTTCATATTTATTTTTAATGCATTTTACCTTCTATATTAATTTCAGTTGTTTAGTTATTTTGTTTTATGGCAGTAAAGAAAGTGCAAACAGATCGCCTGATAACTTTTCATCGCCTTTAAACATTCAAGATTCACTTGCGTTGTCAGTCTAGGGGACAGAAATGGAATGCCTATGCTGTTGTATTGCACTTGTATTCAAAGAAAGCTTATGCTTAGCCAATTGAGGCAATCTATTGGTGTTACTTGAGACCAATAGCCAATTTTATTCCAACAATTTGACCAGTTTTATTCTTTAGTGAGTCATGTCATGTCACAGTAACAACGGGATAATTATGATAAGTACTTTACTCGTACAATTACCACAGCAAATTCAAATCAGTTAATCATGTGGCACCCAATATAAAATGATCTCTTTTATTTCTATTATGTTTCTATTATTATTATTTTTTTTACCTGTTAAACACACAATAACTTTATCTTGTCAACTTTAATATTATAATTTTTTTCTGTATGATCTTTTTGTTATCTTTTGTTTTTGTTATTTTTTATTACTTTGTTTTATTATTTGATTACTTTTAGTTCTTTTGTTATTGTTAATAAAATGAGGATCGCCATTTCTCTTGTGTAGCCCTCACGGAAGATCAGGGTTGGGACCCTAGGTCACATCGGTACCTGAGTGGAAATCCTTTTCTTTATTTGGCGCACAGCAGTTTTACTTGTCCTTAATTTTTTTTTGTTGTTTGATTAAGAAAAAGTCTTTTACTTGATTTTTTTTCATTGTTTGGTTTTAATTGTTTTTACTGTTCCTGATTTTGCTTTATATTGTTTATGTGTGCCAAGTATTATTATTGAGATTATTATTATTTATATTATAAAAATCGATAGTAGTAGACGATATTTGGGAAATAAATTATTAGTTAGTTAGTTTTAGCCTATGTATATCAATACCCTTTTCATACATCTAAACCTTTTAAAAGATTTTATAAAGGCCACCTATGAGAATATCATCTGGTATTAACCAAAATAAATCACACTCTTCAAGGTTATTGTCTCTTTAGGAACTAAAACGTACCTTCGAGTTTGCTTTAATTGCATCTACATAACGATAGGAAGTAACATATTTATAAGCTTTACAAAAATGGTTTATAGGGAGATAAAGATATGGATAGGGGATGCAGTAAGAGCAAAGAGAAGTAATTGTATAAAGGAAGTAATAATAATAACGCGTAAGTTACAATTACGTACGACTTTCAATTTCTATAAGATTAGTGGGAGGATTCACGATCAGTACCAAAAATCGAAAGTATTTGCTACGCCAAATTATACCATATAACAAAAAGTCTTCATAAGGCGTTCCATCTGATATTTGGACAACAATAGAGCCCAGTATGTCATGCTGTGCCCACATTAACCTCTAATGGCATGAACGCAACTCATTTGGCACTCTCTGCCATAGTTCAAGGCCCAACGGACCGTCTACACTAACCGATTGTTGCTTAACGCAATATAGTAACAATTATAGCTTATTATTCAATTTAACAACAATTTAATAACGTCTGTCTTAATATATAGCGTGTACATTATACGGTACTTAGTGAATAATGGTCAATTACATGATTTTATTGATGTTCATAAATGTCATACTTGAACTAGATTTGAAGACGATCGAAATAATTACGGCTTGATAATGTATAGGCTATCTGGCTAAGATTAATTACAAATGATTAAGTGATAAGATTACCTAGCTAGAGGAACGGATCTTATACGTTTAACGTGAATAAAATATACGTTTACGTATTTATCAGTCGCGATTGTCAGAAATCTTCTACACCAGTTCTTTATCACTACTTTTGACAACAACTCTGGAAACGACCACTAATAGTGAATCGAGGGTTCCCGAGAGAGCCTTGGCGAAAGCATTTATGCAAACATAGAGGCACTTACTTATCGTCCGATGTAATACATGTCAATAAGATCGGAGGAGGGTTGTAATGTAAAAACGGGACATACACACATTAACACAAACCCGAAAACTAGCAATTGTACATCACCACACAAATATTGTTCCACGGCTGGGAATCGAACCCGTGATCCGCGAAAAAGCATGCAAGACGCCACGCAGCCATTAGAAAAGTTGCATTTGTTATCTTTTATATAACTAAAAACAAAATAATGTATGCAACGCTTGATGGATGATTATTGCGGGTATAAAAATTTAGTTTTTAAGTGCATCAAAAAGATGTCTTTCTGGTATACGGCCATTTTGACCACTGCGATAACTTCAGTTGCTTCAGAGATTGCAACGGATTATTTCTCATCAGGTCCCCACATCGTCCCATTTCTCTATCCAAAGAAACTCATGTAAAATAAGATCAGTTTTTATTTATTACATTGAGAGTAACAAACGAGCACACAGTTCACCTGATGGCAAATGATTCCTGTGGTCCATGACATCTACATTCATCTTCAAATAATCATAATGCAGATGCGTTGTTACCCTTGAGGACTGAGATGGAATGTAATAATCAGTAATAAAGTTCTTCGGATCCCTCTACACTCAAGACGAAACATTTGGAGACGAACGATTGGAGGGTAAAAATGTATTAAGTATTAATTTTTTGTACCCATATGTTTTGTTTTTGAATTAGTATAATTCAGGGTAATACTTTTTCATTTTTATTTTTTAATATTAACATTATGTGATATCACCCTGGAATTCATCGCCCGATAATATAGGTTTTAATATAATTTTAGTTTTTATTTCATATTTGTGTTATTTTAGTCATTCTTATGAACCTAAAAACATGGTAAATGTACTAACTGAACAAATAATTACCAAGTTTAATATGTTAAATGTATATTTGCTTAAGTCCTTATTGCAGGGTTTGGTAGTAGGGCATATAAAATATAGAGCAGTCAGTTTACCGACGCTAAAAATTACAATAACCAATGATACCAACATCCATCCTGAATAACGATTCATAATACAGAAGCTTTTTGTTAGTGAGGACTAAGATAGAATAATTGGTCAGTCTTGTCTCGTGTGAGAGAGATGATAAAAAATAAAGATTAAGGCTTAACACTTTTTTGTCAACTCTATCATTTGAAAGCTTTGTTTTATTAAAACATACGTAAAAGATCTCGAAGATTTTGCGATGAAAAAATATTGAACTCATTGTTTGAAGTGCAAATAACAGCGATGTCTTCATTGCACTGGCGTTAGTAATTGAGTAAATGTGACAAATTAGTAATTCACCGTTCAAATTGGGCGCGCCCGTGAGAATTCCGAGAGGCGGCCTCTAACGGTTATCGTTAAAATTAATATTAGTAGATTTGACACGAACGCGTAGACTGCCGTCACTAGCTTATCTCTAGATACTATAGATTGTTACTGGTTTATTTTAGTTTTAAGATGTAAGAAATATCAATTTTGTATTATTGATTTAATGAAGAAATAATTTCTAATTTTCAAGGTTTCCTTAAATTATTTGACCTATTATGTATTTCTTATATTTAACGTAACACGTTGCCTATAGTTTTGTTGTTGAGTTTAAATAATTTTAATTTGTCATTATAACATAATTCACTTAAAATGAGATACAATTAAATTATTAAAAATATTTATACCTCTAGAGTTTTACTTTAATAATAATAAAGGAAAAGAGAGTTTTTGAATACGTCTCAAAATTAAATAAGGTAACGATGTCTATTCCTTTTTTTAAATTCTAATGATTAAAATGAATTACAAGTAAGGAACGATCATGATTAGGCGTCATCCTTCCCTCGTGTGTTTCTTCCGCCGAAACTTTATCAGTATAGACTGCCGGACTAAGGAATGGAAAAGGTCAAACAAAATTAAGCTAAATGTCAATGCCATTAAAAAGTTGTGACAAAAAAATATGTTCATTTTCTTGGTAATCATATATATTTATTCATACAGATTTGTGCGTTATTTAAAATCTAAATCTAAATTTTGCCCAATAAAAGTACAAGTAATGGAGCTAAAATCAATCTACGATGCTGCTAATTTCTGGAAGGGGGTTACACGTGAAATAGCAGGAAAATGCTTCAGCATTTCGTATGGTGAGTTTAGGGATCCGGGGATCCAAGTACAGGTAACGAGGTATTCCATCTCAGTCCTCAGGGTTGAGAGAGTATATGCATTTTGGATCTTTATTGAAGATGGATGTTAATGTCATGGGCAGGTGAACTGAGTACTCTTTTGCCCCTCTAACATAAAAAATATAAAACAAATCTGTATTGATTAACTTGGCCCTACAAAAACGCTAGCTCTTTTCATTTAGGCTCTAATATGAGACATAGTCTCCCACGGTTATTATTGCGAGTGCTTTATCTCGGTGCTAATTGTGCAGTTTGAGGTTTTTGCTGTATTTTGTAATTTGTGACGTTGCGATCACAAGGAAATCGATTTGCCTAATGCGCTCGAATTATTGTTCAATTGGCACGGACAAAAAGTGCAATTACGTATGTACAGGAAATTACACAATATTTTGGCGCGAAATAATATGACTTGTATTGTGTGGATAATGCGTGACTGTCCGCTCGGTGAGAATGTATCCGTAAAGGAAACGTTTCAAAAAAAATTAGACAGTTCTGTTTATAGTTTTGCTGATTTTAAAATTAATTTCTTTTGCTCGGACAATATTCGACGATCTATTATTTGTGAAATGATTATGTTCAATTGATGGGGTTGAGTAAATTAATTTTCTTCTTTCCTCCTTCTTTTAATACGTCAGTATCCTAAAACTGGTGATCAAGAAACTAGACTCTCCTATATTTTCTGTTACATTTATGTGAAAAAAGTAAAATGTATGAACTGTATGTACGTATTTATTAGTTTTTCGATTGCTATCCAGTAATGTAATTTTTAAGTATGTCCGAAGCAAATGTTGTATTAGTAGGGTCTTTATTGTCATCGTCATTATTATGTCATCTCACCATCATGTCTACTACTTAGGTCGCACTGAAAGTTTCTAGACTTAGATAAATAACACTAAATATTATATTTATGACATATTCATTGGTTTTCGAAGTATATGCTATCACTATTTATACATTTTACATTCGTTGGAACCATTTGGTTGGTAGGTTCCTGAAACGCATTCAAAACCACTACGCTTTTGTAAATCGTAAACCTCTAAGCTAATCTTTAATTTTTCAGATGTAAAATGAAGCGGCAAGGTACGAGATCCAGGCTGTGTGGTAGATGTGCCATCAGCCACATTTGAGGTCTTCAAATACTTATTCGTTATCTTAGCGGAATATGCGGACGCGTACTCGTTGTGAAGAATGACATTGGTGCGGGGAAGCTTTTCGCGATTTTTTTAAACCATACAAGCATTTGCTTACATACCAATCGGCGGCCACTATCCTTTGGTTTTCAAGCGACACTGTAATGTAATGTCCTCATTTGCTGAGAAAGAAGCAACAATATTTGTGCTGTTGCTTTGACTTTTCTTAACTTTCGTCGGCACGTCTTCAAAAGGGCAGAGTTTGCCGACTGGCTTTTCCGACTAGGTATGGTCACCTGTCACGATATTATAGACAGCCAATGACTGCCATTAAACTTTTTTAGCATTTTACGGCTCACTCGATTCTAGGGGAGAAAAGCAAACCAAATTACTGTGACAACATGCATACATGTTTGTTCGGTAATTATAAAAAAAAAGCAACTTTATATACAGATTATTAGTTAGGCGTTAAAACTAAAACTATTTCGCCGACTACAAAAATTCATATACGAAAATAAAATCTTCACAACCCCTAAAACCTTAGCGTTCCACTAAAATACGTTTTAACCTTTTATCGGAACGTTTCACAAATCGTGACACATCCCCTTTTTGTTGTTTCAAAGCATACTTGATCCGCTCTGTTAAATAAATTGTACGGTTATCGTTAGTGGCGTTTAGAGGGAAAAGCGAACAAATCTATGGGAAAAGCTACCAAAGCAAATATTTGAAAAGTTTGTTCGAGCCCGAGCACCTGCGGTTACCCTAACATTGTCCACTCTGTTGTACATCTACAGAGCTGTTGAACGCTTAGAATTAATTTTAACCAACTTCATAACAGAAGGAAGTTGTTCATTCTGTGTTTTTGGTTATGTATATGAATTTCTTCGACACACATATATTTATTTTCACTATAATTTTTTGTTCAGTAGGAAAAACTCTCGAATTATTCCCACAGAAGTGTCATTAACTTCCACCAGGTAGTTTTTTTTAATAAGCTTCAATAATATGTTAACATGTTAACCGTTAACCAGTAAGGTTTTTTTTATGAAACATAAGGTGACAGACGGGCACAAAGGTCATCTAATGATAACTGATAATGTTTATTAACTTTACGCTTTTCAAAAGCACGAAAAGTTATGTATTTGCAAAAAATAATTTGTTATAATCTTTTAGATTTTATTTAATTATATCTACGTTTGTTAATTCGTCACAAAGTGAATTTTGGTCTCATTCAGTGTTTTTTGCTATACTTAATGCAATTTGTAACTCTATGTTAACTCGTTTAGTGTGGCGGTAAATAGACTAGTTTCTTACAATAAATGTAGGTACTCCAGGTACACTACATTTCTAATAAATCACAAATAGTTGACCTTCGCGTCCGGGCGTATCATGAAATCTGCATCGCAGAGAGCAATCTCTGATCCTTATGAGCAGATTGGGGAAAGTTTTAGATGCAGATCTGTCTTCTTCCTATCCTATTAATTGGTACCTTAAGATTTAAAATATTCAATAAAATTTTAAGATTTAAATACTGACGCCACTAATATAATCGCATTCTCTTTCATCGTTATCTTCTGATAATTATTTAAAAGTTATGAACGAATTGATGAATTACATTACTTTAATAATCAGATTTATCTTAATAATAGTAGTACATTAATAGTAATAGCCACGTCGTAGCTTGTTTCTAGATGTACCATGAACAGCTCTTTGATCGGCAATAATACTATATATATAATTGTTCAAAGGGTTAGTTACATTGTGGCAGGACCACGCTATTACAAAATATCAGCTAGAGACTGCAGTATGAGGCTGCAGTATTCGGTTTAGTGAGTTAAGTGATAAAAAATAACCCGTCTTATCGAAATGGACGTGTAAATATAAGTTATTAAGAGAGTTTGTCATAGAACGTCATAATACTTTATGTATGCAGAAAATAAATAATTTAGAGAACTTTGCTATCATCTACAAAATATAGACAGCTCTATATGGTATACATTAGTAAAGTTTTCCACATACTCTTTCTACCCTTATTTTATTTCGCGACTCAATACATTCTCTATTTTGGTCCTTCGCCTCGAGTGTTTGCTCTTTTCCCTTTGTGAGTGTCCAAAGGGTCGGCGAGAAGAATACTGAGCGGACCCTTTAGCTTACGGGGACTTAAGTGTCGACTGACCATTTCTTTTGCTATTTTATTAGTTGTTGTACGTGAGACGTAATTGTATTGCCGTTGACTGATATATTAGACGCGGAAAGGGGTCTGAAATTTTTTATTGTGCTCTTCCGTAACGAAAATTTCGTTGTTAGTAACGACTGTCGAGTAGCTTTGTTTAGAAGTTTAATATATACTATAATTTAAGTCAATGTTGATGAATATAAGGTAAAACAAATTATTATTTGTTATGTAACTTTAGAATTTATAACTAATACTATTTTCTAATAAATATTCAATATTAAAATTAATTAATTATTGAAGTTAATGATGGAACATGTGTTTTTACTTCAGTTTAAGAAAACAGTCGGCACAGGATAAAGGTTGGTTGTTAATTCTCTTCTGCTATTATGTGTAAATAAACATGTTATTTTAAGAAATTAAGATTAATTAATTCACAAAATAATTACCTATTTAAATATCTTATAACATATCACTAATAATAAAAAATATAATTCATTTTCGCTGAGTATTAATTAACCGTTTGATGCTATCACTACAAAGTGATCATTCTTGGAGACCATTCTGACCTGCCTGCGGCGTTTCTTCTAAGTTACTTATGACTGAGAACATAGATTAGTGTGTATAACACAGACTGCACATTATCGTGTATATGTAATGGGTATGGTAAGATCTTTGTATTTTATAAGTAAAAAGTTACAGTAAAATCACGTTGGTTTTACGTATCTGGCTGTTTTTGATGCCATTGAATCTTTTTTATTATTTCGTATCTAGTATAACAATGCCTTCAGGATGGTAGTGGGGCTTCCGCGGTTCTGTAGTGCGTCTGGTATGTTTGCTCGGAACGTTACTGATGGTTTTACCACTATTATACGCAAAAGAGTAACACCCCTGATGCACAGAATTCGCGGAAGTACTAACAGCATTTTGCATATTATGTCGGACAAACCCGATTGCCCCATTTTACATCACTGGGTGCAAACACATATATATGTCCCAAATGTTAATGCCGCAAGATGGCGTAAAGAGTGAAGTATTATTTTTATTTTAATGTTGTTTATTATTTTGAATAATGTTATTTATTGTTAAAGTTGTTATGAAAGTAATGCATTGAATAACAAACATTGGTCTTTAAGTTCACATTTCTACTTGTACCTGTCTATGGATTATGGTCCGAAATAAAGACTTGTTATTATTATTATTATTAATTCCATTGCTATCCAAATCCAAATCCTATTTTAAGGGGTTCTGATCAAAAAATTACGACAATTAGTTTTAACAGTCCTCCCTTGATGTTAACCTGACGCTACCTAATGAATTCTAAAGGGACCAAAACAGGTGACAATTTGAGGGCGCAAGGTCAGGGGCTTATGGCGGATGCAGTAACACTTCCCAACCAAGCTCTGTCAATATTTGCTGAGTGACTATAAAAGATGTGTATATATGTAATGTGGTCTGATGTTATAATGATGAAAAACCACACCGTTTTTTGATCAATTCTGGCCGTTTTTTCTCCATTTCTTGCTTAAGTCTCATCAACTGTGGTCAGGAGAAATATAAATCGACGGTTTGCCCGGGGTCATTCATTACGTTACTCTCAGTTAGCTCGTGTGACACTCAAATATCGAGCTTTATTTAATATTCAGACTTTTTCAAATGGGTCAAAACTATTTTGTGGTCAAACCCTACCTCTTCATCTATATCGTAGCAACTAATATGCCAATCTTGCTCCACTTTTTCAAAAATGGCATTGACTTTATCTATAATAGGTCGACCAGAACGAGATTCATCTTTGACATCGAAATACTCAGTGTGAAAACGCTTGAACCATTTTTGTGCTACTCTTTCCGACACTGCGTTAAGTCCATAAACGTCACAAATTTAACAGACATACATAAAATATAATATTGCTCTTCAAATTAGCATTAAACACAGGACTCACGACTGAGCAGTTCAGTCAGTCTAGACAAATATTTAGTTACGTTTCTTTCCTTTGCGGGCTTATAGCCAAGGAAATGTAAGAACGTAAAAAGTAATGTTATGATTCATTAAGTGACGAATACGTTGTCATGGTAAACATATAAAATAATCTTTTTCTATTATTGTTTTATATGTATGTTGTCGAACAACTTGTTAATCTTGATTAACAAAGGTTTAAAAAAGAATTGATCGTATTTACTTTTCGGGATAATGAGCAAAAAATTCAAAAAAATCCTAAATGTAAATACCTAAAGAATAAAATTATATACAATATCATATGGTAGTTAAGTATAAAAATAAACGATGTTCATTCCATTCATGTTTAGTCTTTGGCACACCTACGCACCGTTGAGCCCTAAAGGCTTTCGCATCACAACCCGTGTCTAATGTTAAAGACAATGCCAGCATTTAGATATTGTTAAATACCATAATGTAGTGTACTTCGACTAAATAATATGCCGCGGTTAACTGGCAAGCATTATCGTAGTTATATTATGAATTAGATATTGCCTATACACGAGTATAGGAGTGGATAGATTGTGTGTGTATCTTGGATATGATGGAATCCCAAAATATAATACAAAATATATTCGTTAAGCGTTAAATCCTATCAGGTTTAATAATAGATTATTTTGGACTTAGTTATAGTGACACGACAGCTGTATTACCTATATATGAACGAGGTAAACCGGAGATGCTCATAACCAAATTTATGATATTTTCCGTAGATATATTTTAAATTATAAAACGTATCGTTCACTTTCAATTCTAAGCAAATAAATTAATTACAGATCATGAAGAATAATGGTGGAACTAGCGCTTGACATTTTGCGAAATGACCTAAATCGCCGCCCACAATTCTAGTATGACTTGGTCGAGGTTATAAAGCTAACTGATGGCAAGATGTGATAAGTTTAGAAGCTATGAACTATAAATAATGAACAGTTTCATAAGATAGTTGGAGCAGGGGACAGACTTGAGATTGTACGACAATGAGGGTGACTGGTAGTTCATTATTTTGGCATGGAGAGTAAAATTTCTTTAATTAGTGTATATTATGAATAACAGTACATTAATATTTCATTCCGTCTAGTCTAAGTATGTTCTGTGTATCATAAGATATATGTAAATCATTAAGAGCGGCTGCCCTTAACTGAAAACCGCACTACTTGACTTAGTGCAGTGCCAGTTTTCGGGAACTCGACGAATTTGGCTAAGATTTGTGCCTCGTAGTAATTTATGGGTGTTACAGATTAGAAAACGGCTGAGATATTGATGATGGGAAATGATCTCGTCATATAAATTCCCTTGTTGAGTATAAATCCTTCGGCAAAGGTCTAAATAAACAGAGGCATAATTACGCCTCTGCTTAGAGGCCAATATATCTAAGTTCATTATAGTGTGTAGTGCTTTTTCGTTTTCTATTTTCGGCGTAATACCTCCTATAATACCTTAAAAGGTTTTTAAAATCAA
Source organism: Teinopalpus imperialis (assembly GCA_029286865.1). Lineage (NCBI taxonomy): Eukaryota > Metazoa > Arthropoda > Insecta > Lepidoptera > Papilionidae > Teinopalpus > Teinopalpus imperialis. Next base: position 7,532,520 of record JAGSMU010000021.1, read on the forward strand.
AGTCGAAGGCTGAAAGTGATAGATAATATTTTGAATGAAATTCTTACTAAAATTGCCATCTATTCTGTTAAATTGAAATTCGCTCGTGGTAATACTCATGTTATCTTTGGTTTAAATACGTCATTATTTTAATACAAAACAATAATTTCCTTCAAAGAGCATGGCATCAAGAAATTATTAGGTTAGGTTGCATCCGCGTACGGAGCTCCCGCTTCAGGCTTTTAGGATGCATTAAAATGTAGCGTTTCATTTTCTTGAAACCCTATTTAAATTTATACTGTATATGAATAAAATTAAGTTTATAAACACTGAATATTTAATATTTTATTTTGAATTTAATTACTAGTTGACTGCAATTATATATGTCATATTTATTTTTTACATTGCTTCTTTTTTTATTACCTTGAGAGTAACAAACGAGCACACAGTTCACCTGATGGTAAGTGATTCCTGCGGTCCATGACATATGCATTCATCCTTGACAAGAAATCATAATGCAGATGCGTTTGTCACCCTTCAGGATTGAGATGGAATGCCCCGTCACCAGTAATAAAGGAATCCGGATCCTTACACTTATTAGACGAAACACAGTAGCATTATGCTGTTATTTTACCGTTATTCTGCGAGGGTGCGGTTCTACCCTGGTCGAGCTGACCCATTTACTCTCCTAGAAACAAATTGCAGCAACTCTACCACTATCAAAACTTACTTTTAATAAGTCCCCAAAAGTTTCGTTCTTGTATTTCTAACTTCTTTGTTAAGGACAGCTCTTTTTTTGTATTTTTTTTTAATTTATCATTTCTTTATAAAGAATTCAGGTACTTTGACACGTTCTCAACACCTTTGCATACAATGGTCACGACATCGATTCTCGATACGGTGACATCTTGCATAAAATGTATATATGATGATAATTTAGGTATTATGGCCTCGTGTCATATTATGATGATAAAACAAAGAGTCAAGAAGCAGATGCATTGTGTCAACCACTATGAGATATATTTTCCATATTATATAAAACCTCCTTAAATTAATGAAAATTTATATTATAATAAATTGATCACGTATTTATTTCAAAGATAACATTACATTTGTTAGTGTCCTAATACACGAAAGTTCTGAAGCAAGACAAGACATATAAGCCCATCGCTACGTAGGCGTCTGCCCTAGGCCAATCTAGGAAGCTTAAAGCTAGAAAGCTTACTTGCCAGTGCTGAAACTGCACTCAAACTAGCTCTTAGCTGAAGGTAATTATGCCAGCCCGTCGGAAGTGCTTTATTAAAACTGGTATATTGAGGTAATGGTCGTACTAAGAAAGACCTAAATTGCTCGTGTGAATGGGTCGTATCGTTTCTTCTAATAAAATAATATTTTTTTTATAATATTAGCATAGCATGATATTCATATACATGCTCAATAAGGAATCTTAACCGTGGAGAAGATAAAATACCATCTCACCAGTAGTAATTTACGAGGTTTTAGTTATATATTTATTTTATTTGGTTCACCAATTTTCTTCAAGATGTGTCATAAATTAATAGGATCCTCCATTAAGTGAACACAGCTTGCACAAAAATTATACTCATAAGGACAAACACTGTGTTATGTCGTTAACAAGGCATAACACAACAACTGTAAACGGTCAAGACAACATATTCGTGCTATAGGTAGTTCAGAACTGCAGTTTGACTCAGAACGGAAAAATGTAATGTAATTCCTTACTACTTATTTACTGAGACACGTGTTTAAGTAATTAAATATATTACATACTTAGCATATAAGTGTGTAAAGCTGATGTCTTCAATCTAATTAACAAATATGTCCTTTTAGGTTGAATTGATTGAAAAACCATAAATAGACAGAGACTTATGCGAAGAAAACATTTGTATTCCAATTATTTAAGTTACAGAATTATTATTTATATTTCTTGTCGCGTCCATAACCAAGGCTTACACCCAGTTATAGACCTCTAATGAAGGTTATAGTTATATTGGATATGGTTATATTGGTATATGGTTATATTTGAGCATAGTCCGCTATCCAGGTTCACTACTAATTGGCGGTCTTCGTATGTTTCAAATATTTTTGTATTTGTTTCTAAGTCATGTAAGTTTTTTTTTTAAACATAATTTTCTTGCAATGCTATTAACATGACTAATATTTCGGTTAACCACTCCAACTAAGCTGAAAATGCTTGTGCTAGGAGATGGTCCACGTCAATAGTCCAATGGTGGATTGGAACCATGTTTTTCTTCAACGCGGTGCACGTGGTAAATTAGCAATTGCAATTAACAATTTAATTAGTGGAAGGCACGAGAGGCCTAACTCGGGTTGCTCGCGTACCGTGAAATTTAAAGCGATCTCCAGAACACTGTTCGTCGTCAATGGTTAAGTAAAATTAATAGAAAATTGAGTTTTACTATTTTCGGGGGTTTTATCTTTATTTTATATCTACGGGGAATAACAAAATCACAAAACATTCACTCGAAAATCAATAATCTATATTCTGTATAATTATAGGTTACGGTTAGGAATCTCATTCAGGATAGAGACAATTTATATATAGGACTCTTGTTATATCAGGATATAACAAGAGACGTCTTGCCACACTCTCTTGCTAAGCTGTTTTTAAAAAAAAAACGATTTCTCATATAATCAATAAACGGGATGAATTACTACTTATAAGAACCTTGAAAGGATTTAAGTCAATGATTCTAGTCTCTAGGAATCCCTGAGAAAGATTATACAGATTATTAATGCATTTAAGAGTGGTAGGCGTGTTTATATTGTTGTTTAAAACCCTTTAAGCTATTAACTGGTTGTATCACGTTCAAATCGTCACGAACAGTTGCGAAACTGAACGTTGCCGCAGTATGGGCTTAATGCGGCAATCCGCCGGTTATGAGGCTCATTCATTGTGAGGATCAAAACGATAGCCTGCTCATTTTGAATAATAATTTTGTAAGCAGATTTGTATAATTTAAATTAAATTTGGTTTATAATTTTAGCAATCGCGTTCGAGTTATAGCTATTGTAGGTTCAATGCAATGAACGCGTCAAGGGTAATTGAACTTATATTTGAGCAACTGACATCTTAGATTTCCTACGAGTAGCTGCATATACATATATTTTACACTGTAGTTAACATATTGCGAGAATATAATGAGATGTATTGAGAGTATATAAATTATTCGTTGGATCCGATTCGATCCTCGAAGCCAGCATATATACAGCAATAAATTTGTAAATCGATATTTTAAATGCTGATTTACACGTGGTCGGCAGTGAAGGAAAACATCGTGAGGAAACCTTCCTGTCTAAGAAATAATAATAAAAAAATCCACAGTGGAGACGCATCTCTAGAGAAGAGGCGGTGCCACTTATATATTATGTAGGCTTATATATGTCATTTTACTTTTAATTTTTTATTAATTATTAACTACTCTACCTTGCCAGTGGTTAACTGAACAATTGCTGTGGCAAAGCTGTAGCCAGAAACTGTCTGTAACAAAAATAAGTTGGCTTCATTGACTACGCATCACGCAATAAGAGTGCCTTTTGATTGGGGCGAATGTTGTATCACAGAATGTATTTAACATGTGGGATTACAGTTTTTTATTAAGAGGTCATAATTCACCTACGCTTAACCTTGAACTTTTGTCGAGAATGATATATGTAGGTTATTGATATACTCTTTTGTCTCGTTACTCCTATTCCATAGAAATGCTTCACTCCAATTTTCGACCTTGTACTAGTTAAAATAGAAAACGCAATTTATTTTTTTGTAAACGTCTAAATAAAGTTTTTTTTGCTTTTCAAAATGGTCGTTAGTTAAGATCATTGATCATATCGTTCATCTATGTTCATATGGTTAATTCTTTAAAGCTTACTAATAGAATAACTAGGACGATAAGTGTGCGATTTGAACAAATATTTCTAAATTAATTATACCTTAAATTAATATTAGGATAACAAATATATTTATATATATTATTCGATTATAGGCTGGTGTTTATTGTCACTCGATTAGACACCCTCACACTCTAGAATGAATGTGAGTACCTGTACATTTATATGTATAAAACAGAAAGGGTCGTTCAGTCCATCACAAGCGTCTTGTAATTACCTTTCTCCGGCGAACGCGGTGAATTTCCGATGTCACGCCATATGTCCCTGAAGTGCCCACGGACTTGGGATTTCGATAATTGATTACTAAATCGTATATTTATTACTTTGTACCATATTGTATGGCGACTAACTATATTCAAATAAGAGATGAGTGGTCTACATTCACCCTGAATAAAGATTCAGGATACACAGGCTTCGGTGTTGTGGTATAAGATGCCTCGTTACCTAAATTTAGGTCCCCAGATTCCTGCATACAACATATTAGGAGGTGGTTCTTCTCTAGTCGTGTTGGCCTAATAATCTTGTATCTATAAACGAACTATAACGTCCTTCTACCATTGCTAAATAAAGATTAAAGGTTCAATGTTTACTAATTATGAGAGAATATAAATTCAATTATAAAGGTTTTGTTCATATATTATTTAAAAATAATGATTGCTTATTTTTTAATATTTGTACTATCACTAATACATACATGTAAATAAAAAGCAAACAATTTTCCTTTTCAAACACCATCTCTACAAATACCAACAAAAAAAAACAGTTAAACAAATTACCAATATATGAAAAGAAATATAGTCATATGCCTAATGTGAAACTTTAATACATTTTAACTTATAGTCATTTTTGTACCACATTTATTATTATTAATAATTTTTATTTTTTATTTTTGCAAAAAATTATAGACCTTCAGCCTCTTAAGTGTACAGAAAAAATAAAACTACCCGTACGTGGCTTAAATCCTACGTAATATGAAAATAAAAAAAATATCTCCCCGAAATATTGCACGAAAATATCTTACACACACGCTTAACATGAAGACTCAAACGTTTCACCTGAGACAAGAAAATATAACGACACAAGTCATGTGTATGATCACGTAGCTGTAATAAATTTGTTGGCAATTTATTAGGTAGTATGTCATCGCGGAATCCGGCCCTGGTATGTCCTCTCCACCCCATCACTTAATGTCTGAAGGACATGCGTCTTGAGTTTCTTTGCGGTGTGCACACAGTGAAAATTTATATTATATTTGGAAAATAATTACTTTCTTTACTTGACTTTAGGTGCATTCTTCTCTAATATATTTATTATACATACTTATATATTAATAATATAGTCTATGTATAATAGGGTTTTCCCTTGATCGCAAAACTGCGCGTGGATTTCCCGTTGTCGTTTTAGGCATCTGACAACTGCCCATCGTATCACCTATCTCTTATTTACAAATTGGCCCATTCATGTTGATTTATTTCTTTTATCCACGCAACACTAAATGATATCCAGTAAGTAACGGTCTCGTAGCTAGGTAGTGGCTATAGATTCGCGAGTTTTGCTTTCGATTGGCAGATATAAAATATTACTTTTTGATATTTTTATATATATATAATTATATAAATCTTAAGCTATGACGATAGACGATAAATAAAAAATAATAATTAAACGAATAGCTAGTTTGATGAATATTGAAAAATGTCCAATTCACCTGATCCGCTATCCACCCCACAGAGCAGCTACCTTTATTACAAGTGAGGAAACGTGTTTTTCTACCTGACTCGATTTACTACGGCGTGACAGTAAATGCCTCTGTTTTTCGTACTCTTTCCCTGAAGACAGCTCGTCTTGCTATGTTTAATTGCTTATAGGTAAAGAAGTTATATTTTTTATTCCATTGTACATGGAGTAGATATGAAAAAGTTTTGAAACTGAAAGTATTTACTGCCTATTTAATTTAAAATTATGTCAATAACTTGATATATATTGTCCCTACAGAAAGTTAATAATAGTTATTCGTTAATATAAAGTTAAACAGAAGTGGCAACCGATCCTAATTCAAGGTCAACTAAGATTTTAAGGAAATTTAGGGATTTTTATTTTGCTTTTAAACGAATAATTTAACCTGCGGTTATATTTAATATTTACGTTAAGTTTGTAGTTAAAGGTGATGTAGTAGTTAAGAGTAAGAGTATCTGCAGGTTTGCAGATCCTGGGGTCGATTCTCAGCCGAATTAAAAACATGTTTGTACCTTACAAATTATAGTTTTTCGGGTGTGGGTGTATTCTATATATCTGCAATAAAAGGCATATGCATTTATCAGAATAGGGAAAGGAAGAGCCAGTTTGCGCCTCTGTCTTTACGTGAATGATTTCATCTAGTAATAATCAGAATATATCGTCACAGTAGAAATCGACCAACTGGACATCATTTTCATCTCAACTATCTACATCTTAAAATCCAGTCGATAATGGCTTATGTTTTTCCTAGCCCCAGTAATGCTTTGTATTTAGTACCTTGTAATAGCGGCAAATTATATATATATAACTATACAATATATAGCGTAAACAATGATAGACGATAGTTAATTTATTTTAGGCATGAAATATTGAACTATGCCATAAATTAGATTTTGGCAATAAACAAATCAAATTGGGATTAGTTAAACACATCATCAATATCATAACAATCGCCAACAGAATTATGATTTAAAATACCCTCGTGATCATCAAGTTTTATTTTTGCTTTAGTGTATATTTCTAAATTATCTACACAAAAATTCCTTTCATATCAATTAGTTGGTGAAAACCTGCGAGAAATCTGTTGTGATATTGGAGATAACATGCATGCCCATGCAAACGGAAAAACGCGGTGAGGTGACTTTTGTTAAAAAGAACCCGATTCATTAGATTGAAGAAAACAAATGACAAGATCTATGATCATAGCTTATATCGTTATCAGATAAACATCAGTATACCGAATACAAGTTTTACAACATTCTCGATAAAAGTCGTTATTTATTTTCTGAGACTAGAATTTAATGAATCGAATAAATACAACTATAAAAGCTCATAGCTATTCCTTTACAATTGTAAGATGTTTAATCTACGTTGCAGTGATTCCATTTGAAATACTAGAGGGAGCCTAGGCAGTGATGTGACAGGTATGCATGCCAGGCACGTCGGAAGTGTCTTGGCGCTCCAGAACGACGGTCAGGAACTTAACGATATCACTTCAGATTCGAGGTTGATAATTTTTTGTTAATATTATTGCGACCTTAACGTAAATAAACCGTAAGGTTACATAAAACTACAGTATGAAGTCAAATATATATTCTCTGTAATTATTAACTTAACGATAAATATATATTTTATGAAACTACAGGTGACAAACGGACACATTACTCATCTGATAGTAATTGATGACGTACCCTTCATGCATCCATATCTAAATTTCTCCCATCTCAGCCGTACTAATAGAAAGAAGTAGTAGCAAGGCTTTAATGCTGGTATAAATCATTAAATATATATGCCCAGTCCGCCATAAGTTCTGTTACAAAAAACACATTTTGCCTTTAATCTGTTTGGCTACGAATCTATGGATTTACGCACTGTTTCCAAGGGAAATTTCGCCACTGCTTGCTCCAAAGATTTTTTAAGAGACTCAATGTCGCCGTATCGTTTAGAGCAGTCCATGCCCTTTAAAACTGACTATAATTTGAAGTCTAAAGGTTTGAGGTCTGGGCTAGATGAGGGCCAGTCTTCAACTCTGATAAAGTCCGGATTGTTGATTTCAAGCCAGGCTTAGGTAGTTCGTGCCTTGTAACCAGGTGCAGAGTCCTGCTGGAAAGTCCACGGTATATTTTTAAAAAGTGTATTGCTGAGAGGTTTCATAACATGATCCAAGAATGTATCTTGATACACTTTGGCTGAAGTTTTCACTCCTTTCAAAAATATAGTTTTGTGACTCCTTGATAAAACACGCCCCACCAAACCATCACTGTCGCAGGATGATGAACACGTTGTACCTTTCTGACCACCTGAGCAGCTTCTCTAGAACTGTGAGCGTACACTTTATCAATTTGCTTATTGTAGTGTTCTTCAATCGTGAAAATGTTTTCATCGGTAAAGAGGATATTTCTGTGCCTTTCCCTGCGTATCGCGACAGAAGGCGTTTTGATCGATCCACTCTCTTTAATTGTAAATATTGACACCATACCCACTTTGTGTAAGGCGATCACTGCAATCCTATTTTCTTTAATACCCCATTCGATATTGTGATTTGATAATGAACACAAAAAAATATGTGAAATGGTGCAAAATCTAAAGTTTTTAAAATAATATACATGTTCCAAATTCAAAATAATTAAAAAGTTGAAAAGTTGAAAAGATTATGTAACAGTATTTATGGCCAGACTAGTTAATATAGATTTGTGGCGCAGAAATTATTTTAATATTTTATGATCGAAGAGGTAACAAACGAACCAGCATTCAAAATATTATCAATGTTTCCTGGAGATGGACATGGAGAACTCTTCTTTCTATCTCTTATTACATCAAATGCAGCAACTCTTAACTACAATACTTTGGTGGCATTCTGCGAAAGCGGGATCCTTCCCTGTGTAACTGACTGGTCTAGGCGATTTCAATTCTGATTTGGGCTTCAACTTATAAAACTGACTCGTCCGTTTTTCGAATTACAGTAAACTGAGAACAAGGGAAAATTAAACTGGTGCACATGTTTACGGAATTACAGTATAGATTCAGGATATGCCACTTTGTTTCGTATATTTTGTGATGAGAAATGGAGAGACAATAAAGGTCTTGCATGTTAATCGATAGGGATGATATCGAAATTACATTTGGACTGCACACCCGTGATGGTAAGGCAATCAATGATACTTGAATGTGTTAATAACGCAGATGCGCTGCTCTCCACTTTATTTTTTTAACTTTAAAAAATACTAACCTTGTCATCAGCGACAGCTAATGCTAAGCTTTTATTTAACGTTGATCGTCCTTTCGGGTTTTAGTGGACATATTCTTGCCACAGAAAGTTTTTTATTTCAAAAAAATAAAAGTAATCTATTAACATTACTAACATGCCGGTTGGTTAACCGGCATATTAGTAATTAAGCTGTTGGAGTGGTTAGTGCTGCGTACGACACGCATGGTAGATTCGAACCTACGACTTTAAGCTCCGCAGATCGTACCCTAAACCATTAATATAAGCAAGTCTCCAAATTCACCCATTTATTGTCTGGATTCCTTAATAATAAAACAAAAGTTTTACTATTGCGGAACTAACACGTCCAGTGTTATAACGACTAAACAAAAAAAACACACTGCAGAAATTGTAATACAACATAAAAATAAACGTTATATTGTGCGATGTTTTGTCTTTTATAGTTTGGGCTTTCCCAGCTAAGTGTGTTATCGAAGAAGGGACGAAAACTTCGCCAAAAGTTGGGGAGAAAGGGGGAATTAGAGGCGCTTCATTGGATCGCAATTAAAAGAGGGAAGTAGGACGGAGTGATACGGAGTTGGGAAATGTTCTGAGCTGTGGAATGAACGTGGATTAATTGTTGACTTGTCTGTTTTATTGAGGTGTCAAAATAAAGTAATGATATTTTCTGCTCGATTTCGACCTCGCTAATGAGATCTGGTTTGTTACCATGTGACATTCAACTGTGCATATATTATATTATAGGGCGGTAAGCGTTCGCGCAAATACATTAGAATTCACCCTTATCCGATTTAATACATCTCCAATAATATCGAAGGAAGGCTGGAGTGCAATGTCAAAGACAGGGCACATATAAATTACATGTTGTTTGAAATCGAACCCACGACACGTGATGCAGCTGTCAAGTACTCTGACCACTAGACAACACTACCTTCAGTGGGGTTATAGAAAGCTAGCGAACAAGTCAATAATTATTTAGAACCACAAGTCACCACAAGTAAAGTCTTAATAAGGAATTCAAACAACATAACCTAGTCAAGCAAGCGTAATGATAGCAATCTGTTGGCAATAAATCGTTAATGGTCGATCGCTTGTCCACTGTACTTGTGGGTGAATCAGTACTGCAAGTACATATGAGAGTCGAGAAGGTTGACTCATTAGCATCAACCGTAAACCGTAATTTGATGTGATTTACAATATTGTGCTTATGGTTCTTGCCACGAATTTTTCGGACATAATCAGTTTTAACTTAAGCAAAAACATTTAGATAATGGTATCTGTTAATGGGGGATGATTGGCCTACCCTTATCTCAGTCCATCATTACTCTAGTGCACAAGAAAGTTCCCCCATACATTGCCACAGAGCACGACCCCGAGCCACCTGAATTTATTGACTTAGGTTGTTCGGCGCTATATCTTATTGTCGGTCGTCCGGTGACTTGATCGGTTCCTTGCCGCCTTTCACTCTACAATCCACTTCTCCATTGATTTATAAAATTCGCTAGCCACCATTACCGATAGTGATTGTATAAACAATGTTCAGTGTTCAGTGAACGCCTGGCAGGTCAGATTTGTCGCTTTCCATTGAAGACTAAAATATTATAGTGTTTATTAGTTTATCTTCTTGATAAATATATAATTCATCGGATTTTTAAACCTTATTTCTTTTTTATCGCTTCTACTCTAAAGAGTTTTTTTTATCGGAACTTCTTATTAATCAGTTTTTAATTACTCGATTTCGTATCTCATATGAGAGGTACTTTATGAAAAATTATGTTGATTTTAATTTTACATTTATATTTTCAATAGTTTTATTTGATTTATTTTCGCTTATTTGACACAATATCATATTCAAATAAAGTATTCTCTAACACTTCAACGATATTATTCCATTTAAGTGCAAAGTAGTTAATATCCTAATATATAATAATATAATAAATTAAACATCGTCTCAATTTCGATAGTGTTAAGGCGTGGGTAGTTATTTGAAGGCACAAACGCGTAAACGCGATGGTGAACTCTCACCATATGTTGGTACCTACAGGCGTCTTTGATTTAGACACTTTTATTTCAACCTTGTTTTAAGGGTTACAAAGATTAAATTTGATAAGGTTGTTATTACACGATCATACCAATTAGCCGTTTGAGATAATATAGTACACTCAAATATAGAACGTAGAAACTTATTGTATCAATAACATCGTCTATTCAATAACATATTATATTATTATTCATTAACACTGACTGGTAGAGAATGACTTAAGGCATTAAGTCCGCCCTTTGTGCCCCGGTAAGGTGTGACCTTTAAACTTTAAATAAATAAATAAAAAACATATTTATTGAAATGACTACTGTGAAATTTATGTACATACGTCTAAGAAACAACTTTATGCATCTCATATAACATATGATAAGCCACTTGCCCTAGCTTCCATACACAATGTATATGCAATAAGCAATGTATGTGTAAGCATATTGATTCATACAACTTAAAAATGCGAAACTCAATCTTATATGAAATTCATATTTTGTAACAGTTGATCTTATGATTAATGAGTGTTGAGTTTTTTATTAATTTAAATTTGATAATATAATTTATTGATTGAAATAAATGTTTATAGTGTGGGTGTATCTTTACTTTTTTAGTATTTTAATTTATCCATTATTAAGCATTAAACAAACGATTAGCAATGGTTAATATCAATCCTAAAACTTTCTATCGCAGCAAGATGAAGACGTAATATCGTCGTACGTAACATTTAAACCATGAAAATGTTTTTAAATTTCATAACAGTTTGACAGTGTGCAACCAATTAATTCTCAGCTCGCATTAAACCCTGACATAACTCCCGACCGGCTTCGAAGTGGAAACCACCCAGTGACAGCCGCGCCGCCGGCAGCCAGCCACAATGGCGATTGTTCTTGCGAGCTGATCAACCGATATCGTACGACTCCTCCTCGATACATTCGCTCCTTATTATTTATTGTGTATGGGCCCTTGTAACAATTACGTATTATACGCTTTGGTAACATAAATCCAATGTATAAGTTCTAGGATTCCAGGATGCACTTCGCTAATTTCGTATTTTGAACATGTTTTTATGAAAATTGAGGCTGCCAAATGTACACAGTTCGCCAAATAATAAGTGATTATTGTGGTCCATTAATTCTTGTGTTTAATCGTTTTAATTAATGCAGATGAGTTATCACCTCTGAGAATTATCTTAATTTGGGTTTGCCTTGGTTTCTCATTCACTGCCACTCAGGCAATTATGTGAAAGCGTCGTTATTGCCTGGTAGAGTCAACGCATTCATGCTACTTCTGGTTTATAGTTGTAGTCTTTTGTTCTAGCACATAAGAAATTACAGGTTTATCAGAAGAAAGTATGCCGCCTTCAATGGAGAGAACTTGTTTAAGTGGAAATAGCACCATCTCATTAATTATTATATATATATATATATATATATGTTACTAAAAAGGTGAGATGAAAGATGCAATATTATGCTATGTCGCGAGTACTTGGTTCGACATAAAGCCTAGTGACAATATTTTTGCATATACTGTTTTTGAGTCTTTGGTGTTGTTCTGTGTGTGATCTGTATCCCTTACACTGCATCCTGATCCTTTTTATTGCATATAATTATAATCCAGCAGATGATGTGTTCAAAAGATATCGTCGTGGCCAGAATTGATAAGTATATCGTCTTATGGTTTCATGATAGAATAAAACACAATAACATAACAAATAAAGAGAAAAAGAACAAAAATTGCAATAAAGATTTCTTATATTTACAAGAATACTTCACTTTCAATAAAACTATTATAGTTTTACGGAATTTATCGCCTGTATTTTTAATCTGCAGACTTCGCCGCTCTAGGAAGTCTGATCGACCCCAGCATTACATCAGATTTGATAAACCACAAATCCTCGCAAAAGGACACCGATTCCTACCAAGGATGATATGATAATATTGAATTTGATAAACATCCAATTCAATAGATAAGATGGCTCGGTGCTAGCTACTATTACGTACGGCTTGGGATCCTGTGTTTAATTAAAAAAATTAAAGCCCAAACCAGACCTACGGCAAGACCTAAGATACTATGAGCTTGCGTAGATCGGGACAAATATAAATAATTAAAAATACTGACTGTAGATAGGATTACCTATGACATCACGACGACTCGAAGCGTCAGGTTAATATTACAAAACTAGTTTCATTTAATATGTTACATACGACGATATTAGGTATAATTTTTGGACCAGATGAGTTTCTTTGCTTCTTCTTACTTATTGATAAAATAGAGAATGTTGATGGTGGCCGTAACATTTCTAATGTAACAATCAGGTTCCTGTTTCTGGTTAGATCATTCTTCGTAACATCATTTAAACAACAAAACAAAACACACCAAGTAAAATGCACTTACAGCAAAGCACACTTGAAGCTAAAATCTGTTAATATTCACTACACAAGGGCATCAGACAATGAATCGATAACATGTCGTTACTTTGACATTGAGTCGAAAAGTTATTGACGAAAAATAAAAATAATTTGATGAAGAAAAAAAAATACATCACGACGTACAGAGTCATTTATATTTCTATGATTACGTCTGATTACTACTCTTTGATAATAGGATTGGTCCTCCAGTTTAAAAAGCTCTTCTCCTCCCCCCGCGGAGTTAACATCTACGGGCGTCCCAGGGGTATTTTTTGATAGAATAGAGACTTTATATAAGCAACGAAAAGGTTACGGCCAAAATAGCTCGAACAAGCAATGACGCTGGCACAAAAGACTACCTTGTATGTCAGAGGCGTCACGAAAAAACAAATTCCATGTTATTGTGTGCAATTAGAGGCGCGAATTAAATAAATTAAATGTTACATCGTTTTTGGTAGCGATTCTAATTATACGACGATGTTAAGACTACGATGTGAGACAGAAAATTTCTGATCTATCCTCCTGGCTGATTTCGTATAGTGACGTCTTTTGGTTGATGCAGATAATGTCGACTACGACAGATATATAAGTATAGGCAAGAGTCTAAGAAGTTATATATTACGCAAATCAATACGTTTAGCCCACGCTTTGGCTATCACTGTACAAGATGAATGAGTATTTAGATCTGAAATTTATGATATAGTTATTCTTGTATGTTGTGGAAGTCATAAAATCTTTTGTATTATCTTATTTGTATTATATTGTTTTTATTTTATAATAGAAAACATGATTTTGTTAAAAATACTTGCATGGTGGGCAAAAGTGACAAAGAAGAATTCCGAAGAAATTAAATGGTTTACTGGATTCAGGAAGTACAGTTAAAGTTAGTATAGGGATATCGCTAGTTCCTTTATTTCACTTCTTGAAATGTTTATCTTTCTCAATAGTGATGCCAGATATCGAAATAGACATCTACCCCGTAAGATAATATGGGTATGAATGTTGTATTTATTCATATATTTATCCACGAAAATATAATAAAAACTTAAAATAGTTACAGTCGTTTTCCATTGAAGATAGTTAACTTACATTACTCTTGAGAAGATCCACAGCACCTTCAATATCGACTGATATAAAATTATATGATTTTATTTGCAACATCCGCATAAACTTAATAAAAAATGGAATATGTATGCAACAGTAAATTTTATATTGGTTATCTATCACGACATAAAATACGCATCAAATTAAATTATCAGCAACACAGCCAGAAACATAGCGTAACTAATCGATAGTCGTAAATATTTAACACCAAAATGTACCGTTAATTGATATTCACTTACAAATAATCACATTATACGACAATAGGCGCAGATTATAAAAGTACTCATAGACTTCGTTTGAATACAGATAAAAAATAATTGCTCTAAACAGTGAGTGGGAATTAGTAGAAGACGTTACCCGATATATCGATTGGGTGAAATTGACATAAGATCTTTTCTATCAAAGGCGGCATCCGAAAATATTTCAATAAAACAGATTGACTAATAATGAACACGACTCAGTAATCGGGTTGATCTGTCGTGAGAACTCCAGACTGTTAACTATGACTTTTACAACTCTTGGAATTAGGCCACAAAATACGCGAATATAAGCACGTCACTGTGGAGAAAAGTAAATTTGAACTACGCACTGTAAAATCAAGTACTAACATCCACTAGTTTTACTATAAAACCTAAAAATTATAAAACACGGTTTAAAATTAAACAAAAGTTAATTAAAAAAAATAACACAGAAAGAGTAACTCTTATAATGATCTTGACAAAAATATGAGAAAAATAAAAATAATATTACGTCTTTCGTTTTCATAAAATGTATATAAGTAATCAACCCTGATTATTAAACCATCAGAATCTCTACGTGCTAAACTTTGGCTTAAAAGAGTAGGGTTGACCGAACTCCACTACGAGCGCTTTGGGCTGAATAGCATAGCTCCGCTACGAGCGGTGCCTCAAAAGAATTGAATACAAATTCAAGCTTCATTAAAACTTTAGTGGCCCTAACCTAAACTGCGACTCTTACAACTGATACACTCAGAAGAAATCCACCTATTTCGGATTCGTCACGCAATTTGTCAATCAATTTTGCCGTCACCGCTCTATAGATCGTCCGGAGACCATTAAATGTCAATTTTGATAAAAAAAAGCCTCTTTGCGTTCGCCGCTCGCATATTAATTCCTATAAAATTAATAGCGATGACAAATCCATTAATTTGAATTGCTCTCAACAGGTTCCTTAGAGTTTTTGATGAGTGTAATAATAGTAACTGTGCATGTGAGATCGTTTTGAGTATTAAAACCAAAGGTCGAACATCAGCGGCCGGTCGACTGTCGATCGGAATATTATGACTTTCTTTTAATTACATTTTTTTTAAGTAATTATTAAAATCGTATTTCTTTTATTAAAATGAAGACTTAATAATACAAAATAATATTTTGAAAACGTTCAGAATTTATCTGAAGTATTTTACTTCGGTATAATATTGTTGTACTGACCCATGTTATTTCAACTCTATTGTTTTTTTTTTGTGTGTGAGTATTGCTGTTGGTCCAGATACCTTTACAGCTTTATCTAATTAGACTCGCTAGCGGGAGGCCCGCTGAGTAGGGAGACAACGACGATGCTGCGAAGCTGGCGCGGAGACTGCTGCTGCACCATCGCTGCACTCCGACCCCTGTGGACGAAGAACATCGACGACAATAGAGGGGAGCGATAAGGAGGTACAAAACCTCGACTTTGATCGCTATCTAAAGAGAGGTGCATTCTATTTTAATGTATATATGATGTAATATTTGATAGGAGTCCTAATTTATTAGTATACGTTGCTTGAAACAGTCTCTGTAGTAATATGTATGTCAAGCTCGATATTATTCTTCTAAAAGCTCTAATGTGCCTCACTGCTATGGACATAATTTCAGATCAGACAGATACTATATTAAACATGCTTAGTCTATCATGAAACTCTTCAAGTTCATTGTGGCATTTCTATTGAATTGGTAAGCTTTTTATTTTTAACTAATATATTCTTTTATTAAATAATACAAAATTCGTACAGTAAATAAATACTAAATTCGTTCACTATGCAAAATGTTACACAATATAACCGCTATTTGACTTCGATATGATGTAATTATGCATTATAATTATCCATTAAGGTTGTATTCAGTTTTTGGTTGCAATATAGTTTTACTAGTTTAATAAATCTCCAATAAAGAGGATCACGTGCCCTAGTGGTCAGAGCATCAGCAGCTTCCTACTCTGAACAGTAGGCTTGGTTACATTTGTTACAGAAAAAAACTTGGTCATCAAAAATTATTTGTTTCCGTATGCGTTTCATTTAAGTCTGGTAAAGCAAACATTGTGAACCTTTCTCCAATCTCATTGCAGGTATCGGACTAGGAAAGTGAATGACGAATGAGTGATTTTCTGTTAATACTTACTCTTGCATAGTATACAAACTTTATTTTTATTACTTTGAGAGTAATAAACGAGCACACAGATTATATTTCATCCTTGACAAGGAATCATAATGCAGTAACGTTATTACCTTTGAGTACTGAGACGCCTCGTCACCAGTAATAAATTCTCTGGATCCCTACACTCACCAGACGAAACACAGCAGCATTATGCTGCTATTTAACGCTAGTATTCTATGAGTGCGTGGTCCTACCCCAGTCGAGTTGACCCATTCATTCTGCAACTAGAAAACAAACTGCAGTGTAGCTCTATCACTGTTAAATCTAGCGCAGTAGAAGTCATCTAATAAATAACTAGAAGATATCCCCGTATTTGAAATTAAACAAGAGGACGTAAATAAAAAACACATCTCCAGTAACAACTAAAACACTTACCACGAGAAGCTCAATATGCATAACAAAGTCAAAGATAGCAATTACAACATTTCGTCGATTCTAATCGATCCAAATAATCAAAATTGTCCGTGAATAAAGGTTTTTTATGGTTTTAATCGTTATTATTTATATTATTGCTGTTCCCAAAGCTTGAAATCTTCGTTACGAAATTTGTGTTCTTGTAAACACTCGAATGATTGAATAAAATAATAAACTTTAGTACTGTTTCGGTTCGGTATGTCATAGTGATGTTTTATACTATAAAGAATGTTAAAAGAGCACACAATGCAACTTATGGTAAATGATTCTAATCGTCTATGATACCCGTATTCATCTTCGATAAGGAATCATAACGTACGTATCAGACGTTGTCGCAAAAAGTCATGTAAAAATGTTTTAAAAAACATTTAGTAGATCGAACTTCGTTACTAACGTGGTTGAATAACGCTGCAGCCAGTTTCTAGCTGCAGCCTGAATGGGTCAGTTCGACCATGGTAGGACTGCGCCCACGCAGAATACCAGTGTAAAATAGCAGCATAAGACTGTTGCGTTTGAGTGTAGGTACCATGGAGCTTGCATCTCAGACCTCAGGGAACAACGGATGTGTATCTTGAATCTTATGATCTTATGATATCTTGAAATGTTGTTCGCATTTCGATCACAAGCAATACCAGAGCTCAGATAGTGGGTCACCAGTGTTCTCACGAACCGTAGCATTAAAGTTGTAGTCGACGGTGCATGCTCTGACTCCAAACCAGTGAATGCTGTTGTTCCCCAAGGCGTTGTGCTATCCCTTACATTGTTTCGTATGCATATTAATGACATGTTGCAAAATAACAACATTAATTGCTATGTGGACGACAGCATATGCGTTGTACACTGGCCGTGCCTTTATTTGCGAACGCCAGTGTCGGAACAAACTTGTGCCTGAGGTCGTCATTTTGTTAAACAACGTCTCAGATTGGGACCGATAAAATTTAGTATAATTCAACCCTACCAAGACACAAGTTTGGGCGTTTACAACTAAAAAGTATCCCTTTGCCGCATCTCTAAATTTTGCACTCCCCGTGCTAACATACTTCAACTAGTATCGGAATATTTGGCTTTGACATATCGAGTGTCATTCAATTCAGAGATTACTTGGAGGGTAAGGCCAAATTGACCACTAAAAACTGGGCCTGCATAATAGAGCAAGACACTATTTCACGTTGTCCCACTGTTTGCAACTTTACCAAGCCCAATTACGGCCTCACATAGAATACCGCTCTCATCTCTGGGTCGGGGCAGAACAGTTAAAGCTCCTTCCATTTGACTGCCTTCAACGAAGAGTAGCTTGAATCGTTGATGCTCAAATACTTTTTGTTCTGGTACTGCGTTGTGCCTCTATGCACTTTTTACCAAATGTACCATGGGGAGTATTCGGATTCCAGCCGCTGACTTTAAACATTGTATATCACGACAAAATTCAAAATTTCGGCCTCAACATCATTCATGTCTCATCATCTTTACGTGAATTCTGTCACGTACAAATATGGCAACGCTAAGGAATCAGCTGTCGCCAGTGATCCGAATCCAATCCGAATCGTTCCGAATCGAATTAACAAGTAACCAGTTGTATACTAGCTGGTTACTTGTTAACCTCTTATTCTATGTGTTATAACCTGTATTAACCAGTGCTATCGATAAGGATGCAACACACTGAAATCCTCATTCTTCATCTAGAACGGATAAAATGTCTATGGGTTCCCAGAATCTGTTCTAATTATTCAATTCGCTATTCGATATGTTCGATCTAAGCAAGTTAGATCCAATATCAGATGACCCTCAGGCATCTTTTATCATACTACTTTATTACATGACAGTGATTAATTACATATTTAATATCATTTAGATGTAACCAAAAACAGTAGTGATTCATCGAAAGATCACTAGATCAATTAAAATTCTGGCAGTTTTTATCTTCGTTTCAATACCAATGTAGTGTCATTTATCCTGTGTTTTGTAGGTCGCTGGTGACAGCAAATTTGAAATTAACAAATTTCCAATTCTAATTTACGACTTTACACCGTGTGTAGATTTCAACATTTAATATATATTAAAATTTATTATGTATGCAGCAGCTTTTTAGCGATATGAAATAACGAGTTTTTATTAGTGAAGATCAACCGCAAGGTTTACATAGTTCGGACCTCAGTACTAAATGTGTGCTCATTACTATATAAATAGGTCAAGTTCTGTTTTTATGGTTTTGTTAATTTTTCAACGTTAAAATACGCCCATTAATGCATGCACGGAATTTCAACTATGAAGTTTTAGATAGAAGATATTAAAAAAGAGTTCTTTTTACATTACTAAGGGTGACACGTGAAATGAAAATGGACTGCAGCCCATGTCTATAGATTGATATATATATATATATATATATATATATATATATATATATATATATATATATATGTATATATATATATATATATACATAAGATAATTGTAATGAACTTGTTAATCTGTATACCTGCTTTATGGACACAATTAAATTTGAGAGAAAATAAACAAATTTAATAAAAAACCTAAAAATAAAAAGAACGATCAAATTAGCCAGACTACCGTCGCGTCCCGGTATTCGATTTTGATTTGATATGTTCGCAAAATATTTAATGTATATATTGTATGATACATTTGTGATTGAAATAAATCACATGCCGTTGTAATTATTTATCATCCTTTATACAGGTGGAGTACAACATGAAAATTAACGATTCATCGTCTCAATTACTATTACTGAATATTTTTATTTGTTTTTTTTTATTACTTTAAGAGTAACAAACGAGCACATAGTTCACCTGATGGTAAGTGATTCCTGCGACCCATGATATCTACATCCTTGACAAGGAATCATAATGCAGACGCATTGTCACCCTTGAGGACTGAGATGGAGTGCCCAGTTAAAACCAGTAATAAAGGTCTCCGGATCCCTGCACTCACCAGACAAAACACAGCGGCATTATGCTGCTATTTTACGCTGGTATTCTGTGAGGGCGTGGTCCTACCCCGGTTGAGATGACCCATTCATTCTGTAGCTAGAAACAAACTTCAGTGTAGCTCTACCACTGTTAGCGTTACCACGAAATATATGATCACATTTTTTGGAATATAACCAAAATAAAGAAAAACCAAACAAGTAATTCGTCCATTACGTCTTTTATCTACGTTTAAGTCTAAAACGCAAACAATGGAAGTGCATACATACCGTCTTTTGTTCATTTCCACACTTCCATTGTTGCAGTCACCTACCGGAAAATTACAATGAAAAGGCTGCTTACTTTATATAAGGAATATAATGTACGTTCATTGTGTCCTCAGCAATCACGTTGTTGCATTAGCCTATTGGTCGGTGTAAAGCAACAAGGAACGACAAAATCGTGAAGCGTGACATCCGTATGATAGCTGATTCGACACAGAATAAATAAAGAACGTAGTTGGAAATGCAGTAGAGCAAAAGCTAGTTAACAAAATGTTTGATATTCTTTTAGACTGTAGCATGCACGCGTTATAATCTGATGATACCAACCAAAGTGAAGATGTGTATGTAGAATTATAAGTTAGTGTAATGTCAACTTTAGTATTATGTAATTAAGGACTAGTTTTAAGAGGTTCGTTTTTGTAGTTGCCTATATTAATTGGCAATTTGTGAGTGTCAGCCGTCATGGTTTGCTGATCGTGTGTTTCTTCACCGTTGGCTCCGTGGTTGCAAAAGCTGTCGTAGATTATATACCGTTCCTTGATTACGTTCTTATGTGTACTGAAGTGTCTTAACGAGGCGGAATATTGTTTTTTCATTGAATAATTCTCATCTGTTAATTAAAGAACAACTACGTCCAAAAATTATTTTTCATCTGTACGACGGATACGGTAGTGGAGATTTGTTTTTGACATTACTGTATATAAATCGGTAATTATTATTTCATTATTAATTCTTATCCTCCGATATTTTGGCGTTTAAATTACATTAAATTAACGAGTATGATTGTAAAATGAACTTGTTTTAAGTTTATAAGATAGAATGTCTCATCTCCAGATAGTTGTTGCTTGCCGTGTCTAGTTGTAAAGTAAGTACATATTATGACACAAGTCTTTGATACTACATGTGAACCTGTTTACAGCGGACCCATTACAGCGGACTTAGGAAGGAGGCAAGTGGTGAGACAATAATTGATACTGCGCAGTTGATGAAACCTAGGTAACCTAGTAACAACAAGAAGATTTTCTATCGAAATCGATCAGAAGAAACCATTGTAAGACTGCATTTAGATAATTCTCGATATCACTTAGAGTTATCTCTATTGTAACCATTGATGCTACGCAATTATATTAGATATCGTTGCTCTTAAAAAAACTGGTAAAACATCATTAAACCAAAACACCAGAATCTAAATTAATACTCAAAGCTAATTTATTTTAAGCGCAGTAAGATATATTTAAGTAAATTTTAGTTTACATACAAGTCAAGACAAGGTAAGTTATATTTACATTGTATATAAATCATCAAATCATGTAAAAATAATAGCTAGACTTCATAGGAAATTTGTTAGAAACAGTGTATTACAAAAATAGATAATATTTAATTACTTTTATGACTATAATTTTAAAATATTTTACACGAAATAACCATTAGCGCATTAATTTATAATGAGAATTTTCAAAATTCGCTCTCAAAGATAAGCAACAGACGTTATGAGAATAAAATATTATAATACCAACTAAAATTATTTCTGAACGTTGATTAATGCTAAAACAAAGCTACATGGTGCTAGTATGTACTACGTACAACATTATATATGGCATATGTAATTTCCATACAACGCACAAAAAATACATTAAATCGAAGATGATCGAATAAAGTTAAAATTTATTTAATATATATTACAAAAAATGCAAAGGTCGACAAATGTCGTGTCAATTTTGAAAGCAATACATAACTTCACTTGAAATAAATCCGCAAAACATCGAAGTGATCCTGGATGCAAAAATTGGAATTTGACAAAAAAGTGGATGCGCCCAATCCGATTCTAGAGGAGTAAAAAGTCAAAGGGACGTTATTATGCAAATCTTTAGACGTCGCCAGGGGACGAAATACAAGGACTTTGAAAATGCGGAGGGTTCACATGGCGGTAAATTTTATAGCAACATAATAAAATAAATTAATTCAGTTTCAAATTTTTATTGTTAAATATTGTTTATTTTTAAATAAAACGTTCAGATAATATATAACTTAACATCATTAAAATATTTTTGTTGTGTATGTAAGGAAGCCTTTGTGATTAATATTATTCGAAATATAAGGTATATACGTAAAAACTAAATTACTAAACAAAGTAGTTTTATAAAACTAGCCCTAGAATTTCTTTGAAAACACCAAACATTTTTATTTTATCCTGAAAAAAAAAATACTTTAAATACTTTGTACCGCTTCGTCATCGTGTAACTTGACTTTATATTTAGTGCGGAGGGCGGTGACGGAATGTCAAAAATTTCGCAGCGAAATGTGACTAGTGTCGAGTCAGCCCAAGATTATTATACGTCCTGATGATGCCCGCCTGAGGAAAAATACCTTCGTAAAATATCTGTTACTTTTACTTACGCTTTTTTCTGATGGGTATATATACTTAGGATTGGGTTTTCTGCGTAGAACTTAATTTGTAGAGTATAAATACGATCTTTGAAAACACATTAAATGATATTCATCATAGTTTAACTAGTATAGATATGCTGACTCATGAAAAGTTAGTACTAAGCTAATAAGTATAGCTAATAAAAAACATTGAAAATACTTGCATGGTTATTTTGTCATATATGGCCATAATTTTTTCTATATTTCCCTTTTTAATAAAATGATGCGATGATAAACGAGTTTATCTGATTGTAGGTTATTTCAGTGGCAAATGGAGTCTGTATTTGCAGATGCGTTGTCACCTCAGAAAACTGTAATAGTTTGCCTTGGTCATATAAAATCCCGTTGTAATGTTGATAGTTTTGAGTAATCCGCTGTCTAAGATAGCCGACTTAAGAAATTAATACGTTCTAATGAAAATGGCCTCATAATTTCAAATCTTGCAGCGCAACGGAGACGTCGACCGCTAGTTGCAACGCGCTGTGAGCGTTCCGGCGCGCGCGCATCTGAATTATTCATTGCTGGACGTACGTAATTAAATGTCTTACCGTGTAAAAAGCGCTGACACCTTCCTGTGGGACTTATAGGGGAGAGATAGGTCGAGTCAATGCTCCTGACTGTTTCGGTTTCAGAGGGTATTACGGAATGTGACTTGTATTGTAATGTTTTTGTCATTACTTTTTTTTTAATTTTAAGTGTCTTGTTTTGTAGTTTTAGTCCTAAAATAATTAAAGACTGAATAAGATTATGGTTTTAGAGCATAGGTAATAAAAGACGGATAAGACTGTGAGGAAGCTGGCCAAAATTTTAAGACCGCACTTAGACAACATAATTATCCATCAGATGGATTCATTTATTCAACAAGATAATGATCCAAAGTATAGCTCAAAATTATGTGGAGGATATTTTGAAGAGAAAGAGGCACAAGGGGTGTTAAAAATCATGGTTTGGCCTCCTCAGAGCCTGGATCTCAATCCCATTGAACTAGTGTGCGAAGAGCTTGATAGGAACGTCCGTAATCGTGGCCCCTAGTCGCGGGAATAAATGTGGAATGCTTTATGCGAAATTTGGAACAATATATCACAAGACACCATTAACAAATTGATTGCCCGTATGCCGAGACTTGTGCAAAAAGCCATAAAATGTAAAAGAGGATTTTTTGATGAAAAATCAGTTTAGCTAACTATAGCCTTTTTTTGCATGAACTGTTATTATTTCTTTACGCTTTAAAAGTATATTGTTTGCCAATCAATGTTCAATTAGATGATTAAACAGGTTTATTAAACATTTAATATTTTATTGAAGTTTTACTTTATTTCTCTAATTTAATTCAGGTGGTCTTAAACTTTTGGCCTGCAGGTACTTTATCTGAAATTGTATGGAGAAATTGTTTGTAGATCACAACACATTATTATTGTCACCATCAGGCAGGAGGATATATTCGAATAGCGAATATTTTCAAAGACATTGTGATTTTGCACAAGTATCAAATTCTGCTGATACCGCAGCGGGTCAAAAAGCCGTACCAATTATCTGTATAGTATAGTCTGATAACGTTTATTATTTATAATATTATTTCATGTATTATAATAAAACATCTTTATAATTCTTTGTTTGAGCCCTTGTCTGTCTGTTCCTTGATGTCTTATATTACTCTTCACACAATTTACCCATTATTGGTAAGGTTAAGATCCTTCACGTACTACATTCCTCCATATTACTACTTAACATACTCCAGACAGTACTATGGGTATTTTTTTTAAATTACATTGTGAGTAACAAACGAGCACACAGTTCACCTGATGGCAAGTGATCCCTGCGGCCCATGACATCTAGATTCATCCTTGACAAAGAGTCATAATGCAGATGCGTTGCCACCCTTGAGGACTGAGACGGAATGCCTCGTCACCAGTAATAAAGGTCTTCGGATCCCTACACTCGCCAGACGAAACACAGCAATATGCTGTTATTTTACGGTGGTATTCTGTGAGGGCGTGGTCTTACCTCGATCGAGCTGACCCATCCATTCTGCAGCTAGAAACAAACTGCAGTGTAGAATCTACAATTGTAACTTTGTTTAAACTCAGTAAGCGTACAGTGAAGTATCACGAGAGTTCTAGTGATGTACAACTCGTGTGCATTGGGGCCGAAGTGTTTTGTGTAAGCCTCTTACAGAATGAAAGGGACTGGAAACCTTATTATTGGTGACAAGCATTTCATTGGTATTCTCAGGATTAAAAATGCATCTGCATTATGATTCCTTACTCATGATTGATGTCGGTGGGTGAGTTATTACCATTTACCCATTACACCCCCTAAGGTCAAAGATTGAATGAAACGTCAATAGTAATAAGATCTTTGGCTTCTTTCACCCACCAGACCACCTGATAAGCGCAAAGCTACGATCCGATTTTTTATAAATTTAACTGTATATCATTATGATAAATTGGACATTTTAAAACATAGACAATAATTAACAGTGTCCCATTTTATACACAAATTTGCGCACAATCAGCTTATTTTGTCTAACGCAGTATTAAACATATATAATAAAAAGCAGCTTATGAAACTAAATTTAATGTTATCGAACAATAGAGAGTAATCTTCGTCGCTTTATCGTCTTTTATTTGATAGTAGATCTATGCAATCTATATTTTACATTGTTTTAGTCCAGCATTGAAGATCTATAATTTTACTAATGCAGTATGTATTTCAATTTTATTATTCAAAATAATATTATTTAAATTGATTTATTGTGTATGTCATAATGTCAGATAACATAGTTGGTATGTCACTGGACCTGGATTCGATTCTCAACCGAGGATTAAAGAGGAACATTACAAACGATTAGTTTGTCGGGTCTGTTTGATCGGACCTTATTGTGTACACGCATAAGATTCTCGCATTCTCGTAAGATGAAGAAAGAGGAGCTGCGGTAAATTTTTCAAATAAATATTAGATAATAGATGACTCATGAGTGTGAAAAATTAAACAGAGCGAATAAAACCTTAATATGACGTCATCTAATATTAGTTAAATGTATAAAGAAAATAAAACATTAACCGATTACTATTTATAGTTAAATTTGAATGAAAAATTTATTAACTTCCGCTCGTTTCACTGTTATATAAAATACATTTTTACTATATTTATTATATATTATACTTTAGTACAATATTTTGTTAATTCACATTGGATAAAATAAATTGCCTTTATAATTAGCCTAATTGTGTTACATTTATCACATTATCATTTGACAGTGGTGGAGCTACACTCCAGTTTATTTCTAGCTACAGAATGAATGGGTCAGCTCGACCGGGGTAGGACCATGCCTTCACATAACAACAGCGCGAAATAGCTGCTGTGTATTTATTTTGTGCTTTAATGCTGGTGAGTGTATGAACCTGGAGACCTTTATTTACTGGTGACGAAGCATTCCATCTCATTCCTCAAGGATGAAAACGCATCTGCATTGACGCAACTGTGTGCACGTTTGTTAATTTAATATATATATATATATAAATATTTTTTACATTACTGATATTACACGTAATAACAACAGTTATTATAAATTATAATGAATCAATTATGGTCCATTATAAATACTGTACGTTTGCGACCACGGCGATATTCTCTGGTTATTGTCAGATGACATCAACTGCGCAGTATGTTTTACAGTTCTGTAGGCATTTGCGCAAACATAGAGGCACTCACTCGTCATCCCCTTCGAAGATCGGAGAAAGGTTGAGATGCAGTGTCAAGGACACGGGACATACATACAATGCACCCTCAGATCCGAAAATCAACCATTTGTGTTGCAAATATATTATTCCTCGACTGGGAATAGAAACCAAGATCCAGTAGCCACTCTTAACCACCACACTATGCGGCCGTCATCACTTTTTACTGTTTAATTTATATTAATAATGTCATTAATGTATTACTGTTTATAAACCAATCGTTAAACATGTATAAAAACAACTATAGAGCCAAATCGTTAAATGCCGAATGCTGATATTTCCTATCTAATTACATTTTCTTAATTATAAAGAAGCGTTTTTGAAGGTCGCATTTAACGCACGATTTAGGAAGCAAATACTTAATATTTATTATTATATTTGACTAATTTTCGATGCCAATGTATTTTTCTTCTTGGTTCATTTGTATCAAAAGTTATATTATTGTATATAAATTTTGAAAATGAATTTTTATCTTCGTCTTGTTAATATTCGCGTAAGCACAGTGGCTTTCTAGCTGTCGAATTTCCAAATAAGGTATAGAAGTATCTATTGCTTTTAAAACGGACGTAGATTAAGATGCGTTACGTTCGTACGAGTTCCCTAAATAGAATAAAAAAAATACCTTTAATTAGGCTACCAAATAAAATAACTTCAATAAAACAAAACTACCGATATCGTTAATGTGAAGATACAGACAGATTTAGATACTTCATAATTTTACGTGGTAGAAGTACGCCGAAGTTATAAACTTGCTGTAGCACGAATTGGTCGGGTCCACGCTTTACTTCATAGTATTATATAGCTTAGTGTTATTGTGTTTACCTGTAACTAGATGGGGCGATGATATTTGTAGCACTGAAAGAATTAAAGGATTGAAGAAGAAGATATGAAGTCCGAGCACAGTGAGGTGGTATGGAAGAGGCCATTGTGCATCAGTGGGCTACATACAAGCTGATGATGTGTTAATGTGTTTTATCTGGTATGTTAGTACTTGGTATCGCATTTTCGACACTCCAACACCGGATACAGAGCTTAAATGATATTTAAAAAAAAAAAATCTAGTCTAGTATGCTTCACTTTATGACCTTAGTATCCTACCTTTCCTGTTTAAACTGCAAACCACGACATTAGGGACCAGAGCAGTCTTGAGGATTAGCGCTAAGACATGTTATCTGGAGGCCATAAAGCTTGCACGATGCGACAAGGCTAGGCATTCTCGACAATGATTCCAGATGCACTTGCGTTGTCAATCCAGATCAAGGATTAGTGCTGAGATGGATAATTTAGACTTTACAATATAATAAAAGCTGGAGACTGGCTATGAAATAGCTACATGATTCAATGAAATTAGTGTTATCTTTCAACTTTTTTAATGAATTAATCCAAGACACAAATCGGTCTGCACCAGCCCTTTATAGGTCTAATTATAACGGCATATGTAAGATATTTTGACATATTATCCCGAATGTGATAATACTATGAAGAATGAAAGAAATTCGATAATTCGTACTTAGGAAACGACCGTTTTAATAACAACTGTCTCAACTAAAAGGTTACTTTTCCATAGAACAGAGACGTCCTGGAGTCTTTATTGTTGGTCGAGTAAGATTATGATAAATCCATTGTTTCTTTCCTATACTTGAAAGACAGTTTTGGATTCTTTAAGTTTTAAGTTTTAAGTTTTTTAGCTTTTTTAAATAAATATTTATTTAAAAAAAGATTATAATATTTATTATTATTCTATTCCTATGAAATAATTTAAATATTAATAGTTTTCTGTATCAAGTTTTTTTTATAACTTAAGGCAAAAAAAAGTGTGAAATGTGTTGTCATTTCTAGTTCCTTTAAAAAAAGTAAGAAAATGCCTTATACAATTCCGAGGAGAAAGGACGAGTTATATTTGACTCGAACCGACTATAACAACAAATCCAGCACCCCCACACCACCCTCAAGGTGGAGCAGGTCTAAGGTACTGACCACTGATCATCGATTTTATCGAATTACTAAATATAAAATGTGTAAAGCATAATTTGGCACAGCGTATGCAGAGTTAGATGTCCTAACAAAATATTTTTTTAATTTTAGACTCGTTATTAGTTTTCCGAACATTGAAACACGAAGTCTTTTGTCCATGTCAAATTTCTTTATCAAAAGCTTCTCTTACACTCTCTGGGATTCTGTCCAGGAGGTATCCAAGACACCATTTATCACCCACCCGTCAAAATCTAATTGTCCCGCCTCGCTAACCACAGCATTGTGACCGTAATTATGCCCTTATTTTTTTAACAGAGAATTAAATCGACTTATAAAGATTTTTTGTCGGCAACACATTTAAAGACCCAATTTAGTAGAAATTCCAAATGATTCCTTGTGATATTCAATTTTTGCTGCGGGCTTACAATTTTTATGCTGTAGCCACTAATTATATAAATTTCTAAAGATCTGTTAAAACTGAAAAACTGACAAAATAAGTAGTCTCATTTATATTCTAAGATAAAGAAGTTTTTTAATCGCTTAATAATACGTGTTTGTTATTTTTTGTACTTGTTGAATATACACAAATCAAAAAAGTTTGCGTTCACTTAGAAAACCTGAGATTATATTTTTTATGCTGCATCTTTTTGAATTTTATTTGTTCTCTGTTCAGAAATATGTCATATATATATATATATATATATATATATATATATATATACTATACATACTATACTATATATATACTTTTTTTCATATGACATTGAAGTCAATGCTTTTTGACGCTTACTCTTATTTCTGCCAGCAAGATATTTTAGTCGGAGAATGTAACTGAAACGTTGTTATTGTTTTTTATTTCAAAATGTCACGATAATTATTGGAAGTTTTGCGAGCAGTAATAATTAACTCTGAGAGAAGAAGGGTACTCTACGAGAGAAATAGAGCACAGAGTCAGTTTCTCAAATCGGCATTAGGCATCGTCATAGTTAATAGGATGGGGACAAAGTAATGTGGGAAAATTGTTGCCAAACGTGATCGGTACTCACCCAGTATCTGCAGAGAGCCCGGAAAGACTCGGAACGGGAAATAAATGACACTGGAACCGTTCAGCAAGGTGGCAAATCATTGTCGTTTTGAAGTGGAGTAATGATTAAAGCTAGAACCCTTTTGAGTCTATACCAAAAGTTCCATGACGGTCAATTTGTACCAAACTGTCAGACCGTTTAGACAAATTACAATTACGGCCACCGATTCGTATTTGTTGATGACAATGCGCCTGCACGTCGAGCTGAACGAGTGAACCCCGCTCTCCGAGAGTACATCTCGACAAGATTGTCCGGCCGGCGCGGCTGACATAAACTTGATCTAGCACACATGGATGATTGGAACTGCTTGTAATCGCCAGCCATCTCCCACAGACCCTATTTGAGATCAGAGAAGCCATAATTAAAGAATGGGACACGGTACCGCAAGTGTTACTGGATAACTTGATCTTCTGCATACCCTGGGGATTTCTAGGATTTTAGGCATGTGTTCAAGATACAGGAGATGTTATTTTATTTTAACAAAAAAACTTTTATATACTAATAAATTTACTTATTTTAGTTAAATTTTCTTTTTTCTTTTTATAATTGATTGACTTCATTTTATTTAAAATACAAAATAATATTAAATTAGGTTTTTACATATTTAAACAAGATAGATTATACATAATATATTTATTATATCATAACCATATTTCTTAAGTTTTCCAAGTGAGCGCAATCTTTTTTTATATGTGTAAAAGTTATTAGTACACATTTATAATACGTATTATATTTAATAACTTTACATATTTACAATATTTTTCATTATTAAATTACGATGAAATGCTTAGTTTCATAAATTTATTAGTTACTTTTAAGTAAAATTTGGTTTAGATTGGCTTAGTATCTTATAAAATATGGGGGTGGCAAAAGAACAAAATTTACCTTCAAAACCCAATTTCATAGATAAATTGATAGCCATTTGAAGAAATTACATGGGTTCATAATACGGTGGGCAAGAATAGGCGTTCCTAATACCCAGCTACTTATTTAAGGGGTTGGCATACAACCGCAGGAGGCTGGTGTTTAGAAATTAATATAAAATTAAAACAAAGTATACATCGTAAAATACGATGAATCTTGTGTGACATTTGGAAACGCGTACTTCAGTACCATTTTTCAATTTCAAGTTATTAACTTAAGTTATTAACTTTCAATAAAAAAAATTATTTGCGTTTCAGAGTGACGTAAGGAAGTTCTACAGAGTTCTGAGGTCTACATATTGTTTACTCATTAAGAATTGCTATAAGTGCTGATGGGGTGTAATGGAGATATATATTTTTTTTATAATTGTCAAACTTTAATACAAGCGGTGATACTATGCTGACCTACAGATAAAGGTAAAAATCTATGAACCAGTTTTGTTGGAATTTCCTTTGAAAACTGGAAAGTCAGGCAAACGCTACGTTAGTTACCCGTAAAAAATGAACACTGATCGTTTCATTCGTTCAATCTTTTTCACTTAGGAATAACATGAAATGTGAACCGGTAACTGGATCTCCGGATCACTCACCATAGGAAATACCACAGTATTAGTCAGTGGTATGCTGCGAGGGAGTGGGCTTTGTTCGGTCCATTTGACCCTATTATGCTTCAGCTAGAAAAAAGTTTAGGCCTGGTTATATAATTTTAAACTAACGTTCGACCATTGTCGTGCAAACGTCTCCCAGTTCAAGCATTTAAGATTAGTTCAAATGACGATCGGGAATTTTAATAATGTTAACAACATTGATTTTTATAAAATAAAATATACTGCCTTACATTTCAAATAAATTGTGTATGAGATATCGAACCAAAAAAATTATATCTCGTCTCATAATTCCTATAATATCATGATGATGATGGTAAATGCCTATTTACCATTGTTGATGATAATATTGGTATTTCCTGTATTTTTAAACTATGACAGATTATTATATTTTATAATGTTTGTGATATTGATATAATGTTTTCTTAAGTTAATCAATTTCACATATAACTTAAAAATATAGCCTCCTTTTGGTATTACTTTGTCTTTTTATGCCTAGATATGAGCGCACATGCGTTTTGTTTTTTCAGGGTGCGCCCTTGTAAATAGTAAAACATAAAATACAACACCCAATAAAAAGCGATCAGCATCCCATTTGACGGCACCAGGTTGCGTTCCCGTCCAACTATCAATCACTCTGTGTGGGACGACTCTAATTATAGGGATTAAGGGTGCAGCGGTGGATTTGGTCCCAGGTAATGGGTTCTATGCCGGCCCTTTTAATAGAACAGAAAACTGTACGCGCATGAGACTAGCCCGTTTAATTTAAACAGTTTTTAATCGAACTAGTGAACTGTTATTCAATTTGATTATTAATAGAAACTTCAACGGCTTCATTGTCTTCTTCTAATCTAATGTTGGCGGTTATTTGGTCTAAAAACTGTGAAGTAGATTTGACTATTCTTTTTTCATATCTCAATTTATTACTTCTAGGTAAGTACTTGTTGTGAATTGTCGGTTATTGGGTTTTTAGTATACTTTTTAGTTTTTCTCGTTCTCATTCCATTAAATTTTAAGATTTACAAGTTTATTAGTTATTTTATTGGTTTAGTAAATGTTAAGATATCTAAAATATATCGTTTGGTTATCTATAGGTTGATAACCAACAATGTCGGTCGCCTGGTGTTTATCGACAAGGACATCATATTGGAGGCGCCTGGTTGACAACCTGTCGTTAACAACAAGCTAATGTAGCTTTTGAATCTTTGTATATTGTCGAGCATCTATTTATTATATTAAGGGTACATACGAGCACACAGCTAAGTTGATGACAAATGATTGACGGGGTCCTCCTATCATTCATCCTAGATAAAAAATCATAATGCACATGCGTAGCAAACTCTGAGAATTAAGATGGACTGATTTAACACTAAGTTGGCCTTTACAACATTGTTGGAGCTACACTGCAGTTTGTTTCTAGCTGCAAAAATAAAATAGCATCATAATACTGCTGTGTTTCGTCTGCTGGGTGTAGGGATCAGGAGATCTTTATTCCTGGTGACGAGGCGTTCCATCTCAGTCCTCAAGGGTGACAACGCATCTGCATTATGATTCCTTGTCAAGGATGAATGTCGATGTCATGGGCCACAGGAATTTTAGTAAAATGAAAGTTGCCATCAGGTGAACTGTGCGCGCGTTTGTTACTCTCAATGTAGTAGTAATAATCGGGCTGACCTTTTCATTCTATAGCTAGTTTATGGTAATAATGTCCTCCTGCTAGATTCGTCCACAGTGATATATGTTGTACATAAAAATCGTCACTTAACTTCTTTTTGAAAAAAAAGAAATTCAGAGGCACTCACGATCCGTTATTTTGCGGTCACTATATTTATCCTGAACGCACCTTGACGGGAGTTAGTTAATTAAACATAATGTTCCGAACGCAACCTTCTAAATCTTACCAGCAACGTGCCATTACGAGATTATTAATTGGGCGTAAACTCAGGGATCGGGGTTCTCTTCTGATACAGATTGCGCCCTAATTTAGTAGATTACTCGTGTTTTACACGAGGCTAAATTTATAATAAGGGCCCCTGAAGATTAACATGGTGTTTATAGTTCTAAAAGTATTGCGTCTTTGAATGGATGAATTTTATTTTCTTTTACTTTAATTTCTCCAAAAAACATTTTATTTTGTTTTAGACACATTCACACTAGCACATAAATAAAAAGGTACATTTATTAAGTAATTAACAGCTATTAATTTAATTAATATAATCATTAAAACAAGAAACAGAAAAACCGTACGAAAAGCCTAGCCACTTTTTAAGAAGTTCAAACAAACAAGAGAGATTACAACTAGATTAGAGATAATATACAGAGAATATACAAAGAATGGTTGATAATAGAACAAGGCTGCATTCGCTTGAAGGATAAAGTTTAACTATATACGAGTATAACATGTTTGTGTATAGTTTTTATGAGAATACGATGATTAACTATCACAGTTTCCAGATGTGATACCGGCAGCTTGTGAAGAAAAGATATTTATATATATATACCATTGAGGACTAAGATGGAATGCCCCGTCATCAAGAATAAAGTTATTCTGTTAAGGGGTGGTACTACCTTGGTCGAGCTGCCCCATTAATTCGGAAACAAACTGCAGTGTAGTTCTATCACTGTCCGAAACTACCGGTACATTGGTTAGATTAGCACTCACCCAACGTTGACTGGCAGAGAATACCACTGGGCATTAAGTCCGCCCTCGTAAACCTTACGTAAGGGACAAAAAGAATATATAAATAAATAAAAATGTGCATAACAACACCACCTGGTTAGTAATAAATACTTGATAGATGAATCATCAAAATCGATGAAAATTTAAACACTTATGTAGTATGTACTATTCAAACCGACTGTACAATATAAAAAGAAAACATAAATCATAGGCATAACGACTTAACTAATTGCAGCTCCCTGTCAATAGCGATTATAAAAAAGCTAAAAATAATGACGCCAAAAAGGCGAGCGACAACACGCAGTTAAATGAAAGCTTTCATATCCAACCAAAATAGAAGGCAAATTGACAGATGACAAATAAGACCGTTAACACCGCGGTCACGGCGACCATTCGTCCACTTTTACTAGACCTCCACAGTCACCAACAAATTCCTCCCCTTCCCCACACTTATTGAACAGTTATAGTGGAGGAGAAGGCTTTGACTATACTGGTTCATGATAGTAAATATTTTTATCCGAACTAAACGTGATAAAATATATCAAGACATTGTCGTTATAACAAGATAGATGGCTGCCTGATGTCGGTAACACATTCTTTTGTACAACGAGATTAGAACAGATTAATGTTGTACAGTCGATGTTGCTTCAGAGTTCGACTCTCATTACTGACAGCCAGCTATGAAAAAATAATCTAAAATTAAAAAAAAAGAAACATCAATTTTTGTTTACTTTGGAGGAAAGGGGATTAGGGTGGAAGGACAGTTCTCCTGATCGTCGATCTGATGAGTAAGTTATAATTATAATCATAGACGTGATGATGCAATTTCCCGTTATCTTGCATTATCACGTATTGTGTCTATTCTCCCCCCTAAACCAATACAGCAGTGATACGCTGTAATTTCACGCTTGTGACAACATATATGTATGTGCCCTAAATTTTACAAAACGTCGTATTTATGTTTTTATTATTCTAATATATTAAAATTCTAAATATATAATAGTTGCTGCATTACAAAAAACCTCTCTGCTATTGCGCAGACTGTAATTAATTAAGCATTTCCTTTGAAAAGAGAGCACTCTCAGTTGAATAAAAACGACTGCCTTATATTTACACAAAAATACAGAACCACTGCATTCTATAGTATGCCTCTTTTATTATTCGTGAACAGACAACGTGGGATCTTTTGAAAAAATGTTGATACTGCTTTATTCTCTTATTAGTTTAAACGTTTGAATTTAATCTGTGGCAGTGTCCAGGCATATGAGTTGCGGAATGTATAGGCCAGTAACAATTGAGACTAAGGGCAAAGAGGTCGACCCTTCTGGAGTGCATGGGTGTGGCGGGCTTAAATTTTCGCATTGACAGCCGAAACGGCCCTTAGGGACGGTCGGGACGTGCTTTTAGTGCCTTTATTCGTTATGGTTAATGCGGCAACTATTTTACGAGCTGTACTGCTATTTGCGACCTCCGAGGGACCGGTTGAGTTATTAAACCTGGTTACGGTTAACTCGATGGCATTGTTTTATTATTTTGTAGTTTATTTTTTTGACTTGACTAGATGTATAATTACACCAAAACTGATACATCTAGTAAAGTCAAAATTGTTACTTTAGGCTTACAAGGAGGTATATACATTATAGCAATATATGCGGATGGCATCTTATAAAGCTGAAAAGATACTACAGAGCTTCCGTAATGTTATAAGATGTGAGACTGCAACGATAATTTGCTTTAATTACCCGCGAACGTCGTTGCAATACTCTGAGGTTCCTGACATGGAAACATCGGCATGCCAGCCTTTTTTAATGACGTAAAAAAATCAAAGGAATATTGTACGGATGGTCTTGCGATTTTTAAGATTTATCCTGATCTACATTATAAGATATATATCACTAATAGTATACAAACAGAATAATACTCACATACCAATAAACACAAGCACACAATCACACCCATACACGTACACACAAGACGCTGTTGGATTACCAAATAAATAGATACTATGGTGGGTATGTTGCTCTTAGGTGAGTGATTACTAGATGTCTTTGCATTTTGTGATTTTAAAACCATTTAATTACATACAAGAGCACATTATGTCATGGAAACATTAAGATAATTATAAATATATATGGGTCTTCGTCTTATTTATAATATTAATATAAACCAAATGTGAATATTCCTATAAAATACAGCCATGTTTTATTTTAAAATAAACATTATTACATATATATATATATTACAAAACTGTTTAAAGATGGTGGATTCCAATACTAGATTAGCCCGCCATTCGTAAGATAACACCAGAACGCTCAAGAAATGTAATGAAGCAAATTAGTTGGGTGGTGGGGCGTTCTTCAGCATGTAAGCAACCTGAACAAGCAGACACGAGAAGGACAGACCTTGGAGATAAAATGTAATATAGATCGGTTATATTCTTATAGAAACATTTGTTTTTTTATGGCTTAGGTTTTAGGGATGAAAAACAAAAAAACATAAACATGACGTTTCGTATTTAGTTGTAAAATAATTAATAATTTATTTTATTTATTTCTGTAATTTAGGATACTTAACCAGATATAACCAAGAGATTTCTCTTAGGGTGTAATCGATATGAAGCATTTTCTTACATATAGAACTATTTCGTAAATTATAAATCGACATATTTTGAACGTCAATATATCCATACATGGGCTGCACATATCACCTGCACATGAAGTGAATTATGTGCTCATTTTCATAATAATTAGAAATATATAAATAAATAAATAAATTTTAGACTCAATCTACCATATTACATCATCGTAAGCATGTTCGAAAAAAAATATGAATGCCTTTTGTAACAAGGACAATCGCCCAATTTAATGGTAATTTATCACACAACCTAATATTTACACCTACTAATTTGTTGACACGAAATCTTTATAGCGGCCAACAGCACGGTCCAACAGCCATTTAGATTAATATCGTAAACACCCAGCCCATTGTCGTGTACGGAACGAATAAATCTACCAATATACTTCAAGAACGCCTGTATTTGACGCGTCAACCGAAGAAATGGGATTGGCTATCGATCAAAACGGACAGAATTACGTATATTGTTCCTAGCGGCACTCCCTTACAAATGAGGAGCCCTTTGATTGCGACAGCCCATCACGAACTGCCTGACGGTGTTTTGACAGCAAAGGTTTGAAGGTAAAAAGTTTTTATTCCCTCTTATTATGGTTATTGATGCTTTAATATTTCACGTGTAAGTGCTTTTAAAGTGAGATGATATAAATAATATAAAAGTATAAAGAAAATATAGGAAATATAATGATTTATTTTAACTAAGGGGAATAATATTCTATAAAATTCTATTTGAAAAAAAAATTGGTCGTTTCGACGAAGATGCTCACCAAGAATACCGGTGTCATATGTGCAGCACCTAGATTTGTTGTGTGAAACTGGAGAACAATTAAAAGACATATAATATCAGTACCGTGAAAAAAAATTATCCATAATTTTTATCCTTTTACTCTCTACCGTTACGACAGAGATATAGCAATAATATCCTAGTATGTATGAAAATATAGTAAAAACGTACGATATGTCAATCGGATTTAGGTTGGCGCTGTGCACTAAGCAATATTGACACGTTCATTAGTCCCTTTGTCTTTAGGGTGGTAAGGGGCGCGAAGAGTAGGGTAGTATAATGGCTACTGAGATGAAACTAAAGGTAATATTTTTTGAGAGGAAAAAAAATTTTACGTGACGAGTATGGTTGATAATCGAGTATATAATCAATTTTTAATAAGAGAAGAGGACATAAGAGCCAATTCTTTTAAAAATAGGACATGACTTACTGGCGCTGTGTTGACCAAACCCAGGCGGTTTCAAGCATGGTTAGAGAACCCTTCGGGCAGTGGACCTGCATTTGCTCTGGTGTTGCGGATGTCGTCAGGTAAGCTCCTTGCTCGTTTGCACCTTTTTTTTAATGAAAATAACGTTGAGAAATGAGTACACAGTTAAACTGAAGGTAGTAGAAGAAAAGTAGCTTGTACATTATTGTTAATTTTCTTCTAGATTTATAATTATATCCACAGAATGGAATAAAAGCTCTATATATCTCATATTCAAAAAAGGAAAAAGAAAAACATCATCAAACTTAGTACAGAAATATCTTGTTATTAACACAAAAACCCACATATATTAAGCCTGCAAAGCTCATATCAGTATGGCTCTCTGATTTGATTTACGAGGCCAATTTAGCCCCCCAGTACTGCTGAAAGTAGTGGACAGTGTCCTTATCTGATCAAACATGTCGTAAATAATACTTGGACTGTATTTATCATGGCACCGCGGAAAGTAAGTTACGGGAGAATTTATGGTTGCGAAAATGAGCCGTTGGATGAGTAGATCTAAATAATGTTATAGGTAGTATAGTATATATTTGGTATAAGTCAGCAACTAGCATCTTATCGTGACAAAAATTATATTAATCAAGTTCATCTTTCCATCTTAGGTTCGAACTTATTCTGGTATTAAAATGATATACGAGCGAATAGGTGACCTGACCATCAATTATTTCAGAGGCCCATGAGACCATCATCCATTATCGACATGGAACTAAAGACTGCAAGGTCCTAGATTAGATCTAGAGGCCCTAATTCCGTTACCCCAATATCCACTCAGAGGGTAAAAAGACTGTGTCATAAAACGTTTAGTAAATCTTGTTGACTATAGATGAACCATAGCATTATTATATCTGCTAGTTTTTTTTTGCTTTTATAAAAATATCTATTTTCAAGTAGTTGTTATGGTGCGTGATGAAAATAAAAAAACTCAATTATCAACCAGTCGTTGCATTATAATTCTGCAATAGATCGAACATTTTAAACAAAATGTAAATGTCTAGTAATTCACCTTTTATTGAGAACTGAGACTCTTTACTTAAACAAAAAATATAAATATACATAATGTATTTTTACGTGGTAGTGTTACACCGTAGTCATAACAAGCTGTAACACGGAAAAGACCACGCTTTTCTGACGTCAGCGTAAAATATAAGTTTAGCGGTATTTTGTTTTGTCAATTCAAAGAAAGAAACCGGTGGCACTTTTACTGGTGACGACCTCGTCACTACCTTTTTTATCTAAGTCGTAATGGGTGACAGAACACATGCGTGTGGTTGACATGAGATTCAGGAATTACTTACTATCCGGTTAGCTTTATGCTCATTTGTTACCCATACGTAATACAATAGTACACCATGTAAAAACATAGTTAACAATCTAGTGTACAAATGCCTGAATCACAGCCATACCCTTCAATTCATCTGCGTAACCCTATCTTAACTTTCAATTCCATTCCTTCCTACAGCATTGCTGATAACATCTAGTGATGGTGTGTAAAAAAGAACAATACGTGGTCGTATGACCACGAAGTTAATTACCATAAAGTCGCGGTAGATGGCGACAACGAGGTTCTCAAAGTGACGCTTCGCTGGTCAGGCCGAGACATTTCACTTTATACTCGTATATTCCACTCCTTAACGTTATGATGGGCTGCTATCACAATGTTTGGTTTAAATTAACTTACGTTTTAAATATAAAGTTATTTTGTTTTTTTTAATATTAATAGTTACTTACATAAACAGAAAATTGGACTGACAACACTAAGTTGGTTGAAAACTTTAAGTAAAATAGTTTTATTCTATAAAATAAAATAAGTTCCAATCGATTTAAGAATTTACATTAACTTCTATATCTTTAGAAAAACATTATCCCGCACGTGACTAGCCAAAGATCATTATAAAAAGTCTATATAGTATATATAACAACTATAAAATATTTTTTACTACTTTTTTTAACTATAAAAATTTATTTTACATTCTCTACTCATTTTGAGTACCTTGATGAAAGGATATTTTTTTATATTTCAGAATCATAATAGCGATTGTTGGATCTTATACGTTTTAAAAATATTTCCAAATTCGCGTTTTTGGCCAATTCCAAATTCACCTCCCGAAACCACAAACTTATATTTTACGACAAACTATATATATATAAAATTTTATTAAAAGTGATAATCAGATTGCATTAAGCGTTCTGTTATGTTTGAATAGCTATCGCGACTTAAAAAATGTTAGAACATTAAGTTACATATTTATTAAAACTGCGACATTCATCGTGTGTTTACTGTAAACAAACTGCGTGTAAAATCATCGTTTAAGGCACGGTAACACCGGCTCAAGTACGTAATTTTAATTAAATAAAATCAGGTGAGCTG
The DNA here is from genome assembly GCA_029286865.1 of Teinopalpus imperialis. Taxonomy (NCBI): domain Eukaryota; kingdom Metazoa; phylum Arthropoda; class Insecta; order Lepidoptera; family Papilionidae; genus Teinopalpus; species Teinopalpus imperialis. The sequence continues at coordinate 7,572,691 of JAGSMU010000021.1, forward strand.
AACTAATGAATTCAGTCGTCGGCGACACACTAATCACAATGTAATTGTGCGACCGTTTTAATGCTAATGTGACCAGCGGACGAATCGGCTTTCCTGTCGTGCACTCGCATCATTTTATAAGTTTATATTTCACTTTAATTACATGGCAAGAGCTGTTGCATTTACTTACTTAGAGAGGAGGAAGCATAGGTTTAATTATATAATTATTGTTTAATTTATGTAAACGCCCAATTAATGGTAACAAGGTCCATCTCTCGTTGAATAGCGGACCCTATTATATTAAATTAATTTTAATAAGTTTTCTTTAATGGACCTCCACTATACAGCGAAAAATTAGCTAGAGAACAAATGGGGTGGGCAGTGAATTCAGAACATCATCGTGGAATAAGATCAAAAAAATGACGAACTGGAGACCCAATTACGAGTAACGAGTCATTCCGTTTTTGTGACGTTGTTATAACGTGTTTGCGTATTGAATCATGGCTATGGATGGATGTAGGGTGTTTATCGGTCGCAGTAACCAACAGGTGAAATGTGTGCTCGTTCGGCAACTTAAAATTCATAAAACTATCTATTAATATAACTCAACAACTAATGTAATCGATCCTAAACCACTAAGAGCAGTTTTACATACCATTATTATGTATATTTGTATGGTTCTTATTTTATCCTTATAGTTTTTATTAAATACATCTTCGGGCTCGGAGATCGGCTGTCATTTCAAATGTACAGAAAGGTATTATTATTAAGATTCAGAACCATTAGCATGGTTTATATTGCGGCGGTAACACTTCCTTATCATTACAATGATATTCACTAGTACACACACATGTGAATCAGAAACGTATAGCTTACGCCCGTTGAAGTCGTGTATAGACTGGGACACACTATGATCATGCTTGCGTGCAGACATTATCTAATTCCAATATGGCCAATGAGAGAGCTGTTATTGAAATGCCAATTTTAATAGCACGATGATAATTACTTCGCAGGTTCATTACATTGCTCTAGTATTAAAGCAAGCCAAGCACAGGGCCAACAATGTATATATGGATGCGTTCTTTAGATTTACGATGGAACTAGAAAGCAGAATGCGCACTGTTAGAACAGAAATAATTTTTATAATTCAAGCTTTTTAATTGGTGTACCTTACTTGATAACACCATAATTATTGTTATCATAATTATCTCAATTATATATTTTAGTCGTTCGGAATTGTACATTACAATTGTATTTATTTTGTAAGATATACCTGATTTAATGCATGTTATTATCACCTACAAATGTAGCGGTACTCACCTGCTGTTGTTTTTAAAGAATTATATTATATAATACCATTATTTATATATATATATATTTAACTAGTCCGGCCATAAGTTCTGTTACAAATGAAAATGCATTTTTTTTAATGAAGTAATGTAATATTATTAAAATGTATACATACATATTTATTAGTCAGTCAGCATAAAATAAAAAAAATATTCTGTTCGAAATGGCCACCTTTGGCTTTAATCAGTTTGGGAACGAATCTATGGATTTACACACTGTTTCCAAGGGACACTTCGCCACTGCTTGCTCCAAAGATTTTTTAAAAGACTCAATTGCACCGTGTCGTTTAGAACAGGCCATGTCCTCTAAAACTGACCATAATTTGAAGTCTAAAGGGTTGAGATCTGGGCTAGATGAGGGCCTGTCTTCAGCTCTTATAAAGGCCGAAACGTTGGTTTCAAGTCAGGCTCGTGTAGTTCGTGCCTTGTGACCAGGTACAGAGTCCTGCTGGAAAGTCCACGGTATATTTTAAAAAGTATATTGCTGAGAGGTTTCACAACATTATCCAAGATTGTATCTTGATACACTTTGGCTGAAGTTTTCACTCCTTGTTCACAAAAATTTAGTTCATAAGACCCGCCCCACCAAACCATCACTGGCGCAGGATAATGACCACCTATCCCACCACTTGAGCAGCAGGTATATATATATATATATATATTTATGTATATATATATAGAAAACAAGAAATGCTAAAGTAACTCGTCAAGAAATTTAAAAATATATAATCAAAAAAAGCTAAGAATTGAATTAAATTGCCCGGGGAAAGACTTCCGTCCGAGTATAATGTGAGTGTTTTGAAGAGAAGAGTGAATAGGCATTTGCTGAACTGGTGGGATTTACCATCAACGTCTACATCACCACTTAACACAAATACTATTGTAGATAAGTACAGACTTTCATTCATTACAAAAAATACAGATGTACTGCGCAGTTTATGTCGTGGACAAGTAGGATATCGTCATACCCTGAAGGTCAATGAACATTGATGTTTACTAAATTTGAGACCAGTTTTATACAACTATGCGGCCTATTTTTCATTCTATTTATCAGATTTCAGCACACTAATTCAATTGTTTATATTCTTTTAAATTATCTTCACTTTTTACAATTATTTTACATTTTTTTTTTGGTATTTTGTCATTTATATACTAAGATTTTATGAAATCGGACTAAACACTATAAGACTTAATCTTAATCCACGCAATTTGAATATTTATTAAATGAAATTAATTATTAAATGAATATTACGAAGGTTTTTGTAGAATGTAAATTTTGTGGTTTAGAGGCTTTAATGTTTGAACAAAAATAGCTTACATGCCTTTTTGGAAAAAAAATAATAATATAAGTATCAACAATTTATAGGACACTTAATCTATAGCACATTTAAAAGACGCTGTCATTTATTTATTGATTAAATATACAATGAAACATTTACAATAAAAAAATTATACAAAAAAACTAATACATTTCATTATTAGCTTCATCCAACGAGACATTTAAAGAAATAATTTTGGTAATATTATTGCCTCATTTATTATATTTCCTTAATAGTATTTGTGTACACAGCCTTATATTGAAACAGAATTTATACACAATTTTTAGTACCCTCTCACCAGCGCCTCTCGTTAGCGCGTGTCGTCAATTTTATGATAGGAACTTTCGTAAGCTCACCTAAACGAGCTTTCAGTGGACGTTTTATAGCATGTTACTAGATTTTTCAATTGCAAAAATAATATATAACTTTTGTAATAATGATTGAATGGGACGTCTGGTTTACCTTTCAGGCACAGGATATCCTTTTATTACTTTGGTTTCATTTTAAACTATCCTCCTGGTCACACTCGAACATATCTTTTGGATATTATCACATATGATATCACTTGTACATAATAAATTATAGAGCAGTAAATATTTGCTCAAATACAGAAGTACTATTTATTATTTAGTTATATATTCTTTATTTACATAAGTTAAACAAATATCGTACAAAAAGTGTCCCCATTCCTAATGTGATGCCATGCATGTTCAAATTATTATAAATATAACACACACACAGACCGGAAAACCAATTAGTGATACACAAATTTTATTCCTCAGCTGGGAATTGATTTAAGACCGCGGTGCAGAATTCAGGAACACTAGATCACTCACTATACGAAATAAAACAATAATCATTTTAATTGTTCTTTAAGAATAACCCCGGAGGAACAAAATGGTCGTAATATTTTTTTTGTATTATTATAATCCCATATATAATTGAATCTTTAAACCAATATACTCATTTGGAGGGACAAAATTAGTATACGGTATTAAAAAAAAAAGATAATAAACATGAAATCATTTCAATACTGCAAGTATATATAACAGGCGTCAATCACATTCACTTAAACCAGTAACCGGGGTGAAAATTATGTCAAGAAAGTGTCGCTATATAGAATTATGACCAAACGGTTAATACTCAATTACGAGAAGACATGAAAAATAAAACCAATTAAACTCTTAAGAATATACACCGGTGATAAATAAATTACAGAGAAGATTTACTAAGCGAGCTCAGTTTTAAATTTATAATCAATCATCATACAACAGGTTATATCATCGGGGATTCCGGTTTGGTGAGAGTGAACTAAAAGTACATATATATAAACTATGTAAGTTTCTTAATACAGCAGCTAAATTTGCGATTTGTCAATATAAATTTAATGGGATTATGCTTTATGCAAATTTTATAATCTGATTGTATAGCGAATTATGTAATTTTTCTCATCGGCGTGCCCTACACAGTGTTTTTTGGTTAATGTGCTGATATATTAGACCAAAATGCCACCAGTTATTCTAGGGTACTGGCATTGCGCTCACCGACAGACGTTCAAGTTTTTATGACCTTTTCTTGAACTGTCTGTATACATTTACAAAGCTATAGAAAAAGAAATCACGTAATGACAAACGAGAACACTATGTAAACAAGGACCTGATGGTATTATATTAAGCAGTTGCTTCCAACAATGATGTTGACATAAATTATACTAAATATCTATTTATTTAATTAGGGGATGACAAACGAGAACACTATGTAAACGAGGACCTGATGGTATTATATTAAGCAGTAGCTTCCAACAATGATGTTGGCATAAATAATACTAAATATCTATTTATTTAATTAGGGGATGACAAACGAGAACACTATGTAAACGAGGACCTGATAGTATTATATAAAGCAGTTGCTTCCAACAATAATGTTCCAAAAATAATACTAATACTAAATATCTATTTATTTAATTAGTGGACGACATATTTATATATATACACTTGTTGGTAGGTAATTTCTGCAACCTATAACACCTAAATACATCCTCGATAAGGAAGGCATATGAATTACCGCCGTGGGGCTTAAGGTAACATCCGTTATGAACAGTAGCAAAGTCTTTAAAATTTTCAAACTTATCAGACGAAATAGCAGCGGCTACCTAATATATTATTATGTAATCTGTCTGTACTATTTTATATGTATTATGTGTTTTGTTCTGTTCTGTCCGGTTTGAGCCTGTTCCACAACTACATTACAGTCGCAACGTGACTTTAGTACAAAAAGATCTATTTATATATAATATGACACTATTTATTTATTTATAAAGTTTTGTACAACTAACATATGCACAAAGGCGGACTTAATGCCTAAGGCATTATCTACCAGTCATCCTTGGGAGGGTTCAGAGAAATCAAGGTAGGGACAGATGAATAATAATAAAGAAAAACATATAGTACATCTAAATACTTATACAATTATATGTACATATACACTACTGAAATATGAACCGACCTTAGCATCTAATGAAATAAGGTCACGCTGTGTAAGTTTCGCAACCAACGAGGAAGGACGTCGGTATTGTAACACGTGGTTGAAGGCGCGGAAGGAAACCGGTCAGGAAGTTACCCAATCGGCCCGTCACGCTAACCCGTTTTAGGGTTGCCGAATGAATTCAATAGTATAATAACAGTTTATAGTGACTATAACAACATTATATTGAGATTTTCTTTTCTTATTTATTTTTCAATAAATGAGCGTCCTGCCTTAGTGAGCAGGACATCGGAGCTAGTTCACGATCCAGGAGCCTTACTTTGACCAAATCAAGTATTTGTTAACAATATGCAATATCAAATATGTACTTATTAGCTGGAAGAGAATGTTTTTTGTCAATAATTCCATCTAATTATACTTCACATACATGTTCTAGTACAAATATAAAATAAATAAATAAATAAAGTTATTTGTCACGGTCTTTTTCGAAATATTTTTAACGAGTGTTACGTATTAGTCCTCAAATTAGACATTAACGTTCACTGAACAAATATTCATAAACTAAAAAATCTTGTATGTAAACTGCACATCAGTATCTTTTTCCGAATTGTAACTGAATTACGCAGTTACAAAAGAGGTACTAAGTTGTTGCAATGCAAAGATTCTGATTTTTTTAAACTCAGATATTTTATTTCCAGCCAAACAATTTTTAAATAGGTTTTTCTTAGACTTTTTTTTATACTTTTCTTGTTTACTTTATTAACACAAAGCCATGCTTTATTTTGAATACTTCGTTCATCTGGGTATCTTTGCTTTCTTCCGTACTATTCTAAATCTGTAATATTTTTTTTTTCAATTATCACCCCTAAGGGCTGAGGTTGAATGCGTCATTATTTTTATTTGGGTCCCCCGATCTCACGGATCGTATGAGCAATAAGATGCCACTGCAGCATGGTTCACGGAACCGAGAAATGACCAGTAGTCAGAAAACCACCAGAATACAATTGATATCCAAGGGGTCCCAATTAATATTAGGTCTTTACCTATGAAATTGCCGTTCTTCAGTATTGGCCATTTAAAATCAAAAAAAAGTTTTGATTGGCTGTGAATTCTAAATTCAAATTAATTTTGTTTTAAAAACATGACATTCTTTTTACAAAGTCAGTCTTTTGTTTATTGATGAGCTTTGTATTTTCATTACGTTTGAACATTTTTTGACATAATGGTCCTATCCAAATCCATTAACATTTAAAAATTCGTGTAATTATGGAATATAAGTTCCGTCGTGGCATCAACGCGGCACAAACGACACGTAACATCAACAACGTTTACGGAGTGAACTTTACAAACGTATAACCATACAATTTTCAATTTTTGTTGGCAGCTTATCCTGGGCTGTTTATCGATCACAATGATCACTTACCATTAAAAAAAATCTGGCATTGACGGTAACATACAAGCACACAGTTCATCTGATAGTAAGTGATTTCTCCGGCACATTCATTCTTGACACGGAATCATAATGCAGATGCGTTGACACACTTGAGGACTGAGATGGAATGCCTCGTCACCAGCAATAAAGGTCTATGTAGGGTAAATGACCTATGTGCTTGTTTGTCAGTTGATAATAAACAATAGGGGTAATCTAAATCTAGTGTTTATGTCTCTTTGTCCCATGGATCTTCTGGACGGATTTTAACGTATAGTTCGTAATAAAAAAAAACTAAGATATGGTTCTTTGCGGCAATTGCAGCAGGTAAATGTTAATGTACTTATTATATAAAGCATTGTGTAATGTGTCTACACAGTTCATATCACGTGTTAACAGCGTTCAGTACCTCGCGCAGAGACTTTGCGGTAAATTCTTATAATGCGGTAAAAAACGGAGTAGTAAAGGCCACCACACACAGTGCCGACATTTCTTTATTCTCGTTCGACGGCACGGAGAAACAAACTGTGATAAGAATGTATTTGTGCGGTGCGCCGAGTATCACTTTTTCTATTACACGCCATGCCACGCCAGCGATCGCTGCGTCAATGTGCTATGGAACAGAACTTTATGTGGAGTCGACATGTACTAAATTATTTTATAAATCAGTAAGTTTCCTCATCTGATGTCGCTGTTATGGTTTTGTTTTGTTTCCTAGGCTTTTGTAATATTATAGAGCTTCTTATCTATACTTGTAAGCTATGTTATAAAAAATAATATTCAAATTATTTTAAAAATGTGAAATCTAACAGATATTTTATTCTTGTGATAAGGTGGGCTATATAAGTAATAATATATATTATATCATATTTTAAAGAACCAAAGTTGGCTTAATTGAATTAAACGATACAATATATCATTATGACGTTCCAGGACGTTTTTTTAAGATAAACAAATGAAATAAGCTTTTAAAAAAAATATCCTTGTGATTAATGATGATATTTATGTTATAGTTTTCATAACATCTATTGTAATTTTAGTGTAAGACATAATATTTTTATTGAAAAAGATATTCTATGCTTGTAACTATTCTTGGACGGGGCCATCCGTACAGAAGATTGTGCAAGCGTTTTGTGTGACCACAGACCGAGACATATACATATTTATGAGGTGACTTTAATATACAATTTCTATGTATTATCTCCTCATGTAATGCAGGAAGTGGGAGCACTTGATGATTGTCTTAACGGTCACCCGACTCGTCGCTTCGTAGATTCGGTGATATCGCATAATTGCCTCGCGCTACTTTTTGTGTCTTCTTCATTTAAAAGTCTAATTATAGAGTGTTTGCTGTAATGATTACAAGATTTTTGTACCCTGTTTCCTTATATCTACACGGCTTGAACACAATTATAACGACTGAGAATGAATAAAAAAGCTCCTAAATCTTTTGTATAAGTGTGAACGTCTTAAAATTCTTAAAAATATATTTATCCTTTTTCTGTAACATTAACCATCAATATTATAAATAGAGATACAAGGGTATGACTAATTTTCTAAAGCTGACAAAAATATATTTTCGCTATCACGTTAAGTAATATTTTTGTTCATATTTCAAAGAATCATCGCCTATTAGTGGACGCATTGAAAGTGCCCAATGCCAACAAAGTGTTTGATTTGACAGCTCGATGTGTTCCCTCAAAAGCTAATTAATAAACAGATACAACCACTTAAGATAAGTAAAAACATTTTCATCCCGAAACTCCACCGGATGCTGATCGTATCGCCATGACAAAGCGTGGCGCCTGGAAAGCTTCGTTATCTATTTATGAAAAAGAACCATTGGTTAAGCGGAATAGGGTTCACTTTTCCAACGCCAGAAATCTAATTTACCTATGACATCATTTGATAAGGCAAATTCAACCGAGAATTTCCAAAGATACGATCTATTTTTGGAAAATACTAAGAAACATTTAATACAAAAACGTTTGTCAGCATACCTGATTTCCATACCATTTTCAGCTTAAAGTTTGTAAAGATAAGATTCAATTTCAATGTCAAGTGTTATATCTGAAGTGCTACCACCAATATAGTCGACTGATTCTTTAAAAGCATCATCCACCCTCTCGAGTGCAGGTGGTATGACTCCTGCGTCTCCGAAAATAAATGAATTGGTAATATTAAGATAAGATATCTGTATTTTGTGTCATGCTCTAAATACAGGAAAACGTCAATAAGATGTATAATCATAACGCACTGCAACTGAATCATCCTTTTAATATAAGATTATTACTGAACTGCCTTCCTTATCGGTCTGCCATTGCATTACAAATTCAAAATCATCACATGGAGATAATGATGCCAACCTGTTAAATTTCGAGCAAAATGTTAGTTATCATTTTGGTTGTTACCAGATGACATTAACTAATAATAAATATAAACCCAAAAAATATAGAACCGTAAACATTCTAGCAAAAACATGCATAAATTTTTCAGTATTCAGTTCAATGTAATGCATTTGCAATAAGAACGAAGAGACATTTGAACGCAGTGTGAGGGATACTGTGTTTAGTGTAGTTACGGGGACAAGTACGTTCTTAGTTATTAGTTATTTCACTGACGCGAATATCCACACGTTCATTTCAAACTCACATTATTCCCGGCGTTAACTACTAGAGAAGGCTTTTATTTGACAATGTTAGCAAAAAAAAAAAAATAATTAAAAAAAATGATTACACTGTGCAGCCACGGAGAACTTTCAAGCAATGACTATAAGACACTGTGTTAGGAAGGCGTACAAGTCAATGTTGAACGGTACTACTTCCAACTTTTGGTTCAAAGGAAGCTGACTAGCGTTATTCAATAAATAACTGTCGCCGTGGTGATTCTTAAGCTCATCGTTAAGAACCAAGCTTTGTCTTTATCGTGAATTCTAAGATTTTAAATTCTCACTACTGATTTGCAGCTCAATTCTGTTGTCATCATCATTAATATTATCTCTTTATGAGTCCGCTACTGAATTAGAGTCTATCCACTATCTGCTACGAAGCAGAATTCTGAGCCCCCTATGTAGGTAGCTTAATGCATGTCCAATGATTTCCTACAGACTTGGATATGTTGTTCCTATAAGTGTTGTCTCTTATAATAAATAAATAAATTCAAAATATATAGCAATACTTAATTTCGAACCTCAAGGAGCAAGCCTTAGGGATAATTAAAGAGTATTAACGTAATCGTGGTCATCTTAGGGTGAGGTGACGGGATCGGTCCGGGTTAATGCGGGTGCGGCACAGAAAGCTTATACGTGTAACGTGATAATGCCAATGCCAATCAATGGCAGAGTACCAATGGAAGATAAAGTTTCTTGTTTTTGCAAGAGATAAGGCCGACATTGACCTTTGATTGAGTGATGGAAATTTGTAGATTTAATTTGATTTTATTACATTGAGCGAGAGTAACAAACGAGCACACAGTCCACCTGATGGCAAGCGTTTCCTGCGGCTCCATGACATCTATATTCATCCTTGATAATTAATCAAAATGCAGATGCGTTTTCACCCTTGAGGACTGAGATGGAATGCCTCGTCACTAGTAATAAAGATCTCCAGAACCCTGCACTCACCGGACGAAACACAGAAACATTATGCTGCTATTTAACGCTGGTATTCTGTGAGGGCGTGGTCCTACCCCGGTCGAGCTGATCAATTCATTCCGCGGATAGAAACAAACTGCAGTGTAGCTCTACCAATGTCAGCTAGAAACAAACTGTAGTGTTGCAGCTAGAAACAAGTTGTAGATTTGATAATATAACATTCATAAATTATTAAATCTATAAATTTCTGTGGGGGATAACTAGCTCAGTTGTATCCTACAAATTGTGGAAAGGATTTAAAAGGACGTGATCTATTTTAAGTTAATCGAGATAAGACGTAGTACCTCAGTCTGGGTATTCATTTTTAACAATGACCGTTTACCTTGTATATAAGCGAGCAACCAGGGTCTGGGTACCGAATACCCAGTATTGGCAGTAAAATAATTGAAATTTTAATTCCAAGTTTACTTTTTTAAATTACATTTATAAAATCTCATACCACCGACGCATAAATAGTTAATTGCAATACATCAATTTAAAATGTCAATGACCATGTTTTTTAATTTTATTTTCTGTATCAAAAATCTATTTTCATTCTTGTATTTCGATAATGTTAATAAAATAACAAGTTAATTTTAAAATTGCGGATAATGTCGCTGTAGCAATATAATTGATATTTATCTAAAATTAAACCAAACGGAATGCTTTGGGAATTTCTAGTTGCCGACGATGAAAAGGGCAAGGGCGTACGCGAGCTCGAGGTCGCCTTAAGTAAACAGGTTAACGGTAAAGCGCGTAACTATGGGTTTTACCAAACAAAGTAACAAGCGCCATTGAAATTATTAATGTATTTGTCTTAACGGATTACTATACTTTATTCATTTTATTATTTTTAATTTAGTTTCACAAAGAGGACTTTTTCAGGATGGTTATTTAAATTGACACTTAAAAATTTTTTTGTTATATATATAATAATAATAATACACTTAACATTAGATAATTAGTAAATAAAAGAACATATTCTATTGCACGCTATAGATATCACATAAAAATAAACTGTTATTTTGTCTTTTTTAAATTCGCATTATACGTACATATCGCTGAAAGCGAACAAAACAAAAATCTGGTGTGGGCCGAGTTTCAGACCAACCATCATACGAACAAGACCTGGCTGTATGGACTAAAGTCCTTTGCCTTTCCCATTAGACATCATCATCATCATGGTGTGGGCCGGTGATAGTAAATTATAATTTGTTTATATGAATTAAACGAATAAATAAACACTTGGTATATAAATCCTTACAATAAACTTAAGTTGTAATTTAATACTTAAAGAAAATTTATTTAAAATTACCTCTTTCAAAGTTTTATTGAAGCATAAACTCATTACTATACTTTGTAAGTAATCGAAGTACGGAGTTATGTCTGTTTCCGTCCGACCCTTGGTCCCTCGGACCGCAATCAATGTCCACATTGAGTGGCACGTGACACACGATACTATATCCGAGTAATTAGACAAGTAGGTGTACAGACAGACCGATGAACTCGCCGGGAGTTTAACCGAATTCACGAGTAATATTGTATTTTGATGTATCGTTGATTTTATTTTAAGGGACTTAAATTATTAATTTCTACAACTCATAATAATGTATTTACAATATGAATCTGAATTTAAAATCTAAAAACGATAAAAATTCAAAATATAGGTGCCTGTTCCCTTTGGCTATAGTAGATTTATCAAATTTATTCCTATACGTCTTTATACCTTTCATATTCATTCATTCATTCCCAGGAAATTATGTCGGTCGTGACTCTCAAAAATAATATAAATGTTGATCTAAATTTAAGTAAACAATCAATAATTGGGTAATAAAGCAAAAAAAGAGAACGTAACTAGTAGATAATGACGAAGGACGTATTCCAGTCCTGTACCGTTTTTAACAAAAACTTTCTTCTTTTCCGGAAATCATTTACCATTTAATAAGCTTAAGAAATTATAACTGAGATAATAAATTATTTCTGGTTAAGTGTCGATAAAAAAAATATAATAAAAATCCTAATAGAAATGCTGAAACTCATAATTAGGCAAGTAATCATACAGCCTAACTGATAATGATTAGAACAATTTTTACCATGGCCATATCTTAAAGTGGCAAGATATCTAATGTTACTGTACGTATTTGCATAATTAAATATTTTAATATTATATTATACATACATATATTATATATATATATATATATATATATATATATATATATATATATATATATATATATATATATGATCGGTACATTTGTATGTAGATTTAGATAAACGAGACAAGGGATATTTAAACACAAAAACCTTGTTCCACAAATATTGTGATCGTTCCAGTTGAGATTACCCAAGGCCCGGGATTTAGTAACCTATTGTTACAAGTCTTCAACTAAAGGCGTAAATTTTGTATAAATAAGATTTTGCGACTCCCCTTATTTCATTTACAAAATTAATTTCGCTTGTCGACAGGAACACTTTCGAGACTGATGGCGAGATTCTTGTATGGTACAAGTCTAAAGAGGTTATTACTATTGTTATATAAACATCAGCGAAAGCGAATGATGCTATTATAATTGCACTATCGCGTTTAATTTCGCTTTGTTTTTTGTGACAGCATTTTTGACCAAATGCTACTTTCAGGCAAGTTTCTAACTGAAACTTGAGCATAAAAAATACAAAGCTAACCCTTAAGAAATACAAACTAAAAAATTCTTACTAGAAAGCAAATTTCTTGGAAAATTTGTCGATTCATTTTGTAACTCCTTGTCATTAGGACATACTGACAATACATATCTAAAGTTCTAGTATAAAATATTCCTCACAATTCCAATAGAGGACCGCGCCTTCGAGACCCAGTTATTGCAAACCAAGCATTCCATCTCAGTCTTTACAACGCTGCACACGCATTTAAAGAATCTTGAATTTTTATAGAGGATAGATATTGGTGTTATGGGCCGCAGTTATGAGATTATTATGTTCTCGTTTTTCAAACTTAGTTTTATAATAAAAAAATTAAGTCAAAGAATATGATTACGTAAACACTGCACAGTAGTGTAAATAATTTCCCTTTGACGTTTTTTTATCTATTGATGATAGTTAGGATTATCGCACATAGATACTGATTCTTAAAAATAGTATAATTTTTTTTTTATAATATTTTTATCTTGCAATATGCATCATATACACGAATCCACAAGAATCATCGAGCGAAGGCGGACAATGTTACTAGTGGATAAATAAAAAAATACGCTTGAACTTTCTCCTATGACTTCTGCTTGCAGGGACTATTTTCTTAGGGTGAGATTATTAACTGTCGTCTACTTCTGTGAGCAGCCGATCAATCACATTCTTAAGATATTATTGTAAACACGAAGACTGTAGTTTTGTTTTTACTGCATTAGATTTGGTGACATCCTGAATAATGCATAATGCAATCTCTCTCTCTTTCTCTCTGTTGACGATAACGGTTGGCATAACTGAAGAGCAAAACCAACAAAAAAAAAATAATATCACAACACCTTAACTGACTTCGATTACTGTCAAAAACTTAGGGATATGTGACATACATATAGTAGACAACAGGCACACGGGCAAAATTAATCCGGTGTGAGTTGTAAAATATTATCCTCGTCTTGACATAAAACCAACAAGAAGCCAAGTATTACAAACATAGCCTAACTGAGCGTTATATTAGTATTTTTTAACATAATATTAAAAGTAACAAACGAGCAAATCATGGTAAATGATAACTGCGTCTCATGGCCACTACATTTATCCTCTACAAAGATTCAAGAGGAATACGAGGGCACATTGAAAAGTTTTAAGCCAGACATTAAAACAACGATTTTTTTCTAAATGATTATTTTATTTCTCTACATAGTCTCCAGAATGATCTATACACTTTTGCCATCTTGTCTCTAGCTTTAGTATTCTTTCTAAAAGAAAAGATTCTTCAATTTCATCAAAATATTCAGTCACAGCTTCTTGTACATTGATATTCGTCGAAAATTTTCGTCCTGCCATGTGTTTTTTTAGATTGGGGAAGAGATCGTAATCAGACGGGGCCAAGTATCTGTTGATGTTGAGATGGAATTCCTCGTTTCCTATAATCGAGGATCCAGCTCACAGCTCACTGTCACAGGGTCAGTACACACTGACATTTCTTCTTTATTACACGTACATGTTAAGGTGCAAATATTATAAAAATAGGAATAATGTGATATAATATGCTAAACAAGAGTCAGTATTATCACATATAGACCCGAAAACATATTAATTTTTAGATATGTAATATGCATAAATAGAAAAATTATCCAAATTGGCAGAGAGATAACTAGAGTTTCCTGTATTTACTTTAAGCACCAAACGTATTTATTTATTTAATTAATATAGAATGAATAATCAGCTCAACTGGGTAGGAACCACGCTTTCATCGTCATTGTGAAGTTATAGATTAATGTTGATGTGGTGCACCCGGGAGGTAGGAGAACCTGGAAAAGTACACCACAGTGGTATCGTTCCAGGTGATAATTGTTCTTAGTCCTTAACAATGGCAACGATGATTATGATTCATTATAAAAGATGTATGTAAGTATCGTTGGCCAAATGAAATTGTTCTCGTTTGTGACTCTTAGTTTCGTAAAGGAAAGAAATTTTAATTAAAGGACATTATTAAGTATGATATACAAAGTTTAGAGTTTGTCCATCTAGCACGCTAATATCTGAATTGGGAACATTATGTTTTCTTTTCATACATGAATTTATGTGCAAATAAAATGTCTCACTGAGCAAGTAATAAGCACCTAGTGATTTTATGTCATTAATATGATAAGGCTTGTCGCTGAACTTCAGGAAGAAATGTTAGGAAGTTATTTTATGTAAGACATGAAACTAACAAAGTCTGCCTATTGATACGTGTCATTTGATATTCGCACACGACCGCATAATTATATTGCAAGTAACTTTACTACAACAACTCTTAATTTTATGTCACTAATATGATAAGGCTTGTCGCTGAACTTCAGGAACAAATGTTAGGAAGTTATTTTATGTAAGACATGAAACTAACAGCGTCTGCCTATTGATACGTGTCATTTGATATTCGCACACGACCGCATAATTATATTGCAAGTAACTTTACTACAACAACTCTTAATTTTATGTCACTAATATGATAAGGCTTGTCGCTGAACTTCAGGAACAAATGTTAGGAAGTTATTTTATGTAAGACATGAAACTAACATCGTCTGCCTATTGATACGTGTCATTTGATATTCGCACATGACCGCATAATTATATTGCAATTAACTTAATTATCGGAAATGAGCTAATGAAAAATAAAACTATACTGAAATGGCTTATAATATAACAAATCTGGTTCGCGTGAGAACACACACAAGCCGCGTTATCCACAAGGGCCGTGATTAAAATGATACTTTATCGTTTTCATAGACAATATTAAATGACAAATGCTTGCCGACAACGATATAATGCCGATAAGCTTCATAATGCGTGGGCTATTCTGATAATATGAACTTTGAGTGATGAGCTTTTTTTAATATTTGTACTGGACTTCATTGTTTTTAGAAACCAAATTGAAGCTCAAAATTATTATATCGCATAAAATTTTGCATATTTTTTTTCGAGTCAGCAGTTCATAGAGGACCTTGAGAAGAATCTGCTAAGAAACTGTTTACTTAATTGTAACTTGTTTAATTTAATAAATAATTGATTCTACACAAATAATATCTTCAAATAACAATATTTGTTAATAATAGTTAATACATTTTACTCAAACATTAATTATACAAGTTTTAGTCGTTTGTACAAACTACTATTATATAAATACACATGTATATTATTTTTATGTTTTATTTTAATTCTATTACTTGAGCTTAGGTCTTCTATACAGATAAATCGTTTCCCATTACATATCTATGTTTTTATGGAACTCATGATCAATTACAGTAACATATATCGTGTGTGGAATTTTAGATAGAGACAAAGGTGTATTATTATTCGGCTATTTTGATAAAAAAATACTTAAATGTCAATTTCTACTCTCTTTTACTTTTACTTATCAATTTTACGAATTTTATCAACAACCGTTTAACTTCTCTACTATACCAATTATGAAATATAATCCAGAAATATTATAGCAAAGATTCCTTTCCTTAACCGTTGTTTCTCAGAAACAAATTGCAGTGTATATCATGAAAACGGGTATGTCCAACATAACCACGGGAAAGCATGACGCGGATATCGTAGGAGCAAAGGTAGTAATAGAATTACAAAACCCTTAATGTAACCTCAACGCGTCTTCCTTGCAAGGGCCTTAGAAATAATCAGAAGCATGAAAAGGAATGTTCCCGCGCAATACCTTAACATTCATGAAGTTATCTTTTACTTTAAATCTTCTTTATTTTGCAGCGAAAATTCAATTTAGTCGGGTTATGAATGCAGCGAGAAGGAAATTGAAGTAAGTTAAATGGAAGTAACAACATTTCAAAGAAGTCGGTGTACGTACTAGTAAATGAAAAATACGAATCAAATCGAGAAATTCTGTTCTTGAAGTCAGATAAAATTGCTAAACAAGAAGATATTTTTTTGTTTACAGTTAGTTCTAGATAAGGAATAGAATACTATACGTTCCTTTGAACGATATTCTTTAAAAAATTAAAACACGGATTAAAGTAGTCTGTCCTGATATTTGGATTACATCAAATTTTGAACACAATGTAGATGTTTCGCTTGCAAGTAGAACTGTATGGCTCTATTATCACACTATAACTACCAATATTAAAAACTAATAATGTCAAATGATTATCGATGCCGCGCATCGTATCGTGATTAGAGTATCAAAAGTAAAATTCCTGCAATACAAAATTTTAGGTTTTCGAGTCTGGGTGTTATTGAATGAACTGTCCCTGACATTTCATTTGAACCTTCCTTCAACCCAGTGGCACAAGCATTGGCTAGCATTATTACATTTAGTACAGTACTTGTCTTAGTACTTACTGCGTTATAAAATAGCCTGACCAGTTAATGTTATTTGCTAACGAAAATTCCCGCGGGCGATATTAACCAGAAGAACATAATCGTCATCAGTAAACAATTCTGGGAAATATAGACACTAAAATGAATAATTTACATTTGTCTTATCCAGTTGCGGTAATTCTGTAGATATATCCTTTAGAAAATGGTCATCGCTCCAAGTTAGAAAATTACTTACATGCCAAAGCAATTTCCTTAAACCGCAAGTAAGGTATAGGCAGCAAATAAACACTAAACTCTTTTGTCGGACCGCCGCCGCAAGATTGTAGCTGAGACAATGTTCTTATGTCCAGTCAGTCTTCCGCCATGAGTTCTTGATGGACTTTTAAATAGCTTTATTTAATTAATATAAATTTAAGGGATATTAAAATTATAATAAATAATACCGAATAAACCTTTTTAGTATTTTACGTAAGGACGATAAAATGAGTAATTTATTAAAAACAAAATTGCGGTCATCACTAGTCAATATTTCATAGAAAACTGTCACTTTTATTTAAATCTGACCGGTTAACATAGAATTGCTACTGGCCAGTGACAACACTTTTTATGTCTAGACGAATGAAACTATGTCGTTAATAACGCTGAGGACAGATTGTTAAATGTTTTGAAATACATTTTGTTACTAATAATCCCACATTTTAATATTTATGAAAAATATAGTTAACTCATATTTTATTAGCTACATTAATGTCATTGTGGTAATCCCGTGTTTTAGTAATATATATTTAAAAAAAAACGTCGATGACATAAGAATAACTCTATTTTTTATTTGAAATAACATTCGTATGTTACTTCAATAGTATTTAATATATTTAGGATAAATGCCTTCGCGTTAATAATTTAAATTGTTTAGCTGCTCTTTTTCTCATAAGTCCGAACTATTTCGATGTAACTTCGGACTAACCATATTTGCTACTCCAGAATTTTCTGTCCATATATTATCCTCCTCTTTGTATACATGACGGATCCACCTAAATTTATATGTTCCAAACGAATTTATGACGACGTAATTGAACTGCTGTTTTAAATAGTCAACTTTATATGGTTTTAGTATCGAACTAATAGCATGGGTTTGCACTCATTCGTGACTTTTAAGTTGTTATTAAATAATGCAACAAAAAATATGTCGTCGACAAATTTTAATTTTGGTAAAATAAAGTCGAAAAATCATAAGCAGTGCTTAACATAAGTAAAAATTTCCGATTATTTATAACTTTTATTAATCAACTGTACTTAAATAAATCGTAGTACATGAAAACGCAGGCTAAAAGACTAGAGGTGAAAACTTAATGTAACCGGTTTGTTTACTATAGTCAAATTAGACAACCCCGAGTGCACGTGGTCATATATTTAATTAATTTAAGCGAAGTAAGGATTTCTAAAATAAAAGCGCTAAAAGGTTCACCAGAATCTGAAGAAGGAGGCCTTAAATGAAACAAGCCTACGTGGCTGAGTGGAGCGAAGAGGTGGCGAGCGAAGCGATCTGTGGACATCCGTGACGAAGTGTTGGTTAACAAGGTTCATGAAATGAAGACGTAACGAGCGTTTCCGTTACTTTTAACTCCGGATAGGGCAGATAGGCTCTGATATCCTACGTCCGTTATTGTCGTAGCATAGCTAGAGCGCTAGGATAGGTGTTGCCACCGCTGACACGTCCTGAGGTTCAGTGAGGAGCTCCGATGGCTACCCATGGGGTTTTATTGGATAGAAATCACGTATAACCCTAATTTCTCCCAGATATCTTACGAAGATTACCAACCTCAAAAGATATAAAAAAATAGGTGTAGGGCAGACGAGACTACGGACAGTTCTAATTCGAAGAATTTTCTTTCCCTAAAGTGTATTCCATAAGAATTCTCGTTTCTATTTATTTAAAAAATCATTACCATAGAAGTTACAGGGATATGTCCTACTTGGATGAATGTGGCTAACTTAGATATCCCGCGCTCTAAACGATTTTATAAATGGAAACTACGCCGTTTTTGACAATGGTCAATTTTTTTACCGTGTCCTGTTATAAATTTTAATTCTTTTTCCCCAAAATGTATGCCCACGGTTCGTCCACATATATTCGATATTCCTTGTTTTTGGTGAGGGTTATCGTTTATTTTTTTATTTTAAATGTCTTTAACAAAACCATTTTATTTTTCATTTATCATTATTTTAGTTTGGGAAAATAGTCATTTATAGTAAATACAATACTTAATATACTGGCTTAAATGTTTTACGTGAATTATTGTTATACATATTTATCAAGGTGTGATAAACCTAATAAAGCACGTGACTGACAAGGAAATCATTAAAATTTTATCGTGTCAATTACAATGTCCATTAATTACACTAGATCCACCGTTGCCATAATCTTTGTCGAACAAAATGCCAAGTGTCTTTGATTAACATGAAAAGTAGAGATGTGACAGAGTAATAGTGGTGTCACCGAAAAATATTGATGTGATGCAACCAAATTGCCTAAAGCCGGACAATTTTACAAATGGCCAGTCCGTCTCTTAATACGAGCGGAGAGAATTATTGGTGTTTTTTCTTTGTGCGTGAGGCAATGAGGTATATTCACACGGCCTTTGAGTTGCGACATTTTAGATTTGGTCGATGTCGAATAAAGTGAGATAAGAAAGGGTTTTGTACCAGTTTCAATGATGCATTGTTATAGTTTAAAATGAGAATATTTGGTTATGCAAATTAAGTAATACCGTTTTGTTTTATATTATAAGTGATGAATCTAAGTAGTGTTATAAATAACTTAAATAATGAAATATTTTTAAAAAAATATTTTTCTTTTTTTCTCAATTTCAAACAGGGCAGTATTTCAGTACTCTACCAGAACACGGTTTGGTCAAGCTGAGTGCTATTGGAAGCAGGGCAGCGCTTTATGGTGGTAGTATCTATGGCACCCATAACCGTAATCGGTTGGGTTACTTATAGTAGATAGAGTGGAGTTTTCTCAACTTGGTTGAGAAAACTCAACTCAATCTATTTTGAGGCCAGTCATATGAATAACCACGAATCCCGTATACCATGTGATGTATGTATTGAACATGATATAATGGGACCTGTTAGAGTACATAGCTTTTGGGTTTCCGGTCTTGTTGACGATGCTTGGTTTGCTGCTAGATCCCGGTAATTTAGATACTGTTGACAGAATTTTATGCAAGAAATTAGGGGAAAGAAAATCTATCACAGTCGTTACAATGCAATAAACTCTTTTACTCTCCACACAAAACACAGCGAAGCTAAAGTACACATTACACAGTGGTCTGTGAACTTACTAAGTACTTTCGCGGTCTAAGTGATATAAGTCACAGTTAATCTAAACGTGTAACCTCACCATATACGAGTATTTCTGGATAATATTTATGAAGCAGCAAAATAGCGACTTGAGCACTGCTACAATATGCTACATCTAAAGTATATAGATCAGTGACTGATAGTAACGTCTATGGTGTTAAGGGTCTGGCACTGCGATAATTTGCCTACCAAACGTGCCGATTATAGTAAATTGTTCAAGATTTAGAAAACGAAAAATACCTAAGACTTATTATCATTCACGGGGTATGAGGTACAATATTTATTAGCAATACGTGTTAAGTCTGTTATTATAAATGAACGAAGACGAGATTAGTCAAATTATGTTGTGCATATCAAAAAGGTGTAGGAAAACAAATTAAACGACTACTAAGAATCCAGTGATCGTAGCCGAGCAAAAACTTCATTAAATATTATTTGTAGGAAATACATTATAGGTTTCTCATACGGTTTGGCAGTGACAAGGAGACGCCTTGGTGTAGCAGTTAATAGTGGTAGACATGACAATGTTGTATATTTGATCTCAATAGGTGAGACTTTTTATATAGCTAGATTAACTAACATATAATGAATAAAGTATAACATTGGATTATTGCCACAAAATTTCTAAAATACGTGTATTTGGTTTTGGTGATAAGAATAGAAGTCCTAATTGGGTTCCCAAAATATCATCTATGTATATACACGATTCATATACAAGTTTCTTAATTTACATTGCGATACCATTTTATAGATACATATATACGTGAGGAAATTCCTTACTCATTTCAGTCTGGATTGTCGTTAACTTAGAAAATCGTGTGACTAGCAATGTCTTTTTCGTGGACAGGTACTTCATTACAGAAAATTGAGTCTGATTTGGGATCTTCTTGAAATTTTATTTGTTTTTCTGTATTCATCTTTATTTCTATATAGGCTATAGAGGCTTAAAAAAAGAAAATGATAACACTTGGTCATTAATTTGATCTATTCAGAGCATTCTCGTTACTATACTTTGAAAATTATCTGCGTTCTAGGTTAGGGATAGATTTCCATATAAACTCAAGGCATCTGGTATTGTTGAATGTGATACTTTTCAGATGGATTTCGACCGCGGAGATAGCAATTGGTTGTCATGTTATGTTTAAGAATCCAATCATCTCAGTTGTATAATTACGCAGGCTATATTAAAATGTATTTATCTTAACACAGAACAAAAGTACTCATTTGCTGCCTTTCCTTATTCGGCTTATGGCATGGATCCATTTCAAATACACCCAAAACCAATAATTTATTTGGATATATATTGACTTTGACTGAGTATTGTACCCAAACAGAGAAACTTGGGAACCAGGTACTTTGATCATTCGACTTTGCGGTTATCAAACATAGCGTAGTAAAAATATCTTCTATTAATCGCTTAATTATATTGCCGTGTCTATTTACTTAATAACTCGCACCCGAATAGCACGACGCACGAAGGTTGCGTCAAAAATTGACTGATGAATTGAAACAATGATGTCACAATTAGACGAATGGGATTTTATAGAAACTGTCAGTGCGCAATGACAGACATTTCTGATACCATCGGTTGGAACGGGCAAGTGAGACGCTGTGTGAACTTTGTACTGCCCGGGTCACAAGCATAAGTTATCTTTTCCGATTAGAATCTTAAGTTATATTTTCATATAACATAAGATATATGTTCGTGACGGACATTCATGTTTATGTTTAATGATTTACCTTGTAATAGAGTCAAATATTTGAAGTGTTGCTAAATCATCGAACTTCCTACTACTGTGGATGGTTATGGAAAATCCTTTGGAATTAAGAAGCATCATATTCTAGCATATACTGTCTGTAAAATATTGTATATAGGATACCTTTGCTGTGTTCCAATTTTTGCACCAAGAAACTTAAGAAATATTTACTGATAATGAAATGTTTTCATAGTGTTTCTTTATCAAGTACAATAGAAATACGATGCATAGATGAAAGCTTTAATTGTTCTTTTTCGGTGTACGCGGTAGAGCCACGCTTTAGCTATAGAGCATTAGCTAGTTTGTAGTATACGCAGGAGTGCGAATAGAACGAACCGAAAAAGTATATTTATTTAATTTATGACCCCAAGGGAAAAAAAGTACTGACTTACGTACATACTTCACTTTATGGTAAGTGATGACTAATAAACACCTATATGCTACTGAGAGAAAGAAACCGAAAATAGATCTTACAACTGGCCTTGTCATTCCATTTGAATCAACGGGTGTGACAAGTTATCTTCATTGTGATTTTTGATTAAACATTAACGTGTATTGGGTAAAGCATTGGAATACCTATACATCCTCGGTAAGGAATCATAAGTACGGTGTAACCCCTGGGGACTAATAGAGAATGCCTTGTCACCAACACCAGGATCCTGCGACATCTTTCTTTCACCAGGCATAACATAACATACGAACATACTTGTATGTTATATAAACTATACGTAAGAAGACAACGAAATATTTCCTTTTATATAGATATTTAATTATTGTAAAGCCAATTCGAATTGTCACAACAGAAATGAAATATTAATCAACTTGGAATTCGATGATAACCGCTTCGGGCTAAGAACGCCAAATATAAATCTATGTCAAGAACGTCTCTAGCAATTTTACACCAGTCACAAGACAAAATTAAAATTATCGAATTATATCTCTTATAACCTAGTGGATAATGAAATCAACTACTTATTACCTTCGCAAATTCTGTTTTTTTTTTAAATAAATGATCACTAGAATGTGCCCGTAGATAAATGGAACGTCATGCTATTAAAAATATCGAACTACAATTTTGGGTTACTTTGCAAATATGGGATACCAATGTCACAACTCTTGAAAAAGCTACATACACTGATAATGTTTGTATAAATTTGGTCGATGTCAATGATAACTACATTTAAAGCTTCCTATATTATCTTATAGCTATATTCGGCGACTGCAATACCTAATTCATACTAGAAGATGACACAGAATATATTTTGAATATATGTATATATATAATAGTATATAATTTAATTACAAAGAGGCATTCTACTGTTAAAAAAATTTTTGTTTGATGTGGATTGACCGGATTTTGGATCATCACAGAAAACCACGGCCTTACTAACTACGTATACATATGCACTAGATGCGTAATGCTGTTGTATGATTTATAGTGTGACAGAAGAAAGATAAATAGATAAAACAAATATTAGTTTGGGCTTTATTACCAATAGCATAACATCACCATCACAGCCTATTAACCTATTTTTAACCAAGTGAATAACAGATAATCAAAAATCAAACAATTGTGAACCATCCACATCCCGTAAACTTGTATAGACAACGGAACGTCCTACTTTGCGTTTGTAAACATATGAAAGCCATTCAAGAACTTCTTGTTGATCCTTTTTTTTTTGTTCCTTTTTATTTTTCGGGCTTAGGGCTGCTGTTAGCCCGAGGGCTTTTACAGTTTCACGGGTTGAGTGGTGATCAAGCGTTTATGGTGCTCAGCTGAGACCTCTATTAGTGGGTAACCAGCATAAAGGATCCCGAGAGGGGTTCCGACCATTACTCTGGGCGCGAATGCACCCAGGGTTATGGTCGAACTATGCCCCACTGACTCGAGGGTGCCCGAGGGGGTCGAACCTCGGTTCAGTCAGTTACTACTGAAAGATTAAATTCCCGTTGGTTACGGAATTATTCATTCTAGGTATTTGAAATTGCAACACCATTGCCATATTGTTAGATGTGGGAAAGTAGATTAATGTGAAAGCAACGTTTTTAACATTTATAATAACTATGTTTATCGATTTCTTTTTGAAAAAATATGAGTTTTAGAGTACTTTATTCACCTAAACAAAATTATATTATATTATTATATATATTATTATTATATTAACAAATTTAACAACGTGAACTAATGCGACTAAGACACCTTCAAGAAAAGAGCCTACACCTTTTTTGAAAGCCGGCAACGCATCTGCGGCTACTCTGCTGTTGCGTATGTTCATGAGTGGCGGTAATCACAAACCATGGGGTGAGCTAATTGCTCGTTTGCCACCTATACTATATTAAAAAAAAAGAAATGGCTTCGCAGCAAAATCATTGTTAGGTATAGAACATTAGTGTATAATAAATACCAATAACATAATTATATCACCTTTTTGTAGTATGACAGGTGAAAGAAATCGAATATCATTGTTATACTATGTTCATGTATTTTGGTGGATGCCGAGCACAATACCATTTGGATGTAATCAGATGAATTCAACTGCGCAGGACGTAGTATAGTGCCCTTACTTTGTGTCCCCTTACCTAGTTAGGCGGAAGGATCGGATGCAATAACAGATACGGGAATACATACAACAAGATTCATATCCAGTGTCAAAAACAACAAAATACAAATATTATTTATCGACTGGTAATCCAACCCAAGACTCGACAACACAACAAACAGGTGCTCTAACTATAAGACGATAAAAATACGTAAATATCGTAACATAATTAAATGTGTTTCAAAAGTATAGTTGAACTGTCGTTGATCAACTATTTACCAACATTGTACTCATATAACAAAATACAATCAAATTAATCAAACTGATACATAATCTACATATTTGAACCCTCGAATCTGAGCGATAAGCGCCGCGTTGCGAACAAACTGTGTCAAATGTAATTGAAGATCTTGTACATCTTTGACCCCGTCAAGGAAAAATTTTCGTCAAGATGCTATCTTCACAACATGACATCTTGGATCAAACGACAAGTATTGTTATAAACGCTTTGCCACCCGCTTTAGCCTACCACATATGCGTCAATTTTTATATAATTTATACCTTAAAATAAAAGACTTATGTTTCAAAATTAAATAAATCTATTTATGTAAAATTGGTGTTAGAATAGTAGCCATTATACGAAAGAACACAAGTTCGGAAATGGTAAAAAAAAGCCGAAAAATGATTAATAGGACGGCGGTATGAGACGTGGACCGTGTGTGATTCTTTCCATTTGACAGATTGTCTCGACTCTCTGACCCAAGCGCCCCGCCGAGTCAATAATGATGTTGTTAATGTTCATTTAATTATAATTATCGATATCGACAGATTTTAGTATCGTAAATTGGATATGATGAGTATAACATATTAAAATTAATTTATCAAGAGATATATAAATTCAAGCTTAAGTCCGTATAAAAAATGTAGTCAAGTTAAGTTTGCCAGACACATAAGATGTAATGAACTTTTGATATTAAATGTAATTTCTTCCATGTGTAATAAAATATTTTGTTTTATTTTTATATGTCAAAACTTTAAAAATAGCTTTATAAATAAAAGAAAACATCATATCATTTGAATTGTTAGATTAGATCGACAGGTGAATTAAGATTAAAAACCAAAATGTTGCCGAAATTAAAGAAAAGAACATAATTAGCAGCCAAGAGATATAACAGAACCAGGCAAAATATTAATTGAATAAAAGAAAAAATAATTAATAAACTAATTTTACCAATCGCTGTTTAACATCCTGATGTCATAGTTTACCCAGATTTCAACCCATTAATAATAATTTTTAGTATAATAGACGCAAAAATATTTAGATTTAAAGCATTTCTTATCGATACTTTCACTTTTACAAGATCCATCACTAGCCGCGAAGTTGTATGAGATTGCTCTCAGCACGAGACTGTCCCGCGTCGGCGCTCGTTCGCGACGCTTTGACAACCCGACGTACACAAATCTGTTATAACTATTAAAAACTAACGCAACCTTATTCGTTATGTAATTAAGACTACTATTAAGAAATTATCAGTTTCTTGACTGCAAAAAAATCGTCATTCCAAACGTCATACGTTGATAGACGGCCTGTAGATTGGTGTGCGAGCGTAATTTTTTTTCTTCATTTTGAATATGCACATCGATATTATTGATTGGTTATTTGTCAATTTTTAAGACATACTTTATATGTAAAAGACGTCATATGCAAATTAAGATACAAACTGTTTTGGTCAACTATAGATAGTAACTCTGTTACATATGATTTTCTCAAATTGTTGGAAGTGGTTTAAGGAAATATTAATTTACAAAAATAAGAATTTACTTTTTACCTGCCATTATGTTATTATATACTTAACTAGAATTTTTAGACCTCAGAGCGCATTTGCAAATGCTACCGACAGTCACTAATCCAAATAGAGACTTGACCAAGCCTTGTTTAACTTTGAAAATCCGATTAGAACGGTTAGTCAAATTCCACTACGAGAACATCACAAAAGATAACCAGTTGTTAATGTTAAGCTTTAATTGTACATGGTTGAATTACACATTGGTAGGATTGTGATAAGAAATAGACTCAGAAGTAAAAGACTAGATAGGGTTGTGATCAGATAACTTTAGTCTTTAGTCTAATTGCCATTGCTTTATATGATGTTAACAGGTGATAAACGAGCAGAAGTTTCATCTGGTGGTAATTTATTCATGTGGCCCTTGAATCATGTCAACGACAATCTATGTGGGAGGCCTATGTTAAACAGTGGACTATTTGGCCTATGATTATTATAGTAACTTAGACCATTCCAACATAAACTTAATTATATTAATCATTGCGAAATATAGCTACCCATATTTCTTTTAAACGAATCAATATATTATGGATCTATTAATTACGCTAAATTTACTAACATATGAAACGTCAATAAAATTACTATTCGTCAATTACCAGGCAATCATTAATAAATAAAGACAATACTTAAATATGAATCTAATGTTTAAAGTTAACAAGATGTATGCAAATCACAAGAAAATCATTTAGTTTGTTCGACCGAATGTTAAAATGTTACATTATATTTTGGAAGCAGTGGAGCTAAGCTGCAGCTTATTACCATGAATACCATGAATGGTCAGCCCCACCAAAGCAGCCCTCACAGAATACTTGCATTAAATACGAGCATAACGTGTTTGCATAGGTATTTCGTTTGGAGTAGACCTAGTTATCGGAATAGAGTCATTCCAACCCAGTCGCTAGGGTTGACAACACATGTGTATCTTGAATCTTTGTTGAGGATATGAATTTATAGGAATCTGTCACGACCACGTAACTTTGCCTGTTCGGCATTGTCAGGTAATATAATAAGGTTATAATATATAACATACCTATAGGTCATAGGTCATTAGTAAAAGTTAACCTTCATTTAAAAAATAAAAGTAAAAAATGTACCATTGCAGAACTCCTAGCAAAAGAGAGCTGCTTGCAATAAGCTCGCACACGAAGTTATCATTCCGAGACATACACCCGACAAGCGCCCCTATTATCAAGCTATTATACATCAATCTTCCATTCGCTTAAGTGACCAAATGCAAAACCCATCGGGAATGTGTCTCACGTAGTGGATGAAGAGTGCCTAATGAAGTGTACACACTTGATATGCGACCCACCGGAGCGGACAGTTCCTTAATGATACGATTGACAGTACAGTGGGACGGTTACCGTCAACCGGTCAATTGTTTCTGGATTGAAGATTTGAGGCCATGGAATAGGCGAATGTCGAATAAAAAAACCGAGTATAATACAGACTGTAAAAGCAGTACTATAAATAGCACTGCTGTGTTTCGTATGATCTGTTAATAATGAATTTCATCTCGGTAACAGTGAGATCCAGGACATATTACCCGAGTATTCTGACAATAATGTGTCATCAATTACAAAAATGGGTAAAATATGGAAAATGCTTTTGTGCCAAACACTTACGTATATTAGAATTTTTTTAAGTACCATATCCGTATCGTATCATAAAATGTTCGTATCATAAAAAAAGAAAAACATGATAATGATATCAGCTTGTGTCAGGTTATATCGCCTAGAGAAACCTAGCATATCATAGTTAAGTTATTACTTGTGTTTAGGGAAAACACACTGTATGTGTAACTATCGTAATTTATTGTTAAAGCTTATCTATCACACTTAATAGTACCGTATAATATTAAATTTACAAAAATATTTTTGATCCAATTATTTAAAATAATTCTCATTCCATACTTTTATTTCGTGGCCTCATTGGGTGAGAAAGACGTATTTAAATCCTATTGACGTCTTGTTCAGAGAGGATCAAATATAATGGCGCCTCTTGGAAAGGTGTTTTCTATATCTAAAATGCAACTGACGCTGGTGATCGACAGGTCTCAACTTCATCTATCTAAGTACTTAATGATTAAAAATAAAATTAAATAACTACTACTATTAAATTCATTGTAGTTGACGCATTAATTTTAAGCGTTTTTTTTTCAATAACGTGTTCGTGAGTTGATTTCAATGAAGTCAGTTTTTTATTTCATTTAAACAATAATATTTTTAATATATTAAAGAGAGGAAGAAGTTCAAATTATACAGACACAAAAAATCATTAGTACAGAACTGTCCATATATTATAAAGTACTAAATCGATGTTGAATAAGCTTGCAGGAAACTAAATAGGGAGCTTAAGTTGAAGAATATTGAAAATATTAATATAAACATGGTGTCATTAACTCGATATTAATATAAACACTTCGAGACCCAAAAAATCAGACCCAAAACTCAAGACTCGCCAGCCAGAGACTCTAACCACAAGGTCTCGCGACCAAATCATTCTAGTACCTGGTACAGGTTTTATTTAATTTTACTTTGTATAGTACTAATTTTATGCGGTGGTTCAAGTAATTTTAGTTTTTTGTGACTTTTGAAGCATTCCAAGATGCTTAGTTAAGAATAATTTTTCTTTTTAATTTCATATATAATCCTGTGAAAAATTTACCACCATACATCAAACTTTATTTCGCCGTGAATAACTAATGATTAAATAAATTGAAGCCACCCCGGTGTAATTTGTCAAATCCAATCACTAAAAATTTTCGTTCTAAGAATCATAATAACGGTCTGGTTCGCGGAGACGTTTGATATTTTTTTGTTCACCATCCAATTTAAAAACTAATTACGGATCGTCGCGATGACTAGGCTCCCATGGTCAAGGAGCACCCTACAATGCCACCACAAAGAACATAATTTCCTCATGTTAGCACGAGTAGGTGACAAAAAAGGATGATTAATGGTCGAATGTTATGGACGACGGACTCACAAAAGATCTGTCAGTGCAGCGGTTCATTTTCGTCTTTATTTATCTCCCAGACCCACAGTATAATTATGATGCTCACTAGAGTCTGCACATCTGCACCAATCAATGGATGGAAATGGAATTAATTTTGCTCTGTGTCGGTTGGAAACTCAAAAGCGTTCGAATACGATGTGGACATTTTGGAATAATATTCGAAGCTATTAAACATTAGCCGTGACCTTTATCGTTCGTGGTCTGAACGTGAATCGGTCGTGACATCTAAATACTCGATGCTGAGGTCGCTGGCAATCAATGACGGAAGTCGTTGTGTCGATTTGAGATGACGGAAGACGTGCAATGAAATAATTGTAGGACACTATATTATTGAGGATCAAGCTCGATAGGGTACTAAGCTCTTGTGTTATTATGTAGTTTCCTCTTCGTGTTTTTATTCTTCAAACAAATATGTTTTAAATAACATGTTATACGTTAGTTAAATACTATTTTTGTTCTTGAAAATTATGTGACATAAGTTGATAATGTAAGAGTTAATAAATAAAGATTAGTTACTAATTTGCAGGTTTAATTTAATGAACAGTAATCCGCTTGTTTTCTATTGTAAATTTTATGTATCGTACTGTAAAAAAATAAGATTTATTAATAAAACATTATTATCAAACGAAAACATTATAAATTTTCTGTAATGTATATTTCTATATCTATAGTTGCGAAAAATAATAGAATTTAGATATCCAATGATGATTTTTATTCGTGACTTATTTAAATTATGAAAATAATAAGTATTGGTCTAATACAGTTAAAAGCGAAAAAATCAAATCACTAACCAAAGAGCTTATTAAATGGCTGGAATTTAAACCTAAAAGTACTACAAAGACATAACAAAATTATACAAACTTTAGTGTTTAACCTAAGTGTAAAAAATCACGCTGAATAGCGCTTTCATAAAAAATAACTATAAGAAATTGAACTCGAAATAAACACAAAATAACTTTTATTTTTTAATCTATGGGTAAGTATAATCTGTCGTTTAATCGTACAGAATCCAATCAAAGAGATACAGGCGAGACAACAGCGCTCATGGGAGACAAGTGAGGCGGCGGACCTTGACTTCATCCAGTCATGGTTTGTCAATTACGGCGCCATTGTGCGCTGATCGACGGTCCCTCTGCCGGTGATCTTATCGCGTTGTCACAAAAAAAAAGCCGCATCTGACGCGGATATGATGCCTTCTGCTGTACACGTCAAATTCAAACTTTAACTCAAAATTATTTATTTCAATTAGACTTTCTTTTAAACGTACTTTGGAGACGTCAAATAGTTGAAGCTACCGCTCAGATCAGAATATGTGCATTCCGCTATTGTTAGGAAGTGTAGGAAAGATTTTTTCAAAAATGATCTTTGTTGTACAAAAATGTAGACATGATGATGTCTTTATGTAATGTTTATCTTTTGGTAGTTAGCAACAACTGCGCAGGATAAATTAAAGTAAGCATTTGCGCACACACAGAGACACTAAGTCACGAACCCTAGTGCAATAAAATCGGAGGAAGTGTACGTTTCTTAAAGGCCGGTAACCAATTTGCGACTCCTCTGGTTTTGCGGATGTTCATGGGAGGTGGTAATCACATACCATCAGATGAGCTGCCACCTATTCTATAAAGAAAGGGTCAAATGCAGTGTCAAAGACAAGGGACATATAATACATTGAACACGCCTAGAACCGAATACCATGTTCATATTTTTTTATTTTCGATTTAGTTTTTTTCAGTCTCTTTTTTGATTACCGTTTTAAGTATTCTTCTAGACAATTAATTGTCTGTAATCCTTCGTTGAGGACTAAATGATGTTTTTACTACAACTAGATAATACATCTCTTCTGATATTTTTATTATATAGCAAAATAAATGTCTGCGCGTTCGCGATCTATGTATTTGCGCATCGTTCATCTGAATTGAAACCCTGTATAGTTGTAGTCACTGGGGCAAAAGTTTACTATATAGTACCATCGAGAGTGGTTTCAGATTATTCCACCTCTTCGTTGAGTTGAAACTTGGAGTTGTTGTCATTTGGGTAAAAGTTTCTGACGCTTGAGAGGCAGTGCAACACATGTCGGACATCGGCTACTAAAAAACAAAGATTCCTGCTGTGTGTGTTCGTGCGTTTGCTATAAACTCGAATATTACTGAACAGATTTCGCTTGGAGATTCACCTCAATAAAAAAACTTGAAGGAGAAGATTGTATCTTTCAATTTATAAATAAAAGGGACAACTTAAATGATGATTGTAAA
Organism: Teinopalpus imperialis; assembly: GCA_029286865.1. Taxonomy (NCBI): domain Eukaryota; kingdom Metazoa; phylum Arthropoda; class Insecta; order Lepidoptera; family Papilionidae; genus Teinopalpus; species Teinopalpus imperialis. The sequence goes on from JAGSMU010000021.1 coordinate 7,604,655, forward strand.
AAAGGAAAAATTGGTAGAAAAATAATATTAAGTTCCAGTACATTTGCTATATATACTCTATTCGATATCAAGTCCAGAGTCGTAGAAGGATGATGTGGCGAAGATGATCTAATGAGATTGATAATAATTACGATAAGCGTCGACGTATCAGTCTGTCACGGTTTATCTCGCGACGTATCGTCCTTTTGAAAACTAATTATTTCCTCTATTAAGATGCACAGTCTGATAAGAATCTTTTCCATAGCTATCACTGTATTTTTTATGAATGTCCACAAGGGAACTCTCCGTATTAAGATATTTTAAGTTGTCAACTATCCTCTGAGAGATTTTATGTCGACACTATTAAAGGCTTATGTTATATGAAATATTTTTCTAATTTCTAATTTTTACTTTTTTATTTTTCTAAGCGCATCTTGGAGACAGAGCTTCAGGAATGCTACTAGGATACATATAAAATTAATAATCTTATTAAATATATACATATATATATATATATATATATATATATATTAAAAATTATAAAATTATATATATATATATATAATTTTTTCATCGGTAAAGAGGATATTTCTGTGCCTTTCACCTGCGTATTGCAACAGAAGGCGTTTAGATCGATCCACTCTCTTCAATTGTAAAGATTGATTTAGGGCATGTCCTGTATATCGACATTAAGCACCGAGCTTCAGGTCTTATTTTATAATACGCGACAAAGTCCTGGCGGGAATCTTCATTTCTCGCGATGAGATTTTTTGTGGGGTTTCGACGAATTCTGGCTTTAACAGCATTAAGAGCCTATGTAGTTCGAAAAGCACGAGGCCACCCCGATCTTTTCTGGTTTTCAACAGAGGAAGTGTTGTTGTATCTGTTGATTGTACGATATACGAACATACGGTACGATAACAATATATAATTATTATCTAGTGACTTTCACCATTTTATAGGTAGTTCATTGATTCCATTGCTGAACAAAATTTTGGAAGCGAGAATCAATAAAAGCGATTTGGATTGCCTCATCAGAATTAAATTTTTTTCCTTGCAAGAAATTGTCCAAATTCTGAAAAAAATTGTAATCTGTTGGAGCAAGATCCAGAGAGAATGTTGGGCATTGGAGACAATCGTAGTGACCGTCTGTCGTTAAGTATGGATTCGTAAGTAGTAACGCTAGACAGCGTTGTCATGAAGCAGTGGGCTGCAGCAATTGACCAGTCCAGACCAGGATAGCTTTTTCATTATCTGTAATTGTTGACAATACAGATCTTCCATAACCGTCTGGCCAGGTCTTAGGAAGCTGTAGTGTATGACACCAACACTCACCATTACCTTTTTCTAAATCAACTTTCGCTTGGGACAGGATTTGGCCGGTTCTCCTGGTTTCAACCACTCTGATGTGCGTTTCCGATTGTCTTTACAGTATCCATTTTTTATCACAAGTAACAATACGAATCAAAATTCCCTCGTTATTGTGACGGTTGAGTTATGTAACACAGCATTCAATGCGCGTTTGTTGGTGTACTTCACTCAATTCATGCGGTATCCATTTTTCCAGCTTTGTCGCTTTTCCAAATTGTTTCAAGTAAATTAAAATTGTTTTGTCATTCACACTGAACTCTAATGTTGTTTGCGACGGATGTGCTTCCACAATCACCTTTTCATTGCCAACTTGGGTCCCTAGTCTTCGGCAAGGTGTATTTAAGAGTTGAAAATCTGCAGAAAGAAAACGTTGGTAAAAAAACGTACCATGCTTCCTTTTACAGTAGCTTCCCCATACACATCATTATTCCTTAGTGCTTTTTTGTGCAGCGCTGGTGCCACGGTGGTAATCAAATTCGTAAATAACGTGATATTTCCAATTTTCCATTTCATTAACCGAAAGATGTCAAAGAAAAAACAAATGAATCATTAAATTCGAAACACAAATACATAAGCCTAAATTTAAAATACATTTGAATTTAAAATTCCTACCCAAACACCAGATTAATAGAGACCAAAGTGGCTAGTTCGACAAAACGCAAATTTCATATTTAATGACCTAATATTGTAGCTTTAATTTTTCTTCAAAATAATGACATAAGATAAATATATTATATATGGCCAGGTACAAGAGACTCCATGCGGTGGAACAACGTTCGTGTATCAGAAATTGTTAGTTTTCAGTGCCGGGTATGTATGTATTACGTATGACTTTTACACTACATCTGAATATTTCGCCGATCTTATTACATTACATCGGATTAGGAAAGGAGAAGACGAGTGAGCGCCTCTGCGTTTGCGCAAATTATGACGGCACTATAATATATCCTGGGCAGTTGTCGGTAATTAGTAAACGGTTGAAAATAACCAGGACGTCATTGTCAGTCTATTATAACAGTAAAATATAAGAAAACCTTCGTAACTCACTTTATTGCTTTCTAAAGACTTAGTACAAAAATACCGGGTGCTTAATTCTCAAATCTCTATAATTTAAAATCTTAAACTGGCAGTTCTATGCACCACTACGTTTATCTGTCCTAATAAGTGGCTAAAAATATGCACGTGCCTTGACCCTTGTTCTTGATTCTAGCTTCGACGAACGATCTCATGATTAATAGGAAGACTAAAGATGACGTCACTATTATTTATACGAGTACAAATTGCGGTGCCTTTGAAATATTGTAATTTTTTTTTAAATTACATTTACATTGATAAAAAAATAGAACTTATACTGGTATTCATTTTGTATCGGATCATTTAAACGGTAATGTAAAATTAATTTAAAAAAATTATAATACCAGAAGTTAACTACTCAAGAGTTATTTGATAATAAAAAGGTCCTAAAGCTAATAGCTAATAAAGAACCATTGATACAGCGAAGTGTCACTTTCTTTCCTAGTCAAATGTAGAGTGCAAAGTTTATTACTGGTGAGATAACGATGTTATTAAATTTTTTTAATGTGAATTCATGGAAAACTCAGTTATCGACAGCGAGGCATACTATCTCAGTCCCTAGGCTTGTCGACGCATCTGCATCTTGAATCTATATTGATAATGGATGTAGGTTTTTAATGGCTACAGATATAATTTACTGCTCATTTTCATCTTAACTGTGTACTTGTTTGTCACTCCTAGTTTGATAAAATAAAGACAATTCACACAAAATATATTATTATTCATATTTTGGGCTATTTAGTTATTTAATAGAACTTCAAGCATATATTAAAAACATACAAACTTTACTTCAAATCCGTTACTCTAGTTGAAGATACGGATGCAGTTTTAGAAGACAGGGAATATACATATATATATATATATATATATATATATATATATATATATATATATATATATATATATATATATGTATATATATATATACTGGGTATTAGGAGACCGCTTCCGAAAACGAAGACAGACGATAGTACTAATGACACCTTTGATGATGAGACGGAAAAAAATCGACCTTATGTTTCTTGTTGTTTATACGCAGACCTTTCCTTTATAAACGGATATGATAAATGGTCAGGATTTTCAGTTTTTGGGTTATGGACATCTAGGCCAGAAAACCAATTAATTATTTTGTGCAAATATACGCCTTGATTGAAAATCAAACTGAATCCTCTTACTAAGAGCCGCATTTTTAAATCCACCGTTCAATGTTGTTGTTATACATTCTAACACAAGCGTAGCTTAGTGTGCAATAAGAATGTTAGTAATTTTAATAGAATAACAATAAATTATAAAACAAAAGATGTAGGGCATTACCAGAAATAACTTGTAGTGTGTGATCTTACGATTAAATGCGTCATTGATTTAGATTCCTTGAATAATGACGCTATAATGTGTCTCATTAAGATTCTTTGAAACGCGACACGCAGTTTCCGTACATTAGTAATAAAGTTCACGAAGTAAGAGATTCCCATTAATCCATTCAAGAAGACATTAAGGATATAAACGTTTTAAATCACCACCTTATTACTTTTTTTGGTTGTTTTGCCTAACAACTCTCTAAATAAAACTTAGTATACTACATTAAGAATATATATAGTGTATATATACCTAATAATCCATAATGAGTTACGGTAAAAATAAGGTAAGATGTCTTACTCGTATATACTCAACGTCATAACCACATATTAATTAATATAAACACGAGAATGTTTTACAATGTTTCAAACATCGGTTACAATACACTGGGCATATGTTAAAATGTTATTTATATCAAAAGTTCCTAAGAAGTAACTTCATTATTCATTCATTGATCTATCTATACATTTAGTTCCGTAAAAATCATCATAACTAAACGGCGATTACTTATTCTGGATAACTGTAGGCACATGAACAGGTGTAGGTTTTTTGTGTTGATAAAAATATAAATGACTTAATCGGATTAGTTTCCTTGTTAGTCCGTCGATAAAATTATAGCCAGTGACCGCATCACTATCGGGTACACGATCACAACTTGAGTTATAATTCAGAACAACTGTCACTGTGGAGCATTGATTAAATTGCTTCGTGGTGCAGTCGTGACTTGACGTCACCTTACCACCCATAGAGATGCGCGAGATATCGATAAAATAGGTAAATAATACTTCTGGTAGAGTAACTCAACAATTTTGAAATATAACCTGTCTTAAATTAACTTTTTTTTCTAGATTCTTGCAAAACTAAAACAAAAACACAACCGGTCCAATTTCATGCAAAATTTTTACTATCGTCGTATATAGTTTATACGCAGACCTTTCCTTTATAAACGGATATGATCAGTTTTTGGGTCATGGATATTGAGTTTGATCTCCCAATCTTAACTTATACTTAAGGGTCTGGGTGTATTCCAGTTATTCCGTTTTATGAACATTGCTCTTTAACTTTTCACCAATATTAAGGCGCTATTAGTGAAATCGTCTGGGTATTCATAATCTATACATATCATCATCTAGTAATGTATGAAAAAACGGTCACGTGTATGAAGACGGAGTCACATATAGCTCACGATATCGCCTGTTACAGATCCGTGTGTAGGTAGGTATTAATTGTATTGTTTTTGTTTTTATAAATTAAATGGATCTCATAAAAGCTTTCCATCATGAATATTTACATACCGAAATCATACAAACATCACATCAGCATACAAACTACGACGCAAAAAATATTTTTTTAACAAGATAAACAATTGTGTATCATCACATACATTGTTAAATGCGCATATACTAGCATCACAAACAAGTATCTGAATTATATCGATAAAAACATGTAATTCCCATAGACAAAGGTCACTTATCGATTAAGCCGCTCTATGGAGGCGGTACTACCGGCATATGAACGTGTCGCCAATTACCTTCCACAGAGTATTGACTCAGCCGAAACCAAACTCTCATCATTTACATAATAACACCTTGAATGCTGTTCAATGTAGTGCGTGTTATAAGCTTAAGCGATTAAAATTGTATTTTTGGTGAATAAATTTCAGGTGTTAAATGGACACATAGTTCGATTGATGGTAAGTGATTCCTGCAATCACATCCATCCCGGATCAGGAATAAAAATACAGTTGTGTTCTCAAGGACTAAGACAGAATGTCTTTTAATCAGTAATAAGGATTTTTTCTGTACAACAAACGCACCACAGCAGCGTTTAGTTACTAATTAATGTTGGTAGCCTGTGAAAGTTTGACGTAATGTAAAAAAAGTAAACTAACAAAAATTTAAACAATATTATAAATGTGCGTTATATGTTTTTATAGAAATATTTATGTGTTTTGTTTACAGGTTTGCTGATAAGAACCGGTTTACTCATTACGAACTCATCATTCGAATGCATCGAAGACTCAAAAACTACCAGCTAATCAGGCTATTTCAGGTCCCTGGTGTGTCAACGATTATGTTTTATAACTGTATAAATCATTAAGTCCTGAAGAATGAGCGATATCATTCTATAATCGAGAGGTTGCCAACATTCAACAAATGTCAAGAATGGTCATTATGGGAAATCCCCTTATCACAATAGATATCATTTTATTTTGATAACACGCTATGTCTTATGCCTTGTATACATATGTATACCATTGTAATTTTGACCAAAGTTTCCCTTCAAAACACACTCTCGAAATACTTGACATTAGAGACTAGATTCGTCGTCAGATAATCGGCCAATGTGGCTCATTGTTTTCTTTTCCTATGTTATTACTTCTCTGTTTTGTTTTACGTTCACGGAATCTTTTTGTTATTCGCATTTTATAGCTAATGTCAAAGAAGCATACATTATCATTACAAAATTATAATATTTTTAAATACTGTTTCTTTGGTCATTTTAAAACTATTTCCATAAATCAATCATGGATAATAAAATAAAAGTTTTAGATTATTACAGTATGTAAGTATTTATTCATGGTTAATCAACAAGCAAATAGTCCTCGCGATGCTTATTGGTATTTGTACCCTGTTTTTGGTATCGGGGAAATCTCCCTCCAATCCCTTCCAATTCCCCTGTGCTATGCACGAGCCCTCTCCACCTTAATGTCCTTTCAGGGTTTACTGTAGTGGACGATCAGAGTCCCCTTTTGGTCGCTTTATAGGACAGGCGGGGATACCTAAGCTCCATTCTGTAAGCCCGGAGCGGGGGCTAGTATGTCCTGTGGTCTACGACATCTATGTACATCCATTCACCCAAGACCACAGTGGTCGTAAATAACATGCTTACTAGCCCTAAATTGGGTCACCGGTAGGTCACGTAGGAAAAAATATTGAAACATTGAGTTGCTGTTTTATGCTGATATTCTGTGAAATATCGCTATTTCCGCATAAGTTGTCTAAACACTTGTAGCTCACCCGTTAATGCTATAGATAGATCTAAACTGCAACGTGGCTTTCCTACTTTACTTAATAATAAACAAAAAGTAGCCTATATCACGTTTTTCTAAATCCCTTAAAGGCCCTTAAGAAAGGTGTAGGCTCTTTTCTCGAAGGTTCCTCCCGAGTGTTATCGGTTCGGAAACACCGCTGACGACATCAGATTCCACATAGTTGTGGTAATTGTTGTGGGAGAAAATTTCGCGTGACGCTCACAGTGGGTGACCAGTTGCCAATCATCGAGATGATGAGGATGAATTTTTTTTTTTGAAGTAGATGCTTCTATAAAAAGAAGGCTGATTGGGTAAGGGTCCGGTGACCGAATTACAGGTATATATAACATAAGATATGTATAAAACAGTTTGTCATGGGCCAAAGTCATAACTTACCAAATTGTTAAAAAACGGTACTAGTTTGTCATACCTTCTATCATAAACAAAACAATAGATGCACCATAGACATATTTGCCCCATAAATACCATCTCTTCACTCCTAGAAAAGTAGGCAATGAACATAGTTTACTATTTCGTGTTGTCCCTCCTTTACGTCCTTGAAGATATCCAATGAGTCGACGGTATTCTAATAATTAATTTTTAAATAATTTTCAAATTATTTTCATAATTTGTTACTCGAACCTGAAACAATTTCCATGTGAACATTATGTTAATTGCATGTTTAGTACCGAAAAAAGTTATCTTATTGTTGAGAAACATTAGTATCTATACGAGAAATAACTTTTTATACGCGTGTTTTATAATTATATTAAATTATTATATTATAGTTTATTGAGTTATAACTACTCTAAAATTTATAGATCATTTAGGTAAAGCAAAATCATGATTCGAGGCAATCTATGAGTCTACGTGGTAACAGGTACATAAATGCATATTCAACCTGCACTGTTAATTTCGAAGTTCACGAATAACCTGAGTTATATCGCCGGTGTCAATAATTTTTTAGCGTTTAATTATTGTCAAATGCTATTGCTATTGCAATTGACAATAATTAAACTGCTATTTTAAGCGATTTACTAGCTGCTCGGTTGTGAAGCAAAACATCGCGGCGAATAATAAATAAAAAAATCATAGATATGTGAACTAAGTACATAATAAATTTGTTACAATGTAACTTTACATCAGATGGAATAGTGATTAGGCAGCAGCTCAGAGTTAAATATATATATATATATATATATATATACATACGATGAATACATGTTTATTTATAATGAGTGTATATGCGATCGCAGGTGTGACGAAACGGCGTTACATATTACGACGGAAAGTCGCGGTCATTAAATCTTGCCGCTCTGGTAGCCGGTGTCCAACGATGTACACGCATTGTGTAGCGGCACCTATAACTGGACTGTGAATGGTGTACATTCGTATCTGTCTCGCTGCCGATGGTGGGACGTTTACAGGCAACGACTGGAACGCGACGTAAGCGTAACGACATTTTTAGGTGCAAATACGTATATTATTGAGTGCATATGAAGTTAACTGTATTAAAACTGCTATATTGTTTGAACCGTCAATAAGTTTTCGCAATTACAAGAGTCTTAAAGCATATGTTTGAAATTAAATGTACGTTTATGTGAAGTAGTGAGTAAAGAAATAAAATCGTCTACACAAATTTTATAGACAGAAGCTATGATGAGTTAATATTCTAACTGTAATTTTAAAACAAACGATGCAACGTTTCTTCTTTCTAAATAGATTTAAAAATCAAGGAACACACGCATTCGAGTTATATTTAAGACGATTGACCGAAATTTTTTTACAAGAAGACATTTCGTTAAACGTTCAGTAATTCAATTACGTTACGGGGCCATCTTACACGATTATATGTGTATATTTAAATATTAAATCATAATTCCATTGCTCAGGGATTAAAATATATGATTTTCTCAAAAAAATTAATCGGTAATTGTAAAAGACCCATTTTAAAGGTTGCATAAACAGCCGGGCAGTCGTGAGGTATAAAACAATATCTGTAATTAAAGCCGTTAAGATAAGTCCGTCTCGCGCATGACTCCCGCCATCGCCCCGACGCCATCAATAACGAATTACTTTTGTTACTACTGCTACACACCTTTTTATTTATAGTGTAATGATACCGCACAATACAATAGTTGTGTTTCAAATTACTCTTAGTTCTTTCAAAGGAAAATTACGCTTGGAATCTTTGGAACCGAACGCAATGTTTTTCGATGCATGTATCATTCATCGAGATGGTATTTAGCTGGAGGTCTTGTGTATTATGTGAATATACGATTATATATATGATTTTAAATGTATATAGATAGTTATTGTGAATAAAATAGTTATTCTGCGAGTAGAATTGTGAAGTTAAGATGTTGCTAGCTATCCCATATAGTTTTTTGTAGTGAAGGATATCTGATACTGAAGAGAACAGTAAATTACTTTCTATTAATAAAATAGACACAAAATCAACGACATATTTGAGATAATTAGTTTTAAAACAATAGATAGTCACTTATTTGTAGCTTTAAATGTTTTATAGGAACTGTAAATATTATGATTGCCGCGTGGTGTTCTTATAAGTGAGGCTGCTGCAACGCTCTGGCTCTGGGTTCGATTCTCAGTCGGTGACAATATTTATGTCGTTGTAGGTTTTTGGGTCACAATATAATTTTTCAAATTGTCCAATCTCCATTGCACATGGCATCAGAATAGGAAAGTGTTTACGCGAATGCTTTAAGCATATATTGCATAAATGACGTGATCTATTAATAACAGAAGATATCGCCGTAGCCTAGTAGTACATCATCGTCAATTGTACGGACAATAAATTACAATTATGTATAAGTGCTTAAAAAAAACGAAAGCTTCGAAAGGCGTTTTAATTAAAGCGCGCACTGAGACTTTTTTCTTTCATTTTAGCCCTGTTTTATAATGTCTGACATTTATTCGATCTGAAGAACGTTAATGTTTATTTATACAAAAAAATATTAGCAATGATGCATAGAATATTATCCGTCAAATGTACTTCAACAATTAGTTAAGGCTGTTAGCAGACGTATTTATTACATAAGAGCCTAGTTTCCACGACACAAAAAGTCCTATCCACGGTACAAGTCATAAACGATAGCGATACATATTTATTTCTATATAATTTCCCGTGTGCTACTGAACTAAATTACCGATGCGTTTGCGTGATTACAGTATCTGAATACTACGTTGTGACCTGATTTCGATTCCTCGCCGTAAGACATTATTTGTGGATCACAAACTATTGGTTTTCGGGTCTGAGTGTTTGCGTGTGAGTCCCGAGTTTCTGATAATGCATCTGGATTTACTTTCGATGTTATTGCAAAAATGTTACAAGTGATCTTCTATTGTAATATTTGCCCAGCAAGAGGATGACGAGTGAGCACCTCTGTGTTTTCAGGAATGCTAACATCACTTCAATATATCCTGAGCATCGATGTAGTTGATGATTATAATCAGAAGATATCGACGTGGTCAAATCATCAGGACATCATAAAGCATCAATAGACCTATACTTAACAATTGGAGCTATATATAGATCTTTATATATGTATAAACATATTTTCCATTTCAAGAGTCATGATCGATATCAACAATAATTACATAATCTTAGAACAACAAAACAAAAAACGCCAACTCTTAAAAATTATGGCAAAAGCATAATCGAATAAGCTACGGTTATTCTAGAGTTGTCCGGTCTGCTATTTCGATATCAATAACGACTGGATAGCCATTAATTGATCGACCGTGGTGACATTTCACCGTGGACGCCTCACACTCGCGGCGCCTTTGATATTCGCCGACATCTTACCTCCACGCAGTCACAAAGGACACCGCCACAATTAAATTCGTACGCGCGACTATGCCACACTTGTCTAGTTTATGTATTTGTGACCGTTGTGGTTGTAAAGTCTTTTTTTGAAAAGCGGCACATTTTATATCCTTATAAAGTTTAAATAGGCAATTGATTGACGATTTTCATTAAACTGATCAACACAACTTTATGTAGGAAGTGTCAATTAAAAAGATATATTGCATAGATACTTATTTATGTATTTTAGTGATGAAATAACATGTTTAAATTTCTTACTGTCGAAATATGCTTCTCCAACCATTTTTTTACATTGAGAATAGCAAACGAGCACACAGTTCACCTGATGTTAAGTGATTCCTACGGTCCATGACATCTACATTCATCCTTGATAAGGAATCATAATGCAGATGCGTTGTCACCCTTGAGGACTGAGATGGAATGCCCCGTCACCAGTAATAAAGTTCTCCGGATCCCTTCACTCACCAGACGAAACATAGCAGCGTTATGCTGCTATTCCACGCCGGTATTCTGTGAGGGCGTGGTCCTACCCCGGTCGAGCTAGAGTGGCTCTACCACTGTTAAACCATATACTATTTATATATATAGAATAACAAGTTAACGTTAAACTTAACTAGTGTCGACAAATATTTTAAAGTTACTATTGTTACTGTAATGATCGTGAACCTAATGCATTCATTAACTTACAACAAAATTAAATATATCACACAACAGTACTATAATTCAAGTATCGCTGGAAAGTTTTAGCATTTTGCTCAATGAACTCAGTATTGAGTCCCATTAAGTAAGTCTTATTACTAATATAATATAATACTAATTAAAATAAAACGTCATACATCTGCAACAGATGCAAATTGTTTATTTTAAATATAATAAAATAAAATAAATATTTCTATTTATATATATTTCTATAATAAATTAAATAAATGTTTGTAAATAAATATAGTACTGTATTTATTTTTATTTTATTTTATTTTATTCTTTTTTTTTCTTTACTACTTTGTGAGTACACTGTTTTTTTTCCAATAATATGTCTACCACCAGGCCTGCTGAAAGAGATTTTTATTGTAAAATAAGCTGCGCTTTTGTACAAAATATTTTTATATTAGTTTTCTTATATAAATGCTTTGTGTAAATAAAAGTTAAATAAATTGTTTAAATTTTATAAATTTTACAAGTCAACTTTATTGAATTGGATACGTGAAACATTTTAGATTTAATCATGTCTGTGTAAGTCGACTGTAAATTGACTGCAATCGTGTCGATTCATATTTTGCTAACAATTTTATTCACTGTTTATATATTTATATATTACAAACAGAAACAAAAGATAAAATAAAAAATACAACATATAGAATATAAAACTTTTTACAATTATTCCCTTTAAAATGCCTCACTGCGAACATATTTGGTGTCTTATAATCTTATGCATGTTTTATTTGACATGTAAAGTAATTGCAGCGACCTATTGAGTTCTTTAAAATATTGATAACAACGGAAGTTATAAAAATACGAAGCAATAATGGGTATTTGAGTTTACAGAAGGCAATGAAAGTGTGTTCTGATTTGAACTCTATGGTATATTATGGTATAGTATCATGATTACTTTGTATAAATTAAACCATACAATTTTTATTGTATACAATTACATGTTGACAAACGAGCACACGGCTCTTCTGATAATAATATCATGTATGCAGTTTGCCCACTTCTATATGATGAATACAGTTCCGACTGATAATTGAATGAATTTTTGGATAGCATTTGTTGTCTAGCTCTCATTAATTTTAGTTATGGGACTGTATTCTCCAAATTTCGGTCGTCGCTGAAAACCAGCCTTGTGGTTGTACCGCAATATTATGCTGAGTGACCTTTGACCTTTTAACTTTGTCTACGACGTACAATTATTAATTATAGCAAGCACATAAACCAAGCAATAAATAATTATACATAAATTAGTAGAAAGTAGTATACGAATAGTATATATTATATATATAATATTTATCTTAGATGTTGCGTTGTATGTCAGTAGTGTCAAATAAAGAATATCTTTAGTTTAGTTTTATTTATTGTTTTATTTATTTATTGTAGTTCGAACAGAAAATTATTAAAAACGTTTTCTTTAACGATGGCTGTTTAGATGCGATGGTTTCCTGTTCACACCCGAGTTCAGCGGTACTTTTTAATTGGAATATCCAAAATCCAAAATAAGGTTTTTCAAAAGCCTCTTTTGTAGTCCGGAAACTCCTTTGTTTGAATGCTTGAATATTGATTTTAGATATTTAGGTATCTGACACGGCATATTATTGACTGAATATTCAGTACCTTTTGTACATACATTATCACCCCTAAGGCTGAAAAAGATTGGAAAGTTTCGAACGCTATTAGGTTGTGCAATTTCATATTTTTCATAATGTATTCTCTAAGCGGTCCTTCTCTGGTGGAGCTGACCCTTTCCATCTTAGTACATAAATTATGAACTTTTACGTTCGAATGAAGTCATGTGTCAATCAATTATCAACAGGTGAACTGTGTGTCACACCTTAGAAAAGGTAAAAATATATTTCGCTGACCACAAAAATGTCAAGACATGATATTTGTTTTTTTTACTAACTCGATTCTAAACGCAATTAAGCAAATTAACAACAGCAAAAAGAATAAAAGATTAAAGCACTTGGTACATTAACTTCGTTACCTCACCCAGTAATTATTCTTATTTTTGTTAATTGGATATTTTGTGTATTTTTTACAATTTTTTGCAGTGATTATAACGTAAAAATAATAATAATATTTTCTGGTTCTTTGCATGCTAACCGGCTTTTATACTAATTGGGACAGACATTTTACCCGTTGCGTATTAAGGTCCAAATAAGACAGTGACCCCAGTTTCGTACATCGGGCCCAGTATTTTTGCACTATTGTTGAGGGAAATATGGCATAGTAGTATCTTAGAAAAGAAAAAATCATTTATCTTGTGTTATGTATGTATCCAGAAACGTTAGATTTTCAATAGATAAAGCATTATTGTGTTTTATAGTATAAAGAGATTAAATAACAGTGGTAGAGTTACACTTCAGTTTGTTTCTAGCTGCAGAATGTAAGGGTTAACCCGACTGGGCCCACGCTCTCTCAGAGTACCAGCGCGAAATAGCGGCATAATGCTGCTGTTTCGTGGTGAGTGTAGGCATCCAGAGACCTTTATGACTGGTGACGAAGCATTCCATCTCAGTACTCAAGGTCGACAAGGCATCTTCATTATTATTCCTTGTCATGAGAATGAATGTAGATGTCAGGATCACTTATCATCAGGTGAACTGTATGCTCGTTTGTTAGAATTAATGTTAAAAAAAGACAGTGACTCTAGTTCCGTACACCAGAACCAGTATTTTTGCACTATTGATGAGTGATATACCGCATAGTAGAATTAAAAAAAAAAGGAAAATTGATAATTGATCTATTCTCGATATCGATTCCAGTGACATTAAAAACGTCTACAACAAATTACCACTAAAAGCATGATTAACTGTATTTTTTACTTAGCGTTATTTTTATTCACTTTAAATTTGTGTCCTTTTTTGACTGACCAGATGATCACACCCCCATAGCATACTAGGGTGAAATAGCAGTATGACGCGGAACGAAGACCCAATGACTGGTAACGACAATTTGTTAGATTTTCCATAGATAAAGCAATATTTTTTAATTCGTGTTTTATAGTATAAAGAGATTAAAATAACTTCAGGAAATAATTGCCATATCATCATCACAAAAACAAGAATTAAACTTAAACACAAAAAGAGCAGAAAGGTAAAATAAAAAGCAAGTCACGCCATCTGCTATGTGAATAAAACAATAGATGCACTTTTTAACAGGCAACTTATCAAGTAGACACAATTTAGTGGACTACATCTCTCTCTGTCTTTCACATTTAGTTTTTTTAGTGTTCCGTACTCAAATTTAACACTTATGAATGCGCTTCGATGTCTGCCTATATATAATATGTCTCAAATATTTTATGTAGAATATTGAAATTTAGCATAAGTAGATACCAAGAAACAGACGTTAATAGTTATCGACTAGCGGGTTAATTTTGCGGGTATGATATGTATGAATGTAACAGAATTTTTTTTGGAAGTTTTGATGCGAGCTTTTAGTTTAAAGTTTTCAGATATATATAATTCATTGACAACTAACAGCCCGGAATGTTGATTGTGTAATTATACGCTTCTTTTCGTAGGGAGAAAGTTATATACAGTGACAGTGAGAGTATATTTATAGTGACAAGTTTCCTCCGAATAACTTTATTTATCTTATAAGATTAGGGGATGACAAATGAGTTTACAATTCATCTGATGGTGTGGCCAATGACAACCGGATACACGCTTGATAAAGATTCAGGGCATATGCTTTGTTACTTCTATGGAGAAAAATAAAATAACTCTATACCTGTACCCAATATACACTTCTGACCAAATTTTTATTCTGCTGAATATATGTTACATTAGTGCAAAATAATTAGTGATGTAATTTGTCATGTTCAATCGTTTTAATTTCTCATGAGAAAAGGTTATATATATATATATATATATATATATAAATATATAACCTTAATAAAAAATCATGATTGCGGTACATAAAGACCGTCGATCTACCGATCTATCTACCTATACCACGCTGGAATGCACCTTATACTGAAATACTTAGCGTATAAAGATAGTATCCATTTCTCCATTGACTACGCCTATGAAAACAAGTCGATCGCGTCACATTTTTAAGATGAACACACTTTCAAGATAAAAAGTAGATCTTATATATAGAGAAGTTGGCCACGCCTGCTAATCATGATTCATACACTGACACCACAAAAGATTCAGACGACACCTACATTACATCTATCTGACCACTGTTAAATTTGTGATTGTGCGCCAGACCGTGGTTTGCACTCCGTGCCGATATTCATACTATAAGTAAATGAAACGTAGAAGTTAAAGTATAATAAATAATTATACTTCAACTTGTTTCTGTAATAAATCTTTAGTACGGCATTATTCAAGTAATATGTTTGAGTTAAGTGTAAAAACTGTTGCGGTCATTCGTTAGCCCACTCGGCGTTGTGATGGAAACACTGCCAATTATACAGATAAGTATCGCCACTCGTCAGCGAACGGGCACAGAGACATCCCCGACGTGGCTGGGTTTTACGAGAAAAAAAACTCAATTAAGGTAATTATGGTGGCAGGTGAACACGGCGTGTGACGTGTGACGATGTTTTCTACTATTTTCAATTTTATGCTTTTGGGGTTCCGTGACTCGCTAAAGCCTCTTTTTTTAATTTAATTAAGATATGTGTCGTTTTTATAAAACACACGACCTTTTTGCATTTAAAGAACGATATATAAGTCAACCTTTTTTAAAGATTTTTTTTAGCTTAGTCTAAAATGTTTTTTTTTATCATATTAGGGGTAATTAACAAGCCCGCAATTTACCTGAATGTAAATTATTTCTTTGTCCCAAGACACCATTTCACACTTGACTTCAATGAGAAACCATAACGCAGATGCGTTATCACCTTTGGGATGTAAGATGGGATGCATAGTCACCGGTTATAAAAGCTTCAGTTTTTTTTCTTTAACCAGATGACAACCATATATTATATATATATCCATATAGCTGTTATCACCTGTACAGATAATTTTAATTATGATTAATTATAATTATCTGTAATATAATATTTACATAAACCTTTACGGATTTATAATTTTAGCTTTATATTACAGCTTTTAGTACACTAAATAATATAACGATATTTGTGTTAGTCCTGATGAATTATTACGAATCTGTATCTTCATTTCAGGAATGTATTCTAAGGATTGGCAAGGATTGATTATTAAGTAAATTGAATATGTAATATGTAATAAAACGCCAAAATAACGCTCTACATAAGAGACGGGCAACCATCGACAGCACAATTGATAATTAATAATCATATATCTTACATTTATATTGATCACGGTTATATCTTTCGATTATTAGAAGATGACGCAAACAGCGCAATACGTGTGATAGTTCTGTCAGAGTTCGTGCAAACTCTGATGCACCCAGCTGTCATCTTTCCAAGACCGATGTCTGTGCAATGAGATCAGAGGAAGGTCTTCAACAGTGAAATCGCTCATCGTACCTTTTACTTAGTTCTGATACGAATACTACTCGACCGAATAAGTTCCACGCCTTCACAGAAAACCAGCGTCTAAAATAGCAGTATATTGTTGTGCTTCTTGTTATGAGTGTAGGAATACAGGGACAGAATTACAGTTACCAAAGCATTTCATTACAATTCTCAAGCTAGCATGTATTTTTTGATTTTGAATAATGATGATGAAAAAAGATGAAAATAATTTACCGTAGTCATCACTTACTATCGGATTAACTGTGTGCTCGTTAATTACTCCTACAAAAAAAGGATACATTGTTAGGTTCAAGGTCAATTCACATTTGGACTCGAAATGATGTTAGTTAGAAATCAAACTCTGGACCATGCATTGTACCTTAAACATTACAGATATATTAGGGAACCCATGAGCAGTTGTCACCTTTACCCTTTACCGCTTTTTTCGTCTTTTGATGACATTAGACATGAAATTAGTAATGGGTGGTATTTATTCGGGACCGGTTTCGGACAAGCAAGGAAAATCGCAAATCCGGTTAAAGTGCGCATCTCTGCTAGGTACGTTTAATCTTTTGATACACCGACTTATTTGAATTATAAGTAAGTTTTACTGCATTGAATTCACGTAATTATGTTAAAGTAACACGAATTAATACTCAGGTTTTTATTCTTTGTAACTATTTTATTTGACGTTTATCCGTTCGTTCGTTGTAATTCAGTACAATTTCTGATAAATATTTAGAGGTCATTTTTGTCATATTTGCATAGATTTCTTGAATAATAAAAATTATATTAATAATAAAAATTATATAGGGCAAATTATGATGATACTAAAAATATATATTAAGTGTACCTACTACGCAGGAGCGCCCATTACTAACACAATAAGAGAGTTGTTGCATGAATTGGCCAACACGAAAGCCATATTTTCATAGAGCACCAGACGTATTAGTTCGTTATTCGTCTGGTGATTGAAACTCGAGACTTTATAAGTGGTTACGAAGCATTCCATCTTAGATCTCAAGGACAATACTCCTTCGTTATAATTCCTTATCAAAGATTGATCTATTTGATCGTTTGACACATTCTTATTAAAAATATATATATTAAACATATTTTAATTGATTTAAGTATGGTATTGATTTAATACATATTTTTCCCATCAGGGAACATAGAGATATTAAATGGTATCAACCTTTTACCTTAAGCCTTTTAGATCACAAAGATACACCAAAAACAAGGACAGCAAGTGATTTCTTTATGTGTATGAAAGAGTAAACGAGGTTAGCTGAGACTATATATATCCACGACCGCTAGATCGTGATTCTGACATCAGCGCTTTTACTATTATTCACATTACATTATTGCAAAATATTCAGTACGAAATTTCTCTTCGACCTGGTTATGATGTACAACGTGCCATTCATGTCAAGTAACACATCCGGTGGCCACACGGCGAGCTTTAACGGGACATTTCTCGCGACTTTATGGCGAATTCGTGTAATTTGGTAGAACGCAGTCCGCCTTCGCTAGCTCTGTCCCGGCATTTACCCAGAATATTGTCACTATTGTCAATGGACACTATATAGGATGTTGCAATGCCGTATTTAAATTTTATTGCCGTTATAATAAGAGTCGGGGATTAAATATTTCGAGGTGACAGCAACAAATTTGCATGTGCTACTTACAACTAAACGGTCACTTCTTGTAGATAACTTTTTGTGTTTCAATCTTTTGGATCTAATGTTCGAATTCTGGTGGTACGCAAATGACGTCAAAGTAGTTTTGAGGTCATCTCAGAAAAATGTAGTCCTGCAAAAACTATAGCAAAACAAAAACGAAAGCTCTAAGTATAAAAAAATGAGTATACTAAGTATTGTTTTGAAAGATATATAAAAATAGTTCTGTATAAAATTAATCAAAATTTTATCAATTAAATTTACCATATTCTCTGAATACTCGTATTCTACTAAGCTTTCACTACAGTCACTCTTTTTTATTCAACTTTATTTGAAAAAATTACATTTACAACAATTACTTTTTTTATTTAATCCAAAAAGTTTCTTTAATTTACGTAAATCAGTACACCAACAGTAAATGAAATAAATATGCATATTGAGACTATCAATATATATATAACCCTTCATCTAGGAATTTGTTCATAACACAAAGGTCGAAGGACAAATTCAATCCAAAAGATTTGTAAAACTCACGTTGGTAAGTAACTATTATTTGTTCCACATAATCTGGCTAATGGGCATACTGTATAGAACGATGATGATACTTATGTCTAGAACCCAAGAAAAGAATAATATAGATTTAAATGAATGAAGCGAGCTATGAATTTATCTAATAAAATAAATCATTACGTAAATTTCTCTCGTTATTTAAGGAAGTCTACGACATAAATCTATTTTACAATGAAGAGTAGCGGAAATCATTGCCATAACGACGCAAATGTATTTCTTAATTTAATGCAGTGACTTTTATAGTCCTGGTACATCATTTAGAATTTATTGAAAAAGGTATTTGTACCTGTTAGATATCCCGCTATTTATAATAAAAAATAACCTCTTATGTGTGTCATCTGAATGGAAGTAAATAAATATATAACACGCCTAAAAATTAATTCCAAAGGAAGGGGATGAGGAAGTTTGCAAATTACATTTGTTACGGATAAATAGAGAAATTTCAGATGATCATAGTTCAGACATGTAATAAGGTGATATGCAAGTGATGTAGTGGATACGCAATTGACTGAAAAAAGAGATGAATAGAAAGACGTCGTGTCTTTCTATTCATCTCTTTTTTCAGCTCTGCTCTCTCTTTTACTGCTCTAAACATCTTTTCTTCTTTTACTGCTCTAAACACAGTCAGAAATGGAACCTGGTAAGGCTAAAAATGAATGAAGTGGGAACGATAAGCTTATTACATACAAGGTGCAATAATAAGCTAGTAAATAATATTTTTAAAACATGAGATTTAGTAAGACGGAAACGCAATTATAAATCTAATAGTCACGTCACTCTCATGACGCATAGATTATGAAAATGCAATTTTAGTCATTATTTTACTACCACTAACCTATTAATACATCGACAACGCATAGGTATTTATTTATTATTACCGGATTTTATGCATTACTCGGCGAGTGCCTTAAATTTTATTAAAAAATATTAAAATATGAATGGTCGAAAATATCAATTTTATTTTTATAATTTATAACAACAGGTCAGAGAAAATCACTATGGTATATATTTTACCTATATTGGAGAATCTAGTAAATAAATCGAAAATATAATATAATATAATAATCGAAAGAACCCAGGAGGAATGTAAAGCTGTAAACTTTGATAACACGCTGTATACGAGCCATAAGCCGTAAATCAAGCAAAGAGAACCGGAAAGCTTGACAAGTTCATTTGACACGAGTCTAAAGTAAATCCTTCCATTTTCAACAAAAGCAATAACTGGATACTTTAACGCTTATAATTCTTTATGAAGTACGTAGAGTCCTTAAAATTTATATTCTAAACAATTTTATGGAACGACGACATATAATGAAGTGTTTTTTAAGCATATAATGTATGAATTGAGTTATAAACAAATATTATTTAAATTACTATGAGATTATATTTTTTAAGATTTAATAATTATTTCATGCGGATTTGGGGTACTTTTAAACTTTTAGTTTTCTCTGAAAACACTAAAAAAAAAAGGGAAAAAGCCGAGCTATTAAGATAGCTGGTTAACAACGTTACTTGTTAACCAGTTATCGTTTACTTCAATAAATATCTCTATAATTTAATAATAATAAAAATATTAATTAATGATTAGTTCTTTGATCCAATAATAAGTATTTCTAAACCTATCTTGATAAATATTAAGTGTGGGTTTCAATATGAAAATCTATTTTTCAGGTTTAATTTTTATGCTCATTAGCAATAAATATTTTAAGATCTTATAGGCATGGAACTTTTCATAATTTTTTTAAAGAAAATATTCGTAGTAAATTATATTTTTAACAACAAAACGAATATGTTAAAATGTTATAATATTCCAGTGCTTGACATAAAACGTGTAACTAATGGTAGGACGAATCCATTTGCGCCAGATACCTTTGCGCCTATTTATTATTGCAATGACTCGGAGTAAAATTTCTGAGAAACATTGATCACAACAAGCAGTATAGTGAAAAGTACAGTCAGGCGATTACAATTTATAACTAATCTAAAATCATAATATACTTTATTTGTACAGGTTTATAAAGCGCTTTTTTGTTTTCGAATTTGAGTAACGCTGTTGGCCTTGCGGCCTCTCACAGCTACGCCGGTGAAGTTATAAAGTGCTCTTAAGAGTCCTCATTTTTATACTAACCCCGGTACGGTTGGTCATTCGGGATTCTACTGAAAATAACCTGCAAGGAACTCGACTAGTTTAGTTAATTCCAAATAATAATTAAATTACAATCAGTGTTAAAATTATAATAAGTTGTTTTTGATATTTTTTTATTTTTTAATTTAATTTAAATTATAATAAATAATAATGTCAACAGATATACAGTTTGCAGGGATGAACAAACTGTAGCTGATTGACCTGGTTCAAGTTTATTTACATGGATTCTTCGATGTTCAATATATTCCTTTATAGTATGATAGGCTTTATAAATCAAGGTACTTTTCATGAACTTTTTAATTTAGTCATGGTAACGTTTGTGTTTTTTTAAATACAAAAACGTATGCTTTGGCTCATAAAAGAATATTTTACTTTACTCAGATGAAAAGCTGACATTATACGTTTGTCCTAATTTCTTATCTTACTGCAACACAACGGATGGATGCAGGTGGTTATGGACCGTAGTCGCCACTTCGACGATCAGGTGATCTGTCACCTTTAGTATCATATATTTTTTTATTATGTATCATGTGTTTTTTCATATATATGTTACATATGTAATATATGTTACATACGAAATAAGCAAAAACCTTTGAAATTATTTAAGATCATTTGGCATCGGCATATATGAACTTTCCCATCATTACCTTTTATTTATTATCACTGTACCCGTAGTACAACTTACTAGTACCACCCGTAATAACAATGACTTTGTTATTGATCTTGCTTTGATCGAATTCTCGCCAATTTTTGATAACACAATAGTACATTTTTTATTAAGAATACCACGAAAACAATGAAAAAATACTACTCTTTTGGATTTTGTCACGCTAAACAGGATGCTCAAAATTTTCGCACGGCAACTATTGTATGTTACAATGTCGGATGGCGAAGATTAGATCGCTAGATTCGGATTTTGTGGTTAATGTTTGTATATCAATGACGTTAAGCCAATGAATTGGTTTCCCACACGACACAAGTAACGACAACGAATCGTGAAGATTGTCTTTTCTTTTTCTTTTCTTTAATTATACTGAGATGAACAAACGAGTACGCAGTTTTGATGTCTGCTGATGGCAAGTGGTTTCTGCGGCCCATGACTATTCAAACTTGATAAGGAATCATAATATCATGAAATCTACATTCATCGAATCATAATGCAGATTCGTGTTACGCTTGAGGAGTGAGATGGAATGCCTGGACACCAGTAATAAAGGTCTATTTTACGCTGATATTCTGTGAGTGCGTCGTTCTACCCTGGTCGAGCTGACCCATTCATTCTGAAGCTAGAAACAAACTATAGTGTAGCTCTACCACTGAGGAAATATTTTTTGTTTTTATTTACGTAATAATATCCTTAACGCGTTTCAAATTCGTCTATTTAAGCAACTACGATATCTTTCGGTTATTAGTAAATGTGATCAACTGATATAAATATGTAATGCCCTCATTCGTCCACCCTAGTCCGATGATATATGTGCAATAAGACCGGAGGAAAATTCAGATGCAGTGTCAAAGATACAGGACAGGGAATATGAAAGATTCTGATGCAGTCTTATAGACTCGGAACATACGTACACCCAGACATAAAAACAAATAAATTGTTATAAACAAATACTGTTACTATATACTGTGCCCGCGAGGCAGCACCCAGTTGCTTTGATCACTCCACCACTCGGCCAAAAACTTAATTTGAACTTTAACCTATTAAATGCTCAAGCGCATGAAGAATATGAGCATGCTATTTCATGAAACCGAACACATAAGTACCACTCTTAATTTATTTCTAAATGTCTCTATCGCAGCGCCTTGTAAAATAAATACAATAGTTGGGTTAGGTTACTTCCGGGTCCCATTTAATACCAATGCCATGCCACAGATGTTACGGTTATTTACGTTAAAAAAGATGAGTTTGCTTTTCCAATGAAAAATCGCAGAACGACTCTCGGTAAATCTAAAGATTTAAATTTTGAAGCATAAATTTTAATATCTAAAAAAGCAGGACTTTTATATAGGTTTAGGTAATCATTAATATTTAATACGATCTTTATCATTAGGTTTTGCCTTTATTTATTTTTAAAAATGAGAATTAAAATTAATAACAAGCTGCTTTGATTAATTTTTTTAAAGACCGAATTAACAGAGCCTTGTGAAATGTACTAAGAACAAAGCTTTTTAATATGCAATTTAACAGTTAAACACACTCATTCTCGCGATTCTATATCACAGGTAAAAAAACAACAATTACATCACGCCTCCTTGATTAAAGAGGGGACCAAGGTCAACGACCTCGAGTGGTAAGCTTGGAATATCTATAATTAGCTCAGGGCATCGCTTCTTCTGGTTTCTGTCGCGGCCGCTGTAAAAATTAAAGTAAGCAAACACTCTCTCACGACCGGGTGGGCGAACAATCTCCTCATTTCAGATGGCCATTGAGAACTATAAATCACACCGTCTACGTACGCCTACCGAAATTAACAGGGTTAACACGAACCGTGTGTGGTTCTTTGGGGTACTGAAATTTGTCATTTGTTTTGTTTGACTTTCGGTGTGCGGGAGAGCGTTATTATTAATTCTGTAAGAAATTACCCTATCTATCGTTTGGTAATATAAATAAAAAGTAAGTAAACCACAAGATAAAGCTAATCTGTCTAAGTGCGCGTGATGTCGATGGATGCAATTCGCTCAGGATCTCACTACTTGGCAATTTGTAAGATAGTACTATGTTCAGTTGTAAAATAAAAACGGGGTGACATGACGAGATTTATTAATTGAGTGAGTTATTATTGATAAGAGCTTAGGGGCGAATATATATATATATATATATATATATATATATATATATATATGTATATATATATATATATATATATATAACTTAACAATCAATCATTGAACATAGGACTAGTAGATCATAAATACGTAGTACTATAACTACTCACAACACCGGAGACCCACCTGACTCCTGACAATGTGAGTTCAATTTTAACACAACATTGAATGTCGTTTACAAAGAATGAAGATTGCAATATTCTCCTAACGATATGTGGACTGTATCCTTGTCACATTAATTTCCAAAATGATGTATCTAGTATATATAGTGGGCGTAGTAAAACTAGGGTTCGATAACTTACCGTTAAGAGTTTAAAAACGCAGTAATTTTATTTAAAACATTATGCTAGCATTACATTAGTAAAATCCACGTTAAAAACATGATAGAGCTACACTGCAGTTTTTTTTCTAGCAATATATACTTATATAGAATGAATGGGAGAGCTAGATCAGCGTAGGACCACGCCCTCACAGGATACCAGCGTAAAATAGCAGTATATATGTCTGTGTTTCGTCTGGTGAGTGCAAGTATCCGGAGACCTTAACTACTGGTGACGGGGCATTCTATCTCAGTCCTCAGGGGTGACAACACATCTGCGTTATCATTCCTTGTCAAGGATGAATTCAGATTAACCTAACCCATTAAGTTATTGTATGCAGAGTTGATTGCTCGCAGGGTAGCAAAAATACGCAGTAACTATAACGAAAGATTCCATACAACCAATTACCGTGTCCTCAGCGTAAGTAAATACCTTAGGTGTCGTAACATTCTCACTTTCTTCCGCGACTATAGCGCGTGAACGCGCCAATTAATTCCGTATACGATCGCATTAATTATTTCTGCTCATTGACGATGTTGCGCTAACATTTCCTTTCTGGACGTCTTGTACATAAAACTTTTTTAACGAAATAGAGTCACGCTGTAGCGGAATAGTAAAAAAATATATCAGCCTATCTATATAAATAAATTCCACTTGTCGAGCTTATGTCTCCTCTCTAGAGGGTGTTAGATCATACGCAGGTCCACTGTGGATTGCTGAACTTTACATGTCTTCATATGTTGATTTTCTAATTTATTTCGTTCTTTAACATGCAGGTTTCCTCAGAATGTTTTCCTTTACCGTCAAACACTTGGTACATCAGCACTTAAAATAGCAATTTACAATTTTAGTGGTCAAAAAACGAACGCTTAGATACTGAGCTACCATAGACTATTAGCTAACACGCCTCATAGCGGAATAGTAGGTTTAGAATAAAAGACATCGTCTCAGCGGATAGTGGACTTTGAACTGATTTTGTTTAAGTATTAAGTAATCGCTCCTATCTATGTTAATTGGTGTAAACTGGTCTGTCATATGGCGGTATCGCGAATATCTTTGTTTGCGACGTCCTCATCGTCGGCGGGGGCGGTATGATGGTGCAGTATTGGTGTGTCGTGTTTTGTGGAGGGCTTGGGCCCTGGTGATCGGGATCGGAGTTGTCGAGGACGTGCCTCGGTCTCCTTAGGGCGCAGGTGAAGTAATGTTTCACGATGGGAAGTGTGTGACGGCAGAGTCCAAATAGCGGTTCGAAGCTAATTTCAAGCACTAAGCTATGGTCGGAAGCCCAAAATCTAAATGTAGATTTCCATTACGCAAGAACCACGGCGTACCGGTGGCCTTGCGCGTGAAGCAATTTTGGTTTCCCTGAAGCCGGTTGAATGAGACGCGGGGAGGCAAGGGCAAAGACTTGCGTATGTCATTATGAGTCGAATGTACGCTTTGTAGTTTTATTACGTAGCGTCATTGCTGCTATTTTTATTTATTTATGGGTGCAAACGACTAAAACTGACCCTTGTGGAACTCCGGCTCGAACGGGGTGACCTTACTTACTATTTCCGTTTGATTTTATGTGAGATTTTGCCTACGTTGGCATATGCCTGTGGGTCACACCAGTAATGTGTAGCAATAAACTAATTAATAAAAGAAGAAAATAAAAACTAAAAAAAAACTACTAAAAGAATAATATGTTTATGATATAAATATTAAATACATATATACATGTATTATGTATTTATACAAATACACAATATATATACATACATATATATACATACACAATAGTATACAATACAATAGCGATAGCTACGGATAATTTATCTGACTTCAGATAACTTAAGTAAGTAATCACGAACCAAACTTTTAAAACTGTTTTTATTACTGACCTTCCTGATTTCATCGAGCAAGGAATTCCAGAGTAGTGTAGCTCGGACAGCAAATTAATTTGCAAAAAAACCGGTAAAGTGAGCTGGAATACAGATCTTGTTATTAAACGAATATCGAAGAATTCTGTCATAAGATAAAGAGAGAAATTTGAATAAATCTTGAAGATAAGAAGGTGATGACGGATCATTTAAAATGGAGAAGAAAAGAGTACAAGCAAAATTCTGTAATTATGCCTTTGTTGTATGGAAAGACAATTAAGCTGAGATCAATATTGTGAGATATGGTCATATTTACGCAAACTAAAAATAAATCGAATGCAGTTGTTTAACAGGCGCTCTCCCTTGTTAAAAAGTTCAAGGGAGAGTTCTGGGTAACACACATCTGCAAAATCGATGATCGACAATATTAATGTTTGGACAAGCTTGACTTTGCTTTCATGGGAAGGAAATGCTTTAGACGACGAAGAGACTGTAATGTGGCAGTGACTTTACGTCTAATTTCTGTGTCTTGTATTCGCCATTTAAAAGTGTTGTCAATATGTAGACCAAGATTTTTCACAAACTATTAAATGGTATTAAAATATTATCATAATAGACAGGCCGTAAACTTGAAATGTTAATCTTAGCTAGCATCTTGGGGCTACCTACGAGCATTGCTTGACATTTCAAAGGATTGACGGTGACTCCAAAACGAGATGATGAATCCTGAATAGCATTTAAGTTACAATTTACTTTGTTAATCCCATTATGGAGGTCCTCAATGTGAGATTGTACATATAGCTGCAAATCATTAGCGTACAGAAGGTACGCGCAATCAATGTTGGAAGTGATCAGAAATTAAAAAAAAATGAAGGAGAAAGTATACCGCCTTGCGGCACGCCAGTATCTACGTCGGCCAAAGTTGAATAATTTTGCCCTACATTGACTGACTGCTGGCGACCGCAAAGGTATGAAGCAAAAAAATTCCAAGGCAGTAGGAGCGAAGTTGTAAAGGGAGAGGATAGAAAGAAGGATATCATGATCCACTGTGTTAAATGCATTCGAAAATTCAATGAACACCACCACTGTAATCTTTTTCTCATCTATACCCTTGATAAGAGCAGTGTTAGTGCTGTGACCGGAGCGAAAACCTGACTGATAGGGACTCAGCAGGTTATGTTTAGATATAAATAAGGAAATTTGCTTGTGCACACAGGATTCCAGAATTTTGTACAGAAAAGGCAGAACAGATATCGGTTGAAAATGTTTAGGTAAAACAGGATTTGGGACTTTAGGTAGAGGGTGAACATAAGTTTTCTTCCAAACTGAGGCATATTGACCAGAATCAAGAGAAAAATTTATGATATGGGTTATTGCCAAGAGAAGGTGATCTGAAATAACAACCATAAACTTAAGTCATCACAACCCACTGCCTTGGACTTTATGGATAAAACTGCTTTTTTAATTTCATCCTGACTAACAGGAGAAAAGTTAAAAACAGGAATAGGTGGGGATTGCATAGGTGCAATAGAAGCAATAGTTTGAGAACGGTTTGTAGGGTCCAATGTAGAAGTGAAGGTAAAATATCGGCTGATATCATCTTAAGATAGGGATGGACCACAATCCACAGTGATAGGTTTTCTAATACCAATAGATTTAAGAAATTTCCATACTTCTGCAGGAGAGGATTAATTAATACTATAAAGAAATATCGGCATTTAGCGGCACGTACCATCTGATTACATCTATTTCTAGGCCTCTTAAATAATGGCCAATTCTCATTAATGCGCTCCGTCTTAAAACGAAGAAAAGCCCTATTCCGCCTAGCCATAGCCAGCCCTGACTCTGACATTGTGAATTGAAAAATGAGAGTCATATAAGCTAAGAACTTTTGTGTTGAGAATGGAAACTTTATCGTCAATACTGGAAGCAGTTACCACAGTGGATAAATTGAGATTGGAAGCGTCATTTGTAAATTTAACAGTATGAATAGAAGTACAATTGCGTAAGCGCAAAATGGTTGGACAGTGTTTGGGAGGTTTAAGATTATACGAAGCGTATGGTCGTACCTAGAGAAACCAGAAACGGGTACCTGTCCATGGTTGACAACATTATCAGGTGATGGTGATAAGGTCAATCAAAGAGTCATCAGAGATAATATTATAGTGCGTAGCCTCTAATGGTAGAATGTGTAGGTCAGCCGACTCAACGATGCTTTGAAGATATTTCGAGCGCGAAGAACTTTTCAAAAGATCGGTATTAAAATCTCCCATGAATAAGCAATGTGTATACTCAGAGCAAATGTTATCGAGAGTCGTTTCAAAAGTGGCGAAAAAGTCACATTGTGTGTCGAGGCAAACGTATACGAACGTCCTACCAATTTGTCTCACGGGCATTCTCCGCTGCATTGATCCCTCTAGGCCTCAGATAGGTAATATAAGCACCCGGCTACTTCTTTAAAACCACACATGCAATGTCCTGTATGACCACACATGTATCGCCCGGTAGTCCATTACGTTTCCGATGACAATTCTACACCGGGTGGAGAGTGTTCGCGGAGTAAATGTTTGTCCAAATATTTCCCATACTACACTACTTCCTCCTTTGGTTACATCTTCAGGTACTAGGAAATATAAAAAATAATAACTTAAAACGTAATTGTAGTGCCGCTTTTTATATTTACAACTACGTTATTATACGGATAAAATCCGTTAGCTGTCTTCATTACACACATGTGTTTGATTATATTCCTATGCTAATTTGTTTACTATGTGGAAATGATAATAAAAGGATTATTAAGTACTTAGACTTTGTTGTTACCTAGGAGATGCTGACATCCATCATCATTTTCAATATATATTGTGGCATCGATTTTACACTAATGAAGGTACGCTTCCTCCACAGAGGTCCACAAAACATCTTCGATATAATCAACTTATAAAAAACTTGCTTGTGTTGGCTGTCGCTCTAAACCCTACCTAATCTAAATAATAAAAACCTAACCCAAACCTAACCTAAACCTAACCTTAACCTAACCTAAACCTAACCTAAACCTAACCTAAACCTAACCTAAAACTAACCTAAACCTAACCTAAACCTAACCTAAACCTAACCTAACCTAAACCTAACCTAAACCTAACCTAAAACCTAGCCTAAACCTAACCTAAAACTAACCTAAACCTAACCTAAAACTAACCTAAACCTAACCTAAACCTAACCTAAACCTAACCTAAACCTAACCTAACCTAAACCTAACCTAAACCTAACCTAAACCTAACCTAAACCTAACCTAAACCTAACCTAACCTAAACCTAACCTAAAACTAGTGTGTATTATTTGTGTATGTATCACTGTGGATTTTTTTTAAATTTTAGTGGAGTATTTCCGAAGCAATTGCGCCGGCAGCGCATCTGCGACTCCTCTGGTATATCCGCAATAGTATTGTTCATGGGCGGCGATAAACACCATCAAGTGGGCTGCTTGAGCGTTTGCCACTTATTGTTTAAAAAACAAATGTATCGTTCGTTCATGGTTGAGTTGACGTATTGTTGTAACAGTACTACTAGTGCTGAATGACAGTCGTGCCATGTAATGATTCGAGTACCTGGATGGTGCGTGGCGTGTCCTAGGTTCGACTGCCTGCTAGGCGGATGCTTTCTTTATTGCTTTTAGAGATTCCTGCGGCCAATTACGTCTACATTCATCCTTGATAAGGAATCATTATGCGTTGTCACCCTTGAGGACTGAGATAGAATGCCTCGTCACCAGTAATAAAGGTCTCCGGATCCCTACACTCACTAGACGAAACACAGCAGCATTGTGCTGCTATTTTACGGTGGTATTCTGTGAGGGCTTGGTCCTACGCTGATCAAGCTGACCCATTCATTCTGCTGCTGGAAACAAACTTCAGTCCCGCTCTAACATTAAAAAAGTAAATGTATTTGTGTCTAACATAGGTTTTCGGGCCTGTGTATTTTGCGTGTCCCGTGTCTTTGATACTGCACCTTCCTCATATCTTATTGCACATACATAGCTTACGATACGGTACAATGATTGATAACATAATCTGTGCAATTCATATCATCTAGTGATAATCAGAAGATATCGCCGTGGTCGAAATTGACCAGTAGGACCAGAACGACGAAACGGAGAAGTACAAAATGCATTTCTTTTGAATAGATCGAAGTACCCCTATTCGGGACAAGATACCATCAGGTGAAATATGTGCAAGCTATAGTTTCAAAATCTTTTTACTTAGCAATCCATTTTATGCCCATTAAAATTTAATATTAGAATATAATAAATAAAATAGGCTAAATTTGTTTTTATTGACATATTTCTTCTCCATTTTAGCATTCCATCTCAGTCTTCAGGGACGGAAACGATGTATTGCTCATCATTTATCATTAGCGAATTGCTTCTGCTGTCTTTTCATTTAACTATAACGTAATAAATAATGTTACCTTATAATTACATGAGAAACAAAGAGCCCCAATGAAACTACCTAGGTATATGGTTTAAAACAATAGTAGAATGCTGGATTCAAACTTACGACGTGAATATTTGCAGGCCGTATCCTAAATCATTAAGATAATGCTCAATATCTTCATGAACAGCCGCAAAAATTTAAATGAAAATTTGTTAACAAAAACAAAACAAAACTGTCGTAATAAATAACTCAATTCCAGTATCAAGAAAGCCACTGAGGAATGACATTCCCCATAATTATATGAGACATTTCACAAAACCACGAGAGTCGGTGTTAAACGGTCGATTACACGCGACCAACAAAAAATAAAAGCCACTAATTGACTCCCATTTCAGATGCGACACGAGACAAAACAGATGATGGAATCGAAGGGGAAAAAACGACGGTGGCATGTTCTGTGATAGCGCCAAAAAAAGCCCGAGACTAATGAGATAACATTTATCACTTAATTAATTGACCTTGATGTAGATTTCATGGGCCACAGTTAGCATTTTTGATATCTGAAATGTTAATAAAAAAAGTCAGTTTAAAATGCAGTAATGAATATTGTTATTACAAGAAAAAATGTCCACGCAGTCAAGGTCGGGCACACCCTTATTATTGCGAATATCACATTAGATTTTTATAAACTTTTATTTTCATTCAAGATGACGTACGCAATGAGATGATAAGAAATAACATAGTAGCAGTCTAAAACTATTTCAGGTGTGAGACCTAAAAATAGTATCGTACCTACTTGAAAATCTGAAAGCCGATAAAAACATACAAAAATAGTACATCAACGTTTGTAATGCAATAACTATCACCATTTATTTCTCTTAGCTATTGACGTTAAAGTAAACCAAGATCGAATTAACCAGATGACCGTCCGACATCAAATTCTGTGACGCCAGTCATTGTTTTCTATTCCAGACTTGTCGTTAAAACCGAAATAGCGCCGAGCGTTGCACGGGCAGCACCAGTTTACTGCGACACATGTTCCGATGAGCCTGTCACCACGTGCCTGATGGACTATTACTCTTGTAGGTGTTATTAAGGGGATGTTCTAAACCCATGAAAAATTTTAACCAGCTGAAGTGTTCCTATTGTTAGTGCCGGCCTTATCCAAGATTAAGGGAATGAAGCAGAAACAAAATACTAATAGAATAAATTCCAAATTATATTTATCTTCGTATTAAAGCTACTTCGCAGTTATTAAATAGCTGTAGCACTCACTAAAGGACAGCTCGACCGGAGTGGGAACACGCTTTCCGGTATATCAGCGTAAAATAGTAGTTTCGCTACTGTTAAACTAAAATAGTCTTCTAGTGACGAAAATAAAGCGATGACCTTATTACTGGTGACGTGGTACGCCATTTTATTAAAGTCATTGGCTGAAATGATTTTGAAGATTCGGTAAGACCAGTTTGTATATATACATGCATAGATAAAAGATCTATGAGCAGATATCGTGAATGTATTATTTCTTAACTACTACGAAATTTCATCAGGTCTGTCTGCTTGTTATTCTATTTAAAAAAAACATTCTTATATTATGTATTTACTTGAATGCAATAATTTGTATCCGTATTATGTGTTAATAAAATTAAATAATAAATCACGAGCTCTCTCTGGTAGCTCTCTCTAAAATAAGATAGCTGTAACTGTAACCCAAATCAATGATAACGATAAAAATGTTCTCCTTGTCATATTTGCCATAGCGAATTCTTATAAAACTGTGTGCTTGATATATTAATACAAACTCGTACAGCACACTTAGACATAATTATTATCCATGTTTCAAACTCTTTAGCATATGTGGTATCCCAATACAGCTAACATGTAAAAACCTTTTTTAATGCTACTATAGACATCTTAATATATTTTATTAGTTTTGTCCAATAATTGAATAAATTAGGAAATATAACAAATTTAAATCGAAGCTTAATCAAATTATAGAACACGCGTCAACAGATTAAACATTTATTACATATACCATTTTAATCTGTCACGAAGAATTTTCACGATTCTATTTAACCTGTTTGTTTAACATTCTCCTTAACGGCGGCCTTACCACCGGGATCGTTGTCACCGTGCCAACTATCTCGATCTGTCATTCGGCTCATTTGTTAACTAATTGGCCGAGATGCCGCGTCGGTATTAATGGATTTTGTCAATGAAATCACTCTTGTCCTCGTACAATTTAAGCGCAGCGTTTGATGTGGTTTATTTGATGTTTACTTTACAGAAGACAAATTGCTCGGTCTTGAATTTGAGTGGATTATTTTATTTTTAATTTATGACGCTCGATGCCTCTATGGAGAGAGAGTAGTGAATATGCAATGTCAGATGTGACGGCAAAGAATGTTTTAAGTGATGTTAAAAAAACAAAGCAATTTGCTAAAATCATTGGGTGAGACAAATTTATAGAAGCAAAGATATCATAGTGTATACCTTGAACGTGCATTAGTAACGATTGCTTTGATTTGTCTCTATCGCATCTGGTACCTGTCTTTAGAAAATCGTCTTGTGTGGTTCATTCAAAACAATTTTTTGTTTATTGAAAGGGTTTCGTTTAATTCAAAATTAAAACGGAATGTAAGGTTACTACGAGTTGACACAGCTGTTAGCTGGCAGATTTAAATGGTTTGGCTTTTTATATAAGTCTAATAAATAGATTATAATTGGTAGTGCTTAAAACTGAAACTGTTTCGTTTTACATTAGTTATAAAATAATATTTTAAATATAATTTAAATCTAGCAGTCGTAGAACTACTTAGAATTACTTAGTTAGTTTCTAGCTGCAGAATTAATGGGTCACCGCGACCGGGGTAGGACCACGCCCTCACAGAATAACAGCGTAAAATAGTAGTTTCGCTACTGTTAAACTAAAATAGTCTTCTAGTGACGAAAATAAAGCGATGACCTTATTACTGGTGACGTGGTACGCCATTTTATTAAAGTCATTGGCTGAAATGATTTTGAAGATTCGGTAAGACCAGTTTGTATATATACATGCATAGATAAAAGATCTATGAGCAGATATCGTGAATGTATTATTTCTTAACTACTACGAAATTTCATCAGGTCTGTCTGCTTGTTATTCTATTTAAAAAAAACATTCTTATATTATGTATTTACTTGAATGCAATAATTTGTATCCGTATTATGTGTTAATAAAATTAAATAATAAATCACGAGCTCTCTCTGGTAGCTCTCTCTAAAATAAGATAGCTGTAACTGTAACCCAAATCAATGATAACGATAAAAATGTTCTCCTTGTCATATTTGCCATAGCGAATTCTTATAAAACTGTGTGCTTGATATATTAATACAAACTCGTACAGCACACTTAGACATAATTATTATCCATGTTTCAAACTCTTTAGCATATGTGGTATCCCAATACAGCTAACATGTAAAAACCTTTTTTAATGCTACTATAGACATCTTAATATATTTTATTAGTTTTGTCCAATAATTGAATAAATTAGGAAATATAACAAATTTAAATCGAAGCTTAATCAAATTATAGAACACGCGTCAACAGATTAAACATTTATTACATATACCATTTTAATCTGTCACGAAGAATTTTCACGATTCTATTTAACCTGTTTGTTTAACATTCTCCTTAACGGCGGCCTTACCACCGGGATCGTTGTCACCGTGCCAACTATCTCGATCTGTCATTCGGCTCATTTGTTAACTAATTGGCCGAGATGCCGCGTCGGTATTAATGGATTTTGTCAATGAAATCACTCTTGTCCTCGTACAATTTAAGCGCAGCGTTTGATGTGGTTTATTTGATGTTTACTTTACAGAAGACAAATTGCTCGGTCTTGAATTTGAGTGGATTATTTTATTTTTAATTTATGACGCTCGATGCCTCTATGGAGAGAGAGTAGTGAATATGCAATGTCAGATGTGACGGCAAAGAATGTTTTAAGTGATGTTAAAAAACAAAGCAATTTGCTAAAATCATTGGGTGAGACAAATTTATAGAAGCAAAGATATCATAGTGTATACCTTGAACGTGCATTAGTAACGATTGCTTTGATTTGTCTCTATCGCATCTGGTACCTGTCTTTAGAAAATCGTCTTGTGTGGTTCATTCAAAACAATTTTTTGTTTATTGAAAGGGTTTCGTTTAATTCAAAATTAAAACGGAATGTAAGGTTACTACGAGTTGACACAGCTGTTAGCTGGCAGATTTAAATGGTTTGGCTTTTTATATAAGTCTAATAAATAGATTATAATTGGTAGTGCTTAAAACTGAAACTGTTTCGTTTTACATTAGTTATAAAATAATATTTTAAATATAATTTAAATCTAGCAGTCGTAGAACTACTTAGAATTACTTAGTTAGTTTCTAGCTGCAGAATTAATGGGTCACCGCGACCGGGGTAGGACCACGCCCTCACAGAATAACAGCGTAAAATAGCAAAATAACGCTGCTGTGTTTCGTCTGGTGAGTTAAGGGATCCGAAGACCTTTATTACATATCAGTCCTCAAGGGTGACAAAGCATCAGCATTATGATTCCGTTGTAAGCATGAATGTAGAAGTCATGGGCCGAATCACTTGGCATCAAGAAAACGGTGTGCTCGTTTATTACTTTAAATGTAATTAAAAAAAATATAGGTTAAAGATTCCCTCCCTACATATTGTTCATATAAAATAAAGTAAGACCCCGTATATATAACCTTTTAAAAGGGCATAGAATTCCACTTTGGAGAGGGTGCTAAAGCATAGTATACCACGCGGCTCTAGTGCGGATTGGCAGATTTCATGGTTCGAAATATATTTCGATATATTTTAAAAAAATCTTATACTTGCTGGCTTCCTCAAGTTAATTTCCTTTACCATCAAACACGTGGTAAATCAGCACTTAAGATTGCAATAAAAAAATCCATACCGTAAATTTTAAAGGAAGATTAGAGCGAAAACGATTGTTTCTATAAAAATAAAAGGTTAACAAAAACGTCGGGATCGGTCAAAACAATCCAATAGAAGTTAATTTGAATAATAAAATCATATTTCTTTATTCTTACTTGACTTACAAAAAATAATATTGGTGTTACAGTTTTTCTGTTAAATTTTTATAGTAAAAGGTTTTTAGTACATGTCATTCACAGGAATTCGTCACCGCAACAGACCGGTGACATCTGTATTCATTGCTCCCGTGCTGTCTAAACAAACCTGTCCCCGATCGTGTTCTCAGAAACATTTACACTGTTTAAATTTTAAACCCATTC
This sequence comes from Teinopalpus imperialis, assembly GCA_029286865.1. NCBI lineage: Eukaryota > Metazoa > Arthropoda > Insecta > Lepidoptera > Papilionidae > Teinopalpus > Teinopalpus imperialis. Next base: position 7,640,619 of record JAGSMU010000021.1, read on the forward strand.
GCTGAAGTTATATTATTTTTTTAGTATAAGATTGCAAGTCATTATTTATGTCTCTGTTGAAATTTCTAAAAATCATCGAATATTTTAAAACGTTTAGAGTCGTTTGTCTAAACGAGATTCACGAGGACATGAATTATTCGTTTCGATGACAGATTTGTGCGTACTTTTATATAAATCAGTTCGCGATAGATAAATAACGTCACAAATCAAAAACGGAGAGGAAAGCCAATGCTTCTGACTAGAGAGACGTATTATTTGTTTCCACTACGCGTTCCATGGATATAATTAGAGGTGCAAGTGTTAAGCATCCTTCCTCGATACGCTTCGACGGCTGTTTGTATGAGCGGTGGCGTCCCGACGACATTGCCGGCGCCGCCTGTACGATTTACACCACCTACATTGACAGGGTTCTATTTGCTGCTTCGAAAACGATTTATATATGATTCTAATACAACTGACTAACGTTTGAATTCCTCTGTAACCAGTGATTGTTCGAAGTCCTTGTTATTGTGTTTAACATTCAAAGACACGTTCAGGAAATTAGACTTTGTTTACGTTAGATCAGAAGACAATCTCCTTTGTTCCAGCTGACGTCTCCTCACAGTTGGATGCTTGCAAATGGTCCCGAGTTGCCTCTGTCGCCTACGCTCCACGCTTCACATATTGTTTATAGTGAACGTTGACACGAGGAAATTCGTCAGCGGAAGAAACCGCATTTAGGACGGACTAAACATAAATCCCGGTTGAGTGACAAGTAAAACTTTATTGCACTATAAATTAGTAGATGTATAATGGACAAAAATAGCGAGTGCGTTATTGGCGTTGATACCTAGTTGTAAAACGTGAGCTGTCGCACGCGGTGACGCTTTACGATTGTCTTTTTGTAGTATAGGAACTATGTCATCATCTAAATAGGAAAGTGTTATTGTGATCTGTTGTTTTGATGTTGGCGGACGTAAATTATAGTTAATGGGGCTGTGTTAAACTTTGTTAGTATGTAGGTGTAACAAATTGTGTCTGGAACAATATTTTTAAAGTATCAATAGGAATCTGCGATAGTAAAATTTTTTGAATGTTTCTTATAGACACATTCGAAAAGAATAAAAACTGATATTAATACGTCTTTTTTTTAATAAAAGGATTTCTATCTTCTTCGTCTTCCTATGATGTTATTGGCAGGGAAGATCACGTTTTCGTGTAGCATTGAATTAGCCATTGGATCTAACATATTTTAAGCTATAAATCTGTTAACCAAAAAAAAAAAAGAACCACACACTTACAGGAATGAAAAGTAAAAGGCAGCTGCATATGATTTATCGCAGATAATTGCCATATTGGGCGAAGAAAATCGTATACTAATAGGGTCACCGGTAGGAAAAAGGCAATCTGTGTCTGTACTCAAGGTTAACGATACTATCCGTATCTTAGTTTTTTATAGCTTGGTTATCTGCTATCATGATATCGTTGATGAAAATATTATTATATATGATTATTAATCAATCATAATCCAAAAGGGTAATCGCAACCGACATAGCATTTTTTTCAACTTTGTGTATATTGGATGTGAAGATATTTCGCAGTCGGACTGGTCCTCCGCCGAATTGAATTCGTTTGGTGACTTCTTGGTTCAAGTTGGATCAACTTAATAGTCATTTTGTCAATAGGTAATTTCTCTAAGTATTCTGCTACAACGACTACATGGTCGGTGTATAGTGGTGAGTAGTGTATTCGAAAGTTATGTAGATTTTGTTATATACGTGTATTTCATTAGTGATAAATCAGGCAAATCAGGCAATGTAGAAACAAAGCTTTATCTTACAATAAAATAACGTCACAAATCAAAACGGAGAGGAAAGCCAATGCTTCTGACTAGAGACGTATTATTTGTTTCCACTACGCGTTCCATGGATATAATTAGAGGTGCAAGTGTTAAGCATCCTTCCTCGATACGCTTCGACGGCTGTTTGTATGAGCGGTGGCGTCCCGACGACATTGCCGGCGCCGCCTGTACGATTTACACCACCTACATTGACAGGGTTCTATTTGCTGCTTCGAAAACGATTTATATATGATTCTAATACAACTGACTAACGTTTGAATTCCTCTGTAACCAGTGATTGTTCGAAGTCCTTGTTATTGTGTTTAACATTCAAAGACACGTTCAGGAAATTAGACTTTGTTTACGTTAGATCAGAAGACAATCTCCTTTGTTCCAGCTGACGTCTCCTCACAGTTGGATGCTTGCAAATGGTCCCGAGTTGCCTCTGTCGCCTACGCTCCACGCTTCACATATTGTTTATAGTGAACGTTGACACGAGGAAATTCGTCAGCGGAAGAAACCGCATTTAGGACGGACTAAACATAAATCCCGGTTGAGTGACAAGTAAAACTTTATTGCACTATAAATTAGTAGATGTATAATGGACAAAAATAGCGAGTGCGTTATTGGCGTTGATACCTAGTTGTAAAACGTGAGCTGTCGCACGCGGTGACGCTTTACGATTGTCTTCTTGTAGTATAGGAACTATGTCATCATCTAAATAGGAAAGTGTTATTGCGATCTGTTGTTTTGATGTTGGCGGACGTAAATTATAGTTAATGGGGCTGTGTTAAACCTTGTTAGTATGTAGGTGTAACAAATTGTGTCTGGAACAATATTTTTAAAGTATCAATAGGAATCTGCGATAGTAAAATTTTTTGAATGTTTGTTATAGACACATTCGAAAAGAATAAAAACTGATATTAATACGTCTTTTTTTTAATAAAAGGATTTCTATCTTCTTCGTCTTCCTATGATGTTATTGGCAGGGAAGATCACGTTTTCGTGTAGCATTGAATTAGCCATTGGATCTAACATATTTTAAGCTATAAATCTGTTAACCAAAAAAAAAAAAGAACCACACACTTACAGGAATGAAAAGTAAAAGGCAGCTGCATATGATTTATCGCAGATAATTGCCATATTGGGCGAAGAAAATCGTATACTAATAGGGTCACCGGTAGGAAAAAGGCAATCTGTGTCTGTACTCCAGGTTAACGATACTATCCGTATCTTAGTTTTTTATAGCTTGGTTATCTGCTATCATGATATCGTTGATGAAAATATTATTATATATGATTATTAATCAATCATAATCCAAAAGGGTAATCGCAACCGACATAGCATTTTTTTCAACTTTGTGTATATTGGATGTGAAGATATTTCGCAGTCGGACTGGTCCTCCGCCGAGTTGAATTCGTTTGGTGACTTCTTGGTTCAAGTTGGATCAACTTAATAGTCATTTTGTCAATAGGTAATTTCTCTAAGTATTCTGCTACAACGACTACATGGTCGGTGTACAGTGGTGAGTAGTGTATTCGAAAGTTATGTAGATTTTGTTATATACGTGTATTTCATTAGTGATAAATCAGGCAAATCAGGCAATGTAGAAACAAAGCTTTATCTTACAATAAAATAACGTCGTTGAATTTTTTTAGAAGCCGGGTGAATTTTAAAATTTCAAAATAAAAAGCAATTAAAAGGCGCCCAGTGAGCGAACATACAGAATTAGCCACGAGGCTTCCAGAAGTTATGACTTTGTTTCACGATTTTTTTTTATTAGTACGGAACCGCTGTGACAAAACGCTCGTTTACATTTTATTACACTAGTTAACTTTTTGTCAAAGCGAAACGTTTTGTTTAACGGTCCCCTGTCAAGCATCCAACACGGTTAAACGGCCATCATTCTGTTTTCATATCAAAAAATGATACTTTTCTTCTCGCATAATGTCATAACAACTATTAAAACTGTATAATGTGCCGAATGTAACACATGTTCCTCATGTCGACAAGAAAAAAAGTGTGAAAAACATATTCGACTCGATCGTAAAATGTTGTCTTGTACTAAAGTCACAAATAATACCGACAAACATAATTTTGCGTCTGTCACGACCGAGTTTTCTCTATAAGATGCTAGCGAGTCAAATTCTGGTAGGAGTAGTATAAAGTTTGCTGCATCGTAGCCTGGTATTTATTAAAAGATTGATAGGCTGTCGTCGGATGTCTCTGTGAGGTCGTAATGTATACAGAGTGACGGACGTACGGACGGACTGAAATATCTCAAACGGCAGTGTTTGTTGACGCAGCAACTGCGAGAACCGGGACATTATACATTTGACAAATTTAGATTTTTTACCGTAGCCATTCGAGTGTGTTCCTTCTGTTTGACTTTGTGTTTGGGACACTTTTATTGCGGCGCCACTCGCATTTAGCGCGTCTGCAAGTTACTCCTATATGTTTAAAGGAAAATGGAGTTAAAATCTGGCAAACAGATACAAAGTGGATCTGGGAAGCATAAGATCTTACGGTTTTGTTTCATACACTATTAACATTGATCATCGTCGTGTTCATCATTATCTCAAACTATTTTTATTCCGTTGCTCAACAAAAGCCTAAGAAATAATAGAAAATTGCCATGACACATTTCAGAAAAATAACGATTAAAAAAAAACATTTGTATAGATACCATAGACTTCCTTATAGCTCGTGTAGATATTCAGTCCCTCGTGTGGATCATCATTCGCTAGATGCAGGAACGTCTCTTGAATAGCTTCAGTAACACTGGATAATGATAGCTTATTTCTTACATATTTATTTATTACTTTAATCGGTCCACTTTAACACACTATATAACTCGTAATTTCTGTTTCTTTATAAAAAGTTGCTGTGAATGCAGAACCACTGTGAACATAAGGAATCATTTACAGAACAAGAATACTTTCTGTCATAGCTGCACGTCCAACTAGAAATATTATTATTGTTAAATATTTTATAGACTAATATGTTTCTTTTCCGATATCATAATCACCAGCTATCAACGTAATCATGTACACTTTTACTAAGTTCACAAGTCCATAAAACGCCATAACCAGCGAGCGCTGTTGATCCAAACTTGACCTGTTGTTAACGCAGCTTTATGAGTAGACCACCCAAACTTCAATTGCCCCGCTCGTTAAAATATCTATAACAAGCGTCTATGAACAGCGGTTTTGGGTAATAATTCTGCAGACACTCGCCTTGAATAATCTTACTCGTCTATTTTGGACTTGCAGACCGTTGTCTTTCCGCCATTGTTTGTTAAACAGCAAAGTGTTGCGTCTCTACTGTTTCGATTTTACTTATCGATTTTTGTGCGATGAGAAACTTGAGTGTTTTAAGTTTTGTAAATTTTATTACATGAATAATATGGTACTATAATACTGTATTCATGTCCAACGTTAAAAAACCCAGTAAAGATCAGTAGGAAAGATTAGCATAATAAGAAAAGCATAAATTTTACAATAGCGCGAATTTTGTTTTAGCTTGTTGGCAGCACTTTGGCCGTTGCCGTCTATGATTCAGGGCCTCGACTTATATGGGCCCGGCCAAGGTATGAACTCAAAGTACCAATGGTTGAGCTGTACTGCTTATTTTTTTATGGCTAATGGCCACTGTTAGCCCAAGGGCTTTTATAGCTTCACCGGGGTGAAAGGAGGCCGAGCGCTTAGGGCACTCATCCGAGACCTTTATTAAGGGGTAACCAGCCTCGGCTTGGACCGTTACCCTGAGTGCGAAAGCAACTGACTCTAGGGTACCCGAGAGGGCTGAACCTCGGTTTGGTCAGTTACTTCAGACGGATTAAGTATTGCTTGGTCGTCATCGTGCTACGTGTTACTAAATATAAAGTTTATTATAATTTGATAAGATGGTTGTGTCGCAATTTTGTGAAGTCTTGAGCATCCGTTTTTCCAATAAAACGTGGTTTTACATGAAAAGAAAAACTTTAGTTAAAAACGTTAATTAAGTGTTAGTTATAGTATGGTATTTTCGGTCCAGAAGCTTTTCCAGAATATCAATTTAAACACGAGCTTAAAAACCAGGTTAGGGCTGCTATGTTTTCTATACTGTATGAATAAAACTGGAGATAGAATTCTGGAAGTACGCATTCCGTTTAGTCCATAAGCAACGTATCATTTGTGTCTTGATGGCTTCTCAACGGTATCATGAGCTACTACATAGAATCACTTAATCACTCAACAGATAAACTGTGTAATACTTTGTCATCCAGCTTTCAAAGAAATGAAAGTTCAAGAACTTTCAGCTATTACAAATACGAGAAACGTTAACCCTTTAAACATATCAGAACGTAACAACGATCGAGCGAACGGACAGAAATCTTTCCACTCGTCGACCACTATACTCAATCCGACGGTCTTTAATCATTAGAGAATCCACTCCTCAATAGAGTGGTAGTGTAATCCCAATCAAAAATAACTCACGATACCTTACGCATTACAGGAAGTGTTGTACATTTTTAGCTCGGGCGTTGAACTGGTTTAATGCGTACTTAGTAACTACACGTGTTAACTGATTCTCTTTTGTCTTAGCGTTACTAGTAATGTATCTGCATCCTAATTCGTTATGAATTCGGGATGATATGTGTTGTTATGCAACATGCCTTTCTATTAAGAAATAACATTTTATGGGATGTCCTTACGTAAAACTCGTGGTCGATGATGCTCTGTTTTTGTTATTTTATTTTCTTTTTTTTTATTTATTTATTTTATTTAAAAGTAATTTATTTACAATTAATTTTTGAAACAACACTAAGGGTGATAAATTAGTACCTGATCCCTGACCCCATTGAAAATAGAGCAATGTTATGATGCTATTTCATTCTGGTAAGGTAAGGGTGTGGGCCTCCCCGGACGAGCAAAACCACTAACGCGGCTAATAGAAACAAACACTACATTGCTCTACATTTAAATGTAAAAATGATATGGTAAGTAATACTTCACCAGTTATCTACTACCAAGAAATGGAATATTTATGTACGTACTATAACCTGCATTATTAAATATATAGGTTATATCGTATTAGTGGAGAAAAAAACGTTTTGAACTAAATGCATTCTAAAATTAAATTACATCAGTTAGCCTGTCACATCAAAGAGGATCACTTGTTTATCACAGATAAAGTAACAAAGAAACTGTCACCGTGTCTCTAAGCGTAAACATCAACTAACCCTACATTTGCACCCTACGTTAATGTTTAAAAAACAAATCAAATTAAAAGGATCTCCCCCTGTTTACGAATTGTTTGAAAGACGATTCCAATTAGCATTCTTGGCTCTGTCCCGTTTGGACTCATACTTTCCGACTTTCGTGTGTCATAAACATTTCGTAATAAAAGATCTTTGATGTCATGCCCCGCATTATCTAGCCATCAGCGAATTGAGTTTAAAGCATTTTTGTACTATCACTTCCCTGACACGTTATTTTGAGGACTAATACCAAAAAGAAGATTGACATTTTAATTTACGTTCCATTAACCTCTGAGTATACATGTAATATATGACTGATAATATATGAATGATAAAAATGCTCGAAATGAACACGCTATTTACGTAGAAATAATAAGTATTTTTTATAAGTTTATAAAAATTTTCTATTATTTCATTTTTTCTGTCTTAACTCCCAGGACAACTAGCGTACATCACATCAGAATCAATATTTAGTTTTTATATGAAGCGTGTCAAGTTTTGCGTCACGTTAGGGCTAAATTCATTAAGTGAATTTAGCGATAACGTTGACTTAGTTCAAGTGCGTTAAAGGCCAATGACAATTTTGATTTTGATATTATATTATTACTATCACACATTTCACTTACATATAATCCCATTAGTGCTAATTGATGGATAAAGAAATTTTTACAACAATAATTTGCTATAGAAAGGAACAATTCAATTCAATCAATAATTGTTAATGTTCTCACTCTAGGATTCACTAGCAGAGAATGCCACTATATATTAAGGCCACTCTTGTAAACCATACTTAAGTGGCTAAAAGAATTAATCAATTCACACGACACCAGATAGTTTTTCAAACCAACAATTTGTGATACAAAAATATTGTTACTCAGCTGGGAATAAAACCTAGGGCCCACGAAACAGCAGTCAAGCACACTGACCGAGACGCCACACGGCCGCCATACGTCACACCTCATAGAACTAAGATGGAAGGCCTCGTAACTAAGTCAGCATAGATAGAAGCGTCACTGTAGTCTCTTGCGCCACTTCTCCTCCTGTGCCTATGCATTCCGAAGTGGTACAGTTAGTCAAAAATAATAGATATTGATTTAGATAAGACGCGGTCAGAAGCAACTGATCGTGCCGGTTGTCAACTGAGGTTCGGTCCTCTCGGGCACCCTCCGGTTAGTCGATCTCGCCCAAGAGTAACGGTCCAAACTGAGGCTCTCGCGAGCCCTTGTGCTGGTTACCCGGGTAAAAGAGGTCTCGGCTGAGCGCCATAAGCACTCGGCGAAACTGTAAAGACCCTCGGCTAACAGCGGCCATCAGCCCGAAAAAAAGCCTCGTAACTAGTTATTAGTATATATTCCTTTATTTATAATAATAAACTTATGTATATATATATATATATATATATATATATATATATATATATATATAATAAACAAAATATTTGTATGTTATTTATATATGCTATACTGTGAAAGCGCCTTTCTCAGCTCAGTCTCGACCCATACAATAACAGGTAGTTTAGAACTGCGACCTGGCTGTACTACATAGCTTCAATTTTTATTTTATAATAGAGGGATATAAACGGGGAAGAGGGTCACCCAGGTAATCATCCTCCGCCCATGAACACAGCGAATCGTGCCCTTGATGAAACTCAGCGAAGAGTAAATCACCCGGCGGCGTTTGTCAGGCCAATAAGAAGTAAAAAAGTTTAATAAGCTCAACATAAAAAGTTCAACAGGGATCCACGGGTCCGTATAATTAATTATAACGGTTTTTAAAACAATAGCAGCTCAAAATATCAATTTTATGTTAAACGTGTTTGCAGAAGTTATTACCTCAAACCTAAAAAATATCGCTCCACGTATCCGATTAGATGCCTACATGACGGACGGCGCCTCACTTTTTTTTTAGGGCTGATGACCACCGTTAACCTGAGAGCTTTCACAGCTACACTGGTTTGAAAGGTGGCCGAGTGGTTAGGGCAATCAGTAAGGCCTTTATTAGTGGGTAACCAGCATAAGGGTACCCGAGAGAGAGCCTCGGCTTGGACCGTTACCCTGCGCGCGAAAGCGTCTCCGACGAAGGGCCGAATCTCGCCTCACTCAGTTGGTTCTGAAGGACTGCTTCGCGCACGATACTCTTTTAAGTAGGGTGTTCAAGGGGCAGATCTCTACGCTCACTATACGAAACCCAACAACATTATGTGACTATTTAACGCCAATATTCTATGAGTACGTGATCCTTTCTCCGTTGATACGATCCATTTATTGCAACATGTATAAAGAAAGCCAGAAAACAGCAGCAGCGTGCCTGCACGATTATTAAACCTATGATTGGCAGAACGCCCGATCTTGTAAATAGGAGTTCAATTAAATATCCTTACACAAAGAATATAATTTCCTGTCGCAAAAATCAATGAATTACTGGCAACTCCATGTTGATTACTTTTTTTCGAGCAAACGTCTGTGGGCTACAAGAAGGTGAACTTTGTGCCAGTTTGTAAAATAATTGTGGTCCTGATGCAAATTTACTTATAACTGTAACTGTCTTTCGATGTCTTTTGTATGCACTTTATATTTAATAACATAAACCTAAATATGGATATGATATGGGATATATGTATCCCATTTACCTCGTTTCAAATATAAGGGTCTTTTCCTGACCGATATTAGTATTCCGAATCTACATCATAATACACGATGGTTTCAAGCTTTTTTGCATTTGCATTTGCGCTGTATTGTGCATCTAAAGGAGAACCTGAGGTCCATATTACATCCAATATTTGGAAAAAAGACAACTAAACGAAAAAGAACGAAATAACAGACACACAATAGATGTTATTATTAATAAATATGTTACCTTATATTACTTTTCATCTATACTTAAAGAGTGAGAATGAAGAAAAGTCAAATTTATTCATAGTAATAACACGCTATCGTTTACACATATAAAAGATATCTATATTGTTATTTTATCTATATAGATTAGTTTATATATATATATATATATATATATATATATTTATATATATATATAAACTAATCTATATTGCCATGTCAATTGAAAACTTTCGTTTTACAGCGTCATTAGAGAATATAGTTTTGTGTCTTTGAAATTATGAAATTGGAAATAGTACGATATTACTGATAATTATGATAAAATAACAATTATTGCTAAATTCGGATATACGTTCTGGAGAACAAAGCCTAATTCCAGTCATATAATCCAGCATGAAATACTTATAAATTAGCTTATAAATTAAATATATATGTCAGATTGATTTTTCATGTATTTATTATACTGAACTCTTTAAACATTATTTGAAACTCAACGGAGGCGACCACAGAAGTTGACATTTGACAAAAACGATTCACAATATCTTCCCATCGAAATTGTCCAACCTACCGTTTCACGGACCTTACCACGAACTGTCAAATGCTTTTATGAACTGACATCTTTATCAATACAGTCCTTAAACTTAAGTTTAATCAAGTTTCAACCTAACTGCTACCGTTTTAAGGTTTCAATGAAACAATTTGGATGTGTATGTTAGAGTTATATCACCAGGACCGAATTTACTGAGTTATAAAATGCCTTTTGGCGGTTTTTTTATGAATTGTAAAGACTTTTTCGCGCTGAGTGGACACAGTTCGGCGTATTGTAATAACTTTGAAATGGCCGACACTGTTGGGGTTTGTTTAAAAAATCAACATTTTTTTTTAAAACATGCCGTTACATAAACGTATGCAGTAATATAATAAGTACAAACAAAATGAATACGTACCATTAAAATATAGAAAAGTATTAAGACAAATGTTATAATAATGGCGATTTTAATGGTGAAATCTGAATTTTATATGTACCTCAAACCCAGCCAATAATCTATAATAGAAATATCCTCGATTGATAATCGAATTCAGGACCCGCGTTTGCAAAGCTGGCTAACCCGACCTACTGAACCCGAAATACTGACGCACTCAGAATATGCGATTAAAATAAACCCACAAAAAACAATATTAGTCGTATTTGTTGAGATAAAATCGACGTCTGCTAACAATTAAAACTTTCCTTATAAATCACGTAAACTGCTTGCTCTAACAATTTTTTTTTTTTTTTTTTCTTTTCGGGCTGAAGGCCACTGTTAGCCGAGGGCTTTACAGTTTCACCGGGTTGAGAGGTGACCGAGCGCTAATGGCACTCAGTCGAGACCTCTATATGTAGGTAACCAGCATAAGGGCACCCGAGAGAGAGCCTCGGCTCGGACCGTTACCATGCGCGCGAAAGCGTCTCCGACGAAGGGCCGAATCTCGCCTCACTCAGTTGGTTCTGAAGGATTAATAGTGCTTCGCGCACGATACTCTTTTAAGTAGGGTGTTCAAGGGGCAGATCTCTACGCTCACTATACGAAACCCAACAACGTTATGTCACTATTTAACGCCAATATTCTATGAGTACGTGATCCTTTCTCCGTTGATACGATCCATTTATTGCAACATGTATAAAGAAAGCCAGAAAATAGCAGCAGCGTGCCTGCACGATTATTAAACCTATGATTGGCAGAACGCCCGATCTTGTAAATAGGAGTTCAATTAAATATCCTTACACAAAGAATATAATTTCCTGTCGCAAAAATCAGTGAATTACTGGCAACTCCATGTTGATTACTTTTTTTCGAGCAAACGTCTGTGGGCTACAAGAAGGTGAACTTTGCGCCAGTTTGTAAAATAATTGTGGTCCTGATGCAAATTCACTTATAACTGTAACTGTCTTTCGATGTCTTTTGTATGCACTTTATATTTAATAACATAAACCTAAATATGGATATGATATGGAATATATGTATCCCATTTACCTCGTTTCAAATATAAGGGTCTTTTCCTGACCGATATTAGTATTCCGAATCTACATCATAATACACGATGGTTTCAAGCTTTTTTGCATTTGCATTTGCGCTGTATTGTGCATCTAAAGGAGAACCTGAGGTCCATATTACATCCAATATTTGGAAAAAAGACAACTAAACGAAAAAGAACGAAATAACAGACACACAATAGATGTTATTATTAATAAATATGTTACCTTATATTACTTTTCATCTATACTTAAAGAGTGAGAATGAAGAAAAGTCAAATTTATTCATAGTAATAACACGCTATCGTTTACACATATAAAAGATATCTATATTGTTATTCTATCTATATAGATTAGTTTATATATATATATAAACTAATCTATATTGCCATGTCAATTGAAAACTTTCGTTTTACAGCGTCATTAGAGAATATAGTTTTGTGTCTTTGAAATTATGATAAAATAACAATTATTGCTAAATTCGGATATACGTTCTGGAGAACAAAGCCTAATTCCAGTTATATAATCCAGCATGAAATACTTATAAATTAGCTTATAAATTAAATATATATGTCAGATTGATTTTTCATGTATTTATTATACAGAACTCTTTAAACATTATTTGAAACTCAACGGAGGCGACCACAGAAGTTGACATTTGACAAAAACGATTCACAATATCTTCCCATCGAAATTGTCCAACCTACCGTTTCACGGACCTTACCGCGAACTGTTTGCTCTAACAATTTTTTTTTTTTTTTTCTTTTCGGGCTGAAGGCCACTGTTAGCCGAGGGCTTTTACAGTTTCACCGGGTTGAGAGGTGACCGAGCGCTAATGGCACTCAGTCGAGACCTCTATATGTAGGTAACCAGCACAAGGGCTCCCGAGAGGAGCCTCGGCTTGGACCGTTACCTTGTTTCGCGAGAGCGTCTGACTCGAGGGTGCCCGAGAGGGCTGAACCTCGGCTCGGTCAGTTGCTTCTGACAGAGGATTATTTAAATTCGCTATGATTATTAGCTATCTGTTCCACCACTTCGGAATGCGTGGGCGCTGGAGAAGAAGTGGCGCAAGAAACTCCAGCGACGCTTCTATCTGTATGGACTAGAGAGAACCGACCAGTGACATGGCGGTATCGCGAATATCCTTGTTTGTGACGCCCTCGCCGTCGGCGGGGCGATGTGAGGGTGCAATGTGCGTGTGTTGTATTTTATGAAGGGCTTGGGCCCTGGTGGTCACGTGGTCGGGGTCATCGAGGGCGTGCCTCGGTCTCCTTCGGACGCGGGTGAATCTGTGATTCGCGATGGGATTGTAAATGGCGGCACTTACATTCGGCGGGAAGCCTGCTTCAGGTACTAAGCTATGGTCGGCAGCTCAAGATCTATGTGTAGATTTTCGTTACGCAAGAAACACGGTGCACCGGTGGCCTTGCGCATGAAACGATTTTGTATTACCTGAAGTCGGTGAATGCGATGCGGGGAGGCATGCGCAAAGACGGGGCTTGCGTATGTCATTATGGGTCGGATGCACGCTTTGTATAGTGTAATTTTATTACGCAGGGACATTTTGCTATTTTTATTGAGTAACGGGTGCAAACGACCTAGGACGAACGCTGCTCGATTCCGTACGCGGTTGACATGCGGACCGAAGGTGAGTCTTTCATCTAAAGTAACGCCTAAGTATTTGACTGTCTGTTCCCAGGGGATTGGACGATCAAATAACTCTATAGTTGGGTGATGCGGCGTTTTGTTGCGCCGAGAGAACAGCTCTAACAACTGAAGCTTACGCTCGTTGAGATTTTGACGTCACAGCAATCTTATCGTTTATACAATCAAGTAGTACAAGACAAAACTCTACGAAAGTTGCGGCTGCTAAGTTTAATAATCGGATTTCACGGCTTTCAAAATTTCATCTTCGTCGATTTAAATCAGCGCAAGCCAATGGCAATTCGCTACTGCATGCTTTGTATTTGGCGCCGTATAACTTCTTTGGGGAATCAGCAGTCACCAGTGATATTTCCTAAACTGTAATATTTAGAAATCTTCAAGAATTTTATCCTTTCTCAAAGGTCAGCAAGGCACCTCAAACACCTTTGGAGTTGAAATTTTATAAAGGCCGTGATCATTTACCATTAAGTGTACCGATTGCTGTATTGTAATCTCTTCAATAGAAATTACTTGGATAACACTCGAAAATGTAACGTAAATGAGAATGGGAAATAATAACTTATTGATTAGAAATAACATCGTATTAATTGGGACTATAATATCATATTGAGCTCTAAAATCTTATTCTCAATACGGTAAAGCTGTAAAAGCCCTCGGGCTGCAGTGGCCATCAGTCATTATCTTTCAAATAAGTTTCTCGGATATTATAAAACAAAAATCAATCGTTTTCGTAGCACATAAAATGATGAAATACATATATTTAAATATGAAAAAACATAACTCTATGGTATAAAAGTTGTAATATTTTAGTATTGTTTTTATTATTATTATTGACAATATGGAATTTTCTTTATATCCGCAAATATATATAAGTATTTTCGATTTATTCTTTATTACTCCTAAAGTTACACACAGTTAACTCGTCCTGCCCATCAGCCCTTAGAATGTCATGCTTGTTAAAGGAAAAATGCTATAAATTTTTTGCGACAAAGCGCATTCGTCTAGGCTATAATCTTGTATATTTAATGTCAATATGTCAGATGTCAGTGGCTGGAAAATAACATAAAAATAGTATTGAATAGACCTGACAGGGTAATAATAATATTGGGAGTAAGCAAAATCCATTACAAGCTAAGAACAAAAGTGTATATAATTTTTCGCTTTACCTTATACTCAGGTCATACTGAAATTTTCTGGATTTGATAAGATTAGATATTATATTTATGATACATACATTATTTTTCGAAGTATGCCCTAGCTATTTATACATTATTTATTCATTGGAACGTGACCCAGTGGATCCAGTTTTACGTAAGGACAAGAGGTCCTGACAATGGCTTCGTGAAACGTATTCACCGCCGCTTTCGTGCCTGTAAAACCTCTAAACTTATCTTTATTTTCAGATATAAAAAAATATCGCAAGGTGCGAGGTCTGAGCTATATGACGGATGCGTCATCAGTTCCACATCACATCTTTAAAAACTCATTCGTTATCTTAGCGGAATGTGCGAACGAATTCTGTAATTGCTTTTTATTTTTTTATTGTAAGTGGATAGTTCAAGAAACTTTCAGTATGTTCCACGTAGATGAGGCAATTATCAGCCAAACTCAGAGCTCCTATCTGTCAAATTATTATATATAATTAAGCTCTATTCAGTTTATACTCAATTTGACTGGGTAATAAGATAGATAAGATTTGACAGTCTTATATTCCGTCTCTTTTTTAATTTTTTTTGGTGGATTAGTTTGGATGTCAGATCTGTGTAATACTGTATTAAAGGACAACATCAACAAGTGCACTTCGCAGTGGCAGTTGCCTTTGCCTTTTGTAGCCACGTTTATGGGCTCATAACTTCAGTGACTTCGACGAAAATATTCTTGTGTATCTCCCGTATACTTTATATTTTGTAATAATAATAATAAAATGTTTTTATATAAACTAAATATAAAAATGTAGGAAAGAATGAAAGCTCAACAAATGTTAACAAAATTAAAAAATTAGACAAAATTATATATGTATAAACATTATAGGGTCCGGAACCCATGTTAGCTATGCTCAAGACATCTGTGCTGATACTCTGCCCTGGCTTACTATAGCTTAACATAAAGAAACACCGTATAACTGAATATAATAAATAAAAAAGTAAAGGAAAGTTTATATAATAATAATTAAAAGAATAATTATATTAGAAACAGGTAGTAAAAACTATTATCTTCCAAAGATTAGATTATACCAAAGCTGCCGATTGCTACTTTAAAAGCCATCTGCGATATTTTTGTCTAAAACCTATATGGGATCCTATTTGATGAAGTGGAGTAGGCAGATTGTTCTAGTATTCTGATGCAGCAAATTTAAGCAGGCTCGGGTTTCGATCAAAGTATATATACCGCGGTTGGATCCTGATCTTACCGCTGTATACTCTGTGTTTGACTCAACCGAGGAATGACCACACTTTACAATAGTAGAGCTACACTGCAGTTTGTTTCTAGATGCAGAATCAATGTGTCGTCAGCTCGACCGGGGTAGGACCACGCCCTCACGGGATATCAGGCATTCCATCTCAGTCCTCAAGTGTGACAACGCATCTGTATTATGATTCCTTGTCAAGGATTAATGGAGATGTCGTGGGCCACAAAAATTATTAACCATCAGGTGAACTGAGTGCTCGTTTGTTACTCTTAATGTAATATAAATTAAAAAAAAACCTTCACAGAGAGTGTTTTAAAACCTAACCCTGTGTTTCGTATATTATGTTAAGAAAACCGGTAACACAATTAGTGGTAACAAGGCATCCATCTTACGCCTTAATTGTGACAAGCCGATTGTATTTAAATCCTTATCGAGGATGGATATACGGTAGGGATGTAACGCAGGTGGTTTTATCGGAATCGAATTCGGAATCGGAACCAGAACCGGTATCAGAACCAAAATCGGAAACGAAGACTGAGGTAAAAAGGAAATGTATTAGGAGCAGTTGAGAATAAAATAATACTACAATCTTCCCCGCAACCGGGATTCCCCGTACTACATGTATAAAGTATATACATGTCGTACGGGGAATCCCGGTTTGTACTATAAACCTGTTTGAACGCGCTGACGGTCTGCTTTGCCGCCCCTTATGTATGCTTCGACCTCCGATTAAAACCTCCGGTTCAATATTACCGGATCAATCGGAAGTTCCGACCTTTCGGAATCGGAATCGAACCTCCGTAACATATCTAATATACGGTAATGAAACGCAAACAGTATGTGTCACCCTCAGCTGAACTAAGTTAATATTTATCGTCCTAATATTTTGAAACATTTTAAGCACTGCTAAATAATAGTGCTATTAAATATAAGTGCTCTTAAAATATTTGCAGGTTTAGACCCAACGATTTAAATAAAGTAGCTAGTGAAATATAAATTCAGCTAATTCAAATTCATATTTGATACATTAATCCGATTATGTCTGCGTATAGACAAGTTAAGCTGCTATGTTAAAAATGTTAATTGGAATTAGTTAAGAAACTAAAGTTAGATGCTTTAAACAATAATAATTGTTCCATGAAATACGTCTTATTTTTGTTTTAAGTTGGTTCGTATAATATTCACAAAACTATTTCATTAACTAAGCTTATATACTCATAAATATATTTCAATAATAATACAATACATTCGAATAATTTATATTCGTCGTAATTACACTTCATACGGAGAAGCGTGGTGCACGTTATTTATTACATGTTTTGCACGATGGTGTGATGTGCGACCGACACGGACCGCTGATTTTATGAATAATGTAAGGAACATTTGTGACGATTCAGCGGGTCGTTACGCCAAGGCGAATTCTGTTTTTATTCTTAAATGACACAATGTAAATAAGTTTTTCTCATTATTTTCCCCACCAGGTACGTGACATGAACCTTCACAGGTAGAAGAATATAGGACATATTACCAAAGGATAATTATTAGCACTCTTGTCAATTAGCTACCCTAAAGTGATCCGAATAGAAAACTAGTAAATTATGATTTACTGAAATATGATCACTCGTTACCAGATGATATCAACTGCGTAATATATAATATACTACCTTAAGCATTATCGCAAACACAGGAGTCATATGCTCGTTGTCCTATCCCCTAGTTCGATATAATATTCTACGTACATACTGCATTTAAGCCACAGAATAGGCATACAATAAATACACAATTAAATCCATTCTCAGCAACTCAAGATGAACTTGCATTGTCACCCCTGAGGATTAGGATTGGATCGGTTCCTTACAATTAACATACGAAATACAGCAGCGTGATGCTGCTAGTTCTCAGTTTTATTGGTATGTTGCAACTAGAAGATAGCTGAAGTGAGTTTCCGTCTGTGTTTTTTGTGTGAGTATAGCTGTTGGTCCAGAGACCTTTACAGCTTTATCTAATTAGACTCGCGAGCGGTAGGACCGCTGAGTAGGGATATGTATGTATGTATAATACTCACGATACTATTATACAAAATATCCTGCAATGTTGAAGTGATCTAGTATTAACTTATATATCGGAGTAATAGAAATTGACCTTGTTTTATTGATTAGGTGGCAAACGAGCGAGCAGCTCACCGGATGTTAAGTGATCATGGTGGGCAGCAGCCATAAACATTTGCAAAATTAGAGGAGTCGCAGATGCGCCGCCGGCCTTTAAGTAAGATGTAGGCTCTTTTCTTGAAGGTCCTTAAGTCGCATAGATTCCGAAATATCGCTGGCGATAGCTGATTCCACAGATTAGTTGTCCCAGGAAATTTCGCGTAAAGCGCACAGTGGTGGAAAACATC
Source organism: Teinopalpus imperialis (assembly GCA_029286865.1). Lineage (NCBI taxonomy): Eukaryota > Metazoa > Arthropoda > Insecta > Lepidoptera > Papilionidae > Teinopalpus > Teinopalpus imperialis. The sequence goes on from JAGSMU010000021.1 coordinate 7,658,998, forward strand.
ATATCTCCACGGTTTTCCTTTTTTAACTAGATTATACTTACATATAACAGTTTATTAAACTACATATTTTTTTATGTAACTTTAGTTAAAACTTGAAGTGTATTAACATAACATTTATTCTAGAGTGATTCTACCGTGCTTACGTAATTTATCTGACAAGAAAATTCACTGATAATTGGAACAAAACTTGTAAAAGAAAAAGTAATAGTGTACAAATTAATATTTCTACACATTATTAATAGTTTTGATTTACTTGTTTATTTTAAAGATGTTGCGTTACATAACTCGTATCAAACACCAAAAAACTATACCAAAAACTATGGGGTTAATAACTTTAATCCTCCCGTAAAGAATCCAGGTAGTATTAAATTCTAATAATATTACACAGAGTGCATACGTAAACTGGTAAAGTTGATATCAGGAGGGTTGGCTTGAAGGTTAAACGTGGAAATACAGTCAGTGTTTTAAGATACCACGACGGATTATGAGTAAAGTCGTAAATTGGTAGTAAAAAAGTATGTTTTTTGCTGTAAAAACTTTTTCCTGTGCGTGGAGCATGACAGATCCGGTTGTCGTCTTCGACGTCGTACCCTTGCTCCGAGTATGTATTTTATTGTAAAGTGTAATGAAGATTTTTTTTAAGCAACGATGGGATTTTATTGTAACGAATGGCCTACCAAATAATCTTTTGTAAAAATATTGTGTTTTAAAATCTCGCTATAAAGTAAGTTTCTTCAATAATATAGTTGATTTAACCAATCATGTGGTAGTGAATAAATCTGGCTGTTATACCGGGATCGACGATTCGGTACCCGAGGCCCTACCTATACATGTTGACTAGTGGTCAGAGTATCTACGTTCTGTCATGGATTCTGGATTCAATTCATAGCAATTGATAGGAATAACGTTTGTGCAAAAAATGTTGATGGTTTGCGTCTGGGCGTATCAGTAATTCTGCAATTACATCTGAATGTTCTTATAATTTTTGAGCACGTGCCTTACACCAGATTAAGGAAGACGATGAAATATGAACGTCTAAACAATTGTACGAATGTTACATTATCACCTCGATCAGAGGATCCCAGACTTTTTTTCTCCTAGACCTTTTTCAAAAGTTTGCTGGTTCCGGTGGACCCCTGCAGCTACATTTTTACCATATTCCCAAAACTCCACAAAAATGTGGAATATGCAATTTTTACAAGTGACAGTCGCTGAGCTTCTTAAAATATTATCCCACAACTACATTGACATATGAAGTCAAGCCAACATTTTAGTTATTCGCTATCGAAAGCAAATAAATTTTCGTTGACCCCGCTTAAGTATTGTGAACGCTCCCGTGGACCCTGGGGGTTCACCTGGACCACTTTGGACACTAAGGTCCTAGATGATTGATATCGTCTGGTAATAACCAAAAGATAACAGTTACAAGGCGAGGATTAGAACAGAGTATAGTCCATCACACATACATTATGGTAGAGTCACACCGCAATTGTAACAAATCGTTTTTTATTCATCGGGCTGATGGCTGCCGTTAGTCCGAGCGATTTTACAGTGTCACCGGGTTGGGATGTGACCGAGCGCTTATGGCGCTAAGTCGAGACATCTATTAGTGAGTAACCAGCACAAGGGCTCTAGAGAACTTCGGCTTGGACCACAACCCTGTTATGCGAGAGCGTCTGACTCGAGGGTGCCTGAGAGGGTCGAAACTCGCCTCGGTCACTTGCTTCTGACTAAGAATTATCTATATTAAAATTAAAAAAATCGGAACACAAATCATTCGGTTCGCCCGGGATAGCACAATCCCAGGGTAAAATAACAAGTTAACACCACTATTTTTTTGTTAAAAAAAAACCTTATTATTTATATTACTGGTGAGGTAGTTCTATCTAAGTTCTTAGGGGTTTGGCATCTACATTATGATTCCTTATCGATAATGAAAATTGGTGTTATGGGCTTTAAGAATTACTTATCCGATGATAAGTAATTCTTCTTTCGTATTTTAAATCACCCGATTGTGAACTAAGTTATCGTAGTCACATCTAATATCATAAAATACACAAGTTCACTGTGGATTCCGTTTAAATATTATCGTTAATTTATTTGTAAGACATGCATGCACCCCTAAGATGAATTTCTTTACACATAGCACGTGTTAATTCAGCAATTAAAATTGCACTTAACAATGTCTTTGGTGCCTGCACCGAGGATCGAATTCGGGTTAATTGTTTATACTGAAAATAAGATCAGACGCCAAGAGATTAAACTACTATAGCTCTTATCTCTACAGACTTCAAACGTAATTAATAAAAGTCAGTCAGTAGGTAAGCGATGTCTTTGCGGTGCGTGTTTTCCTTGCGGTATAACGACTTAAACACGCGATGTCCGATAATTATATATGGTTAATCGCTTGGTTTTTTTTATTGTCTAACAGTGAATATGTGTTACGAAGCACGTGGAAGTGAATTTGGAGTATTTTTTTGCAAACCTCAAACAGGAAACTAGAGCCATCGACGTAAGTATGCAATTGGACATTTGAATTCTCAACTCATTTTACAGCACCAGGGTTGGGCGGCTTGTATTAGGATTTTAGTCGATGTTGACGCTGTTATCCTATGCCATTCTTGCAGCTTCATTGGAGTCGGTGCACTTGGATTCGGGATCCGTAAGTTAGTTATGTTTGGGATCTACTATGAAGCGCTATACCTTGAAACGTTTACTGTCCGTGACATTACTCGACATCGAAGTTTTAAGCCATGAGAATTCTCCAGAGATGTTGTGAGTGAGAGTGGTGATTACTATTTGCTATCGATGGGTATACCTGACCTCGACGGTCATCACCTGTAATCGGAGACTGGGGGCGGTGCGAACCGCCTAGTAGGCGGGTAAGTCTAGTATACTTGCTTGTAATGAGCAAGGATGAATCGGCTTTACTGGTACCACTATCGAACCTCACGACGCACTGCTGGATTTCGTCCTTTTGTTGTGAACATCCCCTAAACCCGAACGAAGCGCTTTGCTTCGTCTTTCATTATTCGTACAGCATAGGACTGGAATAGTTTGCCCGCATCTGTCTTTCCCTTCGATTACAATGTGGGTGTTTTCAAGAGTAGATAGAATAGGCATTTACTGAGCTAGTGCGCCTTACCATCCAGGACTGCATTTCCACTTAACATCAGGTGGGATCGGGTCAAGTACTTACTTGGAAAGTATAAAAAAAAACTGGGATAGGACCACGCCTTCAAAAAATACTAATTTAAAAGTGTATCTTATTTAATTAAGTTTGTATTATAGCGGAGGTATCCTTAGTAATGAAGTTATTAAAAACATTTCCAGTAATCGGGGAGCATGTATACATTCACCAGACAATTGACAAAATTAATTAATATTAAAAAAAAAAGGTAATTTTTAATTCCATATAAAATAAACCAGTAGAATGATTGATATAGAAAAGAGACGGAACGAAAACTTTGATGCTTAACGCTTTTTGTTCACTACCAACCACGCCCCGCTTTTGAACTGTTGTTGAAAAAACTACCACCAACATTCTAAGACCTCCACTCGTAGTTTCATTGAACAACCTATGTTTGGTTGTAAGAGGGCACAGGGGTTCATTTTAAAATGGAAGCTACGTCATAATTGGACGGTCTCGTTAAAAAATTTTAATCAGCCTCAAAACTTTATGAGGCCCGCTATGAAAAGGCTTCTTTGTAGGCTCAATGGCAATTATGTTGTGTTGATTGTTGGAGGTAATTAATATTGTTGCGATTTTACAAGCAATTTATGGACAATATGTTACAAAAAAAAACATTAAAGTAGAATGAACGCATACACTGGATCTTAAAGCTATAATGTTACTTTGTAATTTAAGTACATAAATGAAAAGAGACTTGAAAGAGAAAAGCTAGTTTTAATAAACATACACATAAATTTAGTTTTTTTTCATCTTTTTCTCTTAATTTTGGCACGTTTCACAATCGTTAAGTAACATTATTTGGATTATGTAATTGATTATTTTTATTCCCGTTTACAGTAATTAGAAAAAGCCAACAATACGACTATCAGTTTGATTATTATTGGCTATCAGATTGAGTTAAAAAAATATTTGAAAAAAAATATTATTTGAAATCTAGCTGTAATGTGAACTTTCTCTTATTTCTGTAAATTTTAGAATTACATCGACGTTTTACAGTAATCTCTTACTATGAATAAAATCTGTCGCAATTTAAACTATCACTCAATTTTGGGTGTTACAATACTTTCTCTAGGTATTACGTTATTAAGTCAAGTTTATAACTAGGTTTTATCTCTATCTATTACAAATATGTCTGACCGATGAGGTTAGACCATGCGTTAACAGATTCTGTGTAAAATATTAGTTAGAGCTATTACTCTGCACTACTTAGTGCGTACTACGTACTTGCGTACGAGTTAAAAAGATTGGAGAACTTATTACATGATACGATTTATATCAATTAGCTGACAACGCATCTGAATTTTGATTCCTTATCGACGATGAATGCTGGTGTCACGGGTTGTAGGAATAACATACAATCAGGTGAGTTATGCCTTAGTTTATTACGTTCCTAATTATGAAAAATATTTTATTTAGACACAAATACCAAGTTAACACGTCTGTAAATACATGAGGAGTTGATATAAATAATTGTAGTTGGTCTTAACAATCCCGTATCACTCTTGTGCTTTAATCTGGTGAGAAATGTCAATAGCGTGAACTAGGTTTTTATTTTTAAATGGAGGAGGGTGACATCATAGACGGTTTGTCTGATTATTAAAAACTCTTGTTGCTCATAAAATACATTTTAAGGCCGCGTTTACAATAATCAAAATAACCCTTACCCGCAACCGTATCATCTGAATCCAGTATCAACAGCGGCACACAAATCGAAAACAATAGATGGAGAGGTCCAATATAGCAGAAAAGACAATTCTAAATGTCTTGGGACTCGCAATGTATTACAATAAATTAAAAAAAAGAAAAATATTCATCGTCTCGGGAAGTTATCTATTCAGGTTAACTTTTAAAGTTGTCTGTTATATATTTTTTTAAATTTGTATGTTCAACAAAACCGTCGATATAGTAGTCTTCATTTTCTAATGCGCATCGTATGATAAACGGCGGTACGTAAAAGGTCCAAGGACATGAAAAGGCCAATTATGCTGAGTAGCTCTTTTAAAGCTCTCCTTGCAAAGGGTCAATAGTTCGAATGCTTTTTCAATCAATTTGGCATCTTTGATGTCTATGAATGAGGATTTTCTGGACGATTTTATTATCTATATGGTCGTATCTTAAAATATTATCATAGTGGGGAATCAGATTGAACGTAAGAATTAATATTAATTTATTTTATATGTTATTAATCTTACTTTGGTTTACATTTATAATTTTAAAATAAGATTTCTTTGAGAGGGTTACTCTCTCGGGTAGAGCCGATTAATTAGTCGTATAATCAATCCTGCGGTTGTACTACATCTAAACATTGGGAACAAATTCGTTTTACTTAACTACCGCTAATATGCTGTATTTTAACTTTAATGATATCTTCCGGTGTTTATCTACTAGAAACTTTAAGGTTAAAAGAATAATTTAACTATTGATTAGTCATACGTCAACATTGTCCGCTCGAAATCCGTGACACAGGCATATTAAAAACTCAATTAATTTTAGTAATTATCTAGCTTGAATTTAAACGAAGGATAAATTACTGAATTGAATCTGTTAATTCCTTAACCAGCTCAAATTATTATGGCTGTAATAGCTTTGAAATAGCATTTAATCCTTCATGTTACTTTAATCACTGTACCCGTGACAGTTACATTATGTTGACCTCTTCACAAACCGTTATAAGATCCTTTGCACATAGCATGCGATTAATTTATCAATCCTGGTTAGTTTCATAGAGTTCTGATCGCCATTCGTTACCTTCTCTCGGTGTAAATATTCTCGTAACGGCCGTGTGATTCAGTGGTCATAATCTCTGCCATTTGACTTGCAGATTCCTTTATTCCTGGATTTAAAGCCCAATTGAGAAACGATATTTGTACTATAGAAATTGTTCGACTAGAAGAAGTCTACAGATCTGACACTGTTTTCATACATCGTTCTAGGGAAGGGAACGACAAGTGACCTCTTTGTTTACGTGAATGCATAGGATACTATAATATACCTTGCACAGTTAATATCCCCGGATGACAACCAGAAGATAATACTCTGGCCTAATTCGACAGAATGACATAATACATCACATTTCCTTAACTTAGAAAATGAGATTATGCCGTCAACGTTATTATGCTATTATGGAGTTCACCGGTATCAGTCGAGATTCTGTCCCCGGACAAAAATATTGCAAAATATTGAATCACGCTTGTGTTCATGTAATTTTTGCAAATTAATATTTCCAATGACAAAGATGCTTTATATACATGATAGTTCGTTAGAGCATATATATTTTATTAAATGTACATTGTAATACAACACGACACGCATTTGAAAATTAGTTTTACCATGAAAGAACAGGCTAGACCGAAGTACGTTAAGTTAAAGTTAAGTAGTCTATGACAGTCGTCCCAGAGATAACATCTGAACGTTGCAGTGTTTTGTATGCAGAATTAATAAGATGAATTATTGATAACGAGGCATTTAATCATAGTTCTCAAGGATGCAAATATATTGGCGAGGTAACCACTTACCGTCGGAGGAAATGTGTGCCCGTCAGTTGCTCCGATTTCATAAAAGAAAAACTCCAAAATTAATCAAATTATTTATAGGCCAATGGGTAAGATTCTACTTCTCTTCTATTCGATTTTAAAATTTAAGTTATTAATAATGATGTTAATAACTTAAGTTTTAATATATTCAAGAATATGATACTCGTAAAACTTTTGTTTGAAGGGTTACGAGGAGATTCTAAAGAAAATTTAAACGATAGAGATTGATTGTCTCAAACTCACACGCTGTATAAATATTTAAGTAAAATATGAGCTACTACTAACCAAGGAACAACGTGTATCATTTTAAGATTTCGCTATTCATAAGAGCTTCTCACGGAACATATGCTATTTAATAACAAATTGAATGATTCGGAAAGGTCCCTTACACCATTTAATGGCATAAAGTGTTGATTCACATTTTTAAGTTCCGCAAGATTTATTATCTCTTGAATATATCGCATGACGTGTGCAAAGGGTCTAAAGCGGTGCAGGTTGTAATGTGTAGGTTAGTGACAAAGCCGGAAATTACACTCAGGCAGCCATGCCTGCTTGCAGGAACACGCGACACCGCAGCCGACCCATATGCACCGTAAAATTGCACTACTAATACGTTTTCTATGCGAAGAACTACTCTACCTATATATGATGCTTGCCTAGTTTTAGATTTTAGATATAATTCTTAATTATTCATGTTTTTATCACAAAATAATTCACCGATTTTTAATCAATATATAATTTAAAACAAATTTTATTATTATAATATTAGTTATATATAGACTGGCTCTTATAATCGCATTTGTGTTATGATTCCTTATCGAGTCAAAGGAATCACTTACCTAAGATAAAGTGTTTGCCTGTTTTGTCACCCTCGATATACTCTATGCTTAAGGGTGAGAGGGCAATGGATAATGATTTTTTTCAAATAAAGTTCTTGGGTGTAGACAAACGTAAGTCACCTTCTGACAATGTGTTCCAAGGAATTCAGCAAGTGGATGGCGGTAATTATATACGTGAAGTCGAAGATCTGGGCAATTGGAAACTTGAAAGAGAATATTGTACACCTTTAGTATGTTTTTTAAAAATCTATTCCGTCTCATACAAAATTTTTGCATCCACAACGTCCTTTAAAATTATTTTATGCAAATTTTATCGTAAGCGTCATATTTATATGATTTTGTCGAACTCGTAACTACACGCTTATACCCCATTTTACCCTTAACATTTCCTTGACAGCCTTGAAAAATCATACTACCGCTTCCCTAATAAATAGATCACGATTTATAGGTGGAAGGAGTGACCATAAAAATGAAGGGAATTACTGCCCTCGGTGGCACATTGCCGTTTTGCTATTCATAAAAGGAGAATATTTATGTGTTATCGTCAAAATATTTATTATTGTGTCCGTTCGGTAGCCCTTCTAGCCCTTTGTGCGACGATACAAAAAATTGAGGGTGTGAACAGGACGCGATAATTTAGTGTTGTACGGTTTTGTTATCGAGCAACAAATATATTTATATATAGTTATATATGCTCTTAATTTACCTTTTTTTTTAATTCTTAATAAATGAACTATATCCTATCTTAATCCACAAATAATTTTATTTATTTATTGTCTAAGGCATTATCTACCAGTCAACCTGGGGAGGGTTCAGAGAAATCAACGTAGGTACAGATGAATAATAATAAAGAAAAAAAGAAACATACAGTACATATAAATACTTATACAATTATATATACATATCATTATATATTATCTTAGGAATTTACAAAACTAAATAAAGTAATAGATATTTATATACATTTACATAAACTATAAAACAAAAATATATACATATTATAAATACAAACATATCTAAAATAATAATCAATGTAGTGAATCTGCTGACGCTACTTCCAACAAATGCTTTCGAATTTTACATTTACGTTAATTACTATACCGTTTTTATATATTAACAATCATACCAAGAATTAAGTACGTTTTTCTTTAAAACTAAAAGTACTTGGTGTTTAGCTAAAATGATTGCAAATAGCGGGAAAAAAAATAGATAAAAAACGAAATTTGACCAACAAGCAATAAGGAAAATTATATAAGCGATCGCTAATGACGTTACAAAAATTTGTTTCAGGTAATGAACTGGATTTATCGATATCGATACGATAAAGCTTCTCCCCAGACAAAAAGAACGTTATGAAATATGTGATTCCTTATACAAGAAAAGTCCTTTATGTACCTCTTGGGACGCACTGGTCAAGTAGGTTATCACAAGTGGCCGCGGGCGAAATGAAAAATTTATGTCTCAATATACCGCCGAGTTAGAATATAGGTTCGTGCCTTACATTACTCTGCAGATGATCCTCTCTAGGGATGTTGGGAAGAAATTGTTCTGATGCGCTTTATTTTAATATAAAAATCGCTTATACGAAATCACTTTTAAGATTGAAATATTATTCTAAATGCATATTCTACTAGAGAATTGTAAGCTTTTAGTGCCTAAATTTTGTAAATGTTTATTGGAAATATGTAATAAGAGACAGAATGTACCATCATAAACTATATTTTTTTTTGGAATTTTATATTTATTTGTGAGTTGATCTTGTTAAGATAAAAATATCAATACGAATGGAGATTTCGTAAATATATATAGGTGTTAATATAAAGTAGCATATAATTGCTGCTGCAATTAGACTTCTAAATGAAATTTATTGGAATTATAGTTTTCGACATGTTCAGTGTTATAAAATATTGAATATCGCAAAAGCATTTTGAATTCAGTGTTTGTTTCAGGAAATGGATATGACAAACGAATATACATTTCGTCAAGTCAAGAGTCAAGATTCAGATGCCTTGGTACTTCTGAGGAACAAGAGGTAATGTATTCTTGCCAGTGTTCGGATTCTTTCAGCTAGTAATCAGTAAAAGCCTATTCTTTTCCCATGCTAGGCAACTCATTGCATTTTTCCACAGAACAGCTGTATAAAAATCATATCAGGTAACTAGAATAAGATTTTCCCCGTCATCATCCGACAAATCTAACAAAAACTTAAATAGTTTGTAATGGAAAAAATATATGGCCACACTAAAGAAATTGATGAAGAAAGAGAAGATGGTATTAGCTGGACAGGGAAAGGTAATAATAATAAGTTTAAATGTTACCGTAGCTATGAAACTGATCTCATAACCTTCACTAAAGTGTAAGCGATTGTTATGGGTCTTATCTTAAAAAAACCCCAGGAAAAAACATGAATGAGCTAATCACGAAAAGTATTGATCTAATAATTTACATGCTTCTTTTCCTTGAGGTAACACTTGGATAAACATCAATAGAATTACAACGATAAGCTAGAAAGTATGAGATCACCAATCCAATCGAATCGACCGCAATTGGCAAACCAAAATATAAAGCATACCATCTTTCGTCACAAGAAGCCTTTCAAAAGATTGCTTTCTGAGATAACATTAATATTATCATTAACCGTAAGTGGGTAGGCGACAGAGGAACGGCTAGTCATGATATCGACCAGCGAGCGAGAGCCTTGTCTCCTTCAACTTGAAAGATAAACCTTTGGTGAAATACATAAGTCATGTCTCGCTACAGACCTTGGTATGATGGTTAGGTTAATAATAGAGGACTGCAAGGGGCCAAGTTGACATTTGACGTTGATTCACTATTGTCCCTTTCATTTTGGCTGACGTCACTGGTAATATTATTGATCGGCTCACAGATCTCAAATCTCTTGTTATTAATTTAATTACCTTCCTACGATAAAAGTGCCTATGAACTGTTGACGAAAGTTATTCATTTACGTTTACTACTCGTTTTATACCCTTGCGTTCTAAGATTTACACTCGGATTGTGTTGGTTAAAAAAAAATTCAATGTTTTTTTAATGAATTAAATTCAGTTAAGTAATATCTTGTGGACTTATCATTCTTGTTTTCTCTCTCTCCTTCTGCTAAAAATAAGCTATGGTTTGTCGATATGCGGTCGGTAGGATGAACTGGTGCATGCTCTGTCATTATACTGGACCCGCATTCACCAGAGTATTATTTTATCAAATATGTAAAAGAATGTCAAAACAAACGAGGTCGTTCTGCGCAAATATAACTTCCCTTGTCAGATATTTCGCATACATAGAGTAGTGACTATATTGTTAAGTTACTCGACACTTATTACTTAGACGGTCTTAGCACTAAACACTTCAACGTGGATCTTTACAATCTCTTTTTGTTAACCTTAAAAAAATCTTTAGAAAAAGTTTTTATACATTTCGAGTCACCTGTCGCCAGATGCAAAACGCTATAATAATAATCTAACGAACTGATTGAGAGTCGGCTTCTTTGGGTGGTCTTAATATCGAAAGTATAAATGACAACTCACAGTTAAATAAATTCTCTTCAGCAGAAGTGAATAATATTTCTTAGGCGCTAAGGTTCAAAATATTAATACATTCGTGGGAAGTAAAGTGTATTTAGTCGCATTTGTCCAAAAAACAACAAAGAGATTGCCACATCACGATGCGTGATTGATTTTAATGTAGGTATATATAGAGCATTTTTCAACGGTTAAAAATGTAATATCAAAACATAAAGTTTAAAATATATCATGAATTAGTTTAATAAAGTTTGTTATAATAATGTAGGTATTTTAATAATAGGTCTCAAATAAGTAATAACTTATTTACTCCATTGCTTCAAAAACCTAACGTAGATCTTAAATAGCAAGAAAGTAACTTTAAATTCATTCCATTTTAATAAATGAGTCTGATTTTTTATTCGACTGTAAAGATTAATTTTAAAAACTTCCATGACAGTACTTGTAAAATTCCTGAAAAGAGTCGCTTTTACAACCAGTTTAAATCTTTTATAAGTATCAGGCAGTACATAAATCATTCATCTTCGAACCCTTGCCTTGGCAGGCTCGATGAAGTCGGCGGGGTTGTTGTTGGTTGGCAGGTGCGTCCATCGATCAACGTCCGTCAGCCGTGACAATATGACATATGAGACAATCCGGCCCATGCAAAGCGGCGGAGTGACGCGCGAACTGTTTACGTGAGGCTTACATGCAGCCGTGGTTAAAATATTTTCAGGTATTTCTTTTTAACTTGAACTAATCGAAAATTAATTAATTATCAAAGTCCACAGGAAGATGTTGTATGCTTGCAAAAGTAAAGGTTTTGTTTATTCCATTGGCAAGCGTAGAACTCCGTGTCAAAAGTTGGAAGGAATCTTCTCTCTAATATTATATTGTCTAGTGTAAATGTAAGAATTCATTATGCTGAGTTGATTAAGTCTCTGAAATATTCTTTTCTTCCATTATTCTCCCCACAAAAAAAATAATACTAACCCGATTTACAACGATATAAGCAATTATAATTGAAACTAGGAGAACATTTTAAAGACCGTGTACCGTATTTAGGGTTACCGTATCATGACATCAAAGGCGAATGCTAAAACCCGTAGTTGGCGATTCTTTTTCTATTATTTATTTTAGATTTTATGTTGTATGTACCCAAGGACGTCTAATTGTTGAATTATTTACTTAATACGTAATGTGTTTATGTTGATTACTCATGACTTAATTGGCAAGAACATAGGAGATAAAGGAAACATATGATGATAACTGTTAAATAGGAAATTTGTTAGGAAAAATCATAACGGACTTTGAACATCGTCTGGCTACCCATCTGCAGATAATATCGTCATTCCCTTCCCTTGTCTAATGTCACTCATATGCAAATAAGGTTGGTGTAATTAGGATACAGGACACGGGACATAAAACAAAGCTTCTCAATTAACTAAATCCAGAAATAACTAGTAGCCTGTATAGCATTCCTATAATCATAATTATTTAAATTTCCATAAAAATATTTTATTATTTATTTATTAACTTTCCGTCATGTAAACCGTCCAAAGGGACCCTTTGACAATTTACATCGCAAATTGATGTAAGGTGTCAAGTTCGGGGTCGATCAAAATTTCAAATAGACTGTTGTAAGTGGATTTTTGGGGGCTCTGTGTAACCGTCGAGAAAATTGATGCTGTCAAAGGAGCCTCATTCAATTTGCAGCTTATTAATCAACGGGGAGGGCGGCAATTACTCGCTGCGGAAAAATGCAGATGTTTTCTTAAAATATAGTTATGACACGGTTTTAGATACTTGTAACTTGTTTTTTTTAACACGTATTGATGTTTTTTTTATATACAGTATATATGTGCAGCAATTACTAGATGGTAACAATTTATTGTTGAGTCTCATAGATATCTCAGTCTATTAACGCTACAACTATAAAGTAGCTGTAGCACAAACACATCAGCTCGATCGGAAAAAGTACCACGTTTTCACATAACATCAATATAATGTAGTTTAGTTTGAGTGGAAGAAATCATTAGAATTTATTGCTTGTTCGTCTTATTTCTCAAGTATGGCACCGCATCTGCACCATGATTTCTTATCGGGGATGGGCCACGTAAACCATTTACCATTAAGTGAACTGTAACCTCGTTTGTCACTTTCTATTTTTATAATTATGACATAAATATTAAATATTTATAAACTTTTTTTTTTTATTGGAAGAGATTTCATGATCAATTTGAGTCGCAGCGTGTTGTTTCTCGAGTAAAAAAAATAAGAAACCATCGTCAACATGTCATCAGTAAATTGCGGTTGGAATCAATTGAGTCGATTGGGGTGCTATTACGAATGAGCGTAAATGAAAAAACATCGATTCGAATTGTCATCGCGACGACTTGTGCAAGCGATTCCTGCACGATTCGATTACACGGGGCGACAGATGTCTGCGAACGTGACGAATTTTGACTAAACGCGTCGTTCTCAATGTGACATAAATCAAATACTTGTTTCTGTTCTATTTTGATTTCTATGAATGATACGTTAAGATCATTTTTGTATTGTCAAGTTTCCATATTGTTTTCGTTGGGGCTTCGTATTGGTAATCAGTCGGTGACCGCAAATTGTTGTCCCTCGATCAGACGATGCCAGGAAATTACAATTTCGATTTTTATTTCACGAGGATACATAGTATGAGGTAATTTTTTATATGGTAGTAATTTTATGAACATTTGCAGAGCATTCGTACTTTATTTTATTTTTATACATTTATTCAAAATAAAATTAATAGATATCTATTAATTAAAGTCCTCAGTGTCAATGAAAGTTGAGTTACATGTTTTATATTAATTACAGCTGGCTCCAGACCTAAACAATAAAAATTATATTCTAAAGTAATCGGCATTTACGCTAGGTATGCCTGTTAGAATATTATATTTTCTTTCATTTAATTGAAGTTCATGTAACAATTATATTGAAAACGTACTATTAATATATTTTAAAGATAATAAAACTATAACCTAGCTAAATCCCGAAGTCGGCTTGACCGGTGAAGCACCATGCTTTAACATAATATGTTAAATACCCTGCCGTGTTTTGTTTGGAGAGTCGAGTGATTCTATTATTGGTTACGAGGCATTCTACAACATCTTTAATATATTTCGTCTTCATTCACCGAAATCACTTACTGTCACATGAACTACGTGCTAATATTTACACTTTAATTTTACTTAAAACTCCATCGAATTGTAAAAATAAATGTTAAATTTCATCTGATAATTTTGTTTATACTACTAGATGTATTGTTTTTGTGAATGTCATCCTGAGCAATGAAGACTGCGCCGCAAACGATCGCGGTTCCCTTTGTATTTAGCCGTTGGAAGAGTAATAAGTTATAAGCGGTAGCGTGTTACATAAAAATAAATAATTTTTTAAAAAAGTACGATTGAACCAAAATAAATTGCATTTGTCGGTGTTAATACAGAGAAACTCAAATTATAATTCTGGTATAAGTCTGGCTAAAAAGAGCTTTCTCTTAAATACAATAAATAATAAAAAATATTATTATTAAGCCCAAGGGCTTACCTTTCGTCTTTGCATTTCTCTTCATTCTGGTCCAACTTTACTATTTTCTTCAGGCTCTACCTTCACCTTAACGCATATACACGTCTATAGGCACCTAATCGCCAAAGATTTTAGTCCGCCGGTTACTGAGTATTCTCTTATCAAGAACTGCGTTATACTTCAGTTTAGGGTCTTTGTTTTGCAACTGTGTGCATAATCTTATTAAAAAAATCTTATAATGTTTTACACCTTGTACCTGGATTCGTTCCATTGATCTGAAGGATAGAAAATATAGTCATTTTAAAAGATAGTCCGCAGTCACATTTAATAATTGATGGTGTATGATTTGCATATACAGATAAATCTGTCCCTTACGGTGATATTTAATGAATTAAAAATGATGATTGTTAGATTTTTTCTAATTAAAATTGTATTATTTAGCACCATGTACCTTTCTTACAACATTTTTAAATTAGTTTTCTGTTGCATATAAAATTTCTAAAATATTACGCTATCAGTTAAAGATTTACACCAAATAAGATTGCAACATTAGTTATTATTGCTTCCAACGTAAAGTATGTGTTAACTGATCACATTTCACGAATGGAATAACTGGAAAATTATTCTATTTAGTTAATAAGAACTCGTGAAGTTTTTCTGACAATTTTATCAGCTATCTGTTTAAACTCAGAAGCTAACCAAATAAAAACTTCCAATGAAAACGTCTGTCAAGGTAAAGAAATCATTTAACGTCACACAATATTTGACTATCACTCATCAACACATTGTACACCGGATGTCACATCACTATTACGACACTGGCCATTGTCGTGCGACCCTAAAAAATAAAAAGAAATGTATCTAAGATTCGAATTTGGAATATCATCGACGGATATATTTCATCTTGTCATAACATCGCGGGTCAAAGGAGGATCAGAGCTTGATAAATTGCAGTTGAAATTTGGAATAATGTCTTTTTCACTATTCACCGGCGGCGTGGCTGCGGACTTAGTGATGACGTAACAGAATCTCATTTTGTAAGGGGTCTACTAATAATCATATGAATGTTGAAAGATGTATTAATGCATTCGGTAGCAAACTCTTGATAATATGTTATGTTACTAATTTATTCTATAATCTTAGGTTGAGCGTTAGGATGAAGTAGGTATATTTAGTGTTTTGTCTCAACAATTTGTCTCTATGCATTAAACAAAAATTATAACATCAATACAAAATAGACATTAGCGATAAATTATGTCATAATGATTTGAATACATGTGCCATTGACCATTACGAAACGCTTAAAATATCATACATCCACGTGTATAAAATGGTTCAAAGTAATAGTATACACCATAATAGCAGTAATAAGTCTAAAGAATATCGTCCCGCGCAAACTGCCAATCTTAGGTAAAACAAACCTCATACGTGGCCGGGGACACCGATAGGCGTCCCCTAACCGACCACCAGTCAATGTTAGTCCCATAAACGCTTGTTTAGCTTAGATGTTACCGCCGCCACGGTTAAGGGGGCTAAATGTTGTCAAAAATACCATTTTGCGAATTAAACACACATTATCACATTACATTTTGTATCAATTTAAGTACCACACATAATAAAACAAATGAAAATAGCGCACGTACATGATGCCGACTAACCCGAGAAAGGAGAAATTTTAAAAATTGTGAAATAAACCTTCAATTAAAGTTTTTTACATTTCTCTAATATATTTTGTTATTATATTGAGACTAACAAACGAGCACACAGTTCACCTAATGGCAAGTGATTCCTGCAGCTCATGACATCATTCATACTTGACAAGGGTGCATAATGCAGATGCGTTGGTACCGTTCAGGACTGAGATGTAATGCCTCGTCATTAGTAATAAGTCTCCGGATCCCTACACTCACCAGACGAAACACAGTAGCATTATGCTGCTATTTTACGTTGGTATTCTATGAGCGCGTGCTCCAACCCCAGTTGAGCTGAACCATTCGTCCTGTAGCTAGAAACAAACCGCAGTGTAGCTCTACCGCTGTTAATCTGGTCACGCCAAGTCAAGTACAAATTACATCAGATTTTTTTTATACAGTTTCAAGATTAACTGTTGGTATTTGACAACTATAAGGCTCTTAAAAGCTTTATCAGATCCTATACTCGGTCCTCTGCTTCAAGTCGCATGAGACATCTAAAGCCTTGCATCACTCTAGGATTACTAAAATGTATTCAGAGACAAAAGAAATTCTGAGATTATGTAAGCCCCGCAAAATGAAGCATTAACGATATCATATAACCGCTGCAGAACTTATTGCTGTAATCTGTTAGAAAACTTAAGAAAAGTTACGAAAAGTTCGTCCTCCAGAAAGCTTACAAAGATTCTAAAAAAAGATGGAAATCTATGAAACGTTAACTTATCTGTACGAGGTACGGAATTCTCCTATCAACCGTCTAAAACTGTATGATAGCCCTCATCCACAGCTCTCGTGTTACATGTAGAGACTTGCGATGAGGTATTTCTGACTGGAAACTGAATTTTTCAAAGTTAAGCTTTAAAGAGAGTTAAATATAAAATTATCAAAAAACCATGTTCCTTCCAATCCCTATTAGCATTTATCTAGATCTTGAACTAGCAACTATTATAATGCTTCTTATTCGTGATGAAAAACTTAGTGTTTAAATGCTTAGGGATCTACCTGGATACCAATTTAAACTGGCAACACCATATTAACATAGTAACTTGACGTATATGGAAACTATGGGTATTTAAGAGACTTCGACATATTGCCATCCTCATTAAAACAATTTTTTATAATGCCAATCCTTACTAACTTATTGTAATTCAGTCTGGGATAGAGATTCTAAAACGACTGATATTGCGTAAGAGAGAGCCCATCGGTATTTGAAGTGATGTCCTAACCTATTCACTACCCTTCGAAACAGCTTTACATTGACTGCCAATTACTTTCAGTACGCAAACTATTCGTTTTAAACTATATCCTTAGTCATGGTAGATACATTTAACTTATTCAAAGTTTTATACAATTAGAAGAGCTAAAATAATTGCCCTACTATCCTATTTAACACCTTCTCACATAATTTTCAATGCTTTCTAGCAACTCATCTATATACAATGTGTATAAGAAACTTGAAATTTTCTTCTCAAAATTCTATGATTGTAAAAAAATTATGCCGTTCCTTACAATTTTATTAATATGCTCTAGCGTGGATAACTTCTATTTTCGTTTATGTAGTATTGGATAACCCGGAAAGCTATGACCCTTGTAAGACAAGTTTCTAACATAATGCAGGGGCATATTGCCAACCTTCAATTCTTTTTTCTCGTATATTTAAGATAATTTATAAAGTAAGTATCTATAAATGTTATGTGTCTTAAAAAGTTTATTATTATTAATAGTACATAATATCGATTGTAAACAAATATGAAAGAATATTAAATGTATAACATACGGATTTAAAGACGGAGCAACATTGTAAATTGATAATATGAACAGGTTTTTGAAAGAAGATGAAATAGATGTTAAATTATCCAAATAATTTCTTATTCTTATCTCGTATACTATAAGACATATAAAGTCACATTGCTTGTTATATTGTGTGACTTAAGTCCCAGGACTCAGGTAATCCGACATATGTATATCTTCACCAGAGGTACAGACCTCCTCTTGGCTTTTCACACGTCTTTTTCTAATAAGATTGCGTCTATGGATGCAGGTGATGTTATGGCTTAGGATCATACTTCGTCTTCCTAAGTCTGGGAATCAACAGCAGACTAATGGGTGAAAAATTAAGAAAACACTGACGAAAACAGACAAAAAAATGTAAAAGAAAATACAGTAGTAGCTATGATTTGTCAACCTTACCAGGACACCGATGTGGGTAGGTCGTCTCGGGTAATGGAATGTTTGACAAATGATAGAGCTCCGTGGCTAATGATGGACGACGGGGAAGTTATTATAGCTAGTTAAGACCGGGATACACTGAAGGTGGTTCTTGGGTGGCTGCTAAAGACGTTCATATCCATTATTCATTCTTATACAACAATTAAAAAAACGTTGTTAAGTAATTATTAGGAAATATTTTTTTACGCTGTTTAAGGGAGCAGAAATTCCCTTAAATATATGTATTGGGTATAGCTTCCGAACGGGCTATGAAGTAATCCATTTTGTTTTCAGTGGTCAACCTTGTCAACGGATCTGCATTTTGATTGAGGGATAGAAAATACTGACTTTATTACTCGTTATGAGGCACTCCATCTCTGGGATACGTATCTGCATTGTGATTCATTATATAAGATAAATTACAATATTATGGGTCGTAGGAATTTAGTAATGTGGTGTGCTTACTTGCTACCCACAAATTGAATAAAAATCATCATTTGAATTGTTTGCCGTTCGTAACCATCAGTTGGATTTCGTAAAATTTGCTTGACATTAAAAATAACTTCCGTGCAAGTTCATGGCATCGCTAAAAATTGGTGATGATAGGTAAACTATATATATTAAGCCTATCGTACACTTATCACAAATATAGCACAGAGATGGAAAATAACCGAGTTATTATTGTAGTTATGACTGGTATTTCATTTTTAATTTTAAAGGCTGTCCATATTTCTATGGGGAATTATATTCATTGTCAAATTTAGTGACAAATAGATATTTCGTAAAGACTATATGAGCCGTAAGGCAAATATAACAGCCTGCGCACAATCTAGAACTGGAGTAAGTCTGTGTATGTACTATACTGTATATAGGTACTAAGCATAGCAACCGCTTAACGCAGTCGAGTTGCATCGCAGATTGAATTCGATTTCAAGACAAATTAATAAATGTTTTGCATCACAAACAGTTGGTCTTAGGGTTCATCTTACTGAGTAAGGGGATGAAAAGTATTTGCCCTTACGCTTGCACAAATGGTATTGGCATTAAAATAAGCAGTGAGGTCATCTGAAAGTAGCCCGATAACAAACAATTTGTGATCAGTCGCAGTCTCAGCCATCTCCTGTATTTGCATTATTGTTAGAATATTACCTGCATATATTTTATTGAGCGTACTTTTTATTGTTTTACCTATCAACCAATCATATATCACACATATGAAGACTTCCATATTACAAGTAAATGGACCATCGATGAAAAATTGGAAGGAAGGATGTAGGTGAGGAGCCCTTGCGGCCACGCCGACAGTTCCCGGCTCTCATTACCCAGGCGCAACATACATCATCGTCAGACCTTCGACGATGTGCAAGTCATCGGGATACAAGCTGCCGCCGCTGTCTAACTATGGAGTGGACTTATTTAAAAGATCACTAAATAGAGAAAATGTAACCTTTCTTTACGTAAAACCAGTACCAAAAAGCAAATTGATTTACTAATAATAGCCTAAATTAAAAAAAAAGTCCTATCATATGCCAGTAATTTTTTTTAGTTTATTTTTCTTAAATACGTTTTTTTAATAACGAAAACACTGTACCATAATAACGATAAAAATATCATAAAATAATATAAAGTATAAGAGAAATTTAGTATCCAATATAATTATGATATTCAAAGTAAAGAGTTCAATTACCTGCCTGCAGGGTTTAGTTCCCAGCTGAGACCAGTTTTTATGTAACAACCTCGTATCGATGACACTGCATTCTACTTTACTTGAAGTTAAGATCGTCTGGAAATATTTAGAAGTTGACACAAAAGTGTGAATAGATGAGTTTTAAAAAAAGTAGTTAAATCTAGCATCAAAACGATTCGACTACATTTAAAAAACTTATAAACTCTTATAAACAAAGTAAAAAATAAGCCGTTTCCATGCTATCATAATAGCAAATGATAAAAGAAAATATCAAAGCAGTAGCTTTTATATAAATTAACATAAGTATCGCTAGAGGCGGACGTCGCGCAGTCATTACGACGTTCACGTAATTAAAAATGACTGTCACTGATTTATTCTCGGAAAAAGTACGACATCATCGCCGTCGGGGGAAGAAAACGTCCGTCATGAAATATGTATCGCTCCGGATTGTCGAAAACAAACGTCATGTCCACCGTCTCGGGAATCGAGTGAAGGGAAGCCTCGTTCGATATTAAGCGACGGAAACTTTTACCACTTCGTAACACTCTTGGCAAAGTGGTAGTGGTTAGATCAGACGGTGACGTGGCAAGATATACTTCGAGTTAAGTCCCATCTCTTTTTGTTCACCGAATTTAAAGTTAACTCGTAGAAGAGTCTTTGCACAGCTGACTTGATCTGGTCGATCCACGCGGTCTTCTCATCTCCGCCCTACTATGAATTATGGTTTGATCAATAGAGCTATCAGCTTTCCTTGCGACATTTTAAATTTATGATAGTACTTTTGACTAGTCGAATAGTCGGAGAGTTATGTCCAGATTTATTTTTCATAAATTTTTATTAATTCTATTAAAATAAAATTGATAAACGTCCAACCAATATACATATATATACACATACAAACATACATACATTAAGTGATACAACCAATATTTCTATAAAATTAATAGTTTTCCATCTGTACTGAACATATGATTAATAATAATAACAAACTTTTACAATATTTTAACACGTAAAAGGGCAATTTGCTATGCAATCATCCTTTGTCTTTCGAGCAGCAATTTTTTTAATGTTTTTTAAATGTGGTTTTCGATATTGGTTTTTTGTTCAAGGGGCGGTAGGTTGTTCCAACATTTAGTTGATTGGTTTCGAAAACTGGCATTCATTGTTAATTTTAGTATTTGAACCAAATACTGCTAGTCCGCTAACGTCTTAATCAATATCTATCATATCAGCGCTCAAGTCTTTATCCATACAAAAAATATTATAGATATTTAGACTTGTTCTATAAATCTCGAATTGAAAGCCTTCTATAATCACTTACACTTTTCACACGCATTGTAAAAGCCCATCATCAGGGTCCTGAGCGGGTGTACTGAGCTACCACCATTAAGCCTGTTTGATGACTCCGATAAATAAAGATCTGATTGGCATTGATACGTGCAGCTTCCATTTGGAAGTTCATTAGGGTATAGTGCCTATGTCCGATAGATGATGCTTGACTTATTGGAGTAGACTTATAACTAAAACTATTTATTATTATTAAACTATTATTATAATAATAATATAAAGAAAAAAATACCGTTTATCAGTAATTAATCCCCGTGGTCCATGACATGACATTCATCTCTAAGAAGGAATCATAATACAGATGTGTTGTCACCCCTGTAGACTATAATGCCACCAGTATTAAGCTCTCCGGTTTCTTTCACACAGTATCTAATATATAATAATGCTAAGCTATTATCTTTCATCTTGTGAGTGAAACTTGTTCTTCACAATTCTAAAAAGTATATTTTGTTAGTCAAATTCAACCAAACCACCTAACAAATTCAACCCTGTTAGGGTTGAGTTTGGTGTTGATTTCATTTTCTTTATCGTGAGAAATTTTAAGTTTATTATTTATACAGTATATATATATTATATATACAGTATATGGTTTTATTTTTGTTTATAATAATATTGTTTGTATAAAACTATTGAAATAATAAACTTAGATTATTTTATTTAAGGATATATGGAACCTCTTATATCGTTAAAGCCTACACTCCTTACAATTAAATTTATACTCACTTAACCTCATTTAACATTAAACAATAACTAAAGAAACAAAAATTTTTAACTTAATAAAAGCTTTTTATGAGCCCTAGGTAATTATAAATATAAATAAATCTCATAAAGTTTAAATTTTAAGCAAGATACAAATGTGTTTCTACGAAAGCTATGGGGGTAACATTTTATATTTTTAAGTTATTTTTTATAGTGTAACACTAGTCCCTTGAAAAAAAAATAGTTTAATTCACCTCCACTCCTTTTACTGTCCAGCATAAGTCCCCATTAGTAGCCGACACCCTCGCGATTAACGATTGACTTGGCCTTTGTGGTCAATTTTTTCCACGGCTGTCGTTAATGGAGATTTTTCTGATACGGTCCGCGGTGTCAAACATGCGCTTGCATATTGTCAAATCACCGTGATCAAAGGCCGCAGCCGCGGTCTTCACAAAGTCGTAACGCTAGTGGAGTCCTGTCAATACAACACGTTTATTAAGAACGTGAAGTGTTGTGAAGAAAAATATGTAAAGGTTACGTTGCTTATTACAGCTAAGTATTAATGGATTTTTTGGTGAATGTCATGCGAATAGAACTTAATCGGAAGTACTCTATAAATCGACCATACGATATCTTTTAAATTGTTATAAACAATCTTACTGAAAAAACTATAAAATCATTTTATCTATTGAGAAATACAAAACACGCTTTTTTTATTAACATACAAGAATAAAAAAACAAACGCGCACACGGGTTACCCAAAGGTACAAGAAGATAGTTCAATACATATCTTGTCTCCATTAAGTCCTATGATGAAAGCATGTAGGCTGTTTGAAGGCATCCGGCTCCATATGAAACACAGCAACACTAAGCCATTACTTTAAGCTGGTTTTCTATGAAAGCGTTGTCCTTCCCCGATTGAGACGACCTGCTATGATGGATAATGGATGGATGCTATATCTTATATATAACTGTGGTGCGGTTTTACTACGTAAGTATCGTTAACAGTACATATAGAATATAATTATGTCATTCCTAAAAACCATTTTGGATTTTTTTTTATAGTATAGGTGAGCAAACGAGCAAGAAACCCACTCGATGGTAAGTGCCGCCTATGAACATCAACAGGGTAACGGTCCAAGCCGAGGCTCCCTCTCGGGAGCCCTTGTGCTGGTTACCCATATATAAAGTGCCATAAGCGCTCGGTCACCTCTCGACCCGGTGAAACTGTAAAAGCCCTCGGGCTAACAGCGGCCAAAAGCCCGAAAAGAAAAAAAACCATGAACATCCGCAACATCAGAGGAGTAGCAAATGCGTGGCCGGCTTTTAACGAGGGTGTAGGCTTTACAAGACCCCTAAGTTTTACACCGCTGGGGCGACAACTGATTCCACAGAGTAGTTGTGCGTGACAGAATTTTTCGCGTGAACCACACAGTGGTGGATGAGGGTGAAATTTTGAATAACATGGTGATTTACGATGCTTAAACTCATGGAAATGGATGGATGAATGGATGGACTGGAAATTGGCATTTAAATAGACTCTAAAATTTGCATATACTACATTACTATATTCAATTTCTATAAAGGAAATTGGCTGCAAATTGTGTAAAACACATAATTAAATATTAGATTGAATACGTGCAACTACCGAAAACAAATACTCGAACTTATTTGTGATTTTACTTATTGTAATTTATTTTTACCACGTCACATGTACACTATAGTTATACTAGCTGTACCACAATCGTCACAAATTCGTATATAGTATATTTTCACAGAATACGTAGCATATTGCAATAGTATATTGCGGTACTGTGTTTCTTCTAGAAAGTGCAAGAGCTCAGATACCTTGTTATTGGTAACGAAGTATACCATCTCAGGCCTGGGTGACATCGCATTGGAATCATGATCCCTAATTGGGGATGAATGTGGATTTGTGCCATAGGGATCAATATCATCTATTCATAAGATGAAATATATGCTCGACAGTCTATCATAAAAAAAATTGTAATGAAATAAATAAAACAATAACAAAGTGTGTATGAACATCCAATGTTACGATGGGCATCGGTGATTCATATTTATTTCAAACTATTCCTTGTTATTTTAGATTATTGAGAGAAAGTCGGATTTCACCGAACGTCGGCACATGTCACATTATAATCTAGCGGAACGGTGCCGATGTCGTCTCGACGTCAAACCACGAAGTTTCCAATCAAACCAAGACCAATTGATGTCCGCTATTCTAAAATTTAGGCAATGAATGTATAAGAATACTGTTATGATCTATTCTGTACGGAGGTCATAATATGACAGATTTCCTGTAACACTTTGAGAAATTAATATGTATCTTTTGCACCACATACATCTTTTAGTAAAATACTTTTATGGGAATCTTTCAATAGTCTATTTAATTATCAAATCTTATCAATACATAAATCTTTTTGCATATTTGTGAAAATGAGCACACTAGACTCCACTAGCGTTATAGTAAAGATTCCTATATAGGATATATTTATTTCTTGAGCAGTTCCTGAGTATATATATGTACATATATTTATTTATAGTATAAGAGGTGACCAAGAAGGTTTTCTGATGGTAAGCGATCCTCAACTAAGTTGTAAGATGCACATGAGTTGCCGTCATGAGGACTGCAATACCTCGTTAATTGTAATTGGGTTTCTGGATTCCTACACTCACCGTTCGAACTATATGATGCTATTTCATGCTGGTATTTTGTGGCGGCTTACTCCTTCCATAATGTTGCAGCAAGATTGGATTTTTAATCATTCATTCTATAGCTAGAAACTAGCTTCAGCACGACTATACTACAGTTATGCCACTGGTATATATTCAACAATAAAGAATAAACATGACCAAAGTGCGATAATGTTCTTGAATATTCTACCTTATGTTTCTTAAATTTAACAAAACGATTAGTCATAAAAATACATCCTACGTAGTTATTTAAAGCGCCTTTCTTTTATTTTTTATTTTTTTCTGGGCTGATGGCCGCTGTTAGCCCGAGGGCTTTTACAGTTTCAGCGGGTTAAAAGTTGACCGAGCGCTTATGGCATTCAGTCGAGACCTATATATGAGCAACCAGCACAAGGGCTCCCGAACGGGAGCCTCGGCTTGGACCGTCACCCTGTTTCGCAAGATCGTCTGACTCGAGGGTGCCCGAGAGGGCCTTTAAAGCGCCTTTACATAAATGTTGGCTGTGGTTTATGTATAATATATATTATATTGTTTTGAGATTTTTGGCGGAAAATTCATTGTTCAAGTAGTGCTCTTATTTTTTATTAATTCATGTACATTGTTTTAAGTAACATTGTGTAATCTCGAAGACGTAGTGTATTTAATAATGCAGTATGGATATCGATTATTCGTAAAAAGTCTCGACTTCATTAAATTTGACTAAATAGTCGGTGGTTGACGACGTTAATACATACAGGAAACAATTGTTAACTCAAATTTTTAAGAGTGAAAAAAAAATTCGGCAATGTTAATTATTTTTAGGAGTAAGTAAAAGTTAAGGTATGAACTTTTGGTGTGCGGTGTACAGAATGAGCATAACATTTAAATGCGACTTGCAAAATTACTACATAGTTATAATCGAATAATCGCTTCTTGACTGTCAAATTTTATACAGATGATAATTCTTAAGATGCGAGATATTGACAGAAATAGAAAGCTTGAATAATAAAATTTACATTGGCCTCTTTAACAGTACATAAAAACGAGTAAATATGGTAATCAAATTATCGAAAAATACTTCTAGCTTAAGTTTAAACATCTTAATGTGTAACAAAACTTGTGCCTTTCTTTTTATTGTGAAAATAAGAGCGATAAAGTGAAAAAAATAAGATGAATTACCTTGTTACCAGTATCTCAGTAACCAGGGTCCAGTTATCTACACTCACTATATGACATTACGCTAGTACTATCTGACGGTGTTGTCTTTTCCCAATTGAAACCCTTTCACGCTTCATCTTGAAATAAGCTGTAGTATTAAACGTGCTTTTTTACTTACTATTTTTTAATTTTAATCACGGCTTATATGTCCTTTTTTGGTGTGTGTGTGATCATCTATTTCGCCAATTAAATAGCCGAACTAATAACTAATTTCTAGGTACAGTAACATGAATAGATCAGCTCAACCACGGCGTTCCCCAGAAGTCCTTACACGCCCGAACTAAACACCAGCGTAAAGTGGCGGCATGCTGCTGCTATGATCGGAGTAGATCCGAAGACCCAACGACGGGAAATGAATCTTTCCATCGCAGCCCTCAGGGATGACAATGTGCATATTGAAACTTTCTTGGTGACAACATTACTTACTGTCACGTGAACTGTGTGATTGCTTGACACCTCTATTTTTATAAAAAAATATTGCCTCTGCAAATGTTTCAAACCATATTGTAATCCCCTCTAACGAACGGAAGTAGTCAGTTATGGAGAATGATGTTCAATTGTGGATGTGTGCAAGATAGTTATGATTATACAGAGAAACGACATCTCCTTCAATCGACATGTTTGAACTTATTAAATACCTGATATATATTATAATAGATACGGAATTTTAATGAGTTATTTGGTTTTGATTTTGAAGACCTTTCCTAATATATAGTTACCGTCGCTAAGGGCGATGACTGACTCTATACGGTAACTTTAACCTAATCACGAAACGCGTAGGAAATTAAATTAAAAATGACAATTACCTAACAATTGGTGTAACTAGATTTCGACGGGCCCATAATATATAAACCCCGTTTCTCTGGTATTTTTAACATCAGTTAACAACCCCATATTTCATAGCAGAACAGATTTTAAAGATAAAATAACATACCAGGTCAAACGCTAAATGCATTTCACCTCACGTTCCCGACATTAAGGCGTTGTACCGTGCAAATGATATTTTCCCGTGCAACAGGCGCAAAAGCACGCCATAATTATAAACGCATCAATCAGATGCTCGCGAGCCCTTGGGCTCAGAGGCACCGAGTAAATGCTTATTAGTCGTTGTAGAAAGCTCAGGTCGATTTAATCTACCTACATGCTTTGTAACTACGTCCTCGTTTCGTTCACGGAGTAGACAGAGTTCTGTGTCAGTACTCGAGGGTGGTATTGCATGTGACCTTAGTACAGGATTCGTGTGGGGATGATGATGATGCTATTTTTTGTCAGTCTTGGAGCCACGCTGCAGTTCGTTTCTAAATGTAGAATGAATGGGTCAGCTCGTCCGGGGTAGGACCACGCCCTCACAGAATACCGGTGTGAAATAGCAGCGTAATGCTGTTTCCTCTGGCGAGTGAAGGGATCCAGAGATTTGTATTACTGGTTCCATTCCATCTCAGTCCTCAAGGGTGACAACGTATCTGCTTATAATTCCTTGTCAAGGATGAATGTAAATGTCATGGGCCGCAGGAATCACTTATCACCAGGTGAACTATATGTTAGTTTGTTACTCTTAATGCAATAAAAAAAATATGAGCTACATTCATCACTTGCCACCTGAGGAATAGTTCATGCATCGTCCACACCCTTAGTCTCAGAAAAATAATTGGTCAAGTTTGCTATAGCTAGATTAAAATGTTAAAAAATTTAATGATTTTATAAATGTTTCTGTTTTCAAGCGTCGAATTAAATTATGTACTTATATGTTTTGTTTTTGAAATGATTGCATATTTTTTTTATTGTCGTTCATATAACGATATAGAAAATTTTAGAATAGCACAAGATGAAGACGTTGAGTGTAATTTAGATGAATGAATCGATTGAAGTAGAACGGAACTAGATTGGATTTGATTTCCGTGTACAAGTCAAACATATTAACAGTCGAAAATTGTAGAAAGTGCATGGAACAGATTAAACGGATATGAGATTTAGATGTAAAAAATATATAATTATAGATAATAAGATTACATTTCCTTTGTCTTGTTAAAGAAACAAAATCATAAAGGTAAATATTATTTGAAGAAACCATCAGACAGAATTCACTACTTTAATCAAAGTAGGTAAGTAATTAAAGAAATTTGATTAAGAGAAAGTAATACTGACACTGAAAACGGGCTAGAGCCATGCTCTAACTATAAACTAGCAGCATCAAGAGTAAGTCGATTCTTTTCGTGAACGGGTAGGACCATGCTATTTGAATAAAAATTGTATTTTAGCGCCAGTTCACCACTTTTCGTCTGATGAAGGAAGGAAAGGTGTAAAAGGACTATCACGACAAATTTCTAGATATATGGATATAGTATATGTTAAATATATACAGGGCACTACACCCATCTATAATTTAGATTAAAAACCTGCTAATGTCCGTATGTCTAATATTTTTGCGTACCAAGATACCCACATTCGTCTTAGATAATTTAAGATTAAAATCATTAACCAAAGAAATTAAGTCCTTGGGTAATTACTTTTTAGCGCTCTAACTCTTTTTCACTAATATTCTGTGACCATCCCCGACAAGCAACATATTCGTTCTATACCCACTCCATACTTGCTGTCACATCTGGTCTTCACTGATCAATCTGAGAAACCACCAAGCAGATGAACGAATCGTATTGATTACAAACAAATGAACGTTATTCACATTTCAAGTTGTTAGCGACTTGAAAACTAGTCTACTAGCTCGTGTAATGTGTTCGGTTCCGGTTACTTAATATTATTAGAAGAGAACGATTTGATATCAATAATATCGTAAATTACATTTTCCATCAACAATACATCAGCGGCGTGTTGTTACACAGCGAGGGCGTAGTTAGTTGCAGAATTGAAAATGTCAAAGCAATTTTCAATCGATTGCTTTCGAGCTAATGCCATATCACTGTATTTATCTACGCTTGTACCTTAGAACCTTTCTCTATTGACTATTTTATATTTATTTTAAATGGGTATACGATACATTATTAATCCAAAATGGTAGAGATATATAATGGTATATACGAAGTCGAGTACTGAGCATCTTTGGACCAAATGTGTGGTCAAAGGTTAAGACTTACGAGTGGGAGATGAACGTAACCCTTATAATCTACTCTTATGAAAAATGCCTGCATGTGATGGAATATTAAAAACTGCAATTAAAAAAATACAACATTTATAAGAACATCTAACTGACAAGATTGGTCCCACCGAATTGAAACACTGCAAAGTGGTTGGCATTGGCTGTGAAGTTCCAAGTCTTTTGTAACTTTCAAAACATTATATAGAAACTATAACATTTTAAATGTCGTTCGTTGATATTGTCTTAAAATACAGACATTCACAGCAAATAATTTAAAATGGTTAATTATTTCTAAAATAAAATGGCGTACTACCCTATTCGCTCATATAACATAACCCTGACCCATCTCTCAATGACACCTCACGAAAGCTAGCGAGACAAAAGAACAAAGCCTCGAAGACCCATTATATTGCACAACCACAATTTTATATTCACGCTTTGTGAACTACATAATGACATGTACCGGCGTACGTTCTCTCGGACTCGTCTAATGGCGACCGGCCAAATTGCCTCGGCCACTTACCTCCCTCTCACCTCTGGTCACACAAACAGATATGTCATTATGAAGCACTAAAATGACTTCTATTGTCTTAACTTTAAAAACGAATTGGATGGCATTATAATGTGGTCATGATCTATATTAAAAGGAACCACCACGCCTACTGTTGCGACAAATGGGGACAATTTTCTTTGTGTGGATTGCAAACACAAATGAACTTTAGCCGTTTCCTACTGCACTTAAGATGCAAATTACAGTACTCAAACGGACTTCATTTTGATAATCTCGAAATAAGATAAGTAAAATATAAATATTACAGTTATCTAATGTGCGGTTATTTTAGTGAAATCATGTGCTTAGTTGCCTCATATCCGATTGTAACTTGGACCTTGATGATTTAAAAATAAATTGAAATGGAATGAGAGGATCAAATTGAAAAACTATTTCTCATAACTATTGTTGTCCCGAAATAAATAATAGTTAGTAAATTATTGTAATTAAACTAAGTTACAACGTAAATAACACGACGGGTCCTTTATAATTCTCAGTTGCAAATGGATAAAATTTTTGTCACCATTTTGTTTTGCTATGTCGCAAAAAATGGTGTCATTGTGAAACGCCCACTTACTAGTGTAAATGAATTAATAAAATACATTAAGAAACAAAACATAATACTTTATAACTTTATTTGAAAAATTAACAAAAAAAATTGTAAGGAAAATAGTTAAGTGTACCTTATACAAACGTAACTTTGGAACCCATATTGGATTAACATAATACCTAGGTTTAAGCGTTTATACAATGGTAAAGATTAAAAGTGGCTTGTATTCTTAAGTCTGAGATGCATGATGCTGATGGTGCACTTAAGATACCAAGCAAATTTGAGTGTATACTTAAATCAAAGCAAGCCTCCTAGTCACAATCTTATTAAAGACACAAAAAAAAGCATGACCTTCGAGATAATTTCCACATTCCGTCGCCCGCTCTTGTTGGCGCTCGCTCCGGTAATGATACGAATTATAATAATTGTCTAAGCGGGAGGGGGGCGGGGCCAAATGACAATCACGCGCAGCGACCTAATGAACGGGTATGTGCGCAGAGCACAGGTGGCGCTAGTTGCGCACCAAGCTGTACTTCTTAGATGTCGATGCAAATTAAAAATATATAGATATTTTATGTTTTTTTTTTCATATATTAATGTTTTAACGAGAACTACAGCTGATGACACCTTCATCCATCGCTGATCAGGAATGAAGATGCAGATCCGTTGTAGCCTTTGAGAAATAAGACGGATTGTTTCATTATCCATGATTGTTGTAGGCATCAAGCTAATGTTGATTTTGATCACGACAACATCCTATAGGGGTTGGTACTGGATGACATCAACTACGCAGGATATAGCGTTAAAGTACTTCCTCCTTGTCCCTCTCTCTAGTCCAGTATAATGTATGTGCAATAGGATCATTTAGATTTAAATACAGTTCCATAGACACATCCAGACTCCAAAAGTTAGATTTGTTATATACAAACATTGTTTCTAAGCTGCTAATGGAACCCAGGACGGACTGTGCTGATGCATTATCAATAGATTTCTTTTTTATATTATTACTACCACTTGAAACTGCATGAACTGATGTGCAGTAATTGTGATATTTTTTTAAAGTATAAATGTATGAAAGCGGCAAATTGTTGTGACATTAAAAGTTCTAGAATAATCGATATATTTTTTATCGATGTGTTTACAGCCTTATCCTTATTCCTAACGCACGTAGTGTCGTACGTACGACTCACGTTCATTATACGAGTCGTTGTTCCGCGACAAAATATCACATTTGTTCTTATATATACATATACGCTGCTCAAAAGTTTAGAAACTTTATTAGAGAATCCACTATTATTAGTCACTTACGACTTATTATTAATGATAAGGATTAACATTTTAGTTCTCGTTACCGGTTAAAGATAAGAAGAAATAAGAAAAAGGGTATGTAATACTCCTATTGTGTTTGTCTTCAGGGTGCAATTATACATGTTCCGAGTTTGGGTAAAATTGATTTAATTCTTTAGATATGCAGCTTGACAATCCTCTGGATGACGTGTTTAAATATTTGGAACAACAAACGATGACAATATTTATTAAAAAATACATAATATATTATGTTGGAAAACTTTGATTGCCGATAAATAAAAATCGATGGCAAATAATCACAAACTATTATTAGGATAAATTATAATTATCTAACAGACGAGAGAAGACGCGTCTGGAATACGCCTAATAGCTAAAATCTAACTCGAAAATCCATCAGTGGTATTTTTATGAATATATCTCGATATATTATGATACAAGAAAAACCATATAATAGTATTTTCAGTATCACACAGAAATTGTTGCACCCCTATGCTCCTACACATGTTGATAGAGAAAGTAACTAATCCACGTATAAATATATAAACATTAATGTATATAATAAACTGCAATAAATACAGGTAAAGCTAAAGCGAGGACGCCGGTACTGCGTTCAAAAACCTGACAGCTTGTAGAGAATAGGCATTGTTAGAAACGGCCTGTGACCTGTAAAGCTAGAGTTAATTGCCTCTTACTTTACTCCATTATGAATTCGTTATCGTGAAAATTATCAAAGTATTATCTAATTATACTTTCACAACTTTAACATCTGAGAAAGTAGCATTTTTAAATCATCTTAACTCCTTAAATTCTCAAATTCACATTTCAATTCGCATTTGAGCTAAAGTTAATATATGTTTTTATATAATAGTTGACAAACGAGTTATGCTCGCCTCACCTGATGTTATCCTCGCTGATACGTTACCGGCCTTTAAGGAAGGTTGGCAAAAAGGATTCCAAAGAAAAGTTGTGCGTGGCGGAAAATTTCGCGTAAAGAGCATATTGGTTATCTACCCACCATTGAGATGACAAAGATGGAATTTAGAATTCTGTCGTGATGTTTAAACTTAGCGGCTGGAATTAATCAAAATTAATCCTCACTCCCCATGGTAAATTCGGTAAAAAATGCACAGAGATGCAACATCTCAATAACTCTTAAGCATTTTTAGATATATAAGTAATTCGTAATCCGAACAATTAAGTCTTAATACTAATAAGTGTTTGACCGGTGTATACTATCACCATTCATCTTAATTAGCTACCGTGGTTGATACGCTTAAGTTAATCGTGCCTTTTAATATATTTTTTTAAGGCCAGGTTCCCAATACAACTAACTTATTCATGCCGCAGCTACAAACAAGCTATAGCGTGGCTTTACCACTGTAAATGTTTATAAGACAATTACAGATACAAGTCTATTTACTTATCAATATTTAACAAGAAAAAAATATGATACTTAAAATACTGCACTGAAAGAAGACTCAAAACAATTAACATTCTCGTAAGAACTAAACATAATAAATAACGAAGCAAATTAAATAAAATTGTCTATTAAAATCGTCGAAAACATTTGGTCTCAAAGCACTAATTATAAGTGATATAAAAATAAATCAGGAAAATGTCAGCAGTTATTGAGCAATAAAAACCGACGCCAAGTCCCGTGTTATTCTTAATTTGGTATCAACGACAATAAGACCAATTAA
This sequence comes from Teinopalpus imperialis, assembly GCA_029286865.1. NCBI lineage: Eukaryota > Metazoa > Arthropoda > Insecta > Lepidoptera > Papilionidae > Teinopalpus > Teinopalpus imperialis. The sequence goes on from JAGSMU010000021.1 coordinate 7,692,388, forward strand.
AAGCGCGCCCGAAGAAGACGGACCGTCAAAGTTATTTATGTTTTCCAGTGTGTTTGGACTGAACACTTATAATTATCGACGGGAATCGAACCGCCAGTTATAGCCAATAATTGGGAGGGAACAGTGGGTAAGTATAGTGGTCGCGCCATAATGTTGTTTTATGAGGTTCTTAAAAAATAATGAATGTCATTCGTTGTAGGACATTCACGCATAATGACGGCGGACGACGGCCCTAACTGCGGTTGTACACAACAGTTCTGACATGAGATATTATTTAGAAGTTGACGTTTTTTTTATGAAATTACGTAGATAAGCGATAACTCAATTTTTTTATTAAAAAAATCTACAATCTATTAAATTTATTAGAAAAAAATTGGTAAATGTACTTATTGTAAATGGCCTTATATATATTTCTTATTTTAAAAGGCCACATAAAAGTCTTCCTTCTTTCTTGTCTGAAGCTTCCGTTTCATTTAACACTTCGGCACTTATAATCACGTATTATTGGAAAAAAAATGATCTGCATTCAGTAAAATAAATAGAATTATAAATTGGATACTAGACACATCGATTATAGTTGATAATATTAAGTTTTTATTTATAATATTTATTTATTGTGTTGTTTGTTATTCTTCTTTTTTCTCGAGTTTGGTTTGACGAGGCAGAAGCGAAATAAATAGTGATCATAATTTCTTCAAAGTAAGACGTGTACATACTTATATATATGCTAATCAAGGCAATTTTAGCTTATACGCGGACTCATATTTCCTTATCCCCGGGATCTATTTCATCTATTATAGTTCTATCTTATCCATGGAACCACAAAATGTATTATGATGTGACAGTTGATTTCGACTCTCCCTGTCGAATATCCTAATTTTATTACCAGATGACATAAACTGATCTAAGTACTCACTCGTCACCGACCTAATGGATGTGTTATAAAATTGGAAGACGTTTAAGATGCAGTATCATAGACACATAACATTCAACACAGTTTTAACAGTGTTAGAGGTACACTGCAGTTTGTTTCTAGGTGCAGAATGAATGGATCACCTCGTCCGGGGTAGGACGAGACACCCTCACAGAATGCCAGCGTCAAATATGAGCATATTGCTGCTGTGATTCGTCTGGTGAGTGCAGGGATCCGGGGACCCTTATCCCGTGTGGACGAGGGATTTATTATGATTCTTTATCAAGGATTAATTTTGATGTTATGAACCGCAGTAATCACTTACCACTAGGTGAACTGTGTGCTCGTTTTTTGACTTTGATGTCATAAAAAAAATACATCCATTAACTCTAAAATCAATAATTTTTAACTCAAAAATACCATCGGCGGTGAATCGAACTAGGATAAGGGTAACAAACGAACACAATTCACCTGATGGTAAGTAATCTGTGGCCATAAATAATTATATCTAACTGAGATGAATTGCCTTGATATGCCAGTAACCGGGTCAGTGGGAAACCATCTGTATGAATGTGATGATATTGTCAAGTGTTCAAGTCACTAGTTCAGGCAACTGTCATTATACTTCGTAGACACTAATTTCTGCTGATAATCGGAAGAAAGCAAAAGAAATAAACAAGTTAGCCTATGTGGTGAAATTAATTTATTAATTTGTCTCAATACGTATCATGTAACTGTAACCATCTATCGATTTAGAACCGGACCGCAAATAATGATTATTATCGATAACGAATAATTATTTCCTAACGAATATTACAGACGGAATTGCCACTAATAACTGCGTCATTACATATAATGATATGACTTCGAAAATTGCTTTGACATTTACCAAGGCCGCAGATGTGCGGGGACAGAGCACTCACTTGGTCAATAGGAATCTGTATTATTTTCGAATGGCCTCTAAAATATACAAATTTAATGTCAGCAATACAGAGAATTTAAAAAACATACCTAATAAAGTAAGCAATTGAACATTTCGCAGTTTACAATTGGCAATCGCGATATAACATGACGATAAAGTTATTGTTCTTGACCTGTACATATATAAAAAATTGTGTCGTCTTTTGTTTTCAGTATTTACACAAGGTTAAGGTAAATTAGTTTTCTAGGTTGACGATATCTTAATTTTTTTTTCCATATTTCCTCCGATAGTAAAATGTGATTTGATCTAAACTTTTATGCATGCTTCATAAATGCCGAGATCAATTTTTGGGCAAATAGTACTTTGTATACCCTACTGCTTCAGAAAGATAAAAAAATATATTATAGTCTTTTAAATTTCTATTAATAAGTGGGAATTAATTGGTAAAGTAAACTCTTTTATTTATATTTAATTCACAAGGGTAAGGCTAATGTTAGTAAAAGTTTTTCTTATCATCTTTTATTTCAAAAAATTAGGAAATTGACATTAACAGGTTGACCTACAATGTTCAATTATATTTGGTTAGTAACAATGTTGATTTTATATACAATAAAAACAAGGATATTGTAAGAAATCTAATCTACAACGCACATGAAAACTACTACAATATGAAAAGATTGAGAATCCATGCAATCAATGCCTGAGAAACTCGTCAAACTTTTGTAATTGATTCGAACTAAGTTACAGGGACAGCAACTAACTCTCAACTACTACCATAGAGCTGGAAAGGTAAAAATCATAAATATTGTGAGAAATAACATTGTGCGTTGACATGAAGGGCCTTATTAGAATTACTTTATACGGACAACGTGAATTGTAAAATTTAACTTACGGTATTTTATCAACTAAAATTAAATAAAAAATAAAAGTAGACAACATTTGCATGCTATATTGCATCTATATCATTTGTGTATTATTCATAATAATACATTTGTTTAAAAAAATATTATTACTAGTAATTTGACTAAAGGTCAATTGACTTTAGAGTTATATCTCACTCCAACCCTGCCTAAAGGATCTCCACGGCGGCTTATTCATCATCATCGTATCATGTATTGGTTAAATGATTACTGCTGAAAATATTGTTGTAATTTGACTAATGGTCAAGTGACTTTAGAGCTATATCTCACTCCAACCCTGCCTAAAGGATCTCCACGGCGGCTTATTCGTCATCATCGTATCATGTATTGGTTAAATGATTACTGCTGAAAATATTATTTGTAATTTGACTAATGGTCAAGTGACTTTAGAGCTATATCTCACTCCAACCCTGCCTAAAGGATCTCCACGGCGGCTTATTCGTCATCATCGTATCATGTATTGGTTAAATGATTACTGCTGAAAATATTGTTGTAATTTGACTAATGGTCAAGTGACTTTAGAGTTATATCTCACTCCAACCCTGCCTAAAAGGATCTCCACGGCGGCTTATTCGTCATCATCGTATCATGGATTGGTTAAATGATTGCTGCTGAAAATATTGCTGTAATTTGACTAATGGTCAATTGACTTTAGGATTATATCTCACTCAACCCTGCCTAAAGGATCTCCACGGCAGCTTATTCGTCATCATCGTATCATGTATTGGTTAAATGATTACTGCTGAAAATATTGTTGCAATTTGACTAATGGTCAATTGACTTTAGAGTTATATCTCCTCCAACCCTGCCTAAAGGATCTCACGGCGGCTTATCTGTCATCATCGTATCATGGATTGGTTAAATGATTACTGCTGAAAATATTGTTGTAATTTGACTAATGGTCAATTGACTTAGAGTTATATCTCCTCCAACCCTGCCTAAAGGATCTCACGGCGGCTTATTCATCATCATCGTATCATGTATTGGTTAAATGATTACTGCTGAAAATATTATTTGTAATTTGACTAATGGTCAAGTGACTTTAGAGCTATATCTCCTCCAACCCTGCCTAAAGGATCTCCACGGCGGCTTATTCGTCATCATCGTATCATGTATTGGTTAAATGATTACTGCTGAAAATATTGTTGTAATTTGACTAATGGTCAAGTGACTTTAGAGCTATATCTCACTCCAACCCTGCCTAAAGGATCTCCACGGCGGCTTATTCGTCATCATCGTATCATGTATTGGTTAAATGATTACTGCTGAAAATATTGTTGTAATTTGACTAATGGTCAATTGACTTTAGAGTTATATCTCACTCCAACCCTGCCTAAAGGATCTCCACGGCGGCTTATTCGTCATCATCGTATCATGGATTGGTTAAATGATTACTGCTGAAAATATTGTTGTAATTTGACTAATGGTCAATTGACTTTAGTGTTATATTTCACTCCAACCCTGCCTAAAGGATCTCCACGGCGGCTTATTCGTCATCATCGTATCATGTATTGGTTAAATGATTACTGCTGAAAATATTGTTGCAATTTGACTAATGGTCAATTGACTTTAGAGTTATATCTCACTCCAACCCTGCCTAAAGGATCTCCACGGCGGCTTATTCGTCATCATCGTATCATGGATTGGTTAAATGATTACTGCTGAAAATATTGTTGTAATTTGACTAATGGTCAATTGACTTTAGTGTTATATTTCACTCCAACCCTGCCTAAAGGATCTCCACGGCGGCTTATTCGTCATCATCGTATCATGTATTGCTTAAATTATTACTGCTGAAAATAGCATCCGCCGTTGATTGAGACGAGGCACGACCAAGATCGATAGATTGAAGGAGTCACGGGCATATACAAGACCCCATTTGTCCAAGAAAAGGTCACTATGACAATGCACCAGCGCATTCATCTCTGGTTGTGGTGGTAAAATTACAGAACTTGGAATTACTTCCACACCCACCTTACTCGCCCGACTCGGAACCCTTTGACTTTTTCCTATTCCTCAAAATGAAAACCTGGTTGGAGAAAAATATTAACATCAAATGAAGAGATTATCGCGAAAACAGAACAGTATTTTGCAGAGTTTGAAAAATCTTATTTTCTGGAGGGGTTAATGAAATGGGAGAAACATTGGGAAAAGTATTCAAGCCTAAAAGGAGACATTGAAAGTAATAAAAAAATATATTTTCTTTTGTGACACGGGTACATATTGATCGACCCTCGATGTACACGTGCATCCGAACCAATGAATATATGCCGTTCGTGTATTGACAACCAGAAAATCGTTGAGAAAAATTGAGAAAACTCTAAACATCGAAAACTTTTATATTTTATATTCTTATATCAAAATTTCGCGTGTTATATTACCAAGAATAATATTCACAAGCAGGTCTAAGTCATACTTAAGTCTATGAATAGTTGGCTAAAGTTGTTTCGTGCGATTAGCGGGTCGGCACAGGCGGTGTCGCGTAGTGCCAGGCGCGGGTCGAGTGCTTCTTCTATATAATTAACACTAGAGCTTCATTTTACTCCTTATTATATCGAGGTCAAAGTGCAATTAGGCAATTTTATGCGATAGAAATTAAGGTACACTGTTAAATGTGACATTTACAGAGCTATCGTGTTTCGTTTGGTATGTAAAAGAAACCGGTGACCTTGTTACTAGTGACAATACATTCCATTTTAATCTTCAGGTGTGATATTTACAATATAGCCATTGTATTGAAGCATAAGCTATGGATAAGTTATCAAATGAATTTTTGTTATTATTGCATTGAAAGTAAGCACACAGTGGCAAGTGATTTGTGCGGCTCATGACATCTAGATTCATCTTAGACTAGGAATCATAATGCAGATGCGTTGTTACCCTTGAGGACTGAGATGAAATGCCTCGTCACCAGTAATTAAGGTCTCATAATGCAGCTATTTTAGGCTGGTATTCTGTGAGAGCGTAGTTCTACTCCGATCGAGCTGATCATTAATTCTGCAGCTAGAAACAAACTGCAGTGCAGCTCTACCACTATTGCTATAGAGTTAATACGGAGTTGAGAGTATTTTGATGTAATTTATTTTAGACCACAGATGGAGAAGTATCCAGATTACGACTCTTTATCAAGGATTTATGTAGGAAGCAGTAAATATCTGGTAAACCTCGAGTTCGATTGTCACCCGCTAATTTTATGAAAAGTCCTAACTCTAGAAGTCAACTTATTGCGTCTATTAAAGCATATTAAAGATTAATACCGTTTAAAAAAATTATGATGAATGTATAATTTTAATGTAACAATATCGACTAATATATATATCTCTAATATATAATAAAGTCGATTGAACTTTAAACTTTTAGACATATAATAATAATCTCAAGATATCAATTTCGTATATTATTAGAAAATATATATTATATTTTGCAGAGAAACTGTTATTTTTACCATCTTTATATTATATGTGTGACTACCCTAGCTTCTCAATACCACCCTCAGGTCGACTGGTAGAAAATGCTTTTAGCACTAAGTCCGCCCATGTAATTTACTTTGTGCATAAAGTTTAAAATAAAATAAATAAATAATTTGCATACATCATAAAGTTAAAAGTCAAAGACTAATAGAGCATTATTCGTAAGTGCCCTAAATAGTATTATTTAATATTATATGATGATATAATGTAGTGATCCGATCGGTCATAGTTTGCGCACCCTCTAAGACAAAATTGCGAAAGTAGCTCAGGAAATTATGTATGTCATAGATTGTTTGTCACGCCACACCCGAGATCGAACCCCGGAACCCCACGCACGACGCTTAAGCATTTGTCTTCATTTTCTTACTTGCGCTGCGAGAGAAGTAATGTGGTACACTTTTGTCGATATCGACGTTAAAATAAATTACACCAGTTTGAAGTGAAATATTTCGTTTGTATGTTCTACACATTATACATGTTGTACACATCTTACAATCGAATAATTAATATTTATTCGATATGTTATAGTACCCTTATTATGCTGGTGAATATGGTTATATAAAATTAAATGCATGGTCTCCCTAATAATCAAATTTAAATGTTTGATATTAATAATTTCTTTGATTTGATATGACTAATTAGTTTAAATTAATTAAATCTTCTACTTATTAAAAGAAAAGAGTTCGATAAATTACTATAGCAAATTAAAAAAAAAAAATTAATATTGATACGATGCAAAATTTAAAAATAAAAATGGTAATAATTCTACACAAAAATTTACTAGATTTGAATGTGAAACTACAATTTTGACGCATATCTTTATGCATAAAATAATTTATGAAAGCTTAGAGAATAATGTCGATATACCGTAGTTATTCCAACACTAAATGTTTAGAACAAGGAACATTGATATTAATTCCGCCTTCCCGTACCAAATCACGTCGCTATCTAATTATCCAATATTCTGCGACCGGTAAATATTATATTATGAAATTCGCGACCTTCTTCTCCTCCCGTGGGAAATAATAGGCGTATTTTTAAATGAAATAAGGAGGGTATACGAGAATAACCCGACGGACCCCAGTTCCGATTTCCAATTAAGACTTGTTTCTGTAATATTATTTATTATTGTTTCCCAAAATTTCAACTTTATCTGTTTAACATACATAATTACATTTTGTGTGCATATTAATGATATTTGCTTTACAAAATGTTGAAGTTGTGTCGACCGATATGGTGATAAATGCAATGAGATTCCCAGTTCCTTATTATTTTATTTATATCAGTATATTTTTGAAAATTAAGTTTTGTTTATGAACACTGAATTTGTTTTTGTTTCGTTTTGTTTATAAATACAACGACGATTTACAAAACATATATAAAGTAATTATTAGTTTCCGTTCCTTAGTGTGTCATTCCAGAAGGTACCAATCAAAGTCTTCAAATACAAAAAAAATATAATAAAACTATATGTTGAGGAAAGAGTAACATTTTATATTTATATGATTCTTATTGGTAACGAACAAGTACGTTGTTTCTTTTTTCTCGTTTCGAACTCAATTTTTCTACTCAGAAACACTGCATTCATCTTTGGTAATAAGGAAGGAATTCAGAAGCATTTTCGCTCCTAAATACTCCTCATAACTTCTGGTCACTCCGGTTCCTTTTACTTACCACAGGAAACGCATCAGCATTAAAATAATATTATAAAAACTTTCAAAATACAACGAGCAGTTGTCTACTGAAGTATCATACAATTTGAGTGTTACGGGGAAGACAAAGAAAAAGATAGTTATTACAACAATCTGTAATTGGCATTTTGTGGGATCGTGTCCTTCCTCGGTAAACCCTACTCTTTCGTAAAACCCACGTACGAAAGTATATTTTTCTTCAGTATATAGAAATAATAAAAATAGCACGTGCAACTCAGTACATGTGATAGTACAGAAGTGACACTTCTTAGACTGACGTAGAGAAAGACGAAAGAAGAGAAAAGAAGAGAACAAAACCGAGGCCAGTAACAACATTTCTCGCTCTGGCTCGGTACATTATTTCCATTATTACATTTATTTAGAACTATTTTCATTAACGTTACAAATATTTTCATTAGTGGAGTTATATAGACAAATATTATTGCCAAACCGCTCCCGCGAAAGTCCTGCAAAGAATTTAATCGAAATTTAACATGGTAATTATTAGCTATGGTGAACGGTAATTGAAATAAATTTATTAAGTAGAAAGCTCTAAAAGCTAATATATAACTAACATACTGTGTACTAAGCTTTAATTAAAATATATATATATATAAATATATATATGTATAAACTATATTATACTCATTATAAAAACATCTACAAATGTCTGGCAAGCTGACCTAGGACAACATAATATAGTTTGCTCAAAGTACATTCAGTGCGGGAGCACTTTGAACGTAATATAAATTGTACTGGCACCAATCAAGCCACATCAAAGGCCTACAATAATCCAGCGGATACCAAATCACCAAAGGACCAATTACAAGGTTAAAAGGAGTCGCGCCGCGGGGCACACATGGGAACAGAATTTGAATTTGAAATTTCGATACCAATTTAGCTTGAGGTGCCAGGCGACAGATACCGAAATATAGCACTGGGAAAGGAGTGATCAAAATTGTATAGTACATGTAAAAACGTTACATACTTTACCAAACATTTCAGCATACTTTCGTCCAAATTAAAATACCGTAAAACATGTTTTTTAGGTGTTATTGGTATTAATTTAGTTATTTATTCAGAACAGAAACTTCCTTCAAACACGTTGAGGAAAGTTATTCACATAACAGTGAAATAAATTTTAAGCGTACGATCATAATTCGTTTTATAAAATGTGTAGTAGGCAATATTATTCTAGAACATTTGATTATTCTACTATACATTGCTTTTGTGTAATACAGTAACTTTCACTACATTTAACCAAGAAACTATAACAAATAAGCTTATTGTTAGATGAAGGTGAATGCACTCATCTTCAGATGTAACTTTTAAGCGATGACATATGAAGTTTATTATAATTCAGTATCAGCCTCACGTGGACGAATGCGAAATATTTAGAATAGAAAACTAAATAGATATAGGATTCTTGAGGGATATACTACTCACTACTTTCACCGATGAACTAGAATGGTATACGTAAGTTTAGACAGAACGTAGTTGATTTTGTTTGTCCATGGTAATATTTCTCCGCTTTCATATCGGGGTTATCTTATTTTTTGTTTATATTTCTATAGTTATTTTTAATTTGTTTTATCTTCGTTTAAGAAGTGTACTGTGAAAAGTCACAATATTAATATAGGGTCGCGTCGCGCACCTCCCGAGGGGTTTCTAAATCATCCGTCCCTGTCGCTCCCTTGCGCCCGCAGTTTATGCGAATGAAAATCATGGATAAGGTTAAATCTTTAAGATAATACATCCTGCAAAATAAGAAAGTTTCATAGGTCAAATATTGCGTTATATTGTAACTGTATTTGATGTATTAAACTTCGACGAAATTAGAAAAAACTTACTTTTATTTTTAAGAATCATTATCAATGATGATTAAAATCATTAGGCCATCACTAGTCCTCTGCTGACTTAGGTACCACAAGCACAATTGTTTAATATATGTGGTGAGTAGACCGCGTTTAGCTAAACGTACTGTAGAACGACTCTCGGCTAGTTACAAGGCCATTATAGGTAATTGCAGCAACTGGATGTGTAAAACCAATGGTAGAGAATAAGGTTAGATATAGGCCATACTCATTGGTAGAGACGTACAGTAGTGATCTACCGCAAGCTGATGAAGAAAGAGCTGACATGTATGTGACAATATATTTTTCTCCAAAAATTATATAAAACGGATAACGATATTGTCCCTAGAAATATTATATGTATATATGTAGTCTTATAATAGATATAGAATAAAATATATACTGCTTATATACTGTAAATAAATTGCACTATTTGTATTGAACAGAAAAACGATCAAACAGACAGAAGAAGAGAGCGAGATAATAAAAAAGTGAAGTTACATAATAAAATTAACAAATTCATTGTATAACAAAGTTGTAAAGGTATATAATATCAAATCATGTTATTAGCTTTAAAGTTCTTTATGACTTACCACATTCAGAAGTTGAAGGGCTTAGGACATAACTTCAGGTCACATCCACGTTATTCTAACCAAACTGAAGCGCCTCCGGTAACGTTCGCTTTACGGTGTAATTTTTCTTATGTTATTTATTTATTTATTACGAAGTGAGTGATCTATATCACGTCATATCTTACACTCTTGTAAATGGGCTGGCATTTGTTCGACCCCGACGCGCTGCTTCGGCTTTGTCTTGTCTCGTGTGGAACTGCCTCTATTTCCATTGTGTAAACGGCAACATGATTATAGCATCGTTTTTTTAACTTGTAAAGATATGAATGTGATTAGTATTGTTGTATAGAAATATTAAAAGTTTAATAGAAAATAATACAAGAAAGATTAATACTGCTGGTATTGCCATAAATTCAAAGCATTTTAGCGGCACATAATGTAACAAAATCGAAATAAATTCATTGTCACGTTTTATGTGTTACTGTAATTTCTTTAATATGCTATTTGAAATTTTCTTAAAAATTTAAATTAATAAAAATAAATAATTGGTTTGGTTGGAAATATTACGTAAATGTTTATTTAACTATTGACATGATATTTCGACTAACTAAGTTTTACCATTTGCTAGTAGACATTTCGATAGTATATCTCACACTTTTAGATTTTTTAGTTTTATTGCCCAAATTTTAGATGTTTAGAATAAACGAACTAAATTTTTAAGAAAATTTCAATAGCATATTAAAGAAAGTGACAATGGATTTAATTCGATTTTGTTACATTATGTAAATAGTAAAATAGAGGATATTGAATAATAAACAAATACTAAACTCAATCAACAAACTAAAGTTCTAATAAAAAAATGCCAAAAAATTAAAATTGTGCAAAGAAGATTTTCTTTGTTGTTTCATTAGTATTATTATTATTAGTGAAGGAACTATTTAATAAAGTGTTAATTGGAATTTAAAATAAAGTGATAATTAATATCCATCCTTATTACCGTCAGTATTTGGGTAATTTTTTTTTTATAATATTAAGATTAACGAACGAGCGAACAGTTCACCTGATGGTAAGTGATTCCTGCGGCCCATGACATCTACATACATTCATCCTTGAAAAGGAATCATAATGCAGATGCGTTGCCACCCTTGAGGACTGAGATGCAATGCCTCGTTTCCAGTAATAAAGGGCTCCGGATCCCTACACTCATCAGACGAAACGCAGCAGCATTAAGCTGCTATTTTACGCCGGTATTCTGTGAGGGCGTGTATCCTACCCCGGTCGAGCTGACCCATTTATTCTTCAGCTAGAAACAAACTGCAGTGTAGCTCTACCACTTATAAACTAACTATAAAAACTGATTGAATGATTATTTTCTGCTATATCTATGTATATATATAAGATAGGCATACTTTCTTGACTCACTTTTTGAATTTTGTCTGAAACGTAAATAATAATAATAATTTAACTAATAATTTTACTCATTAGTGGAATAAAAAAAATTTAGAACTTGTTAATTCCATTTTTTAAAGTCTGTAGTTAAGTATACACTTTTGTACATTTTGTTGAATTAAAAGGCATCGTCAAAATTTCATAATGACATATGGAAATTTTTCAAACCTTCATTTCGTCACCTGAAACGAGGTAACACTGCGCATACTACATTTTCATTCATTGTCTATCATAACATATATATATATATATATTTCACACAAAGCTAAGAGCACACAGTTCACCGTTAACGACTAGTGCGGTCCATCTGGATTTCTCGTCTATACACGACTTTAATACGAGATGAAAGTGCGTTACCACTGGTAGATTAAAGTGGAATAGTACATTTACAGCAATTAGATAATAACAGCGATATTCTGCTTGTTTGCATTATAGTGAAAAACGAACAAACTGATGGTCCTAATCCCTCCAAGACATCTCCGCATCCCCACACCCACCAGATGAAACACATCAGTGTTATGCGACTGTTTTACGTTCGTACTCTGTCAGTGCGTGGTCATTATCCGGTCGTATCGGGCCCGTTCATGCCGCACCTAAAAAAAAACCAGTAAACTACTTTACATTGGTAATCTGTGGGCTTTGTATTATTTACATCGTTAATTCCATAAGTCTAGTCTCTTTTTTATTCATGTAGTATACGTTTCAACCGCAGCTGCGCAAGTACAGGTGATATTTGATAACTGTGAAATGACGCTCGATATACGATGAAATCGTAAGCGATCTTTAATGGTGGTTGTTATTATTTATTAACGATTGTCTTCTTTATGCTCAATCATTTGATGGAGCGATTGTCAGGGTATCGAATTTATTCAGTTAATTAAGAGCAGCGGCCATCTGCTTTGTATTTTGCTTGTGTTGTATTATGTTGAGATGAGATATTATTTATTATATTATAAATATTTAAAGACTAATTTATCCATATGGCGTTGATTTTTATTAAAAATAAGGAAAAGTTACATGCCGTCTTACTAATGAATCAAAGTGACACCACGGATACAGTATGAATAAATGTTACTAAGGACGTCCGCGGACAGTTGTCGTTATAATTCACGTCGTTTTATCGACTATCGACAGTTTGCGTGTTGGTCGACGGCGACTTTATCGAATTTATGGTCAGTTATAAGCCTCCGTCAAATGCTCGATATCACTTCGAGTAAGTCAATGTCGGACTACTTGATACCGTGACTTGGTATCCTTTTAAACGGCGAGAAGTGTCATGCGATTTTGTTTTAAATCTTAAAAATGTGATAGGTGCATTTGCATCTGCATTATTTTCTTATGGGCATGAATACTGCAGCCGTAATATTCCATCACCAACATCAAGTGGTCATAAACTCGTTTGTTGTCTTCTAATTCCCTAAAAAAAATGGCTTTCATAATTGTTTTTTTTTTACATAAATAATGTGCCGTGCAAAGTGGAGAAGGCTCATTCGGAAGGCCAGGAAATCGCTAGACAGAACAAGAAGAAGATTAATAATGTACTCCCAACATAATAATCATTAAAAACCATATTGTCTAAAGCTATAAACTTCAAGAATAGAATTGATCGGAACATATCTATAAAAATACCTTTGACATTATTAAACCGGCAATATAGTACGTATGAATTGGCCATGGGTGCGAATATAACACTATAGATGAAGGTTCAATTACTGTAATTATTAAAACTAATAATAATAATAGTGGTGGATTCACGCTGCATTTTGATTCCAGCTGCAACATAATTGGAAAAGAAACAATTTCTTTTGTCTTGTGTCTAGTGTTGCGTATTTGCTTAACCCCAAAAAATAAATGCATCTTCTAGTAAAGCTTCATTAAAACGGCCAGTTAAGGAACGTTACCTAATGCTGAAGCATAAACTGTTTTTTCTATCTGTTTACTATAAGAGTTCTCCTTTCATAATGTGTATTATTTTGATATTAAGTTATCAAACATTAGTCAATTTGTATGTAAAAATATGAAAAAAATATATATGTATGTAAAGTGAATATAATTAATATGTACATATATTATATTATATTATTACATTTATATACTCTTAAAATTAAAATAAGTTTTTTCTTGCACCTATAATAGGATAGGTCCAAAAGATAGGCTGGTACGGAATGTCTTTTGGCTTTAATTCCGCCTTTTTTACAATGTTGGAAGTAAATAATAAATAAATAAATAATACATTTTAATCATCCGTAGAGGCGAACTTGTCCGGTGTTAAAAGGTTTGGCTTGACATATAGTAAAAATGACACGAAGATGTTGCTAAGTCATATTTAAAATTGCCGCAGTACAAAGCATTACCGTACGTTAGCGTACCTTTTGCAATCTTTTAGAATCATGATAAGTCGTTTATCCCAAAGCCGTTTTTAATAACTTTAGATTTTTAGTTGTAATATAAAAACAAAGTCCACATAAAAGTATTTCTTGCACAATTAGTTATTCCTTGTTAAACTAATTATATTTTTTAAATTGTGTATCTAAGATTCTATAGCCAAACACAGAAAAACCTTAATGAAAAATTCAAATCGACGAGTCGACGTCTGTGGGTCACTGGTTTCTACTATTCAAATTTCAAATATCTTCATTAAATCACCTCAAAGAAAAACACCTACGACCAACAGTAGTACTGTCTGTTCACGTAACACGTACACGTACGCAAAAATAATCAAAACGTTCAAAAATTTTACACTTAAAGGCATTAAGTGTTAAAATTGTTTGAACTTTAGTCTAAACTTCAGTTCTCAATAATGTTGACTTCTAGCAATCTTCTTACATAAACTTGTACACTATCACGTGCTTTGACAAGATGGATTGGAGACAGCGCGTCACGTCTACTCGTATCTTCACGCTAAGTGGTAAAGATGGCGAGCAGAATGCTAATGAAGAGCCTGTGAGATAAAGTTCACAGTGACACTTACATGTGTTTTGTTAATTATGCTATCAACTTACTCGGTTGCTTTATGGGTACTGATAACTTTCTACTAAATACGAATTTTCTTATTTGTTTCTAATAATATACTTTAGTATTTAGGCTTAGAACGACAACATAGAATACAAGGTTTTCCTTAAAATTTTCGGCCCGAAAACCAACAATTGTGTGAATTGCGAAGTTTGTGGTTTTGAATGGAACCCAATACTCGCGACACACCAGGCTCTATAGCTAACACGCCTTTGAGTATCTCCTCATATTTTCATGAACGTCATTCTATAATTTCTTCTTGATTCATTATTTAGTACTAATTGTGGGTATATTTGGTTGTTTTTCTATATGAATCAATATCGTAAATTTTAGACCATAGCTCTTGTCAGTGGAGTAATTCCTGAACATTCTACTTTATTAGATGTAAAACTTTATTTGTCTCCATAAATCGGTTTCAGATTAAGTTTGAAATCAGGAGTCTGTGTGGGGTAGTTATCCTGAATAATTGATAAATGAAATTTCTACTTAAAACCATAAACATAATATATATAGTTTCGTTTATCGGCTTGGACCGTTACCCTGTTTCGCGAGAGCGTCTGAATCGAGGGTGCCCGAGAGGGCCGAACCTCGGCTCGGTCAGTTGTCAGAAACAACTGACCGAGCTCTCTTGTGCTGGTTACCGATATATAGAGGTCTCCGACTGAGTCCAATAAGCGCTCGGTCACCTCTCAACCCGGTGAAACTGTAAAAGCCCTAGGTCTAACAACCGAACATCAACTCGAAAAAAAATTGTTTATTGATCGATGACATTGTTTATTCCTGTCCGCATTTGTAATTTTTCACCCTGCTTTATATATGAGGTAATAGCTAACTACATTCAATGATTAAGAATTTGGCTGGATAATAACTCGTAGCCAAACTTACGGCGTAACATGTTCTATCTTTATATGGATGTTAGATCTATGTAATACTTTGTTTTAGTTCACAACGTAACAAAGATGTTAATCATCAAATAATAAAACGAAATCATCCCAAACCACATTCCAGAACAATAATAATATTACGTTATGTCATTTACAAAAGCACTTTGAGCTTAATTGCAGAAACCCAAATCAAATGACAAGTCAATGAGTTCGCCCGAGGTTATAAACCGCAAAAACTCAACTGCTAGGTAGGTACAATCACCATGTCCATTCATTTTTTCGGCGACATACTAATTCTATATCAGTTTTAATAGCAGATTTTAAAGCTCCGTATGTGGGACAGAGACGACAACTTCAACTGTCTCACACACCTTGATTAGTTAGCCGGGACGTACGTGAAAAGTGACTCGAAACGGATGGAAGCCTATAATTATCTAAAGGGAGACCGTTTTCGGAGAGAAACGATGATTTAGTTAAGCGTTTTTTAAAGTCTTGCTTGTGATTTGTTGACCAAACATTTGGTGAATACACACGGAAACTTCCACAGCGGCATCTCCAATTTTAAGAAAAATAATTGCAGCAGATAATGTACAAGCTTGTACAAACAGTTGAGTGAATTAATGGACATTCGAATAAAGTTTGCTTAAAACCACAGCTATTGACCGTTGCAATATCTTCTGATTATATAAATTTAGGATATATAATGGTGGCGTATGCTCTCACAAATTCACTAAATACAATGGCTCTCTCTCGTCTTGCCTTAAAATTTCCCAGTTTTATGCATGTGAAAGAAGATCGGGGAAAGTTTCAGATGCGACATCAAAGACACCAGGCGTAACAAACCATATCCAAAACCCAACAATTTATGTTGCACAAATATTGTTTCTCAGCTGGGAACTGAAGACAGAACCCGTAACTTAGATCCATGTACCCCTACACCACGCTCCCAAATTTAATATAATCTCGGTTTTAACAGGACATGGGGACGTACATATTTTTAAACAGCTAGTTACTTCACTTGCACCTAAACCACGTTGCTGTCTATTAAACGAGACTAATGAAACTGATTGACATAAACTTAGTCGAAATATGGTGAACCCAAGTAACACTAGACATATCCAACAACCATCTTCCGACCCTCCAATTGTATTGCATGCACATTTCTATACTATTCCGTATTCATTTAACAGTGGCAGGGCTACGCTATTGCTAAATTCTGGCTGCAACACAGGTGGGTAGGCTCGACCGGGGAAGGTCCACGCCCTGATACCAAATACCAGCGTGAAGTAGCAGTGTAACGCTGCTGTATTTCGCTAGGCGAGTGTAGAGATGCGAAGACCCTTATAACTGGTGTTAAGGCATTTCATCTTGGTCTCTAGTGGTGTTTTATTTAAATTACATTTAGAGTAACAAACGAGCACACAGTTCACCTGATCGTAAGTGATTTCTACGGCCCATGACATCAACACTCATCCTTGACAAGGATTCATAATGCAGATGCGTTGTTACCCTTGTGGACTGAGATGGATTGCCTCGTCACCAGTTATAAAGGTTTCCGGATCTCTGCACCCATCAGACGAAACACACAAGCAGTGTTATGCTGCTATTTTACGCTTTTATTCTATGAGGGCGTGGTACAACCCTGGTCGATCTGACCCATTAACTCTGCAGACAAACAAACAAACTACAGTGTAGCTCTACCACTGTACACCGATGAAAACGCATTTGCATTATGATTCCATAACGAGGTTGAAGAAAGGTGTCATGGACCACAGAATTCACTTACGTTCCGGAGAACTGTATACTAGTTAACGAAGTTAGTGTAACGACCCTAAATACAATAAAAACAAACATCGAATTAGGAAAAAAAGAGACTGCGATTGCGTGAATGTCTTGTCGTAAGCATTGTTATGTATCTATACCCTTTGCAGTTGATGTCATCTGTTGACCAGTAAGAGATATACCAGTTATACAATACAGTAATACAATAGTAAGAGTGAAAAGTTCATCATACTTCTTAACCGTGTGTATAAACTCCGAAAGTGGTACCTAAATTGCCGGTTCTCTTGTCATGTTACAATAGGGACTAATTAAGAGCCCTCGGAGTTAATTAGACACTCAGGTTTTGGTAATCTTTTCAGAGTTTAAACTCTTCTTTGTCTTCTAAGTAACAACTGAAACAATAGAGCAATTTGGTTGCTATAGTTAAAGAATTGTTCTTTTGATCGTTTGATCTGGTATAATTTGCTTCGTATTAGTTAACTAAAATGACAAAGATTTAATAAACTGCGAACACTGACTTACGTTACTTTACAGTGGTAAAGCTACAATGCAGTTTGCTTCTAGCAGCAGAATGAATGGGTCAGCTCGACGGGGTTGGACAACGCCCTCACAGAATACCAGCGTGAAATAGCAGCATAATGCTGTTGTGTTTCGTCTAGTGAGTGCAGGGATCCGGAGACCTTTATTATAGGTGATGAGGCATTCCATCTCTGCCCTCAAGGGTGACAACACATCAGCATTATGATTCCTTGTAAAGTATGAATGTAGATCTCGTGGGCCGCAGGAATCACTTACCATCAGGTGAACTGTGTGCTCGTTTGTTACTCTCAATGTAATAAATAAAAAAAAATGTGTCATAACAGATATGATTTTATGTCACTTAACAACAAATTATTTTATAAAGTTACTATAAGATTTCACTTTCGTAGCACATGACGTTTGTTTGCTATGACTCAATGCCCCACCAATGCTGGTAAACACTCATCACTATCGACTGGTTGACACTTACAATAGACTTAATAGACACTTTCATACTATTGATATCATTGATTCGAGTCCTAATGTATTAAAAAGTCACTTTGAAATTTTCTGAGAAACCTCTCGGAATCGAAGTCTCAATCTTTTTTTTTTCATGTCATCCATTTTTTATTAGAAATTTATTATCATTCTGTACTTCCTATTGTTTAATTCCCTGCATATTACCACTTTTTAATTGTGTTTTGTTCAACTTATGTTAGTACGTGGTGCTTGTGCCATAATAAACTTAGATTTATATAGCGATACTACTTTATATACAAATTGTGTGTACTGTTAGTTGACCCAAATAAAGAGGAAAAAAAAAATCGAAGGCAGTAGAAACCATATAATAACGAGAGATGTTTTCATGTTCGACCACTCCCTTATGAGCGAGCGCAATTATAACACAATACGAGTGGTCATAGAATGACATGGACATTACCTCGCAGATTGAATGCGGAACTCCGACACCGTCGAAGAGATACCTCGGCCGATAGTGTACAAACAATAGACGATCTCGTATAGCAATTTGTATGCAAACCGCGGGAACGAAATCAGCTAATTTGTTACTTGTCTCTGTTATTCGACGTTTACATGAAGCTAAGGTAATTTGGATATGGTAATAATTAAATATAATCAATAATGCTATATGATTATTTGTTGTGTGTTACATATAAAGTTGTATAATCTAAATGTTTGGTAGCTCTATGAATGTGCACTCGCTTAATATGGTGTCGAGCTCCCTTTATAAATCATTGGTGCACCCAATACAGCTACTTCCAGCAATGAGGTCTATAATATTAGTATTATTAAGTTTAGTTTTGCTACACAAGTTAGAGATACTACTACCCAAAACAACAGAAACCATTATTTTTTTTAATTATCGTTCTAATTGAAAGGCGAGCTCGAGAGAAGGACCGAAGGACAAACTCTAGGTGCGAAAATTCGTTCTTTATTCCTTTCTATATAAAAAAATGTACATAAATAACATGCTGTATATTTTTTTCTAATTCCCTGTACATAAAAGCAGCAACAATTGTGGGAGATGTGCGTGGGGACCGTGCTGGCGCTGTCGCAGTTCTGTTATATGCAGATACCTATCTCGTCATTCTCATACGTAACCCGTGTCGTTCTAAACTGCCATTCTGTCCAAAACTAAGTATTACATGGAGTCGACAACTACTAAGAAAAATATAAAGAACAGAAAATATTAAAAAACAAGTAAGAATCAAAATCGTAGCATAAAATAGCCAAATAATATTTACGCACTGATTTGACATAAACAAATAATTTTGATTGATTATAACCTTACTAGGTAAAGGGAAAATTGCATATACTGAGATAAGCAAAAAAATTTTATGAACCAAATGTCAAATTTATTCCCTTGTCAAGTCTATATTTATACTATATAGCATTCTAATACATTTTTATATGTAAATATACAGAAGTGTTCTGTGAATCTAGTTGTCATTGTTTCATTGCAATTTCGACATGTTGTAATTATTTTTATGTAATTTAATAGCATGTTGTTCCGCGGTTATTAAACACAAGTAAATTGGTTTTAGTATCTATGATGTCATCCTTTTTCTGTTTCTTGTGTAACTTAACAAATTGTAAAAAGTTACATTTTTTAATTTAGTATTTCAGACTTATTCTATCAAAACATTTTTTTGAGAACTGCGGCCTCACGAGTCAGACGCTCTCGTGAAATAGGGTAACGGTCCTCTCGGGATCCCTTGTGCTAGTTACCCACTAATAGAGGAAAAACAGCGGCCATCAGCCTGAAAAAAAATGCTGTGGTCTCAAATAATACCAAAAGTCATGTCACGTTCGAGTCAGGGCTAACTAGGTGATCCAACGTGAAATGGTGGTAATATCATCGTGATTATATACTTATTATCTATAAATAATTTTACTACATTTTTCATAAAATAAAAGTCAAGTCAAAGCAAACTAAGAAATCGTAAAACGTATTCAACAATTATAAGAAGAAAAATTTGAAATTACTCCGTTCTGGAATGCAGGTAACTGTCAAGGTAAAGCAAGCGATAACAATAGAGGATTTATTAAAAGTCGTGTCATACTTAAAAAATATAAAAAAACAAAGGCATTGAGTTTTAATTATTCGTGCCACAGACGTAACAATTAAGATAATGAAGTGGCCGCAGTGACACTTGTTTTCATTATATGCAAATTTCTACGAACAAATCTATCTCGAAAATTGTACATAACAATATTTATAATATTGTTCAAGCTTATAAATTATTGCCAATATCCTGCCGATTCTTCTCTACACTTGAACAAAAATGAATAAACAAATTAAGTACATAAAAACAATTCCGATTACATAAGTGATGTCGATAGATAAGTAAGATAACTGACAATTAATAAGTAAGCTTTTTGGACGGCCACTATTTTTGTTATATACAAATGATTTATGGAATAAACATACCGTTCAGTAGTCGATTCATTAAAGGCTGAGATAATGATGTCTTCCGGTGAAAACGACAGTTTCTTTTTTATTATTATTACATTAAAAGTAACAAATGAGCATACAGTTAACCTGATGGTAGGTAATTCCTGCGCTCCATGACATCTACATCTATAACAAGGAATTCTAATGCATGTTGCACTTGAAGACTGAGATGGAATGCCTGGTCTCCGGATCTCTGAATCACCTGACGAAACACAGCAGCATCAGGCTGATATTTTACGCTGGTATTCTGTGAGGGCGTGGTCCTACCGCGGTCGAGCTGACCCATTCATTCTGCGAGAAATGAACTGTAGTTTAGCTCTTTCGCTTTTAGTGCTATCTTTGTTTCCCAAATTGTAACTCTTTTGTAACTGAATATTCTAGCATCTAGTACTAGGGATTAAAAATAAACTTTATTAAATACGAATACTACATAATGTTTTTATATAAACAAGCACACAATTGGTATGGATGGTAAGTGATTTCTGCGGTCCTTGATACGCTCATACAGATGCCTTGGCAGCCTCTGACGGTATTTAGGTTTTAACTTTATTGATCAGTAAGAAGTTAGGTTTTAACAAATGTAAATAGAAATTCTCAAACATGAAAATTATACAACAAAACATTACTTGCGGATCTTCAAAACTTTTATGAATGGAAAATGATTTAAATCCGACACTTGCGAATTAATTGATCATTTAGCACTTTAAAGGTCATGGAACTGCTCATTATAATAATAATGAGGGTATTGGCATGCAATCAATAAATATTTACATAAAATCATTGTAAAGTAATATTAAATGCTTTCAAAATAAAACTTCAATTTAGATAACATTTGGTGCGACTTTGTTTTTAATTTCATCTTTTATCCATGCTTTTATCTTCTATCCACTTGTATTTGAACAGGATTAAACGATTATATTCTGTCTGTAGTCTCAAACTATTAGGTAGGTATCGTACTAAAGTCACAAAAAGTGTTTTATGGGATCCTAAAAAAACATTCTCATCTTTATTTATTTATCCCAAATTGGCGTCAATTTATGATGAATTAATGAAGGAATTACAATTTTTGCAGGAAGTTGCAAAATAATTTTGCGTTTTCACTTCTCGCCGTACAACCTCCCATATGCCTATATGAAGGTCGGAGGTATCGTAATCTGAACCCTTACTTGTACAACATACATCAAAAACTGTCAGTAATACCGTTTTTAACTGTAACCACAGTTGCTAGTAATTTTAGGTTCAGCACTGTAATATATCCTATGTATATCATAGTTGTCTATAAGAAAAAGTTATATAATAAAGAATAAAAAAAATCTTAGTGTTAGATAATTCTTAGTCAGAAGCAACTGACCGAAGTTCGGCACTCTCGGGCATCCTCGAGTCAGACGCTCTCACAGAATAGAGTTACGGTCCAAGCCGACGCTCCCTCTCATGAGCCCTTGTGCTGGTTACCCACTAATAGAGGTCTCGTCACCTCTCAACTGAATTTGTAAAAGCTCTCGGGCTAACAGCGGCCATCAGTCCGAAAAAAAGAGACTAAAAAAAGTACTAGTTAAAAATTTATAAAAAACAAACGGTTGGAAGAAAAATAAAGTATTAGAAATATTGTTGGTCGTTGATTGTAAGTGCCAACGTCAAGGACGCGATGAATGTGAGTCCTCAATTTAATTTAGCCCCCAGACGAAAATAAAAAAGCAAGAAACAAAAACTCATAAGCCCTGTCCCCGCCTATGTCGGGCTCAGGGGAATATCTATTTAAATTCGTCGGTCAATTATTAAGCTTTTTCCGTACAGAGTACCATTTGAATAAAGTTTGCCATTGGCTGTTCTTTGTAACGAGCTAAACTTTTAATTATTAATTATTATTCTTCCTGGCTTTGGATGCGAGTACTAGGTTTTTACCTTTTTTATGTTATTACAGGATATGGACTCCCAATATTTTTTTATTCCCATTGAGGCGATGATCATGTGTTTCTGTCCGTCCTACTAAAAATCTATTCTAACACTATCCTAACATTAGCAATAGTAGAGTGACACTGCAGTTGGTTTCTAGCTGCAGAATGAATGGGTCAGCTCGACCACGGGGTGGGACCACGCCCTCACAGAATGCCGGCGTGAAATAGCAGCATAATGCTGCTTTGTTTCCTCTGGTGATTGTAGGCATCCGGAGACCTTTATTCCTGGTAATAACCTGCATTCCATCTCAGTCCTCAAGGGTGACAACGTATTTGCATTATGATTCCTTGTCAAGGATGAATGTAGACGTCATGAGCCACAGGCCACATATATTTCGCCTGACATATCTTAAATGATCGTCCGCTTACCGTCGCAGATTATGATGTTTTGTGGCATAACGTTATATATATATATATATATATATATATATATATATATATATATATATATATATATATGACAACGATCTGGGATCTCTAAGGGATGCTGTTACAGTATACTAACAACACCAACATCATTTTCCTTCACCGGTATTGGCCGTGGTTGTTCACGAGCCGCGAGCTGAGAACTTTAGTTTGCCGGAGTAAACTGAGTTTGACAAAACTAAACATAAACATTTGCAAATTATGTGTATGTTCACATATTTGTAATTCTTGATCAATATAAATTTAGATGAGCAAATGAGTATCTAATATATTGCCAGAGGGGAATGGTCACCCCACTACTCTCAAATACAGAGGCACTCCCTTGTCCTAGTGCACGTTGTAATAAGATTAGAAGAAACATTTTAGACGCAATGTCAGTCAAATAATGTTCCTCGGCTTGAGATCGAATCCAGAAGGACTCTGAGGTCAGGCACTCTGTTGTTCCGCTACGCAGCCGTCATTAACTGTAAAAGTACGAAACGAATGTGTTACAATTTAACCATGCACCTTTGTAATTCGAAAAATAAATTTCTAAGTAAAACTGAATCGTCACCGGAAACTGCGTCACGTCGGCGCCAATGTTTTTGAAATTCGAACGTCTCACAATTGGTGTTTACAGTAGGCGGCACGCGCGTTGGCGCCAAAACTCTCGTGTCGCCATTATGTGTCGGTATGACATTGTTGCCACACTTAAAATAGATATTGGGCTAACGGACGCGATGCCTTGTTGCCTGAACGAAAATATATTTTCCATGTAATTTAGGACGTGCTAAAATTTATAAAAAAAATTTTTTTTTCTTTCTAATAATAACTTCTGTAAATACTTATTTAACTGTCGCAGAGAAGTGATGGCTTAGTGTTTGACCTACCTTTTAGTACATGATATGTATTTCGTACATAATATATGGTGTCGGCATCAATAATCTAACTTTGATTGTCGACACCAAAATTAAAAGCAATTTTATTTAAATTGTGATTATAGTGATTATATATTAATAGTGAATGTGAGATATATATTAATACTGATTACCAATTGATTACTGCAAATCCTCCAAATTTGTGAGACGACTTCGTCAAGCAGTAAATTATTATGAAGTTAAAACAAGATAATAAGTATCATTTTAAAAGACCAATAACTTTATAAACTACTACCTAAAGTAGTTTCAAAAGACCATTATTTGTAATAAATAATAATAAAATATACTTTGTTCCCGTGTCCAAGTATATGTACTTACAAAGCATAAATAGTAGAAATCTAGCGTTATATATCTTAGAACTACTGTAACGTTTTTAAAAAAAATAACGTTATCGTTTAATTATTGTGAGATAACATTAATAATTACTTTCTAGCATCGTGACATCTAAGCGAAGGCCATTATTTAACCATCGTTCTCGGTTTCATGTAGGCGGGGTAAACAAAAACTTGCATGTCCGCTAACTTATACACAAACATCGTTGAACGAGAACGCATTCAATTATCAACCTTAAGCTTTAAGCAGCAAAAACTATAACCTGTTTATAGAACAGAAGATTGTAACTATGTGTAAATGTTAATAAAGCATAAGTTTTGCTTAAGTCAAACCTATGTTTTGGAGATGGGCGGACGGTTGGGCATAACTATATAATAATTCAAATATTTTTTTTAGAATATGAACTCACATTTTGTATTTAAGTAATATTCCAACAATTGTATCATCAACGTCAGCCTGTTTCAGTCCGCTGCTTGACAAAGGCCTCTTCCATGCCCCACCACTGACCTCGGTCTTCGAGTAAACCTTCCCTGCTCGTGGTGTACCCTGCTGACCGACGGACGAAGCTTAGGCGACCGACAAATGGCGGTATAACCATTCAAAAATGTTGTAGCTAAATAAAATGACCGGTGACGGGCAGAAGCGATCGCAAACCCGCATACCCAGCGTCTCGATTGTAGGAAAAACCAATAATGACAACAGTTGTATATGTTATATATATGTTGTATGTTGAAAACACGAAACGAATTTATGTCGTAGAATCACGCTGCAGTTATATAAGCAAGCTGTAGAACAAATCGTATGTCGTTTAAACGGTGAAAAGACTTAAGTAACTTAGGACTAAGTTCCTAAATTTTGTCTAGTAAATGAAAGAAACCGTAAGACGAGCTACTCTAACTTAGTCCTCAGGGACGACAAAGCATCAACATTATGATTCATTGTTGAAGGGCCGAAGTACTCACTTACCGTTACCCGAACGGTATTCTCGTCTGACATCACTAATATCACAAAGTTCTAAACGATTTGTGGCAACGCTGCAGTTTGTTTCTAGATGAAGAATGAAAGGGTCTGCTCGACCGGGGTAGGACCACGCCCTCAACGAATACCAGCGTAAAATGACAGCAAAATGCAGCTATGTTTCGTCTGATGAGTGAAGGGATCCGGAGACCTTTATTTACTGGTAACAAGGCATTTCAATCAGCCCTCAAGGGTGACAACGCATCTATATTATGATACCTTGTCAAGGATGAATGTAGATTTCATGGACTGCAGGAATCACTTGCCCTCAGGTGAACTATGTACTTGTTACTCTTAATGTAATAAAAAAATAGGCACATTTTGTTTTCAAAACTTTAATCCTCCTCTCATTGTCACTCCGAAGCTAAATGTCACAACAATGTGTTGTACATTGATTTATGTCATATGACATTTATCTGATCTGATGGCAAATATGGAAATCAGTGTGGAGAACACTACAGCTTTCAGCTACTCATAGTTACTAGGCCTAGCATGGATTGGTCGCACAGAAGGATCACGTTCTCATAAAAAACCATCATAAAATTACAGTATAACCATGCCAATGACAGATAATGAGGCATTCTATCTCAGTCCATAGAGGTGACGACGCATATGCAGTTGAATCTGTGCACTTGTATAAAGATATTGAAGAACTGCATTCATCTCGTATTATAAAATGAACTTACCCACACGTTTATAAAAAAAGATTTTACTGAAAATATAAAATATAAAATAAAAAAAATATAAAATATAAATTAAAATTAAATTCGTTAAAATATAAAATAGTCCGTCTGATTTATAGCAATGGTACATTTTTATACTATAATGAGCAACAAGCGCAATCGCAATCGGTTATTACTAGGTGCCATTAATGGAATAGTTTGAAAATGTCTGAAAGGTCAAGGTGTTGTAATTGACATACGTCAACTAAGTAGTAGAAATTTAAAATAACCCTTACCCTCTTCATCATAGATACTACTCTATGTTTAATTAAACGCAACATAGCATTGTATTTAAATCAGGCAAAGGCTGAATTATTTCTTGGCATGCAAATGAAAACAATGGCAAATCGTGTGACAAAGTGACAGATGCATGCAAAACGCAGTGTTAATTACAGCCATGTGATTACCGACGTTTCGCAATTGTTGTTTCCTTACCAAGTTGTTTTTAACCATATTCAAATACCGAGGAGATTATTATATTCATGTTTTCTTATGTGTACCGGAATTACAAAAGTGATTTAGACGATTCCAGTACGTAGTAACAAACACAAACTAACACACGTATCCTCTTTAAAAAAATATTTTTGAAATGAGCCTCAGTGAAGTTTTTCGGTCGCTTTTCTCAGCACATATCAGCGCTCCGAATAAACTGCTTCGCTAAATACGAACTAATTCCTACTTATCACAGTGAAAATGCAGTTTTAAGTGTTGATTAGCTACGTGCTGGAAAAAAAAGGTTAGCAGCATAATGCTGCTGTGTTTCGTCTGGTTAGTGTAGGGATCTGAAAACCTTTGTTACTGGTACGAGGCATACCATCTCAGTCCTCAAGGGTGGCAACGCATCTGCATTATGATTCCTTGTCAAGGATGAATGTAGATTTCATGGACTGCAGGAATCACTTGCCCTCAGGTGAACTATGTACTTGTTACTCTTAATGTAATAAAAAAATAGGCACATTTTGTTTTCAAAACTTTAATCCTCCTCTCATTGTCACTCCGAAGCTAAATGTCACAACAATGTGTTGTACATTGATTTATGTCATATGACATTTATCTGATCTGACGGCAAATATGGAAATCAGTGTGGAGAACACTACAGCTTTCAGCTACTCATAGTTACTAGGCCTAGCATGGATTGGTCGCACAGAAGGATCACGTTCTCATAAAAGACCATCATAAAATTACAGTATAACCATGCCAATGACAGATAATGAGGCATTCTATCTCAGTCCATAGAGGTGACAACGCATATGCTATGTTGATGTTTAATCTGTGCACTTGTATAAAGATATTGAAGAACTGCATTCATCTCGTATTATAAAATGAACTTACCCACACGTTTATAAAAAAAGATTTTACTGAAAATATAAAATTAAAAAAATATAAATTAAAATTAAATTCGTAAAAATATAAAATAGTCCGTCTGATTTATAGCAATGGTACATTTTTATACTATAATGAGCAACAAGCGCAATCGCAATCGGTTATTACTAGGTGCCATTAATGGAATAGTTTGAAAATGTCTGAAAGGTCAAGGTGTTGTAATTGACATACGTCAACTAAGTAGTAGAAATTTAAAATAACCCTTACCCTCTTCATCATAGATACTACTCTATGTTTAATTAAACGCAACATAGCATTGTATTTAAATCAGGCAAAGGCTGAATTATTTCTTGGCATGCAAATGAAAACAATGGCAAATCGTGTGACAAAGTGACAGATGCATGCAAAACGCAGTGTTAATTACAGCCATGTGATTACCGACGTTTCGCAATTGTTGTTTCCTTACCAAGTTGTTTTTAACCATATTCAAATACCGAGGAGATTATTATATTCATGTTTTCTTATGTGTACCGGAATTACAAAAGTGATTTAGACGATTCCAGTACGTAGTAACAAACACAAACTAACACACGTATCCTCTTTAAAAAAATATTTTTGAAATGAGCCTCAGTGAAGTTTTTCGGTCGCTTCTCTCAGCACATATCAGCGCTCCGAATAAACTGCTTCGCTAAATACGAACTAATTCCTACTTATTACAGTGAAAATGCAGTTTTAAGTGTTGATTAGCTACGTGCTGGAAAAAAAAGGTTAGCAGCATAATGCTGCTGTGTTTCGTCTGGTTAGTGTAGGGATCTGAAAACCTTTTTTACTGGTACGAGGCATACCATCTCAGTCCTCAAGGGTGACAACGCATCTGCATTATGATTCCTTGTCAAGGATGAATGTAGATGTCCTGGGCCGCAGGAATCACTTGCCATCAGATGAACTGTGTGCTCGTTTGTTACTCTCAATGTAATAAAAAAATAAAAAGATTATTTTATTTAATGAATAGAACGATATCGTTTCCTTCATTTCGAGAGTGATAGGAAAGAGCTAAATTGAATACAGCAATGTCATGGTGGATATTATATATGAGCAGTGACAGTGTCTTAGCTAAGATGTCGGTTAGATAGTCCGGAGATCATGGGTTTGTCTCTCGAAATCAATTATTCGGAACGAACATTTGTATTTTCTGTATAGTGTTCAAAAAGCTTAACTTCTTCTGATAAAATAAACACAGTTTTTTTTGTAATATTAAAAGTGACAAACAAGCATTAAGTTCACATAATGATAATTGGTGCCTGGACCCCATGACATCAACAATTCTATATTCACGTTCCACAAAGTTTAAATCTCAACACATCAATATCGTACATTTCATCATATAAAACTTAGATACATCAATGATAGACCTAAGTTTTATATATCGTCATCATTTACCAACAAGTATATATACGTCATTTTTACTTCCATAAAAAATGACAAGGACAGTAACAGAATGACGTAAAACAAGAAAATTTAGCAACAAGTTTAGGAAATGTTATGTTAAATATTTAAGAACGAATTATTAAATAAATTAAACTGTTTTGGGATTTTTTCCTCTTGGATAAATATATAACAGACTATAAAACATAGCTCGTCTCTGGAGAGAGTCAATATCGTCATCATCGTCTTAGCCTATCACTAGCCTGATTCTGAAGATAGGTGTCCACCACAGACTGCCACAAAGGAAGACCCTAGAGAGAGTATTGAAGCATAATCCTTCAGTCGCCTTACTGTGCATTAGCGGGCTACACTTATCGCTATAATTCTATTACAGTTAAAATCATATTCTACTCTTGTTAAAAATCAAATATAGAGACGTACATTTTTATAACAGTTGGGTACCAATTGAATCGCCACGTCACCGTTCCCGCACTAGAGTATTATAGCGCAACCCATAAAGCTCTCTATGGGCCATATATCTAGCGGAATTAAATGGCTGTAAATCCATCGAAGCCAGTGCTTTTAGAGTTCGCTTTATTTAGTGCGCGGAAGCGCTGCGACCTATATAATAGTGGTGAGGATGCGAGGAGTAAATAAATTCTACGCGTTTACCGATAGGGGTTTTTGTTACAAACAGGAAGTACACACAATTAAATTTAAAGTAAACGTAAAAATAAATACAATCAAATCGTTGTAATGGGAGGCGTGGACACTCAGAACAAGGAGATAACCTTATAGTAGCAGAGAGGAGAGTTCTAAGGAGGATGTTGGGCTCTGTTATGTGCGAAGCTGACAGCTAGTGCCTCCGGAGAAACTCCAAATGATGCTTATGGCCAAGGCAAATATTATTGGTGTTATAAAAACATATCGCCTTTATTGGTTGGGCCATTTAAAACGGATAGGAGAGGACTTGCAGTGTAAAGAGAGCATATATGAGTCGTCCGATCGACTTTGTGGACCTAAATATCGCTGGAGTAAGCGATTGACTAGTGGGCTACTACTACGTAAAATAGGCTACAGCTACTGCTCTGCTGCGTGCCCTCGTGTCGAAAGCCAAGCTTCACATCAGCTTTGGCTGTTTTACGTCAGGCTCTGCCATAAACATAAAAAAAGCATTTATTGCAAGTTTAAATACAAAGTTTAATGTTTACCCCTATTTAGAACTATGTCGTTTTATTTAAAATTTATTCACAAATACATTTATTTTCACGCTGTCATACTGTGAATATTTGGAGAAGTTGTCATGCAGCTATTTAAACATTCGATACGTTTCGCAACTGTGTGAAAAACACAGAAACCTCGTCCTAAAACTTAGAGACGATTAAATACGCCGTTACAGGTTACATTAAGACATAAACCACGCATCGGATTCCACTGAAATTGCTCAGGGCATTCTATAAAATGGACGCTCTCGACGACCGTTCGGTCTATTTCGGTAAAAATAAATAAATATGCACGCCCGCTGTGGCCCAGTGCCAAGATGTCGGTTTAATAGAAGCGGCAAGGCGTAAGTATACTCAGTTTATTTACAATTGTGGTAGAATGCCAAAAGATAGCACTATGATAGGCTTAAGGAGTAAAGTGCAGAAGTGAAAACATAATAAGTACATAGATAACACGTGTTTTTAATTCATCTACTTTCTATTTACGTAAGTAATTTAAAGGTAAAGGTAAGAGAATCTTCTTCTTGTCGTTCCTTCCCGACTTAGGATCATAACTTCTTCAGCCAGCAGCTGTCATTTTCTTTTGTCATTGAAACGAGTACTTTGAACCCAGTAGCATCTTTTTATCTGGCAGTTGATTACCCTCTGATTCTTCTGCCATGAGCATTGAAAATCACTACTACTACGAGTTTTTTGACTCTATTATTAGGCCACATAAATATTTTTTAGTACGAGTCCACTCACCTTATTTTAAAGTAAATTTGATAAGATCAGAATTTATATCTTTTAAAATTATTATTCAAATGTAAACTGTAAAAGAAAAGAAAAAGTTTATTAAGACTCAACTGATGTTTGCATGGGTTATCGTAATTTCAGTAATTGTGAGCTCTAAGACTAGTTAGAAAATATCACTGAAATTAGTGATATAGACTGTTTACGCTTTTTAGTTTATGTTGCATTTATTAATTACAATAATGGCAATATAAACATTTCTACAACTTTTCAAATTGCGTCAATCAATCACGATTCAAGTCACACCAAGCAATATAATCCACGTTAATATGCACAGGAAAAAAGGAAGTGATTCGGGTTGACAAGCCTGGCTAATTTCTTCTTTTCTTGGTGATTTTGAATATTAGTACTATATAGTCACCACTGTCAATTAGTCGGTTCAAATTATATGATTTCCTAATCATATCTATTATTGTACATTAAATTTATGAAGCAATTACCTTTGTCACTTCCAGCAACTCTACGGTAAAAAACTGTACCACAGGACAAGTCATCCAAATATAACCGCACTTGATAACGACGTATTAGACGCATAAATGTTTTACGTCCGACGGTAAGTGTTCCATATTTAAAAATCTGAGCCGCGATGGACGCTCGTATTTATGGTCCGATCCGACCGATGACGAGCTTCCGGTGTCGTTGTCGATGCCGTGAATGCGACCGGGATTGATTTGAAATTAGAATCTGACTCATTCAATTCATGTTCGAACGCTTCTGGCAAAATTATGAATGTGCCGTATAGAATGACAGCATTATGAATTTCAGAATAAGAATCAATTATATTACATGACATCGTCTCAGTACATTATGTTAAATAAAAATATGTGATACATGTTTACGTTGTGCAGGGTATCTGCTATTTGTCATCAGTTAAATGTTTTTATTAATCTCATCATGTTGCATATTATTTCGATCGTAAATTATTTTACTTTTTATTTTGCTATTTCTAATGATCTAATAATTTTAAAAACGAATAAAGTACTGTCTTATACAAGTGTGGTTATATTGTTCTGGTTTTTTTAACGACGTTTTTATTTTTTATCTTCAATTTCAGTTCCGTAATACCATCATAATATTGTAAATAGGAAGACACGATGAAAGTCCACCAGTAATCTGTGTATAACTAACGGAATATAGGGGACATTAACTGAGATCATTTCTTTAGCCACTAAGACTAATTTAATTTTGTGTTTTGTTATTTATTATCGTCATGGTTTTTTTAATTATAAATATTTAGCCACGTTGATGGTCAAAGTTTACGAGGTGATCAATTGTTACGACGAATCCGACCCAATACTATATATATATATATATATATATATATGTAGTTAAACTTTTATCAGTCTTATTCATTACGCTTTGTTATTTAATTCGCTAAACAAATATAACTTTTAACACATAGTAATAAGAGGCAGCCTTTTTTGTGTATTAAATAATTAATATTTCATTATTTATTATTCGATTTTTACACTGTGTTGGGAGGACTAACGTTAAAGACTGTTAAATTATAATAAGCTGCGCAGGAGACGCTCAATAAGCGAGCAAGCGGCTCCAGCGACGCCCATCGCGTTATACCGGCTCCTTACTAAGGTGACCATAAGCTATTGTTAACTGAGTTATTTTTAATTTTAATAAAGTACACATTCCCTTAAACAACTGCCGCGTGGATAATTCCTGAGTTTTATTATCAGGTAGTGTCAATAATTGTGTATTACATATTAGCTTTCGCCACTGAGTGTTTGTGTTAATTTGCACGTACCGCAGATGCTACGTGCGTACCCTCCACCATTCCTTACTGGGCACATTTAACTGTGTTAGAGCTACACTGCAGTTTGTTTCTAGCTGCAGAATTAATGGGTCAGTTTGACCGGGGTAGGACCACGCCCTCACAGAATACTAGTGTAAAATAGCAGCATAACGCCGCTGTGTTTCGTCTGGTGAGCGTAGAGAGCCGGAAACCTCTATTACTGGTGACGAGGCATTCCATCTTAGTCCTTAAGGGTGACAATGCATCTGCATTATGATTCCTTGTCAAGAATGAATGTAGATGATATGGGCGGCAGGAATCACTTACCATGAGTTGAACTGTGTGTTCGTTTGTTACTATCAATTTAATAAATTAAAAAAAACATGTTTCACGTTGGATTGCGGACGAGTGGGTGGATCTGTTTTTGCACAAATACATGAGACACTGTGATATGTCTTGCGCAGTGGATATCGTCTGTTATAGAATATATGGTTAAGGTGAAATCAATCTGGAAGTATTCGTAAGTATCGTTACTATATGGCCATATTAATACTATGAGCTATAAAAGCAGTCGAAAAAGCATTAATATTTATGTTTGCTACTAGTCAGATCTCCACTCTAAAGCGAATATTTGGTAAACATTCAATATCTTATAGCAGTTTTCTTAAACCTTTTCTATTGTTTGTTCTATTTCAAATATATGATATACTTTTAAAATAGTTGTAAAAATATTTTATATATTTCATAAAACTCGAAACTCTGACGCATACCTGGCAGCTGTGCGGTTTGGTATGTGCAGTCCCAGGCCAGACAACATCGATACCGAATGAATGCGCTCCGGTTGTGCGTGCGATATATATGATAATATCCTGATCTAAATATTACTTTGATGTTTAGTACTAAAACAACCCTAGAATAGTTAAATTTGATTATAACTTATTTAATTTATTTATTTATTATTAATTTGCACAAGCATAACAAACATTGTACAAAAAATGCCAGAGGTAATTTTTAATTTGCCAGAAAAAGTTTAAACAAACATTAAAGTCATTGTTATGCAACAATGCATGGATCCAGTTATTTTTCTAACTACAACTATTCCTTCTTATTCGAACATATCTACCAGTGTGGCCACATTATGATTGCCGATGATGAGCTAGCCGACGGAGCACAGCCCTAATCTTAGACATGCACATGAGTTTTTAGTTCGTTGTCGAGAATGGATGTGGGTATGTAAAAACAACAGGATCCACTTACCATAAGATCAACTGTGTGAACATTTGTTAGTCTAATTTCATAAAATAATGTGATATTTCTATCTTAAAAAAAAACTAAAAATATGGTGACCCTACTTAAACGTGGGAACAGAACGCATACGCAGCCAAAACTCCAAGCGGGCGGGGCTTTCAAGCGTTTTGTTTTTCTCATCATTTCCGGACGTCGTTTTAGGGAATTACGATTTTTCGTCCGGCCCGCTAATTTATATTGTATTTTTGTACTAATTGTACGCAAAATGAAATAATATGAAACTTCTATTTGTTGGCTATCTAACTGGCGATAGACGCACCAAGTTGTTGGGGTAATGGTGATTTTATAAAATATCGTTTATTAAACATAAAATTAAGATAAATTTTATTTATTTCTTCTGCTCTCTTAGTTTAAAAAAGCTTCACCCAATTCCAGTGTCGTTCCCTGGAAAACGCTTTGTAGCTATATATCTATATATAAAAAGCCGTGGTAGCTCAGTATGCAATTGCTTGTTTTAATTTCACAACACGTGAGCAAACCGAATTCAAATCCCTGGTGCTGGCGGCACCAAGAAAATTGTTAGTCGCAATTTAAGTGTTGATATGCCACGTACACGGTGGTGAAGGAATAAATCGCGAGGAAGCCTGAATATCTAAGAAATACATAACACTATTTCGAAGATATGTGAAGTATGCCAAAGCCCAGATTAGCAGCTAGGTGGACTATGTTTGACGTAATTTTATATGGATGGCATAAGTGAAGCTTTAATGGCAGAATGGTTTAGGGTACAGTCTACGGAATTTAAGGTCGTAGATTCGGATTCGCCATTCAGCCATTGTCGTATTCGTCCTAGCACAAGCGATTTCAGCTTATCTGGAGTTGTTTACCGGTATGTTAATAAATAAATAATGAAAGGTATTCATGGGTCTTGATTAGAAATAAAAATGAAGTGGGCGTTGCCAAAAGTTGGGTGAAGCAAAATAACCAACAACTACTTTATTAAAGATTATTTTATGAAGAAATCATTATATAAAATGTACTCACAACTATACTTTAACAAAAAACCATACACATACCACTTTAAATGGCACTCCTTCTTCAATTCAATTCAATCATCGCATCCAATGGAGTCGACCTGAGTCCTCATCGTTTTGGTCGTGGCAGAACCCTGCGAATAATCGCGTACGTAGACAAGGACAAAACATATTTCTATTTTACTCTTAGTAAGGTAAACGAAAGGTATCGTTATTTTTGTTTCAAGTCATATCAATACAATATTCAATGAATCTGAATGAGGCTTTGTTGTTTACTTTTAAAATTAATTTAGACAACGACATAAAGATCAAAGGTTATCACATATTCAGCCTTATAAACTTAACAAAAGCACCGGCATTCACAAAGAACCTAATCGATTATGAGTGTATCGAATATAATGTGAATCGATTATCCGGTACCTCCGGGGTCCGTGTCACCCGTAACAAATCACCGTGGCCCACGGACAATGGTATTTCTTCATCAAAGACAAAAACGGCAAATGTGCCGGGGCAAAATATGAGATTATAGATTATAACTTGTACATATTATTTTGTACAGGTTGATCGTTTTTATAATGAGATCTCCATGTTATTTTCAAGCATATTTAAATAAAAAACAAAGCGAGGACTTACTGCGGGTAGAAGTTGAATGCACATGATTGTGTTTAATAGTAATATATTAAACCTATGTTTGCACTAATGTGATAATGTTTCAGTCAGTATGAAAGGCAGGCATATTATATATTCAACAGTGGTTTAACGGTGGATTGAAATTATGAAATGATTTATTAAATTTTAAATTAATATATCAAAACTAAAATTACCATACAGCACAATATATAATATATTATATATTGTGCTGTATATAACCAAGAACACCGACTACATAACCTCTTTGAATTGTTATATAGTAAATATTTTATACTTATGCTAGTTTCTAGCTGTAGTAGCCAAAAGAGAGTAACAGCATAGTAAGTAGCGTAAAATAGCAGCATAACACAGCTGTGTTTAGTATGATGAGTGTAAGGAAGCGGAGATTCAATTACTAGTAACGAAGAGAGATAGACTTTTCAGTCCTCAGAGATGATAATGCACGTGCATCTTTATTTTTTAGGTGAGGATGGATTGAGCTATTTATGAGCCGCTTTTATCACTTTACATCCATACTTTTATAAAAAAATATCTTTTAAAATTAACAATTATCTTATAATATTAAATATTATAATAAAAAGGTTATGAAATTAAGAAATAAAACAGAAATTCATAGCTCGCAAATTTGGAACATTCCGTATAAACTTTATATCCGCGCGTTCTGCCAGCGGGGGAGGGCGTTTAAAAAGCAGTTCGCCAGCGGGGCGCGGGCGCCGGCGCAACCTTTGTGTTTTTACTTTTTACTCAGCCGAAGGCATCTAGTCGTACAGCCACTCCGGCTCGTTGGACAGTGTTTGGAATTTTGAATATGGAATAATTAGTAGTGTTGATTTTTGATCGCCATAATTATAATTTGAAAATGCTAAACTAACTATAGAAACGGTTTAGTTTACAAGCTAAATAGAGAATTAAATAATGACCTTACAAGATTATAATAATACTGACAGAGAGTGGTAGAGACACGGCACAGAGTCTACGTGCAACATGAATGAGTCACCACCATCGGAATACCATCACAGATTACCAGTGTGAAATAGCAGCAAAACTCTACTGTTTCGTTTGATGAGTGTGGTAATCCGGGAACCCAATTGCAAATAACGTCAGTCCCATCTCAGTTCCCTGGAGAGACAGGATATTGCAGGCCGCAGTTACCATCAGGTGAACTGTGTGCTTGTTGGGTACCCCACGAATTATAAAAAGAGTTTAGGATGAGCGGAATGCATTTACGTATACCATGCTGAGAGCAAGAGACAGATAACTATTGTTATCTCTGTCTACAAGCCTCATTTTTACCTAGTCTCATAGATGAGAAGTAAGTTAAAGTATTTTTTTTTCAAACTTTTTTATTTCTGTTATTCAAAGTAATCACCCATGTAATCAATGCATTTTTGCCAACGCAGTGGTAGTTTATTGGTGCCCTTCTTGTAAATATCAGCTGGACGGGAGGCAACAAACTCTTCAAAGGCATTTTGTACAGCTTCTCGAGAGTTGAATTGTTTTCCCGCTAAAAAGTTGTCAAAATTTTGGAAAAACTAATAGTCGATGGGTGCAAGGTCTGTTCAGTACGGTGGTTGAGGGAGAGCTTCCAATCCGAACTCTTGCAGCTTGGAGACTGTCTGTGGTGCAGTGGGGTCGCGCGTTGTCGTGTAGGAGCAGCGGGGACGACCGATTGACCAAAGCTGGTTGCAGATGTGCGAGCTTCTCCATTATTGTCTTCAGTTCTTCACAGTACACATCTGCAGTAATGCTTATGCCGTTTGGTAAAAAACTGTGATAAATCACACCGGCACTAGACCACCAAATAGTGACCATCAACTTTTAATAATTTTTAGCTTAGGGCATTGCTTTAGTGCTGAACCAGGATCTAACCAACTCGCTGAGCGCTTTCGATTGTCGAACAGAATCCACTTTTCATCGCACGTAACAATTCGGTTCAAAATTCTTTCATTTCTGTGCTGTTGAGCAGCGCGAGGCAGGTTTCAATGCTTACGTTAGGCTGGCGATCGTTAAGTTCGTGGGGCACCCATCTATCAAGCTTTTTTACCTTGCCAATTTGTCGCAAATAGACCAATATTATTTTGATGTTAACATCAAAAGCTGCTGCTTGCTCGGCTGTAGATTGAGTATCATCAGATTCCGCAATCGCCTTTAATTCATCATTGTTGACCAAAGTGTCCGTATGACCACGAGGTTCATTTTTCAAATCAAAATTTCCAGAACGGAACCGGGCAAACCAATAACGGGTTGTGCGTTCATTTGTAGTTTTCTCTGTAAACGTTGTTGATGCGTGCCGTTTGCGCCGCGTTGATGCCACGCCGGAACTCATATTCCATAATTACACGAATAAAATCATTTCGTCATAAAGTATCCATTATGACGAAAAATGTTCAAACCTACTGAAAATACAAAGCTAATCAAATCAATAAACAAAAGGCTGACCTTGTAAAAAGAATGTCATGTTTTAAAACAAAATTAATTTGAATTCAGAATTCACAGTCAATCAAAACTTTTTTTTGGTTTGAAATGGCTAATACTGAAAAACGACAATTTCATAGGTAAATACCTATGAAATAAAAGAATATGTAAATATATGTACACGCACACAATGGTAGCTAAATTTCATTTGGTGAGTGAAAGAAACCAAAGACCTTATTACAAGTGGCTAAGAATTATATTTTAGATCTCTGAGGTAAAAAGGTATATGCTTTGTTTATTTATAGAGAATTAATGTGGGTGAACTAACCATTTTTCATACGCTTATTTGATAAAAACTTATACTTTATTGTCAATATTATGCAACAGATCTTAATATTGGCACACTTTATTTCATTAATGTGTAAACATCGACAAAACTCAATCGCTCGCTATAAATAACGACGACAAGATAAAATTTATCTTAGGCTCGGAGGGCCAGCCTCATCAACAGATTACTAAATTAAAGGAGAGCAAAAAAGAGCGCGTAAAACGTTCGGTCACCCAACACCGGGTGAAAGTCGCGCGCGATGCTTTTAAACGGCGTGACAGAGTGACAAGTTGACAAGAACGTCCGTCACGAACCGAAACGGTTAATTTAGACGGTCTGTGGGTGGTTGGTAATGGCGGATTGTCTCTTACGGTGTTCGTTTTGTGCAAGTCAATGACCTGGCTGGAGATGTCATGAGGGAATTATTATAACTACTGTAACTCTTTCAACTTCGATGGTGATCAACACTGAAAAGTGAAAAAAAAACATGTAAGTTTTTGTTCACTTCACTTCTACTTCTAACCGTCATAAAGTACAAAGGGATAAAACTCCGGATTTATAAAATAATAATGAATTGTATAGAATACGAACAGTGTCACTGGGCTTCGTGAAGAGTTTTTAATTTACATAATATGTTTGACAAATCAATATATTTCTTTTACAGTGATCATTATTTATATTTCATTAAATACATTAGTTCAAATTATACTTATTTCAGGAATATAATTTGTTCTGAGATACGTTTATTTGCCTCACATTTTTTTGTTATGAAAGCCAAATACAAAGACAAGTCTTTGATTTGGTCTCTGGGATACCGAATATACACACAACAATTAAATTACCTAAGTAATAACATTTAAATACGAGAATCAACAATTTTTAATGTACGAAATCTTAGAAACGAATCCCGGATCCACGTTAGTAAAAATCGTTAAATAAATGATTTTGCTATAATTTCACTAATAAGTTAATAAATTCCTAATAATCGCCCTCTGAGTTACTTAAGCCACGTGGTATTTTGCTGGGTTCTGATTATCAAATTATCTCCGGTAAGTCTAGCCAAAATTTCCGATTTATTAAAAAGAATAGTTGAAAATTAGTTAATTTAAATAGTCTTAATTAGACTCGAAAATGAGAGTATTAATACATCACGAAATATGGCTGATTTGTGTAAGTAATGACGCATTGCGTGGCATTTAAGCACCATATTACAATCATCACCGAACATATCAAGAACATGAAGTGATGAAATTTGATTCACAAGCCATGGTAGTTGAAAGTCTCAACCATCATAACCAGTCCGTTCAAAAGGCACCGCAAACAAAAGCAAACTCTCATCAAGCCGCATGATTGTACAGAAATCACACTTTTTTGTGACGCGATGACACCAAGGAACCATTGTCGCCTGCGCATTGTCGAATAATTATCACGTAGTCGGTAATGACGTTGATTAGAGCCTTGCCATGGCGGGCTCAAAGGTTCGCCGTGAGATGACATTGATTGCTGTTTGATGTGGATTAAGTGACGGCTGGGGGGTTACTCTTAGTGCCGCATCGTATCTAACAATGTAGCAGGTAGAATACGCTCTGTCAATGTGCAACTGAGAAATAAAAAATATACATTTGAAGAGTCATTGCTTCTTGAATTTAAAGTTGAAAATAACGCTTCAACAAATTTAAAATTCGTTGATAGGTTAAGGCGGATAATGGTTTAAACTTCTAACTGATTTGAAAATAAATTATACATATTCATAAATTATTGTATTTTTTCTGGAAGTAAAGGTGACAAAACTGGGATATCCAAGTTGCGAATTTGTTGGCATCCAGGGAAAAACCGAGCAAAACTTTCTCTATGTAGCCAGGAGTGAAGGACTAACTCCCAGTTTTCAAGATCATCACTAACAACAACACACTGTGGTTAATAAAAGTTTTGTCTCTAAACTTTAAGGGTTACACGACAAAAGGAATTTATTAAGAAGGAATTTTCTTATCAAAATACACTGGAGTCAATTTTGTAGGTCAATATTAACATTGTTTTTGTTTTCATAATTAACATTGAAACTTTCAGGGATATTCGACAAGAGGAATTAAGTTAGATAAAATTTTCATTCCGTTATATTCCGTAGACAATTTTTTGTAGGTCAATATTAACAATGTTTCTTGTTTTCATAATTAACATTGAAACTTTCAGGGATATACGACAAGAGGAATTAAGTTAGAAGAAATTTTCATTCCGCTATATTCTGTAGAAAATTTTTGTAGGTCAACATTAACAATGTTTCTTGTTTTCATAATTAACATTGAAACTTTCAGGGATATTCGACAAGAGGATTTAAGTTAGAAGAAATTTTCATTCCGCTACATTCTGTAGACAATTTTTTGTAGGTGAATATTAATATTGTTTCTTGTTTTCATAATTAACATTGAAACTTTCAGGGATATTCGACAAGAAGAATTAAGTTAGAAGAAATTTTCATTCCGCTATATTCTGTAGACAATTTTTTGTAGGTCAATATTAATATTGTTTCTTATTTTCATAATTAACATTGAAACTTTCAGGGATATTCGACAAGAGGAATTAAGTTAGAAGAAATTTTCATTCCGCTATATTCTGTAGACAATTTTTTGTAGGTCAATATTAATATTGTTTCTTGTTTTCATAATTAACATTGAAACTTTCAGGGATATTCGACAAGAGGAATTAAGTTAGAAGAAATTTTCATTCCGCTATATTCTGTAGACAATTTTTTGTAGGTCAATATTTATATTGTTTCTTGTTTTCATAATTAACATTGAAACTTTCAGGGATATTCGACAAGAGCAATTACTATGATGGTTTAGTTCCACGATTTTCTGGAGTCAATTTTACACGTCAATATTAACTTTGTTTCTTCTGTTCATAATCATCTCTTCAATATTGAACAAGAAATTATCAAGCAATGTTCTTAACATGTTTCCTGTTAACAATGTGCCAGCATATTTTTAAGGTAAAAAAGGTATTTCGATTTTGGGACACCGTTTCAAAACGATGACATCGTCCTTTTTGACATAATCTTAACACAGTGTTAGCAACACATTTCTAACACTTAAAGGTGAGTGATATAAGGTTGAATTTTAAACGATAATTAATTTTGAGTTTGCACTTCAAAACCATTTAAGTAACGGCCATTAAATAATCGCCATCTTGCCGTGACACCTGGAGAAAAAATGTTAATAAAGGGTCGATCCTCAAACTGATTTCTTAAAAAATGGATTGCGGTGTTAATTTTGCATGAAATGAGACTCGAAACTTCTAAAGGACATTGGATTGATGAGTCATAGAAAAAAATTTTTAGGCGATATATATAATTACACAATATATTTTTTTTCTGGCATGTTCAAAATAACATGCCTGCTTCATTTTAAGTAAATTACTATAGCTTTTGTAAATAAATCTCACATTTGGGCAAATGCCTCATCTCTGCACAGGGTTTTGGAATATGTTCCACGCCGGGACTGCATCGCGGATTGGAAGACTTCACTACGAAATATTTTTAATAATTTCTTAGACATGAAGGTTTCTTGGTACACCGCCGAGCACATGGTTAGTACGTTTTTCATGTAATCGCGGGTCGGGCATCTGTTTCAGTCAAGCTGTAGAGGTCATTACGGCCAATAAATACACATACACATTTCATTGGTTTCTGCACCAAGGATGGCACTCAGGTTTCCGTAAAATCAAAAACGGGGCCCCGGGCACTCTGTAACCATACGACGCTTAATTTAGCAAGACTATAATATTAATAATAATATTATATTAGTATATATTATATATTTGTTGCTTTATATGTTAATAGTTTTTTATTTATTTATATATTTTTATATTATATCGTATATATTTCTTGCTTTATATGTTTATAGTTTTTTATTTATTTATTCTATTGACCAAGCGAATATAGAAAATCTCCGCGGAGATGGAAAAAAAAATATAACCTAAATAATAATAATAAATTTATTTGTTGATCATAGGTACATGAGTATTAGTATTAACAAAAATCTCCCTCATGATCTATCATTATTGGCATACAAATTTCCAAGTTACATTATAAAATACAAATTATAAAATAATCATAACACCTAAATCAGATAAAGATCACAATTGTAATCTATTGACACAGGGTATGTTTTTTCGATTCCCAAACAAATCGGTACTCGTACTACATAAACATCAGGCATTTACGAACTGGATGTATTAAAATTATCCCAAGTCACTTACTTTTACGATATCATCTTATGTCGCTCCCTTTAGCGTCGAAACCAGACAGAAAGTCAAGAACAACTAACGGTGTGGGAATTGAAAAGAAAATATTGAAGTCAAAAAATCATTGCCAATTTTGCCTATTATACACAAAATTTGCAATCTACTACGGTTTTACGTAAAATATTGAACATTTCTTTTGTGACGCATTATATGAATTGGTCTGAGAGCGCAATACTTTTTTATATTAGGAGCTATAAATGGGCACACAGTTTACCTGATGGTAATTAATTCCTTCATTCAATCTCGATGAGCAATCATAATGCAAATGCATTATCACGAGGACTAAGATAGCGGAAGAGTTAACACGCAGTGCTAAGCTTCTGCCCCGGTCATACCGACGTATTCAAGCGCCAATTATATTTGTAGTATATAATATCCGCCGTGTGACTCTAGTGCGTCCGCGTAAACAATAAATTTCTACAGAAAACATTGTTTGCACGTCATGTCATGCAACGTTTAAAAAGCTGAGTCAGCTTATTACAACACGGAACCAGATGGCGCTGGCGCCTGATGGAATCGACACCAGATTATCTACGCCTTGGCGACGGACCGTGAATTGGTGGTAATATGAAATAATAAGACGTTTTAAAACATCTATACTTTTAGAATTTTTTTGGGTTTAAAATTATATAGG
This sequence comes from Teinopalpus imperialis, assembly GCA_029286865.1. Lineage (NCBI taxonomy): Eukaryota > Metazoa > Arthropoda > Insecta > Lepidoptera > Papilionidae > Teinopalpus > Teinopalpus imperialis. The sequence goes on from JAGSMU010000021.1 coordinate 7,735,838, forward strand.
GTACAAAAAAAAATTTAATTGTGTAAACGCCTTACAAAAGATTGCTTACAAAGATAGATGTACTGCTTTATGGTATTATGGTATTTAAGTACTTATTTTTGGGCAGATAAAAATAATGCTGTATCATCAGAATCTAAATCATCAGAATCTAAAAATTCTATGAAGCTCCCAAAGATTTTCCACGGGTGTGAAAATTTCTCTATAGAGAACTGAAAAAATATATAACTAATAATCAATAATTATAAATTAATTATTCACAATCAACTATCGAATATTTATTTATTAGGGACTAACTAATGACTGCGACTTTACCGCTATCACTGCGGTGTCACTAAAAACTATTATAAACGAGAAAATATTGCAAACAAACGTTTTTGATATGATATTGAACCTAGTTTTGTTAATCCAATATAAAATTTCTACCGCCAAATTTCAGATTTTGCCATCTTCTTTAGGGGTTTATTATCAAAAAGGAAGGTTATCTTACCGTACAAGATAATATAACATAACGACTACTACCTTCTTAAAAAATATGGGTCTTACGTACATCTTACGTACAGTAACCATTCAATCAAATTCATACTTCTTAGTTTATAATCCACAAAGTTTCTTGCGAAGTTCATCTCTTGCTTTATATATATATTATATATATATATATATATATATATATATATATATAGTTATATATATATATATATACCAATGTGGAATTTCACCAAGACCTGCATAGTTAATAGTTATGCCATAGTTTGCTTGACGTAACCAAAGGAAACAACATAGTCTAAAATTATCTAATGAAAAAAATAAGATAAGAGAAGAAAAAATAAGCTCACAGTAAACATAAAATGGAAACATTCAAAATGAATTATCGTCATTATCACCTAAACTCATTATTAGTTTCCTGCTGAACATATATAGCTTCCTGCATCAATCCACTTCCGCAGACTTGCATAGATTGTCACTCCATCTAGTGAGAGGTCTGTGATGGTCTATACAAGGTTGTCACTCGAGATCATTTCTTACCCATCGGTAATCCGTTCTAAAAGCTTTTAGAACCAAGTATTAACTTCAGTTCCAAATAAGTATTAACTTCAGCTTATTCACCGTTTGAGCTAGTATGTCTGTTCTACAGCGTTAAGTATTCGATCAAGACAGAATCATCGAACATAGCCCTCCCTAAAGCTCGTTAAATGACTTTGACCTTCCTTATACTGCTAGCAGTGAAGAACCACGCCTCAGTTACGAACGTCGATATTGGATATACGCATTGGATTAAAACTTTTGTCTGTAAACATTGATATTTTATATTCGACGAGAAGATATGCTTCAGTTTCCGTGATATTAAGTTGAAACCGCCGATGGAACTCTGGGTTGAAGTTGGATATATTTAAGCGGAATATAAAAGTATTTGTGAACAGTTTCCAATAACAAAAAATATAACTCATTAATACAGTAACCTAATCATAAGTACAGAAAGAATTTATATTATTACAATATCTTTATCCATGGAATTAGTAAGTGACAAAAGCATACACATATGGGGTGATTGATTTCTTCCTCCCCTATGGCACCCCTATCTATCGTAGAAATTTTAATGCAGATACGTGGTCACCAAGGAGGAGTAAGATGGAATACCTCTTAACCAGTGATTGAGGTGTTCGATTTCTTCAAGATACGAAACAGCAACGATAAATCACTATTTACATCGTATTTTATGAAAGCTTTCACAGTCGAGCTAACATGTTAGTCTGCGACTACGACTTTTAAAAACCTTTTAAGAAAGCATCAGGAATATCTTTATAGTTATTGCGTTATTGGTGCTACCCTAATTGAACTTTATTAATGGGTAACCAGCTCAAGGGCTCTTGAGAGGGAGCCTCGGCGTTACCGTTACTCTGGGTGGGAAAGCAACTGACTCGAGGGAGCCAGATAGGTCCGAACCTCGGCTCGGTCAGTTGCTTCTAACGGATTAAATAATTTACCACTAATCTGTCATTTTAGAAATCTGACCATCAACTGATCATAATTTCGTGATCATTATTATGACCTTCTGATCATAGTTTTGTGATCATGATTATGTCCTTCTGATCGATTTTGATCGCGGCGACATCTCGTATCTATTACCAGATGCCGTCAACTTCGCGGTATATATTATCGTGTGTAAGCATTCATACTCAATGGACATCCGCTTTTCTATAGTCAATTATAACGCTTACGCGATCATATTGTCAGGTTACACTAATTCCAGGGAGACGGGACATTCTGTTAGGCTGATTCTATGATTATATGACAATGAAGATCAGCGGATTTAGTTGTCAGGGACGCGGAACATATACGATACACTAACCACCAAAATCAACAAATTATTTTGACTAATATTGCTCGATTGCTCGGCGGCCAGATATTTAGCAGCTACGCCACTTGCAAGTCGCTATAAAAATATACTCATAAATTTAAAAACGATACACGTTTAGGCGACGCCGTAGGCTACGTTCATAATGTTTCCGTTTCCGTTCACGTCCGGGGCAACTTCCGTCGATCGTGCATGTTGCCATTTAAACTTAAAATGCGAATTTCAATGTGATCGTAAAACAATAATATTCTGGAATAGCTACCTAGTAGGTCGTACTTATGTAGTAATACTCGTCCACTACTTATCTTTCTATGAGAAATTATGCCAAAGATACGCTGGCAACTATGACGTCTCAATACAACACCGAGCATACAGAGAGACAGACCAAGGAAGTTCACAGAGAATTAACCGAAAATAACAGTCTTCTTGACACTGCATCCAATTCTTCAGATCTTATAGTGTATGCCTTGCATCAATTTATGGAAACAAAGAGCGACTGAGTGATTCTATGTTTGCTCAAATATCAACACCGCCATAATATATTCTGCGCAATTTATATCATTATATAATTTAGCTTGTATACATTAACGTTATTTTACCATTTTGAAAATTAACGTAACGTAATATGCTATCTATCCTTGACGGGTATATATAAATATCATATCTATATAATAATTGATTAAAGAAAGGACGACATTTCAAAAAAGGAACAATACACATTTCAAACACGTCTCACCAACCACGTGACAAGCGGGCGTTGACCTCGCGCCGGTGACAGTCAACCGGATGTCATTGGGTATACGCGACGCATTCTATTGGTTCATAATGTCGCGGGCGGCATTGCGACATCGCCTATTGGTCGCTTTTGTCACACGGCGGGCGGGAAATGGGTGTTCCAAATTTAAAATACATCAAAAGCTTCTTTGAAAAAGGGACGCTTTTCCTACTACCCCTATAAGTAACGGAAATTTAAACACTATTCATTTGTTATCATTATAATATTTGTCCCGATTTATTTAGTAATGACAAAATAACAATTACACAGACAAACAGTATTAACATTTAGTTATAAATTAATCTCGTGGAAGGGCAACACTGCTAAATAAACTCAATGTTCTCTTCAATTCCATTCATTTCTTTCGTTTTTTAAATACTTACAATAGTGAAATCTACGATGTATCTCTTCAGAATTCTCCATATTTTATTGTATATAATTATTCAAATTACAAAGATTAAGATCTTAAGTGTTTTGAGTGATAGAGCCACATTGCTTTTTCTAGCTACCTAATGTGTCCACTCGACCTGGAAAGAACCACGCCCTTACTGAATACCAACGTAAAATAGCAGCATAACGCTGCTGTGTTTCGTCTGGTGACTGTTTGGATCCGGACACCACTGATGACGAGACATTCGATCTTAGTTTTCAAGAGTGATAATACATTTGATTTATGATACCTTATTGATGATGAATGCGGATGTTATAGGACGCAGGAATCAAAATATCTTACCATCAGGTTAACAGTTCTCGTTTGTCATACACAATACAATGATATAATAGTTTTTACATTTAACTTTCCATTTGAAATTTACAAATATAGTTCTACCCTAGCCAGTTTCTAGCACTAGTTTCGGCATGAATAGGTGGATTTGTTTAGTGGTGGACTACTCCCACATAGAATCCCAGCGTTACATCGCTACAGGGTTACGTATGCTAAATGTAGTGATGAAAGACCTAGTTATTGGTAACAAGGTATTTCATCTGTCCTCAGTAATTGAGCTTCAATTGTAACTTATCATAAGATGAACTGTGTGCTGGTTTATTTTATGAAACTAAGGGTGACCCTTAGTTTCATAAAATAACCGATGGAACCCGTCACGTAATAGCGTCATGATTTGTGTCGCAAATAGTTGCGACACAAATCGTTGCGTTTTCTTTTTAATAAATATATAAACCGTTCAAATAGAAATTCACAACACAATTTGTTAAGAACGGACATTTTCTAGTGCTAATTATTCTCAGATCAATAAGGCAGAGCGTCGCAAACAGAATATTGAAACAGAAAAGTTAAGTCTAAAATATACGTAATACGCAAAATCAAATGTCGATCCTATATTGGAACGTATTGAATACGGTCCGGCCGTTTTAATCGAGTTTAAGCTTCGATACGTTCTTTGCGACGTTATCTATTTATTAATATTTGATAATTTTACTGCAAAATAATTTATAAGCAATTTCATAATTTCACCTGATCTGTGGATTATCTCGTATCGTGGCTCTCACGGCTCTCGGTTAGAGGGGTGTCCCCTGTGGGGGGACACTGCTATTGATCGCGACGCCTGCTCACTTCCCCTAGCCCCCATCCTCGGCCGGGAGACGTGTAACGTTTAGATGTATGCAGAAGCAACATGATTTTCTTAAAATATTAGGATCCGTTGCTTTTATATTAATGCCAGGTATCAAAAATTATAGTATAGGGTACGGTCTGTGAAACTTAAGGTCGGACGTACGAATCCACTATTCGACTATTGTCGTCTCCTAGCACAAGCATTTTAAGCTTAGTTGGAGTGGTTAACCGGAATATTGCTCTTAAAAAGAAGACAGAATTTTCTTCTACGAAGGATATTACATAAAGTACTGTAATATATACTTAACAGTTAATGTCATATATCTGGTATCTTATTAGATTAACTATTAAGCATATATTAACGATTCAGTTAACTTATTAGTTATCTTACTCGTATCTGTCGTCTTGAAAGAAAATGACCACATGCTCACATAATACCATCGTTAAATATAAGCTTGACAGCGCTGTGTTACGTGTTTCGTACTGTAGGGACCCGGTGAATCAATTGCATGAAACGTGTCACGTTCCCAAGTGTGAAAATGTATGTACATCTTGAATCCATGTTGAGAATGGACGTAGATCTAATGGCCTGCGGTCATCACTATCAGATGAACTGTATTTGATGAACTGCTCATTCGTCACAATTTAGTTTAACAGCGGTAGAGCTATACTCCAATTTGTTTCTAGCTGCGCAATGAATGGGTCAGCTCGACCGGGGTAGGGCCACTCACTCATAGAATAGGGTCAGCGTAAAATATAGTTGTTTAACAGAATAGCTTGGTAGAATTGTGTTTTGATTGGTAAATGTAAGAGATCGCGGAATCTTTATTACTGGTTGCTAGGCATACCATTTTAGTCCTCAAAGTTGATGACTCAACTCCATTATTGTATATATTTCGCAGACCGTACCCTAATGGTTTAGGGTACGGTCTGCGAAACTTAAGGTCGTAGGTTCGAATCCACCATTACACTATTGGCGTGAACCATCTCCTAGGACAAGCATTTTCAGCTTAGTTGGAGTGGTTAACAGGAATATTAGTAATAATAATAGCATTGCTAATATTAAAAAAATATGATTCTTAATCGACGAAGAACGTGTGTGTCATATGCCATAGTAATCATTTGCCTTCCTCAGTAGTATCTACTAGCGTTCTTGTTGCCTCATCAATAGTTCTCGGTTTACGTGTTGGATCCAATATTCAATTAAAGCTGTTATGTTAAAAGTAAATTATGGGCTAATTTTATGAAATCAGGGATGACAATAAACACAAGAGCACCTGATAGAAAATATTTTTTGATTCATCATAGATAAGTTCAGGTGTCAGTGAATTATGTCACATTGTTACCCATGATGATCGAGTTAGAATACCTCGTCACCTGTAATAATATCGGACATTATCACAATAGTTATGTACGAGTAGAGCATTAAAAGCATCACGCAGAGCGTTAATGAATTTTAAATCGATTAGTTACGAAACATTGGGATGTATCGATGCTGAGGTATCGAGCAATCGACATTCCCGTGTTTAATGACAACTACCGTATGATCGAAAGGCATAAAGATTCACCGTCAGTTAGCTTTATCGCTTACTATAGTTCAGACTAATTACTTTTCACAAGTGAAAGAAAAGGCGAATAACAACCTTCACTTGTTGGAATAGAGTCTAGTTTTCTATTGGATTCATAAGAGTCGGAGACAAAGGGCCGGGACGCTCTGAAGGCTGACTATCACACTAAAATGTAATTCAGAATATTTTACGCGGTTTTAACATTTGAAATACGACGTAGAGAACGCTTAACCTCTATATAATTTACATGTGTTTACGTTAAGTATTATTGATATAATGATTAACAAAAATAAAACAATGCAATTATGGTTAAAGTTAAAGTATATGCTAAAATAACTGAATATACCTTATATCTTTAATCCAGGCCTAACTGCATGAATATAGGTATAGTGTGTTACGAGTACAATATGCTCAGATATAGAACGTGTATAGAGCACTTTATACTTGAACAATTTAACTTATAATATATATTTTATAACTTATATATTAAGTATAACCGTTTTGTGAAGTCGCAGCATTTGGATGTCCCAAAAAATAAATTTGTAATACATTAAATATATGCAATTTACACCATCAATAAATAAATAAATATAAAAATCATCATAATACATGCTTGAATCAATAAAAAAATATTGAACAAAATTTAATACTTCGAATCGTCAGTGCGCGTCGGTGTGGAAGACGGCGCGAGACTATATAACGCCAATATAAAGACTGCGTCAATAAAGTCGATTGGTTCAAGTCTAGGTCCCCGATCGAGATGACTCGATATTACTAATTTGTCTATACTCATCAGAATTTAATCATAAAACTAAATTATTTCAATACGCTTTTAAAACCTTTATTATACACTATCTGACCCGACAAACGTCGCCCAATCGAAATTTCAATAGATTTTATTATGACTATTTTGTGAATATGTAAAAATTATCCCTCGTTCTAATCATGAGTTCTTATAAAAATCATAGGAAAAAGTATTTACAGTTTTTCCCGAATTTTCCAATTTTCCAGCCAACTTTTCCAACTAATTATTTCCATCGAAACTTAATTCGGGCTATTACGTACATTTAAAAAACATAAGCCGTAGTAGGTAGTAACTGGTACTTAGCACGAAGAACTGATAACCCCATTGTTAACAAAATTATAAATTCACGAGAATCAACCTCTGACGATATCCACATATTCCCCGTTGCTTTTGGTACGTAATAATCAACTTACGGTTTTCATTATTCACCAAATACAACCTAATTATTGTGACGAACATTTTTATGTTTAAAAGAATATGTTATTACCAACCTTAGTAACATTCCCGTTATCTACCACAATTAAGCTAAAACTGTGATAATGGTTTAGAGAGGGGTCAGTTTTTTTTATACCTCACCTATCGAATGGAATTTTTTTCGTATCCCATATTATTTTTTAGTCACCAAAGTTTGAGTAATCTATTATATTTTTTCATTTACTGATTTTGGCTAAAAATCTACCTATTTTAAAGGTGACTCTACTTGAATCCCGTTATAACGTACGAGACAACTGTGTAGATAGTACTTGCTACCTGCATTATACGTTGATTAGAATAAATGACTGGAATAAAATCTATTTGTCAATATACATATTTAAATATTGCACTGCATAATTTGTTGTTCGCAAATGCGTTTCCGGCCTTTAAACTTACGTTGATAGCTATTTTTATAAGATTTGCCAATGACCCCGTCGATTACTTACCTACCTAGATCACCTCATGGTGTAATGGTTGAGTACCTGACTAAGGCGTCTCAAGTCCTGATCTCAATTCCTAGCCGAGGAACTATATTTGTGTATTATAAATTGTTGGCAGGAAGACATCATCTTATTACATAATTAACAGACACTGCAATGCTGTTTATGAAACAAAATTTTTAGGAGACCTTTATTACTCGTGACGAGGCATTCCATCTCAGTCCTCAAGGGTGACAACGCATCTGCATTATGATTCCTTGTCAAGGATGAATGTAGATGTCATTGGCCGCAGGAATAACTTACCATCAGGTGAACTGTGTGCTCGTTTGTTACTATCAATAGAATAAAAGAAAAAGAAATAGAGCTAAATACAAATCCCCGCTAGATGAAGTGACAACCTATGCGGGAAGTCGGTGGATGCTAGAGGCTCAATCTGTGGCAGTCTGTGGGGGAGACTTTTGTTCATCAGTTGATTAGTGATGGGCTGAAATGATAATGATGATCTTGATGAAATACACTTCTTGAAAAAATTATTATACAATTATGTTATTGGCATTTTTGGTTAGTACACTCCTCAAAGCTTGGAAAGTATTAAGACCTAACAAGAGAAAAATAATAAATATTACATACGGACAGTCAGCCGCCGGGAACAATACGTTGTTAACAATATTAAGCAGATGCGAGCGACACCTGAGCGGAACTCGTGGCTTCAACGACGTAAATCATTTCTGTACCAGTCAAACAACCCTATTTTTAGGGGTGATAAACAAGCTTCAATTTATTTAGATTTAAACAACTCAGTTTTTCTAATAGAAATATATAAAGAACTTTATATTTAAAAATCATAAGGCGTTGTAAAAGAACTTTACAAATTTATTCAAGTAAATGATTTATTTAAAAGTATAGCTCAAAGATGTAACTTCTTTTTTAGAAGAATTCAAGAAAATAAGTGTAGAACTCAATTCGTTCCACCTAAATTGGTTGATTTCCTTGTCCTTTTTATTCGATAGGAATAGCTAGATTAAATAAATAAGAAAGGAGTACTACAAAAATTTAATTAAATTTCATCAATACTTAAAATACATATTGAAGCTAAAAAATGCTAAATAAAATGGATTGAATAGAAGAAAAATCTTTTTTTTTTAATATAGAGTATTATTATTAACCATCGGTACCACCACTTCGGAATGCGTAGGCGTTGGAGATCAAGCACAAGAAACTCCAGGGACGCTTCTAACTGTGTTGTCTGGTGAGAACCGGCTCGTAACATGGCGGTATCGTGGATAATTTCGTTTGCGATGCCTTCGCTGTCAGCGGGGTTGGTACGTTGGTGTGGTGTTGGATTGTAGTCTCTTTATCAGGGCTTGAGCCCTGGTGGTCGCAGCGTCGAAGGCGTGCCTCGTTCTGTTTAGGATGCGGGTGATATTTGAGATGAGATTGTAAGTTACAATCAGCGGGTTTTACTATGAGATGCCGGAGTCGTAGTAACGGAAGCCTGCTTCAGGTACTGAGCTATGGTAGGTAGCTGAAGATCTATATGTGGAAAAATCTGGCTTCACTGAAGACGCGTCAACTTAAAATTTTTATTCAAACAGTGATAGATAGAACGGTTCAGTGCGCACAGTTAAGTTTAGTATACATGGGTTGATTCGACCGGGAAAAGACTGTGCCTTCATCATGTCACGCCCTACTCAGCGGGCCTCCCGCTCGCGAGTCTAATTAGATAAAGCTGAAGAGGTCTCTGGAACAACAGCAAACTTTAAACACAAAAAAAACATATTACGCAAGCAGGGCAACTATGGTTAGTAAGTTTTTTTTTAAATGTATGGTGAGAATAGGGATCCGAGGACCCAGTTACAGATAGCGAGGTATTCCATCTCAGCCCTCTAGAAAGACGACGTATGCGGGTTTGAATGAACTGAGGATTGTTGTTGATGTCATCACTTATCATTAGGTGAACTGTGGGCTCGTTTGTCACCCTTGGTTCCACGCAAAACAAGCATCAGCAATTTTACATGGTTTTTTTATAGTATTCTGCTGCCATAATCTCGTCGATAAGTTATATTTAATTTATATAACGATTAACAGCAGATATATTTGGCATTAAGATAAGAAATATTATATTACCAAACTATCACGAGCGTATATAATGTTTTAGGTAAAAAGTACATGTAGTCTCCAGGTGTGACGACGCATCTGCATCCCAATTGATTTCTATCAAGGCGATATCTTGTGTATTATAACTATATGACGGCGACGGGATCAACGGTGCATGATATATCATAGTGCCGTACGCATTCGCACTAACGTTGAGGCACTCACTCATTGTCTCCTTCTCTAATCCAATATATGTAATACACATCTGGAAAGATCGATGGCAATCAGAAGCTGTGTCAAGAACAGCGAACATATGAATAAGACTCTCAGACCCGAATAGTAATCAAATCCAGGAACAGGTCAATCGGCCATCTGAGTGTCCCTAAAAGATAGTGAAGCTGTATAAGGTAAGATAAATGTGAGCATTTTTTTCACAGTGAGAATATACAAAAATCAAAGCTGAACAAAAATATTAAGCTTTATGTAAGCCTAAATATCAGTTGGGTTAAAGCTTAATGTTTTTGCTTAATATTTGGCTGGTTAAGCTTATTATTATTTTATTAATTATGTTCAATATTTGATAATATGGGAAATCAATTTCTATGTTATATGACACCAAACTCATTAAGTCTTGGGATATTATGCCTAATAATATTATTTGTAAGTAACTCTTTTTTAATGAGCAAAACATCTTCCTCATCGAAATTCAATTCAAGTCATCAAAATTTAATGACAATACTTTTTACTGCTGTATCATTAATCTATTCATTTCAATATAACGACGATGTGAACGATGTATTCCCGGGCGACAAAAGGATCCGTTAGATGCATTAATATAACTACAACAACACTATTCCCTATTTTGTTCCATTTTTTATGTGCTGACAACACTGTTTTTCGAATGTCACGCCTCGTTCATCGCGGCGCGCGGGAAAATAAACGAGAGCGATTCTTTTTTCAAACTAAGCGCCAAAAAAAAGTTTATTCAAGTTCGGAACATGTTTGGAAAGATTCCGTTATATACTCATTTAATCAAGGGATGCGCTCCTATCTACGTATTATGTTTCCATATTGTGTAGTTTTTTGTTGCTTTTTGTCGTCATTATAATCGAATTTTTGACAAACAATATGGTATGAAATTGGTTCCTTTATTGATGCGCCATTTATGGTTGCGAATGAATTATCGATTGGGTCTCGAAATCGATGTCTTCTTGTTTATATCGAGATTTATGAGATTGAGGCCTTAGATAAATTGATTCTCTCCAATATGATACTTATCTCGCTTTAAAGGTACACTATAAAGGTACTTTAATTTTCATATATTTAGCAAAAAGTTTAACTCCATTTTCTTATTCTACTCATTTCTTTTTCACACCTTGTCACTGTCATAGCGAATGAAGAGTATCTATCAAACATCATCTATCGCTTTATGGGCTTTCAGCAATCATTTCCTTCCTTAACTTTTAAATTAACGAATGCTAATTAAATTGACTACATTTTGTTGAAATATAGAGTTTTGTATATGGTCTTAAGATTAAGATTCCAGATATTAAGTATTTTTTTTTATATATAAACAAGTGTTAATTCAATATATGTTTTAAAATAATATAAGTGTTTTTTCTCGTAATACAGAAGTATGGGGTTGGCCGACAAAGTCCATCCAGTGAGAGCCAGAAACCGACCGCGGCCGAAACAAGACACATAATTACAGAGATCATATTTACGAATGGTAATGTGTGTGCTTTAGGGTTGTCGAAGTTGACATACATACATACATACAAGTAGAATAAAACTTCTGTATGGATTTCATCGCGTTTATTTTAACTTTTTTTAACCCTACGTTTAGAGCGCTTTCCGTTAACCCGAACTACCATCAGTTTTTAATTATTTATTCTTGGTCCGATCTACGTAGATAGAGCTCACCTCATCTTGAGGTTTTACAGTGGTATATCTGGAACCCAACCAGCTTCTCTTTTCAAATTATGATATTATTTATATCATGCTTGAGAGGAATCTGTGTTCCTTGGGAGCATTTTCGTTTATCAAATCTGAGGAAATAATGAGGGCGAAGGTATCGGAGGTCATAGACTACTGCTATATGTTCTTGGCATGTTTTGATTGATCGGTTTGTTTGCCCCATTGTCTAATATTTCCGTAAACTAAGAGAATAGTATGCATACTAGTAAATACAATAAAGTTAAACATAACATAATCATATATTACTTACTTCATTTCATTTTATATGAAATAGAAAAATGATAATAATTACGTATGGATATATATAAGATTTTGCTAGGAAAATATTTGGATAAATTTTAATAGATATAAGTAGATATACAAATTTCTAACTTAAGCGTTGACTTTACTTCAGCTTTTCGTTTTATTCACTATTGCAACTATTTAATACATTACACATCGCATTTTAAAAATTCGATTATCTTTTATCAAAGTTACCTTCGTGTAATGACTTTTCAATCACACCCCTACTTCGAACGCAGGCTGCCATAAATCATGTTGCGGTCATCTGCCGCCTGCGGCGCTGCCGACGCGGCTTGCGGCTGACCGTTCAAACAAGACCCGTTTGATTCATACGTACACTGGAAAAGAAAGGTCACGTTAAACCGGGTAATGTTTCAAATGTGTATCAACGGAACGTATTGTAAGTTGCGCGTTCTTTTTTTTTAAATCGCGGCGGGCGCGCCTGACAGATGTATGTAATGTTGCCATGTGCGTCGTGATAGGGACTTATAATAGGTATTTAAACGGTGGGATTAATAACGTTTGAAAGCTTTGAGAAGGTTTTTATAAAGTCTCCTCGATTTAGAGTTGATTGATGTCATTGCGATGTTATTTCATAATGATTATAAGGGAAGTCTTGCACTAAACAGGAATTAAAACCCTAGCCAAAATATGACCATGGGGTTAATTTTGATTACTTTTGATTAATTTTGGGGTTATTTAATGGACGTTACCAAATGATTATAATAAGTCCATGTTGTTTATATTAAAGTGTAGTGTGCATTAGAAGCACTGAATGGAATTGTTAATTGCAAATTAAATGGATTAATTACCACGTGCTCGGTGGTAAAGGAAAACTTTATGTTACTATTATTAGAAATGATGAATTTACGTGTGTGCGTGTGCAATTAATTATAACGCTGATGTTTACACACTTAAGGACTATAATGGAATGCCTCAGCACCAGTATTAAGATATGGATGCTTTCACTCATAAACAAAACATTATTTAATACCGGTATTGTATGAAAGCGTAGTCCTTATCATATATAAGGTAAATGAAAATAATTGGAGTATCAGCGCAAATTAGCAGTAGAATAAGAAATGTATATGGAACTGTGTATGGAAATTGGTGACTAAATCATTGGTAATGAGTTATTTTAGTCCCTAAGGAAGGCACCGCTATAGAATTTTCTTTCCTTATTCAGAAAATAATTTGAGGTGTTTGGTAAGGATAACTAATGACCTTGTAAACAGAATGGTCGATTGCCTTATTTGAATGTCATAAAAATAAATACCCTTAACAAACTATTCTTGGGGCCACCACTTCTCTTCTACCATGCAACAGATTGTTGGCAGCTACAGTGTAAATGGGTCCGCTCGATCTATAAAAGGTCATACTCTCACAGAATCAGTATCAGAATTAGTTATAAGCATCATGCTGCTGTGTTCTTGTGGTGAGCTTGAGGTTCCAGAGACCAGGATTCTGGTTCACAGGCATTCCATCACAGTCCTCAAGGGCCCTTGAGGACTGTAATGGACTGAACTATATGATCATCGTAAATCTGTGTTGAGGAATGTTATAGTATTTATGAGCTGAAATTATCTTACCATCAGGTGATCTGTGTATTCGTTATTGTGCCCTTAGAAAAAAATAAAATAAAAAAACACAACATTGAAAACCGCAGTCCAGTAAAATCAATTAAAAAGTCATTTTATGGTCTGTTCCAATCGCAATGTTTTGCTTATTACATCGAACATTTCTCGCAACTGTCAACACGAATCCCGATAACCGTAACACGATCTTTAATAAAGTATTTTATAGATTTGACATCAACGGACTATATTTAGAGGGCATAATATATTACAATATATAGAAAGAAGAATTATTTTTCGGAAGTCCATTATCAATAAAAGTAAGTTAATATTTTCTCATTTCCACATAAAATAGAAAATTTGCATACTGTATACAAATTATTTCATTAGGAATTGAGCCAATTTGATGTATACGTTTTATGGATAAATTACTGAGCCATATTCCAAATCATTGAATGAGAATACTGAATAACGTTGATTTAAAAGATACACCTACAAGATAATTTACTGTTTATGTCTAAATTTTCTAATTAATATCTCCTTTTCTCTCAACACGTCTGACTTAGTTTTATTTATTAGGTTTATTTTGTCAGGTCTATATTAAATACAATATTATGGTATACAGTTCAGCGTGGAAGCCGATCGATTCTGAGAATCGAAACGGAATCGACTTATTTATCGATTACATCTCATCGATTCAATCGGCTATCGCGAATCTTAAAACGCACCTTAAATCGAGAATATCACCTTCTATCAAATATACGCTGTATTAAAAAGAAAATAAGGTGTTATTTTGTATATGTTAAAGATAAAAATCAATATTTTTATTTTACTGTCAATTTTCAAGGCATTTTAGCGTTCCGCATTCTATATATAGCGTCTACGAACCAATATTTTACTAAACGTAAATTGATAAATGTACTGCCAAAACTTTGATAGTTATCCTTAGTAAGTCTAGAACTAGTATTACTCTTAAGGCTAGTAATACTAACTAATGTTAAATTCATATACTGAGTTAATTATTTATTTATATTTAATTAGTCTCATATAGTCCTTGAGGAAGGTTCAGATTTATGGACACGGAATTACATACAATAAACCCAGACCCAAAAGTCTACATTTTTGTCGTTCCTCGGTTAGGAATCCAACCCGGAACCCACGTCGAGGCAAACGGTCAATCTGACTACTACTCCACCCGGCAGTCAATGTTAAATAAGCCAATGTTTACAATCTCATAAACTTCTTAATGGGACAGTAAAAATACTTTGTTTTAAAATAACGAAGAAATCTATTCACTTTTTCTTTTTTTTGTATTGCTAAACACTCCTTACCAACTTTATCAAGTGTGAGTTATGTGATAATCGGCCTGCGACATATCTCGAAGAATAATCGGTGGAGAAATAAAAAATCTTAAGTTCCAAAGTCAAGTAGTCTGTCCCCACTCGTCATAGAAGGTCGTCTGAACCAAAGAAAATGTAATACGACTTCACACTAGATGGAACGATGGCCTCTGCAATTTTGTAGTAAGTCGCAAGGTCGCAAGTTGTTTCGGATTGCATTTTCTTCCAATCTATAGGGCCGATCCAGTTTCAGCAATGGATTAATATTAGACTAGGATTATGGCGATGATGCTGACGAAGACCACCAATATCACTAGGCGTGGCATATCTTAGTCGCAAAAAAGCTGTGGTAGGTAATTATCTGAAATCTAATTTTTTAAAGTCATTATAGGTATACGAGCTAACCAATTTCAATCCCATGGTTTGCTCGGTGGTGATGGAAAACCTTGTGAGAAATCCTGCATGAAATAAATAATAATAAATAAAAAAAACCACAGTAGAACAGAGCACTTGAGAGAGACTTTGACTAATACACTACTTAGAGAGGAGGTCTAAGCCCACAGGAGGGATCTAAATATAGGTAAATATAGGTTGTTTTGCTTTTACATTTTTATATATGTGTTTAATATATATATAATCTCAAATAACTTGTAATGGTTAATTACAAAAGCAAAGACTTGATTTACTATAGTTGATGAAGATAAATTTCGATTAAAAATTTTTTATAATTTTTAACCTGATTACTATTCTTTCGAATATTCCGTGAGAGCCGACAAATTTAACTTGTTCAATGCACACGGATATAGAGACAATAAAAATGGGTCCCAAAGAATAACAAAACTGTATACGGTCCGCTCGACATAGGTAGGATCAAGCTTTACCAAGTTCCAGTATATTTTTTTTTATGGCTGATGACCTCTCTTAAACTTTTACAGCTTACCAGGATTGAATGGTGGCCGAGCGCTTAGAGCACTCAGCCGAAACCTTTATTCATGGACAACCAGAACAAAGGTTCCCAAGAGGTAGCCTCGGCTTGGACCGTTACCTTACGCGTGAAAGCAACTGGCCCTAGGGAGAGCGAGAGGGCTGAACCTGGGCTCGATCAGTTGCTTCTAATTAACGGATCAACTAAATTAATATCATCCATTGTAAAATAGTAGTTTGACGTTACTGATTTTTATCTAATGAGTGAAAAAAATCGGAGCCCTAATTACCGATGACAAGGTATTCCGTCTTATTCCACATGAGTATCCAACGGTTGCACGTAAATCAAGACATGGTCAACAGCAACTAGGAGACAAAAAGATAGTAAGAGTCAATAGGTAGTTAGTTAGCTAGAAACAATAGATAGTATAACTAAATCATATAGAACTTATATAAAAAGGCAGATTATCTCAGCGTAACTAATGGCTCTAGATAGTAACTTTTCAGGGAAAACCTATTCTTAAAAAAATATTGAAGATCATTAAGAATAAAAAAAGATAATAGAAAGTTGTTCCATATAGATATATTTTATTAAAGAGCAATATATTATAGAGAAATCATTACAAATATAAAAACGTTATTTATCTACCATGAATACGCTTAGGAATTAATTTGAAAAGAAAAATTTTAATTCAAAAAAATAAACTGAAACGAACATCAAATTATGCCAGTGATATCATGTCTATCTTTGACACCTTCTAAGCAGGATATGTCTCCCCATCCCCGTGCAATATAATCAGATGTTTCAGATACAGTGTCAAGGACTCGAGATAAAGCTACAATTGATATAATAAAATTGTTCCTCGGCTAGCTACTCTAACTACTACCACGCGGCAGTCAATTGTCAATAGAGCCACTATAAATTGCCAAAATATTCTTTGCAATTAAATAAAAAAAGTCAAATATTTCTGCGAAACGTTGTCTATGTTGAGTTAATCTAAGAGCGAATTTTCTATGAATTATCTTTAAAGTTAAGTTTAATTATCTGAAAAGAACACAATTATCCATAAATATATTTTCTACTACTGCCTAGTACTATCTAGTAAAACGATATCCGAGAAACCCATACCGACCCCGCTAATGAAGCCAGCAGTTTTACACTCCTTTTTCCCTTTTCATTTGCTTCTATCGAGTTCTAGAAAGGGGAACTATAAATTGCTAACGCTTTCAAGCGGAAGATATCAAAATGGCCGACTACTATTTGAGCGACTTTTCGTTTAAGGTGGTAATTAAAATTTAAAATTTACTACACTCTTTCTATTTTTAACCTACCATTCTATTTTATTTTACAAACTTGTCTTTTATATATAATTTTAAAACTAACATTGATCTTACTTTTATTCATTTTCACGGAAGAAAAAGTATACATATATATTATAAGTAATAGGTCTTTACCTATCAAATTTCCGTTTTGTATGGAATAAGTTAAAGTATCTTTTTTCAAACTTTTCTATTTCTGTTATTCAAAGTAATCACCCATGTAATCGATGCATCTTTGCCAACGCAGTGGTATTTATTGATGCCCTTCTTGTAAAAATCAGCTGGACGGGAGGCAATAAACTCTTCAAAGGCATTTTGTACTGCCTCTCAGGAATTGAATTCTTTTCCCGCTAAAAATTGTCCAAATTTTGGACCGGGTAGGACAACGCCCTTACAGAATACCAGCGTAAACTAGCATAAATCTACTGTGTTTCGACTGGTGAGTGAAAGGATCCAGAGACCTTTATTTACTGGTAACGAGGTATTCTATCTCAGACATTAAGGGTGACAACGCATCTGCAATATGTTTCCTTGTCAGGGATGAATGTAGACGTCGTAGACGCCTCCTGCCCAGATGAAACGATGATCTGCACAATTCGACTTGCAATAACTGAATGCCAAAGGTCGGTTTAATTAGCGATCCTTGCGAGAGGGCGATGTCTTCTAGAGGAATGCCACAAGTTGATAATGGACTGAGTCCCTACATCAGCCGTCTATGTGATCATGAACACATGGAAATTTTTTTCCAATTCCCAGGACAAATATTTCGAAATTGTGCCTTACTCAAATTGTTTAACGCAGCGGAAAATCACCTGACAGCAATTTACGTTACAATAAAGCAATTTGGTCGAGCTACGCAGTTGACGCGCGACAGTTTGATTAATTGCCGGCGCCGGTGTCGCGATGTCGCGCCCCCCTCGTGCCAGCCGCGAGTGTGGACGAGCCCTTATGACGGTAATGTACAATTAAATGTAGCTGTATGTAGCGGTAATTAGTTTTTGCATTGAATCAATTTTCAATTATATGAAAAATAAAGAAAAAAGGCTGCTACGATTAAATGTAGTACGATATCATAAATTACTTAACAATAATAAATTAAGGAGAAAAAATTAAATTAAAAGTTTTTATTCTTTTTTAATTACCTTGAATGTAACAAACGAACACAGTTCACTTGCCATCACAAGTGATTCCTGCGGCCCATGACTTCTACATTCATCCTTGACAAGGAATCATAATGCAGTTGCGCTGTTTGTGGACTGAGATGGAATGCCACCAATAAAAAGAAGTCTCCGGATGCCTACACTCAACAGACGAAGCACAACAACATTATGTTACTATTTTACGCAGAAAAACAAAGAGGAAACAAATTGCTGAGTAGCTCTACCACTGTTAAAATTAACTAAAAAATAGAAGATGAACAAACTTTTAAATAAAAAACATGGCTGTGAACTTTAAGGTACAGTAACACGTGCATCAGAACGACGGTCATTAATCGTTCCATTAATTAAACGAGTAAATAGCGAGCGGGTGTTGGTAATTGTCATATGCAGGCGATTGCGGCAATTGTTGCAATTGTTTTTATGCAATTAGAAGATATCCCGCTGTACAAAGCTGGCGGTACTGTTTATTTGAACTATTCAAATCTGGATTCTATACGGTGTATAGTGAAATCCTTACAATTAGTAGTTCAATGTACGCGAGTAGGGTAACTCGCAGTTTTTTTATTCGATTTCATTAACTTTCGTTGAGTACTTTTTCTTTTTTTTTTTTTTTTTTTTTAAATAACATTTTTTTTACGACCTATCGAAGTTGACACAAGGGATGTATTCAATTTATAACTGTTTGCGTGATTATTTCGTGTTGACAATTATTACTTATTTTTCACCTGAAAGTAATCATTAATATTTTTTTGAGCATGAGCTGATCAGTGAGTCAACTCAGTCCTCAGAGTGGGACTGAGTTGACTCATCATACGAAACACAGTACTGTGAAGCTGCGATTTTAAGCTGTTTTTCTAAGAGTTTATAGTCCTTCCTCAATTCAATCGGACCTACTCATGTTACAGTTAGAAATGAACAGCAAAGTGTACCGCAGTCAACAAAAACTTTGAACGTACCACAGTAATTTTTTTTTTATTTAGTTTTAGTCAGTTGTATCATAAAAGATAAGGCAATAAAATAAAAGACTCAATGCTCTCAAAATTACTACTATTAATTAAAACGCGCCTAGTCAATTTAAGATTATGATTATGTTTGTTTTTGAAATAGATATATGTTGATTTTATCTCATGTGTAAAAGTTAAAACATTTTTTCTTTTATTAATACGCTTCACTCACTGGATTAACCTCCAACCAATTAACCTTAACAAGGATAACCATTTTGTCATCCTTTGCCAAACAAAATATAGACTTAATTACATTAATGACCCATGAGAACTGTATTAATATAACTTCATGTTATAAAAAACAACCAGTTTAAATATATAAATGCATAAAATAATAAATGCATTGCATTTTTTCTTTTCTGATTATGTCCGATTATGGCAATAGCGTCATTTAACAGTTACCAAACAACGTGCGAGTTTCGTAAATATTAACTATAATAACAACACTCATTAGATAAGAGGATACTCCTTCCTAATCTGATGTAATGCAAATGAAATGAGACCGGACGGATTCAGTGTTCAAAGTAAAGGGTATCTATAAATATATCTAAACCAGAAAACAAATCGAACTAAATTTCTGTGATCGATCAGTCACTAATTCTCGGACCACTAAGGTATTAGGGTTATTATTTTAGCATCAATGACTTAACTTAAAAACAGATACAAGACAGTAAAGAAATTAGTCAAGCACTAATTTATTTGTATTTAAAAGTGCACTATAGCAGAGTCACTCCTGCCCACCGCACTAATAAGATTTAGATGCCAATCTAACCGCTGACAATACTAAATACATTTTTACAAATTTTATTAAGATTATAGATATTCATTCGAACATCGTTACGTTTTGAATGTTGAATGCTCTGCTATTGTAATTTTAAATAATACTATGGTGTTTAGTTGGAATGTATACCAAGATTCAAAGAAGAACGGAAAACCATTCGATCATTTAATTGTATACGAAATTATTATTTTTAAGACCTATAAACATGTACTTGACATGGTAATATGATTTTCACACGCTCTGAATACAATACTCAATTATATACTCGCGAAGTTCTAAAAGCCACAAACTATATTTTTGTCAATAGTGATGTTTTGACGTGCTTTCTCTGATGAGGCAGCAACCAAACAGATTTAGAATTGGGTACAGTAGAATTGTCCTAAACAAATGAGACAAATTGATTTATTTAAAGCACCATAAATAAGCGTTACTCGGCATTTTATTTTAATCTTTTCGGTAATTCGGTATTTTAATCAAAAACATGAAATACCTTAATATATATCAGTTACTGGTATAAGTGGTTGTCAGATCTATGTAATACTTTGTTTATGGTCGTGGCATGTGTTTATATTTTCGACAATTGTCATATGTTAGCAAGATGGCATCAGGAACAATTCCTGCCAAATGACGCAACGATCACTGAATCCAAACCACTAATTGCAAATCGCAAACCACAGTGTGCGTGAGTGTAATTATTTGTGATGTTTTATTCATTGTCGAGCATTGCGAGATATTATGGTCACGCACTTCGTGGTAGCACACTGCTGACTGTATTGTTACGTGTACAAGTGTTTCACTTTCGTACTTGACAATGGATACAAGAAAAATTAAATAAAGAAGGTAGCTGTGTTATGCCAAAGACATATGACGGCTCGATCGGACATGGCCAGTGACCACACTCTCATGGAATACAAGGATATAGTTGCTATGGTTCGAATGTTGAATATAAAGCAGAAATGCAATTAGTGATAATGCGACATTCCATCACATCTGAATCAATAGCTGAATGAATCGCCTCAGTTTCTTATTTTTATGTCAAGCATGGAAGTATAGATGGATGAAGATATAGGTCATAGTTGCCTTCAGATGGAATACGTAATTGTTTGTCATGTTTACTTAAATAAAGAGTAAGTGCACAATTAACATAAGTGAAACTTCTTTTGCAATCTAAACCTGGATTTGTAAGTATATACTAAAATGTTTTAAGAAAAAGGAACAAAATAGTAAAGAGTGAAACGGAGAAAGAGAGGAAGAGGAAATTTGAGAACAATAGTGCACCCAGCAAAGTATATATGCTATATGAAAGGTTGGCACTCAAATTCGAACTTGAAATTTTACTCTAATCACGCCCAAAAAAGTATCAGTTTAAAAACTCCCGGACTTGATAATTAGGAGTTCAAAAGACTTTTAAACATATTAACTAGATTCTTCTTATCAAACCGTACATATGCGCAAATATAAAAAATACATTCTCTCTTTTTAATATCTGTCTACGTATCCCCATTTCTATATATAGCTAACACTGAACCCCACACCAATTAACCCTTCGTAGGCTGTCGCAGTCCTTTGTTGCCCCTTTAATAATCTATCCATTGTGTCAACTGTCGCTCAGGAATACTGAATTAAAAGTGGGTGTATTAATTTTTTTTCCGCCGCCTCTTTCACATAAAATAGTTCGAGGTAAGTAGGGGTGGTGAGTGGGTAATAACTCGGTGCTGTTTTGAAATGACAGGGCTTTTAAGCATCTTTTTAACTCGATGTCGAGTGCTATGTAGTTTGTTTTGTGAAATAGTACCTGAATAGTAATTTGACTTTCGAGTTAGAGCACGTTTTGTTTGGTTCGTGCTTTGTTCGTGGCGTTTGATTCGTGCGTTCATAAATACAAGTACTACTTCTTTTTCCGTATATTTCGCTATCATGATTGACTTATGGTTAATTATTTTACCATTTGAATTTTTTAAAGATTTTTCAAATATAAAATCTTCTTGTATTACTGAACAATAGTTTGGAACATTCCTTACAATAATCATATACATATGTATATGAAAGCATAGTTCTGTTATTGCTACGTGTTGAACATTTTATTGATAAATTATATACTAAAT
This sequence comes from Teinopalpus imperialis, assembly GCA_029286865.1. Classification (NCBI taxonomy): domain Eukaryota; kingdom Metazoa; phylum Arthropoda; class Insecta; order Lepidoptera; family Papilionidae; genus Teinopalpus; species Teinopalpus imperialis. Next base: position 7,758,387 of record JAGSMU010000021.1, read on the forward strand.
CTAAATTTAGTCTACGATGGCAAGGGATTAATCTTGGATTACAGCACCAAATGTATTTATGGGCGCCCGTACAGAGACGCAGTCTAAAAAAGCAACTTAATTCTGCTGTGTTACGTTTGATGAGAGCAGGGAAGTGGTTGGGAACTTAATTACTTGAACGAAGCATACCGTTTCACTTATCAGGGATAAGAACGCTTGGGCATTGCAAATTCCCTGTTTTTCGTCCATGGACTCAGAGTCTCATTAAGCAGTCTTTTACCGTAGTTCTGCTTAACCTGAACCGAAGGGCTAACATTTTTAGCTTTGGGACAGGAAGTGTCCTAACCGTATGAGGTCGGGCGCTCCTTTTCGCTATGGTCTTCAAAGCTCGAAAATTCAAATCTGAGATTTCAAATTCAATTTGAAATCTCAGAGTTATTTTAAAATTTTGGAGCCTAGTGCTGATTACCCATAAATAAAGGCTGAGTGCCCTAAGAACTCAGCCTCCTTTCAACCCGATGAAGCTGTAAAAGCTCTCAGGGTAACAGTGGCTGTCAGCCATACAAAAAAGTTTATAAATATCGTTTAACTCGTAACCCACAGTGGTGATTCGCAATAACTGCTAATCTTTTTAAAAGGAAGAAAATACATTTATTTTAAAATTTAGGATGGCACCAAAGTTCCTTAATAAGAATGAATCCAAACATTTCTGTCCCGTTTCAAAAATTCAAATTAAATATGGATGTGACAGAACTTATTATCCGACTAAGTATAAGTAACTTTTATCATTTCATATATTATTTTCATTGTGTTTGTTAAATATTTTTTTAAAATGAGGCATTAAATAAAATAGCTGTGATTCGCTAAATTCACCATGAAGATTTGTGAAAATCCATAGATTTGTGACCAGATAGATTAAACACAAAGGCCATAGATATCAAAGCCAATGACGGTCACTTTGAATGTTTTTGTTTTATGTAATTGCTAATTTTACATGTAACACATCCAATTTTTATTCTTATCTACCGTTTCTTAAACTAGCAGGTTCGATTTAGACGCTTTCCATCACCGCTGCACACGTGGCAAATCAGCAGTTAAAATTACAACTAATATAACTACGTATAAGTTATTGTATACAGGTTTACTGCTTTTTTTATGAATGTAAGATTGATCAACCGGCACGACCGTCTGACGAGTTTTTACTTAGAGATAAGTGATGAACAATAAATGAACCAAGTAATACCTAAATTCATGCTCAGCAAACAATGTTAAACACTCGGTATACAAAACACAGCAGCGTTATGCTGTTCCACGTCAGTAATCTGTGATTATGTGTTACTTCTCCCATCGTACCGGTCGTAGAAACAAGCTACGGCGTGAATTGGTCAACTGTGCATTTTCGAAAATAAAAGCGCCACGAAGCAAACACGGCTCGATAATCAATAGACTTAGAAATACCCCGTGAGATCATATTTGTAATGAAATGAATAAATAATAACCCCCGCGTGGCTACTGTGTCACTAAAAGGCAGTTACTGTAATTATTTAAATTATTTTTCAGATACTTATGCAAAATTATTGTTATATGCTTTAGGTATTTGATGAGAGATAACAGAACATTTTATACGTATTACAGTCACGCTTTTTTTGTAATACTAATGTAACTAATATTAGTTTGGTAATGGTACTATATTTTGCTTATTCAAAGAAACCGTCGACCTGATTATTGGTGAAGAGGCTCTCCATCTTAGACTTTGGCTTGATTTTAGGCTCGACAACGCATCTGCATTATGATTCCGTATGGATGAAGAATATGGTAGACATATCTTGTAAAAGCCACTTACTGTCAGGTAAAATGAGTGTTTATTTACCCCTGATATCATAAAAATATCTGCAAACAATGCCATAGACAAAGGCGAGAAGTGGTGGTTACATGATAGATGAAAAACTAGATATGTAATGTAATGTTATATTTATTTATTTATTTATTAAAGATTCAAGTGTTGTATACAACAATATAATAAACAAAATCATGTTCATTGGCCAATATATTATAAATATATATATATATATATATAAAAATTAGTTTTTTTTTAAAATAAATTATGTACTCAAAATTATATGTAACTATTTATCGTATATATATGGTATAATAATTAGATATTTTATGAATCCATAGCGTAACTCTATTGATTCATAAAATATCTAAATATCACCCCTTATCATTCCAACAATGAGCAAACAGAATCCGTACATAAGGCCCCAATCCTTTTACGCACACAGAGTCGTGCATAGAATATAAAATGGCGGACGCGTCTCAGCATAATTTCGGATGACTAAATATGAATCCTTGCTCAAATAACAAGGGGTCGACCCCGAGCTCCGCAAACATCTCAATTACCACTGTTATTAATTCAGGAGGGTGATTATTAATCAGGCTTTTCTCTTGGCAAACATTAGAGTCTGTGACGCGGAATAGTAACTTGTGAGAGTTTGATTGAAATAACGAAGACACGGCATTTGTGGTTGTTCTCATCTCGCTGTCCGCCCTTGCTTCGCATGGAGCTCTCAGTTTAAATAATTTGTACATCAAATTAATATAGTAATACCCTGAAACTTAAGATTTAATTGTGTTTTTTTAAAAATGTCTAACAATTATCGTAATATAAACATAATATAAATTATAGTAATTTATATATAAGCAATATTTTACCATATGCTCGACAATGAAGGAAACTTATGGTTCGTGTTATTTATTAATTCTATATAGTTACATAGTTAGTATGATTCATATCGGAAATCTTATCTTAAAATTCATCAAAATCATGTATCAACTATCCACGTCCCTGGATTGACTGACATAGAATGCCATACAGCATTGTTTGCGGCCTTTGTTACTTTCTTTTAATGTAATAAAGAAAAAATACATAAATAAAATAAGTAATGCGCTATGTGCATATACTGCTCTACTAGCGCTGCATCTAGGTGCTGTTTAATAGTATACTATTAAACTACTATTAAACAGCACCTAGATAATACAGTTAAGAGTACGTGGGAACCGGATCACTACACTCACCAGATGAAACACTGCGTTACGATGATATTATGTGAGAGTGTCGTCTCTTCCTCGGTGCAACCGATGTATTCATGCTGTACATATATAGAAACAAACTGTCGAACGGCTCTAACATTGACTTCTTTCTGTAACTTTACAACCTCACCATACAAAAATGTCACCCAATACAAAATATAGAAGAATTATACGTATTGCCTACCGGTTTTTACCTGCAGCGTGGTGTACCCCAAAATTAATTTATTCAAATGAGACTAAAAATCAATACATTTGAAATGCTAAAACCGCTTAAGACGGGCCCCAAAAAGCACATTAAAAGAAAAGAACTTTCTAAAAAAGTCTTGACTATTAAGATTATTATAACATTGCATATATTTGTATATTACCGTTATTTTCCTAGACCTAGTTTTGTCAGCTCTTAATTTAATGTCCATTAATAGGTAATCCGATACTCACATTTGTGTGAGTATTGGTGCATAATGGACGCCTTTAGTCTATTAGGGGAGATGCTATCGTCATTTATGTAGTTCGTAGGTTGTTTGTTGATTTAGACCATGGTGATATCATATGGTTTATACCAGATGCGATATTATAATGCTGTAATTACGCAAACACAGATATACTCACACGGCGTTCCCTTCCTTAATGACATTGTGATGCAATAAAATTGGAGGAATTTTCAGATGCAGTGTATGATAACAAATTTTCTCCGCTTGGAATCGAACTATGCAAATGATGTAAGGTAAAAACCTAGGCGAAACGGGCGGACCTTAATGTAACTGCGATGTATAGTCATAAAAAAGTCACAAAATCATGTTAGTACATTGACGGTAATTTTGGAATGCCAACTATGATCGAATTCCTAAGAGCCTTGCTTTTTGTTTATAATTCTTGATCTTATCGAGGTTCGATTGGGCAGATCTTTACTTGACGTTTAGATAAAATATTCACTGCACTTGTAGTGAACGTTTATCATTATTAGACTCTATTTGGATGGGACCAATTAAAAAAAAAGTTGAGAGGGTCATGGACATGATAAGCTGTTGATACCCGTTTTCAACCTATATATACTGTCCATGGTATTGAGTATGAGTAAATCTTTTAAACAACAACATTTACTTGAATAGGCCTACAAAGGACGTAAGTGGGCCAAAGAAAAAGAATTCATCCTCAAAATGCAGTAAAACTCAACCCTTCTTTTTAAAATTACCTTAAAAATTCAACATAACTGTGTTTTTAAGTCAAAATTATACTATAAAGTTATGTAATTTAGAGTAAAGGGTGAATTGAGTTAAAGTAAACGGGCGCATATCAAGCTGAAGCGCCGTCGCTAAGGAGGGCTAATTTGTTTTGCAAATCGAGGGTGACGTCGTCACAGCAAGAGAGGGGTTAGGGTACTTTAAATATATTATATATACATCTGTGTACTATATAAACGAAATATTTTTTATGAAATTAAGGGTTGATAAAAGCGCACAGTCCACCTGCCACCAGGTGATTCCTGCGCCTCGTGACACCCACTTTCATACTTAAGTTATAACATGTATTGCTTCACCACCGGCAATAATGTCTCCGATTTATTTAACACACCAATGGAGATCAGTAAGGCCGGCAACGCAACGATGACACCTTTGGTGTTATTATTAAATTTTAAAACGTATAAATGTAAGATTAAGAAGTAGTAGAGCTACACTGCAGTTACTACAGCGAGAACTGTGTCCTCGTTTGTTACACTCGATGTTATGAAAAAAAAAAACTAAATAAAGGTCTTAAATATACCTATAACTCGAAACTAAAGAAAGGTATTGCAAATAGTAATAGCCACCATAGATACCTTAATCCACAAATTGCGTGACTTGTGCCCATAGGGCGCTTTACCTCTCCACTTTTGAATGACCTCTACAAAATTCTCGTATTAACTAAACGTCTACGAAATAAAGGACGTGTAGTTATAATTACGGGATCTTTTAAAATAGTTTCATTCATATCATTGTATAAGCATGGTGTCCCTTAAATTTATTAAATAACAGGGAAGAATAGAATGTCATTTCTTTATCCATTATCGTATATAAGATTGATAATGATAACGGATGGGATTGACAATTTATGTACGAACTTTGCTACTTGAATAAAGTTTATACCTTTCGTTATTTCTTGTTTATGACACTGCTTTTTTTAGAATGCTAGAAATAGTACGTGTCTTAACATCCCCATTGACCATTCTACGATTATAGGCATACATTTACTTCGTAACTTATATTGATGAACTTCTTTGATCCCTTCACTCCTAACTATTTTAAATATAATTTTTCATTTCCATCTTAAGCCCACTCTGTTTACCTCTGCTCTGAGTAGTCATTCCACACAGATTTCTCTTTCGGACTCTGGAATGCTCTTCTCACTCCTGTTAAATATTCAACCTAAAAATCCTCCTTTAAACGTTACTTGACCTGCAATTTTTAAATCGATATATTTTTATGGTTTTCTTATTATTTCTTACATTTTTATCTTTTTATTATACATATGGGAATAAGAAGATATGCATAGTCTATTACTATTATTATGTATTATATATTTATATGATATGAACATGTTTTATTTTCTATATTTTTGCTTTTTCATGTTTTGTTTACTTTTGCTGTTTTTTATTTATTTGTGGTTCTTTTGCACTTTTGGAAGTATCTATCTACCTAATGGTTGACTGGTAAAGAACAAATTACGTTATTAAGTCTGCCAACGTACGAATATGTGCGTAAAGTTTTAAATAAATGTATAATGACTGGCGGAATCTTATCTACGATATTAAGTTTCGCAAGTCGTACTCTTTACTGGTAAACTAAGAACTAAAGTAAGACTACTTGGTAGTCTACTGGCGTTTTATTAAGTTATTTATTATATATTATATTAGTTAAAAAAAAATTGGGTTTTCAATTAAATGAAATCTTTACCCTCCAATAATCAACCCAACAAAACAGTTATTTCAATGCAATATAACTTTTGTGATCTACATTTCATGCAATAGACCCACGCCACAACCTAGCTGTAGCATTAATAAGCTAGATTGGGAAGGAAAGGAATATTACGACCTTAGGTTTCGCATAATGTACCATATATATATATATATATATATATATACCTAGTCCAGCCAAAGTTCTGTTACAAATGAAAATGCATTTTTTTAAGTCTAAAGGGTTGAGGTCTGGGCTATATGAGGGCCAGTCTTCAGCCCTTATAAAGTCCGGAACGTTGGTTTTAAGCCAGGCTTGGATAGTTCGTGCCTTGTGGGGTGCAGAGGTTCAGAGTTCTGCTGGAAACTCCACGGTTTATTTTGAAAGTGTATTGCTGAGAGGTTTCACAAGATGATCCAAGATTGTATCTTGATACACTTTGGCTGAGGTTTTCTCTCCTTTTTTAAAAAATTTAGTTTTGTGACTCATTGATAAGACACGCCCCACCAAACCATCACTGACGAAGGATGATGACCACGTTGTACCTTTCCGACCGCTTAAGCAGCTTCTTTAGAACTGTGAGCGTACACTTTATCATTTTGCTTATTGTAGTGTTCTTCAATCGTGAAATTTTCTTCATCAGTAAAGAGGATATTTCTGCGCCTTTCACATGCGTATCGTGACAGAAGGCGTTTTGATCGATCCACACTCTTTAATTGTAAAGATTGATTTAGGGCATGATCTGTATATCGACGATAAGCACCGAGCTTCCGGCCTTGTTTTACAATACGTGACAGAGTCCTAGCGGGAATCTTCATTTCTCGCGATAAGATTTTTTGTTTCCTAATGGGGTTTCGACGAATTCTTGCATTAACAGTCTTTGTAGTTCTAACAGCACGCGGCCGCCCCGATCTCTTCTGGTCTTCGACAGAGGAAGTGTTGTTGTATCTGTTGATAGTACGATATACGAACATACGGCTGATGCCAAGCTTTTGAAGTGTGTGGAATATGACCGACGGCTCCATACCCACTTTGTGCAAGGCGATCACTGCAATCCTGTTTTCTTTAACATCCCATTCCATATTGCAATTTGATAATGAACACGAAAAATGATGTGAAATGGCGCAAAATTGAAAGAAGTTTTTAAAGTAATATACGTGTTCCAAATTCAAAATAATTAAAAAGTTGAAAAAAAACAAAAGATTTTATGTAACAGTATTTATGGCCAGACTAGTTTTATATATTAACTTGTCAAGAACGTCCCATAAGTGGATATCCAAATGGTCCATATATGCCAATTAAAAAAAAAAATGATATACAGAACCAAAATACGTAAATTGAAAGTACGAGTAAAACCGGGCAGAGCAGCTAGTGTGCTACACAATTAGTATTTTTTGAGTTAACACAACAAAAAGTTGCTAATTTTTAGCCTATTCATATTACGTAAAACAGTATTTCTGTCGTTGTAAATTAGACCTATTAGCCTTAAATTTAAGGTGTAAAATACACTAACAGTTATTAAATCTGTTTATAAAAAAGTTCCTATTCAGATTATTGTCTTCAATTGTCACTAGGAATGTGACAAATTCATTATCACTCCATTCAGAGCCAACGTTCTAAATAGTAAACGTAATACTTCAAACATAAAATAGATTAGACCCTCCATTATGGCCAAGTACACGTTTACGCGTTATGTTTTAGTGGAGTAATTTTTTTTCATCAATTCTATCGTGGTAGTGTAGTCTTTCATATATATAGATATTTTTTTAAAAATAATAATTTTAGCATTTTTTTTAACATTACTAATATTCCGGTTAACCACTCCAACTTAGATGGAAATGCTTGTGCTATGAGATGGTTCATCACAGTATTCTAATGGTGGATATGAACCTACGACCTTAAGTATCACAGACCTGTACCCTTAACCATTAGGGTGTTGACGCTTGAATATAATGTTGAATTTTTAGTTGTCCCGTGAGGCTCTTCATATGAAATCACTTCAAATCACTTCCGTTCTAGTTATTGAGCCAAGCTGTGAAATCCCACCCTCATCTTCAGGAGTAGTAATATATACGTTCAGTTCTTTTCCATTTTTCAATTACGCAATAATTTTCATACTATCAAGTCATGTGAGATTTTACTTTTATTTAGCAATCAGTGGTGGAGTGGAGTGCACAAGGAACCCAACGTGAACAAAGCTTCCTGACTTGTAGACGACGTAAAATTACATTAACGGGTGATGATATCTTTAGGTTTTCTTTTCTATCTTTGCACGTTACGTTTTATGTCCACTTGTACTATATTTTTACAAAGGAGTGCGTATTTCACTCGATGGTGAGTGATTGTTTCGGTCCATGACACCCACATTTATCTTTTAAAAGTAATCGTAATGGCGAAGCTACCCTGACAACTAATATGAGAAAGCTCGTCCTTTATATAAAAGTCTTCATATTAATTTTTTCATCAAAAGAACTAGCATCAATTTACTATTTTACACTAGTGCATATTTTATACGAGCAGTATATTTTTTACTGCCTTAATGATTTAACTGAATACTGTTCGGCTTGTGTCATCAGCTCTCACAGAACAAAAACAGAAAATCAAGTTTAATTAAGATATATTTAAAAATAGATATACTTATCTAGTATTTTAATATATTTTAGGACTTATTTTATTTAGATCTAATTGAACCATATAAAATTATTGCACTGAAATGTTGTAAATCCATTATTGCAAATAAAAGGGAACGAAATTCAATAACAAAATAATTATATTATTAATTTTTCTTCTTTTCTTTTGGCTTTCGAGATTCGAATTTAAAATAAATGATTGTTTTTATACATGAAAATAATTGATTTTATACAGGTTCAACAATGCGTTCTTCTATTTAAAATTTACGTATATGAAAACATTCCTTGTCGACCACTAGTATATTTTTCTATAGAGAATATTTTATTATTCGATTGAAGTATCCTAGTAACCTTAATTAATTCATAAATAAAAAATTGTTCGACGTTTAACCAAAGTCCATTCCAATAACAGAAAGCGTTATAATGATGATTTCAACACTCTAGAAAAAAAATCTTTTGAAGGTCACATATACACTAACAAAGCAATTCAGCATAATCAGTATCGCAAAGGAAAGATTTATGATATCTTTCAATTGTAGAACGACATTGCAGTTCATTTTTAGCTGCAGCAGGAATGGGTCAGGCCCTTACAGTAAACCAGCGTAAATAGAAACATAACGCTGTTGTGTTTCGACCGGTGAGTGTAGGGATCCGGGGACCTATATAGGCATTCCGCTTTGTCACCAGTAATCTAAGTATCTAGTTCTCAGGGGGGTCAACGCTTCTATATTATATTTCTTTAGCCAGGATGAATGTGGGTGTGCAGGAATCACTTACCATCAGTAAAACTATGTGAGTCTTACCTTTATAAAATAAAATAAAAACCATTGTTTATAAAATCATAACAATAAAATTGGATCTAGACTACCTAGGATTCACGACTCAATATAAAGGTGCACTAACCTCAAAGCAACTTGGTATACGGCGTTAAATTTATGAAGCTTTAAAAACACGATGGACTTCAAGTTGCCCAAGCGATCGTCCTAATCTATAAATGCATTTCTCCAATAAAGATAATCTTCTTATTACTTAATCTGGTTATAAATTTGGTAATAAATTGCGTAATATTTCAAGGGACTATTTGCAGCTGATTCCATCGGGGCCGGCAACATCAGTGGTAACCTGTACGCTTCGTGCCAGTCGCAGAGACCGACGGATAAAACTGTTTTAAGTAACCCTTTAAGACGGGCCTTAAGTGTCCAATTAGCAGAGCAGTGTTAAAATGACCGCGGCGACACTGAGAGGCCGAATTTACACTCCCAGTGTACAAAGAAGTATTGATGCGTTCTACAAAGACTTAACAATTTGTTAGAAGTGACATTAAAAGAAAAAATTTTTTTTTTTTAACGTAATTATTGAACTAACATTTAAAAGAATTTTGTAGTAATTAATATAAATATATAAAAATAAATAAACACAAATATATAAATTTTAGAGTGGTAGAGCCACTATGAAGTTTGTTCCCCATCTGCAGAATGAATGGGTCAGCTCGACCGGAGTAGGACTACGCCATCACAGAATACAAGCGTAAAATATCAGCATATCACTGTTGTATTTCGTCTGGTGAATGTAGAGCGTGAGATGCGCGTTGAGAGTAATTTTTTTTTAAAAGGAAATACAAAGTGCACGCAGCATGCAATCAAAACCAGACACCATAAAGCTAGTTAAAAATAATGACGTATATATCTTAAATATCATATATTAAATACAGTTATAACACTTACTTGCCTAAAATAATCAAGTAGTCGTACTGACATAAATTTTAAATTTTATCAATCCTATATATAGTGCGGTATGATTAATCCTTTATTACATTTTGGTGACAAAAACAATAACTTATTTTCATAAATAATAAATGATAAACTCATCGCATAGTTCTTATCCTTTCGATAAATTAATATAAATATTATAAAATTAAAATGAAAATAGAACGGAACTTCTATTAGATATATATGACAATAAAGCGGCATCTGAAGGAAGACTGTCACAGTACAATGCAAAATGGAGTCTTTGTCTGTTGTTGTCCTTTTTAATTCGTAACTTTTATGCGTCAAAGTGATTCATTCGGATTTTTCACGTCTAAACAAATATTATTAGAGCAGCCCCCGCAGTCTTTATCACAGGTGGCAAAGGTCCATTTTAGGAGGTGCCAATTATCTGAATAAAGTTTGTTGCCGTTGTAAAACTTCTGAGGTCATTTATTGGTGGCTTGCGATGACAAAAACTGCATTAAAAAATTACGGGCAGTAAGTTTTAATGTTTGAGTTCGTAATACTTAAACAAGTTAGGAGCATGAAATTTTATTCATTACTTTGCTTAAGTATTTTATTTTATATGAGTGTAATCTTCATTTCTGGCTGTTTTTTGTTTTATAGAATCGATGGCAAACGAGCAAGCAGTCCACCCGATGGTATTGGCCAAATATATATATATATATATATATATATATATATATATATATATATATATATATGCCAAATAATAAATATTTGTACGTCACAGATGGTTTTCATATGTACGAGTATGTACCGTGTCTCATTGCTACTCTGAAGATTCTTAAAATTAATTACTCAAGCATAACATCGGACTAGGAAAGGAGATTTGTTGTTGATGAGTAAATGCCTATAGACATCGATCTCCGAGTTGATGTCATTTGGTAAAAAACAGAAGCCATCGGCACGGTCAAAATCTCATTTATTATTATTTATTATCATTATATTACTTTATTATTAACTAGATTTGGTGTAATCTTCGAATTGCTGTCCATGGAATATGATGCCAAAGGAAAATGGGAAGAAGCATGCTTCGAATTAAGCTATCAGACAAAATCAACAGTGACATCAGAAGCAAAACAAAAGAAATAGAGGTAAGAAAAAGAATTAGACTACTCAAATGGCACTGGGCAGGACATGTTTGCAGGGTGAATATCAGTTAACCAAAACGTCTAATAGAATGCATACCAAGGGACGAGAAAAGGGAGAGCAGGCAAACGATGGAGAGATACTTTCACCCGCAGGTGTGGTCATAACTGGATGCAAATGGCTCGGGAAAGAGACTCATATAAATACATATAAAGGTTTAGGAGAGGCCTACTCCCGGCAACTACTACCAGCATACGCCAATAAATATAATTATATACACATATGTTTTTTAGATTTATAGATAGGATTTAATTAAGTTAATATTTGTTAAAGTAAGTAGTAAGTAAATAAAGGCAATTTTATATATATATTTTATTTTATTTAATCTTCGATTTGTCGTATTTAAAGGAAAATATATGTAATAGTCTAACTATATATAATAGTGTAGATAAAAGTCTTGATCATCATCAAGACTGCATCATTGAGTATTGGTAGAGTCCCGCGGCAGTTGTTTCTAGCTGCAGAATGGATGGGTCACCTCGACGGGAAAGGACCATGCCCTCACAGAATACTAGCGTAAAATAGCAGCATGATGCCGCTGTGTTTCGTCTGGTGGGTGCAGGGATCCTTATTTAGTAGACTTTTATTGCTGGTGACACTTCTCAGTTCTCAAGTGTGACAACGCATCTTCATTATGATTCCTTGTCAAGGATGACTGTAGATGGGCCGAATGAAGAATGGGCCGTAGGAACCACTCACCATCAGGTGAACTGTGTGCTCGTTTGTTACTCTCAATGTAATAAAAAAAAACTCTTATCAACAGGTGAGATAACAGACAAACTCTTGCACATTTAGAATAAACAAAAATGTTACAAACATCGCAGTCATCTGTGACGTACGCTGTGTTCCTTATAGATTATTCGTGAATATAAAATTTGTACTACTATATTATATTTACTTTTACTTTATTGAAAGCTCAAATGATCTAACATGAAAACTTTTTTATGCCACTGTTATTGTATGTTATAACATTTTTTTTTACAATAAAGAAACTACAGTTGACGGTCGCGTCGGCACTGCCTGGACATCTATTAGCATGGTATAAGCAAACTTTTTAAAAGCTACCGGAGTACGCCGAGTCAATGTTTGTTCTGCGCCTCCCGACTGTGGACCGTGGCTTGTGAACGGGAGAACTGACGATGATATTGTCATAATGTTTTTTATCCTTTGAGGATAACATAGACCATAGAAGTGATGTTTAAATTTTGTGGTATTTTTATTTTTTAAAAAAAATGCATTAGTTTAGGCTAATGCTCTTTGTTTTATGCTTCCATGGATTAATCGATGAATGTTATCAAATGTTTTAAGCTGGTTGATATTTTATTTTATCGTTATATTAATATATAGTTTATAAGTTTAGTTTATTAGTTAAAGTTAAGGACCGCAGATTGGATTTCCAAGCGAAATCAATATTTTACCACATTTATTATATATAATGTATAAATAATATTTTGTATATATTAAGAGCGTGTTTATATATATATATATATATATTTATATATATATTATGTTCTGCGTTTTAGTTCATAATAAAAATGTGACTATTTAATTGGCCTCAAGCCTTATTGTTTGGTTTTAAAACTCAAGTTATTATTCCTTCTTGTGATAAGACCTTCTTCACAATCTCTTTTCAGCTTCCCCACATATTTTGCTTACCCTGAATCTTTACTAAGCATACAAAGGAATTGCATTGAAGACATTTGTCCATTATTAGAACAAACACACCTTCCCTGGACGTCTCGATAGCGCCACGCAGTGGAGGTCCCTCGAAACTACTAATTACAATTACACACAGGCCACCTTTGCCGCACCGCAGTGTGTACAATCCTTTATAACTCTCGTACTAAAGCGAACAACGCAGTAAGTTGTTTATAAGAATGTAGCACATACGTCCTTCTGGTTCAGAGCCAGTTGTGGTAGGCTAATGCAATGTTTAGCTACAGTAGTGGTCCCCTGACCAGACCACCGACGGATGTTTACCCCTTTAACGTAGGCACATCGCTGCTTTTACAATAACAATGCACTCGTAATGTGTGAACTTAAAAACGCTAAAGTTAATGGTGATTTGTAAGTGCCCGTTATGAATACAATTTTAAAGCGAACAACTTATGCTGTGCAAGTTATTATTTGCAACAATACTCAGGGTTATTGGAAGTGAATACAATTATAATGGGGAAGAAAATAGACATGAATACACCCAGCTCACATGACAAGGTTCTGGTTACCGATAATCGTACCCAGGCATATATTTCGAACACATGCATCATACATCACAGGTTGTTGAAGAAGAACAACATCAGATGCTAGTTATGATGATAAAGATATCCTTCGGCTATCTCACCCCGACCCACCGCCTGGTATCGTTACTGGTTCACGTTTGGACCCTTTGGAGCGGACATAGGATCGATGCGTGACAACAATCTAATTATTCCAAACATAACGTCAATAACCGATAATTTAGTATGGGTTGTTAGATAAACATGACATTACCATGAAATAATTACCGTCGAGACTACGTCGTATTTATATATTTTTTTAGTTTCTTTGAAAGCCATCAATACTAATCATCGGATGGGATTGAAGTAATTAAGAAAGAATGTCACTTACTTTTTTATATTAATTGCATAACAATATTAAATATAGGTATATGTTTAGACATAACTTGTTACAAAATTCAATATAAAATAAAACTGGACGTGGCTTTTGTACATCTTTGAAGTTAATTTAAAAAATTTCGCCAATACTATAACAAACATCGCATGTATCATCGTTTCAAATAAATATGAAACCCGAGATCGAAAAAAAATCACTCGTCCCGCCCTTTTAATCAGCGCAACCCTCGTAATCAAATCTGGGACGCCATTAAGGGATTAAAAATAATATCCGCCGTTGTACAAAACTGGGGTTGCTATTGGACGCTTGAAGGACCTGGGGACCGAGTTTTTAATGAACTGTTGACAATTTAAGGGTTACAACCGCTGTTGTAAAATAATTATGTTTATAGAGCCCTTATATATATATATAACTTATATAAGTTATTAAGATTATAAACGTTTTTAATTATTCATTACTAAGGCGTAAGGTGGGTAGCCTTTCTGTGTTTTACAAGAATGTATTTGAAGAGTGTGCTCAGGAATTACATGATCTAATTCCCCCATCCCCGTTCCACCATCTGACTTCACGGTGCACTGCTGGATTTCATCCTTGTGTGAACATCCCTCAAACCCGAACGAAGCGCTTTGCTTCGTCTTTCATTATTCGTACAGCAAAGGACTGGAATAGTTTGCCGCGTCTGTTTTTCCCTCCGATTACAATGTGGGTGTTTTCAAGAGCAGAATGAATAGACATTTTCTGAGCTAGTGCGCTTTACCATCCAGGACTGCATTTTCGCTTAACATCAGGTGGGATCGTGGTCAAGCACTTGCTTAGAAAGTTTAAAAAAAAGCATTTGACATTTGTAACATGGAAAAAATTTAATACAATGGTATTGCAACTAGTTTTTAGCGATAGTAACTAACTAGTAAGGCATTCTCTGTTTGTTTTTTAAACATTTATATAAGTACAAATTGTGCTGTATGGCAATCTCGGGAAGGTCAAGCTACAATTCAACTTAATAGTACCTTTAATTCACTTCCATTGTAACGCACTGTTAGATAAATATGCCTAAATACAAAGTTACCTACACATCAAAAGTGAAATGAAAATGAAAACCAAAAACCATCCCTCGCTAACAACTGATCCACTGTGAATTAAAACGCTGACCCAAGCGAGTGCGGCGCAAACAAAAAATATATAATTGGCAAATAAGGGGACCGAGCGATGGCGGCGCATGCGATGGGTTTCATTTACCCGTCACATGGCTCTATTTATTTAGTTATGTTTTGCATTCCGAAAATCGAATTCCCTAATTTTATATATTGCTCTTCTATATTATAGGGCGAGTAAAAAAAATTGTTTCTAGCTGGAGAATGAATGGGTCAGCTCGACCGGGGTGGGACCGCGCCCTCACAGAATACCAGCGTGATATAGCAGTATTCAACTTCTGGGTTTCGTGTGGTGAGTGCAGGGATCAGGAGACCTTTAGCGCTGGTGACGAGGCATCACATCTCGTTCCCCAAGGGTGACAACGCATCTGCATTGTGATTCCTTGTTAAGGATGAATGTAGATGCCACGGGCCGCAGGAATCACTTGCCACCAGGTGAACTGTGGGAGCGTTTGTTGCTCTCAATGTCAATAAAAAATCAAAGCTATTACTAGCATTGAGGCAATCTATCTTAGTCCTCGGGGGTGACAATGCAGTCCTGGGAGCCTGGGAGCCTGGGATCACTTACCTGTAAGCTAATTTGTCGTTGTCATAACTTTATATTTGTATTTATTATTCAAATCCTATAATTCTTGTTAAAATTAAGTATAAAAATAAAGTTTTAACGTTGACTTGATGAACTCATCACTCTTCAAGATTGACAGCAGCTCACAAATTAAAAATAATGGTGGGTAAGTTTCGAATGTAGTAGGTTAAAGAACTTGTCTTGGAATGTACTCAGAATTTAATTTAATCCGTAGTCAGAAGCAACTGACCGAGCCGAAGTTCGGCCCTCTTGGGCACTCTCGAGCCAGTCGCTCTCGCGTAACAGACTAACGGTCCAATTCTCGGGAGCCCTTATGCCACTAATAAAGGTCTCTGCTAAAGAGCGCCATAAGCGCTCGGTCACCTTTCAACAGTAAAAGCTCTCGGGCAAACAGCAGACATCAGCCCAAAAAAATTAAATAAAACAGTATTTTATCAATAAGAAGGATAAAAAGAGTTGTACTTTTTCTGACTTCCCTCAATTGCAAGGCGGGAATTAATTGAAAACATGTCATAAGTCATCGCGTTTACAATTTCGACGACAGCATCCCCCGACTGGTTAGTCTGCTGACGAGCATCACGGAAAGTTTTTTGGGAAACCTATTGGAGTTGTTATCGTTAGCACCAGTATTACAAATCACAAAATATTCTGAATGGAATTTAATCCTTGGAACCGAGACGTGTAGACAATATACTTTACCCGACATTATTTGTCAAAGTAATTTAGTACGACTATGGTTCTTATCTCTTCTTTTTATTTCTTAATGTTCTTGACACTAGTATAGTAAAATTGATATGGTTATTTTTTTGGAAAAGTATCCCAGTTAAAGCATTCTATCTTAGTTTTCGCAACGCTCATTACCACGTGAAATGGGAGCTCGTAAATTTTGAAAAATACAGGTTATATAAATAAATGGTATCAATTGAAAACTATAAAAGTGTCAGTTTGTAAAAATATGAATAAAATAAATTTACTTTTCCTTAAAAGTAATAAATGTACTATTCGTATGAAATTATTCAAGTTTCCCAATTGTAACGTACGCATAGTACTATATAACAAATGTTTACCACTTTTAAGTGGAACGTGTCCTCATCGAAACCAAAATATCGTAGTTCTGAGGATGTGTCATTTTATATAATAGGTTTTGAACCTATGAAATTTCCGTTTTGTATGAAATAAGTTAAAGTATTTTTTTTCAAACTTTTTTATTTCTGTTATTCAAAGTAATCACCCATCTAATCGATGCATCTTTGCCAACGCAGTGGTAGTTTATTGATGCCCTTCTTGTAAAAATCAGCCGGACGGGAGGCAACAAACTCTTCAAAGGCATTTAGTACTCCCTCTGGGGAATTGAATTGTTTTCCCGCTAAAAAGTGGTCCAAATTTTGTAAAAAGTAATAGTCGTTGGGTGCAAGATCTGGTGAGTACGGTGGATGAAGGAGAGCTTCCAACCCCAAGTCTTGCAGCTTGGAGGCTGTCCGTTGTGCAGTATGGGGTCGCGCGTTGTCGTGTAGGAGCAGCGGAGACGACCGATTGACCAAAGCTGGTTGCAGATGTGCGAACTTCTCCATCATTGTCTTCAGTACTTCACAGTAGACATCTGCAGTAATGCTCATGCCGTTTGGTAAAAAAGGCCACTTACCAAAAAGGGTACCTTGCCAATTTGTCACAAATGGACCAATATTGTTTTGATGTTAACATTAAAATCTGCTCCTAGCTCAGCTGTAGATTGAGTATCATCAGCTTTCACAATCGCCTTTAATTGATAATTTTAGACCAAAGTGTCCGGACGACCACGAGTTTCATTTTTCAAATCAAAATTTCCAGAACGGAACCGGGCAAACCAGTAACGGGTTGTGCGTTCGTTTGTAAAGTTCTCTCCGTAAACGTCGTTGATGTGCCGTTTGTGCCGCGTTGATGCCACGACGAAACTCATATTCCATAATTATACGAATTTTTAAAGTATCCATTATAACGAAAAATGTTCAAAAAAAATACAAAGATAATCAATAAACAAAAGACTGACTTTGTAAAAAGAATGTCATGTTTTTAAAACAAAATCATTTAGAATTCACAGTCTCAAATCAAAAGGTGACAAAAATCAAAACTTTTTTTTGGTTTGAAATGGCTAATACTCAAGAACCGCAATTTCATAGGTAAAGACTTAATATAGTATGTATGTGTTTTTAAAGTACTTCCAACAGATTCTAAAATTCTATAACAGTTTATATATAAGAATTTAGATTACATTTTCTTATGGAGTGCATTCATATGCAGTAAACACTGGAATCATTTCGTAATACATAAGGAAGAACGTACCCGGCGCCGTCGCTAGTTAAATTTAACTCATAGTTAAGTCGCAGAGGCAGAGCGGACGTCACCCGCTAATCTTATGGCCGCGAGTGCGTCACTGACACCGTTCACTATAAGTCCTTAGAGCTGTGATTCTAATATAGATAAAATAAAATGTTTAATACACTTTACAATCATAAAAGATTCCGAAAGATAGTCTTCCAACGGTTATGATTTAACTATAGTTGGGTTCCCCCGGGGTACAAGAGTAAATAGTAGTTTTCCGCTACCGTATTTATTCTGGTGAACCAGAGCATCTACGAGTACATTATGATACCTTATTGAGAATACATATAGGTGTCTATATAATAAAAATTGTTTAAAGCACTGAACCAATTGATTTACCTTAAACTGGCAGAGCAAATATTATGTTAAAACGATCTATGACGCACTAAGTTTCTTCAAAATGCTAGTCTAAAATAGTGAAGTAGAAACTGTTGACCCATATATTAGTGAAGGTAGTCCCACTTAGTAAAGTAAAGGTGACAAAACTTTGTGTGTGTCCTAAGCATAGTGATCATTTATCATCAGAAGAGTTTTGTGCTCGCTAGTCACCGTTACTTTCATTATAAAATTAACTAAACGTCTATCAGGTTTTCGGTTAAATCTTCTGAAAAAATTTAAAATAAATCACAAGCACTCGTACGTCTTGACTTTCCCAAATCCTATATAATGATTATCCAAATGTTAAACACAGTGACAAAATCATGGAAAATTAAAAACAAGTTCTAGAAATCATCAAATCAATTATGTTTGTTCACCGACTAAACATAAATCTTACACAACCACAAACTTATAAAGACTGCTTTACTAAATATCCTGACTATTTACAAAAACCGTTATTCTAATTAAAAAATAAATTATAATACTGAAACATCGTAATGTTTTTAAAATAAGAAAATAGAACGCCACGAGCTTCCACTACGGACAGACATGGAGCTTTCGTCACGAAGTTTACAATGCGATTACAATGGCAATGAATATTTAGCTTTTTATAATCATAAAAAAAAATCAGACAATAGTGAACAAAACCGAGAACTACGTACAGTTAAATGGGTAAACATCTCTTTGTATATAGCACTTGCAAGACGAAACTAAACCTCAAAATTATATTCAAGTCCCAGTGATCCAGGATTACTGACAAGATGTCTGTGTTTAAAATGCCATAGATAATAGTATTTCAGTTAGTTGACATACAGTTCAAATTCGCGTGAACTTTTTGTGAAATTGACTCGATCCAAGGAATATATCCCTATTGACATGTCAGACGGCTTAATGTTCGCTACAGTTTATTGACGTTTATCTTTGGAATCATTTGATTCGCTCGTTTCGTAATAGGACAGCATTTCCTATTGGTAATAACGTATACATATTTTTGCCATTTACTTATACTAAATGAAATAATTAAAATTTTCTTTAATAATGAAAAACAACAAAGAACGTTTTGAGAAGAACGAAATATTTCCAAATTAATGTATCCGAAATATCTTTAAGCTTTTGGAACTTTTATCCTAATAACTTCACAAATAATTTCAGTGAATATCAATTTGCTCCCCTTATCTCACCAGATAACACGATGATCACGTAATAACTGTGTTAGAACTACGCTGCAGTTTGTTTCTGGCTGTGGCATGGATCGGGGAGGCGTCGTACTCCTCGAGGAAGGGCATGCCCTCTCAGACCATCAGCAAAAAAGCATCATAACTCTGCTGAGTTTCGACGGATGACTGTAAGAATCCCGAGACCCTTATTAATGGTGACAAGTGAGACATTTCATTTAAGTCATTTTTAGCTAAAATAATTGTTGGCAACAAAACAAGGTGAATTTTGTAATTATATCTAATTTATCAAAAGTAGAATACGTATTAACATATTATATATAATATTGCATAATAACGTATGTAATACTTTTGTATTTTATATAATTTAGTATTAGTAAGTCGCAAGCCTTAGGAGAGTAGGGTTTCAATAAGGTGACATTCAATTTAGAGCATAGTTTAATTTGGGATAGAAGTTATTTCCTTTCATATATAATATAACTCTTTTATTTTTGTTAATACCTTATCTGGCATAGTAATTATTATTGTATGTTAAAAATATACATTAATAATTCTTATGCTATATATCGTATACGCTGCAGTTTATTTCTCGCTGCAGAATGAATGGGTCGTCACGACCAGGTTAGGACCACGCCCTCACAGAATACCAGCTCGAAATAGCAGTATAATGCTGCTGTGTTTCCTCTGGTGAATGTAGGGATCCGGAGACAAGGCGACAAGGCGTTCCATCTCAGGCCTCAAGGGTGACAACGCATCTCCACTATGCTTCTGCATGACGAATGTAGATGTCATGGGTCGCAGGAGTACACTTACCATCATGTTAACTGTGTGCTCGTTTGCTACTCAATTTAATTTAAAAAAAATAGTATAGCCACGAATTAAAAATCATAGTAAAGAAAACAAAACCGTTTGTTCGAGAACACAAACAATATATGCGAATGTATTGATATTTTGATGCATTCGAAGCACTCCTACCACGCGATCGGTGTACATATAGGGACAGATTACAAATAGATCAGGGAGGGGGAAGCCACTATTCCCATGATAGACACCCCAAGCGAAATTAAATTCATCGCCACCGTGTCATCATTGCGGATGGTATTAAACAGAACGTGACAATTTTTTTATTTAGTGCTTAGCAAATACATCAAAATAAGCGTAGTAACTAAGAACTCCGTTTGCTGTAAATTTAATTATTTAAATGAAATTTTATCAAACCATTAATTTGATCGAACCATCTGGTTCTAATTTCCCACGAGCTCAGTCGTATAAAAGGACATCGTGAAAATTCTTTCTTTATACAACATAACTAAATAAACTGATGTCTCTTAATGACTACACTAACACTGAAAATTTATGTTTTTTAAAAAGCCTGTATGTTAATAATCGTTTATCTTTTTAAGACTAACCAACTATAATAAATTTGCGGTAAATCGAGTCATGGGGACTAAGGATCGCACCTTTTTTTTATGGCTAAAGGCCACTGTTAGTCTGTGTGCTTTTACAGCTTCACTAAGTTGAGGATCGCGCCTCATGGCGTTCTCTATGTAAAGTAGTATATATATATATAATAAATGGGAAAGTTTTATTGTTTTCATATGTTTTATGACTTTTGCCACTCTATGACTGACAATGAGTTACAAAATAGCACTTTTTTTTTAAAAAAAATTACTTTATCCATTAAAGCAGTATTCCATATATACACAAGAGAAATCCATAAACTTCACCATTCACTCGATCATTGTACAGACCACGTATGTTCAGTCCCACAGATACCCACATTACAAACTTAAAAATAATGGAAAGGTATAAAATAATTGTTTTACTTCACTTCCAGATAACACCATAACGAGACATAGCGCACTGCACACTCCCATTCAGTAATCCGTTCACAAGGGCACTCGTGAATACTCGTTGCCGAGTCTGTACACTCAGCATATTTATATACTTTCAATCTATTCAAATACTCCAAATTCGGTAGCTCAAATTGATTAACTGCACTATTCTACGCCTTATTGTAACTGAACAGGGTTCACAAGCTCAAAAGCTGGGTGTAAATTTATATTGGCATTAAATAGTTTGTCCGTCATATCGACATGGGACGAGGCGAGCTGCCATTTTGTAATCCCAGCTCCAAAGTGCACTTTGCTGTATATTGAAGCGATTATTGGGGAGTTCAGTCATAAAGGACATAATACAAAAACTTTTTCATCATGTCGTGTTTGACGTTATTTGATCCTTTTAAATAAACCATGAAGAAGATGTGGTTATTTTAATACAAAGAAAAAAATCTCAAATACGACTCATAACTTACAGGTAAACATATAGTAAATACGCAAAGAACGCAGCATTCAACTTAATCTTAAATAGCAAGTTACGGTTAAATCAAGAATAAAAACAGAGTCATTAAAATAAGATTAAAATAAGCATAGGCATAACATTTGAACAATATCATCTAAACTCCAAAATAAGTGATCTAGCAACCGTTAGCGTTAACTTATTCCAATAAAACCGTATAAAATGGTGCCCTAATTAATAATGCTAATCCAGTTTCAGGAAAAAAATTTCAAGTAAAGCAAATATGAAAAATATATAAAGACCGTGTCAAAAATCTGTAAATGTCAATGTGTGTGTAATCTATATAATATAAGACAATATCATCTCAGTCAGACAATATAATTTTTGTCTTTAATTTGAAAATTTAAATATAAAATTGTGAATGTTACTTTATTGCTAAAAATAACATTTTATTCTTGTCATACTATTACTGACCTTTCACACAATATCCCTTAATATTTAAAGACGGCTGTAAACTTTTAGGGTGTCTTTAACCAGTGCGTATGGCGTAGGTACTGAATCAAATTATCAATTAACGATGAATCCATTAACTGTTCGCTTTGCAATACAATGATGATGATTCTCTCCGATTGATGTAACTAGCTATGCGATATCATTTAAGAGTTAGCAAGATATATTATAGTACTCTAAATATTAGCCCAAACATGAACATAATAACCCCCATCCCTTCCGTTCCCGGCCGCTATAAGACCAAAGATCGGCTCATCAAGGCTCGGATGCAGTGTCAGGAACACATACATATGCAAAAACCAATAATTTATGTTGCGTAATATGTCGACCTTTGTTAGAAATCGAAGTTAGAAACCGTGACTATGAAACCAGTTGCTCTGACGTCTGAACAATAATAACGTGTACCAACTGCAACGTTCACAGAGCAATCATCTCAAATAGAATTACTTCTAAACATGGAATTTTGAATGAAAATTAGGAACTCAAACGGAATCGTAAAAGTCGACTATTAAAATTTGCACACCCATTAGCAGTGTTTGGCCCTCGCGCGACGGACGCTAGGAGGCTGCCTTGCTACCAAATTAAATGGCAATCGATTTCAAGAATCAGCCCCTATTTAGAAAGTTTTCGTTAACTCTTGTTCTTGATGTGGCATTCAAACATTTTAAATTCGTTTGACAAAGGTAAAAATGTTGTGCAGTGGAATAATTAAAGGCTGTGGTGATTATTACGAAAATGATTCTTTTTTTTAACTTCTACGGTTTCTCGTATGTTAGTGGAGCAACCACATTTTTTTACCTTTTCTAGACGTATTCCTCTACGACACGCTTGCCTTCTCTTTTAATTTATCTAAATAGGTTGACCGTGATTTTTCTCTTCCTGTTATTCCTTCGATCCTCTCTTCTGTTATATTTTAAGTACATTCTCGTATCATATCCATTGGTCAATCCTCTTCTCCCGTCTTAGATGATGATGTACTTGATGTAAAAAAGTGAAGCCCTAAAATTGTTTGTAGACATTTTATAGGCCAATAAGATCTTACATTAAAATTATGGCAAGGCCGTATTGATTACATAGCCTATATTGACGTGTTTGTATTATGAGCTTTTAAAATGCCGCGACGGTCTGGCATCATTACGATTGGTTCAATATTTATGCCATCCTAATATCTCTAATATTTATTGCTTTCATCTAAAAAAACAATTGAAATAGAATAATCTATTTTGTAACTAAATGGACATCGATATATATACAGACAAACTCTTAAAACTAATTCAATTCCCATTTTTGAATCGGTGGTTTTTAAAAGAAATTTACATAACTATAATTTTTGTAAAACCTGCTTATTTGCCTTTTTGTAATGGTCTGATATACTATTTACTACAGATTATTATTAAACTTATCAATTATTAGCTACAAATAGTAAGCGTCTAATGATTTGACATTAACGTGAAGAACAAAGAAAAGAAGGAAATATCCTAATTAAATATAGATGCAGCGTAATGAGTTATGCAAATATTTTAGACGTGCCCTAACGATTGGCAGGGAAGATGAAGGGGGGTTTTCAACTTCCAGATGTTTATATTGTACCGGCAGTTGAATCATTTGAAGTAT
Organism: Teinopalpus imperialis; assembly: GCA_029286865.1. Taxonomy (NCBI): domain Eukaryota; kingdom Metazoa; phylum Arthropoda; class Insecta; order Lepidoptera; family Papilionidae; genus Teinopalpus; species Teinopalpus imperialis. Next base: position 7,782,620 of record JAGSMU010000021.1, read on the forward strand.
TTACTTTGATGAATCTTTTGATTGTTATCTTGCGTAATTGTTTGAGGGGCTTAATTTAGGAACCGTCCCCATACTTTACTTTTGAATACTGCTTTATTTACACTTAACATTAATTGATCATAAACATTTCTTTTAGGATTATTTATTCCAAATGACCCTCATAAAACACAATTTCAAAGATCTATCTAATCTAATCTACATATGTATATACTCGTATATATGCAAAAATGCATGAAGTCCGGCCATTGTACCCTTTTTTTAAATAAAGTGATTACAATTGAAGATTAATAAATAAAATACAGAATGTTCTGTCACGATATCAAATTATTAAACTAAAATACTATTATTAATAATATATTAAAGCATTACAATGGTTATCACATGAAAGAAGAAATCTATTTTTACCGGCCTCATTAATTATTAAAACATTTTATAGACATTATAATGCCTATGAAGCATGGCAAAAATAATATATATTAGGAATATTTATTACTTTTGCCAAGCATACGGAAACGTTGCTGGGGATTTTGTCAGAATATACTAAGTTTTTTTACTTTTTTACAGGTTAATGATTTAATTATACAGATTAGATTTATACTCAACACGTTGAGTTACTCGTATAACTTATTACATGATACTATAAATAAACTAGGAACATAAACTATAAACATTTACATTCATCCTTAACAAATATTTAAATTGTACATTCGTTGTAACCCCAAAATTGACTAAACGAAACACTAAAGGAATATTATGCTGCTACTTCACGCCAAATTACATATTTGTAATACTGGTGACAGCGCATTCCGTATCAGTCCCCAAGGACTCATATGCCTTGATTCCTTGTCAAGGATGAATGTACATATATGATAGACATGGGTCGCAGGAATCACTTGCCATCAGGTCAACTGAGTGCACGTTTGTGATTCTCAATGTAATAAAAAAAATGAGGTATAACTATAGGTGTTTTGCCTTAATACTATTAAATTAGTTCTTGGTCCAATTTTACTTGATATTATTTTTTAGTCACTACCATAATGCGACTTTTAAACAAAAACAGCTCGTTGTTGGCGAAAGTCATTATTATAATGAAAATCGTCAGTTGGGCGAGCTTAGGCGAAGTTCGTTGCTTAAGTGCCTGAGACATAAATTATTTAGCAGCCGGTGTGCCCGTGCATCGATGTTGTATCTTGTTTCTTTTTTTTGTTCTATAATGCTAATTTTACTCCTAAGTATAAAAGTGGTCGCAAGTTTAGCAAATTCTGCTATGACAGTTAAATGTTTTTTTATTTTACATACTCAATATAATTACTTTTTACTACGGTGGGTACATCATAGTTTATTATAATTTGCTTTTTTTGTCTAACACATGGTAGAATCACTCTACAGCTAATTTGCAGCTGCACCTTGAATAGGTCGACTTAACCGGGGAAGACGAAGAACGGCCTCACATAATACCGGCGTGAAATAGCAACATAAATATTGTGTTTTGTATGTTCGTATTGTGGTGAGTGTAGAGATCCGGGGAGTCAAACATAGGCATTCTATTTCAGTTGTCATGGATTTTTCCTTAAGGATGGATGTAGATGTCATGGACCGTAGTCAACACTTCGAGTCTAATCAGGTGAACTTAGTACACGTTTGCATGCATTGGAAGTTCAAGAAAACAATCTTCACTGAAAATTTTAACTAATATGAGAAAATTATTGAAATACTCGAAAAATATTTTCAAAGCAGTAGCAATAGCGTAATGGATTAGGCTACGGTCTGCGAAACTTAAGGTCGTAAGTTTTTATCCGCACAAGCATTAGCTTAGTTGGATTAGTTAATCGGAATATTAATAATATTAAAAGCATTGCTAACTTTCTTTAAAAAAAATCTTACGAATAATAATAATTAAAACAACAGTGAAAGTGCCAGTGTTTAAAATAAAAAATACATCAATATATTTTTTCAATGGAATAGCCAATCTACGTGCCAATTTTATTCCATGTCATCTAACCCTTAAACGCGACGCTACATTTTATTAAAATTCTTTAGCAAACATTAATGAAGCCAGGGCACTAAACAACCATCGCCATTGTGGTACTTGCGACCCACCATTATGATTTTAGTCGAGATAATGTACGGGAAATGACGGCAAAAGAAATTTAATTCGCGTAACGATGAAAGGGTTATATGGGGTCGGCTTTGATAAATAAAGCCGGGAGGGACCCGGAGGATATTACGAGCCCTTTTTTGCTCTACATATTGATATTAATGCTTGTGAAATTTTGACAAAATTGCGCGCGCCTACATGAGATTTTAAAGGGGACGATGCCTGCATAAGATACTTTGTTGATTTATTTTTTTAACATAAATTGTTTTGTGTAATTTCAAAATGAATGAAGTTGTTTTGTTTATCACACTTTATTAATTTGTCGAACTAAATGTAAATTACGAACAAAGCCAAAAATATCTTAATCGTAAATAAATAATGTTAATACTAAAAACAAAAATGACGAAAATACTAATTATGTGATATAATGAAACATAAATGCGAATATAACAAAATAATATAAAAGTTTTTTCTATACGGAAAGGGCAGACTTTTTAATTAAAGTATCACAAGTTAATTAATGTGTAGTCCCCGTCTCTCGTAACCCCTTACTCACGTTCTAACGATAAGTGAATAAGTTAAATCCCTGTCTGGCAGACATGACTCCGCTGAAATCCCAAAAGTCGCCCAACCTTTGAACATATCTGTATCAGATACTTCATTAATATTTTGTAGACATCCGCGTTATTTAACCCGGGCGCATGAGTAACGCCACGTGTAAGTTTCCGTTTGTTATTTTTCGAAAGCATATTGTATTTTTATATGATTTTACCTAACTTTTTCTGGATATTCCTTCGGACACATTGTGCGCACATTTATCATGTGATTGGGGGGGGGGGATCATAATCGTTCTTGGGCAATAGCATAAGCATATTTAATAAATATCTGCAAATAATAATCTACATTAAACATATTTAAAATTATGGTTAAAAACCAATCATCAAAAATTCTTACTACTCTTTGTCAGAATATTTGTCTGACAAATACGCTCGTATTTAAGCCTTAGGTTCAAAACTAGGTTTAGTTAAAAGAAAAGAGCAACTAATCGAGTTTCTTGCCATTTCTTTCCACTAGCTTAGCCTTAGGAAGCGATGGTCCTATTACCTAACTTGACGATTCAAAAGTGTTTTGTATAATAAAACTACTTGAATAGAGCTTCTTTGGATTTGATTTAATACGGATGCGCTTTAATCCATGAGGACTAATGACGGAATACCTGATCACCTGTCATAATGTTTACGGTTTTCTTTCCTTTTCCGATGTAACCCTATGCTGCAATTTTACGCCGGTACTCCGAAAGCATGGTCCTACTCCAGCCGAGCCTACCTATATAGTGCTACAGCTATTTAACCTGGTGTGACTTCACCACGTAAAAATTATAGTGTATCAATTGTATAGATAGATAATTAAAATATAGTTCAAATGTTTCTTGTTCTTCATACAATTGAAATTCGAATACTTTCACTTATCTTACAGAATATTACTGTGTCCTACTGTGTTTCATTTAGTGAATGTAGACACTCAATGAATCCATCTCAAACCAAAAAAGACACAGAGGATGGTTGCGTTTATGGACTTTTAGTAAACTGTGCGCTCGTCTGTCACCTTTATTTACATTGAACATATATATCCAATTTCAGTTCCAAGTTAGAATCATAAATGAATCTAACGTGATACACCCTATCACGAGTAGAAAGCGCACAAAACAGTAAGTATTGCTATAATTAAAAAACGATCGCCACACGACTTTGACCCCTGTAGTTATGTTACCTCGACGATGACCGCGAACTCGTCTTCGGTATTTCGGCAGCAATTGTATGTACGGCTAGAAACACAATCACTACACTGCTATAATTATATTAAATCTTAAATAATTGTATTTAAGATTAAATATAATTATAGAAATTAATTTAGCAACTTATGAATGTATTTAAATAATAATAGAGAAAAATTATAGTGTGTTAGTGAACATTGCAACATTTTGAGAAACAAAAATATGGTGCTTCTTATGAGATTTTCGCATATTCATCATTCTAGCCAAGATGCATGTAAACTTATATATATTCTAAAAATGTAAGGAGGAAAAAAATCAAAAAAAAAAAGAGTAGCAGTAGCAGCATCTTAGACAGGGAAGACGGACTCTATGTCTTCAATTACCACCATATCTATATATCAGTTAATTATTATTTATATTTTTCTCTATGTGCAAATATTCAATTACAAAATCTATAAAAGCAAATATTTTTTCACACCGTACTTGTAGTTACAGCTTCCAAAAGTAATATTTCACTATCGAATTCACACGATCAAACCTTAACATCTGTCACGATCTTCGATCTGCGTAAGGTATCTGACGGAGGCCATGAAATAAACGGTTTAAAGAATCGTAATTTGAAATTGGACAATTTTGTATTGGTCCATACGATTTTTGAAAAATCAAATGAATTTTGATCATCATCACACTGATCGATCGCCATGTAAATTTATAAGTGTTAGACCAAAACATACGGAACTGTAACTTATTTTTATTTAAACAGGCGAATAGAAAGACATTTTTAATATACAGTTTAAACTCATTCTTATAACGTTATTCTTTATAAGTCTCTATAACATAGAAAGAAGCACAATTTGGTTGGTTTACCTTAAACAAATATATATATATATATATATATATATATATATATATATATCTTATATCTTATCTTATATAACGGTAACTCTCTATAACGATAAAAAATGCTCGGTAACTTGAGTTTCGTTAAAAAGAGTTTAGACTGTACTTCTTATTTCGTATCGCGCTTTTATAGCGCTCTACAAAAAGATTTTCTCTTTATTCTTCGGTTTGGTAATGTAGTGTTAAAATAAAATAAAATGTATGAGCCGTTAAGCCTTACATATTTCATTATAGGCCACTTCATTTACGGCCCGGAGTCCTCCAATCTCTTAATTACGCGTTACATCCGAAAGATACGATGAGATATCTGCACATTTGGTTTCTTCTAGTTATGATAGCCTGGTCATTTTTATCCTGATTTGCAAGGTCAGTAGGACCTCTTTTAATGGAGTTAAAGTGATAAATAATCACCTGTAACCGCAAAAAGAAAATCCCGTTTATCCCGTAATACGGTCTCCGGATTTACCATCCAAAATACAATAGTGTTGGTGTTTTGAGAAAATCTCGTTCTTTAGCAACTACTTCACGCAATAGATAATTTATAGCTTCATCATGGCTTTATCATATGCAAAATCATAGTGTTGTATTAACCGGTAACAATAAATGCCGTCGTATTGTCAGCAGAGATTTTATAAAGTTGATAATGTTAATTCGTATTTTTTATGGCCACAACCGAACTGGCGTCACTTGTAACCCGCCTCACTTGTTTTAATGTGCTCATTACTTTTTATGTTTCATCTTCAACCACTTGTCTACGAACCTAACTGTACTTTCTTTTCGGAGATTGATTATTAAAAATTTCGTACATAGTTAATTACACGTACAAGTTAATTGAGTAATTTATGGTGAAGTGTTAGGAGTCGGCTGGTAGGAACTTACGGTTTCGTAACTTGACAACCAAATGGAAAGTTGAATGAATAGATCGAACCTTTATATTTTTATTAATAATTCCTTTATTCAGAGACTTACTTGCGTTTAATGTTATGTCTTCAAATATTGAGTTTTTCTTATAATAGAAAGATGCAACGAGCAGGAGGGCGACCATATCTACTGTGTGTACCTGTGCCCATGATAGAAAAATTTTGTTTTTGACCACCGGTAGCAATGAAGTTGCTCAAGTTCAGCCTCTTATGAATTGCTGTTCTCATCTCTGGGATAGGGCACCGGAGTACTAGCTCCTTCAATTTGACCGCAATCAAAGAAGAGTGGCAAAATTCATCAATAACCAAGTATCTTTCAAAAAACTTGCAGTGAAAAAAAATAACATAATAATACTGCAATTCCTTTGTTAAGTTTAGGACACTAGATACCCGTAATTGGGAACGAAACAATCTTGAGTGAATATTTGTTGTCGATGATGTGGGTTTACAAGGCGTAGCCATATATCAGGTACAAAAAAATTAGACTCCAATCCAGCTCGGAACGTCTGGGAAGCCATCAGTGGAAAATACTGCCGAAACTCAGCAATTGTTCTTTTCTCATATATATTCATATATCGATTTTTATCTAGATAAAAGAATGGATGTCAAGTATCCCATTTTTTTCACCATAACTGACTCTGTCTTAATAAATCACGCAGTCTCTAATCATTAATAATTATGAAAATCATGTCATCTTTCATTGTCTTAACGACCTTAGATGTACCGTAATTAATGTAGGTGTAAATCAAATGATTCACATTACAAGAGGAGAGTTGTTTAATTGTGGATCAATTTCAGTTCACAATCTTGTTGTTGTGTTATCTATGTCTATATATCCATTGATAAAACACTGGTACAAAATACAAGTTTAATAAATATATTTCCAAAGTTAAAAAAAATTGGAACTTTATACCATAGGTAACATCTTATCATCATATTTTATGCTCTAACATATATAGATACTATATTATATTACACTCGGAGAAAAGGGACTTCACAAATAGTATGAAACATACTAACAATTAAATATAGAACGCTTTTTTCCCTTCCCTCCGATTTCAGGCCGTATGTCACGAACGAACACCATCCAAATATCATCATTAATGATTGCGGGACTAATGCTCGTTGATTAATGATAGGTTTATTGTCTTTAACGAGGGATGTCGGCCGCGATTTCTTAATTCAGTAATTAGATGTGAAGCAAGCAGAGCGGATTTGGGATGAGTGATTGCTTACGATTGGATTCGTGGTTTGATGCGTAATTTATGATTTATATCTATAGTCACTACTACATAATACTGCATACATATACATATAATACATAGATATAGAGACATATATATAATATCCGTATTTTTTTCCCTTTTTTTCGGGCTGATGGCCGCTGTTAGCCCGAGGGCTTTTACAGTTTCGCCTGGTTGAGAGGTGACCGAGTGCTTAAGGCGCTCAGTCGAGATCTCTTTTAGTGGATAACCAGGACAAGGGCTCCCAAAATGGAGCCTTGGCTTGGACCGTTACCCTGTTCCGCGAGAGCTTCTGACTCGAGGGCGCCTTAGAGGGTCGAACCTCGGCTCAGTCAGTTGCTTCTGACTAAGAATTATCAATATTAATATCTCTATTATTACTATTGGCTATCTGTATCACCACTTCGGAATGCATTGGCGCTGGAAAAGAAGTGGTGCAAGAAACTCCAGCGGCGCATCTGTATTGACTGGAGAGTGACCCGGCGGCCTGTGACATGGCGGTATCGCGAATAACCTTGTTTGCGACACCCTCGCCAAAAATATCGTGAGGAAACCTGTATATATATACAGGTATCCTCATGATGGAAACGGTACACTGGTATTCTATAAGGACGTGGTTCTTCCCCGATCAAGTCAACACCTTCACGTTGCAGCTAGAAATTGGCACTAGCGTGGCCCCATCACTGTTAGACATAACTTAAACTAAGAAATACTTTGAGTCTTGAGATGCAAAGCCCGTGTGCGGGACACGATATGTGTAAACACCTTGACTTGTACAGATTTCAGGGTTTACTCTATTAGAGCCGGGGTGGCTTCGGAGGAAGGTGAAATCAGAGGCGCTGTACCATTTGCGATGGCTACTTGAGGTCGTCGGGTGTACAATATTTCCCATTCCCTGTAACTTTACTTTACTCAAAATAGTTTAGGTGAGTAATACAAAAAAACGTGGGGCAAACGCCGCCGAGTGATACATGCATTTTATATATCAATCATATCATCAATAAAATAAAAATAATAAATAAATAAAATAATATATGCAATAAAATAAACAAGAAAGATCTGAGTATATTTGAATCATGGAATATAATAATAATAAAATAACTATGTTTTAACCATTTTTTGGTAAATTTTAACAATAACGTTATGTTGATATGTTTAACACCCCACTACGAGTATGATTAACTTTTGTATGGCATAACTTTTGTATTATCTTAAAATTATTGTCAGATTTTTTTTAACTTAAACACTCGATAGTGGCTCAGACATAGTTCAGTGAATCAGTTCGTTATATTTATATCCATTCTGAAGGTTCCGGTAATACCAATAAATTCGATAGCTTTTAATAATGCAGTGTAAGAATCTTGATAATATTAAGTTGTGCTTTGGATTAATAAAAAAGTTATGATAAAACTAATGAAGCTTTACATTATATAAAATAATGTATCTATATACATATATATATGTATAGGCATGTGTGAGAGTTAGGAGCGTCGGCGCACCCACATCAAACTTTCAGCTGCCCTGTCCGGACATAAATCAACGCGAGGGCGGCTGTGACAACCGGATACAGGCGAGTTCATAAGAGTTAAAAGAATAAAATATTATTTTTAAAGATTTAAGAATTTCGTCCGCATGGATTATATGAATTATATAATATAAATCATCAATTATTCAAACGAATAAGGATATGACCATGATTATTTTAGGCTCAATGGTTAGTATATAAAAACACTTCAATACATTACAATGCGTTTGAATTTGTTTTATGTTCCACATTTTATTAGGGTGGTAGAAAGAAGAACCAGGACGGAATAGGATTTTTAAACTATTAGTTGTGAAGAAAAGATTATGACCGGATACATTTTGTCGGGTGGAGTTCGTGGTGAGGTAGCACCGTAAGCTCGTTGTCACCTTTCAGTGAACTTCTGTTGCTACTTCAATATAAAGAAACTTTGAAAATTTAATTGAATGAACTTAAAAGGATAAAGCTGATGTACTAAATTTACATTTATATAACTTTTTTTCTATTTTAGCGTCTAATAAATAAATCTGATTGATTTTTGAATAACTAAATCTAAAATATTATTACACCGAGATCGAAGTTAATAGCATTTGAGTTTACACAAATATCGCGTTCACAATGACACCTCTGGCTAAACTTGAAGTAACAACGTGAAGTACCAATCTTATAAAATGTAGTAATTTAACAAAGCTTGTTGCGTGCGATGATACTCGCGGGAAGTGTAACGCTTACTAGAATTATTTTACATCTCTGTGCGTCCTTTCGGACGTAGACGTGCGCCCCACTGGCCTATTGGGGAGGCTGACCCATTTAGAACGCTCCTTGTGATTTCAGCGTGGCCTACGGGTTTTGTTTAAATGTTGTTGACATTTGACAAAGAAATCTAATATAAATAAATTGGAAAAATCAATGGTACATAGGTATGTTGGTGGCATTTTGTTTCGGATAATTCACAACTAATCGGTACTCTGATACACGCGATTGGGTTGACGGCACAAGATACTCGTACCCATCTCAAACTGCTCTGCCGTCACCGTGGTGGGTTGGATTACTTCGATCCCAATTTTTTTTGAAGTATGAGAGACGTTTCTGATTTTATCTATAGTAGTCTTATACTATGAGTGAGAAATGGTTATTGATTCTGGTACTGTGATTCCTATAGTGTATGCAGAGAACCGGGGACCCAGTTTATATATATATATATATATACATATATATGTATATATATATATATATATATTTTAAGTCCTCCCTCCCTCCTCTTCTGCTAGATGAAGTGACAGCCTTTATAAGTTTACCGTATGTTTTATAAACTTCATTAAAATTAACGAGAAAAGCTACGTTCGCATTAAAATGAAAACTTTAATTACGGCGCACCTCCCTTGTAAGTAAATACTACTACTACTAGTATACTAAATACTTGTCAACAAAAATTTGTAGATATTAGAATAGAGTTTCAAGGTCAAATTAATGTTGAAAAATAAATTTATTATATCAAAAATTTTGAACTTTGAAAATAAACTTGATCTTATTTTCAATAGGTTCTCCTATAAACTGAAAGACATTATATATTTTTTTTATTTTTTATATCACTGCATTGATAAATATTAACCGTTAGTTAATATGTAACGTGTTTCTATAGTTTCAATAATTATTTCCATCTTACTTACTTTATAAAACAATTAATTAAACCACGATCAATTGTTGATTATAACAAACTATTAGCATAATTTAATATTTGTTGCACAAATATTTATTTGATGGCGGATGTACATACAAAAATTCGATCTCTCTTTATATATGAAACAATATCTATCTAATTATACTGTTTTAAGCTAAAGGAATAAGTAACATAACAAAATAATAAAGTAGGTATATTATGGTACTAACCTGAAGTCTTATCGAGAGTTTCAAGTTCCTAAACACAAGCACTAGCTTCACGGTTTATGGTAAACACTTGAGAACTCTCTACCCTCGGGGACGAAGTAAGCATCTGCCGCTCACGGATTCCTTGCTATGGATTAATAATAACGCACTTACCTCTTTAATAAAAGATATGGCGAATAATAAAAAGCCAAGATGGCGGCTTGGGTGCTCACAAAGGGTTACCGTAGGCGACGATTCAATGAGCCGTCTTTAGGATGGAAGCCATATTTATTTCGTAAATATGGCCCCGTTTTATTAAAGCTTTTTATTAAGGGAGGGGTTACAGCTTGAAACGTTATTATCTTTTTTTAAAGCTTTGCTTTTGTTACACGATCTTTAATGAGCTAATAAGTATTTTTTTTTTAAATTTTTAGTAAAATGCAGTCGTAAAGTAATCAACATTTTTTGTTGTTTTGCTTTCTTATGTACATAATAATTACTGAAGTACTTTATTAGGTTGGTATAATACCATATTTATCCGGTTCATCTAATGGGTATAGGCAGTCCAAGTGCAGTAAGAGCTAAAGCTTACCACTCCACTCCTTACACCACTTGCTTAAAGTTTTACCTTGAGCTTATAAGATCCCAAAATTAAGTGAGTATTTAGGATTATTATTGGAAGTCAGCTGAGATGAAAAGTGAGACCAAAATCGTGAGTGATACATCCAGGTATCAGGTAAGTTTCTCTATTATAAATATAGTATTTGTATAGTTTAAAACGTCAGTTCAGTATTAAACATAGGTTTTTTTTAAAGAATAGTTTTAAAAAAACGAGTATCCTACCCACCCGAAGGGTAAGTGATCACCGCCGCCGATAAACATCTGCAACAGCAGAGGAGTCGCAAAGGCGGGGCCGACTGTTTTTTTTTTAATTAAAAGGAATATTAGGAATGCTATTAACATTACTAATATTACGGTTAACCACTCCAATTAAGCTAAAAATGCTTGTGCTAGGAGATATTTCACGAAACTTCTCTAATGGTGGATTTAAACCTACGGCCTTAAGTTTCGCAGACCGTTCACTAAACCGCTGGCGAGAGCTGATTCCGCAGAGTAAGTAAAGGCCCTAATATATTCATGTACACAAATATTGATTAGTAGAAAAATCTTTTTTTACCAACTTAAAAAAGGAAGTTCTTAAGTATACTATATGTATATTGTATTCATCTATGCCATGTATGTTTTTAAGTATGTATTATACATATTTGTCTTCCCGGGTATTGCTCAGAAACTATTATTTTTTTGAAATTATTTCTATATCTTCATCAAAATCGGTTTAGTTATTATATTACATTGTCTATAGTTTTTAGTGAACGGAATACATGTATGTATAATAGCTGAATTAATTTAAAACATTTAAAAATATTCTTTAAATAAAACACTAATTAAATAAAATAAATGTATTACATTAAAATAGAAGTGTATTTCTGATTTTTTGAGTATTTGTGCAACGCCTTTAATAAAATTATATACTCGGTTTGCGTTAAATAATATTTTTAATGCAATAAATGAAAAACATGAAAAATTTAAATAAGTTATTCAAAGATACAATATCAAATAAGGCACTTCAATGTATCAAACATAAATAGGAGTACGCTGTCCCGGTGACCGCCAAAAGCGCTACGCTCATGGAAAAAATAAAAAGAAACATACAATGCATCTTTTTACCCTCAGGGAAGAGAACAGCTGCCGTACAACAATGATACGGCCATATTACTTCCATCAACCTGGGGCAATCGGCACATTGGATAGCCCGAACGAATACAATATCCCATTTGTATCGTTCCTACACATAAAAGTAGTGTCTTTTAAATTTAGCAGTATTGCAAACGATTGCGCCGCGCATGTATAACGCCCTTTGTTAAAAGTCACGCTTGATTTGAGGCGAAATTTTGTCCTTTTTGTTGTTTCATTGTGTCTGAAGGGTGTAAAATTTTCATGTATTGTTGTCGCATATTAAATATTATTTTATGTTAAGTTGCAGAACGCTTTTTATAATAAAAATATGTCAACTTTGCACGTGGTCAATATTTTTTTATTTTTGTTATTATGTCCATCGTTTAACATTGGCTAAATCTATCTAAGGTCCATTTTTATATAAATGGAATAATTATGAAAACAAAAAGTCTAACTTATAGAGAAGTACTTTCCAGGAGTTACAAAATACAGGGCATTGCGTCAGTTACCGTCACTAAAATATCATTACCGAAATCTGATCTGATCATTAGAAGAAAGACGGAAATATATTACGAATATAATATATATAACACAGCACAAAAATATATTTTCAATGTTTCATATTTATTAATCTGTTAATACGATTTATTTTTTTATCGAGCTACTACTTTAAAATAATGAATCAGCTATTATTTAATAGATTGATAAGAATAAATAAAAGAAAACAGACGGCCATCTTGAATAATTTATTACACTGCCATATTAAATTGTCACAAAAGACTTTCGTACATAATGAAACGACACAACGGTGACAGTTTTGCGTTCCGTTTCCAAATAAAGCGCTCCGATTGGCCTGCGCTTGGTGACAAATGGGTGACATGGCGTCCCAGTCCGCCAACCAGGAATGGAATGAGGTTTGAATACAAAGCCCTAAATAATTGTTACCGTTATCCCGAACTACCAGCTAATATGATTTTCTAAGCTCTAATATTAAGTTTAATGTAATTAGACTATTCAATTTATTATATAATTATTTGAAGGGTGCGTGGAGTAGTGCTTAGTGTACGTGGTAGTGTCGCAAATCCTAGTTTCGATTCTTATTCAAGGAACAATATTTGCATATCAAAACATATTGGTTTATGAATAATATAAGTTGTGTGTACGTCCCATGTCTTTGCACATTGCATTTGTACGTTCCTACTAATTTATTGCACATGCATGACATCGGTCTAGTGAAGGGGACAACGAGTGAATTCGGGTGCATCTACGCACTTTAATATCTCCCGAGCACTTGATATCATCCAGTTATGACCACAGCGGTAGAAATCAACAAGCAAGACAGTTTGTTAATATTGTGTTTACTATTTTCATTGTTGACCTTACACAGTCGAACCAAACCATTCGTATGAATTCGAGCTATACCGTGACTTAAAAATGTGCGCGTTGTTTTATTATTAAAAATCAAATCCATATTTTGTCTCACTTTCTTGAAAAAAAGAGGTGCTATTAAAATTTTCGTTTACCAGTCTTGTGCTAGGTTCACGACAATACTACAATGTTGAATTAAAAAACCACCATAAGTTACATAAACCATACCTTAAGCCTATTGACGTTGTAATAAAATATGGGTTACTATGTTTCACATAAAGTTTTTAGACTTAAAGATTCGCCTACAAGATATAATTATAGCAATATGAGTATATACATTAAAATAAAGTGACTTTTTATTTAAAATAATCCTATTAACATTACATAACAGTTAACCACTCCGGGAGTCTGTGAGATGGTTCAAGACAATAGATGGAAGACGGATTTGAAATTAAATGCAGAATTAGCAATACTGGGAGTTAGTAATATAGTAGGATTAGTTCTTATTTTAGATAGTCTATAAGTAAAACGATATGTTTTTGTCTCGGTGCGTGTTCATTTTTGCTCTTCATAAAGAAGGCAATAACCAATCAAATTGATATTTTTTTATGAAAAATTATCTTGGATAATATGCAAAAAATATATATATAATATTTTTTTTTGCAGTGTAGTTATGTTATTTATTATTATTATTTTAAATTAAACTGAGTATTTATGAATTTTATAGAGAAATTGACATTCTTATGTACCTTAACGTAATGTATACTGTCCCTTACGGATGTACATAAACATCAAATCTATATAATGCTGTGTTACTGGGAATCGAACCCAGGTTACCAATATCTGTAGAAATTAGCCAAGTACTCGTTATTACCCTACTACGTCGAGAACAGTTCTCAAAGAAACATGAACACGAGTTACGAAGGAGGGTGAAACCCTACTCAAGCCCGAAACTCGTAAACTCGTAATAGCCCGTAAAGATCCGATTCCGATAAGTCGTGTCATTTGTTATACGTTTTTTTTTATTCCGTGTGTTGACACGAAAATTACCTCGATTGCCGCAATTACTTCACGATCGCGTTTGATAAGGGGGTAGTCGTAAATCACCTTTCGGTAAATACCGTAAGAACTTGTTATCAAAGGTTATTTACCTCTATAAATATTGCTTTTGGATATGAGTAATGTTTCTTATACATGGATTTTATTTTATTTTTACATGGACACTTCTTTAATGATGGCCTGATGGATTTTAAATAAGACGATATCTTCTGTTTGTTATCAGAAGAACTAAACTACGTAATAACAGCTGATACCAGCATCAAATAGCAGCATAATGCTGCCGTGTTTATCACTTTTCCATTCAGATATAGCCAGTGTAATTACAAATCCAACCAGGAAATCTAAATATAGATGCTAGGATAACATATTCTTCATACTTATTAATAAATGTGCGCTAATAAATATATTTTTCATTAAATGGAAGAGTAATTTTACATAGTAGAAACACGTTACAGCTATACACTATCCATAGCAAAAATTAGCAGGCTCGATCATATTATATAGAACATATTACGCTTACAACTTGTAAAAAAATATTTTAAATTAGCTAGTTTTCTTTGTTATAATGTTACACTTACTTTTACAGTGGTAGAGTTGCAGCTTGTTTCTAGCTGAAGACTGAATGGCTCTAGTAGGACTACGCTCTCATAGTAACCAGTCAAGTCTATGTTATTTCATTATCTTGACAAGGATGAAATGTGAAAAATGTGATGAAACGTTTGTGACTCTCAATGTAATGATAAAAATATATTTAGTATATTTTAAAATTTTTGTCTTAATATATATAAATACCTTATATTAATATTAATTGTTAATCGAATTTTGTTTCCTCTATCTGTTTTTCGATTAAGTATTAATATTTCCGCTCTAAAAACAATGGCAAGCGAGCAAGGTCTCCTGACACCATCGCTGAACAAACGCACCAAATTCCTTTATCACGAGGCTATAATTAAACTGCCCCCGTCCGTCTCTAACGGCGCTAATGATCGTGCATCATGAGGTCTAACCAACAGTTGTTTGAACAAACAATATCCGTACCGCTGTACTGTCCCACGGAAATGCATGTTTGGTGATGTTTAGCGGTATTTGTATCAAATCGTACGATAGAGCTAGATATATTTTAGACAGCGCAGAAAAACATTTTTACCTATACCTACTAACTAAGTTGTTGAAAAGTTCGAAGTAAACGTAGTATTTCAAACATAGATTTACGACCATTTCATTTCACAGGCAACCCCGATAGAATGAGATAAAATGTTGGTAGGCATACAATTATATATTATTTATTTCTTTAAAAGATATTTAAATAAAAATATAAAATCACAAATACAAACATACAAACATAAATACAAATACAGTGGAATCTCTATAACTCGAACCTCGTTAAGTCGTAATTCTCAGTAAGTCGAAAAAAATGCCATTCCCTTTCACTGGACACCTAAATACGCGGTATCTCGTATTATTTAGAATGTATAGCTCGAACAAAATGTTATTTCCCTACTTGTTAAGTGTCAAACTCATGAACACTGTATAACTAAATTATTTACACTTATATGTAGCAGCATTGTACTGCTGTGCTGTTCGGTAATTGTAGGGATCGGGAAATTCAGTCAGTAGTGATGGGGCATTCCGTCAGAGTGCAGACGCGGTGTTATTGTAAGCAATGATCGTCAGAAGCTGCTGACCAGCCGGCCCTCTCGGGCACCCTCGAGGCAGTCGCTTTCGCGCACTGGGTAACTGTCTAAGACGAGGACCCCTCTCGGTAACCCTTGTACTGGTTACCCATTAATAAAAGTCGGCTGTGTATCCTAACCGCTAGGCCATCTTGCAACCCGGTGAAACTGTAAAAGCCCTCGGGCTAACAGATAAAGGAAAAGAAATGTAAAAAATTCAACTTGATCTTCATAATCATAATTCCAGTACATCATTAGGACTGAATCTCGTAAATATAGGTCATTAGGAGGACCTAGGAGATTAGTACTACTCAACACCTAAAGTAATTGTCTTTACGAGTTTATTTCTTGTATTAATGTGCTAACCATTTTTGTATAGACTTATTTAATGCAATAAAGAATAATAATTATTATTATGAACATGGTCATCCACCAAATATTACCACGAAGCACAGTCCGGAATCACCTGTACTATTGTGAACATTCATGGACTTTCCACAAACTTGGCTTTAGCTTTTTTAGCTTTCCATTGGATATGACCAAAATTGTAGATTTGTATTGTCTAGTTATAAAATATAAAGAAAAAAAGTATATCTATATTTTTAATGGTGCACAGGTGATTAAATTCACATTTATCACCCATAAGAAATCATCTAAGAAAATTCTGTCACCCTTGGCGAAATACGAAGGAAATAGAAATTCCCGATATTTATTCAAGTGTTCAAGGTTATTCATCAGTCGAAACACAGTAGTGCTGAGCTAGTATTTCATGCAGATATTTCTCCATTGTTTTATTCTTCCGTTCTTGAGCCATTTTACTGCTGCGCATTTGCTCTACCACGTGAAAACGTATCATGGGTTTCACGGTAACTTTTTATGGCAAATTGTCGAAATTTTTGGGAAATCGAAAATCGACCTATCAATCTATCACCAATAGCTCAATTGTTCTGTCTATAACAGACAATGAAATATGAAAGCTGCCAAACTAGGAAAAAAGGAAACAAAACATTGTTATCAAATATTTTATATTCCTACCACTGTATGTTCTCTTGTAAAATGTTATATACGAATATAAAACTTTTTATCTTTCTTTATTTTTCACATTCAAGGCATTGATACAATGGATAATAAATAAATGAAAATTATCATATAATATATTTTAATTAATCTATCTGGTAAAAATATATACTTGTATATTTACTTATTTCCCATTTCCTACTCATCAAAAGAAACACAGAAGTGCGATACTCATACTATTTTACTTTGGGATTCTGTGAGAGCGTGATTCCTCTCCGGTGGAGGCGACCCATTCATGCCGCAGCGAGCATCTACATAAGAACATGGAATTGCACCGACTTTTACAAAAACAAGAAACCGAAAACACAATGTTTCAACATTAAGCGAACGCTTGAATACAGTCGTGCTCGGTGCGTCGTTCAACACATCTGCCCCCTATGTATAATTAGCGCAAATAAATAAACAATCCACTGTTTATTGTGTCACAAGCTTATTCTGAATCGGCCAGAATAACAAAACCTTCCCCACCCCTCTTATACTAACCAAACCGGTGATCGAAGACGAACGTACGTTATATTGGGCATGTCAGGGCAATTTGGGCGGTTAAGGCCTTGTCACTGGCTGTCGCGACATGTGGAAACCATTTGTTTAGTTTGTAAATAAAGTTGTATTCACATCAACGCTCGTCGGCCACATGCCACGCTATATAGCTAGTATTGCCATGTAAATAAAATGCTCGAACAAAGTCCTGCAATAGTAAAAAATCGTGTTATTTATAACACACATATTTTAACGGAAGTTAGGACAGACCTTAACCGATAAGGTGAATTATACTAACCTCTGTAGCTCATGCCAACTACTTCTGTCGTAATATCAAGTAACGGTTAATGTCTCTGGCAATAATTCCATACATCCATACTAAATTAGGTATGGAAACCCAATAATATAATCTTAGTGCTATACCAAATATATGCCTGTGAATCTGTGCCTCTACACAATTCCACAGTTTAAGAATAACCTGCGATTGTAGTATCTTTGTCTTTTATTAGACTATCCAACAAAACCCATCTGTGTGGTGACCCTTACCTAGCTGTCACGTGACGTATCATTCGGGATTGGTGACAATTCTCACACGGTTATAGGGCCATTTTGACAAACCAGCAGTGTCAACTCACGTAGATTGGTTGATCCATAAATAATAGGTATAAAAACTCTTTTCGTCTGTGCTCTTACATTTATGTGTATTATAAATGATAACGTTACCAAAGTTTTTTTTTATATCCCAGTAATATTTACGATCAATATCTATATTTTATGAAAGAAATAATTTTGAAAATTTAAATTATATCGTAAAGATCATTATTAAAATTAGAATTTATTACTTAGTGAACATCGCATAGCAATTATCAATTGGCTAAACATCGAGTAAATTGTTTATGCTTAATTTTTTTATGTATTTTTTCAGTTTTTTATGACGGCTATACCAAAAAAAACAGAAAACAAATTTATCATACAGCAGATTTAATAAATCAAGGCACGTGAAAAATTATACGTAATTTATACAGTTCATGGCATGAAATTGTAATTACACAAATTTCACTCACGTTAACCATAAATCTATGCTAATCACAACACGTACTTAAGGTGACATAGAGCCTGAACGGTCTACTTCCGGTCCAGTTGACCGGACCGGAAGTGGCACGCCGCCGGAAGTTGTATACAAAGTGCGAGCCTTCGCGTGCCGTCGGCGGATACTATCGCAGCCCGCTGCACGGTGTGGTCTGCATGAAGGGAAATTCACTCGTGAAATGTTTTGAACGGTACGAAATTTGGATAATAAATTTTATTTAACGGATTTTAGAACTTTTAAAACTCCTTTATTAAGTAAAGAATAGGTTATAAAAATATATTGTTACAAAAGCGCTGCGCTATTTTTCTAACTAATAGTGGGGATTAACGCTTTCTTTGGTGACTTGAAAACTGGCATTTTTTTAGTACATTGAGATTAACAAACGAGCACACAGTTCACCTGATGGTAAGTGATTCCTGCGGCCCATGTCATCTACATTCATTCTTGACAAGGAATAATAATGCAGATCCCATGAGGACTAAGATGTAATGCCGTGTCACCATTAATAAAGGTTTCCCGAACCCTACACTCACCATACGAAACACAGCAGCATTATGCCGTGATAATATATATGCCGGCATAATGCAACGATAATGAGGGCGTGGTCCTTCCCCGGTCGAGCTGTTCCATTCATTCTCCAGCTAGTAACAAACTGCATTGTAGCTCTACCACTGTCAAGTTTTATTTTACCACTATCGATTGTGGTTATCTCACGCCAATGATGGTATATGACGATGGTAACTGGATAAAGTTAATAAAAAGCCATTCCCAATATCACAGTCAGTCGAGGGCATTGTCGCAACGCCTTCCCTTCGATCCCTTTTGCATTCCATATTGGATTATAACGCATTACTATTATTGTTGTATCTTAATTCGTATATCAATCAACTTTATTTATATATTAAAAAAAAATAACTGTCGTAAGTACTTGCAGTTATTCATTAATCTTATTTTGTACTGTATAGTTAATTACAACATATACCATGCGATACTCTAATATATTACGACGATAGTATTTCACAAGCCCACCCCGCCAGTTTGCGGCACTTAGCGACACGCAATAGCTTCGCAACGAATCGAAGCGACAGATAGAGATCTCACCGCCCAACTAAACGGCTGTGTGAAATTTCCCAACAACAGTGTCGCGTGAATCAACCCGATAGCTATCTACGTGTTGGAAAATTGCACCGAAATAATGCTGAAATAAGCTTAGGCTAGTAATATCACGATAAAATCGGCTTTGGAAAGCTATACGTGCTCTTGAAAATATTTTCAAATAAGAGGTTTCTAAGCGATTTCTTACCATGTTACCCACGAAACGAAGGTATGCAATTGTTAGAACCGTTTAAAAAATTTATCTTATTATTATTCTATTAAAATTCTATTAAAAGACCGCCAAGTACTTATATTTTAAACCCTAACTTTTTTAAATGCTTTAATAAAATAATTTAAATTATTGGGTATATTAAAGCGGAAATTTTAAAAAGTTATATAAAACAATGTATATAATATATTTCCTCCTCATCTCGATGGTTGGCAATCCACCACTGTGCCCTAATCTGTGGAATCAGCTTTCGCCAGCGGTGTTTCCGAACCGATACGACTAAGGGACCTTCAAAAAAAATAGCCTACACCTTCTTTAAAGGTGTGCAACGCATTAGCGACTCCTCTGGTGTTGCGGAAGTTCATGGGCGGCGGTGATCACTTACCGTCAGGTGGGCTGCAAGCTCATTTGCCATCTATTCTATAAAAAACATATAACTAGTTTTTCCTGCTAGAACTCTGTCGCGTATTATAAAACAATACCTGAAGCTCGGTGCTTGTCGTCGATATACAGGACATGCCCTAAATCAATCTTTACAATTAAAGAGAGTGGATCGATCAAAACGCCTTCTGTCGCGATACGCAGGTGAAACGCACAGAAATATCCTCTTTACCGATGAAAAAAATTTCACGATTGAAGAACACTACAATAAGCAAAATGATAAAGCGTACGCTCACAGTTCTAAAGAAGCTGCTCAAGTGGTCGGAAAGGTACAACGTGGTCATCATCCTACGTCAGTGATGGTTTGGTGGGTCGTGTCTTATCAAGGAGTCACAAAACTACATTTTTGTGAAAAAGGAGTGATAACTTCATCCAAAGTGTATCAAGATACAGTCTTGGATCATTTTGTGAAACCTCTAAGCAATACACTTTTTAAAAATATACCAGCAGGACTCTGCACCTAGTTACAAGGCACGAACTACCCAAGCCTGGCTTGAAACCAACGTTACAGCGACTTTATAAGAGCTGAAGACTGGCCCTCATCTAGCCCAGACCTCAACCCTTTAGCCATCAAATTATGGTCAGTTTTAGAGGACATGGCCTGCTCTAAATGACACAGCGATCCTATCTAACTCACGGAGTCTCTTAAAAAATTTTTGGAGCAAGCAATGGCGAAATTTCCTTGGCCACCTAATCCATAATGTTCTATATACACATAGGTATATATTGAGTATACATTATTCATTGGCATTATAATTGGTATAACAATCTCAGAGCCATCTCCTCGATAATGTTCCCAATACACGATTAACATCTGAAGTACGACAGTTTCTATTCCACACACAAATATAACAGTTGACCGTAGATGAGCAAATTTCTCACAATACATGACGTGCCATCCTCAATCTACTAATGTCATTGGCCTCTATTCAAAACACCAATGTCCTCACGTCGATATATGAAAACAATTCAGTCGTTGCCAAAAGAAAACCTCAAACGATTTTACACCTTAATATATATTAGTAAAGAATCATATTCATACATGTTAATTTTATAAGTATTTCTGTCTGTTGTGACAAGCATGTTTATAATATAAACAAATGTCGATCGAGAATAGGATAATGTCGTTGTCACTGTAAGGCCTTGAACAAACGATCGACTTCCGACCATTAGCGTCTAGAGCTCTCGACAAGTATTGAAGTAAATTGCAATCGCCTTATTTTCTTTTTCGTAGCTAGACTTACTTATGATGTGTTCAACCAAATATCAATTATATTATTAAAAAACGTTGTAGAATAGAATGAAACTCATATGAATAAACCGAAAGAAAAAAACAAATTTTGAACCAAACAGACTAATTAAAAAGGTTTTTTCCAATTTCGATACTGGCGCAATATAGCGATATTACGGTCTAGCTCTTGACGTAGTGACACCTCTTTTAGCTTACCCATTTATTTCAGATACACTTATTTTATTTTAATTTGATGAAATACTAAATACTTCAGTTTAATTGCATTTTTTTAATAATAGGGTATAAACGGCCTAGTGGCCGTTATAAGTTGATTAAAAGAAAACTTACTACTTGCTTGATAAGGTGGTCAAATAAATCTTATAATATCCTATAATATACAAGACCTATTTTCTATGAAACAATGGGTGACCAACGAGCACATAGTTCACCAAGTGATAAGTTACATAAGTGGCCCATAGCATGTATCATCAACTGGTTGCATTTCCCCTATGTTTTAGCTAAGTCGTGCCCATTTCAAATCTACGAGTTTAAACAAAAACAACAAAATTCTTTATACAGCATCAATCCAGACGTAAATGTGAATTTGGCCTTACGCGTACAATCTACAACAAAAGTAGGCTTTAATTAGATGCTTATCACACTATCGGCCACCCACGGTGCGCCGACGCAGCTAGTCGCGGCGACCGCGTTGCGACACCGCGTGTGACTCACCCGCACTTTCGTCTGTCGAACCCATGTGGGCGTACACTATTTTTACAATAGTTACCGATGTTTGTATAATGTATCCGAACAATTACAAAATCTTGGTCTATCCTACGCGTTTCTGTAGGGCTTCGAGTGCTAGTTTTCGTATTATTCTTTCAGTGTAATAGTGTCGTAATGGTCGAAAGATCATTCAAGTTGAGGGTCATTATTTGTGAGCTGGTTTTCTATGGTGACAGATTGAGTGGTGTTTGAATGTGAGAATAATATCTGACCCTGGAGGTGTGGCGTTTTCTTTTTGTCGGGCTGACAGCCGCTGTTAGCCCAACGGCTTTTACATTTCACTGGGTTGAAAGGTGACTGAACGCTTATGGCTCAGCCATGATCTTTATTAGTGGGTAACCAGCACAAGGGTTCCCAAGAGGGAGTTGTTAGTTCGATACTACAGTTAGAGACCATGGCGATTTATATTATAACATACCCAAATGCACGCAAGGATAAGAAATTGTGATAAGATCGGATTAATAGTGGTATTTTTCAACTTAGATTTCAGTATTGATCTTTGTTCATTATTTCTAAAAATATTTACTAACTTAGACCAGTCATGGTAATTTGTATCCAGGCGATGGCAACGCACATAGTCTGCGAACAGCCTAAGTTCAGCCCTCCTTTCTGGTACCATTGAAATCATGACTTATTTTTATAGCGCTCGACGGTCAAAAGGAAACGTCGTCAAGAATTTACATGTCTATGTGATAAAAAAAATCGTCGTTGTTGGTATTCACGTCAATCCACATTGGAACTGCCTCAAATCTGATACTGTCTCCAAAGTGTACGCTTGTGCACAGAACTAGGATACACGTATAGGTCACGTGTACATAA
Organism: Teinopalpus imperialis; assembly: GCA_029286865.1. NCBI lineage: Eukaryota > Metazoa > Arthropoda > Insecta > Lepidoptera > Papilionidae > Teinopalpus > Teinopalpus imperialis. Next base: position 7,806,029 of record JAGSMU010000021.1, read on the forward strand.
GGAAACTGTGATCACTACTTCACGCTATCATACGCATTGTGTGCTTATTTGGACTGATAATAAAATATATACATTTAACATCATTACCGTCTGTATATCTGATGCTGACTATCAAAGCTGTCACTCGAGTGGCCAACAAAGAACAAAGCCGAGTACCATTCTGAGTCAACTGCCTCTATATAGTTTATTGCACATATATAATCGCATAAAAATTCCTACAGGATATTTTTTTTAAATAATTAAGCGTCAATATAACGTACGCTCGTATTTAGACTGCCTTAATCGCATGTAATTCACAAACGAACTCAGAAGACCTTTCAAATGAAATCACTCCGAAGACCTTACGCCGGATAACACCAGCACGCTACTAGGCATGTTCTATAATATCGACAAAAAATATGGTCGAGGTCGCAACTCCAATCTGCTAACGTGATTAATGGACCAACTTCTTTGTTCATTTGTCTTTAATAGTTTGTTTTGACATTAATTGGTGTGTTAATACAAAGAGGATGTATTTTGACGTTACTAAAATTTAGTAGAACTGAAACGTGTTATTGATGCAAAAATTATATTTAACCTGATTAAACCCATTTCTACCATTATTACTGTTGGTTAGCACGATCGTTATATTCAGGCAATAACAGTCACCTCGGCCAGGGAGATAAAATTATACCTATATTTTGTTACCTAACATACGCTAATACCTGACAAAAATCCCATTTAGTGTAAAGTAGTAATGTAGAAGATAAACATTTGTACTAATTTGGTAATATCTACTCACTTTTGTTGTAGGTCAGGCTCAAATGTCGGCCGGTTCCATTTAAGCACGAGGTCCTGAAAATACTGTCTTAGTATACGAGCATAGAATCAAAACCCCTAGGTTACTGGCCTCCAGAGACAGAACTGTTCTCCGTCCGTCTCAGAATCTATGTCTTACACTATTTTCTTCAAATCGAAGGTTTACCTGACCAGGTTAATGCTTGAATGCTAGCTGATATGAGGGGTATATATGTACGCATAAGTAAGGTAAACTCTCAGTACTTTCAATTCCGATGCCGTTTTGTTTTGACTGTCGGCCTCTGTTAGCCCGAGGGCTTGTACAGCTTCACCGTATTGAAAGGAGGTTTACTAGCACAGGGTTTCCCGAGAGGAAGCCCCAGCTTGGACCGTTACCCTGGGCGCCAAAGCGACTGACTCGAGGGTGTCCGAGACGGCCGAGCCTCGGCCCAGTCAGTGTCTTCTGACAGATTTACTAGATTAATGCCATTATTATTCCACCGCTTCAGAATGAATTGGAGCTCGAGAAGAAGTGGCGCAAGAAACTCCAGCCAATTCGGTATTCGCGTTTACACTATGGTATTCGAGAGAATACAGGAAAACACTTTGATTGACCAAATTAATTACAATACTGCATATTAAAATTAGTAGAACTACCTATATAAAAGACTCTCTTATGGGAATTTATGTACTACATATAACAAAATAATTCTCTATACAACTATAAAACACCGTTTAACCGTGTTTGGGTTCAAACCTACAAAACAAAAACTCTAGTTTGTTAGTATCAAAATATAATTTCTCATGCTCTCCCATATCCATTGTCCAAACAAACTGAAAATAGTTACCCTCGCAGTGTATCGTTGACAAAACCAGCGATCCGCCGCGACCGCCACTGTAAACACGCGTTTATTATCAACGCCATAAAACGCTGCGTTTATTGGTACGGTGTGGGTGGTCCCTTACAGTTCATGTGAACAAGTATGAGGTGCAAGACAGAAATAGTTGAATATGAGTGGAGTGTTTGTATTTTGTATTCTGATGGCTGCATCATCTTTGCCGAGATCATGTTTAAGCCAAGTTCAGAAACCTTTCAGTTCGTTATCTACAATAAAGTACTAGACAAAGTGTCTGTAATTTTGTATGGTATAACTGCGCTGGAAACTGGCTTAATAGGATCGGTAGGAAGCTGTACTAAACTGGAGTAGTTAAATGTCATAAGAAAACCTTATAATACTTAACTTGACTACTAACTTAAACTGTTGACTCGAAGTCAAGTTCGCAGTTATATTCAAAATCTTCACGTCTTGTTATTATCATCATTCTCAATGGATATCACCGTGCATCCCCCTAAATCCAAAATTATGATTCTCCATTCCTCCTGATGATTATATTTTATTGTTAAACAAATTTTTCAATCCGCAATGATCACTTAGTCCTCAGGGTTGACCGTAATATAGTACACAGTGATGTTCATGTCTTCACCATTGCCTTGAAAGGCATATCAAGGTGATCTTTCCGAGCTACTTGGAGATACTAGCCTGCTCTCACTATACGAAACACAGCAGAGGATGCCGCTATCTCAGTGTGATTTTCTTTAAAAGATTCATACGTACTCCGGTCCGGTACTGCAGCGTGGCTACGTAGTTACCCTAGTGTAGGAATGGATACGAGAGCTATATAACAACAAGGTTGCATCAAGTGACGTGAATTCTGACTCTGATATGACGCAGTTACCGACATTGTTAATTATTATTATCAATAATCTTTAATTCATTCCTTTTATACTTGTATAGTGAATCCATCATCTTTGATAAATAACTGCAAATCGTTAATAAATATTGCATAGGATTTGCTGTAATAGAGACTCTAGAGGTGTGGTAGAGTTACACTGCAGAATGAATGGGTCAGCTCGACTGGGGTAGGACCACACCCTCACGGAATACCAGCGTAAAATAGCATCATAATGCTGCTGTGTATTGTCCGATCTGTGTAGGGATCCAGGATAACGACATTGCATTATGATTTTCCTTATCAAGGATGAGTGTAGATATCATGGGGCGCAAAACCACTTGCCTCAGGTGAATTGTGTGCTCGTTTGTTACTCTCAATATAATAAATATATATATATATATATATATATATATATATATATATATATATATATATATATATATATATATATATATATATATATATATATATATATATATATATATATATATATATATATATATATATATATATATATATATATATATATATATATATATATATATATATATATATATATATATATATATATATATATATATATATATATATATATATATATATATATATATATATATATATATATATATATATATATATATATATATATATATATATATATATATATATATATATATATATATATATATATATATATATATATATATATATATATATATATATATATATATATATATATATATATATATATATATATATATATATATATATATATATATATATATATATATATATATATATATATATATATATATATATATATATATATATATATATATATATATATATATATATATATATATATATATATATATATATATATATATATATATATATATATATATATATATATATATATATATATATATATATATATATATATATATATATATATATATATATATATATATATATATATATATATATATATATATATATATATATATATATATATATATATATATATATATATATATATATATATATATATATATATATATATATATATATATATATATATATATATATATATATATATATATATATATATATATATATATATATATATATATATATATATATATATATATATATATATATATATATATATATATATATATATATATATATATATATATATATATATATATATATATATATATATATATATATATATATATATATATATATATATATATATATATATATATATATATATATATATATATATATATATATATATATATATATATATATATATATATATATATATATATATATATATATATATATATATATATATATATATATATATATATATATATATATATATATATATATATATAAAATAGTTTAAACTCGAAGTCAAGTTAGCAGTTATATTCAAAACCATCGATGGCTTATGTTGATGTAATGCTTCGGCCTTTACTTACTCTCTCCATACTGCTAAGCATAGCCCCTAGAGTATTTATTCCTTATCTGCTATCGGTTTTACGAGCTACGTGACTTGTTCATTGCCACTTCATCAGTGGTCTTACTTGATCTTAAGACCTCTATGGGTGCAGATTCCAAAGACCAGGACTACACAAATCTATAAAGAAAATGATCGATTTTTTTTATAAATAATTATTAGTCTTATGTCCTTTGGCATGAATACAAATTATTTCATTATTTTTGTTAAGACGTATTCTTATAGTAGAACTACCTATATAAAGGACTCTCTTATGGGAATTTATGTACTACATATAACAAAATAATTCTCTATGCAACTATAAAACACCGTTTAACCGTGTTTGGGTTCAAACCTACAAAACAAAAACTCTAGTTTGTTAGTATCAAAATATAATTTCTCATGCTCTCCCATATCCATTGTCCAAACAAACTGAAAATAGTTACCCTCGCAGTGTATCGTTGACAAAACCAGCGATCCGCCGCGACCGCCACTGTAAACACGCGTTTATTATCAACGCCATAAAACGCTGCGTTTATTGGTACGGTGTGGGTGGTCCCTTACAGTTCATGTGAACAAGTATGAGGTGCAAGACAGAAATAGTTGAATATGAGTCGAGTGTTTGTATTTTGTATTCTGATGGCTGCATCATCTTTGCCGAGATCATGTTTAAGCCAAGTTCAGAAACCTTTCAGTTCGTTATCTACAATAAAGTACTAGACAAAGTGTCTGTAATTTTGTATGGTATAGCTGCGCTGGAAACTGGCTTAATAGGATCGGTAGGAAGCTCTACTAAACTGCAGAAGTTAAATGTCATAAGAAAACCTTACAATACTTCTCTTGACTACTAACTTAAACTGTTAACTCGAAGTCAAGTTAGCAGTTATATTCAAAATCTTCACGTCTTGTTATTATCATCATTCTCAATGGATATCACCGTGCATCCCCCTAAATCCAAAATTATGATTCTCCATTCCTCCTGATGATTATTTTTTATTGTTAAACAAATTTCTCAATCCGCAACGATCATTTAGTTCTCAGGGTTGACCGTAATATAGTACACAGTGATGTTCATGTCTTGTCACCATTGCCTTGAAAGGCATATCAAGGTGATCTTTCCGAGCTACTTGGAGATACTAGCCTGCTCTCACTATACGAAACACAGCAGAGGATGCCGCTATCTCAGTGTGATTTTCTTTAAAAGATTCATACGTACTCCGGTCCGGTACTGCAGCGTGGCTACGTAGTTACCCTAGTGTAGGAATGGATACGAGAGCTATATAACAACAAGGTTGCATCAAGTGACATGACGCAGTTACCGACATTGTTAATTATTATTATCAATAATCTTTAATTAATTCCTTTTGTACTTGCATAGTAATCCATCATCTTTGATAAATAACTGCAAATCGTAAATAAATATTGCATAGGATTTGCTGTAATAGAGACTCTAGAGGTGTGGTAGAGTTACACTGCAGAATGAATGGGTCAGCTCGACTGGGGTAGGACCACGCCCTCACGGAATACCAGCGTAAAATAGCATCATAATGCTGCTGTGTATTGTCCGATCTGTGTAGGGATCCAGGATAACGACATTGCATTATGATTTTCCTTATCAAGGATGAGTGTAGATATCATGGGGCGCAAAACCACTTGCCTCAGGTGAATTGTGTGCTCGTTTGTTACTCTCAATATAATAAATATATATATAATAAGATAGGATAGCAATACCGGTACTTTCAAACTCTCTGCTTAGAGTTATCGATTTGAGTATTTAAGATTGAAATGATTATGATATTCCACAATCTCTACTGATTATTGATTATGATATATTCCCTTGTACCGTTAGTATCATATAATAGAAGCGTATAATATTTTTTTTAACTAAGAGTGACAATCACACACACAGTTCACCATGTACCATGGCCCATAAATACTAATATCCGTCCAACAAAAATTTAAGATACACATGTGTTGTCATTGCTGAGGATTGAAATGGAACGCCTCGCGAACATTTACTTATGCACGAATTCCAACACTCACCATTCGAAACACAGCGTTATATTGTTATTTCAATGTCGTATTCTGTAAGGTTTGTATATCAGACCACTTTTGTACCGTTAGCGAGTATCAACGACTGTCTTATATACTAATAATTTATTATTTATCATCATTACACTGTATAAGTTTGCATATCCACCTGGGATGTGAGAGGTGATCATTGATAGGATAAAGCTATGAAGCTATGTCTATTTTAACCATAGCTATTTGGTTGTTCGGATCAGGGTTAGGTAGGGTTCCATCATTGGACTTCACGACGCTCTGTTCGATTTAATCCTTTTGTTGTGAACACCCCTTAAACCCGAACGAAGCGCTTTGCTTCGTCTTTCATTATTCGTACAGCAAATGACTGGAATAGTTTGCACACGTCTGTCTTTCCCTCCGATAACAATGTGGGTGTTTTCAAGGGTAGAGTGAATAGGCATTTACTGAGCTAGTGCGCCTTACCATCCAGGACTGCATTTCTGCTTAACATCAGGTGGGATCGTGGTCAAGCAATTGCTAATAAAGTTAAAAAAAAGGTAAGAAATGCGAGAAAGATACGCTTTGAGGTGATTTCAGAATTAATGCCTTCCTAATTGACGTAAACGGCTGTATCATAAAACGATTTATTTGCTTCCATAGTGTCTCTACTCTGTGACTTTTTATTCGGGCGCTGACGACCACTGTTAACCTGAGGCTATCTACAGCTACACCGGGTTGAGTGATCAGTGAGGTGTACGCGCGAACTAATACGTCGTCTACGCAACCCTACTCCGTAATTCGCATAGCTAAACCAATCGCATGTCTCGCTTTAGCGAGTGTAAATATATGTATGAACGCGTCCCATTATTAAACCTTTTTCCACCAGAGCTGATTGAGTTTACAAAAATCAACTCGATAGCAAACACAGGTTGCGACAGAGGTGCGAACCCACTAAGAGAACACTCGGATCGTTATTCGTCCCCCTCTATTGTCGTACTCCTTTAGTCTATTTTGGTGAAGCTGTAGAGATCAGAAGCTGCTGATAAATCAAACAACCCTAATGGTAGGTATCACACACATCTAAAATAAAAACCCTTCGCCGCTACTGTCGGCGTTTGAAGGAAAATTTTAATACGTTTTAAATATTATATTTGTATATAAATAATACATAATAATAATAAACATATTTATTATGTATTATTTAGCATAAACCACATGATCCAATGCATAAACCTATGGATCATTTATCTAGGCTATATATATATACATATATATATATATATATATACATATATATATATGTATATACATATTTATATTTGTTATATATGTCTGATTACGCATATATTGTTTGTTTATATAATATAATAGTATTTTAGGACAAGTTCTTTAAGCATACACCTACCTCATTTCATTTCTGCATTGCCCTAAGGTTGACTGGTAGAGAATGCCTAAGGCATGACTAAGTCCGCCTTTATACATACTTTATATGAAACTTAAATAAATAAATAAACAAATAAAATTATTTTATGAACATTAATAATAAAAATAACTGTAATCGTTGAATGGTATATGTTACAATACGTATTTATTCAATTCAATTCATTTATTGTCGGATAACAGTGATCCATTAATACATTTATACATTTAAATAAATTACAATTAATACACAACACATATAGACAAAAAAATAAAATAAAAAGAGAAAATAAAACAAACAAACAATAACAATAAACAATTAGGTCTGCTCCACTAAGATTATAAAATTATAAAATTTTATAATCTTTTTTTTTATTTATGAATTTAGTTTAATTATTATAATAATACATGTGAATATTATCCAATTTAAATAATGACAATTAATCAAATATTTGTTTATTCAATATCCTTACAACCGCATATTTCAACTAAAGCACCAGTAGCAAGCAATCTAACACACAACAATCTATAACACTAGGAATCTATTAACAGATCGGGAAGCCTCTGATCTCAATACACCCTAAACTTCAGGATTTTATACTAACGAGCCATCCTACCCTCCAACAAAATTAACATTTCAATAGATATACGTACGTTTTCTTATAATAAACTTTCTTACTTGTAAATAAGGGTTGTCCATGATTGTGGTAGTGTTACAAAACTTTGTTGTGTGTTTATGGTGACAATTAAGCAAGTTTTACGGTTTTATTGAGGCGGACTCGATTGCTGTCAACTTCTGAGAAACTTGAGGTTGGTTGCAGAGGAGCCGGTGTCATTAGGGACTGTAAAACGTGAGGACAGAGTCGTAACGAGGGCCAATAAGTCGCTTTACAACACCAAACTATGGAAATAGGGATTAATTGCGGACATCGGTGTAATGTCTATATTTTCGTTAATTTATACATACAACCTGTTGGACTATGAATAAATACATTTCTGATGCTTCCATAACGAATTAATGTTTTATGTTTTGACTCAAGTTATAATATTTTAATGTTAATGATCGATTGAATGAGAAGTGAGGATACCGTGTGGGAGTTACGTATATGAGATGGCTTCGATCGAAAGCGAATCTTCTGTATGTCTAAACTTTCTTTTTTATTCGATACTAGAAGTAAATAAGGTGTATATATCGATTAAAAATATGGTGAATGATATCTTTGGAATTTCGTTAATTTATTAAAGTGATTCACCAACAGATTGTTTCTAGATAAATTATATATATATATATATATATATATATATATATATATATATATATATATATATATATATATATATACATATAAGTCAAGTTAGTTACACTATTTATAAGTCAAGAACGGCTGTACCGATTTGGCTGAAAATTGGTCGGGAGGTAGCTTAGAATAAGGAGAAGGACATAGGATACTTTTTATCCCGTTCGACCGCGTTCCCGTGTGACGTGACGTAAAACCTCAAAGAGAATACAAGTCACTATAAAACGTGGTACTTATAACAAAAACGCCTCTCACATGAAATAACAAAAAGCAAATGACGGGTATACGTAATTTTGTCTATGGATAAGTATGGTTGAAAAATTGATAATTATAAATTTTGTCAGAAATCAATAATCAGTAATTTGTTTTCTCTTTGAATCATCATTAACAATGCCGCGACTAAGACGATCGAATCTTTTCCGTCAAAGCCGTAATGCAAGAAGAATACGAAACATTGCGAAAAAAAGAATTGAAAAAAGAACAAGAAATTGCCCGTGAAGAACGCCGCGTTAGTATGGCTCGAATTCGTGCTTTTCAATCACAAGAGCAAAGTCAGGCAGCCCGTAAAACGGCTGGGTTGGCAATGCGAAATCGTCGAGCGAACATCAGAGATCAACAAATAGATAATTTGCGACGCACTAGAAGAGATTTATCAAGTGCTGATTTGAATCGAGCAGCGTTTCGATACGATTGCAGCACTGATTACTGTTTGCATCCGAGCGTTTTGCATTGAGCCAACGGTGTTGGCGAGTATTGTGGCGCATTGAAGTTTTCCGGGAAAACACCCGGATTGTGCTGCTTTAGTGCGAAAGTGAAATTGCCATTATTGACTCCGCCACCTGAGCCATTGGATTCATTGCTTTGTGGCGAAACACCCGAATCACGTCATTTTCTTGTAAACACTCAAAAATACTATGGTTGTTTCCAAATTACCTCATTTGGGGCAGACATTATCGAAGAATCTGACATTTAAGGTAATTATTTATTTATTTTTGTACTTACACGGAATATAGTAGAAGAATAACTTACTATACTTATTCGTACGTATTATGTTTACTAATTATAAAAAAAGTGTTTATAAATCAGTAATACTGTCTTTGCTTTTTATTTTGTAGATACAAGGACAGATTCACCATCGAATTGGCTTATTGCAACCTCTCGAAGATGCATAGCATAAATTTATACAAATATACTTCATGGCCAACATGGAAGAACAACTTGATCGACGTCAAGAGATCAATGCAGCAATGAAAAGAGTAATTCTTCAAGATTTGCAACAACTACTTCATGAACATCATGCGTTCGTCAGGCTGTTCAAGAGTGCTTTGGAGCGCATGCCAAATGATGACTACAAATTCGTGATCAGAGCAGATAAACGACCACCTGGAGCACACGGACGCACATTTAAGTCTCCTATAATAGATGAAGTTGCCATCCTGATTGTTGGTGAACACTCGGAAACACGAGATATTGTGCTTACACGTCGCGATACTGGGCAACTGCAACAAATATCTGAAACACATCGTTTATATGACACGTTGCAATACCCGCTGATGCTTTGGCAAAGAGAAGATGGATATTATTTTAATATCAAAAGGATAAATCCATTGAATGGTGAGTATCAATACCATAGTTCAACATAGTTGGTTTACAATAAAAGACCAATTACACAGCTTATTACCAGGAAAAGATTAGGGGTTATTTGTATAGATAAAATTGGACAAATGATTGGCAACCGATTTAAAATCATTTATCTTCACCCCTTATAATTATGCTAAAAATGTCCATACTAAATATAACATCAACTGTTTTAATTTCAAATGAAAAACTACAAAGAAAGTTAGCTCGATGAATTATTGCGCATATCGTTTGATGATTCGTCAAAATGCTGACAACTATTTGATGCGGTTCCGTCGTTTGTTTCAGCAGTATTGCGTCGACATGTATGTCAAAATAGAAACGGAGCGTTTAACTTTCATTAGGTTGAACCAAGCCAAACTGCGTTCTGAGGAGTATATCCATTTACGTGATGCAATTCGTACTGAAGGCAATGCAGCTAATATTGGTCGATTAACTATTCTGCCGGCAACCTAGTACATAGGTAGTCCACGTCATATGCATGAATATGCGCAAGATGCAATGACATATGTTCGTCATTACGGTCAGCCAGATCTCTTTATTACTTTTACCTGTAATCCAAAATGGATAGAAAATGTTCAATTGCTGCTTCCCGGACAAACATCAAGTGATTGACACGACATCACAGCACGTGTATTCAGGCAAAAAATGCGGTCGCTGATGAACTACATTATCAAACAACGCGTCTATGGAGATACTCGATGCTGGATGTATTCAATCGAATGGCAAAAACGAGGCCTGCCGAAATCACACATTCGTATTTGGTTATTGGAAAGAATAAAAAATATTTTATATTAAAATAAAGTCAAACCATCCTATGAACCAATGATTAAAAGACAAAGGATAATTTAACTAAACGACATCAATTTATTCTTTTTAAACGTTATTTAATAAATTAATATCAATCCTCCTGAGTATGTTGAAGATCAAGTTATCCAGTAACTCATAGGGTAGCCTGTCTCATTTAATAATGGTGGCTTCTTTGATATCTGACAGGGGCTATGGAGTTCGCCGGCGATTCCAAACGGCTCGCTTAAGAGCATCCTATGAGTACTCGATCGGGTTTGATTCGACCAGAACAAACTACGGACAACGATTCGTGTTTGTCAATGATAATGCGCCTTCACATCGCGCTGAACGAGCAATCGTGAGGTATTGTACTCTCAGAGAGCGACATTAACTCGTTCAGCTCGGCTGTAATCATTATTGCACCCAAAAATGACACTGGCTTGCTAAACGGTTCCAGTGGCAGCAATTTGTCTTTACGAGCCTCGAGACAGACAGGCATGTCGATTATCTGGATTAGTACTGATCCGGGTTTTTAACTAAACGCGAAAAGGCAACTTTCGTAATTAAAAAGTAACTTTATTCAAAGTTTAGATGTCCATATTGATTTACCTATAATTAAAAAGTAACAGCATCTCAGAATTTAGTTTAAAACCAATGCAAAAATACCTCCCACTAAATCCTCAATCTCCGCTCTTATAACTCTCCTATGGCTGTTTCAGCCATTTTAAATATATAGTTCATAAATCTCTTTCATGAATGAAGATGATAGCAGTCTATACTACACTCAAATCCGGCCATTGTTTCAAGGGATTGGCGCAGTCACACAGACAGATATCGGTTTCCGGGAACACAGTTTATTAATATTTGATATTGATATACGGATTTGTACTCACTGTTCTTGTTTCATTAGGATTGTATCTGAAACCTTTCCATAAATTTGCTCGTCTGCGATTTCAGTCTTATGAGACAAAACTAAATTTTACTATATAATATAATATTATTATTATATTTTATTATATAATATAATATTAACCAACCATTCAAGCAACCTCTTCTCCCAATGTAAAGAGTATTTTATAGCGTCCATTAGAAAATATAAAACCTAAAGATAAATTACACAAAACACATCTTTAGCCCTCGCTACAAACACCGTCGGCACCATAAAGAACCCACGGCGCCGATACGATCGCGTTACGGATACGTTGACATGCGTAGGCGCATCATTCTTTATTTGCTTATCAACTTACATATACATAACAAACAAACCTTAACACGTCAATGTAAAAACTATATTCGAGCAACTCAAATGTACTAATATCTTTGTCTTCATAAGTGTTTTATTTGCAAGGAATTGCAATTTGAACTTTATGTTTTAAGTATTAAGTTGTAATTCCTTGGCTGAACTTAATCTATGGAAATCGAGATGATGTTTGCAAACTAAGATATCTTTTCAATTCGTTCAAGTTCTATGGTTATAAGAAGTAGGATCACTTTTGTATAATACAGCTGCAGTTGTGGAAGATAGTTTCGCTTTCCGCGCATGCGTCTCACGTCGCCAGTAGGCTCACATGTGACGAACGTTGCATAAGCCCTCTTTGTTTTGTCGGACCTTCAATTGCGCCTTGTAATTCATTCCACGCAGGTTGCTTTAATATAAAATGGCCGTAATGATCTCAAATGATACATTATAACGTAAATTATAGATGTTATTGTTTACATAACAATGTTATTTTTCGATATCATTTCTGTAATGCAGTGATAATTGTGTTATGAAAACTTTATGTATATGTTTTCAGTTAAATACTTTTATTAATTAAGGACTATGGATTCTTTTGTTTTATTATCTTATTTTTAATACCAAGGGTTAACGAGTACACATTTGACCTGGTTGTAAAGCCCATAACGAGACGTCTTACATGGTAGAGCTACGCTGCAGCTTGTTTTTAGTTGTAGATTGATCGAGCTGACACATGCTCGACCGGGGAAGGACCACGCCCTTACATAATACCAACGTAAAATAGTAGTTTATTGGAGCTATGTTTCGTCTGGTTAGTCTAGGTATCCGGAGACCTTTATTAATGGTGACGAGGCATTCCATCTAAGTCGTCAAGGGCGACAACGCATCTGCATTATGATTCCTTGTCAAGGATTAATGTAGATGTCATGGGCCGCAGGAATCACTTAGCATCAGGTGAACGGTGTGCTCTTGTGTTACTCTCAATGTAATAATGTAATAGAAATAACTTCCATATCAATACTCAACAAAAGGTTGAAGTTGAAACTCCTTCATCCAAGGAAACGGACTGGGCATTCCAACAGTTGGAATACCCAGTTTCCGGTTCGTTGAATCAGATCCTCTGTTCCTTCACCACGTGGATTATTGCGCAGCTATAGATTAGCTGAAGCGTGATACTGTCATTGTCAGAAATTTGTTGATTTGTATCACCCAAACTGCTTAAGGATATCATTATACCAACATTGCAAAGAGAGTAATAAGCTCAGATAAATATAATCAACATCAACATGTTATACAATCTCTATCGTTCACAGTCATCTATCGCTTAATGATCCTTTTCTAGTGTGTAGTAGTTGAGTGGATTAAAAGGCAAAAAGCCTTTATATGTATCTCGGTTCGCCGTCAAAGCTCCAAATCTGCCACTAGTTTCGATGATAACAAACTCGGTTTTTGCCCCCATTGCTATCGGGCATTTTAGGCAATTTTTGTGTTTAATAGTAAACTGATAAGGGTAGGTCAGGTAAATTACCTTTTATAGGGCATGAAAACCCCCCTAATTAGTGATATTGTAAACAAGTGCAAAAATGGTGATTAGCAATAACAACATGTTGTTGGGTTTCTCACTCTTTAGAAATCAAAACAAACAGCTTTAATAATTCAAAAAGAAAAATTATAATTCAGTGCTCAGTATATTTTTTAAACAAATTCAACCTCGTGCATGACGCCTTTTTTTTGTCGAGCTTTTGCTCATGAGTTTATATACATAAGTACAATCCTAACAGTAATATTTAAGATAACGTATCCACTTTTTTTGAATACGCAAGCTAATGTACGCTATAATTATTTTTGATATTCTCAACCAGTCAACCCTAGGCGGCCAGATGTGTATTGATATGGAAGAAACTACTATTATTTACAAAATTAAAATAGTATATAAAGACATACATTATTAAACTATATATTTTAATATAAATAAAATGTGTTTATTGGATTTGCTTTGGGTATAAATAAGCAAAAAAAAGTATATATTTACGTAATTCCTTAAAAAAATATATGTAAAACTATTCTATACAGTGTGCTAGGTCCGAACGAATACTTTAAGATCAGGTAGAATCAGTATTACGAAATATCTGTTTAGTTCGGTACGCACAACCTAATGACACGGCAGCCTCGGGGGACGGTACGCTGTCGTCGAGTCCCGCAGCCTGCCAGCTGCACGCCTGCAGAGTTGATGGCACCCGGGGCTTTCAGGAAAGGATTAATTACACACAAGCTCTCACATATCATTTTAACATATTTTGACTTTTGAACCATAAATATTGTTTATGGATATTTTTACCCGCGCTGCAGAGCGAATCCTTAACAGCAGTATCCTTTCGGAAGTGGTGGCACAGGGTTAAAGTTTTTGAATTAACTTCTTATTTTGAATAAAATAATTGAATTTGTCTTTGATTCCACTGCTGGACATAGGCCTCGTTTCTAAGCGATTTTTAAATTTTATTGCGGATTTATGTCAAGCATTGCGTAATCATTGTTACGATTCTGAAAATATATATTTCCTACTTACTTAGAATTAAAAATATTATTGTAATATAATTATAATTACGATTTTCAATGAATCAGTACACCAGTCTAAGTCATGGATCATAAATTAAAATTCAAGGATATACATTAAGCAATGGATAAACTGTTTAAATTGCTTGCGGCCTAATTCATCATTAATGATTTATCATCAATGAACTGTGCAATCATTTGACGTCCGTGATATCTTAAAAGAACCACTTTAGATATCAATACATTAGTGAAAACAACAATTGGAACACAACCAGAAATGCGAACTTTTTGGTCACCAATTAAAAAATAAAGGAACTAGTAGTGAAGAATTAACGCGTAGATCCCGTTAAGTAAAGATTATTGTAACTCTTCGTTTTTTCGTATCTAAATACTAAGATAACGGAAATAATAAGCGAGTAAATGGATCACAGATTCCCTTAATTTTCCCATAAATCACAAGAACTATGCGTTGAAAGCGTGGTTCTTCATTTGTCAATCGACCAATTCGTGATAAAGCCAATACGTTTTTTTCTCCTCATATAGATAACAAAAGCAAGATGGTCCATGGTGGAAATTAATACATCGCCGACGTAAAATACAGTTATAACAAACGTAATTGACACATAACTTCAACATTGGTAGAGCTACTCAGCAATATATTTCTAATAACAGAATGAATGGGTCAGCTTGATCGGGGTGGGACCACGCCTTCACAGAATACCAGCGTAAAATTATAGCATAATGCTGGTGTATTTCGTCTGAGCGTAGAGATCCGGAGACCATTATTACTGGTGACGAGGCATTGCATCGCAGTCCTCAAGGGTAACAACGCATCTAAATCTCGTCAAAGATGAATGTACATAGATGTCATGGGCCGCAGGCAGGAATTACTTACCATCAGGTGTACTGTGTGCTTGGTTGTCTCTCAATGTAATAAAAAAAAACATAAAAAAATACTATAAATAACATGTATATACCATATAATTGATGTCATTTCAATATTTTAAATTACATTTCCTTTTCTTTTGTCTTAAAATATAATTATAACTATTGAAAATTATCACAACAGAGAAGTTTCTTGACAGTAAATGGAAGTGAGTAAAATAAAAGGCATCACCGGAAATGAAGCAGCGAATCGAAAGTCAAAACTGACAGTGACAGTGTTGTAACCATAGTCAGTCCATCAATCAAAGCTCCAAGCGTGACTACTATCGTTTTGACTAGTTTTTATCACTTCATCACGCTTTTATGATACTGATACAAATGATAAGGATGCTTTTTTTAAGAGGGTCAGAGTAAAAAATATTAATGCTCTTGCTTTGGTGTGATTGTTGGTTTGATCTTGATCTTTCTTAGTTAGAAAGTTCTCGCAAGAAAATTCAGGCAAATTAGTAAATACAAAAACTGTCTTTATTTATTTCGACCCAATTAGAATCTAAAGACTGTAAAAAAAAGTATGGAGTATTGATATAAATCCCAGATTCCTTACTTTTGCAAGGAATTTGGGAGTTGGGTACGAGCTGTTCTCTGCCCACGGTTTCCAATTACTGGTGATATACAGCTTTAAACAAATAGCACTGTTGCTCGCTAATTGCACACGGAGATGCTACGGTTGTAATAAATTGCGACTGGTCATCATAAATCCAGAGCGTAGGCGACTGTACCGTTCGGAAGCCATATTGCTCCGCCATTCGGTAGCTAGAATGGATCCGCGAAATCATTGTGAAGTTATTCAAATATCCGTGTTCTAATTTGATATTTTTTAGCTGAAATTGCAGCATATCACTATTTTTCGTACGGTGTGTGGAGAAAACCGACGACACCTTAGAAAGCGTCATTGGTTTTAGGTTTAGGCTTGATGGTTTAAGGTCTGCAAAAATTAAATTTCATAGGTTCACATTTGTTATTCGACTATCGTTGTGGATCATCTACTAGCACAAGCATTAAAGCTTTGTTGAAGTGGTTAACTGATATGTTTTTTATATTTATACTATTACTATCATTCCCGTGACATAAACAGAAACACTAGTAACCATGCATTCCATCTGTCCTCAGGTGTTAAAAGCACGGGTATGGTATGGTTTCAGATGGATTTAATTTTATGGGCCACAGTCACCACTTACCGTCTCGTGAACTCTGTACTGGTTTATAACACTAAGAGTGCATACAAAAAATTATAAAATGTTTGAGCAAAGCCAGACCGAGTTACTAATGGAAAACAATAATATTTTTAACATAAAAATTGACGATAATGAAATGAGTAAATCTGTATATCATGTAATGCGACATGAACGATGGTAATTTCCAAAATTCATTATCCCGTATTTCAAAACAAAGTGACGAAGTAAAAACTTTGCAATCTTCACGACAACCAGACCGAGACAAGTCTGTTGTTTGGTCATCGCTCGTATAGCAAAGGCCAACAGTTTAATGAGACCCATTCAGTAACGACAACTTTGTACACAACTTGGCGGATAGAATTAAAGTAGTAGATCCACACTCATCCACGATCATAAGCTCTGATATATTTAGTCTGTTAGAATTCTGATACCGGTGATCGCGCATTCCATCTTAGTTGCCAGTTACAAGTGATGTATTTTATCTGACGAGTAAAATAAAAAGCGCTGACCTTATCTATCACCGCAACTGCATTGTGATTAATATCCGAGGATAACTGTGAGAGCTGCAGTAATCAATCACTATCTTAGACAAATCTGTGCTCAGTTTTTGCATCAAATGTCATATAAAAAATTTGACGTTGTCTCTAAAAACTTTAAAATGTGGTTTAAATATATCAGTAGGCCTTGAGATCGAGTCATAAACATAATAAAAAACAATATTAAGATTTGTTTACATCGGATGGAACGAGCCAATAAGCCCTTTTACAGCCTTGGTGGCCATACAGCATTGAAGAAACTCGAACTAAATATCAAACTTAGAAATAATTTCTGGAGTATTTACAGATGTGGTAATAGTTTGTATTTTTCTTCTTGGACTTATATATATTTTATTTATTTTGTTCATAATTCTATTTAAATAGATATTGATCAAATGGATACATCAATCACCTTCGATCTGGTGATGATATCATGGCAGAATGACGAATCAAAACGATGATTATACGAGTAGTATCTACCAATGCATATGAAATGGAAGCCATGGACTTGATTATTTTCAACATCCAACCCCTCTCTTGGCTGCCTTTATCTTTATTTAAATGAATATGTATAACTAGGAAAATCCTAGAATTAAATCAATAAATTCATAACAGCTAAGCAGCCGTCTAAATATTTTCTAATCCAATATAAGGGATATTATATAAAATAAATTATTTTTTATTACATTGAGAGTAAAAAACGAGCACACAGTTCACCTGATGGTAAGTGGTTCCTGCATCCCATGACATTTACATTCGTCCTTGATAAGGAATCATAATGATGGAGATGGAATGCCTCGTCACCAGTAATAAAGGTCTCCGGATCCCTACACTCAGCAGATGAAACACAACAGCATTATACTGCTACTTAACATTGATATTCTGTGAAGGTGTGGTGCAAGCCCCGTCGAGCTGACCCATTGATTCTGCAAGAAACAAACTGCAGTGTAGCTCTAATAAGTATTACTGCCTATCGCCGTGATAATATTCGGGATTGTGGATGTAAACAAAAGTCTTATAAGAAGGCTCTCTGCTGGTTTTGAGAGTCCTATTTTCTTTGTAACGAAAACATCCGCAGTAGATTGAGGGTTCGTATTAAAGTACAAAGGATCTACCGGACTGCGCTGTCGCAATTCATAGCCTACTGCGACCCACTGCCATTTATCTTACTAACAACTCGATCATGTGAATAAAGGAACAAATAGTTGAGAGGTAATAAAACTTAAATTCAACATTGTACCATGCCATGGTAGCATAGTTTTATTTTTTTTAATGAAAATACGCAATGAAACTTACTCTCTTCTTTCTTCTTTCTTCTTTTGTCTTCGTGCCAGATCTGTGGTGTATCTGTCATCGTCAATCGACTACCGTCAAGTTGGCTAATCGCTTATGTTACGTATTTGTATTAAGGGATAAGCCGTACGTACTGGAATATTAATAACCATGTTTGGTTTTTATGTCAATATTGTGACAAATACTATTTGTTCTATAGTGACAAAAGAGAGAAAATAGTTCTTTTCATGATGATAATCCGCACCAGCCGTAGACACCCACATCCATCCTCATAAAAAATCACTGAAGAACAAAATTAAGTACCGTGTAAGCAGAAATTGGGTCACTGGTATCTATAACACACCATACGAACTACAATACTCTCTTATTTTATGTTCAGCTTCGATAATCATCAACAATCATTAATTGATCAGAATCAATGATCAAAAATAACTGTCACTTACAAAACGGTATGAGAACAATCAATTTATTAAAACATGTTTTGATGTCTAACAAATCTAGATTGTTAAATGTAACAGACGAATTGAAGACGACAGGGCAAGTTACACTGGTCGATGTTGCGTAAACCGTTGTATAAGCGTATTTACTACCTGCCGCTTTAAACAGTCTACAAATTGCTGCAAGACATGCAGGAGATAACGGTCTTAGGTTCAAATTGCGCAGCGATGTTCCCAGTGATTAATGTACCAGTTGTTAATGTCGAATTGGATGATACGCGATGATGCAAAACAACATTGAGATATATAGTCCTACTTGTGGCTATAATTCAACTTTCAACTGAGCAACAAGACCGAATACACGCTTTATTAGACGTCTGGCTGATTATTTATCTTAACGTCTCAATGGTTAGATTGCAAACTTGTTCTCTAATGTTATTAAAATCGATTTGCAATATCAATATAATCTTGCGTGATATAAAGTAAATGTTATGAAATAAACTTTATTGAACCTGCTAGAGGGAAGGAAACTAAAAACTGAAGTTTACCAATTTAAAAAAGTGGTTAATATTATACAAACAAAAATACAGAAAATAACAGCGTCTTATTCTTAATAAGTCACACCACGGTTATAAAATTAAAAGAACATATTTATTGAAATTCTTTAAAATGGTTTGATTCCCTGTTAGCAGTTTTTAATATTAAGTCTTTCATTCATCTTAAATTAGATAATATATTTTAATACGAGTATGCATGAGTATCTATAATAATACATTAAACTTAAGTTACGTTTTGTTGTTGGGTCATAAATAAATAAACTCCTCTTAAGACTATTGGAAAAAAATGATAATTAAGTAATTGATAAGAATGGCATTGCGTTAACTTTCCCGATTGCAACAACTACTAATTTACTAATTGAAATTATGACATGAAAATTTCGCCTTAATACCGGCAGAAGAAAATTCTCAAGTGAGTAAAATGCTAGAAAATAAAAAGGGTGATGGTCAGAAGTACTTCAGTAAAATAGCAACATCATCCTAGGGCAGTTACTTATCTATACTTTTCTTGTAAGTATAGATATAGAATAAGAAATTGAAATCCGCAATAGCAAGACCAAAAAGCATGCATAAAAACAGATAGTTGGATACCGGAGAAGATCCAAAAATGTTTAACACTATTGAGTAGTAAGGAGGCAAAGCAAATGACCCATTGACCCAGTGGCATACAACTTCAAACGAGTAAAATCCCATCACAATTTTATTGAAAAAATGTACATTTACTAGGCTAGTAAGTACTTTACTATTAATGACTATTACGCCACAGTACACCAGGCAGGATTGCAGTCAAAGTTTAGCTTAATGTAGTAAAAAGACAGTATATAATGGATCAGTAATATTATAAAGTTTATTTAATATTTCATAGGCTATAATACATAATTGTATATCACTACCAAAGTCCAAAATCCCCACATATTTACGTCAAAGATTTTCACAAGTTCCTTATCCCATAAACGGTGACGGATGACTAACAATATTTCAAACTCCGGGAAGATAAAAAAAAAACTCCCGAGGAAACGTGCTCTTAAGATATCAATTTAGAGGAAATTACGCGCTAATCTGTCACATCTAGATACGCCCGGGGCATAATCCTGTCTCCCCTATTTTTATTTTTTCCCGACAAAAAAGTCCCTGGATTTATTTCAACTGCTTGTACAGGGGGACAGGCGCCCCGACGATCTTGTTAATTTATCAATTGTTTGGTTAAGTGGATACCAAAACGGTAAAAAGAAGAGCCGGGGAAAATTCTTTCAATTCTTAAGTCATCATTTTAGGATTATGTTTTCCTGTTTCTATAGAGTATTTAGTTTTTAGTAGTTATTTTTATTCTATAAATAATGAAATCAATTGTCATAATATTGATTAAATGATATGAGTATGCATAGTACTGATCAACGTATATGAAAATTCAGTTATCAGTTACAATACCTTTTTCATCTTCACTGATATGATTCTTTTTAATTAGGCGTGTAAAATGGTTCTTACCTTTTAACGTCTATCATTTTACTACAATTAAAAATTAGACATACCTAACCGCTTGCTTATTAATCAAGTAAATAGTAATATATTATGTTTATACAAATCCGAAATGTTTTAGAACATTTGTATATACTATGTAACATTGCATTATGAATAAAAAAAATCGTGGCGTTAAAAGAATGGCAACAATACGATCGCTTATCGTCTCTGGTAAAAGAGCGTTTAAAAAAAAAGTATCACACGTATTACTCACTCCCCTCGCCAAAATCTTTTAACATTTTCTCCCGGGGGAGATTGCGCATTTTCCCCTTCCCCTCGTTCCCTAGTGCTGTACAACACTAGAGAACACTAATTGCTTCTTTGTTTTACTTAAACAGCCGATTGCCTTTTTCCTCGGCTCTTTATCGAGGCCTTTGTTTTTTTTTATTTCTTTGTACTCTTTGTTTTTATCTCATGAATTTCATCTATGAATTTAGCCTAAATTTTAAATAAATATCATATTATGAAAATATGATGTGAAAGAAAAATGATTGATAATCGATCGAAAGTATTTATCTATTTGTTTATATAAAAATTGCCAATATTAAATATTAAAAGATGCATTACATCTATATGTACAATCAGTGTATTACACTTGCCTTCTTTTTTTGTTGAAATATACAGTGTAAAGATGGGATTAGTAGTATGCATAGTTTCGTTTTTAAATATGTTTAATCAAAATCTTCCTTGCAGGGTAAGCAGGGCTTCAACGTCTAATAAAGACACATGATACCAGTGTTGGCAATGAAGGAGCAGATAAGAGAATCTCAATATGAATTATATTGGCTTGTTGTGACAAGTGAGCAACCGCTACACTATTCTAAGAGCATCAATAGCCTAGTAGGTTTAGTGTACAGTCTACGAAACTTTAGGTCGTGGGTTCGTGTCCACCATTCAATTATTGTCGTGCATCATATCCTAGCTTAGATGGAGTGGTTAACCGGAATGTTAGAAAGGTTAATTACACTAAACAGCAAAAAATATTTAAAGAATCTCAATTCTCTTTACTACCATTTATAACGGGAAGAGAAGCATATGGCACATAAAATTTTTTTTCAGTATTGAAAGTTATTAATACTAAACTAATGTAAATAAAAAAAATTAGCTCAAGTTTCGTTTGAGTGATTTTCTCCGTGTTGTGTACTTTGAATTTTATTAATACCTAATAATTTTGACATATTAAATAAACCACGAGGGCTCTTTCTTTAGTTGGGAATGCTAAGATTTTAAACTTGCCTATTCCGTTTCGACAATTGACAATTATCCTATACAAAGGGAGAAGTGATTAGCAACTTCTTGATATTGCTGAAGTACAGGGCAGCGATTGTTTTATATATCACTTACCATCACGTTAGCTGCATGTATACTTTAATTTTTTTTACCAAGATAATTACAATCTGCCAAACCGTGGAACAGATTGATGACAGTTTTCTACAAAAGAATAGCGTGCCAGCTATTCACTCCATTGTTTTAACCTATAAAGTGGACACAAAACAGTTAAATAATAATAATAATAATAACTCATTTAATCGATCCAGCACCAATAATACAAAAATAACAAAAAAAAGAAGAATTAAACAATAAATACAAACATGAAAAACAAATCATAAAAGAAATGTACACACAAAGAAAACAATAAAAAATATGTTATGCAGTAAAACAAAAAATTAAATTAAATAAGTGTAAAAAAAAAAATATTCATGTTGCATAAAATACTCGTACCAAAAAACCATAATGACCATGCTGGATCAATAAGGTTCCGGCTCAGCATTTTGTTGACCTAGGCCACACTGGTATTCTGCTGGTACCTAACTACTTCCCTATGTTGTAAATAACTATAAGACGCATGCTCTTTTACCTTTTTTATAGTTCAGTACACAAAACAAATTGTACTCTAAACATTCCATTATTATTTGAATATATTGTATATATAAATATATTGTATTATTAATTTTACATTCTGGCAGCAACTTTCAAAGTACTTATTGCATATTAAATTAAAATTCTCTCACTTTATTCCTAAACATATTTTTGACACTCAAAGATCAAATGAAATAATAATTACTTGAATCACTTTAATCCCTAGAAACTAAAAGAAAAGCCAATTTAATAATAAAGATTCACATCTCCAATTATATAAATATTGCACATACTATGTACAATATATTTACTAATTACGGTTACAAAATATAATAAAATATAATTCCCGTCTCATTAATAATTTCTCTTTAATAAAGATTCAAAAATTTTACACCGTCACACTAATCCGTACAAAATACATATGATTCTTTAAGAGATCACCAACAATACTAACATCTTCGTAAAGCTGCATCTGCTTTTGAGCGGAAGTTTTTTTTTTAAAGAATAGGTGGCAAACAAGCAAGCAGATCATATGGTAGTAATGATCACCGCTGTCCATGAACATCCACCAGAGGAGTCGCAGATGCGCGGCACTGCGCTACTGTAAAGTTGCACACAGTGGACCGACATAAAATACTGTCTGGCAAGTTAAGCACGCCCAGTTTTTTAGAGGCCAATTTAGCCTTACCCTTCAAGTGAATGCGAAACTGAATGTAGCTCGATATGTGAACGCCAAGAATTCTGATACGAGCTGAAGTAGCGAGGGGAATGTTTCCCAAACTAGGAGATGCGACAAAGGGGTTCATTTTAGCAGTAAACTCGCAAACTGTGTCTTCGTAGGGTTAAATTGGACTAGATTTACTCGGCTGAAACTTTGTATAATAAAATCTCGACTGCAAATACAAGTTTGCTCCGGTACCATTAACGTTTTCCCGAAATATTAACCTTAAATATTGACACGGTCAGTTTATAACGCAGGGGATGCGTTCTTCCTGTCCTTCACATAACAATGAATGTCATTAATCTGCAGCATGTCATTGATATGCCGAGGAAACAAGGTAGGATATAGTACATGGCCAGGGTTTGGTGAATGGAGTCCAGAAACCGTCACACGCTGTTTAATACAATCTATTGGCATTGTTTTTAATCAGGCAGTTACATGCAAACACATAATTCACCCGATAGTAAATATATACATAATTCCAGTGGCTAAACTCCTACATCTATCCTCTTATTAAGGATTCGTAAAACAGATCGATGGTCATCTCTTAGAACTAAAATAGAATACCTCTTTATAAGTAATAAGAACAAGAATTAAAAACCATGAACAAGTTAATTTTACGCTCTTAACGGACATGGTTATTTATGTTGTATCTAATATATTAGTATGGATAACATTTTCTTTAATACTAAAAGCTAACATATCACCATTGAAACCTTTTCTAATACTAAATAGCTGGATAATATTGAAAACTTTGTCTTAAATGTCAACACACTTAACTCATATAAATTTGTCTTAAGCCATAAGTTACAAAAGATGTGACTGAAAGTGAATGAAACATCTTATCAACAAATTTTGATATATATTTTAATCCCTTTAAATGTATAACCTCGATCAGACCTTACCGACAGAGTTCTTATATGATAAAAACAATCGTTCTGTATATATACAAATCGGAGTTATATATATATATACACGTATATATATGCAAATATATAATTCTGATGAAATAGTTATAAAACACAGTATATGTTAGTCCGTTTCGTATTTATGTCACAATTGTATAACTCTTAATATTATTTTGTACATTAAATTCGCCCGCTATGCTCATAGTCTTGGGCCGATCTCGAAGCCGTAGTGTAACGCCCTATGATCGCTCACGCGTATGATCCGCTCAACTAATATTATTCAGATCGGGGCTCGCAATTGTTTCCGTGCGGTGGCTTGGGGCACGACAGCTTTGACTTTTAATCAGTTAGCAAATATTTGGCTCAGTCGCTGCATATTGAGGAGGATTGTGCAATTGTATTAGAGGGTTAGTGCACGCCTCACTGGATCTCCAATTGGCAACAGATGACTGCCCACGGTATGTCACATGCCAGCAAATCGAATGTAAAGTTTAAAATTAACAATTACTTGCTTTTTTGTTGATATAAATGTACAAAGTTTTTGTAGAGCCAATTATAAGCAAGCTATAGCAGCGACGGATCACGGTCAGCGATCAGGAGGAATATTAGAATTATCTCATAGAATAATAAAAGTTAACAACAGTTTAACTTAACAGTTTAATTCGTCTGTTTAGTGAAAGATCTCACACTATACTGTGAGTCCTGGTAACCATTTCTTCTTCCTGAACGGTACCTTTCGTCCTTGTCATCTGTAGTATTATTCATTTTTGAAGATCCAGGCGGTAGTCATAGGCCGCAATAATCTTTTACCATCAATTAATCTGAATAGTCGTATGTCAGCGTTTAAATAAACAATACTGCATCTTTATCCTATATATTATAATTACATTAATTTATGGATATCTAATTGCACTTGCAACTTGCAAAATATTTAAATGTCAAGTCGTAAGGATGTTGACGTCGAGTAATACCAAGGCGAGATTATTATTGCAATTCGTATTTGTTCACGTCGCGGCAGATTGACGCACGTACCATCGCAATTTGTCATTACTACAGATGGAATGTACAGATTCTGTTGATGGCCTCTCGTAACGTTGACTGGTCTATGTTGTTTTTAAATTTTGTACGTAAGAAGCATAAGGGCCGAGGTACATCTCTGGAAAAACTTTGTGTTTGATTTTAGTATGATTTATTTCGCTGTATCAACTTATTTAATTCTAATGCAAATTATAATAATAATATGATAATAATTTTTAATTCCTTAATAAGTTACAATTTTTCATTCTTAATTATTGGAGCCTCCTTTTAAGCATACAATGCTTGTGCCAGGAGACTCCGCTCTTCAAAACTCAAGAACAGAACATTATAAAAATGGCCTAATACCTTAAATAAATAATTAAAATATAGTCGATACAAGAAAAGAAAAGAGATATTTTTTTTAAATGTTTATTGTTTTAAAATTATGATGATGCATATGATCTTAAGACTTTTGTCTTCGAACATTTAATAAGACTTATTTTTGCTTCTCATATACAACTACGCTTATTCGTCCAAGACATCTAATTATGAATAAATCGTAAAATAATCCTATTTTTACGGATTTTACCACGTTTATTTTTTACTTTTTTTCCCCGATTTTAGCGTAAATATAAGAAATCATTATGAATAGATGGATTTAAAGGACGTATTTCATTTTTTTAATTTATGTAACATTAAAAGTAACAAACGAGCGCACCGCTCAAGTGATAATAAGCGATTTCTGTGCCCCCATGATACCCACATTCATGTTCGATAAGGAATCATCAATACATACACATTGTCTATCACCCTTGAGGAGTAAGATTAAAGGCCTCGTCAGTAATAAGACTCCGGTCTCTCTCTTACATCATTTGAAACACAGTAACACTAGAGTACTATTGCAATCTTCTCTAAGAAAGTGTGATCCTTTCCTCCTCGAGCTGAGTTAAGTTACAGGTCGTTGCGGCATGATTATACTTAAAGCGTTTGCATGGATTTTTTACGTATAAAACCACCTCTTTGTACCTATATTCTCTAAAGGGTATGTGTAGTGTTATTAAAAAAAATAAAGCTTAAAAAAAAATTAAGGGAATAACATATATTTTATACTCGTCGTCCCCTTTTCTAGTCCAGTATCAATGTGCAATCAAATCCCGATAGAGTGCAAGCATACTGGAATAAATCCCCAGCGGGAAATCGAACCAAGACCCCGCGAACCTAAAACCTGGTACTCCCATCACGGCCGTCGACCTCGCTAGTAATCCACATTTCGATATGACAATTACTACTCGTGAATGCCAGGTACAGTCGCGCACAGTGCAGTGAGTCCGTATTTGTGCACGTCCGCCCCGTGCGTTACGTCTCCGCAGTGATTGGCGCACGTACCGTGTCATTACCGTGGACATATTCGCATGCCATAAGTACAGTCTCATGCACAAGCTTTAAAATTATGAATAATAATTTATTTTAAGGGCTAATTTATATTTTATGTTGGAGGCCTACGACATATTATGGTAGTACAATAAGCACCCGCTTAACTATGGCCGGTTGCTTTCGGTAACTATGACGAAGACCCAAAAGTCTAATGTCTAAGAAATCATTATATATAAAGAAGTAATACGTATAATAAATAAGATGTAAAATTCCGCATAATATATATAGAAAATAGTCTTGGCAAGCACCAACCTCCCTTTCCAACACAACGAACATGAAAACTAAAAACGTTACACGTGTCTCGCCGCAACAACGGTCGCCAACTGGCGACTGTCGAGTTTTATGTCTTATATAATACGTAAATATAACACCTATAACATAGAAAATTAAAAATCTCGACTTATATTACAATTTTTTTTTTATTTTTTAAATAAAATATTAATAATATTTATTCATTTCCTTAATCCTCATGGTGAATCCTATCAAATAACATGCATATTGTGTGAATAAAAATATTCTAATTTACAACTTCACCAAATAGCGTTTTAATACTGCTATGATTACTTTCATGACAAAACTTATACTGGACTTTACATATCTTCGATATTAGTATTTTTATTTTTATTCAGCTTCAGATGTAGATTCCCTTACGATATTTTCCTTTCCCGACGAGCATGAGATAAATCGGCAGTTACATAACAGTTTCATTGGTACTAACAGAGGGGCTCTCACTATGCTAACAGCGGGGCTCTCACTATGAACTTAAAAGCAAACGACCAGGCTTCTAATAATGATATACTAAATAATAATAATTTAAAATTGTAAACTGATAGTTAACAATACGTTAATATAATTAAGAAGTATATACTCGTATATATATATTCAGTCCGTTTATAATATTTTACTAATGTTAAATAACAATTACTCTCATTTTATATTTGACGTGGTGGACGTTATAGCATCTTTATCTGCAGTTACTTTACTAACCGTTGTATAAATAGGATTTACCTTAAGTTTTCGACACATTTCATTCTGATTCTCAAGTGTGAAACCCATTTCCATATAGACCGCAAAATACGGTTAAACCTTCTGCTGAACCTTGTACGCGTTTATCACCCTACAATACCTCACCAAAAGATTGAAGATATATATATACGATGAAAATAAAATGACCTAAGTCCATCCACGGCCATAGTGGAAGGATGATTCAAAACAAACATTCAAGATGCAATTACACATGTAAATAAATTAATAGTTTGCTGTGTGACAATATTGTTCATTGCACTTACTTCATGTTATACACAAACCATTATAATTTATAGTTTAACCTTAAGTTTTAAAAATTATGAATCTTGATTGTATTTTGCTTTTGCAATAATACCTAAAAATAGTTATAATTTTTATAATTTTCCATTTTAATTTTCCATTTCGACTATGCGATATTGTCTAGATATTTTTTTAAAACTATCTAATAAGGTCTCCACGGATTTTATGCTCATTGGATGAAATATAGGCACATTGGACTACATTATATGCTGGTATTCAATGAAAACCATAACATAGAACAAAAATTGACAAGAATGCTTTACCGCTTCTGCTGATTTGTTACTCTCTTATCTTCCTCTATCATGCGTCGCATAGCACTTATGTTATCTTCAGATGTCGCTGTTGAAGGACGTCTCTCCCGCAGATCATCACTGAGATTGCTACGCCAACGCTTAAACCATTAAACCAATTGTAAACAGTGGCGCGATATGGGGCATAATTAAATACCAATCGAAGTCTATCATAGCTTTGTTCTTGATTAAGACCACAACGAAGTATTAATGAATACTGGACCGAATATTTTTCCGCGTTAAATTAATTTATAGGTGTAAAAGTCTTTTGGAATTTCCGCCAATCCACAAAAGCAAATTACAAATGAATACAATATATCACATAAGGTAACCAAAGAGTTCCATAATCGAAACATAAAAAAAGTATTCATTGCCAATGTTTCTAACTGGCCGGTTTTAAAAACTTTTAGTGCCACCCACGTAATGTCACAACCCGTTTATCTTTACGACGAGATTCTACACTATATGCCTATAATCCTTAATACATCATACAATGTATATAAGGATTTGTGTACTTGACTGTACTCACGTTTTCCATTCTCGTGTTGCCGCTGTGTTTCATACACGATGGGTGATTTGCGATGATCACTGTTTGTCATACTGTTCCCAATTTACTGAGTTAGCTTCTAGGAATAATAAATTTCCCATGATATTATTATATCGACTTGTCTTATCATTTGGAAAGGACGGTGTGTTAGCTTTAAAAAGTTTTCGTATATTAAATTATCTGGAATTTCATTTAGGTTGCCAATTCAGTCACATCGATAATGAATCATAATACAAATGCCGTCAAGATTAAGGACTAAGATGGTGGGCTGGTAACAAGGTATTTGGTTTTTTTTTCTTATCAGACGAAACGCAATGTATTTAGCCACAATTGATATTAAATTCAGATTTAATTTTTATATAAATTAGCTATTCTGGTTGCATAAATATAGCGTTTAACTAAATAAAAACGACGTAAATACTTTTTTGGAGTGGGTGTTCGATGCACGATGTTCGATGTTATTGTGGTATACTCTATCCCTTGGGTGTAAGTAATCAATGTATACCTAGATATTAAATCATAATCTTGTCAATCAGGAATCGATACTTTGCAAATTTTGTAATAAAATATCATCGCTACGCCACTACAATGAAACATAGATTATAAGGCAAAACTTATTTAAGCTCGAAGAAATAAAATTATTTCGATATGTACAGTAGCGCAAACTACTGAGCTTTTCCATAACCTTCTATGACTGCCAAGCAGATCATGAAACAATTCACAAACAATGTATTATAATTTACGAACAGTCAATCTTCTGAGAAATGTAGCTCAAAGGAGGCGCTTCCTAAAGAATTACCAGCAATATCTCTCAACCACTGGTCCGGACGAAATTGACACACGCACGCTTATTTTCTAAAAGTCACGACTATAGCGAACATTTACACATCAATCACACGATTCAATTCACACGTCTTCCGAATTGGTCCTTGTCTTTCCGCTGGAGTTAGAAAGAGATGAGCCACGCGCTTCGACGACTATCGCCGATTATCCCAGCATCAGGACAGATAGAAATCAATTTTGAAATAACGCCAGTGCTTACATGCTACCAATATGAAAGGTGAAAATTGGTATGCCGATAAGGTGATTGAAGACTAGGCAAGCGATACACTGTAGATACGTATGTGAAGCCTTTATTAACAACTTGAGCAGTGTTAGGTTTTTCAATTATACCTGACCAGTGCTGGCACTAATTAAATTTTAATTCCAATTTTATCTGCTTTGCCACATTTATGTCAATGAAAGAAAAAAGATAGAAACATGTAGGTATGTCTATGGCTGCAAATCCGCAGTGAATCCAAATATTCGGCATGCCTATGCTTAGTAAAACCCATGTCAAATATGAATTAACAAATTTAGGTTTTGACTTTACTTTTCTAGCCTAGTTAACATTTACTAGCCTTTTGAAATCTTTTAAAGGTGAGAACGGGATCACATTTTCAAATTCCATCATTTTATCCGCATCCAAATAAGAGAAGTGATAAGAAATTTATTTATAATAGTAATGAAAAATTATCAGTGAATTATTGAAAATTATTTTTTAGAATTTTGTGTATTTATATGGAATTGACATTTTAACATAATTATTAGTGTTAGTTATATCAACAACTTATTTATTGCATGTGACAATGACATACGAGTACTAAATTATGCTTTTGTTTAAAAATTCCGATTTACGGTGTAACTTTGTATTCCTACTAACCTATACTTTAAAGCACTGTATTACCCATATTCGCAAACAAAAATTTATTCCATTCTTTTGTTATATACGAATTAAACATACAAAAGCTTTTTTATTTTTTAGTCTGGATTATTCGTATTTACTATTTTCTGGGAATAATTGAAAACTTGTTGATGTTAATAATGAAATATAGATTGGTTGATGATACGAGTGATCATAATGAAGAAGACTAAAGATATTTTTCCTTTTTTTTCAGTATAATATTATCTGAACCGTTAAAAAGAGTAACATTTTAAAAAATATTGAAAAGAGTGAAATGTCGGAACGCCTGATAGGACATGATAATAGAGGTAAAATATAAAGGAATAGAAAAAGGCGAGGTCCGAGAACAACATACTATAGACAAATTAAAGAAAAATTAATGTCGCATCATATCGGAAAATCAAAGAGAAAGCAGCATGTATACCTAGAAATTACTCCAGGACAGGAGCTAAGTTTATAAATTAATTATAAGAATAATCTGCGTATATAAGTTCTACTTAGCCCCAAAAAAGAATTATAAGATGAGGTTGGACATTATCTGTCACTAGTAGAATAGGAGTAGTAGCAAAACATAATTCCAAAATTTAGAATTAAATATAGTTTATTTAAAATGTTTTCGTAATCCTGCTTAAATACTTGCTATTGTGCAAAGCAGTGTGTCGACTAGTCTAATTCGCAACTCAAGAGTTTCTCGTGAAACTATATAGCCATACCATCAACACCCGGTTATTTGCTCTCGAGTTGTGTGAGAAAAACATTACCAAGTGATCAAGTCTACAATTTCGTTCCAATCGGAATGTCAAATGTTGAGAAACGGTCAGCTTGTTTTATAGAACGCTTATTTGTTTTTACCGATTGTATGATAAGTATTTATTTTTTTAATGACAGTGGCTGAGTAGACAGATCACAGATCACAGTGATCGTGAATTCTCGGTGCGATTTCTAGACGAGGAACAAAATATCTTTGTGCATCTGTAATTATCAGGCTATTACTAGGCGTGTCTCTCGTCGCCAGCAACTTTAAAACGTGTCAAGTGCACTATATTAATTACATTATTGATTTACATACAACATAGCCATGTGATGTACAAATATTTTTTAGCACCTGTGCATTAAACCCAGGACCCGCGTTGCAGCAGAGAAATGAGAATGACTAAAAACTTACTCCTTATCTACCTTACATAACATCCTTTATGCTCACTTTTAATTCGTCTTATATCCTCGTACATTAATGAGTTAACATATGTAAAATATTTTTGTGCACGGTTACTTAGCTGTCAGAAGTCGACATCATATGTTATCTGTTGGACAAAGAGAAAAGTGTGCGTCATGGCAACATTATCTTGTCACCGGCCATGCACAAAATACACTTGCTAACAAGGAGTCATCACACTTGGCCGCTTTGAAACATTTTGACGCTGTCAGTTCGGGGAAGTGCCTTAAAGACCACCTCGCGACTTGCAAGGGTTAGATCGCAAGTGGCATTCAAAAATGACTCTAACTGAATTCTAACAAGGTTCAATTCGAACGCAAGTTTGTCATGGTAGGTTAGCGGTCTTCTATAAAACGTGTGACGGATAGTTACTTGACGAATTCCTTTATACAATTATAGTAATAATAGGAAATTTAAAATTCAATCTTTTTACGTACGTTATTAGATTTCCTATTGAATGCTTATCAGAAGTTGCAGTTATATCCTTTTATAAATAAGTTTCAAAGTCATGAAGATGTCAGACGTCTCAGTATCGAATGACACATGAGTAGAAATTTGAATATATCGTGCTGAGACGAAATCTCACTATTCTTGACAGGTTTGACATGAGAACTATGTCTGGCTGGTGTCAGCAGACAGTTCGGTGTTTCTATTTCTTTTACTTTTTAACTGTCTAAAAGCTTAATACTCTAAATGGCTAAAATTAAGTGTAAAACTATATTTTTTAATCCGAATAATAATAAACTATGAAAGAAAATAAACTCACAACAACCTGTTAACTGTACTCACAAATATAGTTACTGAAAAGTAACCCAAGTTACTTGTTATGAATGATTTTTTTTTTAAATTAAAGAGTAAGCCATTACCATCACTGTCGTCATATTATATCAATATATAAAATATTAATAGTAAAATTAGTTATATGTAACAGTAAATTTTGTTTATGAACAAAGATGCTTTGGCTGCTGATAAATTTGAAAATCTTTGGTGTGGAAAGAATAGTGGGTATAAATACGTATAATAATTGGTTTAAATGGATGGAAATAGTTATACTAGGTCCCGGTATAACTATTTCCATATATATATTTATATTATGTCTTCTTCTGAAGGAGAAGAAGACATAGTTATACTGTCTCCTGCTCCTTCTCCTTCTCCTTCCTTCTCCTTCTCCTCCTTCTCCTTCTCCTTCTCCTTCTCCTTCTCCTTCTCCTTCTCCTTCTCCTTCTCCTTCTCCTTCTCCTTCTCCTTCTCCTTTTTCTAAAAAAGGTCCCGACAAAGCGACCACCAGGGCCGAAAACATGACACCAACACTACACCGGTATACCGCCCCCGCCGACGTTGAGCACGTCGTAAATAAAGTAATTCGCGATTCGCTTCTCCAGCGCCAACGTATTCCATAGTGGTAGTAAATGTCATTAATAATAATGATATTAATTTAGTAAATCCGTTAGATGCAACTGACTGAGCCGAGCTTCGGCCCGCTCGGGCACAATCGAGTCTGTCGTTTTTAAGCGCAGGGTACCATATAAAACGAGCACGCTGATCACCTGATGGCAAGTGATTTTATACGGCCCATGACATCTACATTCATCCTTGAATAGTAATCATAATACAGATGCATTGATACCCATGTTGCTAACATCGCATCACAACCTTCCTCCGATCTTATTGCACATCGGAATGGGGAAGGGGAAGACGAGCGAGTACCTCTGTGCTTGCGTAAATTATTATACTACAATAATATTCGACGCGGTTGATCTGGCAATAATATCGCTATGGTCAAAATCGAACAGGTCATCATCATCACCGTGGGCAGCAGTCATCATTTACTTATCAAGTGTAATGAGTGCTCGCTACCTACTCCTAATACAGTGCAATCTCTATAACTCGAACCTCGTTAAGTCGTAATGCCATTCCCTTCCACGGAATCCCTAAAAACGTGGTATCTCGAATGATTTAGACTTTATAACTCGAACAAAATGTTGCTTCCCTTCCATATTCCAGGTTACGAGGTATTAATAAGACATTAATACTCTATAACTCGAATTTCAAAAAGGAGACTCTGTTAGTTATAGTTAGTATAATATAATGACGTCGTACTTAATTGTGCCTTTATAAATTGAAATTTTGGCAGTTAAATCCTTTGTATCTTGAGATTCTTGTTAAGTCGAAAACTTATTATCTCGATTTTTTTTTTGCATTTCCCGTGACATTCGAGTCATAGAGATTCCACTGTATAATCTTTTGGGCATAAGCCACGTAGTGTTTTGTCTCTGTCTGTTGTCTGTCTCTAAAACTACATCTGATTCTCAATCTTCCTACGACTATATTACGCTTACTTCATTGGAATAGGATAATCATTCGCTGTCAATAATATCGCAACATGTGACAAAACCTGGGTGTACAACTTTGAACAACCATTCGGTAGAATGAGTCTTTGCTTTTAAAGACTTGTCGACGAAAGTAAAAAATGTCAGAGCACCGACAAGAAAATGGTTGCTTGCTCCTTTTTACGGCAAATCAGGACATAACAGCGTCGCTTGAACCAAAGGACAGTTAATGCAGATTGTTATCTTAACAATTGCTTTATTAAAGAAACTTCACGACGTCCACTCAACAAAATCGTCCTTTATCAATATAACGCGTCCGAGCATTCCGCTAAGAAAACGAATGAGTATTTGAAGGCCTCAAATGTGGAAGTGATGACGCATGTGCCATACAGCCTATACCTAACATCTGGCGATTTTCTTTTATTTTCAACAATTACAGATACGCTTCGAGGTTTACAAGAAACCGTCTTCATGGACAACTGCTTATTGGAATCAGCTGTAGACAGAGGTATTTACGAACCGATGCACAGCTTGGGGTTGAAAAGCTGCCAAGTCTTTTAATAAAGGTCTATAACGTACCTGCATTATGTCTTGTGTTGCGCATGTTTATGGGTGAAAGTGATCATTTACCATCAGGTGACATGATGTTCGTTTACTCTGCTAAAAAAAAATTGCGTAGTATAGTATTAGTTAGCCTAGGTGGTTATAGTTGTATAGAGATGGTGGAGATACAAATATAATACATTTCAGGCATGTATTTATGTATTTATAGTTGTAAAGGTATTACTTAAAAAGTACAATTAAGGTTACAGTTGGGAAAAATCTTTGTGTTTCTCAGCGCTAATGTACGCACGCCATGAACCCCCCATCTGTATATTAATACTTTACTGCTGATTTATAACGAACCTAATTTTATTTGAATCTTGATATTAAACGGTATAAGTCTAATATTTCGTATATAACTTATGTATTATTATTATAATAAATAAATTTACTTCTTTACAATTCACTTACTGCCTTTTGTAACTAAATTAAATTATTAATTAATTATATTCTGTAAATTATAGATAAAGCATGAATGAAACCTAAACGATTATACTATCTTAAAAGAAGTTTTCTTCATCTGCCTAGCGAATTCCCGGCCTACTCCCAGTGTCCCCTTTCCGACTGAGACTTCTTCACTTTGCCCGGTCTTCAGCATCCTCTTTTGTGAGATTGTTCTTCACCATGTCCGTTTTCACGACGTCAGCGCAATGTCATCGACATTCATCATCAGCCACGAAGATGGTTCGTGGGCATTCGCTGAAACTACATCTAGCACTACGGTGAACAAGAAGGGACTCCGAGCCGAGCCCTGGTGAACACCAACCGTGATCGGGAATTGACAAGTATTGTGGTACATGTCTCGCATAATATCGCTTGTGGCACGTTCTTCGCCTTCAAGGCCCACGAGATCACCTGGCGCGGTACGCATTCAAAGGCTAATGTCAAGAAAAGCCATATATAGAGGTCTCGACTGAGAACCATAAGCGCTCGGTCACCTCTCAGCCCGGTGAAACTGTAAAGCCCTGGGGCTAACAGTGGCCATCAGCCCGAAAAAAAAAATGTACGCCATGAACCCCATCTGTATATTAATACTTTACTGCTGATTTATAACGAACCTAATTTTATTTGAATCTTGATATTAAACGGTATAAGTCTAATATTTCGTATATAACTTATGTATTAT
Source organism: Teinopalpus imperialis (assembly GCA_029286865.1). Classification (NCBI taxonomy): domain Eukaryota; kingdom Metazoa; phylum Arthropoda; class Insecta; order Lepidoptera; family Papilionidae; genus Teinopalpus; species Teinopalpus imperialis. The sequence continues at coordinate 7,842,568 of JAGSMU010000021.1, forward strand.
TATTATAATAAATAAATTTACTTCTTTACAATTCACTTACTGCCTTTTGTAACTAAATTAAATTATTAATTAATTATATTCTGTAAATTATAGATAAAGCATGAATGAAACCTAATCGATTATACTATCTTAAAGAAGTTTTCTTCATCTGCCTAGCGAATTCCCGGCCTACTCCCAGTCTCCCTTTCCGACTGAGACTTCTTCACTTTGCCCGGTCTTCAGCATCCTCTTTGTGAGATTGTTCTTCACCATGTCCGTTTTCACGACGTCAGCGCAATGTCATCGACATTCATCATCAGCCACGAAGATGGTTCGTGGGCATTCGCTGAAACTACATCTAGCACTACGGTGAACAAGAAGGGACTCCGAGCCGAGCCCTGGTGAACACCAACTATGATCGGGAATTGACAAGTATTGTGGTACATGTCTCGCATAGTATCGCTTGTGGCACGTTCTTCGCCTTCAAGGCCCACGAGATCACCTGGCGCGGTACGCATTCAAAGGCTAATGTCAAGAAAAGCCATATATAGAGGTCTCGACTGAGAACCATAAGCGCTCGGTCACCTCTCAACCCGGTGAAACTGTAAAAGCCCTGGGGCTAACAGTGGCCATCAGCCCGAAAAAAAAAATGTACGCCATGAACCCCATCTGTATATTAATACTTTACTGCTGATTTATAACGAACCTAATTTTATTTGAATCTTGATATTAAACGGTATAAGTCTAATATTTCGTATATAACTTATGTATTATTATTATAATAAATAAATTTACTTCTTTACAATTCACTTACTGCCTTTTGTAACTAAATTAAATTATTAATTAATTATAGTTTAGGTTAGAGTTTAGAGTTAGGTTTAGGTTAGGTTTAGGTTAGGTTTAGGTTAGAGTTTAGGTTAGGTTTAGGTTAGGTTTAGGTTAGGTTTAGGTTAGGTTTAGGTTAGGTTTAGGTTAGGTTTAGGTTAGGTTTAGGCTAGGTTTAGGTTAGGTTTAGGTTAGGTTTAGGTTATGCTTAGGTTAGAATTATGTAAGGTTTAGGTTAGGTTAGGTCTAGGTTAGTTGTAGATAGAAGTATTAGGTAAGATTTGGTTAGGTCATACGGATCAATTATTAGTTTATTTCTGAAATCATCCGCAACGTATCCGATGTCACTAAATAAAGCGACACCAGATGGAGAAGTATTTGTTCTAACGTGACGAGATTATGTTGCGTAGCTGCTTTTAGCATTTTTCACCGTGTTCACCTCGTAGAGTCTTCTGGGTTAGGTTTCTTAAGGTTAAGGTGTTAGGATTTCCAGTTGTTGAATTGAATTTAAACATACGACAAACGCCAAAATTTAAAATTTTATCAATACCAATGGTTAGCAATCTTATAGTGTGAGGTTTACAAGAAACCGTCTTCATGGACAACTGCTTATTGGAATCAGCTGTAGACAGAGGTATTTACGAACCGATGCACAGCTTGGGGTTGAAAAGCTGCCAAGTCTTTTAATAAAGGTCTATAACGTACCTGCATTATGTCTTGTGTTGCGCATGTTTATGGGTGAAAGTGATCATTTACCATCAGGTGACATGATGTTCGTTTACTCTGCTAAAAAAAAATTGCGTAGTATAGTATTAGTTAGCCTAGGTGGTTATAGTTGTATAGAGATGGTGGAGATACAAATATAATACATTTCAGGCATGTATTTATGTATTTATAGTTGTAAAGGTATTACTTAAAAAGTACAATTAAGGTTACAGTTGGGAAAAATCTTTGTGTTTCTCAGCGCTAATGTACGCACGCCATGAACCCCCCATCTGTATATTAATACTTTACTGCTGATTTATAACGAACCTAATTTTATTTGAATCTTGATATTAAACGGTATAAGTCTAATATTTCATATATAACTTATGTATTATTATTATAATAATAAATTTACTTCTTTACAATTCACTTACTGCTTTTTGTAACTAAATTAAATTATTAATTAATTATATTCCGTAAATTATAGATAAAGCATGAATGAAACCTAATCGATTATACTATCTTAAAAGAAGTTTTCTTCATCTGCCTAGCAATTTCCCGGCCTACTCCCAGTCTCCCCTTTCCGACTGAGACTTCTTCACTTTGCCCGGTCTTCAGCATCCTCTTTTGTGAGATTGTTCTTCACCATGTCCGTTTTCACGACGTCAGCGCAATGTCATCGACATTCATCATCAGCCACGAAGATGGTTCGTGGGCATTCGCTGAAACTACATCTAGCACTACGGTGAACAAGAAGGGACTCCGAGCCGAGCCCTGGTGAACACCAACCGTGATCGGGAATTGACAAGTATTGTGGTACATGTCTCGCATAATATCGCTTGTGGCACGTTCTTCGCCTTCAAGGCCCACGAGATCACCTGGCGCGGTACGCATTCATAGGCAAATGTCAAGGAAAGCCATATATAGAGGCATTTTCTCGTCCTCAAGCCTCCACTAGCGTTCTTAGGGCGAAGATGTGGTCTATTGTGCCACAACCAGGACGAAACCCATGCTGACACTTAGAGACATTGCACTCTTGCCGGAGACTTGATTCGATCACGCGCTCGAAGAGTTTCATAGTGTGTCAAATGACCTTAATATCAGGCTAACTTTTATTGAAGTGAATATACTCGATCTCCAAGAGTGGGCCATCTTGCGGCCGGTGATCACACTCAATTTTTTCTTCGACTTTTCCTTAATAAGCGACAGATTTGTGGTTTGACATAGAGCGACTGCCGTCTGACCTCCACAAGCCCGAAAGGAACCACTTTCGCAAGCGCTTCGTTTGTAGTCAAACAGAGTGCACCATGAGCATGCAGGTGAAGTTGGCTACGGTCCGTCAGATGTTATTCGGGCCCCTAACATCCCACTATCTTAAATTAAGTAGAAGAAAGTTTATTAAACATAAAATATATGAATAAAATTACGCAAAAGAACTAATTAACAATTTAAATTTCAATACACTTCATTTTAGAAACTAACCATCTCGTGATTTTGTAGTATATTTCTAAACGGATAAAAATTATCGATTAATTTTATTCATAGCAAGTATTGATATCTACTCAAACTTTCTGACTCGTATCGTGATAAATTGCAGATATCACTATAGATAAATATTTTTATTTGAAATCCACGTAATCGGAATGGGATAGTGTGTTTATCGTTTTCTCTTACAAGAATTGCAGCGACTGGTGTTTTTAATACGCAATGAACGTCCAAGAGGTAGACCACCGCGATATATTATACAGTAGATAAATCGTCCAGAGGCTCTTGCTTGTTGTTCCCATCTCTAGTGCCATGTAATGCATATTTAATGAGATCGAAGGAAGGTTCGGATGCAGTGATGAGACCACGGAACATTCACACAAATCACCCGGACAGGAAAAACAACTATTTGTAAAGCACAATTATTGTTCTTTGACTTCGAATCTTGCCTAGGATCTACAGAAGCCAAATGCGTAGACCTCTATACCACGAGGTCATCTTCAGGGTTATAAGTACTAGGTATACTTTACCCTTTTAGATAACAATAGAGCACAAGGAAATAATTTAGCAAAGCTTTTTTTTAGCATAGTCCATGATTTATCTTTATGGAATATCTAATATTTAAATAGTTTGATGTCTGTAAAGAACATGTAAACATTTAATGAAATAGTAAAAAAACATATAAGAGACTACTAATTTCAGGGAAGAAAACTTCTTTAGATACGGTAAGGCAAACAAGCACACAGTTCACCAATAGTGATTTCTAAAGACGTCCGAGTTCATCCCTGAAAAATAATAATACAGATGCGCTGTCGCTCCTAAGCAGTAAATTTCTATGAATCCTTATCACCAGTAATAAAGTCTCCGATTTTAATCACACATCAGACAAAACACAACAACGTTGACCTTCAATAAGCTGGTGTATTGTAAAAGCGTGGTTCTTTGTGATCAAGGTTACATATAGTTTATTGCTGCGGCGTGGCTCTGCCTATTATAAAAACAAAAAGCAATCAAATGAAACTTAATAAGGTCAAATAAGAAACTCCGGAATGAGCCCCGTGTCGCCCGTCACTATTTACCGAAAACATTGATGACATTTTGATGGGGACCAAGCATTTGCTTTACACTTATTGCATCCCAGCGGGTAATACGAACTTGTTTTTGTTGAAGATATAAAACAAATACTAGATAAGACATACCCATGTTTACAGCAGTACCTGTTCGTATTACTAATTCTCTTTATTTACAACGATACCTAACGTTATTTTTCTACAAACGTAAAATTCGAAAGCATTTGTTGGAAGTAGCGTCAGCAGCTTCACTACATTGATAATAATTATGTTTATATTTATATATATATTTACTTTTAGATATGTTTGTATTTATAATATGTATATATTTATATATATATTTACTTTTAGATATGTTTGTATTTATAATATGTATATATATATCTATTATTTTATTTAGTATTATAAATTCCTAAGATAATAAATAATGATATGTATATATAATTGTATAAGTATTTAGATGTACTGTATTCTTTTTTCTTTATTATTATTCATCTGTCCCTACCTTGATTTCTCTGAACCCTCCCAAGGTTGACTGGTAGATAATGCCTAAGGCATTAAGTCCTTTGTGCCTATGTTAGTTGTATAAAAGTTTATAAATAAATAAATAAATACTTTGGGTTTTTTATAGAATAGGTAGCAAGCGAGCAAGCAGCGCACATGATTATTGCACACATTATTACCAGTTGAGTCGCAGATGCGCTACTAGCCTTTAAGACACGTGTTGACTCTTTCTTTGGTGTAGATAATTTCTTTAAACTTGGCAGAACCACACTGCAGGTAATTTTTAAGAGCAACATGTCGACCGCATGAATACGAACGTGAAATAGTAATGTAACGCTGCGACATTTCGTATTGGGAGGAGTATAGGGGACCCAATTACAAATCACTGGGCATTCCACCCCAGTACTCAGGAATAGTAATGTGCTCGATTGTCGACTCTAGTATCAAAAATCACTTTGTTGTGAATAAAGATAATTAAATATTATAAAACAGTAATTTCATATCGCTGACGGCAATGATATATATTAACCTATATATTCTTAACAAAGTGACAATCCTTAATTAAGAGCTAATAATCATTAAGATATTTTGGTAAATTTAATCTCTGTAATGAATCTCTGGGCGATAAACGAGCACATGATTCACTCCACTCGGTCATGACTTCGGCCCATCCAGAGCAAAGTTGCAAGGTCAAGATACACAAGCGTCATTACTCTTAGGACTGAAATGAAATGCCTCGTTACTTTAACTGTATCCGGTAACCTACACAACCAAACGAACCACTAGCCAACCCTGATATTCTGTGAGGGCGTGGTCCTTCGCCTACCCATTCATGCCTTGACTAAAGACGCAAAGTAGCTTTACCACTCTCTGAAACTAAGCTTTATTGTTTCCTTGCAAGCCCTTATTTATGTTTTAAATCTTAATCAAAACTTTAGAGATTTTAATAACTCTACTCGCAAGTTGTTGCTCAAATCACTTCTAGATTTTTTCATCAATGTCTATTCTAGTAGATATTTACCGCTGTAACATCGAACTCAATATAAATAGGCAAAAAAACGACGTTCATTGCGCCTCCGATCGCACCGATAATTTTTCAACACACCATCTACTTATTACGATCATAGGCAGAGCATTAACTAACGCAGTCTTCCAATCGTGACATTACAAAAACGGAACAAAATAGACTCTAACGGCCTGTTTTAAGGTATCTATCCCTCTAGCATGGGTGTAGATTTCTTATTATTTCTGCTAAATGAAATTAAAACTTAATCATTACGGTTAAAGTTCAAATTTGTATACAAGTGATATAATGGTGCAAGCATTTCAGCTAGACATCGGTCAAAGAATCGTGACCGGCCCGTCCCCGGCACCTGACGTCCACTTGTATTTAATGTAACCTCAATGTATCGTACAAAAACACTAGTTTCAACATTTGAGACTGCTTCAAATACCCGTTTCCTATTGGAGACTGTAAATTAGTTACGATATTTTGTTACCGGGCGTGCGAATGTGGCAACTATCCTAAATACTGATTTACTGTTGCCACTGCATTTCTTCCTGCAGAGCGAACGCCACTGTGAGCGAGCTCCTTAATCTAAACTAACGAAAATATATAGATGTGTACTTGTGCTTTTTACTCTCCATGCGATGTGCAATTAATAATAACTGATAGAGACAGATTTCTTCTAGAAACTGTCCGTAGCACGAATAGCACTGCAGTGGACAACCCCTCATAATTTTTTTTATTACATTGAGAGTAACAAACGAGCACACAGTTCAATTGATGGCAAGTGATTCCTGCGGACATCTACATTTATACTTGACAAGGAATCATAATGCACATGCGTCGTCACACTTCAGGACTGAGATATGTATTCCGGATATATAATGTATTCCGGACCTACACTCGCCAGCGCCCTCGCCAGACGAAACACAGCAGCATTATGCTGCTATTTTACACTGGTTATATTATTATATTATGTGAGGGCGTGGCCCTACCCCGATCGAGCTGACCCATTAATTCTACAGTAATTCATATATGGATGTAAATTAACAACCTATTTATTGAGGGAAACCATGATTTGAATAACTGCTAAAGATACATTTCAGCTCATTTCTCAAAAGTGTCAAATTTTCTTTTCACTGCGCGTTGAAAATGTCGGCGTTAATGAGTCACAGTAATTTAAGAATCAACATCCCTTCTTCCTTTACATGGTATAAGCAGTAAAAGTTTTTCTTCATATTCGAACTAAAGGTTTAATATATAATAATAATTATAATAATATGTTTTAGGATATTGATGGTAACGATTCCTGTCGCGCATGATACACATTCAATATTGATAAGGACTCATATTGTTACATACTTTGTCGCCAACGCTACAATGTCACAAGTAAAATTAAACTAGTTTGTACAGTATCCTAAACCGATAAAGGATCGGTCAAGGCAATTTTAAGATGAGAAACAAAACACTATCGCCGGATGCTGTTCTAAAAGATTGAAAGGAATCATAATGCAGATATGCGTTGTCACTCCTATAGTATGAGATGCAATGTGTAGTAATATTATTGTTATTATTTGTCAAGACGACGTATAAAGATATAAATTGCTTGTTTTTTGTTCGTATGTAGATAGAAATGTCAGTCATGTGACCTGATACTGAAGCGATTCTAAAAATTCTTCCACTAGCAGAGAGTTGAGATGCGTAATATAATAACGCCATGATTAATATAGGCTATATTTTATATTAATAGAAATTACGTTGCCGTTTAAAATCTAAATTTTCAAAAAATAATTAGTATTAAAAAGCGCTAACTGACCAAATAGTTGGATATACCGGAAAATAATGTACTATAATAACTAGTCATCAGTAAATTTAAAACGAAATAAGTGATATAATACCCCAAGTTTTATATTTATACAAATATATATACTATATATGTTATGTTTAAAATAAATTGAAAGTTATTAGATGATATATCAAGAAGAATCATTTTATTCTCTACGAATTTTATGAACATAATAGTTACCCTTTATAGCATGTTATATAATCGCATAGTTCAGATTATGAATAATTAAATTGTTTCACAACGAAATAAACTGCATGGTTACTTTATCAGCATACGATGTCCTGATAACTATAATATATGATAATAACAAATAAAAATATGCGTGAAAATAATGTAGTTCTAAAACATTAGTGGTGAATAGATATAAAAATAAAATAGATATTTATTATATAAGTAATTTTATATTTAAGCCACAATAATGTTTTTATATCGTTCATTAATAGATATAATAATAAAATCGATATTTATCATATAAGTAATTTTATATTTAAGCCACAATAATGTTTTTATATCGTTCATTAATAGATATAATAATAAAATCGATATTTATCATATAAGTAATTTTATATTTAAGCCACAATAATGTTATTATATCGTTCATTAATAGACATAGTAATAAATCGATATTTATCATATAAGTAATTTTATATTTAAGCCACAATAATGTTTTTATATCGTTCATTAATAGACATAGTAATAAAATCGATATTTATCATATAAGTAATTTTATATTTAAGCCACAATAATGTTTTTATATCGTTCATTAATAGATATAATTCTAAAATCGATATTTATCATATAAGTAATTTTATATTTAAGCCACAATAATGTTTTTATATCGTTCATTAATAGATATAATAATAAAATCGATATTTATCATATAAGTAATTGTATATTTAAGCCACAATAATGTTTTTATATCGTTCATTAATAGACATAATAATAAAATCGATATTTATCATATAAGTAATTTTATATTTAAGCCACAATAATGTTTTTATATCGTTCATGAATAGACATAATAATAAAATCGATATTTATCATATAAGTAATTTTATATTTAAGCCACAATAATGTTTTTATATCGTTCATTAATAGACATAGTAATAAATCGATATTTATCATATAAGTAATTTTATATTTAAGCCACAATAATGTTTTTATATCGTTCATTAATAGACATAGTAATAAAATCGATATTTATCATATAAGTAATTTTATATTTAAGCCACAATAATGTTTTTATATCGTCCATTAATAGAATCGTTTAATATAATATTAGTAAGATGTGATAGATAAGTTTACGATTCGCGGTTACTATTTTACATAAACACTACATCAATTGTTAGTGTACCAACGTGAGTTAACAAAGCAATTATGAACGCAAAATAGGATAAGAACACGATTAATTCTACAAAAACCGCAGGGCGCTGTTAGTCAGGAATAACATTATATCTTGTATCAGTAATTAAGGTAGGATAACTAACTTATTTCGTTATATATATGTAAATATATATAATAAAGATATTTCAAAATGAGCTGTAATTTGTTATAGAAGTAAGCAGCATAACAACGCATGTACATCTTGAATCTTTGTTGAGGATGAATGTTGATAAATATAAAAAAAAACCTTACATAGAATGTGTCGTTCACCACAGTGGCTTAAACTTTTAAAATTAACCAAGACAAATGTATATTCATCATAGGGAACATGTATTTTTCATAGCTAGATTGATACAAATGCTGTCAAAAATATGCATGATGATAAAAAATAGTTGCAAATATAAAAAAAATGTTTGTTGTATAAAAATCTCATTGTCCACACATCACAAAGAAGTCTCCCACGAGCACGTAATGGGACCCATCTGAAACTGGACAATCGACAACTCTGTTAATCAAATGATTTTAGCCCGCACTGAGAATCGATGAAGGCTCAAATTCCCCTGGCTGCTTTGTATGAACAGTACACCGCATTTTTCCTTCATAGCGCACGGCTCGCTCGTGACTACCCTGACAGCTACTTTTTACTTTCCCCTTGTTCGTTTTGCGTGCATTGCTCTCTTTGTCTACTCTTATTTACGTCCCGACTCCATATTCGCGAGCATGAGACCCGTATAATGAGCCGTGATAAATTATTTGCAGATATGCAAAAGGGTTTTTTAATAATTAATTGGTATAAAATCAATTATTAATCGTATCATAAAGTGGAAACGATTTTAAGAAGGCGTAAAATATTCGTAAAATTTTATTCCGACCAAGTGCAAGTGAGTTTTAAGGCCTATTTATTTTTTTACTTCATTTTAATATAATTATTAACTGAACATGAGTTAAGAATAAGTCGATTGGACTTAACCTTATATCTTATATACTTATTTATATATTACATAATTATATTTTTGGCACTTGAGAATCAAATAGATTTATCCCAAACTAAGTCTTACGTACCTGTTACTCAATTTACCCTTCTGTCAGCGCTTACTCTATGACAATAATAAGCTCTTGTCTCTGGTCCGCGACGCGGAATGCCATGGGAACGGGTGCGTTCAGACGCGGCGCTAGTGCGGCCAGTACGTGTCACGAAATTATTAACCCTACGACTCCCTATTACCTCATTACGTACATCGCAACGTCTGTGTTTAGTTGTGGTATGTTAAATGTTGTTCGGAAAAAGTAGCCATCATAATATAGGAATGTCCCGTGAATTTACTTTGAATAGGTACATTAAAACAAGTACAATTTCAGTATTTAACATCGGATACGTCAGCTATAACAGACTGTTACTTATACTGATGCTAGAGAAAAATATTTACAGCTGTATCGTATGTGAATCCAACTAACCGAAAATCTTAGTACGGGTAACGTATTTCGTTTATCACCGAGTTGTATTATGATTCCTCACCCAGGATAAATGTGATTGTCATGGGACATTGAGATTGCTTCCTATCACGTACGTGGTGTCACTATGCTGTTATTTGAAGAGTTTCAGACCAACAAGACCTGGCTGTATGGACTAAAGTCCTTTGCCTTTTCCATTAGGGATAAATTAATATCATCATCGTATGCTGTTATTTGTCACCGACATATTAATGATTAGAGTTGTGTTGTAAATTCAATTATATTTTTAGGTATGTCATCAACTATTTACCAGTTTAAATAAATGTTGACTTTCTGGTAAGCAGAGAAATAACTATTGATTTACAATTAAAATAAGTAGTGGGCAAAGATCCTCGTGAGTGCGACTACCCTGCGAAATCCCACTACTGGTATTAACCCAAGAGAGGGATTTTATTTTCTTCTAAGACATGCAGGTTTCCTCACATAACCTCTTTCACCGTCGAGCACTAGGCAAAGTGACTGAGAGCCGAGAGGCTCTCTAATATTATCTGCGTAGTCGATAACACATTACAATCGTCGTGTTTGATATAGACCAGGAGGACATCATCAAAGGGATATGTAAAAACATAAAGATATTTAAATAAAACTAAAATCTCTCGCAGACTAAGTTAACGTTGACTTTATACTTCAGCTTAACAAACTTAAATGGTATATGGTTTGAAAAAACAAACAGAACTTAACCAATTTTAATTAGTTATTATTAATATTTATCAATCCTGTGTACATTTTATATTAATATCAGTACAGACATCTATATAAATAAAAATTAAACGCTGTACATCACTTGCGAACGTCTGGACCGATTTGGTTATTTTTTGTTATGTTTTGTGTTGTTATGTTAGTAAATTCCGATTTAGCTTTTTTTTATAAAAAGAAAAATTGGAAAAATTGTTTGGGAAATTAAAAAAAAATCGGGAAAGATTTTTTTTTTCCTATGGGATTTTTGTATGGACTTAATGGACCATAAATTACAATTGATAACTTTAAGAAATTTACAAAACATCAGCCAGCTAGTATTTATAAATTTATAAAGACGATCGTAAACCATTATGACTTTTATTTCAGCTAAACAGAGTTACAATGAAAATTATTTAGCTATATAACTGTACAGAAAAAATAAAAGTACCTGTATTGTCAGTTTATAAATACCTTATATATTATTATAATATATAAATATAGCCCAATCTAATATAAATACATACGACTTCAAGAATATGCTATACAGTAATGTGTATAAAATATGTCATGCTAGTACATCTATGTACACATACATGTACTAGCTGAATTTATCAAGAAGGCTTGCAAATCCGCTATGAGGAAAAGCGAAAATCTTCATAAAATATGAAATTGCACGATAAAATTTTTGAAAAAAAAATTCCTAGTCATAAATGGAACCCATTGATATAGCAAAGACCCGCATGAGTGCATTAGCTGATGGTATCGCTATCGCGAATTAAATTCGGGAAAGTAATGTTATACGACAGACAGAAACGCAATATTTAACCAGCTACCAATAAATGGAATTAATTGGTTTTATTGATAGCTACCGCAATTGTATAGTATTGTATAATGTACGGGTATACATATATTGTATGTATTATGTATTAATACATGTATTATTTATTATGCATTTAGTATAATATATTATTAATATATATACATATATTGTTTATTTGTATATTAGCTATTTTTAGTCTTTTCGTTTAATTAATTAGTTTATTTCTACACCTATCACAATATTTCACTATTTCACCACATATTCGGTTGACTGGTAGAGAATGGCTTTGGCATTAAGTCTGCCCTTTGTGAACCTTTAAATTTGTTAAGGTTAATGCAATAACCGGTAAATATATAAATATATACATATATATATACATATATATATTTATATATATATATATATATATATATATACATTATTTCGACATTAGGTAGAGCTACACTGCAGTTAGTTTCTAGCTACCGAATGAATGGGTCAGCTCGACTGGGGTAGGACCACGCCCTCACAGAATACCAGCGTAAAATAGCAGCATAATGCTACTGTTTTTGTCTGATGAGTGCAAGAATCCGGATATATATAATAGGTCTTAACCTATGAAATTGCCGTTAAATAGGTTAAAGTATTTTTTTTTCAACCTTTTTTATTTCTGTTATGCAAAGTACCCCACCCATGTAATCGATGCATCTTTGCCAACGCAGTGGTAGTTTATTGATGCCCTTGTAAAAATCAGCTGGACAGGAGGCAACAAACTCTTCGAGGACATTATGTACTGCCTTTCGGGAATTGAATTTTTTTCCCGCTAAAATGTTGTCCAAATTTTGGAAATAGTAATATTCGGTGAGTGCAAGATCTGTCGGTACGGTGGATGAGGGAGAGCTTCCGAACCCAACTCTTACAGCTTGGAAACTGTCTGTTGTGCAGTATGGGGTCGCGCGTTGTCGTGTAGGAGCAGCGTGGATGACCGATTGACAAACGCTGGTTGCAGATTTGCGAGCTTCTCCATCATTGTCTTCAGTTCTTCACAGTACACATCTGCAGTAATGTTCATGCCGTTTGGTAAAAAATTGTGATGAATCACATCGGCACTAGACCACCAAACATTGACCATAAACTTACTTGACGTCATTTTTCGTTTAGGGCATTGCTTTGGTGCTGAACCAGGATCTAACCAGCTTGCTGAGTGCTTTCGATTGTCGAACAGAATCCACTTTTCGTTGCACGTAAATTAAATTTGAAAAACCGAATTGTTCAAAATTCTTTCATTTCTGCCAATTTTGCCAATTTGTCGCAAATGGACCAATATTGTTAACAACAAGCTGCTGCTTGCTCGACTGTACATTGAGTATCATGAGATTCCACAATCGCCTTCAATTCATCATTGTTGACCAAAGTGTCCGGACGACTACGAGGTTCATTTTTCAAATCAACATCTCCAGAACGGAACCGGGCAAACCAATAACGGGTTGAGCGTTCGTTTGTAAAGTTCTCTCCGTAAACGTTGTTGATGTTACGTGCCGTTTGTGCTTCGTTGATGCCACGACGGCACTCATATTCCATAATTACACGATTTTTTAAAGTATCCATTATGATGAAAAATGTGCAAACGTAATGAAAATACAAAGCTAATCAATAAACAAAAGACTGACTTTGTAAAAAGAATGTCATGTTTTTAAAACAAAATTAATTTGAATTTAGAATTCACAGCCAATCAAAACTTTTTTTTGGTTTGAAATGGCCAATACTGAAGAACGGCAATTTCATAGGTATTATATATGTGTATATATATGTATATATATATTTATATGTGGTCTTCTCAAACTCGAGTACGATTGATAAAGAACAGTGACACGTTATAAGCCGGCATCAGATAGTGTGAGGAAGTGCAGGGTGCACGTTACTTTACTAAGGGACAGGGCACGTGAAAGTGATTAGCGGGACACAGTACCTCCTTGTCACGTACAAGAGACCCTTGTGCTCTGTGCGAGGAGACGAGGCAAGAACAGTTCATTTAATATTGGTATTAAAATATAACTATAACTCAAAAAATTTATTATTATTATTTGGGAGCCATGGATGATCAGTGTTTAAACGCTCGCTTATCCACGGAACGACATTAAACAGAGTTCTATCTCCGATGCGGTTTAGTGTTTACTTACTCATTTAAGGAGGCTAAAGCATTGCGTAGATATTAAATGGAGCCTTAAATGTATAAAGTATGTATGTAAAAAGGATTGGAATAAGAAAAATAGAGAAAGATATAATGATAAAAAAGAATATAATATATGATAAAAACAAAACGGATATATAGAAAAACGGATAATCTCAGATTAAATCGAGCTATCTTCAAAAACTACCCAATTATTTTCTCTAACTTTCGGTTCCGCTAGTATAATCTGTCTCTCTTAACACACTCTATCTCAATATTCTTATTAAGTTGTCAGGTCCATACTTAATACTATTGTAAGTTCAAATTTTTAAAAACAATGATTTATAATTGTTATTGATGGCGATAAAATCTATCTCCGTGTTTAAGAAGTTATAGTTTGTCATCCGTCAGAAGTATCTCACCATACTATCTAATCGATTAGAAATGTTTGAACATGTAATATCTAATGGTCTATTAATGCTATATTAATCTTTGGAAGTATTCAAAAAATTAGACAGCCACAAAATAATTAAGCTTCCTATTTCTTGTATTTTCAAAACATTTTTACAATACAACTGCCATCGGACATGCAACTCTTAGTTTAACTTCTATGAAGTGTCCCCACCCTCCTCAAGGGGAGCGGCGATGTCGCGTGCGATTGAATTTCACTCGAACAACGAGCCCTTTGTACATTACACCAGAGCTAAGAACAAAAAAACACAATGTGTTAGCGGCACTTCGCGATGCAATTCCGACCGGCACCGACGCCTAATTAAAGAGACCAGCATTACAGACCTCTGTTTAATTGTGAATCCACGTAAACTGATTGTAGAGCCTGCGCAATAGCGGCTCTTTGTTGGTTGGTCGGTGCGCAGTGCCAAATTTTGTGAAACCTCCGGTAATTGCAAGACAATGCGATGCGAGTCATGAACGTTTGGCGCGGTATTGTGAAGGGACACAACGAGGTCAGAGGAGTCATTCCGATTAGAGAAGTGGTACGAGTTTGTTCACACTTTGTGGCGGCAATGTGTAACGCCAACTTTGACTCATCAGCTATTATTGTTGGGGAACAAAGTATATAACAGATTTGACAACCACGTAAGGGACAGATTATATTACCTGAATTATATAACCGAATGACCTTTACTTATATCAGACAATTTGACACTAACAAAGCCCTTCTCGACTCCTCTGGTGATTGTGTACGTTCATGCGACGCGGTGATCACTTACTATTAGTGTTAGACGATGATGAGGATTTAAAGAGCAAATTCAAAAGTCAACAAAATATAATCTGTCTCTCTTAACACGCTCTATCTCAATATTCTTATTAAGTTGTCAGGTCCATACTTAATACTATTGTAAGTTCAAATTTTTAAAAACAATGATTTATAATTGTTATTGATGGCGATAAAATCTATCTCCGTGTTTAAGAAGTTATAGTTTGTCATCCGTCAGAAGTATCTCACCATACTATCTAATCGATTAGAAATGTTTGAACATGTAATATCTAATGGTCTATCAATGCTATATTAATCTTTGGAAGTATTCAAAAAATTAGACAGCCACAAAATAATTAAGCTTCCTATTTCTTGTATTTTCAAAACATTTTTACAATACAACTGCCATCGGACATGCAACTCTTAGTTTAACTTCTATGAAGTGTCCCCACCCTCCTCAAGGGGAGCGGCGATGTCGCGTGCGATCGAATTTCACTCGAACAACGAGCCCTTTGTACATTACACCAGAGCTAAGAACAAAAAAACACAATGTGTTAGCGGCACTTCGCGATGCAATTCCGACCGGCACCGACGCCTAATTAAAGAGACCAGCATTACAGACCTCTGTTTAATTGTGAATCCACGTAAACTGATTGTAGAGCCTGCGCAATAGCGGCTCTTTGTTGGTTGGTCGGTGCGCAGTGCCAAATTTTGTGAAACCTCCGGTAATTGCAAGACAATGCGATGCGAGTCATGAACGTTTGGCGCGGTATTGTGAAGGGACACAACGAGGTCAGAGGAGTCATTCCGATTAGAGAAGTGGTACGAGTTTGTTCACACTTTGTGGCGGCAATGTGTAACGCCAACTTTGACTCATCAGCTATTATTGTTGGGGAACAAAGTATATCACAGATTTGACAACCACGTAAGGGACAGATTATATTACCTGAATTATATAACCGAATGACCTTTACTTATATCACACAATTTGACACTAACAAAGCCTATACCCTTCTCGACTCGTCTGGTGATTGTGTACGTTCATGCGACGTGGTGATCACTTACAATTAAGTGATAGACGATGATGAGGATTTAATAAAGAGCAAATTCAAAAGTCAACAAAATATAATCTGTGTCTCTCTTAACACGCTCTATCTCAATATTCTTATTAAGTTGTCAGGTCCATACTTAATACTATTGTAAGTTCTAATTTTTAAAAACAATGATTTATAATTGTTATTGATGGCGATAAAATCTATCTTCCTGTTTAAGAAGTAATAGTTTGTCATCCGTCAGAAGTATCTTACCATGACTCGACAGGGTAATGATCCAAGCTGATGTTCCTTCTTTTGTGCCAGTTAGCCAAAAATGAAGGCTTAGCTGAGTGGCCCTGACCACTCGGCCACCTCTCAACCCGGTAAAGCTAACAGTGGCCATGATTCCTAAAAAGAATTTCGTTTTAACTTTTAGAAGGCACGTAAGCATCAGTGTAGATCGGATAACTCCATCATGTAATGTTAGCGGTATGTCCGTATAGTCCTTTTTAAGATAAGAATAACACTACAATTTATTTTCTTCCTCAGATTAAACCCGTGCTTTTTCTTGAGAGTTATTGAGAGTAACAAACGTACACACAGTTTACCTGATAGCAAGTGATTCCTGCGGCCCGTGACATCTACATTCATCCTTGCCAAGGAATTATAATGCAGATGCGTTGTCAACCTCGAGGACAGAGATGGAATACCTCGTCACCAGTAGTAAAGGTCTCCGGATCCCGACGCTCACCAGACGAAAAACAGCAGTAGTATTCTGTGAGAGGGCGTGGTCCTACCCCGGTTGAGCTGACACATTTACTTTGCAGTTAGGAACAAACTGCAGTATAGTTCTATCACTGATAAACCTGAGAGAAGCGTCAATAACCTAGTTAGTAGTATAGTTGGTCTGCGAAACTTAAGGTCGTAAGTTCTAATCCGCCAGTCGTCGTGAATCATATTTTAGCACAAGCACTTCAGCTTAGTTCGAGAACCACGCTAAGCTTGAACTTGAAAATGTTAGTAATGTTACTAAAACTGTTAGCATTCTTCAAAAAATCTATTTTAGTTAAACTAATAAAAGAAATTTTCTTAAACTTCTTCCCTAAATTCAATCACTCCCTAAACTAACTAGAGATACAATGATCGAAATACTTTCGCAACCTTCGTAACTGCGACCGAGTTCCGAAAAGCAATACTGCACTTTTTCTATTATTATAATAATTCAATTGAACCAATTAATGCAATGAATAAACCTTAAAGTTTTTGATTTTTGACAATGCACATGCGAACGAATTCACTTGATAAGGTTTATGGAAATATTGTAACATAAGGTTATCCAATTACTTAAACAGTCTTTAACATAAGGAAAAATTAAAACGGGTGCATTTTTAAATACGTTTTTCTTGTATTCATAAATGAAATTAACTACAAACCGACATACTTGTTCCCCAATAATTGCTGTAGCCACTTCAAGTAAAAATCTAATTAGGCAAAAAGGCAGGAAATGAAATTTTATAAATGTTTGTGCAAACGTTCGGCTCAAGTATCGATATAAGATTATTGAGCATAATTGTACTCGACAAAACCCGGGCAATCTTACAAACAATCCTCGAACAAAAAAGTTACAAAAAAAACCAGGGCCGCACGAACGAAGCGTGAAATATGGAAGAGAAAAACAGCACTGCGCAAGTGAACAACAGGCCTATTCAATGCCATCATAAAAATATGATTGACATATTCCCTAATATGACATCTTTTCGAGCGGTGATATTTTTTGTCGGCCTTCGCAACTCATGTAGACTAGTCCAAACAAAATTTCTTGCCAATAAATATTATACCTTATTATAAAGCAATATACTACAATTTGATAGTTGTGCTTAAAGGGTTGAAGGTTTAAAATTTTGTTAACAGCATCAGAAAGGAGATATTAAGTGCTGTGTAATCCAATTACTTGTTCTTTGTCATATTTCGGATGTGGATTATGTTTCTATAGAGCCACCATGTTTTCCTCCACTATGTGATTATGTACATGGGATATCTATTGATGTTTTGTCCTTTGTCCCTTGTATTCGTCTATCCTAATGACACGGCTAACAGATACGGCTTTTATCTCTTTTGTACACTGTACATGTTTTTTTGTTTATTTAAGTTTATACACATATGTAAAGGCCGATGAATATTGGATCTAGTCGATGGCGCGATGATCAGTTCTATATACTAGCTGGCAGTAACTACTTGGCTGAAGCTGAAGATCCAGCAGTTCAATTCTCCAAGGCTGCCGATAATAATTCAGGTTATTAGCCTTCTTTCAGCCGGTTTATGTTGCGGCTTGGATGGGATGACTCGACTGGCCACCTCACAGATTACTCAGTTGTGGTTCGTGGAGGCAGGAAATGGTGTGTAGGAGTAGAGAAAAGTTTCAAAGTTACAACCTCATCATCTCGATGGTTGGCGATCCAAAACTGTGTGTGTGAAATTTTCTGCCACGCACAACTACTCAGTGGAATCAGCTGTCGCCAGCGGTATTTTCGAACCAATATGACTTAGGGACCTTCAAGAAAAGAGCCTACATCTTTCTTAGAGGCCGTCAGCGTATCTTCTGGTATGCCGATATCCACGGGTGGTGGTAATTAATAACCATGAGGTGAACTGCTTGCTCGTTTGCCATGTATTCTATAAAAAACAGGAAAAGAGTAATTCCATCTCAACTCCCAGAGGTGACATCGCACGTACATTTTGAATCTTGAAAATCGATGCGCGTGTTTATGGCCCATAGTTATCACTAAACATGAGGTGAACTGTTAGTCACAAAAAGAACTCCCACTTATTACTGAAGTTATATGTTATAAGATCGGTTAAAGATTCGAGTGCAGTATATAGCACATTTTAAAACCACACTCAATCAAAAAACCAAAATGTTTCCTTAACAACTATTAACGCCGACTATGTATATCGATAAACCGTGACTTTGAAGCCCCATAGTGATTACAATGCCAAGCGTATACCAATTGTTTACGTAATAATACGCAAAAGTACATTAATACTAAATATGACATCTAACTAAATAACATATTCATTAACGAAACAAAGAAATTTTGTGGCACACTAAAGAGACGTTATCAATTCGCTGGGCTATCACGCTCACTAATTCCTGGAAACCTTGCAAATTGGAGATAAAGCAAGTACGAAGACCGATCATATGACAAGTCGGTGTCTCTATGTATGTAGGCTAACGTATCCAGACCACTGTCTCGGGGTTATCGTGCACAACTGTCAAGAAAGACATGTTAAAATTAGTTGGTCCTATCTTCCGACACCAATAAACTAAACATCAACACGTGACGTGATATTGCGCATATTAAACTTTATATTTTTGATTATAGGTATATATTTGTATGGCAAATCATTTTTCCAACGCATTAATAACATTGCTACCGTTTTTGCGAATGTTCCCATTTCAATAGTACTATATTCAAATTTTGTATTTTTCTATACTAGACGTTAAGAGCTAGTTTTTCTATTGAAGTTATGATTCCTTATGTGCATAGGAAAAAGCGGTTAAATTACCAAAAATACACCATATTAAAAAAATCTTCCTAGGTTGAAGGTTTGCGGCAATCGAAGCTGGGATCATTTACACTACGTATTTATATGATCAGTAATTTATTGATGCGATAATAAATAGAGTTAAGTAAAGTATACAGCAGTTTATGCCATTACGTTGTTGTGTTTCATTTCGTGAGGGTAGGGAATCTGAGACACTAACTGATGACGAGGATTTAAATCTTCGTCCTCGGGTTTGACTTCGTATCTGCAGTATGATTCAATATCGAGGATAAATGTGGGTGTCATTTATATCCTCGATATAAACAATGGTGCTCCGACTGTGTGCTGTTTGTCACCCTAAATACAATGAAAAAAAGAAATCTGAATATCTACTTTTTTTGTTTGAACGCTCTTATCTTATCTCAATAATTATTAAATCATTGAGATTAGTATGATCGAACCCTAACGCAATTTAAAAAAAAACGAAAATCACTTCTATATATATAAAAATTGAGACAAAGGTTTATAATACTCAATGACAAAGCATGACATTATACAGCACATTGCGTTTGTCAACCTAAATACAATAAAAAATAGTATCCGAATGGCTTTTTATTTGTGTGAACGCCCTTATCTTATCTCAATTATTATCAAATTAGGACCGGTCCTTAAAGCATGTTAATAAAAACAAGAACTAAAATCACTTCTACATAAATAAAAATCGAGACATAAAGGTTTATGATACGCAATGACAATTAAATCATGACTATACTCCACATTGCTAGTGTCTCAGTAATAACGAAATATAAAAATGTCTTCCCCCTTACCGCAATAACATAATTAGCTAATTGGTCACAGTTTAGTTTACGACTACGACTGATCTTCGCTAAAACAAAATCATAATTAGTCGTAAATCCGACCGTGGGACCGTCGGTCGGTTCTTTCGATACCCCGCGCGATTACTACTATCGATTTTGTTCACCTGTGTGCGTTTATTCCCTTGCATGTGTGCGTACTTACACGGACAACAGATTTATTGTTAATGGTGTCCCGAACATAATTAAAATGGTTGATGTTTCGCCCTGCCCGATGCAACCGTCCTCTCTCGGCCCTGATACAGAGTAATTAAACTTTAGACATACCTAGATACTCATTATTTGAATGGTATTTAAATAGGATATCATCATTGGTTACCAAAGCCTTTAACTAACTGGGATCGCTGTCGAGTTTTGTCCGATACATACATCCAGAGGCGGCTTTACCTATGGTGCGGGGTGTGCGTTGAACACGGGCGCAGCGGTAGTAGGGGGCGCCGACCTCGGCACTTTCAAAATCACCGATCAGCTGATCGAGTTAGTATGAAAGTCTTTTTTTTTTACAATTTGACATTATATTTATATAAACATGTTAACATTTGAAGCTATTCAATTTTGACCGCGCGCTTACAAGACGACAATTGGGTTATGATTGCACACGGGCACTACATGGGTTAGAGACGCCTTTGCATACATCTTCCATACGGGATACAAAGTTATTTGCGGCGAACTATGTAATATATTCTCGATCACTTCTCATCTAAAAATGGCTATTTAGGTATGATACATAAGATGAATATGCTTTATTTATTTATAACTATCAGAAGATAAGCATTTTTTTTTCTATTCTTGTGAAAATTATATATTTATTGATTGATTAAAGGATATATAATGGCAAAAATTCTCCAGTCCCAAATTCTTGCAGTTCAAAAAAAAAGGTAAAAGGTAAGGTGTTTCGTATAGGGCGTGTATTAAGACCTCCACATTAGACCTGACGGTGAAAAGTAAATCTATGTTGGTGTCTACTTGTATGGGCTTCCACACTAACTGTCGTGTTCGTTATCGCGTTTGAACCGGTTTATTTATAAAAACAAATGATCACACAGTTCACCTGATGGCTAAGATCTATGCAGCTTATAAAAACCTGTGACTTACTGTTATTTTGTTATGTGTTTTCCTTCTGTAAGTAATATGTGGTTAACGGTGCTGGTGGCATAATAACTTTAGATTTATATGGCGATACTATTTAATATATAAAAATACAGATGGGTTGACATACTTGAGTTTATAGTTTCAGCGTCTCTATACTGAGTAAAAACGAGATAATTTTGAAAAAAAATGGTAGAGCTACGATGCAGTTTGTTTCTAGAAGCAGAATGAATGGGTCAGCTCGACCGTTGTACGAACACGCCCTCACAGAGAACCAGAAAAAAAACTAGCTTAAAATAGCAGCATAATGTTCCTGTGTTTCGTCTGGTGAATGTAGGGATCCGGAGACCTTTATTACTGGTGACGAGGCATTCGATCTCAGTCCTCAAGGGTGACTCAACGCATCTGCATTATGATTATTTGTCTAGGATGAATGAAGATGTCTAAGGCAACAGGACACTTGCAATTGTAATACAATAAACTAATATTACATATTTTGTGATTTAATTGACAGGTCTATCGATTTAACACTATATCTAGATTTTAATAGTAGCGCAACTCTACCGTGTAAACAATTCTAGTATTAACTTAACTCTATGGCTATAGTGTTATAGATAAGTTGTAGGGATAAGGCGAGCCGCGCGCGGCGCTCTCACTTCGTGCGATACGTTACCCGTGGCGCCATCTGCTTGTGGTCCAATGTCATAAAGACTTTCATTTCTTACGCTTTGTTGCCAATATTTTATTTTCAAATTAGCTGTTGCACGGATAAGCTGACTCGACCAGAGTAGGAGATAGCCCACCCGTTCATATAACACCAAAGCGAAATAGTAGCTTAGGTAAGTGAAGGAAACCGGTGACCAAACTACCGGTTACGAGGATTCCATGTTAGTGTTCATAGGGTGAACAGCATCTGGATTACGATTCCTTATCGAGTATGAATATGAATGTCATATTTCACTAGAATTACTGTCAAAGGTGCTACGAAATAGTTTACCTTTATTAATAAAAAAATATATTTTTATTGAAAAACTTTCGACAATATGTCCTTTAGATAGCGATCCGAGTCGTGGTTTCGTACCTCCTTATGGTCGAGGATCTTCGTTCACAGGTGTCGGAGTTAAGTGGTGGTGCAGTAGCAGCCTTCGCGCCAGCATCGCTGCATCATTGTCATTGCTCAGCGGGCCTACTACTCGCGAGTCTGATTAGATAAAGCTGTAGAGTTCTCTGGACCAACAGCAATACTCATACATAAAAAAGAAATCGACAATATATATTACAAAATGTTTTTAACTTATATTTTGAGACAAATGCATGAAACAGTGCAGATTAAAATGTGCTGTAGCACCGCCTCCATCGGAAGAGGACCACAGTATGCCAACGTATATATTGTCAAAGTTTATATAAAACGTCAAAATAAATTTCACATCATAAAATAACACACCTTTTATAGAATCGAACCACCAAAAAGAAGCACGAAAGCGTTGTCAACTTCTCAGAAAACCTAATCACGGTACGCGTCCCAAACGGGGCACCGTGACTCGATTAATCAAAACTCCACGTCGCCGAGCTTAATTATTAGACACGAGTTTATTTAATTTATTTCAACGTCCAATACGTTATGGGACGTACCGAAATATCGGTTGGTACCACGCCCCGCCATTAGGTACCGGGAGAACGGACCGCCAGGGCTGTCATAGACGGTAAAAAATCTTTTCGATCCAGTAGAATAGCACCAAATATCCTAAGGAAAAGGTAAAATAACAATCTATATAATTACGTCCCACATAGGACAGAGGACATTTACAGCTTCACCTGGTTCAAATGTGACAGAGCGTATAGGACACTCAGCTGAGACCTTTTGTTTATGGGTAACCAGCAAAATGGTTCCCGAAAGGGAGCCTCGGCTTGGATCCTATGCGTGAAATCAACTAACTCGTGGGAGGCCGAGGGGGTCGAACCTCGGCTCGATCAGATGCATCTAACGGAAAACATATAGTATCTACGATATTTTCCTTCGCGACGACCATGTTAAATCAGCATTTGCAAATGCAATGAACAATGTCCTTGCTGCCGACATCGGGTAACGAATTCAAGTTACTTTTGAATTGTGAAATATAAACAGAGCAAGCACCAAATGTCGCCATAATAGAATTATTTAATTATGATCCGTTGACTGTGTTAGTACTTAGAAAATACTCTGTCTGTCTATGTGTTTTATATTAGAATAATAAAGTGCCCCTAATCCATTTCGAACGTGGCGCTTTATGCTGGTTGTTACCAGACAACATCGGCTGCAATGGATATAGTGCATTAAATGTTTCCGCAAGTCACTGAATCGTTCTCCCCTTCTCTAATCATACATAGGATTACCATTAAACTCAAGAACTAATTATTTGTGTCGCACATATACTGAACTCGACTGTGATTCCAATGCGAGCTTCGGAGTAATTTGAAATGAAAAAAAAATTGTAGTGTAATTTTTATTGTTTTCGTATTCAAATATTTATATATATATATATTACGTACGTTGATATTTATATGAATACATAAATTGTTAGGAAAATAAAAGTTAAATAAACCAATAGAAATAGGTTGATTTTTTTATTCTATTAAAGGTAAAATGCTGTAAGGCATTTATGACTCCTCTGGTGTTGCAGATGTTCATGGGCGGTGGTGATCATCGGGCTGCATACCTAATTGTCACCTATTCTGTGAAAAAAAGGTGACGAATCAGCACACAGTTCACTTGATGCTAAGTGCTTCCTGCAACCTATGACACCCACATTCATCCTAGATAAGGAATCACAATGTAGATGAGTTTTTCCGTCTGAAGACTAAGATATGTCACATCACCATTATTAATTTAGTGAGTGTAGGAATCCGGAGACCCAGAGACACACCAGCGTGGGCTGTTATTCTGTCAGGGCGTAATCTTTCCCCAGTCGAACCAATCCATTGATAACGCCGCTAAAAAATCTGCAAACTAGCTCTACCATGCCTACCAGTCAGAATGTCAAAGTCCGTTAAAAAGTATATCGTGATAAAATTTTTAATAACTGACTAAGCCTAACGAAACAAGAAATTAATATATTTTTATTATCGAATTCGTTCTTTATCGTTTCATCCCAATTCAATAAAAAAAAAACACATCTAGTTATCTTGTGTGGCAGCCCTATGCAGACGGAGACGGGTCGTTTGCTAGTCGTATATCATGCAGAGAAGATTACCACGGCACTTATTACGCGTTTAAACAAAAGCAAAGGTTAAACCTTGAGGTCGCTGTAAATGTTCCTTCCATACTCGACTTAACGTTCCAACGGTAAAAATGATACTTACAATCTTCCAAAAATCCAGCAAAAGGGGCTAAAAAAACCTTACTTTTAATATGATCTGGCGCGGATAAGTTCTATTCGTTACCTGGAATACGTTGCCGAAGTTATTACATTGCGATTTTATTTATTAATATATGATATGATGCATTTTTTAACGTGGACATAGTAAAATATAGAATAACTTTTTATTAAATTTATTTAAAAATTATATTTATAAAATATAATAATATATAAAAATATATAATATATTTAAAAAATCATATTAAATTTACATGTAGGTATAAAGTTACACATAACTACGCTTTAGTACTTTTAGTTTTGAATTGTACAAATTAACAGTTAGCCTTTTATATAACTTCATTTAGTATTGGTATGGTCAAAATCATAATAAATATTACATAAATAGAATTTTTTTCAATTTCGAATAATTTGCAACTGTCAGAATCGTATACAATTATAATTTCAGAAAGAGCATTACGCAGTTTATGATATCGTGTAACATATTCTTCTTAGCAAACCTACTAGGTCAGGGCGAAGTCGTTAAAATCACTCCTCAGCAATAATAAAGACCAACCTATTTCTCAAGCAGTGACATATACGAGGCAACTGCTTCAGATTGCGGAAATAAATACATCGGGCAATTTCAATGGCAGATTTTGACGCATTGAAAGAAACAAATGCCGTGTAGCCGAAGATCGAAAGAAAAGAAAACAGTATCAGTTGGTGGTCCGGAACTAAAATTTTCCTCTAATGCTAAAAACATAAAACTGTAAATTGACAGCCAAAAAATTAGTATAAATAAACGTATTAATCGCTTTTCTTATTAACTTAAATTATTATTTTTTTACGATTCCCTCGTATGAACGAAAATATCTTCATTTATATATATTTAGGTACTGCATTTATTAACACTAGATTATTATTTAAATTATATTGTAGACGTTCCTTTATTTACAACATTGGTGTATATGCCGATCGAGAAAACCCTAAATTGAAAAACGATAATAAGGGATAAAATCTCTCCGAGCATTTTACGCTATACTAACATTAAATAAACCAAAATCGATTCCGTAACCGAATTTACAAATCGTATAACAATCATCATTTTTCAATCCGTTTTTATCAGCCCACAATTAATAATTCGTAAAAATCATTAACGGCCGAGACAACGGAACAAAAGTCGCCGTCCTTTGTGGCATGTCGGGAGATTTAAAAAAGGAAGGGGAGAAAAAAGGTCTAAAAGGAGCGACGGGTACCCCGCAGGGCGAGGCGCATCAGCTCCGTGTACGCTAAACCAACATGGGACGTGTCGACACAGGGTATCCCGTCTGTTATTTCGTTATTATTGTTAATATAACAATAAACATGGGAGATATGCTCTCAAACCACCACGATTTTCCAAGTGTTGAAACGTTTAAGGTCCCCAATTTCGCTCGAAAATTCCACCCAAGTCATTTTAATATTTCGTAATAAAAATGCAAGACAATTAAACTCCTTCAACTCTAAAATATTTTCACTTCCAAAACTGTAACTGGAATGCGACTGGTGTAAAATCAGAATCTTTGCCAGGCAGATGTCTATTTGAAATGCCACCAACTCTCAGTTTGATTATTTAGAATAAATGACAAAAGTATTTGAAATTTAAAAAAAAAAAAATCATATCCGACAAACCATAAATAGCGAAAAAATTTTAAAATAAAAAAAATCAAATTACGCATAATGCGGTAGTCCATCTTTAGGAAAAGACATCTCCATCATTCTGCAGGAATTGTTTACAATCAGATGGATTACATGCTCGTTGGTCAGTTATTTACGTAAAAGTAAAAAACAAATATACAGCCCTCTTGGTTAAGACTAAGAGTAAATTCTTCATAGTACGTTAAATTCGTCACTTTCCGTCATTATACAGTGACAGGTATAGTCGTTCAACTAAAACATAGTTTTTCTTTTTTCGTACTACCTTGTAACCACTCGAACGATATCGCAGACACAGCTCATCATCAATAAGCCCATTTATATCCAGTCTTCCACTCATTATAAGTTTACGTACGACATGCGTAAAAGTACAAACAAACCTATTCAAGACTTGGCCCTGACGCCATGTGAAACATATTCAATGCGCTGTTAGTTCATTTACCACCCGCGGACTTATTGGTCGTGGTGACAACCATTGCGGCAAAAGGAACCTTCCAAGTTCGTCTTTATGTTCAATTAAATCGATGTAGAATAGTCGTGTAGGCAATTTAACTATAATTTGGCCTTATATATGTTTATAGTCTTATATAAAACAATTAATATTTTTACAAATGGTTGTTCCCGTTTCTAAAAATAAACTCTTTAATATTTTTTTTATTACTTTGTAAAGTACGAAACCAGTTCACCTGCGATGCGAAGTGATTCCTGCGGCCCATAACATCTACATTCATCCTTAACAAGGAATCATAATGCAGATGCGGTACCCTTGAGGACTGAGATGGAATGCCTCGTCACCAATAATAATGTTCTCCGGATGCCTACACTCACCGGACGAAACATAGCAACATTATGCTGCTATTTTACGCTGGTATCCTGTGAGGGCGTTTATTTTTTTATTTTTTTTTATAATTATGTTCATTTGATTTAATACTTTTCTTTAATAATTCTCTGTCAGTCAACCCTGAGAGTTCGAAAGAATATGGTAAATTTGGTATATTAGACATACCTATTTATATTAGATACGAGTATGAAAGATATTAAAAAACCCATTATAAGCAATACAATATACGCAGCATTAGTTATTAGACACTGGTCGCTTAGATTGTGGTAGTTTTAGGATTGAGACATACTATATTACTTGTTTTATAAATAACGTCGAAATAATATTCTGCATTGATAAAATTTGTGTAGTGTGTGTTATTAATATTGTAAATTAAAACTTAGGTAATATTTTCTAATATGTGTATATAATGTTACATGAAATAAAATTTATTATTATTATTATTTACAAAAAAACTAATTAATAAAACACATTTGACGTACAAGGTGGCGCACAAGACACTCATCTAAGTCTCTACATCTTCCTATAGATACTACGACTTCCTTATATTAACGCTCCTTTGTCACGAGAACCAACAATTGGACGTGCTGATAATTTACAGTAACGTGACGACACTAATGCTGCGCTAAGGGTACAGTGATGAAGGGCCATTTAATAATCGACCCGTGAGCGTGCTTTGATATAATTTTTAAACTCATTTGAGTTTTATAGCTGCTACGTTTCAATTTGTATGATTTTTAATGTCTTAATAGTGTTTAATAAAAGATAAAAAGTGATTTTATGTAGTCACTGAAACTGGTTTAATATTTACAATATTCAAATAACATATTTAACGTATACATGACTAAGAAATAATTTATTCTAGAAAAAAAAATAGCTTTACGAATATAGTATTAAATTATTATCATTAGTTAAATTATCGGACAAATAATTTGTCAATATTTACGTCTACATGTAAAATATCAAATTATTGTTATTACGGTTAGATTTGATATATCATGGATAATGATAAATATATCAGAATCGAGTATGCACAACGTTTGATCTACGCCGTTGAAAACCGATGGCAATTATTCTGAGATAGATAACCGTGGGGCCAAGTGGTTTATTTGTTTGAGTGTAGTCCTGGATTCGATTATACGCCGAGAACAATATTTATGCCTCAATGATAGTTTACCAGTTGTAATATGATGTTTAAAACATATCATCTACATATATACAATTATTGGTTGTCTTTTTAAGAAATACCAAACTTCATATCCTTTCTCTGGATTCTACGGTATTCTCCTTAACGGTATGACGTAAATCCATACTTAAATTAAACAAGCAGATACGTGCGCTGTCAATTGCCATGTCAGCCTTGTAGCCCATTTCGATAAGGCCACGAAACTAACAATTGATATCCGAGATAACAACTAACAATTAAACTGTATCAATGCGACTCACCAATTAAATAACACTTTTCTTAATAACCCCCTAATTGCTTTAAAAGCTTCAAGTGGCACTAAGATAAAAGAATTAGTGCAATTAATTGCAATCAAATATCTAGTGTTACATATATAATTTATTACCACACTTGAGTATAGACCAAGAAACTATGCTTATTTATATGATTTTATGTATAATTCAATTTTATTTTAATTTAACTAAATATTTGTTTTCCAGACTTTTCATAAAAGTGTCACGGAAATTATTAAAGTAAACGAGGGATGGATTAATTAGCGATAAATAAATTTTCGTATTTGGAAATTTCTATTTAAAGTATTCAGATAATGTTTGGATCGATGTTATAACATATGTATATATAAAAGAAAAATTCGCCTTCTCTTATCATTTCATAGGAAAACTAAACTTAAATATGATCCGTAAAGATGAAATTTGACATGAGTCGGTTGACAAAAAATATTTAATTAATCAACCCAAAAAATAATTACGTTAAGTGTGAAGATATCCAGTAAGAGAGACCAATACGAATGTCTTCGCAATGTACGCTCTTTCAAGCGCCCTGCAGTGCAAAATATTAAAACTAACACACACAAAAGATACTACATAATAGACTACATTATCAGTTTATAGTCAAAACTGTTCTAAATAAACGGTCCCATTTAACATCATGTCAATTGTCAAATAGCTAAACCACGAACGTAATTTTTTCCCATAAATTCGGAAGGTCTCATCAAAGTCGAAGAGAGTCAAGAACCCATTATTACTTCACAATGCGAAACTATCGCAACAAAAACACAACTAATGAAGTCGGACCAGCGTTTTATATCGTCCATACTAAAGTATCACGTCGTAAATTCTCGACAGTCAAAACGATTAAACCGAAAAAAGTGTCTTTAGACAAAATTAAAACAATACCCGACTACTCGTACAAAAATGATCCTTAATATAAGAGTGTTAAAATGAAAATTGTGAAACGCAAGTGGACTTCAAGAAAATTCGATAATAAATCTGAATTAAACCCTAATATCGTCGAATAGAGTTGAATTTTGCGAAAGCTTGATTAGATTATAACTGACACAGGAACCCGTAGGCAAATTGTCGTTAGACTCCGGTCACTTTTCGGCGATACCATTTTTTTCTAATTTCGTGTTTTTCTTTGGCGGCTCATTTATTGGGACCAAATGACACGACAGGTGACGAAGTTTTTTTTTCTACGTTCCCAATTCAATGGGCGGGTAGGAGAGTTCTGTTATATAGTTTATTGCGTGTCTGTTCGTATCGTGCGATCTCGGTATGATAGTCAGTTAATTTACTTGTTTCTAATTTATCTACGCAGATGTCGCAATGTCTTTGCTGCGCATTTGATTTTAATTTTATAAAATCCATCGTATATACTATGTGTTTTGGGGTTCAATCAAATGAAGGGATTTTTACAATCCTAAGAGAGATGAAGTATGTAAATTATATTAGACACATGATGATCAGAAACAGAATGATCAAAGGGAAATAATATTTTGTGATGAAATGTTGTGGTGATGAAAGAATAAGTAATGAAATAATAGTCTAATGATTTTTTTAAACCATTCAAAGCAAGTGCTTGACCACAATCCCACCTGATTTTAAGTGGAAATGCAGTGCTGGATAGTAAGCCATACTAGCTCAGTAAATGCCTATTCACTCGACTCTTGAAAACACCCACATTGTAATCGGAGGGAAAGACAGACGCGGGCAAACTATTCTAGTTCTTTCCTGTACGAATAATAAGAGACGAAGCAAAGTGCTTCGTTCGGGTTTGAGGGATGTTCACAACAAAAAGGATGAAATCCAGCAGTGCGTCGTGAGGTCCGATGGTGGAACGGGGATGGGGGAATTGGACCATGTAATTTTTAACATTCCTGAGCACACTCATAACATAATAAATAACTATATTTTTATACAATAGAATGAAATGTTTTTATTGAAGTTCCTATGGGTATGAGGATAGTAAAAAAACAGTAAACGTATAAAGTAGTAGTTATCAGCAGTATTATTTTTATTATTTATTATTATTATTTTTTTTATTTTTATTTTTTTTAAACACAATTTAAATTTTGGAGTAACTGATTAGTTTTGGGGAGACCTATGTTTAGTAGTGGAGTGAAAATACGAATTGAAATTATTCTTAATTCATCGTACATATCACAAACACAATACAGGTAAAGGTAATGTATTTTTTGTGAAAGTAAGGATGGAAGACGTTCTCATGGATCATGATAGGAAATGATGACAGCGTATATTTACTTCCATTCTCAATAATCATTCAAGATGCACATTTATCATCACCTCTAAGAACTGTGATGAAACATTTGCTTACCAGAAAAATACGGTCTCTTTTGTAAGTTTTGATAAAATTAACTAAAATAATAGAGTGAAAGAGCAACCTATTTTTATAAATAAAGAAATTTATAACTAAATTCAGAACATATAAATTAACATAAATTAAAAAAAAAATTCAATGAAACTTGTTAATCAAGATAGATCAGAATATTTGTTACGATTAACAATAAGTACATACATATAAACTAAATGCTTATAGGTCAGATTGTTAATGTACTAGATTTCATAATACTTTGACATAATTCTATTAAGTAACTAAAGCGCAGGGACCACTATGGTGTCTATAATAATGAATAAGAAACATAATTCTTGTTTTATAACCCTAAAACAAACACATTAAAAATAAATAATAGAAATTTTATGAGAAAAATATTTTACTTTAACTAAATACAGACAATGTTTCCTTAAATACTAAATCAAAACTTATATTTGTACGAAAATAAACAAAGTGATTGTAAATATTCTAGCTAGATTCGTAACACGTTTCTTATAAACTAATTGTGAGTTAAAGAATATCTTATGGCTGATCAGATCAGATTGTTTGTGTTAATTTGAAGCTGACACTTTGATCGCTAGAATGGAGTAAGAAATATGCTATTTTATATATTCCTGTGGCCTAGGGCAGAGGCTCTCAATCTTTTTTACTCGACGACGCACTAACATACTCTTTACAAATAAGCGAGAAACTTACATAGTTATATGCAAAATTCCTTCGGGTCACTTGATAAATATTTGCGTCACGTATTTCTAAATATCGCGACACACTTGACATGTGCTTGCGACACACGCGTTGAGAACCGCTGGCCTAGGGTAATGAGAAACATAATTTATGCTTTCTTAACTTAAAACAAACATTTTGAACCTATATTCTAGCTCATGAAAAAGTTCCTATATAAAGGAGCCTAATTAAAAGTTAAACCGCTTAAGGCATTTAATAATGTTTTCAGTGAAGTTAAGGGTTCTTAACTTTATGATTTTCACAAGTAATAGCGCGATGCCCTCAGGATGTTGTATGTGTTCGTGTGATACTTTGTGCCAACCAAAAGTGAGGTCTAGTACTGTCATATGAACATATGACCCTTTGTAATTTATAAGCACTGTAAAAATCGTGTGTGTCAAATTTACATCCTCATCATCTCGATGATTGGCAATCCACCAGAGCGCGCTTTACGCGAAATTTTCAGCCACGCACAATTAATCTGTGGAATCAGTTGTAGCTAGAGGTATTATAGAGGCATATACCGAACCGGTACGATTTAGGGACAGTCAAGAAAAGAGCCTACAGATTTTTTAAAGGCGGGCAGCGCATCTACGACTCCTCTGTTGTTGTTGTTCATGTGCGGCTTCACTTACCATCAGGTGGACTGTTTGCTCGGCTTCTCTTTTAATAAAGTATGGGGTTGTGTTACAATAGCTATGGGGTGTGTGTAGTTTCTATTCTGAACGGTAAGAGTAATAGAGAGTGAATCTGGTTTTAAGTGGTACGTGTGTGTCAATTTGTGTTGACACATATGAATGCTTATAATATTGCAATGAGATCTGCCTGAACGAACAGTGCAACTGTTATGGAGCTTGAATTGTTTGTGACTATTTTTGTATGGCTGTAACGGCGGCTCTAACAGCTTCAGCCTCCAGCCTGCTTTTTACCATCTTTGAAGATATTTTCAGAAGATGCTTCCACTTGTCTTTGGTCCTTGCTGATATGTTTGAAAATTATTCTATCTGCAGGATGCAGAAGCTTATGGACAAAGATTATTGTCTCAACGCCCAACAATCTCATTCGTTCGACTACTCTAATTTTTCCCCCTCCCCCTGCAGTGTGCCACTACAACTGTTAGATATAACGTAGTACTTAAATGATTCGAATGAAATTGCATCGTCTCAACGTGCTATCTGTTACTCAAAACATATATAATAATATGAATGGGCTACCACAAGGCAAATTGTTCAAACAATGGTTTTCACAGTATTATAAGAGTACGAGTTGAATATTACGCAAAGCTTGGATCGGCACGAAAGCGACTATTAAAGTTACATTAGGGAGAACAAAACCTTATTATATACGACGTCATTCATTTTGTGTACTTGTAGCTACTGTAGTACAATAATTAAGGGTTGCACATCTGGCGAGACAGACAGAATATACTCGCAGACGTTTTACTACTGTTTTAGAATAAACCGTTACATGTGGGGACGGAGCACAAAGACTTACCCCTTATATTATTTATTAAATTATATGTTACCCAAACACACAGACACATATACACATATATATATATATATCGAGAATTACCAAATTGAAACAGCAGAAGAACAATACGCAGATGAATCTTGAATATTTATACGGTATGATATATGTTTCTATGACTCGCAATAATCACTTACCATTAACTGTATGTTGTCATCATTAGTTACATAAAAAAATTACTTTTTGTTTGATTTTGTTATCCCTAAACATTAAGATGATATCTGTTTGTCCGTGAATTAAGCTTCTTTAATCTCGCAAAACCCAGTTTACTTGGATAATATGTGCTCGACTTTTGTGTTAAAAATTATTTTCGATATCTTTTCAATACCAACTAAAGTTTCTTTTATACACAAGTGTGTTGCACCGAATCTTGTTGTCTAATTGATCTAGTTAAAATGCTGCAAGATGTGTTCCAGCCCTAATAGTCACAGAAATCGGTACTCATTATGAGTAAAAAAAATTACGATTCAGCTACAAACTAGCTGTATCAAGACTTAGTCGTAAATTGGGAATGGCACGCTTTCACATAATACCAACATAAAATAGCATACCACTATCGTATTTCGTCTGGTAAATGAAAGAATTCGGAGACCATATTACGGTGTCACACAGACCATAGTGCGGCAAAGTTATTAGGGCATTATGATTACTTATAGAGGATGAATGTAGCGACATGGGCTCCACAAATCATTTACCATCGGGTGAACTACGTCAAAGATTGTTAAAATCGCTACACATTCGAATTCCATATAGGTCCATGCCCTCATATGATAGGTCTTTATCTATGAAATTGCCATTTTGTATGAAATATATTAAAGATTTTTTTTTGTTCGTTTGTAAAGTTGTCTCCGTAAACGTTGTTGATGTTACGTGCCGTTTGTGCCCCGTTGATGCCACGACGGAACTGATACTCCATAATTACACGAATTTTTAAAGTATCCATTATGACGAAAAATGTTTAAACGTAATGAAAATACAAAGCTAATCAATAAACAAAAGACTGATTTTGTAAATAGAATGTCATGTTTTTAAAACAAAATGAATTTAGAATTCACAGCCAATCAAAACTTTTTTTTGGTTTGAAATGGCCAATACTGAAGTACGGCAATTTCATAGGTAAAGACCTAATATATTGACACAAAATATCAGCATGACCTGCTGTGTTCGTTAGATAAGCGTAGGGATCAGTAGAGACACTCATTACTGGTGATGAGGCATTCCATCCCGACAACGCATCTGCATTATGATTCCTCATGGAGAATAAATGTTTTACCATCATGTGTTTGGAGAATTAAAAAAAAAGTTACATCCATATTATAACTTTCAAAAAACAACAAATTAACAACTACCATATTAATTTAACAATAATATTAATAATTTATTATTATATATTCAACAATTATACCAATGAACGACTATGTTAAATAAGTTAAAGTATCTCTTTCGCATTTAAAAGCAAAAAAAAGGATTACAATAAGTTGATACAGATTATAATTACACAAAGTAGCCAGCAAAAGCGCCGACAGATAATCCAATACGTCACTGGATAAATTCACGCTCTCGACAACGTTGGTGGCCTTAAGAAAAATAAAAGGGACAAAAGATATAAAGGGATTTTCTCCTCTAAGTACGAACCGACAAAAGACGATCCCTGTGGTCAGTACAAAAGAAATGGTGACACTACACTTTTGTCATTTCATTATTAAAATTTGTCCGGTGGCGCTAGCGTATTGTCCCTTTTAAACCACTTCTTCAGTAAAAGTCATTTTGCACCCATTTCAAATTTTACGGTCTACTGATTTTAGGTTTGTAATAGAAGATTAGAATCCAGTTATTTATTCATAGAAATAAGCTTACATGTAAAGACATTAAAGATTTTACAAAGAAATTTTAAATATCAAATAAAAACACAAATAATATTTTTTCAAAAGAAACCATCGATTGATCGAGATCGATTGAGATCGTTAGGATATTGAACATTAACGTCGGCTAACGAACCAGCAAATAAAATGCATGCATCAATTACAATTAAGTTTTTGGGGAAGAAAAAAAGAAATAGGTACTCCCTTCACACTTTCTTGTTCCAGTTCTCTTAGAACACTTTCTTGTTCCAGTTCTCTTAGAACACATTATATTCTTACTATGATAAGTAAACATATTAAGATCTTCTTTATCTAAGTTTTGATTAAATTACACTATTCATCAAGTTAAAAGATTTTGAAACCATCACAAAAATAATATGCAAACATGTCATCTTGAG
The DNA here is from genome assembly GCA_029286865.1 of Teinopalpus imperialis. Taxonomy (NCBI): domain Eukaryota; kingdom Metazoa; phylum Arthropoda; class Insecta; order Lepidoptera; family Papilionidae; genus Teinopalpus; species Teinopalpus imperialis. Next base: position 7,878,494 of record JAGSMU010000021.1, read on the forward strand.
AACCACATTTTTTTAAGTCATTTAAAACTACTCCCACAGTTCGTAAACAGGTATAGACTCTCACTCTCCTTACTTTATTTAAATCGGTTCCCTCATCTTAGCTTCTTAATAATAATAATCATGGACGTAAAACGCAACATAAATTGCTCATTGATAAACTTGGCCCAAGTTCTCCATAGATAGAACCGAAACTCGATCATGTCATAATTGAAGCTTTTTTTTTATAACGTTGAGCCTGATGATTGATTCCTGCGGACCATGACATCTAGGTACATTCATCCTTGACAAGGAATCATAATGCAGATGCTTTGTCACCCTTGAGGACTGAGATGGAATGCTCGTCACCATTAATCAAGGACTCCGTATCCCTACACTCACCAGACGAAACACAGCAGCATTATACTGATATTTTACGCTGTTATTGTGAGGGCGTGGGCCTACCCCGGTCGAGCTGACCGATTAATTCTGTAGCTAGAAATAAACTGCCGCGTTCCTCTACCACTTCCCTATCTTATTGACCGAACATTATGTCTGAAAAGGGAAGGGGATAACTATTGAAGGTCTGTGTGTTTATGTAAATGTTTACTGTAATAATATATATCCTGAATAGTTGATATCATCTGATAATGATCATAAATATCGTCGAGGTCAAAATCCACCAGGCAGACATTAATAATTTTCAACATTATGAAGCCTAGCTTACTGACGACAGATTCGCGGTCATGGCTTCGATTACTGCTTTGTAAAGAATATTTTGATGGATCAGATACAAAAAAAAATAACTCGGTTTGGCATGACAACGCATCTGCATAATGATTCCTTGTCAAGGATGAATGAAGATGTCATGGGCCACAAGAATCACTTACCATCAGGTAAATTGTGTGCTCGTTTGTTACTCACTATGTAATAAAAAAAAAGATAGTCTCAAGGACACGTGACATATATACAATACACCCAGATCTGAAAGTTAATACTTAAAAAAACATATCGACTAGGAAACAAGCCCGGGACCAGCGATGTAGTGGTCAGGCACTTTAACAACTACGCCATGCGACGACAGTCGAAAATAATTATATGTACAAATTTATTTTCAAGGTGATTTGCAATAACAACTGCGAAAGTTTCAGATTGATGACAGTGAGATATATTGACGCTTCAATATATCTCACTATCACACGAAACACCTAGATCAAAAAAAACAATAGTTTAAAGCAAACTATGGTTTTTCCGACTGAACACTGTTAGACGAGGAATCAAAGGCAGCACCCACTTTTCCAAAGCTAGACACTTTCACAAGTGATAAAATCCATATATAACAACCAACCTTCCTTAAAGCCTCCTGTTAATACATTATTATCTAACACTAGCTGTTCCCATTGAGTTAATTTTAAAATCAGGAGGTAAATAAAGATAATTAGCAAGCATCCTTAGCGGACATAATCAAAACAAGCCATTACTTATATTTTACCTTTTTACATAAGTTTTTAAATATAGAAAAAAATTCAAATCGTCAGTAATTAATTTAATTCAAGGACTAATTATATTATAATGGGCCACTCTCCATACATTGCACGGCCCACTAAACGAAGTTCAAGGACAGTAATGAAATTAAGTTTAAATAACAGACTATATATCCCTTTTATTATAAACAAATTAAAATCAATATTGTACATGGGGATATACAGAGATATTTAAACAATAAGATAACAATTTAAGGTTATATCATATGATTTTGCTGTCAATACACTGACACTTTAGCATCATCATCAGCTTAAATATTTTTTTATATTACAATACTTTATAACACAGACCTAATTCAATGAATGCCTAGACTTTGATGACAAGTATGTAAAAATGATTTTTTTATTTCTATAGATATTTCATTAATGTCCTCGAGAGTAGGAGTAGCTGGGCCGTAAATGGTCCATGTCCTTTATCCGCACAACGTGTTAGTAAATAGCCTATAATATATATGTCTTAATTACGAAAAACAAATAAATGGTTTTGTCGTTATCAGTCTGCTAGTCTCTAGTCCACTCGAGGAGAAAGGCCCCACTAATGGAAGTAGAATTTGCTTTTATATTATTATACTACGCTCGGAATGCTTTTTTATATGGTAAAACCAGGGCGTAACTAAAAAGCAGCAATAACACAAATAGGTCAGATGAAACTGGAAAGAACCTAACATAAAATTATAGTTCATTGCTGTATTCAGACGGGGAGTGAAAGAAACAAGATAAGTATTAGGTAATGCGAAATATATTTAAAGGCCGGTAGCGTATTTGCGACTCCTTTGGTGTTGTGTGGATGTCCATGGGCGACGGTAATCGTTTACCTAAAGTAAGGTGCTTGGTCATAAGCGACCTATCTATAAAAATAAAATAACTTAGTACTTAGTATAGTACTAGGGGATAATATATTCACACTAAGATCTTTTACTGAGGATAGGTTAGGGGGTGGCAAAATAATTTGCCATCCCCTAACTTCATCTAAGTAAACTAGTTGACATTACAAGTACTGGATGCCTACGTTTTAATATATTCATAAAGTAGTCTTAAAATCTATCTAAAATATTTAAACTGGTTATATTTTGGCTTCATTTTGTGGATTTTGCTAAAAAAGAAACTATTAAATTTTCCTGAATCGCCTCCCAGACAGCATAAATTTAGAAATAAATCAAAATTTATACAATACCTAAAGCATATTAAATAATAACTTATAAAAGATAAACTATACGTGTGCACAAAAACACATCAATTAATTTTTTTTATAACGCAAGTAATTAAAATGAACTTATTATGGCTAATCTAAATAATAAATAGAAAATATATTACACAAACTGAACATAAAGTATAGAGCGTTTCTATCCATTAACGCAGTGAGGCATCGCAGAATCCACGCCACCACACTGCCTATGCTTATCCGAATCCCTAAAAAGCTCTCATGGTGACACCTCCCTTCCCCTCTCCCTCCCACTAAGACCACATACTTCCGTCTCGCTCGCTCGTCAGCGTAACTCCTCGAATAACGACACAATGCGACACAAGAACTCTAACTAAACACGGCACAAGCGACGCAAAGCGCTCATTCCATACTCGCCTTTATAGCGTAGGTTTAAAAGCGTTCATCTAAATTAAGCGACACATTAGACGACATTTACCAAACAAATACAAACGTCTCAAGTGCGCACGAAATACGCAATTTTTAAGCTTTAATACCTAAGGTGTAGAGGTGAGAATGCATGTGAAGAACAGGCGACGCTGTAAAGACACAGTTTTTAAATGTCACGCAGTGTAGTCGTCTCTTTTCTCCGGAGTCCTGTCGCATCTGGCTCCTTTTGCATCCTTCAGCTCGCATGTACCCCCGCGTATCTTTCATCCCGCTCGCTGCCGGCTGAAGCCCAGTGTCCGGTCGCGCTGACTGTAAGACGGTTGTGTATCGTGGCTCCGGTACTGTTGTAATACGATTATATCCATGTTCCGTACATACGCACACGTATAGAGGATTAGATGTGAAATGTACTGTGAAGTGACGCTCAGTGCTATTTGATGTTTGTTTTTGTGGAAGATAAAGCTAAGAAGCATTCATGATTCAGGTTAGTACAAATATTTCGCCTGTATACTAAATATGACAAAAATAAAACTGACATATGTATCAAAGAAGAGTTCAGAAGATTTAGATAAAGTCAATATAGCGTAATACATTTTTTTCAATATTCAATCGTGATTATATCAGTGTCTATCAAAAACAAAGGACTCTTCGCCTTACTTGAATTCTTATCGCATAAAAAATATCAAGGAATTGTTCAAGATACATTGTCTTCTGTGTAGGCGTATTAATGGAACTATGAATTGAGTGTTAATTAAGAAGTTGTAAATGCAGTCATTAGCATTGCGAAAATATTTAGAGAGTACTTATACCTATATATATAAATATATTTTAATATAAAACCATCGAACAGGTTGATTTAATCACGTTTATACATTTACAACTTATCTATATATATACATTTTTTTTTCGTGCTGAAGGCCGCTGTTAGCCCGAGGGCTTTTACAGTTTCTACAGTTTTTTACAGTTGAAAGATGACCGAGCGCTTATGGCATTCAGTTTAGTCCTCTATATATGGGTAACCAGCACAAGGGCTCCCGAAAGGGAGCCTCCGCTTGGATCGTTACCCTGTTTCGCGAGAGCGTCTGACTCGAAGGTGCCCGAGAAGGCCGAACCTCGGCTCGGTCAGTTGCTTCTGACAGAGGATTATCTAAATTAATATCGCTATTATTATTAACTACCTGTAACACCACTTCGGAATATGTACAGAATACTGTTCTACGTAACGACTCTTATATATGGTATTGGGTGATTAGAACGTATTGCCTTAAAGACATATTGACCCCTAAATAATTCATTTTTTTGAATCTATCATAAGAGATTTATTATTATATATTAGAACTTTAGAAATACCTTTTAAGAAATTTTTCAAGACGTAACCTCAGGGCATTATTTGTCTCATATTGTATGTCTTTGTGCATAAAGGTAACTACAGAATACCAAAGTTTTTATCTTGTAACATAAAGTTAGATGAATTCATTAATGATATTTCTTGTATTACATAAAAAAATTACGTTCATTTACCGAATAATAATTTTACTGAAATTATCTCCTTAGCTATTTTTGTTTATACCTCAAACAAGATTTAGAATTTTGTTCACAATTTAATTTAACATAGATGTATAAATGATAGTTTGATAAAAATTTCCAAAATTTTTAAAACACAAAGGCCTCTATTTAAAATTAATCTATTAATGTTAAATAAACTTTGATATTGTTTTAGCGTTATTCATTCAGGGACTTTATGACCACCTAGGAGACATACACGGATAGAACGTTTGAACGGCAATAATTTGGATTGGTGGTCGTGACCTTTACAACTGAGGACATTCATGCTTTAGTGTTCCCGCAGTTGTATTAGATCTTAAAAATCCGACACCAAGGCAGATGCCTTTAAATAAAAGGAGATGTAACCAAAGCGACGGTAGTTTTATCTATTGAGGACTTTTATAAAATATCCTAAAATTTATGCACTTATAACATGATTTGGTTTAAAATAGATTTATTGCTGTTTTGTAAAAATTAAGATTTCTTAATCTCGAATATATAATATGTACAAAACCATTGTGAAATTAAAAGAAAATTTTAGCCTTTGCCTGAACTGGTCCTATAAAAACCTTAAAGCATTTAAGAACCAATAATAACTTGAGTTTACCTAAATCAAAGAGGTTATTCTTTGAATAACATTCATTTACATCGTAACCCCAGTAATTCCAGAACCAGTTATTTATATGTATATATATATATATATATTAGGCTATGTATATATATATTGAAAGTAGATGGATAATGTGAGTAAATGGAGATGTATGAATGAAAATGAGAATCAACGCCGGCCAAAATATCAAAGAATAATTAAACTTATGTTAAAGATTTTATGTAAATATTTAATAAATTTTTAAATTATTTTTATTAAAACAATTTTATGACAATAAACTGAATTCAATGTTCAATGACATTTAAGTAAAAGAAAATTAATATAATGTACAATCTGTTATGCAAAACTCGATACTTTTTTCTCTTTCCACACATTCGCATCTCGGGAACCCTTGTACTAGTTACCCTATAAGAAAAGTCTCGGCTAAATACCCCCAGTGCTCGGCCACCTTTAAATTCGGTGTAGTTATAAAAGTCTTCGGGCTAAAAGCATCATTCATAAGTAAAAAAAAAACGCACATAAGCGATTGGATTTATTTCGATGATGAACTTTTGTAAATATTTACATTAAAACGTTTCTTAATGCCATCTATAGGTCTAATATACTGTTAGTTACTCTTAATAACACCACAGTTCTAAGCCATACAATTCGCTTGTGTAAAGATAGCAATAGGCATATAATATAAGATTCTGTAATGTTCAGTTCATCAGATGTTTTTAACAATATAAAATTAAAACTAAAACTTTAACAATAACAATTTTATATAGCATCAGAGAATAGACTCTATTTCTGGTGACGAGATATTAATTACTTCATAATCCTGAGGATTCCCAATGACTGTGTAGTTTGAGTCTTTGTTAAGGATGGACGTGTTACTATCAGGTGAAGTGTGTCTCGTAGATCACCCTTAGTTTCTCACTAGAATTCAAAACGATGATATCTCCAGTAGGTTTTTTATTGTTATATTTACAATATAGTTCTACTAGCGCTCTCACGTGACGATTGGTCGGCCGTATATTACAAAAAGTTTTCAAGTACCATCATCATACGATATAGAGCGAACAGCTACACCGATTTGCAGGTCTTAACTCGATTTAAGGTGTAAGTTTAGGCTTTGGAGGCGATCTATTCTAAGTAATTGGTACAGTAGTTCAATATGGTAGAACCAAACTGCTATAAAAATATAAAATCATTAGCTCTAGCACAGGTAAAGCGTGTGTTCTTTGTCAACCCTTTGTTTCATAATAGAATTCACAAGGAGAATATCTCGTAGTAGTTTTGGTGTTGTTACGTTAACCGATATAGTTTATCTAGCGCGGTAACGTGACAATGGGTCGGCCTCATAATACAAAAGGACTTCAAGTATCACAAAACGAAATTTGAAATGATTTACAGGTCTTAACTGGATTTACATGGATCAATTTAGGCTTTTGAGGCGATCTATTGTTAGTAATTGATATAATAGTTCAATGTGATCGAGCCACGCCGCTATGTAAATATAAAGTCAATAGCCCTAGCACAAATAAATCGACGCTATCTTGGAAACATCGGGTTTTACAAAACACCGGCGCCAAGTGGTAGCTTAGCACCGCTTTGCTCTACGTGAGACTAACCGGAGAGCTTTTGCATTCTATATTAGTTCAAGCTTAAAGCTTGAAAAAGCATTTGCATTATTTAGGATGAGTGTGGTTTTGGGTGATAATATATGTGCATCTTTGTTGAGAATGGATGAAGATGTTTATGAGCCGCAGTTATTACTTACAGTTTATGGTTTGTGTTCATTAATCATATCAATCAGAAATGCACGTGCATTTCCCTGAGGACTGAGATGGAAAACGAAACACAGCAGATATGCTGCTATTTTACATTGAGATTCTTTGGGTCGTGATCTTTCACCGTTCGACCCGACCTACTCATGTTATAACTATAAACTAACCATTGCTAGTATATAGTTTATCTACCTAGTCCAAAAGTCAATATAGGCATGATTGTTTTCTTATATTTGTTTTACCTAACTTAATCGGAATCGATTCTTAAATTTAAACTTCAGTTCACGTTGCTTTGTAATAGAGTGATGACAGAATACAGTTTCGTTAGTTTTCACAGAATCTGAGGTAAAACAGATTCAGCATGCGGGAGATTGATTGAATTGTAAACAAGCCGTTTCTTGTTTCACGTGCTCGAAACAAGTTTGTTTGTTTGTTTGCTTGATTTAGTTAACCTTCATTACGGTGTAGCAAGACACAAAGGTAAATTATTTCAAAGCTCAATGTGACGATTTTCAAAGTTTCCCTCTTTATATTATAATCAATGTATAGTTTGATAATCGGGAATAGTACGTGCTTTTAGAAGCAGGAGTTTTAATACTCTGTAAATATAACAAATTGTAATAAAAATAATGAAGCTTAATTAAAACTCGGCTCAAAATTATTTTATAAGATAAACAACTTTTAAATAAGGTAGAAATGTATTTAATATATTAAATTCATAGATATATCTTCTTTTTTTAAAACAGAAAATATAAACAGGATAATTGAGATAGGTTTGTCGACGTCGTTGTTTGCTCGCGGTCGTTTTGTAACACACACACATCACGCTTGTCAGGCGAATTGGAATTTGTGTTACCAAAAACTTACGTAGATTTAGATTACATTTTACTATGAAAAAATAAGCTAATATATAATTATATTACCACTCGCGATTAAAAAGTACACTAACGATCTGTACTTATAGAACCTGCTATCGGGCATATGAGTCCCCTCTGGAGACGGTATTGGAGCATAATTGTCCACGCTACTCCTTTTGATGGACTTTACATGTCTAGTGAATTGTTTTATTTATCTTTTAGACATGACGATTTCCTGATGACGTTTTTGCTTCACACATAAAATTGGAACCAATAATTTCATTCGTGCTGGCACCGGGATTCGAACTCGGTTAGCTAGCGAATGGCGGAATTAAAAATTAAAAGACGGCTTTCCTGCGGTTTTACTTGGATGGACTTTTTAATTTTGTTACAATAGTGCTTTTTGATCGATATGACATAAATCCAAAGCATTATTAAGGCTGAGCTTTAGCAAAAATTAATTGAAAACCATTTTCCATTTATAAATCGCCGCGGTATTGCTTTATAAGACAAATAATATTTGATATTATTTTATTTATACTTTATTTAGAGATTAATACTGAAACGTATTCTCTATTTATACTTTATTTAGAGATTAATACTGAAAGGTATTCTCTATTTATACTTTGTTTAGAGATTAATGCTGAAAGGCATTCAGCATACCAGTCTACCTCTTGTTTTAATGGATAATTTATTATTATAATTTAATAATAATTATAATAATTGTATTTACTGAAAAGTTATATTGTAAACCGATTATTGACTTTGGTTTCATAACGAAATATATTAAGGTAGAGAAAAATCTTTAATAAAACATTTTCCAACAAACGACTTATATACCAAACTTGGCTTTAAAGCCATTCCGATAATTCATTATTTCTACGCCCTTATTGTTATAAAGTACCTGGCTTTTTATTCACATCACGAGTTCAATTTTCAGCGGAGCAATGATATTTCTGAAACATATAATGAATATATGTGAAATTATATGTTTATTTTTAAAATTTTGTTAATTTAAATTTCTATCAATTAATCTACTATATTTGTATTGTATACATTTGCAGCGCAAGTTAACTTTTATTTAATTATAATTTTTAATTTTAATTTCTTTCAATTTATCCACCATAACTGTATTGTTTCAATTTCCAGTGCAAGCAAACTTTTATTTAAACGTAATTTTTATTAATGTTAACAATTTCAAATATTTTTTTTCCATTTTGTTAATTATGTTTTGAATTCCTGTTTTTAAGTTTATATTCTTTTACACATTTTTAAGCACGTTGTGGTTACCTATAATTGTAGGAACAGTTACATAGAATACCTTATTCTTGTATAGTATAAAATATAAATGCTATATCTTGCGTTGTTAATCCATTTAATAAATAAATAAATAAAATGTTTTGTGCTTTTTGTTTAGAACCAAAAAATATCGCCGTACCTTAAAATCTACCAGGGGACATTATGATTGTTTTTTTATACTGGTAAGAGTAAGTCAAAACTCCCGTTTTTCTAATCATTTCTTTTGTATAATTTAAAATTGCTTTAGGGAGTTCAAACAAAGGTGGCTTAATTCTATGAATACTTTTTTTATTGGAAACCCATATTTTTATATAACCTATAAGCCAGTTCTTGATCACAATCCCATCTTAAATATGTTATTGGCTCTTTGCACTCTCCTTATGCATATTCCCGCACGTAAAGTTCACACTGTGCTAAAAGCTCAGTAATCCCCCCAAATTTAAACTCTTAAAAAATCCATACCATACACAACATCTTTCAAATCATGCTCATGGATATTAGAAAGGAGTCCAGTAAAGTTAAATTAAAAATATATTTAAATATTAATGGCATTTAACATTAATATTAATGATACTGCTAACTTATTTCAGACATTTTGTCACTCGCCTAATCCTGCAGTCAAATTGTTTAAAGGTTTTTTTTGGTCATTGTACTGGTATATTGGCATGTTTTGTTTTATTGTTTTAATATATAAATAACAAATAAGCCAAATAATCCCCAATACCGTCAGTTGCTCAAATTCTAAATATATTTGTTTAAGTAAATTAGTAGCTAGTAGAACCGATGACCGTTAGGGGAGAAAGGTTCTAGAGTGGCAATCTCGGACTGATAGTCGCAATGTAGGATGACCCTCCACTAGATGGACCTGTGCAAGATTGCTTGAAGGTGATGGATGCAAGATGTTCAGGATCGTGCGTTGTGATAATCTATGGGGAGGCCTATGTTCAGCAGTGGACTATAGATAGACTGTGGTGAAGTAACCTTTTATGTAACCTGACCTGAATGGTTACATACGCTACCTTAATCGTAGACACATGTTTAAACATTTTGTTATAATTATTACACATCTAAATTTACAGCTGCAATGTCTAAAGTTTTAAAAAAGCAAATATGCAAAAATGCATACACAAATCACGAACATTTCCATTGGATTGAGCTCGGTTATGACACGTTTCGGGATTTAGAGATTTATTCGGATTATTATATTTTCAGATAACATTCAGATTCAGCTTTATTACAGGTTTTTAATTAGAAAATCCACCGGCTCCGCCACACATACTGAGAGTTATTCTACAAGAAATAAAAGCGAGTGAATACTACTAAGATTATATTGTTAATATTGTTATTGTTGATTAGATTGTATTGTTAATACTACTCAGATTATATTGTTAAAATTAACGAATTTTAGTTTACTTTATTCGTTTCTTTGCGCTGCCAAACTTCAATCTGCACTCCATACATGCAAACCGAAAGACGTTGATTAACTTACTGTTATTATCGTCCAAAAATATCGAACCGTCGATGTGGGGATTGAAAATGTTATTTCGATAAATGGAATGATTCTTATATTCTGCCTTATTTAAGCGGATCAACAAAAAGCAATGACTGAATTCACTTGCTTGATACCAACGAAATGATATGTTATCTTGATGTCACAATGTCATTATACTTAATTTTGACTGCAGCGACTTCTCATTACAAAATTTTAGGTCTGAGTATATAATATGTATGCCATGTCCCTTCCATTCCTAGTTCATTGATTCCATTGCTGAAAATATTTTGGGAGCGAGAATCAATAAAATATTTGTAAGCGGTTTGGATTCCCTCATTGGAATTGAATTTTTTTCTCTGCCAGAAATAGTCTAAATCACAAAAAGTGGTAATCTTTTACCTAGGAAAGTCCATCGTCGTCTTATCATGGTTTGCAATTGTTGGCAATACAGATTTGCCGTAATCGTCTGGCCAGATCTTAGGAAGCTGTAGAGTATGAAGCAAGCACTTGTCCACCAAACACTCACCAGTACCTTTTTAACGTAACTAACGTGGTTTGCGATGGATCCGATTCCACAATCACCTTTAATTCTTCATTGTCAACGTGATTTTATTTTTTCGGTCTGATGGCCGCTGTTAGCCCGAGGGCTAACTAAATTCGAAACACAAATACACAATGATGATGATATTAATTTATCCCTAATGGGAAAGGCAAAGGACTTTAGTCCATACAACCAGGTCTTGTTCGTATGACGGTTAGTCTGAAACTCCACAAATACACAAGCCTAAATTTGAAATACATTTGAATTTGGAATTCCTGTCCAAACGACAGATTGTTTAAGATCAAAGTGGCCAGTTCGACAAAACGCCAATTTCATATGTAAGGATCTAATATCAGCGTACGTAAACTGAAATAGTTATTGCTTGTTATTTAGATCACTATTGCAAGTTATTGTTCCGTATGGTTAAAAACATTAACAAAATCATAACCTTCAAAAGAACCGTGTATAATTATATGTTATTAATTTTATATTTACTATTTAATAATTGTCGTAATGAGGTTACTGCGTGAGAAACTCCATTACCGATTATTATGCCGTACGTATCATAAGAATCAAACGAGAAAAAGACAAGAAAAAATAATTAATAGATGCAAAGATAGATTATTAGGAACGTATTTTCGGGCCTCTGTCTTAAATTATAAAGTTAAATTTTTCTCTCTTAAATTTTAAAGATATATCAAAAATATTAAATTAAAATTTGTAAAAGACAATCACAATATTTATTCGAGTTTGAATTGGTTGGTATTCACAATGAAATCAGTCTAACATCTCTCTTTGTATAATATAAATAATAATACTGCGTCAAATTATAATTAAGCTCCTTATTCCGTATATATGTATGGATGTGTTTCGCGCCAGTTTTGCAGTTGGCGCGCGCGGCGATCGTGACAACATTAGTTCCGAGAACTACCGCCGACTGTGGCGCCGCGGGCGACTGGCAAATACACAGAATGAATGAGTTATTTTACTAGAACATAGATTTGAGTATATTAAAATTAGTTTTTTTAATATTAGTAAATTACTATCTCTTAATTTATGAAACAAAACGAACTCACAGCTTCATGATGACAGTGCTGTGGATCGATAAAGAAACATAATGAAAATGTTTTGTCACCTACTAGAGGTGAACTAAATCAAAATGCCGCGTAACCTGTCATTAGATTATGGGATTCTTTCTACTTACCGGAAAAACGGCGAGCTAAACTGCTATTTTACGCTGGTATTGTGTGAAAGGTTGGCCCTTCCTCGATGGCACCGACCTATTGCCTACAACTATACAACAAAATTCCTTTGAAAGTTCGAAGCCTACTCGCCCTAAGCCTATCTCCAGTCCACCATTACGTGGTAAGGTGGCTTATTGAAATAAATCGGCCGTCATCAGCAAAATGCATAGTTCGCCGGCGCTCCATTAGGCAAATTATTTTTCCTGGCAACATCGTCCGAACCTCCGTGTTTGTTGTATGGGTGTATCGTATCAACTATATTAATATTAGATGTTTCCTGTAATTGGTTTTGATTTTCAAATATGTTTTCTATTCAAAAAATATTTACGGAATCATTTATTAGCTTGTTATTGTTTGATGAATTGAAACATTCAGTAAGAATGAGTGTTATTTAGATTTTTTTTTAAATATTTTATAGTGAGCTTCTATTTACTAATTATATTTACATTATGAACGAGTTTATGTATCTATAACACACAGAAAACTTTCTTGCGTGATAAAATCCGTAACAAATACATCCATGGCAGAACGAAGATTCATTAAAGATCACCTGATGGTACATAAGTGATTGCTGCGGCCAATAACCACTCACATCCGTCTTGGACAAGAATCCATGATAACATGAAATTTAAAGACTGAGATGCAAAACTGAAGCGATGCTGATATTTTTAGCTGATTTTCTGTGACAACGTGGTCTTATACCGGGCGAATCGAAGCATTCATGCCGAGCTTAGAATCTAGAAATATGTGTGGTCTATACTGTAAAAGATTATTAAACCAGTTCAAAGACACTGATGTGTTGGAAATAGTTACACTCTGACCACATAGTTCGCACGGTTAACCGATAGGGACAAAATAATTTTGAGCGCCAATCGGCAACTCGTATTGGCAAATATAGTATAAGACGATCCACTAATAGATGAAGCGATCTATGCAAGTTTAGAGGAAGTCAATACGTAGGGTCCTCAATAGCCTAATAGTTTAGGGTACGGTCTAGCGAAACTTGAGGTCGTCGGTTCGTATCCACCATTTGTCGTGAACCATCTCCTAGCACAAGCGTTTTCAGCTTAGCTATGGAATGTTAATCCGGAATATTAGTATGCATTGCTAATATTCATTTTTTAAAAAAAAAAACTTCTACTTAGAATCGTAGTACGAGGCAAATTGCGACGATATTATTAACAGTGGTAGAGCTACGCTGCACTTTGCTCTTAATTGCAGAATGTAAGGGTCAGCTCGACCGGGGGAGCAGGACCACACCCTCACAGTATACCAGCGTGAAATACACGAAACACAGCGTTATAGCTGCTGTGTAAATAAGATATAGTTTTATTAAATTCATCATTAATAATATATTAAAGGTTTAAGGCATATATAAGAGTTCCAGTATACAACCCTGGAGCTCCTGGAGATCTTCAAATAAACTTAAATTAGTTATTACCAATTAAATATAATTTATGTTCTTATTCTAGGTTATTCTGTAAACTGTGTGTGAGAATATAGGGCATATTCTGTTTTTCAAAATTTTAAGCTCAGTAGTTTCGGAGAGATAGTTACGGATAACCTGCTTTAAGGTTCTCATAATAAATAACAAAATTGAATAATTTGGTGTACCGTGTGCTCTTGTGTCTTTCTTACGTGTATAGAAGAATATCACTTTAGATTCGAATCCAGAATGGACCAATAAATTACTAAATATACGTTACCACAATAACAAATTAAAAATTAAATGTTGTTTCGCTTGTGACCTTGATAATTACTGACTTATCTTACGTATGATTCGGTGGTTACTTAAATTCATCGGATGTAACTTATCTATTAATATTGTTGTTAGATAACTTAACAATGATTGTGTTTTCCATTCTTAAAAAAAAATAAAGTACTAAGCAAAAATATGCTTATTGGTGATATTCTTTAAAAACCTGAAGAAAATATTTATTCATCTCAAATCTATTAATCTTTAAATCCGTCAGAGGTAACTCACCGACCCGAGGTTTGGCCGTCTCGGGCACCCTCGAGTCAGTTGCTTTCGCGCCCAAGGTAACGGTCCAAGCCGAGGCTCCCTCTAGGGATACCTTGTGCTGGTTACCCATTAATAAAGGTCTCGGCTGAGTGCCCTTAGCGCTCTGCCACCTTTCAACCCGGTGAAGCTGTAAAAGCCCTCGGACTAACAGTGACCATCAACCATAAAAAAAAATCTCAAATCTGTTAGTGATCTGGTCTAGGTGTCTGTCTTATAGTACATGCATTACGTCATAAAGGGACGACGAGTGCGTCTATGTTTTCGCAAACTATTATATATTTCGGACGCAGTTAATATTATATTGTAATAACTATTAGATAACGCCGTGTTCTAATTCTACTAAGAAACCTTATAATGATTTGAAATAAACATTAAATTTATTGAACATATAAAAAGTAAACCTGTAATACGATAATATTAATATAACTTTGACAATAACGAGGTAACAATAATCATTTCAAACGCCCACGCATGACCATTCTGGATTAATAGAGGACACGTGCAACGCCATCTGTTGGCCGCTTACAGGAACTATTAATAAATGTAACGTTTTGTTTGTTTTTAAAGGAATGTTGTTTTTATATATAGAAAGAGGCACAATTTTTGTGACGAGATAAAAAAATAATAGACTTTCTCCACTGTATCTATATAACTTTGGACAACTTATATTTTTAAATGTTAATATTTTCTCGCTAGAATAAGTCAAACTAAGAATTTAAAATACACTCATCCTTTATTAACCTATCAAATACCGGTACTTATCAAAAATGATTTAAGTACCTTATAAAATATAAACTACATTAAAACTTATTATTAAATGTAGAAAATTATTAGTAGCTTCTAATAATTAAAAATTAATTGATTAATTAATTACGTCTAGAAGTAATAATATTTTACACCAATAATTATTTTAAGTCTATATACATATCTGTACCATCTTAAAATCGTACATTATATTAATTACACACGTTACAAATGTACATAACATATTCAAAGAAAATAGAAGGAATGTCTGTCTGGAAAGAAAAGCTTTTTGACTCGACTTTTTTCTGACCCGACAGACGTTGTTCTGTCCAATTTGCAATAACTTTGTTGTTCTCGTTTTGTCAATATGTGAAAATTATCCATCGATCGAACCTTGAGTTCATACTAAAAACCCATAGAAAAAATTACTATCAGTTTTTCCTGAATTTGCCAATTCACCGGGTAACCCTTAAATTTTTCTTTCCATGAAACCTAATTCGGACAATAATGAACATTTAATTGAAAATCCAATTCAGACCAGCGCTTCTCAAGCGATGCTCTTATTAACATACAGCATTTAATTTTTATTTATATAAGTAAAATTAGAAAATGGTACCTTAGTTTAAGACTTAAAATATCTACTACTGGAAAACTTAATTAATTAATCTGTGTAGATTACAATTCAAAAAAAGACATAAAAAGTCCACAAAAACCTGTTTGCTTAGAGATTATGATTTGGTTTCCTAGTACCTCATACGATAACCTACTATTTTAAAAAAGTTTAAAGTCACTTTAAACCAACATCAATAAAGCACGATCTAAGCAAAGTTCAACTAACAAAGACACGGCCGCACCGCCCACAGATGCAATCGTCACACGTAAATTACAAACGCAACGCAAAATCGTAAACGCCGGACAATATTATAAAATTATAATCGCCAGGCAAAATTATAATTGCCTGGCAAAATTATTAGGTGCAAATTTATATTATCGCAGGCCGGAGGCGCACACTCGCGCACACTATCTGATGTGGACGCCAACTTGACAGGTTAAGTGATGACTCGAGTGATAGAAATTTGCTTTCAGTTGCGCTTGCGCAGACTTATTGCCGCGAATGTACTAAAGTGAAGCTGGGCGTGTATAGGGCGAGAATTTAACGAAAGGATAAAGTTACGCTACGTTAACAGGGCTAAAAAATCATAAATTTAAATAACATTTTACTGACTGAGCTTTTATGTTGCCGAACAAGTAAACTAATGACGCGGTGGAAATTGATTCTGCGTTGATACAGACATTCATCTACATAGAAGTCATAATGTAGATGTTTTCTAAGGACTGTGAAATATCTCGATACCAGTAATAAGGTGAATATCTAAACTGTCAAAAATGACCTGGGTACGACCACGCCCTCACGGAATACCAGCGTAAAATAGCAGCATAATGTTGCCGTGTTTCGTCTGGTGAGTGCAGGAGACCTTTTACTGGTGAAGAGGCAGTCCATCACAGTCCTCAAGGGTGACGACGCATCTGCATTATGATTCCTTGTCAAGGATGAATGTAGATGTCATGGGCTGCAGGAATTACTCATCACTATCGGATGAACTGTGTGCTTGTTTATTACTCTCAATGTAATAAAAAAAGACGTAGAATGAGATATTTTAATTCTCAATAAAAGTAGATCTTTTTTATTGACACATAACTATAAATAATAGTTTTTTTTTTCTAATAATCGCACTCTATTATATACATTACATAACTACTAAAAGATTTAAAAAGTATAACTAAACTATTTTGCGAGCGAAAATCAATGCACTTATTAGGAGCTACGTGCCTATTGCCAAATACGTAAATAAAAAAACAAACAATTGTCTCTTATCTGAATAGTAATGGCCTATTGTGACGCAAGAAACTAGCGCATTTACGGATTATGTTTCACATACGCACACCATCAAAGGCGGCAACCGTCTTCCTGGAAACTCATTTATTCGCAGGTAATGTATCTGGTCAAAGCGTATACTGCGCCCTTTTGTTTGTTTGCAAATAAACCAAAGGTTATATGAAAGGAAAACGGAGTTAAAACAATTAACTATTATCAGTGAAACATCTGCATTGTCGGACGCTTCGCGGCTTTTTTTTTATAGTGTCATATGAACCGTGGTGACCCTTTTTCTGGAAAGTTGCTATTAGCTGTTGTAAATTTTTGTAAAAACCCTTTTGAAATTTAAATATTTTGCTCTAACTGCCTAGTTATATTGTGTTTGATAAATATGCTAGAACTAACTTACTGCATCCATGTCGAATACGGTATGACAAACGAGCAAATAGTCCACCTGAGGGATTCCTACGTACCATGTTACACAAATGCATTGTTAATAAGTATTTAATAAATTAATAACTAACATGAAAAACATGAAAATTTTACATAAGTCCCTGTTGATCTAACTTTATAGTGCCAAAGTTAGTGTAACTATGTTATCCTCTATCACTGAGCAAGCGCTTAAACACTGTGATAGATCTTCAAGGTACAAGAAGGTAGTTTAAATGCGGGAAATGACATCAAATCTGTGAATAACATTATCTGTAACGACGATTTTAAGTTAATTAATATGTATACAAAAATAATAATTATGTTATATAATAAAATATATTAAGCAAAATTTGGTAGTAGATACTTTGTAAAGTAATTTTAACTTATATTATTTTTAAGGGGATTAAACATTTGGATAGAATTGCCAAAATATTAATAAGTACTTGGGTGGTCACGCTCTCTGAGTTGAGATAAATGCAGGCAATATTAGCTGAATTTTCTACTTTTTTTGATGATAATTAAAAGCTTTAAAAAAAAATTATTATTTAAAATGGGTCAATAAAGTCTTCATTATGACGATCGCCTTAAGTATTCAAGGTTCACTAGCAAACAGAGTTGTAACAATAGAGTTATCAATGGAAATTTATTTACTACAATTTATATAACTTTCAATTAGTTAGTTTACGAACTCGGCGGTGAATCATAACATCATAATAATGTGATGATCGTTGCATATATACGAAGACACAAAAAAAATTTAAAGACATATGGTGTGCCAGTCTGCCATGAAATACTATAATCATTATTATATAGTACATATAAAGTACTCTTCATTCGTCGAATAATTTGACTCGACCTTAACCATTCTAATACAATTACACATGTACCAATTCAATTAGTTAGTACAGACGTTCGGACGTGACGGGAAAACTTTGGTTAATCACTGGCAATGTCAGTCTCTCTTTATTTCAAATATATATATAAAAATATCTCACAATTGAATTTATATATATTTTTATGCTATAGTTTAAGCAATGGTCTAATGGTTAAGGGTACGGTCTGCGAGACTTTACGTCGTAGGTTCCAATTCACCAATCGACTATTTAAAAAAAGTTACTACTAAAAAACTATTTATTAAATAATGGACAGTCTCATAAGAAATTGAATAATGATTTTTAGAACAATTTAAGCGGTACCATACTTTCAAAAAATTTAAAATATATTTAAATTATTTGAAAAGTTTGTATATGTACATAGTTAATATTTATTTGTAAAGAAATAACGACAAAAATTTCTTGCGAAATTGTGACAGAACAATTGTGCAGCCGCCATCTTGAAAAACAGGTAAATATTCTATTGTTCTCAATCCGGATAAATGAGTCAAGGGTCAGCCGTCCCCGGTAAACCACCCCCACCCTTTAGCAGCCACCTGAATTACGCTCGATCACCGTCTCCGCAGTTGTCATTTGAACTTACTACGGTTTACTTCACCAAATCCTTCACCGCAAGTGTTTATTGAGTTAATTTGAAATCAGTGGAAATTCTGAAATGTAATGTTCACTAATATTAATCCAAAAGTATTACGTTTTAAAACTTGAAAGCAGTTGAAAGAAGTGTTTTATAAGTGACAAGTATCGACCGTGAATTTAGTTATTAGTGCGTTGTGCACAAAATGATGAATGAGTTTGATGATAGTCTGTGGAAATTGACCCAGTTCGTAAAGCGCTGGTGGGAAGATGATTATGAAAAGGTTAGTTGAAATAAATATTAACTAAAACTTTCCATTGATGTCACTTGGTTTAACTCCAATTTTATTATTTTTAATGGTATATTTTTCTCTCAGCTATAAATTAGTAGTAGCACGAAAAGAATGGTCGTATCGAGGAAGGACCCCCCTGTCACAGTATACCAGCTTAAATATACCGTAGACCGTGCTACCGGTGACGAAACATTACGTCTTAATCATGGGTGATAGAGCTTATCGGATAATGTATGAGGGTATCAAGAACTAGAGGCATCAGTTGAACTATTTACTAATTTATATCCTCAGATAATAACATATCCTTATTATCGGTTTGTCGTTTTGTCCTAGCGCATGTTGCGTATTATGAAATAAGATCAATACTTGACCTCGTCCAGTTATCCAATTATTAATAATACCCACGAAGATAGTGAGGTGCCTTAAGCTGAGATTAAGATAAGCCGAGAGAGCCGTGACTCTGTCCACACTATATCATTACGCCTATTAAAGTTAAGCGGTCAGACTGGATAATTTCACGTGGCATCTAAATTGTATCAAAACTGATAATGGAAACTGTAGACGGATTATGGTGTCTTTGTAATGATGGTGTTGCCGTGATCACTTATGATGAACGAGACCAAATCACATCGTTTTTTTACGACCTTCTTTGTTTGGAATTATTTATTAGAATGATGCGTCGAAACGGACGTTCGAGTATTTGAATATTGATATTAAATATTAGAACCATTATTTTTTACTTTCATATATACTTTTAAGTTTTAATATAAAAGTATTTAAAAGAAAAAAATATTCAATTATCATTTATTACCTACTATATATTATATAATTATGAACTTACTATATACTTATGTTAATTAATTTATGTAATTTAATTAAAATATGTTTTGTTTTATTTATAACCGGATTGTTAGATACATTGATATACTTTAACAGTAGAAACACCTTTTTTAAAATGTACCAACCAATTTACCTGTACCATATTTTTGATTTTAATTTGAGAAAAAAATTGGGGTTCAGGTCACTAATACTCAATCTTAGATATTTTTGATCTGTTTATCAATTAAAATATTATAATAATTTTACTACCCAAGACAATAGAGGGAAAATCTGTCAGTACTGAACGGTCAGAGCAACCTATTTCGCTTGTTTAACACTGATTGATAAAATTAATAACGTGATGTTAATTCAATTAATAAGCAAACACAAGACGGCCACCCACGCTGATATGATCCGCCATTGTTATGGAATTGACAAATACAAACATTGATTTTCCCGCGTGTTCTAATGCAAGTACGTATATTTTACAGCCAGGAATAACAATACGTGCTTTTGACTTTTGTTTACTTTTTAATTTCTTTTCCAAATAGAGTATATGGCTCTTAATAAGTATAGAGAGTTTCAGACCAACCATCATACGAACAAGACCTGGCTGTATGCACTAAAGTCCTTTGCCTTTCCCATAAGGGATAAATTAATATCATCATCATCTTAATAAGTATACATTACGAAAAAATTTAAATAACACAAATGATTTACAAACATTTTCAAACGTTCATTAAAAGAAAGTTACTTCCTTTGTTTTAAAGAGTAAATTCAGCTGGCTAATGTCGGCAAAAGTTTCCCATAAGAAGTCGCTCCGACTCCGCACAACTTTAGAGCATTCATTACGCAAAATGGCAACGCTTTTTTTATGCCTCACAATGTTCGAACCTGTTTACTTCATGTATCATACACTGAACAATATGGCTTGTCA
This sequence comes from Teinopalpus imperialis, assembly GCA_029286865.1. Taxonomy (NCBI): domain Eukaryota; kingdom Metazoa; phylum Arthropoda; class Insecta; order Lepidoptera; family Papilionidae; genus Teinopalpus; species Teinopalpus imperialis. Next base: position 7,899,552 of record JAGSMU010000021.1, read on the forward strand.
CGATACCGCGCCAAAAAACAACACAGGCGACTTTATTCTTCATAAAAGCAACGCACAAGCAAACGAAATTGAACTTTATAATAACGCGGGAAACTTATTTCCAGTTGTCATTCTTTTTTTTTTCTTTGACTCTGTGAAATATGCACTGCAGTCCATTCTGCCGGTAGGCGTGGGTTACTTACGTTCGGCACATTTTATTTTCGCGCAAATTATAAAAAAACTGGTCTTACAGTATACATGATAAGTTCTGAATTGATAGCTTTCAAATATTTGTTGGTCAATAACCTCTAAGTTATCGGCTTAAGATATTTTTATTACAAAAATAAATCGATAGCGATCGACTTTCACAGGAAAATTAATAGAACAAATTATTAGTATACAATACATTAATACAATACAGACAAATAACATATTAATACAAACACATTAATAGCGTATGACAATACAACAGTTTTCAAGTGTTTTGTAGAACAGAAAACGAACGATAAACAGGTGACCAACTCTATACCTAACGACTAGATGCCTAGCTTAGGCCATTATCGTTCTTTTAAGTTATAAAAATATACAAAACATAATTGCGCAACTGAGTGGGTACATTCGTTGAATGATCACTTTTGAACATAATCCTTTTGATTATCTCGAATACAGTTTCAAATACAATAAAACATTAAAACATTTTATTTGAATAGCAAGTGCAGCAAATAAAAACCTAATCATATTCTTTAAAGAAAAAAACTTAATAACGATATCTATATTTAGTCCCCACTCTTATTCGCGTAACATAGGTCTTAATGCCCTGTCATTTGAAACACCCGTTTTAATTAAATTTAAATACGAATTTACGCCGCAAAATTGCTTAATGGCAGACTACGCGCGGTGACACAAAAGATTAAGCACTTAAATGAGTTGGAAAAAACTGTAAACTCTCCAAAATATTATTACTGGTTTTTAAAATGTTAGTCTAATCATTAGTTTGATACGATTCCTTCTGTTAGATTTAACAGTATAATATAAGGGCGTCCTAGTCCAAGTATGGTGGTGGACGCGGACATAGAAAGAGATTAGGATATTGGCATTTCTTCATAACATGCTGTCCCGTAGAATTGCATGATGTACCAAAGAAAATAAAAGATATTGAAAGCGTTTTCTCAGTCCTTTTACATGTGTAGCGCATATAGGTAAAGTGTTCGCGAAGAGTCTACACCGCCTTTGGGTTTAATATGATAATGCCTTTAGGGTGCTGGAATGTCTTTCATGGTGTTGTAGTGCATCGGGGATATTTACAGTGACCGTTCTTGGGCAAGCAATATTGTAGCACCCACGATGCGCTAGGTCTTTGGGAGTTATAATATAATTCTCAGGTTGGGTTAGGTCCATGTTTGAAAATCCGCAATATCCTATGTTAGAACACTGATTACATGTCTTTGCGCATGCTTCCCTGCGTCACATTCACCGACTTCAGGTAATACAAAATCGTTTCATGCGCAAGGCCACCGGTGCACCGTGGTGCCTAATGAAAATCTACACATAGATCTTGAGCTGCCGACCATAGCTCAGTACCTGAAGCAGGCTTCCCGCCGATATTTCGACTCTGCCGTCACACACTCTAACCCCTTGATTGTAAGTGCCGCCTCTTACAATCCCATCGCGAATCACAGATTCACCCGCGTCCGAAGGAGACTGAGGCACGCTCTCGATGACCCCGACGACGTGACTACCAGGGCCCAAGCCCTTCATAAAACACAACACACGTACATTGCACCCTCACATCGCCCCCGCCGATGGCGAGGGCGTCACAAACAAGGATATTCGCGATACCGCCATGTCACTGGTCGGTTCTCTCCAGTCCATACAGATAGAAGCGTCGCTGGAGTTTCTTGCGCCACTTCTTCTCCAGCGCCCACGCATTCCGAAGTGGTGGTACAGATAGCTAATAATCATAGCGAATTTAAAAAAATCCTCTGTCAGAAGCAACTGACCGAGCTGAGGTTCGGCCCTCTCGGGCACCCTCGAGTCAGACGCTCTCGCGAAACAAGGTAACGGTCCAAGCCGAGGCTCCCTCTCGGGAGCCCTTGTGCTGGTTACCTATATACAGAGGTCTCGACTGAGTGCCATTAGCGCTCGGTCACCTCTCAACCCGGTGAAACTGTAAAAGCCCTCGGGCTAACAGTGGCCTTCAGCCCGAAAAAAAGAAAAAAAAAAAAAAAAAACTGATTACATACGTACATGCAATTGCGTGCACGTCGGATTCGGAAGTTATATATTATATAGATAATTAAACGATTAACATATGTTAGTCTTTATCATTATAAATTATTTACATCACAAAACAAATTAAAACCGTTTCCATAGATAATTTATTTTTAATCTAAATAGATTTAATATTAGATATTAGTAGAATTGTGAAGATATCTTTATTAATAATTATATCAGCAGTCGCAAAGCGAATAACATTTACTTTTAAACTTAATACATGTTTCTAATCAATGTTTAAACACTAAGATGTCGTTTAGTATTGCCTACTCTGACAGAAAATTGCTAGTTATAATAAAAGAAGTAACACAAAATTATGGGTTTGTCGATAAAATATTCATTTTTTATATTTTCGTTACCGACTACAACAAAACATTATCGTAACCCTATCTCCATATTTAATTTTTAACCTAAATCAGAAAAAGAACTGTTAAAATAACTATTTCTCAAAGGAACGTTCAACATTCTTATATTCTATCTTTCGAAATATAAAATTACTGCAGAAAGAACTATAATTTCGTTATTCCAAACGTACACTATATTTAAGTTAAATAAACGACACTTTGTTATCCTGTGTTTATCCATTTTGAAGAATTAGAGAAAGAATCTTTTTCATTCTAATTGTAACGTTTCGTAAAAAATTGCTCCCGACGCGCCGGCGAGGGCAAACGACAATTTAATTTTCCCCAGAAATACATAATGATATGGCAACCCCACCGTTTACTTGAGTTACACGGTGTAATCGAGTGACAAACGATTTTAAAAGGCGACAATTAAGTTTGTTATGGCATCGCTTGAAAAGAAAGGGCTCGATGGTACCACATTCAAAAACTTTGGTTAATCGGTACAAGTTAAGAAGATATATAAAGTTATATTTTCAAATTATTTGTTTCTTTTAAATTAAATTTATTGTACTTTTGTGGTTCACTCAACAGTATTGTGGTTAAATTAAATAAAACTTAGCGATGTTTTGTTTTTTTGTCTAGTTACCAAAACATTTACTTAAAAGTATATAATAATTCTTTTATATTTTTAGGTTTATCTGGTAACTTGTAATATATTTTAACTTACATATTAAGTTTTTAAATTTTAATTATTATAAATTTATACTTTATACTTTAAAGTTATCTGAAAAATATATTATATGAAAAATAATTATTACTACCATTCAAAATATAATTTAAATCCATTTTTTTGTCAGTTAACGTTATATCCAACTGACATAAGTTTAGTGCTCTAACTTGATTTAACTTTGACAACGCGAGCCGGCCCCTAATACTTACCAAATGAATAGTAATTTAGTTTTCGGATTAAATCGTTTCAAACACGCGACACAAACCACTTTTCTATTCCGGAGTCGACTGGGTCCGTCATTTTACACAATTTTACCCAATTGCTCTCTGTTCTCGGAATTAATTTGATATTAGCCTTTGAAAACGCAAGGTGTGGTTTTGTATTGGACCGATTATTATTATGAAAATGCATGTGTTGTTATATTTAAGCTCACTCTACTCAACGATCCACGGCAAGATTAGTCAGTATTAGCAATTACAACTGTAATTTATTTAAACGTACTACGACGACCATAGTAAACCTAAGGACCTTTCATAAGGAACCAAACAACTTTTAACGATAAATATGTAGTTATACTTTACATTGACTTCGGAAGAATAACGTAACAAAAGCGCATAGGACATCTCTGCACACAACATTTTGGCAAAATATTCACTTTTTTATATCTTTATAGCCAAATTTTTCAAAATTAGGATAACTGGTTGACCATTAAAAATGAAATAATCCTTTGAGTCCGCCCTTCGGAACCCTTATGTAAAATGATGTCATAGGAAAGAATATACATACTTGTATAATGAAGCAAGATTTATATTTGGAGATTTAACTGCCGTATTATTAATACGATACGTCTCAATTGTTACAGGAATCGCAGTCAACCAGCAATGAAAGATGGAACGGGCATGGCCCAGAACACAACATGGCTCTACAGCAAATTCTCAAGCTTCAAGAAGCAAGAGCACTTCACAAGACTTCGTTGCTTCCAATTTACAAAAAGAACGGTCTTCCATCACCAACAGTTGCTACCCAGGACTATAATAAACAACATAATATACAAGAAAACTATCCTGAACATCAAGTGCTAGAACAGTTAAAACTTGAAGAGGAATTCAGAAGACTAATGGAAAGATCTGGCAGCGAGGCTCGCAATGAAGAGTCTTTAAAATACTTCCAGCACATGATGGAAGCGAGACATCACTTCGAATATCTAAAGAATATTCGAGAAAGAGATATGAAAGGTACTTATTCTGAGGAAGAAAATTTAGAGGGGAGAAAGGAAGCAATTAAACACTGTGATAATAAATTTTCCCCAATTCATAAGCAATCACCCCCAAGGACTTCGTCAGCAGAAGTCTCACCTAATCGCAGTGTTCGTTTATCTACCTCATCCAGTCCTCTCTCTACTACTAGTCCTATTAATTCATCACCACTAAGTCATTTACAAAATATGCAACCATTTGACTTCCGTAAACATAAACTAACTGAAAACAAAACTAAAGCGGAACATATCAAAAATACCTATGATGTTAACAACGCAGAAAAAGCTGCAATAGAATTAATGAGAAACCAACTTTTTAATTTTCAATTACCGCCTAATTTACCACTTCCGCCAATGACCATGCCATCTACATTCTCGCATCCGGCCGCAATGGTAGCAGCTCTCAGTCAAAATCCAATGGGTTTAGCATCGTTACAAGCATTATTGCCGCAGATGTCATCAAAAGTAGCCGACTCTGCTGAGTCTAAAATAAGCAATGGGCTCGAAAACAGTAGAACGGGCGAAAGAGTCGAGGAAGAAAATGTTCTCAATTTAAGCAAAGATGCCTACGTAGAATCATCGCACAGATCTAGGGATTTAATGATGAATAAATGCTTAAGCCCACCGAAAAGACATTGGGGTGCATCGCAAATGCCTTTAAATTTAGGAACGCATTTCATTAACCCCGCTACTGGTAAGAAAAGAGTCCAATGCAACGTATGTCTGAAGACATTTTGCGATAAAGGTGCTCTAAAAATTCATTTCTCAGCAGTCCATTTGAGAGAAATGCACAAGTGTACTGTTGAAGGATGCAGCATGATGTTCAGTTCAAGGAGATCTAGAAACAGGCATAGCGCAAACCCTAATCCAAAATTGCACTCACCACATTTGCGGAGAAAAATATCTCCGCATGATGGCAGAAGTGCTCAAGCTCATTCCGTTCTCATTTCCCAACACGGAGCAAGCTTAAATATACCACCGGTTATTAATCCAATGCATGCATTTGGATCTTATCCAATGATGAACCCAGCTCAAAGCCTTCGGCCATATCCTAATAACTTGCCATTAGATTATAAAAATAATATTAACTTCCCATCTCATTTTAATCAGTCGCATTTTATGCATCGAGAAACTAACTCGGAAGAAAATAAAGATCAGGATGGCCAGGGTGAATCAGATGAAGATGATGGCATAGTTGTCGTTGCGGGTGATGAAGATGACGATGACAATGAACATATGGACACCAGCGATTATTATTCAAATTTAAACAAATCTATCGGCTCTTTTGAGGATTCGGAAACTGATAATGATCAAAGGAGTGTAAGTGATAATGATAATAGAGAAACGAGAAAAGATGGTGCTATTAGTCCGGAAGTGATAAAACGAAAACGAAAAAATTTAAATCCTATTCGTTTGCAAAATAATTATAATAATGAAAATCTAGAAAAGAATTCCAATAGCGAAAACCGTCAAACCGATATTGTAGATGACGTTTTCATAGATCCTAAAAGAGTTAAATGTGAAGAAAAAGAAAACAATGACAATTGTACAGTTACGAATGAAAATAGAGATATAACGAAAATAAAGCAAGAGATTACTCAAATTAAGGAGGAACCTCTAGAAGTTGAATATAACGCTCAAGATCTACGAATTAAAGAAGAACCTAGAGAAAATGAGGACTGTCCTAAAACGCTGACGAAATCGCTATCAAATGCTGAACAGTTTTCTTCTGAAAATGCGTTGAAACGATTAGAAAGCTTATCAAAGGGGGATTTCCCAAATGTGATTAAAAAAACTGAAACTCAACCATTGGGCCCCTATAATCTATCAATGCACGATACGATGGAATTTTCTGATAGATCTCCTACCTCATCAGTATCAAGTTATGATTATGTTACGGATGATAGTCATGGCCAAATTCATGGATATTTCGATAGTGGTTTCTTCATAGTCACTACTGACGTTCCGACAGACCTAGAAAATTCACTTAAATGTACTGTTTGTGACCAACTATTTCAAAATTTATTTATATTAAAGACCCATTACCAAAACACGCATTTAAAAGTAATGTTTAAATGTAGTAATAGAGGATGTAGAGCCTCCTTTTCTACAAAGCAAAGTAGAGATCGACATAGTTGTAACGTTAATTTACACAGAAAGATATTTTCATTATGTGGTAGAACATCGGATGAGTCTCCAATCAAGACGCTGGAAAAAGCACGTGAGCAAATGGAATTAATAGTAAAACTCAATGAAGATGAACGCGTGGTGCCTTATATAGAGGCACAAAAATACTACCAAGCTAGAGAATCGGAAAAGCCAAAAAATCAATTAAACCAACCAATTTCTTTTGGTTCTCATTATCCACCTCTACAACTGCCAGAAGCATATTTAAACGGTCGTGATATGTTTAGTCAACAACCATTTCTATTCACGCCATTTGGCATGTTGCCGAATTTCCCAGCTATCCCATTTAGCTTTCTTCCTCCAAATCTGAGTCCCTTTGGTTGCCAAAATCAAAATTACTCTTCACCAATGCTTCGAAAGTTAAGCTACTGTGTCGAAGATGAAGCGCCGCGACCCAATAAAGATGGTTTGTATCCTTGTCGAGGTTGCAGAGAGAGTTTTAAAGATCTAATGGGGTTAAAGCTTCACTGTGAAAATGCCCATGCGCAGTCTCTTCACAGGTGTTCAATAAGCGGTTGCAATGCTGCATTCTTTTCAAGAACTAAGAGGAACATTCACTCTGAAGCCCACCTTAATTCAAGGCGTCATATTGGAAGAAGTGTTCACCTTGTAAATTCTACGTGACCTAATTAGGAAATCAAGTGAACTTGACATTGCAAGAAACATGAGATCCAGTGCATTAGTGATGTTTTAGAGTAACCAAAAAGTATTGAAATAAATATGTATCTGTAAATACTTAATTCTAATTGAATTAATATGTCATTGTCATATGTCGGTGACTTGAAAATGTTCTTAATTAATAATAAATTAAATAATTATAATAAAATCATTATTCTTCCCTGCTTTTATAGGCTGTGTACATACAATTAGAAAATTATGACTCACTATGTAGAAAATTAAAAACTGATATTGTATATTTCAACATTCCATAGTAATAATTGTGCAATAATTGTAAATAATATTATGAAATAATGTATAAAGACTCGATAAATAAAAATATGAACTTGTTAGTTCCAATAAAGACCGAATGATGTCCTTTCCGTTCAAACTATAAAAAAAAACATAATAATTTATCATAGTATTTAAAAAATTGTAATTATATTCCAAATTTTGGTCATATCTCTTGATTTTTTGGTGCTACATTAAAAATTAATGTATGTATTACTTGAATGATTCTGTCAATATATATAAAAATGTGTAGTTTGTAATTTGTGTGATTTTTGTTACAAAATAGATTTAATAATACGTAAGAACCAAAAAGTATTAAATATACGTAGACAGTGGGCTAAGATTGTACGAAAATAAAAAAAGCATGTTATCCTTCCTTTTGCCAAACAAATACTAAGTATGAAATAAAAAAAGTTTGAAAAATACAAACATCTTTCATTCGCACCATGAGTAACATGAAATATACCTTGTAGTTATTAAAGAAACCTAGAAAAAATCTAATTCCTAACTGAATATAACAAAGATATTAACGGTAAAGTAGAAACGAGCTAATACTTATATTATATGATACGAGTAAGATATTTATTATAAATTTCTCCTCGAGTTATCAGCACTATTCATACTGAGTACCTCAAGTGAAACGCTGAGAAAAATCAATTATGCTATGTATGTGGTTAACCGAAATATAAGTTTTTCTAATAGCTTGACTAATTTTCTTATATATATATATATATATATATATATATATATACTATGCATGCATGCTATGCACAAGAGATTGAATTTAATTACTCCCCGAAAGCACGAAAGGCCACTACTTTTAATGCAAACTTTAAATATTTAGCTGTATTGACATAATGTGATCTAATCTGTCTGGATCTAGTTATTTTTTAAGACATCTCGGCAAGTGTAGGCGAGAAGTCTTTTCAGATGCAGACTGGCCGCGATCGTGTTTCGTAGTACAGTGGAACAGTCGTGTAGTGACGGTCTTGGATGTTGATGATATATATTATTATTATATATATTTTAAAGACCACCAAAATGAATAAAAACAAATCACAAAAAAAGACTACTAAGTCGGTACAACATTTTTCTGTACAAAAAAATAAAAGTAAAACCTTTTTCAATTAAGTTTCGTTATAACAGTAACTTGGCCACTTAGTTAAATCTTTCTTTTACTCTTTGAGTTCGGAATACAAAATAAGTATCTAAAATAAACTCTTTTATCCGAATTAGCGTGGAAACCGATTAGAAAACCAATACTATATTTAATTCTCAAAAGTGTCGGTCAATGATATTTGTTAGAATGTGAAAAATATCAAGTTATTGATGCAAGCCTGCTGGGAAACAAACCTTTGAACTCAAGATTGGAAGCTCATCATCCATATCACTAAGCCATCAACGCTGCACATATTATATTTATTATAATTATATTGCAATTGTTTTTTTCAATAAAGTCTAAAGTAATAAGTCATAAGTTTAATTAATATAGACACTCATTATAGCTATAAAATATATATTAACTTATCGCGATAAGAGACAATCGTTAAATTTAATTTTTATTTGGCACTCGCTAACTTTCTTCCTTATTGCGACTTAATTAATGTGATATAAAACCGAAGGATTGATTTTGCAACTCCTCTGGTGTTGCGGATGTAATCATTTGGGCGGCGGTAATCACTTGCAATCAGATCAGCTGGTTTGCCACCTGTCCTATAGAAAACAAAAAAAAAGAAGACAAGTTCAAGTAATGGGCTCAAACATACAACACACGTATACTCGTAAAACGACAATTTTCAGTGCACAAATATCATCTCGGCTGGAAATAAACCTTCTTCCATTACTACCAAATAATCATCAAATCACAATACAACACAATGTTATTGTATAGCAAAGTGATAATATTATCGATGAAATATCCCAGCCTCTACATCTACTTTTTAACATAGACCCCCCATTATAAACATTACTAAGCAACTTGTAGCTTCCTGCAAAACATTCTTATTGGTGTCAGGTCTAATGGTATTCCTTAAACTTTAACAATAAGATAAAATCTAAAACACTAAACACGTGACAAGTTTTTTATTTATTTTTTATTTTTTATTTATTACTACTTACAAGCGCATTATTCTCTTGATGGTAATGCATTGCGGGCTACCCTGCACTATTTCATATGTCTAGGCATGATAAAACAAGTCACCCGCTAAATGACTGAGAGACTGACGGTATCAACTAAGAGATGCGATTTAACGCCTCGTCTCCTGTAATTGGGATAACAGTACGGTTTCCATAATGATAATGGAGCGACAAAATAAAAACATAACTGCTGTGTTTCGTAGTATGTCGAGTGTTTTCTACTTTAGTAGAAAGAGTGTAGAAAACATTCAACAAACGAAACAGCAGTGTTATTAATTATTAAAATATATATATCGGTAAAAATAACATACAATAAATATTGCAGTTACCACAAGCATCAGCGGGGTTGTATTTCGTCTGAGGGTTGATTGTTGCTTCGGATCCACACACAATCCACATACAATCACAATAAAGAACGTAGTAGTAAATATGTTGTCATCTTTTATAAGCATTGTACAAAACCTCAATACCAATGCTTAGTCTTAAGTTGATTCAGATGAACGATGACACTATATAAAGTATGCAGAAGAGGGAGACAAAGCAGTCATTGTGTATATGATGCCGGTGCATATTATGTTAGAGTGTGATCATTCTCGATTGAGCTACGACCACGATCGAACATAGCAACTAGCAGACATTCACAATGTATTTTCTTATGATGATTATCCACAACGATAACAGACAAGCACAAAGCGCAGATGATAATGGAATCCATTGGCCCATGACACATTGATACTCGATAAAGAACCTTAATGCAGATATCTAAAGGCTAAGATAGAAAACCTCGTCATCTGTAAGGTCAATAATATTAGGTCTTTACCTATGAAATTGCCGTTCTTCAGTATTGGCCATGTCAAACCAAAAAAGTTTTGATTGACTATGAATTCTAAATTCAATTTAATTTTGTTTTAAAAACATGACATTCTTTTTACAAAGTCAGTCTTTTGTTTATTAATTAGCTTTGTATTTTTATTACGTTTGAACATTTTTCGTCATAATGGATACTTTAAAAATTCAAAATGTAATTATAATTATATATGAATATGATTTCCGTCGTGGCATCAACGCGGCACAAACGGCATGTAACATCAACAACGTTTACGGAGAGAACTTTACAAACGGACGCACAAACCGTCATTAGTTTGCCCGGTTCCGTACTGGAAATTTTGATTTGAAAAATGAATCTCGTGGTCGTTCGGACACTTTGATCAACAATGATGAATTAAAGGCGATTGTGGAAGATGCTGATACTTAATCTACAGCCTTGGCAAATAACCTTGATAGATGGGTGCCCCACGAACTAAACGATCGCCAGCGCAACGTACGCGTTGAGATCAGCCACGCGCTGCTCAATAGCACAGAAATGAAAGAATTTTGAACCAGATTCTGTTCGACATTCGAAAGCGCTCAGCAAGTTGATTAGATCCTGGTTCAGCACCAAAGCAATGCCCTAAACGAAAAATGACCTCTATTATTGATGGTCACTGTTTGGTGGTCTAGTGCCGGTGTTATTCATCACAGTTTTTTACCAAACGGCATGAGCATTACTGCAGATGTGTACTGTGAAGAACTGAAGACAATGATGGAGAAGCTCGCACATCTGCACCAGCTTTGGTCATTCGGTCGTCCCCGCTGCTCCTACACGATAACGCGCGACCCAATACTGCACAACAGACAGTCTCCAAGCTGCAAGAGTTGGGATTGGAAGCTCTCCCTCATCCACCGTACTCACCAGACCTTGCGCCCACCGACTATTACTTTTTTCAAAATTTGGACAACTTTTTTCAAAAAAATTCATTTCCCGAGAGGCAGTACAAAATGTCTTTGAAGAGTTTGTTGCCTCCCTACCAGCTCATTTTTACAAGACGAGCATCAATAAACTACCACTGCTTTGGCAAAGATGCATTACATGGATGATTATTTTGAATAACAGAAATAAAAAACTTTTAAAAAAAATACTTTAACTTATTTCATACAAAACGGCAACTTCATAGGTAAAGACTTATTATATTCAGTCACTTCCAGTGGAAAGTTTCGGCGCTAAGCTACTATTTTACGCTCGTACATATGTCACCCTTAAATCTGTAGGTAATCATTAAATTCTCACTATCAGTGTACTATGTTATCTTTTTGTTCTTGTCTTTATTTTTCTTTTTTTACTGTTGAATGACACTGTTGACCCGAAGCCTTTTAGAACTACACCGGATATATAGATGGCCGAGTGCTTCGGATGCTCATTCGAGACCATTCCTATAGGTTAACTAGCACAAGGGATCCCGAGAGGGAGTCTCGGCTTGGACTGTTACCCAGATCACGTAAGTACGTTATCACGAACAACTTACTCTTTGTTGAACTATGAAGAGGCGCAATAACGTATTTACGACGTGACATTCGTGTCACACTGTCACGCGTCGCATTGTAACGTCACGCGATGTCACACGGGGTGACGGACATCGCGTGCGCATGCTCTTGTTAATTTTTAAGCTATTCTATTAACGAACGACATTCTATCAGAGGGAGCCCCTACAAATTGATTTCGTGTTTGTACGACTTCTTATTAAATGCTGCGTCGACTTACATTTATAATGAACTAACGTCAACGGATTGTCGATTTTAAAAGAGTAAAGTTTGTTTTAGTGCTAACACGTAATACGTGGTACAATACGAAATACGAATATAAGATATCGATGCACAAACAACTAATATTTAGAAATGAAGAGAATTCTCGTGTCAATTTTAATTTTTATTTGTATTTTCACAACAGTGGCAGAGCTACACTGCAGTTTTTTTCTAGCTGCAGAATAATGTCATCTCGACTGGGGTCCTACCACGCCCTCGCAGAATACCTGCGTAAACAGTAGTATAATATTTCTGTGTTTCGTCTGGTGAGTGTAGGGATCCGAAGACCTTTGTTACTAATGACAAGGCATTCTATCTCAGTTCTCAAGGGTGACAACGAATCTACATTAAGATTTCTTGTCAAGGATAAATTAAGATGTCAGAGGCCGCAGGAATCAATTAACATCAGGTAAACTGTGTGCTCGTTTGTTACTCACAATGTAATAAAATATATATATTTTTAATTATTTAAAAGGCATAAGAAATTAGAATATCAGATTATATAGATACAAAATATAACCTGACGGGTAGGTACATGAAAACGTTGCACAAAAACAGGCGCACACAAGATTTTATTTTTCATGTTAGATCGCCACTGTTAGCCCGAGGGCTTTTACAGCTTCACCGGGTTGAGAGCTAACCGAGAGCTTAGGGCGCTCAGCCGAGACCTTTATAAGTTGTTAACCAAAAGCAAAAGGGCTCCCGAGAATAGAGAAAGAGAATCTATCAGGACTAAGTACCAAATAACTAAGCGGTAATCTTGAAATCTCAGCTACGAAACTATGTCACTTTCCACCAACGCATTGATGCAGAGGGGTAAAATATGCGGCAAAAATTTGTGTGCATCCTACTCAGCTCCGTATTCCACATAGCTTACATATTTGACTCACATATGTACCTAGCTTGAGCGAGTATTTAAGAAACTTCGCAACATTGCACCCTTCGCATCAGAGTTAACTAGATCTAAACTAAAAACCTGATGGTAAGGCAACATAATGCAAAGTGCAAAGATGTTAAAAAATAATAATTGTTAATTACTAGTAATTTAACTAATATATTACTAGTAATATGTATACTATACTAGGCATTTAACTTATTGGCTTGTAAAATAGATCGTAATCTATTGTTATGCATTGTTTTGAAATTTCTGTTAAAATTAAAAATATTTGTAATTCAAAAAAACTACCTAGCATATAATTGACAATATCGTTTATTTAACAAAATATTTAAAAAGAAAATTGGTATCATAAGTGCTTTTTAAAGACTGCTGCAATTCTCGTTCACATCGTCTGAATAAGTTTCCGTATTATACTCGGTAATAAGAGCAGTTTGCAGCCCTTTGATATTCTGTGGTGCTGGATGTTCTAAATTAACTTCCATAAATGCACTAGGAACTGTTGGGGCCAATCTAAACGACGTATTCCGACCTCCATCAATCTATTAAAATACCTACCACGAAAACAGCTGAAGCCTCAGTAAAAACTAGCACTAGTTGTACATGAGAAATGAGAATTTCCATGACGATTTTTTTTTGGGCTGATGGCCGCTGTTAGCCCCAGGGCTTTACAGTTTCACCGGGTTGAGAGCTAACCGAGAGCTTAGGGCGCTCAGCCGAGACCTTTATAAGTTGTTAACCAAAAGCAAAAGGGCTCCTGAGAATAGAGAAAGAGAATCTATCAGGACTAAGTACCAAATAGCTAAGCGGTAATCTTGAAATCTTAGCTATGAAACTATGTCACTTTCCACCAACGCATTGGTGCAGAGGGGTAAAATATGCGGCGAAAATTTGTGTGCATCCTACTCAGCTCCGTATTCCACATAGCTTACATATTTGACTCACATATGTACCTAGCTTGAGCGAGTATTTAAGAAACTTCGCAACATTGCACCCTTCGCATCAGAGTTAACTAGATCTAAACTAAAAACCTGATGGTAAGGCAACATAATGCAAAGTGCAAAGATGTTAAAAAATAATAATTGTTAATTACTAGTAATTTAACTAATATATTACTAGTAATATGTATACTATACTAGGCATTTAACTTATTGGCTTGTAAAATAGATCGTAATCTATTGTTATGCATTGTTTTGAAATTTCTGTTAAAATTAAAAATATTTGTAATTCAAAAAAACTACCTAGCATATAATTGACAATATCGTTTATTTAACAAAATATTTAAAAAAAAAGAAAATTGGTATCATAAGTGCTTTTTTAAAGACTGCTGCAATTCTCGTTCACATCGTCTGAATAAGTTTCCGTATTATACTCGGTAATAAGAGCAGTTTGCAGCCCTTTGATATTCTGTGGTGCTGGATGTTCTAAATTAACTTCCATAAATGCACTAGGAACTGTTGGGGCCAATCTAAACGACGTATTCCGACCTCCATCAATCTATTAAAATACCTACCACGAAAACAGCTGAAGCCTCAGTAAAAACTAGCACTAGTTGTACATGAGAAATGAGAATTTCCATGACGATTTTTTTTTTTTTTGGGCTGATGGCCGCTGTTAGCCCCAGGGCTTTTACAGTTTCACCGGGTTGAGAGGTGACCGAGCGCTTATGGCTCTCAGTCGAGACCTCTATATATGGGTAACCAGCGCAAGGGCTCCCGAGAGGGAGCCTCGGCTTGGACCGTTACCCTGTTTCGCGAGAGCGTCTGACTCGAGGGTGCCCAAGAGGGCCGAACCTCGGCTCGGTCAGTTGCTTCTGACAGAGGATTATCTTAATTAATATCACTATTATTATTAACTACCTGTACCACCACTTCAGAATGCGTGGAGAAGAAGTGGCGCAAGAAACTCCAGCAACGCTTCTATCTGTATGGACTGGAGAGAACCGGCCAGTGACATGGCGGTATCGCGAATAACTTTGTTTGCGACGCCCTCGCCGTCGGCGGGGGCGATATGAGGGTGCAATGTTTGTGTGTTGTGTTTTATGAAGGGCTTGGGCCCTGGTGGTTGCGTCGTCAGGGTCGTCGAGGGCGTGCCTCGGTCTCCTACGGACGCGGGTAAATCTGTGATTCGCGATGGGATTGTAAGTGGCGGCACTTACAATCAAAGGGTTTCGGTGTGTGACGGCAGAGTCGAAATATCAGCGAGAAGCCTGCTTCAGGTACTGAGCTATGGTCGGCAGCTCAAGATCTATGTGTAGATTTTCGTTACGCAAGAACCACGGCGCACCGGTGGCCTTGCGCATGAAACGATTTTGTATTACCTGAAGTCGGTGAATGTGACGCGGGGAGGCATGCGCAAAGACGGGGCTTGCGTATGTCATTATGGGTCGGATGCACGCTTTGTAAAGTGTAATTTTATTACGCAGGGACATTTTGCTATTTTTATTAAGTAACGGGTGCAAACGACCTAGGACGAACGCTGCTCGATTCCGTACGCGGTTGACATGCGGACCGAAGGTGAGTCTTTCATCTAATGTGACGCCTAAGTATTTGACTGTCTTTTCCCAGGGGATTGGACGATCAAATAACTCTATAGTTTGGAGATGCGGCGTTTTGTTGCGCCGAGAGAAGTAAATGGCTGCACTTTTGGTGGGGTTAACCTCGATCCTCCATTTCCGAAACCATTTCCCTAAGGTGTTGGCTGCAGATTGGAGGCGTTTACAAATAGCGTCTGGTTTAAATCCAGACACGTAGAGGCCGGTGTCATCGGCGAAAAGGGCTAGCTCTACACCGCGAGTGCGCGGTATGTCGTTGGTGTAGAGTGTGTATAAAGTAGGACCTAGGACAGAGCCTTGTGGTACTCCGGCACAAATGGGGTGAACCTCGGAGCGCGTTCCCTCGACGCGGTAACGAAAGGTTCGATTTCGGAGAAAATCTCGTATGATAAGTACGAGTCGATCTGGCACACCGAGCTCATATAGTTTGTATATGAGCCCGTTGTGCCAGACCTTGTCGAAAGCTTTCGCCACGTCGAGAAAAAGTGCCCCAGTTTGGTAGCCCTGAAGAAATTTACTGAGGATGTGCTCCGTGATGCGGTGCACTTGATGTGTGCATGAGTGTTGGGTGCGAAACCCGAACTGCTCATTGATTGGCAGCCCTCGGGACAGCATGAAGTCCTTGAGGCGGGTGAGGATGAGCCTTTCATATACCTTACCCAAGACTTTGAGTAGGCTTATGGGTCGATAGGCTAATGGATCGGTTGGATGTTTTGAGGGCTTGAGAATCCCTATGACATGGCATCCCTATGGCTTCCTTCCAGGTGTTCGGGAAGGTGCCTTTGGATATGGCATGGTAGGTGTAAAATGGACATGGGTAGGAGTTTCATCACCTTGTTGGTGATACCGTCGGGGCCGATCCATGACGAATCGTTGTAAACTCATTGGGCCGTTTTCAATTTAAAAAAAAAAACACCGTATGACGATCGGAAGTTATGCACGACGGCCGTCGCCCAGATTTTCTCTTTGCCTGTTATTGTATTTTTAATGTTTCTGTTGGTAGACTTCTGATTTCATAAAGCTTATCTAATAGCAAGTCAATTTTCTTTAGTTTTTCAAGTTAGTTTCCTTCAAGATCATCATCTACATTCCAATGAACCGTTCTCATGAAATGTTATGTTGTTGTGTTTGATGTTCAGAGGATCTGAACAGTTCAACGACACCAAACGGTTGCGAAACTTCTTAAAGAAGAATCATTTTATTACGACTAAATTTAAATTTTAACTAGCAATACAAATTTAAAGGAATTAATAGTAATTTCTTTATTTAAATTGCCTAAGCAGCACATCTGGCTGCGTAACGGTAACTGATCATTTAATTCAATCCATAAATTATTTAATAAATTTTAAAAAAATAGACCGTTTTAAGCTTACTTTAGCTTTAATAAGAATACATACATATATATATATATATTCCGATTCCATTAGCTGTATAGAAAAGTTTTAGGTGTGTTTTTAATTCAAAAGTGCCTATTTTAAACTACTAAACAGATTTTTAAATAAAATTAAATCGTTCTATAAATAAGTAAACTGATAGAATTTGAAATATATTTATTTCAATCACACTGGACAAATATTACACAACTGGAAAAATATTAAAATATACATATAAGTACGTAACCGGGTACAGTTAACTGATACCTACAAGAATAGAGTAAAAAACCAAAGTAATGTAACGTGTGTGACCCCACTATGTATCGTGCAAGTTAGAAACCGTAAAACTTATTACCGATTACGACGTATACCATCTGAACCCTCACGAGTGATAAGGAATCTGTACTTTAATCCCTTAACGATGTTCAATCTCCATGTAACTGAAATTACTTATCAAATATACACCTTATGTTTGATGGTCATCCCTAATACCATAAAAAAAAATATATCAACTGTAACATCATTCAATATTTCTCAGATCTTTTATTAAAGTCATAATGAATACGATGCCGCTACTTCGTCAGGCGAACAATACGCACAGGCAGATTCGCACAAAGCGTTAGTCTGTTCTCATTTACATAATCAACTCTCATCAGCCACATTTGCATCCGAAACGCACAACGAATTAAATTCTAAATACTGCCAATGACACCCAACTAAAAATATATCTTATTCTCTATAGCGTAAGATACAAATTTAATTCAAATATTAATAATAGCGAAATAAGTTGCGGTTGCCGTATTCAAAATAAGTATTGGAACGTCTCGCTTGTCAGCAATTTGTTTTGAACAGAGAACACTTCTAATTCGCAAAAAGAACGACCGATCTATATTTAAAAAGTAACGTCACGCAAACTTATTAGGAGCCGTTCTCATTGGGCACAAAATCAACATTTTCATTGTTAAAATATTAAAATAAAATTTTAAAATAAGTTAAAAGTATAAGAACAACAAAATAGATAACATGAATTAACTCTTCAAAATAATATAAAATACATTTAAATAAATTATATATAAGTTAAGTCAAAGAGTGAATGAATGTATAAACAATGAAAACCGTAGTCATGAAGTGCTCAAAAAGTACAATATAAAAAAAAAACTTTCTTTAGAACACTAAACTATTCAAACAATATAAAGATATCTTAAAAAAAATTTTATTTATTCAATTAAGATGGTATCTTTTTTTTTAATAAATGAAAGATAAAGGAGCGCACGTTTGATCTAATGGCAAGTTTCAAATTTCATATATTCATCCTTGACTTGTATGTTATAAAATGTAGAAAAATCTTTCCTCTTCTATAGTAGGTAGGTCAACTGTGAATGCTGTGTATATCTTATTTAGGAAAACATTTTAATCCTATATTATTATTAATACTATGTTTTATCCTTATATGTACTGCTGACGGGCCTTGATAAATAAATAACGCAGTTTCGTTGTCACGCCAAAAGACAAAGATCAATTGCTCCTGTCGCCATTACTAAAGTGTCTGGTTTCTTTCACACAGGAAACAGAATCGCTAAGCTACTTTGTTACGTTCATATACTAGATCCTCAGATATAATAACACAGAAAACACTATTAAAAGAAACCATACTAATATAAATAAACAACTGTATGATGTGAACGCATCTTTACAGTTCCAAATTCGTATTTGAAAAGTTCGAAATGGGGCTTTCTAGAACGTTTTTTTTATCCAACATAATGTGGCTTCTTAAGGAGCCGTGACCGTTATTACGAACAGACAGTAAGATATTTAGTGCCGCCCTAATGTATCTAACTTAGGGTTCTAATAGTAGACGTTCTTATACATCGTCGAGAGATAGTTTGAAGCGCGATATAGCGACAAAGCTTTTGATGCTTTCTCATACAGGAACTTCGCGAGAATTTAAACGAATATCGAAATGGAATAATTTTAGTGTAGTTACTATTCTTCTATTTGAACTTAACCGTTTTTATAATTTACCGTCAACATTTTTTTAATAACTAATTTTGATATTGTATTTCATTGACATTGAAGTCATCGCAATAAATCACGTTCTGACTAAACTTACACAACACAACTACGGGAACATACGACGAAACCCGAGTCTTTAATAATCAAGCAAAGATTTAACGGCGTTTATACCATTTGTATCATTGCTAGGTAGGATTCTTTATAGGGTTGATAAAATATTTCTACCGGACATCACATTTTATATAATGTATTTTCACAGTTTGTGAAAATTAAAAAATATTAACAGAAATATTTTTATTTATTATACTTTCAGTGTTAAATCTTAAAATTACAAAATTTAGCTATACTGGAACTATAAATGTAAATATCACATAACATAACTTAATTGGATAAAAATTCGATCAACTCTTTCTGGTAACAGTTTGACACGGTGTGAGAGTTTTCGTTCGTTCGTGATGCCATATTCAAATGCATTGCATTCTTGCTAACTTGATTCCAGCTATAAATGTAATTCAAATTTGTAAAAATGCTATTATATATTTTTATTTTTTTTAATATTTTAAATACATTTTGTTATTTTTTATATAAATATTTATGCTATGAAAAATGATTAAGTTTTCTTATTCTATTCTATAATTGCGAATATGTAATGTATACTAAACTGTGCCCAATAAAACTAAAATAACAAGAAAAAAAAACTCACGAGTTAAAGTTATTTAAGAAGTAACTTATATAAAGTATTCTGTAGATCTATCTATCAATGGTCGAATAACGCTCATTTATAACGACTCTATAAATTGTCTGTATAAATTAGTTTTTATAAATACATTTGACTCGCTCTTACTATTGTTAATACTTTGTTGGGTATAAAAGACTATTTAATAATACGTTTATGGCGCCAAATGTTATTTTTAAGTGTCTGGTAGACAATAAAAATATAAATAGAATTATCTATGGCAGCCCTCATATTATACTGTCAAACATAATTTCAATGGCCCATAACGCACGAGTTCTAGTTTTTTTTAGTAGGAGCAGCATGTTTTTTTTGGCACAACACGTTCACGCAATACCTAGCCCCAAGGAGTAGGAATAAAAAGAATGATTGAATTTGGAGCCACGCCGCGAGCTACCTCGCCGCCATATTGCACGCAACGGACCAAAAGATCTACACATCTAATTTAAAAAAGTTATATACAGGACCTTTATTAAAACATATATGTATACCATTATACTAATTTCTTTATTAACGTCAAATAATTATAACCAATAGAGGACGGGAAATAGTAATTCTCAGTTCCACATGTTTAACAACATATTATATATTAAAGTATAATAAAGACGTAAAAAGTCAATACACACTGCTAAATTACTATTTATTTATTTATATATACACAATATATGTATAATTTTATAATTACACATATATTGTTTGTTTATATAATATAATAGTATAGTTCTTTAAGCATATACCTAGCTCATTTCATCTCTGCATTGCCCTAAGGCTGACTGGTAGAGAATACCTAAGGCACTAACTCCACCTTTATACATACTGTATATGAATCTTAAATAAATAAATAAATAAATAGATTAAAACGTCTCGAAATCTATCCTAAATCAAATCAAACTTATAACATATAAATATACGTATATATATATATATATATAATATTAAACTATGGAAAAAAATCTTCAAACCCAACAGTCGATTTTAATACACAAAAATATCAACAACAAACAATTTTAATTATACGTCATGCACGCACACACTATATAGATTCAGTCATCACACAATTAAACGCAGAGATTTTTTTTTCCATTTATTACTAAATATTTTTCTGTTATTTATTTGGTTTACTTGCAAAATTAAAGTTGCAAGTCGAGGGCCTGCTAGTCTGTCAGACAGCAACACCATGTTATACCATATATTGTATACTGTTTTATTAATTTTATATGCCTTCATGAATGAAAAAAAAAATATTACGAGGATATTTATTTCTATCTCCGCCTGATTGGTCAACAAAATAAATAAAAATATAATAAATGATTATTATGATCCATCTCTCTATAATATTTTATTACTTGGTTATAGAAAATATATTTTTATTTTGGGGTTGAACGCCGCGGTTAGCCAGAGGGCTTTTAAAGTTTTGCTTATGTAGCTCAGCGGAGACTTCTATTAGTGCGTAATCAGCACAAGGGCTCCCCAGAGGGAGCCTCGGCTGAGACCGTTACCCTGTTGCGCGAAAGCGACTGACTCGAGGTTGCCGGAGGTCCGAACCGTGGCTCGGTCAATTGCTTCTGATTTTGACATTTCAGAATGCGTGCTGGAGAAGAAGTGTCGAAAATTAGGAAATAGACTATAAATATGGCTATACAAAATTTCATGAAGCTAAAATTATCAATTCAGTTCTGTGAGAATTTTTATTGAAATAGTTTAAGCCATTTAATTTTTTACATATACTTTAATAGGGACACCAGATTTCTCCAATATACGCCGAGCCACATTTTTAAGATGAAAAGGAGAAAGCAATATAGCGAAATAAAATAAAACTGCATTAATGCATTTGAATAGGTAAATAGAGTTTTTTTTTTATAAAATTTTAATACATTACTTTTTGACAGTGATCATTGTAAATGTACCAAAGAATAATATTGTAATGACTAAAGGATTTGACATAAATAACATTTAATATTTTTTTGACGTAATGCATTATGATTGATTTGCATGCTATGTGTGAATGGCTTTATAAGAGAAACCATTGCATAATTTGAAATTTATACCATCCTAATTAATACCTTGTATAATGGCGAATAAAAAAAATAAATATAGACCTGACAAAGGAGAAATAATATTCCGAACGATCGAAATTCATCTACGCATGATACGATAAGGGCAAAAGAGATAGAGAGAATAGTTTTTGTTCATGCGTGTTAGTTTAAAGATTTTCGTCTCCTCAATGGTCAAACAAAAATTAAAATAGAAATATTGATGTGTCCAGACGATAATCTTAGTAACTAGAAGTCCTAGGTTTAAATCCCAGCTGCATGGATTTTCGTCAACGCAATTGCAACGTGAAAGAATATTAAAATATTCCGATAAAAGAATAAAAATGGCTGGAATGTCATGAATTTCAATACGGTGTCACGAAAGAAAACTCTCACGGCCTGTCAAAGCCTGGGGGTACAGATTCGGAATATTTAAGGAATTAGAAGAATAATTTAAAATATACACGCTTTGAATATCTGCGCGTGTCATACATGAGCATTCGAATTAACGATTTAAATACAGCCAAAGGCCTGAATCAGTTTAACTTAAATAAAGTATTATTTAGATCTGACATCCAAGTCTAATCGTAAAGAACATAATATATACGACTTATTTGGTTAGATTTGCTACGGCTTATTATTATCCAGCCAAATTAAAAAATATTGTACAGGAGTATATAGTGGCCGGATAACATTAATTTATATGAAGCAAAGTTGATGGATGAACGCATCAGGGATGTTCGCAGAAGCACGCGTCGACTGTTTTTACGCGACAATGCGAAAGAGATGTGCATCCCTGGTGCGCAGGGTGCGGGCTAGCTCCAACACTCTACTAGCTATGATAGCTAGTAGACTGGACTGTTCATATGTTAACCATTGCACTAGGGTGCATATGACAGTAAATAAGTTTTAATCAT
This sequence comes from Teinopalpus imperialis, assembly GCA_029286865.1. Taxonomy (NCBI): domain Eukaryota; kingdom Metazoa; phylum Arthropoda; class Insecta; order Lepidoptera; family Papilionidae; genus Teinopalpus; species Teinopalpus imperialis. Next base: position 7,922,542 of record JAGSMU010000021.1, read on the forward strand.
ATGTAATTATTACTAACTCTAGATATTAAGAGTGTGATTACTAACAATATATGAGTCTTATGATACCTGAAATGAATGTTTATTATTATTATTATTATTATTATAAAGTGAACGTCTAAATATTGATCGGTTATTATCTGATTAATGAGGCAGCAAAAAAAACGGGTATACAGTACAAAATACAATCTGCCGCATCTTTTGTACTTATTATGTCATGCTTTAATATATTTCTCTTATTTTAAGTTTTGTATATGAGAAATATATTTAAGACTATGTTTATGTAAAATAACAATATTTCACATTCTTTTTACTTTAAATCTATTTTTAAAAATACTAGTTATGATTTTCATGTGCATTAATTTTATGATTATTTGTTATTATGAGTATTTTTTTTATTACATTGAGAATAAAAAACGAGCACACACACACCTGATGGTAATTGATTGCGACGATCCGTGACATCTACATTAATCGTTGGCAAGGAATCATAATGCGGATGTGTTGTCACCCTTGAAGACTGAGATGGAATGCCTCGTCACCAGTTAATAAAGGTCTCCGGATCCCCACACTCACCAGACAAAACACAGCAGCATTATACTGCTATTCTGTGAAGACGTAGTCCTACTCCAATCGAGCTGACCTATTGATTCTGCTAGAAACAAACGGCGGTATAGCTCTACCAGTGTTAAAACTGTTACCATTGTTGTTTTATATAGTTATATTACAGATAACATTTATATAATATATACAATGTACCCTATGGGACTATCATTCACGTTCTGTTCAAATATTTCATTTATAACAAAATAAAATAAAAGAAATTACATGCAAAAGTAAATGGCTCCTTAAAATTCCTACACGGAAGCTTAAAGAGAATTTAATATAAATTATATTTAAATATTAAATCGACAGAAGCCTATGGTAGCGGAATTATTTCGATTGGATAATTCCTTACAGCACGCTTTCGCGCACGCAAATAACTTAAAAATTGCCTTCATTCTAAATTTATTCAAACGAGAATTTTGAATTTAATTCATCATTATTTACGCCAGCCGTTTTTTTTATGGCTGATGGCCACTGTAAGACCGAGGGCTTTCACAGCTTCACCTGGTTGAAAGGTGGCCGATATCTTTATTAATGGGTAACCAGCATAGGGTTTCCCGATAGAGAGCCTCGGCTTGGGCCTTTACTCTAGGCGCGAAAGCGACTGACTCGAGGTTGCCCGAAAGGGTCGAACCTCTGCTATGTCAGTCAATTTTGTTTAATAATATTTTTAAAGTCTTCATATTTATATTGATCAAGAAAACGAGGAAAAAAATCAATAACACCTTTTATAATATAATTTTGTAATTCAGGGTTTTACGTGGTAGAGGTACGTTACAGTTATAAGCTAGCTGCAATAGGTCGATTGACGATTGATGCGGCTGTCCTTTCAATCAATGCACCTCTAACTTTAAGTACGTAGTCGGAAATTTTCGAGATATCTCAGGTTTTCAAAGGCAACAACGATTGGTTGCCAATTAAGCTTTTGACAGAAAAAGTAAGATGATTCGATAGCATTTTTTTGCTTGTGATTTTGACGATGGTTCGCGACACTACGACCTACGACCTAAATTTCGCAGACCGTATCCTAAACGATAAGACTATTGACGCTTCAAAGTTCTCTGTCTCATTAGACTTTATTGTCTATTATTTGCAATTCGACTCATGGTATCGATCCTGATTGATAGATACAATGGCGAGTAAGAGTAAAAGGTTCTTTCCTGTTAAGATAGTAACACGAGGGCCTCAGTCAATTGTCCTATATTAGATTTCATGTTGAATGCAAAATTTATAACATGCAAATTACTTTTATTCCCAGTTTATCAGTCGTTGTTCCTTTTATTCCGGAAATGTTTGTTCAAAAAACCCTGTTGCTCCCAGACAATAGTTCCCGTGAATGCCATAAAACTAAAAGAAAGTACCTACTTTGAACACAAAACAATATTATTAAAACAAAAAAATGCAAACAGCATTCGATGAAATTCAAAACGAAAAAATTGCAGTGTACAAATGAAAACAGGGACTTCTACAAAAAGTATATCATAGCTGAATATTTGTCTCCCTCGCACTTCTGCTATACGATATATAGCTATCTCGCATTCATGCGACAATCAGTGACATCTAAACGACACTGTTGCTTGGCCAATGACAAAAGCCCGCGCGCTCATTGGCCACAAATGTCACCAAATCTCTTTTTTTTTCTTTTTAACTATAATGACCTACTGATACTATATGATAGGGACAATATTTAATGTTAAACCATTCACTAATGCCTTTATTGATTTAGTGATATAATTTTAATTTAAAAATGTTCCTTTGAAGCATCTAAAGAAAAATCTTCGCATTCGCAACAAGCAAGCAAAACACTTTTCACATTTTTGAACAAAAGCCAAGAAAGTATGAAACTGTAAACAACGATGGACAAAAAGTGTTAAAATTATTTTTGGATCGAATCTTCGCACCGCTTTTTAATACCGCAGTGTCGTTTCATCGTCCTAATAATATCAACCATAAATACATGTATTTACTAATGTATTTATACTTTGTCTGATCAGCCCTGAGTCCAAGATATTGAGTCTATTTAAAAACATAAAATTTATTTCGAAGATACATAAATCCCTTTTTACTATAAAAGAGACTGAGTGTAAACCCCAAATTTCATCATCCCAAGTAATTATGTGACAGTCTTTAAATTAAAAAAAAATCGAAATAGTAGCACTTATTAAAAAAACTCTAATTTAAGATAATTTAAATTTCAACCGTGGGCGGACTACTAGCGGGTTGGTTGAACATGTCACCTCTAGTCACACGACACGGCCGCCATTGGCGGGAAGTGTCACCGTGTCGCATTGCGTCCGTTAACGACGGCACGGACCACGCCCAAGTACGTGATCTAAAAATTAATGCCTAAATATTCTTAGTTTGTACATGGACCCAGATAACTGTGATAGCCTGTCTAATAGTATCAATATTTTTGTATTTTTGGAGAAACGTAATAGATGTTGTTTTTATTTCACAAAGGGATATTAACAGAATTTAGTCCACTTATATCGTGTAAGTCTGCTTTTATATCTTTTGTAAACAACGCCGTAAAAATGATTGAAATATTGGTACACATGATTATATTAATAATGTCTTGTCTATACTTTGCGGAGTACAATTATAAACATTGAAAAATAATCCGTTTTACTGCGGAAATTTCTTCCATAGATACATAATATGACTGGTAAAAACCCTTATAAATTCAAGTAAATTTATATTAACAGTAGGTAATAATAATTATAATTAATATTAAATAAATAGGATCTACCTACCGACGTACCTTTCTCTTTCAGCATATTTAACAAAAAAATATTTCCTATAGTGCTGGCAGCTATGAAAATGTGCACACGCTTTGTTTTTTTTTCACACACCGGAGTCGAAGGAGTTAATCGTGTTAGGTCGCCGGTGCGGTGCGGGCGTGCGCGGAACTATTGATTGAGACGCGGCCGACGCCCGGCCCATCTGCACTTGTCCTGCGATGCGATGGTGACAAATTAAATCACCATCCGCTATCGTGCAATGTTCTTAAATATATTTCTAAGACTACAATCGCCTACTACGGTCATACTATTGTATTTAAACATGTTTTTTTACAACGCTATTTGTGAAATCCAATAATTTTTTACTATTTTAATAAACCCCCAGTTAAATATTTATGGAAGAGTTATTTAACGGAAATCAATGTATACGTATTACTACAGACCTGTTGATACAATTATTTTTTAACCTTTCATAATCAAGAAAAGGCTCGAGTTTAATTTATTCTTACCTTGTTAAGTAATGCGTCCATTTGAGTTACTGACTTATGTATATTTAGGTAAATAATTAATACCCAGATATACCATCTATTATAGTTTTTAGTTTCTTTATTATTAAATAATTAATTAGCTTACTCGTAAAAAAGATAATACTTATCCACAGCAGTTATAGTTAATTAATTATCTCACTAGCTGTAACAATCGGTTCGTTTGTTTGGGAAACGAACGTTAACCTACAAAAGCTACACATAGAATAGAGCCTAGACCTTTCTTAAAGGCTGCTAGCACATCTACGACTCCTCTGGTGCTGGGAATGTTCATGGGCGGCGATGATCACTTGCCATCAGGCTAGTTGCTTGCTTGTTTGCCATATTTTATATAAGAAACATTCGTGTTATCGTAGTTGGTACACCGGCATAAAATAGTAGCTTAGAGCGATGTTAGTAGGAACTGAAGACCTTACTGGTGGCTAGGCATTCCATCTTAGTCCTCTGGAATGATAGTTATAATAATAATAACTATAAAATATATAGATTGATCATAAGTGGCATTATGGTCAAACTTGTCGAGTAAAAAAGGCTCACAAAGATCGCGCACCGTTAGGTGATGTTTGTATGTTATAGGGCTAGTTTGTTTTCTTTTTTTTTGATTTATTACCGCTCTAACTCAGGAGATTTTACGCCGTCACCGGATTTTTTTTTAATACATCGAGAGTAACAAACGAGCACGTAGTTCACCTGATGGTTGCTATTTCACTCTGGTATTCTGTTAGGGCGTGGTCCTACCCCGGTCCAGCTGACCCATTCATTCTACAGCTAGACTGCAGCGTAGCTCTACCATTATAAAATTCTATCGTCTTATTAGTAATTTTATATACTATATTTATAAATACTGACAGTGCTCCAAATATTTACGCTCCGTCGTAATCCTGAAGTGGTTTTAGTCTTGCGAAATGTTAGAACTGTAAAGGTTATTGCTGTGGTTACTACGTGTTAATTCAAAGTAACTGAATAACTTTCTTTTATACCGGTGGAAGTACTTCGAGGAAAGTTAACAGTAAATGCTTTGTGGAAATTTATAGAATATCTTACGCGATAGAGCCAAGACGTAGCTAATATGTTAGATATATACATATATCTGTAGCACGAATAGGTTGTCTCGACCGAGTATTTCATGGCATATTTGGGTAAAATAGTAGTTTAACTGTGCCTATATTTGGTGTTAAGTGGAGAAAATAGAAACAACTCTACGTATACCGCACCTACACATGCGGACAATTGTACCTATACCATCATAGATGTTTATTCATCACCACTTAATGTAATAATTTTTTAAAATAATGAACTTAAGTCATACTGACATCACACGAATGATAAATTATTATACTGTCAGATCATCGCTAGACAACTGCAGATCAATGGACTATCCCAAACACTATCCACTAATCCCGAACCTGAGTCATCAGCATTCGACATACCTCAAACTTTCAAAGATCGTCACTACATCTAGTGAGGGATCGTTCACATCGATTGCCAGTACAAGAACTTTTCTCTTCTACGAGTAGACGGGTCTACGAGCTACGTGGCCAGACAAGAAAATTTGTTTATCAAGAATTGTTCTGTGTGCTGTATGCAATATTTCCTGTGTCTTTGACAATGTGACAAAGGTAGGGGCAAAGTTTTTTATGTCTGATAGTGTGTGGTGGCCGAGCGCTTGGGGCACTCAGCCGAGACCTTTATTAAAACCGATATGCAAAACCGGCAGAAGGGCATTCCATCTCAGTATCCAAGGGTGGCAACGCATATCCATTATGATTCCTTTTCAAGGATGAATGTAAACGTCACGGGCCGCAGGAATCACTTACCATGAGGGGAACTGCGTGCTCGGTTTGTTACTCTCAATGTAATCAAATAAAAAAAATAACGAACAGTAAAAAATAATTCAATAGTCCAATAGTGAGTGCTGTATAAACGACATGCTTCATGTAAATTTCCTGTTGGGAAATAAAAAGTACTGAAGATACACCAATATCATAATTTGCATTGCATTACCAAAAGTAGCTGTAGCACAAATAGGGCGGCACGACGATGAAATCAAAGGTCGACAAATTAGCACACGTGTCACCTGACGGCAAGTAATTCCTACAGCGATTGATACCCATATTTTTTTATTCATCATTACCTCTAATTCATGTCTTAAGGTCAGCGAAGAGTGATGGAGTGACGAAATTACTAATTTAGTAAACAATTGAAATTCAACTTTATTTACTTTCGTATACGTTTAAAATTGGTTTGTCGTAATAAAATCACCCCCTCAAAGCAATACGTGACGAGAGTCACCACGCGACTCCAAGAGCTTTTGCCCTACTTTGAGTAAATCCACGCGCAGTTCTCGAGCATATGCAAAACGGTTGCGGGTTATTAGTTCTACGATCGGCGTTTTGTGGTTAATAGATAGAAGAGTATGAACCAAAAAATGTTTTCGGTGAACGTTTATGGCGCAGAACAAACATGAACGTAACCTGTCATTACCCGTAACAAATAATAAGCTTTCATAAAGACCGGCAGCGCTTTTGCGACTCCTCTGGTATTGCGGATGTTTATGGGCGGCGCCAAATACTTACGCGCAGGTGAGTTGCATGCTCCTTTACCACCTATTCTATATAAAGAAAAAGTGTGATACATTTCTTTCACACCCTTGTCGAAGCTCAACAGCATTCAGCGTCTACTATACGAAAGCTTACTGCAAAATCGTAAGTCTTTCCCGGCCGAGTTTATATATATACATATATCATTTAACCACTCCTCAGTTATAGCGGGGAAGAACCACGTTCTCTCGGAATACCAGCATTAAGATCCTAAGAATGGATAGATCTTAATGAGCTGCATTGATGATCACCTGTTAGCTGGTGAACTGTGTGCTTATTTGTCACCCACAGATTCATAAATAAAATACACACGTAAGCAATAATTACATATAAACTAAAGTATTCACTATAAATTTATTCACATAATTACTTTTACACGAAGAAGTTTATCACAACAGAATATTTTATAACACAAAAACGAATGTTACACGCTTACAACGCTGATAAAATGTCTTCAATCAGCCGCAAGGATGCCATAAAAGCTAGATAATAAAATAAGAACAAAATCTATGAAAATAAAAAAAAAGTATTAAAAGCGGTAACTATTGGGCAAAGAAAACTGAAGGCGTAAAATTTTATGTACCAGACTTTATAGTATGTGCTGTAACCACAAGATCGTTATTGACTATGGTCGACCCTTCAAACTGTATGTTCGTTAGGTCTCTTAGTAGAGATTTTTTTTTGTAATGCAAAAAAAGCATGAAAATTTCACCTGATGGTAACAGATAACTCATCAATGGCTATCAACAACTATGTATGTACATCTACTATGAACAAAGATTCAAGACACGCATGTGTTTTCATCCTCGCGGACTAATAGAATGCTGCGCTATCATTAAAAGATTCTCCAAACCCCTAGACTCAATAAGCTATCATCAGCGTTATGTTGCAATTTCCCGCTGGCATTCTGTGAAGGCACGGTCCATCTCCGGTTAAGCTGACCCATTTATATAGTATAGAGTATATACCCATTGTAACAAATTATGTATTTATATTACGATCAGTTAAAAGTGTAGCAATAGCTCCAGCTTTCTGAACGGTCAGTAGCGTATTTGATACTCCTCTCTATATTCTATAAAAAAAAAAATAAGTTATAATAAAATGGCTGTGATTTCGACAGCTCTAATAAATAAAGTAATTTAATCAAATGATATGATATTAATTCGTATATTAATAAATGTAGTAATAAAACTAATAGATCCTTGAATTGAGGAAATTCCTGCAAAATGAAGAGAATATATAGCAATGTGGGCACTAGACACAAGCTGCACCGTTGCTTTTTTACCTCTGTCAAAAGTTATCTCACTGCTGATTATTGAATGGAAATTTGAAAATTGTAAATCCACCACTCAGATTAATTATTGTGGGTTGACGGATTTAGATTTTTGCAAAAGCAAAGACACGTATTTGTTATCCTCTCCGTATGCGATAAGGTCGAAGGAACGGTTCAGATACAGTGTCAGAATCACAAGACAGACACACGACACACCCAGATAGTAAAACCAATAATTTGTGATACATAAATATCGTTCCTCGACTAGAAATCAAACATACGAGCCGGGACGCTACAGACAGTCAAAATCCCTGCTATAAAATAAGGTGACATTTCCTCTGAATGAATACTCAAAGGTTACAACACACCTAGATGTTAATTCGAGAAAAATGTATGTTGTTTTTCCCAAAATCAAGACACACGACACACCCAGATAGTAAAACCAATAATTTGTGATGCATAAATATCGTTCCTCGACTAGAAATCAAACATACGAGGCGGGACGCTACAGACAGACAAAATCCCTGCAATAAAATACGGTGACATTTCCTCTGAATGAATACTCAAAGGTTACAACACACCTAGATGTTAATTAGGAAAAAATATATGTTGTTTTTCCCAAAATCAAGCTTTGTGAATCCTCCGATACCTCCTGCCAAACCATGGCAGATACAGAATGATGACCACGTTCAACTTTTCCAATAAATTTCGAACTTTCATTGGAACCGCGTGCATACACTGCGTCATTTTGCTTGTATTGGTACTTCTCATTATTAGTAAAAATCTGTAAAAACCAAGTTTTTGATCTAATCAAACATGGGGAGGTTAGAAAGAGAACTTACCATTTCTGTGATTTATAAATTAAAACATTATATTATTTCAAGTTAAATTGACATCTAGATTACTAAGAGAGATATCATCGAAATTGACTACGTGAACATTATATCACAGACTTTCTTTAACATTAATGTCCAACCGCAGACTCGAATGAGTCCTGACAGAACCCAAATCCATTCACGTTCTAACCCTCACCTGTAACAAATAAGCCCGGACCTCGTTCTTATTTACTTAACCCGCCACTTACATTTGCATTCCATTTCATTTGGACCCTTTTTATGCCATTTTTATTGTCGTTTTATTTTTATGATCAGGGGTTAGTTCTTGCGAGGGTCGAGTTTGTTTTTTGGGTTTATGAGCTCGGGGGTGTAATGGGCATCTGCAAGTGCTTTAGGTTTGATGGCCACGCATCGTAAATCCGACTTTTTGCGTATTTACACGTTGCGTGTACTAGGTAAAATATTTGTTTCGGCTTCAGTTTCTTAATCGACTAGAAAAGTAGTTGATACGAAATCGGTGATCTTAATATATTTAATGTCTTTGACAATGTGTAATATTCATTCATCTTAATCTATAAGAGTATAGAAACAAACCTGGTTGCTATTTGGTGGATCCGGGATTAGATTCCCAACCTCGAAACAATAGTTATGGATGGTGTAGCCGTTTACGTACCGTGTCGTTGACACTACGTCTAAAACCTTACAGAAAATTACATACGCATTATATTGAAAGAAAGAGGACATCGAATATGTTTTGTGCTGTGTGCTGTTTGCGTAAATGCTTAGTACGGCACAAATATATCCCGTGTATTTGATGACATCTGGCATAACCAGAAGATATGAACATAAGTTGATTATTCTCATTAATCAGCAGATTATTACTTAATATATAATATAATTCATGTAACCCTATTTTATATTATATAATCTTAACTAATTCTAGGCCTAACTCCAGAAAAACATAACTGACCGGACCGAGGTTCGCCCCTTTCGGACAGTTTTTCGCGCAAGAAAACCGTCCAAGCTGAGCCTCTCTTACGGTAACCCTTATGCTGCTTATCCCCACATATACAGATTTCGGCTGACCTAAATGATGAAAACCCTAAGTTTAACAGTGGCCATCAGTTAGTTTTACAAAAAAAGTTAATCTGCACGGATGTTCTATATGCATTAAGTTTTAGATAAAGATAACTTTTTTTTCTATTCTTTTCTATATTTGTACCATAGTCGTACAAAAATGCTACAGTCGCCATAAGAGTTAGAAGAATCAGTTGTTGAGAATTAGCATTTTCTAACACAGACGAGGTGTTTTTTAGTAGTCATTCGCCAATCAACCACAGGGATGTTTTAAATACAATAAGTTATGGTTTAAGTATACCCACTTAGTTTCTATAAACTTTCTAGTATTTGTATCATAATCGTACAAAAATGATACAGTAGAAGAAGAATCAATTGTTGATAATTGGCATTTTCTAACACAACCGAGTTATCTCGCAGGAGGCATTCGCCAATCAACCTCGACCGCCATCGTTTGTAAACCCAGAAATGATAAATATATAAAATAAAATAATTTATCATGCGCGCATATTACTATATAACAAAATTAGAACCTGACAGGACCATTTACTATGAGAAGCTGCATTTTTTTTATTACATTGAGAGTAACAAACGAGCACACAGATCATCCGATTGCAAGTCATTCCTGCAGGGCATGACATACATTCATCTTTGTCATGAAATCATAAGGCATATGCGTTGTCACCCTTATGGATTGAGATAGAATGTCTTGTCACCAGTAATATAGGTCTCCGGATCCCTACACCTAGCGTTATGCTACTATTTTACGGTGGTATTCTGTGAGGACGTGGTCCTACCCCTGTCGAGCTGATACATTCATTTTGCAGTTAGAATCTCCGCATGGTCGATTTATTCAAAATAACTACAAATTAATCAATTGTTCACTACGATACTCACTTGGCTCAGGCATGTTTTCCTTAGTAAAACCAAATTTCGAGTGAAAGTGACCATTAATAATATTATTCTTTAATAAATATCAGGACCTGGAGCTGTACGGCTTAGTTATAAACTAACATTACCAAGAATAGGTCGACTGAACGGAGAACCTCGCTTACCGGAACACCAGCTTTAAAACAAAAGTTTGGCGCTACAGTGTTGGGTCTAATGAAAGAAAGAAACAGAAGACTTTATTACTGGTGACGTCGTGGGTCACTACAGATAAGCATTATAGTTGTTTGTGGACCACCGGAATCAGTAAGTGACTTGCGATAACTGAGTGCTTCTTTGTCACAACTAATATTATTATAAAATAAAAGGGAATGCCCGGACATTGAGATCTTATCTTATTCCGATATTATTTATTTTTATGCTAATACATCAACTTACGTAGGTACAACATAGCATACCATCAAGAACGCTATAATTTTCTTGTCCATGCATTAATCCCAAACCTATCTACATGCCTTGCCTAGTTAACTTGAGATCTCAATTTGTCCGTCTGTCTATGCAGTGCTAATAACTTTAGGAGTGCCTCTATATAACAGTTCACGGCATCGGATTTATGCATTAAATGATTAGCAAAATAATAAATTCCTTTGTAAATTTATTCTCTTATTACTGATGACGAGGCATTCGATCTTGGTTCACCTCGATAAGTAATCATTATACGTTGTCACCCCCTAAGTACTAACATGGATAATCATTTACCAGTTAAAACTCAGCAATACCAAACTACTACTTGACGCTGGTATTTTATACCAGTGTGGGCCTTTCTCGGTAAAGCCGGCCTGTTCGTGTTAGAACTATATTATAATTGTCTCGTCTCCCTACGAAGTAAATTTGATACGGTCGTCTCTAAACCGCATGATATTCTCTTCTCAAAAGAGGAAACTACGAGACGGAGAAGAACATATATATATAAACTACAATAATTTCTCAGAGTTATTACTATTTTGTTAGTATATAACAATTTCTGATTATTTTCATATTATAAAATTAGTTTAAAAAAATTCAAATTCAAGTTTGTTAGATACATATATAAAATATTTAATTAGTAATATCAAAAAAAAAATTTTTTTTTTAATTATAATACATTACCTTTTTGACAAGACTTTATAGAATTTAACATATCTGACATAAAATCTTTTTTGATGTAATGCATTATCATTAATTTGCATGCTATGTGTGGATGACTTTAGAAGAGAAACCATTGCATAATTTGATATTTATATCATCCTAATACCTTGAATAATGGCAAATAAATTATTATTATCATTAGACTAAAACAAGAACACGCAATAAGATATAATATAGGATTATTAAACATACAGGTAGTTATTACAAATAAACACTGCCGAGGCCACAATCCCAACAAGCTTTTGACTTTAACCGTAATTGAAACGTTCGCAGTATGCGGTACACACAAAAATGATGAAATGGTACTTCACAATAATTGAACATTTCCCGCACATTTCGTTCTAAAACTTTATTCTAAGCAGATAACAGTTTCTGGCACATTTCAATTCTGAAGTAATATCCGAATAAACAACAAAGAGGTTAAAGGTTAAAAAAAAAATTAAATTGTTTATGATAAAATGGCGTAAAATAATTCAATCTTATTGCAATAACATTTTTTTAAGATAGGTAGCAACAGTAGAAGCCACGGCGTACTTTTTTTAGTTTACCAGAGCAGCAGCAGAATGAATGGGTCAGCAAACAGATGACGAGAACGCCTTTCAATATACCAGTGTGAAATAGCGTATAACTCTATTATATTTCGTACGGCGAGTGCTGGGGTCAGAGGAGCTGGTTACTTGTAACGAGACATTCCATCTCAGTCAGGGGTGATAATACAAGAGCTTCTTGAATCTTTATTCAAGATGTATGTGTGGGCTCGATTAGCACCCGTAGTATCATTAAAAAAACTAGCTCACACATTATACCCGTTAAGAGATTTTTCATCTTACTCCTGAGGGGTGTCCTTATGGAAGTCGAATGTAGTGGTCACTAGTATCACAATTAATAAGATGAACTATGTTACCTGTACGTAGACCTCTAACTTCACAAAAAAAGTTATAATTTTTTTTGGGGTTGATGACCGCTATTAGCCCGAGGGCTTTTACAGTTTCACCAGGTTGAGAGGTGACCGAGCGCATATGGCGCTCAGTCGAGACCTCTATTAGTGGGTAACCGGCACAAGGGCTCCCCAGAGGGAGCTTCGGGTTGAACCATAACCCTGTTTCGCGAGAGCGTTCGACTCTAGGTTGCCCGAGAGGGCCGAACCTCGGCTCGGTCAGTTGCTTCTGACTAAGTTATAAAACGTCAGGAAAATCTAGTGGCTTTTTATATTGCGAATTAACTAACTAAAATGAATTGTCATATTGCGATAGCCTACCCAGCCAAGCATTACGTAAAATCCTATATACCAGAAGAGACACTTAATTATAAATGGTGACGATGTTAATCACAATTATAGCAATCCATCACAAGTAACTAACCGAGTTTTAGGCCTCTGGGGCACGACCGATATGCAAGTTTATATAGGCAATTTTATATAGACCTGATATATGATAAAATACAAAATTAACGACGTACAATTCAGGTCCTCCCTTTAGATAGGGATCCGAGTCGAGGTATCGTGCCTTCTTAAGAGGGGCCCTCGGATCGTTTTATCGCCCTTGTCGTCGACGTTCTTCGTCCACAGGGATCGGAGTGCAGCGGTGGTGCAGCAGCAGTCTCCGCGCCAGCATCGCGGCATCGTCGTTGTCTCCCTACTCAGCGGGCCTCCCGCTCGCGAGTCTATTTAGATAAAGCTGTAAAGGTCTTTGGACCAACAGCCATAATCACACACAAAAAAAAAAGCAATACAGGATATTTTTTGTTTTATTTTGTTGATAGTTTTTTTCTTATTTACAATGTAGGCACTACACTGACCACAATATCTCTCCACGGGTTGACTGGCCAATAAAGTTTAAATAAAAAAAATTAGCGACATAGCCGTAATTTTTGAATATTTGTGTATTAAACAATGTTTAGATAAACGATAATAAGATATCCTGCGCAGATGACGTCATATAGTTATAACCAGAAGATATTTTTTTTTTATATGAATATAGAATAGGTGGCAAACAAAAATATATAATTCAGCTAGGAAAACATTATAATACCTAAATTAAAGCATTAAACCTTTCTTATACAATATAAGGGCGTAAGTAGATATCAGTTCGGAAATACCACTGGCGATAGCTGATGCCACAGATTATTATGCGTGGCAGAAAATTTCACGTAAAGTGCACTGTAGTCGACTGCCAACCATCGAAATGACGAGGATGAAATTTTGCGGCTAGAATTAATCCCAAAAATTCCTCAAATCAATCATCAATCGGGAATAACACCGATCGGAAACTACCTAATCATCAACGATTCGTGTTGCTCTCCATTCGAAAAAAAAAACTAAAGACCGTCTTACTTACGACGCGGAATTCCATCACACTTCTCAAGCGTGATAATGCATATTGAATTAAGAATCCTTATCGACGATATTAATGGGAGTGTCATAGGCTGAAAGAACCACTTACCACCAGGTGAATTGTGTGCTAGTTTGTCACAAGTAATAAAAATAAATATATTAAATACCCACCATAATTTCCTCTCATTTTGTATAAGTAATGTAAACACTTAAAATTAGTTCAAGCGCCATTTAACCAGAGCTCGCAAAGGAAAATGGCCGTTCAGGTCATGCGTGCGAAATCTGTAAGTCACTGGCAGGTTCGCAGCTACACTTCCATAAACAATGCCATTAGCAAAACGTTACGCGGCAAATTTTAAATTTGGAACGCGCGCGGCCATTCGTCATGTCGCCGCCGCGCCCGCGACACTCCGCCGCCGACAAAGCTCTACGTATACGCCAACCGAAACAATTTGATAAAGAAAGAACATTTTACGCAGTAATATTTTACGATTTTTTATTTGCATGTGTAGTGCTCTTTGCTCTAGTAGTCTGTGTACAGCCTCAGCGGAATAGACCCGCTAGCAGAAGCCACAGGTCTATTCCGATTTCGCTCTGAAAGTAGAACGTAGAATCAATGAAATAATGTTGATACGATGACGACGATGGCGCTCTCTGCTACGAGCTACACTGCGTTCTGACCTCGGTAGTCGAAGAAATACCACTAACTCGTAGCGAATTATTCAGAACGATAGCATCGTAAAAACAAAATTTTCTTTCCATTTCGTCAAGTATCAAAACCGTTACACCATTGTGTAGCATCTTGACTAATGACGTCATGTGTCCCGCGCAGCGATCGCGAACAGCAAATGACTCGCGATGAATTTAAAATTTGAACTTGGAACAGTCGAACGCTAACGAGGGGGGCGTTCGGTAATATCGTTCTGTAAGTTATTTGCGAATTGTGACTAAAAGAATGCGCCTGACATGACGTCAACGGAAAATCAATACACAACAATTATATATCATAAAGATATTAAACATAGAACTGAAGAGTTAATGATAATAATGCTCTAAGAGCAAAAAAGACGCAAATAAATATCTCTAAATAAATATCATTTCAAATGATATTTGCACTGCAACCATTCAGTTTAACCGCTCCAAATAAACTTAAAATGCTTGTGCTAGGAGATTGTTCATGACTATATTAGAATGACGGATTTGAACCTACGAACTAAAATTTGGCAAACCGTACCCTAAACCATTAGGCTACTGACGCTTCAAATCTCAAGTAAGCTTATAATTATTTTATTTAAATGAAATCAAGCGAGATTATATTGTACTTTTACAACCCAACCAACTGTCCACAGGTTGCCTCCACCACGAACACCATTATCCATTCTTAACAAACATTTAAGATACTCATCCGAGGTAACCTTTGAGGATTGAGATGCAATGCCTACTTACCCGTATCGGATCTCCAGTTCCTCATACTTATTATATCAAACATAGCAGCGTTGATGGTGCTATTTCACCCTAATGTTATGTTGGAGCGTGGTCGAGAAAACAGCTAGGAACTGTTGCAGCGTGGCACTTCCACGGCATATGCCACCAAGGCACTTCCACGGCATATGCCACCAAGGCACTTCCACGGCATATGCCACCACGGCAAGAACAAGGATGACATAAAATGTCAATGCATTACGCTCACTTTTAGTATTATTATTATCTTATCAGGATTATATTTTTACTTTACTAACGAAAATCTGATCGTAGCATAGATCAGATTTTCGTTTGAGGATAGGGGATAGGTTATAAATAACCGCGTCGCGGGTGGCCGTCGGATGGATATCAATTATTACCAATTAACACGTGTGGCAGGAAGTGCCGTTGTACTCAAGACTAATAATTCTATGACAATGACGGAATGCATTAAAAAATTACCCAAACCTTTTTCAAGATATTCATATACATTAAGTAAACTATCTGAGTAATCTAAATCAATTAATTTGTAGGTATATAGATTTGACTGTAACATAATTATATTACGGTAAAGATTAACATAAAGACCTTATGAGAATCAAAAATATAACAAAAAACAAAAACATCAATGATAATTTATATACAAATATTTATTTTTTAATAATAGCATTTAAAAAGTCCAAATAAATCTTTTTCAAAAATAGGTGTTTTCCAAGGTCCGAAATAATAATCCGAATTGATATTTTTTTTTAATAATAACTCTGTTTAATAATATTTTTTCTTCGCTAATGCAAAAGATAACTGAACAAAAGCCACTTTGAAATTCGAACGCAATATTTTCCACGACCAAAAAGGAAACAAAACCATTGACAGCAGAATAAGATGACGCTAATGATTTTTAATTGCGCCATTGCGAACGAAAATAACCATTATAACGAGACACGTGACGTCTCCATATTTGTCAAAAAAACAGATAGGATGTTGAGATCAAGTATAGCTAGTTAACACTCATGTCTTTTTATAAGTCAGCCAGTGTGGCCCGAATTTGGCATTTCCATGCTAATGGCACTCATTGCATGCCAATCAGTTTAGCGGCCGACATTTGCCGAACATATTATGCCATGCAATGTGCTAACGCGGCAACCGGTCCGCCATCTTGGCACGCGTCTAATAATTATGGAAGCGATCCAAATTTGATTAGGTACTTTAATCATTCTCACAGGCATCGTATTTAAAAAAATATATGAGTGCTGACAAAAGAAACACGATAAAACTGATATAGGACTAATCCTATCAAATGGGAACCTCTACCTGAGATTACGAAATAACTACTTCAAAAAAATATACAACACGCAGCTTAAATTATAGCATTACAAATACTTTTCGCAACTAAGTCTTCACGTACGTATTCCAGTATAATATGGTAAATAATATTATCCAATCTCTTCAACATAACTTCGGAAATGAGGATAATTGAAGGCGTAATTATGATCTGATTTGATTAACAAACGGCTTTAAAATATCTCCCAAAACTGAGCATTTTCTACACAAAGATTTCATCAATGCAGTTTTTTACGCTACTTGATTTCAGAGCAACGACGATTTAAAAACTACAGTATGTTGGTTTGATGAGTTATCCAGGACTTCATGGAAGACTCAGTATGTCCCTTAGGTACCAGGGCGACAACGCTTCTTCATTATGATAATACTTAACTAGAATTTATATGAATACCAAAGACTTTTTTTGTTTTCTTTTCGGGATAATGGACGCTTTAGCCTGAGGGCTTTTACAGTTTCACCGGGTTGTGAGGTGACCGAGCGCTTATGGCGCTCAGTCGAGACATCTGTTAGTTGCTCAGTTTCGTTAACTCGGTCAGTTGCTTCTGACTAAGAATTATAAAAATACCAGAATACCTTCATCCTCAGACATCAATTACAATAGTTCTAAGGTTCACCCCGTTTACCTTTATGTCATAAAAAAATTACAATTAAAAAATAGGCTAGATTACATTGCATATTTATAAATTCAATATTAACCTTTTTAAATCAATGATTATAAAGGCCGGTAACAAAATTATGATTGTTTTAATTATATTACAGAATTGTCAAATTATTATAACTAAATAATTATAATAAAGATATAAATTTACTATGTAACTGGCGCAAACCAATTCAGTGCCAGATGGCATTTGGGTCAGTAATCTTGACCTAACTCTTGAGCTACTCGGGTCACGCCATTGGCTTAATGAGTGCCATCGACAGCAAATACGATGGTTTAAAAACCTCTCATTAGCATAGCGTAAATTTATAGAACATGAAATTAAAATTCCATAAAAAATGCACAAATGTTATATAATAATTGACGCTATAAATAGTCCAATGGTTTCAGGTACGGTATGCGAAACTTAAGGTTGTAGATCCGAATCCTTCGTCTACTATCGTCGTACAACATCTAGCATTTTTAACTTAGTTGCGATTAGGTGCGATTTGTGCTAGATATTTTAATAGCACCTCTAGTATTATTTAAAAAAAATAAAAAAAAATAGAAACAAAACTAACGGCATCCAGTAATAATCACAAAATATCATATAGTCATAAGACACGACGAGTAGCACTCACAATATTTCATAAAAAATGTCTAATAAAAAAAATAATAACTATAAACTAAAATAATAAACAAATTTGAAACAGAACACTCCAGAAGAAAACTAGTATACAAGATAAACAATAACCTCATACTTTTACACTAATTAAGAGGACCTCACCGAACCTACCACTGATAAAATTAGCATTATTGCATCATCTGTGTTTGCACGTACGCTTATGGGACTATAATATATCCTTCGCAGTTGCTGTCATCTGGGACATGGAAGTATATGGTAGTGGTAAAAACCGACTAAGAGAACGTCCTTAACATTCCATGACCACGCAAGCAGTATTTTAAAAGACTAACTTCGTCTTAAGAAATGCACGTTTCGAAATGACAGGGCAATCTAGATTATATACACTTATACTAGAAAAGTTAAAATTTCTCTTCAAGTTTCTTGCCTGACGTGAGTATGGATACTACATTAATAACCCTACCAAGTGTTTACTAGAACATCTTGATTATCCTTCACTTGGAACCAAAAATTTGATCGAATATTTCCTGCGTTTTTATTCGTTGGCAGAAATCAATGCACCTCATCTTCTCGACTTTTCAATATTAATAAGAATCATCTCGGTAGGATACATGAAGTTTGCTACGCTTATTATCCGCACCGAAGCCCTAGCCAAATCTTCTATACTGTGCAACCTCTTTACGCTTAAAGATCTAGACTCTGATCTATCAATTGATCTAATAGAGGGTGGATGAGCGATATTGTCTGAAGTACGTGAGTAAGATGCATAACTTCTTTTTTTATTACACTGAGAGTTACAATCGAGCACACAGTTCACCTGATGGTAAGTGATTCCTGTGGCCCATGACGTCTACATACGTCCTTGATAAGGAATCATAATGCAGATGCGTTGTCACCCTTGAGGACTGAGATGGAATGCCTTGACACCAACAATATAAGGGTCTCCGGATCCCTACACTCACCAGACGAAACACAGCAGCGTTATGTGGCTATTTCACGACGGTATAATGTGAGGGCGTGGTCCTTCCCCGATCGAGGTGACCCATTAATTCTGCAGCTAGAAACAAACTGCATCGAAGCTCTACCACTGTATAACTGGTTATTTAATTTTAATTATTAATATGTTTAAATTGTTTTATAAGTAGTCTAAGATAAAATAACTAAAAATCCGTTAAGTTAATTTATATATTTTTTAAAGTTAGTCGAACAGAAGTTACGCTCTTCCATCTAGAATCTAAGTTGTTGATATACATACATATCATTTATCATCAAATTAACTGTGTTCTCTATCACCCTTAGCAAGAAGTTGACGGGATGACTTGTTCAATTTTGGTGGAGCTCAATCAATGTACTATAACCCAAAATTATATTTTGTGATAACCCCTGCAGAGGCTTATATTTAACCTGGTGTTTATAGTAGTGGAACTGTGTACCTTAAATTAACTATTAAATATAACAATTGGATCACAAAGTCTCTATATCCACAACTCTAAAAAGTTGGTACATGGTATCTACATTTTGTGTACAAAGAAAAATATTTAAGTTTCTAGCTGTTCGTGCCTTTCAATTTCGTGTGAATTTCAATCACGTACGTTAGGATGAATTTATGTTATGAAAGTTATGAAGTATAAAGTTATAAGGCTAGTAATAAAATTTAAGTTATGAAAACGTGTTACAGCATAACTGTCAAACTGAACGTCACAGCTGTTTATATCGCGTCTGTAGGAAGAAAATCTTCTCAAACCAACACCAAAAAATCTATTAAAATTTCCAACTTTCCGTTTAAACTAAACGAAAAAATCAGCGACATCAATTCGCAAGCAGTTCGCAAGTAATGACGTTTCATACATGATTTTTACTTATATAGATTCGGTTTGCGATAAATTAAAAACAATTTCATTTAAAGCGTCCTCCTTTGACCATGGTATAGGTCTATAATCTTTCTGTTCACGAATCTTAATGTATTTACGGACTGTCTTCATGGGAAATTTAGGCACTGATAGATATAAAAGCTAGCTCTTGTTTAATAATTCACTATGACGAATTCTAGCGAGCCATTCTTTCCGTACAAAAATAAAATTTGTTCCCTTATCGTTGCATTGTGGCTTTTATAGCGTTGACAGTCCGTCTGGTTCTGTTAGGACCAGATTTTTTATGAGATCTTTTGTGTTTTTAGACTCTCTTGGAATTGTTGGTGTACCTGTAGATAGTGCGAAACACAGCTGATGCCTTTAAGTTGACCGCTCCATACCCACTTTGTGCAAAGCAATCCTTGCAATTCTCTTTTCTATAACGACCGCCTCCATAAAACGAAAAAAGTAATGTGTGGAATTGGGGCAAATCGATCGAAGTATCTTACAAACAAAACAGAAAATACAAAATTTAATTGTAACATTATTTAGAGACTAATTATTTTTTATATAATTATATTTATATTATTCAACGAAGAAATATATATATGACTTGTCAAAAAATATTTATAGCTACCACTCGAACACTGAACGTCACGCACACACAAAACTGTGTCATTAAGTTTCTCCGACGTTATGATTGATGTTCCAAGTGTTCATAAGTACATTAGTACATAAGGAAGTTTTCCAAGATTAATGCCAAGGGCATCAACGGTGTCAATGCCTTAACTAATGTTGCTGTCGAGCGATAGATAATTAACAACATTTAACATGGGTAAAAAATTGAATAAGGTTTGAGATGCTCTTATAATTAGATATTAAATAATTTTGCTGCTTATGTTTTTTCGTACTTACTCGTATGTTTACCATAATATATGTACATTACTGAATGTTTACCCTAGTGTCACCATTCGATAATGATATTATTTATAATAATAAAATAAAAAAATATCCGTAGTTGGCTTTAAAAACGACTTCATCTTATTTTTCTTTAGTTTTATTATAAGCTATCTTAATATGTATTATGATTTTATCATTTTCGATTAGAATTGGTCAAACGCTCGTATTCCTAGGTCGTTTTCTATATCTAAACCAATTAAATGAGTGACATGAATTTTTTATATTTTTTTATGTTTTCTAAATCTTCCACAATTCCCCTTATAAGATTATATATACAGTCTATAAAAACATAAACCTATCCACAAATAAGATTCTAGATGTATCGCCAATAAGGACTGAGGTGGACTACTTCGCTACCAACAAGTAACTGGCTCTCAAGATGTCTACACTCGTCAAACGAAACACAGCAGCATTACCTTACTATTTTACGCTGATATTCGTTGAAAGCATGGTTCTTCTTTCGATAGAGCTGGCCCATTCATGCCGTAGCCGTAGCCGTAGCTGTAGTGTGACTTTAACTGATGTGCCTATAATAACTTTATAAATTAAATACAGTAACGTCTCTAAACATAAAAAGTCTATAATCGTCTTAAATATTTTGCAATTATAAAGATATGATC
The DNA here is from genome assembly GCA_029286865.1 of Teinopalpus imperialis. Classification (NCBI taxonomy): domain Eukaryota; kingdom Metazoa; phylum Arthropoda; class Insecta; order Lepidoptera; family Papilionidae; genus Teinopalpus; species Teinopalpus imperialis. Next base: position 7,944,137 of record JAGSMU010000021.1, read on the forward strand.
TAATGACAAGTCCACACCTAACGTAGAAATATCACGGAAATCGATCAATGTTCTTTTTTCAAAGCACAACGCTCGGAGTTCCCGCCCTCGTCGGCGATTGGCCGATAGCCGAGTACGTGCCGATGCGCTTGCGCCGATAACGCGACTGTTTTGAAATACGACGCAGAATTCCTTTGTGCCAGTTATAAGTCGTCGTGGTGTTATTTTTAAACGACTGCAAAAAAGGAAGTTCTAAAGTTGACCCGTATGTAATATTGCTGAAAGTGCATAATATTTTATACATGTTAATTTATGTGAGCTTTTAAACAAATTTACTATGATGGTATTATACAAATCTAATTTCAATAATTCTTTTCATTTCAATATATTTAAAATTTTCAAATAGCATTAGAATCTGTTAATCAATTTGAAAGGCATGGATGGCATGTTAACCATTACTAGTAAAATGCATCGGTATACTGTGACCTTCTAACCCCTCACAATATAATAGTTATACTATAAAAATGTATTATATAAATAAAGAAGGTAACTCGGCGTCGTTCTCTATGCCTGTCTATAATAATAATAATAAATTTCCTTTTATTTTGTTTTCTTTTCATTGAGAGTTACAAATGGGCACACAGTTCATCTGATGAAGTGAAAAATGCTTTACACCAGTCAGACAAATGAATACATAAAAATATTGTTTCCCAGTCTAAGCCAGGCTTGTGTATTGGTAGCTAGAGTTACATCTTTAAAGCCGGATATTTCAGTAGTCGGATAGGCAAAAGAACAGCGCTTATTCGACGAATAGCAAAATTTTTCGTTTTTCAATCATCAGACATCACTTATTCGACGAAATCTACCTGAGGTATAAATTTATTGGTCGACAGAACGGCCAGATAGCGCTTATTCTATGGAATAAAATGTTCAAACAGACGCATGAGGTGTCATCAGTTTTGCCAATGCTTTTGCAACAAAGAGGAACAATTTGCAAGCATTTCATTAATGTTTAAAACGCTAAAATAGATACGGTTAGCTAATGTTGATTGAAATATGATTTTATTTTTGCAGTAGTGCTACGGCCTACGGTGTTGATTTTTTCTTGGCAACACTGAGTGTCATTGTCAAGAATTTACATACATTAAAAACTGACAGTGACATCAGGTAATATAAATAACCGACGTCCCTTTCTAACGCGCCAAGATAATGTTGTTCTGTTTCAGATGGCTGAAGTTAGCTTTCATACGGAGAAAAAAAAAGGCTAGATAGTTATTCCGAGAATAAAGTACTATTGAAAACTGAAAACTTTTATGAGTCGAATAAACAGTCAAATATAATTATTCCATTGGTAGTTATTTAAGCGAATAGTCATGAATTGAAATATCGACCCTAAATTACATAAACATAATTTGTTTAAATAAACAGTTTGATAAGGTTAATTTAAGTGATGCAAAACAAGGCTATGTTTACAGGTGCACTATTAATATGCTATAACGATGATGAATTTTTAATAATGGTAGAGCCTCGTTGGGTCCGCTTGACTTGGGAAAGATCACGACCACACAGGATACCAACGTAAAATAGCAGTATAACACTGCTGTGTTTAATACTGTGAGTATTGGGATGCAAGGAGTCAATTACAGGTATCGAGGCATTTCATCTCAGTCCTCAGGAGGAACGAAGAATGTCTATCTGGAATCATTGTTTAGAATGGATGAGGATGTCATGGGTTGAAATTTACCATCAGGTAAACTGTGTGTTCATCTGCCAATTTTCTAAAAAAATGATGAGACCAAATCTTCATTAAGGTCACTGTACTTTTAAAATCTTTATTATTTACTTTAAATATACAGTTCTTTTGTGAGATTTGAAGACCGTTTAGCTGTTATTAACAACACCAAATTCACACTCTCAAAATATACCCGTTCAGAATCTCCTCTTTCTCCCATCTCATATGACCCCAATGCTGAAAGTAACTCTTCCTCATATCCTATTTACAAAAACTAAACAAGTTCAAAAGGTTAAAATAGATCAAATTTTCTATTTTACTTTGAAGTAGTTATTTAGGTTAGCAGTAAGTTATTTAACTTTAAACATTAAATTCTTACATCAAAATGAAGGTTAACATTTTATTTTTTTTAAAGAAGTTTTTTTTTATTTATAAAATCCAGCCGGTACACACAAATAATCTTTGTTTTGGAACGTTCAATCAAATAAGCAGTTTTAAAGAGTGCTCTGATCATAGAATAAAAGGAAAGATGCAGCTAATTTCAATTCTTTATGATTTCCTTCTAATCGAACTACCATATCGTTCCTATTATATTATTTTCCTTGACGACATCAACATTATAATGCCATAATCATTCGCACAAATATAGATACACTTACTCGTCATCCCCTTCCCTTGTCCGAATTAACGAAGTTATACATATATGACACACAGTTACAGAAACAAATGCACACATACTTGAAAAATCACAATTTCTAACGCACAATAAATCCTTACGATGAAAACTCGCGACGCAGTGTGACCAGGTAATCTGACGACTGTGCGATTACTACGACTTATATGATAACTTTGTGCTGCTTTATCATGGTTATATTCTTTAAAAATTATAGCAAAAGGTCTATCTACAATAACATTATTATCTACGTTAAAAATAATAACATTTGTTACTTACCTTAGTAATTGGCGTTCCGCTAAGCAAATTCAGAACTTGGTTTCGGTTGCCACTTTAACCTATATTTGTGCGATATGAAAATTATTTATTGCTGCATAAATAATTTCAAACTACTAACCATTCCAAACTTATTGCTCAAACTGATTTATACATACAAGTTATTTTTTAGTCTACAATTATATCCCGAGCATTTTGGCGTCATTTAAAAAATAAGATGTCGCTACCAGAAGTCAGACGGTACACCGGTGTGCAATTTAAAAATTTCAGATATGGCAACTTTATTTATGATTTTTATGTATTAGAAGATTATAAATGAATAATAGCACATAATGACGAAACATTATAACTATCATAGCCCTTAACCAATTAATCTCTGTCGATCGAGAGAGTAGAGCGTCGTAGAATTAGTTTTGCTTGAAAAAGCATCATTACACGAACGAGCTGAAACGTCAAAGGGACCTTGATATATCTAATTAGTTGAATGATTTATGTCGGGCAGAGGGGGGCAATTATTGTGGAGCGATTAAGAACGCTGACCGTCATTGGGCTGTACCAATGACGGTCAGCGTCAGTGTTCTTAATCGCTCCTGGTGTGGGAATACCATATCACTTTTAGAGCAAAGCGATATATTTTTTTAATATATTTTGGGACAAAAAAATTTGGTGACAAAAATTCCATTCATTCAGGGTGAGGAAGGAATGCCTTTATTTCGTTCGCCAAATACATTATCCATATTATTGAAGCAAGTTAAAAACTAATGAACCAAATTTAACGAAATCTCTTCGGTCCTACTCGAAACCAAAATAAAAAATAAATAGCAAATTTCGGTAAGGAAATGTCGTTGGAACTGTGTAGACACATAAAATGCATTGAATCGATAAACATCTAATTTTATGAAGAATAAAATATAGACAACTCTGATAAGTAACTACATAATATCTGATATGGATAACCGATATTAGTCAGAACCGGGGAAAGTAGACTTTTTTATAAACACCTGAATGTTAAATTTTAATTGTTTTCAAAAAGTGTGTAATTTTTTTAGGATGTTAGGGATTTCCATCGAGCACACAGTTAATCTGATAGTGATTCTTGCGGTCCACAACAAAGAAATTAATACTATATAAGTGAGAACGTAAAGCAAATGTGTTGTCACCTCTAAAGAAAACGATGGAATGACTCTTCAACAGTAATAAGGTCTCCGGTTTCTTTCCTTCTGCAGATAAAATAAAAGGGATCCTACGCCAGTCGAGCCAAAGAGTTAATATTTATTTACAATAGAATAGTACCTATTTTAAACAAAATTGCTTATGAAATCGATTGCTTACAACCACGTCTGACCGTCTGTAAGTGATATTTTTAACTTTTAAACGTGACTCCGATTTTCTCCAATAGAAAACTGAGTTTTAAGGAAGAATTTTATATATAATTTCAGAATTGTGCATTTAATATAAAACGAAAATAATAATAGAAGTTCGTGTGAAAAATTTATAAAGATTTTAATAAAAAAAATATATTTTACATAATAGCTTTGACATAGTATTCCTGTCTAACTCTTACGTCCTCGATAAAGTACAAAATAATATAGTCCACCTACAGAACAATTTCCGACGTTGCAGTCCCTACAATTTTCTTTAGCGTGGCATATGGCGTTGGTACTTTACGACCCAATATGGCCGAAGACCCTAACCAATCATTACTATTATAAAAGGATCGTTTATTTTTTATTGGTCTAGAAAAAACTTGCAGCGCGTGCCTGAGTTGCCAGGATATAAATGCCAAAATTACAAAGCGATAATTCTTGTAAGGTCTTTATTATAAAGGGAAATTAGCACTTGTCGGTTTTGAGCACGCCAATGTTTTATTAATCCTCTCTTAGGAATATAGTATATTTCTATGTTGAATGAATATCATTAGATTATTATATGTTAAATTTCTTTACAGATTAATTTATAAAGATATTAAATACACAAAGTATAAAACAAAATCCTCGCACCGATGCCACCAAACAACAGCATGTGTACCAAGATTAGGAAAGTTGAAGTAGGAAATTGCCTTTCACATAGATTAGACTGATTCTCAAAGGAGGTTCCTATGCATAATTTATTAGTTATGTGTTGTACCATAATATTAACAAAGCAAGTCAAATAAACTTACAGCACGAGGTAAGTAATTTATTGATTTGAAAAACAAATCATTTAAACCAAATTTCAGGCGAAGCATAAATAATTCATAAAAAATCGATATACTTAGAACTTTGATAATTAAAAAAACGAAAACAGTTGAAACGGATTTAATTATAAAAGCATAGAGAGATGGCACAGGTGACATCATTTGTAATGTCACCTGTCAAAACGCCATTATATAAAAGAAGAATAATTTATCATTATTAATCTAACTTATTAAGGTTAGTAATAAGTTAATTAAAAGTAGAAGGAATGTTTTTATTAAATTACTATGATAATAATATATACTATAAGAATATTAAGAACAACATCACGTAACTAAAAAATACAGGTCTTATGGGCCACAAATTGAGAAATAGAATAAAGTTAAGGTTAAAAATTATTTAAGGTAAGAACAATAATTAATATCATAAATATTTTAAAATATGACAAAAATATCTATATTTTAACGTTTTACATTTATCATTTTATGGATAGATTTTTATTGCTAGAGATTATTTATTCGTATTTGTGCCAATTTGTAGATGTAGGGTAAACATAAAACCGATGTATACCAAAAGTCTGTCTGCTCCCAAAGTTCATACTGGTTGATTTCGACCACGTATATATTACTACTGGTTATTATTAGATGACCAATATATTATATTGCTATAAATAATAGCGCTACAGAATCTCGTTTATCATCCACTTCCTTAATCCGAAGTAATGCTCGTGGGATAAAATGAAGGTGACGTTTAAATGCAGTGTCAGTGATTACAATTTTTCTTTTCTGTCTAAAGTTTTGGAAGCCTATATACCTAAGAAAGTCTCTACATTTATGTATTAAAAATAACCTACTGAGTGTACACACAGTCTGGGTTTTCTGGCCCTGTAGTATCATCACTACATTATTTAAAATTACCAACGACATTAGGTATGGAATGGAAAATGAAAAGGTGAAAGCCTAGGTACTTATGGACTTTTCTTACGCTTTTAACTCAGTCGACCGTAATATACTCCTCTACTGTCGCATTATAGATTCGTTCCTACAGTATTGGAGTAGTTTTCTTCCTATCTTCGTGGGCGTCAGCAGTCTGTTCACGTGAGTGAAGAGTAATTACAATAGACAGATCTTGAAACTGGCTTATTAGTTATTAGTTATAGACTACCTACAATTTTATGTGGTGGGGTTCCGATGTGGTTCTTCAGGGGATGGAACTCTTCATTGCATCTTAACCGGGGGCAGCTCCCAGATCGGGGGCACGCTATAAGCAGGAGTCTGGAGTTACCGGGCTTGGGCAGATGCATCGGCGTCACGGGATGCAAAATACGTTTTGTTTAAAAAAAAGTACAACTCCGCCTCCAGGACTTTCAAAAGAGTTATTGCAGAAGCAATATCTATTCACATTGACAAAAGTGGCGAGAGACTAGTCTCTCTTTGCGAGTGACCTTAATGCACTGAATTAAGGTCTCTCGCAAAAGCTGTCCAAGGGAATTTCTGTCAGCCATATCTTCCATCTCTGCACAAAGGAGATGACACGCTGGCACAGGACGCAAAGGAGAAAGCTGATTTCTTAGGCTCTCTTTTTGCGCCCAACTCAACTCTTGACGACAAGGGGAACTCACCGCCGACTATCTTCCTGCAAGACACCTCCATGTCAGATGTCCGATTTCTGCAAACGTCAGTGCGCAAAGCACTTCTCTCCGTGGACATCCATAAGTCGAGTGGGCTTGATGGTATCCCTCCAATTGTGATGAGGACGTGTGCTCCAGAGTGGGCACAGGTTCTTACGCGTCTTTTTCGGTACTCCTACTCTTTAGGCGTCGTCTCAAACTGCTGGAAGACATCTTTGTTGCACCCGATCCCTAAAAAAGGTGATCACTCAGTTCCGTCCAACTATAGGCCTATTGCTACTACGCCCTTGTTCTCGAAAATAATGGAATCCATTGTAAACTGCCAGCTCACGAGTCACCTAGCGGATTACGAGCTGTTTAGCATACCGCAAACTAGTGAATGCTGGTGTTCCGCAAGGCTGTGTGCTATCTCCTACATTGTTTCTTCTGCATGTCAATGACATGTTGCAAATTAATAACATTAATTGCTATGCGAAGGGCAGCACAATGCATTACTGTCCGCGCCAATATTTCTCGAAAAAACTTCAATGAGTGCCGAAACAAACTTGTGTCTGAGGTCGAGATTTTATTAAACAATGTCTCTTAGTAGAGGTAGGTAGAGGTCAAGGAGTAGAGTAGTCGACTAAATCAAGTCCAATTTAACCCAATGAGGACACTAGTTTGTGCGTTTACCGCAAAAATAATCCTCGTCGCATTTCCTTATTTTTAAAACATTGAATGATGTTCAGATCCAGATTCACTGGGAGGGTAAGGCCAAATTGGCTTACCCTCCAAGTGACTTAATAGAGTTAGTTAAAAGACTTAGTGCGTAATAGAGCGATACAGTATTTCATGTCGGCCCATAATGGGTGCCCACTTTACAAAGCGCAAGTTCGGCCTCACATGGAATACTCTTCTCGCCTTGGCCGGATCACTCCAGTGCCAGCTTCTTCCATTTTATCGCATTTAATGGAGAGCGGTTCGAATCGTTAACCAGGAACTTTCCAATCGGCTTGATTCACTGGCGTTGCGAAGAGATGTTGTATCTCTTTGCATTTTTTACCTAATTTACCATGGAAAGAGTTCTGAGGAGTTGATTGGATTAATTTCAGCCCAAAGTACACCAATCCAAACTTTCATCTTCATCATCTCGATGTTTAGCTATCCACCGCAGTGTACTTTACGTGAAATTTACATAATTACTAAGTGGAATCATCTGCCGCCAGCAAAGTATCCGTCACCTTCAAGAAAAGAAACTCCTCTGGTGTTGCGGATGTTCATAAGCATCACATACCATCAGGTGAACTGCTTGCTCATTTGCTACCTATTCTATTCTATTCTATAAAAAAAAAGAAAAAAATTATGCGCAGGCCAATAATGAGGAACACAGAGAGATTGCTAAGTAGAGTTCGAACCTAATAGCTATTCACAATTGGTCGAGCGTGACGCTTCGGAGTGTTCATCAATCATTCCAAAAGCCAAGCTATCAATGTAGGTAGTTCGAGGATGTTAATTAAAATTCATAATGTAAACTTGCCCCTCATCCACTACAATAATAAAATAATACCATTTGCTAGTTTTGTAAAAAAATAAGTCTATATATTGACACTAAAATGAACTAGGACACATACGATAGAAGTCAGCCGTAAGGCCTATGCTGCGTGCTGATAACTGTACAATTTGAAAACATTTTCTTCCTTTTACGACCAACTTTATGCTTGTTCAGACACTAATATTACCTATTACCGACTATCAAAATGTGTGTTACCCAGAATTAAACATAGTTTCTCTTAACAAGCTCTAGAGTCTCTACAATCATTTCATCAGCCAGAATGATCACATATCGCAATATCGTGCTCTCCTTAAGTGGCTCAACATTCAGCAGACGCGGTTTACTAGAACTTTACTTGTGTTCTTCTCTATCTTGAATGATCCAACTGCTCTTAATTTCCTTAAAGATAACTTGGAAACTCCCAAGAGTTTGTTTGGAACGACTTGCCCGAGCATAAAGCAAGAGCATCGAATATACTCTCTTTTAATAGGCTGATACGTGAGCACTACTGAAGATAGCACTTACTTATATGTTTAATTGTGTATTTTTTTATTTATATTTATATATATACATATATATATATATATATATATATATATATATATATATATATATATATATATATTATTGTTTTAATTTTTAGTTCTTTTTCTTTACAACGCAAAATGCTGACTGCTGAACTGAACTGTATGCACTACACCTACCACAATTTATTTTTGGTTCATTTAGAGAAAACCTTAAGGCATTAACTCCGCCCTTTGAACCCCTTTTTGTAAGGTGTGACCAATAAAGTTTAAATAAATAAATAAATAAAACCTAAGTGTATGTCTTTCTCAATTTTTATCACCTTATCAAAAATACTAAGTTTCTGTAATTAAGACGTCACAAATATTTTAGGGAAAATTAATTACAAGGAAGAGGACGGGGTAATAAGTAGCTAGCAACCTTGCATAATAAATACATTTTGTCCCTTAGTGGCATATATAAAAATAGTCCTTTGCTGAGCGTAGGATAATATAGATATAGATATAAATATAGATACGGCTAATTTCGATTTAAAGTCATTTATATTAAATTGGCTGTGACGTCATAATTATATCCTTTAGATCATTTATGATCTACTCTATATTTAAAAATATATATAAACGTTATTCGAGCTGAATGTGTAGCAAAATTGTTGATGAATAGCGACTATAATTGTCCGGAATGATAATTTTGAGAGTGATATATGGTGTTACTAGAATAGACAATATGCGAACGAATAAGTTGAGAAGTCACAAGCTATCACAGTTTGGACGTGGTATGAAAAGGGATACACGTCACTACTCTCAGCGGGCCTCCCGCTCGCGAGTCTATTTAGATAAAGCTGTAGAGGTCACTGGACCAACAGCAATACTCATACACAAAAACAAAAAAAACATATCACTACTAGGAGAGTGGTGATTATGAATGCGTAGCATCCCTCCACATTTTCGTCGTCAAGTGAAGTGTAAGGAAAAGATGATTAAAAAAATTAAGATTTTTTATTTTTACTCAAAAAAATTAATTCATTGTTACATTATTACATAAAGTTATATCTATATACAGTTTACTGGCGAAAAATGCACTCAATGTTACTAGTTATAAGTTACAATAACGATATGTTTTTATACAAACATACGTCATATTTTATTTTTAAATAACCTTGGCGTTTTAATATGACACGTAAATGAACTCGAGTAAAAAAAAACAAAACATAGAATATTTTAAACAATGTTTCTGTATAATGTTGCGGTAGAGCGCTAACCGACTATTACGCGACAATGCTCTACGAACGATCGGTCGATAATGTAGCCGGTGTATGAACATATACCAATTTATAAAATTGAGCTGCATACTAAAATAATCCAATAGATTTTCTGTAAACCATTGCCGTTGAAAATATGCTCCCCACCTGTTCGTCTCCCAATTACGCGCAGACGAGGGAAGACAATGCGCTTCCAATTTACCCGCAGCCGACACTTAAATCTTCGCTTCACTAAATAACATACTTATTACATATTGAACTTGATAGAAATTAATTGCCATTCAAGGATTACCTTATTACCTTAAATATGATAATAATAGAGTAGTGATTAAGTCCGTTCTCAAAGGTAAAAGGATACTTACTTCTCCTACTCCTCCTACAGGTGAAATTTATAACAATAATTGGAATTATTTATTCATATTTGTATTTTATGTTTATATAAGATATGTATTATTATAATATTAAATTATATTATTTTTAAGAAAATATAACTTATAGAATTTGATATTCTTCTACAAGTTAAGACACTATATTTTTCAAATATCAGCATGTAAAAATTTTTGAAATACAACATTTAATAATGTCGTTGTAAAAGTGTTCTTCTAAACGGACAAGAAATGGCCTAAAAACTCGTCAATATCAAGCTGTTGTAAATTTTTATTCAGAGGACTGACACAGTGTACCTGATGGTAAGAAGTAATAGACATTTACAATTACCTTCAAAAACAAAAAGCGCATCCATCTCAGTACAACGTGTACTGAACGTTGTACTGAGATGGATGCGATGGATGAAACTTCTTTGACGACCTCGCAAATAACAACATTTACACGGCATGCACAATTTGTTTATTGAAATTACCTTAATTAAGACCTTAAAATAGATTGAACTATTGCAATAGAAGCCTATCTCAATAACGACACGTAATAGTGTCCAAGATTATTTGCATCCTCCGGGTATCACCAAATGTACAAAACCAAACCTACATATATAAATCGATATAGATCACCTATGAGTTACAGTTGCCCGCAATTTCGTGTATGATCAAAGCTCTTCCTATGGTAATAGATTTTAATATGTTTACGATGATGTAATCTTGATAGAATTTTTTATTAAATAACATACAATCTTTCGCTATTAGAAATGTTTACATAGATTATTTTCAGACTTAAAATAGACAGTAATAACTTTGGACGTTAGATAATTCCAGGCTGCACTTCTCTGGAACTGCTTATGCGCAAATGCTTATTCAAGAAGCTAGTACTTCTCTTTTTTTATGGCTAACAGTGGCAGTTAGCCAAAAATAAGCCCGACAGCTTTTACAGCTTCACTGGGTTGAAAAGTGGCTGAGTGCTTAGGGGTCTCAGCCGAGACCTTTATTAATGAGTAACCAGCACAAGGGTTCCCAAGAGGGGGCCTCGGCTTGAACAGTTACCCTGGGCACGAAAACTCGAGGGTGCCCGAGAGGGCCGTTCCTCGACTTGGTCAGTTACTTCTGATGGATTAACTAAATTAATATCATTATATTATTAACGATATTTACCACCACGTTGGACTCGGACTTCGTTGGCGCTAGAGACGAAGTGGCGCAAGGAACTCCAGGGACGCTCCTATCTATACTAATTAGTGAAAACCGGCCTGAAATATGGTGGTAACGCGAACAATTCTGTCCCCGACGGTATCACCAACAAGGTGATGAAACTCCTACCCATGTCCATTTTACACCTACTGGTGATAATCTACAACGCGGCCATATCCAAAGGCACCTTCCCGAACACCTGGAAGGAAGCCGATGTCATAGGGATTCTCAAGCCCTCAAAACATCCAACCGATCCATCAGCCTATCGACCCATAAGCCTACTCAAAGTCTTGGGTAAGGTATATGAAAGGCTCGTCCTCACCCGCCTCAAGGACTTCATGCTGTCCCGAGGGCTGCCAATCAATGAGCAGTTCGGGTTTCGCACCCAACACTCATGCACACATCAAGTGCACCGCATCACGGAGCACATCCTCAGTAAATTTCTTCAGGGCTACCAAACTGGGGCACTTTTTCTCGACGTGGCGAAAGCTTTCGACAAGGTCTGGCACAACGGGCTCATATACAAACTATATGAGCTCGGTGTGCCAGATCGACTCGTACTTATCATACGAGATTTTCTCCGAAATCGAACCTTTCGTTACCGCGTCGAGGGAACGCGTTTCGAGGTTCACCCCATTTGTGCCGGAGTACCACAAGGTCCTACTTTATACACACTCTACACCAATTTTCGCCGATGACACCGGCCTCTACGTGTCTGGATTTAAACCAGACGCTATTTGTAAACGCCTCCAATCTGCAGCCAACACCTTAGGGAAATGGTTTCGGAAATGGAGGATCGAGATTAACCCCACCAAAAGTGCAGCCATTTACTTCTCTCGGCGCAACAAAATGCCGCATCTCCAAAGTATAGAGTTATTTGATCGTCCAATCCCCTGGGAAAAGACAGTCAAATACTTAGGCGTCACATTAGATGAAAGACTCACCTTCGGTCCGCATGTCAACCGCGTACGGAATCGAGCAGCGTTCGTCCTAGGTCGTTTGCACCCGTTACTTAATAAAAATAGCAAAATGTCCCTGCATAATAAAATTACACTTTACAAAGCGTGCATCCGACCCATAATGACATACGCAAGCCCCGTCTTTGCGCATGCCTCCCCGCGTCACATTCACCGACTTCAGGTAATACAAAATCGTTTCATGCGCAAGGCCACCGGTGCGCCGTGGTTCTTGCGTAACGAAAATCTACACATAGATCTTGAGCTGCCGACCATAGCTCAGTATCTGAAGCAGGCTTCTCGCCGATATTTCGACTCTGCCGTCACACACCGAAACCCTTTGATTGTAAGTGCCGCCACTTACAATCCCATCGCGAATCACAGATTTACCCGCATCCGTAGGAGACCGAGGCACGCCCTCGACGACCCTGACGACGCAACTACCAGGGCCCAAGCCCTTCATAAAACACAACACACATACATTGCATCCTCACATCGCCCCCGCCGACGGCGAGGGCGTCGCAAACAAAGTTAGTCGCGATACCGCCATGTCACTGGCCGGTTCTCTCCAGTCCATACAGATAGAAGCGTTGCTGGAGTTTCTTGCGCCACTTCTTCTCCAGCACCCACGCATTCTGAAGTGGTGGTACAGGTAAGAGGGCCACCCTCGAGTCCGACGCTCTCGCGAAACGGGGTAACGGTCCAAGCCGAGGCTCCCTCTCGGGAGCCCTTGCGCTGTTTACCCATATATAGAGGTCTCGACTGAGAGCCATAAGCGCTCGGTCACCTCTCAACCTGGTGAAACTGTAAGCCCTGGGGCTAACAGCGGCCATCAGCCCGAAAAAAAAAAAAAAAAAAAAAAAAAAAAAAAAAAAAAGCGAACAATTCTGTTTGCCAACTTACTGCACTCGCCGTCGTCGGTGGCGGTAAGTTGGTGCAATATTAGTGTGTAGTTTATTGAGCGGGGCTTGGGTCCTAGTGGTCATGTCCGTCGTCGGGGTCGTTGAGGACATGCCTTGATCTCGTTCGGAGCAGGTGAATTAGTGATTCAAAATGGGATTGTAAGAGACGGCACTTAAAATCACCGGGTTTGGATGTGTAACGTCAGAGTCGAAATATAGACGAAAAGATAGCTTCAGGTACAGAGCTATGGTCGGGAGATCAAGTTCTATATGTAGATTTTCATTACCCAAAACATGGCGCACCCGTGCGCATAAAGCGATTTTGGATTACCTGAAGTTGGTAAATGGCATGCCCAAAGACGGGTCTTGCGTATGTCATTATGGGTCGGATGCACACTTTGTATAGTGTAATTTTACTACGTAGGGACATTTTGCTATTTTTATTAAGTAATGGGTGTAAACGACTGAGAACTAAGTCCGCCCGATTTCGTACGCGGTTGATGTGCGGGCCAAAGGTGAGTCTTTCGCCTAATGTGACGCCTAAGTATTTGATCGTCTTTTCCCAGGCGACTGGAAGATCAAATAACCCTATGGTTGGAAGATACGGTGCTTTGTTGCGCCGAGAGAAGTACTTTTGGTGGGGTTAATTTCGATCCTCCATTTCCGAATCCATTGGTGTTGACTGCTGATTGGAGGCGTTTACAGATAGCGTTTGGTTTGAATCCAGACGCGTAGAGACTGGTGTCATTGACGAAGAGGGCTAGCCCTACACCGCAAGTGCGCGTGATGTCGTTGATGTAGAGTGTGGAGAGGATGGGACCTAAGACTTAGCCCTGTGATACTCCAGCACGAACGAGGTGGACTTTGGATCGCGTTCTCTCGACGTGGTATCGAAAGGTTCGGACGCGGAGAAAGTCTCGTATGATTAGTACGAGACGATCTGGCACACCGAGATCATAAAGTTTGTATATGAATCCGTTGTGGCAGACCTAGTCGAACGCTTTCGCCACGTCGATAAAAACCACTCCGGTTTGGTAGCCCTGTATGAATTTGTTATGGATGTACTCCGTGATCCTGTGCACTTGATGATTTTTCCCAGTGTTCCCAGTTTTAGGAGACTGATGGGCTGATATGAGGTTGGGTCAAAAGGATGTTTCGACGGCTTGAGGATGCCTATGACCTATGCATCTTTCCAGGTTTTCGGAAAGATTTCTTTAGTGATTGCCGCGTTGTAGATGTGGACCAAGATTTTTATGATGGTCTCTGGTTGGAGTTTGACTACCTAATTTGTGATATCATCAGATCCAGGGAGTTGTCGCAATTTTTTGGGGATGGAATCAACTTGAGTATAGGTACGTGACCGGCGTGATAGAATCGCTAAGCGGTTGTGGGGTTCTCCGATCAACCGGATGCCGACCATACGAACGTGTTCGGTGTCAACTCGGTGTCCACTAGATATTCTGCTTTTTCTTCATCCAGAAAAGCTGGCGGATGGCGCTTGTACCTCTCGCACTTTTTCATCTGTACAAGTTTGTAACATAAGATGTTTCACTAATAATTGTTCTACACACCTATTCGTGTTTATTTGAAGAAGATATATATTTATATTGATTTATAAATAAATATTAATTTATTTATTATATTTGTATCATTAATATTATATCTGTCTCTTAAGTTTGTATTGATTTGTCCTAAGACATATTGAATATGTTTTTATAATTTGATTAATTATTATTTTTGTAGTTTTAATTGAAATCGTTTTATTACTGTTTCCTGAAATATACTGTCTTATCACGCCTTGGCCTTGCTACTGGCCGAGAATGCCATATGTTATTAAGTTCGTCTTTTAAATTTGTCTTCGTTTTTAAACTTTGTTGCATCCTTTCAGGAAATACAATAAAGTTTCAATAAATATATGAAGGATCGCCGTCGTGTGCTTGATATGGGGCTCCTATTTGACGTGATTCGTCGACATGTTGATTGGTTCGAACTATATTCAATTTATAGTAAAGCGGTTTCTCTGCTTGCCCCAATCCGTATAACATAGAAATGAATATATACCATATTAATATTTAAATAATGCATTGTTTATGCATGTAATGTCATCATACAAAACATTTTCGGGTACAAATGACATGTTTCGTAAATAAAGACCAAAAAGTGTTCGTGGGTCCTCTTATATAGAGGTCTCGACTGAGTGCCATTAGCGCTCGGTTACCTCTCAACCAGGTGAAACTGTAAAAGCTCTCGGGCTAACAGTGGCCTTCAGCCCGGAAAAATAAAAAAAAAAGGTCCTCTGATGTCGCGTATCCTCTAATTCTGATAGCAGGGCACATTCATGACGTGATTAGAGAATGTGACTACAAGTTTGTGCCTCTGTTTGCGCGAATGCTTACGCAACAACAAAGTTTCCTGCGCAATTAATGACGTAATATCAAATACAACAATTATGAAGTAATAACTACTGTCGTCGAATTTGACAAGGTGATGATCTTTGTCTTCCCACTCTTCTTTTATGCTTTTACTTTTCTTTTATGCCTTATTTCATAAAACAAATGTCAAACAGTTTATTTAATAAACCTGTAGAAAATAAAAAAAAAGAACGGAACTCTAATTGGCTCTTTTTTAACTTAGAATTAATTCAGCGCTACTTCAGGCTCATTACGTACTTTGTAATGAGATTGAGGGCCAGTTAAATTGTCCGTGCCGGTTGGAACTGGTGCCGAAACCGCGGTAATATTCAATACGCAAATTGCCCGCCGGCTGTTTACAAAGACTGCCTCCCCCACTTTGAGCCGAGCACAATTAGTGGCCCCAAAATTGCAGGCGACCGCGTTCTGTTCCCATGATTTAATGTAACTCGATTTTCTCCCTCTGATCGATACATTGAAGAGTTAATGTTGCTGATTTTTGTATATTATTTATAACATGTTATTGTTCACTATTGTTTATGTTACACCCCTCCCCCCCCCCTCCCCACACCCTTTTTACATTTTCTGGTAGATGACAGTAGTTCTTGCTGCAGAATGAATGTGTCTGCTCGATCGGGGTAGGACCACGCCCTTACAGAATACCAGCGTAAAATATCATCATAATGCTGCTGTGTTTCGTCTGGTGAGTGCAGGGATCCGGAGACCTTTATTACTAGTTACGAGGCATTCCATCTCATTTCTCAAGGGCGACAACGCATTTGCATTATAATTCCTTGTCAAGATAGAATGTAGATTTCATGGGTCGAATCATTGGGCCATTAGGTGAACTGTGTGCTCGTTTGTTACTTTCAGTTGTAATAAAATAATAATAATAATAGTTACCAGATGATATTACCTGCGATATTTATTATAAACTATATGAATTTTCTTAAACGCTAAGTGGTGGAGTGGAGTACACGCTGCCGACAGCTCGGCATCCGGGCGTTCGCTTTTAATTTCATGGTCCGCGAGCAACCTGAGTAATATCACCGGTGTTGGTATCAACGAAATTGCTAATTGCATTTTAAAGTACTGATCTACCACGTACACGATGGTGAATTAAAATATCTTAATGTAACCCACATATATAATATATTATAATAAACTTATTATAATTATATATAATAATATTGTATATAAACTAAAATTGCCATGTAATATGCATACAGTGCGGCATTCCATAGTTGATGTATGTACGTCGTAGATTTTGCAACAATACCTTGCCTAGAGATACCAAGACCAGCAGTGTCCTTATAGTATTGGATGTTTACTTTTTTATTGTACATATCATCCAAATTTTAACAGGTAACTCTTCTTATGTAAATGTTAGATCTAAATTGGTTTAATACTAGGTAACAATCACCTGTTCAACCTTCACAAAGTGCTGTAATGCAGGGACATGCTTCGCTTAACTCACGTTATACATGCACGCACACAGACCCTTAGCCTAATTTTATACGATGGTTTAAAGTCAGTTAATTTTTATTATTTAATATACATATATATTAAAAAGAATGCTATTGTTTCGGAACATTACTAATGTTTCGGTTAACCTCTCCAACTAAGCTGATAATGCTTGTACTAGGAGATGGTTCATGGCAATAGTCTAATGATGGATACCTACGACATTAAGTTTCAAGGACCGTATCCTAAACCATTAGGCTCTTAACGCTTCTAAATATATATATCCATATATCTATATCTATATCAATATCCATTCCACTGTGGTAATTTCTGTTTTTATCTTTTTGACTATAGAAGACTCATAAATGGATCGATTGGACCACCGGAGTGAGCTTAACTATACCTAGTCCGGCGATAAGTTCTGATACAAATGAAGATGCATTTTTTTTTAATGAAGTAATGTAATATTATTAAAATTTAAATCTACATAAATATTATTCTCAGCAAAAAATAAAAAAATATTCTATTCGAAATGGCCACCTTTGCCTCTTGTACAGGCCTTTAATCTGTTTGGCCACGAATCTATGGATTTACGCACTGTTTCCAAGGGAAATTTCGCCACTTCTTGCTCCAAAGATTTTTTAAGAGACTCAATGTCGCGGTGTCGTTTATAGCAGGCCATGTCCTCTAAAACTAACCATAATTTGAAGTCTGGGTTAAGGTCTGGGCTATATGAGGGCCAGTCAGATCTTATAAAGTCCGGAACGTTGGTTTAAAGCCAGGCTTGGGTAGTTCATGCCTTGTCACCAGGCGCAGAGTTCTGCTGGTAAGTCCACAGTATATTTTTAAGAAGTGTATTGCTGAGAGGTTTCACAACATGATCCAAGACTATCTTGATACACTTTGGCTGAAGTTTTCACTCCTTTTTCACAAAAATGTAGTTTTGTGACTCCTTGATAAGACACGCCCCACCAAGCCATCACTGACGCAGGATGATGATCACGTTGTACCTTTCTGACTTTATCGTTTTGCTTATTGTAGTGTTCTTCAATCGCGAAAATGTTTTTATCGGTAAAGAGGATATTTCTGTGACTTTCACCTGCGTATCGCGACAGTAGGCGTTTTGATCGATCCATCTTTAATTGTAAAAATTGATTTAGGGCATGTCCTGTATAGCGACGATAAGCACCGAGCTTCAGGTCTTGTTTTACAATACGCGACAAAGCCCTTCAATCTTCAATCAAAAAATCTTCATTTCTCGCGATAAGATTTTTTGCTTCCTAATGGGGTTTCGACGAATTCTGGCTTTAACAGCATTAACAGCCTTTGTAGTTCTAGCAGCACGCGGCCGCCCCGGTTCTTTCCGGTCTTCGACTGAGGAATTGTTGTTGTATCTGTTGATAGTACAATATACGAACATATGGCTGATATCAAGCTTTAAAGTGTCTAGAATATGACCGACGGCTCCATACTCACTTTGTGCAAGGCGATCACTGCAATCCTATTTTCTTTAACACCCCATTCTATACTATAATCCAAATATTTGTGTAAATTTATTTTTCCTGTTTTAACTTTCCTGCAAGATGATTATGTTTTTGTTCACGCATAGATAGAGTCTTAAGCAATTTCATGTAATTTTTTTTATCTATTTATGAATTTAGGCGGCAATATTTATTTAAAATTCATTTAACCACACAATGATGTATAAAGGCGGACTTAATCCCTTAGGTATTCTCTATCAGTCAACTTTAAAATGATGCAGAGACGAATCGAGGTAGATGTTTGGCGTCAAAAATATGAAATAATAAAACTTATTCATTATAGAACAAAGAATATATGTGTAATTATATAATAGATACATAACAAGATATATATAACGAATAAAAATATCCACCCACCCATTACACATATTTATATATAGTATCATATAGACATATAAATACATAATAATTTATTATTGTGACGATTTTGTCAATCTGTTTAGAAAAAGAAGTGGAAGATTAAGAGAAAAAAGAATAAAGGGCTATGAGAGACTTTAATTAAGAATGATTAGTAGTCACATATTCGTACTTTTTTCATTATTAAATATTTACTTACATTATATTTGATATATGAAATAAAAATAAAAGAATCTTCATTTCAAAAGCATGATCCACTACCAGGAAAATTAACTCGTGTACACTTGGAAGCATGAATGAGCAATCTCCAAAATTGCGTAAAATTTCTCTATTATCTTCAAACTTAGCGCCAGATACCTTCTTTATTGCGTTTTACAGCTGATTAAACCAGAACCCGATCATCAAAATAAAACATACCCTTATAATAATAAAGTTTAAAATCGTCTGCATTTGCAATCTAAGGGTGGCTGTCCACCCCGGCGGTCCGACCGTCAAACGTTGTCATATCTTGCATTATTTTCGTACAAAGAGCATTATTGTTCGCAGTACATCGTAAAATCATAATTGCATTACGATTCTAAACAACTCAACAATAGTGGCTTTAAATTTCCGCTTCATTTTCTCCATTTGCTTTACAATGAACTAGTTCTTATATACAGATTTATTTATGTATATTATTTTCATCTTTTGCATCTCGGACAGTGGTATAGCTACACTGCAGTATGTTTCTAGCTGCAGAATGAATGGGTCAGCTCGACCTCACAGAATATTGTGTTACTGTCAGAGTAATAAAGAAAAAAAAATAAAAATCTTGACATTCCCTCTCGTAGTAGACAAATCATCAACATACTCGCAAATTCTCTTATTCTTATATCTAAAATTTTTGGTGTACTCTACACGTGAACTTTCATGTTATTGCACATGCATTGCCTCTGTTTGCACGAATGCATACAGCACTATGATATATACTATATTGGGTCTGGGTATGGTACAATATGCATGCGTCTTGAATATTGCTTTTTGGCCACTATCAGACCGAAAACTTTTACAGCTTCATTGGATTGAAAGGTGGAGAGTGAGAGTGATTTAGAGCACTCAACCAAGACCTTTATTTATGCGTAACCAGCTCAAGGGTACCGGAGTAAGCAAAGCCTCGGCTTGGACCGTTGTCCGACGCGTTGAATCAACTGACTCTGAGGGTGCCCTAGAGGGCTTGAATATTGCATTGCATCGGATTAGCAAAATTATGCTTATGGTTCTTTAATACATAAACGTTGATATCAAATGACAACCAGGGCAGATTTCAGTGCTTTAAATCGACCAGGAAAACATCATCGTTCTCATGCATACGTTTCAGTTACGTTATATATGTGTACATCGTGCAGAATTTATAGCTGGGGCCGTGGTGAGGCGGTGCTGATATCAGAGCGCGATCGGGCGTTGGCAAATGATGTTAATTTTCGAGTTTTACAAGGGAACAAAGCGGCGCTATCTCGTCGCATCGCTCACGAACGCGCCTCCGTGCCTATCTGTTCCTATACCGACCCCCCTTAGCTCTGTTACGTACTGAGAGTACACTATAAGCTTAAGCATAATTTAATTATATATTTAATTTTGGGAGTTTTAAATTAATAATTTTAGACTATATACCGCAAATAACTGACACTATTACAAATAAACAATATTCTAGCCTTCATATTTTAAATTTACTTATCCTAAGTGTTATTATTTTTTAATTAAGAGGGGAGAAACGAGCAAATGTAAAAGATAATTAATCACTTTTTGCTACCGGCAACATTTGCAACACCAGGGGCGATGATGTGCACAATCATCAAGTCATAAGCAAAGATGCTTGAAAAGCTGAGAGCTGCATACAATGTTTTCAAGCATCCCATCAAATCAAGACATACCTCTTCTCAGTATCATAACATCTGTCAACGAACAACTGTTGTCTGCAGTACACGAAAGCCCTTGTCGTTGTCTGTAGAAATCGTAGAAACAGAAGCCCCTATTCTAACCCAGATCAGCATGAAAGAATTAATACATAATAACTTTATAACTTTTTAGAATATAATAACGAATAAGAGCTAAATAAGAATTATATTATATACATACAGCTTATTTACTAGAGTGATTAGTTTATATATATATATATATATATATAAAAACTAATAAAACTATACTTAAGCAAACCAATAACATAATTAATAGAATAGGCCAATTACAAGTCTACACAAATAGTAAAGAAATGGGAGTAAATAGATAAAGAAATAGGTAATACTAAAAAGTAGAGAAAAAAAAATTGTTAACCATATAACTAACTAATGTTTTTCAACTTTTTTTTTCAGTTCAGCATTTAATAGTCTAATAAAGACAATAAAAATAGCTTTCTTTTAATTTGAGTTACTTTTAGTTTAAATCGATATCAATTGTGGATGGAATCGAATTAAAATAGTTGCTGGCTCAATCCTACGTGCCTCGGTAGCTCCGTACAGTATTTTGACAATGTCCGTATCTATGGTAATGGTATAAACTTGACTTTGAGATCAATGAGCGTTAGTTTTGTCTAACCACAAAATTCTATCAGATAAGATATCATTACATTGATACTGCAATCGGCAATACACCTTCGATATTTCAAAAGGTGTAACTTGTTACATCAATAGACGTAGCTCTTACATCTTTTTTTTATTAAATTGAGAGGAACAAACGAGTACAAAGTTCACCTGATGGTAGGTGATTCCTTCGGCCCATGACATCTACATTCATCCTTGACAAGGAATTATAATTCTGTTGCTTTGTTTGTTAATGCTGTTGTTTTTTAAACCTTTGAGGACTTAGATGGAATGTCTCGTCACCAGTAATAAAGGTCTCCGAATCTTTACACTCACCAGACGAAACACAGCAGCATTATGCTGCCATATCATGCTGGTATTCTATGAGGGCGTGGTCCTACACCGGTTGAGCTAACCCATTCGTTCTACAGCAAAAAACAAACTGCAGTGTAGCTCTACTACCAGAAACTGCAGCGTAGCACTATAAAAAAGCTCTTAAATACAACCACTGCGCTCCAGCTATAATCTAGCTATGGCATGATGAGATCTGCTCACCTGAAAGAGAACGAACAACAGCGTTAAGTGGTGTTTCGACTGATGTGAAAATGGAAACCATATTACTGGGTGATAACGCATTTGTATTATGATCATATCAAGGATGAAGTTGAGGATCATGGAGCCCAGGAATTTATTATGATCAAGTGAACTGTATGACAATTCGTCACCGTCTAATTTACATCACATAAAAAGTATAACAAGTGGCTTTACAGACCTTGCGCCTCTGCGTTCTAAGTTATATGTATATAGTATACATAGTTACGGTTACCTGGGTATGCAATATAATGAAAGCCCTAGTGTAGCACTATCCTAATGGCGACCAAGGCGACCACGACACGCACGGCAGCCGCGGTCAAATTACGAGACGCGATAGCATCGCCAGCGACAAATCGAGTGACTTCGCTGTACCACATTATCCGATGCATAATCTGTGCAATTGCACGGGAACTGCACATAATCTAACATCACCTAGATCTTTACTTCTCGATCATTAACAAACAAATATACATCTTACTTAAACGTCTTACACTGGCTTCGAATTTTTTTACTATCGTATCCCACTAAGGAAGTGTAATACAGGTCATCACTCGAACATTCACTGCAACATGGGTCGAATTCAAACAGAAAGGTCATTGAGTTACTATTCTTGTCTATGTATCTATATGAGGATAGACAGAGTTAAGCAAAAGATTGGACAAGTTAAAGAATAAATATATAAGAGGAAGTCTGTTACTTGCACCCGTGACGGGCAAAATGAGAAGTCAGGCTGGCATGGTTTGTACATGGGATGACGGATATAAACCATATTAATAACATAGTCATGAATACCAGTCCATACTATCCAATACTATGCAAAGGAAAAATCAAATTAAAAGATGGATTGTATGAAAAATTATCCAGACCGCAACTTTCATACATGCTGACTGGATGGATAAAGAATTTAGGAATAAAAGAGATAAATGAACTAATACGATAAATAGGCCTGATCCCAATTAGTAAACGATACCTGGAAGTGGCAATAGAGTCAAGCATACGTCTTGCTTGACACTATTGCCACTTCCAGGTATCGTATCGCTCAAATAATATTTGTAATTACGTTTGAATGAATTTATTGAGTCTTGTATTGATTGTAGAGATTGTTCCTATTTCTCCAATTAAAGGCTTTATTCATCACATTGTATATTTTAAATTAGCACCAAGTATATATAAGTTTGTCCTATAAGAAATTCTGACTAGGCTATTATTATTAAGACGACACTATATATTTATTATGTTTACCCTTTTTCCATTGACAAATTCGGCTTAATAACTGCAAAATATCACGAAGTTCGAAAGCCTTAAAATGCTTTGTCATTGCGCACGAGTTTATTAATTAGAACATATTGACGATCCTACCTAAAATGCTGTAATCCAAACGTCAACTTTTAGGACCATAAACATTCAAATATGCTCGTGTTCTATTTATCGCACAATGATGAAATTTGGTAGTATAGGTTTCTTTGCTGTATACATAAAGAAACATGAAGAAATAACTTAAATAGATCATGTTAAGTGTATGATTTGTCACTTACTCACTTATACAGCGGAAAATACTTAAAATAACATAACTGGTACTTATTGTTTATAACGTGGTAATATTATGTTTGTTCAAATGCATAACTCCCAGATGGAAACGTGTACTTGGGAACCATTTTGAACTCTACTCTGTCCACAACTAAACGACGTACATATAATATTCAGTTCTGCCGCACTTCACATAGTGGTAAATTATTTCTGCAGAAACACATTCCATTTCCAATGTCAAAATCAATAGTTTTTGTGCTGGACAAGCATCAGGACCACACACGGGGATAACCTGCAAATCGCAACGGAGATGTGAGAGGCACCATACTCTGGATGAAACAATGGTGCATTGAGCCTAGAGGGCCTGTGTGAAAGCCTTGACATTCCCCTAATCGGACTGAATATGACAGTAATTATTTTGTCCATTTTGTGTCGCTAATACAATGAATTTAACTCGTGAAAAATTTCGCTCAAAGATTTTTTACGATTTTCACTATGGCTAAGTCCACAAGAGTTAGAGTCACTAACAAAATATTTTGCATGTGCAACATAAATTCGAAATTCGCACTTTGCACTCGATACCGCATGATTTAACAAAAGATCAGCATGTCGAGAGGTGCAGTAAAATGATTTAAAAGTTCAATGGAGTCTGTCTATAATATGGTGACAGGTAAAGCAACGTGTTTGTATTGTTTTAACCTGAAAGAAAAAGTCAGTTGGCAGAATGGACCTTTGCGGGCGAAAGTTAAGAAAAGTCAGAGTATCAGAAAAACCATCGACTTTTTTTTCGGTAAATTATACAGTGCTTTAAAACTTAGAGGTTTATGATGTAGAAATGTATAAATAGTCAGGTCATATATTATAAATATATAAAAACAATAAATGTATCCTTAATATAACATCTGGTCCTAATTATCTAAATTCATTAACTTTCAGTATAACCTAAGTATAAGAAAATAATCTTCTTTACTAAGGGAAAATTGTGTCGTGTGGACTGGGTCTTTACTTTTTTCTGATGTCATCTGGACCGCCAGAATGACGCCCAAAAATATCCTTAAAATAACCTTTTTCAATAGTGTTAAACAAAGATCAACCAACGGCTTGAAATTCCGTCCAAACGATTAAAAGTAAAAACCACTTTTTTGATATTGGCAGTAAATTTTCTGTCAGTGTCGTTGTTACAGAAAAAAAAATGATATGATATAACTTCAAACATCGGTGGTAAATAAATAAAAAAACTAAAAACTAGCAATTTATAAAAACCATAAGAATTTAAAATAATAACGGCGCTGTTAACAGTGGTAAAGCAACCCTGCAGCATATTTCTAGCTGATTGAATGAGCCATGCCCTAATAGAATACCTGTGTCATTAGCTAGCATAACCAATTAACGAAGGAACAGGTAACGAAACATTCCATCTCAGTCCTCTGTGACAACGTAACAACGTACATGCAACTGGAACCTTTGGTGAGGATGGATGTATGAGATTTTAAGCTGCAGTTATCACTTACGGCGGCTTGCAACTGTGATGTGAGATGAGTGGCGTTGACTATTGTATCGAGGGTAGTCAGCAGTTTGATGTAACGCTTCTGTATCAGCAGTAAGAACAGTTGGTCGGCCACTACGAGATCGATCAGCAAAATTACCCTACACTTAAAGTTATTATTCTTGCTCGCAAAACTTCCTATAATCCTCGTGCCATATTGAAATTAAAATAAGTAACAACGTTTCAGTTACATAAACCCGACTAAAATATCTTGCTGTCAGAAAAAAAAATAATCGTCGAAAAGAATTGACTTCATTTTTTTATTAATTAAAGAGAAGTTTAAGATTTTATGTTTCAATCTCTTCTTTTTTTCCTTTGTTCTTTCTGACACATGAGCCATATATTAAAAGCGATAATCGATTTTCCCGCCTTAATCGATACCAAATGCAAATA
Source organism: Teinopalpus imperialis (assembly GCA_029286865.1). Taxonomy (NCBI): domain Eukaryota; kingdom Metazoa; phylum Arthropoda; class Insecta; order Lepidoptera; family Papilionidae; genus Teinopalpus; species Teinopalpus imperialis. Next base: position 7,969,741 of record JAGSMU010000021.1, read on the forward strand.
GATAAAGTGATATCAATACTATGGGAAAGAAGGTTGCATTGCGTGCCGCCGACCTATAAAACGTGTAAGTGTCGAGCGCTATCGGCCCCGCTGCAGATGCCAGGCGTTCTGCCAAAGAGATTCTATCTTTAGGGAAAAGCTGAACAGTGAATAGATAAGTTGTATCAAACCTTCTTAGATTAAATAGAGGTAATATGCAACGGGAACGCTTTTAAATAAATTTTAGTTTAAATTAATCTTAAACACAAAAATCATAAAATCTCAATCAACCTAGATTGGTAATTTTTTGTTGTAAAATTAAGGAATTATCGTTTTACAGTTTTAAATTTTATCTGTGGGAAAAGGATAAGTTCATTGATGTATTATGTATTATTCTACTTGTTTTACATTTTCATTCTTATTCATTCATTATTATAAAAAATATTAACGGAACAACTACACCAATCAACAGATTAAGTCTTTTATAATAGAATAAGATAAAAATGAAGTGACGATAATTGGAAGTATTTTTGTGTTTGTGCTATTATCATATTGTGCTAATATAGCACACAATACAACATCAATAATAATAATTGATGTTGTATTATTATAGGAATGATAATGTAGTTGAATATTTAGCGAGGATGAGTGCATCATTCACTCTCAGAGAATCAGTCATCATCTGAGATTGTGGCTTTTGATGGAATATCTCGTCAGCAGCAATAAGGTCTCCGGTTTCTTTCACTCCCAGGGAATCTTCACACTGTCGATTAGCGGACTTCACATATTTTTAATTTATTTTTAAGATATGCAGACTTCCTCAAGATGTTTTCCTTAATTATATAATTTCATTCATACCGGGGATCAGACTAAGGTTGCTTGGGTATTATGAAATTAAAATCGAGCGTTTGGACACAGCCAAATATTATGAGTGTGGACTTTTGGCATCGTATTCTGATCACGAACGAAAATTTCCTAACCGTTGAAGAATTTATTTCTCTATTCCGTAGTATTTTGTAGCTGCTGTATGATGTGTTCTGTGATATGTTTGAAGGCTTCGAGGCAGGCGAGACATTCCTATCAATTGATCTACGTACAGTATCATGTACGTCACTCAGTTGATAGGAAGTCAAACATATTCCAAGAATAAAATACAATTGTATATTTTTAGTGACGTTTGTAAAATACGAATTGAAATTTGAGCAGTGCCGTTTGACGTTTCTTTAAACTATTTTATAGAAGAGGGTAAAAGTTTACTTAGCGCCTTCTCTGATGGTAAGTGATCACTGCCGCCAAAGGCATTGCTGCCCTTTGAGTAAGGAAATGTAAGTGATTGAAATACAAAATAGTATAAAAGCCGTGATGGGCGAATTACTAATTAAGTTTTGGGCTCTAAAATATAATGAATATTAATAAAAATAAATTTTACGAAGTTATGACATACACGACATAACTTTAAAAAATATATTAATAGATCTTTGAAGCACATATAACCTACGGAATGGAGACTTACTTCACTGATGGCTGTATGTACAAACTCAGCTACTCAACGCGTTAAAAAGAGGATTATATTAGGTTTCTTATCGTTACAGAATTCTCAACCTAAAGATTATTGACTTAAGGTCAAATTTGTAAGTAAGGTAAAGTTAGATAGGCAATGGCCATATAGGCCGTATTAGGTTAACCGTAGGATATCACCGAGGAATGAATATAAATGGCCATGCAGTTATATCGCTGCTTAACATCAGGTGGGATTGTGGTCAAGCACTAGTTTACAGTATTTAAAAAAAAAACATCAGTGTTTAAAAATCCGCACGTTGTAAATCGCCATGGTTCGTGACCGTCCGAGTCCCGCGACTCGATAGTGTTCATTCACGGGAATTTTAATTGTACAAAGATCTGCGCAAGATTGTGTGCTCCTGCGATCAAATCGTCGATATATTGTAAACGAGCACGTACATTACCGGCTGTGTACTATTGTAAAAATTGTTTAGTTTAGTATTCATGCAATGTAAAATGTACATTAATAATCACGTGAATGCCAAAACTATTGTATTATATTTTAAATCTAAATAAATAAAAGGCATGCGTACTTTTATACTCGTCGTACATTTATTTTCATAATTGTTCAGTGTTGTTTTTCTTTCCTATTAATTATTTTTGTAGTCGCGTTTTTAGAATTTAAGGAAGGATTGTAACTACACTCGTGAGAAAAAAAAACGACTCAAGCGTCATGCACGAGGATGAATGTCTTTAAAAAATAACTTAAAAGAAAAGTTCAGGCTGGAAATTCTGCGCCAGCTACGAAACCGGAGGTTCAAACCGCACTCGCTGAAGATGGCGATTCACAAGAAACAGTAAAAAATCTTAATCGGACTATGAAGAACCGATTAGGAGCTGTAATCAGAGTCAGGGGGGTTAACACTAAATATTAAATTGTTTTTTTATTTTTTTTTTTTTTTTGACTACATTTTCTTGAGTTGTCTGTTCTCGTCCATTGCATTGCGTGCATGATGGATGAGCTGGAGTGGTTTATGGAAATGTTACGGTCCCCAGGAATCCCTTACCATGAGTTGAATTTTGTGCTCATTTGCTACCGCCATGCATGTCATAGATAATAGTAATGCAACTAATTACAAACCAGTTATGGCAAACAACCATACGCGTAGTGCAGCATCAATGTTAACGTTGCCGCCTCGTGATCTACGTACTTCCCAGACGTGTCAGCGGAATGGCAAATTCACCGCAACTCAATTGTGACGCCGGATGTAACCTGATCCGGTTGTTTGCCAAAATGAAGGCATCTTTATAAGTAGTAATTAAACATCGGTGACTTTCAATTCTAACATCGAATTGTTAGCACATAAGGTAATTAGTTGTAATTTTATTAAATTCTTTTTTTATAAGTTGGTCTTTTTTTGAGTACTTCGGCTGTGTTCTATATATAATTATATGTGTATAATTAACCTTACCTGAAAAGAGAAACAACATTTTAAGATATTATTTCACAAATTCCTTTATTTATATTTTAATGTTTTCTTTGTAGTACATCGTCTGACAACTGTGTCATCCTTCCATAGATCTACTAACTATCACAGCTTACACATGAAACGATATATATATATATATATATATATATATATATATATATATTTATATATATACATCTATAACAAATAAAACATTTAATTCTTATCAAAAAATTGAATTTACTTTGCTATAAACCGAATCTACGAATATATCATATATATTAAATAAAACTGATGTTATTATAAAATATATATAAAATTTTATATATCTGTGATATATCTACCACAACTTCGTTTAACCCACTCAGCGCTCCCGTCAGAACCCTGTTTGCTTTCACGAAATAATTTCATTATACAACACAAACAGGTGTTTAACGCTGCTTCTTGCACGGCGACGGGTTGACAACGTACATCGATGTAACAGCATCCTGTTCGTAGTAATATAAGCCTTAAGATAATGTATTAAGTGTTTATGGAGATGTAATACAAACGTGCAGGATCGAGATAGAGGTCAGGAGTTAACTACAATTCGCTGGGCAGCCAAAGCACGATTTCGTTGATTTTGATACTACGTATTAGACATTTTACCGTTTAAATCATCCTACTTCTAGTTAAAGATCCTGACAAGTTCGTTAAGCCGTTCAATATTAGAGTTAACAGTTGTTTTTGCTTTTCAATGTAAAATACATTATGTAGAATATAATACTTAAATAAATAATGTTTAAGTAATTAATATATATGAAGAATATTGTATAATATACTTTTTTATTGTGTGACTATTGCTGTTGGTCCAGAGACCTTTACAGCTTTATCTAATTAGACTCGTGAGCAGGAGGCCCGCTGAGTAGGGAGACAACGACGATGCCGCGAAGCTGGCGCGGAAACTGCTGCTGTACCACCGCTGCACTCCGATCCCTGTGGACGAAGAACGTCGACGACAACAGAGGGGGGCGTTAATACGATCCGAGGGCCCCTCATAAGGAGGTACATTACCTCGACTCGGATCGCTATCTAAAGGGAGGACAGGTCGATTTTTAAAAGCGGCCCAGAACACGAGTAAATCGCGTGTAAGCCGCTGCAAAATCATATACTACAATGTTTTCTATTCTTTAGTAAATAAAGAAGAGTGATACCTTTACGATTTGACGATAGAGTGCCTCAGTATTTGCACATATGCAGTATGCACTATAATATATTCTGCGCAGTTGATATCATCTGGTGATAACCACAAGATATCAACCTGGAAGACATCGTCACCACCACATTCATACTCTTAGGTCGCAGAATCATAGTCCCCTGATTTAAGGTGAAATGTCAAACATGAGTACCAAATCCCATGGTTGTAAGTTGGATTTTTTTAATAATATTAGGAGCGACAAATTAAGGCAACCAATTGCAAATTTTGTCATATAATTATAATCTTATAATGATATTGATATCCATTGTGCAGATATTGGAAAGAGAACGTTAAAACAATAAAACACATACTTTGCGAGGGCAAAGTCCTTGCTAGGAAGACGATGGTGCTTTTGGGGTTGAACTATCTATATAACACTGATGAGATCGACGTTGGCTATAACTAAATGCGTACATGAGGACGCCCAAAAGATCTTTCAAGCTTGAATTTCTATTAGGCACCAGAGATAAGTTATAAAACAAACGAACACACATTTCTCCTGGTTATAAATGCTTTTGTTTATAGAACAGGTGGAAAGCAGACCACCCGAAGTTAAGTGGTCACCGCCGCCCATGATTTTCCTGAAGGTTCCTAAGTCGTATCGGTTCGGAAACACCGCTAGCGATAGCTGATTCCACAGAGTAGTTGGCGTGGTAGGAAATTTCGCATAAAGTGCACGGTGGTGGATTGCCAACCATCGAGATGATAAGGATGAAATTTGTAATTCTGTCGTGATGTACGTTGTTATGATTAAACTCAGCAGCTCGAATTAATCGGAACACCCCCTGACTCCCCATGGTAAATTCGGTAAAAATTCAACATCTCTTCGCAACAACAGTAAATCAAGCCGATCGCAAAGTACCTGGTCATTAACGACTCGAGTCGCTCTCTGTTGAATGCGATCAAACGGAAGAAGCCAGAACTGGGTTGCCCCGGCTCTGAGATGTGAACAGTATTCCATGTGAGGCTGTACTTGCGCTTTGTAAAGTTGCACACAGTGGGCCGACATGAAACACTGTCTCGGTCTATTAAGTACGCCCAGTTCTTTAGAGGTTTAGTTTTTAGAGGGTAATTTGGCCTTAACCTCTTATAAATGATGCATCATGATAATTGTATAAAGAAAACATAATCAAATTCTGATAGTATGATAATGTATTACATTTTCAATCTCTGCGACGGTCGTGATCATCAGATATTTTCAAAACACTAAAACTTGCTAAATGTAATTCTTTAAAATATACTAATGGAAAATTGTATTCTCTGACGTCAGCTTTTTGTTGTACTTATGACATAAATAAAAATCAGAAGCAATCAAAACCATTTAATCGACGAGAAATCAAGGGTCGAAAATATCAAATATCTAAGACCTACTATACAAACCCCATTATGTCACAAACATTATACATCAATCAGTTACAATTAATAATGCATTAAGATAAAGACAGTAACAAAATCCTGTGAATTTACCATACGGGTTGAAGGTAAAATATTATCTGAATATCTGTATGTTTTATACATGTAATTTAAAGCCAGAACCGAACGCCTCAAGTCTTTTCATAGGAAGTTTACTAACGAATTGCTGCTATTATATTTCGTATTGATCTATAAACACGATATAAACGCTACTACAGGGTTAAGAAATTGAAAAAATCTTTAATAATCTTGTTTGTTAATTTTTTTCAAATACGAAAGTATTCTCAAGTACTTTGTTACTTACCTAAATAGCATTATTTATAGTACCTACATACTTTTTATGTTATCGTTGTTTTTACTCAGTTCACATGATTATAACTGGTACGCGCCAGTACAGCTCTGTTATAAAACAAAAGTTCCCAGTTCTCCTCATGGTTAATCCTGACTGCCACTAATAAACAATTATATTCATCGTCAACAAAGATCCAAAATGTAGATGCGTTATTACCCCTGACGACTGAGATGGATCGAGTCTCTGTAACTTACCGAACGAAACGGAATAACGTTATGATGGTATTCTTCGAGGGCACGGTCCTTCCCCGATCGAGCCGAGCTTTAAGTAACTCACCGAAAGAAACGTAACGTTATGATGGTATACTGTGAGGGCATGGTCCTTCCCCTATCGACTAGAGTTTCAGCCAAAAACAAATTTTTATCTGTGGTAGAGCTACGCTGCAGTTTCTAGCTGCAGAATTAATCAATCAGCTCGGCTGGGGCAGGACCACGCCACCTCAAACTATAATGTTACTGTGTTTTGTCTGGTGAGTTTAGAGATCCGGAGACCTTTATTACTGATGACGAGACTGAATGTAGACGTCATGGGCCGCAGAAATAATTTACCATCGAGTGGACTGTGTGCTCGTTTGTTACTCTCAATGTAATAAAAAAAAACTGCGACTTAGCTTAGTCACATTTAAAGATAGAATTCCAAAGCACCATTATATGACAGTATACAATTGCAACTGTAGGGTGACTTTGCACAATTTAATTTTTTTTGAACTAAACGTTTACATATTGTTTTCACAGCATTAATTAAACAAGGACGCTCGGATCCGGTGCCGACGTCCAAATCGGCCGACATTGCCTCACAGCGAGGTCAGCAAACATCTAATAGCGGATAATTGCACTAATTATATAGCCGCGTTGTTACTACATATGTTTCCCTCGTAAAACTACGCCTGTCACTTGCACGTAGTTGTAGACTGTATTAAAACTACACTAGTTATTTTTAGGTAGTGCAGAGTTTGAAGTAGCTATGGTACAAATCGATCGCCAAGATGTGTACCACGCTTTTATAACGCAGAATATGTAATTTAACAGTAATCGCTACACTCGCCATACGAAATAGCGTTATGTTATTATTTCTAGTATTTTGCGAAGGTTTGGTCGAGATAATGTATACATGATACAGCTAGAAAGTAGCTAGACTGAGTCTGCCAGTATAATAAGGGTGAAATTATGAAATGCTCGGATATATATTGGCATGTTGAAGAGTGCAGGGACGTCCGTGCAGAATGGCACCGGTCGGAAAGACGGCGGTAATGTCAGGCCGGCGGAGGGCGTGGCGGCGCGCATCTCTCACGATGACTGCTGGACGCAGCGCTGAGGCTCGAGTCACACTGCGTCATTCCTTTTAATTCATGTCTTGAATGCAGCTGTATTATTAACCTATTTACAAGAACTGATTTTCTTAAGTTGATCCGTATCTTATATCGTTGATGCGTAAGTCATGCGCATGTTACTTCATACACCGTGTGTATATTTGTTTTTCGTAATGCTTAGGACGGCCGCGTGGTGTTTAGTTAAAGAAACTTGTGACGCTTTCGTGGGGATATTTAATAAAAATTCACATCTAATAATAGATTTGCCATCAAACAGATTTAAAATTTTGGTTAAAAACCAATTAATCAAAAAATCTTACAACTCCAACCATATTTGTCAGCTAGAAGCTTTGAGCTCTGGGTTCAATACTGGACAACTCTTGGAAATTTTATATTATAAATTATAGTTTAAAAAAAAAAGAACTAGTCGAGTTTCTTGCCGTTTCTTCTCGCAGGCTGCCTTCCGAAGCGGTCGTCCTGTTTATAAGTGTTGTGTATAAATATACTTGTAATTGTAATAAAGCTTCTTTTGATTTGTTTTTTTTTTCGGGCTGATGGCCGCTTTTAGCCCCAGGGCTTTTACAGTTTCACCGGGTTGAACTTTTGATTTGATGCATTTCGGTCGTGAGTGAGATTCCAAGCTACCAAACAATATTTCTGTATCCCAAACTGTTGATCTTCGAATCTGACTGGGCCAGATGTATGTATATCCAGTATCTTTAACGCTACATCGTATATTTTCTCCGATCTTTTTACAATTGGACTAGTGAAAGTGAGTGCCTCTTATTTACGCAAATGCTTACGAGTTGTATATATATCATGTGCTCCAGAGTTGGCACCGGTTCTTATGCATCTTTTTGATACTCCTACTCTTTAGGCGTCGTCCCGAACTGCTGGAAGACAGATCCTGATCGCTAAAAAGGGGATCGCTCAGATCCGTCTAACTACAGGCCAATTGCTATTACGTCCTTGTTATCGAAAATAATGAAATCATTTGTAAACTGCCAGCTCATGAATTACCTAGAAGACCACGTCCTCAGTACGGCCACCAGTACGGTTTCCGTCGGGGCCGCTCAGCTAGTGTGGTTCTTAGTATGGGCTTCCCACGAAATTATGCAAGTGGGTCACCAGTTTTCTCTCGAGCCGTAACATCAAGGTCGTAGTCGACGGTGCATGCTCTGACTCCAAACCAGTGAATGCTGGTGTTCCACAAGGCTGTGTGCTGTCTCCTACCTTGTTTCTTCTGCTTACCAACGACATGTTGCAAATTAATAACATTATTGCTATGTTGGATGACAGCACAGGGGATGCGTTATACACTGGCCGTGCCAATATTTCTCGAGTAAAACCTCAATGAGAGCCGGAACAAACTTGTGTCTGAAGTCGAGATTTAGTTAAACAAAGTTAACAAAGTTAAAAGTTAAAAAACAAAGGGGCCGACACAATCTAGTCCAATTTAACCCAACGAAGACACAAGTTTGCGAGTTTACCGCTAAAAAGATTCCCTTTGTCGCATCTCCTTATTTTGAAAACACTATTCTACCTCAGCTGGTATCGGAATCCTTGGCGTTGACATATCGAGTGACGTTCAGTTCCGCGGTGACTTGGAGGAAAAGGCTAAATTGGCCTCTAAAAAACTGCCGAGGCCGAGGAATCCCAGTAACAGCTTCATCCGTTTGATTGCATTCAAGCGGCTCGAAACTTTCTGACCGGCTTTATTCACTTGCGTTGTGAATAGATGTTCCATCTCTTTGCATTTTTTGCAGAATTTACCATGGGGAGTGTTCTGAGATGTAGTTCGGATTAATTCCAGCCGCTTAAAGAGCGATTTTAAACATCGAACATCACGACGGAATTTAAAATTCCATCCTCATCATCTCGATGGTTGGCAATCCACAACTCTTCACGCGAAATTTCCTGCCACGCACAACTACTCTGTGGAATCAGCGGTGTTTCCGAACCGATACGACTAGGGAACTTCAAGAAAAGAACCTACACCTCCTCCTGAAAGACCGGCAACGCATTTGCGACTCCTCTGGTGTTGGTGGATGTTCATGGGCGGCAGTGATCACTTACCATCAGGTGGGCTGCATGCTCGTTTGACGCCTATACTATAAAAAAAAAGAGAGACTATTCATTATTTTGACGCAAATTTAAAGCAGCCTTGAATATGCACTCTTAGCTTATACACAGTTTACTTGAGTGAAGAAAATAAGCTAGTTTTACAGTTCCCTATATGGCCATGCGAGGACAGTAGAAAATTGTATAATAGGCGGGCGAAAAATTTACTTTACGTTTTAAGTAAAATCGAAACAGTATAGAAGCGGATAGAAGTGAGATGATAAAAAAGCTTGTTAAAATTTTTCTATAATTTTATTTTTTAAGTTTGAATACTAGAAGTTCTAGTTTTATTTTTATTTTATTATAGTTTTTAAATAAGGTTTTTTATCTTAGGTCGCAAACGCTCTAACGTTATTGACGCGCCGTTCATTGGGAAATTAGATCGGTACTCTCCAAGAAGTTCCTAGTGGCAACTTCGTGATGTCGGGTAGTCGTTTCACGCTGCTCACACCATCACGTCGTGAATTTTTTTCTCAACGTACTTAAAGTATGACAATAACAATTTATCCGTAAAGAAAGCACGTCGTCTGAACGCACGCGACGCACGGTGCGTTATTGTGCGAATTAATAAGGGCATCGCAATCGGGCGGCCATCGGCGAACAGCCGGCGGGCGGGTCACGACGCCGCGCGTGTGTGCGCGCCCTAATCACACACACACCACTGCTGCCATTACCAGTTCAACTGGAATACTTTGAAACAATTTTAAAGTTTTGTCTTTAGTATTATTTAACATTAGTTTTGCATTTGCCTGCTTAAAGATACAACGCATATTACCAGATCGGAACCAAAAGTAAAAAGTATGAAGATTAAAATGTAAATCATCCAATTAAAATATTGAAGCCATCTTAATAATTGAGGACAATGAAATAAAATAAAAACTAATGAAAATCAGCTTTTATCACGTTGTAAGTAACATTAAATCGTCTAATTAATTTATTTAAAAAAATATATAATTTTCAGTTTTGAGAATAGTTTTGGAATGTTGCAGTAGATGGCGCTATTGTAAATTCTCCACGCACGTACATAGATTTAATATAACATAATATATATAAATATTTTGTAAATTCGTTCGTAACAATGACTCATAAATAGCGTAATCTTACCACATTCCTTACATTTTATGGAGCTATAATGTCCGCCAACCTGATTGAAACCATGTGATTATTCTCAGAAATGAGAAGTCTTATAGTTAATAAGCTATCTTTTTTTAATTTTACGGCACTTAAACTCTTTCGTTCGAAATGAAACGATACTTCTATTATACACTACTTTGATATCTCAGCCTAGCGTGTAATAAATTAAATGCTATACGAAAATACTATGAATATATACAATGAATAAAAATATATACAATTATGAAAAAATAAGCTATATGTAATAATAATAAATGAGAAGGGAGGGTTGGGAGCAAATATAGTTTTGTAATATGCACTTGAGTCCGCCACGCGACTCCACTGCGGATTGGCTGACTATACCACAGCAATAACTCTTTCTAATCTTTTTTTTGAGATACAAAACTGGAACCTCCACGATTTTGTGTTTTCACTTTAAATTTCCTGTATCAATACCATACCGTGTATTTCATAGTACCGGCGACAGGGTCTGAACCAGGTTTGTTCGCGTACTGTTAAATTAAGAAAAAACGTCCAGGCAATGAGTTACCACGAAATACTATGCTATGGTAAAAAAATTCACAATATCTAGACATTTTCAGGACAAATACAAGACAACCTTAAATAGCAAAAGCTAAAATAGACTTTCATCTTAAATCAAATTTGCATTTTGAATTGCCATGACTAGTCAAAAATTCATAAATATTAAAATAAAATGTAATATTGTCATTACAATGTTTTTATTGAAAAGGTTCAATGAGTTAATACTAATAATATATAATACTTACCTAGTGTAATATATATCAGCAGAAACATCGCATACTTAGATATCCTCCACACCATCTTGGCAATGTTTTCGCGCGCTTTATCTTTTCTTTTTAATTTTATTGCCATAGTGGCACGGACACTCGTGACTCGGCGCTCGTTCAGAAGCGCTATTCGATTTATTCGTAATAATACGTTAGGAAATAAATTGCTTGCGATTCGATGTTATTGGACATCATTATTTCCATATATTTGTTGGTACTCTTGTAATTTTCTTTAACATTATTCAAATTGAATAAAAATAATATTATAATTTTTTTTATTATTAATTTTTCTTTCCAGTGCTTCGTCAATATCACGTATTAACATTTTTGGAGAGTGTAACCGATGCCCGACCATAATTATTTACATTAATTATATTTTCACAACTAGTAACTACCTCCAACATATTATTAGGAAAGTACATATACATTATCCATAAATTATTAAGTATAAACTTTATAAATATAATTATATTAAAATATTTCAAAGTCTAATCTAGAGAATGAAAAATAGAAAAATATTTTTAATTTTTTTATTTACTTTTACAACTCTTTTTATGTTTAAGTATTTCTACAGGTGTCATATACAAGACTTCATTACAGTTTTCGCATTTATGCTCTTTCGAATTAAGTTTATTCTCTCGTGGTGCTTTAGTAACCTCTACTTTCTTCTCTATTGTTCTAGAAGAGCACATGAATTGCTTATGCTGTAAGCGTTCTAATGGGGATAAACATAAGGACATTTCACAATCAGGGCAGGTCCAAGGAGCGCCGAATATTTCTTGATAACTGCTGTAACTCCAATCTGTGTCGACCACGCTGGAAGCATACCAAACAACAAAATTTTAAGCGCATATGCCACCAAGACTAGAAATGTGTTTCACTTCGTAACCAACGAAGCACTCTCAAGCGTAAAGCGTCTATATAAATCAAAACCTCGTGACGACCAACCTCTGAGTGCACTCTGGCTATTGTGGTTTTGATGGTTGTTCCCGGCGGTGTCAATACCGTGCGCATACGCATACCATTAAATGTTGGTGGGCTTGCTTGGCAGTACAGTAAAAATACCAGTTCTCTATTTTATACGGATATTAGCAAATTGATTTAAATTTTTCGTTATTGATTTCCATTAAATAAACGACTAATTCTATTAAACATTTGATATACAGATTTTCTATATCGTTAAGTGTAATGACCGTCATTTACCGTAACAAGCAGCAACAGAACTACGCTGCAGGGTGAATTGGTCGATTCAACCGGAGAAGGATCACGCACTCACAAAATTTTATAGTGAAATAGTAAAAATAACAGCTCAACGCAATAGAGCAGTGTTCCGTTTGGTCAATATAGGCGGCCAGAGACTCATCGCAAATATATCAAACGATAATTTTATAATCTATAGCCAATGCCACACGTCACGTTATAGGTCTAGGGAATCGCATAGTTAGAATTTTTGCGGAAACCAGTTTGTTATAATACTGCATAATTTCAGCAGATGGCGCTGTTATAAATTGTTGGCGAACGCAAAGAATTACTAATTGTTATTATAAATCTTGTCCAATATAAAATATAAATTGAAATTAATCAATCCATTTGACTAAATCTCATATTTAAATTATTTATGATTGCATTAATTAATTAGGACTAGCACATATTAAAGAAACTACCGAAGTGTATTTGACATATTCACTGGTTGAAAAATAAGCTTTAGTGAGCAAAAATTTATACCATGGATTTTTTTTTTACTAGGCATGGCAATAAAATGGAATAACAACTTTTGTATATACCCTGCCGGCCAAAAGTTTAAGACCGCACATAAACAACATAACTATCCATCAATTGTAATAAAATCCCATAGGATAAATAAAATAAATGCACATCTGCATATTCTATTGTTAGTATCGAATATTTAAAGTCACTCTTTTGTTTACTTTCAAGTTACTGGACAATTAACATCTATTGTTTTCAAACACTGACAAACGCTACGCTAGAGCCAGGTGGTAGAGTCGTAATAATATTTTTATAATGTCCTCATTTCTAATTACTTTGCTTTTGTTACGTATTGGTCAATAATTAGGCTTATTTAGCTCCTGAAAACACGTGTTTCTGACTTATTATTAACCCAGTTTACTTCAGTCTGTTCACAAACAATCTCAATTAGTCTAAACTAATCTAAAAAGAATCTAAACTTGTGGTTTCTATAGTGAAGACGTCATAAAATGGGAAAAGCTCGACAAATTAGTAGTGAAGTGCGTTCTGCCATCGTTGTTTTACATAATGAAGGCAAAACCGAATGTGCGATTGCTTCGCAACTGAAGATATCGAAGACTTGTGTTCATGGCACAATAACTCGATACAGGGAGACGGGCAGTTTTCAAGATTGCCCACGCTCGGGAAGGCCGAGAGCTACCACATCTAGTGAAGATAATTTAATTGTTGTTACCAGCAAGCGAAATAGACGCTTAACAGCACCAGAAATCCGCGTTGAAGTAAACAAAACCCGAGTTAAACCTTTATCATTGACTACAGTAAAACGGCGACTGCGAGATGCGAAGTTGTATCGCGTTGCCGTTCGAAAACCTCTGCTAAGGCCAAGACAAGAAAAAACAGATGCAGTGGGCTCTTGCCCATCGAGATTGGATTGAAGATTTTAAAAAAGTGCTTTGGACCGATGAATCCAAGTTTGGACTATTCGGTTCAAAACGTAGAATTTACGTTCGACGCAGTGCTCAAGAAAAGACGATGTCAGATTGTGTAGTCCCAACAATTAAGCATGGTGGTGGCCCAATTATGGTCTGGGGTTGCTTCTATAGCCAAGGAACTGCCGATTTGATTAAAATTGAAGCAATTTTGATACAGGAACAGTACAAAAACATAATGCCGTTTCTTCCGGGTTGCGATTAATTGGAGATGGATTAATTTTCCCACAAGATAATGATCCAAATCATAGTTCAAAGTTATGTAGAAGATATTTAGACGAGGCATTAAAATACATGGTTTGGCCTCCTCAGTGCCCGGATCTCAATCCCATTGAACTTTTGTGGGAAGAGCTTGATAGGAACGTCCGTAATCGTGGCCCATCCTCACGAGAAGAAATGTGGAATGCTTTATGCGAAATTTATATATACAACTATGTATCACAAGACACCATTAACAAACTGATTGCCCGTATGCCGAGACTTGTGAAAAAAAGTGATAAAATGTAAAGGATTTTTTGATGAAAAATCAGCTAACTATAGCCTTTTTTTTGCATGGACCGTTAATATTTCTTTACGCTTTTAAAGTATATTGTTTGTCAATCATTATTCTATTAGATGATTAAACAGGTTTAATTAAACCTGTTAAACCTTTAATTAAACCTGTTTAATCATCATCTAATAGAACAAATATTAAAACATTTAATATTTTATTGGAGTTTTACTTTATTTTCCTACTTTAATTAAGGTGGTCTTAAACTTTTGGCCTGTAGTGTATGTATTATTGGGTCGTAAGCATTCGCTCAAACAGAGAGGCACTCATTTGTCATCTCGTTCTCTATTCTGATGTAATGTATATATAGAAAAAAAATTGTCGAAGAATGGTTCATATGCAGTGTCATGGAGACGAGACATACAAAATACACAACCTCAAAGCGACTAATTAGTGCCGCACAAATATTGCTGTGCTTGAAATCGAACCCAGCATCAGCACCCCGGCAGCCAGGTACTCTTATCACCCCGGCAACCGGGCGTCTGAACATCTGAATACCGAACGATAGACAGTAAGTATTAACTTACCAATTATAAACAATATTGTCCGTTATATATACTCCGCCTTTATTTTCATGTGCACGGCATTCAAAGCCTTGTTCGAAAGGATTAGGGTCGACATTAGGGTGTGCTTCGTCCCCGCCATAGTACAGCACCTTCAAATCCCCGGGCAGGAGTCTTTTAATCGTGTAATATACATCGCAGTTCATATATGAGCTGATATCACAGGACAGGTCGTGTTGCAGTTCTTCGTAGGTAACATTTGTAGTTTGCGTAGTTTTCTGTAGCTCGGATTCCACCGATTTATTTGGGTTAGCATCTGATAAAATATTTCTTTATTAAAATAATGCCCACAAAAGCCTACGTCTTGTCTCTTTGTAAATTGGAAATGACAAATAATCTTCAGCTTCCTCGTTAAGGAATCACAATACAAATCTTTGAGAATTTAGATGGACTATAACTATTCGAGGACACTTGCTTTTTTTTCCAAACATGATATGATTTTTACAGTCGTGAAAAATATTGTCATTATTAACAAACGATATTTATTGTCTGTAAGGACTCAATAATAGTTTTATAGTTCATAGCTACATCTATCTATATATTAGTAGACATGTTTCAACGCACCAGACAATCTCCGATTGATGAGTGAGTCCCACCGCTGACGTAGTCTCGTGGCTTTAAGTAACAAGTTCAATCCTGTCTCAGGGTAGGGAAATTCTAACAGCAACCAGGAATCACACACTAGCCTAAAAGAAATATACAAGATGTAGAGAAATATAAATCAAAATATTTTATAATAATAGCGACTTACGTACTTCCAGTAGTTAGTAAACGTAATAATAATGAACGTTAAATGCATGACTGGAAGTGACGGACACACCAGGGCGGGATGTCCATTCACTCACTTCCATTTGGAAAATTATGCTTCTAATAAGCGCATAAACAACCACGGGTTGATCAATTAGCAAGCTTTGAAACTCGGTATTGAATAGAGGGGCTGAGATAAGATTGATGACATTAGCCGCCATCACCAACAAGATTTACCTGGTGAATCCAATGTTAGTGTCGATGGAATGCGATAGAAGCAACAACGTTTGCGCGGCCGGCATTCGCATCGAGTTGACTATATAGGGTTTAGTAGTTTCTAATAGTGACCTGGAAAATTAAAAAATATAATCATTCGTAAATATACTTTTGTTAAATAATAAACAATATTCTCCTAGTCAATTTTGAGCGCGACAAAATTCAATTGCGCGGGACATTTCACAGCTGCGTAAGCTTTTTGTGCGAGTATTGCTGTTGGTCCAGAGACCTTTACAGCTTTATCTAATTAGACTCGGGAGCAGGAGGCCCACTGAGTAGGGAGACAACGACGAACGCGGAGACTGCTGCTGCACTACCGCTGCACTCCGACCCTTGTGGCCGAAGAACGTCGACGACAACAGAGGGGGACGATAATACGATCCGAGGGCCCCTCATAAGGAGGTACGAAACCTCAACTCGGATCGCTACATAAACTCCGTAAGCATTTGCACGCCATATATACGCCTACCCACGCAACTTCACCATGATCATCGATTTTAATATGGAACTATAGCGAGTGTCTGAATTCATACATACACAATAAATGATAGTGTTGATTATTAGGTATTGAATGACTTACAAATAACACAGCAACTGATGCCTGGCCGAAAGTGGAAGCTTGCTCTTATACCCCGGAGGCATTTCCGTCTGTATGTCCGCCTCGTGTAATTGCAATGTTCTTGGATTTTTGCCAAAATATGAGGTCGGGTGTAGGAACACAAATGGTTTGCTCCACGTGTGGTAAAGTTGCTCCGAAACTGACTGAAAAGTTTAATAGATAATAGCTGCAGCGTGTATGAGTCGGCACGAACGGGGAAGGACCACGCCATTACAGAATAGGAAGGTAATAAAGCACCATAACGCGGCATATCGCAGCATAGTGCTGTATTTCGTGTGTCTAGAGAATCAGTTACTGATAACAAGCCTTTCCATCTCAGTCTTCTGAGGTGAGAAGAGCTTTCATCTTGAATTTTCAATCATCAGTTACAACTTTTCTCAACCTTTGTTGAAAAAGAGAAATTTGGATTTAGAAAATTTTGCATGGTTATTGAATGGTTCTGGAGACTCGCAGAAGTCTCCTACATTAAAAAATATAAACCAGAGCTCGGAAATCTATTTTGTCTAAGTTGCAAAAATTTTCCTCTTATCATAGAGGCCCAACCAACACTAGTATCAACATTTTTAGCCCAACCTTAGGCTTTAACGCTTTTCGTTTCCTTAACAACAAAAGACAAGCCCGGCGGGTTTGCTAAGGTATAAATAATAAAGAAGGGAACTAAAATCAAAATGCTACTAAATTCAAAATACTAAGTCAAGAGTCAACCTATTTATTAAGACACGTCAAGCTAAGGCAAGTCATGTGCGACCCCCCGAAGGGTTCTCGCCTCGTCGTGGCGGGGAAGCTCAGTAACCGTGGCTTGGTCACCCATGGTGAAGCAAAGAGGAACCCGAACGGCCGGCCTAAGGCGCTCTGTGGCCGGCCCGAGGAGGCCGTTCCGGGTGGGCTCGTTAAGAGCACGTCTCGGAAGCGTGTCGGTGGACTGCGGGGGGCGAAAGTGACGGAGCGAGGCCGTCTTCCCCGCCCTCAGCAGCCAAGACGGAGTCACGGAGGGAGAGGAATGTCGGTGTTTCGATGCCGCTCTCCCTGTCCTCCGCGACCGAACATCAGTCGGCGGCAGGGCCGCGGAACAGGTTCGCCGCACGGGGCAGGGATTGCTTAGTGCTTTCCTTGCCCCCATGGCCTTGGGGGGTGGACTCGGGGGATTCCCTTTCCCACCACGAGGAGGCGAGTAGGAAGGCGGTTTTAGCCGGTGCGACTCCGACGTAACGCATCCTTGCCTCTGCAGGGGCGAGCATGTGTAGGCATTATTAGCCCATGTAAAAAAAGTCTGACTGATTGACTTTTTAAATAATTTTAAATAATAGGAATAATTCAGAGTTTAAACATCGTACATCACAACAGAACTCAAAATTTCATCTCGACGGTAGACAATCCATCACTGTACGTTTTACGCGAAATTTTCGTCTACTAAACTACTCTGTGGAATCAGCTGCCGCCAGCGGCTTTTTCGAACCGTTACGACTTTCTCAACTCAAGTTACGTACTTACGAACGTTCATGGGCGACCGTGAACACCTACCATCAGGTGAACTGCTTGCTTTTTGCCACCTATTCTATAAAAAAAAAGAAGTGTCTAAAAAAAAGTGTTAATTTCATGGGTCGCAGGAATCACTTAAGATCAGGTGAACTGTATCCTCACTTGTGCAAACCTCCTATCATACACAAGGAATAAAAAAAAACACCAAAAAACTAGACAACTAGGTTTACAGTACCTTGCAATGGTTAAACTCGTCAGCCATCGCCACTTGTGGATACAATGCTCTACATAGGACAATCTGAAACATAATAACATAGTAAAGTTACACGGCAATAACGGAAATTGAGTCTCTGGACAAAACAATTATGCACATGATATTTAAGTCAACATGTATTTCAATACTTATAAAGACCCCGGAGACCTTACAACTATTGACGCGGCATTCCATCTTAGTCTAATTGCATTATATTTCCTTATGGAGGATGAGTGTGTGCAACATGGGTCCAGGGTAACTTACAGCAGTTACCTCTTTGCCCATTTGAATCCACTCAATAAAAAATAAAAAAAATATGTGATGTAAATAAAAAACACGCATCCTAGCAGTATACACGCATCTATAACATCAATGTTTTTAATTTAATTAATTTTAATTTTCATATATAATAAGACTACATAAATAATAATCGATTTACCATTAAACAGATTTAAAATTTTGATTAAAACCTTACCATTGAAAAAAATTTACCATTGTTTGACAAAATATTTGGCTGACAAATAACCTTGGATTTAAGCTTTAAGCTCTGGGTTCAATTATGGACAACTCTTGAACATTTTGTAACTTATTATTTTAAAAAAAAAAAGAGCAGCTAGCTGAGTTTCTTACCGTTTCTTCTCGCTTCTTTCCTAAGCGGACCACTATTAGATCATGTATCATCAGATATCTTGACAATTCGAATGTTTTGTATTAGCCTACTTGAATAATTTATTTTAAGTTTAATTACATACCTTCAACATTATAAGATCCCGACCACTGGATGCACTAGATCCCGATATCAAAGCTCTAATCCTCTGGGCGTCATTAGTCATCCGGAACTCTATGTCCCGTATGTCCAATACGTTGTCATCCGTCTCCGACTTCTCGTCAACCAACTCCCACGAGTCGACTTTAAGCCGCTTCCTACGTTTCGATTCTTCGGCGGCTTTATGTTTGTACTGTCTGAAATAGTTTAAATTAACAAGAAGTCTTGGGTACGGTCTGCGAAACTTATGGTCGTCATTCGACTTTTGTCGAGAACTATCTTCTAGCAAAATCAGATTAGTTGGTGTAATGTTAATAACACTGCTAGAATTAAACAAAAAAAACAGTTCTTAAGCATTATAGATCGATTATCAGTTTGATCCTACGGGACTCCCCTATAACGGTGAGCCTATAGACAGACATCTGCATACTTTTTCATTAGCACATAAACTCATAATTATGAAAGTGCGGATGACATAATACTTATCCTCAAAAAAAAATCAAGATGCTTCGATACCAGTTATTAACTCAGTTCACTTTGATATCGAGCCCGACGTACTGCCCCGGTCGAGCCAAACTGCGTAGTTTAATAACTGTAAACTTACTATTAGGTTATCTGTGGACTCGACTGTCACAATTTTATGATAGAAATTTTATGAAATTATTGGGAATTCCCACCTTCTCATATCTTTTAATTGCTTCATCTGTCCGTGCCTTAGTGCACGTTCCGCTGACGACATATTTTCTGGTTCGGGACTTTCCATTAAATTGTTATCCTAAAACAGCATTCATGCATTAATAAAATACAGGAACGTTATTAGTCAAGGTATTTCCACTGTTAGAATTAGGTCTCACTATGGGCTTCCAAATAGAGACAAAATCAAAAACAAGTTTCCTGTTCCCCTTTATTCATTTATATTATATGCGAAATATGGTTCTTCGCAAATGACCTTCTTGATGCTTCTTGATGACTCTATATTCCTTTCATGCGTGTATCAATTTATATTTTAGTCTTATGACGACATAGCAACAATTCTATACCTGCAACAATCCTCGCAACTGAGCGGCTAATTTAGTCAGTTCATATAAACGTTGCTCCTCAATGCCGCGACGTCGGCACCAATCTCGTCCGCCCCTACCTTCCGATTTCACGCTCAACCAAGCACAATATAACCCAACTAGTGTCAACGGGTCACCGTGATCGGATTCATCTGGTTTTCTCGCATTCTGTTATCAGAAATCAGAAAATTATTATACAATACGAAAGAATAACCACCGACGCTTCTAGCCGTACGCCCCAATCTTGGTTGTGTTGTGAAATACACAAGCTTTTACTTTTGGATAGACTGGTTATCGAGGAATGCAATATAATTTAATTTATAATCCAATCCAATATAATATAATTTATAATGCCTTTATTCATCATTACTTAAAGTACCGCGAAACGTGTTTATTAGTTTATCTTGTTATACAACATCGATATGTAGTTGTAGTTATAACTTTGTATATTTTATTACATTATTACATTATTACATTGAGTAACAAACGAGCACACAGTTCACCTGATGGCAAGTGATTCCTGCGGCCCATGACATCTACATTCATCCTTGACAAGGAATCATAATGCAGATGCGTTGTCACCCTTGAGGACTGAGATGGAATGCCTCGTCAACAGTAATAAAGGTCTCCAGATCCCTACACTCAAAGGCGAAACCTAGAAGCATTATGCTACTATTTTAAGCTGGTATTCATTGAGGGTGTGGTCCTATCCCGGTCGAGGTGACCCATTCATTCTGCAGCTAGAAACAAACTGCAGTGTAGCTGTACCACCGTTAAACCACCACACCTTACCACTGTCGATTAGTGACAGTTCAGTTGCTAGACTCCATGCCGAGCGTCATTCCTGATCCACCAATATTAAGTCTGATTTACCACTTAATCGGCTGTGTAGGAAAACATCTTGTGGTAACCTGCATGTGTAAGAAATAAAAGAATAAAAATATTACGAAGATCTCTGATGTCTGCTTATCCGCAGTAGAGCTTCAATACGCTCTCCAGGGAACGAAGTGAGCCCTGCAGTGAGAACTATTTAAGTTGAAAAGATTACAGGCAAAAATTCAGTTTATATTTTTCCAACGGTTGGACTGAGTCTGAAATTTTCTATTTATATAGTTTATACCTGATACAACACTATTTTTAAATCACCAGAAAAAAATGGGCAATGTAGAGATAGATAATATTTACTACAAATATGAAAATCCTACTGGTTATCATGGATGGGATAAAAAAAACAATATACTGTCTAAATATGGGGTCTACCCTACAGACAATATATTAATATTTGTTTTAAACACTAGTGTAAACTAGTTCTAATATGAATAGTTCGTAAAAGTAGAAAAGTTCGAAAGGAGTGTTTCAAAAACACCAGTGTAAAATAGCACTTCAGCGCTGATGCGTTTGGTCTAGTTAGTGACACAAAACAGACGAGACCTTATTACTGGTAAGAAAGCGGTCGATTCTAGCCTACAGGAGTGTCAACTCATCTGCATTATGATTTCATATCGCAAAGCGTAGGTATAACAAAAAATATATATCTTCACTTTTATCTTCAAATTATTACCTCACATTCAAAATCTCTATGCGCTCTAGTAGTAAAAATAGACCGTATTCCTAACGCCGCGGTAAGGGCCAAGGCCGAGTCACGTTTGTGCGGGGGCAAGGTAGCACTGCCGATAACAAGCGCCTTAGCCAAAGACACTTCAACTGGCAAGTTGGCTAAAGCTCTGCCAAGCGAAGTCAGCTTCTCATTTGAAGATAATGCTCCCTGAAACAAGTATTTTGTACGTGTTACCCATGGATATGGACAGGCAAAAACAACAAGAGACATCCGCATTTGAGATTTTGTTAGTTCTAATATTTACTACTGTGGAAGCGCTTTACTTAGTATAGTATAGTTGCACTTTAGTTCGTATAGTAGGTGGAAGGAACAGGAGTCCCAATTAGTGGTAACGAAGCATCATTTTTATGGATTTTTGTACGTAGATGTTTACGTGTTAGTCATCACTTTCTGTCAGGTGAACTGTGCAGAAATGGTTCCATATCGGTGTACTGTTGCTCCGAATAAATACGATAAATTTCAATAAACTTACATGCTGTTTTAACTCTAGAAGAGCATTTTCGATGGCTTCCTCTGGCGGCGAATCGAGGAATGGAAACCGACGCACATCATTCACACCTAACGAACTCATCAATAGCAAAAGAGACGCCAGGGGCACCCTGCTCACTTCCGGTGTGCTAAATGATTCCATATCGGTGTACTGTTGCTCCGAATAAATACGATAAAATTCAATAAACTTACATGCTGTTTTAACTCTAGAAGAGCATTTTCGATGGCTTCCTCTGGCGGCGAATCGAGGAATGGAAACCGACGTACATCATTCACACCTAACGAACACATCAATAGCAAAAGAGACGCCAGGGGCACCCTGCTCACTTCCGGTGTGCTAAATGATTCCATATCGGTGTACTGTTGCTCCGAATAAATACGATAAAATTCAACAAACTTACATGCTGTTTTAACTCTAGAAGAGCATTTTCCATGGCTTCCTCTGGTGGCGAATCGAGGAATGGAAACCGACATACATCATTCACACCTAACGAACTCATCAATAGCAAAAGAGACGCCAGGGGCACCCTGCTCACTTCCGGTGTGCTAAATAATTCCATATCGGTGTACTGTTGCTCCGAATAAATACGATAAAATTCAATAAACTTACATGCTGTTTTAACTCTAGAAGAGCATTTTCGATGGCTTCCTCTGGCGGCGAATCGAGGAATGGAAACCGACGTACATCATTCACACCTAACGAACTCATCAATAGCAAAAGAGACGCCAGGGGCACCCTGCTCACTTCCGGTGTGCTAAATGGTTCCATATCGGTGTACTGTTGCTCCGAATAAATACGATAGCATACGCCCGGACCTGAAGTTATGATTTTATATGTTTGAAACGAATGCTAACTGTTATTAAAACCAATTCAATTTATGTTTAACATCTAACCTTAATAGTTGCATTAAGAAACGTTTAACGACAATAGTGGAATGGCGGTGTCGAACCAACGACGTTAAGTTTTGAAGACCATACGCTAAACGATTATTATTTTAATATGAAGAAACTATAATCACCTGTTCGACCAGCTCTACCTTTCCTTTGGTCCGCACTCGCTTTCGATATCCAAAACTCTTTTAATCTCTGCATCTTTGTAGACGAATCGTAACTCATTTCTTTAACCTGATAAATAAAGAAAAAAATATCCACCTTATAATATTTATCAAGGCACTCCTAAAAATCTTTGTTTTGATAATATATCCTATATATCCTAAGCAGGTCATGTTTTCTGGCAACCTGAAATGATCGCCTTGATTAAAATAGACTAAAAAGATCATGGATAATGAGAAAATGTTTTTCTACATCTTGAATAGATGTACAAATACTAGACAAGTGTATACATGAAATAAAAAGTGCTCAAAACTGATTAGTAATACAGAAAGGTTTGATAAGAAAGATGCACTAAAATGGCAACACACTCAGTTCTCACATAAATAGTTACAGTACAAATAAGTGTTAGGATGGTCTATATACAAAAATACAGTGGCTTTTTGGCATAATCTAACAGATCAAAAGCAGAGAGGTATTGAACTAATTGTGAGATTATTGTATAAAAATATTTATAATTTTTTATTACATTGAGATTAACAAACGAGCACATAGTTCACCTGATGGCAAGTGATTCCTGCGACCCATAATATCTGCATTCTTCCTTGATAAGGAATCATAATGCAGATGCATTGTCACCCTTGAGGACTGAGATGGAATGCCTCGTCTCCGGTAATTAAGGTCTCCGGGTCCCTGCACTCACCAGACGAAACACAACAGTATTAAGCCACTATTTTACGCTTGTATTCTGTGAGGACGCGGTCCTACCCTGGTGGAGCTGACCCATTCACTATGCAGCTAGAAACAATTTGCAGTGTAGCTCTACCACTTAAAATATCATCATATATAAAACCATTAATTATATAATAATGACTACATGAAGCTACAGAGAAAGATGATAATTCAAGAAAAACTATATAAAATGCCTAGTTTTCCAATCAAAGAGCTGCATGTACGTAATGTATACCTTCAAAGTTTCTATTTATAATATTGTACTCACCTCTTGTTATGTAATGGAGAAGGATTGTTCCAGGCAATTCATTTTTTTTTTAATTTTATTTTACTAGTAAAGGACAAATTGCTATGCCAAATTTCATTAAAATTCCTTCAGTTGTTTGAGCACAATTAAACAGAAAACATACAAACTGTGACATTTACAACTCATCTCTTTTCTATAGATATGATTAGTTTAAAATTACCTTTCCTGAATCCACGACAAATCTGATGCCATCGATCGTGACAGAAGTTTCTGCTATATTGGTGGAAACTATGCACTTCCTAACGCCCTCTGGGGGGTAATCGAAGACCTAAAATTATAATTTAATTTTATTAATATTATATAATATTGTACTAATTCAAACTGTTTCATATGGTGGGGACCCCAGAGACCACCAGAGACTCAATTACAGATAACAATACATCTCAGTCAGTGTTTCCTGAATCTTTATTGTGGATGTATGTAAATGTCATAGGCTGTGATAATTCCACTTACCATAAGGTGAATTGTATGTTAGATTGTAACCCCTAATAATACCAAAAAATCTCATTGTTATTCTAATTAGTATTACTCATATTAGTAGTAACACTTATGTAGTATTAATTTTATATTGGCTAGTAACTCATATTATATGTTGCCTTTTCTGTCTTCCTGTGATAAGATAGTGACACATAGGCAACAAGTAGATACTTTTTCCAGTCCTTATATCTATATATTATCCTTATAGTTAATAATAATATTCATATGAAGTTGCTGTTTCAGTATATTTATTCAGGCTATATTTAAGTGGCTCTGGGTAATTTCGAAAGTACTACGCAAATACAGAGACAGTCACTCTTAGTCTCCTTCCCTAGTGCGATTAAAGAAGACAGCGTAGAAGATAAGAGGAAGATCCAAAGTCTAAGACACGGGCATATAACAGCAATTTGTGATACACAAATATCAACTAACCCTAGAGTGAAATGAAATACCCGTGGGTCAGCCAGACACTACACAAAGCGGTCATACATAGAGCTTGTCTACAAGAAAATATAACCAAACAACATACTTTATCTTGTTCATTAAGCGATAGACCACTATGAAGAGGAAGTACAATCCATTTCTTTGTCTTCTCCGCATATTGCTGCGCTGCGTCACATATAGACGTGATTTCCTGGACGCCTGACATGAATATTAACAGGTCACCTCTTTCGTCACCTATACCAAAAAACAAATGGAGTAATCTAAACATGTATGATTATCAAAATATTTTTTTAGAATAATCACCAACAAACATGCACTCAGTTCACCTGATGGTGAGTGACGACTGCAGACCATATACACCTATATCCATTCTCAACAAAGATTCAACATGCACATATGTTTGTGTTCTGATGACAGATAAAATTGCTTCACTACCATTAATTGGGTCTCTACCTCTAGGATGCCTACACTCTCTAATTGAAATAGCAGCACTATGCTCGTTTATGCTCTTATCCCAAAACTCCTCAAGAATCCCATTTAAACTTGTGCTACTCAGACTGCAATTATACTAACTTGGATATTTGCTGTCAACCAACTGCATTATTTGGACGTACGGCTGTGGATCGAGTCTATCATCTCTGGTTGGTTTATCTTCTATAAAAATTGGTTTGTAATTTAAGTCTATTGGATACAGTCTTCCTGGGACCTGTTACAAAAAAAATTAATATACATATGGTGTTAGGTGTGATTTTTTTTTTTCGGGCTCTATGGCCGCTGTTAGACCGAGGGCTTTTACAGTTTCACCGGGTTGAGAGGTGACCGAGCGCTTATGGCACTCAGTCGAGACCTCTATATATGGGTAACCCGAGAGGGAGCCTCGGCATGGACCGTTACCCTGTTTCGCGAGAGCGTCTGACTCGGGGGTGCCCGAGAGGGCCGTACCGCAGCTCGGTTAGTTGCTTCTGACAGAGCATTATTTTAATTAATATCGCTATTATTATTAACTACCTGTACCACCACTTCGGAATGCGTGGGCGCTAAAGAAGTGGCGCAAGAAACTCCAGCGACACTTCTATCTGTATGGACTGGAAAGAACCTTCTAGTGACATGGCGGTATCGCAAATAACCTCGCCGTCGGTGTTTTAGTTAGGTGTGATTATAACAAAGACTTCACTGGTTCCATCAATATAAATATGCCTAATTACAATTATTATTGGATTATTACTAGCAGATTATTATAAGCATTTAATTACAATATTATATTTACTGTAAATACTTGTAAATGTTTACTGTAATTGTAATTATTTTAAATAGTTGTAAAATGGTTAAATTATTTCCTTTGTCAAAATGTAAGTGGCCTTTGACCATATAAAAGTGATGGCAGTTATTGTAAAATCATTGGCCCTGTTTGATAGTCATACCACGGGCCAACCAAGTTGTACCTTGGTCATTATGATAAATTTAAAAGAAATTGATTGCAATATGAATTAATTCGTAATGATATCTATATACTACCAAAAAAAATCATTTAAAAAATAAATAATTTATATTACATATTACTAGCTTTTTTTTTAGTATTAGTATTATTTCTTTCTTTTTCCAACTAATTTGTCCTAGACCAATAGATCGAAATATCTGCTATTATTTATCTTCAGCGCCAATTCCAAATAATGTAGAGCCTATTGGTGTATATTAACAAACGAGGAAATTACTTACTTGAATAGCAACAGCCGAGTCTGAAGAGAAATAATCTTCAAATAATTTTATATTAATTGTAGCTGACATAAGGACTAACTTTATATCATTTCGACTGTGGATAAGGCACTTGAGTACTCCCAGGAGAAAGTCCCCCATAAGATGTCTTTCGTGAATTTCATCTAGTATAATAACATCATAATTAGGAAGGTTTTCTGATGACATCTATAAATAATATACATAGTTATTATTTACACAAAATATCGAAAAGTACAACTCAACTTTTTATCTTATGTAATTAATTATTATGGATATTACATATTCATTTCATATACAAAAAAAAACAATATAGATATTTAACTGTTTTAAAACACTCCCAAACACAGTTTGTATTTTCCTTTCACATTGTGAATGCATGCACATATTTTATTCAATGTCGCTGCAGTGTCTTCATTACACTCCGTTCACGCACTTTTAACTTGAAAAAATGCTTAACGCTGCATTTGATTTAGGCAACATTTAGTACTAAGTGAATATATGGAAGTACTATCTACTGCATACACCAACAGGCCCATTCATTATCGTAAAAAACAAATATTAACCTTATATCGTGTGTAATATAACTACTTTTGAAAGACTCGAACTTATTTACTACAGTTACAAATATCAAGTACAAGTTTAAGTTTCCTACAAGCGACTCGGAATGGAAAAACCTGCTGAGAATATTGGGGCCGGATATCAGTAGTTGCTCTTTTCAAAAATCGATTCTAGACATTTTTTTAAATAAGTGTACCAATTCTATACAGAATAGTGTGAATTGGTAATTATTGTTTTTAATAGGACTGAAAGGGTTGAAGTGGCATATCTAGTCAAAAAGACCAGAGAATCTATAATTTCTGCCCCATAAAGGACTCATCTGACGTGATAAGTTTGTCCTTATTTCTAATGTGTATATACTACTTTATCAATGATTTTTACATATAAATTAATACTCTGACGCTATTTGGAAGATAATGTAATAAATATTTCATAATAGCATTTTAAAAGTAACATAAAAACATTTTAGTTGATACACTTACAATGAAAAACATTAGTAACTGTAATTTTCATATATAAACTACATACATTTTTTTCCAAAACTATATTTTTTTTACCTATGATTCTAGGTTTCAGTATATTTACACTACTCTAATTTCTGCAGGTTAATATCAGGTAATTAAGGTTTCGTGATCTCCCTTTTGGGCCACATTTTGGGTAATATTGCATCTTCCTCTTGTACATAATACTAAATTCATAAGTTAATCAGATCAGTATGTGATCATATTACTTAACAAGCAAATATAGAATGGAACATTCAATACTAATGTGGAACATTCAATACTAATGTTGAATATTAAAGCATGAATTTCTTCTGATGATGATGAAATCTTTACCCCCGTACCTACAATACAGCTGCCAGGTACTTGAACCACTATACCATATAACCATATATAACAATTTGTTGGTATTAATATAGCATAATTACAATAGCATCAAAAAAAAATCAGGTAATAAACTGTGAAATTAAACCTGTCGCAATAGTAGTCCTTCAGTAATAAAACATATTTTAGTATCTGCAGATTTACTCTTCTCAAATCTGATTTGATAGCCAACTTTGCTCTCAAACTGAGTAAGAGTCTCATAGGCTACTCGTTTTGATAATGACACACAAGCAATTCTTCTTGGTTGAGTGCATGCTGGAAAAAATAAATGAATAAAATAAAATAAATTTGGCATTGAGAGGATTCCAGGAAATGAGTTTCTTTAAGTGACATCTTTTAAAAATATATATTGACAATTTATCTTATAAGGCCAAAAAATACAAAAACAGTTGATCTAGCATAATATAAAAACATTAAGAGGATTTGCTAGAGATCAAAAATTATTTTCTTAGATCTACATCTCCTTTATAATATTGATTTTTGACAAGTTTCTTCAGCATTTTCTTGCTATATATATATGTAATTTTATATTAGTAATATTTAAAATTTATAATAATATTATTAGTTTTTGACTTCAATGTTTTAGTATCATGCACTATTTGAAATTTTATCACCCAGATGCAATTAAATATTAATTATTTTTTCTTTATGTTTATCTCAGTACAGACTTATTGAATGCATTAATATGCCCAGTTCTACAGGAAATCATAACATATTTCCTTATGTATGTATATTATTTAAAATATAATTAAAAAGTGTAAAAATAGTTATTGCTTTGTGCCAGTCTTTTCACAGATTCCAGTAAAGATTTTATTCATCAGATTATATCCCTATGGTATGCATTACTTTAAATTTAGGAAAGAAAAGACTTTGTACACAGAAGCTTAAGGACATCCAGACCTATTCTTTTTATAGATATATAGTTTGTAAAAATATACTTTGACTATATGGTCTTTAATCAATAGAGAACTCCTTCAATACCTATTGAGCGCTCAGAAATGATGTAACAATATATTACATATCAATTTTATGCATGAGTAAGAAGATATAAAATGGTAACAATTCATTGTTACATGTTATAATTACCTATATTTTGGAAGCCAGCATCATGCAAGTACTGAGGTACTTGGGTAGACTTCCCACACCCAGTATCACCAGCAACAATAACAACTTTTTCATTTTTTACTGCTGCCTGTATTTGATCTCTAAAAAAATGCTTGAGAATTGAGTTTTTTTAATTACCTTAATAATCTACTTTACAAACCATGGACTGATCTGGTTTGATAAAAATAAAAAAATCAGTAGTCAAATTTACTAAAAAAATGTATCATTGAAAATACAATCAATATAACCATTATTTATTATTAATTTAATCATACAGGATAAATTATTTTTAAGTTTAGGTATTGCAAGTCTATTTATATTTTTATAATTATCAATGCTACAATAAAAAAGCAAGAATCTCAATGTTTACTGGAATTATCAATAACTACCTCTAAGAATAAGAACTTTGAAAGCATGAAGAAAAGGGATGATTTATAATGCTACCACCATCAAACATCATATTCAAATTTATCATAATTAAAGGACCAATATTTATTTATTTGTTATAAAATAAAACCAGACCTGTATTTGGCTACAGGGAGATCCCTTTGTGTTTGCCTTAGCTTTTTTAATTTTTCGAGCTTCTCTTTGTTCTTAAAATCTAGGTATACAGACACAACATTCAAAAGTGCATCAAATATATTTTTGTCAAGTTTCTTTCTCACTTTATCATCACAAACACTGTCCATAAACTTTATACTGGTGCTGAAATTAATACAGTCAAACTTTGAAAACATTACTTCATCAGTTGAGCTTGTTTCATTTTCATGACAAATCACGGGTTTCCCTGCTTTTTTCAAAGTCAATTCGTATTTTTTTACAAACACCCAAAAGTCAACCAAATTATTTGTAACTGTATTAGTATCGTTACTATAAGCAAAAATTCTATTGATATCGCGTTTGTAGTTCAGAAAACTGAAATCCCCTTCTGAGGACTCTACGTGGTTTGAAATATAGGATTTTTTTAATTTTGGACGGTCTGTACATTCTCTCTCCCCAGAACGTGATCGCCTTCTCTTATACGATTTATGTGATGAACAATCTGATACTCTTTTCATTATTACCAAGCATAATAGATTAAAAAACGATTAATAAATAATTTATATTAAATTAGTACTTTACAATCAATTCTTTCGTTTTGACATTCTTACTTTAATTCCTCTTAACACTAGTGACGTTCTCGACTTCACTTTTACTTGAGTGTGATCAGAAAAATCGACTCGAACTCACTCGAACTCGAACAACTCTCAAACCACTCGCCGCAACAAATAGGTTGACACCTGTTTACTTATGAAGAACGTTTTACAACCAGCTCACGGACCCCTCAGTTCCATGAGCCCTGTGTCCGATGAAGCTGTAAGAGCCGCATAGGCTAACAGCATCAACATCAACAGAATCTAGACTTATGAAGTTGAGTTGATGTGTGTTGTTGTGGAATGAGTGTGAAAGATGTATGTTAAAAGTGTTTTTAACGTAAATAAAATAGATATAATAATAATAGAGAATTGTTTGTTTTTTTTTGACAATGTGAAAAAAATCGATTTAGTGTGAAAGAAAAGAATATTTGATTGAAACACAATACAAGAAAACATTTACGAGGTAAAATCCACTTCAATACAATGGAAAGAGCCCAAGTGTCTTAAATTTAAAGTACCTCGAAGTGGTAAGTAAGTGGTAAAACGAGTTGCATCATTATCACTGTACTGCCATCGGCTATCTTTTTTTTCCTTAATAATCATCTACTACACTTTTGTCACAGCATAACTAATCGCATGAAACTTATTACGCTTGGTTTAAGGCCTTGAAAAAATATGTAATTTTTTAAATGCAATATACGAATGTCATTCCAACATGGCTGTGATGAGATTTTCATGTCAAGCAATTGCGCCACGACTTATTAAGAGGAACGTAATTCACGAAAATGGGGGGTTAACCTTCAGTTGTAGACTAAGGAGTGTGGAGATAATCTACCAAAAAATAATAACTATCTTTGTGACTACGTTACAGTTTAACCCAGTCGCTACTATTAATAGCACTATTACGTATTTTTCGGAGTTTTACGAAATCCAACTTAAATGTGCCATAAAATGGTTAAACTGTCACTTTTATAAGTTCAATAATAATCAAAGCTTTATATTATATAATAAAGTAGGACAGTGTCACATTTGTATCAAAGCATACTTTGTTTAGAACCCCTAATAGGTAATCTTAATGCCGTGATTTGTTATAAACAAAATTTTACCTTTCTATTTTTATATTTCCAATTTACTACTTTTTGTTACTTGAGAAAGAATTTTATGAATATTCAAGCTTTCACGTTTCTTTGTTATGTACAGGTATGTCTATCTGTTTATAAGCTCATCGGAAGATTTTTCGGGAATCAGACTTGAACGCAACATGAATGGATAGGCTGGACCAGCTAAGGATACCACCCGCACAAAACACCAACTTTGTTGCGTGTCGTATGGTAAGTGTAGGGATTTGGGGATATAATTAAAGGTAATTCAGCTCCGTCCTCAGGGGGGATAAACTTATAATGTTTAGTTTAAGTTTGTAGAATTATATATCAGAAGTGTCGATTTATTGTTCTTTTACGATAAACCAAAGTACAAAGATACAGTAAGATGAGTCTCGCTCAGAATGTTTCAGTTATCTTATGTAGTGCAAAAAAATCAATCTACTTGATGTTTTGTGTTTATGATGTGCGTATTCCTATTGTATGTACTACATACTACCTTCATGGAATTAGCACTCAAAATAATCAATAGTGACAAGTATTGTACATCAATAACGTTATTTCAGTTACTCTAGTATATTATAAAATGCTTAACCTGAAAACTTAAATAAATATTTTGAGGTAGTACGCACAAAGTACATATAAAACTATTTATGCTTAAAGTTATGCGAATATTATTTTTTTAAGTATTAGAAGTATTAGAATTGTATTGCAGTTGTTATAAAATCTTTAGTTGTCGCAAAATTATTTTATTTGAGATATATTATTTAGGTAAAATGTACCAAGTTACAAAAAGCAAAATAACTAATCGATACTGCAAAAAAGTCTAATAGCAGAGCGCCCTCTAACGTCGATAAAAAAACTCAATCCGCCATTATGTTCCGCCATTTTGCTTGATTGGGAGTGAACGTAAAATATTGTTTCTATGTATTCTAACGCGGAACTTTGTTACCTTTTAAAAAAATAGTGGTTTAATACACTAATGGCTTGCTTAAATACGCTTAAGTTAGAAATTAAGACCTTAGAACAAGTGTTTCCAAAAAGCCATGAGCGGTTTCAGATAATGTCAGCTAGTGTAGACGAATTGACTTGCAGATTCGTTGGCAAAAATGGAAAGAAATATGAAATACATGCAAATATTACTGTAAGTATTAATTTTGTTATCCCACATATTATACCAGCACTTAATTTTTAAGCGAGAGGTTAAGCTTATGCGCTTATTGATTACCCTTAGTTTGGACAAAGAGCCGTTGTTTATGAGGGCAGGGCTGTCAACAGAAAGTTTACGGAAGTGAATTATTCCTTTTCTAGTTATATACGTAAATATTAAAACGTAAGAATTACTAAATAAAGAATTGTTTGTTTTTAAACGTGTTCATAGGCATGTGTTACGTATGATATTATTGATTGTTATAAGTTGCGTTCACAATGGACGTATGAGCCCATGACGAATCATTATCGATCATTCAAGTTTCCTCTTTTCTATACGAGTACAGCTATGTTCTATCGAGGGTAACATCTGTTTTGTTTGGATAACGGTACTGACGCGCAATTTTGGGACAAAGGCTTTTAACCATTCTCACTACCCATTTTTTTCGTACGTATTTGCATTCACTTTTTTTTACCACATGTAGTCACTAAGGTCTAAGTAAAATTGTAAACTATTAATTTGTTTTCATTTTTCCACACAAAAAACGGAGTAAAGGTAAACAAACCTTGCAGGCTTGTTTACCATTACTCAGTTTTATGCACTATTAGTTGAATATTTTTCCTTAAAAAATAGTGAAAGATTAAACATTGTTTAAAGAAACCTGTTTAATATGGAAATGTCATCAATCATGTGTTTATGATTTTTTTACATTTATTACTTAATGTTTTAAATTATACATTTATAACTTATCTTTACCATAATGATTTTATTATAATATGTTATTTCTAAAAATATCAAAAGAAATATAACAATCTTTATACAAAAATAAATATATAACAAGTTTACATCTCCACTATGAATATACACATTGTGAATTAGCTGTACTAGGCTTGAATCTAGTACCCAGTAATTTAAGTGGAAATTATTTATCTCTCAGTTTTTTACAGACAAGTAAAAGTATACAAAAATCTTTGCCTAGGCAATTGTAGGAGAAATATTGTGGGAAATCTTGAATAGAAAATACTTTTATTTATAGGTGTACAAAATTAACTGTTTTATATATAAAATTTTTATATGTATATAGAACATGTGGTAATTATTCATACAACAATCACCTTATTTTATTCTATAGATGTTGAATGGTATCAAATGGTTTACCATTAAAGTTATATTGCCTTTGACAAATTCCTCAGTTCCTCAAGTCAGTCAACCATTTGAGACACATGGATATTTATTTGCAGCCATATCTTATTCTGTTATAAAATCTTCAATCTGCTTGGCAAGCTTGACCATAATAAAAAATTATAACAATTAATAAACATATAGTGGAAATTGGGAGATCCAGTAGTAGACTGGATGGGGGTTTTACTTATAAACATTTATTTATCTTTTTTATAGCTTCTTTTCCATTTTTAAGTAATGATAGTGTAGGTATATCTGTTTCTTACTGATTTAGATCTTTCATTAGTAACCTAAAATTAATTTATGTTTATGGCGGGATGGTATGGATGCTATAGAGCCTTATAGATACTCGCATTTATGCATTTTCACTCTTAAAGACTGAGGGAGAATATCTCATTAATAAAATAACAAGTATGGTACCAGTCAATTCAATCTGCAGATAATATTTGTCTGCAGTGTAGGTCTACCACGATTGGATTGGAACAATTGTCACAATTTATTACATGAAATTTTTCTTTCAATTTCATAGGAGACATATCCTAACACACCACCTGTGTGGTTTGCTGACAGCGAGGACCCTATTGTGACTAATGCTGTTCAGATACTCAGCTATACACAGGGCAGAGATAATCATGTTATAAATCAGGTATGTATAATGTAAAAAGAAATATTTTTATTTGATTTCGTTTTAATTTATCAAGAATTACCTAATGTTATTTAGTTGATACATATTGATTATGGGTTCTGAGACCATTAGCAAACATGGGTAGCTGACAAATAACTGATAAACTATTTTTACTATTTCCAAACCACTATTATTGTTATCTATTGTGATTGACTAATGGGAGGTGCTGTTAAGTAAAATATTAGAAGTTCTTTTGAGAATCACAATTAGCATTCAAGTTTTTAATGAGATATATTTTTATTGTATATGTATATGTATATATATAGATATAGATATCTATATATATATAGATATATATATATATATATATATATATGTATATATATATACAGGTATATAACTTCACATTAGTTATATAAATACATATATACATATATTCAAACACACACACACAGATGTCACAAAAACGCTTATGTTGTATTCTATTAATTAATTTGAATTCCCATCAATCAAGAGTAAGATACTGTAATAGTAAAAACAACTTAATTTTGAAAAAGCAAGTAAAATGTTTTCAAGTCAAATTATATAAACAGAAACCGACAAACTCATAAACAAAAATATAACAAAATGCTGTTAAATCCACTTGTGCTACCTCTGTTGCCTTTATGACTGTTTCCATCGTTCATGGATCTTAATCAGTCGCAAGACGCTTTCTTTAGGAATGCTTATAACATTCCGCAACAACAACAAACAAAATAGCATCTTGGAGCTCATGGAGAGTTTATGAGGCAAGATCACGATCAATGGTGATCAAAGTATTCGTTTTAAATCGTCACAAGGTGCTTTTAAATCGTCACAAGGTGCTCATTTGGATTTAGATCTGGACTTCTTGCCGACCAATGCATAATAGGGATCCCAACTTCTTGCAGGTAATTGCGTAGAAATATTGCGACGAGCGTTTTCGTGCATTAAAGTGTACCCACGACCAACAAAACTCGCATATGGGACTACATGCTCTTCCTGGATCTCTGTAATGTATCGATGAGCATATAGCGGATTGTGTCAATCCGGGAAACGCACTCAAGTTCAGTCATACCGTCGATAGTTATGACGCCACGGAACACGCAAGAGCTATCACCATATTTCACAGTCTAAGATTAATATAATATAGGCTTGTCCAAATTGTTCACCTAGCCGTATGTATAATATTTTTTACTTCTTCGCCATGTCGTTGCAGAACGGACACACTGGTCTCATCTGAGTAAAGTACAGTCCTCCATGTGTTGGAGTGTCCAATCAAGATGCAATCATTCACTGCGAAGCTGTGCAATCAATTTCGTAGCAGGTTTTCGGGACGCATTTTATTATTCCTTTCGTCTTATCCTAGAGACACTTGCTTAACTTCTGCCAACTGTATGAAGCTGGTGTTTTAACTCAACGGCATTAGAGAACCGATTGCGTAGAGATGGCTACACAATACAACCATCGTCTCTTTCGAATGTGAAACGTCGTCGTGATCTACTCCTCCGGATGTAGTCACTACTTTCTTGAAACCATTGCGACACTCGTTGAACGGCAAATCTGTTTAAGTACAGTTGGCGAGAGACATCACACTGTCGCATTCCCGTTTGCACTAGAGCAACCACTTGAGCCGCTTCGTCAGCAGTGGTGTTCATCATAAAATTAGTTTTCTTGCCTAATTTGTGCACGTCAAGTCCTTTTTAGGGTTCAGACCTAAAATTACTCGGAATGTATTTTTATGGATGTTTTATAACCAACGAAAGGTACACAAGTTGTGGCCCATGCAATGCGCCGTGCGCTACTTTTTTTTAGCTACTAGCACTCGGAAAATTAAAATCGTTTATGAAATTAAACTACTGTCTGATGAAAGGCTGTTAAACGAAATAGATATCAATATTGTATTAGATTAGATAGAGAATTTTCGAAGATGCTATTTTTGAAATTATTTATTTTGGATTATTATTATTATTCTGATTTTAAAATATCTTCACGTTCGCGAGATAAAGAGAGAAGACAGAACTTGATATAAGAATATGAAGGTGTTGTTATAATTCATCACACATTCATCGTAAACGTGCAATTTATTAACGAGAGGAGTCGCATTTGTGTTGCCGGCCTTCAAGAAAGGTGTAAGCTCTTTTCTTTAAGTTCCCTAAGTTGTATCGGTTCGGAAATACCGTTGTCGAAGCTAATTCCTCAGAGTAGATGTGCGTGACATAAAATTTTGTTTAAAGCGCACGGTGGTGGATTGCCAACTATCCAGATGATGAGAGTGAAATTTTGAATTAATCCAACATTCTACTACCGAGGTTCATTTACAAATTACAGCTGATTTGACATATTCACATCATTAAACATTAATTAAGCATCAGTTTTGTATAAGTATTGTACGAAACTCCGTTTGAAAGAGATCGAAAGAGGTTCCCCATAAATTAACTCGATAAAAAAAACGAAACAACCTCTTTCGAATGATTTACAACATTATGACAGAAACATTTAAAAATTAAACGAATTACAATTTAGAAAATCGGCGGGAAATTAGTCATTATTGTCAACCCAATACTTCACATAATATTAACAAATCCATTAGGTATCGTAAGAGCTGGCTATTATTAGCAGCAGGCTCTACCACGCCCATTGAAAGCACGCATTTTAACCAGATGGCACAGGCAAAGGAAGAATTATTACAGCAGTCTTGGGTATCGGAACCGGGATGACAAAACAACGACTCGGCCCGATTTCCATTTTAACGGTGGAAGGTTCAGATTCCTTTATCAGAAGGAGATCATTTTTTAAATCATTGTAAGAACACACATTTCATTCGTTGCTGGAGTTTTGCAACATATTCTTTATACTATATAATCCAAAAACGTCGGCGGAATCTGCTGAAAACGAGTCGATGAGGTTGCGGAATGAGATTTATATCTCTGGCCGCCCGAGGAGTAATTGGCTAGGGGTTAATGGTGTTGAATCTTCATGATCCGATGACATTCGTGTCAGGAGTGGTCGCGAGTGGAGTACGCTCTTAATTATGTTGATTTTACACCCGCTTATGCAAGAACACCGAAGTGAGGAGTATATGAAGGTATAAAATGTAAAGTTGCAAAATGCAATTGGTTTTTAAAATCATGGAAAGATCGATTCTTAGGACCAACCAATAAACGATGTACTGTTATCGTAATATATATAGACACAATCCATCGACATCTGCCTAAGGCCAATATATAAATCGCTAAATGAATTGCTTTGATAGTAAAGTTTATACACACATCTATATGCACCTTTACTAAAAGGTGGCCACAATCTTAAAGATTAGCAGATAAAATAGATTAGTAGATTATGCAGGTTCTCTGCATAATCTACCCCTGTTTTTGAAAGGGAAATCTCCTGCTTGCTCATGCTGCTGTGGTTATTTTGAATGAAAGGTAAGATCTTACCTTTCATTAATTTAATATCTGCATTGATGATAGCAGCTCTTTGCCAAATTCTGACCACCAATTAGCCAATACGTTTCCCTAATAACTAACAGTAGTTGCGGTCTCACTAGCATCAAATTTCTGTATTCTTAAAACGGTGTTGATAATAACATCTTATGAGTCATGTAATTTAAGATGTGTATATAATACACACTCGTAATTTGCCCTTTACTAATTTTATGCACCGTGACATAAGCTATATAGCATTTAAGACTCAAAAAAAATGAAAAACGATTACAGTTTATTATAATAGAGCTATTTTTGTTAATCTTGGAAAAAATTAACGAAACTTCTGGTCTAATTTTAGGCAATAGATAGCAATATCAATATATGCTTAAAGAAATCTCGGACCAGATTGTTGAAGATTATGTAATGTATGATTCTCACAGAAGATGTGCGGGATTTTTATTAGTCCCAAATCTTAAAGTTATATTCAAAAGTTTCCAAATACTATTCCCAGATATATCTTATATTCCAGCGGCACTGTTGAATACAAATGGTTGAAGTGAGAAGCATTTTCAAACATTCTGAAACAATTATGGAGTCCATCCAAGAATAGATGGACAAATTACATTCTAAGTGAGCTAAGATTAACTTTACATAAGGACAAGCACTCGTGGTATAGTAGTCGGTTATTAAACCGATTCACCATTAGGGTGCAATACTGTTTTTGGCCATCAATCATTGGCTTAATGTTTGAAGTACAAACATATACACAAGCACCTTGCGAGTATTCGAAATCGTCAGTGACAAGGTGCAGTTCTAATGAATTACAAAAGACATCAGCTTTAAACATTTATAGTCGACGCATTTTAAACTTGAGTCGTCGGGCAATAAATGTCACTGACAGTAGGAATGTGCACGCAACGCAATCCGTTATCGATACTTAGCTACCTGCGCACGCGGGGTCGATGCTTCATCCTTAGAAAAGATAAAAAATACCTTTTTCAGGGCCACATTACAATCTATACAGTTTCTCTATGATTACGTCGAAACAAACATTTTATCTTACAAATTAAAAACTTTTATTTTCAGATAGCGAAAAATTATTCCTATTAATACTTAACATAATTTAGCATATCGATCGTACCTATCCCGTTATCGATAGGCACCTCTACAATTCTTACGCACATCACTACACCTCTCCATAAGACCTGTAAGTGCGAGCGAGACAGGCAGATAAATATGATTTATGACCCGAAGCCTCGGTTCATAATGCGTCGAATATAGTAGCAAGAAGTTACTAGTAGTTCCGTGTGGTCACTGTATTGAACTGGTAATATTTGACAAGCTCAGATGCATTATCTCGGCGAAGTATGAAATGCAGGTGTCTATCTTAAGAATGCACGGCTATCTGCCTATACATCTCAATTTCGTCGGCTACGATTAGGTTATGTTACCTAAATTGGAGCCTGTCATCTGTATGCAGTTGAAAAAAACACTGGATGTAGTGTGGCCACTAGCATTACACACCATTCTTAATTTTATGGCTGTGCTACTTCTTGTAATATAGCGTGAATGATATGTGATTTGTTAATCGATTCACTGGGTTTGCATTCAGACATGCGACCCAAAGACTTTTGCAGTGGCATGAAATCGTTA
Organism: Teinopalpus imperialis; assembly: GCA_029286865.1. NCBI lineage: Eukaryota > Metazoa > Arthropoda > Insecta > Lepidoptera > Papilionidae > Teinopalpus > Teinopalpus imperialis. The sequence goes on from JAGSMU010000021.1 coordinate 8,009,739, forward strand.
TACATTTACCGGTTTTAATTTGTTATCCAGAGAAAAAAATCGTTGTTTAGTTCATTGAAATTATTCACCTAACACTGCTTTGTTTTGCGTAAATACACCCATAAATGTCCAACATTAAGACAAACAGTATTTTTCAAAAATGATCTTCATGGTTACCTTTCTTCAGGAAAATAATGGGATGATAAATTCATTAAGACACCAAAATTTTTTGAGTTGACTTTGTATGATATCGCATTCCTGGCGACGAAAACAATCATCCTAGCTTAGTCCTCATGAAGAATCTGTTTGCTGTCTTTTCTAAAATACGTCGATATATCTGTGGCACATATATATCTACATCTTTGTGCTGTTTGAACGTTTCACTAGAGACAAAATAGATTTTAATTTTGATTTATTGTTATTTGAGTTCAATTGTCCATCGATGCGTGTCAAGTTCTCAAGTCTCAATTATATCCACACGATACCGTTTAGATAAACATCGAAAATTATCGGTTTTTCTTTATCAGAGGGCGCTTTAAGCTCCTCTTAAACTCATTATAATATTTTGTAGCCAACTTATGAGTAACGACGTACACGGAGAGATGGCACCAATTAATAACTAAGTCGACCAAATTAGCTAATGCTCTTAAATGTTTTGCTCAATTCGTCGATACTAAGCTTTAAAAATGCTGATGACTCCTTTGTAATAGGCTCGAGGTTAAATAAAGCTGAAACTCTAAAAAACCAAGCGTGTATTGTCGAACCTTTCACATAAAATATTCTACTTCGAATTAATACTGCGGCTGTCCCCTTTAAAGACGAAGGATTGTAAATTACTAACAACAAAAAGGGTAAGTAAGGCTGGCAAAAGGGTAACTAAACTCTAGCCGGTCTTCATATGATAAACTTTGATAACTGAATCGTTGGCGTTTATGTTGATTTTATTAACACGAGAATATGTATCTTAACATACTGAATGTTTTTAATATTTATAATAATGTGTTATAATTGCCTTTTACAATATCTTATAATGCTAAGGTTTAAACTCAATATGGTCCGCAAGATGTGTATCTATGTGTGTAACATAACTCAAACTTACCGCTTTTTCAGTCACTCACATTCCGTTGATGGATTTAAAGGAGAACCAAAGCAAAAACCAAATCAAACAACCTTTAAAACTTTATTGCTTTATTCAAATTTCTTTCTTCTTTCGTCATTCTGAGAGATGTTTGATATTAATCTGGAATATTACAGGAGTAAAATATATAAATGATAAAAACAAAGTCTTATTACTCGTACCAAATGCTATAATGGCACAGAACAAATAACTGAAACATGACTAAATTGTTAACAAAAATCTATATTATATATAAATTATTTAAATGTAAAATATAACAAGTCTTAAGGGTAACACTAGTTAAGTAATGTAGCTTTAAGGTTAACTGTGCAATGTCAAATAAAAATTTACTTGTCCCTAAAATGAAAGATACAACCAACATTTTTCAATACAATAGAGCAGATCATCGTTTCTCAACCTGGGGGTCGCATTTATTATTAAAGGGGGTCGCGATCTGTTCAATAAACAAGACCTGCATACAAAACATTTGTTTATTTAAGGAATGAATTTTAATGTAGTTATAAATTATTTATATATAAATATTACCATGTAATAACAACATGAAACAAAAAACTTGTAGCTTGTTTAAACTATTAAATACTTTTTGGCTTTGATGTGGGTTTTGAAAAATGGCCGAGAACAATGGGGTGGACTATTAACAGAAATATAACGATAAATAATATACAATATGAATTATTAATAAGTTTAATTATTAACCTTTTTAATAAGTTAAAAATCTGACACAACAATTATTATTCGCTTAACATTTTTGTGTGCTGAAGAAAAGTTTTGGGTGAATTCTTCTAGATTTGGATTTCACAGCTAAACAGTTACAATTACTTTTATTTATGTTGAATCATTTATTTTCTTCAATATAATAAAAATTCACTTAATCTTCATGTATCCGGGATCCAGACCATATAGATTAAAATTTTCAGGAATCGCCTAAAGATTGTGATGATGACTCAACAGGCACGATTCAATTAATTTATTATCCGACAATAAACGTATATATTTTTTATTACATTGATAGTAATAAACGAGCACACAGTTCACCTGACGGTAAGTGACTGACTCCTGTGGCCCATGACATTTATCCTGACAATGGTTCCCATAATGCAGATGCGTTGTCACCCTTGAAGACTGAGATGAATGCCTCATGAATAATAAAGATCTCCGGATCTCTACACTCACCAGACGAAATACACCAGCATTATGCTACGATTTTAAGCTGGTATTATGTGCAGGCGTGGTCCCACCCACGATCGAGCTGACCCATTCATTCTGCAGCTAGAAACAAGTGTAAACAGTGTAGCTCTACCACTTACAAAACGCAGGAATCACTTGACCTGCCATCATATATATATATATATATATATATATATATATATATATATATATATATATGAAATGAATATGTTAATATTAAATACCTGGTTTTCTGGGTATTAATTAGATCTATTTTGTTTTAGGTCGGTATTTTATTGCGAGAATTATGCAAATTACACGGCGTGCCAGAGCCTCCGGACCTGGACTCGTTATCACTACCTGTCCACCCTGCACCACATCACAGGTAATTATTATAATAATAGATTACTTCAAAAATTTAAGGTATATCGTGTTACCACTTGTGGAGTCTTGTGGATTGACTTTTTATTCAGACAGCGTGACGTTGAACATGGAATTACTTGTACGAAAAGTACCGCCACAATGGCGCTTCCTCGCCCGCTTTATACAAAATTAATTAGAAGTCAGATTACAAACTAATAAAGTTAAGTTATTGTTTACAACGCCAAATTAATATGATGATTAACTGAATTACTAATTATGAATTTTAGATATAATAAGGTAATAGGTAAATCACTAAAATATAATTGGGAGATATTCGTTGTACGACACGACCGCTGGGGCGCCTATGTGTTGCTAGTTAACAATTGTCATATTTTATAAGTTTATTAGCTCTGCCCGCGACTTCGTTCGGGTAGATACACAGGATACTAGTTGGGTAGGGAAATAATTCCGTTATACATGATTATTGCTTAATTTTAACTGTTTACGGTACACACGCAACGGAAGCTCTCAAAAGGAAATATTTTCCCCGTTTTTGCAACACTTGTCATTATAGCTCCGCGACTATTGGTCCTGGCGTGATGTTCTATAGTCTATAGCCTTCCATGATGAATGCACTGTCCCAACACAAAAACGATTTGGAACCAGTAGCTCCTGAGCGCTAGAGTAAGCGCGTTCAACCAAACAAACTATTCAGATTTATAATATTAGTATAGATTTCATACATGATTTTAAATAGATATTCTGCGATAAAAGTTTGGTTGTCACTAACTAGTGCATATAGTTTCACTTATAATTATAAAAATATTTTTCTTTAACAATAGATAATGTTGTGGTATAAGAGTTAAGTTAGACAATCGTTCAATGTACAAAATAAAACAAATTCCTAGTGTACAAAATATAATCATGTCTTACCAACATTACTTGAACACCACTGAGATTTAATTGATTATTTACCGATTTAAACTTTCTGAATGCTATAGTGAGTTATAGAAAAAACCACAAATTAAGAATCCGTTTTAGATATAGACTATCTAGTGTTGATATATAAAGGATTATTAGAAATAATGCCTAGAATCACTTGACTTGTGAAGAGAACACGAAGATTGTATTAAAAATATCGAGTTCAATGGCTCAAATTTATTTTGCCTTAATATATAGTCCTATATAATTTTTTTGCATGGGGAAATGTCTACGCATACCCACCACTGCCAAGGATGGGTTATGTCGGACTCGTATGTGTTGAAGACCAATGCATACAAAACTAGTTTGTCAAACCTGCCTAGTTTATCACAAAATTATGCATTGTATACATGAAAAAAATTTGCTATTTGATGATTGTCTCTTACTGGTTTTGTTAATATAATCCTCGTAATAAGTTCCTTGTCCGTCCAAAGTGGTGAGTTTCGAGACTTGAAGACCTATAAGCTCTCCTTCGTTTACGTGCTTTTTGGTAATAACCCTTGACAGTTAACCATATTTCATTATAGAGTACCGAGTGTCACGTCAAACGGTGCAGAATCAGGTACAGAAGAAGATGAAGAAATGGCTGCGGAAGAAGATGATTCGGAGGGGGAGGATGACTTGCCACTTGAAATGGTTGATGAAGCAGGACGCAGTAGCAAGGTGAAATTATGATTAACGCATTAAGGGTAGACAGAGATATGACGCTGTCTACTTTTCGGTTGAGCTTAAAAGTTCCGATCGAAAGACATGGTGGTTGTGTTTTATAAAATATATACTGATATACATTTTCCATTGCAACATTTATTGTTAGGCAAACACCAATTGCTTATGTTTTCTTAATTAAATATTATAAAAATACATCTCCCAATAAATCCCACTGCTGGGCATAAGCCTCCTTTCTGGAGACGGTATGTAAGAGCATACTCCATCATGCTCCATTGCGAATTGGCGGACTTCATGTGTCTAAATTTTTTTCTTAAATATGCAGGATTCCTCACGATTTTTTCCTATATCGCTATGCACATGATATATTAGCACTTTAAATTTACAATGAATAATTTCGTTGGTGCCTGGACCGGGGATCGAACTTAGTTCGCTCGCATACCTTGATTTTTTTTTTGGACGAACTACACAGAAACTGACTTTTACTGCTTCACCAAATTGAGAGGTGGCACAGCTCTTAGATCGCTTAGCCTGAACCTCTATTGCTAGTAACTCGTCATATCTTGATTTAAAAGCGAGCACTTATACACTGACCTACCACCACGGCTCTAACGGAAATAAGGGTATGCCCTTATATTTTATAACCCCATAACTGGCCTTTAAAATAGTCGGTATATATATAAAAAATCTGCATCGTATCTATGTCGTAACACAATACTTCCGCTTACTAAATACTGACTTCACTTTAGTAAAGATACAGTAGAATCCAGTACAACGTGGGCGATTCGTTCCGCGTAATAGTAAATTGCGACATACATTACCTGATCAATTTATGTTCAAACATGTCTCTAAATTGTAACTGTTATTACATTTTATAAATATGTTATACAAGTAATATTTTATATTATTGTTAATATCATTACATGTATCTATTATTCTTTTTTGATTAGAAACCTTTTTTTTCAAACTATTGGCTTTTCACTGTTCATATTACGTACTATTTCGACAAAACATTTAGACAAATGCGTGAAATGCAGCCAGCCAGCCTCCTTGCTGTTACTGTGTTTACAATAATTTTATTTCGTTTATTTAATACGGGAGTGTTTATTACGCTATATTAGTACTGGTCGTAAATTTTTTGGAAGCATTATACGGAAGTCCACTATATAAAAAATATAACCTTTTATCTTTTATCCCAATCAAAGTAAGCATACAGTGAACGCTAAAAACTTATATAATAGCTTATTATATCCCAAATATAAAAAATGATTTTTACTTTTTTCTATTAGTTAATTTTTTTCTACATCATTTAGGACAAAGGTATCATTATATTGGTATATTATCAATCCTGATAGTTTAGTTTTAAATTGTAATAGGCTATGTTCTATAGTTTACTTATTCATTATCCTGAGTAAAATTATGTTGTTATACTGTATCTTCGTTCGCGACTTATTAATTAAGCTGCGCCGCCATATAAAACACTTACGTAATAATTAATATTCTATATTTTTTACTCAATAGCCACAAATTGTGTTTTACAGGATGAAATGGAAACGGAACACCTAGCGACGTTGGAACGGCTGCGGCAAAACCAACGGCAAGACTACTTGTCTGGGAGCGTATCAGGCAGCCTACAAGCCACTGATAGGCTTATGAAAGAGTTACGAGATATATATCGTTCTCACTCGTTCAAAAATAATATGTACTCTATAGGTGAGTTTTTTATGATTTTCAATTACTTAAAAAAAGAACAAATGAAATAAGGCATTGTAGAAAAGTAAAGGAGTACACAGAGATACACATTTTGATACAAAAAAAATACATTATTATATGAACATATATTTATTTAACATAAGGTGTCATCTATAATAACTCAAAACAAAAGACAAATTATGTTTTGATCTGTAGACTTTTTTTTTTTATTAAAGGGTTTTAATCAGTTCTCACTAGGCATAGATCAAACATTGGTTCGGAATACATGTTTAGTGAGAATATTTGTTTTCATACATATAAGTTTATGTCATGTGTAAGTACACTCATTAAAAGTCTTTAGTAACTCAAAACAAAATTCAAATAGCCAACTGTTTGGAGTATATGTTCAATCAGAACATGTATATTTTTACATTCCATTTGTAAATGTTTTTGACATGATTACGGACACTAATTAAAATATTGTCCCTTATTCTGGCACATTTTTTACTTCTTGGTTTTTGCACAGTAAACCCAATATAAATCCCTCTGCTTGGAAAATTCGTCTTATTTTTAAACAATTTGACCTATATACACACATAAAGATTGGGATTTATCAATAATGTTGAATTGCTTTTTTGGTTATTTATCAATAATCTTGAATTGCTTATTATTCGATCATCTTCATTTCAACCCATCACTTCTATTGGAAATTGAGCTTGCTACAAAAAATACTATGGAGTCTGAGTCATATGTTCCGTGAACTTATTATTCCAATATAATTAGTTGATGCACTAATACTATAATAATATTATTTTTATTTTCTTACAGAATTAGTGAATGATTCCTTATATGAATGGAATATAAGGTTACGATCTGTAGATCCGGACAGTCCTCTTCACAATGATCTGATGCTGTTGAAGGAAAAGGAAGGCAAGGACTCCATACTACTTAATATCATGTTCAAAGAGACATACCCATTTGAACCACCCTTTGTTCGTGTGGTTTATCCTATTATATCAGGTAATTTAATTTTTTATTTTTATTCTCATGATATGACAGCCATTTTAAATGATATTTTGTCATGCTATCACTTCTTCATGTTGATTATAAATTTTTGATTGAGCTAACAAGGGAAACAATAACTCAAATGTGTGAAAAGTAAAATAAAAAGTATTTTGCAAAATGAGTAATAATTGTCCATGCCTTCACTATAGACCGTTACAAGCAGTTCAGTACCTTTTGTTACTATAGATAATATATTTTAAAATTGCAGGAGGCTACGTGCTTGTAGGCGGCGCCATCTGCATGGAGTTGCTAACGAAGCAAGGCTGGTCCTCTGCATACACGGTGGAAGCTGTCATAATGCAGATTGCAGCCACACTAGTTAAAGGCAAAGCAAGAATTCAGTTTGGAGCAACCAAAGTGGTCTCTCAATCGCAGTATAGCCTCGCTCGCGCTCAGCAGAGCTTCAAGTGCCTGGTACAGATACATGAGAAGAATGGTTAGTAAAAGAATTAAAAATAAATAAGGGACCAATGATAATAGAATTAAACGAGTGTAGGAATTTTCGAGTTTTTTTGGATGGTTATGTACAAAACATCGGGGTGACATACGAGCACAGTCTACCTGATGGCAAGTGACCCATGGCACCCCTATTAACTAAGAGGTATTTACAATAAGATAAAGATAAAGATGCAGATGTTGTCCCCCTGAGGTGAGATGAAATGCTTTGTTTTTAGTGTCATGTTTAATTACACTTACAATGTATGTAACATTATGTTACCAACATATGGTGAAATACGAAACCATGCAGAGTATAGGTTCTTCTTGTGCCCGACGATTTCCCGGCCTACTACCAGGGTCCGCTTTCCGACTGAGTCTTCTCCACTTTGCCCGGTATTCGGCATCCTTTTTCATGAGATTGTTCTCCAGTTCCGCGTTTCTTGGGCCCACCACGGGATCTTGGGTTTGACAATGAGGTCTAGGCATCTAGGCACCACAGATGTGTTCGTTTACAGGTATACAGGTCCTACTTTACTTGTTCTATATAAGCCTGCTCCATCTTTGAACAGGGCCTTTTTACGTTGCTGTTAGCTTTAAGCTTATTGTTATCTTTGTAAGTAGATTAAACATATTCTTTTGTATTTCAGGATGGTTTACACCACCCAAGGAGGATGGCTAAAGCAAGCGGTCGCGTTTTCTGTTTAAATTAAGTTTAATGTGCGACAGTTAGTAATGCCCATATAACAGACAATCTATCTAAATTCGACAAGTGACTCGGCAAGATTGCGTGATAGCCCTTATGTAATTCCATTATTTGTTTCTCGAGAAAAGCGACGGGAAGACTTACACGACGTTATGTGTATGATATATAACAGGAATCATGTATGAGTTCGATCTGTATGTTAAGTGCTGATTCTGAGTGTGACGGGCGTTCAAGAGAGACTTTATAAGACTTATAGGAAATGTTTAATGTGTAACGTTTTTTGTAATCATTAATTTTCTCAATAAACGTTATGATATAGTAGCCTAGACGTACTGGAGTGTAAAGTTGGAAAATTCTTTGCATTTCTTTTTAGTTATAAAATAAAAGAAAAACCTGTGATTTGTATTGGTGGTGTTTTTTTCTATTTTCAATTCATCAGCAATATTATAATTGCCATAAACGTGAAAAAACTTGACCTCATCACAAAACTTAATTTGTTATTATTGAATATAATCGGTTGTTAGCTATTAACCGATATACCATTTACAATTATATAAAAATGAAGGTTTTAATTATCTATTATGCTTCGAATACACAAAATATATTCATGAAAAATTTCATTTTACACTTAAAAAAGAATGCATTTTTCTCAAAGCTTTTAAAGTTTTGACTTTTTGTTATGTTTGTTATGTTCCATCATAATTTTTAGACCGTCGACATGTTCTTTACTTCCTGGTTCATTGATCCTCTTGCAGTAATCCTGTTGTGACATATTACTAAACCATTTTTTTAATTTTGGGTACCTGAAAAAAAAAGAGCTATGCACATATATTCTATGATTGACTAATCTCAGTCGACGCTTGATTACGTTTAGGGATATTGATATTGCTCTCGGTGTTGGTGATGCAAGTGAATGTTGCTGGATTTTATTGATTTTGTGGCGTTTTTGGTAGTTTACAAGAAATCTTATACAGTAGAAAAGTATTTTGAACGTGAACTTTGAAGGAAAACCTTTTCTAGTGTAATACGCTCGGAGAATTCGTGGTGATGGTGCACGCACAAATTATTTAAGTTAAGTACTGTAGGTTGAGTACCCCTCTTGAAGCAAAGAAAACATGTATCCTGTTGTATACCTTACATATACACATACCTCGTCTATCATTGTCTTACTCAAGTGAAACCTGAAGTTGAGTAACGGGCAGGTTAGCTTTGGATATGATACAATCATAGTATATATATATTTCTATATGTATATACATACATATATATATATAGATATATGACGCAAATCAGGCTATCATATCAATAATCATTTTTGTTGACACTTTAGTCGTCTATGTGTTACTGTCGTGCAAATTTATGTTTTCGCAGTTTGATAGGAGACCATGAAATTTCTAGGAATTCATTACATTACACAATTTGTACGTAATAAGGAAGTAGAAACACAAAGACCTGATATCTTTGTTTATTTCTTTGCAATAATTGTATTTAAATTAACTCCTTTCCTATAATTTTCACTTACGCTTTCCTATCTATAGGATGCAATCCGTTCAGTGTAGACATGGTAGTCATTATGCTTATATCTGCAATTGTTATGACGTCATCTACTAAATACAATGTGTGGGATAAATACGCTTCAAGTATTCTGTATGCATCTTCAACGTTCCTTATCATCGATTGGGATATTTCTGTTAGTTTTCCACCGTATGTTGGAGCCTGAAACACATAACAATAATATTACTTAGTTATGATATAAACACGTGATTTGTTTTAAAACTAAACGTAGTACAGAATTCCCAAGCACTTATCAGTAACTTATCTCAGTGATAATTATTTTGTTAACTATTTTTTATTTTATAATACAATTTATATTTACTTATGCCGTGATGGCATAGTGTTTTAAATATTCAATTCCATTTTTCTATGCAGATGATCTAAAGATATTAAAAGTGGTAAATTCTGACTATGATACATTGAAGTTACATGAGGATCATAGTAGATTTACACAGTAGTGTTAAATAGTAAAATGAATTTGGACCATGAAATGCTGCTAAATTAAGTTTACGCAAAATCAAAATATAATTAAATATAACTATATTTTGATTATGTGTAAATTTAATTATATAATATTACTTAGTTATGATATAAACACACGAGTTGTTACCTAACCATGGTACAGAATTCCCTAGGAAGATTGTAATTTAATGTTGTTTTGGTTTTGTATGGTGAGTAAAGAGACCCCGTGACGAATGCACAGGAGGAAATGCACAACGAGAAAATATTGTCAGGGGTGCATATTCTTTAACCCAGGGATTCCCAAGCTATTTTGGTCTTGCCCAAGTAGTAGCTTGGAAGTAATTGTTACTTACTTTTAAATTGTTAAAAAAGCATCTCGTATGCTTGGATTCGTTCTAGGGAATTCAAAAATCATTAAAAGATAACATGAAATTCTTTCTTTGGTAATCTGGTAAGGAGCATTTTGGTAGTGCAGCATTGTTTGGAGACGTCACTGTGCGACATACTAAATCGGAGTCAAACGTTTGTAGAAACTATTTACTTTGCGTCAATCTTATTGTGCAAGTCAAAAAAAAAATACAAGTGAAAAATACAAAAATAGGTTAAATTTTTAAATGTCCTTTCTACTTTTTAACTTTCTAATCATCGAGAGAGAGAGAGACTCTTACATAAGCTTTTTAGAAATAGTATTGACTGCTCAAATATTTGGAAATTAAAATCCCTCTTGAATCACTCATTCCCAAATTAAGCTCATACTATCCCTTAAGAACAGTTTATGGCTCTGTTTCGGCAATGTCTAAGCTATGTAAACTTTTAAACAATTTCAGTCCACATGTTGACATATTCTCGGACTCTTCCCGTATTTAGGAAATTTGTTTAGATGTCGAGCATTTTACTTAATAATTTAGTTTAGCTTAAGTTTAATGATAATAAAGTTTTCTTAAGTACACTAGAGGTGTTAAGGAAATAAAATTTAAGTAATTCCTTATGTAAATATTTTGTACTATTTTATGATGTGTTAACTGTTGGCATATTGTCATAAATAAAAAAAAACTCACCATTATGGATCTTAATCTGGGGAACAAAACACCACAGTCAAAAAACAATCTTTGGTTGACAGTAGCGCGCTTCCTCTTGTCGGAGGGGTAGAGATATCTGTGCTCTGGTTTGCCATACTTGTCAATAAGGTAAAGTATTATAGCGTGGCTGAAAAGGATCGACCGTTTATAATTTCACAAACACCCCTAGTGTTTGATGAGGAACATAAATGCTGATTTATTGACATCTTTAGGAAACCTGCATGTCGTGAGAAACAAAGAAAAATCTCAAGGAAACGAAGTCTGTCAGTTCGCAGTGGAATCGTTTGGTAGGCACTGCATTATAATTCATTATCGTAGATGAATGTGCGTATCATCATCGGCCATAGGAATTACATACCATTGAATTTTGTGCGTTTGTCGCCCCAAATATAAAAAAATGATGCTTCAATAATCCTCTACATAGGAGATATAAACAGCTTTAGTATTTCTCGATGGGGGGAAAATGAAGTTCGTTACTCTACACTGCAAATATATATAACTAAATCATATACACGTCACATCTATAGGATATAAAACAATTAGCGACCTCAAAGCATTTTTGTGGCTCACGGGTTCAGCACGGGGATCCCGTAAGAGGCCAGCATACAAATTGTCAAGTTGGTGGATCAGGGTCGTGCTTTGTGGCAGTCTGTGGAGAGGTCTTTGCTTAGCAGTGAGCCAATATAGGCCGAGATTATGATTACGACACAAATTATTGGTAATACAAATTACATCTTAATTTTCGGCTGTATTGTATAAACGAGGACAAGTGAGTGACTGCGTCTACTCGCATAGGAAATGAATTATTTTTCAAGTGTTTTCATTAAGGCTTACCTGTCAGCTAAGTAGAAGCTATCTTCTTCCAACATAGGTACAGTTTTCATTGGATTTTTCTGTAAACATTTTCAATTCAATTCAATTCAAATGTTTAGAGCAATTTAAAACAAAACAATTACATCAAACATTTAGTTTCAATTAAGTAGGTGGTAACAGTTAGTGTTCGTTATTTTCATTGTGCGAAAGATTTCAATCAATATAACAATAATTAAAAAATCTAGTTTTTATAGTATCACATCAGCATCACAGTTTCAATCCATTGTGTCCACCTTTTTAATATCTAACATTATATTTAGCACTATTACTTTAGCTGTAACACGAAGAGCTAAAAATCAAAGAAACGTAAATTAGGTAGTAGTGTAACTTTGCTCCGTCTGGTGAAAGAACGAAACCGGAGACATTATCAATGACGAGACATCCTATCTCAGTCCTCAGGGAGTACACACCTGAATGATTGTTTCTTAAGATGGGCGTGGATTGATGAGTCACAGAAATCACTTACCATCAGGGGAAATTTCGATTGCTTTATTTCAACTTTATCCTGTAGAATATTAATAATAAATTCTTATATAAAGCACGATATTATAGTGAGTATATGTCAAGTTAATGATCACTGAATTGAAGTGAAGACTTGAAGAGTTTCATGGTTTAGTGTTACTGGATCCTGTAATCTCACGTATTATCAATTGTATTACCGTTATAAGTTCCGGTGTGTCTTGTTCTCTTAAAACAGGATTTATATCTCTCATATGTAAATCTAATCCAAGAATGTCCGCTACCATCATCACTGTTCGAGCTGGAGGACTGGCATTAGTTTTATATAGTAAAGGATGCATTTTTACAGACTAAAATATGAAAAAAAGTTTTCATAATATACAATTCAAATAAACAATTACATACATACAAAACCATTCAATAAATAAAGAATAAGAATATTTAAATATTTTGATGGCAGGGTTGAATTTAACGTATCAGAAAATTAAGCCAATATTATTTTAAACAAAAATAAAAATAATGGTTTTACTCATAGATATTAATAGATACAAATGTTCAAAACTGATGAAATATAAAAGAATGTCCATCGTTACAGGAATTGTTAATAGTAACATCAAAACAACAATCAACTTTTATTTTCTTTTCAAACAACAAAACACTAAAACATTTTTCGTTCAATATAATATAATTAAATATTTTCTTTACTTTCTTAATATATTTACTTTTATTACGTCAAATGTTTAACAAATTAACCTTAGTACCCCACGTACACACAATTGTTCCGTTTTGATATTTTATGCATTTATCAGGTAGATAACCAGTTTTATTTTAGCCACAACTTCAATCGTTATCTGCGTCTGAACTGAATACAGTTTGTACAATGGCATAGTATATCTATGAGTACAAAATTTATGTGTACTTCGCAAACAACTTTATATATATTTATAAACCAATATTTTGGGAAGTGTTTTTGTGAAACCGAAAATAAAATTTAACCTTCGTGTATGAATTTGAATTTAACATTAATTATATTATAACTTGGTTGATAATTTAACAAAAAGGTATATATTTAATTTTTCACGAATTTGAACTTGATTTGTTCAAACGAAAAGCAATGTATTAAAAACATGGTTTTCGTCTTTAAAAAAATATAGCGTTCCGTCTTTTGTAGTCAATGCCTTGCATGACGTCTACCCCGTCACATATACCGTTACTCGTGTGCACCGCGCACAGCGTCTAAATCGCGGTTGTCTTTTTTATAGAAATCGTAAAAAATTGTCAATCTGTAGAACTTATTAAATTAATGAGAAACTATTCCGTGTATTTGCTTTTATAAAAACTAATACATATCGAGATAATCACCATTCTTTGAAATAAATGTATGGAACAGCTTTGGACGTTTGGTTTTTAGCTTTCAAGTGGCACTAGGTTGGTTAATTTTTAAGTTCATCTTCCAACAGCGCGTGGAAAGTTTCCGTGCGTTTATGAACCTTTGCAATAAAGACAAGGATGGTGTATTGGGGCAAACAGTTACTAGAGATGAAATTTTGGTTCATTATAATGATGTCCTAGACATGGTGTTGTGCGGTAATGGTGGGCCATCTAGCAAATCTTACAGAAGGTACAACACGAATACCGTGCGGCACGGATGCGTCATTACGAAGTGCTTCCTTATAAGCTCAAACAGCAAATAAGTCAGAAAAGAGACCAGAAAAGTTGTGTGTGGGCTTCTTATCCTTCCTTAATCCCATCCAAACAGGTAGGCGCAAGTGTTAGAGCCTAGCATCAGTTTTTGTTGTTACGAGTACATGAATGGGCCAGCTTATTCGGGGAAGTACCACCACCTTACAGAATACCGTTTTTACCGAATTTAACTTTTCCGTGTTATCTGCCCGGTACCCTATTCGTACTACGTTCTATATTCCATTTTGCAGGATTAATGTAGGTAAGTTTGTTCCACTTAATCGTAGTATACGTACATATAATGACTTGAACAAAAATATCAATATTGATATTTTTAATAACGTAGAGAGCAAGTTTAAGAAAAAAAATATAGCACTATGTAATGTCTAGTTTATGTTTCTATATTATTCACTTTTTCTAACCTGTTGTAATGTTTTTTATTTCAATCTTTTATTTACAATTTTAATTAAAATATTAATTTAATGGATATAATGTTGCTTAGATACGTAGATTTTAAGATACTAAACTTGTATACACCTGTAAAGGCAAATCATTTAAATTTAGTAAATATAAATTATAATTGTAAAATGTAAATTGATATTGTTGATGGTGTGTATTTCCGAATAAATAAATAACCGTCCCTATTACCTAGACATTACCTCGGGAGGTTGCTATCTAGATTCTGTTGATGTTGACGCTGTTAGCCTATGCGGCTCTTTCAGCTTCATCGGACTCAGGGCTCAGAGAACTGAGGGGTCCGTGAGATGGTTAGAGAGTTTGGTTCTCTTACTTACACCAAGGCGCTCATACACTGAGCGTTTCTCTCATCCGCTCTGATCACGTTCCTATCTGAATACCACCTAAGTTGCCAGTTCTCTAGCTATCGGAAGATTCTCTAGAGTGGAGAATGGATGGTGATGTCTACTGACCGTCCAAGGTTTAGGTGTGCGGAACTAGCCTCTGACGGTCGCCACTTGTGAGAACTGCCCTGATACGCAGGTGTATCTAGTGTACGCGGTGTCGCGATGATTACGCCGTGCTCAAAGGCGAGGGCGACGTGAGATGTCGGATATGTGTGATGGTCCGGGGTCCATTGAGGACGGAATGGAACTCGGTTCCCCCGTGAAGTCGGGGTCGTGGAGGACGTGACGGGGTCTACGGCTACCACTAGCGGGTTAGAGTGCGAAAGCGCTTACGCGATGTAAGTCACTGTGAAGATCAGATCGATGTCGCGCTGATACGGTTCTGCTCCGGTCACTATGTGGGTGAAACGGTTTTGGACCGTCTGCAGGATATTAAGTTTGTTCGTGACATGGGCGAAGACGACGCTGGCATAAGCCATAATAGGTCTTACGCAGGACGTGTATAAACGGAGCTTATGTCTTAGGGACATTTTACTATTTGCGCAAATGAGCTGGTGAAGCTGGCTCATGATGAACGCGGCCTTATTCCTCGCATTTCTGATATGCAGGCTGAAACTGAGTTTTCGGTCGAAGGTGAACCCTAAGTATTTGACCGATTCTACCCATGGAATGGGTCGGCCAATGATGGTGATTTGTCCTAGCTCTGTACGGCTAGGTACTGGTGCCGTGCAGAATGGGATGGCTGGTTGGTTGTGCCTCTCCAGAAGAAGACGGCTACAATTTTATGCGGCTTGGAAACTAATACGGCCCTTATATATGTCTGCGAAAAGCGCGAGACTGACCTGCGGATCTTTTGGGATGTCACTTGTGTAAAGTGAGAATAACAAGGGAGAAAGAACGACTTGAGGAGCGCGTACTGTCGATACGATATCGGAAAGTGCGGTTCGACAAGAAGGCTCGTATGATGTGCACGAGCCTGTCCGGTATATTTTGCGAGTTTACAAATTAAACCGTTATGCCAGATTTTGTCGAATGTATTTGCGACATCGAAGAATAGTGCACCAGTACCTACTGGTTTTTTGAGGGTGAGCCCTGCAAGAATACGTTCCGTTAAGCGGCCTGTGGAACGCAAGAGTGCGTATTCCTAAATCCGAACTGTTCGTCGGGAAGTAATCTATTGGCTAGATGTGTTCTTCGTGTTGCCTAAGAATAATCCTCTCGTATACTTTGCCCATGGAGCTCAAGAGGCTGATTGGACGATAGCTACTGGGAAGGCTCCGCAGTTTGTGCGGTTTAGGAAACCCGATCCGGGAAGGAGCAGCTAGAGAGAAGCGTGTTGAATATTGCCACTAGGAGGCAGATAATCTTAGCGGGAAGCGCTTTAAGTATTTTATTATTAATCCCGTCGGAACTCGTCACCACTTGTTGGAAATGTATTTTTTTTATAGAATAGCAAAATTACAAACGAACAAGCAGCTGTCCTGATGGTTCCTGATGGTTAGTGATTACCGCCTCCTATGAACATCCGCAATACCATAAGAGTCGCTGTTGCTTATTTTTTATTGCACTATAAAATAAAATAAATAAAAATAAAATAGCCTTTATTTACTTACTACTAACTTACTTTAACAATACTAACTTAATTAAATCCTATCTATAAATCTAGAAAATATGTGATTATAGTTAAATTTATTGACGTATGGTGGTAGTAGTCGCCTCTGCGGCGTAGGCCTCTCCTAAACCTTTCAAAGTATCTCTTTCCCGAGCCATTTGCATCCAGTTATTACCACACCTGCGGCTGAAAGTATCTCTCCATCGTTTGCCTGGTCTCCCTTTTCTCCTTTTGTTGTCCCTTGGTATCCATTCTATTAGACGTTTCGTCCATCTGTTATTCATCCTACAAACATGTCCTGCCCAGTGCCATTTGAGTAATCGAATTCTTTTTCTTACCTCTATTACTTTTGTTTTGTTTTGTTTCTGATGTCACTGTTGCGAATTTGGTCTGATAGCTTAATTCCTAGCATGTTCCTTTCCATTTTCCTTTGGCATATAGCAATTTTTTCTTCGTCCTCTTTTCTTAACGACCACTGTAACCTCGAAATCAATCAATGCTCACATTAATGCTCGTATATGGAGACATTTGACTAGCGCTTTTGCGCTAACTGAGCGTTGCCGATGCGATAGGTAAAAACTCGGTTATAAATAATTATTGTTTACATATACCATTAAGATAATAATTAAGCCAGTTAACTACAATTGTTTACATTACGTTACATTAGGTGAATGGATGTCATTTAAATTTATCGCAATGATGTAATAAAAATATTTGTTTGCGACGTCGTTTCAGTAGCGCAAACAATTATTAGTGTAAGAACAATGTACTATTTGTTTACGGTTGGTATAGCGGAATAGAGTTCGTAAGTTCAGAGCTCGGTTCCAAAATGAGAAAAATATACACATATTATATAAGTGTATTATATATGTATATTTGAGTATGTAATGTAATAGAATAGATGACTAGTGGTTATGAATGTGAACCATCCTACGAACTTATGTATATATCATGAAAAATTATATACATATATATATATATATATATATATATCGTATATCATTACAGGGAACGGGACAACAGTGCCTCTTTGTTACCGACAATGACAACTCTACAATACATTCTGTGCAGTTAATGTCATCTAGAAAAAATAAGATGTGTTATCGAGGATAAAATCTCAAATCATCTGCATCTATGTATAATCGTTTTCTATCAGAATTGTTTGATCAAATTCACCCGTACTTTATAAATAGTGCTCATGATCACCCCGCGTTGCACCTTTTATTTCATAGACAATACTCGTCTATTAGGAAAGGTAATTGAGTAGATATTAAATATTGAAGAAAACAATAACAAATTATTATATATATTTTTTACAGATTTCCCTTTAATATTAGCCCAAAACTTTTTATTTCATTGTTTACAAAATATTTAGTTCCCTTAAAATAAGTCTGAGACATTTTCTACGCCATAGGTACTTTTACTATTCTTCTTAGCGACGAATACTGTAGATTTGATAGCTGTCTTGGTTCCTTACCACAGTCTTCTGGGAGAGACTGCAGTTTTTATAAGGTGTGAATTACACATGTACTAAGTGATTTAGCGGTTTAGAAGATTTGGTACAAGTACATAACACACACATTTTTAATCTGTGATCATAACACACTCAAACCAACCTTAAACATAGACCAGTAACATCTCTAAAAACTAGCCGCATAATAATTGATATGAAAGAATGCATAAATAATAAACCCAAAATGAACCTAAAACGTTTTAATGTAATAATTTGTGATGTAAAATGTATTTGTCCTAGGGTTATTTTTAATAATATAATATAGTAAAATTATTATATATTACTATTTTTAAATAATATTTAAAATAATATATGAATTTAGACCACGTATAAATTATATATTTAAATAAATTTTAAATATACAGAATATATGGAAGAAAAAAGCACGAAAATAAGTTTGTACTTAAACTAGTTAACAGTAAATGTAAAATCTACAATTTTCGTTTCAAAAGTTAGTAGGGGACATTTGAAAATAAATATGAAACAGATTCTGCATAGTGGGTGCGTCTAATAGCTTCGGCCAACATGACAGATATGTCCACAGTTTGCAATTTTGGACATAACTTCATGTGCTTGTCTTGAGGTATTGTGTTAGTGACCACTAAGGCTTCCAAACACGAATTGTTAATTTTGTCGATCGCATTCCCTGCAAGTACTCCGTGGGTTAAAATAGCGTAGATTTTGTTTGCACCTGCTTCTCTTAATTTCTCTGCTCCTTTTACAATGGTGTCACAAGTGTCCGCCAAATCGTCAACCATGATTGCCGTTCTATTTCTTACGTCACCTACTAATACAGTTGAATCTTCTTCGTTAGCTCTCTGCCTCTCTTTGTGTATAATTGCGAAGTCAATATCTAGATAATCAGCAATGGAAGTCATTCTTTTCACACCTCCTGCATCAGGTGATACCATGACGCTACTCTTCCATTCAACGATATTGTCCTTGATCCATTTCGTTATAGCTGGCTCTGCATATAGATTATCCACAGGTATGTTGAAGAAGCCTTGAATTTGGGAGGCGTGTAGATCGATTGTAATAACGTGATTAGCTCCCGATACCGAAATAAGGTTTGCTAAAAGTTTTGCGGTTATGGGTGCACGGCTTTTTTCTTTCTTATCCTGTCTTGAGTAAGGGAAGCTGGGAATTACCGCTGTGACACGGGATGCTGATGCTATTTTGCAAGCGTTGATCATAATAAGGAGCTCCATTAGATTGTCATTTATTTCACCACATCCACTTTGTACTATATACACATCCTCACCTCTTACAGATTCACCTATTTCAACGTTTGTTTCCTTGTTGCTAAACTTCTTCGTGGTGGCACGTCCTAAGTCTATGCCTAGACGATCTGCAATCTTCTTTGCAATTTCGGGATGGGAGCTTCCAGTGAACACCTTGATATTCGGCATTCTTGTTTCTTGCTTCTTATCGGATAATTTATTTTTATTTTCACTATTTGTTGTTCCTTCTTTTTCGTCTGTTCTCATTAGATTGTTTAAGATCAGTGAAGGGTCTTCACTGTGCTACTATCGGTGGCGAAATGGACAGTTGTTTGCTTATAAAACGGATTTATCTGAGTTCACCGCGGGGTCAGGTCGTCCAATAGGTTTCCGTTTGAGTGGATGTCTGTTAAATGTGTTCTGAATTAATGTTATCTGAATAAGTAATGTTGTAATGTAAACAAATGTTTGCTGGTGGCAAAACTTTAATATTATAATAAATTTTGCTTCGGCTGTCTGTACTATTGAGAGACAACCATATTATTTTTATGCATATTGAAATTAACAAATATGTAAAAAAACATTAAAGACTATCGATGTAGGTTAATTGAATGTACAGTCATTATCAGACGATCAGCATCTTAGCTTATAGAGTAGTTATTAACCTGAAGTTTTGGACTAAATTAAATGTTACATCAACAACAACTCAACAACAGCGTTACATGATGTACACTGTACATAGGAAGTACTGTTTAAATATACTGTATACACCCAATTAATGGATTCCTTAACATTGACACAATGTCGTAAGTTGTCGTTGTACATTATATAAAATTAAAAATATCATTATAAAAATATAAGTTCGTAAAAAAAAACGTCGTTCGTAAAACTGTCGCACATATTTGGCCAAATAGTTAGCCATTTTTACGGTCCACGGATACGTACGCTACGTATCTATATACGTCTGACGATTAAAAGCTCTCTGTTAAATAGTAGCCCCTCACCTGTAAAATAGGGTATTATTGCTATGTTATGGTGGCAATCCCTCCTGACTTTGATTCCTAGCCGACGACAAATATTAGTGCAACACCAATACACAGTTGGTTTTAGAACCTCAGATCCTATGTCGTGCATATGTCTCCGACATTTCATTTTAAAGCGTGTGGATTACATTAAAACAAACGAAGGGGATGAGTGAGTGGCTTTGTATTTTCTTGGATGCTGCAGTGTAGTTGATATTATCTGGTAAAACGAGAAGTTATCTTTGCAACCAACCAGGAAGACATCTTCATCATTTTGTAGGAAGGATTCCAACGGATTCGTTCTTGCTACAACCGGCTTTTTTTAAAGCACCGGATTTAAAATTTTTCAAATTCAGTGGATTTTCAGTATATTTCTAAATTATCATTGATATTTAAAATGCTAATTATATAAGTAATTATTAAACTATTTAGTTTAATATCGTATGTAGTAAAATATAATATCGTCTATATTATGTAAACCTGAAGTTAATTTCGTCCTTATCTTTTAAATCACACAATTCGATGGATGTATGTATTCGTTTGTGATTGTCGTAATTATTTAGTTCGTCGTCTAGTCCATAAATATTTATTTCTTGTATTCTGTTCGCCCATATAGATGAGGTAGAACCGCAGAAAGTTTCGTATCCCTCTCCAGTAGCGGTCATGAATAGATGTTCCGCGTTTGCTTGTAGGTTGATTGTCATATTTAACGTCATGAAAAGATGACCCGAAGCTTCGCATGTAGTGATGTTGACAGTTTTATTTGTACATTCTAGCGCAACAGTGAGGGCAAAATTAGAGAGCTGTCTAGTTTGCTCTGCCGTGGCTTTAACATCCTGAAAACAAATATATATATATATATATATATATACGTCTATTTGTGAATATTGTATGTATAATTATGTTCTCCTGGTGGATCTCAACCGCAGTGATATGTTTTGGTTATTTAAAGATATATATAACTATATATAATAGTATATAACTATATATAAGCAGGATATATAATAGTGCATAAGAATTCGCGCAAGTCACAGTATCGTAGTTGTCTTCTCCAATGGAAACGAAGGCATCACACAATACTTAATTTGAATTAAAACTGTGTGCAAGCTACGTGAATCCGATGGATGGAGCTGGTTCAGGGCCACATTTTGTGGCATTCTATGGGCCAGTCCTATGTTAAGCAGCGGACTAGTTATGAGCTGAGATAAAGTTATAAATTTGTATAGCGTGAATTATATGTATCTGAATATTTAAATTGATATGTGGCAATGTAAGGCATTCATTTTTGTCCCTGATTGTATTGTTTCTGTCTTATTGTAGTTATATAGGTTATAATCTTCTGGTTTACCTACGTATTTACTGCTTCGGTGGTACCTTTAAATAAGATTATTTGATTTTAAAATGAAAACCTACCTTTTGAAGAAGCAGAATTGAACCACCACGGATTAAAGTCAAGAAATCAGCGTCAGTTGTTGTCATTGTTACAGCTTGCCCCACTGAACCGTTCAATTTCAAGCCACTCCACATCTCATACCAAGTCCCTGGTGGCATCCAAATATGTACATGTGTTTGGCTGGGTTGTAAATTTGGAATAATTAATAAATCTCCACCAACGTTAAACTGGGTGTTTACGTTCTTTAATTCCGATACAGTGGGATACTGGTAGAACATGGGTCGCAATAAGGGACCCTCTTGGAGAGTTGTGTAAAAGTAGGGTAATAGACTAAGTCTTTGGTTAAGAGCGTTGTTTATGTATGTTCTGTGAGTGCCGACAAATTGGAGCGGATCTCTTGCCACTGTTTTAGAGTGAATTTTAAACATCGGGAAGAACGTTGCTGCCATATACCATTTAACGCATAAATGACTATGTCTGTCCATATCGAAGTTTTCCAAGTCCCCACATACCGGGGTAGACCAAAACCAGTGTCCTGAAATACCACCTAATGACATCGCTATTAACTCCTTGTGCAGGTCTGTCCATGAGGTGGCTACGTTTTGGCTGTTTTTTATAACTTCCCCATCCATCCACTGACTCGTAGACCACTTCGGTAAAACTTTATCAAATACTTTTTCTGTGGCATTGACAAAGGCATTTCCGTATAGATTATGCTTATAAAGATATTTGCCACCATCGTTGGGTAATAAAACATTCCATTGAGGAGTACGATCAAATGCGTTTTCAAAGTTCTGAGTAGAAAAAAGGTGCAATTGTTTTTTTTATATATAATTAATAATGACATCTTATCATTTATTTAACAAGAATAGATCATTCATGAAGAGGTTTTTGTTATAATTAAAGTGGTAGTTACAGTTCACAGTGGTAAAGCTACATTTACAGTGGTAGAGCTACACTGTATTTTGCTTCTAGTTGCAGAATGAATAGGTCAGCTTGACCGGGGTTAGGCCCCGCCCTCACAGAATACCAGCGTAAAATAGCAGCATAATGCTGATGTGTTTTGTCCGGTGAGTGCAGGGATCACTTGCCATCAGATGAACTGTGTGCTCGTTTGTTGCTCTTAATGTAATAAAAAAGCCTCTTTTTTGTTAACATCTAGTAAAATAATCAGAATACAGTAGTTACTAATTTAGCAAGGTGTGATATGACATAAAAAAAACGAAACTATGTTTTGATATAAGTATAAAGTGAGCCAAATTAGTAGCAAACCAAAGAAGCAAACCCACTTTTTTTACTACTTTAAGAACTATTAGCAGGCCGGTGCCAAATTTGTGGACATACTAACTTTACTTATGTATGTTTTGGGTATATAATCGCACCACCGTCGGTTAGAAAGAAGGAAGGTTTTATATAGAAAAAAAAAATGAAAACATACCTTGTTCATGTAGGGTAAGAATAAATACGTATCATTATGCACTTTTTGAGACTCATCCAAAGGCCAACTGTTTTCCAAAACTAAACCATTTACATCTGTATTGTACACCCATAATTTCTTCATCAATTCCTCTGATATTGATTCATAGTCAAGATATATTACGGTGTCATTTCCAACTAGCCCGGTATATGGTTTTAAAGTGTTTGAATCTCGTAACAAGTATCTTTCGTAACTTAAGAAATTTGAAGTGCAATTGTTTGCAGTTCTGTTATTGCTGTCCACTTCCGTTTCCTCTGGTATTTCGTTGACTTTGTATCGGATCTAAATAAGTGAAATTTATATATTTTTAAAAATTTTAACATACATATATTATTTAAGCTAAATAATAATATTATTAAGCTTCAGTTTAAAATACAGTTTAAATTATAAAGGTGTTTTTTTTTTGCAGTGAAAGCACCACGCAACCCTTAGAGAATAATAATGCCAGCATAATGCTTACGGTAAGTTAGAGAGTGAACCTATAACTGGAAATGGTACATCTAATGGCGTTACAAACGATTTCTTTGGCCCATTACACCTTCATCAATACTAGATAAGATATAGAAATACTACTTCGTTATTACCTATGTGGACTAAATTACTAATTTAAAAGCTTAATTGTTTCGTTGCAATAACTATAGAGTCTGCAGTTTATTTTCATTCTCAATATACTTACTTATTATGCTATTATTTTAAGCTGATTTAGCACTAACCGAGCCACGATACAGTTAGTAGTGTCTCTTGTATCTTTCTCATTAAAAATATTAAATGATATACTGTGATAGCGTGGCGTTCTCAGGTTGAGCCGACCCATTCATATACAGCCAACAAAATGTTTATCTTTAACTCTGCATATTTGGTACCTTTATAAATCATTGGAATTAAATCAAAATTCTGCTTCATGCAAAGTAAATTTTAGAATTTTCACAGAGCACCTCTTTCTCTTGACAAATATTGTGTGATATACGGAACCGAAATTTGATCCAAGTTATACTCAGACTATATCGGATATATCTCTCGACTATATCACTCAGAGTATATCGGATAGGCTAAGTTCAGCAGTGGACTAGTCATAGAATGAGACGATATTATTATTTCATAATGTACTTACATAGGGTGATACGTGTGGAACAAAACGTTTATTAGCTTGAGTAATTAAACGAACTCCTCTGTTAATAAAGTCTATTTCGGGTAGATCACACTGATCGCTATTAAAAACAATAGGTGTGGGTCCACAGTGACTCTCATAAGGAAGACCTTGTCTTGTAGCTTTGGTCACAAAATCATTGAATTCCGTAAATATATTCTCTAAGGTGTCCACAGGTTCACTAAAATTTTTAAAACATATTCATGAATGTCAAATATACTAAGTTTTTTTTTTCTATTGCTGTGATGATGACGTATTCCGAAATCTTTAAAATGTCAAATTTTGATTGCAATACTCTCTCTCAAAGCTCTCGTGATCATGGTGTAACTGAAAAGTTGAACTGTGGAAAGTGATTCTTGCGACTCACGACACCCACATTAATCCTCAATAGAGAATCATAGTGCAGATATTTTATAACCCCTGAGGAATAAGATGGAATGCCTTATCACCAGTAGATCCAGGATCGTTACACTCACCATAAGAAAAACAGCAGTATCATGCTGCTTTTTTACGCTGGTGTTCTGAGAGGGAGTGACTTTTCTCCAGTACAGGTGACTTAACCATGCCGCAGTTAGAAATAAAATAGTCTTGTCCCACTTAATGGTGGTGTGATTTACCGTTACAATGTCTTTTAGTATGAGTCTTCTCTCACTCAGTTTGACTAAAAGTCGATCAGAGTAGTAAGTAATGGTATTTTATGAATTGGAATTTAATAATACACCTGGGACGGCTGAAGTGTTATTTCCCGCTAACTTCATAGTGGATTGGATTTTCGTGTTTACGGAAAAAGGTGATCTAAAATGTAGATACTTTGTCAGATGGTAAAATTTTGAAAATGTCATCTACTACGTACCGCTTGGCTTTCTTCTCGAAGTTAAATTAAATCCTAAATTAAAATATCTATGAGCTTCTTGTGTGATAATAAATAAAAGTTGACGATAGCCCGGGATAAATATGTCATAATATGTGTCATAATAACTAAAATGTAATATGTCCACATTTTAGTTTCCTGAAGACCTTGAGTGCTGTAAAGTACGCGAATCGTCCGCAATTAAAAAGTAAATTAATTTATTTAACATAAATCCCTATTAATATTTACCTGCAAATATGAGCACCAAACATCCAATATTCAAAGTCCTTGAAAGATCCGATGTACTTCATTACTTCTTTCATAACATCCTCTGGCTTTGGTCCGGTAAATAAATGGAATTTTAAACCAAAATTTGTCATACT
The DNA here is from genome assembly GCA_029286865.1 of Teinopalpus imperialis. Lineage (NCBI taxonomy): Eukaryota > Metazoa > Arthropoda > Insecta > Lepidoptera > Papilionidae > Teinopalpus > Teinopalpus imperialis. The sequence continues at coordinate 8,035,521 of JAGSMU010000021.1, forward strand.
ACGTACGACTATCTGATTTTCGCTAAGAATTGATACTTCCGTCGGTGTACTAGTATCTATTAGTAAACCATGATAGGACTCATTTATTTTGCCAAATATTAGTGGTACTGAGTTCAAACCTCCAACGTGGTTATAAATCACTTTAACAGTGCCTTGTTTCAGCGGAATTTCACCCAGACCATACATTGATTCATTTGTTATTTTAAAAGCCATCTCCCATATGTTTTGTGAGGCTATTAAAGGACCCCTTATAGTGTTAAAAATATTTCGATGAGATGAGTTCACAGCAATATTAATTTCCGGTGATGATATTTCATAGTTATAGTCTTTCTTTTCAATTCTCTTTCCATCGTACGTTGTAAACTGAGAGTTGTAAAAGTTAAGAGATAAATGTGTTGGTGTTAATTCGTCAATGGATATTTTTAAGGAAGGCACACTATTTTGAAAGGAATATGGGACGGTCGAGACTCTTGGTTGCAGAGTTAAATTCTCTGACCATTCTCGATCGAGAATGTACGAGAATCGAGAAGGTAATCTATGGAAGCAGAAATTGTTATCGAGATCATAGCAACATTGTGGGTGGCACTCAGTTTCATTCATAGTTCCGATACCACAGGGCAGTCGCACAGATCTCCGTAATAGACATGATCCTGTCGAATATCCATCTGATGGCGGCGAATCTACGCTTGGGAAAAACCAGAACTGGTATATCAAAAGCGGAGCTACAATTGTTGTTATTAATACAACTATTAAAACCTTCAACGGTCTGTTTAAGAGCAGTTGATCGTACCAGGTGACATCTGAAATATTATAGTGTAAAAATTTATTTTAATACTTTCGGTTAAATAGTTTTATTTCGTATTAATTTATAATAGGAAGCCACTTTAAGCTGAATTCAGCAAGTGTATATTTGAATGATATTATTATAAATGGTACTTCTATTACCAAGCTGCAGCATGAATGCTTCACGTACTCATATTAGGTATTATTTAGCGAACTTACGTCTAACATTTTCGTATTCAAAGCTAAAATCGTTCTCTTTTCTTTCATTAATATCTTGGTTGATTTCTTCTGCGCGTGGTATCATTATAGTACGTCATCGGTTTTTTGTTAATGTTGAAGTTGGAGAAATATAGCTGGAAATTAATTAGGTACAAAAATGGCAATTATCATAATATTAAATATGAGTATCTCTATAAGAGGGTTTCCAATTTAGGGAAACGTACGTATGATATAAATATAGGAATTGTATTGAATGAATCAGCTTTTACAGGCACAGTTCTGTTATGCGTTAAAGAATCCAATGTTAAGTTCAAAGGAACATAAAATTGAAGTTAACACTGAAAAAAGAAGGTTCTTCTTTGGCTATGCCGGAATAAAAGACAATTAAGTATAATCAAAAAATATTTAAATATTTAACTTGTGACAAAATTCTTAACAGTAGCAATAATGAAATTTATTACATTATTTAAATATTATTAAAGTTGTCACGAGCACACAGTTCTTCCAATTGTAAGTGATGGCTGCGACGATAAAACAAATACGTACTCTTTCGTGCTTACTTTCTTAAACCTGATGTAACGCGTATTAGGCCATAAGGTCTGAGAAAAAATCTTTATTTAAAGTAAAAGTATACTGTTACACTTCACTACTTAATCTTCGTATCAATAAAATGAAGGAAAATATTTTTATTTACACTTGTTCAAGTATTTTTATTTTATAATATAAAAAAAATGATACTGACCACTTTTATCCGATAAAAATTCTCAACTCGTATAGAACAGAATAAATTGTAGGTAATAACTTGACGAATTTCACACAAACATTCACTGAAACTTATTTTTAAACATGATTCGCAGTTAAATAGTTATAAATTTTATAAAAACAAAAGACGAAGTGCCTTCTCACAAATCATCGGCTATCTATTGACTTTTATTTAATTGGATGATAAATACGATTAGATTGCAGCGCATCGATTCCAATTATTAAAGGAATTGATAACATTGTTAAATGTAAGATAGATTATTTTATTTAAATAACGCTATGTGGCACGTAGTAGCACAAAAAGCAAGTAGCGTAGTGTTTAGAGTACTTGACTGCAGCGTCACAGGATCTGGGTTCGATTTCCAGATATTTCGATTATATGTGCATCACAAATTGTCAGCTTTCGGGTCTGCGTATTTTGTCGTATATGACTGACAGTATCTGGCCATATCTTCCAAAATTTTGCATAGTTTTGGTTTTACATTTGATTAGAAAATGGGACGAGTGATGGCAATATGAAGACCTGAAGTTGTCGTTGAGTTGGAAAATAACCCAAGCAGACGTAGATTGTTTATAAGGCTTAGTATCTAAATAATTTACTGTTGATCATCTAAAGCAGGGTTGAACCCGCGGCCCTTGGGGCACATGCAGCCCGTTTAATAGTTATTAAATACAACCCAAAAAACAGATATTCTCCCGCTAATATATTAAGTTGTAATCTAATGTTTATAATATGAATACAATTTTAAATACTATTAAAAAGTGTGATTTTGGCCGGCCAAAATATTTCAAAAATTGGATAGGCCCGTTGCTAAAAAAAGGTTGCTCTATCTAAAGGTATCTTAGGACAATATTAAGTTAATCTTAATATCTATACTTACATGCGAGTGACTGATTTTCTTGACGATCGCTTGAGCACACCGTCTAGATTCTGTTGATGTTTATTCTGTTAGCCTATGCGGCTCTTACAGCTTCATCGAATGCAGGGCTCACGGAGCAGAGAGGTCCGTGAGCTGACCATGACGACTTTGCACTTTAAGTATTAACCTAAAGATCTTTATCTTTATCCTGGTGATATCAACCAATTGCCATATTTCGGTATGACTCATCATATTGTTTAAGGCCGTTAACTTTTGAAGACAAAACTTCGATATTAATAAAAGAACACGAAGGTGTTGTCACAATTTATCACACAAAAAATTTATATTTTGCCATTAAGTATTGCTTATTTGTGTTGATTTAGTCCTAAATTTATCACACAAAACATTTATATTTTGCCATTAAGTATTGCTTATTTGTGTTGATTTAGTCCTAAATTTATCACACAAAACATTTATATTTTGCCATTAAGTATTGCTTATTTGTGTTGATTTAGTCCTAAATTTATCACACAAAACATTTATATTTTGCCATTAAGTATTGCTTATTTGTGTTGATTTAGTCCTAAATTAGCAATATTTCAGGTGATTATCCCAACGGTTGTCAAAATCCACGATATAATATTGTGTAAGCTGAAAAGGCACTAAACACTTAACTTACTCGTCTTACCGCTATCATACCGGCGGGCAGGTCGCAATAACGCTAAATATATCAACATTCGATATAAAACATTAAGACATTATCACATGGATGCCGTTGATCTGGTTATAAGGAATATATATGAAAATGGTTGCTGTGATATACAATAATTTATAGAACTTTTTTTAATTTTTTAGCGGAGAAAAACGTGCAGTCGATTTATCTGATGATAAAGAATGAGGAGTGATGGAATATCTCGTACCAGTAATAAGTCCTCGGATCCCTATACTCACCATACAAAACGCAGCAGCGTCATGATTTTCCACGCTGGTGTTCAATAAAGGCTCATCGAACAATTCGCGTTGGAATTAAAAACTATAGCTATAATAAAACAAATCAATTCATAAATATTTTTTATTTTTATAAAACCGACCCTTCCTTTTATTATTTACACATATACACTTACAGATTTACTTTAAATCTAACATGATTGAAGACGACTAGAACGACTGGATTACAATTTAATTTAAATAATATAGAATAAGTTTCCACGAAGAGTTAGCACGTCATTAATAATAATATATTTATTTCAGGCTTGTGCCCATCACTAATAAAAAATATTTTAATGATGACGATGTTGTTTTTCTAGTCGATGTTGATTGCGGCAATATCTTCTGGTTATCACCAGATATATAACAGTCTCTTTAGTATTTTATGAAATCACAGAGGCACTGACGCGTCACCGTATTCCGACGTTATACATGTACAAAAAGAACAGATAAAGGTTCCGTGTCATAAAACACATGGAATACACCCAGACCTAAAAACGAACGATTTGTGATGCGTTAATATTGTCGAACCCAGGAACGGCAACGAGGCAGTTAGTCTAACCACTTTGTCTCGGAGCCGTATTGTCTTATGAATTTTGTGATATAGAGCTCTTGACAGGTGAAATTAGTTTAAGGAAGCCAAAGGTTATATTTCGGAAATTTTAGGACATCGGCAACGTTATTGGGACAAAACACGTTATTTACATTTACAATTTCTCAATAGAAATCATGTGTTTCAAGTCATTCACATATTTGTTTTCATTTGTCAACCATAAATAATCATTCAATTTACTAAAACAAATTTAAACACACTACAAAGGGTCCCTTCTTTTCTGATTATTCTATGTTATTTATTGTATTATTAACCGAACAATATAATTATACTTAAATTTATTTTTTCAACACGTTTTATCATTTACTTATAAAAAAATTGATGAAATGCTGAGGACTGTTAGAAATCGGTCACTATTCTTATTAATAATTATAGTTAGCGTAAAATAGTAGTAATTTTTGGAAAATCCTGTTATCTTTAAATTACGTAGCTTTTATTTAAAAGCTATTGTTTTTAATAAATAATTAAATATTTTCCAAAATTCAGAACCGTCGTTGTTTGAAGGTTTAAAATATTATCGGAAATTATTGCGATTCTTTTTTCATAGTACGTGCATCTTATATCTATATTTTGACAGTATGTGAGGTTATTTTACTAATTAGTTGTTTCTTTTTCCATTAATAAACTAATTAGGCATAGGTGATACTGATCTCCTAGCTTGCAGTGCTTTGTTGTCGCAATAAGTTCTAATATCTTGAATGGGCTGCATTAAGAAAACTGGAACGTCATCATCGCGTTTCTGAAATGCAAAAATAATGGTAACATTAAAATGTAAAAGCATTTGACATTTTACTTTACCTACTATTTACCAGAGATACATGCCTAAAAAAAATATTATAAAATATATGAAGTCTGCTGATCTAGCTTGGGAACAAAACAAAGGATAAAGGATCACAAGAATATTCTTTGCCTTACAGATATTTTAAATAATATTTATAATATCTGTAAGACTATTAAATTTGGGCTTAAATAGATGTAAGCTAAGTTAACATTAACACAATTGAGATTATTGTATGCCGAATATATTCGCCTTTATGTTTTTTAATTAACAATTTTTTGTCATGATTCTCTTTTAACGTTCCATGGTGTTAAGGAAACTACATTTGTTATTACTTACGAGTTGAATGATTTCTTATATTTCTGTGAATTCCACACATTGAATAAAAATTGCGGATTTTATTACGTAACTTCTTTAATTCCCGACCATTGGAATTTTTTTCAACATTCATGGTCATGAGGAACATGAACGATATTCGTAACCCGGGCTACCGTCAATTTATAAATATAAATTTTTGGCCTGATTTTTTTTATTATTTGCGAAGATTTGGTTTATCAAATTTGTTGCAATGGTATAGCCGATCTAAGATATGAATGCAGATTTCTTAATGCAAATCTGATTTGAAAGCTAATTGTGACCCGTTTATAAAAAATCCATGTAAAAAAGATATAGCTGATTTGGAACATCGACGCTCTAAGAAGTCTGCAGTCTTCGATCATACCTTAGATCAGCCCTATCATTTTAACGGCTGGCTACTACCAAATGTTTGGTATCCTGTGATAAATTAAACTGAACCAAACACGCAAGGCACTGTGAGTACATTCTGCGTAGACGTCCCAAATTATTTTCAAATTAATATTAATAAGTTGCATATAATAACAATTTTAACTATTGTAGCCTTTTACAATGGAACACGTGTTGTTTAAATTAACGGAAATGAACACGGCTACCAAGCTAGGCAGGGTTCGTGATAATAAATAAAATAACAATACTTTATATTCGTAAAGTGTTTTCATTTGACGACACGTTGACGAATTTATTTATTATTTGTCTTTAAGCGACTGCTCTACACGCCTAGGAGATGATGTCGAAATCGGTTTCGTTACACCACTATAACAGTTAACATAATAGAATCTTTCAAACCTGGAAAAGTACTTCGCCTTCAAAGAATGTTAGTTGATGTTTTCTTGTCCGAAGTAAGATGCCAACAAGCTTGTCTGAAATGACGGTATATATCTGCAACGAAAAGATGATGTTGTAGAGAATGGAAGCGTTTACAAAGTATATATGAAAATAAATGAAGTAGAAAAAAACCTCCATCATTTATATCTTAAGCAGATATATGTGGTAGACATAGTGGTAGAAATACATAAGGGTTAAATATAAAGATCGATACACAAAAAGGTTTCGGTTTTTGTCTATTTCCTTGGAGATTTCAGAGACTAATCAGTCATTCCCTATTAATTCAAATTTATCTTTTCCATATGTCCAATCTTTCAAAACTGTTACAAACACAAGTCTAGTCAAAACACTGTTAAAAGAAATATCAAAAATACACTTTGTAGTTTTTATTTGAAAATTATATTTTGTGTCATTTTTAGCTTGTTACCATCTTGACGTAGAAGATTTATTAGCACGATATATTTTCGGCCGCAAATTAATTTCAAAAGCGTTTTGAAGTCAAAATGTTTTTAAAACTATATTGCAGTAACAGAACGAATAAAATTTTGTTAAGCGCGATGGATATAACATAAATATTTACTCGTTATGAAGGTCAATTGATTCTTATATATTAAATATAAATAAACGCAAAGTAAAACCTATTTATTTAATAGAAGCTCTGTAAAATGGAATAAGTGATTTCTTTCAAAGAAAACATATGATGATATTAATTTATGGGAAGATGGAATGTATATTTTAATCAAATATTTTATTTAAATTGGCTAGCTTAAATTTTTGCAAAAAAGTTAATCTTTTCAATCGCTATTTAATTAAGATATTATTTACATTACCAACAGTTAAAGTTTTTAGTAGTTTGAATTGTCCATTTTGATAGTTTTGTATAAAAAAGAAAAGAATTGTTCCTACATTAACAGGACATTGCTTAATATTTTTATATAGCGTGATGATTTTTAATTACGTGCTGAACGACTTTGACAATTGATGGCCTACCTAGATTAGTTTTGTTATTTCATATAATTGCATGTACCTATATGTGGACAGACATATGTAAGTATTAGTGTGTAAATAGTTGTGTGGTGACGATGGAAATTCGGCGTTTGTTTAACGTGTTGTAGTCACGCGGCAAGTATAAACTAGCTATAGAACTTATTGATTGAATTGACCAGGACCTTGGAGTTTAGCACTGCTATTATTCATCTGGTGAGTAAAAGAAACCGGAGACCATATTCCTGGTGATGAATCTTTTTGTCTTAATATTTAATGTGTATAATAATTCTTTACCGTTAATCAATGAAGATGTAGTGGACCATAAGAACCACTTTCCACCACGTAAATTGTTAGTTTGTTTTCATCCCTTAACATAATGAAAACGTGTGATACTTTTTAGGTAGTCAAAGAGGTGAAGAGAGTTTCGTAGAGTACAAATAAGCAGAACAATGACCTCAAATGTTGCCAGGAAATGAAATTGCTATTTTATTATGGAAAATCATAATAATTTGCTTTTAGAGCAATATTTATATATTTAAAACAATATTCATATATTGCCCTAAAAGCAGCCTGAAAATTGTTCTTCTTCAACCATTTCCATATTAGGTAGCGTCCGTGCCACTTGTTTACTGTACTAATTACGTGAGTGAACGGACCGACATTAGTAAATGCGATTCCAAATTTAAATGGCCGTGATGGCCGCTCCCGCCAAACGGAATGTCAAATGACGTCACGGGCAGAGTCGCGAGCGGCGCCGACGGTTCGATGTAACTCATCTTTCCCGTGATATACCACTTCTTTTGTGCACGAAAGCACAAAGCAAGAGGATGCATAAATATTATTTTGTTTTTATGATTTTGTTTCAATAAAATTGTATACATTCCTTTGTACATTTGAAATTTACGGTTTTTTTTAAAGACACTAATGTACAAATACAAAAAAAATAATGAGAAAGTTTTTATTTCACATCATACCGCGTTTTCGTAATACCGTATTTTTTATGATACTAACAGTGACAAACGAGCACAAAGTTTACCTGTTCAGTAATTCCTGCTGTCCATGTCATTCAGATTTATCCTTAGATGATTGATCCTTTATTATAATGCTTAGTCCTTAGGAGTGGCAACACCCACTCCTAAGGACTAAGATTTAAAGCCCGGTCGCCAGTACGTGGGCAATTTTTAATAATATACATTATTATCGTTTTTTTATAAATTATTTTTTAATTATATTAAATTAGAATTGAAAAAAAACGATAGTTGCAGAAGTTTTAAAAAGAATGCTATGAAAATAAGTGTCATTTTGTAGAAATATATTATTCGTTTATTTCGCATAATAATTTTATTACCTAATGTTTACTATTTGTCAAATATTGTCATATTTAAAAATATTACAACATATCATCTACGATGTCCTTTTGATCGACTTCCACCATGGCGATATCTTTTGGATGTTACCAGGTAAATTAATTGCTCAGGATATACATATGTACCGCTATAATTATTGCATGCTCAATAAGAGCGAGACAGGGTCACAGACGCAGTTGTAGTGATACAGATAACCACACAAACACACAGAGATCAAAAAACTAACAAATTGTGATGCATTTATGTGACGAAAGTGACCACGGGGCCGTCATAATAATTCTAAACAAATATATTATCCATCGTACTACAAGTATTAGTCATTTTTCTTGTTGTTTTAAATGTTTTTACTCTAATTCCTACCAATATTATATTTCTTTTATATTAAATAAATTTTTGCGGCTTGGCTATATGAAATAAATTTAAAATTTCATCGATATGGTACGTAACTTAGTAGCGTGTTCAGACAATTTATAGCTGCAACGTAAAACTGCCATTCATACTTTCAAAATCAAGGAAATAATTAGCTAATAATATTATACTATAATACTTTTACAACAAAGCACAACAGCGCCTAAGAACAACCCGACGCGATCTTGGAATATTTCAAACATGTATCACTCTCAGGAGCGATGCCAAAATCATTATTATCATGCAATTTAATCGTGCCCAATAAAATATAGAACCCTAACAGATGTCGTCGTTTAAAGTGCTGATTTAAAAATGTGATTTGCTTTATTATTTGTTAAAATCTCTAGAACAAACTTTATGCGGTAAATGCGGGAAATGTGAAATTCATTGTGAAATTAATCATATGATATAGTAAAATATATTTATAAACGAAAACATTATTACATAGTGCAACGTAATTTATTAATATTCATATCCAAGATCGATTTTTGAATAAATTAATATTACTTGGTGCACATACGGTTGTGTAAAACGAGTAACTAGAAAAAAAAAATGTCGCTAATACAGTTCTGTAAAGGTTGTCGATTGCAGAATAAAATTATGTGTTAAATATTTATTTTACTGCCACAGATCAACGAAAAAGAGGAAATATAAAAATAATTTTGTGGCCAACCGACTTGCCTTAAGCTGTTACCGTTATATTTAAATTTAAAGTTTTATTCTATAAATTGACAGAAATGTACTGAAAATATTTAACACTTATATGAATATATTTAGTAATACAGAATAAATGTAGGTATCTTTATATACTATAAAATTACTTAACTTAAAAAATTACATACTTTTCAAGGCAGCTCCGCACACTATGGTTTTATACAATTCTAAATAAACAAACGCGCCTGTTTTTCTTTATAAGTGTATCGTATATTTATATGTCTATAGATCAAAATATATTAAAAACGAAAAAAAATCGAATTAAATTAATGGGTCGGTTAGGCTTGCAGATTTAAGAGGGGTTTTTGATATCTGCGTTTACCCTACGTGGTAAAGTAGTGGTTTACCGCTACGTCTGGTGAAGGAAAATACCGGATACCTTTCTCGCAGTGACGAGGCTATCTTAGTCCTTAAGTGGTCTATTACGATTACTTATCTAGGGTTAATGTGGAATGTGGCTTACCATTGGGTGAGCTGTGTGCAAATAGCATAGCGGCCATAGCCCTTTTTTTCGGGCTGATGGCCGCTATTAGCCCATGGGTTTTTACAGTTTCACTGGGTTGAGAGGTGACCGAGTGCTTATGGCGCTCAGTCGGGACCTCTATTAGTGGGTAACAAGCACAAGGGCTCCCGAGAGGGAGCCTCAGCTTGGCCGTTCCGTTTCTATTCGAGGGTGCACGAGAGGTCCGTACAATAGCCTCTAAATTCAAATAAATTTATGGGGATCTTCATTCTCATATACTTATCTTCCAATATCTATCGAAGAGTAAGTAAGAATAAGAACTTTTACAGTATTTTAAAGCCATTTTTGTGTTTAATATATCCTGAAGTTCTTGCTGCCGACCGATAATGATAATGACGATTTTGTTAATAATGTTGATTAGTAAAAATAAGGTAAAAAAGACTTTTGCGTTTGTGTATTTCTCGTTTTTTGTACTCACTAGGTTTACAATTTTGAACGATTTTAGTTTATAAAGTTAAAATTAGTTTTCTCGCATTGCTCTTAAATTCCATTTAACATCAATAATACAAAGTTAAACTCGTAGCAGGCTTACCGTGAAAAGTTCTCCAAATGAAATTACTTTTGTAGCACTTTCGAGTTCCGGAGGTAAGAGGCTCTTGCAAGGCGTCTTTCCGTATTCATTAATGATCTCGCATAATTCTTTCATCTCTGTACAAACTCTAGCTTGGGCTTCTGCGCCTCGATATTCCGTTTTTGAACCGGGAATGGGTCTGAAAAAAAACAAAGAAATTTATGCCCGGTATTAACATAAGTGATAGATATACTTTGTAATATAAAAAAGTGTCGAGTATGTTTGTGATATTTGCTGACATCATTTTTTTATTAATTTATAAAAGGTATAAGATAAAGCTACGTTTATTTGTTTTACATATTAGTTTAAATAAAAGTAACTTCATGATGTTAGAGGTAACAGACATGAATCACTTATCCTGCCGCTCATGGCATCTACTCTTAATTTACAATATTCATTTATTTAAAATTTACACCTTTAAACCACGTTTAAAATAGACATGTTCAATAATAGAAACTAGGGTTAATAAAAAAGTTAACTAATTTTATTTTTTTACAAATAATTAAAGAAGGCATATAGTTTGTTTTTATAATTCACTGTGGCCCATATATAAATATCTATATCATGATGAGTCAAGACGTTAATAATTAAAAGCGTAGAGGTAAATAGTCTTACACTAAAAATAACGTTCAAGCAGGCGAGATTGACCGGTCGTTGTCACAGACTTCGGCAAACTTTTATGACTTTTAATTTATTTTTGTTTAGTATCGACATTGACGCAGATCTGGTTAATCTTCCGTCCGTGAAGAAATTTACGCGTGTGCCATTTGTAAACGTTTGTAATTGTTTATTTTACAAACACGTTTACGTACAACGATAAGCTATATGTAGATGTCTGTATGCGTTTTTACAATTTAGTAATTTTCATAAATTTGGCATGCCTATGCCTCAGAATTGCTCGACCAGACATGGAGGCGATATATCCCATCATGTCAGAAAGTTCTCACTAAATTAATTGTGTGTTCGTTTCTTTCTATAACTTCATACAAACAAAAGCAAAGTTATCAACGTCTATTTTATTTATGCTCTTAAATCATCATTACAGGTAATATAATGTATCAATGTAGCAAACAAAGTAAAGTTGTATATTTTATTTCTATAAAAAGGTATAGCTTGTTGCTATTCGGGTGAATTCTCTCACAATACGAAATAATACGAATAGAAAATAAATCCATTTCGTTAGCTTATTAGTTAAAGGTACAGATGGAGTTTGGCGTAAACTGGTCCACGGTCATTCAACAATTAGATACGCCCGCGCAGTATCACCAACGGAAGTGGTCGGCATACTTATCCTCCACAATACACAATCCTACCTGTCCCGATATATACGATGATTAAAGATCTTTGCCATCCATATCTATTCATAAAAGTAATACAAATTATAGTGAGTTCTGCTATAATAGGACTTAGATCATCCGCTTAGTGTTAGTATAGTTTTTATGGTATCAAATAAACAACATTTAGCATTAACTGACTTTTAGCATTCATTTAATCTTTTCCAATAGAGAAAGAGTTTTATCAGGAACTAAAATTGTGGCTAACTTTTCAATGAAACTATTTTGTTATAAATACACACATATTTATCGTTAAAATTAAAACGAGCGCCTGGACACTGAACTGGATGGATCTCGTGAGCAAACCGAGTTGGATTTCCGGTGACGGCGCCAATGAAATCGTTGATTGTAAACTTCTCTAGTGCTGATTTACTATTATATGTATTCTATGGTGAGAGAAAAAATAGTGAAAAATATTGCATGTCTTAGAGATAAACATAATATTGCATAACAAATATTTCACTTATTGACAGTCTTGATATAAGTTCGTCAATACTACACACTAGATCCGTGTGAGGACTATGCTCCACATACTATATCCTCTTTGGTGAGGAGGCCTACCAGCTCACGGACCCCTCAGTTCCGTGAGTCCTGTGTCCGATGAAGCTGTAAGAGCCGCATAGGCTAACAGCGTCAACATCAACAGAATCTAGATAATGAGGCCTATGCCCATTGGGATCCTTAAGCTATTACTTTAATTTCACTTGTTATTTATACAAAGGATAATCAAAATATGTTAAATAAGAATTGATAAATTTGGAGAGTTTATGAATCGTAAGAAAAGTAAGAATTATAAATGATTCAAGCAAATGGAACCGTTCTTCATAAACAAACTAATTCAGTGTTGGTTGGCAGTCTACCGTTTTACATTCATAATAAATTGGACAGTGGTAGAGCTACGTTGCAGTTTGTTTCTAGCTGCAGAATAAATGGGTCAGCTCGACCCCAGTAGGACTACGTCCTCACAGAATACCAGCGTAAAATGCAGCATAATGCTGCTGTATTTCGTCTGGTGAGTGTATGGATCCGAAGACCTTTATTACTGGTGAAGAGGCATGCCATCTTAGTCCTCAAGGGCGACAACACAATTTGTATTATGATTCCTCGTCAAGGATGTCATGGGCCGCAGAAATCCCTTGCCATCAGGTGAACTGTTTGCTCAGTTGATACGCTAAATGTAATAAAAATAAAATTATATTATGTGATTATTACTTACTTGCCATATTCGTCCTTTGAAAATGTGGGTTTATGATTCTTGTCAAACTGTCCACTGAAAGCTGTGACCTTTTGCAGTTCGCTATGCGTCTGTGCTTTTGTGTCAAAAGCCGATATTAAATCTGTTAAAGACGAACTCTGCAAAGAGTAAATAAGAAATTAAAGCCTTTAATCATCAAAACGTTATCAGAACTAAATTATTCATGTAAACTTTAATCACTTTTTATATTTAAATTGTGATTAAAATAAACATGATGTAATAATTTTTATATCTCAAAATTTAAGTAAGAACTTTAACCAGGACTCATCGTCTCATCAGCAAATGGCACAAATATATAGTCTTTACTTAAAGAGTTACTGTTGCGCCATCTAGCTGTTCCTACGCCCTTACTGTCCTGGTGGAGTTAACCCCAATGGGGCATCCTATGACACATATGTACACACGAAACGCCCAAGAATTATGCTTGTCTCCCAAGGGGACTATCAGGTTTCACGCTATCGTCCCTAAAAATTCCACTAGGTTCTAAAACACCGAACTAAAAATTCTGGACGCCCTCTTTTGGCATGTTAATCCGTACAGACCAAATTTGTTAATACCGCATTTACAAGCGCACTTGTAGGGTTGGCAAATCAGCCCAAATCGTTGGCATATTAGTTAGCTGTCCAAGTACTTCGTTTATGGAAGGTTTATTTCTGATGTCTGATGGCCCGAGGGCTTTTACAGCTTCACTGGATTGTAAGGTGTCCAAGCGCTTAGGGCACTAAGCCAAGTTTTTATTTATGGGTAACCAGTACAAGCATTATGGAAGGCTCTGTCTCAATCAGTCAGACGCTTTTAGTACTTGACAAGTTTTAAAAGTATTGCGAAAACTATTGTTTCACTATTTATACTCTTTCTTTTACTACTCTTGTCTTTTCTTTTTTTATTTATCTTTATTGTATGTATAATTTATATAAAATATTTCATTTTCATTAATAATCTCTAACCCAGTAGCGTTTTTCATTTTATTTTCCGTTCTATCAATCTAAAGGTTCTTTGGATTCTATTTTACTTCCCTCTGATTTCAGAATTTTTTGTGATACATACATTATTACTTTCTCGATGTAACAGTTAAAAGTATTGTATGCTATTTCATACGATTTTCTGACAGCATATTTTTTTCAATTTTAGTAATTACAATGGAATTTGGCAACGATTGTGAAGTTGTCTTCTAAAATAAAACCACTTGTATATATGAATATATTATGTATGTTGGTACACTGTCTTACGATTGACAGACAATAGACGAACGGGAAATGTCGTATCTACAGAAATAATTATTTGATATTAAACGTCTAGGATATTTTCATAGAATCCTCAAAGCCTCTTAATCCTCAGGATTGATGACGTACATCTTGCTTCTTTATCTAGATGCATGTAAGTTCACGGGCCACAGGAATTACATGCCTTCAGGTAATGTTTGTCACATAGACTACTTGGCCTGGACCGTGACTATCTATTGTATTGATCTATACGAACAAAAGGAAGTTTCGTTGAAGTTGTTGTGCAAGTCTTAGTCGTATCTTCTTAGATGATATTATAGGGTAAGCTGTAACCTGAGAAGCTACCTACCAATAGCTTCTCAGGTTACAGGATTCTATTATAATCGCAGCAAGAGCTTCTAGTTCATACCAGAAAACGTTGATAGCACAAGTATTGCAATCCTGCTAATAATAGGACTACCACAGAAAGAAACAGATTTGTTCACGGTCCAAGCAGAAGCGACGATTAATACCGAAAAATTTGAAAGGTCTAAATAAACAAAGAAATATATTAACATATAATTTGTTTGAATGAAAATATCCAACAAGAAATCCAAATCAGTCGGACTCGGTAACATACGAGATTTACAGGATAATTTATCGAGTCGTATTCGATGTGAAGATATGTAATAAGATAAAGACGAATAAATTTGGTCGAAGTATGAGACTCGAAAAAATTTTGATCAAGAGACGACGAACCAACACTGCATTCTTATCCGAGCCATGTTAATGTGTTTTACAAATACCTATTGGCATGAAATCGACCCAGGTTCCACTGCCTGCATTACGTTGAGATTTAGTTACGCATTTAAGGGATTAGTTAAATCCAGATTTAAAACTTAATATATTTATGTATTGTTAGTACTTAAATTATATCATTCACAACTTCTAGCTACTTTGCATGATAACTCGGTATCAGTCATGATAAGAATAATACTATATTCATTTGCATAGATTTTATATTTAAACCTGTACTATAAATAGAAATATAAACGCCGGCTATTGCTAAAATTGCAGTTGGTTTCTTTATCCTAATTAAATTTATCTTGATTTATATTCGACAGACTGCCAACACCTGGCGACATTAGTATGGCGCACGGCACGTGAATACGCTGCCAGATATCAATCATCAACAATCGTTAAGCTATTTCCTCTTAATACCGTAAACATACATTTATGGCGTTGACGTGCAAAACGAAATACTAAAAGACTAGTGGCTGACGTTTTAGCCAAATTTCAACCCTTTATTTTACAGTACTATTTACTATAAATCGCCCTTATAGATATTTTGATCGTAAGTCTGTGCAACACATGTTTTCTCCTGCAAAGCACAAGCGAGAACTTTAAATTCTTAAATGATAAAACCATGTTAGGTAAGTGCTCGTTGGGGGTAATAGTGGCGAGTTGCTTACCGTGAATAGTTAAAGGTTTGTCCTATTATCCTTAATAGTGACATTTTATTCTGGTTAATATTTCTCTGTCTCTTTAATGTCTCATTAAATGGATGGTTGTTATACTATCGTTTACATAAGACGATGTAGGCAAGAGCTATATATAATACCCCCGTACGCGTGCAAGCAGAGTGCTATCCCCTGTGCACGTAGTAATAAAACTGTTTAAACCCTAAATTTTAAGTTTTAATTATCAACGTGTTGCGGCGCTGAAGGATACCATCGTAAGGAAAGTTGTACGTCTAAGAAATAGTAAATCCGTAGTGGAGTCGCGTGCCGGACTCAGCTCCAATACCTTCCACTCAGGAAATATATGCCCAATAGATATATACAGGAGGGTCAAATAAATGTTGACGAAGGTAATATCTTGTGTAATCATGAAGTTGTTAAATAGGTGATAGAGCCAAACTGTTACAATTATAAATTTGCTCTAGTACAAATGCCGTAACTGTGGAAGGATTGGTTACGATACTGTGACACTATGTTTTCACAGAATACATATTTTATCTGGTGAGTCCATCCAGAAATCTTGTGAATGGTAAGGAGACATTCCATCTTAGTCCTCAGGTAAGACAAAGCATCTGCAATATGATTCTACAACGAGCATAAATGTAGATATGATGAGCCACAGGATTAACTAAACGTAAGATGAACTATGAGTTTGTTTGTTATCCCCTTATGTCGTAAAATAGTACAATGAAATACATAATTTGAGAATAATTGAAATTAATCACTATGATAATATACGCAGCACTGTGACAGTACTATCTTTTAACTATGACATTGGAAAAGGTGTAAAGATCCAACAACTATGAATCAGGCGCCTTGGCCCTGCGCCTGCCCGACCTCAGAACAACACTCATGTTTGAAAGATCGTTTTATTTGACGTCGGCACATGCGTCCATGAGTCACGCTTCGGTCTGTGCTCTTCGAGATTTCACAGGAATGTTACTGGTATTTACGCGTTAAAATTAGTACTGGAATACAAACTCGCAGATTATCGTTTTTGGTTTGGCAAATTTACGCCGTATGATCGTTATAAATCTTATTAAGATATGTTCGTTTAAAGATAAATCCTGTTGCTCGTGCAGTGAACGATATGTAAATAGAATTATGTATATATATATATATATCTATATATATACATATATATAGATATACATATATATATACATATATATATATATATATATACACTGGTACACATGTAGGCTTTACATAGTAAAAAATTATATGTGCATTTTGACCGACTTCAAATAAGGTAGAAAGGAGGTAAAAATAGCCTTAGAAGTCCGAATTGACCGCGAAGCATTTAATCACTAACTGAAATCCTATGACGATATATCTAAAAAGCTTGCAAAGTGACGATCAAACCATAAATTTTCAACCCAACCAACCAAATCTTCTTTTACATTTCATACCAACAGACTTTTCCACTGGTTTTGGAAGTTGAGACTTTCCTGCAGAATATTTTTAATGTAATGAAAAGATATAGTAATAAAATTAAGATTTTATTATACAAATCGCTAATATGTACGAAATCAACTACCTATCAACACCATGAAATCTTATGGCTAAAGTTTTTGAGTTCATTGTTTTTTGTTAATATTAATTAGTCCTATTCAGAACAAATTTAGAACTTAAAATTCAGGACTAAGTTCGAAATTCAAAATATATATCGTTACTTAAACCAGAGATATTATTACAGCAGTGAGGTACCGTTCACATTCGACGCTCAGCAGTCGCCGAGAACGGTCGCCCGGCTCCCCGCCACGATCGTCCCGAGCTACCTGCCCCCGAGCAAGCCACCTGCGCATCCATTGTTCCGAGAACAATACACCGAGCAATTTTTATTGCTGTTGCTATTGTGATCGGAATTTAGTTTCCAAGAAAGCTATTGTAAAGCCACCTGGGTGGTTATACTAGTGGATACCTTGCGGTGTTAACTAAGCTAGTGTAGGGCAAGCCCCGTACGCCCGCGGTTCCCCTTCTGGGAAACGCAAGATAGCGGAAGGAGTCAACGTAAACTTGGCCTTGGGTAGTGCCCTAGCCAAGGTTGACCAACCCGCTAGACTTATAATTGTCTCACGCGTATTTTTAGTTAGCTCTAAGCACACACCCAAGTGCACAAATAAGATTGGCACTTGGACGCACTAGGGCTACACAACTAGGCACACATCCTCCCTGCCTATACCCGGCAGGGAGGGAAGTAGGCTACTCACCCCGGCACCCCACCGGAGGCCACACATCCCGCGTAATAGTATTAATATTATTAATAATTTGTGTACAATGGAGAATCCAACAATGGATTTCCTTGTACACTTGGTCAGCTGCCTGAAGAGTAAATACCCCGATGTCTTCGAAGACATTATGAAAGAGCAACCCCTACAGGAGGGGCAAAAATCACCCTCAAGGTCCTCCTCAAGGGCCTCTGCCTCATCGTCCTCCTCGGTCTCCGAAATGGAGCTAGATAGCCCTTCGTCCCCCGAGGACCTCCCGCAAGACACCAGCAACTTCACGCTGGTGGAAAAGAAGCGAAAAAAGCGAGCTTCACCCGCCCCGACGCCGCCACCCAAGGCGAAAAACGGGAAAGCGATGTCCCTCTCCCCGGCCATCGACATCTGTGGCCCAACCCCATGGCACCCCTCTGCAGCCTCACAGCAAGCCCCGCCGCTCCTCAGCGCGCCACTACTGGCTCCCCAAACTTCGGCTGTCTCACAGCCATCGAACGCCCGCCGCCTGTCTTCATACAGGCACAAGATAAATGGCCGATTGTCGTATCGGCCCTTTCCAATCGCTACAAATATCAAGCGATCCCCACCGCTGTAGGCATTAAACTGCAGCTAGAAACCACGGATGACCATAGAGCGGTCACCCGCTACTTACAAGACAAAGGTGTATTCTTTCACACCTACACCCTGGCAGAAGAGCGCCAACTTAGAGTGGTTATTAAAACCTTCCGCGGGAAATCCCCGCAGACCTCATCAAAGAGGACCTCCAGGCTCAGAATTTACCCGTCCTATCCGTGCATAGGATGTACAGTGGGCATAACAAAAGCCATTCAACATGGTAATTGTGGCCCTCGAAGGTCCGAGGCAGGGAAGCAGGTATTTAACCTGAAAACGTGCTGCCACCTTTCTGGGCTCACAATAGAGCGCCCTCATAAAAATGGCCCTCCGGGCCAGTGCCACAAATGCCAGTTATATGGCCACTCTGCTCGCAACTGCTTCGGGAAACCCAGATGCGTAAAGTGCCTGGGTGACCATGGCACCACCGACTGTCCGAGACCCAAGGACAAGGCCCTTTGGCTGCTTTCGGGCCCCGCGTGTGTCCTGTGCAACTCAGAGGGACACACAGCCAATTACCTTGGCTGCCCAAAGGCTCCCAAGCCGAAACGCCCGGCACTTAAAGTCGCACCTAAGGTAGCTACACCGATCGCCGCTCCGCGCCTATTCTCGCTCCTGTTCGTCCTCTACGTCCCGCATGGAAACCTCCTAC
Organism: Teinopalpus imperialis; assembly: GCA_029286865.1. Classification (NCBI taxonomy): domain Eukaryota; kingdom Metazoa; phylum Arthropoda; class Insecta; order Lepidoptera; family Papilionidae; genus Teinopalpus; species Teinopalpus imperialis. Next base: position 8,055,075 of record JAGSMU010000021.1, read on the forward strand.
TGGCGTAGTGACCGTCGCTCAACCGGTTGAGCAGCCCCTCCATCAGCCGGACGGCCGGTTAACGAAAGCGACCTCGACCTTGTGTGTCGCTTCGCCGCCGTTTTCAACGGCGCTGACGTCTCAGCCCTTGCAAAGCCCTAAGGGACTCAATGGCAAGCCCGAAATCAGGATTGCTGCCACAATGCGCTACCAACATGTAGTGTCAGCCATCGTCAATTTTCAAGCATAGAGGGCCTTTATAACGGCAGAGTAAAACCGCGTTCCCTTAACGTCGCATTTTTTAACGCGAACGGTATTAATAATCAACGCGACGAAATCTTAAATTTTGTTCGCGATCACCAAGTCGACGTGCTCCTAGTGCAAGAGACATTCCTCAAACCGCACACTCGCAATCCCAACATCGCGAATTATAACATCATTAGAATGATAGAACTTCCGCCGCTAATGGCGGAACTCTCATCTACTATAAAAAGTCCTTGCACTGCGTGCCCGTCGATACGCCAACCCTAACCTTCCTAGAAGCCTCGGTCTGTCAGCTAGCCATGACCGGCCACGCCCCCATCACAATCGCGTCCGTCTACCTGCCTTGCAGACATGACGCACAAGTATTACGAAGCGACTTCGTGGCGCTCCTTTCCCTTGGAAACTCAGTCATTTTGGCAGGAGATTTCAATAGCAAGCACACTCGGTGGAATGCAACTAAAATCAACCCCCGGGGGTTGGCTTTAGACTCGCTAAGCGACGCACTCGACTTCGACGTCGTAGCGCCTACTACGCCTACCCATTTTCCATACATATTGGGTCACGCACCGGACGTGCTTGATATTGCCATCTGTAAGAACATCAATCTCGCCTTCCAAGGCATAGAGGTAATCCATGAGCTCGCTTCCGATCATCGCCCCGTTCTTCTTCGGTTGGGCCCTCCGCCCCAACCTCACCCTCCACCAAAACCATTGTAGATTGGCACCGACTCAGGAACGACCTGAGGGAAGCCACATCACCGCACCTAGATGCTATTCCTAGGAACATATCTTCAGTCAACGACACGAACCTCGCAGTTCATGCCCTCACTAGGCACATCCAGACCGTAATCGTGGATTGTTCGAGGCAGGTTCCCTCGGTGGAAGACCACCGATGGACCCTGCCAAACAATATAAAGGACCTAATGAGGCGCAAGAATGCGGCGACTCGAGCCCACGACTTATATCCCACAGAAAGTAACCGGCTGGTGCTACGTACCCTTCAGCGTGAAGTCCGATCACGCATAGCCCAGTATAGGAACGATCGGTGGGATAATCACCTCTCCAACATCGAACCTTCCCATCTCGCCTACTGGCGACTTCCCAAATCCCTAAGGGATAAGCGCTAAGGGGGGCACCGCCCAAACAATGCCTCCCTTAGCGCGTCCTAATAAACCACCCGCCTTCTTAGACGAAGAGAAAGCCGAATATCTGGCTGACAATCTCGAGCTCCAATGCTCACCGAGCACCCTACCGATCGACGCCGCTCACCTTGAAATGGTTAACAGCGAGGTCGACCGGAGGAGTAAGGAACCACCTCGCGATTCCGTCACTCAAGTTACATGCACCGAAGTTGAGTTCAAAATTAAAAACCTGCGACCACGCAAGGCTCCCGGTCCCGACGGTATCACCAACAAGGTGATGAAACTCCTACCCATGTCCATTTTACACCTATTGGTGATAATCTACAACGCGGCCATATCCAAAGGCACCTTCCCGAATATCTGGAAGGAAGCCGATGTCATAGGGATTCTCAAGCCCTCAAAACATCCAACCGATCCATCAGCCTATCGACCCATAAGCCTACTCAAAGTCTTGGGTAAGGTATATGAAAGGCTCATCCTCACCCGCCTCAAGGACTTCATGCTGTCCCGAGGGCTGCCAATCAATGAGCAGTTCGGGTTTCGCACCCAACACTCATGCACACATCAAGTGCACCGCATCACGGAGCACATCCTCAGTAAATTTCTTCAAGGCTACCAAACTGGGGCACTTTTTCTCGACGTGGCGAAAGCTTTCGACAAGGTATGGCACAACGGGCTCATATACAAACTATATGAGCTCGGTGTGCCAGATCGACTCGTACTTATCATACGAGATTTTCTCCGAAATCGAACCTTTCGTTACCGCGTCGAGGGAACGCGCTCCGAGGTTCACCCCATTTGTGCCGGAGTACCACAAGGCTCTGTCCTAGGTCCTACTTTATACACACTCTACACCAACGACATACCGCGCACTCGCGGTGTAGAGCTAGCCCTTTTCGCCGATGACACCGGCCTCTACGTGTCTGGATTTAAACCAGACGCTATTTGTAAACGCCTCCAATCTGCAGCCAACACCTTAGGGAAATGGTTTCGGAAATGGAGGATCGAGGTTAACCCCACCAAAAGTGCAGCCATTTACTTCTCTCGGCGCAACAAAACGCCGCATCTCCAAACTATAGAGTTATTTGATCGTCCAATCCCTGGGATAAGACAGTCAAATACTTAGGCGTCACATTAGACGAAAGACTCACCTTCGGTCCGCATGTCAACCGCGTACGGAATCGAGCAGCGTTCGTCCTAGGTCGTTTGCACCCGTTACTTAATAAAAATAGCAAAATGTCCCTGCGTAATAAAATTACACTTTACAAAGCGTGCATCCGACCCATAATGACATACGCAAGCCCCGTCTTTGCGCATGCCTCCCCGCGTCACATTCACCGACTTCAGGTAATACAAAATCGTTTCATGCGCAAGGCCACCGGTGCGCCGTGGTTCTTGCGTAACGAAAATCTACACATAGATCTTGAGCTGCCGACCATAGCTCAGTACCTGAAGCAGGCTTCTCGCCGATATTTCGACTCTGCCGTCACACACCGAAACCCTTTGATTGTAAGTGCCGCCACTTACAATCCCATCGCGAATCACAGACTTACCCGCGTCCGTAGGAGACCGAGGCACGCCCTCGACGACCCTGACGACGCAACCACCAGGGCCCAAGCCCTTCATAAAACACAACACACAAACATTGCACCCTCATATCGCCCCGCCGACGGCGAGGGCGTCGCAAACAAAGTTATTCGCGATACCGCCATGTCACTGGCCGGTTCTCTCCAGTCCATACAGATAGAAGCGTTGCTGGAGTTTCTTGCGCCACTTCTTCTCCAGCGCCCACGCATTCTGAAGTGGTGGTACAGGTAGTTAATAATAATAGTGATATTAATTAAGATAATCCTCTGTCAGAAGCAACTGACCGAGCCGAGGTTCGGCCCTCTTGGGCACCCTCGAGTCAGACGCTCTCGCGAAACAGGGTAACGGTCCAAGCCGAGGCTCCCTCTCGGGAGCCCTTGCGCTGGTTACCCATATATAGAGGTCTCGACTGAGAGCCATAAGCGCTCGGTCACCTCTCAACCCGGTGAAACTGTAAAAGCCCTGGGGCTAACAGCGGCCATCAGCCCGAAAAAAAAAAAAAAAAAAAAAAAAGAGGTACCGTTAGTTCTGTATAACAATTGGGCCGGCTTACTGCGCCTTGTAGACTGGCCTACGGCCAAAAATCCGTTTGACATTGTTATATGTATTTTTACTAGTTATTTTATTACGTTTCCCGCGTTTTCTTTCTTTATATTATATTGCAACCAAATTGTGATTGTAATTTTTGTTTGAATAATTCTCTTACTTAAATCGCATTTTAACAATTCTAAAAAATGTATTAGAGTAAAATAAATTCCATAGAAATGGGGTCATAAAAACTGTTTAGGCCAAGGAATTTCACATTACAGTGTGGAAAGAAAGAAGTAGTTATGTCTAGAGCTAAAAGGAATTAGAAAGAGAAAGATTTATAAAGCAAATTTTGATAGACTCTAATTTGAACTATATCTATTTGACCTATATTAATTGGATATATATATTTATAAATGAATACCAAGTTCAATTTATGACTTTAGAACCTGGATGGAATGTATAGATAAATGTGAACGAAAGGAAAAGGAATGTCAGGCTTGTGCAAGAACTTATTTCCTAGCCCTAGTAAGCTATCCGTATTAATTTTTATTGGGATATAATTCAAATTTTAATAAAATTTAAATGTAATGCCATGACGTTGTTGATTTTGATGTTATCTTGGTTATTTTCAGTCACAGCGATACCTGACATAGGTTTTATTGATGATATTAACAGTGCAAGATGTATTCAAGTATTGTAAGCATTCTCTCAAACGTAGAGGCATTCACTCGTAGTCCTCTGCCCTATTCCTATTACATCGGGTTTGCAATAAGATCAGAAAAATTTTATAGGAGATACACGAATTACACAATATACCAAGGTCTGAAAACCTCTTCCAGCTACGTTGTTCATCGCTTTGAATTTAAACCATGACTCGTTCACGTAACAGCCAAGTACACCAATACACCACGCGGACGTAACAATTCCATGTATAAACCGCATAAAGTATGATTTTACATGTTAAGAACAATAAAGTACAAGAAGAATTCAAACGAAATATTTTTCTGTGTCGTTATGAATAACAAGATGTGTCAATGAGTTTACAGAGCAAAAAAAATTGCGACAGTGACTAAAATAAAGGTTACCAGCGCAAATGTAATATTTTCGTTACATATTTCCTATGAGTATGACGACATTTACTTGGTCATACTCCTAAAAATAATTTCTTTCGGTAATTTGCCGCAACCATTTATTACTCATTACACTAATTAAGAGTCACGTTCCAATATTTACAAAGAAGTATAAGAATACGATAGCATGTTTCATTACGTATTAGTAAATATGAAAAATAAAGTCGTAAAAAGCGACCAAAAACGATGGCGTTTTCGTCATTGTTCTTTGTCGAGGTAAAACCATGCTCCAGCTATAAACTATTAGCAGTTCGAACAGGGAAGGATCATGCTTACATAAAATGGCAATTTAGTACTGCGATTTCTCTGTTTGGCGAAATAAATTCGACTACATTGAATTTATTTAATGTGATGACTACAATGAATTACTTAATGAAATTAATGAAAAAGTCATGGTAAGATGAATTTTGGATAATGAACGAAAGGAAAAGGAATGTCAGGCTTGTGCAAGAACTTATTTCCTAGCCCTAGTAAGCTACCCGTATTAATTTTTATTGGGATATAATTCAAATTTTAATAAAATTTAAATGTAATGCCATGACGTCGTTGATTTTGATGTTATCTTGGTCATTTTCAGTCACAGCGATACCTGACATAGGTTTTATTGATGACATTAACAGTGCAGGATGTATTCAAGTATTGTAAGCATTCTCTCAAACGTAGAGGCATTCACTCGTAGTCCTCTGCCCTATTCCTATTACATCGGGTTTGCAATAAGATCAGAAAATTTTTGAGAGACATTTTGAGGGATACAGGAATTACACAATATACCAAGATCTGAAAACCTCTTCCAGCTACGTTGTTCATCGCTTTGAATTTAAACCATGACTCGTTCACGTAACAGCCAAGTACACCAATACACCACGCGGACGTAACAATTCCATGTATAAACCGCATAAAGTATGATTTTACATGTTAAGAACAATAAAGTACAAGAAGAATTCAAACGAAATATTTTTCTGTGTCGTTATGAATAACAAGATGTGTCAATGAGTTTACAGAGCAAAAAAAATTGCGACAGTGACTAAAATAAAGGTTACCAGCGCAAATGTAATATTTTCGTTACATATTTCCTATGAGTATGACGACATTTACTTGGTCATACTCCTAAAAATAATTTCTTTCGGTAATTTGCCGCAACCATTTATTACTCATTACACTAATTAAGAGTCACGTTCCAATATTTACAAAGAAGTGTAAGAATACGATAGCATGTTTCATTATGTAAGTAAATATGAAAAATATAATCGTAAAAAGCGACCAAAAATGATGGCGTTCTCGTCATCATTCTTTGTCGAGGTAAGACCATGCTCCAGCTATAAACTATTAGCAGCTTGAACAGGGAAGGATCATGCTTACATAAAATGGCAATTTAGTACTGCGATTTCTCTGTTTGGCGAAATAAATTCGACTACATTGAATTTATTTAATGATGATACTTAATGAAATTAATGAAAAAGTCATGGTAAGATGAATTTTGGATAATAGACGAAAAGTATAGGTGACATAAGGAGGGCTGCAGAAATCAAGTAATTGCAGCGCATACTATTATTTTTGAGGATGTGAATTCGTGGGCTGAAGCGTACATTTACACATGGTGTGGTTGTGTGCTTGTATATCCACAATTCATATGAAAGAATATCATTACTTTTAACATTATCTTTGGGCCAAAGTGAGTTTGAGACGAATTCGTCTTCCTCGTTCGTATTTTTTAGTATGTAACTAAATTTGACATACGATTCATCTGATGGCTCGTAATTCTTACATTCATCGTCAACAAAGATGCAAGATGCATATAGGTTTGAAACCTCAGTGGAATGAGATGGAATGTCTCCTTACTACCAAATGAGTTTTCGGATTCCTACATACATCACACGAAACCCAACAGAGTCATTCTTTTATTTCTCGCTGGTATTCTGTGAGGACGTGCTCCATCTGCGTTCGAGCGAATCCCTTAAAGCTGCATCTAGCCTACAGTGAGGCTGTACCATTGTATAATACAGTAACGATATTTTTGTACACGGTATACGGGGAACCGTAATTTCATTGCTTAAATCTATACCTCTAACGAAGTAAACAGAACTGTTTGAAATACTATATCTCGTAGATCTTTATTATACAGATTGATATTAGCGGCCCTCACGTTTTAAAGTGCCATAGATGTGTCTATAATATGTTTAGGAATAAAGTGAGAGAATTTTTATTTAATATACAAAGAGTACTTTGAAAGTTGCTGCCAGAATGTAAAATTAATAATGCAATATATTATAACATCAAAAAATAATGGAATGTTTAGAGTACAATTTGGTTTATGTATTAATTTTTTGGAAAAATCTATGAACTATAAAAAAGAGCATGCGTCTTATAGTTATTTACAACATAGCAGGATACCAGTGTTGGCCTAGGTCAACAAAATACTGAGCTGGAACCTTATTGATCCAGCATCGTCGTTATGGTTTTTTGGTACGAGTATGTTATGCATCTAATATTTGGACATGAATTTTTAATTTATGTTATTTAATTTTTTGTTGTACTGAAATACATATTTTATTTTGTTTTCTTTGTGTGTAAATTTCTTTAATGATTTGTTTTTCATGTTTGTATCTATTGTTTAATTCTTCTTTTTTAATTTTTGTATTATTGGTGCTGGATCGATTAATTGAGTTATATACATATATATATATATATATAATAATAATAATAATAATATTATTATAGATAGATAGAAGATTATCAAGTAGGACCTATTTGATTATCCTTCATTTGCATGAACTTTCTAACAATTCTACATGTATTCAGAATAACGGCTTTCTGCAGGGTTATGTAGAGACTTCATTTAAATTTATTAGTTTTAGGCTATGGAGTAGATGATGTGGGATAATGCCTGCTGTGGAGAGATACTATAGGGAATACGTAAGTTTTTACGTTACGTTACGTATACGTTAGTTTCGTCATTTAATTCTAAATATTTGCTAATTGTTAACTGTTTTTTGTGTTGGGAACCGTAATGTCAATTACGTAGGTAATTTTATTTATTTTATCTTGTAACGTTATATCCGGTCTGTTATAGTGAATATAGCGCGGTCGTAAAACAGTTTGTGTGTTTTATTATTATTATTATTATATATGAACAATAACAAAAGTATTTATTCATCATTGCCTTTCCGTATCCGATCTTATCATAGATAAGAGAATAAAGTTCGACGACAGTGCAAGTGATTGGGGTATAATCACAATATAAATACATAGTAATGTTTGTATGCTTATCAACTTTTTAATCTTCTGGTATTCTGTGAATCGGAACCAGAAAGCATCGACTGAAGAAAGCTGCCGTAATAAAAAAAATCATGTTAAGTAGATACACGGTTACGTGAATATTTTTTAAATATTTATTTTATTACCAATTGATTAACTTAACAATACATTTTTCTTTATAACTAATAGTTCTTTTCTACCTACCTAAGTCTAAGTTATTAATGAACTTTTACAGTCGGCCTCTCTTTTGATGGCCATTTGGCGAAGTGATTAGAGTGTCCAAGGTTCGATTCGGTTGGGAAGAACAATATTTGTATATAAAAAAAGTTTCGTAATTGGATTTATAAGTGTTGTATGTGTCTTGGGTGTTTGGAACTGCATCTCAACCCTCTTTCAATCTTAAAGCACATGCATTATATCGGGCTAGAGAATGCAATGCCAAGTATTCGCGTAAATATTTATTTACACTATAATATACCCTACGCAGTTGATATCATCCGGTAATAAACAGAAGATACGGTTTCGGATGAACTGAAACCGTTTCTCTGTAAAAGTCTAACAATATTGATTTTAACTATAACTAGAAAACAATCGTAAAGTTTCGTTTTCCTCGTGAATGGGAGAATCGGGCAGCATGTATCGCTCAGCTTGTTGTTGAAAATGGATGACTGCTTCACTGGATACCAGTGACAGTTCACAGAAAAGCAGCGTAACTAGATCTTGAATCTTTGCTGTGGACGGATGTATCTGTTAATGATCAGCGATCTGTCATCATTTACCATCAGGCGAACCGTGTGTTCGATTGCCACCCTTAGTTTAATTGAAAATATAGTATATTATTATCACTTAAGAAGTTTAGCTTTATTCAGATTATTATTTTATTGATTATTATTTATATTTAAACAGTTTAGTGCATATACTCGATTCTACAAAGATATCTGTTAAAGCATTATTCTTCCTTATTCGAGCGGAGCCTTTCTAGTAAAGCAGGTCTTGAGCTGCATTAGATTAGTTTTATTTAATTTTTTTTCAAGATTATTTTAAAAAAAATATTTCATAGATTTTTTATATAACAAAATTTCTAAAAACAATTATTTCTATTTATTTTTATTTTTTATTTATCAATATTAGAATTAGGTATCGGTATAGTTTGTTCTCCGTGTTTGGCAATTTTTATTATTCCATTTAAATTCAGTTTATTTCAAAATTGTAAGAATTAATATAAAACACCTTACCCGAGATCGCCTCTGAATGGAATCGTCGCCAGGAATAGTGAGGAAGTTCCCGCTCATCTTGTACCGTACGAACCACTAGACACCAACAAGGTTTACTGTGAGAAACTTGATATAAATAGCGCGCGCTAAACTTTTTATTGGTCGTACGTACTCGACAGTGGTTAGTAATGAAATGGTGTATCTGGGCTTATGAATGGGTGACGTTTCGTTGCATCCCCCCTCCTCGACCCCTGTTTGATGATGCAGCGGCATGGTGTCGTAACCTTCCCGCGTGGGAGTGTCTACGTTTCGATCAAATAGTTTCTGAATAAGAATTTGCGAACAGATGAGATAAAACTTTGAGAAATTTTTTTCGAAGCAGATTCATATTTCGCAGTATTGTAAGTTTGAATCTTAAAAAACTGCTGTGAGTTTTTTTGGGAACACGACACATTCAACACTTTAGTGAGATTCCCAAACAGAGGTCTCATAGCTAATATAAAATTATTAACGCCATAAAGTCACACAGCAATTATGAATTAGCTATAAAACGAATTGGTTGGCTCGAGTAGGGTAGGTTCACGCTTTTCAGAAGATCAATATAAAATAATAGCTAAGTGCATCTGGTGAAAGAAAGAAACAGATGTTATTACTCGCGATGAGGTATTTCATCTGATCTCTCAAAGGCAGATCTGCATTATGATATAATATCGAGGGTGAATAAGCGAGTCAAGGGCCAGGAATTAATCACCATCAGGTGAACTGCGTACCCTTTCATCACCTCTCATTAGTAAGCTTAGCTCATAAGATCATAATCAAATGTTCTCATTTACATTGGTCAATTCATTGATATGTTATTTTATTTAATGTATACACTATTCAAATATTATCACAAGTCGCCTAGCAAGGTAAACTTAGTTTTATACGAGTATACGACATAGAGTATATACACGTAGAGAGTCACTTATAAAAGAATTGGAAAAGATCATCTAAATGACAACAGAAATGATAAAACAACCAGCTCTCATATGTACAATTTTAAGTCCCAGAGAGTTCTATGCCAAAAAGTCAACGTTTTTGACGTCCTTTTGATACCATAATGCCAAAGCCCAATAATGACTGTCCTCGATCTCTCATTTCTTATGAAACTAATCATGATAAATAATCACATAGTATATCTGATGGAAAACTCTGCGGCCCATAAACGTCTATACCCACGCTCAAAACAATATTAACAGGAAAGGTTTGGTTTTTCTGTTGGGGCCAGTACTTACGGACACCTAATCACACCACTAGAACAAATAAAAGATGTCGTCAGGATTGAAATAAGCTAGAAGAACATCATCATAAACTTCATCAAAATATTTCTAAAAGGAACTGCCCTGTGTAAAGTCTAAGACATGCATGTATACAACGTTAATGTTATAATGGGAAGGTAATAATTAGAAAAACAAACGAAACTAGATATATTTGAAATACGGATATTTATTTATTTTTTCATAAAAATTCTAAATTCAATAATGTGTTTAAACATGTAACATTTACATATATGCATTTATACAAAGATATATGCAATGTTAGTGATATTTAATACTAAAACTGGAGCGCAACAGACTTACAAAGATTCTGATGAATGTGATGATCACATTTTACACTTAAAAAGTAATATTTACCAAGTATTGTCAAATGGTAAAGATTGGTTATGTGTTTATACGAGTTCTGTTAGTAACGTTATATAAAATTTAGATGAGATTAGAATGAATACTGTGCGCTTTTCCTTTATTCCATCAGGAATAATGATATCTACATAAGAACGATTTTACCACGGGGCCAATGAAGAGATGTCATACAAAGTATTAATGCAATGCGTCTAGCCCCGTTATGTAGATAGATCATGATTCCATCGTGTAGAATATTCTCCATGATGCAGTGGACGTACCTACTGTTTGTAATTATATACAAATGGATGAACCCACCGATGAGATTATTATCTTCAATGAAACGCGATGTTCTGGAACAAACTATACCATTATATCCTTCAATAGACGGTAACTTCGAGGACTACTATCCAATAGCGATTCTATTCCACCAATTTCCCCCCCACCAAATAATACGGTATTCAATGAAAGCACACGTGTATTATAAGTTTTGAATTCTTCAATTATTTAACGTTAATTATTGCAATGGACAAAGAATTTTTTTATATATTCGTATTAACATTTAAAAACTATTTTAAGTGTTTTAATTAGATTGAAATGAAACATCTACGTAAAAGTAACGGTAATACTGTATCTACTCTCACTAGTAGAATCAGTCAACGCGGAAAATACAAAAATTTTGATTAAAAAAATTGTTTCAATAGACGAGAAGATTAAATATTATTAAATATACATTATTGAGATTTGGACTAGACAAACCACATTCTCTATCTACAGATATGTAATCCATGATAAATGCTAATATTTAAAAATCTAACTTCCGTGTTTGTAAAGTGATGTGCTTCTACCTTGCGTGCTTCCAACACCGTGTAGACTCAATACGATCTTTTTAAATGGATTTATTATTAACCTAGAATCACATTTCAAGAAACTGAAAATTTAATTCACTGCACTATTTGGTAAAAAATTCTAAAAAATGCGTTGTTTATTTGTAGTACTCCTGCATAAATATTACTATTCTCTAGTTTTGTCACAATTTCTATAACTCAAATTATATAAACTACTTGGTATAATAAAAAAGACAGCGAGAATAAGTTTCGCTTATAAATGCGATCTACATTTTGTTGATAGTTTCTTTGACCAGTTCAATTTGTTCAGGTCAGTTCGTTTCAAGATAGGGTCTAAAACTTATTTCCGTTTTATTTTACTTATTACTATAGTTTATAAACACTATCAAAACATATTTGGTCAGTGACAAAAGTATCGTAAAAAATCGTATACTTTTCGAGGTTAGAACGTTTTTAAATATTGAAGTCTACACTGGTAATGTAAGTACGCACGGTTAGTTGTGGGTGAGATGGCGTACACCGTGTTTCTGAAATTGAGCTGTGATGTTTTAACAAAATTCAACACTTACCATGTGTCTGTGAACGGTTATTACACTTGCTATTATAGATTAATATGACAAAATGCATTTGAGCACTGATCCTCTAGATACATTCCATACATAGAACGCCTCCCTTGTAACACGCGGCGCCCTCCACAAACTATACGTTGAAGCCAAGTTTAACAATTAACACCCATGAACTCGTTCCGCTAAACATTTCCCCCGCAAACATGCACGACAGTTATGATGTATTTCATTTTTATAACAATATCACAATTTTCAATAATATACAAAAAGACATAGGAGGTTTATATATAATTTTACAAGACAAGCGTAATAAAGTAAGGGTAAAGATGTGCTATACGTATCGTTTAAACAACTTTATATTTTTGTTGATATTTACATTGTTAAGTATCGAAACAAAGATTACAATTTACGCAGTTCACTCAAAACGGGACACGAAATGGGATTATATTGAATATATGACCGAATGGTACGGTTTCTAGACATTCACTTAGTAAGCGCTTGTTGGTTAATTAGAGGGCATTATATATATATACCAAGCAAATACTCAACTTTTCACATACAATCGTTCAACATTAATGCTCCTATATATTTCCCAACAGAAGCATATTATGGAATCCAACAATGGAGGAAATAATTTACATAAGGCCATATATTAAATACTGTACAAGTTATAATGATTAGATGATTGATTAGATAAATAATTATGCAGATTTAGTATTAAACATTAAGGATTAGGTAATGCATCCATATTTACGAAAGTTTGGTCCATATAAGTATCAATACGTCGATTGTACGTAATCGATGACTTCACATATGTTAGGCATTAAGTAAAAAAGACGTTTCATTACGTTTATAATAAAAAAAATCTTCCAGTAAATATTTTAATAATAAATATTAATGCTTGCATCGGAAAACGATATATTATTTAGTAAAAATAAAATAAAACGTTTCTTGCTCAATGCCTAAGTACAAGTAATGCCGTTCGGTCGTTGCCAGTCAGCTTCTCCTGAAAATATACTATAATTTGTGCAAAACATTTCACTATTCGCGAAACCTAAGGTAATTTATTTACAAAAATCATTCCGGTGTACTTAAAACTTAAAAAACGAACGCTGACCGAAAACCACCGAATTGTTAGAAGATAAACTTCAGTGTTGCTCGCTTTGGTGTGAGGTGCTTCAAATGTTGCACTTTTAAAACATACTGGGCAAAGTTCAGTATTGTTAGTATTGTTCAAGCCTTTGGAAACTATGATAACATCACAACCGGCTTCTTTGTCCCGTCTTAAAATATCCTAAATGTATGTCGCAAAATCAAGAGACACATTTCTTGATCACGCGGGTCCTTGGCCACCGCTCGGAGCTTCGGCCCTCATTTCCGACTTAAGTTTGACAAATTCTCTTGCCACTTCATCGCTGTGCCTTTGAGATAGAATTCTTAGTATCGTCCAACCAGTTTCATCCATTTTCACGCGCGTGCCCAGAGGCAACCAGCATGCACACGAACCCTGGGAAATAATTGAGTTAAATAAATCACAGAGTGAATTAAATCAATCCATTGATGACAGTATGAGTTATTAATTATTGAAGCACATGAAACTACTTCTACCCAACCTTGATTTTCAAGATGGCGATAAAACTCTTATCTTTTACATAACCTAATTGATTAAATAAAACAAAACTAGACTATTATTTAAATCAAATAGTAATTCAGGTAGGTCAGGCTGAAGTGGTAATTTGAAGTATTCCACTTCAGCCCTCGGGGATGATAACGCACCCTAAACAAGGATTAAAGATGTAGATTTATTGTAGATTACGGTCGATAAAAGACGCAATCATCACCTATACTCAGGTAAACTGAGTGCTCGTATGTCATCTTTAATTTCATAAAAATTAAAAACAATATTATATTATTATATAATTACTAGTATATGGGTACCCGGTTTCTTTCACCAGACGAAAAAGATTGGCAGCTACAGCTTCTTTTTTACCCAGGTATTCTAAAAAATTGTACTCCTTCCTTTTTTGGATCGATCTATTTCTAGAGGTACAAATTAAAGTAATGGACTGCGATCGATTTACAATGGTACAGATTGGGAGGTTACGTACCTGCTCGGCAATGTCTGCGAGACGCATTACAGCGAGCCCCACAAGGCGGTCCTCGCGCGCGAAGCAGTAGTCTCGTACGCACACATGCAACTCGAAGAGCTCCAGCTGCTCCGTCGCACTCACCATACTAACACGCAATATAGTTGTTCATTTTACAACAATAATTCTTTATTATAGATTGCAACCTTCTTGTCGTTATATCGTAGATTGAAAATTGTTTGCTTTATAATAATAATAATAATTATTATTATTTTTATTACGTTGAGAGTAACAAACGAGCACACAGTTTACCTGATGGCAAGTAATTCCTGCGGCCCATGACATCTACATTCATCCTTGACAAGGATTCATAATGTAGATGCGTTGTCACCCTTGTGAACTGTGATGGAATGCCTCGTCACCGGTAATTAAGATATCCGGATCCCTACACTCACAAGACGAAACACAGCAGTATTATACTGCTACTTTACACTAGTATTCTGTGAGGGCGTAGTCCTATCCCGGTCGAGCTGACCCACTCATTTTGCAGCGTAGCTCTACCACTGTTAAAAAAAGTCAAGTTGATTGATAATAAATATATCTGATTTTATAATTTTTGTCCTAGGTCAATTAATTTAACTTAACAGATTTTTTCAAACGATTAGTGGTAAATAAATTATATTTTGTGCAAATTTACAATTGCCTACTCCGGTGTTTTATCAATTTCCAGTTGCCACAGGAACGAAACGAATACAAAATATAACATAGAAGTTAGTACCTTGATATATATTTTTTCAGTAGATATAGTTTGAGCGTAGAGAAAACTTACAAATGGAAGGTCTCGTTGAACTTGGGGCTCCAATTGTTGCTCTTGGACTTGGTGGCGAATTTCCTCTTCTTGTCGGCAAGGTGCGGCCCGATCAGGTTCACCTCGATGAAAGGACGGAACATGCCACTGGCGATTACCCACTTCAAGTCGTTCGCCGCCACCACTAGAATATTTTTATTTATTTCAAATCCAAAAAGGAGAAACATACAGGGTTAGAGTTACCCCGGTTAAGCTGACCCATTCTGCAGCTAGAACCAACCTGCAGTAGCTCTACCACTTTAAAATATGATTTCCAATATTTGCGCGAACACTTCGCATGGAACTTGTGTCTAAAAGCAATATAAAAACTAAGCAGTCAATTGTTTCCTTATGCTAATAAATAAAGCTATAGTAAATAAGTTGTAGTTGTATATAAATGACAATTTTTTTATGATATTTGTCCAGAAAGTCGAATAAATCGTATCGAATCAGTGTGTCATAAGGAAAAATACGCTTTTCCTATTTTATGATATTTAGTGGTCACATACGAGTAAATTATTTATTTGGTGGTGATTGTTGTCACCCATTACATTTATTTTTTATAAGCAATCATAGTGGAAATGCGTTGTCACAATTACTAACGAACATGGAATACCGTGTCTTCTATAATAAAGTCCCCGGTTTTCTTCTTTCCAGAAGAAGCAGCACTGCTAAGTTACTTTTTCAAGCTTAATTATGCTTAACTAAGCTTATTTATATGTATTTTATATTCGATATGTGCTAGTGTTTGGCTGTTATCTCACCTGCTCGTTAGTATGAAAGAAGTCTTGGAAGTTGAGACAATTATCAATCATTAAGTGGCTCTACCACGTCCTCCGTATATTGTTTGTTGTATTTGGAGACGCAGTAAGTATATTCCCTATTACACTTAGTTCCATTAAATTCTATGATTACTAAGATATTGATTGTCGTTACCTTTCACAGTGATCTTGTGCTCGCCGGTGCCGGGGTGCGTGAACAGGTCGACCTGCAGCGATACCTCGCCCACGCTGCCCTCCTCCGCCACTGCCGCGTCTAGCTCATCACCATTACGAATATACGGACAATTGTTTGTGCTCAATTTTGAAAAGTGATGATAACTCATTTTATTATCTTGACTTTTTTTATTAAAAAAAAACATTGTTTGTTAATTGCGTTCTACTTTGAAAACTCCAATATATCTACTATAAAAGATCAAGTTAAGTAAACAGCTTATATAGGTTCCACTACTGAGTTCGGTCCTGCAACTTCACAGCGATTTCACGGATCTCAAATATTATTAGAGTTTTTAACAACAACAACAATAAAAAAAAACAAAATATTTCTCTATTATTATGAAATGAGACTGATGTGAATTCTAAAGTTACTTAACAACGAACTTTTTCAAACGTCAATTATTAATTGCATGAAATGCTTTACGATAAAAATCAATATTTTAAAACCAATTCACAGTGCATTTAACTAATATGAAGTCTCACCTTGATTCTGTTGACTCGTGACAAAAGTCCTTATCAACGTGTCAGTGGTCTGTGTGTACAGACTGAGCGCGTATCTAAGAGACTGTAGCTCGGGACTCTTCTCCAGGAACGTCTTCTTAAGTCCGTTGCCTCCCGCATGGAAGTATAACTTGATTGTATCTAACGCAGCGTCGAGCACCGCACATTGCTTGGGAGTTAAACTTTTCTCGGCCGACAAATGCTGGAAGTTCGAAAACTCTACTCGATAAAGCAACCAACCAAAACATACTTTAGTTTTTAGTGCTTTAGCGTATTAAGTTTTAGCTCGTAGGACCTAAAAAACTGGATGGATTTCAATTATGGAGTTAAAAAAAGTAAACATGGCAACCGTAAGACGCTCACTTTGTCACAAAGGAAAAATTGATTTCTCTTTGTAATATAATAATGGGACATTACGATAATTCTAAAAAAAATACTTTTACCTGAGCAAGAATTGAAAAAGATGAAATTTATAAGTTGGCTTTTTACGCAGTCAGGGGTTTGACTGTAACATACATACATTAAACTACTATAACCGAGCTATAATAATGCAATGTGTAAATTATATTTTATTGTTAATACAACTAAAATTGCTGGTTTTATGTCCACCAGATAGTAAGTAAACATTTCAGTAGAATATTCCTATAGAATCAAAGCTAAGGTACTTCACCACTTAAAAGAAGTATTTACGTAGTAAGTACGAATCATTCGTTGCTGGTTGTTTTATTCGTTTGTTAAATGGTACTCTTGACTTACTATTCGTATTTTGCCTTATATTCATGCACTCCCTTATATACTGCTAATCAGTGCAAGTGATGAGAATGATGTTATCCTGGACTACATCACACATAATATATAACAGGGCTGCAAGCAACAGAGGAAATCATTCGTCACCGCTTTTCCTAATCCTAAACACACACACAAACTAACGCAAGTATAATAAAATAGCAGGAAGGTTCAATTGCAATTTCAGGAACACAGTAAATATGAACGATTTTAAATTGTGTTGTACATATTTACCGTGTGTATAATTGTTGGTGATACTAATGTATATATTGCTGGGAATCAAACATAGGGCTTGTGAGTCAGCCGCCTGGTGCGACTCTACGTGAGGCGGCAGTGAAATAGCTAGTTGTTTAAATTAAACCTAATATTATCGAATATATATACTGTACTTCTTTAGAGATGTCCATAACACCGGAGAGTGCATGTTTCACGTCCTGTTTACCAACTGTGCTCTTGAATAGTTGGGTCATGTCTTCTATCTTTGCGTTGGCTGCGAGATTCTTCGCGTTGTTTGTCAGATTTTTCAGCATCATCTGTTATATCAAAATATACTTAATTTTATCTAGTGAACACTAGTATTATTAAAATATGATTATATGACGATATGAAGCACGTACCGTTTTGTCAGTCATTGGTGGAAGAACAACTGTCTTTTCGAGTATTTTCATTACGATTTTCCACAATTCCTTCAGCAATCTCTTAAGTACTGTCTTCTCACATGATTCAGCGTACATAGTCAAGGAGCCGTCCTATAACAAGAAAAAATTACTTCATACTTGCTTAAAATTAACGAACAATGTTATTCTGTGACCATTTAAATATGTTCAAATAGGAAAGTAAAAATAAGACCTGACATGTTTTATTTTTAATGGTATAAAGAAAGAAAAATGTTTTGTGATACATTAATATTTATTATTCCTTTATCAGCGTCTAATTAATCTACCAGTTGCTGACTCTTCTATCAAGCATACCCAGCGCTTCAAAAAACGCAAAGTTTAAAAAAACGGTTATGGTTTATTTCCTTTCTCAGTTTCCTATTTCAATTTGTGTAATGATTTAAGAGATGAGTAACGAGAATACAGATGAATAAACACCTTTTGGGAGAATATTCGAACAGACCATGACATTTCATTAATGTTTGTTAAGAGAACAATGCTAGCTGTCATCCCTGTGGACTAAAATTAAATATTTGTCACCAGTTTCCAATTTCTTTCAATTCATAGGCGAAACACAACGTAGCTATTATTATTAGCTGGCTTAAGGCATAATATCATATATGTTAGTTAGTATATGTTTTAAATGCGACGCACCAATATGTCCATAAGCGGGCGTAGCACCTCGTCGGCCTCGTGGTGAGCGGGTGGCTGAGGCACACCCGCCGTAGCGCCACCGCCCACCTTCTGCAGCAGCTCACCCAGCTCCTTAACACTCGCCGTTATGCGCACCTCCAGGCTGAATCAAAGATAATAAACATAATAAAATCCTCCTAGTCATTTTGGATAACTATGATATCTCCTCATTTACCAAATGGCAACAACAGTGCAGAATAAATTATAGTGCCGTAAGTATTCCATTAGCATAGTGGCATGTGATCATGTGCAATTCGATCGAACGACGGGTTGGATGCAGTATACATAAATACAGCACAACAATACCCGATAACCAACAGTTTGCGTTGCACTAATTGTGTTCCTGGGAACCGAACTGAGTGTAGGACTGCGACCAAATTACTGACTTAGGTTATATACTCGTACAGCACCCAAAATCAAAAAAATAATAGAATTTACAAATGGAGTTAATCTTAGTGACACACTCCTGTAAGTTAAGCGTAAGTATTATTCGATTATTCTCAAGTATGTCATTTTTGTTATCACGATAATTTTGAGCTATTCAAATCGAGCTGAATCGAAACCAAAAGAGGAAGGATAAAAATTTATGGAAAATATTCGAAATTATAAATAATGGCTAGCGAACAGGAATTTCATAATGACTATTTTGTTAACTTAAAATCGAACTTAAGCCGTTTACCTATTAGCAAACATGGAAGCAAGTTCGTCGAGAGTACTGTTCAGGCTTTGTTGTAGGTCGTGTAAGATGTCCGCCGCGTCTCGCTCCAATTTTGTGCCTCCCATTGCCTCGAACATCTTCTCTAATTGCACGCGAAGTTGCTGGATATTGTTCATGAGGATACACGCCTACAAAATAATTTGTATTATATAAAATATATTTTATCATCTCTATCATAATTTTTCTACATAAGTATAAGAGGCATCTTTTACATTCGTGGATTCGTTTTATTTAATAACGGCTCATTCTTTGAATACTTAGAACTCAATGAGTGTTGGTCTATGATTAGATATGCTTGTAGGCTTCAGAAAAAATCGAGTTAACGTTGTTTTATAAATTTAACCTGGATCAATTAGCAGCCTAGTTACAGCATCATTAATATGGAAATGTTTTATTACTGTTATGAATATGAATATTAATAATCTTCTGTGAAAAGCTTTAATATATATCGATTTAAGTTGTATGATAAAGCCTTTTTGCAAACCTCATATATGGAATATATGAGCTTATATATAGCATATATATAAGCAAAATTCTTATTTGCGCATATTAAGTTTTAGTAATAAGCGATTATTTCATATTTTCCATCTCTTGTATGAATGCTTATTGATTTTTCAGTCGTTTAGTGTAAAATTCTTATAGGGATTTAGCAATGATTGAATAAAAAAACAAACATTGTACATAGATAAAATATTTTACCACTCTCTCCTCTTTTAGATGCTCAGGAAATTCTTTCTTAACGATATCAGCGTAAGCTACTAGCACTTTAACAATAGTCTTCGCAAATCTCTTCATATACCGCTTCCAGATTTCTGGATCTGGACATTCTAGTTTTGATACCACGTCAAAGCACTGAGTTAGTTGAGTGAACACGTCAACTACTGAGTTGCTGAATAATGCATGCTCGCTGGATTTTTGGAACTGAAAATAGTAATATATTTAAACGTATTGATTAAACTTAAAACATATTAAGGAAAATGTCGTTTTGATGACGATAATATTACATAAATTATACTTATATCTTCCAAATATGTAGTACTTACATGTGTAAGCACCTAAAATATTTGGCGACCAAATTTCAGATTTCACGCTTCAATCCCAGACAAGGGGTATATTTAGTAGTGTTACTATTCAATTACAATTACTCCAAACAATACATGTTACATAACGTTACATAGGATATAACAGTGGTAGAGTTACACAGCAGTTTGTTTCTACTTCTGCAGCAGAATGAATGGCACAGCCGGGGTTGGATCACGCCCTCATAGAATACACCCTGGTGCTGTGTTTCGTTTGGTGAGTGTAGGGATCCATCTCAGTCCTAAAGGGTGACAACGCACCTGCATTATGATTCCTTGTCAAGGAATGAATGTAGATGGCTGCAGGAATCACTTGCCATCGGGTGAACTGTGTGCTCGTTTGTTACTCTCAATGATATAAAAAATAAAGATTGAAGTAGAACAGGATGAATGCGGGGAAGTGTTTGTCTCTACAAATACTAAAATACAAATTGCACTAATATATAGCACGCCATTTTACACTTATTATTATGCCAGCCTTGATGAGACGTCTTGTTTTTACATTATATCATAAATTTGTATACTTCATCATAAATATATATATATATATATATATATATATATATATATATATATATATATATATATATATGTATATGTATATATATGTATATATATATATATATATATATATATGTATATGTATATATATGTATATATATATATATATATAAATAAAGGCGGACTTAATGCCCAACCTAAGGGTGATGTAGACATGAAATGAGGTAGGTTCTTGATAATCTTGTCGTAAAATACTATTACTATTAAATTAATTATAGTACATAAATAAACAATATATGCATAACAAACTATTTGTTACATACTATCTAGTTATACGTATATAACTAGATAGTATGTAACAAATATACACACTTATATATCATTGTAAGGTGTAAGATTCGTATAATAATTTGGAACTTACCCCATCTCTCTTGTCTCTATTGAACGCTCCGTTGAGATACTCCAGAGAGACATCGTCGTTCTCATTGAGCCATTGCATCACGAAAGGCTCGAACCACGCAGGATACTCCGGTACCGCGCCGCAGTACGGAGGCACGTCTTTGACGTAGTTTGTATGCAACCATTTGACCTGGTTTGTTGTTAAACAATCATTTCATATATTGAACATACACAATACATTTAATATGAATAAAAGATAGGAATTTGAACAAAAAATATTGAGAAAATGGCCGTTGATATTTTATTCAAATTGCAATATTTAAACGAAATAATTTTAAATTTAGGAGAGAAAAAAAAAACAGATTATGCCAATCACTTTTCTTTTGATATTTCATACATATTTCTTTTATTAAAATCAAAAAGTTGCGAGGCATTTCAAAAATAAACAGAATAACACAGCAGCAAAATATTATATTAATTAATGACTTTTCTCGTAACAACGTTTTTGAATTGAAAAACACAGGGATTATTTAATACAGCTAATTATTAAGAGTAATGTATGTGATCTTTACTTGTAGTATATCGAATAGGTTAGGCTATGTTAATATGGTGGACTTATACTTTACATATTTATACTTTACTTATATGGACTTTTTGGCGAATTACAACTCAAAGGTTTATACTATAATGACTATTAAAATAAGGTCGAAAAACTTAAAGTTCCGCTTACTTTGTTTAGGGATTATAGGTGTGAGTGTTGGTCTGTAATTGTTACTTCTTTTACCTTGAAATGTAGATTCATATAAGCGGAAGACTTGCAAAGCCTATGCTGTTCGTGTTCCTCCAATGCGTACTTCATATCGACGGCGAAAAGCGACCACATAGTCGCTGCTGACAGCTAAAATAGTAACAAAAATTAGAAAGAAAGAACAAGCGATTAAGATAACTCAAATACAATGTTAAGGTGTGCTCTATAAATTGGTTTTAATATGTACTAAATAATTTAGTTTTACTTCCCTACAAAACCAGTATATTATATATTTATACAAAGTCAAGTGTTTTGTATGAATCACGTATTCAAGAGTAAAATACTATTACTCCTGAATACGTGGTTCATACAAAACACAAACTAGTAAGTAGTTTTGGGACTCCGGTAAAAATTGGTCGATATGGAATATGATCGACTTTTTTTATAGTTATATTATAAATTATGTATTCATTAATATGATATATATATTTATTAGGCGAATTATTGTACCTGACCAAAGTGTTTTGTATGAATAACGTATTCAAGAGTAAAATAATATTACTCTTGAATACGTGATTCATACAAAACACCAACTACTTACTTTTGGGATTCAGGTAAAAAAATGGTCGATATGAAATATGATCGACATTCTTTATATAATTATATAATAAATTATGTATTCATTGATATGATATATATTTATTTGGCGAATTATTGTACCTGACCAATGTTCAACTCCTGTGGAAACTGATTAAGAACGGGTGCGTAGCTATTCCTGTCTTCTTCTATCACTGAAACTATGAGTGCAATGAGTTTGTGCCAGAAGTCCACCGAATCTAATTGAGGTCCGTGATCAGACGGATCACGCTTGGCTTCGTTAGGGTCCACCTGAAAAATTGTTTTCAATAGTAAATACAAACTGTTTACGGGGCCGTCATTTAAAATTATAGACACAAATAACGATATTTTTTCTTTACCTGGAACTCTCTATTATACAATTCGTAACAGTTTTCGAAAAGGAATTGGTAAGTTGATCTGAGGCAAGCTTTCACGCAATCTTTGACGACTGTACTTGCCCGAGGCGGACTGCTGAGTTCTTGTACCTTAAATTATGACAATAAATAATATAGGCAATTTGGCGTTTTCTGGATAAATATTTTTAACGTTTCCAAAGGGAACTATATACTTGATTTTGTGGATAGATTTCGGTTTAATGGGTGATATTTCACTAGCATATTATTATTTATTTTAATATTATATATACATAATTTGATGCAATACCTTCATTCTAAAGAAAGTGATACTTGTGAGCAAGTCGACAGTGGACTTGAGATCCATCAGCTTTTCGGCGCTCGATGCTGGGAAGTTATTCCGGTACATTGATAAGTCTATCCTTAATGAGTTGTGCAGCTGGTCAAGAAGCTTTACAAACTTCTCTTTCTATAGAAAATAAAAGAGGAAATTATGGGATTTATGTAATATCTCACGCATTTTCATTACTAGAGTTTTAAAGTCTCACTCAAGACCGACGATGAGTCCTTCCGCGTACATACTGAATAAAAACTGTATAAAAATTTGCGAGTATTTTTTGAATGTAAGTTTCCGAAATGCGGTAATACTAGTAAATCAGTTCACACTGATTACTGTCAACATTATTTTATTATTATTTTTTTATTAAGTAACCCAACAGCGACTTAGAAAACTATATATAAAACAGTATAAAATAGTAGTCTTACGTACACGTGTTGAGTGAACGAGTGTGCATGTACGGGTGTTGGGGTGTGCATGTTACACTGAGTATGTTTATTATTAGCTATGTATGTGTTATTATTATTATATAATTGATTTACTTATGCTAAATAAATGTTAATACATTGAAATGATAATACTATGATCTGATCTTGAAAAATAATATAAATTTGTAGTCTCCTATGTTTCTTTTTGAAATTAGCAAATTATATGTTTATCGGCCGTAATAAATATAATAGCGTAACGTTAGTGACCTTATTATGTATTTAGTTCATCAGTTAACCCTTAAGAAGATTAAGCTGGAGTTATAAGAATATTAAAATTTTATTGCTTGCATTGTTTTTTATTGTGTGTTTGCAATAATTGAGATTATTGTTTCATATGTATGCATTTATGTAAATTTTTCATTAATCAATTAAAATAAAAAAAAAACTTCATTATCATAAAACTAAAATCAGGCATTACATACAAATTTAAAGCACATAAATGGATCTTGTCTGGATTCGGATCTGATCCTGCTAAATAAAAGACTTTGTATTGATCACAAACTTTTATGAATATAACAATTAGACTTAAAAGTACTCTTACAGTTGGTTACATTGTAAGGTATGCTCGTAAAACACGAGGAAATTAAACAAGTCGTTCTTCTAAAGTAATGTTTAATTCTAATACCAGCAAATTTTAAGGAATTTTATGACAGGGATGACCACCAGAGACGTAAACTCCAATATAATGTACATAAAGCATTCTTATTGGTTGTAAAATACCCAACTTTAATGATCCTTTTAAATATAATTACGACAAAGTGCTCCAGGGATGTAGGCTAGCAGTGGGGTGCAGATGAATCATTATTATTTAAAAACGGTAATGTAAGTAATCTCTTGGATGGAAATGAAATTGTGTCATATTTAATAATTCATAATTAAAATGACAAGATTTAATATATTACAAATGCATTGTGCACTACTTGTTATGATGAAGACACGCAGTAAGTAATCATCGTGCAATTAATGCACTTCGTAATAAGGATTTAAGGGGCATGTACCTACAGGACTAATACGGGCTAATCTTAATATGGGTTTTTACTCAAACACAAATATTAATATAATAGAGTAAAATTTATCATATGGGTAATGTAAAAAATATGTTTTAGTCATATGGAATTGAGATTAACATTAAGATGAAAAAAATGTGTTTGGGCATATAAATATGAACATTTTTATTTGTTTACACTTTATTGCTAAATGACACAAAGGATACAAAGGGTAGGTTTTATGCCTATCGGCTTTCTAGGTTTTCTCTATCAGTCAATTAAAACCTTAAAACCTATTACATTATATAAGTCAATCCAAGGGGTGGGCCCTTGGATTGACTTATATAATCTAATAGGTGCAGCAATGGAAACTAACTAATAAAATCATAATATTATAACATAGTATACCAAAAAATATATAAAGATGAACAAAATGTGATACATTTGTGAGTGTACGTACTACACGGTTAACTTCAGTAATGTAGATATTTTTCACCTATCAAAAAGTAGCTTTAAAAATAAATTCCTCTATGTACTTAGTCTAATTTAGTTTAAATTAATACTGGAATTTATAAGAACGTAATCATAATTGTTTGACGCTTCATAATTTAAGTACTTACCTAACTTAGTAAACTTAACTTTAATAAATTGTTTCTGATAATGCTGTTAGGCACCTGTTGGCTTTTTTATTTTCCTATATAATTGTGTGATAAAGTTAGCTTTTGTGTATACTTATATAAATAAAATTAAATAAAATAAAATAAATAAATAAATACATGTAAATAATTTAATAATAATATATCATTTAGTACGAAGTTGCTATATATTTTTCTTATATTATCAGTAATATACAGTGTGTCAGTAAACAAGTTAGCAAGGTACACGGCATGTTGCATAGGAATATAGATCTTATTTAGAGGAAACTCCAAGAAACTATATGTATATTTTATGATATAAGGACTTATCTTTAAGATAGGAATCTGAAATTGAATAATTTAAGAAAAAAAAAACTAAATCTGATGCAGTTTTTAAGCTGGCGCTCAGGCTTGCTAAGACGATTTTGAGTCAGCTTTGGGTTACACACATCTGCATAATCGATTACAGAGTCGAGAGAGTACAAGAGTCTAAACGAGCATGATCTTTGTATGAAGAAGAAAATATATTTAGGATTATAAAGAGAGCTTAGGGTTACACATTGTCATACGTATCGTATTGACTTAATTAACAAATGACGCGATAAAACGGTACATATAAAACAATAAACTTCTAATGTTAACTATCAGTTAGTACTTACGCCAAAGTTGGAGGCAGCAAATCTATCAGATGCCGATACTGCCGATGACGCCGTTGTATGTGCGTAATATGCATTAATGTTGGCAAGAAGTGTAGACATAACAGCTGGTACTCCAGCGCAAAGGTATTTTGTTGAGAGGCAATGGAAATGTCTGCAACCAACATAAAATTTCTAAGAAGTTTAATTTAACATGTACTATGTTACTTATGTCTTATGTTACGTAGAGTACGCTATCAACTCACATGAAACATCATGTGTATACGAAAAAACTGCTTTGGTTTTGACAAATCGCTTTTGATATGGACGCACAAGGTTTTTCGAGTGATAAATTGTTAACATTACATTATCGTCGGCTTTATATTTCTCTGGAATAAGGAAGAAACTTACGTCATGGCTTGATAAATAGCTTCAATTCCATATCTCATAGCGAATTCATCCACAATCTCCTCGGGAATCTCGTTAAAGTAGATTTTCCAAGCATCATCGCCCCTTGCAGCAGGCAACGTTACGGCACCGCCGTTTTCTTCACAAAGATAATGAAACAAATTTTCGTGTAGACAGGTATACTGGAAACAAAGCGGAATGGAAATTAGGCAGATATTAAGTAAGACTTTATGGGAAACATATTATGAGATAAAATGTTATGAAGGACTTAAAACGTGGGATAATTTCATTTTAGTGTTTATAAATTTTCCGTTTTAATTTATTGAGAACCATATTAAATGTTGCGATACTTTGTTATGGTTTTTTGTTACAACACAAAGTGTTAAAGTTTGTGAGTCATTAACAGTTTTTTTATTTTGATATCTCGAAAATATGCATATGCATTTGGTAAGTCTTGGTTGCTACAGCATCACGAAAACTATAATAAATGAAGATACTTTTTCATTCTTCTTTAGTGTAATGTTTCTAAATAGTTAAATTGCCAAAAACTAATTTTTCTGGTCCACTTTGAATACTCTCGGTGTACACCAAAAAAGTTATGAAGATCCAGGTGGCCAATTTCTTAATGAATTGCTTATTTTATGCAGATTCTAAAACTAACCATTAACTTTGGTGTATGTAACTAATAAATTGTTTTTGTTATTGTTATCGACATATAAGGGTTTTGGGAAGAAAGCTCTGAAAGGACTAAGCAAGTGCATCTTGAACCTTTGTTGAGGAGAACTACGAGCTCGTTTGGGAAGCTTATTTGTATAAAAAATAACAATGTATCTTTTATAGTTGTGTCAGTTAATTATTTCGACGTAGCCTATTTTATATATTAATCATTATAACAAACATTTGTTTTAATTGCATCCGAACATTGATGCTAAGATATTCGCTTACACATTTTCTCCTTGCTATTAATACTAGTTACAACTTGGAAGCAAAACTGAACTCACGCGGGAAATCAAAATGTAGACCGAAAATAAATTGAATTTCTAGCGGACGTTTGACCCACGTGGAGCTCTGCAGTGATTAATATGATAGATGTTGTGTATTTTCCATTAAACTCCGTTCGCTTCCGTTTATTGTGTAATTGAGTGTTCAGAGGCAATATGGTTCATTATCGGTATTGGGTAACTTTTATTTAATGATGTATTTAAGAACTTAACTATTGTGAAATTATATTTTTTAAAACATTAAAAAGAATATTCAAAGTTTAGTTAGGTATGAGCATATGAAATATCTTTATTATCATCATTATTATTCATAATCATAGGTCGACTTCATGCAAATTAGCATGAAGCACGATCTCAAACGATTGCATCCAACGAATTTCAAGGGTCGTAGGTATGTATGTAGGTATGTGCTAAAAGAGTGTGAAGCCTTAATTATGTAATTTAATATTAGGAATAATAAGTAAATATTATTAAAATAAATATAGAGTATAAAATAAAACAGAAATAATACGTTCAGTGGGTACGTAATAGATTATTTCGGTAGTTATTTTATTAATTATTCCAATTAAAAAGAATATATGTGTTAAAATTAATAAATTACTCTTATATCAACATAAATATATTTTATAATAAATAGAGTTTAGATAAAATAGACATGATGTTACTAAAATTAAGACTAAACAATTTCCAAACTATCAGGAAATGTTGATAGTTTTAATATGTTAAGACTTTTCTTTAAAATTGCACAGACAAGTTATTTTATTTTTATTTATTTAAGGTATACCAACTGTATTATGTGTGCTTTGTATGTAGTTTTAGGTCTAGGAATTTTACTTATGTATACTTTATTTCCAATGTGTATAAGTTATTTCTTTGTTTGTGAATGCTTCTCTTTTATTACTAGGACTATTGTGTAAGGAAGCGTGAGAGCATTAACGTTGTACTTGTCGTCATTCGAATAGTAAATAGTTTGTTTATTCAAAGTAGTACGTAGTTTATTTAATATTTGAATTTTAGTCTCTAATTTACCCAAAATCATAGCGTTCATCTATAGTTTTATACGTGTTAATGCATTTGAGAATTAGAGTATGGTTCACTGTGGAATTTTATTGCGCGGTTTTTTAAAGCGGCGTAAGTCAATTTCTTTTTATGTATGTTTTAAGCTCTATAGAGTAAAGATAACGAAATTAGAATCGCACAAGCGGGCGTTGTTGCACTAGGGCTGCTGTTGGGGAGAGTCTTTCCCAACCTGAAAGCTTTTTAAATTGGTGGAAATAATTTGGAGGAATACATTTCAAGGGAGAAATTCCAAATACAATTTTTTGGAGGTATAATTATATATGATACTATGAATATACACAACACCATATTTGATTGTCTTATGAAGTTTTTTCAAAGAAATTCAAGATTATAGGCAGTGTAATTGGATTGAACCAATATCGAAATATATTTGAAAATATGGCAGTAAAAAAGATTTCACAGAATATTTCAAGAATGTTCAGAATTAAAAGAAATCAAAAGTCATAAATAATTATCTGAAATATGCAATTTGAAGGAAAATGAAATTAGAAATAAATGCTCAGTTTAGCGTAAGGAGGAGTTATAATACCGTTTTTAAACTTAACGCTTGTCTGAAGTTAATTAATATTAAAGATTAAATACTTTAATCTTAGGATTTAAGAGCAATAATTCAAAACTTAAAATTAAGAAAGTTGGATAAGACTTTTTGCTAGTGATTTTCTAAGATTTTAATTTCACCTTTTGTATAAGTGATGCGGTTGGTTTCTATTGAGCTTATATGTTGAGGCTTTGCCTTCATACGCATATATAGGTATATAAGGCAGAATAAGATAGTGGGCAGCATAAGTAGCGTGTTATATTTTGTCTTATAATAAATCGTCTTGCCATTTCAGCTTTATTTTATAGTTTTGTGTTCCCAACTGAACAATTAATCGGGAGCACAGTTAGGATATAATTATATATGATACTATGAATATACACAACACCATATTTGATTGTCTTATGAAGTTTTTTCAAAGAAATTCAAGATTATAGGCAATGTAATTGGATTGAACCAATATCGAAATATATTTGAAAATATGGCAGTAAAAAAGATTTCACAGAATATTTCAAGAATGTTCAGAATTAAAAGAAATCAAAAGTCATAAATAATTATCTGAAATATGCAATTTGAAGGAAAATGAAATTAGAAATAAATGCTCAGTTTAGCGTAAGGAGGAGTTATAATACCGTTTTTAAACTTAACGCTTGTCTGAAGTTAATTAATATTAAAGATTAAATACTTTAATCTTAGGATTTAAGAGCAATAATTCAAAACTTAAAATTAAGAAAGTTGGATAAGACTTTTTGCTAGTGATTTTCTAAGATTTTAATTTCACCTTTTGTATAAGTGATGCGGTTGGTTTCTATTGAGCTTATATGTTGAGGCTTTGCCTTCATACGCATATATAGGTATATAAGGCAGAATAAGATAGTGGGCAGCATAAGTAGCGTGTTATATTTTGTCTTATAATAAATCGTCTTGCCATTTCAGCTTTATTTTATAGTTTTGTGTTCCCAACTGAACAATTAATCGGGAGCACAGTTAGGATATAATTATATATACGTATTATTAATTTATGTTTGTATTGATAGATAGCGGTCTAACATTTGGTATTTAAATAATATATATTGATGCAAATTTACAATTAATAGTTGTTTATAAATATATTTCGAAACTTTTTACATGTGTAAAGATAGATAGATGTCTACATGTACAAAAAAATATATGGCACATCTTATAACTATCAATATATAATTAGAAAGGATGTTAATGGAAGTCGTAACTTTACATTACTAGAAAATTTATAAATTAAAGTATATATTCGAACATATCCTATAAGTTTTAATTTTGGCTTTGCCCAGTATACAGAGAAAAAGAGAATATTAAACGGAATGAGAAGGCACTTCGCAAGGCACGTTCGAACATTCATCACATTTATAAGAAAAATATTAGACGTGTTGAGCAAATTCACGTTCCCGGGGAACAATTCTAAAAATGAATTTACGAAAAACATGCTTCACAGAGAATAATGAATAGAAGTGGCATATGTCGCACGACTAAGCATACACGTAAAAAGCTTTGTCAACAGTGATTTGTTTTGTTTTGTGTAGGATAAAGATTTAGGCAAAATATCTTTAAGATCTTATTAAGGTTTAAGGTGTCTCCAACATACGGTACCTGCCGAACTTATGCCTGACTATCTAACACGTAAGATATTAGTCTCAATATCTAGATTCTGTTGATGATGATGCTGTTAGCCTATGCGGCTCTTACAGCTTCATCGGACACAGGGCTCACGGAACTGAGGGGTCCGTGACCTGGTTAGAGAGTTTGGTTCTCTTACTTACCTCATAGACTGAGCTTGTCGGTAGTTTCAACACTGGTAAGATAGGTCAAGATCTGAGACGTCTGGTTCTACTTTCAACTGTTTAGCTGTTTCCAGTTTTAACTATACTCGTACAAATCCTAGAGACTTGCGAAACTTTTATTTCAAGTACTAGTTAACAAGGATTGATAATTTATGTAAAGTAAGTTAAAATTTTCTGTTGGCATGATTTAAACGACTGCAATAATAGATCTAAATTCAGCGTATGTGGTTTGCTATAATTTTAGCAAGACTTTTAGCCTCAAGAATTTAAGAAATAAGAATATTAGAAACGGCCTAATAGAAAGGCCTTATATCTATTTCTTTCTTAAGAAAATTCAATTGAAACTAAAAACCACATAGTTAATTAATACCAACATAGCTTTGTGTATATCATACAGCTTAACGTTTGGGTAAACAATACGTTGCGGCAAAGTAATGATGATGCAAAAATTTGTCACCATTATTTTAGACTTGCGCGACGAGCTTTTTCATATTTATATTGATCTGGACGTAATTTGACTTTTAGAGATTTATAGGTTTTGATATTTTCCAACAAATTTTCGAAGGCGTTTCGAAGCTAATAAAAACCTGTTACTGCTACTACGTTGTGTGTTATATTTTCTTTACTCGTAGAAGTTTATAATTACGTATGTATTCAAAAATTTTACACTTTTTACTAACGCAGGCATTACAATATTGTGTTTACTATAAAATACACAAACTATATCTGTAATGTAGGCAGATCGAAATCACGTCGCCCGCAGACTATGTTACTCACATGTAACCAAAATGTACTGTTCTATTCTAATCTAAGACGAGCGGCCAGTTGTTACGGTAAATATTCACGTTGCATCTAGAAGCTGCTTAAATCTTAACAGTTTACCAAATTTAATACGACCTAAGAAACTTCATGGGATTCTCAATTATCCTGTTTTTTATAGAATAGATGGCAAACGAGCAACGCGACTTAACATCTCACCTGATGTTAAGTCTTTACCGTTGCCCATGAACATCCGCAACTCCAGAGGAGCCGCATATGCGCTGCTGGCCTTTAAGAAGGTGGATTGCCAACCACCATCGAGATTATGAAATTTCCCTTCATTATTATAATCTTAAGTATAAAAGGTTAGCAATAGAACGGAGAACCTTTATATTCCTCTTTTCTATTTTTTATTTTGTTACCTTACTGGAAGGCGTATATTAAATTTAATTTATATATATTTATATATGTTTTTAAAGTAGTTTTACTTTTTTCAGAGTAAAAAACGTAATTGGGATATACGTAAAAATTTTCATCGTTCTATCCTCTTGAATGTTTGAAAATGTTTCGAAGCGTGCAATATATAATTGACGGTTTAGAAAGGCTGTCTATAAATTTAATAAATTTATTCTTGATTTTATTCAAATAGCCCTTTTGTAATTCAAGTGTATTTTTGTTATCTATGTCCTAAAAAAACACTTTTTTGTACTCATGGTTTACACCATTTTGGTTGTAATAGGACAAAAAATCTTTAAATTTGCTCTGTAAGAATTTTTCATAGCCAATATATTTTATTTTATATTTGAAAGACAAAACAGGATTATTCGTTTGGAGTTTCGCTAATTGGACAATTACGGCGTACGTTTAAATTTGTATTAGTTAGAACGCTGCGGCCTAGATATAATGAATGCAGGTCAGGATAATTTTTGATAGTAAAAATCACCGTTATGTAATTATCATTATCATAATGTTATTATTATTAAGCGGAGCTTATAAAACTATTATATTGAAAAATTTAAAAATTGTTAAAATTAATACTCTAAATGAAACGCGTTTAAACTTTCACAAATATTCATATAATTTTGGTGAAGTTGCGGCTATGATTCCATCATATAAAAATAATACGGGTAATGTGCTAATTATATCAATAAGAATTCTAACGACCGGCGTTTTTTACTGCGTTGAGAAGGAATGGAAATATTTTTTGTAGACAACATATAGACATTTTTTTTAGTTTATTATAAAAACGTGTACTAAACACGTTATACAATATACAAATAAAGATTTGTGTTCATCAGTTATCACTGCTTACACTTTTAAACAACGCATTTGCAACTTGATTTCATATCCAGATTTTTTCAGATCTATTTCATTGAGTGCAGACATGATTTACCATCAGGATAACTATATGCTCGTTTGTCAACTTGAGTTCCCTAAAAAAGTAATAATCATTACAACGTTGGTTTTTTTTTTTTTCAACATTTAAATTCAAATGAAAAAATAATACTGAACTAATACTAAACTTTAAAAAGAAATGGCTATTACGTATAGCCATTTCTTTTTTAATTATAATCTGCTGTCTTTTGTTTTTCTTCTGTCCAAATTGCAAAATTTGTGATCGATTTAAGAAACGAAGTTCGCAGTTTCCGTAGAAATGGATAAAATTGAGCACCGTTCCGTCATAAAATATTTACAAAAAAAAAGGAGTAACGCCAAAACAAATTTATGAAGATATGTACGAGACTTTGGGAGAATCTGCTCCATCATATGCCACTGTCAAAAGATGGGTAACGGATTTCAAACGTGGCAGAGAAGCAGTGCAAGATGAACCTAGGAGTGGTAGGCCGCCGACGGCTACCACAGACGAAAATACCAATAGAATATTAGACATAATTTTGAATGACAGGAGATTGACGATTGCAGAGATAGCAGAAGCAATAGGCATTTCCTATGAACGAGCACAGAACATAATTTCCAACAATCTTGGATTTTCTAAGGTCTGTGCCAGATGGGTACCTAGACTGCTTTCAGCCGAAAACAATCGCACCCGCCAAACAGTATGACAGGATTGTTTGGATCTGTTCAAAAGTGATCCTCAAGATTTTCTTAGCCGTTTCGTACTTAGTCCAAAGTACAATCAAAGCAATGGAAAAGAGCAGGGTCACCGCCCCCTAAAAAAGCTCGGGCCGTTTTGTCAACCAAGAAGGTAATGGCTTCCGTTTTTTGGGACTGTAGAGGGGTCATTATGGTTGACTACCTTGAAAAAGGTAAAACCATAAATGCGGACTATTATTGCACACTCTTACAACGTTTGCGTGAAAAAATAAAAATAAAAAGGCCTGGTATGTTGTCTAAGAAAGTTTTGTTCCACCAAGATAACGCTGCTGTCCATACTGCGGCGAAATCAATCGCACAAATATACAATTGTAGCTTTGAATTGTTGCCGCATCCACCCGATTCCCCGGACTTAGCCCCATCTGATTGCCATCTCTTCCCCAATCTAAAAAAACACATGGCAGGACGAAAATTTTCGACGAATATCGAGGTATAAGAAGCTGTGACTGAATATTTTGATTAAATTGAAGATTCTTTTTTTTTAGAAAGAATACTAAAGCTAGAGACAAGATGTGATATGATAAAAATGTATAGATCATTCTGGAGATTATGTAGAGAAATAAAATAATCATTTAGAAAAAAATCGTTTTTTTAAAGGTCGCGCTCAAAACTTTTCAACGTATAACACTGCTGTAAATTGGTGAGTTTAGGAAACCGGAGGCTCAATTACTAGTAATGAGACCTTCAGTCTTGGTCGTTATAGGGGATGGCCTAACTTTGCATATGGCGTATAATAACGTATGCTGATTTTTGATTTTTAGTATCAGACCTGTTGAGGTTATCACTTATTTGTTACTTTGTTGAGTTCTACGACACTTTCAGAACGAAATTCTTTAATTTGTCCTACAGCGTCGATTGTAATCAAGTGTGGAACGTAATGCTGATAGCAAAATACGTTTTTAAACCGACGCAACTGTAAGGGTTAGAGATTTATGTATATCGCAAATAAAATTACAATAAGTAAAATTTAGATCCATATATTAAAGATTCATAAATGAAAGCTTTATTTTTAAATTTTAATAGTTAGAGTGCATAAGAATACATCGACGCATATTGCCAGTCGTGTCTCAGGAGACGTCTATTGGAATTGTCGGTATAGTCTTGTAGCTGACGCTAGATGCTGGAGTCACCTTTAAGTAAAATAAAGAAATATACTAAAAAGTAAAAATTAAATATTTTGACATGTATATGAAATACTTCTATTATCTACAGATATTAAGAAGATTATTTACTTCAAAAAGAAGTCTATAAAAGTTATATGGTGTAACTTTCATGAAATTACTTACTGAACTTACTTAGTATTTAAGAATTAGACCCTTCACTAAACTATAATTAAAAATAAGCAAAAATAGTTAAGAGCTTTTTGTGAAGCATATTTTTGGCCATTGATTTTGGAAATAATATTTAACATAAATACTATTTCTTAAATTATATTCTAAGAATGTAGAAAATTACAAAATACTAAAACTTTTATTGTTGAAATATTACAGAAATAATCATAATCACTTACTACACCATTTCTTTATTTAAATGTCGTGTTAAGTTAATATGTTAAAGGAGTAACTTTTATTTTTAAATTTTAATAGTTAGAGTGCATAAGAATACATCGACGCATATTGCCAGTCTTGTCTCAGGAGACGTCTATTGGAATTGTCGGTATAGTCTTGTAGCTGACGCTAGATGCTGGAGTCACCTTTAAGTAAAATAAAGAAATATACTAAAAAGTAAAAATTAAATATTTTGACATGTATATGAAATACTTCTATTATCTACAGATATTAAGAAGATTATTTACTTCAAAAAGAAGTCTATAAAAGTTATATGGTGTAACTTTCATGAAATTACTTACTGAACTTACTTAGTATTTAAGAATTAGACCCTTCACTAAACTATAATTAAAAATAAGCAAAAATAGTTAAGAGCTTTTTGTGAAGCATATTTTTGGCCATTGATTTTGGAAATAATATTTAACATAAATACTATTTCTTAAATTATATTCTAAGAATGTAGAAAATTACAAAATACTAAAACTTTTATTGTTGAAATATTACAGAAATAATCATAATCACTTACTACACCATTTCTTTATTTAATTGTCGTGTTAAGTTAATATGTTAAAGGAGTAACTTTTTTATTTTTAAAGCGTCATCTCTTCCATACTTTATGTATCTTTAACATTTCATAATAGTTTCCCGGTAAGGCTTCTCGATTTGGTTTAATCTATCAATACATCGATTTTATCTTTATAGCCTATGGTATGACACTAATTACAAAGTTGTTATAATAATTTGAACATTTAAAACATAAAAAGAAAATTCTTCACTTTAAAACTATTTCATTATGAGATTCTGTTAAGTAGAAATAGTGTAGAAAAGAGACATATATATTCTCTATTATTATGAATATTGCGAGAAAGAGTAATAGGCAGTTGTTTTGTTCTTTTTTGTAAAAAAATTATTGGTATTGTTGAAATTTTTAAATATTTAAATGTTAAAATTTATTTGTATTGTAACTTTTTGTGTTAAAAATATTTTTTTGCCAGGAGATTTTATTAAGTAATTATTGCCCGTAAATTCATGAATCAATTCATTAATGTATTTATATGTTGTAAATGCATTAATAATTAGAGTAGTAAAACTGGTCGTACATAATACACTTAATATAATGGTAGCTTTTCTAATTTGGCTTTATTTGTCTTACTTAATACTGATGAAATGTATATGAAACTTTGACAACTATAATTAACTGTTTTTGTTCTGGCTCTTATTTATACAGGTGAAGTGTCGGAGATATTTTTAAACGCAACCTTTAACATTTATTTAAAGATAGAACACCAACAACACAATATTTTTCCAAGACCATTTTTAAATGATAAAATGCTTAAATCGAAGAAATCGATGTGAACACTTCATACGCAAAAGTACATAAACCTCGTTTAAAAACTAATATTAAATATTAGTATTATGTACAATAAATACTTTGTTAAATAAAAATTTTGGTTAATTTTTTTTAATAAGGTATATATAAAACATACCATTACCATCTACATAATTTGGTACAGTTTGCGTCTTAACTTATGTATTGAATTGAACGTATCAAGGTGATCACTGCATATATTCACTGTATTCGGTTTACTATAGTATTCACTGCATATTCTGACCAAGGTAGAGTTTGTGTCTATGTTGGATTCACAAAGCGGAATATAAAAAAAATTATTGAGTTTTAAACCGAATGATATCGGTGATACATAAAACATCACGCGCTTAATGAGGGCTTTAAGTATCTAGTGATCATGGTAAGGCTCAATTTAAACTCTTCCTTTCTTTTTCTTTTCTTAACTAAACTTTCCACTAGCCCTCACCTGGACGAGCATTTAGGTGTTGAACGGAATATTCGAGATTCCATATTCAATCTTATTTCGTAGTAACTATCTCGTATATTTCAGACCTAAGTCTTGAGATCAGAAAGTTTAGCATTGTTTGAAATCTAACACATCAGTTTTACGGTTGCCAACGCGTACCGTTTGTGTAATACAAATTCTTGTAACTTGAGAGATATCTAAACTTAGTTTAATTTACATTGGTATGATTTTAATTAATGACTGCATACAGTCACATATAACATTTGATAGATCTTGTTTTTTATATAACTAATCGGACGTATTAAAGGTTTTTTTGAATGAATTATTTCTATGACTAGACAATAAGAATATAGAGACTAAGAAATAGGAATATAGGAAACTAAAAGCTTTAAAAAAATATATTGACTCGATTATAGCAACTGTCCAGAATAGTAGAGCTACACTGCAGTTTGTTTCTAGCTGCAGAATGAATGGGTCAGGTCCACCGGGGCTGGATCACGCCCTCACAGAATACGAGTGTAAAATAGCAGAATAATGCTGCTGTGTTTCATCTGGTGAGTGTAGGGATCCGGATACCTTTATTACTGGCAACAAGGCATTCCATCTCAGTCCTCAATGGTAAAAATGCATCTGCATTATGATTCCTTGTCAAGTATGAATGTAGATATCGTGGGCCGCAGGAATCATTTACCATCAGGTGAACTGTGTGCTTGTTTGTTACTCTCGATGGAATAAAACAAAAAGTTCAATATTTGGATCGAACAACATTTGTATTCCTTACGGAAGGATTACATGATTGGATGAACAGTAGATTTTGGTAGAGGGATGATAAAGTAAATTTTATTTTGGACATGTGTGACGGGCACTTAGTACGCTGTCAATGGGTTTTAAATATTTCGTTCGATTCGAATTTTGCTGTTAAAAAATTGAGGGTTATTATAAATTTTATTGACATCATCTAAATCTAATTAATGTCGTCCAATATATATTATATTGTATTGAGAATATATATAAATATTTTTTTCTCTTCAATATGCGGCATCTTCATTATAAATTTTAAATAAGTTAAGATAACTAGAATATGATTTATTCACGATAAAGTTTCCTGCTAACAACAAAGCAACTTATGTATATATTTTGTACATAATTTGATTTGTTGTTACCAGGAAACTAAACTATGAAGGATAATTATTAAAGTTTAAAGTATAAAATAAAAATATTTACACTTATTGCTAATATATTACTTTATCTCAATACATAGTACATATCTTGGAATTTTTTTTTCGATATTGTATTTACCATTAAATAATAGTAAACAGCCGTTTAAAACTACAGTTACTAATTTTATGACAATTTAGCTGAGCGTCCTATTAAAGAAAATGCTCATATTTGCTCAAATTCTGCTAAAACTTTTATCCCCTAAAAGAAACTTTATGAAAATCCGAGCTTTTTAAATATGCTTACGGCGTTAACAATAGAATGGGGCCTCTTTACGTTCCCCTTTTTACGTAATCCTTTTCTCTTTTTTCTATTTTGTCACGGTACAGGTAGACGTATATTGCAAAACATTACCGCTTATGTGTGAAATGAATTCAAAGGAATGAAATTTGTTTTCCCTGCTACCAAAAAATGCGATTGGGAAAGAAGAAAAAAGTTTCCAAAACTTAATTGTTCTAATCATTTTCGGAATCGTGAAATATATAATGACGGTATAGATAACGGAAATAACAAGTATTGAATTAAATTAAGTACCTTAATTTTATTTAAATTGTCAATTTGTGATTCGTCAAAAATATTATCTCTTAAATATTATCTTTGCATTAAAATATACTATTTTTACTATTATTTGATCTATTTATAATCTCGATGGAAACATGTCATTAAAGGCCTTGCCTGTTCAATTAATTTTCCGCAACTTTAGTCATGTTTTTGTATATGTATATTTTATTAGAAAAATAACTTTTATTCTATTAAGGCTTTTCCGCCATTTTGTTTAAATTAACAGTGGTAGTGTAACACTGCAGTTTGCTCTAGCTGCAGAATTAATGGGTCAGCTCGAACGGGGTAGGACCACGTCCTCACAGTATATTAAGGTAAAATAGCCGCATAATGTTGCTGTGTTTCGTTTGGTGAATGGTCCATCTCGGTCATTAAGGATGGCAACTCATCTGCATTACGATTCCTTAAGGTATGAGTGTAGATGTCATGAGCCGTAGGAATGTTTTAATGTAATAAAAAAACTCTACTTTTTGAAGAGATCGTTTTAAGCGACAATAAACCCACGAGAAATATATATCAGGTAAATTTTGGGCACTTCCAATAATACAACCACAACGGTAATAAACTTTTAAGATTCAAGGTAAAGATAAAAATATAAAACAAATTCTTCGGAAAAAGAAATATATTTAAATAAAGTCGCGCCTAAACTTTGATAAAGTTTACCATAATTTTGATAAGGTTGGTTCTATGAAACCGCATATGAAAGTTTTACGAGTAATATGGTGACATATCAATAACAATTTTCACGACTCAAGGCGTTGTTTGTGTATACGTTCAGAAAGAATAGGAGAATATTTCGTAGATTTCATTTATATTGCAGGTCTGAATACAAATCAACGCATTAGAAATCTTACAAGTTACAGATTTAATCTATACCTATGTGATAGTTTTCAGAATTAAAAAAAAAGTTATAACTTATTAGATATTGCTTTTTTTTAGTTAACAATAACAAGTACAATATTTAAAAAAAGCTCCCACAATATCAATTACAGTGACAGTAATATATTGTGATACATTTAATAATAAAATCTTAAAGCGAGACAGAATTATGCCCAAGGCAAATAACGGTCAATGTCGACTTTTATACACTTGTTTTAAGACATTAAAAAGTAAAAGGAGAGAGTTTAAAATCTCTGTTTTCTCAAAATTACTTAAACTGAGGACGATAAATGAGAGAGTAATTAATATTTTTTCTTTGACATCTGTTTTCAACTTTAAGCATATATTGGAGAACAAATCCTATGAATTAACGTGTTTCTCGAAGAAGGAAGGGCTCGATTATAGCCGTCACTAGCCCCTATTATGCACCAACATATGGACGAAACGTTAGACACTCCATATTCCGTCTAGACTCATAGTAATTAAGTAATATATTAGATCTAATTTTCAAGACCGCGAAGGTTTACAGTGTTTAAAGTCTGGATAATAGCTTTAATCATAAGACTAGAACATACAGGGCTTCAAAGTGCCTTGTGATCCGGAACGGTAGGTCTAAAGGTGTGGGCGAAACGTTGGGAGTCTCGAATGTTTATAGTCGTCGTTAATACGTCTATATTTTAACTTGTTATATAGTTAATATATGCCAGATCTTACTCTGTCTCAAAAAAGTTTAACAGTATGTAAGGATTAAGTCGGCCGGTTTTATGATCTTCGGCGAGGCTGTCAACAAGTACTGTTTGTGTAAAATATATTTTAGGGTTTGAGAATTCTTTATTGAGCATTGATTAACAGGTTGAAAATTTATCGTGCTTAAGTTTAATATTTTAATTGCCATAATTATAGTAAAAGGCTGTTTGTTAGAGATCAAAATCATTTCATCATTTGATTCTAATAGGACAAATTAAAAAACGTATCTAAAATTGCTTCCTTGATGATAATTGATTCTATGATATAACACATGAATCTAAGAAAAAGGAATATAAGACACAAAATACGAAAACGCATTCTTAAAAAACAAAGCGTTTTTCGTCAAAAGCAAAAGTTTTGCAATCAAAATGTTTCAATTGAAAATATGTTGAAAATAAAATGCATTAAGTCAGTTATTAGCAATATGGGATTTCGGGCGTATCGTATTGTTAAACGTGTGGGTGGACTTAAATTATTACGTATTCCTTAATTCGAAAGTAATACGTAATTAGATTAACAACATATTGCGGCAGTGCGATGATGAAGCGTAAATTTGTCACCATTTTTATTTTAGACCTGCGCGACATGCCTTTTC
This sequence comes from Teinopalpus imperialis, assembly GCA_029286865.1. Taxonomy (NCBI): domain Eukaryota; kingdom Metazoa; phylum Arthropoda; class Insecta; order Lepidoptera; family Papilionidae; genus Teinopalpus; species Teinopalpus imperialis. The sequence continues at coordinate 8,096,386 of JAGSMU010000021.1, forward strand.
ATTTCAAATATTGATTTCGACAGGAATTGACCTTTCAAGTAGGTTGTCAATTGGTTTTCAATATTCTCATTGATATCTGCTACTAAACTTTTACGTAATTTTGTAACGAATATTCGCATTTTATTCTAATTACTTAATTAATAGGGTCTAATCAAATAAATTTCACTTAATATGTAGCATGTTTATCGTAAGTAATAACATAATTTATTTATGGTTAAAAAAAAATAACTTTACTTATTTAATAATTTAAATTAAATATTTGTTATTCCCTTAAAGTAATTAAAGTGTTTGTATTAAACAAATTAGACTCATGACGCAAAGACATACCCTTAGTTTATGACTCCTTAATGCAATATCTATCTATCTTATTAATCGAGACTTGTTCCGATTTTTCCTACGATATTTCATAACATTGGTAAACAAGTACAAAAACTATAGTTATCAAATTATGTAATAATCATCAAACATACTTTGACCGCTTTCCCTGAAATTTAAAGTGCGCGTCCGGCTTTTGCGGTAAATACCTCATATATTGTCAAAATTCTGCTAAAATCATAACTGTAGAAAAGTTATAAAATTAAACATGAATAAAGAAGTTTTTAGGAGTTCCATTTTTTAACATTTTTTCCCACGCAAGCCCGAATATATTTACTTTACTCCACCGTGTTTGCATGTGATATGGAATCAAACTAAATTTATTTTTTCTTGTTAGTTAAAATATGATTGGAAGTACGAGAAAATATATTTCGTGGTTTAATGTTCACATCTCTTCAGTATTTGGATAATCGTATCATATCGTTATAAATAGTCATCGTGGAATATATCATTTACGGCTAAGATAAGAATATCGAGTTGAGTCAACTACTTAATTAAAACTACTAGTTTATTTTAAATAGCTGCTTAACTTCAAATTCTCGCGAGAAACTAGCAAACTCGCTAAATTTAACAGCACAAATAATACTATTATTATATTAATTAGAAAAAATGTCTTCCGTTTTCATTTGATGATTAATATCTTGAAAAAATAATAAAAAACTTCTTTGGATAAAAAGTATTTGTGAATGAAATTACGTCTAAATTTTAATTGGGGCAGATTTAACAACACACTAATGGGCCATAATCTTTGTAGGTATTATATTATGTATTCTTATATAATATTCATATGAATCTTAGAAGCGTCAATAGCCTAATGGTTAAGGGTACGATCTGCGAAACTTAAGGTCGTAGGTTCGATTCCATCATTAGACTATGGTCGTGAACTAGCACAATCATTTTCAGCTTAGTTGGAGTGGTTAACCGCAATAATAATAATAGGAATGCTAATATTCTTTTAAAGAAAAAATATGCAATTCAAAGCGATTTTTTACAATGTTTGATATATAAAATAATGCTAGAAGAAAATTACTTCCCTTGTCTACTATTACAGACTCGCGTAGCTTGTAAATATTTCGTTGAGAATTAATGAAAGCAGTTTTAGAAGAAATCCGTTTAAAGAAACAGCGTTTAAGCCGTCAATAAAGAAACAGAGTAGAGTATATTTATATACAAGATATCGTTATTTTTGTTAAATCTTTGTTATTTCTAAATTAATACTAATATAATTTGTAATCCTTAAGCTTTGTACGTTGTTGTTTTGATTGTACGATTAGCTTAGGCCTACCCCTACCACACGTCTAGTTCGCAATGATTTGTTTAGCCATTTTTGAAGACAATGGATTTATATATTATATACATGCATTACATAAATTTACAATACTGTATAAGATACCAACAAACTTCTTTCAACCGTTTGAGTTGCATAAGAATCTATCACCTCATTTTATTCAATTTATGTCTCAAGAGGGATTTTGAAGATGTCGGTGTAATCTTCTAACTTTTGGCACATATTGAAGTAACCTTTTCACACGTCTACGGAATTTGTTTTTTCATCTCCCTCCTTTATTAATTTCCTGTTTTTTATGAAACTGTGGCTGGCCCATTGTTGTCAAAAATTAAGTGGTTTGAAATAATTTATTGTATATTTGTAAAGGCCGGGGATCGAACTCAAAATGTTTGCGTTATATACAGTGCTCATGTACTTGCTTTTAGCCCCTTTCTACGCTTACTTAATTTAACTTTTAATTTTAAACCGTTAACTGAATTTCCGCGAGAGTTAATCCATTAAAGCTCTCTGCTGAGGGAATCTTTTGAGATCTTTTACTGAATTAAAATGTATAAAGTACAGCAATGATGAAATATCATTCGCGATTTCATTCAGGACTTTTCGAAAAGTGATTTTAAATGAGGTAAGTACATATTTTGAAGCAATGGATTTTTTAAGTAATTAAAAATAAGGCATAAGACAAGTTTATTTAAATCATCTTCTAATAATATACAAAAAATGTTATATATAGAAGTAAAACTTTTAATTGGTTTAGCAACGACAGAAATGAACAGATGGGTTTACCTTTTATATAAGTCGGATAATATAATAAAGAGTAATTCCATTTAAATTATTGGTTACCGTAATATTAGGAGTAATAAATTATTACCACAGTTCACCTAATTATTAGTGATTCTTGCAGCACATGCTTCCCACTCTCACCCTCAATTAAGAACCATAATGCAGATACATTGCTACCTCTGGGGACTAACGTAGATCTGATATTACCGCAGTCGAGTTGACCTATTCACGCTACAAATTATTGACAGTTCGTAACTGCGGCGTGATTGAATTTCATAGCTTATACGATAGCTAAGTGCTTTTAATACCACGATACGCGAGAAAACGAGTTCAATCCCCGTTGCAGGTGTCATAACATACATTTGAAGTCGGGCAATTTGCAGCGTAGCCACGTCAATATTCCTTATAGTAATATTCCTTAATATCATGGGTGGGCGTTATATAATTTGCTTTAGTCAATTTATTTATTTTATTTCTATTTAATCATCACAGTTTGTGGTACTCATTCAGATCTTAGTTATAATATTAATTGTAACATCATACAGTTATAAATAAAATAAATATTCTTCATTTTTATTTAAAAAATTAAATTAATTTGTTAACTGTTTAAGTGCCATACTTTTAGATCCTTACACCAGAAGATTCTTTTGGACGCGAAATTACGGAATAAAATCCAACGGGGTAATCAATATTAGACCAAAAACTAATAGAAGTGATTATATATAAAAACGTAAAGTCATATTTAATTCGTTTCAAATTCGTTCATATCGGTCGACAGTCAAACGAGGTTAACACGAAGTATTTCTAAAGGCTATTGTGTATTTATATTATCACGCAACAAAAATATTGTCTTTATTCAAAATGTAATAACGTAGCATTTTTTAATTTAAAGCAACTATAAATAAAAATTTAAAGCAAAAATAATAAATAATAATGGACTCGTATTTTTTAACATGTTCTCTGAAACTGTCGACCTTACTAGGTCAATACAATGTATAATACTGAGGATGGATCAGAGACTCGTAGTATATCGGTGTTTGTATCTGGAAAGACAATTACTGTTAAGGCACTCCTGAGGAGTAAGATGAAATGACTCGATATTTTAACGTCTATATCTCAACGTTACATAAATGTTGTTTTTAATCTCTGTTGAGTACGGATATCATAACTGCTTATAGGGGTATAGTCGTAATTTAAAATTGAGTGTGACCACCAAAATTTTTTTTAATAAAACTGTATTCTCAGTATCTTTATAGTGCCTCGGTATTTAAATTATATATTCTGATATTTTCCTAAAATCGAGAGTGAATCCATTCTTTTCTATTCCTTATCGCATTGATTAAAAACTGTTCCTACGTAAAATTTCTTATATTCTATGGAGTGATGAGTTGGCAAAGTTAGCGATGGGTTTGCGAAAGAGCCGCTCTGATATCATCACAAATGCCTATGTAAGTTTTACTTTTCTTCTCTTGCGTACACTATGTCTTGCATCAACTTCAGCGTTCTTCTGGACATAATACATCGTTGAATAACTTAGGTACAGATTTAATGTAATTCGAAGAAACACATTAATTTCAAAATAATGGTTTTAGCGTGGTATAATATAAAATATAGCATTTTATTAAAATTAACAAAGAAATAATTCCACTACAGAGTTTTATAAATACTATAGGAGAGGAAAGAGAAAAGAAAATACTCGCAGTAAAGATAGATCCTGAATTGTCGGTGCTACGCAAGCCGATCGTTAATTATGTCCATTGTTGTGGCAGGGGAAATGGCACTTTTTCTCGCCTTTTATTACACTCGTTCAAGTTAACTCGAATGTAAGTCGTTTTTATAATGACGTCACAAACGAGATTCTTTAAATTGTTTTGTACTTCGTTTATGTCGTTAACTCTTAGTGTGACTACAAGGACCTAATAATTATTATAATATACTTATAATTATTATATACTATACTAGAAATATGATTATTATATTTTTAACAACTAATCAATCGTTTTACTTGAATTATATTAATTATTATCATGTTGTTATTGTCAGATGATATCAAATGTGCAGTGTATGTTATAATGCCGTAAACTGTGGGACGACAAGTGTGCCCATCTTGTTCGCGTAAACACAAAAGCTTTCGTTCACTTTTCTAGTTCGATGTAGTGATGTAATAATACATGTGTAATATACAGGCAACTATTCGTAATGCACGCTCATTATTCTATAGCTGGAAATCAAACCCAGCAGCCGCGGCGCAGTAGCTAGATGCTCCAATCACTCCGCCTCGCGGCTGTGTAATTTTGTCTTTCATTATACTAATAGTATATTAACTAATATAGGATTCAATTTTTTATTATTAGTATTAAAGGTGCCTGTGTGGTGATGACGACATCAAACCATCTACCTCGTTGATCATAAAAGTTTAGGGGCGCTCGTGAGAAATACATTCAGAGGCGAACAGCGGCGTCTAATTTTTGAGACGAAATTTTTGTCGCCTCTTAATTAATATCTTGATAATTATAAAGTATTAATTACTTAGAGTATCCACAATCTAAATTCTGTCGAATATATGTACTCCACCATTTTACAGAAGGAAATGTTGATTGCATGCAGTTTAGTTTAGTTTAGTTTAGTTTAGTTTAGTTTAGTTTAGTTTAGTTTAGTTTAGTTTAGTTTAGTTTAGTTTAGTTTAGTTTAGTTTAGTTTAGTTTAGTTTAGTTTAGTTTAGTTTAGTTTAGTTTAGTTTAGTTTAGTTTAGTTTAGTTTAGTTTAGTTTAGTTTAGTTTAGTTTAGTTTAGTTTAGTTTAGTTTAGTTTAGTTTAGTTTAGTTTAGTTTAGTTTAGTTTAGTTTAGTTTAGTTTAGTTTAGTTTAGTTTAGTTTAGTTTAGTTTAGTTTAGTTTAGTTTAGTTTAGTTTAGTTTATATATTCTGATATTTTCCTAAAATCGAGAGTGAATCCATTCTTTTCTATTCCTTATCGCATTGATTAAAAACTGTTCCTACGTAAAATTTCTTATATTCTATGGAGTGATGAGTTGGCAAAGTTAGCGATGGGTTTGCGAAAGAGCCGCTCTGATATCATCACAAATGCCTATGTAAGTTTTACTTTTCTTCTCTTGCGTACACTATGTCTTGCATCAACTTCAGCGTTCTTCTGGACATAATACATCGTTGAATAACTTAGGTACAGATTTAATGTAATTCGAAGAAACACATTAATTTCAAAATAATGGTTTTAGCGTGGTATAATATAAAATATAGCATTTTATTAAAATTAACAAAGAAATAATTCCACTACAGAGTTTTATAAATACTATAGGAGAGGAAAGAGAAAAGAAAATACTCGCAGTAAAGATAGATCCTGAATTGTCGGTGCTACGCAAGCCGATCGTTAATTATGTCCATTGTTGTGGCAGGGAAATGGCACTTTTCTCGCCTTTTATTACACTCGTTCAAGTTAACTCGAATGTAAGTCGTTTTTATAATGACGTCACAAACGAGATTCTTTAAATTGTTTTGTACTTCGTTTATGTCGTTAACTCTTAGTGTGACTACAAGGACCTAATAATTATTATAATATACTTATAATTATTATATACTATACTAGAAATATGATTATTATATTTTTAACAACTAATCAATCGTTTTACTTGAATTATATTAATTATTATCATGTTGTTATTGTCAGATGATATCAAATGTGCAGTGTATGTTATAATGCCGTAAACTGTGGGACGACAAGTGTGCCCATCTTGTTCGCGTAAACACAAAAGCTCTCGTTGTCTTTTCCAGTTCTATGTTATAGTGCCGTAAACTGTGGAACAACAAGTGTGCCCATCTTGTTCGCGTAAACACAAAAGCTTTCGTTCACTTTTCTAGTTCGATGTAGTGATGTAATAATACATGTGTAATATACAGGCAACTATTCGTAATGCACGCTCATTATTCTATAGCTGGAAATCAAACCCAGCAGCCGCGGCGCAGTAGCTAGATGCTCCAATCACTCCGCCTCGCGGCTGTGTAATTTTGTCTTTCATTATACTAATAGTATATTAACTAATATAGGATTCAATTTTTTATTATTAGTATTAAAGGTGCCTGTGTGGTGACGACGACATCAAACCATCTACCTCGTTGATCATAAAAGTTTAGGGGCGCTCGTGAGAAATACATTCAGAGGCGAACAGCGGCGTCTAATTTTTGAGACGAAATTTTTGTCGCCTCTTAATTTATATCTTGATAATTATAAAGTATTAATTACTTAGAGTATCCACAATCTAAATTCTGTCGAATATATGTACTCCACCATTTTTACAGAAGGAAATGTTGATTGCATGCAGTTTAGTTTAGTTTAGTTTTCAATTAGCCAAAAATTATCATCCATAACAAATGATCAAATCTAAATTTCATATAATAACTCTGAATAGTCTATATTCTAATCTAAAATTAGCATAACATTCATTAAAAAGATACAAAGAGGCAGGTAACTACATTTATCGGCAATGAATGATAATAATTACTAGCACAATCGATCTTTACATTTATATATATATAAATATATATATATATATATATATATATATATATAAATGTAAAGATCGATATCGATATATATATATATATCGATATATATATATATATATATATATATATAAAGCTGATAAATTAATTTTCGTAAGAGATTGCTACCGTCTTACTGAAATTTTGCAGATACTTAACAAAATTAAAATGTATTCGGCGGGCCATAAACGGATTTACTATAATACTTCAGAAGGAAAAATATTGTGTAAAACATTTTGAATAATCTTCTAAGGACTGTTAAGTCTATATTTTTAACAACCATACTGAGAAAGCGATTTCTATAGAATCGAATGCTTATGCTACAATAGTGTTTATAACAATGGCTTTTTTATTAATTTAAGTGTGACAAATGAGCACCCAGATGCCTGATGGTAAGTGATAACTTTGTCTATATACCCATCCTCAACAAAAATTTACAATGTATATGCCTTGTCACCACTGTGGGTCGAGAAGGAATGCTTTGTATCTGTAATTAGATCTCCGCATCCCCATACTAATATCAGTTTTATGATCCTATTTTAGGATGGTACTCTTTGAGGGCGTAGCCCTTATCTGGTCGGTGATGCAATGCCACTACTGACCTTGTTGATTATGCTATTTTGAAATACCCTTAGATTAAAAGAAATTATATTGACAAGAAATCTCGTTTTATTTTCCCGTTTTTAATGCATGGATTTTTTTTAGGAATGTTTAGATCAAGAAGGATGAAGGTGCGGGCTAAATTTGGAAAGGATTACGATCTCATGGAGTACTATTATCTCCTGTGAGAGAATCTATCAAAAGTCATTTTGTTTACACTTATGTTTTACAGCTGCGATAAAGGTATGAAAATTTCTTAAATAATTTTTATTAATCGTTGAATTAGAAAACGAAGTTGCGTTTGTATTAACGTATTCAGTACAAGATTATATTTATATTTATTGTTTCAGTTTTAATTTCACACTCTATAATATGTACTATTATTTATATAAAATAATAGTATATTGTGTTGAGAATAATAAGAAAAACACCATATATTTAGTTAAAGCGACTAAAGCTTTTATGATTTATAAATTGTTTAACTTTTGCCAATTATTAACAAGTTTAAGCTTTAAGTTTAGGAGTGGTGAGGATGAGTTTCAACATAATAATATTATGTGATGTATAATAAATATTGTGCGATGGTGACAGAAGAGGATTTTGAAAGGGAACCATATGTCTTAGGTTAAGGGCTTAACAAGAGAAAAAATGTCGATTAGGCCAGAACGAAAATAATTCAACTAGTGATGACAAAGTCTAAGTGCATGAAGTTTCCTGCTGGGTTCGATTACGATATATCCTTCCAGCTGAAGTTATGGCTGAACCTTACTTGATCGTACTTTCATGTCTATATTTTAGTTGTCGTAATTTCGTGGAATGGCTTCTGATTCTTGTTTCTTTTTTAATATTTTTCATATGATTTACAAAGGTCGTTTACAACGCAAGGTAATTTAACACACGTGTTTTATCTCAGTGAAATGAGAACAGCATTAATTAAAACACGATGAGCAGAGAAAACAACGCATAAAAGCTCTGGACTAAGCTTTGCAACATTTAACGTTCCTTTATTATACCTTACAATTTCGCTAGTAAATTGAAACTAGATGTAGTTTTTTAGAAAATTATAAAAATATAATATATATATATATAAAATTAAAGAATAAGAAGATTATTTATATATATATATTTATATATACATATATATATATATATATATATATATATATATATATATAATCTTCTTAATCATTAATTTATTCCTAAACACTACCGGGTACAGCAAGATAGATTACACGACGATCATTTCACTAGGTTCTATAATATTAACTTTTAAGAGATCAATTATAAATTTACGCTTTTTGTACTAATAATTACGTTACAAAGTTATCATAGAAACATAAATCAGTTTCTATACCAAAGAGTACTAATTATATAATGTATTTATAATTGAATAAGTGTGCGGTTAACAACACGCGCCAGTGATAATTGTCTCTTATAGTTATTTTATAGTTTAACATTATAGTTTAGGACAAGCCGTTTAGTGGTTGCCTAACTGGCATTAAATCACCGTACATTTTGTCATCCTTTTAATTAAGAGGTCTACTATTAAATAAATAAACCTATAGTCGTTTAATTAGTAATCTCGTGGTTGGTCGTCGGTCAGACACCCTGCCTTTAATAATACACGAGGAAAACAATTACATTTTTAATACTGGTGCCACTGCAATCGTTTAAATGCTGCTGTACACGCAGTGGTGAACGAGGCCTATAAATAAAATAAAAATAAAATCTATTTACTATTTGTAATGTGTGCCAATTTACATGACAGGCCGAATGAGCAGACATTTTGCGATGAGATATGTATTCCCAATCGATAACTTAACAATGCCTTTGGAAATTATATCAATATGTTGTTAACGTATAACATAATGTGTAATAATAAGTTATTTATCATTTTCTAGTTTCAATACGTATTTCAAGATTTAAATTTTCAAACAGACAAAACTATTTTTCCGTTGCAGTTTCCGTTCTGTATCACCTAAATTCATTATTAGATCTTGATATTAAAAAGTATCACTTATTATCTTATAGTTATTCATTAGAGAATTGAGCTTCCTAAGTCTAGAAACTGCATCTAAATCTGTATAATAGATAGGTAATTAAAAAAATATGTAAAACTGTACCCCGATATTCAACGTGTCCTAAATAGTCGATCATATTTGGTTCTTTGAAAACTTCCGCGACATGTCTCACCTATTAATTTAATCAGAGAATAGAATAGACAAGTAACTTATACCATTGTTGCAATTAGTAAAAATTTATATAGTAGTAACAGTTTTAAGATAGACATAGCTTTTACTAAATTTTAATTTGCATAGGATTTTACATAAACAATATCTCGTTAATAACTATTTCCAGTCGTGGTATGTGTGACTCGTTTCCCTTGCTTTCATATCATAGTAGGGTTTGTAAATTACAAACGTATACTATAATTTACCATTAGCTCGGCGATGAAAGATAACATTGTGTGTGAAATCTTCATGTTTATGAAAAATAAGTTTTAAGACATTTAAACTCAGTCACTGGGAAAGGTTACCGAATTACGGACCATGTTCTATATAATTATATATAAATTTACTTTTTTAAGCCTCTGGATATATAGTCAATTGTAAGTAACTTATGTAATTAAAATTTCGGAGGACTTAGCCGAATATTTATTTTATGCTCGCTTTGCGTGTAAAGTAAGTGAAATTAGTAACTTACATAATTTATTAAGTTTGCCTTAATTAATTAAAAATTCACGATATATACTAGATGTAGTTGTTATGAGCCGCAGTCAGTAATACCGTCAGGTGAATTGTGCGCTTGTTAATCACTCTTAATTTAAAAACAAAAACATTAGGCAACGTTCACGACTTCTGAGACGGAAAACATTTTTGTGTGTGTTTTCCCGAAAATAACTAATGAGTGAATGAATGTTAAGAAAAAAATAATTTGAATGTCATATTAACTTCAAGTTTGACTGAGGCTATCTTATGTATATTATATATTTAGATATCTTATAGTTAGGACTATTTTCAAGTACTATTTTCTATCAGTATTTAAGCCTAGTTGGAGTGATTAACGGGAACGTTTGAAATAATAACAGTGTTGCTGTCATTATTTTTAAAATAAAAAAAAACGTCACTGTTTTTAAAGAGAAGTATGTATGGGTGACAGATTATAGATCAATGAAACCAAATCCTACTATGTGTGGTGCTGAAGGTCCAGAGACCTTTACAGCTTTATATATATAGCAGACTCTTGGGCGGGAGGCCCGCTGATTAGAGACTACCTGCTTATTAGTATATTGTTTTATATGTATAGTTCATAACTTGAAAGAATCATTTCATCAATTTTCATAAATCGGTAGTATTAATATCAATTTAACAACTGGTATACATTATTAGATATAATATATATACGTACATACGTGTAAGATGTTCCACCTATGCGGAAAGTAATTATTTATGTATTTTATATATTGTAACATTGTATTATTGAAGCGTCAATAGGTCTAGGGCATGGTCTGCGAAACTAAAGGTTGTACGTTCGAATCCACCACTTGACTATTCTCGTGAACCATCTCCTAGCATAAGCATTTTCAGCTTAGTTGGAGTGGTTAACCGGAATATTAGTAGTGTTAATAGCATTTCTAATATTATAAAAAAAAAAATTGAAATTATAATAGTTTTGAAAATATATATACTTTTGCACCACGTGCGTATCAAACAAGTCACTATATAAATATTTAAACATATTTTTCATTTTTTACTTTTGCTATGTTAATCATAGAATACTTTTTAACGTTAGTGTTTCCAAAAAAATGGTTCTCCATTCTATGAACATAATAGTTTAATAGTAATACTTGGTAGAAAATAAAGATAGTATTTTTAATCAAAAAATTGTGCTACCGTTAGTTAGACCTTATATCTACCAACTAACGACCTTTCTTTTTGTCTGTAGTAATAGGGGTCACCCTTGACAACATGGCCAAAAGAGACTTAAAAGCAGACCGTTTGTGCTTTGCAAGCGCAATTAAAATGCGGGGCCGTTTGCATAGCTTCCTATTATTTCCAAAATATACTATCGACTCCATTAATATCGTATATCTCTATATATATCTCAGTCCTCAGAGATGACAACGCGTTTGCATCAAAGATATTTGTTGTGCATGGATATACTATGTAGTACTGGGTCCTATTTATCACTTAACGTCAGTTAAACTGTGAATTCGTTTGTCGTATATAGTGATATAGGCACATAAGATTCTGCAAACGTTTTAGTTGTGTTGTTAAAAAGGTGAATCACATTAAATTTTTTATATAGATCTATTCTGTGAGAAGTAGTATGCAATAAATCAATGACTATAGGTCCCTTAACACGACCATAAAATGGCTTTATTTGACGTACTAAAGATTCAATTGAAAAGTAACCCTCAACGAGATTTAAACAAATATTTTAAGTTAAAAGTGATTCAGAAATAGAACAGTGCACTCTCCTTTATGATCGCTAGACATGACCTTGTTTAACTCTGTTTAAAAAAGAAATTTCAATGATGCGTTCATTTTGTAGTTTCATTAACATTAAGTTGGAAATATAAACACTTGGTCTTGGTTAGTAGGTCAGATCTCTTGAGTGAAGCGAGATTTTGAAACATCCGTTCGGTTTGGTAGTTGTTAAACTTTATGTATTTTGTATATATTTTTTTTATATTATATCCGATAATGTCGATAATCGAGAATGTAAATATTATGACACTATTATTTTTTAAAAGTCGGTTGAATATGGTTATTGTAAAGGTTCGATTTAGTAAGATAAATGCGTATTAATTTATTTATTGTATGTATAATAGGTGGACTTAATTTCTTTCACTTGATTGTTTGGCTCAAGGAAAACAACCCTAAATTGATTAGCGATTTAGGGTTGTATTTCTACATCCATTCAACCAATTTTTGAAATATGTATACAGAAAATAGAAATTGCCAAAATGAGCACATCAATGGGTCAGCTCAACCGGGGAGGACCACGCTCTTACAGTATAAGAGTGTAAAATAGCAACATAACGTCAAGTCGAGGGGTTCGTAGATCAATTAACATGTAAAGAGGCATTTCATTTCAGTCGTCAGGAGTTTACTTAAATCTTTGTTCAGGACGGATGTGTGGGATATAATTTGCCACAGGTATCGCTTATCATCACATAACAGTGGTAGAGGTACGCTGCAGTTTGTTTCTAACTGGAGAATGAATGGGTCAGCTCGACTGGGGTAGGATCACGCCCTCATAGAATACCGGCGTGAAATACCAGCATAACGCTGCTCTGTTTCGCCTGGTGAGTTAAGGGATACGGCCAAAATGCAAGCAGACTTCGATAACATTAATAAGTGGTGTCATGATAATGGACTAGCACTAGTAATGCTAAAAAGACGAAACTCTTCCATTTTCGCTCGCCGTACAACAAGGGTCCTGTCAATGCCCTAAAATTGATTATGTTGATAAGCACACGTATCTGGTATCTATTGATAATAAGTTTAACTGGTTACATCAAATCACTAATGTATGTTAAAAACTTAGAGCTTTCCTAAGCGTACTATATATTATTAAAGATAGAATACCCTTTAAGGTTAGACTCATGTTATGTAACGCTCTCGTTGACTCCGTTATTCGCTACGGTATAACTAGCTATGGTAGAACTTTCAAAACATATCTCAACTCTATACTTAACTTGCAAATTAGAATTTTAAAAATGATTGTCCCACCTAAAGTAAAAGAACAATTTAAACATAATGATGAGTCGGCATTATTCAGATATTGTAAGGTACTTCCTGTTCACACTAAAGCCACCTACAGCATCATAAAAGAACAATTATTTAATAAGAGTATACAAAACAAAATATGTACCCTTAATATAAATAAATTAAAAAAAGAAATATACTGTAGACGAGGCATTCCATCTCAGTACTCAAAGGTGACAACGCATCTGCATTATGATTCCTTGTCAAGGATGAATCTAGATGTCATGGGCCGCTGGAATCACTTAACATCAGATGAAATGTGTGCTCGTTTGTAACGCTCGAAGTAATAAAAAAAAATCACATTAATTGTGTCACCCCCAATATAATATAATATAATAAAAGCATGTTCACAGATCGCCTAAACCCTGCTTATCGCATATCTACATACCACCACGCAGCTAAAAATTACAAATGATGTCATAAAAATGATTAACCTTTGATCTTAAGTTATATTGTTCAAGGCACACGTGTCTACGGCAAATAACCTCATATAACTAGCTCTATAAGTAGCTCATATTATAACGAGAAATAAACGAAATTCTCGCGCAGGATAAACCTAAATTGTTCGCGCTTCGTGGGCCAATGGTTAATTACCGTACATTGTGGTCTCTGTGGAATTGATAGAATTCCTCCAATTTTGCAACATTTGTTACTTTTTTTTAATTTGCTTTATATGATGTTAAAGGTTTGTTTGTGAGTTTTCAATGAATCATTATTTAAATAAGACGGAAATACGTAATTACGCAATTAAAGTTAAATAGTATTTAAAGTGAATGTATAATGAAAACAGTAACGCATGCATTATTAAAATTATTATTACGTATATAGTTTATATATATTTTAGTCACAGTTATGTTTAAGAATTTGTCAAGAAATGCTCAGTAAAAACACTTGTTTTTTGTATGATATTGCGCAATCTCCTGTGCGCACCTTAGGAAGATAGAAGATTAGAAGATTTAAATAAAAGGCCTTCAATTAACCAAGTAGAGATAGATTAAGTTAAACGGGTTTCATGGGAGGGAACAAACGGAGGAATTAGAAAACGTTCGTTGTACCTAACGTAAGATTCTATAGAATCCTCATGTACAAAATAATTCGTTTCCGGATACAAATGGCAGAGTTGTTCAGTCGTTAATTCAGGATAATTTAAGCTTTTGTGTCTGCGATTAGAAGTTAAATTATAAGTTACAATTTACTTTGGAAATTAAAATCATCGATATATTATTGTATGCTTTTAAAAAGTTTATTACCAAAGTTTAGGTTTTTTTTTAGTTATTCATCTTTTACATCATTAGATAAAATAAAATACAAAAATATTTGTAATTAGAAAAATTACAATTGCTTACATCACAAATTTCGTGGCAATCCCTGTGTACAGTTTCCCGCGTCAACGTGTTTCCAATGTGACAAGAATAAAAGAAAGCTTTAATGTAGTAACAAAAATACAACGAAAATAATAATTGAGAACACAACAGAAAAGAGAGAAACTCAATATAGATTGTCTTATTGAATATTGACTTAACTTTTTCTACTTTTGACTATCCTTGGTTTTATTGTATTAATAAACCATTACATTATAGTGAAAACTATATAGGTACCTTTTTTCATTAATTGTTATGTTGTTTTGTACGTCAATTAGTTTAATATACGAAACACTTCGTAAAATATAATAAAATTAAATCTTTAATAATTAAAATTTGTTCTTAAAAAGTCTATTTTCGTTTAAAGTGTAATCATTTAGATTTTATTATAACCGTGTTGCTCTAAAATCATTTATTTTTATGATATAGCGAATGGGTATACTCGCTATACTTTCAGGTCTTACGATACGGCCTGGCTTATGATAGAAGTAAATTTGATTAATTTTTTATACACTTTAATAACTATTATGTTCGCCAAATCTGCACATTTTACTTATTATTTTAATTTATTTAAAACTTCAAACAAACAGAAACACTTCAAAACACAATTTTCCCAATTTTAATATCAATTTATATCTTCAAAATTAAGTTTGCTTATGATTTAAAGTTTATCGAAAAAGTTTCTACGAGTCTAGAGATTGGTTATTTATCGAATATGGTCGTGTTATTTTTTTTATATTATATAAATAAAAAAGTTACCCGCAGTCTCCTATGAAACTTATGTAAACTAAATATGATAAGAGATACGTTAATTCTATTTTACGATGATATTCTGTGACAGCGTGGTTATTCGACGATTGAGTTGATGCGTTGATAGCGTGAGCTTACTAACAATTTTCTTTACACTTGTTTAAAATTTCAATAATAGTGCTATAGACAATTTGTGGCAGGGCTATGAACTTTGTCATTGCTACCAATATAAGAAAAAGTATTAAAAAAGGCTGTTTCGTGATCAGGGAAAATTATCGCGTAACTGGAAATTTGCACGATTTTGTCATTTTAATTTCATACCAATGTACCTACCATGTTCAAGTCGGATATACCCAATAGCTTACTTGCCTTATTTACAGGGATTTACGACGACGAAGATAGAAAGTTTATTTTTCTTTTTACTTAACTTTCTAGTGTTAAATTTTTTGTGGTATAAGGCCAGGCGGTAATTATTACTGGCGCCAATTGCAATGTTTGTTTGGTAAATTGTTAAATAAAAGGAAATTATTTCAAAGAATTCGACGTCTACTTTCATAAACTCAGTTTTATGTTTAATTTAAACAGTATTATTAATAGTTTTTATAACTGGGTTTTACATAAATTTTCAGCAAAATATACCTAAATGGTTGTACAATGTCAGCGTGACATAAAGTAAGGTAATATTGACGTATATGTCCTGATATAATACAGAAGTTATCTTCTAATGGTCTAAACGAACGAAGTCGTAAGAGGAAACTAGCTTATATAAAAGCGACTTTCAAAACACTTTTGATGTTATATGATAAAGAAATCGATTTTCTATACAGCGTTGACCTGTTTAACAAGGACCGGATTTTTGTTTAGCCTGGGGCGAGAATGTACTCGTAGGTCCTTGAATTTTAATAAATGATATTGTGGCGTGTGCTCTATTTACGAGCGATATTACTTATTTAGGGCTGTTTATTTTGACAGTAGGGAAAAGAAAATAGAAAAAATAATATCATGATATTGTCCAGATAATGTTAGTTTGGTACAATTATATTTTATATAGTATCATTATGTATTGGTTAACTGCCATGTGGCGTAGTGGTTAGCTGCTACATCATAATTCCTGGATTCGACATCCAACCAATGAATAATATGTGGGTATTGCAAGATGTTGGTAATCTGGTTTAGGTGTGTTGTATTCACATTTATGTTTTGTATTCTTAACATTGCATGTGAACCTTCTGCCGATCTTATTCTACGTGTAGTACATCACAGTATTCCATACACAGTGAAGGGGATGACAAATGTGTACTACTGTGTTTGCGCAGTTGTTATTTGGTAATATATCGCCGCGGCCGGAGGACATCGTCATATAGATTAACCTTTTTTTTAAATAATAATGATCATCTCTTAAATAAATATAGTAACATGACTCGTTTTACTTTGGTTGACACTTTAATAATGTTGACTTTATAGTAACTGAATCTCTTTTCAGATATGTTACGTAGATACTCAAGCCGTAATTTCTGATTAATATTAGTCAATAATTTGATAAAACAATGATTGATGAAGACTGATGTTGATGATCGTTTGCAAAGCTAGAGATGCCAGGTATCTGGTAAATGCGGTTGTTAATTCGATTGCGTAATATACGTTACGTACGTAGCGGACAGCAAGGACTACCGTGTCAAGTACGGGCACGGCTAAAGATACAAGTACTCAATATGAAACTCCGCTTTGCCACTTGGAACATTGGTTCTCTTACCGGCCGCTGCCGGGAACTGGCAGACGTGCTAACCAGACGTAGGCTGCATTCCTACAAGAGACTCGTTGGAAGGGAAACAAGTCACGTGACATCGGTCAGGGTTACAAGCTATTCTACTCCGGTTCTCCTTCAGGGAAAAATGGCGTAGCGATAGTACTGTCTGAAGAGTTCCAGAATGGTCTCATTGAAGTAGATAGGCCAAGTGATAGACTCATTCGGGTAAAGGTACTGGTAGAAAGTGTTAACATCAATCTAATAAGTACTTACACCCCGCAAGTCGGTTGTCAAGAGTCAGAGAAAGTAATCTTCTGGAACGGATTGGAAGACGTTCTACGCCTTGTCCCCAACTCATAGTCATGGGTGGAGATTTGAACGGGCATGTGGGCGAGGATTCTCGAGGATTTGACCGTATTCATGGAGGTTATGGCTATAGCCGAGCAAATGCAGAGGGAGATTCAATTCTCAGCACCTGTCTTGCAGCTGATCTAGCGATTGTGAACGCGTTCTTCCAAGAGTAAACCGAGCATCTTATAACCTACGAAAGTGTTTACACTCTACCCAAATAGACTACTTGTTTATAATCATATATCACCACACAAAACCGCATCCTAGTGATCGACCGCATCGATGAAATTGCGATGACAGATGAGGACAAGAAGAAACTGGAGCAAAAGGTTAACCAATGCGCGCGCTAGAGAACTGTGGTCTGAAACTAAACGTTGCGAAGATTGAGTACATGGCGTGTAGTAGCACAGACTCCGAACCGATAAAAGTAGGTCACGAATGCGTCGTAAAGACAAGCAATTTTAAATACCTAGGATCTGTGTTACATGACTCCTGGTCAATAGATCACAACATCCAAGCCCGGGTAAGCGCGGCATGGGAAAAATGGCATGAAGTAACCGGTGTCCTCTGCGATCGCAGAATACTAGTAAAGCTGAAGGGGCACGTTTACAAATGCATCATCCGACTAGTCTTATTGTATGGCGGTGAAGCGTGGCCAGTCCTAAGAAGACATGTCCAGCAACTACACGTTGCGGAGATGAAGATGCTGCGATGGATGTGTGGCGTTACGCGATTAGATCGTATGAGAAATGAATACATCCGTGGCAGCCTTGGAGTCCGTGACATAGCAGACAAGCTGCAAGAAAGTCATCTCCGATGGTATGGCCACATGAGCCGCAGACTTTTAGACTACGTTGGCAATAGATGCCTAGACCTCGTTGTACAAGGCCCAAGATCCCGCGGTAGGCCCAAGAAACGCTGGCTGGACGTCGTAAAACGGCGGACATGGTGGAAAACAACTCATGAAAAAGGATGCCAAAGACTGGGCAAAGTGGAGAAGACTCAGAAGGGAAACGGACCCTAGTAGTAGATCGGGAAATCGCTAGGCAGAATAATATAGGTATATACGTTACCTTAAACCTAATACTACACCAATTGTGATTCTCTGAAATATTCTTAAAGTTAATTTTTCTAATTAACTTGTAAAAAAAACGTTACCTAATTCACTTTCTTTTATATATATTTTCCATTTTTTATATGTGATAAACAAAAAGATATAGAGTTAAAAATTGTGAATAAAATTTTTTACGGGTTTTACTACGATTTAGAAATTAATTGTCTTTATAATATTCTACTATGGAACAGTTGGGGTGACATAATTTAGAATGTTATTTAAAACCGTAACGTGTAATAAATAAAATTATAATGTCTACTCTATAGTTATTAAATTACAAGTTTTCTGAAATTATGTGAAATATTCTACGTGCAGGCAAACATAACAATAGGTTATGCACGAACATTTAAATTTAATTTGTGTATTATTTTCCTTCATGATTATGCCTTGTGGCATTATAAGGGGAAGCCTATTGAGCAATGACCTATTGTATGTTTGTATTGTAATGTTTCTTATAAATACCTTTATTAATATTTTAAAGACATAAATTAAAATTGCTATATTTTTTAAAATACAGAATGAGAAATACAACCCCTTGTTGTCTCCAAGATCTGGTAAAATGTTTATACTACTAACAATATTTTATACTACTTTCGTTATAGACGCTCGGATTGTAAGTAAAGACTTACAGGTCTTTATATTATCTCAATATAATTATAATGCTAATGAATACAAGCAAGAAAATGTTTTCTGTAGTGTTGAAAACATATAACCACAGATTGTAAACTATTTACGTACATAGAGTACTACTATTTACAGGTTAAAGGTTAAGTACTGTATTCAAATACAAATAATTCATAACTATCTTTCATAACCTTTATTTAAGTAATAAATTTAACTTAAAATTTAATTATGTTCAACTTTATTTGGTAAATGTGTAAGAGGCTTAAGTTTATCCTTTAGTATTTTAATTCATCACCCCGTTCCTCTACATAAATGCAGGCAAATTAGGTCTAGTGGTCTCAGAGATGTCGTGTTACTACAAAAGTTTATACACACCAGAGAGACCGAGTAAAATCTTAATAAACTTGTCTGTGATTTTGGACATTTACAATTCACTGAAATATTCATTATACGACTAAGTTATCATAAGAACTGTCTACTGTACGTTTATTTTGCGGTTTCTGGATTACAATCTTGCGTGTAATGAATTATTAAATAATAAGGAATGTACAAAATTTCATTTTTCTTCCTCGTGCTGTTTTATTATTAAATCTTTTCTTCAGCTTCTGACACTGCACATCATCTGTACTCGGTAGTACCTTCTAAGCTCTTATGTGATAATCGTATCACTCAGTAGTTTTATGTTTTATAGGTGCATATATTTCATGAAAGTATGTGATATGCTACTGTTATGTACTCACTTTTGTCAATCTTTATTACCAGACTTCACACTTTCACTTCAGAGATATATTATATCGCATATTATAGTGCGGTAAGAATTAACGTACGCGGAGAGCGGCGCTTACTCGTCCGATGTAACGCGTGCGAAACAAGATCGGAGGAAGATGCAGCGCCAACGATACCAGACCACCTAAAACCACCAATTTGTGATACACAAGTATTGCTCTTATGTTGGGATTGGAACCAAAAACCCGTGGCACAGCAGCCAGGCACTTTCAACACTCCGCAACGCGGCGATACTTTATAGTAAATCTAAGTAGATGACGATGTCAGATAACATCTAGAAAAATATTTAGCGGTAATCAGAGCTAGTTATGGTTTAGATAACCATGTTATTTTTAATGTATATTACTCAAATTGACGATTAAATTAATGAAATCCTGTATGTGAAATTAGTAATGCCTGACAATGATAATAATAAATATTGCACTAATAAAATAGTGCAAATTTTGTTTTAATTAATCTACAATGGTAAATGTTTGAAAATATTTACAAGGTGGCAAAGGTAAGGCTTGGAGAATATTTTTAATCTGAAATTATGTGTTTTTCTCATATGTTTATTATCGTTAAAGTAGTAGAAAATATAATAAAAATAAAAAAAAAATTACGTAAGCAAGCGTTGGCATATTATTGTTTAATTTATTTATATATTTTAAAACAAGTGTACATTTTACACGTAAATAATAAGTACATATTAGTTAATAACATATTAGTTTTATATTTTGAATGAGTCGAACACAATAATTTTGACTCTTCTCCGTCTACATATTTGTCAGTTATGAGTGTTTGTAATTTCTAGTTGAGACCAATTTTGAAAATAAAAATCTCTTATTTGATAACTTATTCGTTTTAATTTTTTTAAAAAATCATCCCCCAAACCTCCGTTTAAAATAAATTCCTATCATTATCCCAAAGATTAGTCATTGCTGTAGGTTATAATTGGGTCTAAAAATGTTTTTTCTACGAAGATCCTAAACACTTAATTTCGTAATTACCGGAAAAAAGGTCGCGAATGTCGCACGCAAGCAATTTTTAATTGCATTACTCGACTTCCAGCCATATAACAATGAAATTTTATACTGTACTCGAGGTTGCGCAAAAACGATACCGTTTTGTTACATTTTTTAATGCTACGTTTCGTGAAATGTTTTACTTTATGTTGATAGGATCTCAAATGTGTAAAAGTTTTACCTGGTGTGCTTTCAAATGATAATATTATAACAGATAAAACTATTTCATCTTGGTGAAATTAATATTTACCTTAAAAAAAAACTATATTATATAGATCGCATTGTAGGGCATAGACCTTTTCTCTAAAAAGAGTATCGACCAATAAACTACTACGTGGCTACATGCGGATGCGCATTTCACAGGTCTTGAATTTTTTTTTTGATTTATCTCATGCACGTTTCCTCACAATGTTTTACTACACTATCAAGTACATGTTGGCGAAGCATTTATCTTTCAGTGTTATTTTTTTAAGAATTGTATCATAATGAGGATACTTCAAAGGCCAAATTTACGTAAAAATTTGGTCTTTGAAATTCGATTTTAAAGGTAAAACGTATCACTGTACCACGTTTTAGATATTAAAGTTAATCTTTATTACGGGTCAGCAGACTCCATAAATCTCTGAAGTCCTCATTTATTCCTCAGGCATGCTAAACTTTGTCAGTTCTCCTTCGCCGAGTACGCGGTAAATCATCAGTGTTCGATCTTTTCTCTAGAATATTAATTAATAGTAATCTAACTCAGGTTGTATAGAATTAAAAGCATGCTAAGTACTTTATTCGCTTTAATAATTATAAACTTATGTTTTAATAGTTTGTATTATCATAATAATTATTACTATAATTTAACTTTATAATTAGTGTATGTTGTGACACATGTAGATTTTTGTTGTAATTGCATAATATATTACAGCATATATTTATTACTTTTCAATATCTCTTTCATTAATAATTACAAACATCGACGATACCTATATTATGATATAATGAAGGCAAATTAAAAATGGATCATCGGAAATGACCTTAATTTGACGCCGACCTATATACAGTAGATACGGAACCGTCTTTCAGAAATGAGATGACGATGGATTCAATTTGTGCAAATACGAATCTGTCGACTTCTAGGTAACAGATGGGACGCTTATTTTTGTTTGCGAGAATAAAGATTTTGCCTTTTATGTTTTTTCTTAATGAATTGTGTCCGAGTGGGCTGACTAACTCGACTTAACTTAAAAAGAAGAACCAACAATATAAGTACGCATTTCTCCAGTCAGTAGTAAAACCAAGAATCTATAATTTAGTTGTCAATTTCACTAAGGGAACCAATAAAATAGGTTAACTTAGTAAGTTAATATAATATAAGTTATATTAATGATATTCCTAAAGTAATTAAAGTTCAGGCTCTTTAAAATTGTTTTTATCGGTTACGTGCATCTAATAAAAAAAATTGTGGATCATGCAACAATTATAACCAAACATGTAAAATATTACATGCTTTATTTTTTATGATTTTAAAATACATGTGTCAATAATGAACCTAAGATAAGCACTTTAGATAACTTGTAATTTTTCTACACTTCATTCGTTCACTTCTTTCAGTTATCTTATTGTCAGTCTTAAAATATGTAGTAATTTCATGAAACGACGGACAAAACCAGAATGGTATCTTGCAAATAAAGAACGTACATCAATATTTTAAATTTTCTCTTGTCCAAAAGACAGAGATCCATATATAGCAATATTTCTTACAAAGTAATGGAGACCTAATTATAAGTAACAATACAAAATTGATGTTTAAACAATGTATAATTTAAACTAAGTTGATTTTTTTTACATTTTAAAATAATATATTTTTTATACTATTTTTATTAATCATACAAGGAGCATTTTTGACACGGCAGTAATGAGGAATGACAAGATATGCCGGCCTCATTACAGTCTGTCTGTAGCAACTTTTCGATCCTAATTTGTTTGAAAGTGTTTTGCGTTCATTAATTAATTCACTATACTAGGTTGTATATAGTATACTTTACTTCAGAAAATATTCACATCAACTATGCTGATTTCTATTTACACATGAGTGGTTCGGATTAACAGGGAAAGACTACGCACTCACAAAATTCCGGCCTGAATAAGCACAGTGTACGTAATAAATACTGTGGGTGTAAGGATTCGAGGACACAATTATAGGTTACTAGACATTCTATCACTGCCGTCCAGGAATCTTTATCTTTCTTCTACTACCAAAATTTTAAATTAACTTGCATTCATTTAAATCGATTAAATACTAATAACTAAAGTTTACTTGATTGTCTTCAAGGAAATTTGTAAGACAAGTTGTATTCTGTAGGTTTGTAAGTACAAAAGGCAGTTAAGGTTAGTAAGGATGTGATTTGTTTGGTCTACAATTTTCATATTTATTATACACACATATAATATATATATAGCGCCTTATTACAGGCCGCTTCTTTCATTGCGTCAAGCTACTATTTTAGCGTGATAATTCGGTGAAAGTGTAGTTTTTCCGCTACTGCGTCTACGCGACTGGCGTAAAGCGACGTAGCTATCCTCTCCTATCATATTTAATGATCTCTATCTACCAAACCGCACGCGCAAAACCAGTGGAAGCCCATGTAAGACCAGAAAAATAATTGAAGGTGCTTTAATTAGGAACACATAATATCTAACATTGAATAAGCCTGGCTGATGGAACTTGAAAATATCAAAACGACAAGTTGATTAAAGTTTAGGAACACGTTGTTAAAAACTTTGTCACTCTATGTACTGCAACGCGAAAGCGAGAAAACCTTGTTAAAATGTGAATAACTTTAAATATAAAGAATTCTTTTGAGCTTTACCAAAAGAAGTTTGAACAAACAATTCCAAGATTGAAGCGAAATAAATAAAATAAAATGAATACGGGAAAAAATTGTTATAAGACTATAAATTTACAGAAAAACACATTAGTTTTAGAAGTTTCCCTGTTTACTTTGATTAACAAGATAAACATATTTACGATAGCACTAGGAAATATTCGTATTCAAATTTACGGTATGAGGGATAGAATTAAATTTCTATAAAGGCAAGCAGGATGTTAGAGGCCTCTTTGGACAATACGTGCTGCATATAATAAAATATAATTCATTTTACTATGCTTTATAGGAGAGGCTAAGTTCCACAGAGTGCAAAGTTTACACAGTACTTAGTATAGATCTCAACATTTTTATGTATTATTTTTATCTGGTCGCAATCTCACTGTATTAATATTCAATTTAACTTTTTATTTAATCACATTGTAATTTATTCTATAAGATTCACCACGCTATAACCTCTCTCTCCCCCTATAATTTTATTCAAAAAGTTTAAGTTAGTTTTAGAAGAAAAACATTTAAACTACTAGACTTATGAATTTTAATTATTCCCATTGTTATTTTGCATACAATAACTAGGAGGGAGATATTATAGTGTTAAACTTTTTACACTTCGTATGATGTTTATATTTGAAATGACATGCAGTCATGGCACGTGAGAATGCAGTTATTCAGGTTAGGTTAGAAGGTACTGTAGAAGGTACAACCGTTCTCAATAAGAAATAAAGATGGATGGAGCGGACAAATTACCACTAAGTACATGTGATCTAGCTGTAAACAAATATACATTCCAATATCTAGAATTTTACTGTGGTTTACGAATGATTCTTCAAGACTGCTCAAATATGAAGTGTTTTCTCTTAGAGCATGAGCAATAGCTGAAATGACTGAACCAAAAGCATGTTATATATTTCAATTTATTATTTAGTTAATTATTATTTACTCTAACACTTATTTTAACAAATACTAATAACCAAATATAACAGAACTCTCAACACACAATTATTTGCTTTTGAGGTTATATCCAGTATTACATATCATTTAATAATGAAACTTTGCTTCAAATAATAATTAGAATATTTTTCATCTGAACTTTTATTCCCATGAAGACTGAACGCAGAGATTACACTTTAGCATTAGACAACAGTTTCGCTTAGTTAACCACTCCCAGTAACTTTTCACATTTATCCTTAAAAGTTACCCCATTTGACTCACTAGTTTGAGTGCGGACCATCATGTGAAAGTATTTTTATTCTTTATAACGAAAGGAGTATTTAAATTTAAATAATCTTGAGAATACAGATATAGTGGTAGAGCTACGCTGCAGCTTGTTTCCAACTGCAGAATGAATAGGTCAGCTCAATCGGGGTAGAACCACGCCCTCACAGAATACCAGCGTAAAAAAGCAGCATAATGCCGCTGTGTCTCGTCTGGTGAGTGTAGGGATTCGGAGACCTTTATTACTGGAGATAAGGCATTCCATCTCAGTCCTCAAGGGTGATAACGCATTTGCATTATGATACCTTGTCAAGGATGAATGTAGATGTCATGGGTCGCAAGAATCAGTTATCATCAAGTGAACTGTGTGCTTGTTTGTTACTGAAATATGCATTTCTGGGATATTTCAGCATTGTTAATAAAAAAAAATTAAGATTTTTATTTACATTTTTAGACTTTACTAATGTGGTTTAAGAGTGGTGCATCACTTTAATTTGTTCATGAAGGAAGAAATTGCTACGCTTCGTAGACATCCACAGTAGAACGAGGTTGATATAGCTGAAAGGATTAGCAAGCTGAAGTTGCAATGGGCTGGAAAGACGATCTATGTAAGTTTGCCGGAAGTCGATTGTGCCACCTGCTTAGGTTCGTGCTTTGTGGCAATAGATGGAGGAAGTGTATGTTCAACAGTAGACTATGGATAGGCTGCAAAGATGACAGTGTTAATTATTTATTTGATAATATACTAAATTCAAAGTTAGATATAGCCCTTGTCATGGAAGCAAAAGAAGCTTGACTAACATTCTGTCGTAGAGAGAATATTTTTAATAAGGATAACACATGCGAGTTCCTACATGTGCTATCATGGTTTTTAAAGCGCATTGTAACAGTATGAAATTTAGAAAATATAGGGAAATCTTTAGAAAAATAACATGGTGAGAACAAGCATTATTGGCCCAAGTCCAAAAGGCATGGTGCCAGAGTTCCAAACCTGTTGATTAACTATTAAAATTGTGTATAGATAATTAATACGCCATTCGACAACCTGTAATTAGCAGTTGTAGAGCCACGCATTCGTTTGTATCCAGCTGCGGAATGCATGGGTCGGCTCAACCAGGGGAAGGACCACGACCAAATAGAATACTGCATCTTAGTAGAACTCACAAAGTACATGCGTATGTTTTTTTTATCGAACTGCAGTGTATCTCTACAGTGGTAGGGCATAAAGGACCATAATGCTGATGTTTTTCGTCTGACGAGTGTAGGGATCCGGAGACCTTTATTACTGGTGACGAGGCCGCCTATCTCAGTCTTCAAGTGTGGCAACGCATCTGCATTATGATTCCTTGTCAAGGATGAATGTAGATGTCATGGGCCGCAGGAATCACTTACCATCAGGTGAGTTATGTGCTCGTTTGTTACTCTAAATGTAATTTAAAAAAACAAGGATGCCATAGGGCGTGGGAATCACTAGCCAACATTCGAACAATGTGCTTGTCACCGTCAATACAGTTAAAAAAACAATGTTATATAAAATATACATGTTTAAGCTTACTTACCTGGACATGATAAGGAGCCACTTTCTCTTCTCCTTTGATTTCTACATTAATATGAAGTCTGATAGCACCTGATACAGCAGATTTATCTGTTCTCTTCTCCAAGTTGTACCAGACGTCCATCTCACCGGAAAGTGTTCGGACCTGGTGCATACATACATATTTAGCGATACTGAATAACAAAAATAATTAGCGGTGTGATCCTAAAATATCTTTATATTAGAACATTTTTCCTTGACCATACTTCAATGCTAAGACTTGTTGTACACAAATGTTCTCATACAAAATAAAACCGTTATAAATTTATCCAAAATAATTTCTTCAAATATCCCGCGCTAGTAACTTTCCAGTCCAACCTGATATTTATTCATGACGCAGTCTTAAACTGTAAAGCGCAGGAGTTCAGCAATTGCTTATTCACTCTTCTCTTGAACACATTGAAAACATTATACTCGTACCGACATCAGGCTCTTCGTTGTACGCCTTACAAAGGAGGAATGAAACCAATTCGTGCTAATGTGTATTCGTAATAGATGTATATTAAGAACGGATAAGGAGTAGGATAAGGAACGCGATGTGCGAATCATATAGTTTATTTCTTGCACCCTATAAAACACCACGAGACGCAACTAATTTGCGTCTATTTTTAAGATAGATCAGATTGATTTTAACCACGTCTGGGTCACCCATTATGTTATAATTTCTATATAGAAATAAAATAAAATTATACAATATTCTATATATATTTACCTCAATGATTGTTTGACCCAAGAAATCGTCTGACTCTCTCGTCAGTTTTTGTCTCAGTTTTGATTTCAAGTCGTTATCTTCATCCCAAACTCTTACTTTGATTCGGTCGGATGAGTTGTGACATTCACTGTAAAGTACTATTATAAGTACAATGTGTATATCTAAAACTAACTAAACTAAACTAATACCAATACAAAAATACAGAATTTTTGTATTGGTATTTGAATAGAGAAAGATTATAGAAATTATATTTACATTAGTCAAAAGTAATAGTTAGTAAGACTCCGCAATTTCTTGGTAAAATGATTTTCTTTAAATGTGGTAGAGCTACACTGCTTTGTTTCTAGCTGCAGAATGAATGAGTCAGCTCTTCCCGGGTAGAACCACGTCCAAACAGAATACCAACGTGAAACAGCAACATAATGCTGCTGTGATTCGTCTGGTGGTCATGGCAGGGATCCCGAGGCCTTTATTACTGGTAACGAGGCATTCCATCTCAGTCTTCAAGGGTGACAACGCATCTGCATTATGATTCCTTGCCAAGGATGAATGTTGATATCATGGGCCTCACATGGGGTAGGAATCACTTAGAATCAGGTGAACTGTGTACTCGTTTGTTACTCTCAATGTTATAAAAATAAATGAAATAAATATTTGATCAATATTTTACGTTTATTACTTACAAATAAAACTTTTCGTTCCAAACTGGATTCAATTCCTGTGGCATTGTTCTCGTCCTCTTCTTAACTTTGCTAACTTGAACAGTGACGTAAGGGTCAGAAGTTCCGCTCTTGTCTTTTGCGATAAGCCCTTGAGCACAAATAACTGCCCGCAAAGGGCCAATTTATTAGTTTTCCATAATATATTATGCTAAGACAATGGAAATATCTTAAGGTATTATTTATTATTTTAAATATAATAATAACATATAAATTGTCTTTTCCAAAATACAAACTAATAACTATTCGGATATTATTTATTTTTAGCAATCATTGAGTTTAATATCCCATGGGTTACTTCTACCCATGGGTCTACTTTAACTATTTTTGCAACAGATATTAATAATAATACTATGACGGAACAAAAGAGATGTCGATTAGATGTGGTTATTGAGAAATGAAAATCATTTTTGAATGTAGGATTAGTCATACTTACCAAGAGTACCTGTACCTATAGGAGAAATACTACCATCTGAATTCCCTGAGATTAATGGTCTGGTATGAAAGAAGAAGACACTAGTAACAAATCTACCATTTTTTTTCTAAAAATACCCAAATTGTAATTCTATAACAACCTGATCATAGCGACTACATAATCGCAACATCTAATGCAAACTTCGACCAAGAAGAAAGTTTCAAAGTAACAAGTGTAAAGTATGCTCGGGTTTTATATCTAATGGCCTCGGAATTTACACGAATCGAAAGTTTTACTTCAAACTGGAAAGTATGCAAATAAAACAGGATGTTCCTTTAAATTGTGCCGGGATTTAAAGTCCTGCATGCTTTTGGATTTTCTAATTTACAATTATCATACTTATTGCAAAACAATCTACTCGTGTTTGTAGGGTTTCTAGTACGCTCTGAAATAGGAGGATTGTTATGAAGTTAGAAATTCGTAATTTAGATTATAGTTTGTGTAGATTTAAAAATTGTGTGCCATCACGGCAGGGATGGTTCGTAAATCCATGCAAATGTGTTACCAATGTGGAAAAACAAGTGTATACATATAAAAAGATTTATTAAGATAATGTACTTTAGTGTAGTAATTAATAATAATTCAGTGTATTTTTCGTTCTGTGAGTAATAAAAAAATTGTGTGCAAGCAGTCTGACATTTTTGTTAACCTAACGGGATTAGTGTTTAGTGTTTTTGATTCGTGGAATTTCCTGTATAGATGAGTAATAAGCTATTTTTGTTATAAGTGAGTTGAGGCGGTGCGCTAACGACCGTGAATTGGCTGGGTTATAAGTTGAGGTAAAATTGCAAAGATATTTTTGACATCTGCTAAATTTTATATATCATATGTTTTTCCTATGATATATTAAAAAAAATCAAGGCCCGGTAGGTAAGGACATTTAAGATTGAATTCTTTACATTGAATTGTTATTATAGCAGATATCAAAAAGGAAGTTCATGTGGAAGTCAGGCGAAGATTTTGTCTAATAGAGCGAAATCTGCGAGCGTGCGGTTCGTAGCCGCAAAAGACCCCAGCAAACCTGTAATGGCGATTTTGCAGGACCATTTTGAAGTCCCTTCTATAGTGACTTGCTTGGCCTGTTCGAGGGTGTCAATGTGAGTGTCGGGGTCGACACTAAATGTCCGCCTGTTCGCCACATGAAACGAAAGAGAAGCAATTTAGTGTTCAGCCTGCAGCAATTTCGCTCTGGATCCTCGCTGACATCGCCCGGCCACGCGATAACCTGTGAGAAAGTTTAGTTATTTCACGCCACATCATCGAACCTGTGATAGCGATCTTGGCGCTCCATTTTGATGTGCCATCGAGTACCGACTGCTTCACCGTGCTCATGTGTGCCGAATGCCCCTCTCCTTCGATGCTGAACACGCGTCTGTCACATACACACACTTTATACATCGTGAAATTTGATTCCTCGTGACATTGAAATCGGCCTTTAAAATTTTAATTCACCTACTAGAGACAACAAGTTGATTAATTTGTCAAATAATGTTAAAGGTTAGTTAGTGCGTTACTGATATGATTTGCCATAAATAGACTGATATAACTTTAAACATATAAACCTTACACTGATTACTGTAGAACCTTTATACAAGAAGATGCTTCTTATGTTTGGGTGAACATTTGAGGCACTTTACTATATCTTCCGTTAATAATGAGCATACACTATTATAGTCCAGTAAATCGTAACAAAAATGTATTAGTCTTATAGGCAGAATGCGTTTTTGAGAAATTAGAAGTAAAAATTTTGTATAATGGTGAAAAAAGAAGTGATGAATTATCATGACAATTTCTCACTAATAAACAGACTAATTGTGATCATTTAATTTTAGCTCTGTCTATATTTTACGTTCGTGTTTGTCTATAGCTAAATAATTTGTTATTTAATATTTGCTATTAAATTTTTGTACCTGATGAGTTCGAAAATCTCCGGTTTATCTCGCTCCCTTTGCTTCATTCTCTCCTTCATCGCAGTGATGATGGAGTTGGCTTTGTCTTCAGCACCATGTTTGGAGGACTTTTCTGCCGCCCCTGCGAAACACACTGCTCAGGCGGTGCAAACACAGTTCGCACGAGTGCGGGATGCGCCAAGACGGCCCCCCGCCCCGCGTTCAGGCCTGCCACGGCCACTCGAGAGCTACAACTTCACCAGAAACTGACAAATAATTTTAGTTACAATTATTGAAAATTCCATTTAAAGTCAGCTCTGATGCCGTCGTTCACTTCGAGCGACGCCAGCCGAAGCAAACCTGAGCACTGCGCCTCTATGTAAAGCAAAATATAGCCTAATGGGTTACCGAATTTATCTTATTTCTGTCATCAATTGATGCCCAAATTTACTAAGAAAACTATTACAGTTTGTACACGTTAGCAATAGAAAAAGATTCTAAACGAAATACCCTTAGCGTTTGTTTGTCTTATATGTTAGTTATAAATATTTAATTTAATTGCAAATATTATGGGTAACTATTACAACTTTTGTTATTAGGAGATAAGAGAGGGCAACAAAAAAAACAATAATATATGCTTAAGGAAACACATAATCGCGGTTTTCTAGAAAATAATAATAATAAATATATTTTGAAATAAAAATATAATAATATAAACAACGAAGTTAACTAAAACCACATAATATTGTAGTGGATAGAAATTAGACAGCGTGCATTAGTTAGCAACAAGCACACTTAGGTACATCTGATCTGCAGGGTTTATCGTGTTTTTAGGTTTAGAACGTTTTATAAAAACTGTAGAATAGTAAAGAAGGGTACAAGAGTTTAAAAGTTAATTTAGGATTTTAAATTGAGTTTCGGCGCTGGGCGGGGTAACCCGGAAAGTACGGATATATGCAAGACCGGAACCCTAACTAAAATGCTCTCAATAGTCCACACTTTAAAAACATGTTTAAGTATGTTTAAATGTTTATGTCAAAAGAGATAAAAATTATATCTCCAAATATTACAACATGCATAAAATATCAAAACGCTTTTTACAAAATATATTTAATTGAAGAATAAATGGCTTTTTATAATTCACGAAAATTAATTATACAAATAAATAAAAATTGAACATAAATATACTTTCATCTCTTTTGTCTCAATCGGGGTCGACTAATGAGTGATTTTTATATTTCACTTTAACCTTATAAGTTCCAAATTTTTCAGAGTTTTAGCTGATCGCCGTAAACAATTGTATAAAAAAAGTGTAAAGAGAAGAAAATTTAAAATATAATAATTAAGATTTGAATATTTGTTTATTATGGATAGTTGCTTTCAAAGTGTAGACATGTTGAGGACGCGCAGTCGAATAACGCGATATAAATTTTCAATAGATAAATAATTTACTAAAACGACTGCTCGTCTGCATCATGTGAATCTAAAACCGAATTGGAAGGGATTTCAGTTTAAAACAAAAATATAGTAATGTTAAACCGACAAACATGCAAACAGAAATGTAATCCATGCAATAGCTCCAAGATATTAAAGGGAAATGTAAGAAAATACACGCTAAATAAGTCCCTAAAAATCATGTTTCTTTTTGTTCATTTGTTTCCGTATGATCACGTCCATACTACAATAACGTTTAAATTCTATCGATATATGTATATGTTTTATCTCCATATGACTTATATGTTAATAAATTTAGATAACGAAATAGTTTAAATTGAAACTATTAATGGCCGCTACATGTATAAATTTAATCATGCATATGAATTGTCTATATTTTGTCTACGATATTTTTAATTCTATTTTTACCTTATAATATTGAGGCCGTTAAGGGAGCTAAATCTATTTAATCACATTAAATAAGCTCAATATATACAATGCTAATCGTTACTACATTCACAATACAAGCTTAAAAATCCTGAACTCAATAGCTGTTAGATAGATATATTGTTTACAAATCAATATTCTCTTTTTAATCCTTCTTCCCTCTATATTTAACGCTAAGCATTAAATTTAACATAAATGCAAATCATTATCCATACAAAAACATTCATTAAAAAGATAACCTTTCTTTTAGTAGCTTTTTGTTAAATTTTATCTAAGACATGGTATGGTAAACGTAAAGTACTTGATGTACTATCGGAAGTAGTAAAATTCTGATACTACAAAATATAAGGCATCGCAAAGAAACCGTAAGTGTGCGACTACAAAAGATAGCTCTGAAAAGCTTTATTCTTAAGGATCATCCAAGATCCTTTTGTTTAAAAAAATATGTATTTTATGTGGAAAAGAAAGGTTGGTATATACTTATTATATACATCAATATTATTAGAAGAAATTTTAACAATAATTTTTTCATATCTCTTTGCAAATTTTGCAAACGATTCTTAAAAAAAATATGGATGTACTACCATAAAATTTTAAGTTTTTTCTCAAGAACGTAGACCGACCGATTGATTTTTTTACGGTAGCGTTGTGTAACAAAGATCTTATCTCTAGCGAGCGACCTTTTAAACAACATCTTGACACCACTGGACTTTAATAAAAAGCGAATGCCGCTTATGAACATATGTAGTGTCGTAGGGTAACGATCGACTCTACATAAAAGGCAATAATTAACAATTCTGTATTTATTTTTTACACGTATTAACATAAAACATGAAAAAAAATAGACTTACTCACTAATTAAGTAATAAGCAAAACTATTCTGTACTTATTTCGATGAACAAAAACAATATTTTTGGGATAATCTAATTACTTTTCGAATTTTTTGTTAGAATTTGTTTTACATGTGAATTTTTAATAGGCTATTTATTGGGGTGGGACAATTATTTAATTATATAACATGAATAAACATTATCGCCTCTTTAAAGGATTACTTGACTATTTATTAAATAAACTTACTCTGAAGGCAATCGGCGTTGAGCAAGTCCTTGCACTTTTCGTGACACTTGACTCCACATTCGGTACATCTGACTCCTTGTCTTGCAATTCCCCAGAGTAAACCTTCACACTCATAACAATATGTTGGGGAGGTGGCGGTCCAAAGCACGAAATTGTGAGGTGTGGTCGATGAAATGGGATAGATGAGAGCTTGTAATGTCTTCTTATATACATGCATTTTCTGAAAAATATCTTCTGTATTAGTAATTGTGACAAAAAATGTAATAATTTGTACTGTAAAATACCATATAAACGATTATCCCAATAACGTGGAAGCTAAAAAACATTTCGGATTTAGTATGAATGTTGTATATATATTCACACTTTGATAAGATTCGACTTATTTATATAACAATGTACCATATTCAACGAATGTTTATTTTTCTCATGTCATATACTGATAATGTCACCCTAATTTTTATTTTATTTATTTATTTATTTCAAAAGTGATCTAACTGTTAGCATTTAAATATCTAACTTATTATTAAGTGCAAATGGTCGGTTATTGCTCTCTAAAGTATTGTTATTATATCTACGAATGTGAATGGAATGACATGTATCTACGTATGCTTATTTACGATAGGTGCATTATAGATTTCTAAATATGTCCTTGTTATACTTACCAATTCTTCATCATTTAAAGTTGCTCTATGTACAGCAGATGTCAGCCCCGCGTTCCTTTTTGTTGCTGCCATGGTCTAAAGTATAAATTAAATTTAATTAAATACAGTTATAGTGATTTAACAATAACTGTTTCGTATCTTTGTCACTATCTTAGTATATAATTAAAAGTTTACCATATAGTGCACAGCGATAATACTATATATAGATAATAAGTTATCCTTTCAAAAGATATTGTGTTTTACATATTGCGCTCTATACATGCCTTAAACTTAAAGAAGTTTTGGAAGCCTGTGAGAAAAACAGATGATTTTTTTTTTACTTTTAGATGTTATCGAATGTTGATGTAAATGCAAAATCAAAGAGGACTTTTAGTATTCAGTTAAATGCAAATCTTTTTGACAAAAAGTTTCAGTCTAAATGTGTATGCGAACTAATAAAACAGATAATTTTCTAGTTTAACGAACTCTTGTTATAATTATGGTATGTTAAAAGACCACGAATTATTTCACTAATAATTATATACCAAATAATATTAAGCGTTACAGTATCTATATATAGAATTCATAGAGTAAGCAAGTGCATTCAATATTTCTGGCAGCTATTATCATATAAAAATAAGGTTTATTAAGAAGAATTGAAAATCAAATTTTATATAAGAAAAGTTACAGATCCATGCTGGACTATATTGATATTGCATGCAATAAAATAATTTCAAAAGCCGATATAAATAAAAATATAAATGTAACGCATATCAAAAGCCGTATCTATGGTTTTAAATCAGTTTGGCATGCATAGAAAAGAAGTGTTATTGGGAGAAAATACCTTGAGAACCTGCGGGTCCATGGTAAGGAGTAAAATGCAAGTATATCATTAATTTATTACAGGAATAGTAATTTTCAGGAATCATTTATTTAAGGTTACATTTTATTTCGCTTCTTGTTCGCTATTAGGTGACCCTTAAGTAGTTTTACACGGCTCAGGCTGTTAGTGCTACAAGACCGTCAAATATAAGTTGGTGAAAATCGCATAGATGAGTTAGAAGGGAGAGACATAAACAACAGATAACATTAAAACATCAAAGAAGAAAGGAAGGTTTGTAAAGTCCAATACAAAATTTTCAACAAGTATCAATTTAAAGTAAACAATGAATGGAGAGTATATATAGATAAGGACGACATTTATTTTAATAGCGGACGTGTAATGGAAAATATTTAATAACAATAACTCCTCCATAAATTGTTAAACGATATAGAAAGTTATCGTTTAGAAAACACATTTATTACGCGCCTAATGTTACCAAGCTCCAGAAAGCGAACGTCGATATGAGCTGAAACATTGACGACCAGTTTCAATCTACATTTTGAGTAGACACAAAAAAACCCAGACTCCCTTTTATTATTTGTTATTGAATTTACATTTATAATTATTTGTGAATTGAAACCGGCCTTGATAACATAGCTAATTCCATTGGGGCTTGTAATACTAATGACTTAATATTATAAAAAGTTTTGAAGTTAGTTTACTTACAAGTTCTGAGACCAGGGGAATCGATTTTCTTCTAGGCCGTATATCAGGCATGCTGTCGATGTTGCTGTAGAAGGGATTATCTCCAGGATGTCTATAAAGAGGGTGGCATTTTAAAATAAATCGGAGCCTTCAAGATATTTATGACTCGGAAATTTTATCATCATGATAAATAAGAGTTTCCACCTAATATGCACTTAAAATATTTATTTATTTATTTACGATAAATTATGTTTGAACAAATTTATTTAATTGAAATATTCTAAATTAAAGTAAATCATAAAGGCAAAAGAAAAAGTTATAATGTTAGATAAATCAAATATGAAATATAAAAAACATCTGTAATCTTATATATGTACATTAAGTTAAAATAATAATATAATTATTGGGTAGATGTAGAGCCACGCTGCAGTTAATTTCTTGCTGCAACATGGATGGGTCGGCTTGACCGGGGAAGGACGGAGCCCTTACAGAAATCACACGAAACACAGCAGCATATTAAAGCTGCAGTGTTTCATGTGATGAGTGTACGGATCCGGTGGCTCTACAATAATGTAATTCGATGTTAATGTTTTTTTAAAGGAATGCTAGCAGTGCTGATAACCCTGCGAACATTCTGGTTAACCACTCCAAACTGAGGTAATGCTTGTGCTAAGAGACAGTTCACGACAATAGCCGAATGGTGGATTTGAACCTATGACCTTAAGCTTTACAGACCGTAACCGATACCATTAGACTATTGACGCTTCTAATCATAATGGAAAATCAGATGATTTTTTTTAAGAAAGCTTTCTGTTTACATATTGGTGTGATAAACGAACACATTTCATCTGATATTAACTGATGACTGCGGCCAAAGACATATAAGTCCATCATTAACAAACACTCAAAGAGATCTAAGTCCATCATCAACAAACACTCAAAGACATCTAAGTCCATCATCAGCAAACACTCAAAGACATCTTAATCCATCATCAACAAATTCTCAAAGATATCTAAGTCCATCATCAACAAACACTCAAAGACATTTAAGTCCATCATCAACAAACACTCAAAGACATCTAAGTCCATCATCAACAAACACTCAAAGATATCTAAGTCCATCATCAACAAACACTCAAAGACATTTAAGTCCATCATCAACAAACACTCAAAGACATCTAAGTCCATCATCGACAAACACTCAAAATTATCATGTTTAGTCACTCCTGGGGATTGATTTAAGTAAGATATTTGTGAAGATCATTTAAAGTTATGGTTCTAGCAGAGCGTAATCGATAGATAGCCTTAAAATATCAAGTAGTAGGAAGAGGGTTTGTTATACAGATAAAACTTTCCAGAAAATATTCTATCCTTTCTCGGATGGACCCAGCCAATGGCTAACTACCGTGGCCTTTGCTATTAGTACATTATTCTTGTGTACATTGTTTCTTTTTTATTCCACTGAAATGGCCAAGTAAAACCGATGTCATGGAGTTTTTAATATCATCGTAAATAATGACATAGTAATAACAAATTCTGAGAGGAAAGACAGGACAGACATATTCACGCACACCAGCTCATTACATCTACTTAGTCAGGAGTGGTATTAAAGACCTATATTTCGTTATTCGATATTTTACGAAAATGTTATAATTATTTAATTGTTTATATTAGACATGAAAATTTTAAAGCATCAAGATTATGTTGTATTAGGTTTGTGTTAATTATACGATCCGCTGTAAATAAAAACAAACAATTAAGAGGATCATAGCTAAATAAAACAAACATGGATAAATCCCAGAGGCAAAGAAGGTTCTTCCCGTCAAGTACAGCGTTGTTTCCTCCATCCAGTTTAAAAGGCTGCATCCTCTGAAGGTGTAAAGTATGATATGATATGATTTTTATAATAATAACAAAAATTTCAAGCTCTTTTCTGATTAATATGTCATTAATCAATCATAAACTATTAATATGTGCTGTATTGTTTTGGATGTTATATGACATTATAAAAATATATAAAACGGTATCAAATAAAATTTATATAGACATACCCATTTCCTCGACCACCTTGCTCGCTAAAGCCACCAGATCCGTTCTAAAAACAAAAAAAAATACAATTTATAAAATAAAAAAAAAAAAAATAGGAGATTTTATTGAAAATAACAATAATAACAATTCAAAATGTGACATATGTCGAGTGAAGTTTCATTTAACTTATATTATGTATTCGGATAACTAATGCAATCTGATTTAAGATTTTGTACTAATGAAAAAAATATATATTTCATTGACCATATTTTATGAAACTTCAAACGAAATTTTCTATTTAAAAAACTTTAAGTTGCTAATTTCTACTACATGGAGAAATAACATTATTGCATAATATAGTACGTAATACACGTTCAGAAATATCATTAGAAACAATTTTGTCCAAAGAATTATCACTAAAAACCGTTTATTGAAACTTCTGTTGTATAATTGCTAAATAGTTAATTGAAAGCAGAATATTATGTTTTCGTTTCAGCTAAGCAAGAACGATTATAATGTTCTGTTCATTTCTATAGCATTTTACCAACTTATTAAATTGTTGTTGTTATATAATATAACACCTAGATTTCTAAGTTTGACTTAGTACTTTATGTGCCAGCTAATTATAAGGTAGGTGTTCACAACTACACGATAATTCTAAGCGATGATATGATATAAATATTTTTGAGTACAACGTTTATGAAATATGTTTTAAGAGGTCCAAGCGAATGGATGAATTCATGAAGGATTTAAATGTATGCCAAATATAGATTATATATTGAAGAA
Source organism: Teinopalpus imperialis (assembly GCA_029286865.1). Taxonomy (NCBI): domain Eukaryota; kingdom Metazoa; phylum Arthropoda; class Insecta; order Lepidoptera; family Papilionidae; genus Teinopalpus; species Teinopalpus imperialis. The sequence goes on from JAGSMU010000021.1 coordinate 8,134,912, forward strand.
AGTATTTTTTTCTCTCTGAATTATCTTTAAAAATATTATATAAAATAGTCAAGCAGTAAATAATTTCGGATTAATATATTATAGTTTTTTCTTGACTTTAGAAAATCAGTAAATAAAATTATAAATCTTTTTCAATCATATCGTTTTTTTAAACGGCTTCTAGTTTTAGCCAATTTTATAGAATTTATGATATGAAATGATATGACACTGAATGATTTTGTATATAGTATTTATGTATACATTAGTGTTTTCCAAACTGATTCCACGTAACATGAATTCCCATTAGGAACTAAAATATGATACAATTTTAATTTTAGCTTAGCTCGCAGATATATTTTTATTGTGAATTCATACGGTTTTTACGAACCCTATTCACTTTATATTTACGATTAATAGGCATTTAAGCAAGTGCTTATATTTATGGTATTGTATAATAGTAATGTAAAATATTTCAGGTAATATATCTACTACAGCTATTTATCAAACGGCATTATATAAAATATAAATCAGAAAACTTTTAGTACATATTACAATGTCGATTTTTATTTATTGCCTCGGTATATTGCAACAATAACAACAATTTTTACATAAAATATTAATGAAACATGAATAACATGAGCACCTCTTTTCTATTTTACTATTATCAATATATAGAAACCCACATCTAGTAGAAAAAAATCAATAACTAAACACTAATTCGTTGAGTTGATTACTATTTCACAACCACTGTATAAATTTTATTACGGTGTAACAATGGTAGTTTGTTGGGATAAAAACAAATTCAAGGTTTTTAAATTATTGGGATCATTGTTTTCAATGAATATACATAATATGCGTGAAAGGTAAATAGAATATAGATATGGATCGTGTAAGAGTAAAGCGGATAACTTATTTGCAAGAGCTCAGTTTTTTTTTAAATTTTAACACTATGAAGAACGACCGTAAGGGCTTGTATTAAATGTTATGAGGCTTATTTTAAAACTAACTCTTAACTCTAATTCCATGAAATTTTTGCATGAGATAACTTACACCTGCACTAACTTTGTCCTTTTCAGTTGATGGCGTTGTTGCAGCAGGTGTGTCCGTAGTTTTTTCTTCAGCTTTTTTATCCTTTAACGCCTTTAATAGTTTCCATTTACTTCCAACTTGTGGTTCTGGTTGAGGCTGGGGCTCTTGAACTCTTCGCGGTTCTTCATGTATTTGAGGCATGTCGTAGTCATCATCAAACTCATCTCCACTCTGTACTGGGCTATCCGGACCTGATGTTTCACCTGATCCAGAATCAGCAAACGATTTTTCTTCCTCATATTCTTTGTCTTCATGGACGTCTTCTAAATTCTCTTCCATGACTGCAAATGTTGTTATGTCTTTCCATGTCTCTTTTGACTGAAGATCATCGTATTTTTCTTTAATTGTTGCAGTTTTAAGCTCTAATTCTTGCAATACAACGGACATTTTCTCTTTTAAGACTTCATTTGTCTCACTAGGAATTTTATCTTCATTTTCAGGTTCTTCCGCTAAAGTTTTTTCTCTATCTGATTCTTGCTGAGACTGATGTTCCATTTCTTCTAATTTTCTTAACTCGTAACAATACCATTCATCTTCGGAATCAATACTATCTTCAGTACTTTGTCTTCGTGAGGATACGCGAGAACCACTCCTCCAAGAATGTGTACTACGGCTGTCATCATCGTCATGCTTATTAGGTATATCTAAGCTCTGCTGATGACGTGCAGAAAATTTATTATGAATTCCTCGACCACTCTGTATTGATGGGCTACGTTCAGGATAAGAGACTATATCTTCTTGTGTTACATTACTAACAATTTCTGGAGCACTGAGCTTGGAAAGCTTTTTATCTTTTTGTGTTATCAATTCCTCATTTGGTTCATTCTGAGAATTCGTATCTATTTTTGGGGGAGATTTGTCACTTATTTGTTCATCCGAAATGGAGGTTGATTTTCGAAGGCGATATTTGCCTAATGCTCGAGATACAGCAAACTCTTGAGAACTACCGCTATAAGACTTATTGTTGTCATTAATACCCTCGTCTGGAATAGTAGAGGCTTTTTTTACATCACCAATGGTTGCAAATATAGAGGTTGGTGATTGATTATCTCCTTTTTCAATGTCTTCAAAGGGATCTATATTTGATATATCTGTATCAATATCAAGTTTTTCAATTTCAGATATATTATCTTTGTTCATTTGACTTACCCGTGCAAAGTGAAAGTCAATGTCGTCACTTTTATCGCGGGGTAAAGCGGAATTGGGATCGTATTTGTCATTTTCTTCTATGGAACATTCGGTATTTTCATCATTAAACTCTACGCCCTGCTGCTGTAATTCTTGAATTATTTGCTGTTGTTCCACAATATCTTGGTTATTAGTTTTTCTCTGTTTTTGCTTTGCAGGGACTTTAGCAAATACGTTACTTTCGTGTATTGAATCAGAAAATACGCTGTCACTATCTTCAGATTGAGCACTAGATCTACCCCCAGACCACTCTGTTTCCGAAGTTTCAGGATCCGATAATGATTGATGACTTGTTTGTTGCTTTCGTCTAGCTTTCTGTAATAATCCAGACATAGAAGCGACCAAATGATATTTCTTTTTTCTTCTTTGCGCCGACATGAGTCTCTCCTTAAGTGATTTTTCCGTTTGTGGTTGTTCCGTCGTATCTACGCCAGACGGCAGAGAATGTGATCTATGTTTTTTGGGTAAATGTAAGTCCGGTAACCATTGACTCATAGACGACATAGCTGTGCGTAAAGATGATGTGCGTTTCGGTTTTTTTGTTGACTTATCTTGACTTTTTATTCTGAGGTTTGAAGAAATTGATAAATAACCAGATTCGGAAACCAAAATGCCACTTGAGTCTACAAATTCATCCTTTCTTATGGAAGAATGTTCAAGAATGGGTTTTTCGTATTCCTGAACTTCACAAATAACATTACCATTACGTTCATCATATTGCTGCTGTTTGAAGTATTCCTGTTGAAGTTGATTTTGAAAGTGTTTTCTTTCACTTAAACTTAATGAACGTGATTTTAAGCTGGCTGTTTCAATTGAGCTGGTAGGAGACTTGCTACCACCTTGCCAAGAGAGTTGATCTTCTAAAGAAACTCGTTTTGGAGAATCATATCTGCTTGAAGTGGGATAGTATGATAAAGCGTCTGTAAGATTTCCCGGTGGATAACCAGTACGATGATTTGTTATTTTGTAACCATTATGGTAGAAGTGAGTGTCGTTTGCACCAATTGTATTTGCTCTAACTAATGGTTTTTTTCCGGTATTTGCTGCTGAGAGTACAACAGTCTGTGCATGATAACTCGGTTCTGGCGGATATGAATCAATTGTTGATTTAGACATTGTCTCGGAAATTTCATTTCTATCCAATAACTCTGAGAAGTTTCTGTCTTCCGATAACACTCCTCTAGGGGTGCTATAAACTGTTGTAAAGATAGGTTGCCTATTTCCTGCGACTGAATAAATTGACGGTGCTTCGTTGCCGTAATAATATTCACTCATATTAGTAATGGCTTGGTTTGAATAGGACATATCTGTTTTTAAAAAGCCTGAGTCAACTTTATTTTGTAGCCTGCTCATGTCCTTAGAATCGGAGATATCTTTAGTATTTTCTTCTTTTCGTAAACTGTAATCCCTTTTCATGTTTTTGGCATCAAATGCATAGGAATCAACTAAAGTTTCAAGGTATGGCTTTGAATCTATTTCGTAAGTCAATTTTTGAATAGCTTGTGGGGAAGACATCCTTAATTTATGACTTTCGTAATTTCCATGAGACATTTTTGATGTCTTTGGTGAACCTGGACTTTTCTCAAGACTCGACCAGCCGCTCATAGAAGATAATCCAGAATCTGACTTCGCCGCTACGATATTAGTAGTATCCCTTTTTAACAGTTTAGGCGATGTTTTTGGAGATTTTGGAGAACGAGGACTTAAGCGCTTACAATCTACTGGAATGGGCCCAGTGGATAACATTGTTTGCCGCAAAGATAACTCATTATTATTTTCAATAGTACAGAATATTTCAACGCCATTTGGAGGAGCTGGAGGTGGAGGACTAGGAGATTTATGTAATCTAGTATTCTCATATCTTAAGTCCAATCTGTTATCAATTGATTCGTCATATATATCATGAACAGATAACGGTGAATGTTGATCAGAGGCAGTTTTATATACTTCATCAAAGACCTGGGATGTGGTTTTGGATGAATAATAACTTTGTCTCGGAGTATCTGCTACTTGGTAGTTTGAACTATAATCAAAACGCTCTCTTGATAAAGCACTAGGAGATTTAGTCGATTTAGCTGCATTTATTTCAGCGTTAGCCACAGCTGAGCTATAAGCCAATCGACCCGTCACAGTCGTATAAGGTTCTGTAGTCGTTCTTTCCGGCACATATTTACGTCTTGGCGATAAATTCGCAGGAAAATATTCTAACTTTCTCTCTGTTATTGAGTTTTCAGTTAGTGATAACCTACTTGGTGACTTATCTCTTGAAAGTGTCTCTTTGGGTACGGATAAGACAAACTCATCAAAACTTTTCATCATGTCACTTATACCCCAGTTTTCTCCTCCTGAATATACATTTTTTAATTGCTCATTAATTATATTTCCGTCTTCAACCAATGTCTTTGCTTCAATATCTCTATCATGTTTCGATGTTATTTTTGTTTCAGGGCTAAGAAGTCTAGTTTTCAAGTCTTTTAACTCTCTCGAATCTTTGTGTAATTGGCTTGTCAATCTATCTAATTCTTGTAATTTATCTACAGTGATTTGATCTATTGTACTTAAAGTAGATAAATGAACATAATCTCTTTCACTAATGCCGGGTCCCCTTTGTAGCCCACAGTAGTCTTTATAATCGTTGGCGGTATATATTTGTCTAGAAGAAGTAGTCATTAATTCCATATCTGGTTCTTCGGGTGCTTCCCAGATCATACCAAGTTGAGAATTAGGTAAAGAACTTTCTTCACAAACTAGATCATCCCGATATGCTTGATTTAAACTCTTATAAAATGCTTCATCCGATTCCATTACTTCATCTTGTGGATCGATCAATACAGATCGCCCTATGTCCAATCCTTCTTCTATACCATCTTCGACAGTACCGTTTCCTAGTATTTCCCTTATTACTTCTAGTCTTGTCATTGAATCTCTAGACGTGACAGTGCGACACGTATAAAAATCAAGTAAAGTCGATATTACACCCTGTTGGTCTGCAAGTAGCGCTTCTAATCTCTCCAACCTTTCCCACATTCTTACATATTCCTGACTGAGAAGGTCCAATGCTCGCCAAGCGTACTTTAGTTCTGTTTCAAGTATATTAAGGCGTGTACCAAGCCGTTCCATATAATCACTTATTATATAATCGCCAGAATATGGCGGTAGATCTGGAGGAAGTATAAGAGATTCACAATCGTCCATATCGGCCTCGGCACCCCCACTCCCACCACCCTCGTTTTCCTCCATTGCGCCGCTTGCACCAGTCCCAGCATTCTCGTGAATATCGCGCATCATCTTGGGTACGAATAGTGGTTTGGATATAGCATTCTTCACTGTGTGTCATCCCATATCGTTAGGCTTTTGACACGTTCCACACTTAACTGTTCTACGTCACTAATAGTTATTTGTAAGATCATTTTAAAATTTTATATTTTAACACATACTGGTAGGCTTTTTTCACTTTTAACATTTATCACTTTCAACACTGTGTATATATTTTGTACTTCGACGGAATTAAATTGATACTTTCACATCAAAAATATACTTTGGTAAATATTTCTATATCACTTTTCTGCGAATGTTAAAAATTATTAATATTTCGTCCACGTGTCACTGGTTTGATCATAAGATTTTTCTTATGAGCATACCAGGGGGAAAGGGAAGAAAAGTATACCTCACCGGAATGTGTTAACTAGGAATACAAGATAAATATTATAAGTCAAATATGGTTCAAAAAGATTTTAAAGACACAGATACTAGAAAAATAAATTAGATTATTTTTAAACCAGTTACTACATTCCTTTTGGAGGCAGCTTAGCGATTCATATGCGATTCCACGTGAACAATTAAAGTTCAGAGGTGAAAGGTGTCCCCCGGAGAGGAAAGGAAAAGGAATAACGAAGGAAACGGAGTTTCACCATCGCTTCACTGTGTATTGTTTTGATTTTTCATGTTTTATTTTTTTTATATAACAACGAAAATGATATAACGAAATTTTATATTATTTGTTTCGGAAAAACGAATTTACTACATTTTTACACATTTATAGAAATTTAGATTTTATTTTTACATATTATTATTTTGATGTTTGTTTTAGATTCTTGTAAGGTTTCTTATTAAATCCGTTATGATTATGTTATATACAGCTAATATTATAGTAATAATAAATGCTATATCTATAAATTAAAATGAGTGGTTGTAATTTTTTTTTAGTCTGATGGCCACTGTTAGCCCTAGGGCTTCTACAGCTTTACCGGGTTGAAAGCCTTTATTAGTGCTGCCTGCCGAAACCTTTATTAGTGGGTAACCAGAACAAGGGTTCTTGAGAGGGAGCCTCGGCTTGAACCGTTACCTGAACCTCGGCTCGGTGACGTTGCTTATGACGGATTATCTATAATATTAATATAATTATATTTTAAGTCTCGTTCACGTGGCCTCTGTAAAAATTGGACATCTAGCATGGGAGCTCTCACAACGAAAAATGGTCGGCGGTGAGTGCACCCTGTCGTCAAGAGTCGAGTTGGATACAAAAAGAGAGCCTAAGAAGTTAGTTTTATCCTTTTCCTTATCCTTTATCCTCCTATGTGAAGAGATGGATGAGATGCTTGACAGAAATTCGCTATGATAATAAACCAAGGCTGGGAACTGCCCCCGATGGACACCATTAAGAATGGAATGAAGAGTTCCATGCCCTGAAGTACTATATCAGAGACTAAATTGGCACTAGCGTTGAGATCATTCAGTGAGAAGCAAATCCGCCTCCATCGGTAGGATGGAAAAAAAACGCATAACGTCCCGTACACAGCGATAACCTACAAACCGCAAAGGGCATGTGAGAAGCATCATACTCAATTCGGATTAAACAATGGTCCGATGACCCAAGAGAGGCATCGACAGACAGTAGATAGTTGAACGAATAAGAAATCAGTAGAAGATGGTCCTACAGGGAATGTGTATTAATCTCATGATAAACATCACTTAAATGCGTTTTATTCAGAAATTAAATTTTTGTTTTTCATTGGACATATTTTCCTAAATATGTCCAATGAAGAAAATAAAGCATTCAAATTAAATATGTTTACTTATACCAATTATAGAGTATGGAAGTGGAGTATTAATTTTCTTCGCTCGATTCTCAACACGTTATTTCTAGTTCTATTTATTGTCAATAGGTAGCCCTAAAAACTTTTCAGTGTACGTTTTATCAATATTTTATAATGACCATTATAAATATAAAGATATAATAATGGCAATGAACTTGTAAAAAGTCTTACTCAGAACCTTTTATTGAAACGGTTGGAGACAAGCCAATACCCACTGAAAGTTTCGCTTAGCACTAATTGGATTTGTAGTCATTTCATAAAGAAAAGTGAAAGAAAATATTCTCTTAGTAGAGCTATAAAGATGTCAACTTTTCTTCAAAAAAAATAGTATTAGGTACAAACTATATTTGTGTTTGTTGAAGAAGAAGAATTTTTTTTCCTATTGACAAAGTGTGAATGATATCACACACAAAGAAGACTACAAAAATTAATTAGAGCAAGTTTCAATCAATATAGTACATAACGATGTGTGTTTATTTCTTAACCGATTGAAATTGAAATCTTGAAATAAACTATAAGTTAGCCCAACCCTATCTCCATACGCTGACCAGCCATGGCCAAATTAATTTAGCCAATGCGGAGATTAGCGTGCACAAACGTGAACAGACAAATAAAAAATCTGTTTATGATTTTATAATATGTACATGTTTGTATAGACAGGTGTAATTTACAAAAAAAAAAACGTATATACATCGAAATCTGTCGTACTGAAATACTGATACCATCTAGAAGTCTTCTAGAGATAGCGAAAAAACTATCTCGAATAAAGCGTAAATGCATTAATAAGTAAACGTAAAGAAAGTTCGTTTATTTATTTAAAGAAAGCCGTTAAGAATTCATATTAAGTAGGATTTTTGTGACTAATGCTAGGTAAACAAAGTATTACATGAACTCTTTTGAAGGCTAACACAGCTTAATATTTTAGCAATCATCACAAAGCTACATAAAGATCTTTGTTGAAGTAAGACCCAATAAGTAACATTGTCAATTTTAAATAATTGCGGTGAGCTAGAGATAAACTTAAAATAATTTCAATGTCGCTTTTATTTGTTATGTTTATTGGCATTAAAGTAGGTTAACCGTAGACTAAATCTAAGGCCAGTTTCAAAATACGAAACAAAAGCACTAAGCTTTTATGTTGTACGAACGGTACTGTCGTTTATTGTTAGAAATTATTTTTGCTTTAAGTTATTTACAATTTAACATTTAAAATAACAATTTTAGATACGATAGTTTATGACACTAAATGAAAGAAATATAAAAATCATTAACTTTATCTTCCTTGAATGCTTTGCTCGTGAATGCCGAATGAATTACGTTGAACACTTCTTGTGCTGAATCGTAGATTTTATCTAATAAATATTTTTCTATAAATAAATAGAACGTTATTTATACAAAAGATTACATTTTTACACAGATTATGTACGATATGAAAAATGAAAGTTTTATTCAAAGCTCTTACTTTACTTGATATATGATAAATATGGTAACATAATTTAACACACTTGACCCTAACAAAAAATTATATTTTAAACTTAGTGCCTTTAATATATTACTAAAGATCCTCCAGTATTTAAAAATATAAGAAGAAAAAAGAAAGGAAGACAAATAAATGTTTTATCGTATTTACAGAAAATTTATGCGCACCACGAGCCAAGAATTAGACAAGTTCAGATTGAATTGCATTGTACGGCCTGAATGGACAGATTATTACGAAAGAGTGGCAGCGAAAAGAGAATGCAGCTGTTGGCAACAATTCAACTTCCACCACAGATGTTTCCTTTATAAAGTTAGTTGGTTACTTAATTTTATACACATATAAAATTATGTGCATTCGAAAAAAAAAAAAATTTAATCTAACGTCATTGTGACCCCCACAGACCCTTTATTTCCCACAAAGGGATGTGGAGCGGCGCTATGTAGTGGTTGCCTATCTGAGGTTGTTGTTCTAGAACCTTTTTTCCCCTATGTGCCAAGCACAATCATTTGATCTATGGATAAACTTAAATGGAGATAACAACAAAAAAAGGTATTTCTAAAAATTTAAACTCCATTTATTTTAAATATGATTTGTATATCTATACTAATATAGTATCTCCAAAATATAATTTGTCACAAGGTTTTAATCAAATATGGATTGGAAATGTGAAAATTAATCGGTAAAATCGGGAACACAAAAATATCGAGTATAAAATCATTGAACCTGTCGTTAATAAGACCGTTTTAATTTTATTCAACGATGAACATTTTTTTCTGCAATAGGTTTAATTATCGAAAATCGCCTTACCCATATACAGACGGGCATATACGGCTTTGTGACGGGCGCGGGACGGAGCATGAGGCATAGTGCTTAATACATCTAACTGCTAAATCACTGGTTCTGGGTTCAATTCTTAGCCGAGGAAAAATATGTGATTATCAGGTTATTGGTTTTCGAGTATATAAGCCCTATGTATTTTTTTTATAGAATAAGTGGCAAACGAGCGAGCATCTCTCCCGATGGCAAGTGATTACCGCCCCCCATGAACATATGCAACACCAGAGGAGTCGCAAATGTGTTGCCGGCCTATAAGAAAGGTGCAGGATCTTTTCATGAAGGTCTCTAAGTAGTATCTGTTCGGAAATACCGCCGGCGACAGCTGATTCCACAGAGTAGTTGTGGGTAGCAGGAAATTTCGCATAAAGCGCACAGTGGTGGATTGCTAACCATCGAGATGATGAGGATGAAATTTTGAGTTCTGTCGTAATGTACGGTGTTTAAAATCAGCGGCTGGAATTAATTCGAACAACTCCCCATGGTATATTCGGTAAAAAATGCAGAATTCTAGCTCGAGACACACACACAAACTTAAAATCCAACAGTTTATACACCTACATGGCAGTGAGATAACTTATAGTTTCCACGATAAGGCCGCCATATATTACTGAGATAGAGACAAATAATAAAAATTAAATGTCCAGTAATAAGTTATACTAATCATGTTTAAAAGATTTCATCTAATTGAAATTGTACACTACTCTATCGCTTCAGTGAATCTCCCTGAAATCTAGCTCGCAATACATTTACTTTCCTGGCAAGGCTGGTTGCGTAGCTTTGAGAATTAGAACAGCGGTTTCTATTAGATTATCCCAAATAATCTGGCTTCAGGCGTTAGTTACGAGTTTTCGGATATTTTATTGAAGACACGTAGTAGAGTAGATAAAAAGTGTGCTCTAGATTCACTTAAATTGTAGTCTCTGAACAAAAGGAAATGCTATAGCAGTTGTCAATCTCTGCCATATCGGCAAATCGATCCCCGTATCCGCGAACCCTTAAGGACCCTTATTTTTTGTAGTAAGCTTTTTATCTCTCTAACGAGATTGTACCACTCTTAATCCTGTCTGCCCGTTGTGAGTTAAAAACACAATTGGATTTCGGCTTTTGTAAAACATTTTATAATTTTTATTTACACGGAAAAAAATCATCATTGTATTGTCGATACATCTAAATATATAAACTTCAAACTTATTATTCTAAAATGTTTATGATGTACCGTTTGTCAAAGAATGTTGTTTCTTATTAGTTTGAATTGAAAATTTGATTTAAGAAATATGTTAATACCAGTACGAGATATAAATATATTAAATATCACTTTTATTTAGTATATTTTTTGTCTTACTATAATAACATCTCAAAAAGCAATAATCTTCACAAATCTAATTTAATTTCCACATGGTGTAGTGCGGCTATGCCTGGTATATTCTTTTTTAATCTATCTTTTACATTGTATTATCAGATAAGACAAGCATGTATTAACAAAAGTTAATACTTATATTTTCAATAATCTATTTATGTAATGGTACGTATTTTTTTATTCTTTCGTAATCTCATGCTCCACGATTTTCTTTATTGCATATGAATATGTTCTTTTTGTAATGAAGTTGTATTATATTCATTTTAAATAATATTTTAATTTATTATTAAAAGAAATAATTATTATTAGCAGAAATTAATTTGAGTTTGGAATTGGATTTCCTCATATTTCTTCATAGGAGATTTTTAAGATTTCTTTACCAAATGCTCTCTAATTTTCTCCTCAGTATTAAAATTTTAGCCTGTGGCTAAGCGTTCTCGTTGTAAAGCTACATATTACTTTTCATATTTTAAAATTTACTAAAAATATGGCATCATCCGTTATTATCAGTTTTTTTTTCATTAATTCAGTATTCTTTATTTAAAATAGAATAATTATGGAAATTAAGGAAATATTATTCCCAGTAATAAATTTAATTGATTAATTCAATGGGGCCGAAATAACTATAAAATCTATAATGACATAAAACATAAAAAATATTATTTCACACAACGATTAATATTCGTTCGATTATATAAACTTACGTTATTTTTACATTCTATGCAAAAGTGAATTGATAGGATGCACACGAGCCCGAGTGGCTTAATGTTTTTTATTCATTATAGTAACAAAAAGCTCTAGACACATCCTACACATAGGATGTGTCTAGAGCTTTTTGTTAATATTTATTTATAATAAAATAAAAGGTTCTTAATAAATGGAAGTTCGATAAAATCTTGATTATTTAATATAATATATACGACCGGGGATCATTAAATACTAGGGTGAAATAGCAGCATAGCGGTGCTGTGTTTCGTATGGTGAGTGTAGATATCCGGGGACATAATTACAGATGACGATCATAATCTTCAGTGGTTACAACGGATGTGAATCTTGAATTTTAGTTAATTTGGCGTTTGGTTAGGAATTACCGATTCAAAAGTAATTCAAATGAAGGCTTGTGTTTCGAATTTAGTGATTCATTTGTTTTCGTGCCACTTTGCCATTTGAGTCGTATCGGCACATTTGATGAAAAATGCATACTGTACGACAATCGGAAATGCTCATCACAGCGGTTGAATCCAGGAGAACCGTTCAAATCCTGTCCCAAGCGAAAGTTGACTCAGCAAAAGTTAATGGTGAGTGTTTGGTGGATCAGTGCTGGTGTCAGCTTCATATTCGTCTGGCCAGACGTTGACGGCATTTCTGTAGTGTCGAAAATTGCAAACCATGATGGAAAAGCTATCCGTTAAACAACCGAGACTGCTCTAGCCTACATGCTGACAACGCTAAACCCCATACTTCACGACGGACGGTCGCTAAATTAGAGGAGCTGCGAATGGAATGTCAACACCCATCACACTCCCCGGACCTTGCTTCAACAGATTAGTATTTTTTTCGGAATTCGGACAATTTTTTGCAAGGGAAAAAATTCAATTCCGATGAGGTAGTACAAACCGCTTTTATTTTATTGAACCGAGATTTTATTGAATCTCGCTTCCAAATTTTTTTCAGCAATGGAATCAATGGTGAAATCAAAATATCTATAAAATGGCGAAAGTGCAAAGATAGTAATGGTACATACTTCGATTAATTAAATGTATAATTTCATAACAAAAATCGTCTTTTTCTTTTTCCATATAATACGCTAATATCATATGTAAGGACCTAATATTCAAAAAAATATATATTCAATCCTTTTTAAACAATTTTAAATTAAATTATTTACGAGAGTGGGATCATAGCTCCTCGGCGTTCTTATTTACCTTAGTTATGGACAAAAATGTGGCAATTATAAAACATAAAGAATAATCATAATTGTATTCACTCTTTCCGAAATAAAAATAGCCACTAGTACTCGTAAATAAAAATAGCCACTAGTACTCGTAAATAAAATAGCCACTAGTACTCGTAAATAAAAGTGTACAATTTTAATTATTACTCCTGAGCAATTTTTTAGATGTTTAATTAAATTACTATATCGTTACTTATTTATTCATATTTATATATATATTTCGCACATTTATGACTTTAATAAGATAAGATAAGAAGAATGTAATTAAAAATATTACTTTATTTTTATATTCAGAGTAACAAACGAGTACACAGTTCACCTGATGGTAAATGATTCCTGCGGCCCATGACATCTACATTCATCCTTGACAAGGAATCATAATGGAGATGCGTTGTCACTCTTGAGGACTGAGATGGAATGCCTTGTCACCAATAATAAAGGTATCCGGGTCCCTACACTCACCAGATGAATCACAGCAGCATTATACTGCTATTTTAAGCTGGTATTGTGTGAGGGCATGGTCCTTTCCCGGTCGAGCTGATCCATTCATTCTGCAGCTGCAGCACACTGCAGCGTAAATAAGCTCAAATCAAATAATGTTTTTAAAGATTCCAAATAAATTTCAATTAAATTCAAAGAACATTGGATATCGTAGATTTAATATAGAAATAATATATTATAAATAATATTTAAAAACAAAAAAAAGTATTATTTACGGATTTTGCATGTTTAAAATTTACTAATAAATAACTTGGATTTGCCTTTATTATCTTATGATATTATATTTGCATTTATAAAAAATCGCGATTATTAAGGATGAAAACTTCATGTATCGATAAATTTTATTAAAAATTAAGTTTTAGTTTAATGAAATGACGCTTAAATATATTATGTGATTCGAATACACTAAATCGTACCAAGGAAACTTAGTTTCAATTATCTAGGTGTCTAAAACCAAATTCTTACAGCCCCAAACACATCCTTTGTCCCTTGCGACCGCTTTCTGTATGCCTGTTTTCCGGCTTAGCAATATTCTAAATTGAACCAGTTCGTAACATGAACGTGTCGTCAGTACTGTGTGAAATCTTATTTATGGTCCTTCTGCTTATATTTCACAATGCCGTGAGGACACAATATTATCTACCATTAATTTCAGGTTACATTTATAAATAACACGGGCTATAGAGTCAGATGATGTGAATGCCAACACTGGTATGAGTGATGCGTAAAATTGATCTGCAAATTAAATGTCTATAAAACTATGTCTATCTATAACTACTATTATGTCTTTATCTATATAGTTTTGTTTTTACATCAATATTTTATGTAAAAGTATTGTTTTATTATCACGCGACATACGGGCCTATGCACTATAAACAATTTCATACTTCGGAAATATTTTGTCGCGATCTAACTGATAGGTTTTGAATTCTATTGTACCACTAACTTATATTACGTGTCGACGGAATCACGCGAGCTGAACTGAGGTCGTTTTTAAAAGTAGAAATTTAAAAGGGGATAGTTTTATCGTGAAATAAGGCCTTTGAGAGCAAAGCATTCTACGCACGCGAAGGAGAAATTACTTCGTATTTTCCGTATGACCATTTGGATTAACTTATTACTTAAGAGTTTTTTTTTAGCAAAAATCCCCGTTTTCCTTATATTGTTAATAATATGTTTAGTCATGGGAATTCCAGCATCAGTTTTTAGCAAATATAATAGCGAAAAATAAAAACTTACTTTCGAGTTAGCAAAGAAACTTAATTCAATCATATTAAATGGGTCAATTTTACTAGTTTTTTCTGTGTGTTGAAGAATTTAATTGAAAGGAAATTTTAAAGTTAGGTTTTTTTTAGCACGCAATATAGCAATAGTTGGTGCTATTGCTAATCATCCAAGTAGGCACGTACAAAGTGAATTTATTTAATAGAGTTAAATACAGACGATAAATGGAATCGAAGAAGTAAGAATTCTATGGGACCCCCGAATGTATGAAAGTGAGTGAGAATATCTTTGTGTCATAAGAGGTTAACACTTCATAGTTCTTTTTCCATACAGAATCGCATGCTATGATTGATGTAGTGTACTTATTATCAGATAGAATCTTGAATAGTAATCACTAATCCACTACTACAGCCCCTCCAAAGGATTGTTATTCAACCGTAATGTTGATTGAATTATTTTTCAAGCTATTAATAATTTATACATATATAGGAACCGTTATTTATATTTTACTAAATATCTTTATGTTCTAAATTTATTGTAATATATGTATAAGTAAATACAGTCCCTAGCACGACAGTATCATTAAATATTTTTAATTCTTATTATTTAACATATTATAGTTATTTTATCAGTTATGTAATAACGAAATAATTATTTGTTACTCATATAGTTACATACTCATCAAAATTTTAAGTGGTTTGAAAATTTGTTCTGTCAAGCGTATCCGGAATAATTTTACTTTACAAAAGTGGTAAAGTTATTTCTGATACGCTTAATTTGGAGCTTCATATGGTTCTCTCAACTTTTTGTTACATATGAATAATAAATGTTTACATATATTAAAAACTTACTTAACGTAATTTATTTCACGTTTACTATTCTGCCTGGATTACGATACGTACATACATAACAATCCGTCAAATATTTTATTAGCAGGCATATAGAACTAGACAGCAGTGGTATAAAACAGTAGAAAACCCAGTAAGATAGAGATTTGATAGCGTTCTCATTAACAGTAACGCCCAAAGCTGAGTTTACGAAGAAACGTTTCGGACAGAAACAAGCGTGATAGGCATTGTGTGATTACCGACGTTTTCCAGTTTTTCTTTTAATGAGACCAGTCACAAACGATCAAACCTAGCAATTTGGTTCTTATCGCGTATCTGGTACGAAGTGCTCTGAGAGCACTAAAGAATGAAATGAAATATCTCTTTAAGTCACTGTTGTACTTTGAAACGTGGTAATCTATCTTTGAACCAAAAATTATTTATAAAGGACACAAACAACTTAAGCGTGGTAAACGCTTAAATTCATGGATATCAAATTATATAAATTAATTAGTATGATTTGATGATTTAAAAATTATATAATTTTAACTAATAAATATTGTTTACTTGTAGTGACGCAAAATATAACTTATAATAGCTAGATTATTGATAAAATATCTGAATCTACAAATGTATATCAAAACATTCTACGATATAAATGATACTTATTATTTAATTAAATTAAATATTTAGATATTTGATTTTATTTGAAAGTGAAGTGAGTGATATATTGGTAAGTGATCACTTCAGTAATGAATTCAATTACCTCCTGAACGAATCGTTAAGGGGGCATTAATTATATGAGCTTTCGAGTAAAACGATCATCAATCAAGACAACAGTTCCCTTTTCTCGCAAGTTAGTTTCTTCGGCACGGGATAAGCTTAATGTATGTCAATTTAGATTCCCACAATGTTATAATTAAAGTCTCCGGGTCCAAGCAACCAATTATATGCTAAGCTTAGAATAAAATACCGGAAAATAGAACATTCTTGCATAATTGGCGTAATCAATGCTTTATTAAATCAAATGAATTTTTTTCCGTATATATATTTCAACAATATCACTTATTTTTTGATGAAGTTTTAACTTGCTTTAAATAGAAATCTTCCATTATTGTATTTAAATTTTATTTTATAAAGAAAAAATCGATATTTTAAATTAAGTTTTAAAACAAAATATTTTTATTAAAGATTTGTTTCATTATGTAAATAAATTATATAAAAAGATTAGGGCTAATCTGATGACTATATATAGATAATAACAACGAGGTATAATATATTGTTTTAAATTATTCTATATTATTTAAAAAAAAAACTATATTATTTTAAAGGGATTAATATTGTAGTAATGTCACGTAGCGATGCCGTAGACCGTGCTAGGAAGCACGTAAATATGCTGATATTACTGAATGAATTTATTTCTAAATAACGTATAATTATAGATCGAAGGGGTAGTAAAAGTTAATCCGATAGTAGAAAGTTTTAAACTCGCAACTTGCGTTCATACAAATAATACGGCTTAATAAAACATAAAACTTTGTTTAGTAAATTATAAAAATATTAATATTCATGGATACGTTTTCTATATAATTATGTATATATTTAAAAATTTGCACTTAGTTTTTGTACTTTAAAACCACGCGGTGAAAGTTTAATATTTTTTAGGTTATGTAGTTTACAACAAGAATAGCAGGAACGTTTACACAGATTTGATTGACGATTTAAAGTATAAGAATAATGTTGGATTTTTGAAAAGCAGGCCTGTCACATGGCCCAATTACTGGGGTAGGCCTTAAAAACCCATCACTT
Organism: Teinopalpus imperialis; assembly: GCA_029286865.1. NCBI lineage: Eukaryota > Metazoa > Arthropoda > Insecta > Lepidoptera > Papilionidae > Teinopalpus > Teinopalpus imperialis. The sequence goes on from JAGSMU010000021.1 coordinate 8,152,253, forward strand.
CACAACACAGTCACATGGGATCACGCGTGTGGTAGTGTTTACCACAGGATTTGGTGGTGCATGGAACGGTTAGGTTGGATAGGGTTGTTCGTGCGAGTACGAGGCGGTGGCGGTCAAGCCGCCGCGCGGCCGCCTGTGATGCGTGACCGGCTGAGGGCTCATCTAACCCAGCGGACGCGGCCGGCTAGAATGCTGCCGCTCGCTGCACTGATGCGCGCGCCGACGCCGACGCCGCCGCTGCCGCCCGCTCAATACGACCGCGCCGCGCCCCATACACCCCATTATACCACCTGTACGCTCCGTCACAACACCGCGCCGAGGATTTGTCAACTACCGTGACGTTCTCGCGTGTATTACTGGTAAACATATCGTGGATGTTTATCCTTTGGCCTATTCAATATGAAATTAGTAAAAAAAACAGCTCAGCTCTCTTTTTTTCTCAGAAATTATTTTACATTACAATATAATACCTAAAATAATTTTTATATGTAAATTACAATTTATTCTTTTCAAATTTCTGTGATTTTTATCATGTAGTGAAAGTAGCGTTAATATTGAAACACTTTTTAAACCTTTACAATTGTAGAGAAGTTTGAGCGTAATTACACTTTTCGTCATTTGGTCCCAGAACAAGGTACTTATTTGAAATAGGTCTCGGTAATGTTACGAACGTGTAAAATTAATTTTCAAATGATGTCAACGACAAAAATGTAGTTTTATTTTACACGTATTCATAATATGAGAATAAAAACGAAAACGAATTATACAAGTGTGCTAAACAGATTTAACAGAGACTCGATATGTTTTTGTCATATACACCGTGTATATCATAAAAACCTTTTCAATGAACTCGACATCTATTGTCATTAACCGATCGCGTATCTTTCATTATTTTTCAAGAGTAAAGTATTGCTTTGACTTGAAGCTCCATTACGAAATGAGGTTAAGATTAGCTTGGTCTTGTGACACGGTTTACTCTGAATACGATTTGATTTTTCGATCTAGATCTTCTGATATATAACGAGTGTTTTCTTCAATACTTTTGTTATAAGTCCCTGATAAGTTTCAAACGAGACTATTCGAACTACGTCTTCGTCTATACATCTACGTCTACGACATATTGAAACAAACTGAAACAGTATTAAAGCTATTGAGGTATATTTAAAAAAATGGTAAATAATAAAATACATAAGTAAATTACAAAGTACAGTGAAGGAATTTGATTCACATTTATAATGTTACCGTAAAAAGCTCAGTTGTCTGAAACTGGTAATAACTAGCTTGTTTTATTTGATTAGCTTAGATTGAAGTTAACACAACCGAAATAATCTCAATATGGGTTGGCAAATTTTACATTGTGCAGTGATTACACACAGCATTAGATATTCTGATTTGTAGTAAATTTTATTTCATTAAATAAAAACCTTAACTTTACCAAAAATACTTAAAGTTATTGAATATCAGTAGGATTATAGAGTTTGAACACGAATCTGTTTTCTAGATTGTATTTTCCGAATGTCTTGAAATAGTATATAACGTAATATAAAATTTAGTGTAAATAAACGCTAAAAAATTAAGTGATGTATTTAAAATAAAAAATGATTCCTATTGAACTTAACAACGTATGAACCGGATCATACTGGCTAAACACAAATAGAGTAACGAACGATTCATGTTTGCCGAGATTTTATTGCAATCTGTACGGAAATGTGCTTATGTTTAAAGTTGGGCCAAAAGCAGGCTCGTCTTACCTTTCCGTACCAATAAAATTTGATGTTTAATTCTTACATTATCGAAATTTAATGCATATTACATTTTACAAATTTTATTTTAAAAAGTTTGTATGAAAGATCTGCAAGAACATGCAAGAGTACTCCGGAAACGTTACGTAAATTGCATATGAAACGAAACTGTCTAGAATACTTTGTCTGACATTTAAATGAACTCGAACATGACATTTTTAGTCTGTTTACAAAAACTTAAAATAAAGCGCAAAAAGAAGATATGACTTGAAAAGAAAAAAGTTCATTAGGAACGCTTACCATATATCTCTCCTGACATATGGAACATTTACATTATTCTCACAACGTAATAAATATCTTAAAATTTCGTTTTTCCATTACGTTAAAAAAATTTCATTGCTTTAAAATAATTTAACCGAAGCAAACCATACTTCTTCACTACTTCTTATACAACCGACCAAGTATTACAGTCGGTATAAGATAAAGTGTCAATCAATTTAGGATCTACTCCCGTTGATAACCAACTGTATTCCACTTTTCGATAGAAAGCTTTTTTCCTATAAAGTAATCAAATTTAGTGTTAATATATTATTTATTATATAATAATTGTTATACTCAAAAGCGAGAAATTATATTATATGTTTGTGTAACGAAGGTTGACTGTCTAATTATATTATATGTCTCAAATCTTTGAAAATTTTAAAACTAAATTGTGATATTAAGCAGCAAACATCTATTGCAATGTTCATAATGATTGCTTTAACTCAAAACCGTCAATAGCCTAAAGGTTTAGGATCAAATCCGCTATTTGACTATTATCCCGAAGCATTACCTAACTCCAGCTATTAAGCGAAGTTAGAGTGGTTAAATGAAATTTTAGTATTTAGTAGTATTTTTTATTTTTACTTTTAGTTATAAAAAATACTGAGTCTAAGTGGATATTAGCGGATTTGTATTATACTGGCTAGTATAAATAAATTGTCTATATATTTATTATATTTCATTAACATTTGAATCCCGATGGTAGGTGTGGTGTACCACGTCATTTTAGAAACTGTTAAATAAGAGCTTTTGCTAATAAACAGTAGACAAACATTGTGCCGAGCGAAACATAAATCCTGACTTGACTTGACCTGACTTTATGACCTGAATTTATTTTTCTCAAATTAAACCAAAACACTATTAAATATGACCCTAATATAAAGTGATTTTGCAAAAATTCCGATGGGAAAGAAACGGTCACTAGAAGAAAATCTGTCTCACTTGTCTTTCCCTTCTCTTCCCCTATTTAATGCAAGTGCAATAAGATCGGAAGAGGTTCAGATACAGTTTCACAAATATGGGAATATATATTTCAACATACAATACACTTAGATCCTGAAACTAACAATTTCTGATACATAAATATTGTTCCTCTGTTGGAATCCAGGAAGCGCCTTCAAATTACATGTACATCGTCTAAGGAATTTCACGTGTGAGTTACATGGAATATGTTTAAATATGCTATAAATAAGTGAGACTACGAATAAAAGTTAAGTTGTCTAATTTTCACAAATCCTAATACCGAATTAAGTTACATTTTAACCTGTCTAAATAATATGAATTAGATTACACTGTAGAATGTAATGAAGGTTACAAGGAAACGGTTATGCAAAATATTAATCAATCAAATGATAACTGCAATAAAACATAATAATTGAACTTGGCAGGTCTGCAAAGCAACAAGTACAGTCGACTTCAGTTGCAGCAATGGTGCCAAGTATTGGCGCGTTCTCCTGTACTAACAATTTTAGCGCCTCTATTAACGTCTGTGTAAACTAGCGGGGCTTTACGACGCGATATTGTGACGGCAACGAGTTCCGGTCAGATAAACGGACGACCACTAAACTTGGCGCGGACGATAAAAGCTACGAAACTGAAGTATTAGGCTTTCGATAAGAATCGGGTGTATGTTCTCACATTACAATCAAAGAGCTAGTATTTCTGATTGTTTACGTAATATAGTAATAACAAGGGTAAAACGAGTAAATATATAAGACGTTTTTTGTTACACTTTTTTATGTGCATTGAAAGTTTAGAAGGTGACCGACATTGCGTATTTTAATGTGTGTGGTGACGTTTTCAATATATATATATTATCACGCTTAAAGTAACTACAGAAAGAAAGATATTTTAAAAGCATCACAATAGTATAGTATAGTAGTATAGTAGTAATAGTCTTTGGATTTCGCGAAGATACAGAGGCTCTTACCCCCGCCTCTGCCATGTAAAACTATAATCATTTTAAACTTTCAAATGAAATATTATATCCAATCGTATTACCAAAGTGCAATAATGCAAACCTTAAGCAAACTTTCGAAATCCATGATTGGATGACATTAGTTTCCAAAATCCGCGAAAAAACCTGCAGGTATGACGACTTATTTATCACGCTATTACCGATAAAATAATATGATAATATATTGCATAATTGAACGATAAACCTCTTATGTACTCTTATGTACTATTAAATATGTAATAAAGATAATATAAGCATTTTGAGAGAAATATCTAGATTGTGGTATAGGGTGACTGGATTATTATGAGGTTATAATCATTACACATCGGGCAAATAAGCATTACGCTTAAACTATTAAAAACACTTATACAATGTAATCTCATAGGTAAGCGATTTAATTATTTAACGTTGTAATAACTACTATTAATTTGAGGTGGTGATTTATTATCGTGCCGTCTATATCGGTGCGGTTAAAATATTGATTTACAGTCCGTAATTTATACCACGAGCGTTCTCATAAACTATAAATTTGAATTGAGAATTAATACTGTTAAAATAAAAATAACATTCTTGATAATTATTATGGTTTATTTATGCTTAAGAAATGAGAAAGTCAGAGTTTTCTAAGATAAAACTTTAAGTTTGAATCATATAATTAAAGTCTGAATAAAACCCACTTTGAATTAAAAGTTTAACGCGTTTACAGAATTATCCTCCACTAGTGCATCGGTTTTATATCCCGTCTTCGCTGTAAAATTGTGAAAAATAAATTTCAAAAACACATTTAAAATATCAAGTCAAATCAGTTTTTTTGACCAGCAGGGTCATTGTTGGCCCGAGGGCTTTTACATCGTCACCGGGTTGAAAGGTGACCGAGCACTTAAGGTGCTCACCTGAGACTTTTATTAGTGGGCAACCAGCACAAGAACTTGGACCGTTACCTTGTTGCACGAGAGCGACTGACTCGAGGGTATGAGAGGAGAGAGATCTTGTAGAAACCTTTTGGTGTTCTTACTTATTCTAAGAATATGATGCACAGAATTTTAAATTCACCAAGGTGTATTCGAACGTTGTAGTTTATGTTTTATTATCTTCTTAAGTAATGATGGTCCTATTGAGACTCCAGGTCGATTTGACCATATTTCCAAGTAGATATTGGATGGCGTTAAATGTGCAGGTTATATTATAGTATAGTTCGCAAAACACAAAACACTCATTGTCCTCTGCAAGTCTCAAGTCCGATGTAATGATTTTTGTTATTTGTTTGTTTATTCAACTTCATGTACGTATATCCTGCGTAGTATCTTGTGCTGATATAGCGTGGACGAGATCGAGCTCCTAGTCCTGGACATCATCATAAACACCTCTGATGGCACTACCGTTTGTCCTGCAGATGATTCTATGTCGAGAGTATTAATTATATGAATGAATTCTCATGAAACGTAGACGCTTATTGACAAGTACGATTCAATATGTTGGGAATTCGCAGTTATTACTTTCTATCACGTGAACAGTGCCTTCATTTGTCACCTTTAAACACATAAAAAATTTTGTATGTGTGTACATATCAGCAGATCTTTGTGTGTATGTTAATCCACGTATTTCTCAGAAACTACTTATCGCTTTTTCGGCATCTTTAAATTTAGGGAACAGTACCAATTAATCACAATTGGTTTAATAGTTTAAAAATATTGCATGTTAACTGTTATAGTATATAAGCCACCATTGCCTTTAAAAAAGTATTTATAAAGTATCGCTAATTTAAAATTTGAAATGTAAATAAGACCGGGCAAAAGATTGGTTACGGTTCTTTATTATAAATTCCTTTTAAATCGAGTCAGAAAAAGTAAAAAACTTTTTCTTTTCTGTTTTTATAATTTACTTTTAGCTTCGGTTATTCACATATACCTTCCATAGAAACAAGTATAGGCACTTTGATTACACAATTTGATCTAACTGTACAGTTGAAAAAATTAAAAAATCAGGCGTTACTTTAAGGAAATGTATAACCAATAAAATTCCATAACTAAATGGCTTTTATCCGATCTTTCAGCGGCGAATGGCCGCTTCAGAGTACCCCATCTAGAGGTAAAACACGTCGCATTTTAGAGGTATGTAACTATAGTACGGTATATACTAAGTACGGACCAACAATTTTATTTTATATAGAAATTAGGAAAATTGATTTACTTTAATTTTAAATACTTTGATTGAATTCATAGCTACAATATGAAATTAGAAGAAAGTTATGCCTTATTCCGACCTTAATGCACATGCCTACATCGGGTTAGCGAAGAGAATATCGAATGAGTAGCCAGTGTATTTGTGCAATTGCTTACTTTAATATACTCTGGTCTCTAAATATGATGTATTTTGGTAATATATCAGTATGACAAATTCATAAAGAATATTTCAAGTATTTCCAAATAAATATATAATTTGATCTATCAGAAGCAACAAGTGCAATTCGTGGTTTTCACAAAAGTTTTCACGCCGCTGCCAATTATCGCTACAGAATAAGCACAGAAACGCCATTAAAATATCGAAGCGTCTTTTTTAATATTTCTGTTAAGAGACCGCTTTGTATCGCAATATTTTTAATTCAATTTATACATTATATATGATAGGTAATATAAATATCATTTCTTGTTTAAAAACAAAAAAAGAAATTTATTTGTAATGAAAAAAAGAACATTTAACAAGCTTTCTGGCGGAGTGGTTCGCACGTTATGAGTTCTGCTCTTGAGTGAAAGTTATGAATACAAATATTTTATATGATGCCTTTATCAACCATATTAAAAGTTAAATAAAAATTCTTATTTTGTGTAGTTTTTCCATAATAATAAGTTTTAATAATAATAATAAGTCTATCCCATTGTATGATACTATCATTTAATTTCTTAAAATATCTGTCCCCATGAGGCCACAGTTATTCGTATAATTGGTTTGAAACGCGCGTGTGGGCGTATCCGGAAATTGTACTTCGGAAGCACGACTATTAACCACAAATACATTAACACTGTTAAGAAATTTCAAATACAGTTAATTGTACAAAATAGTTTTGTCAATTTAATCATTGATATAAAAATAGGAGCCCCCAGCTAGTTTCTAAATGTAGTATAAATGGGTTGGTGCGACTGGGTAAGGACCAGGTTCTCATAGTATAACGGCGTAGAAATAGCAGCATATTGCTTTTTCGTATGGTGACAGGGAACTATAGAACCAGTTGGTGTCACAACGCCATTTGCGTTTCAAATTCTTTGTTGACTATGAATTTACGTTTTTGTGTACATCTAGGTAGTCCCGGGCTCCTAGAAAAGTTCTAAGGAGTCACCTGCCTATCATATAGCAACTTTAAGGGAATTTCGAGTTCCTAAAATTGTTTTATGATATTACACATAAAAATGTTACAAATTTTATATATAATTAAGAGTTGTTTTGATGCATAACACAAGTCCTATTTTAAATACAGATATAATAAATTGAAAGCGGGAACAAATTTAAATATTGTTTCAGTGTGACTCGTTAAGAGCACAAAGTTAGACCTTTAGGTAAAAGTGGCTCCCTTTAGCCAATGTAAGTGAATGGACACGAAGCATTTAGTATTTTGTGGAGTTCTTGTTCCCAGTAATCGATATCTGCTGGAATGAGTCACTATGTCTTTTATCTTCGATTGCATATTTACGCTTTCTTTTGTATAGTTGCGTAGATTTAATGCTATTATATCGTTGTGTTTCATCGACGCAAACCGTATTGGTGACACTTAATTTGAAACTCTCGCCGTTTTTTATATCAAATTTATGAGGAAGGAGACAATATTATATTTACACTATACACTATGCACTTTATTATATAATAATAAGCGAATAACACCGTGAGCGAAATCGAATAGGAGGTGGTATAAGTTACAAATAATAATAAAGCTTAAGCTGAAAGAAGAGCCGTGGTAGCTCAATGTAACTTATAAGCGCTCGCTTTCATTTAATTGTACGCGAGCAAACCCCGATCACCAATGATATTGCTAATCGCAATTTTAAATGCTGATTTACCACGTGCTCGACGGTGAAGGAAAAAATCGAGAGAAAAACCTGCATGTCTAAGAAATAATAAAAAATAACTATTTCGAAGACATGTGAAGTCCGCCTGTCTGCAGTGGGATTTATTTATATAGGCTGTTACTTTAGTAATAAAGCTTTATATTTTAATTATATAATATATGATTTTTTTTTGATATTTAAAATTTTATTGCTGTGTTATTATCCTTATAAGATTCTCTTGATATATATTTTTTTCTCTTATGTATTACTTATCAGAACATTTAAGGCATTAGAGGAGGCAATTTAGGCGTTAAGGCTATATTTAGATTATAGTCTATCAAGATATAGCTGTCTCCAAAACATTTTTTGATTCTGTAATAATTATTACATTAAAATATTTCCTGATTATCACCAAACCATGAAATATATCCAATATATCATTATTTATAGTATTTTTAAAATATAATAGGGGACGTTTTATGTCGATATTTATTCACTTTCAATTGAAGAATAGGATACTCGGACATAATGACGCCAGATTTTCCCTAGACCACCACCACCGCTCCTCTGTGTTTGTGCTTTCAAATGCAACAAAGGAACACAGTGCTTATGTTACTTCCGTCTTCTACTTTGGTGCACTGCGGTATCATTAAGAAAAAGACGGTGATGTATTTTCCATGATACCCCAAAGCTAAAATAAAGAACTTTCTACTCCTATCCGTTACTGTATCCCTTTTAATTCAGAATCGGCACTCCAAAGTTGTAACAGTTTGTAAGGAATAAAGTTTATACAATAATATTTATTTTACATACAAAAATTATGTAAATCAGATCCGTTTAAAAAAGTTCCGAGATAAAATTTGTTGGTAGTTATTTCACTGTATAATTTCTTATGAAACTCATTCGATCTTTTTAATTACGAGTTACAATATTGACGAGTTCGAGATTACCTTATAGTGGCTGCCTGTGAGTCTATCGCCACCAATCTCTCAAACAAGTATTTTAGCGTTCTAATATGTGAGTTAATTGTAGATGCACGTAGATGATGTCTATGTGCCTAAAGGATTACTTCTAATTGTTTTTTGGAATGTAGGGCTAAAGCCCTAAAGTAAGTACTAAATTTTCCTACAGGTCTTTTAAGTAGTTTAAAGTTTTTAATAATGCAACCTCCGTTATCGCTGATGAATCAAATATAAATATCCCAAAATAATCTTTGGTTATGTTTTCCTGTACGAAATATTTTTCAAGTAGAAATGGTGAGCACAGAGATTACCCGATGCTAAAAATTTCTGCAGTGCGGTTTATAAATGAAGCAAAGAAGGATTATAAATGCTTCTTTGCTTGCTAATTTTTTCCGTATTTATTAAATCTACGTTTCGTTTATTCAAGACATATTTCCTATTTAATTAAGATTGACTATATTTTACTTAAAGTTTTTCTTCTAGATAAATAATCTAACAAGCTAAGACTATGTTTTAAAGAGCCAATATTGGACTCAGCCCGTCTGACATCGTCCGCTTTTCAAGTGCTCTCAGTGGAGTGAAGTGTATGATATTGTGAGTGTGTACTGCCAGCTGTCGCAATTATAAAACAGCTGTTTAAGCGAGGCTAAATAAGGCCACGTTTCACAGTTCAGTGCGGCGGAAATGTGTGCCAAAAAAGGCGAAATAAAAAAGGCATGTAAAAGTAACCGACGTAACTTTTTCCATGCTTTTTTTATTTAATAAAAATTTTGATATTTGATGGAAAATAAAGCATTTTCATTTCGAGGATTAATGTGAGTACCGCAGGAGGTGAGGTTAGCTGTATGATTGTTTTTCACCCCCTCACTAATGCTACTTAGTAAGGGGTGAAAAAGAATAAAAATAAAAATGTATAGTACCTCTGACTATAGAAAGCAATTAGTTTTGTAAAGTTAATTCTAAAATCATCATCATTAGCACGTAGAAGATAAATTGCCTTGGAGCAGCACGTTTCTGCGCCATCCGCTATCCATGTAATGTGACACTTCTACATTTCATTAGTATAGACATATTAACTTAGTAATTGTTATAACATGAAGACTTACTTAGTAAAAGAAAGATTATATGCTAAGTATGTAGCAAACCATTTACTACAACTAATCTTATTTACGATATTACGAATGGTACGGTTATGGTAGCATATTAAATTTCTCAGAAAATTATACAATACAAAAAAATACTGTGGCTTGCCGGATCCATTATAAGGTATTATAATGGTATTAACCTTATAATTATTAGTAGAGAAAAATAAATACATAACTTATTTATTAAGATTCCACATAGAGCAAGCTCGTAGAATTAATAATTAAAAAAATATATACCTATGTGTTTTTTTAATTATTATTTATAGCTTTAGCTAACACCGTAGGACATATTAAATAGTTACTATCCAAGTCACGATTTTAAGAGAAAATATATTTAATTGCTTGCGTCATACAAATTATTAACTTGGAAAAAGCGACAAAGTAGATAAATAAAAGTAAAAGTTATTAATTTCTTAGCTTAGTTTTTCATGCTTTTGCAAAATGAGCGTTACAAATAATATATATATATTTAAGTCAGTATAACTATTAGATAATTGCGATGCGACAAGCCAAATAAAACATTCGTCTAAATGTTATGTAAAATAATATATCATAATATATCATGTAGTATATTTTTAATTTAAAAGATATGACTCAAAACAAACAACAAACAGATATGACTACGCAGAAGAAAGATTATTTTTACTACGAAATGAAGAATGTTATATTCTGGTTATTGCCAAATGACGTCAACTACGCAGAATATTTTTTATAGTCAAGTAAGCATTTGCTCAAATACCGCCCTCCCTTCCCTAGTCCGACGCATGTGCAATAAAATCAGAGGAAGGTTTAGATGTTCAGATGTTTAGTATCAGGGAGATGGGACATATGTACATGCAATACACCTTTAATTTGTGATATATTGTTCCTCGGCTGAGAATCGACGCAGCATCCAGGTACTTAAACCAATATATTGTGATGTGTGATAATCCCGGAATCGAATCTGTAATCGGGAGCGAATCTGTAATTTAGTTAATTCGTGGAAACACAATCTCTCCAACGATGCCGTTTACCTAATCCGATGTAATGTCTATGCTATAAAGTCGGAGAATTATTCAATGCAGTATCTACAATTGGGCAAATATAAGACTTCGAGTCAAAAATCTATAATTCCGTTACAATCGGAACCTGAAGACTACTAGGTTGCTAGGTAATCTGACCAACGAGGTTGGGATTTAATTACGTGGAAGGGTTAATCTGCAGTTATAAACTAGCTATAGTATAAATAGGTCAACTTGCCTATGGTTGGACTGGAAAACCTGGATAAAATACTTAGTTTCAGTTGGTTAAAGACACAAAATTGGAAACATATTTACTGTTGTCATGGCATTATATCTTAGTCCTAGCGCATCTGCATTATGATACCGTACAGATGGACTGTCTGTCTTGTTTTTCACCCAAAATAGTTCAGTTTATTTTCGGAATAATTATTTGTGCTATAAGATTTTAATGGAAACCAATAAGTTATAACTTTTAGCTAAACAGAGTATTATATTAGTATGTTTAATATCTATATATATATGTATGTATATATATATATATATATATATATATCTATATATACATTTATATATATTTATATATATATATGTATATATATATATATATATTTATCAGTCTGTTTATTTTTTTATCCTTTTCATCCGTCTTACAATTATTTATAAATACAATTTCACCAAGATTATCGCACCTGTAATCATGTCTATCAAATACTAGATCCTAAAGGCCCTATGGAATATATTGTTAGAGTTCCGAAGTCCATTCCTTGTTACCAATAACTGTGTCTTCGGCTAACAAACTCATCATAAGAAATACCAGTATTATTTCACGCTAGTAATCTACGGAGGCATGGTACTTAAACAATATTTTAAATTCTTGTTAACTGTCGATTAGATAATTGTGTCACCATTATGGGAAGTCAAAATGACAAGTTAATTAATCATTTGGAAAAGGAGAAGTGTTCAGTATTAATATATTTTTTAATTAATTATGGGAATAAATTAAGTGGAAAATCTTTTCTTTTTTATTCCCTTTAGGTTAACAAACGAGCACACAATTCACCTGATAGTAAGTGATTCCTGCAGCCCATGACATCTACATTTATCCTTGACAAGAAATCATAATGCAAATGCGTTGTCACCCTTGAGGACTGAGATGAAATGCCTCCTCACCAATAATAAAGGTCTGCGGGACCCTACACTCACCAGACGAAACACAGCATCATTATATTGAAATTTTTTCGCTGGTATTCTGTGAGGCCGTGCTCCTACGCCAGTCGAGCGTGACCCATTCATTCTGTAGCTAGAAACAAACTGCAGCGTAACTCTACCGAGGAAAACTCTCGATGTATAAATATCCATAATTATTATATAAAACAATTTTGAAAGATATTTTATAGCAATACATTTTGCATTATCACAAGACACAAAATTTTACTGAGTCGACTATAAGCCCTAAACAAGGTGTCGCATAGTCAGCTTTTTGTTGTTGACCGCTTAAGTGGCATTTATTCTCGAGCGTGTCCTTGCTTTGAAAGGCGTCGTAACTCAGACTCCTCAAGATGTCGGAAATTTGTTACATAAAATAACAAACCAAAACCATACCTTAAACTTATTTATTAACTTAAAATATCCATCGAAATCATGTCAGTACCCGCTAGTAGTACCACTGCTCAACATTCCTTACAGACTGCTACGAAGCCCTGAGACCTTATTCATAAATGCGTGGTTTGGTTTATTGAACGGTGTGATAGATCATGAAATAATAAATTATTTTTGAAAGAACTCAATTTTAACGCCAACTTTTTAGTTACTAAGGACATAAAGAGAAACATCAAAAACGTTAAGTTTATAAAAATAACAGAAAGTGATTATCTACACACCGAGATTATATCATTTCCATATAAAAACAGTCCACTAGTCTTCGACTGAATAGAATCATTTATTATATTAGCATATTCACTATATTATGCATACATACCCTCTATCAAAATCACATTCACACTTTATCAGAACAGTCATGAGATATTAAAAGCTGCATGCCATGTCATATACGCAATCGGGTCACGTCGGGAACAATTGACGGATGATGTAATAACTGTTCATATGCTGTAAATTTAATTAATGAAATGTAATTTCATTCGCGTTTAATTCTTTCTGAAATATTTTTTTCATAACACAGGCATACACTTCACCTGGACGTAAGTGATCAATCGGTGAAGTGTCAATGAGCCCCATTCACCTACACCCATCATGAACAAGAATTCAAATTGGATCCCTTAACAATCTTAAAATAATAATCTGAAATAAAATTTTGAAAAAAAAACTAAATGTAAATAAAGATCATCCAAAATGTTTTTGATTTAAAATTATTTAGGTGTGTAAGTTATTTCACATAAACAGTAATGTACAGTGGAAGGTTCAGATAAAAATCTACGGAGATATACCAGACTCCAAAGATCAAAAATTAACGTGATATGTGCCCATAAAGTTAAGCCGCAATCTCTTACTATTAATACTCTTATTATTTGTGCTTTAAACATATATTTGTTTTTATAAAAAATGGCTCTATACACTGTGTATCATAATATCTAGTTTAGGATAAATGTGTAAAACTTTGTTTCCCGAATACACTACACAATACACACTTCGAAGTCATGATTAATGCTTAATTTAGATTTTGGATATTTTTACATTTTGACAAGGTAAAATTGAATGAAAGGTAATATAATTCTAATAATCGTATTTGAAGACTCTAGAGATATGTTTCGTATTACGTATGCTGGCTTTAAAGCTAAAATTTCTGAATTCATTATAGCCGATAACTAACCCCACTTCTATTCCAGACCTTAATCCTCTAGGTTACAAATTGACTCAATGTTAAAACTCCTCTAAAAGTCGTCGATACATTTCAGACTCGGTAAAATATCTTTAGAGGAGACTGTAAGTTTTGTACGGAAAAATATCGTAAATTAATATTGTAAAAGCCTACGGAAGTTTATCGCATTAAATGTAATACTTAAAGATAAAATAATTTGGTCTATATCAGTATGCTACACCGATGATAATTGATACATCGTTTTTTATTAAAGTTAAATTAAATTGCTGACTGTTTCATCTAGCATAGACATTTTAGTTGTAAATTGCTTTCATAAGTTAATTTAGTGTATAAAATTTTGTTGTCTTTGTACCCTAAGTTTTTGTGATGGTTGTATGGGTTCAATACGGGCTCAATAAAGATGTTGTGGCGTATACCTAAACTACACGTTTGATTTCTCCACATCGTATGAAACGAAATCCTAGAAGCATTTGTTGGAAGTAGCGTCAGCAGATTCACTACATCGATAATAATTATGTATATATTTATATATATATTTACTTTTAGATATGTTTGTATTTATAATATGTATTTATTTTTGTTTTATAGTTTATATAAATGTATATAAATATCTATTATTTTATTTAGTATTATAAATTCCTAAGATAATATATAATGATATGTCTATATAATTGTAAAAGCATTTAGATGTACTATATGTTTCTTTTTTTCTTTATTATTATTCATCTGTCCCTACCTTGATTTCTCTGAACCCTCCAAGGTTGACCGGTAGATAATGCCTTAGGCATTAAGTCCGCCTTTGTGCATATGTTAGTTGTACAAAAGTTTATAAATAAATAAAAAATCAAATAATAAATATCTGGTAAAATAAAATGGATGATATGAAAATGCCATTTTATGACCTATCGTCTAGTCAATCAATAGTCTTGGCGTCAATAGAAGTACAGAGCATGTAGTATGTATAAAGACAGATCGGGAAACAGCATCAGGTTGTAATATCGCACCTTCTTTGAACAATAGTTACGAGGTCACGGAGTAAAATAACACGTTTTAGTCTTCATTCACGGTTAGCCCGTGTCGAGTAATGTTAATTACATAAGGCTTCCTTTACCATTTACAAAGACATTTTGCTTGTTTAAGTAAATTACTATTTAAAGGAATTCTAAGTTTCTATTTCCTTCTAGATTTTACAGTACTGTTCTTATTCGAGTTGATTTGTCATGTGGTATATATATTTATGTATATATATATATGTATATATATACACATATATATATATATATATATATATATATATATATATATATATATATATAAACGATAGGAGAGCCAATTGGCGGCCATACAGCAAGGCGTAGGAAAACGGTTAACCAATTTCTTCTCCAATCGCCTAGTTTTGGAAAAGGCTACCCATCCGCCTTAGCGCAGAGGAATATATAAAGTAAAATAAAAAAAAACATCCTCAAGGACGCAGGCCGCACAATGGCACACGCACCACTCCCAATCATACCGGAATACACATCTCTTAAATTATGTGTACGAGTATTCCGGCATATTGTAAGAAGTATGTTGAGAGTTGAAGATACATATCTTGTAACAGTCATACATCCCTCACTGTATATTTTTATTAAGGTGTACGTTGACAGTATGTATTAACATGCTCATTCATAGAGCGGAGGCTACATTACATATTTAAGCATTAGGCCATGCCGCTCACTACGGGTTAATGTAAAATGTAATCATGACTCAAGGCTCTCTTATATGGATGGGGCTTGAAAAAATCACGCGGTTTTTTCTATTACAGCATTGAATGAGTTACTTAGAAGTTGTTATTATTTTCAGGAAATTATATGCAATTTTAGGTTTCTTTTTAAGTACAATTTATTTTATTAAAAGAAAAGGTCATATTTTGTTCTTTTATTACAATTTTTTTTAATATAATTAATATTTTTTAAAGTTAAATAGTGATTGCCAAATTCTATATGTAAATTTGAGTAATTGTTGTATCTTTATGCACCTTGTTAATTTTTTTAATATTATAGTATATTTTTGCTAATACACAGCGTTATTTTCTTATCGATCTAGATACGCACGTTTATATTTATTGATTGAAAAGGCAGTGCTCTCGCAGTTCCAGCGCGGGGGAGAAAAAATCTAAAGGCAAGGTTAAGTGTTCTTTGGTTGAGGGTTCTCAATATTTGACCTGATCAAACGATTCGTTATGGGAGCATGCATTCTACTTAAATATTGAGATTTTTTATAGCACAGTAATAAATAAATATAACCATAGAAGAGTAAGAGTAATATAAGTTATACTGTTTAATTATTACCTAATTTAACCTTGTTTAGGCTCATGCAGGTAATGCATTATGAATTGGTCAACTTGTAGTTACCAGAAATAGTAGCATAATACTGTTATGTTTTGCTCTTCACCACTCACCATAGTAGTGTAGACAAGAATACTGGTACCCCGACATTCCATCTCAGTTCTCACACGTACAACTTGAATACCGCATATGCATCTTGATTCTTCGTTAAAGCTGTTTATGAACCGCATTCATTACTTACTTTCAGGTGAACTATATGAGTAACACGTACAACTTGAATACCGCATATGCATCTTGATTCTTCGTTAAAACTGTTTATGAACCGCATTCATTACTTACTTTCAGGTGAACTATATGAGTAACACGTACAACTTGAATACCGCATATGCATCTTGATTCTTCGTTAAAGCTGTTTATGAACCGCATTCATTACTTACTTTCAGGTGAACTATATGAGTAACACGTACAACTTGAATACCGCAAGTGTATCTTGAATCTTCGTTAAAACTGTTTATGAACCGCAGTCATCACTTACCGTCAGGTGAACCATTTGAGTAACACGTACAACTTGAACACCGCAAGTGCATCTTGATTCTTCGTTAAAGCTGTTTATGAACCGCAGTCATCACTTACCATCAAGTGAACTATTTGAGTAACACGTACAACTTGAACACCGCAAGTGCATCTTGAATCTTCGTTAAAAGCTGTTTATGAACCGCAGTCATCACTTACCATCAAGTGAACTATTTGAGTAACACGTACAACTTGTATACCACATGTGCATTTTGAATCTTCATCAAAGCTGTTTATGAAGCCCTATGACTGTTGATAAATATTAATGCAATAGTTGGTAAATAACACTTCCTGTTTTCTATTTGTGTATCTAATATCTAAATTATCTAGCTGGTCATCAACTGGCTTTTCGAGTAAAACAATTTAGGACACATATTTCAACAACCACGCTTACACTTACTACAGGTAAATCTAATATTGGCTTTAATTTTATGTATATTATTTGCTTTTAAGTTTGTTATGACGCTGTTGGCTTTCTTAATAATAAATAAATTAAATCATAAAAATACATATTATTCATGGTAGAGTAAGATTCAGCTATATTATATAACTTTACCACGCATTTATTATAAATTCGCGCTTTATTGCAGAATATTAGCATTAAGAACCAATTTAATTCTGATGTATTTCATAGTCATTCTAATATAAATCGTAATATGATGTGACAAGGCCACGGTGGCCATTTTTTACCAAGCTTTCTTTTTAAAAAAAATGAAATACTCAAATATCACTTTGAATTATTACATTACAACTTTAAAATTACGATATATATATGGATAGCATTATCCGAATATATCTTTATTGAAACAATAACATGTCGGCCAACTGTTTATAGACTTTTAAATCTAACGCCTTAATTGGTCCTTGCGTTTGTGAACGTAAGTTACATGAAACATTCTAACGCAGTCAAAAGCGTGTCATCCGTGTGCCTTTGTGAACAGCTGTCCAAACAATGTACGCTAATGTAGCCGTACGCTGCCTCCACAATGGAGTCACGTAGGTGTCTTTATTGATGGTCCACAGGAAGGAGGAACCACAAATTGTGTTACTAACTATACTACTCGATACAGGAACAAAAAAAGAGTAACACTCACGCTTTCATTGAATACGGGCGTAAAATATTTTAGTTTGATTTTATGTGGTAGAGCTACACTGCAGTTCGTTTCTAGCTGCAGAACGAATGGGTCAGCTCGACCGGGTTAGGATCACGCCCTCACAGAATATCAGCTTGAAATAATGCTACATAATGCTGCTGTGTTTCGTCTGATGAGTTTAGGGATCCAGAGACCTTTATTACTAGCGACGAGGTATTCCATCTCATTCCTCAAGGGTGACAACGCATCTGCATTATGATTTCTTGTCAAGGATGAATGTATATGTCATGGACCGCAGGAGTCACTTGCCATCAGGTGAACTGTGTGCTCGTTTGTTACTCTAAATTTAATTAAAAAAATATATAAAAACAAATTGAAGTTGTATGTTAGTTAAACGGTAGATAACTTTGTTACACCTTAACGTAGATTACTATAGGTGTTGTAGGTACATTAAAAATATTATTATCAGATAATGTAGTAGTAATTCTACTTAACACCTAGACGGATCTCCCAAGAAACATTCAAGATGCACAAGTGTTGTCACAGTATACAGTGCTATTTAACTTCAGTATTGTGAGGGCGTGTGACCTCGGTCGCGATTACACGGTGTATATACTAT
This sequence comes from Teinopalpus imperialis, assembly GCA_029286865.1. Classification (NCBI taxonomy): domain Eukaryota; kingdom Metazoa; phylum Arthropoda; class Insecta; order Lepidoptera; family Papilionidae; genus Teinopalpus; species Teinopalpus imperialis. The sequence continues at coordinate 8,170,867 of JAGSMU010000021.1, forward strand.
AAAGTCTTAATACCATATTCGCCTTACACTTTAATTTAAAATATGTGAGAGAAAGGTACATGAAATGAAAAGAACACAAACTTCTCGTTTCTCTCCGCTAAACACAAAAACGGAATATATACAAATATTCTCTGCAACAAGCCCTACTACAATTTAATTATAAAACAGTTGATAATCGAGACTATTAACCAAACAATGTCGTGGCTCATTTCGAACAAGGATATTGTTGCAACTTATAATTAAATTTTATAATAGTTTATTTTTAAATTACATACCGGATATCAAATGATTAAACAGTTTACCTTTATGGGAAGTTATTCCCGCGTCATATTGTAACCACATTCATCCCTAATAAGTAATCGTAATGCACATGATTTGTCAACCATGAGATTAAAATGGAATATAATAAGTTTTAAGGTTTCGTTATTCTATCAGATCAAACGCAGTAGTGCCAAGCTTTCTTATTCACTCCGGTAAAGCCTAGTATTACCCCGAAGGAGCCGACCTATTTTCACTACTAATTCACGAGTATTTCATGTGCACGTTAAAAGTTTTCGGTTTCTTTTTGTCACCATATGAAACACAGTTGCCCTAGGCCAGTATTTAACGCTGATTGTCCGTGAAAGCGTGAGCTAATTCCAGACGAACCAAGCTACTTTCTGCAGCTAGCTGTGTCTCTGAATTATTAAGCGTCCGCGCACAAGCAGATCGTTATCTCTAAACAGACATTGCTTCAAAAACAGCGATGACGCCTTTTTTAATTTTTGTTACCATAACATATTACGAATGTATAGTAACCTAACGATAAATCAATTATTTTGGTTGTTCTACAAATGAGAAATTAAGCCCCTAGAGACCGGACAAGGAAAAGATGTATTTAAAAAGTAATTTATCTTAGCTGTAACGAAGAGTTCATCGCTCAGTAATTTCCTAAGGGAATGAGATGCATATTGAAGATAGCTTTATAATGTAATATTTTAAGTTTACTTTTTCTCTATAATATATTAATATATTTTTTACTTTTAATTTATAGTTAATACATAGTATATCACAGGTAGACCTACGTTTCAATTTGTTTCTAGCTGAATCACGAATAGATGTGGTCGACCTGGCAAGGATCTCGCCCTCGCGGAACACCATTATAACGCATTAATTTTTCCTTATCGAGGATGAATGTCGATGTCATAGGTTGTTGGTACCACTTGCCATCAGGTGAACAGCTTGCTAGTTTGTCATCTGTCATCATAAGAAACTATTCCAGCATTATTATTCACGTGTTTATAAAATTACAGATTTTTTTATCACAAACATTCAAGTACATTACACTTGAACCTTTAATAGTTGTTAAGTCAGTATAATTTCTATTGCATTTATTTGTTTTTCTTTAAGTTAAGGTTTCACTATTTTAAAATTGCATAATGTTTAAGCTTTAAGAGCATTCTAGGTATCTACAGTTATACCTGTATTCTAAGCAGCGCTGCATCTCGCTTGCAGAAACAAATGGACGTCTCAAAGTGTTATTTGTACAGTAAATCCGTCTTATCCGTCGCTTAGAGGCTCTTTATCTTACCAGAAGTTTGCCATCATTATTTGTTTTGTTTTCCTATATGTAAACTATAAAACTTCATAAAAAACTATAAATAGAAAACATATTATATTAGTTACATATTTCTGACGGCCCGACCCGGATTCGTTAGGGTAGAATTTAATTGTAGATTATTTGATTCTGCACGATTTTGTTCTCTCCCACATGATTTTGTTGATCTTATTGATTTGGTAGCATTTTCCATGAAATTTTATTTTTTTCACTAATACTACCAACGCTTCTATGATTGACTCAGCAATTTGAATATATGTAAATTATCCTCTAAAACATAACAGTGAAAATTTTATCCAAATCTGTTAAATGTTCTTTTGATATTAACGCAATTGTACATATAGCCCTTGCGTCTCCGAGACTTTCTTTTATACTATGTATTGAAATTGATAATCAATAAGTATAAATACTAATAAGTTGACTAGAGAATTGCTTGGGCACCATATATAATGTGAATTATTTGTATGAATTTTATTCGAGATGGCATATATATACGATATATAAGAGAATATAAATGTGTATATATGAGATATGGAAAAGTTTAAAAAAAAGAACTCTCCGTCGTCGCTTATGTCCCATTGTGAGGGTGCTATATAAGGCGATTACTGAAATATTATCCATTTGCTTATCAACCGAATCAAATTTAAATATCAAACCTAAAATTGAACCCACAGCAGTGTCTATGTAGAGCGGTCTCGTACTGAGATCGCCGATCCGCCTGCCAAACGTAGCGATTACGACAAATCCTCAAGTATGAGCATATTGAGAAAGTATCTGGGACTCCCAACGTTGTAAGAACATTCAAAATAAACGTTTGAAATGACAAGTCTAGAAGCGAAACGTGTTACTGATGGACAAATACTCCCAATTTAATTTGTTTACATTTCATAACTTTGGAACAAGTAACGCGCTTATTATGTTTCCACGGTCTTTTATCATTTTTTTAACGGAAAGAGTAAAGGGATTATTTTGTAATCTTGCACATTAACGTCTTATAAAGATAAATAATAATAAATGAGGCATATAATAAGAAATTAATAATCTTTTCTTAAACACACAGAAACACTATAGCACGTGTTTCTATGTAGTTCACTTGATGGTAAGTGATTAATTAATGATGATTATGACCTATAAACTACATAAATCCTCAAGTAGGATTCAAGGTGCACGTGGCTTAATCCAGCTATATTCATCATACGATATCTCTAGATTCTGTTGATGTTGATGCTGTTAGCCTATGAGGCTCTTACAGCTTCATCGGACACAGGGCTCACGGGACTGAGGGGTCCGTGAGCTGGTTACCATACGACATACATTCTTGTGCTGCTATTTGACGATGAAATTCGATTAGTGAGTGGTTCTACTCCAATCGAGCCTTCCAATTTACATTCAGACTACGATTGGAATCAACCACTGTGAAACTGCTGATAATTAATTGATATCGAAAAATATCCTTGTAAATGATGAAAAATTATATTATACTTTTTAAATTTCTTCTCTTAATAATTTGACAAGTTTTAAACGATGAAGAAAAAGTTTTAACAATTTTGCATAAAAGCGAAGCGCCATCGGGCTAATGAAACGTGAACCCAGACAGTTTGCTGATATTAGATAATGTAAGCAAGAAGAAAATGTAAAAAATACGGTGATATAAATATAAGTTAATGTTTATTATATTTAGTGTGACAAACTAGCACACAGTTCACCTTACGTTAAGCGATTCCTGCAGCCCACCTGAGGGCAAGGATCGACTGTTTCGTTATTGGATGGTAACTGATTCCCATCCTATTGCGGCCTATCACACCCATCTTTATCCTCGATAAGGAATCAAAATGAAGATGGAGATGCTTTGTCACACCTAAGGACAAAGATCGAATGCCTCGTCACCTTCGGGCCTACGGGCCTTCGGATCCGTACACAGACCAAACAAAACTAAGCAGCTATTTAACGCTGGTATTGTGTGAAACCTTCCCGCGCGTCGAACCCAGCAATTCCTGATGCAGCTAGAAAATCCTTTTGTTGTTGACTTTTGACTTTTGTGGTTGACTCTACCAACGTTAAAATATGTGTGTGGGTATATATCAAAACAATTTTTTGGTAATGTCGGTCCTTTTTCGTAATAAATAGTATAGGGGCGTAAGTATTTGTATAACAATCCCTTAGTATGATTTAATGCATATGCAACAAAATCGATAACAGTGGTAGAGCTACACTGCAGTTTGTTTCTAGCTTCAGAATGAATGGGTCAGCTCGAATGGGGTGGGACCACGCCCTTATAGAATACCAGCGTAAAATAGCAGAATAATGCTGCTTGGTGAGTGTAGGGATACGTAAACCTTCATAATTGGTGACGAGGCATTCCATCTCATTCCTCAAGGGTAACAACGCATCAGCATTATGATTCCTTGTCAAGAATGAATGTCGATGTCATGGGCCGCACCAATTACTTACCATCAGGTGAACTGTGTGCTCGTTTGTTACTTTAAATGTAAAAAAAAAAATCGGAGGAAGTTTCTGTAACAGTGACGAGTACGTCCCATACGTACTAACACACTCGGACTGAATGAACATTAGTGATACGTAAGTATTGTTGCTCGGGAATCGATATATATATATATATATATATATATATATATGTATAGCTATTATTATTGCATCCACGAGTCACGCCGGTCTCGTAACCAGATCACGTCTGACACCATTGACGATCTTAATGATGGTCCGCAAGCTATAACTTCGTTTATTAAAAAGATGATGTCGGCAAAAAATATTATGCATTCAAGTGAAATATTTTAATTAACGTCTCATGTGAATACGAAGAGTGTAATAAATGGGGCCGGTATGTTGATGAACATCTTGCTATTTAAATAAAAAAACCTTTCATTTTAGCTCCGAATACTACGGTAGAAGATAAAGAGTTATGAGTGAGAAGAATGATTATCTAAGTGGGTGGCTCCGTGATGGATCAATTCGGAAGATAACTTGATTGATATCTACTAACAGCAATGAACACGATTATACACTTAATTACCACATAATAAACTACAGATAATATGCACGTTACTGTACCTCTTAAATTATTTGGTAAATGTAAAAGAAAAATAAGACTGGTTTTTGATAAGGTTTTATCATCTTTATTTTTTGTAATAGTGTTCAAGAATTAAATAATAATAACCACACAAGAAGCTGGAAAACGTATGATTGATTGATGTTCTCTCGGTCCATTGCTGATATTCTCTGTTGGGATACATTATAATCATAATACAGGAGCACGCAGGCTAGGGTAGCGAACGATTAGCGTTGGCTTCCTAGTTCGACATAATGCATTAGAAGCAGTGTTAGGGTTTATATTTAGGTAGTGTATATTTCTTTTTTAAATTTAACTTAATTTTATTTTAACCAAGCCACTGAAAACACTTGTGCTAGGAGATGTTTTACAACAATAGTCGAGTTGTGGATTCGAACTTACGATCTTAAGTTTCGCAGACCGTACCCTAAACCATTAGGTTATTGACACTTCGAATATATACAACATACCCAGACTCGAAAACCTACAATTAGTAATGAGCAAATATTGTGCCTCGGCTGATAATCTAATCCAGGGCTGCCAGGTAAAAAAAAAACAAAACATCTTTCATGTATTTCCCACCTAAGCAATCAAGAAAGGGACTTTAGCTTTGATTTGCAGGGCTAGGGATAATGGTCTGCTCAGTACCGTGTATAAACAAATACTTTATTCATACTGGAGGCGTGTCTTTCAAACTGAAAAACGCCATCAGTTCTAGTCGCTTTTGAAGAAACGATCGAGTGTGACGTAATTATATTGCATTTCCATGAGTCCGCGATGATGCTTCACCCTTAGAATGTTCAACACACAAAAATAATTTTGTCGTCTGTTATAGTACGGTTAAAAGTTGTAAGTACAAATTTATACTCAAGAAATATTGCTTTAGTCAAGCTAATGGTAAAAATATTGAACATGAGAATTTTATTTCTTTAAAATATTATGGAAATATTAATTTATCATTTACATTACAAATTAAACATCACATTTATTAGTAAAATCCGATGACAAGTTATGTTCGTTAAAACCATAACATTTTGAGCAAATTATATCAACAAACCTTATTTATTTCCATGCATAAGTTATGTTCAATAAAACTACAAAACAATGTCTAGATAAATACGCCTAATAAATGAATAGTGAAGCATTTGTCAAGAATTAAAAACACCATCCTAATACCAAGAGCGATGTTTTTAAGTGTCAATACTAAAGCCTAGCCTAGCTTATGATACTACCTAATACTAAATCAAGTATTTGAATTTAAAGTTTAAAGCGCGTTAAAATACTCGTTGACTCTCTATCCTTTTCCTCGTTTCAAGATACTCAAACTAACAACAAAATTTATGAGCCAAAAGTAATACGAAACCAAAAGACGGACCTGTTGTTATCGGAATTACTGTATTTGTAGTATATAAATAAAAAAAATCGTTTATTAACAATCAAATATATTCAAATACAAAGTCTCTCCCTTTTTCCTAAACGTATCACGTGTGTCTCAGGAAACGATCCTCCCTGATGTCAATTTTAAGTCTATATTAAGCTAGTACACAAGTATTATATCCTTAATAAGTATATAGGTAGGGTAATTTGTGCCGGTCACTGCTGGTTAATATATGTGGGAGTTTTGGAGTGTTGTGCACGTGTGTGAAGTCTTTCTGTATGTGTGTCTGCAAAGCGAAACATATACTCATGTTACGGATTTCAGTTTGGAAATGGATATAGGACATATCTATAAATATTTCGTAGCCCTTTGAGGATATATTACTTAAAGTTATTTCTGCGTAGACTTTAGATTAACCGTATTTATATTCAAGTATTAGAATCTGGTATTATTTTTTCATTTGTTAATCTATTCGTAATATATATTAAATTTCCCTATAATTAAGTTGCCCTATCGGAATAAGTGCGGAGTCAGTGAGAAGTGGCTCATATGTTAAACATGAGCCAGTCTGCTGTATCCAGAGTTTGCTGACGATACCAGTAGACTGGTAGCTTGAACCGAACAAGCGAATCCGGCAGAAGAAGGTGCACATCAAAGAGGGATGACCGATACATCGTCAGTACTTCGCTCGCCTGGTATTTTTCTATTTCTGATCTAGATTTCAGTACTTTACCAAATATAAAAAATATCGTACGTATGAACATTCAGTAAATTGATTATATTCAAAGTACGTATATACATTTTTTATTTAATATTATCTTTTAGCTATATAATAACCAACATTAAAATAATGAAATTAATCTTAATGTTGCCCCTACAAACATCGTTATAGTGGATGGTAGAATATTTGTATGGGTATATACAGATTTATTCTATGATCAATAAAATTAGCCTACTTCTGAACCGGCGGCATGCCGGCGGCGATTTGGCTGTCAATACTACCCCATTCCGTCAAGAGGCTCCGAATTACCGATGGAAACTAACGTATCTCTAATCTGACATAGAGAGTAGAATAAATTATTATTTGATTTCAATAGTCAAAAATATTTTTGCATAGAGAATAGAGCACCAAGTTGATACTGTATGGCGCGCACTGGAGAGCTCTATGAGAATATGGATAAATGAGTATAAGTGATGCTTTTTATAAACTGTGCCATCCCGACCTACTGCAATGTTTTGATGTGTTGATTGTAAGATTTCCGCACACGATATTGAGTGGAGTATTGATAGTAATTTTTTTTTTCTTATCACATTTCAACGCAAAGTTCGGGAATAGAGCTTTCTATATTTCGTTACTACAAAAATACTTAAAAAAAAACCTGGTATTTTATATTTTAAGACATACAAGTACTTTCTGAAAAAAATATGCTATAAATACATTAACAGAATGAAGGCAGGTATTGTATCATATTTATAAGTATTTCTGCGAAGAATGAGGGCCACAGTTAGGAATGTTAAAAAATCGGAGCAAAACTCAACATGTTGTGTTAACTATGTGTCCTAACTCTTTGATCCAGCAGATGTATAAATGTGCTTTTTTTTAACAAGTAAAGTACTTCATTACTCTTAGGTGCAGATTACATTCTCTGTTAAAACAGTAAGAGAAATTTCAGGATTATCATAATACGAGGAATAGTTCATATACATATATATATATATATATATCGCAATCTTTGTCAAAAAAGGGAAAACATCGAAATCAGAATAACATTGAATATTTAAGTTAAGCGTGAATAACTAAACTATGTTAAAATGTGTTCCTTATTGATAATATTATAGAAAATTGATATATATTACATATTATCAAAATATATATCCTCTTTTCATAGTCTTTTAGTTTAATAGAGACGTGATGATATCGTTTCTTATAAAGGCACCTTAATTGAATTCTTAGTGACCACAGGCAAACTACATATATATATATTGCATACACAAAAAGTACCGAGTGAGAAAACAAATCATGGATTAATTTCCCTTGGTGACTGAAATATTTTCATATCTACAGAATAGACAAGTATGAAAAATATTCCGATACCATAAAAAAAATTAAAATAAACATGATCATCACTACAATTGTAAACAGTGCTGGCTGCTCTTATATTTTATGAAATTTCCGTAGGATAAATTTTAACGTCGCCTCAACTACATTGTTCGTATTGTTTTAACGACCTAAAAAGAAAACTCGGGTGATGTTGGTTATATTATTTTGTCTATTGTTATACCCGAGAATAATATTATGACCAGCGTACACAATATAAGAATGATAGCTGCGTTGAAGATAGATTTTAGGTGCAGTATAAATGGATTGGCTCAGCTCATCAGGCGATTGACCACGACCTGTTATGAATGGTAGAATGAAAGTGCATCATTAAATTTAATTGTTTCGTGTGGGGAGTGTAGGCAACCAGAGACCTAATTATTGGTTAAATACTTATCTTAAGTACTTGCATCTCGTGTCAGTCTTCAGTGGTAGAGCTACGCTGTAGTTTGTTTCTAGCTGCAGTCAATTCGACCAGGGACCACGCCCTCACAGAATACCAGCGTAAAATAGCAGGTTAATGATGCTGTATTTCGCTTGGTGTGTGTAGGGATCCGAAGACCTTTTTTACTAGTGACGAGGCATTCCATCGCACTCCTCAAGGGGGACATCGCATCTGCATAATGATTCCTTGTCAAGGATGAATTTAGAATCACTTATCATTAGGAAATTAGTCATTACATACATCCTGACCTGACTTGAGTGCATATTTATAACTCTCAGTTTAAACTATTCGTACAAAAATGTTATCTGTTAAATGGTTATGATTAAAATATATATTATTATAATTAAAATATTTTTTCCTTCATGAACCGCTAACAGCCTACTGAAGTTAAGCTGAAGTTAAGAGACCATGACATGAAAATCTCTCGATAGCTAGGGAACTGGCAACTTGGGTGGCATCAGATAGGTGATGAGACCAGAGAGTAGAGCGAAATGCTCAGTTTATGAGCGCTTTGCGAAAGTAAGAGAACCACAAATAGGGAACACGTAAAAAACTAGCTCACGGACTCCTCAGTTCCGTGAGCCCTGTGTCCGATGAAGCTGTAAGAGCCACATAGGCTAACAACATCAACATCAACAGAATCTGGATGACATGAAAAACTGCCATGAGATGATACATTTGTATTTATTTTAACTCTTCTTAACGTTCCGTTATATACAACCTTAAACAGTTTTCCAATTATATTTGTACCTTAATAAATTTAACGGCGTGAATATAAAAATATTCTATTTATGAAACTGCACTATCAAGCTATGTGCATAAAACTCGACAAGTGGCTTGCGGTGAACAAAGAGTGCTTTTGCAAGAGGTAAGTGCTTTAAGAGCATAAGAGCAAGCGCTTTATGCACGTATATAACTTTTGCTTAAAATCACGTGGTTTTAGATTAGATATAGAAATAATATGATGTTTTAAAACAACAACACCTGCTTCCGTACGAAGATCCGTTAAATTTAACAATTTTTTTTTTATTAAATCAAAGGTGAAATTAGCACAAAGTTCATCCGATGGTAAATTATGACCGAAGTGTGAGCTTTTCTCAAAAAAGAGACAAAATGCGTTGGTTCCCCTGTGGATCAAAATAGAATGCCTCGCTGCCAGTAGCTCTAGTCTTTGGATCTCATACAAACACAGTGAGTATAGACAGTATTCAAATATTTTCCAGACTTCTCAGATGCCAACAATGTTTAATGAACACATTTTCAGATTATAACAAACAAACACATTGCATAAAAATTTAGTCTCATGAATTGATCATTAGAGCCAATGCTCTATAGTGCAAGTGGCTTTCATGAAAGGAATTCGCTCTTTCCTTGTAACTAAGTCATATCGATTGTAGACGACAGCTAATACTAAAAGTATACACAGATATTTACGTTCTGAAGAATGTAGCGTGGAAGTATTGCCAACCATCGAGATAGTGAAGTTTTGAAAAATAAACAGTATTACATACATTTAAATATCTAGGAGTAACTGCTTAAGCTCCCAATTAAGATAATCCCAAATAATAATATAATCTTAAGGGATATGGTTTCAAAATTAGGTAACACGAGAATGCTTTTAAATGTGGATGTATGTTACGCTACAGGCATGCTGCGACATTCATAATATTAAGCACTTATTTTATAGCATCTTCCAAAATACTATATTCATAAGGCATAAAATTAATGCGCTTTATTCTATTGAGATGGGAATCAAGAACATTTAATTAAAATGTTTTTTTTATTGTTTTTAGGGTGACAAACCAGCACACAGTTTACTTGATGGTAAGTAATTGCTGCCACAATATAAGGATCTACGGATTCTTACACTCATCAAAGGAAACAGCAGCGTTATGATATATCCATTAATAGTAATAGTTTTTTTATGGAGCATTTTATTATATCGCAAAAATGAAACAATCATAAAATGGTAATAAACTAGTCAGACCATAACTTCGACCCGCTCTAAAACATTGTCATATAAAATCAGTTAGGTAATGAAATAGGCTGTAGAAATAATTATCAGCTTTTTTACAAATAAACCTCCGAGCAGTTCATAGCGAGAATATCTACATTTATCTATGATAAAGAGTTAAGATGCCGGTGTTGTCGATACTATGATGGTCTACCTCGTTCCTCGCTACAATCGGTTAAGTGATGCAGCGTGACTTAATAGAGAATTAATATTATTGTCTTTGGGAGTTAATTTAGCAAACGCAATATTTTTTACAAACAGACCCTTCCTACGAGTGTCTTACGAAAATACGGAACAAAGGTAAATTATGATATGTGTTATGTCAACCACATGTCAACTGAAAGTAATGTAAATCTGATATAATATTGATACGTTTTGATCTAAATTCAGATGTAGCATATTTCGTAACATATTTGATGACGAATCGCTTAAGAAATAGCCTTTATATAAAATAAAATGTTTATTGTATACTTATGAATAATGCACATATAGGTTGAACATATAACTTATGAATATTACACATATACGTTGAATTAAATTAAAAATATAACAGCTTCTTCTAAAAGTTTGTTCTTTTGTTGTCAAAAGACTATTCTCAACGGTAAAATATATACACATTATGTCTTTGTATTTAGTTTTAAGTCAAAACTATTTCTTTTCTTTTTAACCCCATGTGATTTTCTTATTGTATAAGTTTGGAAAGTAGTGCGCTCTGAAAGTGCTTTGTCCGCATTGTTCTTACCAGGTGTAATCGACGTCGTTCGAGTAGCAGTGGATGAAACTCATTTTCTTCGTAATATTTTTCTTACCTTAGAAAATATGAAACTTTGAAATGCTGACGCATCAATAAACTTTTAGTAAGCTGGATCTTATTTCTTGTTTTTTAACATTGTCTCAAATATATATTCGTATAGATTCAAAAAGAAAGGATAAAACTCTATTCGTGTAAATATAGATTGGTAACATATCTTTCTAAGACCGATGTAATGTTTTTTATGATCATTGGACATATACCGGAAACCAAATTTTCCAATTTGTCGCTATTAACACATTTCAAGGAATTATTACTTCTATAAAAGCTTTTAGTGGCATCTTAATATCATCATTGTTTTCGTTGCAATATATTTGTAGGTGATAATGTACTATGTACACATATTTGAACAAATAGATATTGCTGATAAATAAAAATTAATACTTATATCTTTGGTTTTAAATGGTGGAGACTAGCTGTGCCCAGAAACTTACTCATTTAAATCATATCAAAATATATTACATATATTCATACAGCTTTATAAAAAGCTCGAATTGTCATTTTTTCACTACCACTGGTTTGCTGTTGTATATAAGATATCGTCATATATAAAATGTCTTGGGCTGCTGTGAACCTTTTTGTGTACTCGTTTGCCACCTCTAATTTTACAATAATAAAATATTCCCCTCTGAGCCTGCCAATAATTTAACAGACACGTACTACTGCAGTGCTCAGATATGTGTATTTAAAGAGAAATATATTAACACGACTGTACTGCGTATAACATTTAATTAAAATGTCCCTCACGTTTTTACATTAATTTGGATAGACAAAGTAAAAACAGAGACAAATAAGATTTTATGACCTATGAAAACGATAAACTTGGGGCAATATTTTGTTAAAAAATAGTAGTGATAAATCTTATTTTATGTGTTTACATTAATTTTGCGGTCAGAATATTGAAGGTTCAGATTTGTTGCCGTCATTGGTGTTTTGGGTATAATTGTGACCTTATATATAATATTCATTACAGAAGTTATAACTTTAAACTAATATGTTCAGATTATGTACAAATAAACAAAATAACGAAATGGGAACGTATATCGACACGTACGTAAATGTCGTGTGTCTATTTTTTTATTCTGTAAGCGTTATAAATATTTTTGTAAATTAGTAGTAAAGTCTTGAGTTATTCCACTTCATAGAAGTTGGTAATGGAAAAAGCTGTGATTTTTAAGCCCAAAAAGTCAAATGAAAATCTAAATAAGTAATTCTTGTGTAACGAGTCAATGTACGCTTTAAACATGTTTAATGAGTTTTATATAATAAATTTAATAATTATGAATATGATAATCGTTATCCAATTGACCTGAACTAACTAAAATATTCTATCATATTTTTATTACAGAATGAACAGAGTAATGATCAAAGAGACATTCACATTATGATAATAAAATAAAATATTAACTAAACAAATACAAGAATTCCGAATTAAAGGAGCCTCTAAACTTTCTTAAAATAAAAACTTTGTAATCATGTAAAACAGAGACAATCTGTGAAATTTATAATGCGTACTTTATTAACTACTTTTATCATAAATAATGCAATAACAGCAAATAGCTCTATATTTGGGCTGTGAACGCCTAAAAGTTCGAGGTGTAATCTCCTGAGTGATTTTGAAACTCATTACTGGCGCTAATGAAATTGCTTATTGTAATTTTATGCATTTGTAGAGATCGCCTCAAGCTAGTCAAAAATTACAAAATCAGCCTTTTTATTTTATGTGTGGATTATATGAATCTCTATCGCTTAATCGCTTCATGTCCTTTATGTGATAATTATGCATCAAACATAATCAATCTGAAGAAAAATATATCGGAACCACATATTTTGGAATACCAGCGTTACTGAAGCAGTCTAGCAACAATATATTTTTTCTAATGAAAAATAAACAGCATTCTGTGTCTTTATCGAGGATGAATGTGGATTAAAGTGCAGTTTTCACTTATCATCAGGTGTACTGTGTGATCGATTATTATATATAATAATATATAATTTTAAAAATCAGCACATATAGGCCGAAAGATTGAATTGAAAAAAAAATGAGTTGAAAATGCCTTCCTTTCGCGGTTACACGTGTAAGTGATGCCGCAGAGCGTTCCTTAACTAAGCACGTTTGTAAAGAATTTCTGAAAACTGATAAGATCCGTTCGAAAAGAAAATTCTGAAAATTATTGTTCTTTCGTTATTTACTAAAAAGTCATTTTTTTAGTAAAAAAAACATAACTGAATAGTAAGTAGGGATTGATACACGTGATTAAATTTTACTCTCTTTTAAACGAAACTATAGGTTTTAACTAAATATTTCTTTGCCGAGTTCAATGAAATGTGTCTTGTTTCCTTTTTTTTAAATAAGGTTGACGAATGAGCTAACAGGTGACCTTATGGTAAGTGATCACTGCAATCCATAAACCAAGCCATCTTTTATAAAGATTCATGATGAAAACTCCTTTGAATTTTGGTGGAATTTTTACTCTTTAAGCATTTGTTGTGCAGTTAAAAAAATGCAATTACATTTTATTGGAATTTTATTTAATGGAATTCAAATATTTTGTTGTGCGTTCTATAGACAAAGAAATAGGATTTACAAACAGCTAACAGCTATTCAGCAAAGTTGAAGCTAAGATGGGCGAAATTCGAAATAGTTAGGTTTTAGATAAGCCTTCGTTGCCAAGTTACTTTTTGTTTTACTCTTATATATAAATAAAAGAAATATGTAGATATATATATATATATATATATATATATATATATATTTATATATATTTCTACATAATCTAACCTTTTACACAAACATATATTTGTCACACATATATCATTATCAACATCATTACAACCTAAACGCCTAAAGAACAATATTATTTTAAAGTATATAAGTTTTGAGTCGATATAATACATCCGAAACCATTTTGTTTTGATACGACACCAACAAAATATTTTATTGCATTTTAAATCTCTGGTATATTACGTATTTCGCGATAAAGAAAATATTGTAATGATGTGAATAAAGAATTAATAATTTTTCTAAAACTCTCTAATTCATTCAATATTGGAGAAAAAACTCTAAAAATCCGAAACAGATATAAGTAGACATCTACATAAAAATACCAAACAAATACCTAGGGTGTCATTTATTTTCTACTATTTACTTATATATTTGTTGTCGTGTAATTATATAGAAACAAGGAAGTTATAGACTTTGTTGTTGTAATTTCATGTTCCTCTCATTACAAACCATTCAAACAGCCGTAAGTTATTTAAATTGTAGAGATGCCGAAACCATGTCACGTCTGATACTATTGACATTTGGTACTAATGAAAGACTGTTTAATATTTTGTTCAATTAATATTTATGGGTTATTTTGCAGCGAAGAAATAGAGAATAGATTAATTATTTTAACGTTGTTAATGTACTTTATAAATTATAAATAAATACTCTCCGAAGAGAAAACGAAATACTGATCTAAAACACTTTAGTTAATATCATATAGAAATATATAATATGAATATATATAATAAAAAGAAAATAATACAGAAAATGTGGTAAAATTACGTAACTGTACTATTTTGCCTCTTAAAAGTGATTAGAGAGAAAGAGATTATTGTCCTCTAACTTCAGTTTCGTTTTTGTTTCGACGCAAGTTTATAAAGTAAAAAAGAAAAAAAAAATTTGCAATTACACTTTCATAGCTTGTTTGTTGTAGTTTCAGAAATAATTTATATTTGTACAAAAATATTAACCACGTCCACCATTTAGGAAGACATGAAAAAACATATCTTAGAGAAAAAATTATTAAATTTAGAGACATTTAAAATTAATATTTTTTTATCGAATTATATTCTATCACAGTACACAAACAAAGGCGTGAGGTAAATGGAAAAGTAAAATCGGTGATCGGTACTTAATAAAGTAAAATATAATATAATATTAGAATCTAAGTAATTAGTGTTTAAATACTAATATTGACTTCGGTTATGTTTTGAACATAAGACACGCGACCAGTTAATTATGTTATTATAACGACAATTTTTATCAACTTATCAAAGTATTATGTATTGTGACGACAATACTAGTAAACGATTCATTGCATCGTATTCATCTCTACTGACTATTGTTTTGGAAAATAACCACAATGGTAAAGTGAAAGGAGCAAATTGCGTGGATGTCAAAGTTATCGCGTGGGTTGGACAAAGGTTGCAATGTTATTCCACTCCAGTCTGAGCTATTGTTTCCCTCGACAGTTCGGAGTGGTTATTGTGACAGATGCAATGTCCGCATGAGTGTGAGGATTTCACGCTCAAATTTGTAAAATACGCCTCACATTTAGAGTGGATGTAAACGCCTCTTTATAGAAGCTGGATTTCGTGTTTTTATTGTCTCCTTTTATTGCCTTGTATAACGGCAGGTTCGTTTCGTGTATCATGCATATGGGGTAGTAGTTAAGCTGCTGGGCCCCGAGTCCTGGTTTGGGTTCCCAGGTGAAATTGTAGGTTTTCGAGTCTGCTGCACTGCATTTGCACTACATCGGAGTAGGGAAGGGGAAGATGAGCGAGTGTGTTTATAATTACGCGAAAGCTACGGCACATAATACATCTTGTCTGAGTAAATAATATAGAAGATTATATATATATATATATATATATATATATATATATATAGAAGAAACTAATTGGTACTTTTTGACATTAAATAATTTTCCTTTCAATTACATTTATACAAGCATAAATTTGAATAATAGACGTCATTTCTGGTTAGTTTTGATAGTGATAAGACATTGTAAGTAGATCATTTGTATTCAGGTTCGTTTTATTTTTCCAGACATGGAGCTCTTATGAGAATGATAACTCATCCGAATTACTCAATAACGTTTAAACATCACATAACTTCCAACGTAATATAATATTATATAAAGACCATTTTATTTTCACATAAACGCTTTGCTTGAAATATTTATTAAGCGTTCGTGACTCTAATACAATATTAATATTTTGAATACGCCGTTTTATGTCGATGACTAATTTTCTCCTCAAACGGCACAGTAACATATAGAGTATTAATTAATTTAATCAGAATGAATAAAATATTTTATATTCAGGAAAGAGTCACAAGTTATAACAATACGTTATTATTTATTTCACGTAGTTGTTTTGTAAGGCGACCACAGAATTTCTCATTTCCAGACGTGGTAGCCCCAATGTCCGAGCGCTTCCTTTTATGCCAGCAAACTGAGTTTGGTCCCCAGTGCCAGCACCAATTACATTGTTGTTTACAATATTAAGTGCTGATTTAACACTTGTTCACGGTGAAGGTAAACGACACGAGGAAACAGGATGTCTAAATATATAAAAAAAGACTAAGATTCAAGACATGTAAAGTCTACAGTCGAGTCGCGTAGCGGATTATAATCCAACATAGTGAGAGGGTCTCTAAAGAGGTAGCCTATGACATATAATATAAGATTTAGTTTACTTTTTATTTTTCTCATGTCTTAGAGGTAATATGTATATTTTTAGTTACTACGTACAACTATTTATAAATATTAGTCCAGTCTCTTTCCGTTTATACGACCCTATTTTACAAGCAACTGCATATTATTAAATATATTTACATAAATATTTAGGGTAAAACAAGATAAATAAACAATTTTGTAATAAAATACTTCAAAAATAAATAATTAAATAAACTCCTTCATAGGTGTGTAAAAGGTATTATAATTCTATTATTATTTTGTTAAAAATTGTATTGATTGAATTTTAAAATAAAATTTAAGACGGGATATCTTTATGAACGAATTAGGAAAAAAAATTATATTAGGCGGGTAAATCAAAAAAAGAAAAGAAACAGTGTGGAATGACAGCCGAGACGTACGTGAATTAACTGTGAGGCAGTTACAAAGTAGTCTTTAGGTTGCCTTGGATTTGAGGAGTGAAATGGTGATCTGAATAGTATTGTGATATTTCAGATTTGAGTTCTATGTAAGGCGACACGGGGTGAGTGTTTTAATTGTGTTTGAACGTATTTACCTAATTATAAAATATTAGACAATTAAATTGCTTTCAGCTTGTGGTAACGCCCTTTCCCGATATCTATCCAGAGATATAGCCATAGCCCCTTATTTTTATTAAGTTGGATAACACGCATCACTTAAGAGTTATTAAAAGGTCTTTGTCAGTACTTATGATGCGTTGTTACTAGTATGCGCTAAGTGAGAGCTAGCCTAGGGCGCAATTCATCTTTCAATTCATGGTTCGAGCCTCATCGTGTAAAGAACTCTTTTTGTGTATTTTTTATTTTTATTAGCAGTCATTTAATTTTATTTACTTTATTAATTTTATATTTTCATTTGTTATTGGTAAAATTTAAAGTTTTAACTTTTATTAAAAAAAGTATTTTCCTTTTATTTTAAATATATTTTGAAGTAAGTTAATAATAAGTTTAAGTTATTTGTTATCGTTTCCATGAGTAATTTGTTTTGTAATTTCCTAGTTAATATCTTAATGTATATGTATGACAAATGTCTTGCAAAATCTAGGATTTAATCCTATATTTTGCAAGAGATTTGTCATACTTTTTTTTAACTAATTTGTTATGTAATTATATTTTGTGAGATACATTTGTTCTAATTCCTCTATGAACCCGCAACCCTTCGTCTTCCAGATACCGTCATAACAAAATATCTGTACTATCTGAGTATACTACCTTAGTTCACCAGAAGTGTGAATCTTATAAAATGGACCTACCATTTTTTTGTTAATTTTTTTTTATATTATAATTTTTTTTTATTATCATAGCAAAATAAAATAATAGTTATTATGAATTATTAAAAACAATAATTATGTATGTAGTATACATAATTATTGTTTTTTGTACAAATTAATGTACTGGGTCTAAAAATAACAAAATACGGTATGTTTTTTAACCAATACCAAAGAAACGAATATAATTTCTATGACTTCTGTGGTCCCAATTGGTCCCACGGACGTGACGCGTCGGTGGACCGTCGCATCTCGGTCATGAGACCTCATTGGCACCATCGAACGTGAACTGGCGTATATACTAAAAAGCTAGCAATGCAAAAAAAAAACGTATGTTATAATGGTTATTTTCGACAACCTATGATTTTAGCTTTATGTTATCGCCATGAAATAAATTGTTTCAGAGCCGGTATCGTAATAATCACCGTGAAACATTATTCCGACATCTTTATTAATGAAACTTGCAAGGCATTAGTATAAAGATATATTTCGTGTAGATACCGATCGTTTTAAAACTCATAAATATCAAAATCTTTGAGCTCTTAAAAATCTCGTGAAAAAACTCATTAAGCAACATTAAATTTGCGTCGTTGTAAGGAATTTTAATTAAAATGTTTCAAGCTCTACTTACGTGCTTTGTGCTTTTCTCTCTGGGGAAAGTAATAAAAAAGTGCATCCCGCATTCAGGTATTTCAAGAATTAAAAAGGAGTAAAGGTTACGCATACTTGTGGTAATTAAAAAACGATGTTATAGAAATTATATCTGTTAAAATAATGATACGGACTAATAATGATGTTGTTATTTTATAATTGCAAATAAAAAAAAATAACAAATCTCGTTTCCCTAAATCCCAATATACTCTTATCTTTGTCTGTGTCACTTAATAAGTGATTACGAGAATCGCTCCTGAAATCTTTTAGTTTTTTGTATGAGTTTACGTTGTATGAATGAATTGACCATTACAAAATCAAATTTTAGAAACAATGAGAGAAAGGTTATGAGCATCCTCTGTGATAAGTAAATTATTAATGTGTAATTTATTGATTTATTGATTACAAAAAATAATCAAAAAGCAAAAATATTTTAGGATATTTTTTACTATCGCTGTAATATTAAACATAAAAGCTGCTACTTTACGCAGCAGGAACTTTATGACAGAAATGGGGCGAAGTGGGATAATTAATGAAGTTCATAAGGTTGTTCGTAGTTGGACTCATAGTTATATTCTTAGAGCACGTAGGCGCTCACTTGTCTCTAAACTTGATTGCAAACTTAGTACCTAATGACTTAAAGCTCTTATGAAATGCGGGGCAGTACGTCATGTCAGTGGTAGAGCTACACTGGAGTTTGTTTATAGCTGCATAATGCTCGACCGGGGTAGGACCACGCCCTCACAGAATACCAGCGAAAATATTTCAATATAATGATACTGTGTTTCGTCTGGTGAATGTATGGATCCGGAGACCTTCATTACTGCCGAGGCATTCTATCTCAGTCCTCTAGGGTGACAACTCTTCATATGATTACTTATCAAAGATGAATGTAGATGACATGGGCAGCACGAATTACTCAGTCAGGTGAACTGATTCATTTGTTACTCTCATTGTAATAAAAAAATAACTTTTTCCATCAAATGCACATCCACTTCTGCCACATTCATACAACTATTCACACAGTCCATCTATCTAATCCTTCGTTTATTTTATTATCTCTTTCTTATGTTATCGTCTTTCTCCCGTATTACATGCCTTCACATTCAAATTAATCACACCACTAGTAATATACCTTCTAATGAGATGTAATGACATGTCCAAACCATGCAATTCTGCCACTTATAAGCTTATTCGTCATAACTTCCACTTCAAACTTCGTGTTATGCATTCGTTCTTCATCTTTATATGTAGTAACTCACACATATCCATTGTGAGTATTGATTAAATTTAATAAGAGTTCGTTTGTAATAAGTGGGGATTGGAATAAAGAATTGGGATCGTGATATAAAATCAAAATTTTCTATATAACATTAGTTATTTACTGGTACAATAGGAAAGTAAAACGCTTTATGGTCAACGTGGAGCGACAAATGAAATTCAACTAAATCTACGATTGCGTACTGCGTACAACTGAAATGAGTTTAGTGAAAATAAATCATACTTGGACCAAAGCAATATGTAGTAAATTAAGTTAAATTTCAATTGTCACTAAATGAGTCGCTTCACCGCCAAGGCTGACCCTTATGGTTCAGCGAATATGAAAATGTAGATATCCTGCGGGTATATCTTGCAATTAACACCTACCCACATAAAATTTTTGGACACGAATCTTTATTAAAGTGGAAAGTAATTCCTAGTTTACAACGCTTCATCTGAACTAAATATAAGGTTCAATACACTTTATATATTTTGAACATTATTAATATTATATATAAGAAAAAGAATAGATTTATTTTATGTTCAGTTTAAAATAATGATAAAATTAATGAGGCACATACTGAGCATTTTTAAAGTGGTAGAGCTACATTGCAGTTTATTTCTAGCTGCAGAATGAATGAGTAAGCTCGACTGGGGTAGGACCATGCACTCACTACACAGCACGAAACATGTTTCGTTTGGTGAGTGCAGGGATCCGGAGACCTTTATTACTGGAGACGAGGCATTTCATCTCAGTCCTCAAGGATGACAACGCAGCTACATTATGATTTCCTGTCAAGGATGAATGAGATGTCATGGGCCCCAGGAATCAATTACGATCAGGTGAACTGTGTGCTCGTTTGTTACTCTTAATATTATAAAAAATATATATATAAAAATAAATTGAAGTTGCATTGTTACTTAAACGGTAGATAACTTTATTACATCCATAACATAAATTACTATGGGTATTGTAGTTACATTAAAATTATTATTCTCAGTTAATATAGTAGTAATTCGACTCGTTCATGTTTATATCATATTTAGTGCAAAATAACGCACAGTCAACTTTTAAGAGTTCGTTGTCAATAATCGTAGTAATTATGCTATACATGTTAATAGAGAAGAATAGAAGTATTAACGTGATTTATGAGTTGAAGTCCGATATCTATAAATTACTTGATAAACCTTAGCTTTATTCTACATTTCGTATTCCACAAAAGAAAAATAATAATAAATCATTGAGACGCAACAAAGAAGAGCGAGATACACTGGTCGGATTTTATCTTCGTCCTGACCCACTTATAAAATTGCTCCACCCGCTCTTATAAAAATGCATTCACTTTAGTTTATTTTAAGAGTAGCGTTGAGGCAATTGAATCTAGTAATAAACCAGTACGTAAGGTATAGTTTTGCGTTGCTAGACCTGAGCACTTCCCCGCGACTTACACATGACAATTACATTCACAGAACTGGTATACTAAGATATAGAGAAGAAGTATAACAACGGCCGAGTTCCGTAGTTGTCACAGCTGCTGCTTCGCGGGTCATGGGAACGATTCCCAGCCGATGGACATTATTTATGTCAATATACGTTTTATGTTTATATCTTACATTTATGTACAACAAATAGTTGGTATATAGAAACTTCCTAATATCTTATTGTAGATGATAGAATAAGACTAGAGAAGGGGACGACGATTAACTTCCTCTGCATTTGCGCAAAGGCTTACGGCAGGGTAAAAAATCTTTTGCAGTTGTCATATAGTTATAACTAGATAAAATTGCTGCGGTCGAAATGGATTTTTTTCACTATTTTCTATGTTATACGGAACAGACAAACAGAAATTTAAATAACTAATTGTCTTTTTCTTCCAGAATGCTAGACAAATTTTTCCTATGAAGAAAAGCTAAGGGTGAAAAACGAGCACACTTGATAATAAGTGATGATAGCGCCTCATAAACACCTTCCAATAATTATTTCCTTAACAAATATTCAAGATGAAAGTGTGTTTTTTTATATATATTTTTTATATAATTTAAGAATAATATCTTCGATATTTGCGTAAAATTATTCAATCAGTAAAGTGTTTAATAAAACAACAAGAATTGATTGAATTGAAAAGAATGAAAAGAAGCATTTACAAGAGTTAAAAGATAAGAATGGTAATCAACTTAAAGAATACACTTTAAACGCCCGCAGTCGTAAATCGAGATAATTGAATGAAATTTTACTGGCAACAGTTTATTGATTTGTTCCTTTTATTTGTAGCTATGATTAGAGTTATTTGTATTATGATTAAAATGTATGAAACTATAATTAGAATAATATACATATACTTTAGCTTATCATTTGACGCTACTGAGATGAAATCTATTATGTACTTGTCCAGATTGGTACTATCTGCGTGTACTTATCTTGACCTTTACCTAGCAGCGATATTTTTAATAAAGAAGTAACCTTAAACACTTACTCAGAACTTATGTGATAATATGTGAATCCACCATTCCAAAATATAGTATATAATAGTTTCCTCAGTGAAATAATTTTAACAAATGTGGTATATTTGGTTAAAAACAGGCGTTCGGTCACAATCGCCTTAATTCACAGAACAATCCGACTGTAAAATGCCAATTAATGCTCGTTTGAATAATAAAAAAGGTTTCATTCATTTCAAAAATGGATGTAACTTATTGTTAAATTAAACCTGAAAGAAACTATGTAAATTGTATTTGTCTTTTCACCTTTAAGCATGTTTTACAACGATTATATAACTATTTTGCTTATATTACTGATTAACTACGTAAGTACTACTGATAATGTGACTGCTTAAGAAATTTATATGTCAAACAAATCATAGTAACGTTTACGAAACTATAAGTGTACGCTTTACTAGAAAGTACCATAAGTGTACGTAGAACGTATGTGCTCAAATATTATGTATATCAAGATTGATCACGTGCATCGGTTACATCGATAGTAACCATATGAGTTACGTGCTATATTTTCATGTGAGT
Organism: Teinopalpus imperialis; assembly: GCA_029286865.1. Classification (NCBI taxonomy): domain Eukaryota; kingdom Metazoa; phylum Arthropoda; class Insecta; order Lepidoptera; family Papilionidae; genus Teinopalpus; species Teinopalpus imperialis. Next base: position 8,193,962 of record JAGSMU010000021.1, read on the forward strand.
TTATAGTCGGCAAGCGAATCGTCTATCCGTAAAACAGAAAGCTAAAATGTTATCAGTACGGACAACAAAAGAGGATTTATAAGAAAAATATACTGTTTATTGTTATATGACATTGTTCACTTAACTCTTCCTTTTATTACAATTAGGTGATATACTTGTCAATGACAAAGAAATAAATTCCGGTGAATTCGATGCATTAAAGGAAGAGTTTTGTTTTATATTTACTTTGTTGTTACAACGTTGTTAACCTCTATCTTTATAATCTAAAAGGTTAATGTAAGGTAAATGTAAATTAAAGGTTAATTTAACAATAAAATGGACTATCCATTTTATTGTTAAATTACTTACAAAAAGCCTCGGAAATTTCAATAATTAAAATGTTTTCGTTGAACTTGATGGGTCACTATTGTTAACTGTCAGTCATTTGTATTCTAATTTTGATATTTAATATGAAAAAACGGCACATCACATTTCAATGGGTGTGCGAGATGTCTTCAGTCCTCCACACGTCGTCCAGCAAGCGAATACCGTAAAACGACTTGAATTTCTTGTTATTTAGATAGCTGCGATATTATCTTACATTGTATGCAAATAATTGTATCGCATGATACTCCAGATGAAAGGTAAAGGTTTTTTTATTAAGCATATAATGGGCTACAAGTCACACTAATCATATTTGAAATTGTCCATTGACTGATATATCTAACATAAAGTGAAATTGGCAAATCCGGACAGGAGTTCCGTAGGACAATGCGCTGATAACCTATTTCGAAAAGATGTCTGTACGCAAAAGATATGTAGACAGTGACCTTTATCGTTGTGTTTGTTCACCTTCATTAATTTCGAAATGTATAAATAAATTCATTCCCACATTTTTGTTTTGAATTATTTCGCATATTAAAATGTATCACCCTTGATCAAGAAATTGATTATAATTTTAATTATGCATTATTAAATCATTTTTCCTTTTATGGCTGATGGCCACTGTTAACCCGAGGGCTTTTACAGCTTCACCGGTTTGAAAGGTGGCTGAGCGCTACATTCGAAACAATTGTTATAAATTAAATGTCAGTTACGATGACTTTACTATCTATTATATTAATTGTCTCAAAAAAGTCCTTAACTAAAACAAGAATTGTAGTTATACTATCTCCAACATGCGTATTAATCGTAGTTATTTGGTATTGTGATGAATGTATTTAAAAGATTTTTATGGTTATAAAAGACACTGTTATAAAAAATATTCTTCTTAAAACATTAAATCTTACGAACTATTTTTATAGTATACATTTAAAATAATTCCATAATTATAGAACCTGTTACATCGAACTGAAACCAGCATCATAACCTAACATGATATTGACAGCTGTGAATGAAACATTAATAAAACTAAGATAAACGATGTTTATTGAAAACCGATACGGTAGCAATAAACTCCAGGCTTAAATATAACAACGGGTGAGAATATAATATAATGGGATTTTGGCAAGCTGAAACTTTATTGAGAAAGGGTACGTATTTTGATCTGTTTTCATATAAGAACGTATTACAATATCATATTTTAATTTATATACATATCGATAACCATGTTTTTAGTTTTAGTTTAACGTAACTAACAAAAATATTATTTAATACCTTAATTTTGGAAAGTAAATATAACTATTTACATCTAATAAGTAAATATGGCAACGCAAACACGTATCCATTTTTGACAAAGATTCATGAAGCAACACCTGCTTCATGAATCTTTGTCTATTAGTCTTCTTAAGGATTAAGATAATGGCAGATCATGATTGAGTTGTAGGTTACGACACTCTTAATATATAGCATAGACATGATGGTGCTTTTACTTGATTTTCTGTGAAAGTGTAATACTCGCCGGTCGTTCTATTTAGCACTCAAAAGTTAATCGATCAAATATTTTTTATATTTATATATTTATGATCATAATAATTACCATCACTTTATTGAATAAAATACCACACGTCGATAATCGAAAATACCACAATTTATATAAATAAAAAATAATTTACATAAGATTGGAAGCGTCAAACAAGCACACAGTTCAACTGATAGTAAGTGATGGCTGAGGCTCAGTACGTTTTCGTTCTTTATTATTAAGGAAAACAAACAATTGCACATTGTTGTCATCCATACCGTTTTCCGCACAGAAACAACATGCGCAATCAGCAGCAGGTCGATCGATAACCATAAAAAAAACAAGCTGAATCAATGTGATATACAAAGCAAGTTCTTTAATGAAAAATAATAATGGATTCACAAATCTCACCCAGAATCGAAATGTAAAAAATTGTAATATTATTTCTCGACATGGAATCGAACTGCGTCTCATTTAAAATAAAAAAAACTATATAAAATACATATTATTGTTTACGTCTTAACAGGTTATTAAAGAGAGCCTTAAGAAAAGTAACGAGATAGATATCAGCAACAAGATAACGGAGATCGGGGATAACATTAACTAAAAATCGCTTATTACCAATCGATGTGTACCCTTATGTGAAACAGGATAACAAAATTTTGATTAGTATTTCACTCATTATTGGTTTTTATTTTATGAATAGATTTTTCCAACCGCAATAGTTAATTTTAATTTTACAGATCGTATAACGAAGTTACATTGTAGAATTACATTACTTTTTGTTTTTTTAAAGCTCCGCTTTCCCACAAAATATCTGGCGACATGCAGACGCGACGTTTTACTCGTTAAGTTTAGTCCTTGTCTAGCTGGAATACTATGGCACACGAGAAACTCTACTAAGAAAGTCGACTAACATAAAATATAGTTGAAAACAGTGTGGGTCAGTCATTTTGATTTTATTCGTTTAAATGAAGAATCAAATGTTTATTTTTAATACGGCTGCATTTAATACTTGCACTGTATTTTAAGCTCTTATGTCACAACAATATAATTTTTATGGTGTAATAGAGTCGACTTTAATATTTATCATAGCATATATTTCAACTTCTATTAAAATAATATTACCTTATATATATGTATGTAATTACTACCTGTGCTCATTTCTCATAATATTTCAAAAATAAATTTAGTCAAAAAATCTGTATGATTAAGAAAAGAAACCAGAGCTCCGATTATTGGTAAGAAAGTATTTAAAGTATATGACAACACGTACAGCTTAAGGACAAATCAATATTCATGGGAAACACCATGTTAATTTAATTTTAAAAAAACACGAAGATGTCTCACTTGAATTTTATTTATTATGTTGGAAGTGACTAATAAGCATATGATGCCCACATTCATTCTTGATTGGGAGGCATAATGCAGATGCGCTGTCAACTGTGGGAGCAAAGATTGAATGCCTTGTCATTAACGGGAATAAGGTCTCCAGTTTTTTTCCCTCACAAGACGAAACACAGCAGTTCTATACAACCATTTTACGCGTTTCTATAAAAGCACGTCGAGCCAATATTGGCGTTAATTGACCGTAATTTTAGGGCTAGCTGAACTATAGGAGAACACTAACATCTTTAATAGATATTTTTTTTGTTTTCTTAACATAGATATAAAGAATAAATAGTGGCAGATGTTTATAATTTTAAAATGTATAATACTAAAGCAGAGAATGCACTGCACTGCCAAAATTAAATTTTATAAGAAAGACTTTCACAAAATATTTAACTAGTTAGCCGTCTAGTAAACGGATAAAATTCTTCAGTGTTTTACTTTGAACTAGTAGCGCAAGTCTAGAATGCAAGTCTCGAGTTCTTGCACTCGTATTCCCTGAGGCCCCACTCGGCCTGTCGATGTTTGTTGAATTTTACAACGTGAACTAGATTGACTTGCAATATATTTAAACTTTTTTATTCATCTGCGTTATATAATATTTGTGTTGTCTTTTTATTATAGTTTATTTATTTTAAACAACAATTTATTAATGTTTTTATCACATTAAGTTGAAAAAAAGTAAATCCAATTTAGAAACAAATTTACTTAATTTTATACCTATATTTATATATAAAAATAACAGAAATATAATTACTTGATGATTTGAAGTAAAATAAGGACATACAGTTTATTAGAGAATGAATTTGCATACTTTATTTAATTTATATCAGAAGAATGTAATGAAATCTTAGAGGAGAAATTTTCTAAACGGTAATTAACTAATTTTAACCAAAACCATTTATTTATAAGTGCACAAAACAACTCATTTTTAAATAATTAAATCAACCGCTTGAGGGTAGAAAAATAGACATTGAGTATTCACTGAATTATATACAAACTAAGCAAGTGTTTATTTTTATAAAAACTTTAGTAAGTATTAGATGATAACTTAAAATGATTAACTCGTATATAATAGATTGGTTTATAGCATATATTTAATATCATTCATCTTCATCAGGACGTTTTATGTAGTTTACGTGGGTGGCGAGTGACGGAAAATATTAGAATAATGTAGTGACCTCTGACATAATAAATAAACTGAATAATCATATTCAAATGACTGTCAGCAATGTCTAAGAAAATCGTGTGTCTAGAAATTTGATTATAATTTTTGGTACAATTTTCGGACAGCATCAATTGGGGAATGACACCATATGTCTAGAAATTTGATTATAATTTTGGTACAATTTTTGGCCAGCATCAGTTGACTATTTGAGCAACAATAGAGTATTGAGATTTATAACATAATTACAACTAGTAAAGTAGTTACAAAATTAATTTAAATTTTCAAATCAAATATACAAACATTTATTTACATTTGTATGATGCGAGCGACTATCACATAGTTCACTCACACATACTAAGTGATTGCGACCCTGATATCTAAATCCATCCTCAACAAACATTCCAGATACCCATATGTTATAACCCTAGAGGCATTATATGGAATTCCCCGCTCATGGTCCCTAGATACCCACACTCACTATACGGTACTCAGCACCGTTATGTTTCTTATTCAAGTTGGTGTTCTATGACGACTTGGTCCTTCCTCAGGTTAACCGATTCATTAATGTTACTTTATTAACACATAAATACAACGCTCTTACGTATATACGCTTTATGTACGCTTAAATGACTTAACGGATTACCATGTCGACAACTGCGGCATTACAATAAAAACTTTTATAAGGTTTCGTTTTAATAATTTCATGCAACAAGTAAATAAAGGTGATATTGAATAACAGGTTTAAATAAATTAAAAGAATCGGAATATATAGGTACCTATTGAAATATTTTAATACTTTAATATCTTTCTTTACTAACTCGGCGTGAAAATGTTTTTCTGGTCGATAGCCCATATATAACTATGACATCAATTGTAAGATATATGATTTTGTTGTGATATATTATTATTGTTTAGTCCAGTGTTAAGTGTAAGTTTAATAAGATCGGAGAAAGATTCATACACGGTGTTTTTGACATGGGACATACTACATACAACACCCCCGACTTATAATCTAACAATTAGTGACTTATTTTCATGGAATTTTAACCCAAGACCTGCAGCATTCAGGTACTTTATAACCAATACGTAACGCGACCGAAGAAAGTATGATGTAGTATAAAGTATCTTATTACTTTATCTGTAACACCGACTGGGTTAAACTACCCCCTAACTTAGTAAGCTAGTTCAATAGAATATAAATGTATAAGAAAATGACGATATGAAAACTATCTCTTGTTTGTACTGTTTAGTTAATATTTATTAAAATTGAAGTTTTATATCGATAAAGGTTCTAACTTTTTATAACTTGGTTAAATAGCCTATTTTGAGTTAATTATATATTTATTTATATTAATGAAGGTGACAAATGAGTTGACAGTTTTCCTGATGGTAAATGATTCATTTGTGATAAGGAATCATAACACAGATGCGTTGTCGTCACTCCTGAGGATTAAGATGTAGCCCTCGACACCAGTAATGAGGGTATCCGGGTATACCTACACTACCAAACCAAATGAAACACCAGTATTCTGCTAGGTATATATATATTGATATATATCGATAGTTATATTCATCTCAATCCCTATAAATAGCAAAAAAATATACTAAAATTAAGAATCTAAGATCATATAGATAATAGTGTGCCTAAGCTCTGGCGTTCTTAAATTTCTAAATTATTTATATTATATATATATATTATATATATATATATATATATTATATATATATATATATATATATATATATATATATATATATATTAAGTCTAAGTCTATAAGTCTCCTGCCACAATCTCTGACAAAAGTATGTGGCAGTTCCAATAAATGCTCCAATCCCTTGCATGATAGCCGCACATTCCGACCGCCTGGTACTATGGGCACTGGTCAAACGGACCAAGTCACTATTAATTATTAAATATTAACAAAGTTTTAATCATGATTTATTGTATTTTACTAAATTTAGTTTTAAAACAATAAGTACGGTACAGTTCATATCTCAAAGTCCGGATGACCATAATGTGTAGGTTGCTCTAGACTTGCCAATGACGAAACGCTCACGTGGAATACCACTCGACGTCTGGGTGACGACGGTCGAGAAAGACCACAGAGAAGCTCATATCAATTGAATGATACAGCACAAAAGCTCGTTCGTATTATCCATGTAGTACGGCTACATCGATAATGTGAACAAGGAAGGCCGACCCCAAGTAAAAGGTCTAGAAGGAAGAAGAAGAATTAGGGAATAAGTACTAACATATAATAAATAACACTGTACTAAGAACCGGATGTAAAAGTTGTTTTCATTAAAGATTCTAATTAAATTAAGTATTTTATTTTATATTGGTTGAAGTAACAATTTTCTAGATTATTACCGAAACTTACTTTTCAAGTAAAACATTTTATAATCGTTGTAATCAATGTAATCAATTTTATTTAAATAAAACTAAATAAAAGGAACAGAAAACAACGTGATCCATTAGTATAGTCCAATCAATCAAGTATTTTTCTCAGTTTCGAAAGTTTTATATTAAAAAGTTGGATAGATCATATAACATCTAATTTTTATGCGTCAGAGGAAAAATTACATAAATTAAACAAAAATATATATATTTTCAGAAACAAAACTTTACTACTTACTTAATTACGTTTTACTAAAAAGCAATTCAAATTAGTTATTTTTGATAGCAATTTTTTCAGATACTAAAGTAGGTGCTCCTTGTTCCTTGCAAAACTTTAGTTTTCAAATTATTCTAATACTCAAGTAAACAAGTGTCCTAAGTGAAAAACAAACACACCACATCAAACTTATCTGAGGTAAAATGATGCCCATATCTTGTCTACATACATTGACGTCAAGAAAATTCAAAAGAAGGACAAAAATGTCTACAGTTCTTGTTACTCAGTATACCAAACTCTTCAGAAAAAAATACTTTCATTAGCCGTCCATAATATATTTTTTGCGACAGTAATAACATAATATCACCTACAAAACGAAGTATATAGGTGATAGAGCTACGCTATAATATAGTTGTAGCATGGGGAGTATTTAAATAAATGAAATATTTCATCAGGTTAGTGAATAAACCATACACCATACAGAGTGAAATAGCAGCATAATGCTACTGTATTTCGTACGGTGGGTGTAGACACATGGAGAATCAATCAAGAATCAAGGTAATGAGACTTCTCGTCTTAGTCCACACGTATGATAAGTGCATCTTTAATCTTTTTTTGAGGATGGGCCGCAGTCGTCACTTTCCATTTGGTATACTGTCGTTTGTCTGTTGTCGTCTTTGTGAAGGTTTCTCATTCGTTCTACCAGACCATGAAAACTATGTAGACATCTTTTCTAAAATATATCATGAGAAAGTCTCAGCGAAGTTATTTATGCATTATAAAAATATAAATTGATTTTCTGTGGATGGAAATAGCTGCCAGTAACAGCCGTGCACTTACTATGCGATCGGGAACGAACTATTGTGAGAATTTCGTAGAGTTAAATAATAAAATTGTATTAGTGAGAAGTAAATTTGTATAAATGTAATGGAGTTTTCTGCGTTGATGCGAGATGATTGAAATTAATTTCAACACATAATCCGTTATAGCTTGTTTATATGCAGCATGACAGTAATTTTTTTTTATTTATGTAGCAGCATAACAATTTTAACAGTTTTAGAGCTACACTGCAGTTTTGTTTCTAGATGCAGAATTGATGGGTCAACTCGACCGGGCCACTCTCACACAATACCAGTGTATATAGCAGCATAATGGCTGTTGTGTTTCGACTGGTGAGTGTAGGGATCCAGACACCTTTATGGCTGGTGAAGAGGTCCATCTTAGTCTTCAAGGGTGATAATACATCTGCATTATGATTCCTTGTCAAGGAATCACTTATCATCAGGTGAACTGTGGGCTCGTCTGTTACTCTAAATGTAATAAAATAAAAAAAATAACACTGCTGTTTTGTTCGGTGGCTAGAGTCTTTACTTTTACCATCAGGTAAAGAGAGATTTTCGTCTACTTTGTTTAATAAAAAATCGAGTCAGATTATATATCAGTTGGATCCTGGGCTCGTGGCTCTTTTGAGGTTAATATTCGTGGATCACAAATGGCAAACTTTACAGTGTGGACCATCCTTCGATGTTTTGCCGATTAATTGAGATTATTAGATTAGGAAAGCAAATTAATGACTCAGTTTGTATGTAATTTGCTGTTAAGTTTTGTTTGTATTAATTTAGTATATGTTATTTGTAACCAATTACATAAACTTAATTAACCCAAGAAATGTTTATTGTTACAAGCATATTGCGAATGGTCTTTATCATAAAAACATTCCATAAAATCAAATAAAAGTTAAAAGAAATCCCGTTTATTTTCTTTTAGAAGTGAAATAGTACTGAACACGAAAGATTACTTCCTTAAGCATGGTTGAAAAACGTAGCCTTTAATTATGGCATATTAAAAATATAATAAAGAAAGAAGTTTATTGCAATTATATCGATAACAGATATAATATTGTAAAAACAGAACTTTTACTTCTATCGGTTCGCCTATTATTTTAGATATATTATATTCGTTGTAACAAAAAGTTATTAAGAATAATATAAGTTCTTTTCATACTGCTCCAAATCTAATTAAATTCTGGACAAACTAAGAAGAACCCCTTGTTATCGCGTACTAAGGATCCTTGTAAAGGTCCAATATTTTTCGACGAGGGTACTGTAAAAATAAGTTTTAAGTATCGACCCTCGGGTAGGTGAATTTTATATTTATAGTTATATTCGTTATGTTTTCGAATTAAACGAAGTAAAAATGACATTGAATTAGTTGTAAACAAAAACAATAAATTATTTATAAAACTCAGTAAAAAATATACAACGCAAATATATAACACGTTTTTTGCTTATGTATTCAATACCGTTCACCATGATTGGGGATTTAATGCGGTTATTTCTGGTAAGTTCTGGATACAAATATAATTTTGCATTTAGTTGATTTCATTTAGTTATTTTTTTACTTAAAATTAATTTACAAATATCTATATCTATATATATATATATGATTTTCATTTCAAACAATTTTTTTTATGATTTACTATTTTATGGACAGTACAAATCAGTTTTATTTTTTTGTCACTACGAAGAAATGGTGCCGCTATTCATTGTTAATAATAAACACAAATTTATGTTGAAAGTCATAAAATTAAGGTTTTATTGCAATGATTTACTTTACTTGAAGTAAAGTTAATGATTTTTTAACTAATATTTACACAGTCAAAAGCATAATTCACTTTTGCAAATATCTTTTCTGAAATATAACTATTTTCAGTCATTAGATTAATTTAGCTGAATGTAATGGTAAATAATTGTTTACATGATATACTATATGTCTACTTTATTATATTTATCAATTTCTCTAAGATTCCGCATCAATTAAACTCCTAATAGGTTCCCCTTACAACCAAGTCAGGGGCGCAAGCGCGGTGGTAAAATTGATCAATTTAGTCCATACTATTTGTGAGCGCGCTTCCATAAGCGCGCTTACAAATTAACAAAGAATCTAGCACCCGCCATCTGCAATTTAATTTTGAATGAGATATAATAGCTTATTCTATAATCAAATATCTTCCATTTTTATTTAATTTACGAGTTATAGGGCTAAGTCAGAATAAAAACCAGAGCGCTGTCGTGGCATTTGTTCTTAATGGACTTTATAGTTTTATTATCATGAAGTTTTATGTTATTATGAACATTAATTTTGTTTAATATATAATATCATAACGTTACAAAATATAAAGTGAATGGTGTTATTTAGAAAGAGAGAATTTAATTCACACTGTTTATTTCGATAAGAGATTTTCGTTATTTATTCTAAATAGTAGTTATTTCATAACTGCGCCGCCTGATTTTCAAGGTATCTGAGTACCCAGTATTTAACATGGGTTCTTTTATCGAATCTAGACAAAATCTAAAGTACATACCTACAACTATATGGTGACACTAAAGGTGTTATATCGAATTCTTAGTTAGTAATAATCTGTTAATGGAATGTTTAGTACCACTTTATCTTTGAAATATGATAGGTGTGGATATATTCGTCGTTTACAAGTGAAAATAAGAAGACGTCATAAACGAAATTGACAAAGATAACATCGTGTTTTAATTACTGAGGCTAATGAAATAGTAAAAGTCCGTTCTTCATGTTTAGCCTTTTTAAGGCCAATATAGGACAACGCGCACGCAGCACCTGCAGTGCACGTAGCCGTTCCTAACATACGTTCTAACTATTAGTTGAATGGTGACCGTTAGTAGCATTCACGACTGAGACATTTCGTGCATAGGTGACGTTAATCTGTCGATAATATATATATATATATATATATATATATATATATTAAGTCTAAGTCTATAAGTCTCCTGCCACAATCTCTGACAAAAGTATGTGGCAGTTCCAATAAATGCTCCAATCCCTTGCATGATAGCCGCACATTCCGACCGCCTGGTACTATGGGCACTGGTCAAACGGACCAAGTCACTATTAGTTATTAAATATTAACAAAGTTTTAATCATGATTTATTGTATTTTACTAAATTTAGTTTTAAAACAATAAGTACGGTACAGTTCATATCTCAAAGTCCGGATGACCATAATGTGTAGGTTGCTCTAGACTTGCCAATGACGAAACGCTCACGTGGAATACCACTCGACGTCTGGGTGACGACGGTCGAGAAAGACCACAGAGAAGCTCATATCAATTGAATGATACAGCAAGGAAGGCCGACCCCAAGTAAAAGGTCTAGAAGGAAGAAGAAGAATTAGGGAATAAGTACTAACATATAATAAATAACACTGTACTAAGAACCGGATGTAAAAGTTGTTTTCATTAAAGATTCTAATTAAATTAAGTATTTTATTTTATATTGGTTGAAGTAACAATTTTCTAGATTAATACCGAAACTTACTTTTCAAGTAAAACATTTTATAATCGTTGTAATCAATGTAATCAATTTTATTTAAATAAAACTAAATAAAAAGAACAGAAAACAACGTGATCCATTAGTATAGCCCAATCAATCAAGTATTTTTCTCAGTTTCGAAAGTTTTATATTAAAAAGTTGGATAGATCATATAACATCTAATTTTTATGCGACAGAGGAAAAATTACATAAATTAAACAAAAATATATATATTTTCAGAAACAAAACTTTACTACTTACTTAATTACGTTTTACTAAAAAGCAATTCAAATTAGTTATTTTTGATAGCAATTTTTCAGATACTAAAGTAGGTGCTCCTTGTTCCTTGCAAAACTTTAGTTTTCAAATTATTCTAATACTCAAGTAAACAAGTGTCCTAAGTGAAAAACAAACACACCACATCAAACTTATCTGAGGTAAAATGATGCCCATATCTTGTCTACATACATTGACGTCAAGAAAATTCAAAAGAAGGACAAAAATGTCTACAGTTCTTGTTACTCAGTATACCAAACTCTTCAGAAAAAAATACTTTCATTAGCCGTCCATAATATATTTTTGCGACAGTAATAACATAATATCACCTACAAAACGAAGTATATAGGTGATAGAGCTACGCTATAATATAGTTGTAGCATGGGAGTATTTAAATAAATGAAATATTTCATCAGGTTAGTGAATAAACCATACACCATACAGAGTGAAATAGCAGCATAATGCTACTGTATTTCGTACGGTGGGTGTAGACACATGGAGAATCAATCAAGAATCAAGGTAATGAGACTTCTCGTCTTAGTCCACACGTATGATAAGTGCATCTTTAATCTTTTTTTGAGGATGGGCCGCAGTCGTCACTTTCCATTTGGTATACTGTCGTTTGTCTGTTGTCGTCTTTGTGAAGGTTTCTCATTCGTTCTACCAGACCATGAAAACTATGTAGACATCTTTTCTAAAATATATCATGAGAAAGTCTCAGCGAAGTTATTTATGCATTATAAAAATATAAATTGATTTTCTGTGGATGGAAATAGCTGCCAGTAACAGCCGTGCACTTACTATGCGATCGGGAACGAACTATTGTGAGAATTTCGTAGAGTTAAATAATAAAATTGTATTAGTGAGAAGTAAATTTGTATAAATGTAATGGAGTTTTCTGCGTTGATGCGAGATGATTGAAATTAATTTCAACACATAATCCGTTATAGCTTGTTTATATGCAGCATGACAGTAATTTTTTTTTATTTATGTAGCAGCATAACAATTTTAACAGTTTTAGAGCTACACTGCAGTTTTGTTTCTAGATGCAGAATTGATGGGTCAACTCGACCGGGCCACTCTCACACAATACCAGTGTATATAGCAGCATAATGGCTGTTGTGTTTCGACTGGTGAGTGTAGGGATCCAGACACCTTTATGGCTGGTGAAGAGGTCCATCTTAGTCTTCAAGGGTGATAATACATCTGCATTATGATTCCTTGTCAAGGAATCACTTATCATCAGGTGAACTGTGGGCTCGTCTGTTACTCTAAATGTAATAAAATAAAAAAAATAACACTGCTGTTTTGTTCGGTGGCTAGAGTCTTTACTTTTACCATCAGGTAAAGAGAGATTTTTCGTCTACTTTGTTTAATAAAAAATCGAGTCAGATTATATATCAGTTGGATCCTGGGCTCGTGGCTCTTTTGAGGTTAATATTCGTGGATCACAAATGGCAAACTTTACAGTGTGGACCATCCTTCGATGTTTTGCCGATTAATTGAGATTATTAGATTAGGAAAGCAAATTAATGACTCAGTTTGTATGTAATTTGCTGTTAAGTTTTGTTTGTATTAATTTAGTATATGTTATTTGTAACCAATTACATAAACTTAATTAACCCAAGAAATGTTTATTGTTACAAGCATATTGCGAATGGTCTTTATCATAAAAACATTCCATAAAATCAAATAAAAGTTAAAAGAAATCCCGTTTATTTTCTTTTAGAAGTGAAATAGTACTGAACCCGAAAGATTACTTCCTTAAGCATGGTTGAAAAACGTAGCCTTTAATTATGGCATATTAAAAATATAATAAAGAAAGAAGTTTATTGCAATTATATCGATAACAGATATAATATTGTAAAAACAGAACTTTTAACTTCTATCGGTTCGCCTATTATTTTAGATATATTATATTCGTTGTAACAAAAAGTTATTAAGAATAATATAAGTTCTTTTCATACTGCTCCAAATCTAATTAAATTCTGGACAAACTAAGAAGAACCCCTTGTTATCGCGTACTAAGGATCCTTGTAAAGGTCCAATATTTTTCGACGAGGGTACTGTAAAAATAAGTTTTAAGTATCGACCCTCGGGTAGGTGAATTTTATATTTATAGTTATATTCGTTATGTTTTCGAATTAAACGTAAAAATGACATTGAATTAGTTGTAAACAAAAACAATACATTATTTATAAAACTCAGTAAAAAATATACAACGCAAATATATAACACGTTTGTATGTTTGTATGTATTCAATACCGTTCACCATGATTGGGGATTTAATGCGCTTATTTCTGGTAAGTTCTGGATACAAATATATTTTTGCATTTAGTTGATTTCATTTAGTTATTTTTTTACTTAAAATTAATTTACAAATATCTATATCTATATATATATATATAATTTTCATTTCAAACAATTTTTTTTATGATTTACTATTTTATGGACAGTACAAATCAGTTTTATTTTTTTGTCACTACGAAGAAATGGTGCCGCTATTCATTGTTAATAATAAACACAAATTTATGTTGAAAGTCATAAAATTAAGGTTTTATTGCAATGATTTACTTTACTTGAAGTAAAGTTAATGATTTTAACTAATATTTACACAGTCAAAGCATAATTCACTTTTGCAAATATCTTTCTGAAATATAACTATTTTCAGTCATTAGATTAATTTAGCTGAATGTAATGGTAAATAATTGTTTACATGATATACTATATGTCTACTTTATTATATTTATCAATTTCTCTAAGATTCCGCATCAATTAAACTCCTAATAGGTTCCCCTTACAACCAAGTCAGGGGCGCAAGCGCGGTGGTGAAATTGATCAATTTAGTCCATACTATTTGTGAGCGCGCTTCCATAAGCGCTCTTACAAATTAACAAAGAATCTAGCACCCGCCATCTGCAATTTCATTTTGAATGAGATATAATAGCTCATTCTATAGTCAAATATCTTCCATTTTTATTTAATTTACGAGTTATAGGGCTAAGTCAGAATAAAAACCAGAGCGCTGTCGTGGCATTTGTTCTTAATGGACTTTATAGTTTTATTATCATGAAGTTTTATGTTATTATGAACATTAATTTTGTTTAATATATAATATCATAACGTTACCAAATATAAAGTGAATAGTGTTATTTAGAAAGAGAGAATTTAATTCACACTGTTTATTTCGATAAGAGATTTTCGTTATTTATTTTAAATAGTAGTTATTTTATAACTGCGCCGCCTGATTTTCAAGGTATCTGAGTACCCAGTATTTAACATGGGTTCTTTTATCGAATCTAGACAAAATCTAAAGTACATACCTACAACTATATGGTGACACTAAAGGTGTTATATCGAATTCTTAGTTAGTAATAATCTGTTAATGGAATGTTTAATACCACTTTATCTTTGAAATATGATAGGTGTGGATATATTCGTCGTTTACAAGTGAAAATAAGAAGACGTCATAAACGAAATTGACAAAGATAACATCGTGTTTTAATTACTGAGGCTAATGAAATAGTAAAAGTCCGTTCTTCATGTTTAGCCTTTTTAAGGCCAATATAGGACAACGCGCACGCAGCACCTGCAGTGCACGTAGCCGTTCCTAACATACGTTCTAACTATTAGTTGAATGGTGACCGTTAGTAGCATTCACGACTGAGACATTTCGTGCATAGGTGACGTTAATCTGTCGATCCTTATTATGTTAACGCCAAGGGGTATGTGTCATGACTTTAGACCAATTTTAATTATATCATGAATGCAGTAAGCGGAAAAAAGGATAAGTCTTCAAGAAACATAATAATGTATAATAATTGTACAGCTACCGAAAGTCGCAAGCTCAATATTAATGTACAAGACTTACAAAAGTTATTACAAGACTTCTCGTTAATTACCACTTAGTCTATAATTTCATAGGTCTACTTCGGTATAACATCCTTTTATCACGTCATAATATATGCTCTACAATGGATGTCCTCTCAATAAGTCAAAAGTAATCGCAATGACTAAACTACTAGACAAATGGTGACTAAGGGGTACGTCTCTCTAGATTCAGTTCTCCTTGCCACTTTGCTGGTGCATACGCCACAAAATTTTATTACAAATGTGCAAGCTTTACACGTCTGTTTTTTTTTTGAAGTTTACAAACTTCTGAATTACAATTAATAATTTAATTTTTGTCAGTAACTAGGAACGAATTCAGGTTGTTAGCGTACTATAGAGCGGTGTGAGCGTCCATTAAGTTTCTCATCTATAATACGCTAAACCAGTGATAATTAATACCTATTCTATTTAACAGTTTAACGAAAATTTCACTAAATCAATTTAATTTGAATTCAAACCACTTTGAATACATGAATGTCAAAGGGTATTTAGATTCAAAATGCGATTACTCTGCCAACCGTGAAATTCGATAATATGTGTACCAGTAAAATTGCTGGAAGAAAGTGAGTTTGATTTGTGATAATATATTTTTGATAATATTTTACCGAGTGTGCTTTGAAATAAGATTGGTATTCCTACCCATTTTTCCTGCTTTTTTCTATAAAATAAAGAGTGACTTACACAGTTAATTTAACGGTAGGTAAGTGATGACTACGGCCTTATGACATCTACTTACCACCCGCAATAAACGCACATGCTTTAACGAGCGGAGAACTGAGATGGAAGTAATCAGTAAGTGTTCGTGTTGCTTCCCCGGTCGAGCCGACACATTCATGTTTATACTGGAAACTAGCTGGAACGTAGCTTTACCACTGTAGAAATGATGTTTATTTTTACTAAAGGAGCACACCGTTCGCTTGATAATACGTGATACCTACGGCCCATAACTGATTCACAATGATATCCATTGTTTTACCATATGAAACACAGTACAGCTAAGCTATATATTACATTGGTATTGCTCTTACATTGGTATTCTGGAAAATGTGTAAAACACACACATTTTCCATTGCAACGACCTATGCGTGCTACAGCTAGTTTATAACAGTAAGTATCTCTGCAACGTTGTAAAACTTGCTTAACGTTTAATCCAATAAAAAACGAAGCATCTTCAATAACTAAGAAAAAAACAAGTATTTTATTTAAAGAATAAAATAAAATTAAAAAAAACATTTAATTTAATATTTTGATTTAATATGATGGACTTAATATAAAGTGGCATATTAATTTACTATCAAATGAACATAAAACTCCATAAAATCCCGCACTCGATTCAAGTAAATTGAATAAATATTCAAAGGTATACGAGTATTATCAGATTAGCTTGCTTTGAAATGATGAATCTCAAATAAGATAAAATACACTCACGTCGGTATCCGTTTATGCTTCGGGATAGAAATAAATAATTCACTCTGTAGCCTTTTTAGTACCGTACGCTAACTTTAAACCGATCGATTGTAGCCCGCAGGAAAAATATCACATGGTAAAAGGATTGGGAAATTTATACGACGCATTATTACATTAGGTTTTTGATAATATGCGCTCAAATATGTTGATGGTGTGCAACATACTGATTTTTTTATGAAAACAAGGATGACTAATGATCAAACATTACCTGATGGTAGGTAGTAACTGCAGTCTATAAACATCCACATCCGATTTCGACAAAGATTTAAGGTATACAATCCTGATCAACCCTGAAGACTGAGAATGAATCAGTAACTGGGTCACCAGATCTGTACACTTATCAAAAGAAACACAGCAGCATTATGCTGATATTGTTTGAAAGACACGTCTTTCCCGGTCAAGCTAAAATATTCATTTTACAACTAGGAACTGAAGAGAAATAAGTTAGAAAAAGATTCATCTCTAAAATAAGCCTGCTTGATTAGATCGAAATATTTTTTTTACTTGTATGAAAATACAGTCGTTACTCAAGATTTTTAATATAAATTTTGCTTTTACAATGTTTTGATCATAATGATGTTGAATAATTTAATTGTCGCTCAAAAGAGAGTCAACAGTTATTTACCGGATTATTCAATTTTAGCGGCACTATCTAAATTTTAACTCCAAACTAGCTATAGCCAAATCAACGTAAATGTTTATAACACAAGATGCTATTTTAGGTACAAATAATTGTAAGTAAAATAATCTTAAATAATTAAAATATACTACAGATATTACAATATAAGATATAGTTTAGGTTTAGTAATAAAAAAAAACTGCGCTATAATAAAAAAAAACTTTTAAGCTGTAAAAGCAAGATTGTGTTTTAAAAAATTGTTGCATTGTTTAAATCATGTGTCTCACATATCATTCAATTAAATCTACAAAAAAATTGTTTATGGTTTAAAAATTTACCAAAAATCTATAAACCATCAACGATTGAGATGGAATTCACTAAATACAACGCCTTTGAGTTTACAAGATAGAACTTAAACACTTTAAATTACTATTTACATAATTTTATAAGCTATTAGTTTATTAAGACATATTTAATATTAAATCAAAGCGACTAATAAACCCTATTTGTTATTAATTTAATAATTAAAAAAAAATAAAAACAAATATGCAAATTTTCACGATAAACTTTAAGTCGCCTTAGTTTTACCAGTACAACCAAATTCTAGTATTCAGAGAAAGATATAGTGAATGGTAAATACGAAAAATCTTAAAGCATATATTCATGAAAGTCAGAATGTTTTGGAGAGCGGGGAGAGGGGCAACCCGGGGCTCCGCTATTGATTTTGGCCCTTGCCCCGCGCGAAGCTCCGCACGCATCTCACAACTGTTGCTTAAACCACAGAAATGGAAGAATCGAGTTACACAATTCCGGGATTGTTTTAAGTTCCGCTTCGTAAGAATCACTTTTTAAATTACATTTTTCATGAGCAAGGCAGTACCAATATACTGATAATTGACCGCCTTTCTTTCACTTTAGGTGGATCTTAAGTACGAAGTGGTTTTGAATATTATCACATGCCGTCTGTCATCCTTAGATATTTAAAATGTATTTTGTGCAAATAATAAAACATTTTTATTACCATTTGGTCTGTTGAGTTTATTATAATGCCCAATATACGACTTGCCCTTGAGGAAACCTTGTGTAGGGTAAATTAACTCAAGGACAATTTGCTGATGCTAAGCAAAGACATTCGAGTTTCTATTAGTTCGCTCTCTAATTGAATAAGACGATACGACATGCGCCGTAGTTCCTAAATGATGTCACTTGGTCACTAGACTTTTTATTACGTACTTTTATATAAAATGACTTAAAATCTAGCCCAACTTTATTTGGCCTATGAAAAACTTAGGCACGTTTTTATATCACAACTTTGTTTTATATTCAAAAAAGTCCTCTTTCACTACGTAATAAAATCGACACTAACCAAATATCTAATCTTATTAATAATTCAATGGTAAGAATATTGTTCAATGAGTCAGAATGTATTTACTTAATTATTCATTGCACGATGTATACTGTATAAACGTATGTCAATGAATAAATAATGAAGTCGTTGTCAAAAATTAACGGTAAATTTTGTGTAAATCACATGAATGTTTCGATGGTTGTGACATTATTCTAATCGATGTAGACTTCAGCGACAGCTTTTGATTATCGTCGTAGGGTAAATTAACTCCACTGGAGATATTTCAGTGCTGTATTTGCATTTGTATAGTAAAATTATAGGTATGTACAGGTTTTGGTAGATCATTTTTTATTATTTTATTTTATTTTTTATTTTATTTTATTTGGAAAACATACAGCAAAATACAAAATAACTTAGGTTTATATACATACTATAAATAAGCTAGTAACATGTTTTCACATATAAATATCTAAAAAATAGACCCCATAAGTACAGACACTTCACCGCGATGCTTTTATAATATATATACAGACTTAATTTAAAATAATAAAGAAAACAACAACATTTGCTTGAACAGAAAACAAATAAACAGAAACAAAAAATAAATAGTAAAAAGAGTATGTTAAGCTACAGTATCAAACCAATTTCTAGTCAATGTTTTTTTTATAGTGGTGATTTTTGAGTTAAAGATATCAAAGTCATGTTGTTCTATGTATTTGTTAATTAAATTTGAAGCACGACAGAAAAATGAATTTTTTTATATTTTGTCGCGTGAAAGGGTATGTAGAAAACAGGACGTTTCCGTCGTGAAATAGCTTTTTGTGGTACAAAAAATTGTAATTTATCTAAGAGTAAAGGACTGTCTACTCTGTTTTGCGCAAGTCTTAGTAAGAATACTATATCAGCTATGTTTCGTCTTTCTGCCAGTGGTAACAAGTGGTGTATTTTACATTTTGATTCATAATTATTGCTTTTCGTTCCACATTTAAAATCTAAAAATTTTAAAAACCTTTTTTGAATGGCCTCTATTCTAATTATATAAATATCATAGCAAGGATTCCAAAGTTGCGATGAGTACTCGAGAAGACTCCGCACATACGAGCAATAAAGTACTTTAATGGATTTTTTTTTTTTCAAAATTCCTGCAAGACCTTATTATGAACCTGAGAGCTTTATTTGCTTTTTAATAATATAGTCGATGTGCCTGTCATACAAAACTTTGGAGTCTTGAACTACACCCAAATCTTTAATTTCTTTTACTGAAACAAGATTTTGATTCATTATTTGGTAATTATATTTAAAGATATTTACTTTACGTGTACATGACATTGCGAAGCACTTAGATACATTAAGATCCAACTTGTTAGATAGACAATACTGCTCCATTCTGAGTAAATCTGCCTGCATGAGCTTACAGTCGTTATAATTTTAATTTCTTTGAATATTTTCATATCATCTGCATATAGTATGAATTGAGAATTTAAAAAACAAGTATTGATGTCGTTTATAAAAATTATAAATAATAAAGGGCCCAATAAGGAGCCTTGTGGAACTCCCGAGGGGATTTTGGTCCAAGAAGACGAATATCCATTAATAACAACAGCTTGCGACCTATTTTGAATATAAGAAGTAAACCACCTATATAAATCGCCATGAATACCAGCAGCTAGCAATTTTTTTTTAGAAGTATTTTATGGTCTATACGATCAAATGCCTTTGTAAAATCTGTAAAAATAGCATCCACTTGTGAACCCTTATCCATGAAAAAAGTGACATAGTCATTAAATAATAAAAGATTACTTAATGTAGACCGATTTTGCATAAAGCCATGCTGTTGGTCGATTAAAAAATGAGAATATAATGATAATATAATCAAACCTTCGTTGTATTTGTGAACTCTTGTAAAGTGGTTAATTGTTTACATCTTCGATTGTATATGACATGTAAATGTATAATAGAAACAAACATAGTTACCCAGGTACCTATGTTTAAAGACTATCAACATCTGAGTAAAATAAGCATTCTTTATGTTTCTTAGCTTTTTATCAAAAATTACAAGAATTTGTACTCGTACTTTTTAACTTGGTTAGCAAGTTAAAATAACGTGATGACGTCATACATGATAACATTCTTGAGCTCCAGCTTATCGTATAAAAAAGAAAACATCCAAGGCTGCTGTAAATTGGCACATTTCCCTATCGAAACGACTGAAGCGAGACCTGTCTGTTACACGTCACTCTGCACTAAATGGGATTAACCGGATCACAGAGCATCGCACCATTCTAATATATTTACGAATTAGTATGATAAATTTCTTTCCCGGACTTTAGTAAGAATAATATACAGCCTAATATATATATATATATCACTGTTTAACATAGCCCTCCTCTTAAGAGTGGATGATTTTAATACGACTATGCTGTTTTCAAAACCATGTAGGTATGATGTTTTACGTTACGGTTACGGTTTACGTTAATGTAAAAAATCTTACTTATTAACCAGAGATAGATTTATTGTGGGTCTTACAGACCATTTGCTTACTATCAGGTGATTTCATTTACGTTTATTAAATTATTGAATAATACAAATTCAGAAGGGTATTACGACATATGCACAAAAGCCATAAAAACATTTAAAGCCCAAATTAGCAAGGTATTAAAATTTTTTCGTTATTTAATAATGGAAACTGGAAATTTTTCAGAAAAACTAAACACCTCAATGTTAAAACGTATAACAAAAAAAGTGTGAAAAATCTTAAATGTGCAACTATCGTTCATTCAAACACATAACTATATATATTCTCAATGGTATTTGTAAAAGTGATGCACAGTAAACTTTCTAAATTTGTCAACAAAAAAGGAGTAATAAATAAAAATCAATACAGCTTCCAAAATATTCAACAAGGCGATTTAAAGCCTGCGGTAGTTTATTTCCTTTTATTATTATCTTTTCCCCTTTGTTAAATTAATAATCGGATGTCATGATTTTGAGAACTTTCCTATCCAATGAGCTCAGTTCGGCTTGAGTCCACTTGAGTATGTCAAAAGTATACTATATAAGGGCAGGCACAACCCCGCCGTTATATGCGCGCGTCTTATACACGCCTGAAAAAAGACTATTAAACACTTTTGGCAACCGTGACTAAAACTCGTCGCAAACTTTGGTGATCACTTACCATCGCGTGGGCTGCTTGCTAGTTTGCCACCTATTCTATAAGAAAAACTGTTTCATCGTGCCTTTATCGATACCACGTAATGTTTTGCGACATAACCAAGTATCAGTATGTTTCAACATCGGAAAGGGTCCTACGGTTTCTGAGTATAGATGGATAGAGCCTCTGAACTAGCAACTCCATCCACCCTTCTCGATGTGAAAGGCTGCACTATTATCAGTCCCGAACTCCTGATAGCTTACATATAAGAGGTATGTGTGCTGTCATAACTAGTAGTGATCCAGTACGTCGAACCCTAGACTTTCCAGTTTGGGTTTCCAGACCATTATAATTATTACCACGTGCACTAAAACAAAATAATAGATTTGCAGCTAAAAATTAATACGATTTATTCATTCATCACCGAGTTTTTAGCTGTGAAATAGGAAAACCGGGTATAGTAATTTTTTTTTCGCTCATGTCGTCTTGGAGTATTGTTAAATAATAGAAATAAATAACCAAATCGCAACACTAAAAATATTACGTAGTAGGTAATAAATATTGTTGGAAGGGTTGTAATTAAATCAACAGTTATCGGTTGCACCCTGAATGACGTAATAAAAAAAATACCGAATAAGAGAAAAAATATAATTACTCCATAGGTCTTGCTCTGATTGAGAATTGAGAAAATTATAATGATCCCGTGAGAGTGATTAAATAAAATCCAAACTACACCGTCATAACATGTGTATGTACTACAATATATGAACAACGCAGAACTTTTCTGAAAAAATCCGTCCATTTTGAATGTGCTTTTTCCGAGTTAAAACACAAAACAATAGGTTGTTTTATTTTCAGGATCTAAATTACGACGCATCACAAAATACGTGGCGTTAATTACACAGCTCGTTGGTTCAACGTTCTCTATGATTAAAATAGTAAGTAATATCTCTTTATATCCTCGTAATTTGTGTTGTGCTTGTCTTATAAACGAGATCTAGTAATTGCTTTTGTGTGTGCAATTTGATTAAATTCACAGACAGAGAAATGTGGCAGTTTTGCCTGTTCGTCCGTTTTACGAATTTGCAACCAACGATAAATAAAATAAATTAAATTTTTAAATGCACGGCACGGCAGAAATATAAAAACAACTATACCAAATATTCTTTATTTACAAATATAGTTATTTATAAAAATATAAATAACAAATTTAAAGAAATATATTTGTTCGAGTATTTGATATTTTGATTGCCCAAATAAAATTTAGACATCACAAATTATATCTGTGTACTAACTAATGTTTGAATACTAAAACTATTCGTATCTTGTTTTTATCATACAAGCAGAGGTAATGCAAGTTATATCACTCGGTACTGTGCCATAAATATGTACAAAAAAATCATGTGTGTATTTTGTCGTTAAGGCTGGTAACATATTGGTGGAATATACATTTTTTACAAATCACATTATTATTCATCTTTATTTAGTTGTTATATTATCTTATCGATTACCATTACCAAATCATTTACTTTCAAGGAATTTTATATGTTAAGGAATGTTTTCACATCAATTCCCCTATTCTTCAACTTTGCGCTTTCCCATTCTTTTGCTCGTAGAATCGAGATAAGAATTGAGACTTACAAAAACATTTTAAACTCAGCTAATACACAAATACGAATTTTGGCCACAGGTGATATTAGTTATTTTGGCTTTTTTATTGTATTGAGAATGACAACGAGCACATAATTTACCTCATGGCAGGTGATACTTACGACCTATGACAATCACATCCATCCTCGATGAGGAATCATAATGCATGTCACCCGTAATAAATGTCTCCAGATCTGTACACCCACCGTACAAAACAATCAGCGTTACGCTGATATTTTACGCTGGACATGGTCGTTCTCCGATGGAGCCGGTCTTTTCATGGTGCAATTAGAGATAAACAATAGCGTAGCTTTAACACGGTTTTAATGTAAAAACCCTAAAAGTATAAGATATGAACTTTATTTTTCAAGAAAAGAACCAACACCAATTACCAGGTGTGCTGCTTGATAGTTTGTCACCAATTCTATTTTAAAAAAAAGAACATGTATTTTGTTTAGTGTCATGCGTAGGTCGTTGGAAACCTTTTACATATTTGTTTCAATATGGCGGCAGTGTTATACGTTATATGAACGTTACCAGCCAGCGGCAGGCAAATTTATTGAGGTCGTTTTGCAACCACTGCTTCAGTTAATTCTGAGAAGATAAAAGTGTTTTTGCCTTATTTTACACATTTATGAATGTGATAGTTTGTTTATTGCTTTAAAAGATTTTCTTTACATATATTTTGCATTACAATGGTTTAACGCGATCCAGGATTTTCGCGTTTTCTTGCCTGCCGAAACTGTAAATATGATCCTGATCGATGATATATGATGTATATATGATTATATTCATGTCGGGTTCGCGCAAAACAGGGAGTAGTGTTACTTGCATTCTTCTCGTTATTCTGATGAAATGTGTGTGAATAAGATATAATGGAGGATAATAGCAATGTCAGGTATACAGGGCGTTCGCACAATACATCCAGATCCGAGGTGCAACAATTTGTTTTGCGTGAACTATTTTCCTCGACTGAGAGGATAACACAAAAACAACTTACTACGTGGCAGCCAGATACGAATATTGTAATCATGCAGCTGTCAAAATAGATTGAAGATAAGACATTAATTGAAATATTTTATTATCATTTCATAGGAGCTTCTTACGCTGCTATTATTTTCATAATACCAATAGTAAAATACTATATCTATACATTTTACTGATATTTATGTATATTAAAAACCTACATTTCTAATAATTTAAGTTATTATAACTGATTTCGGTTAAAACAATAGGTGATCAATGACTAATGAAATATTTTAACTATTATTATGATTAATAAAATACATACTTTTGGTAATAATTGGTATTTCGCTTAGTCATAAAGAAATTTACAAACTCTAATATAATTCTGTCACATTTTTAATTGGTTATTTCACATCGCACGATAACAGGTCGTTTGTAATAAAATTTGCTTTTTTTTAATTTCTATACAATATTAACGTCGCAGCTTTGCCTGAAGATTTTTTTTCAATTTTATAGCAAATCGATATAATTCTTAATTAAGAAATAATGTTATAATAGTACAATTATTAATATTTAAAAATATTTCATCCTTCATCTCTCAATATTTCATCTGAAGTTTTTTTAAGTTTTTGTACAAGTGGAAATCTGGCGAAGCGCTCTGTTTTAACTAATACTTACATTAAACGAATATTTTGAGCATCAGGTAGTAACCACAAGATGTCTCATTGGTCAAATTCGACCCGATACTGGGGTAACAGTAACAGTGTCTCAACGCTCGCTTTTAATTTCTACAGATCTATCTATATATAATCTATATATTTTTTTAGATCTCACTGCTGAGCATAGGTCTCCTTTCTAGATATCACTGCGAATTGGCGGACTTCACACACATGTCTTCGAAATAATTTCATTTTTTTATATTTATTTCTTAGATGTGCAGGTTTCTTCACGATGTTTTCTCGAGTATGTGATAAATCAGCACTAAAAATTGCAATAAACAGTATCATTGGTGCTGGCACCGGGGATCGAATTCGGATTGTTCGCGTACCTATAATTAAAAGCGAGCTTTTTAATAGGGCTACTACGCGATCGATACTCAAGTATAAACTTAAAAATATATTTAATTGAAATTTATAATTAAAGCCCGTATTAGCATAATTATTATAACTTATCACCTAATAGAGTAATAACTAAAACAATAAGACCACACATAGGCAATATATTCAGAACATGCATGTTTCTTTATCATTTGAATTCCTTTTGACAGATATTATCGCGTGACTTAAATGTAAGCTATGTGCGATACATCGTATGACGTAATCTCTTATATTATTCACTGGGACCGGTTGCGATGCCGGGTATATAAATAGGCAGAAGGATTGACGAAATCACATTTGACGATGGACCATCGTAATCTAATCTTCTTGATAATGCGTGGTTTTGAGGAAATCCATATTATTTTCGTAATTACAGTATTGGAATTCCGGTGATTTTTTGGACTAATGTAGGACTGCAGTTGATCTTTAGGTAACACACACTATTTTATTAGCAAATTATGAAAATATAATGTTCATTTATTTTCTACAGCGATTGCATTTATTTTGTTTTTCTTTAATTTAATGTAATTTGATTACCTTTTACTTTGTTTAGTCTTAATAAAAGTTTTTTTACTCTTTCCTGAAATACCTGATACAATGTTTCGTGACGCCCTTGATTGCCCAAGAATGAAAAATGGCGTTAAGTCCCCCTCCTTAGACTAATAAAATAGTGATATACATACAGTAAACACATAATAATTATTGTATGACGTTAATTAATGAATATAATTTAATAATTGAACTCTTGATCATGAATGAAACCAAACTGTCATTGTTAGACAATAAATATTTATAAGGAAGACGGTCTATAAAATGTTATGTTGTATTTATTAATTTCAACTTTAATTTCTGCATAATCGGAATATCGTAAATAGTTAAAATAAGACATAGCAATCTTCTTAGCATTATTAATTATTATTATTATTTGAAATAAATCATGATCATGGCGTTGACCAATCTTGGCCTAGGATGCTTAATAGCATATCTTCGAATTAGAAATATCCAACTTTGGTCATGGACTGGTATCTATTTTGACAGCCCCTTGTAATAGAGGAATCGCCGTGTGTGGAGTGGGCAATACAAGCAAAATATCGCTTCCATGTCATGGTATCAGCAACATATTTTTGCGAAGCGCTACTTCCAAACTTATCTTATGTATGTATGTATATACTTAACATTAGCTATCGTTCTCTGGATGTGATCTTGCAACAACCAACGTGTAGTTCAAAGTCGTCAATGATGACGCATCATACATGGTTCCATAGTAATCCCAAAACAGTAGCAATACAGACGACCCTCTGTGAATCCCAAGTTAGAGCCCTTCTTTCTTTTTGGACAACAAATAACTGTCATGTGACTATTGCGTGACTAAACCTATCCCCGGGAAACAGATGAAGTAAAAAGTGAGCTTAAAAACTTTATATTTTTTTCAACATATCTGACAACTTGCACTTGTTTGAAATAGGACATATAAGAAACGATAAAAAAGCGGAGGTTTTCACTGCGATACCACTTAAATAACATAATAATAATAAATTATCTTGCATAAGAAAATTCAGTTGTCGTCTGTTCAGATTTAGGCACAGTTAATTAGTCTAGATAATTTTGGAAATCAAGTTGGTGAAATATTAACGACATGCAAGGAAAGATGCACTTATATTGGCAATAATCTTAGAACATTTTAACAAACAAAGGGACAACTCAAAGCCAAAAATATAAAATTGAAAAACTAATCGTATAAATTGGCTACAACTTTGAATCTGAAATCTATTTGAATTTGAAGTGAAAACCATATTTACTATTTTCTTTATCACTTTACAGAAAAGTATATTTTAAAAGTAGAACAGTGCTTCAATAAAAATATTAAACATTTAATTGAGGCTCTTTGATAAAAATCTATTATAAAAGACGTTCATAAAAGAAGTAAAGTATATTGTTGCATTAAAATTCATTCAATGAAAAGGTAGAATGAACTTTTCAGGTTGGTTTTTATATTATGGTATGTAATATAGCTCCATAGATTTTTATGAAGCAACAAAAGAATACACTGTTATATTGTTTGCAATTTTGTTCATCTAATGTTATATTATATAAGTTGAACAAAATTGCAAAAAATGCCAATATAAATGGAAAATAAGATAATAAACTCGCCATGAGTTTTCGAACGAACATCTTCCGAGATAAGCAAGGACTGTAAAGCTAATAAACTTTTTGTTTACAATTTTATGAAAAGGTTTACATTCAGGTAGCAAAAATTTCTAGTTGGTAAATAGTTTTAAAAAAAATAAGGATATTATATAGAAGTAGTGATTGTTTAGCAGACAGAAACATATGGAACATGTGGGTTTGATGAATGAATGACTTTTAAGAGAATTTTTAGAAATCAGTATTTATTATTTTATTCTTATTTCTCCCGCCAGGAGACCACCTCTTCGATGACATGCTTTATTCATACAAGATTTTTCTAACCCAAAAATCTATCCAGTTTTATAAATTTTCCTCCGAATGAGTTCAGAAGGACAAGCACTGCGAAAGTGTTTATTCTTTTTATTAGATTTCATGAATTAAGATGAGAATTAGCAAAACATCCTTTTAAAATATGTTATCTAACTACACTTTGTTCTATTTTCCCTGATACATTCAACTCAAGGCACTTGTAGTTTAGATCTCTTCGTAGAAGTTCCAAGTTTTCTCCGCTTAGTAGTATATGCTCACTACCCTGCTATTGATCGATTCACAATGAAATTATTGTTAATTTGCTATAACAGATGTTAGTAATTTGTACGGCAATTAATCTGCAAACAAGCATCTTTGGTATTACTATGACTAGGTTATTTGGCTTATTTTCATAAAACGTATCCTATTGTAAACAGTCTCCTATTACTTCTGTTTTATTAAAAAGCATTGTGTATAGTTCTGCTATTATATATTAATATTTATGTATACTTGAGAAATACTTGAAATAATAATTCAGAACTTTATTTAATACAGAACATTTAAGGACCAGATTGGATGACCAAAATTCACATATTTACTCTTCAGATGGTATTTCTATTATCGTGTTAGATTTCGTTTCAGTATTGAATAATGTTGAATTGTTAAATTGATGTTGATTTTCCTGAAAGAGTTTATTATTGATTTTAGTATTTTTTATATCATATTATCTTAAGCCGTCCAGGCAAAGTTGTTTAATTATATCCATTGAGCTGTTGTGATGTTGCCCGTCAAAAATATTGTACTTATAGAATAATCTTATCTTTGTTTTGTGCACATTTGCTCTTTATTACAGTTAGCCTACCCAATTCCATCCCCAGTTCCTTTATCCAATTATTCAATATTTTTCTAAAGCGGATCACTTTTCGGTTTTGTCTATTAGCTCTTGAGAAATGTGTTTATCCATAAACTATATCTAATGTTTCGACAACATCGTTTATATTGCGATGTGTGTTATCAACGATTAGTAATTTAGGCAAAAAAAATTGCTTAAATTTGATTTGATTTTATTTATGTTCTCGATAAATTTATTATTCTCTATAAAATAAATAGACTAGTATTTATTTTTTTAATTTCTTTGGTTTGGTGAAGATTGCAATTGTCACTTGAGATTTTGTTAAGAAGGTGTTCAGATAAAGCCCATACTATAGTGATATGATATGAGTATATCTATTATAAGTACGTAAGTACTCTGCCATACCAAATTATCGAGTTCTAATATAGTTAAATGTGTCTATGTCATATCGTAAGTCTATTATTGATCGTTCTGCTCTTGGTTATATTTGTTCTGTTTCTTCTAGACTTTGTCTCAGTCTGCGTATTTTGTAATACGCGCTTGGTTTGACAAAATTTAAGTTTATTTGGATTTCGCTTCGTAAACAAGTGATAGAGTCGTTTAATGTATTCTGGCCCTAGTGATGTTGCACTAAAATAGCAAAACTTTGGCTACTGTTGCTCTTCTACTGTCCACTTGAGAAGATCAAATCTTTATTCTTATTATGTGATGGAGTGTTTGTTGATTCATTAATTTGTAATGTAGCGAACCAAGTGTATTACTGAGAAGTATGTGAGAAATGAGAGTTAGTGAGAAGTGAATCCTGGTGCCGTCAAAAGTAAATCAGTTGTATTTATGGATTGTTCTGCTTTTGATTTTAGGCATTTTCCAGTTCCCCGGCGGCTAGCGGTTCGTATGCTGAGATGTCCAGTACCAGCTCCAGATGTGCCCTTATATATATAGCTATCGCCGCCGGGAAGCGCAGCATTTAAGTTTCTTTCATTTTTCTCCATATATGAAGATCGCCAAACCTTGTTAGTTTGTAAGTTTCGTTTATAAAAGGGTCTCCCCCCACGTGGATTACTTATATTATAATAATATTATATTATTAATATATCTAATATCAATATTACTTAATAAGAAGTAATCGCTCGCCAATATTAACGACTGGTGTATGACATACTCGTGGCACCGAATTATATATCTGATCCAAATTATAAACCGAATATTTTTTGTAAAAAGATTTCTATTTTTATAAACAATTTATAATTATATTCTAAATATATATTACAAATTTTTGAATAAAATTAAACATAGAAGACAGGTTTACCCCTGTCACACGTGAAGCACAAAAAGCTCCAGGTGAAAAATGTTAGTTCTTGTCAACTCTGCCTACTCTGATTGGAAGAGCGGAAATGTGTATATTTCTGCTCAATTAGAGTAGGAATCATAATGCAGATTCGTTGCCAGGACTTGTTGAGAACTGAGATGTAAAGTCTTGTAACCAGGAATAAAGGTGTCCGGGTCCCTACACTCAACAGACGAAACACAGCAGCATTATGCTGCTATTTCACGCTGATATTCTGTGAGAGCGTGGTCCTTCCCCGGTTGAGTTGACCCATCCATTCCGCAGCTAGAAACATACTGCAGCGTAGCTCTACCAGAACAGACAGAAAATGTATTCATTACGGAACGTTATGATGTAACTATAAGTTTATAAGTTGGATATTTAGGTTGCTTTCAACTGTGTAGGTAAAAAAAACGTAATATTCAGAAACTGAGTATTAACACAAAATCTCCCGGTTTTAATATCCGACACCAAACTGAACAAACAACATGTCACACAATTCAGGGCATTAATCAGACACCCAGTTACTTTGTACGTAACGCATAAGATTAAAATAAAATAATTAAGGTTTTGTGTGGCTTGCGATATGTTTGAGCATTTGTGTGTAATCTTTTTTTGTTCACTTTTATCTCTCACTTTAATTTGTTCGCCATTTTGTATCAAAAAAGGGCACTTGTAATTGTCTCGTTAGTCCACAAAATGCAAATCTACTGACTCACCCAGTTACTTACTGAGCTCTCATGATCCATGCCGATAACTACATGATTAATAGTAATTAGAAAAATGAATATTCACATCTCTTAATTATTTTATTGATTAATTCTTAATCTAATCTGACTATTTCATCTTATGAAAACTGTAAAAGTAGTAATAGTTATCTTGCAGGATAGCAAAAGTTTGTTGATATTTCATGTTACGAAACTAATGAAAAATGATAAAATAAAGATCATCAAGAACTTGATTTTATAATATCCAAATACTCATTTGAAATAACCTTTTTTAGTTCATAACTGAACGACTCTTAAAAAGTTGCTTATTAGTTGACTAGGAATCCGGGGTGCAATAACTTTCCACAACGCTTTAAAAAAAATCAGTAAATTTTATTTCAGAATAAAACGATTATTTTCTTAATTTAATTGAAAACAATATCTGAGAAGTTTCTATTATTCACTGGATTGTATAAATTATTTAACTAGGGAATATACGGACAACATGACTAAAAAAAGTGTAAATATTGTGACGTGAAATTCTTGCAATTCGAAAAAATATTATATGCAAGAAACGATATAAACTACTTTTATAAAACTATTTAACGTTATTTTACAAATTCTATATTTTATTACAATTAAAACTGTTTATTTGTATAATACGAATAAAAACAGTCTTATTAAAAGTCGTAAAATATTAAAGTGTTATTTACAGCTGTGAATCTCACAGCGATTTCTCACAGTGAAATAAAATTTCCTCCGCTCCACGAATAACATGGAATCCAGTGAACGAAAAATGAAACACCTGGGCTATGTTGTGATTTGCTTCAAACTCACAATAAATTTGGAAAATAATAAAAAGGCACTGTACTATTTAAAAAAATTATACACTGCACCCATCAATATTGGCCTAATGGCCTTATTACCAATCAAACCCCGAATAACTTACTTATATATAAATTAATAAACAGTTACGGCTAATACCAAATCGGTCTGACACAAAATTCTCACCTACATCAAATCTGTCCATATTTTTGACAACAATTAAATAGCAGCACTGCGGCACAATTATTTCTCTATGCTGAGCTATTTCGCTCGCTATATCCTCCTAAATAAAAAGATGTGTTTATGTCTGATTTATGATAAAGATGCTGCTTTCTGCAATCAGTTTAAGTACTTTAAGCGTGCCATATTTAAGATAATTATGTTTATAACTCTTGGAGACTATTAATTAATTCTGAAAATTCCCGTAGTTATCTCGTACGATCCCCTTGAGTCGATATGCTATAATTTAATTGTGTCCTTACTGCTTACTACATTTATGAAAGAGGATATATTTCTTATTCAAAAGAGAAATTAATCACAATTTAATTTATTTATTCAAAAGAGAATTTAGATCACAATTGCGATATTAAATGTGCGTAGATGATGTTTTTAGATCAAAATCATACTATGACATACTATAACTACGTATTCGGTTGTGATCGCAATTATCGACAACATGTCCGAGATCCGAAATATAGTCACATTCGAGCTCGATTGAACTCTGTGATCCTACGCCAAACAATGCTGCAAATAGACAATTTTAAAACCGCTTGGGACGATTGCTACCCTTACAAATTGAAATAGACTTACAAATCAACAGCAATTTAATTTGTTATGAATCTTTTATTTTAACACATATATATTACAATATATCAGGACTAAAATTAACTTTATTACACCATAAATAAGCTTGGATATTGTCATAAAAATACACAAGCAAAAAAGAAAAACATACGAATGATTTTGGAATATAGATAAACACCCAATACCTTT
The DNA here is from genome assembly GCA_029286865.1 of Teinopalpus imperialis. NCBI lineage: Eukaryota > Metazoa > Arthropoda > Insecta > Lepidoptera > Papilionidae > Teinopalpus > Teinopalpus imperialis. The sequence goes on from JAGSMU010000021.1 coordinate 8,226,959, forward strand.
ACTAGATTACCGTATTTAATTTAAAACGCAAAGAAACAGTAAATAGTTTAATAGTTATTTGTTTGAACTATGAACAGTAATAAAAAGGAAAGAAATAAACAAATCAAATTAAAAAACTGTCAAACAGAATAGTGTATCAACATATATCATATATGCAATATATATAATGCATAGCATATCTTGAAAATGTCTCAGATTATTACAGTAGTGCAAAACCATAAGTACACATTTTCATGGCTGAGCCATCCATCCATCATCACAGAGAATGATAAATTGAAGGCGAAAAACGCGTATGAATTCGTAATTTTGTTACATGTTATTTATATACATTTACATGTCTTCTATTTAGTTTGGTTTACCTTAAGTTTAACATTTTTATAAAAGAGTTATTTGTATCGTTTAACCTATATATACTTACATAAAAATAGCAATATTTCTTCTCCTTCTCCTCTCTTTGAAAACTAAAACTTAAAAATGAAACCATGAAACCAATGAACCCACACCCTCACAGAATACCAGCGTTAAATAGAATTATACTGCTGTGTTTCGTCTGATGAGTGAGGGATCCGGAGACCTATATCACTGGTGACGAGGCATTCCAACTCAGTTCACAAGGGTAACAACACATCTGCATTATTCATTGTCAAGGATGAATGAAGATGTTATGAGCCACAGGAATCACTTGCCATCAGGTGAACTGCGTGGTCATTGCATCATGTGTTACTCATCTCGAATCCAGTCTCAACGATATGGGACAATACCAACAACGAATACAATTTTCATTTTAGGTTGGGGCATATAACAACGTTATTAATGTTTAACGTGAGTATTATACAGTACAATGAGGAATATTATAAAATTATAAAGTTTTAAATCAATTTATAATGACGAATGTAAAACTTGACAGTCATAGATTGTTCATCTTATCTCAAAGCATCTTACATACTTAGGTTCAATTACTTGAACAAATGGGTAGAAACTACGCTGCAGCTAGTTTATTCCATAAAGTGATTCCTGCGACCCATGACGTCTATATTTACTTTCGATAACGAATCTGCGAAAACTTGAACCTTTCCCGTACAATATCTGTATCTTATTTAATTAATATGAACACCAAAATCAGTCCTTGATATACATACAAAGCATTTCCACTCCAAAATACTAAAATGGATGTTCCTCTTTATCAAGTAAGTGGGGCTCTATCACGTTTAAAAATTGATAATATTTATTCGTGATTTTTGTAATAAAGCTAAAAATTGCTCCGCAATGAAAGTAAGATAAATGAGATTCGTGTATATTTGTTTTAGCCGTACCAAAAGCAAAAACGTCTCTTTTGTGTAAGCTTCTATAACTGTCACAAAGCATTCAAAACGATGCGGATAGCATCTTTCCCGTTTCATACGACAGCGTGTAAATAAATTTTTAAACTATGAAAAACTATGAAAATTATTTTCTTGTAGTTTTATAACCATGTCCACTACATTTATCTCCAGAAAATTAGGAAGATTATATATATATGTTTATATAACATTAATTAATATTGTTTTAGTCTATTATTCATAATATGAGATATATTATGAATAATAGACTAAATTAATTAATTTTTTTACAGTCAGTAAATTCACAAATGCGGGGTATTTCAAGAGAGAGTTTAACATAGCTTATTAACAGTTTAAGTAGTTAGTTTTTAGGAGCGACAGATCGACAGCATAAATGGATTCACTTTACCGGGTAAGAACCACTCCAGAGAACTGAACCACCGAAAAATAACAGCGGAGAAAAGCACCATGACGGAGACCCGATTACTGTATGCGAAGTATTCCACCAAAGTTTTCAGGCGTGACTACGCCGCCCGTTCAACTGATGTTATCATTCACCAACAGGTTAACTATGTAATTGTCTGCCACCCTTAAGATAACCTTTAAACCCTTAAAATAACATAAAAGAATATGCCACGCGGCTCCTCCCCTCAATATACATTTCTTTCTTTCAGCCATACAGGTTTCGGTTACTCCTCCACTTCGCTTTGTCCCCGACATCGTCTTCGGTAATCTTTCAAAATTCCCTACGTAGTCAGGCGACTTCCTCTTTACTTGAGTGACCATCGAAGCCTACATTCCTGCATCTTGTCGGCAATGCACCCAGGTTTCCTCCCATACTTACTCGTGTATTTTGATGAATCGGATTGTTATCGCCCAAATCTGGTATTTACTTGATTTTTACCACACTCAGCACTAGGCCACCGATCAGTCCAAATAGTATGGTACATGCGAATTTATGAATATGAGTTGTGGTCGGTATTATAAAAATAAAATAAAATCTGGTTAACAAATCATAAAAATAGTCATTGCATCAATACTTGATATTGTTTATATTGGGCAATTATTGGTTTAGGTTAGGCTTAGGTTAGATTTAGATTAGGTTTAAAATAGGATTAGGTTAGGCTTAAGTCAGGTTTAGGTTTAGTTTAGGTTAGGTTCAAAATTATTGGTTTCGGGTAGGTGTCGCTTAAATGAATGCACCAAAAAAATTAAAATGTTATTGCTGCATTGTCTCCCTTAAGAGAGAGTTCACTATATGCCATAAAAGTAAACAAATACCAACTGAAGGTAACATACCGTTCAGATGATGACTTATATATTTCCGTTAAGATTGTGTTCAGGCGATGCCTTAATACGTCTTGATTTTGTGTCTACGCTATTAGACGCAGTGTAGAGAGTCGGAGTAGCGAGAAAGCTAAAATCAAAGTGGGAGGCATATGCACATATCACAGAAAAATCTGGCTGATATTATTATACTAGCTAAGGTACGATTTTCAGGGCATAGCTCAGATGAGAAACAGTTTTAACAATATTGTTCCTTATTTTCATTTTGAATCCACAAGCGCCATTTTTAAATAAGATACACACTGTGTCTCATGTCAATCCCACAATTTAGACGAATCATACACCCCATATTTTCAAACCCATAAAGTCGTTTAACGTACAGAACGTCATAAATATACTCGAAAACCATTCACCTTCTGGGGCAGTCGTGTAAAAGTCTCAATAAAGCGTCTCTTATTAGAGTAAGTAATTTTAAAGACTTTTACTTTCTATGAAGTTGTGTATAAAATTTGTTTTATAAGGTATCTTCGCACATTCTTGCTTCTACAAAATTTATAGTAAAGTGTCGGGCTAATTAACTCTTTGATAATTAAAATGAACCTGTGATAGGAAAACTTTAATTTTAAATATATTATTTATTATCAGTAAAGAAAATATTGTCAAACTAATAATCAAATTTTCCCTTAAAATTAAAAGGTAAAAGTTCCGGAAGCATAAGCTAGAATCATTACGGGTGTGGGAACGAATGTAAGGCTAAGATGAATATTTTAATGCTATTTTGAATACACAAGAATTCTGCTTCTCTCTATATTCTATGACTTTGGTAGTTCCATACATAAGGGTATGTAATAATCCTTAAAAAAGTGTTCAGAATAAGCTTCATGCGTCCAATGAAATTAAATTTTATTCTTATTGTTTTATTTATAGAGTTTTTATCAAATATTTTTTTATTGAATGGTTAATATAGGAACTGCTATATTTGAAACTTATGAACCACTTTTAATGAATCTTGCACTGTTCTCTATATTTAAAGATGCAAAAACTATTATGAAAAGAGTAATCGCAATGAGATTTGTTCTTTCTGTACATATATTCATGAATATCAACAAACCACATATGTATATATTATTTAAAAACACTTACTAGATATACATGAAATTTGGTACGTTGCTTCTTTTTCAGAATTCAATAAGTAGGTTGGGTAATCCTCCTCGACGTAGTCAGTAAAAAAACACCTGATGCAGTCAATGAAAACAAAATAAGTAGCTGTTCCAGGTTCAAATTTGATTCAAATCGATTCAACTATCCACGACGACGGTCAGGCTATTTATAATATATCTGGATATATAAACGATTTTTTTCTTCATATTATTAGCATCAATAAATTATACAAGATATTTATTATAAGAGATTTTATTTCACGGTACGTAAGCAAACTCGGTCCATCCCATGTCATCATGCCCATACGCCAGCATAAATGAAACTGTTATTTTGAATTGCTCGGCATTGAAGGAAAATATCGTAGTGAAAACTGTATATCTGAGAAATAAATAAAAAATATTTCAATGTATGTGAAGCCCGCCAATATAAAGCGCAGCCATGTCACGTCCATGCTCCAATATCCCTACAAGAGAAGAGGCCTAGGAATCTATCTATCTATATATATGTACATACGTTTAGAATCTTTGACACTGCATCCTGAACCTTACTATTGACCCCTTCTCTAGTCTGTATAAATAATATGCATAACAGTAGACCAGGAAAGAAGAAGACGAGTTAGTGCCTTTGTGGTAATGAAAATGTTTAAGTCACTATATCCAGTCAATGTCATCTATAGTCGACGCATTAGCAGAGGCTTCGGGTCATAAATCATATTTATCTGTCTGTCTCGCTCGCACTTACAGGTCTTATGGAGAGGTGTAGTGATGTGCGTAAAAATTGTAGAGGTGCATATCGATAATAGGATAGGTACGATCGTTATGCTAAATTGTGTTAAGTATTAATAGGAATAATTTTTCGCTAATTGAAAATAAAAGTTTTTAATTTGTAAGATAAAATTTTTGTTTCGATTTTATCATAGAGAAACTGTATAGATCGTAGTGTGGCCCTGAAAAGGTCCGTTTTTATCTTTCTAGGTATGAGGCATCGACCCCGCGTGCGCAGGTAGCTAAGTATCGATAACGGGTTGCATTGCGTGCACATTCCTACTGTCAGTGACATGTATTGCCCGACGACTTAGTTTAAAATGCGTCGACTGTAACAAATGAAAGATATCGCCGTGGTCAAAATAGACCAGGAGAATCATTATCATATTCACATTCACTCCTTGTCAAGAATGTCAGTGTGTTTCAGAAATCACTTACCAGGTGAAGTTTGTCACCTCCATAATATCGTACAAAAGTGCGAATATGTTTATTGACACTTCAAAAGTGGTTTACACGTATACGTTGAAAATGTTGAAATGAAATAATAATTCAAACAAATTTTAATATAGATAAGCGAGTTACTTTGGGTAAACCTTGGGAGTACTTGTTTGGTCAAACTTTAAGTAAGGACTTTCTCTTCAGCTTTTATATTATATAAAATATATAAGGTATAAGAATGACTGAAAAGTAGAGATGTTTTCATAAGGCAGTAATTGTGTTTTTTGGTGATTATGTGAACAAATATATACTTCAATATCTAGTTACAGCATTTATATATAACTTTACATTTCTTATATTTACACGCAAACTAACCGTGGAATAAAAATAATTTGCAACTTTTATGGCGATTTTAACTTATTTATTTTAATTATTTTAACTTTTTTAATTTGCTACGTTTCCAATGCTTTGCAGCACTCGTGAGAATGCAAAGGAAGACCGATTCCTACCAAGTATGATTAGCGAGGCTATTAAAATAAAACATCTGAAAACACAATATCAATAGAGAAGTCTACTGGGTGATCCCGTGATCCATAAAATTAAATGCAAAGCATCTGGCTTATACAATACCACTGTAAGGCCTCAAGATACTGCGTGCTCCTTCTGCGTAGATCGGACTAAAAGTAAATAATGAAAAGCCAACGGCAGGTAGGATTAACTGCAATATTACAATGTCATACATCTTAAAAACCAGGAGTGCTGTAAAATACTCGAAATAATTGATGAATTAACTTACGGAGAATCCGTAAGATTAGTTTTATTCAATGTCTACTTTATTTCTTCTATACAAACAATTACTTAAATCAAAGATTAAATTTAATGCCTGAATAAACGGTATATTTTGAGCGTTAACTGTAGATTCATATAATTATTCCTTCGTTAATTTCCCTATACCAACGAACCACGACCGTGGACAAACTAGATCAAGTGGCACATTGGCGTTACGACAACATTCGCCGTTTTGATTAAATTTACATTATACTAGGTGGTTTTGGTGCGAACGCTAGGTTCAAAATATCGATCTCATATATGTTAACAGAATAAAGAGGTGAGAACCTTAGCTAAGGTTCAAAAATTTGCTATATGAAGAAAGTAGTTAAGATTGTAATTTCTAATGAGTTTCGTAGTTTCCTCAGGACGACTTTAGTATTAATATTTTTTGAAAACATTTCTATTTCTATTTAATGTTATTTCCGCAATATTGTTTAATGAGATTTTTTTTAATCTTAAAAGAAATTTTATCCCAATTTTCGACGGAAGGCCCAGCGTCAGACGTGGATGGTTTTTCTTTTGCATATGATACAGACATTTATATTTGCGGTATATGAATGTAGAACACATATTTTGTGGGAGCGCATGTCATATTGATACGAAACACGTTTGCATGTAATTAATTAATATGCTTGCCTGAAGTGACATAATCGCGCTCAATAATGAGGTCAACGTACTTGACGTGTTAGATCACTTAAAAAGAAGTATACCCGGGTGAAATGTATAATAGCAAGCATCTAGAGTGGTTTATTTGTCGCTGTTTGTATAAAAAATATTTGATTTAAAGAATAAATAACAAAGAAAGATAGAAATTTAATAATTTAATATAATTATTACTTCTTTACAAAGTGCAAAGTTGAAATAAAAAGGCATCAAAAAATTTTTACGTGTTACTAAACTTTTTTCAATAATATATTAGGTGCTGAAAGAGCACACAGTTTACATGTAAGTTAAGTAATAATTGCAGCATTCAAAACAAAGAATCAAGATGCATTTCTCACCCCTCAGGGCTGAAGACGAATGCCTCGTTACCTAAAATTGGGTCCCCACATCCCCATACTCACCAAACGAAACACAGCAGAGTTATGCCGTTATTCTGTCAGGGCGTGGTTCATCCCAAGTCGAACCGACCCGCTCATGGCACAACTAGACCTAGCTTTGGACATATCTCTGTATAATTTATAGTCAACGGTTATTGATTTATTTAGACATTAATAATTTTATTTAAAGAAAAAAAATTAATTACGTACCAAAAGATTATTTGTGATGGCTTGCTGATAGCGGCGTAGAAAATCTGAACCATGTATGAGGCGTTTACCAGCCAAATATTTCTGGAGGTTATGTCATAATTTGATAATCAACGACTGGAATATATAAATATAAAACATAAAAGATTATAAATAACTCTTTCCTTTCCTTATATGATAATAAATACTCTTTCCTTAACCTTACTTCGACGACAATTTTACGTCAGTCGATTATTTAAGAATTTCAAACATTTGTCTCTTTCCTATTATATCACATAAAATTAAATACCTAGGTAAGGGGAGGGCCCTTACCTTATGTGTTTTTCCTTATTTGTATGACGGTTACTACAGTCGATTGACATGGAGAAATATCCCTAAACTTCTTACCTCACAATAGTTCGGTTTAGTTAAATTTTAGAGTAGGATATAATTGTTATGTAAACGAAATTTCACGGAAGTGAACATAACAAAAAAATATCCTCCTTTTCGTAAATTAAGTTTTCCTGATTGTCCGCATTTCGTATTGTTTCTATTATTCATTCTCTGATGATTATAGTACAGTTTGTATAAGTATCCTCTAACCTTATTAGGCTAAGCTTTACCAAGACATTACTCGAGTATTCTAGTATTCGGTTACAGGTGAAGTTAATTCAAAACTGAAAAATATCGTAGGTCTCCAGGCAGGCGAAATCACGATTTGTAGATGACACGTAATAGGATATATTACTAGCCCACCTCTTCGCATGAGTTTCATTAGTGAATAATAAGAAAAATACCTAGATAATGTTCCTAAATAAAAATGGTACGAAACTTTTTTAGCTCTTATAATTTTCTTGATAAAGTCTAGTACAGCCTTGCAATTTTACAAAATATCCTATTTCATTCCTCAAGCTTATAAATGTAGACATTAAATCCCAATTAATACACAATATATATTTTACCACGATTCTATTATTAAACATTCAGTTTTATAGTTGCAGTTTCTACCTGAAGAATGAATGGGTCAGCTCGACCGGACCACGCCCTCACAGAATAAAAGCGTGAACTAGCAGCACAATGCTGTTGTGTTTCGTCTGGTGAGTGTAGGCATTCCATCTCAGTCCTCAAGGGTGACAACGCATCTGCATTATGATTCCTTGTCATCTATGTGAATGATGAATGTAGACGTCATGGGCCGCAGGAATCACTTACCATCAGGTGAAATGTGTGCTCGTTTGTTACTCTCAAATTAATAATAAAAAAAGATTCTATACAAGGTAACCTATGCCCATCAGTAGAACTTTCGGGCTCTTGATCCTGACATGGATGACATATTATACTTAATTTATTTTCTAAAGAAACATTTTAACCTTAACTTTTTAGGTATTACATTGGGTTCTATTTTTCTGGGATTCTGAAGGGAACCGTGTTTAACAATGCTCTTTCACAACCCAACACACCCTCAGATCACGTCAGTTTAAAAATGCAGCCATATATTTTTTGTAATTGTTCTTTATTTCAAAAGAAACAATAAATTTAAAATTAATAACTTAAAACTTAACAATAAAATTATACAGTAATATCTACTTCCTAAGATGATTATCATAACTGAAAAATAATTAGTGTTTTAACTATAAAATAAACTTGAGTCGAGTTTCGGATTAGTAATGTCGAGCATTTTCCTGAAATACATTTTTAATGGCTTGAATATATGGTTGCTTTCTATTTAAAATATTTATAAAAAAAGTTAAGTAAAGCAATGTAGAGGTTCGATGTAAAGTAATTCGGTACATATATTACAGTACACTTCTATCGGAGTTGGTCATGGATCATCTGGTACGTAGGTTGCGGCTTTTGCTAGAGTTCTCCAATTCTCTTTATTCATGGCACTGCGTGCGCATACTTTCAGTAAGGGAGCACTTCGTAGACGAATAAATAGTCTGTCCATCTTGTGGGTTATCAGCCGCGAGAACGTAGACCTTTTACTTTTACCACTAATCGTTCGGATGAGCTTTCGTTGTGGATGATATACCCAAACATCTTAAAGATTCGCGCTTGCACAATTGACGAAAGCTTTTGTTTGATATTTAGCTCTTTCAGGATCGTAATGTTAGTGCGGTGAGCAGTTTGTTATGATGTCTTTGATGAATCGTCCTTGTTTCTGCTCCATACATGAAGATAGATAATATTAAGCATCTCATTAAGCGACCCTTGGTGTTTTTAGTTATGTGGCTATCTTTCCACATTCAGATTTTCCACAGCTGATCGTGTTATGGCACTTCGTCTTTTGATCTCTTCTTTGCAACTTCCAGAAATTGTGATTGTGGATACTAGGTCAATGTAACTCTGGACAATTTCACACTTAGCTGTCTCACGTAAATCTCGGTCGATTGCCACTCTTACGATCCACCAACGTCATTTTGGACTTACCAGGGCTTATGGTGAGGCCAAATTCAGAATTGGTGGTTTCCGGAAGTAAAAAAACCGTTCTATGTTTGCTTGTGACGTTGTAAGTAGAGTATATCTCAGGTTTGGTATCAAAAGACCTCCAATTGATACACTTTTTTTGAAACTATCCGCATTGAGTATTCCGTAGATATTAAACAAGACAGGGGAGAGAATACATCCCCGCCGAACACCAGCCTGTGTTTTTGATATTCCTGGAGTTAGTTCCATCTATGCGAGCAGCCGTACCATCTTCATAAAGTCTCTTAATGATGTCGGGGCACATCCATTATCAGTAGTTCTTCCCACAGCTTCCATCACTTAACATTGTCAAAAGCTTTACGAAAATCTACGATGTATATAAACAGCGTGTTATTGTCCTGACGCGTTTGTCTATAATTTGAGAATATATTCCCAGGTTGTGAATATGTTCGCGTGTTCCCTATCCTTTATCAAAACCGGTTGGTTCTTGAGCAATCTCTCGCCCCCTATTTCCCAGTGGCCTCGTATTCAGTATATGGAGAAGGACCTTGGTAGTGAAGGATCTTAAATATGTCTATGGGAATTTTATTAAAAGCTGTAGCCTTACCGCACTTTAAGTATTCTATCTATATATATATATATATATATAGAATACTTAAAGTATATGTATATATATATATATATATATACATATATATATTCTATCTCCAGTTCTTTAACCAAAAACGAGTATATATGGTTATACTACAATAATGAGATTTTACCGAGACAATTGTTTTGCATAAGCATCGCTTAGCATGTCAAATGGCATACAAATATCGAAGATCGATTTCATTGACACAGAACACGATCGCATGTAACCAATTTACAATTAATATCGTCGTGGGGAACAGGCGGTATCGCACTGAACAATAAGGGTGGCGGACGTGACATGCCTACGAGTTGACGATCGTATATTTAACAAAACCCAATTTACGGTGCACATTTGCTAATAACTCAGCGTATTTACTGAATATTGAGTTATTACATGCTGGCAAATCACTGAAGTTGGTATCCGTATTTTCCATGTTATGTGATTAATAATTTCTAAAATTCCACCTTATTCGTTGATGCCACCGTAGATGCTTATCGTACGTCTGAGTATTCGTGGTTACAATCATTCGTAAGTATATTACTTATATGTTATAAATATTGTTATAAATAATAAAGAGCGATAAAGAAAAAACTTTTTATTACTGTAGCTTGATCGGGAAAAAATCACGACCCTATTTAAGACCCTTATTTTATCCTGGGAAGATGTACAAAAACATACAGAAATGGGATTTACGAAATTTGCTGGTTGATGGCTAGAAAACAACCTCCTATACTAATCACCAGTAAGACTAAATACATTTGTTTTTATACCAATAATATTACGCAACCGAATATCAATTCTAATAATTGGTGGCTGCGCTTATAATATAATTGATAAAATTTCAAGGCAATTCCATTCATGGACGATCTTGAATCTTCGTGTTTATGAGCAGCAGTTATCATTTATCAATAGTGAGCTGTGTGCTTGTTTTTTTACTTGTTTTATTTTACACCTGAACCTTATTTTCATATTTTTATGAAACGATGGTGCAAATATAAAATAGTTTATAACACAATACATACAATAATTTTCTTTCTTTTTAGATCAATTATGTTTGTTTCTGTTTTGACGTCGATTATTTATATCATTATTTTTTTATAGATCGATTATTAAAAATATTATAAAAATAAGGATAACGAATCTAAAATGGGTAATAAATATTCTACAATAATTTGTGAATTATTGAAATAAGTTTCAAATACTGCAGCCAGAGGGCACCATTCTTTTTCCGTCTTTTATACTAACAATTCTAAAAATTGCTTGAATAGTATGAATGCACTTCGTTCAGTTGTCATTTATTGTGAGAAAATTTTTCATTGCGATCAAATTCTCGAGTACTACTAGTACTACATACAGAAGCATCGTCTTTGGAATAAGTCTTAATGGTATTCACTATATTTTACAAAAGAATATGTTTTCGCTATGTACAACTTTCATAATGATTAGGTCTAGAAACCATCTATTTCATCATGGGTTTTAAGACGAATAAAAAAGTACTCCATGTTCGCGGACTATCAGGATGGCGACTTGATCGCTCACTTATGTCAACCTGGCGAAGACGACATCACTATGTAGCCCAGTGTTGCCGTAATACAGTCAAGGTGCTAAGGGAGATATCTTCTCTGGGATCATGCTTAGCGCACAGGAGCACCGTTGGTTCCTTAGTAGATCCCGGAGCCGCAACGCACTGAGAGTGAATAGTTTATGTTTTCTTACATAACCCTGTCTTACCTCTAGATGCTTCCCCCTCTCTTCCCCCCCCCCCCAATTCCTAATAATACCTTATCACATATCAATCACATACATCTCTATTTAACTATATTATTTTTCTAAAAAGTTTATGTAGGATGTTTCTCGAATATTTTTCCCAGTGTACAATCGTTATATTATATTTGGGACTAAAATAAGTTAAAAAAATTGAAGACCTTTTTTATGTTTCTAACATTTAAAAAACAGGGCGGATAATAATTATTTCTTTTACCTAATAATTTTCAGGTTTGCCCTATTCTGAAATCCCGTATAAGCCTCTGTATATAATCTTAGAGAGTACGTTAAGTTAGCTTTTATTGCTGAACAGTATGAAGCCTATGAAAATTCAAACTTATTTAAAATTTTACTTTAAGAACAGATGGAAATTTTAATAATTTCCATTCCAGACTATTAGATTACAAAGCAGTATAGATAATATATGTCCACTTATACCTTTATTAAAACAAGAGTCCTAACATGTACTGATAAATTAAATTTAGCTTCAACAAGAATCCAATTAGACCAAAACCAATTGTTCCTACAACTCAGTCATTAGTTCCCGAATTAAGCTCGATGAACTGGAAAGGCGAATTTGCGAGGGTTTCGATCTTATGAAACTCCTCTTACACCTTACACCAAAAGATAAGTTATAAAAACTATAATTTCTTTCTTTTATTATATCTCTATAACCACAATGAAAACTTAGTCAATCTTTTTAAGCGTAAGAGTTGTAATATAAAGATGTGATAAAAGAGGATGTTTACTTGGTAATTTTCATTGTTAGATTTTCGTATAGGATTTATATTATTAGGATAAAATATGTTTATTACATAACGAAACGAGTTCTAAAACCATAACGTCACGCCAAATAGGTTAAGAAATTTTAAGCTTCTTTTATACTGTAGCAAAACACCCCCTGTGGTACGCTCAATACATGTAAGGACACACATAATATCAGGGAAAGATATATATAAGGCATAAATATGCATGTTGCTTTGTGTAGCAGAATTAGTGGGAGAATACAGAGGATGAGTTGACAGGCGTAATTTGCTTTGCCTTGGCTTCACATCCCACAATCTAGACACATACTTCAGCTAGTTCCTAGATGCAACATGAATGTATTAGCTCGACCAGGGGAGAAACTTATCTTCATACACAACCTTTAAATAGCATCACATCGTACGTGCATCTTAATTTTTTATTGAAGATGTAGATGTTTGGCTGCAATAATCAATTTCTTTATTTTATCGCGGGTGACCAACGAGTACACAGTTCACCAGATGATAAGTGATTCTGACATCCACATTCATCCTAGATAAGAATTCATGATGCAGATGCGTAGTCTTAGACTTTAGTACCCCTGATTAGAATACCTCGTCACCAGTATGTAAGGCATCAGCTTCGCTAAGGCGAACATGATCGTTAATTACATTAAAAAAAAAAAATTGTTGCACGTTGCATACAGTTTTATTAAATTATTACGTGTTAAGTTAAATTATGTATTCTCCTTTCACTTTTATTCCTATAAAAAATATTTGGTTTCTAAAACGTATGTTTTACTTAATTAAAACTTTGTCGTTCTATAACTGGAATCAATTAAATAATATGAATGTAATGTGTATATTTACATAGGGGAATAATATCTCATCGGTTGTTTTGGTTGTGGTTATTAGACAGCAGTGGATCGAAATTAACGAGCTAGTGTTAACCGCAAACGGATTGTCCGAATAATATCCATTTAGGGCTTAAACCATAGTGCAGTGCTGGTCTATCTCCAATATTACGTATAATCCAATATTAATTAAATGCATTTAATTTGTTTGCGCTGTTTTTTACAATTTCGACACCTCACATTCTAGCTGAATACTTAACACCGCATGTTCTCCGATGTAGTTATTATACACAATGGCGATATCGGATAGTTACTCTACTTTTAACAACGGCAAATGTCTCCTTACTGGAATTGGGAGTTAAGAGATATACCCGAAGTATGCTTTTTATGACTTTAAACCTTTTAACCTGAGTGAAAGTATGTACTATATAAGTATATGTAAGTATATAGTATTAGTACACAAGCAGACATGTCCTTACTCTGCAGTCCTCGAGTGGTAGTTATAGGACCGAGGGGATGGTTATCCCCTGAGAGGATATCCGAACAAAGGGGACAGCCTCAAGGCCCGCAACCTAAAGCCCTTGAGGCTGTGGTTGCTCCATACAGTTACCCCAACAACAATACAAGATGAGATACCGGGTAACCGAAGATAGGTGTGTTCCGGAACCTTATTTTTATTATTAATTTGTGGAATTCACGTATTTAAATAACAAGTGCAGTTTCAAAATTACAATATTAATATTAGAAATAATAATAATTAATATTAGAAATTACAATATCCAAGTTTAAGTCTGTTTGTCGTAAAAGCTTACTTATAAACTTACTGAGTAGGATTATTGTTTTATTTAAATAAGTATATATATGCTTTTACAAATCAATACTTATTTTGTAGTATAAGAACAACAGATTACTTATTATTCAAACTTTTATATATATCTATATATATATATATATATATATATATATGATATATACATATATGTTTACATACATACATACAATAAGTATTTGCACTTATGAAAAATTGCTTATTCATAGACATAGACGAACAATATTTATAATTTTTAAAAATACGTATTTTTGAAGTAAAGTAAAAAGTTAAAAACTCAAGCTTTAAATAAATAAGGTTTCAAATCTTTTCCCCATTCTGTTAAGATAGTGCTAGCGCTATATACTTTTAGTTTGTAGCTTTCTCAAATTTACCACAGCTTTTGGCTGTATACCCCGGCATAAAAAAAAATAATTTATGAATGCGTTAAAGATAAAGCTTAAGCGTAAGCTTATTGATTATATCATCACGCAATAACAAAGAAAATAGATGAAAACAAATTTAAATATCAAAAAATAAATATATAAAACTCATTATGAATAAGTGAAATGATGCAGAGTCCTCTAGAGTAACACGCTGAACCATATACAGCTGTAAATATAAGTATATAAAATATAAAACCAACACAACCAATGGGAAGAAAGGTTCCGAAGTTGACCAGTTGAAGTGGTGACATATACAAGTCTGAATAAAATCAATGGAATCAAGTACTTGATTATCGTAGCACTTATACTTAGGTAATAGTTTACAGCTTCTGATAGAGAATTTTGAATAAAATATAGCATAATTGCATAATTTGTCATGGTATGTATAAAACTGACACGTAGCTACACAATGAAATGCATATTTCGAAGCATTTCTTAACTTTGCATTACATTAACTGTGATCTGAACAAAACAGTAGCTTAATTTTTGTCAAACAAAAGTTGGATTTTGTTATTTTTGTATAAAAAAATAACTTTATCAGTATGAAATTAACCACCTTTTATATAATCTGAATACATACATATATCATCACATACATATATAATATACACATACATACATCTTAAATATAAACGATTACTACAAATACACACATTTAAATGGTATTTCATGGAAAATTCATGTTTGAATATATAAATAGTTAATATTATAATAGGCAGTATATATACATAATCACTCAATACTTTATCACTCTATCAAAAACTAATATAAATTTCGTAGATAGTGATGAAACTATTTTCTAGCTAATAAATGACATCGACTAAAAACGGAATACGTGCCCGACAACGGCACAAAATACCAACGTCAACAGTTGTACGTATGCTGCGCTGGAATCCAAATCCAAAAATTTAACTAGAATGAAATGCCTCCTGCATTCCATCTGAGTTCTTAACAGTGAAATCGCGTTTATGGGCTGCAGTAATCAACCTGTGTCCTCGTATGTCAATCACGGTCATAAAAAAATCTCATTTTCTATCTATCAATAGGCTTCTACTGAATATAAGACTCACCGATAGTTTGCCGCAATATTTGTGCCTAATTTATATGTAATTATTTACTTTTTTTTTCTTCCACGAATTGGCTAAACGGTAACGCGTGGAGATAATAATCTATAGTGTACTTTCTACGAATAAAACTTCATTTTCAGTTCTACAATTTAACACAAGTAATATTTAACAAACTGTAGTATATAAACGATCCCGTGAAAAGTGCTGACGACTAAACGTAAGATATATTGAGACTGAAAGAGTACAGGTGCAGGTGTGAAATGTCGATAATGTACCACGCAAAGGATGAATAATGGATCGTATAAATATTATACCTTTCCTGTGTATAATATTATAACATACAAAGTACAATATAGAAAATTACACTGATAATGTACTTAAAATTTAAATTTTCTAGTCTATAAATAGATCTACCCATGTTTGTACATAGGTAATTTAGACGACCTTTAAAGGGATCCTTCTATGATGCGTCCGGTTGCTGGCTTTTTAATTTCACCCCACATAGGCAAGAAATTCGATTCCCTAACTTATTAATATTATAATCGGTAGTTAAAGAAAATCTAGTGACAAAATTTGTGTTCGTAATATTTTGCAGCGCCACATAAATATACTCCAATAATCTTTCTACTGAGAGGGCCTATTGGCCAGCATAGGAATTTATACTACTCTATGTCCTTATACTCTTGATACTTTTCTATCTGAGCCATGCATGGCTCGAATAGAAAAGTATCAAGATAGAGGTAAAGTACATGGCATGCAACTTAGTTTTGTGGCTCCTTTCGAGAGATATTGTGGTGACGTACCCACATCTCGACATACAGACATATTGAAGATCACCAAAAAACAAACGGTTTTGTTGTAATAATCTAAACGAAATGACATTAGTTTATATCCGAACTCGTAAATAGAATATGCTTTTATTGTGAACGTTTTTTTTATATAGAAATACAAAATTAGTGGTGATGAATAAAGAATAAAAAATCTCATGTTTGTTTTACTCGTTATCATAGGGCACAGCCTCGGCGTTCGAGGTCCCTATATATATAGAATATAAATGTTCTCAATATATTAATACGATATGCGTAATTAATTGGTTCTGCTGATTCAAATTACATTAAAAGTTTGATATATTTGTATTCAACGTTAAATTCCTTTTGCACATTATTTAATCAATAAACAACCAAAATTTGCTCAACTGGAAGACTGGACTAGATACCATAATATGAAAAATGCCCCTTTATTTTATATTAACTAGATTATACTAGATATAGGTATATATTATTATACCTTAAGTTGATGTGTTAAAAAATAATTATTATACACTCCATTTTATCTTATATATTATTGCTTAGTAAGTAGCAAAATATTGCAAATATTTAATAACAAAAAACCTTATTCAGACAAAAATTGATACGCTTTGAACACTGCAAAATAAATTTTTAAAAGAATATTGAAATAATATTACTCAGTCCATTCCACTATTGCCCTTTTTTAATTATAAAAAATTCTCTCATCTCGTTGGTAGAATACTTTTCCCTTTTCTCATTAACAGTTATTGAAAGAAATAATTAACGATTGTCTTTACAAACGTGTTTCAAATGTTAAAAGCGTAGACGTTATTTATTTTTCTTATTTTTTTTCTTTAACAGTTCAAAGCGTGAATTTCTTTTAACTGGCACTAGATCGGTTCTAACTTTGATTAAAGACAATCAATTTGCTTAAATAGGAATTCTAGTTTATAGAATTCCGGAATATAAACCGTATGTCGTAAATTTATTTTGTACAGTTAAATCCAAAATATAAGGTAAAAATTAAGAAAACTTAGTTCTGATATCCTTGTGTTTAAATTCGAAAACCATCTCATCATGTGGTCGTTACCAAAAAATGTCAACTGCGCAAAATATGTTAAGTGGCGTAGAACAGAGACACTCACTCATTCCACCCCTATTCCCTAGTCGAAAATAATACGTGTTCTATAAAATTAGACAGGTTATAGAACGGAGGATATATAGTGTCAGGTGCACGAGATATTCGTATAACACACTCAGACGGTTTTCATAACCGGTAATTTGCGGTTCGAAAATATTATTATTAATTAAGTTAGTACATATTTTTGGTGTATATGGGCTTTTCATAAAGCAACTGCTAGCAAACTTATATACATTAGATGATCATTAAAGATCACATGTAGTAAACGTGCCGCCTCCTAAAATTACCTAAAATATTACACTAATTAACCTCAACTTGTAAGTATGTACATACCACGTGACTCAGGAGAATGTTATTTTCTTTGGTTTTTTGGAGTTGAAATATGGTACATGTATTTCAGAAGCTTTATAGTGTTGAAAAAATAATAATAATAATAAGCACGAAGTCTAGCATAAAATAGCGATGTAATATGTTTCACCTGGCAAGTTACGAGGTACCGGATGCTGAATTACGAAATTTGGTGTCGTAATTCAACTTCCATTTGATTTTTGTTCTCATGGTTTAATTATTTAAAGGACATATGCATTGCATATGTCCTTTAATTAAAAGATAAATAAAACTTGGTTCTGTTCCAATTGACTACAGTTATATTTATATAGTTACATAATAAAAAGGAAAGTTTATTAAGTTCCAAATATGATAAGAGGCAAACCTAGTGTGGGTACATGATGCATCGGACATAATTGCAATTAATTAGAAAAGCACCTTAAAATTAACGACATCAGGTTGAATGTGAATGTCTTCAGAGATAACTTATCATAAGTTGAGTCGAATTCAGTTAACGTCACTATAATTTTATGATAACAATATACAAAAAATTCTTTGGTTCCAAAAAACCAGTTCTAATTTATAGCTAAGGTTTAAGAAAAATAATATAGTTTATTTTGAGAAGGGCGTAATTTTCTTAACTTAATATGATGGGTGTAACTCACGATGAGGTTCATAAGTGTAAAGAGTTTTTATTGCAATTGTATAACAGTGGTCGAGCTACGTTGCAGTTTGTTTCTGACTGGAGTATGAATAGGTCAGCTCTACTGGGGTAGGACGACTCCCTCACAGAATACCGGCCTGAAATAGCAGTATAACGCTGCTGTGTTTGGTCTGGTGAGTGAAGGGATCCGGAAACCTTTATTACTGGTGAAGAGGCATTCCATCTCAGTCCTCAAGGGTGACAACGCATCTGCATTATGATTCCTTGTTAAGGATGAATGTAGATGGCATGAGTCGCGGGAATCACTCAACATCAGGTGAACTGTGTGCTCTCAAAGTAATAAAAAATTTTTGCAAAATAAATATCGTGAACCTCCTCTTTAGCTCCCCGGTAAATGCAATGTAGCTCCCATATAATGTAACGAATGCCCTGTCCTAGCATAGCCAAGGTAGAATTAATTTACAAATAATTTAATTTTGCTCGATCCTCTCCTATATGATTTTATTATATATCTTGTAGCTTGCGCACTGTTTTCTATGAACTATCTATACTAACTATATATTTTATATATACGCGTTATCGGCAACATTTTCCCCAAATTTGTTCACAAATACGCTTAGCTCGGCCGGGAACGCTCCCGAATTGATGAATTCCTTCTATATGTTCTATGTTTTGAGTGAAAGTATGCAAAATTAAATAATCGAGCTAAATCTGTTAAAGCATGACAGCATTAAAATTAGATCTCGTTTTTTTAACAGTTTCACAATATGCTCTTTTCGTTGCCTGTAATCAACCGTAATTCTAAGGATTTATAACACCTCAAGATGTTCGTAGTGCATTAGTAAGCTTAGTACATCACTTTTTTAAATTAAGATCGAAAATATTTACAGTACATAAGGTGAACGGCTGTTTCCCTAAAGTATATAACTATTACTAGTATTTTTTATTGACATCATCATTAATTATCTTTTGTTTCTATTTCTGAGCATAAGTTAGAGAAACCTAATTCATGTCCAGTATCGAGATAAAATTCACTTTCATCTGATTTTTTAGGGATTTTTGTAGGGTGAAAGGTGAAAATGTTATCTTGTGTCTAAAGGTGAATTACATATTTGCGTATGTGATGGTTTTGATCCGGTGAACCTTATTACTGATTACGAGACATCCCATCGTACTCCTCGAGCATGATAACGCATCTGCATTACGATTCCTTATCGAGGCTAAATGTGGATAATATGGGCCGCAGGAATTACTTACGATTTGATTTCGATTTTCATTAATAAACTTCATACGTCATACATCCAACAGACTGGCACAGGCTGTTGATAATGATGATGAGGATGATGACAAAGGATGATGGGGGATGAACTAAACGTGATTTAAGTTCCTCTTACAAGTACATGATTATCATCATCTCCGCTCATCACTAGTCCACTTTTGAATCATCACTTCCCCCAAGGGGCTGCACATGAAGCACGATCCTGAGTCACGTACTTGAAATAACTTCCTTCGGACTTGCGTAGGTCCCCGTACAATTTAGTGGGGGTTTGACATACACCACGATGGCCAATACTAGATTGCAGCTCGAGAACCTTTCTTCCCCATAGGTTATTGGTATTGGTGCTACAAATATAACTGGCTTGCTGATCTTATGAGCTATATCGGTTAGTTCTACTACGTTACGTTTCGAATTCAATTACTCAGAGAATATAGCTCCTTCCATAGCTGACGGAGTGCTTTTTGCTTTGAGCTTCCTCATATGGGCAATAGTGAAAGACCACGTCACCATCACTCACAACGATCTGATTAATGACTTTTGTCTTTCAACATTGCAGGATATTCTACGGTCACGATGTCATGTACATTTTTCTGTATTTGTATATATTGTAATAAAAGCTGCCGCTTCCTACAGATCACAATAAATAACATGACAGACAGATGTATCCTTGTACATTCCACAGCTTAATATGTAGTACGCTAGTCAGGAATAAGCATACTCCTTCCACCTACTTTTATACTTGGTTTTTCCTTCTTTAAAGTGTTGATGTTGTGAAAATATTTTTATTTTAAACCTATATGTGATTATTTTTAAGTCAGTAAAGTAATAACTAGATTTGGATTTAAAATTAAGCATTAGCATGAAACAGCTGATGA
The DNA here is from genome assembly GCA_029286865.1 of Teinopalpus imperialis. Taxonomy (NCBI): domain Eukaryota; kingdom Metazoa; phylum Arthropoda; class Insecta; order Lepidoptera; family Papilionidae; genus Teinopalpus; species Teinopalpus imperialis. The sequence goes on from JAGSMU010000021.1 coordinate 8,247,802, forward strand.
AAATGAGTGGTAAAAAAACCTTTTAATATATATAAATTCAATTTTAAAATAACCCTTTGGACCGTTAAATCTTAGATGTCCCATTACCGCATTTCAATGTCATTGGTATCACATTCACGATTATCTGACGTAGCGTTCATTAGAACACCTATTACGGATTCTACCCTAATCTTCCTACTCCCCTCGTCGCAAGATGTCAATATCCCTACTTTCTCTAATAAAACTGGTTGTATGCAATCTGATGCAAACATTTACTATTAAAACAGAACATAAAATTAATTATCTCTTAGCGGCTTCATACTAAGAATTAGCACAAATTAAAAATACCGACAGAAGCAAAACCAGAAAATATGTTCATACAAAATTAACGCCTCACAGCTGAATGAGGATTTACGGTATACATTAAAAAGCTTCTGTAAGCACGTTTCTGGGTCACAAATTTTTGCCATATTTACTAGTTAAATAAATGTATGCATGACTATATGTCAGCAAAATTTAGGTTTTAAATATACAACAAATGGTAGGTAAGCTTTTATATTAAACTGTAATACTTGTTTCTTTTTATATTTGAAACAAAGGTATAACCTGGCTACACTAAAATTATACGTAGCACAAACACATAGACCGGAAAACTACCACCACGCCAATAGAATAGATAAACAGATCTATTCTACGAGTATTTATAGATAAAAACAAAAAACTCGATGCATTCGATGTTAATCCTACAAAGGAGAAAAGACATTCGTATCTGCTATAAGAATTTTCCTTTATGTTGCGTTGCTATGCAGTCAAAACTTATATAATTTATTTATTTTAATCCATTGTTGTTAGACCTGAAAAATTGAGGTGTAATGGGGGTACTTAATAATTAGCATTTTCTACCAGTCAATTCATGATATGGTGAAAATTTGTGGCTAGGGGTAAGACAGTGTTTCACTGCTAAAACACTGTTTAACCCATATTTCAGTTTGTTTATAGCTACAACATGAATGGGTCGACTTGGCCTGGAAAGGACCACACCCTCACAGAATACCATCGTGAAAAGGAAGCATTGCATTCTGGTTTCCGCCTAGTGAGTGTAGGGATCCAGAGATCCTTATAAATACTGTTGGTCAATTACTTCTTTCTATTTAGTTTGATCAGATATATACAATTTGAATATTTCGAAATACGTTCGTATGATATATTGATAAGAAGCCACGATTTAAGATCGAGGTACTCCTCGCTTCCTTCTGGACTCCTTTTCCTCGCTGGCTTCTTCTACCACGAAATCATAACGATATGTATATTATAGCAAGGAAAGCATCACAAAACTCACAACCTTACCAACTATAAATATGTATATTATATATATATATGTATGGATAGAATATTAAAGATCATTTTCCACTAAAAGACGAATCGTAGTTTCCATTTGCCTAATGTACAACTCTCAACATCCTTAGGTTGACAGTATATAGTTGAGTACGTATACAAGTAGAAAGTACGTTACGATAATGGCTTCTACGGTAGCAAAACTAAGTGATGTTTTATATCTTACTTTTAAAGTTATATCAGTATTAGTATTTTTATAAACGCACTTAATGGATTTACATAGTTTATAAACTATATTATATCACATATTATTTAACACTAGATTTACCAGACCAGTCATTTTGACTGGTCGTGCAACTTAAATTCAAAATTCCTACTACATTAAACATTTGCTTTCCAAAATAATTTTATGAATCTTGTAGCCTATAAATAGAGAATACATTTTATGAACTTAATTTTACTTTATATATGTTAGTAACAAATATATTTTTTTGTTATAACTATCTATAGCCAGTACCAGTCAAAATGACTGGTGCATGTTTCTATGAAGGAATCATGAGACCGTGGAAATACAAATAGTGCCCATGCGTCTTTTGTTCAACACACATTGTATAAAAAAAATGCTATTGATGAACATCTCAAACTATCTACATTTGTAAAATCGTAAAGTAATCTTGCGATTCTGTTGACCCTATAGATCACTCAAAAGTTTTGTTGACGAAAGACAACTTAACTTAACATCTATTTTGAAACTTTTGCCAGGCTTATTCCAAAATAAATAAAACTGCATTTCGAGTTATCAAGCTAAGTTTATAATGTGAGATTGCTAAGTATTAAGAAAATTACTCCAATAAAACTATGACGTGAAGTGAATAATGTTATCAACTGTGAACAAGGGCGGGTAAGTATATTATGAGCAGTTCAGTTTTAATTATGAAATGCTGAAACGTGGAAAAGCTTTTTCTTAAACGCTTTCAAGAGGATCAAAATCATAACTGGTAATTGGTGTAATCATGAACATTTGTATCACCTAGTATGTATAGACTTCGACCAATTGTGTCTGTAAAGAAATAATAGGCGTTCGGTCTACGTAAAGGTAATAATTAATCGATTTGCGTAAAACGTAGAATCGTTACTACATATTGCTAGTTTAGTTATAAGGAGTGTTGGCAACACTACATCAGCAGTGTGAAGTTGCCCCTTCAACCGTGAATGTTGGTACCCGTATAAGTTAACCACATTCGTGGAGACAGAAGAAGCGGATCGTCGAGTCACTTTAGTCTCCGAGGAGTTGAAGGCTACTTGACTTGTGCAGCGTTATTTTTTAATAAGTCTTAATTTGTACTTTTGCATTTTATAATATTATATTATTAGTAAATAACTTAACTTCAGCCAAAGAATATAAAAATTATGTGGTGTTTAGTTGTATAGTTTTTTTTCTAACCGAAATTAAAATTAGATCTTATATTAACACTAAACAGAATACTAATTTGGCTATAAAACAATTAAAATGATCTCTTTTTTTTCTTTTTTTTTCATCCTTTTTTTTCATCACATTATCTAAATTTTTCTAATTTTATCGAAATAATTATGAAAATTTTAAATATAAATGTATTCGTTAAAATACTCCTTAATTATCTTTTAGCTTTTCCCACATCGTAATGAGATTAAGGGATGAGTTTGCCCACGCTAAACGCATGGACTGTAATAACGGTACCTTTATTTAAGCAATTAAATAAAATATACCTAAAATTTACTCATATGTAAAAATATATGACAAAGTACAATTTTTGTTAACAAATATTAATTTATTTTTTATGCAAGAGTCGGCATTATTGCTAAACCTCTGTAAGTACACATACGAAATACCATACATTTCACAATATTTTCTTTTTAAAGGGTTTAAATGTCATTTTATTTATAAAACTTAAAGTGACAAACCAGCATACAATTTTTCTGATGGCACATGATGACTGTAATTCATAAGCTATGTACATCCATCCTGAACAGAAAGTAACGACGTGTAATCACGCTTGAGAACGAACTGAGATCGAATATCTCTCTGCCAGTAACTGGATTTTCGGATTCAGACTCGACGAACAAAACATATCAGCGTTATGCTTCTATTTTACGTTTATATTCTGGTAGGACATGGTCCATCCCTGGTCTTGACCAACAATTCATGATCCAATTATAAACAACAAGTTAGGTTCCACCACAGTTAAACGATCAATAGTGGTTCACTTTTACAGGTAACTTCATCTGTTTGACAGTGCACAGATGTGCAGTGCACTTAGTTATCTATAAAAGAATGACCGACACATCACTAGAACCTTTGAGGCTGCCAGTCACCGGGCAGAATATTCTTAGTATGATATAAGCACATGACAGTTAAACACGTTAAAGTACGTTTAATATTTGCAGAATTGTCACGTCGTCGTCTTCTTTAAAGTGCACGGCTTTTACCTTGGCAAGAGGGAGCAGATCTTCTTACGCCACCAAGTATGATAGTAAACTATTAATAATATCATAATTATTAATTATGTCCCTTTTAAACATGATTATATCATACAGCTGTTATAGGAGTAATTATTGGCGTCGTATAATATATAAGAGTATACATGAAGCTCATACATGAAGCCGTTTTTTGTTTTGTCCTAACCTCAACGGGGTTTTGTTTGTTTCTGCTTTCATATATGCCACAGGATCTGAAAATATAGACTTTCACCTTCCTTTTTCATTTTGAAGACTGGATTAGTTTCTCATTGCATTAATTTCACACATGATTTTGGGATTGGGTTAAATACCTCAGCTATTATTTATCATTTTTCATAATTTTATTATTGATTTTTGATTATGCGTACAGGTAAAGTTCAACACTTAAGGACACAAGATATATCTATGAAATTTATCCTTTTTGTATATTTTCAGAAATACAATTAAAAACCTGTTAAGAGATCTTCAATTGTAGTGCATCAAAATAACTAGTTTCATATAAAGAAAATACTTAGTAACTGAAGTAAAATGAAATAAAGACAATTGATTAAATGAACCGCGACAACTGTATTGTTATTTGAAATTTATTTCAATTGGCACTTTGTTGTATAAGACACGTATGTAAGAAAATGCACTGAGATAAATCTAAGTATAAGTTACGTTGGATCTATGGATTTATTATTATAGGTTATTTATATTTATCTTGCTTGAGAACGGTTTCTTATTTAGTCAGTAATAGGTTGCCCCTTGCAGCTTTTTAATGCCAAACATGCCCAAACACAGCAAAGACTTATCACCGTACACAAATAATAACAAGGATTTTTACATATATCATCATTATCTTAAATTTATGATCTTCACCGATTCGACACTTTTTATTTGTTGCATGTATGTTCTACTCGGCATTTCTTTCTTTCTACTCTCGTCTTATTATTACCAAGTTTACCTCAATATAATAGTTTATAATGGTTTTTTAATAAATTATCGTTTCATATCAGCAGACAATTTAACTCTCCTATTTTCAATATTTTTTATAAGTAACGATCATTAAAACAATATCTTATTAACTAACGCAGCCCTAAGCTACTAGGCTATCACAACGTTATACACATTTCATGTTAACATATTGCAATAATTTTATAAAACTAAATATACGGATTTTATCGCGTTTTACTTTTTTAATTTCCGACATTTCGACCGTTTTACAACACTAATGCTCACGGGGGACTGAAGTGTTTTTCTGATGTCATAGTTAACCCGGATTATCGTAAGACTAAAATGAAAAGTCAGATATTAAGAAGTTCAACAAATTTTATCCATAAATTTAAATTTATTAAATGAGGTAGTATTTTAACATTATTATTTTATTTCGTCAATCAGCCCTGCATTATTATTATTGAATATTAGTACAAAGTTAAAAAATTGAGTATGTGTACAAGGGTGTACTTATAAAATTAAAACTGACATATTAGCCGAAAATTCACCTTTTCAAAATTATTCCTCCGGCCCTTGACTAATAACGCAGATGCGCTGTCATATCCTAGTACTAAGATAAAATCTCTTGAACTTCCGATTTTTTTTTTTTACTAAACGGAACACCTCAACGATAAAGTATTTTTATACCGATATACCTGAAAACATGATCCTACCCCAATCAATGCGACCTATTCTATACTTAATTACTGTGACGTCACTCTACCGTAAAATAATACAAATAAAAATATTTTTATTAGTCTATATACATTTGTATACACATGGTTGTTGCCTTGACAGAAAGGGTAAAGTTGCTCGCGTAAATATGATTCAATTCACATACCCTTACGTGTCATAATTGTAAAACAAGCAACTAAATTGGCTAGAAAGTAATTCTTTAAAAAAAAAGTAGTGATATTATTACTAACATTCGCGTTATCCAATCGAATTTATCTTAAATGCTTGTGCTAGGAGATGGTTCATGACAACAGTTTAATGGCGGATTTGAAACTACGATCCTAAGTTTGGCAGAACGTACCTTAAACTACTTGGTTTCGGTTATGGAGAATCGAAATCAACCCGGATAAAAGTCGCCGTCTTCTTCTGGAGAGGCAAAGCCAACCCATTCAGCACGGCACCAGTATCTAGCCGTAGACAGCTAGGACAAATCAATATCTTCGATCGACCCATTCCATGGGTAGAATCGGTCAAATACCTAGGGTCTTTGACCGAAAATTCAGTTTCAGAAATGCGAGGATTAAGGCCGCGTTCGTCATGAGCCAGCTGCCAACTTGACCAGCTTATCTGCGCGAATAGTAAAATGTCCCTAAGATTCCCCAATTATGGCCTATGCCAGCGTCGTCTTAGCCCATGTGGCTACATACATACTACGAATAAATTAAATATCCTACAGATGGTCCAAAACCGTTTCACATGCATAGCGACCGGAGCAGAATCGTATCAGCGCGACATCGATCTTCACAGTGACTTACACCTCATCACTATTCCGGAATATTTTCAGTCTCTTTCGCAGCGCTTCTTCGCGAAAGCGCTTTCGAACTATAACCCGCTAGTGGTGAACGCCGCAACCTACGAGCAGGTACCGACCCCGGACCATCACACACCTCCGACATCTCACGTCGCCCTCGCCTTCGAGCGCGGCGTAATCTTCGCGACACCGCGTACACTAAATACACCCGCGTGTCTCTCTGCGGTGGGTGGTTCTCACCGCCCACAGCTTCCGATTAACCAGATAGCAGGTGGCGTCCGTCAGAGGCTAGGTCCACATACCTAACCAGACGGTCAAGGTAAGACAGTCAGTAGACATCACCATCTATTCTCCACTCTGGAGAATCTTCTAATAGCTAGGGAACTGGCAACTTAGGTGGCATTCAGATAGGAACGTGATCAGAGCAGATCGACACGCTCAGTGTATGTGCGCTTTGGTGTAAGTAAGAGAACCAAACTCTCTAACCAGCTCACGGACCCCTCAGTTCCGTGAGCCCTTAGTTCGATGAAGCTGTAAGAGCCGCATAGGCTAACAGCAGCAACATCAACAGAATCTAGGTACCCTAAACTATTAACGCTATTCCAGTTTTGAGCGGTAGTCTCGACCAAGGGCATTGAGAGGCACAAAGTGCAGTTTTAGCTGGTAGGTGTCTGATATAAGGCTTCGGTGGGGTATCCATGAGGATTTAATTTTTATTTGCATTTTTGCAAAATAAGGTTTTTTTTCATTGAGATTATCAGAAAAACTCACACAGTTCACCTGTTGATAAGTGATACCTGCGGCCCATGACCTCTACATTCTTCCTTGCCAAGGAATCATAATGCAGATGCGTTGTCACCCTTGAGGACTAAGATGCCTCGTCACCAGTAATAAACGTCTCCGGACCCCTACACCGTGAAACACAGCAGCATTATGGTGCTATTTTACGCTGCATAATGCTACTTTTATTCTATTTGGGCATATCGAGCTGACCCATTCATTCTGCAGCTAGAAACAAACTGCAGTGTAGATCTATCACTGTTGTCCATGTACCCTGTGGACGAAGAATATCGACAACAACAAAGGGAGCGATATACGATGCGAGAGCCCCTCTTAAGAATGTTCGAAACTCGCCTTGGACTCGGCTATCAAAAAGGGAGGTCAGATCGATTTTAAAAGCGGCCTATTTCACGAGTAAATCTCGTGTAGGCCGCTGTGACAATTACACTAATAAGGCATATAATCTCCGTCAACGCATTTCCATCACTTACCATCAGGTGTAGTGTTTTCTTATTTGTCACCCTTAGTTTCTTCTAAAAAGACAGAAGGAAGATTTAATAAAAAAAATGGTGTAACTTGAATAACCTGGTATCTTATTTGGAGCACAATTTATACACTAATGTTAAGATCATACCTAAATCAGATGTTTCCATAATTGGAATTCCAGTTCTCATTCCCACTTTTGTAAATAGAGTAACATTACGCTACAGACATAAAATAGTATGTTTTCATAATGTAAAAGTTCTTTTATTACAGTTACACAATCTGCTTACAAACACAAATTAAACATATGTTTCAAGTATTATACAATCGGGCCTTAATTAACAAAACGCAGGCTACATAAACGTGTCTATTAAGTATTAAGTTAAAGGAGTGGTCATTTTTCACCCTAAAACCGGAAAAAAATGTGACAATAGACTGAAACATTTACTTTGAAAATGATTTGATTTCGGTTTTAAATAAAAGTTAGAGACATATCTCACTACGAATTGTATCGTTGCCATGAATTTTTTATGGGTACGCTAATTTCAGAAACAGATTCGTGGCTCCGGTTTACTTCAAAGCGCGGGGGTATTGAACCGTTAATCAGAATCATCCATAGTATATTTTAGTTTGTTACAATTTAAATAATTTTTAATATGAAAAATATGTTTTTTTATAAAATATAGCTCGTTTTTTTTTTAATTTTTAAATATAATTTTCTCTGCTTTATGACTAAAAGTTCTTCGTTTTCAAATACTTCTAAAGTCAGCATTTTTTCAGTAAATTTATACTAAAAGTTTTCTTTCCTCCCCTACAATTTCCTATTATTTTTACGCAGTGCCATTTTCTTGAAAACCATTTTTCCATTTTACAACAGTGCTGATGTAAATCTCTGTGAAGCTAAAACGTCTATTTACCCGAAGCAAAATGTTTTGCACTTATATTATTTTCTTGTAGACTGGTAAAAGGATGCTAAGGGAGTTTAAAACAATCGTTTTAAAGTAAATTTACTGCAAATTAAGCAGTTCGTACTACTGTGTCCAGTTATTAACATAGCATCTAATTATGTTATTTATAAATTATAATATTATATATATTATATCAATTAAACAATATATAAGCTATAAAATGACTATAGAAAGAATAGATCAGCGCTTTTTAATATAATATATAAAATATATACGTTTTCTTATTTTTATATACAAAAGTTAAAAAATACCCATACTCATTAAAGATACAAGATGCATATGGATGCTCTTGAGGACTGGGTTGAAATGCCTGCTCACTATATGAAACATAGCAACGTTATGCTGCGATGTCACATTGGTAACCTGACGTACAAACCATACTTGCTTCAAATGAAAAATTCACTTGAAACAAATTGTAGCGCGGCTCTACTAAGAACTACACATTATAAGTAAAATAAATATGATTGCTTTAGTCATTATATATTTTTTGCTGACTGTACCAAACGGGTAATAGAGTTATATAACCTAACAGCAAACAAGCCTCTGGCAACCTATCAATGTGTTGAAAGTTCCCGTAAACTAAGTTCGAAGGGACGGTAGCCAATTTAGATACAAGGGGCATATTTTAGTAGTTAAAATGAACTCGTCATAGTTGTAAATAGAGGTGCATACCAGATGATCTATAGTAGTTATCTCTTAGAGTTTATCAAGGTACAGCCGTACACCGAAACAAGAAAATGGATGTAAAAAAAGGACCGCATTCTTATGGATTACTAGCACAAACCAGCACTACGAGAATGACATTTACGTGTTCAGTGCAGAAAGGTGTTGCGGCGACCTACTTTATAAAGAAAAGTTTCGTATTGGTTCTCAGTGGGTATGGATGTCAATGTTTTGGAAACTCAAAACTATTTCTTTGAAATATTAATAGAATATACATATATAGACATTTTTGTAGGTGGTAGAGCCAAGCATCAGCTCTTGTTGTTGCACGAATGGGCCGGCTCAACCGGGGAAGTACCACGGCCTCACAGAATACCGGCGTAAAGTAGTTGTGTCATACATATCTGCATTACATCCGGTGAGTGAGGTAGCTGAAGGAGGTAGCAAAGGTAGACCAGAACCTTCGGTTTTGGAGAATCCTTCACTGGGCGCCCACACTCAGACTACGCTATGCAACCTGAGCGTTTATGCTCAGGCTGCTCCACGTATTTGGGCGGGGGCAAACTTCTGCTTTACGCCACCCTGCCAAGGGCAAACGACGCAAAAGCTGACGCAAACACCCTGCCAATATCTTCCGCAATATGAGGGGATTAAATCCAACCTTAACGCCGACCACCATCATCTCGAGACGGCGAAAACGACCTTGCTTTTCCTTACCGAAACGCAGATAGTTTTTCCAGCTGATACCTCTCTTATCGTGAGTACAAATTGTGCATATACGTCAGAGATGATATCTGTTCTAGACGCCTCGGCCCTCTTGAAAGTACGGACCTGTTCATTCTTTGGCTGTGCGTAGACAGCGACGACCTTCCCCCCGTCTATGTATGCCTTTATAGGTCCCATAGCGGTAATACCGACACTGACCGACTCATCGACCATGTCCAAATGGCTACAGATTCCGTCATAAAACCAAGAGCCAAATTTATTAACATTAGGGTTAATTAAAGAAAATCTATGAAGACGATAAGATTATCAGGAAATCTGACAGGACGCAAATATAGCGTAATAAGATTAAGAGGTAATCAAAAAGTCAGTACTCAGGGCTGACAATGCATGTGCATTTCGAATATTTGATGGGAACCGATGTAGGTGTTTATGGACTTGGTCATAACGTATCATCTTAGGAATTGTGTGCTCGTTGGACACCCTTATTTTTAAATAAAAAAATAGGCTGTCACGTAACGTAATATAATAAAATATTCAAATGTGATTTTAAACACTTAAAACTCTTAAAATAAGTATACCATTTTACGATATAAAGGAAATAGCCTTCTTTCATATGAGTTTCTCGTTTCAAAAGCTTCAAATAAATAAAGCACTTACGTAATCTGAAACTACTTCAACAGAGTCACAAACTTTACTTGACGCTAAGTTGGAATGTAAAAGTTGTAAGTCTCCGCAATGAAATATATTCTTATTTAGCTATAATTATAGTACACGATGTTAAAATTCTTTCTCTTTACTATTACGTTAAATTTGTAAAAATTATACACACTCTTTCTCTTATTTTGTTATAGTCCCTTGTGTGCAAGATGACGAAAACATTGAATAAAGTTACGATCCGACATTCCAACACTGTTTATCGGGAAATGAAAAACAAGTATTTTTTTTATATTAAGTGATGACTACATCCCATGATATCTAAATCCATTCTCAAATAACTTCAAAATGAATGAGTGATCACCCTTAAGACCTGAGATTGAATACCTTGGTGCCCAATACTCATTCCAAACAAACAATCCAAGTATCACGCTGGTAATCTATGAGGACGCGACCCTTACTCCACTAATTAAAGTAATAAATAATGTGAATATCCAATTAAAATATTTACATGATTATAGGTACCTACAAAAGAATATAAAAAGTTTATTTATATGTGAATACGAAACTCGACAACACGTCTAGGAATTCTTTATGAAACACGCAATTTGATCATGAGAGAAGAACCAATTCCTTAGTTGGACTTCAAAGGTTTATTCTCATAGTACGATACGTGAAGGAATGTTAAACTTACATGTCATACCTTCTCCACGATGTAGCAAACTACAAAGGCGTGAGCTACACAGACGCGCTTGAGGAATTTCCCTTGAAGATTACGTCGTGTGCAAATCTGTGCAGAATAGTTTCGAAATTGTCAAAATTTTCATGTGTGGTATTTGGATTGTTGCATCCGACAAACTTAATAATTTAGAATAACAAATCCTTTGTCCTGCTATTTTTTTACATAATAATAAAGATACCTCAAGGGATTTGGCACTTTCTCTAGGGCGCAAAGTTAAACTGTATATTATTTTAATCAAAAATTCCGCAATGTTCAAATGGAAACTTTCTATTCTACAAAGGCTTGCAGATGATTGTCTTTTCAAGGTTCTATGGGCATTATGATATATTGATTTTTTCACATAATAATAAATATACCTCAAGAGATTTGGCACTTTCTCTAGGACGCAAAGTTAAACTGTATATTATTCTAATCAAAAATTCCGCAATGTTCAAATGGAAACTTTCTATTCTACAAAGACTTGCAGATGATTGTCTTTTCAAGGTTCTATGGGCATTATGATATATTGATTTTTTAACATAATAATAAAGATACCTCAAGGGATTTGGCACTTTCTCTAGGGCACAAAGTTAAACTGTATATTATTCTAATCAAAAATTCCGCAATGTTCAAATGGAAACTTTCTATTCTACAAAGGCTTGCAGATGATTGTCTTTTCAAGGTTCTATGGGCATTATGATATATTGATTTTTTAACATAATAATAAATATACCTCAAGGGGTTTGGCACTTTCTCTAGGGCGCAAAGTTAAACTGTATATTATTCTAATCAAAAATTCCGCAATGTTCCAATGGAAACTTTCTATTCTACAAAGACTATCTGCAAATAATTGACTTTTCAAGGTTCTATGGGCATTATGATATATTGATTTTTTAAATCTTTATATGATTCTGTTATTTAGGCTTAATACTAGACAAATATAACAGGTTTTTTTTCTATTCATTAAAAAAAGGCAATAATTGAAATTCATTCCTATTTTGCCACTTATTGACAACGGCTAACGGCAATTAAGGGTAGGCCTTAACATAATTTACCATAAAGTGGTTATTATGTAAATATTGTTCATAAAGTGTAAGAAAGCAGTTGTAATTGCTGAAATAATTAATATTATTAATAAAAATAATTAATATAATAATTGAATAAAGTATGTATAATATCTATGGGATTTTAGTCGGTGCGAGTGCGCAGACATTTCCCTTAAGTTAACGAAAAGGTTCTTAAAACGTCTACAAATTTTCAGATTATTCATATATCTTGAAATAAATGAAAATTCAATTGACAGATTACCATCACATTAATATACTCGTATGATGCTGATGGCCAACACATATTGAGATGTTATATAAATCTTTTACAAAACGATAATACCACACTGAAACTTGTTTATAGCTGCAGCATGAATACGTCGCACGAACAATAAATGAAAAAAAAAGAATAAAACAAAACTAAAGATAAAAAAGAAAAAATAAACGACGCACAGTGTTATTTACTATTAAAGCTAAATCATAAGCTAAGCAAAAAATTGAACGGTCTTTTGCTAAAATTTATTCCCATCACCTAAGCTACCAATTGCGAACTAAGTGGTTTAATTTAATTTGTACTATACTACTTGTTACTTTTTTACCCACAAATTAAATATTTGAATTATTCTCCAAACTGGTATATGATTTCTGGCTAGGGATGTTATGAGATCTTGCGACGATTATAACATTACACTTGCAGCGCTTGGTTCATGTGATATTCAAAAAACAACATATATATATATATATATATATATATATTAATATAAAACAACATAAATTTAGACAATATTTTAATAAATATTGTCTAAAATCTAAATAATCTTAATTAAAATTATAGAACAGTAGTAATAATTTTAACAAACAATAAAAGCAGCATTTTAACGATTATATTATAATAAAGAAAAGCTGTTTAAAGTATCTATTCAAATACAGAACAAACACCACAATAAGTATTAGTAACTCTGCAGTGTTATGCAAGTGTTATACACGTGAGAGTATTTTAGCGGTAGTAGTTACATAAAGCGGAAATTCAAATTAACACCTTAATTTAAGGCTAAATGCATGAATAAAATAATATTTACATCCGAACTATTCATTTTTTTTTTTAAATTAACGTGATAAATAAGATAGCTTCTCAATACCTCAGGTCGACTGGTAGAAAATGCTTTTAGCATTAAGTCCGCCTATGTAATTTACTTTGTGCATGAAGTTTAAAATAAATAAATAAACTTAACTATATAAATGTGTTAATACATCCTGAATTTTATATAGCAACCGAGGGTGTTTATAGTTTCGTTTTATGGGTAACCAGCGCAAGGGTTCCTGAGCTTCTACCGTTATCTTGCGCGTAAAAGTAACTGACTATGGACTGAGGGTGGACGAGAGGGCCGAACATGGGCTCGGTCAGTTGCTTCCCGGGCTAACAATATAGCAGTGTTATGCTGCTATTTTACGCTGTTATTCTCTGAGGTCACGGTTCTTCCCCGGCATTTATCACGAAATTACAATAAATAGTCACATAGGTTCATACAGTCATACAGTTTCATAAGGTGATCCGAAACAAGTAGATACTATTTACTAATTAAACACTTAAAATTCTAATTCCAACTTAATACAAAATAAAAATTTATAATCTGGTGGCCAAGGTCTTCACTAGAGTCGACGTATTCATGTTGTATCTAAGAACTGTGGCTTAACCATTGCACCCTTTATTGCTAACTACACGTATATTTCTGTTTCATATTCTGTGTTTTATAATTTTATATTTTAGTTATAGATATTTCATTATTCATATATTTATAATATTCCCATTAAGCAGCCCAACTAACCGTAATTGCTTGTTAGTAGATGGTTGACTATGATAGTTAAATGACGTTTTGAAACCTACAAAGGTAAGTTTGACTTTTGACAATAGACTGTTCCCCAAAACTGAAAGGTTATTGCTGGTTATTTCATTCTAAAACGGTTCAAGACATGAATTAGTCAATATAGAGTTGAGGTTTGAGTTCACCGAGTAAAATTATGTTGGGTCCATGAATTTAGCACATAATTAAACGTTTAATAGTATTTGAAATGACGCATGCTAAAAAAATGTTATAGCATACCGAGTGCATGTCAAAAACTAAAGGTATAAAAAAGTAGGTTAAAAGATGTTATTAATTTAATAAAAATTAAATTAATAACATGATTTTATAACATCCTTAAAGTCTTTAGTGTTTTACTAATTTAAGAAACAGTGTAAATTATCTCAACATTTTTAAAATCACCAAAACTAACGTTCCTGAAAACGTAAATAATACCCAGTTGCCTGTTTCAGACGTGCGCTGAACGGTAAATAATAGTCTTAGCCTTAGTAATATTGTTAAATGTTGTCGCTTTTAAGTACACTGTAACATAAATGAAGAAAATCAAGAGTTTAAGTAGGTTACTATGGAATAAAACACAATGGAATAAAACAAACCCAGTATAACAGCAGGAGGAGCAAAATTTGTAATCGTAGCAGAAATCTGATGATTAACTTTTTTAATTTCTACATCAAATATGTTTTATAATTTTGTTTTGTCTCCAACTGCAAACTTTACAACATTTACCTAATAATATTCAAGTTAAATTTATAATATAGTAAATTGTCATAATTCACTCAAGTAGGTATCGAACAACAAGACATTGTACGGTCGTATTTTAGTTTTAATAGATTAGAAGTTCAGTTTAATTAAGGTTAAGTTTTTCTTTTACAATAAAATAGACAACAGATAACACATTCAAAATATAAAATTAAATATTGCTAATCAAATTGAAAAAATGATGATCAAAACTACCAACAAATCAAGTATAGATAAATAAAAATATATTAAAAATGTTGTGATATTAAGTAGATGCCAAATAGAGAGTAACAATTTTATAACGAACCTGAACTGACTGAATCTACATAAATTATATCATGCAAAAATGGTTTCGATCAGCATTCACTTGAGCACCGGTTTTCAGTGAATCCATATAGTAAAAGAAGAAGAGGTAAATAATAATAGACAAACAAATATATATATATATGTTTCAGTCATAGTTTTTGTGTTGTTATTGAAAAACTTGTAGATATAAACTTTTTAGCTGTAGCAAAAATAAGTATAATCTCTTATTGTAATAGATCAGTCCACATTAGGGCCGCGAAAGTTGACTTTTTAATCAGGGGGATTTTTAAACTGAAAATGGATGGATGTGTTTCATACGATTTTGCGCAATCGACTACACAATGAGCCTTAAAATAGAGAATATGTGATAAGCAAATCAACAGTAAAATATATGGGTTAAACAATAATGAAAATATTAATATAAACGTAAATATTTTATAACCTAACACTTACAAATATTTTGCACGAGTTATGTAGGTTCTAATGGCACTGCATTAAATACTGCAGTATCTCTTCCGATGCTCTTGTACTAATGACTATCGTATCTATTTGCGTTCGGTAAACGAAGCAGAGCCTTTTTAAGGAAGAAAGGATGACAAACAATCACTCATTGTTATGTGATTACTTCATTTAATGTTTATAATAATGAATTTCTTACCCACATGAATCTTGGACAATCCACGATAAAAGTGCTTGATTAACCCTGGGGTACGTCTTTAGTAGTAATCTGGCCCTTAAATATTCCATTCATAATTAAAACTAAAAAAATTAAAACAGCTGTGGCGCAAACCATACCCACAATTATTTAGAAGAACTAAGAGCGAGTTGCATTTAAGGCTGTAGAAGTAAAATAATTTATTTTGTTAATCCACGATATTAATGTAATTTAATCGTATTGAATCAATGCCAGTGTATTCCAATAAAAAGAAAGAAAATATTTGAATGACTGGTTTTTCGGTCATGTATTGCTTCCAATATATGACCGATCGCAAATATGACGAATAAAATTTTAACTGAACGATAGATCGGGACCTAAAATATTTAGAGCATTGAATGCGTCTGCATAGATGATACGTGATACATGAACGTACAGCGATATCGAAAATTCTGTCCAATTTGGAGTCCAACGTAAGGCAGGTGCTATAACGAAATGGTATAATTTATTTACACAAGATTAAATGTATTGAACATCACTATTAAATTTTATTAATGACCCCATGAATGTCATCGGCGATGTCATGAATAATTTACTATAAATTATAATTTTATGCATTATGATCATTGTAGAAGAGACAGTGGTAGAGCAAATAGCTCCATAATGAATAGGTCAGCTCGACCGGGGCAGGACCAGGCTCTCACAGAATACCAGCGTCAAATAACATTTTAATGCTGCTGTGGTGACTAGGCATCCCCTTTCGGTCCTCAAGGATGACAACGCATCTGCATTATGATTCCTTGTAAAGGATGAATGTAGATATCATGAGCCGCAGGAATCACTTACATCAAGTGAACCGCGTGCTCATCTGTTAATATATAAATTATGTCATAAAAAATGTCTTCCTTTTTAATATATTTATATATTAGTTAAAATATAAATATATTAAAGAGAGGAAGACATAAGTAATTTACAGACAAAAAAATGTGCCGACGTACATAAAATTACGACACAGTTCTATACTTGGACGATTCTATTTAGATACAGAGTTTTAGCCAATATGACCCACTCTTAGAAGACCGATGTCGACAACATTTATCAATTACAAATTTTACAGCTGAACAGTTAAGGCCAATGATTGGATGAAGGGGCAGTACTTGTGAAGATGTCTGGACTTAGACCAGTGGACTGCCCAAAACTGGTGACTATAAAAATTCCAAGATATAGTTTAGCCAAACTGAAAGTACAGCGCTCTTACAGAAATATGTCAAAAATTTGTAATATAACCTAATATTAGTAATATATACATATATATATATATATATATATATATATATATATATACACATAAAATATTTGTTTTTGGGCCAAAACGTGTCATTGCCAAGGCCTTTCATTACGGAGGTATATGGAATACAGGTAGTAAACCCAAATAAGGGTTGACAACATAATTTATGGTCAACATTAATTTACGAAAGAGATTTTGAATTAACCTTACATTTTGTACAGTATTAACATTATTTATTTAAGTAATTAATAACAATAAAGTAATATTTTAATACATTTTTTTATTACTTCGAGAGTAACAAACGAGCACACAGTTCACCTGATGGTGTGTAATTCCTGCGGCCCATGACATCTACATTCATCTTTGACGAGGTATCATAATGTAGATGCGTTGTCACTCTCGAGGAAAGATGGATCTCGTCACCAGTAATATATTTCTCCGGATCCCTACACTCACCTGACGAAATACAGCGTCATTGCGCTGCTATTTTGTTTCACGCAGGAATTCCGTGAGGGCGTGGTCCTACCCCGGTCGAGCTGACCCATTCATTCTGCAGCTAGAAACAAACTACAGTTTAGCTGTACTACTGTAAATATACACAATTATACATAGAGTTAATACTCTATACTAATGATGGGCCTAGATAATGATAATTCATTATCTAGGCCCATCATTAGTTGCAAAACATAAAACCACAATCTGTTGGGGTGGCCCAGCAAGTTACTATGTGCACCTACATTTCACTGCTCCATTGGTAGATTTTTGAAAATGGTTTGGAGCTGCTAACTAAATTTGGAAAGATAGGGAACTGACATCAATGGCCTTCAACATTATTAAACATTAAAAGTTTTTATAAAACCACGCGTAATTACATTCGGAAAGAGGAGCTCTAGAGCAAAGGTAAGTGACATTGTTCATCAAAGAACCAGTAAGTCGGCTTTATAACTTCTACAACTAATAATGAATGGATAAAAAGAATTTCTAGTCGTCTCAGTTGTCCGGTTGTGGAACAGGGATGACAGAAATAAATTAAGTAATTCCAACGCACTATATATTTCCAAATGTATACTGCAGAATTTCAAGGGGTTAGCCACCCTAAGCCCGTGCTCGAGATTGACTAGAATTTTTTTAACCAAATCGTAATCACCAACTAGTCTCTCAGTAGGCTTCTCTATTTATTTCAAAACTGCAACATTTCGCATGACCCACCCATAAATTATACTACATACGACTGGACTAGACAAGGTCAAAGGCTGTCCTGATGTTAATTACCACTTAGTTACCTTGCGGCTTCCTTCGCCTTGGGCTCAACGAATTCCACTCAAACTTAAGGTACTAAGGTATCTCAACAATATAGAATAATAACTGAACTTGGTCAAGTCATCTCAATGACATATTCCGGATATTGAAAGCCAAGGTTGATGCACCGATCACCTGTTAGCTGAATATAGACATGATTACGTTTTGGTGACGTTGAATCTCACAAGATCCCTATCGGAAACTACCTTCAGTGTGAGACTCACTTGCACTGCCTATATGTATGGCCTATCGAAAGGCCTGTAATTGATCCCGGCTGGGCTGAGCACTATAATATCGCTACTCCACAAATGTGTTGGCATCTGTATAAACAAAAGTACTCAACATAAGAAAACCGTTAATATGCATCAGAAATCTAAGATCAAGAATTGCTTGCAATGGTTAATGAATTCATTTGTTTTTACCCGCATTAAATTTAAAATAAATTTGCTACACCGTGAAATCTAATAACGAGATAGAAATAAAGCTCTCTTGAGAAGGTAAGACATTATTACCTCACTGGCGTTGAGATATATTCTAGCAGTGATCACCTATATTGCTTTTCAAAGTTAGCGGATAGAATTCGTAATGAATATATCTCGATATCGAACTAGAGTATCTGAAGTTGCTCTTCTTGCTTGCTGAAACTGTCATTGTTAACCGCTGGAGTAAGTGGATACCACGTATTAGCAAACGTGGTCTGGTATGCTCTTTCGCTGGATGGAGCGACAATCTACGAGTATTGCCGCTGGCAGTATATCCAGTGGTGAATTTCCGCAAGTCGTTGATAATGATATAACCTAACGATAAAAGAATCTTCATCGTCTTCATCATATCATAACATTCAACAATTATTAGCTTTACTACATTCGTTTCCGGTTAACGATATATATTTATTTATTTATTTAAGCTTCATATACAGTATGTATAAAGGCGGACTTAATGCCTTAGGTATTCTATACCAGTCCAACTTAGGGCAATGCAGATATGAAATGAGGTAGGTGTATGCTTAAAGAACTTGTTGTAAAATACTATTATATTATATACATAAACACGGTAAATACATAACATAACATAACGCGTAACGATTTGTAGCCGCCTTGACTTCAGGAGGGGCATTCCAGAGAAGAACAGATTGAACAAAGAAGGAGGAGTGGATAAAGTCGGAGTTATGAGAAGGAGAGACAGAAGTAGAAGGTTGTTGGTCGAGCGAAGATTTTTATCATGGTTAGAGCCAAGGTATTGAAAATATGAAGCTAGGTAGGAAGGTGGAGTGGGAGATGTCAGGATAGAATAAAGGGTAGTGAGAGCACACAGACTTCGCAGCAGACGAATGGGTAGCCACTTTAATTGAGAATGATAAGTAGACACGTTGTCATACTTTCGAAGGTTATAGATGAATCGAATGCAGTTATTTAGAAGACGATCAAGTTTGCTAAGGAGATCTGCATTTAGATCTTAATAGCACACATCACCATAGTCAATCAGGGGAAAAATTAAGGTCTGCATAATCGTTATTTTGGTCTTGGACGGGAGATAGTTTCGCAAGGGGCATAGAGCACGCAGGGTCCTGGTAACTTTTTAGCTAACATGAGTCACTTGTGTTTGCCAACTCAGCGTTGTGTCAATGTGAATACCGAGGACTTTAACAGTAGGGCTCATTTCTATAACAGAACCAAAAAAAATAATTGCGGGTAGAGCGATTGTCTTCAGCTTATGTATTGAGTGATGATTACCTACTATTATGGCTGGGCACTTAGACGGGTTAACAGAGAGACTCGAATCTATCAGACCAGCTTTTAACATTTCCTAGGTCTCTGTCAACAATTGCCACCGCTGCAGATACAAAATCTATACTCGCCTGTCAATATAACTGCAGGTCATCGGCATAAAAATGATACGTACACTGAATGTTTGAGAAATGGGATTAATAAAAATTTAGAATAACAAAGGAGAAAGAATACCGCCTTTAGGGACACCTGAATATAGGCCACACCAGCTAGATGAAAAGCCAGTGATGCGGATATACTTTGGTTCTTTCAAACATCTCTTTGTGTTCAACAGCCGTTTTAACACAAAAATACCGACAACAAACACTTATAATCATACAACATTAATAACACTCACCCACACACGTAATATATGGATTCAATCATCACACAATTAGAATCTAGAATTAGAATCGTAGGCATTGTTTTTTACCCCTTTTTTGTTTTCACTTTTCTTAGTATTTTTCTATTATCTCTTTATTTTCTTGCAAAGTTTAAGGCGTAACAAATCCATGTATGAAGTCGAGGGCCTGGTAATCTGCCAGACAGGAAAACTTAGTGCAAACACCAATCTCTCACTAAGGAATATTTTATATTGTATTATATTGCTGTATTAATTTTGTTTGTGTAGAGAGAAAATAAAAAAATAAATAATTAAATTTCCGCCAATCTCACATTAACTCTTTAGTATTTTTCCTGTTACCTGATACATTTTTTTTTTTTTTTAATTTATTAATCACAACTTTTCATTTTACATGATTACTTGATGTAACCTTTTCTTACTTTTCTTACATACACGTTTTACTTTCTGGGCCGCTACTATATTCACATTCATAATCTTTGTTTAGTCATATGGATAGTCAGGACGACGATAAATAAATAATGCATAACCTAAAGCTCCTTAAAATAATTGATACAACGAACTGAAAACTTATAGTTTAAACAGAAATGCCGTCAACGAAAAGTTAAAATACTGCTATAAGCCTCTATTATAATAAAATTATAATATAATACAATGGAATATCAAACCAGCAATTCCCGAATCGAAAGAGAAGACATAGGCTCTGGCCTCAACCCATATCGCGTAATTCTTTGCAATAATCTTTTAATATTCAGTATTCATAAACTTTCTACGCTATGTTTAAACACCACCACAAGACAATAAAACTTGATTAAATTAGGGTTAAATATAACAATTCAGGGAGAAAATGCAGTTAGCTTTTAAGGTTATTGTTACTGTGCATATTTTTAAATGTTAATTCTGATTAAAATTGATGTAATAGACTAAAAATATCGACTGTGAAATACATGTTTAGACTGTAACAAGAAAATTTTAATATAACACCATTAAATAAGATTTATATTATCTATGTCAAAATCCATAATATATATAAAATTATTTAAATCATGTATATCATAATGTAAATAATACTTTTATTCATAAGATTTGAAGTATTTTTGATAAAGAAATCGTTTTAAAGTTGACAGGTTAATTTTGATATCCTGCTAATTTTAATTTTTTCATGTTAAATCTTTATATACATAACTTTACTCCATCTAATACGTCTAATATGCTACGAATAGAAATATAACGTAATTGTACGAACTCCATGCACGTGGTAGAAGCAAGATATTAGATTTACAACACCTTTTCCATGTATGAGCTTATCACTGCTAAACGGCACTAATAAAATAAAAGAAATACTACGCTTATTTTAGCTTATGAAATGACTTTTACAGGTAGTCCAAATAAATTTATGTATGTTAAAAATATATGTCAACCAAACATAAATATGTATATATAAAATCTATCCAAGCAATCATGTATGAAATAAAGCAATGGGTCTAAAGATTTATAAAACGCAAATATTTTATTTTATTACAAAATATTTAGCGTTCACACTTATCGAAATAAAACCTACTAATTAGTGTTTATAAGAAGAATTGAAAGTCAGTACAGGAACATTTTGAATAACAGTGAAACCATAGCTACAATACATTTCAACGCTGTTGAACCACGTTGAAGTTTAATTTTAGTCGCGGCATTAATAGGTCGGAAATAGCAGCCTAACACTATTTGTATTTCGTCTGGTGAATGTAGAAATCTGGAAACCAATGACGAGGCATTCCATCCTATTCATTAGAAATGACTTGGTGAGCTTCATTTTGATCCCTTGTCAAAGATGACTGTGGGTGTCATAGGTCGCAGGTATCACTTACAGGTGAACTTTGTGCTAGTTTGACACCATCAATTCAATAAAAAACATGCCTATCAAAGATAGATTAGGAAGAATCAATAAAACTGCATTGGTTATTATAGATATGAAGCCTTTTTCCCACACAATTGTTCAAAAAAGGTAAACACATCTCTGACAAACGATTAAGTACTTATTAATATGAACCAACAAACAGTTCCTTCACATATTGATGAATTCCTGTACCTGTAATAGTACCTTGTTTTATCTAAAACCTATGTAATTGTAACACAGTAATGACGCGAAGATACAAATAGATAGAGCACTTCAGCTACTATCTAAAAATGTCTCCTAACTCTAAAAACTCTTAGCCATTTTCATTAATGTTGTTACATTACAGAAAACTTAAAGTTAAACTGGCACAACTACACAATCAGTATGTAGCACATATCATATTAGCAACAAAACATGTAAGACAAACATCTTGCAAGTATTCTGAGTCACCTGTTCGTCGACGATCGCAAACAAAGAGATCCGCAACCGGATGAATAACTGTCAATATAAAAGATCATAATGAATATCAAAACAATACATATAATTAAATTAAACAATTATATATCATTTTAGTCAATGAAATGATTAAATGGTGAATGCATCTGTCCATTGACATCAATTCACAACATGAAATATTTGCTTTGAAAACAAAAAACGTATGAGTTAACGTTTAACGATTTAAACCGGGCTATAAACCATCGCAACGGTCCAAGTGGTGATAATCGTCGATTGAATTTGGAACGTACTCATAACAATCAGAGGTGGAAGGCAAAACAACAGTTCCCCTTTAAAACAATCAGTTGACCAGCAATTTTCACGCAAACCACATCGATGAAGAAATTTGTGTTATTTTTTTATTTGACCGAGAAGTGAATTAGTTATTTTTATATTTTAATTTCTTTGGCAATTTGAAATTTCAACTGGATAATATATAGCATAAAATTACACGATCTTATTTTAAAAAGAAAATACCGGATTTCCGGTAGGATGTTAGTATTGATAAGTTGACATGTGATGTGGCATTAACCCACGGAAATGAATCGTAACGTGTTCATAGCTTTTGTCTCTGCATTACTCGCCATTTCTTTACAGGTGAGTTTAATACAAACATAAAATTTTATTCAAATAACATCTCATATGATCAATCTAATATGATCTAAACTAATCGAACAGCTAAATTTATTAACGGATTTAGGATTCCTCGCTTCAGCAAGGTCTATATTTAGTTCGTACTACAATATGGTAAGGCAGGATTTGTAATTATTACCCCAACTTAAAAACTTAGATGTGTGAAATTAATATTATATACATAATGAGACTTTTTTAAAGATAAAATAAATAAATATGTTTACAAATAAAGTAGAAATATTATTTCTACTAAAACTTTATATGAAACATAAAACTAACTTAATTCATTTCTACGCTGGAAACATTATGCGACATCTATGAAATCAGTTTTTTAGTGTGATATTGACAGTTTTATTTATATTATTAATATGAATACGTATTTTGAAACGTGAGAAAGAAGTACTTTTTTTATATTACGAGGTTTAAAAAACTACTCAAGCAAAGATACAAGATAATTTTTTTATAACTTTGCAGTTCTTTTTTTATAACATTGAGAGTAACAAACGAGAACACAGTTCACCTTATGGTGAGTGATTCCTGCGGCCCTTATCATCTACTTTCATCCTTGACAAGGAATCATAATGCGTTGTCACTCTTGAGGACTTAGATGGAATGCCTCTTCACCAGTAATAAAGGTTTCCGGATCCCTATACTCACCAGACGTAACGCAGCAGCATTATGCTGTTATTTTACGTTGGTATTCTATGAGGGCGTGGTTCTACCCTAGTCGAGCTGACCTATTTATTCTGCAGCTAGAAACCAATTGCAGTGAAGCTCTACCACTGTCAACAACAATCGACAATTGAAAAAGATCATATCATAATACACGAAATTTCTAGAATCCCTAAATCTGTGTACATTTTCGCATCTATAATTTGGTATTCCTGATTTATAGGTAAGGGTAAATATAAAAATACTTAAATCATAATCAATAGCTATTTCACATAATCATGCATCAATACCTATCGACTATAATATACACAAAATTGTCTATTATTAATTTAATTTGCATTTTTAAATTAGATCAATTAGAAAAAATCAAGTAAGGGTATAAAACCGATAAAATTATTGGAACAAAGTAACATTTGGGAACCTTTGTCTTTCTCTTCGTACCTAAGTCTTTCGAACTTTACATTCTGTTTGTAATCATGTTCGGGACGTAAACGACATTACTACTTAAACAAGCGTGAATGCGCTCGCGGAACAATAAAAAGATTTCTAATGAAGAAACACGCTATTGTAATAATTTCATTAGCTTATTTAACATTTTGTAAGTTGAAGTGGCAATATAGCTACAGCTAAAATGTAAAATCACAAGCACTGGGGTAATGGCATGCCAAAATCAAGACCAGGCTTCACCAAAATTAGTGCGAGACAACCCCTGGCTAGATCATAATGTACTATATATATAGTTGTCCACACCGTGACCGGTGACGGCGACCCTAACTAGTTCCGGGCATGAGCCCTGATATGGCTTGCGAAGCCGAACTTGCTCTTGAATACCCGGTCGCAAGTGCTACAATAAAGCTGACCGGTGATATTGTAGGTGTAGTTGTAGGAGGGCTTGGGGGGAAATTTTCGTTCGTGGCGTTTTACGTCTAGGTTAATGGGACGGATCTTTTCAAAATTTTTCACACCTGTTTTGACACAAGCGCGCCACTCTAGCCGCAATGAAGCAAAGCCCTCCCACTTATCGACATATTACAAGAAGATAGATGGCTAGTATATACATAGTGTACTAGTATCTACGTGAAACGACTGATACAATCTGAATAAGAGTAGATGAAGGTCGAATACGGCCCTATTGGGAAAAATCCAATGTGTAGCAACTTGAGTAAGGATGTAGTGGCCACTACACAACCTGTTGCAAAAAAAATAAAAACGTATAAATTCTTACTTAATTAAATCAATGTTATCAATATGAAACATTTTTAATGTCTAAATGAATCTGTGACTATACATGGGTAGGGTAATATGCATTTGTATTTAATCGAATATCATCAACGACCAAATATCAACAACCTTATATTGAACATAAGAGCCCTAGCTTCAGTTTGCAAAAATGTACGAAAAACGAGAAAGTCGAGATTATTAATATTAGGGTATATTGTCACCCCTGACAACTAGAAGGTGATTTTCATTCTCAGGTCTCATTTCTAGTAATTAATATCTATGGAGGTGTTGTACACCATGAGAAATAGAGATATGATGTTATATTCCATGCAGAAATTCTGTGCGCGTATTCGAATTAGCACTAATTTATTATATTTGATTCTTTTAAAAGTTTATATAAACACGTAATAATTTTATTTTATTTTTAGTTTATATTTCTTACATTCTTTTTTTTTTGTAGACGACTGACTTTCAAGATAATCTTATCAATGGATACAGGACATTGATAGCAGATATACAAGTACGAACACAAAAGTCTAGAGAAGACATGGACACGCTAGTGTCACAAATCAAGCTACTAATGAAAAACGAAGCTGACAAAGCTATAAACTACATGACGGTGTATCTTGAACAAATATCATTATATTTTCAGGTAATTTATTATTATTTATACTTGAAGCATCTTATAACAGTTTTTGCCTGCTTTCTAAACCACGTTTTTAGTTACCATTTGGTTTAAAAATAGCAAAGTATTTTTTTTATTGTATTTGTATAAAAACAATACTTTAAGTGATAGTAAGAACCATTCAGTTATATAATCGGCTTTGAATGTCCCAAACTTTGAGAGAATTGTGGCTAGCGGAGTTTTAAACTTTGTCAATCACGTTAACCACTGGAACAACAAAGTCCAAACTAAGGCAAGACTAGTTACTATTTTCAAAGACAACTGACTGTAAACTTAAAAACCACAATTTAATTTGATAATATTTAAAACATGATAATGTCTTTAATATAAATGTTTTAGATAATAATTCATGATCGCAAACCGCGAAACGGAACCTACTGCAAAGAAAGCATTGTGAAGCTTTTAGGAGAAAACCTGCAATTGGCAGATGAAAATGTTACATTATGCTTAGCTTTGGGATATCAAAGAGTACAAAGGTTACCAGGTAAGGATACCACATTTTAAGTTTTAATTCATTAAAGTTAAAATAATTTTGTAAATGATCGACTTCAACACTCTAAACTAAAAAGAGGGTTTTATTGATTATCGATTTCCGTACGCAAGCACACCAAGTTCAATCCCCGGTTCCAGCTCCAGAGAAATTAAGAACAATGTTATATACTTACATAAACTCAGACAATATGCTCAGTGGTAAAGGAAAACATTCTATTCATTCATTCCATCTATACAGTGGTAGAACTACACTGCAGTTTGTTACTACACATTACGCATACGCATATATTTCTTACGCGTAATTGCGTAACGTCTAATTTTATGAACGATTCAACCAGTTAAGTAAACATTATTAAAACATATCTTGTACCATGTTTATGTTGTATGATATTATGAATGCCATGAATGTGGGTGTCACAGGAACCAATTACCTTTAAGTAAAGTGGCGCTCGTTAGTTTCATTAAATAATGACGTAGGTGTTGATAATAATAAACTATAAAATAATAATAATAATTAATTCTTTAAATCACAAACATCGATATTTTTACTCATAATAAAGGAACTCGTTAATTATATATTCGTGTGCAATTACTATACTATACTATAATTACAAATACTCTGGCAGAACATATACTCCTAGAGTACCTTGAATGTGAGACAAAAGTTTATTTTTTATATTTATTTGTAATATTTTACTTTACATAGAATATAAAATGAGGCAATTTATGCACATGTTGATATATTTACCAATTATGTTAAGATGTTAACAGATGAAGACACTGAACATAATTGTATTATAGCTTAATTACGTATAATACAATGAACTACGTCTGTCTATTAGATAGAACATACTTATTGATAAAAATCATGACGATGATCCAAGTTTGTTAGATGAGAGTTTAAAATTTTTGGATACTTAAAAAGTACGTCAAATATTTAAAAAATCACGAAAACGTCCTAACGTCCTTATTATTTTGTTATATCATTTATCTAGATATATTTGTATGTTATATAATATTATTACCGTAAACAATATATTAATTTGTCTATTGTAAAACCTCATCGTTTTTATATAATATGTTTTATGAAACTACGGATGACAAATGAATACACAGTCCACCCGATGGTAAATGATGACTGCCACCTACTCCTACGTATTCCTACTTATTCTACACCTACATCTACTATCTACAAAGATTTTAGATTCACATGCCCTGCCACCGTTGATGACTGAGATGGAATGACTCGCTACCAGTAACTGGAACTCCGAATTCATACCATACCAAACGAAACAGCAGCGTTATGCCTACTATTCTACGCTAGTTTTATATGAAGGCGTGGTCCTTCCCCGGTCGCGCGGACCCATCCATGCTGCGATTAAAAACAAGTTCAATTATATATACATTTTCTATACTGTTAATGAGATAGCGCTATATTGTAGATCATACAGTTCAGTGCTAAACTACATTAGATTACATAATTAAGTGCACTAAAATGTATTAGAGCTTGAAAAATTTTAAATTTTTCAGTTTAATACAATATTTGATGTTGTATACGTAACTATTTCCCACCTTTGCGTTTTATTTCATAGGCCGTATCATACACTGCATGCTTATAAACCTCCAGTGGCGAAGTACCATTGTTAACCTACATACGCAGGTTGTTTTATTTTGGGAGAGTCTTCCTTGTTTGCTTTATGTGATTTTAAACAAGGATGTATCCATTCCACAGTCCGTCCGATCTACAATAATTATTAACAACTGATCGATTCCTGTTTCTGTTGATAATCTTGTTGTGATTATTTAATAACAATCACACAACATTTGCATAAATTTACGAGCATTATGAAATTTGGTATTAGACTGCGACGATGGGAATATTATGCACTACACGCCATTTATTATTACTTGCATAGGTTTGTAAGTGGATGAAAGCGATCAGTTTTAAGCACACATGCGGAAGTTTTATGATTTATTATTATTTATGGTAACAAACTTTATGTAATATTTATTATGTCAAAAATCTATGCCTATAAAAACTATAATGATTAAAAGATTGTCTTTGTATTTTCCTCTTAACGTCATTCCACGAATTTCAATTTACAGTTTCGATTACCTGTTATGTTTTATGACAAAAAGGCTATTAATAAACACATATTGAGTAACTAGTCTTCATTATCAATGTCGTGATAAACAAATTATCTTATCATAATGTTTATAATAGCATTCAAGTATTCATATCATATTTTGCAAAAAGCTGCTAAATAGTCATTGCGATTATAACGCATTTAAAATTTTTAAATGACATAATTTTATAATTACATAATTTGTTAAATTAATAATAAATAAATATAACTCAGATATATCTAATAAAATATAAAACCAATCAAAGAGTAAGAGAAATCAAATATATTTGTTAATTCTATTACTTGTATATTATTATCATATTTATAATTATGATTTTTTATAATTCATATAAAACATTATATTGATATGATTGATGATCTTAATATATGTGACACTGGTTACAGAAAAATTGCAGGTCCATTTCGAGACTTTAGAAAATTTGAAGAAATATTCAGCATCTAAATTATTCGAATGCCAAAAACAACAGCAGGTTGGAGGAAATTGCTCACATGAGAGTCAAGATCTTGAGAGGACAGTTGTAAGCATAAAAAGCAGTCTTTTCTTATGCATTAAAATTTCTGAATCATAGTAGTATTAATATATATTTTTTTAACTTTGCAGTTCCTGTATGAAACGTCACCTTTTCCCGTTGTTATGGCCGAGATAGCGATTCATGGTTTTAAAGAAGTATCAGATCTAAGTGTTTGCTTAAAAGATATAATTTCAAGAATGATGACGCATTCGGTAAAAGTAATCGGCGATTTCAATAGATGTATTCATAACATTGAAATGCCTAAATTAAAATATTTATTGAAATTTATGAAGAAGTATGCGTAGGTAGATAAGAGGATACCATATCCCGTTGATTTTGTACAAACTAATCAACAAAAGCTAAGAAAACTTGTATAAATTAATCTATTTAAACGTCCATTCTTAAAGTTGTTTCATCCTGTAAAATAAATTCTCGCAAAATAAATTTATATTTTAACGTATATAAGTACCCTATACACATGTAGTGTATATGGAAATGATATCTCGAAATAAGGCATACATTTATTTACTTATAGTAAACATCATTTCTGTATTAGATTCTCATTGTCTCGTAAAATAAATACTAAGATTTAAAAATGTACCAAGTATTGTTTATGTTGTTCCCTAAATAAAAATTTCTCTCAGCTTCCTGTCGTTTCTCATGTAAATGGGCCTGTAACATTTAAATAAATGCATCTGCTAAAGATGATGGCACTGAGAAATACATTGCTTTGCAGATGTAAATATAAACATCTTTTATCCACGTTTGCTATATAATGCATGACATGACGACTTCGGATTTTTCTATTGCTATTAGTAAGACATATAATTAAGTTATGCGTTACTAGCCGCATAGAACGCATGCAATACTGAGAAACAACTGATTTAAGAAGAAGATTAGTGATCATTTAATGACGAATAAATAATTAATTGAACGAAGATATAGGTTACTTAATTTTATCTTCTATTTTTTTGATCGTTAGCTTCCGTTATAAATATGTATGCTTTATAGTAATATGAATCTGTTCTTACATTCTATATAAGGGTAAAGTATATAATAATGTAAATAAGTATATTATTTCATCACAACGTTTTTATCAACAAACACGTCAATTCTTTTCTCATGATCGTAAAATGTTATGAAAATATAAACGGTTTCATCATCACATGCTCAAATTTCATTGTTTAAAAAAGCAATATAATTATTATGAATGTGAAATCGAATGTATAACTCACCAGTATTATAACGACGTCAGTTGAACACGGTTGATATTTTAAGAGTCGGCTAAATCTTAATGTCCGTTGAGCCATTGTCAGTGGACCTACGGGTCTAGACACATGTATCAGTGGCGAAGGAGGCGGGTGTGGGGGTGGTGTATATACTGGAGGGACATTTCTTCTCACAGTTTCCAAAGGCATGGTCCGAGCTACTAGAGTGTCACTACCAACCGAATTTACACTACCACTGAAAATGTTCATTAAATCGCCAATTGAACCACCACCACTTGATCCACCCCCATAGCGAAGCTTGTCCAAGTCTGTTAAACTGGATCCACGACGTACTCGAAGCCGCGTTCCGCTTACATTCGGACGACTATAGAATACTTGTTCACGGTGGATATCGGCTTCACTCGCCGCTTGTCCCTTGCGGCTACGCATTATTTTAAACATTTATGTGGTTTTCGTCAATCAAATTCTATATAACTTATGAACGTTCTCTGTGGAACTGAGTGATAGCACCTGAAGTAGAATTCATTTGCATATAGATGGCTGATAGGTGCGCGCGCGTCGTATAATCATTAGGGCCACGGTCGCCCGCAGGATGTTGCTATCGCGACCTTGCACGCTTCCGTCGCCATTACTTAAATAACATAACAACAATGATACTTTCCAATCCTTAATTTTTTTTCAAACTTCACGTATTATTTTAAGGATGTTGACGGCTCAAAGGCTATTTAGTAACTGAACGGAGTATGCGTAGTTTGATATGAACATATGGCTAGAGCAACTCAGTTGAACTAATGAGGTGATCGAGTTCAAAGCGTTACGGGACTCAGCGGGCGGCGAACACCACTTAACGACTAGACGGCTTTAAGCTATGAGTATCTTCAACTACAACGGATTATAGCAAATACATAGTTTTACACACCGATTTGTTATCACGTGACCAAGTGATTTGAAATAAAATATTTGATTACTTAAATTAAATAAATAATATTTCCTTTTAGATCTGAACATTTCTCAATAGGAGCTATTGAAAAGAGATCAATTTAAAATTATAATCTTTTATCTTAATAGGCCTAGAGAGGAACTTAACCATATCAACAATAAAAAAATACCACAAGATTCAAAAAGGAAGGAAAGGAAGGAAGGACCAGTGAGAAGAATAGGCAAGAAACTCACAGGCCAATATTTTAAAATTGCCAAATTGTTTTGAATTATATATTTACAAATTGCACTAACTTGAAGTGTCACATTTAAGACATAACATGGTAAATTCAGATACGGAATAAAACCTACATACGAGTATTTAAGTAAAAAGAAAGCCACATATAACTATCATTACATTAAAATATAAAATAGCTAGTTTCTTGACTGGGTGGTTATAAGAAGATTCGATTAGGATACAATAGATACGCACACAGATGATCCAAAACTATTTTTATGATACAAATGGAAGTATAAAAAAATTATTTTTGTGATTGTTATGAAATAATATGATGATGTTAAAGAGAAGCCAATGCCCTTAAGACTAAGTGTGGGAAAATAAATGTACACAATCAAAGAGTACCTATCAATGCTTTGCTACTTGTCTATTCGTTATTCTCTTTGTGTACTAAGGAATGTCTAAACCAAAATAATGGAATTTTACCTTACTCGATCGACGGTGCAATGGAAAAGATCTAAATAGCTGTTGTAGTAATTGTGTCGCTTCCACAAGCACACTTAAATATAGAGGAGACGGTAAACAACTCCATTTAGCGTTAATATGTTATTTTAGATAGTTTTGTTTTGTTATGTAAATTGTATTCTTAAAAAAAGTATTAAGTTGTAATTATAAATATATTTAACTTGTATTCTCCTAATTGAGTTGATAGTTTATTTATAGAAGCGTAATAATAATATGATATTATGTGACACATACATTACTTAATGTTGTGAATCTTTTAACGATTATATAATTGTATATTTAATATGAAATTTTATATCAACGATCAAACATCTGTAGACAATTTATGACCGAATTTAAAATAGAATCTGGTCCTAGCTCAATTTTGTCCGTACGTTTTTATTATGTATATACATACACCAACTTTTCCAAAGTTTTAGCGCCGCTTTTCGCGATTCTTGTGTCAAAAGCTTTCAATGTCCACACAATTATTTACCTTTTTTTATTTTAGCGCTTTAGCGTTTAGAATGCAAACGTTGAAAAGTAAAAAAAATAGAGAACATTTTAAATGTCTAAATCATATGATAACAATCATAAGTTGCCCTTATCTTCAAGGTTACTCACTAGGAGGTCAGTACCGTGCGGTGAAATAACAGCATTTTCACATTTGCGATACGTAGTTACATTCCGCCACGACGGGGCGCACTACACTATATATGTCTTTAGATGCTTTTATATTGTTACGAAATACAGTTCGTCCGTAATGTTACATCTGAAGAAATGTAAATGGTACCTATAAGATGTATCATTATTACCAAGAATTTAGCAGATTGTGAGGGTCCAATTACAATATACATATTCATAAAAATTAGGATAACATACACTGGAAATTATTTGGAAACTATAGACAATTTGAGTTATTGCAGTGATACGTCCACATTGACAGAATGGTTGAAAGATTAGTTCACCTCTCTTCAGAAACCCGTGCCTTTGGTCTCTAGCCAAAACTGTCCAAGGGCATTTCTGTCAGCCATCACCTCCATCTCAGCACAAAAGAAACGACACGTAAGCCCATAACGCAAAGGAGAAAGCTGATTCCTTAGGCTCTCTTTTTGTGTCCAATTCGACTCTTAATGACGGGGGAACTCAGCGCCGTCACCGTCTTGCGGTGTTAGAACTTCATGTCAGATGTCCGTTATGCAGAGAGTTAATGTGCACAGAAATTCTCTCCCTAGAGATCCAAAAGTTGACTGAGCCTGATAGAATCCCTTCAATTATACTTAGAACATGTGCTCCAGAGTTGACACCGGTTCTTATGAGTCTTTTTCGGCACTCTTACTCTTTAGGCGTCGTCCCGAAAAGTTGGAAGACAGCTTTGGTGTAGCCGAACCCTAGAAAACGTGATCTCTCAGATCTGGCAGTTAGTCTAGACGTAGTGAAGGCCGTCGATCAGGTTTGGCACAAAGTACTTCTTTCGAAACTTCCTGTGCAAATTATCCTAGTGGGTCACCAATTTTCACACAAACTGAAATATTAAGGTCGTAGTGGATGATGCATGACTTTAAACCAGTGAACGTTGGTGTTCCCACTAGGGTGTTTGCTATCTCCTATCTTGTTTCTTCTGCATTGTAATGACATGTTGCAAATTAATTCAAGTAGTATCAGAATCCTTGATGTTGACATATCTTGCGTTGACGTTCAGTTCCGCCATCACTTGGAAGGCCAAATAGACCCCTACAAAACTTGGCGTGCTCAATAGAGCAATATCACATTCAATGAAAAGCGGCTCTAATCGTGGACGACCAGGTACCTTCCGATCGGCTTGATTCACTGGCATTGCGAAGATATCTTTTATCTCTATGCAATTTAAACCGAAATTAACAAGGGGTTCTGAGGAGTTGTTCGGATTAATTCCAACCGCTGAAGTTAGCACTCTACCACAGTGCGCTTTACACAAAATTTTCTGTTACGCATAACTATTCTGTGAAATCAGCTGTCTCCAGCGGTATTTCCAAACCGATACGACTTAGCAACCTTCAAGAAGAGAACCTATACCTTCATAAAGGCCGGAAGATGAGAAGCTTGTTCGCTTTTCTATGAAAAAATGCGTTAAATTCTAGCCAAATTTTCCATGGATTATTTAAGAAAATTATTATAAGACCTGACAATTATCCTATTTAACTAAATGTCCAATTCTAAATAAATAATTTAAACACATTTTAACAACAAACATTACATTTAATTATTTGTTGATTTATTCATATCTGTTTTTATTGACTTACACGACTATAATATTTTCAAAACACAAATTGTTCTAAATTAATGCTGCCTTTTTTTCATTTCAATTACAATGATCGATTTACAGTCGACGAAGCAAATTCAACAATTTTTCGAAAAAATATTATTACAAAAAAATATGTTAAAAATAGTAAGTGAGTATTCTTAACATACTTTTTAAAGAAATATTATTCATTACTTATAATCAAACTTATAAAAAACAATCGTTTTAAAGAAACAAATTAGAAAACGCTTTTTACTCATAAATGAAAATAAAGTAAAATTCTTAATTTTTCTTTTCTACGGAACGGAAATTCAACATTTAGATTTTATTACTCCATATAAAATAATCTTAATTGGTGTTTGGTGGTTTATAAATAATATGTTTAATAATAATAGTTAAAAATATATTTTTTTAACTATTATTATTAAATTTTCTCATATGAACTACGTGATTGATTATTTACAGTTAAATTAACTGCAATTAAATTATTTTATATACAACACTGAAATAGATGAGTAAAATACACTATTTAACGTATTGTTATTCGAAAAATCCGTATATACGCTAATATTGATAAAATGTGTTATTGTAGAACTTACCTTACTTTAAAAATGCACATAAATATGTAAATGTTATTTCTCCATTCAAGATAACAAAATAAAAATGACGAAATAAACATAGTGTAATTAATAAAATTAAAAAGTTTAACTGTTATGCTTAAAAGAAGTATACGTAAATAATATCGATAATGTATGTTTTTTTCGCCACGAATAGAAAAATTACTCACGTTCAGCTGCATCACGATCTTATTGTATGCTCGGTGCCATCGTTGTTTCGGCGTTAATTTCGGCTGCTCGGGCTGGAAGTCGAGTTGTTCTACTTTATGCCTTTCCACCTCTGCTTGAAATACGGTATCCTCTTCATTGTACTGTTCATCGGTTTCATTAAACTGTTCCTGATCGTCAAACTTTTCCGATTCCTCTCTGTAGGCATCGTCCCGATCATGATAATTTTGTTCGTCATCTTGATATTCTGAACCATGTTCGTCAAAAGAATCACGAGATTCTTGAAACGTATCAAAGTCTTCTGGTACCTCATGGTATGTAGTCCGATCGTCTTGAAAAGTCACTTTTGATTTATCACTAATTGATTCTGAAATATAAACATATTTTATAAATTCTAGGTATAAGTAACGGTTGTAATAGATATCCATGATGGTTAGTTAATTAAAAATAAACAATTTAAAAAAAATCCTTATTAGAAAAGAGGTGGCGTTAATCAGGATAAATGTATGAAATAATATTTTTCTGAAACTACAGATGATTTTTAAAATATTATTTTATATCGCAATTTTCTGGCTGACGTATTTACTTGTTCTTTAAATACCAACCTTCTTGTGTAGTAGGGACGGGGAGTTTCTCTTCTATATGGACAGAAGTTTGTGATGTTTTTCGATCGTGTATCGATGGCGCTTGACTATGGTAACTATCAACTGAAGGCTTGCGAATTTGTGAAATGGTCCTCGTGGGAGATACAGTCTTTAATAAACTTGGACTAGAAACCTCTGGAGCGTGACTTTCTTTATCAACATCTTCCTGAATGGAATCATGCATATAATCATCGTCATGATACCTGTCTAAAGAAGTCCTCTCTATATCTTGCTCTAATTCAGTCTTTTGGTACTCTTCTTCGTAGGCACTTTCATCAAAACTTGATTGGGTAAGATAGTCTTCTGGTGCATCGGGTAACGTACGTGTTCGCCGAACAGAAGGCCTTTGTATGGATTCTTGTCTCCTAAGCGACGGAGTTCGCGGTAAAATCGGAGTACTAGTTGTAGTGGCGGTAGTTACTGGAACAGACTTTGGCACTTCGGGGACGGATGTTATGACGGGGTCTATTGTACTCGTAAAAGGCGTTGAAGAAGCCACAACTGGCGTTATTTGACTAACACTAGTCGTAGTTGCTTGGACTGTAGTTGTAGATTGAACTATCGGGGGAGGGGCGACTGCTGCAGCGGCGGCTCCGAATAAACTTCCAAGTTTTTTAGCACCACCTGCCATTAAAGATCCGAAAGTAGCTGCTCCAGTAAAAACACTAGATTGAAGTTGCTGTGTTGGCAATTTTTGTTGTTGTTGCTGTTGTTGTTGTCGCTGTTGTTGTAATTGTTCTTGTTGTTGTTGCTGTACTATTTGTTGTTGTTGATATTTTTGTTCTTCTACATATTGCTGTTGTTGTAATTCTTGTGACTGTTCCAGCTGCTGTTGGTGTTGCTGCTCGTGCTCTGGGTATTGCTGTTGCTCATATTGTGATGTTCCATAATGTTGTTGATCATACTGTTCTTGAATATATTGTTGTTCATACTGTTCTTGTTCATGTTTCTGTTGGTCATACTGCTTTTGTTCATATTGTTTTTGTTGATAATTTTGTTCCTCTTGTTGTTTTTGATATTGTAACTGTTGACCTTGTGATAAATCTTCATTATATGACAGTTGATATTGCTCTTGGTATTGTAAATCAGTTTTCGTTTCTATATATAGGCTATTTTCTTTGTATGACTGATCTTGGGCCAGATATTGCTGTTGGTCTTCATACTTTAAATCATATTGTTGATAACTTTTACTTGAATAACTATCCTGCTTGGTCGATACAGGAGGTTGTGGCAAATAATGCACTGTTGCTGTTGATGTTTTTGCTACAAAATTATCTAAATCACTTTTTAACGAGTAAGATAACTGCGTTGTATTTTCTGTTTCACCCCACGTTGATTTTTGAGCTGAAAATATAACCACTTTTTGTAACCATTTATCACACATGCACCACATGCTTGTACTACGAAATCGCAAAACTACTGATTGAATTATTTATATTATTCAAATAAGTATATGAACAGTAACGGAAGCTTTTATCTCGAATGTTCAATACGACATAACGTACGTTCTGATGATCTCGTTTCGATTGGGTGAATTATAAATTTCTTTTATTTAATTCCTAATAACAAATAAATTAAAAACAATTTAAATAATTACCAACTGCAGCTGGCGGTGTTGCGTGAGGTGTTTCGTCGAAGAAAGGTTGCATACCATCTTCTTCGTAACTATAACAAAAACTTACTTTCATCACATAAGCGTATATATGTATATATATATATATATATATATATATATACATATATATATTAGTATAAAGTCAATTAGTTCATAGTATATCGTACATTCGTTTTCAACAATAACGAGTTCTGTTCATTTCACTGTTGAATTGGCTAGGACTAACTGCAACAAAAACCACGTCTATTGTACTAGAAGAACTACTCGTATTTGGAAGATATAGATTTAAAAAAAAAATAGTTTAAGCACTACCTTGTATTATAATTGGTGTCCTGGTACTGTCCAATGGCAGTGTCTTGGTATTGGGACTGATAACCGTAAGTGTCGTAACTATAACTAACATCGGATGCGACTCTTTCTGATTCTGTGGACAAATTAAAAATATTAATATATAAGATGAAGAGGTAGTAGGTGAAATAGAATATAAAGAGCAAGCAAGGATAGAATGTGCCCTATCCATAAACTTTTAGCGTAGCTATCCTGAGTATGAGAACCCGAAACATTCAGGTTATAAATTCAAAGAAGAAAGCTGTTAACAAAGCCTACAAAACCCTACAAAAAGTCTTGCAAAAGGCTCGCTTTGCTGCTATTAACACAAAGTTCCTTACCCAACCCTTTCGCAAAAAAGTTTTTGGGGCAAAGTAGTCGAACAATCGAACTTCTGAAGGCCCCCATTGGCCAAGCCCGACACGTCCCCATGCGGCAAGAGAAAGCGGACTTGTTTTCTGATCTTTAAGCATGCAGTTAACAGTTTTTTGTGTGAGCATTGCTGTGGGTCCAGTGACCCTACAGCTTATCAAATTAATGCTAATTTGATATGTTTGGACCAGCTACCGTTGTATCTAGCAAGAGTGCAGCCTGTACCCAAAAAGAATAGCCGTGTCATATATAAACCAATAAAAAATCCCTGCATCTTCTGTGGGATTATTGAGCGTATATTGAACGCACACCTTGTGGCAACCCTAGAGCGTAATGATTCCTTAATTGACAATACAAGTTTCAGAAAAATTGGTTATCTAGGAACTTCTAGGCCTTGGCACACATTTATACACATTATATTTATGGTGGACCCATCGATAAAACAGCGTTAAAGCAATTGTTGTTTCGCTGGATATTTCGAAATATTATATATATATACATATATATATATATATAATATGTATATATATATATTTATAACTTATTTCCACTTTTTACGATACATACATGCGAGTCAACTTTTGAATCTAATTATTGTGTATAAAATGATGCCTAGTTAGATATTAAAATTTTGGCTGTTCGTCAAAAAACAGAACCGAGAAATGTTCCGAAATTAGTATAGGGTGCTCAGATTTTTACAGAACCTTTGATAGCGTGATTTAGGCATAATTTTTGATGATTTAATTTTGTGTGACATGCGACAGTGATACTATAAAACTATTATGTTGCGATGTATATATTAGGTGTAAAAGGTAACTCACTAAGTGGGGAATTTACAATTTCCGACTAATGAAGAAAATTTAATTTCCAGTGTGGACATACATATTGGTTCATTTTTACACTGCAATAAAATTGGTTAAATGAAATTATAAAATTTTATAATGTCCTGTAGCCTCAGTAACAAACGTTTTCATATTTTATTATACATTTATTTTATTCCTCTTTCGCTTAACGTTATGTATTCTAGCTGTAGGTACATTAAATCTGGTAAGTAAAGCTTATTTTACTTTAATGGTTAATTAGAAATAGGTTCTGACGTATAAATACTGTGTGCCAAATCGTAATGTTATTTGTCTAACTTAATTTATACAGACAGTCTTTAACTACTAAATGCTTTGTAGGCTTTTATTTTAAACAACGTTTGAATATTTCTTATTAATACATTCTGAACTGGTAATCAAAGACCAAAACATTGTAACTCAACGTAAAGCGCCCACAACACTGGATTCAAAATCAAAACGTCTTTATTCAATAATTAAGCATGAAACTTTCTTATGGATTGTTTAAGTTCATGAATTGAAAGAGCCACAGACCTAAGAACCAGTGAAAGAAACTTAGTGGCAATATTTCATTTTTTACCGTGATGTGTATATAATTTAGTGCAGTAATTATGGGAATAATTATTAGTATATTCGAAAGAACCAAAAGCGATAATTTCATTTCCACTGTATTTTATGCCAATTATAATCATGAATAGTATAATAATAAAGTTTTCTCGTGTTTTGTTTTCAAAACCTATCATAAAATATTAATTATTCAAGAAATAGTAGAGTAAAAATATGGGAGCTGACTTTTCAGTCTGTATGGGTATTGTAGATCTACTCCACCATCCCTGTGATTACGAGCATAGCCGAATCCGTAGTTCATTAATGTTTGCCGGCATAGTGTTGCAATCATCAAGGAGCTTATTTTGTTCATAATTTTTTAATAATAATTATCTTACTCTTACTAGCACTAAAGGTAAATTTACTTGAAAATATCAGTAAGATTATATTATGAGTTATATAAACCTTTATAATGTGAGTGACAAATACTATAAGTATTACGAGACCACATTTAATGAAATGTTCATATTGATGTAATGATAAATATGCCGCAGCGCATTTTTACATATGAATTAAATATATGTTTGCGTCTTTGCATACCCTAACTGAATAAAAACGCGACCCAAAGTAACAAAAAACAGCACCAAGAACGCTTATTACATTTTCAATAACAAAAAAATACCTTGTGTGTAAGGCACGTGTGTGTGCGCGGTCACGGCTGGAGTAACAGGCGCGATCGACGCAGCTGGAGGAGCAGGTTGCGCTGGCGGCGCAGGCGGGAGACGCGACACCTTCGGAGGTCGCGGTAAACGCCGCCCTCTTCGCGTGCTGCCATGCTCACTACTAGGTGGCAGGGGCAGCGACCGACCACGCTTCGGCGTTGATGATGGCGTTGCTAATAGAAGAAAAACTTATTATTTATTTCTTTATAAATGTCTTTCATCTGATGTCTTTGACGAATATAAGATATTTTTTCTATGTGATCTGCTCGATAGTCACTTTGACTAACGAGCAAAATTCATCCGATGATCCTGATACCTCATAAAACTTAGATACATCTTCTTATCACTTTATATTTCGCTAGATCTATTTAAGTCTTATGAGAGGGTCCGATAAGGTTGCGTGAACGTACAGCTTTTTCCTTGGTTTGGTCACCTGGATAGAATATTCCTGATGAAGTGGTGTCTATGCCAATCGGCATTCAAAAGTACAAAGAAAGCATTCATAGCCGGGCTGTTAACGACACATGCAGACAGCTTCAAATCGAGATAATGCCAATTTTGTCAAATTGTATCGCAGAAAATAGCTAGTTCACCTCGCTCTTTTTTAGTAAGTATCCTTGGAACACATTTAGGCCTTGTCGCACCATAACTCATTTATTGAAACTAAAGCCAAGGCAACAGAAATAAAGCTAGGATTCCTTACAAATTTACGGCAGTAGCATGGATGTGGTAAAAATTAATGCCTTTGAGTACTGGCTCCATGTTGACAGTTTCTAGATATTTTAGGGGTGAACCTAGATATAAATAGACTTGACGATATCTTCAGTAGCACCCCCACTCTTCATTCTTCCTAGATTCCTCACTTTATGATGTTCAGAAAAATTTTAACTTAACATATAGACAAACTTTTCAATGCTCTTCCTATCTCTATCCAACATGGCAAATCTTTGCCTGTATGCAATAGCTTGATAACTCAATATTATCTGTTATGTCTATGTAAGTCATCTTAATTAATATAATTTAATATCTACAGATCTAACTTCTTATAATATATGATATTAACAGATTATTGTATATATCTGTCACATCGAACACGTGTATATATGTCAATATATTTATTATGTTATTTTAAAATGCATGAGGGTATTTTGTTCATGTAGTTTATTTTTTTTGTTTCCTTTTTCCTATTTTTATGTACGCCGTCCTCTTCATTTAGTTTTCTTTACTCGGTCCATTCAAAGGTATCTTGGTAGCTTTTAATAATAAGTTAGCATTGTACCATAAAATAAAATAATATATTTCTCAGCTTATGACTCTATTTTTGGAAAACAAAGATACATCTGTCTATGCATTATAAATACCTGGAAGACTTGCTGCTGTTCGCCTCGGTCGTGGTCTGTATGGAGCCATCTCATTGTAATCCGAATAACGAGATGATGGAGGTAACTGAAAAAACACATTATTTTTTTGTATCCTTATCAAAAGGTTATTTTTAAAATAAAGTATCAGTTAATAAAAAAAAATAGTTAAATTTGGGAAATAAGATTTTTTTTTATGTTACATACATTCTTGATATGGAATGATAATACAGGTGCGTTGTAATTAAAAAACGTACACGGTTTCATTCTTACACCAAACGAAATATAATTTTAGTTCTAAACTACTATTTTGGAAAGCGTTGTCCTAAAGTTGGTCCTAAGGTTTGTTTTTAAATAATTATCTGTTGTCTGATATTGTTGAATAAAAAAGTTAAACTTTTCTAGGACAATTTATCGAAGCTTCTGATAATACATTAAATTGTAAAAAAAAACTTATTATAACATTTTGCAGTGTAAGGTTAATAAGGAAATTAATCAAGGATAGGCAATCGATTATTGTTGATGATAAAAAACATTTGTTGGATTCAAATGGATAGGAGAGTGATGTTATCAATATTTATAAAACAAATTAGTCAACGGCTGCCTAAATTTGATAAATATTGATCTGATTTCGGATTAGATGATGTTATTTTTAGAACAGGATATATGCATTCTTTTGGATATGACGAACATTTTAAAAGAAACACTAATTATTTATTTTGTATTATTCGTCTTAAACGAGTACATAATTTACCTTATGGTGAAATGATGAAAGCGGCCTGTGACATCTACGTCCATACTTAACAAAGATTAAAGAAGCGTTGTCTCTCTTCTCTGAGCACTGAGATGGTATGCCTTATTACCCGTAATTATGTTAGATACCTACACTCACCATACGGAATACAGTAGCATTATAATGCTATTTTACGTAGGGATTCTGAGAGGGCGTGATCCCTTGCCGGTCGAGCTTCATAATATAGTTAGAAACTGTCGGCAGTATCGCTCTTGCACTATTAAATAATTTGTATTTCATTCGAAGCAATTTTACTCCAAATGGCCTACTTTACTTTTCTCTATAATAAATATTCTCTTAGACA
Organism: Teinopalpus imperialis; assembly: GCA_029286865.1. Classification (NCBI taxonomy): domain Eukaryota; kingdom Metazoa; phylum Arthropoda; class Insecta; order Lepidoptera; family Papilionidae; genus Teinopalpus; species Teinopalpus imperialis. The sequence continues at coordinate 8,290,609 of JAGSMU010000021.1, forward strand.
TTACGATAAATCAGTACCTGTTTAGGCGGCAATTGAGGTAGTTGAACGACGGAAGAGCGTCGCTTGTTGACGATGTTCTCATACTCGGTGGGCGTGAGGCCATAGCCGTCGTCAAAGAAGCACCGGCTAGTGTCCCACGGCCGCGTCTCGTAATTACCATAGGGGTAGCTACTCGAGTCAAAATACTCCTCGTAGCTGGTCTGATGTGATAAATGCGAATGGTCCCTGTAAAAAAAAAAGTGAAATTTGATGTGTTCGATATATAAACCTGACCCTTTTTATAAAAATATTCTTTACTTCTTGTTGTGACAGCATGATTTTAAGGAATTTTATATGCAAACAACTAAAAGATGTGATTAGTAGATATTAACTAAAATTTAACCATTAAATCTTACACGTTAATTAATCGTAATATATATATATATATATATATATATATATACACACATATGGGTATTCTGGTGTATTTATTTTAAATTTATACTTTGTATATTTATCATACCTAATGTGCGTACTTGTGGTGTAGGCATCATATCCGTAGCCCATGTTGTCATCATACAAAGTACTCTGACGCTCTAGACTCGGCCTTCGCTGCTCCTCTAAAATTATTAAAGAAAATATTAAAACGGTATATGTGTAAGTAAATAATCAATAGAATGATTAAAACTCAAAGTTCTGATCATCATGAAGCCAAATACAGACACATTCAATTTATTATTGTACATTTTACGCTTTTGCGTTGATAAAACAACCACACGGTACGACGTATATTATTTTATACATAATTAAGAATATTGATTATAAACAATAGGATCGGACATGATTTCTGATCAATTCTGTTCGTAATATAGTCCAGAAGTAAATGTTTCAAAGTTCTTCTAGTATACAGGAAGTATTATTTATAATCAGGTAAATTATGTAGTGAATATGCAGTTACTGAGTGAATTGTGTCCAGAACGAACTTTACGTTAACTCAAACCAGCGCAAACCAGTGATTCGTTTTATGTGTTTCTACTAGCGTATATACGTTGTTAAAATTCAAATACACTTACCTCCTGATTGCCAATCAGCAGCGGTTCGCCAAGAATACGCAGATTCCACGCTCGCTTGCGCGTGTATCTGCGACCATGTCTCTATTCTATAATTTTAATTTAATTAAAAGTTAAATTTCAACACTGCATTGGATATTGTATGCTCATATTTACGAGTAGTTTAACTAAAATTTATTTATACGTTTATTTTATTATTATTCATTGCAAAAAATTATAAAAAAATATAAAAATATTTTTGATTTAGTATCTATAGCTGATGTGTTAAGCTTATAAATTTATTTACTTTAAACAAAGGTAAACAGGTAAGTATATATGGCCCGAAAAAACAAATATCAAACTTATGAAAGATTTAATACGATTTTTCAACATCAACAACCCAATTCCCAATAAACGCGAAAAAACGATGAGAGCGGTACATACTGTTTAGAGTATGTACCGCTATTCCAATTGAAATATTCTCAATAGAATAACCATGAAAACCACAATCAATATAATTGAAATATTATTATTATTATTTATTTATAATCGAATATCTTTCAGTTATGAAAGATATTCGATTATAAATAAGAGAGAGATCAAAATATTTATGCTATATCTGAGAAAGTTGATCCTACGAATGTAGCCACACATGTTGTCATTGTGTTATATATAATAACACCACAGTATTTACACTATTACAAAATCTATAATTTATCATAAGGAATAGTATGGTTAACTTTTTAGAAAGGGACACTACTTTTTGGGCACATATTCGACTCGCGTTTCTATTGTTTTTAGTACTAGAACTTAATTAAAACTTACCTATTAGTCCTTGGCTGGCTGTTGTAATACAATGGATCGGTATCGCCATGCATGTGGTATTCCTCCCTCTCGTACGAATTCTCTCTAGATGCCTCCAACGACCTCTGGAAGCAAACATATATATAAAATTTATTACTTTTTCTGATCAAATATAGTATAGAATGGAAAATAGCATATTACTGATTACTGACGCTTCAGTAATTTCATTCAATTACAAAATTTATGTTAGTGCTTTTTGCGTGCTCCAGTTTTTGAATCCTAGCGGTAAATATGTTCAAATATTATCATGTTCAAGTGCCTGTCAAGGCCCGTGAATATGAACAATTTCGATTTTAAACAAATTAAATTCAAAATTTGACTTTGAATTTTCTCTCAACGATATACTTCGTGTGTTAAAGTAAAATAAACAGTAGAAAGGAGGTAATTGCTACATTATTAACAAATCAGCTTTTGTGTAAGCCGCACTCCTGAACAAATGACCTTGAGGATAAGAAAAATATATTTGATTCAAAACAATGACGTACATAACGCAAAACATAACTTGTACGTGGTGATAAATTAAAAGGTAATATAAAAAAATTGTTGAAATATAGGCCACTATAGGATTATATGCTTTAAGCATATTGGGAGACCACATGGCATCATTTCAGAGTTTACACCCTACAACAAACGGTACTCGAGCAACGGGTAATATCGGATATACTGTCCCCTGCCGATAGCCCAACGTCGGGTTCTCCTGACTCGTCATCCACTGTTACATTAAAGCATTCCGCATACATGAGCAAGAACGCTGGTGACAACGAAATAAAGACTAAATATTTCTTTGAAATAAGCCTAATATTTAACATTTGAATTGGTTCAATCACTTTATCATTATAAGAGTTGAAAAACAGAAAAAAAACACCGTTAACTATGGTAACGCATTTTATTATTTTTCCTAAACCACTTTACGTTTTCCCCGAAATTTTAGTATACTCGTATTATCCCGAGGTTAAACAAATCATGATGATTGTAAGAAAATCTCATACATTCTTCACTCCGGATTATTTCTACCAAGCTGTGAATGCTTGTTCTCAATGTAATGAACGTGTGCTTGTGTCCTATAAAATGTTATATGGTATAATTTTATATTTTCTATAAAAATAGTAGAGTCGGCCACATAACTCCAAAGTAGATCTACGGACCACAAATATCATCAAATTTTTAGCATTTTATCTTAGACATGATACTAATCGATTAAAGTGTACTGTTAAGCGTTAAATTTATTATTCTATACCAAACAAAGTCCTTAATATATTTTAAAATACTAACAAGTTAACCATTGAAATGGTTTTAACAGGTTTTCATTTTCTTGTGCTGCCCTATTATATCGCCCGTTAACCGTCTAGCGTGTACTAAAGTGTAGAAAAAAGTGAAGCCATAATCGCAAGGAATTATCACATGTGAAGTAAATCGATTACGTTGATAAAGTGGTGTAGGGTACAATAGGAGAACAATAGAAAATTAAGCCCATATTGTAATGAAACTAAAAGGTTTAAGGACAACATTGATTATATTAGCAATAGGGTTACATTGATACCAGTATAAGGAATATATTTTTAATATTAATCATGATAGTTTAATCTTCCTGCGCGTCTTAAAGTTTCTAATATGGAGTTTCAACTGGAGTTTGATCCCCGGTTTAGAATGGTGCAAAGGTTTAAATGTATATTGATATACCATTATCTCTAGACTATATCTATGCAATATACAACTTACTTGGTAGTAAAGGACATCGTTGTGAGAAAACACGAATATCTAAGACAAAACAATGTAGACCACAATCCTCATATGAACCCATAGAAGCCTGCGTTTAGCAGTGTGACATTACATTCATCATTAATGTTCATCAACAGGCACAGAAATGAAAGAATTTTGAACTTAATTGTTACGTGCGACAAAAAGTGGATTCTGTTGGACAATCGAAAGCGCTGAGCATGTTCGTTAGATCCTGGTTCAGCACCAAAGCAATGCCCTAAACGAAAATGACCTCTAGTAAGTTGATGGTCACTGTTTGGTGGTGTAGTGCCGGTGTGATTCATCACAGTTTTTTGCCAAACGGCATGAGCATTACTGCAGATATGTACTGTGACGAACTGAAGACAATGGAGAAGCTCGCACATCTGCAACCAGCTTTGGTCAATCGGTCGTCCCCGCTGCTCCTACATGACAACGCGCGACCCCATAATGCAAAACAGACAGTCTCCAAGCTGCAAGAGTTGGGGTTGGAAGTTTTCCCTCATCCACCGTACTCACAAGACCTTGCACCCACCGACTATTACTTTTTCCAAAATATGGACAACTTTTTAGCGGGAAAAAAGTTCAATTCCCGAGAGGCAGTACTGCCTTTGAAGAGGTTGTTGCCTCTCGTCCAGTTGATTTTTACAATAAGGATGCCCTTATTATAAATTAAATAAAAATTATAATAAACTACCACTGTTTTGGCAAAGATGCATCGATTACATGGGTGATTACTTTGAATAACAGAAATAAAAGGTTTGAAAAAAAAATACTTTAACTTATTTCATACAAAACGGCAATTTCATGGGTAAAGACCTATTATTTAAATAGTATTTGACAAAAAATAAATAAATTTAATTTTTAAAATTACAAATAGCAGCACAACGATGGTCTTTCGTTTGTTGATTGTAGGGATTCGGAGACCCTTATTAATTATTTATTTGTGTGGTGAGAGGTAAGGTGATACCTGTGGCGTATGAATTTGATGTGCTGCACTCCTGAATTGTGACGCGCTGCAGTTGGCATGTTGTCCTACAGGATAGTTGAGGTCCGACGTATAGTCGGAATCTTCAGAGTAGCCCGCTGAAAGAAGAAAAGTAATTTTTAGTGCTTACTTATCGTCCGCCACTCTCATTGGAAGATGTTTTTGGAGTAAAATAAATTATTATCGGTGGGCCTTTAAGAAGTAGCAATAAATTACATTTTTTTAAATGAAACATATTAAAAAATTGTAATTTATTGTATGTATGATACGAGAAACTGTAAGAAACAGTGACAAACATGTCACTCTTTTAAAATAATAAATGTACAATGTCCCTCAGATTTACTGTTTATACACAAGAGACAGTCTTTTTTCATTTGAAGGAACCTCTTTGCAGGTAAAAATTGAGTGTAGGACCAACAGATCAAGTCTATCTGAAAATGCACACTCTTTAAATACGTAATGTTGATCGTTTTTTATCCTTCTTTAAGCCTAATTACACTATTTATTATCGCCTAAAAATAGTCTACATAACTGTGTCACTGGGTGTCGTTCACCGTACGAGTTTAATAGCTTCCTCCTGTCTAGAGTGGAGGCTTTGGTTTAAAAACGTTATCGAAATTAATAAAATACCAATCTCTTAGTCGATTCTTGATACATCAATAACAAAAAGCACTCAATTCACCTAATGTTAAGTGTACTACAGCCCATAAACACCTACATCCATCTCTTATAAAGATTCTAGATACACATGCGTTATTATCCCAGCTACAAGCAATAGCTGGTTACCAAGAATGTCTCGGGACACTCAATGAACATAGAATACAGCAGTGTATTGACGTTATTTCACGCACACTAAATAAATACATCATAAATATATTTACAATCAACAAGCTAATTTCTCGAAGTGGAACAACGACGCCATACTTAGCATAACATAATCACTTAATTGTATTTTTCACAAAAATAAATACAGTTATACACCTGAACAAATTTTTGAGATATAATAACTTCATCACACTTTATCGGTTATAAGCAACGTGAAAAGCCATTCAACTGTTCAATGATATATCATGTAGCTGACATATAGAAAAGGTCTCATTCACTCACAATGAGCGACATATTGCAACTGCCTGCGCGCTTGCTCCGCTCGCTCTGCGTCGAGGGCACCGTTCAGCATATCCAATTTTCGCTGGAGGTCAGCACCACCCGTGCCTTCTGCGTCTGAAAGCAATACGTTATCGTCAGTATATAATCGCCTTTTTATAAAAATTGTTGAAAGTAAATATAAATATACATTACATTAGCCAAATGCCAATGAAGCCGACAATGTAAGATGTTTAGTATAGGTTTAAAGTATAATTTTTCTATCATTTAATTAAAAACAGAGAGAGCATTAATAGCCTAGTGACTAGAATGTTACAATTACTATATAGTGAATACCCAAGTAGCTGGACAGAGCAGTAGTACAAGCTACATAGTTGACTTGTACCAATAAAATTCTGTTTGTGAAATCTATTGCTGGCGTAAAAAGATTAGTTTGGGGACTGAATAAGATTCAAATGAAATTTCGTTAGCGCCAGCTATCTCCGTTTTTAGATCTGATATATCTATTGACCCGAGTGCTATTACAGATTTACACAGATGAAAGAGGATCGAGCGCCGAGGGCACTCATGTGAAACCTTCATTTGAGGTTAACCAGTACAAGGGTTCTCCATACTTAGCCACGTTTGATCAATTACTTCTGATAGAATATTTTATTTCTTCTAACTAAATTAGAAGAAAGTATGGGGGTTAAGTTTTATGTTAAAACCAAGTGCTAATTGGTGAGCCGTGAAGTCTTAAAATGGTAGCAATAAGATATTCTAATACGATCATAAAAAGATGCTTTTTGTTCTTGTCTTTGTCTTGAGTATGGATGTATAATCGATTCTTATAGACAAGCAAATGATTTTGCTACGAATTTTTCATTCATGTAAAATATATAATACAATACAATACAACAAAGAATGGCGTAGAAAATATACAAATTTAATACTCCATATTTCCCTTCCATCATCAGACATCCGTCTCTTCGTTGAGAAAATCCCTCGCATTGGTCCGTAGCGGTTAAGTTCCTCGTTTTTAATGAATAGTGTGCCTATATAATAATTAAAGTGAAGAGTGAATAGGCATTTGCTAAGCTACAGCTAGTTTATAGACGTGGCGTGCCTCGGCCACATAAATTGAAAACGTAACATAAACCACAGCAGAAAATGCAATCGCTTCATATAGTTATTATAAAATAATAATTATTATTATTATTATCAACGGCAGTACCATGTAAAACATTTCCACAGTTTGGCATTATATTTGGTATTATTAGCATCAAGAATATTTTTCATGACATTAAATTTATAACATCGTTTCTCAATCCGGAGTTACAGTTTTCTTTGTGTAAGTCAACTATTAATTAAAATTTTATTAAATTTCATAGTGAAGGGGCTCGCGGGGATTTTTTTTACTGACCTTTTGGTTTCTTCCTGGGTTTTGGCTTATAAGGTTAAGAAACAATGGTTTATAGTATTCAAAGTTTTCAAGTAAGAAAAAACCTATACAACAATCGTTTTTATTCCAACCAAAGATGGAAAGAACAGTGTTTTTTTTTATAAAAGTGTAATGGAAAAGTAATAAAATTATGACAAATTTTATTTTGACATCACACAAAGACGGAGAATGAACTTTAATATTAAAAGTATAAACGTTATCTTTCATCTTGTCCTATAAAAATTGGATTTCAATTCGAGAGGATTTACACAGTCACATTAATGTCGACAAATCCTTGGGTTTATTTAAATGAGCACTGGATTTAAAGTTTCCACCGATTTCTTTTTAAATATAATTTCATGTATATACTTTCATATTTTGAGCATTGAACTTAATATAAATATTCCAGCTAATCACACAAATGATTTTATTACGCTATTCTCACGCCATAAAAACATAAATTACAGTGGCATTTTGAAGGCGCTATAAGCTTATGCGATCTGACGTCACAAAGCAAGTACCCTGTCAAAGTCACTTGCGACATTACATAACAATCTTACGAGTACAAACACTTCCAATGGTTCTCATATGAGATCGAAAATTAACATTAAAAATTCCGTCGACATTTATGTGGCACAATTATTAATTAAAAAATTAAAAATCCTTGTATTCCATCGGTTTTATGTCACCGTTGTTTGTGATGTCAATTAGAACATTTACTTAAAATTCACATTTTGAACCAATTATGGTTCATTTTCAATGTGGTATTTGTAAAAATTCTTATATTTAGATCGACTTTGTATAGCTTTGGATTTATGGAGGGTAGTATTACATTTTGCATCATATGAATTTTAAAAAAAATTGTTAGTTAAAGTAAACTAGATACTACTACTACTGTATATAAAGTATATATAACTTTAACTGATATTTATATATAATATTAATTAATATATTTATATAATCTTACAATTAATCATTATAACTATTAATTTTAACTTATAAAGGATATTCAATGAGAAGGGACCAAAACATGAATCTGTTATCAAAAAGTTCTGTTTTAAATGAAATATTTTTGTAATTATTAGACATTTCTTTTTCTTCTCAATGATGCAGGAGCGGCAACATCCATAATGGTTACTAACGTCAGTTAAGGTTCAAAGTGTTAATGCGATAAAAAATCTGCTGGTAATGACGTCAAAGAGAAACTTGATGAGCGTATGTTATAAAATTCAAAATGATGTTTTGCGTTTTTGCAAAAAACTCTTTGCAAATGCTCCCATTCAAGTATAAGATTATTGGTTCAACAACGGAAATCTCTGAATCAATACGCCGAACGACGTTTCATATCCTATATAAAAGGAAGTGACGTAAGTATATATGACCCATTGCGGAAAGTTACGAGCAAGCCTCTCAGCATGACACACTTTTAAGTAGAAACGTTTCATTGGAAAAAAAGTTATAATAACGCGCAATGTTTGTTTACATTATAAAATAATGTTATTAAATGTGTAAGATGGTAAAAAAGTAACGATGATAACGAAGCATAGACCTACGACTGAAATAATATTGTTCATAAAAAGTATTTAAGATGATTTTCTTCTTCTAGCCCTAAACATTATTTGCTATTATATTATGATATCCTCAGTCGCGTTCACAGAAAGTCTTATATAAACTATCTCTTGCTCCTATCGGGAAGGAAACACAACATATCACTGACGATCATAAATCCAATAATAAATTTCCTTTTTCGTACATTCAAATAATTTTTGTCACCATTGTTTGTTACTAAATATGAGAATCGATGATCGGAGTAGCAGCTGTGTCTCGAAACCTTGATTCGTTTTCAATCAAAGAACATAATTGTTTGATTGCTCTGGGTGTGATGTGTGCTACTGCACGTGAAGGCTCCTCAGATCTTATTGCAAGTGCATTTGAAACGGACTAGGGAAATGTATGACAAGTCGGAGTATACGATTACGTACATACTTTCAACACTATAAAGAAGTATATTATATAATATAAGTATATAATCGTATATTTTCTAACTAAATAGCTCTGGTACCTTGTTGCTTTCGAACAAAGACTATTCTACATTTAACAGGTAGTCAAAATTCATTACGATACTCAGTTATGTAATCACTGGCATTGCATTCCTTATTCGCGCTTAGCCATTTGCAGACCTTAAGAATACTATGCCCTGGTATCCCCGTGGAAGACCAAAGCTGTGTTATAAAAATAAGTGAATATTTTGCCATTAATGAAAACAATTATAACATAGGTCATTTATGTAAACGAGGAAATGTATGAGGCCGTGTATATTGTCATGTAGAATGCGGAAAACAACTGGATCATTCAAACCAATATGCTCACCAATCCTAACTTGCTCAATGCGACTCAGCAAGTTCATGAAAATCATAATAGCCTATGCGCGAATGCCCATGCGTTCTAATTTGTTCACAAGTACAGGAATCAAAACAGTATCAGATACTTCCGCTAGGTTGAGGAAACTCTGTCAAGAATCCTAAAATAATATTTTAGGATTCTTGACAGAGATGAGATAGACTAGATAAGACTGAGATAGGCCTATAATTTGTAACTGCAGGCCCACACCTTCACCACCACTCTTGTGAAAAGGAGTAAATACAGATGTCTTAAACATATTCGGGGAGACTCCCCGCACAAAGCAAAGTTTAAAAAGTCTAGGTAACTTAAGAAACTTCACTTACATACTACAAATCATAGAGTCCCAACTAGAGGTTTGGTTATTCTTAAGTAACAATGACTTTTTTTATAGAATATGTGGCAAACGAACAAGTAGTCCACTCGATGGTAAGTGATCACCGTCGCCCATGAATGTCCGCAACACCAGAGGTGTCGCAAATACGTTGCCGGCCTTTAAGGAAGGTGTAGGCTCTTGACGGTCCCTAAATCGCATCAGTCGTTCGGAAACACCTCTAGCGACAGCTGATTCCATAGAGTAGTTGTGCGTGGTGGGAAATTCGCATAAAGCGTATAGTGGTGGATTGCCAACCATCGAGATGGTGAGGATGACATTTTGAATTCTGATGTGATGTACGATGTTTAAACACAGCGACTGGAATAAATCCGAGCAACTCCTTAGAACACTCCTCATGGTAAATTCGGTAAAAAATGCAATTAAGGATTGAGCCGCTCTCCGTTGAATGCGGTCGAACGGAAGAAGCTGGTACTTAAGTGCCCCGGCCTAGAGATGACAACAGTAGTCCATGTGAGGCCTAACTTGCGCTTTGCAAAGTTGCACACAGTGGGCTGACATGAAATACTATCTCGCTCTATTAAGCACGCCCCGTTTTTTAGAGGCCAAAACTTCTGGAGAGGAACTGAACGTCGCTGGATATGTTATAGCCAAGGATTCCGATACCAGCTGAGACAGTTAGGGAGTGATCTCAAAATAAGCAGATGCAATAAAGGGAATATTTTTAGTGGGGTTAAATTGGACTAGATTTTGTCGGCCCCAATTTGAAACTTTGTTTAACAAAGTCTCGACCTCAGACACGAGTTTATTTCGGCGCACATTGACGTTTTCTTGAGAAATATTCGCGCGGCCAGTGTATAACGCATCCCCTGTGCTGTCATCCGCATAGCAATGAATGTTATTAATTTTCAACATCTCATTGATATGCAGAAGAAGCAAGGTAGGAGATACCGCCTTATTTCCACCGGCATTCACTGGTTTGGAGTCGGAGCATCCACCGACTACAACCATGATGCTACGATTCGAGAGAAAGTCTTGATTTAATAACTTTTAACATTATAACTAAATTTTTCAACAGCAAATTACAATAATTTCGGTAACTATAACATATCCTGCACAATTGATGTGATGATATATATGTAAATAAAATTCCCCCTTTTTCTCACAGACATCAGAATCAGAAGATATCGTCGTGGTCGCAAGTAACCAGAAAGTTCACATCATTGTTATCAGCACCCTAAAAAAGTTTGTCATTATATTGAAACTCAATATAACCAGGAAAGCGAGGAATTTTATTTATTTTCAAATGACAGACATTAACAGGATCAGTTACGACTTCAAATACGAAAGGTTTTATGACATTACTAAAACGGATTATTTATATGAAAGGATAAATTAGAGAAAATAATGAAACACGGCCTTAGCACTTCCTCTCAGTACGCTCAGACCCCTTTCTTTCCTAGAGATTCCTATGCCCAAAATAAATTCTTATTAGGACGATTAGTCCGGGACTTCATTCATGCCCCATTATTTGATTTACAGCTCAATAAGAATGCTATTTTTTTAATATTGTAATGGTATTAACTATGGAAGAGATGTAGCTAATTTTAAAGTTTAACAATGTTGGGTGGGCCCCCAATACGAGAAGGATGTTGCCGTCACAGTATACTAGCGTAAAACGCAGCATAGCATCATTACGTCGCTGTTGCGTTGTTCGTATGGCGAAGTAAATCGGGGTCGACAATTTAATTAGAGGTTACGAGATATTGCATCTTAGTTCTCAGGGACGACAACACAATCGTAAATCTTGAATCTTATTTGAGAATGATTTTTCGTATTAATGGGCCGCAACGACAAGTACATAAATTCTATTTTGAACTATGTATATAAATACCTTACAAAATTACAAATTGTTACAAATTGAAAGTAATAAAATTCACATTCCAAAGCCACTTATGATAAAAGTTAAAAATAAAGTTAAGTAAGTAAGTAAAAAGAAATCGATATAAAGAGATGCGAATTTGAAAGAAAATCTGGACAATTGTAAAACAAATATTTATTACTTGACTGATATCTTTGGTATATGAACAAAGTAATAATTTGCATTTACAAGGTGGCGTATCTCAAGTTGATTAAAACAAAATCAATAATATCAGCCTTTGTTGAAACCGTTTGAAAATCTAAGATTGTGTTGAAAGACGGTTCATACATTACACTGAATTTTTAATTTTTTTTATCTTTAATATTTACTAAGTAATTTGTACAAATAGTTATTAATTACACTTGACACTTACTGAATTTTATGTCCATTTATTGTGTTAAATTTTGATGAGAAAATGATATCAAGTTTACTCACTTAACTAACCGCAAAGTTTTTCATTTGATGAGTATTTTGTTAAGGGCATAACAACCAAGTTTTCAATGAACAACTTGTTGACAAATAGATATTAAGATTAAAATATTGAAAACTTTACTCTTTATCGGTTACCTAGTTTTGGTATAGGTGTAGAATAATATATATTACGGATGATTAGAGCTGTCGGGGTTGGAAGTCAGGGGCGTGAAAGACAGACAGTGGTGGTAGAATGACCTTTTTTAATTTTCCTATCTTGTGGAAATGCCTTATGAGATTGTATCACAGCTACCAATTGAATAATATAAGTTCGATTTACGGACTGATTGTTTTTTATAACAAACATATTCTTGACCGTTACTAATTTAGTTACGGTAGTCTATCACATCAATTTATAACCAACAGTTTATAACTCTTAAAGCACTAAACTGTCTTTGATGAAATTCCTGTTATTCCCTAAATGTAATAAGACAAACATAAAACAATAAACTGTGATTGTGTATGTAGTGGTTTTACATTTTTACAACAATATTACACACAAACTGTTAAACTGCAGTACCTTTTTTTAATTTGATAACAAACATTACGGTTTATGTCATATCCTAATACTATAATTTTATATATTACAAGTGGGAAACTTTAAACTCGAAAAACCTTGAAGTGTCTTTGCAACAAATAAAATTTTCTATACTTAAACTTCTAATGTTATCTTGTTGGAACATGAATCCATCTCCAATTAATAGCAACCCGAAACAAACGGCATTTTGTTCTTAAATATTTTGTACTTTTCCCTTTTTAAAATTCCTTCAATTTTAATCAAATTGCCAGATTCTTGGCTAGAGAAGGAACTTCAGACCATATCTGAGCCACGACCATGATTAATTGTTTGGACTACACAATCTGATATCATCTTTTCTTGGGCACTGCGTCGAACGTAAATTCTTCGTTTTAAACCGAATAGTTCTTTAATATATAGGCTTAAGGATTATTTAGTATCTTGTTAGTTACTAATAATGAATTGGAGTTTATCCAAAGTATTCTACAATTATAATTTTTAAACTACTAATGTGGAATAATACCGTAGCCAACGTTAACCAGTAAACTGTAGAAGTCTAAACTAACACTCTCATCACGTAAGTATGTACGTTTCCAATTAATTAAACCAATTGTTATTATTTATTGAACTATTGTAGATGTAGCGTGAAAGATTTTCTCCTAAAAATAAGTAAAACATTCGTAAAAAATTAAAATATGTCGAGAATATTTTTATGTTCTTGATATTATGATGAAATAACGACACAACTGAATATTTTAGTTCGCTCCATGGACTCAACATGCTCGTCAAATATAAGAGGTGCTTGTCCTAGATATAATTATTAAAGACTGTATAGTTCGTTAAAATTAAAAAGAAATGTATTTTAAAATGTATAAACTTTAATGAAATTTTTAGTAAAGTAATAACTAAACTTTATTAACTATTAACACTGTATGTCTTATACGAGTAGGTTAATAATGTTTACTTGTAACAATCCCTCAAGCGAACATGGATAGAACTACAAAGGTACAGTACAGGTATAAAAGTATAAATCTGTAAAATTATAATTATTCTCAGTTTACTGATTAGCTGTCTATTAATAAACGTCCGATGCTATCACAATACGATCAGCGAGAATTATGGGTGCATCAGAATAGATATCCCATCAATCCTTATCGATTAAAAAATTACGTCGCAATCAAGAATCTAGCTACAACATATATGGAACCGGGACCGGGTAAGGACCAAGCTCTCACGGAACACCATCGTGAATACGCACCCTTTCCCTACGGAACCGGTGACCCAATTGTTCCTGAACCTACGAAATTTCGTGCGCTTCCCTTAAGAACATCCAGTAATGGTTTAATTACCACAAGTAATACAAAAAATTTGTTTAACAGTGTACATCAAATTTTATCTTAGGTTTACATGCAAATAAAATTCAAATTCCTTAAATTTTCCTAAAGTACTCGTCTTAAGATAGAACTACTTCTCGGATGGATTTTTTGTTTAAAACATTTATTATTACGTACAACTTCTAACTAATTAATTACTGTACATACAACTACTAACTAATTTACTACTGTACAGGTACGAAGACACAGGGGTGACTCCTTTTACAGCACATAGTTCTCATCCGGGAAAATCTAATTTTACTAGAAACCATAGAAAATATTTTTATTCTCTATGTCTGTAACGTTATTATATCTATATAATGGCTACGGTAATAAAGAAGTCGATATATTTTCTAAATTATTATTTCAATATCAAGTCGTTATTGTTCGGGAAAAATTTACACGAAAAATATTAACCATCGATGTGAAGTAAAATGGCCTCTTAAACCTTACTGGATTCAGACTTACGTCTTTTAACATAAACTGACTGATTGCGAAGCCTCTTTCATTAGTGTCATTCATTGTAAATGCTATCAAATTTTGTGAAGATATGATATATATTTTAAATAAATACTTTTATCCAAAAAATATATAGCTTCACGACAAGTTTTATCTTTACGTTGTATAATTCCAGAAAGAATTAAATGAAATTTGAGTGAACAATATATTTTACGTTGCTACACAATTAAAATCTTTATTTTCAAATGCAAAATACACATCAATTTGTTGGTTTCAAAAAGTAATTATTTTTGGATACAATTAATTATAGTGCATCATACATTGGGACAAATTCTGAATTTGTATAAACCGTAATACTGCTGTCAAGTATGAGCTGGTGCTCCGAAATTTTACCTAGCTTTGATAGAAAGGCCTATTTAGCGATCACGATTTAGTTAACGGATGATTAACTAAATCGTATATCTAACTAATCTAATCAATCTGCGCACAACAGGCTTAGGATTGGCTCCTAGGAATACTCCTTGCATATTAACTAAACGATTTACGTCCTTCCTAATACATACAGCAAGATATTGCTATAGTTTTCCTGCCTCTGTATTTCCGTACAAATGCAACTCATTTGTTTTCAAAGTAAGTATGAACTCATTTTTCTTAGTGTGTTTACCATCAAGGGCTACATTGCCAATTATCTTCATATTGCATAGTAGTTGAACATACCATGAGGCATACTTAAAGTTTCTGGAACTGGTCACTAAAAAACAACAAAAAGCTAATACGGAATTTGGAAAATGGAACATATTTTTTTTAATTTTCAATACTGTTATTAATTTTAATTGTGGCATCCTATAACCTATTCAATTAATTTAACTCAAATTTTCGCTAAATTTTTGTTTACTAATTTCACTGTGGCTCAAGTCAACAAGAGAGATGCCAGGTACTTCAAATGACATTTGGTAGTGTAAACTCTTGTCACCGCTCTGTGTATTCATGCTTTGGAGAATTAAGACGTGGATGTGATCATTTCCATGACGATGATACTTGCAGGTCGGTCGGCAGCTGTAGTTACAGAGTTCAATATTAATACCGTACGACAACTGATTGAAACTGACAAAAATTCGTACTGTATTAGGCATTGGAATGAGCTGAGTGCAAAACATTTTGCATGTGCATCTGAAGATTTGGAAGCTTTGCACTTGGTGGATACCGTATATTTAACAGAAGACCAGAAACGACCGCCTGTTGAGTGGTGACAGAAGTGAAAGACATTCATTGGTGGTCTATAATATCGTGACAGGTAACCAAACTTGGGTGTACTACATTCGGGAGCAAACAAATCATTGTAACCATTATCAGTATAAATATTCAGTACCCTTTTTACTAGGAAATATAAATGCGCGTTTAAGTTCACTCTCTACCGTACCCACGACTTACGCTATGAAGCACTACTATTAAAAAGCCTGGACAGTTGCATATTAAAAATGTTGATATGTGTACACCTCAAATTGATGCACTATTGCAACATAAACTTCAACAAGCAGTCGCTGTCCAGCTTTATTTGAGCGAGTCTTCTGTATTAAGGATATCCTAATCTGGCGCCTACAATCGGAGACTGAGATTAAACGGTGTATTTCAGTGAGCGACTACAGTTTTTTTGATTCAACTTCGCTGCGGACACCAATATTGATACAATAATATTTTTTTTATGATTTCTTAACACTATTTTTAAAATGCCCACCCACAAGTGATTCCTAAATTCCCATTTTCCCTACTTTTTATTCCAGATAGTACTAATATAAAGAAGATTTGGTTGCTCCTTATAATAATAGTAATAATGATGGAGATGGAAAAAAAAATATCCTCTATATAATAATAATATTCATAAGAAAGGTGGTAGCTAAGCAGCTAACAAAGGTAGCATAATTTAAAATTGGTTCCAATTTCACACATTTCACCATTTTTGGCATATGAATATAAGAAAGAACATAGAAACAAAATAATTAATTAAATTGTGCAATGACATTTAAATTAGTAAAAGATTAAACAATATATTTTAATAAATAGGGAGCACTCATAAGTCTATACGCTCTTTAAATGTAACACCTCACTTCCGAACAAAATTATTTTTTATGAACTACTGCTTTACGTGAAATCTGATTCGAAATAACTCAAATTGTTTTATATTTAAGGGGATTTTATTATATATTATATATAGATGAACGGCCATCTGATAACAGTTATTTGAGTATAATCTCCTTTTTGAGTGTACTTTGAAATGGAAAGAAAAAGCCAGTTGGCTGAATGGGTCTTTCGTTTTGAACCAATGAAAGTTAAGAAAAATCAGATCATCGGCAAGAAAATGGTTCCTTCTTTTTGCGGCAGGTCAGGACATTATACTACCGTGTTACTTGAAAACCAAAGGACTGTGACTGCAGATTGGTACGTAAACATTTGCTTGCCCAGAGTGTTAGAAAAAGTTCGTGAAAAGCATCCTCGCACCAATGTCGTCCTTCACCACGATAACGCGTCCGCATATGTCGCTAAGACAATGAACGCGTATTTGAAAGCATCAAATGTGGAACTCAGATGCATCCGCCATACAGCCTGGACCTCGCTCCTCCTCACTTCTTCTTATTTCCAAATGTTATAGGTAAGCTTAGATAGATAAGTTTACGATTAACAACCCTGTAAGCGGTGGTGAATGCGTTCCACGTCATTGTCGTTGAAGGGATCCACTGCTTCACGCAATTGTACCAACAAATGCAAAAATGTGTGTGTAAATAGTGTGTAATAGTGGCATATAAATGTAACATAAATATAATATCTGGTTCTATGTATCTAAGTACTGTAATAGTTAATCATGACAAAAAAATATTTTAGAAAGAAGATCACATTTTGCCCAAAAGAAGGCTTAAGAAAATTTATCTTTTAGTAACATAATTTACGATAAATGAGATATGTTTACGTATAAATCATTTGTATTGAATCGAAGGCGCCGTCTGGACGGCTATGTTAAACTGGGTGATATCGGCTCGAAGGTCATCCCGTCACGAGTTCATCGAGTTGAAAACGTTTAATGAATGGCTATTCTTACACCGCCGCGCAGTTGTAGCGTAGTTATCTACGTCAAATGTAAGAATTTATAGTTAATTAATAAATTTTAAGAATAGATATAAAAAATAATCTTTATACGTTTTACTATTTTGTTTTCCCATTGATAGTAAACATAGGTTTTGTGTGAATATAAATCAAATATAATAAAAATATTTTGTTTTAACAACAATGCCTTAATAGACTGCCAATAAATTTAATTTCTTACAGTTGTGTCCTTAATAATGTTGCTATTTGTGGTAAATATAGCAACACCATTTTGTTTTGCATTGGCGTCACTAATTTAATATAAAAAAGTTATGTAAAAATAATCCTACAAGTCACTATCTATCCCAATCTCAATGAAGAATTTTTGATATAAAAACACTTATTTGATTATTGACGCCGGATCGTCTACGACAGAAAACGTTGGTAGAATTGCATTCATTCGTTAGGCCTTCCCTATCTTCGTGACTGTGACGTAATACTCTTGAAACCCATTACAGCCCACAGAGCCGTCTAGACGGCGCCTCGAAGTTTTTTTCCCAATGTTAAGATTATTATACAGATTTAGATTTATTCATTTTCAATTATATTTCGAATAATCAGATAGATTTGATCAGATGGATTATTCAATTTTATTTCTATGTTCAACATTCTAAACCAGCAGTAGTCTTGAATCAACCCCACTGCAAGCATTTCCCTGAACAGGTGTTTGTCTCTAACCGATACTGCAGCTCGCCAATGATTTGAATATATCATGTACAACCGATACTTAGATTAAATTATAGTCCGCCATTCATCAATCTATGGGGAAGCTCTGTTCAATCAATTGTCCAATTCTATTTATTAAATTGTCAATTATAAATTTTTTGATATAAATTTGGAGAATTTAGTTTAGAGATATTAGATATCCTTTTCGTTGAATGTTTTTTTATTACATTGAGAGTTACAAACGAGCACACAGTTCACCTGATATTAAGTGATTCCTGCGGCCCATGACATCTACATTTATCCTTGACAAGGAATCATAATGCAGATGCGTTGTCACCCTTGAGGACCGAGATGGAATGCCTCGTCACCAGTAATAAAAGTCTCCGGATTCCTTCACTCACCAGACGAAACACAACAGTGTTATGCAGCTATTTCACTCCGGTATTCTGTGAGGGCGTGGTCCTAGAGCTGACCCATTTATTCTGCAGTTAGAAACAAACTGCAGTATAGCTCTACCACTGTTAAAATTATGTTATTTTTAACTATGTCACTTTATTATAATTATATAGATTTCGAACGAAATAAAAGCAACGACAGTCACTAATTGTGTACTTTAATTCCGCTGGCAGTCTCCAATTATTGCATTTGCAAAAGGCAATAATTGGAGACTGTCATGAGAGGAAAGAATATTCGATATAACGAGATCGTAAAATGTACAAAGCCGTTATTTAGCCAAACGGCACCTAACACTTGAAATTGATACCATATTTCCGCAATACTATTTGTATTATACCGATAACCGTAAGTGGCTATCGGAATTTTATGTCTATTTTTGTATTCAAAAGAAAAAAGCAACAATTAAACAACGCTTCTTAATATCGAATAATAGAATGATATTATTTACTTACCAAATGGTGGTTCAAATCTGCAGTCAAGCAATAGCGCATGACCCGTAGGCCCCGTCGTACCGACTACCGCTCCCCCCCGCATCATCAACTGCGCCTCCAGTTCTATCCAGCGACCACCACACTCCTGTGGCTGTGACAATATCAAAATATTGTTAATAAAATTGAAAAACAAGTTAAAAATAAATAAAAGCAGACGTAAAGGCAGCACACATAAGAGGGATAAAAGTGAAGATAAACGATAACAAAATAACATATTTTCTTTAAATGAAAATATCAAATGTTAAAACATCATCTATACATAATATACATACTACCCTTACAGTTTTATTTTATTTTATATTTTTTATGTTTAATAAAGTGGACTAAAAATCTTTATAATTTACTTTATTTTTGGCTAATTATAAAAGTGCATAATTGTTATTAAATTAAAACATAGAGGCGATATTTAAAACGTGACATTTTTCTCTAAATAGTAATAGTTTTAAAAAAATGTTTTAAAGATACGGAGCAGTTTCACATCCAACCATGAATTTATGTTGCACTGCTATTCGAAATCGAAATATAAACCTACAACCGATACGACGACCGGATTTACCGCGTAGACCAAGTGGTCTACGCACCACCTAGTTATCGTAGCTGTACCTTAACACATTATCGCGTAGTTCATATTCCATCCACGTGATGGTAAGTGCTACGACCAATAGACGCCTTTTGTTGTTTTAATATGTTAATGATATCCATTAGCAACGTGGAGATGATCAAAATTTGATAGAACCACTCTGAGGATTTTGTTTCAAACATATCACCAATCTCTTCCTTCATCAATTATAATAAAAATTACGGAAATCAGTCAGTTATTGATTATTTTACAAAAAGCAGCACCCATGGGGCCGGTGCCACTGAAATAGCAAATTCTTATAAGTGCCGATTTATCAAGTAGTGAAGAAAAACATTGTCAATCCCGTCGATATCAGTAACAAAAAATGTTTCAGACATGAAAACTACGAGTCTGCACTGCAGTTGCGTGACAAAATATAATCTAGCGATCTTTTTGTATGGATGGTAATGGTTATATGTATGTATGTATATTTCATTTAATGTATAGTTTTTTAACTTCTTTTTATTACCATATTAACAGTTATCGTGATTTCCACTCAGCTGGTGAACTTCTGGCTTCCTTAACCCATCGATAGACATCAGTGGTCGAAAACAAGTCAGTATGGTCATCGCAAAGGCCTTCAGTTTGACACGGTGGTACTTCTGTTAAAGTTAATCCGTATACGGGATTCATGACAGTTTATGCCACTATTGGCAATTTATTGTGAACCTAGGCGCAAAGTCGAAAGCCGATGGCGGTATATCAATATTTCAGATTTAGTTTGTCAAAATGTGTTGAGAATAATTATTTAAGACTGCTATATAAAAGTAATTAAATAAAAAAAAATGCTACTGCTCAATCCGTTTTAATTCAAAACACCTGCCTTCTGCTTCAAGGGTCCTAGGTTTTATTCCCAGATGTAGAATAATATTTGCGTACCCCTAATTGTTAGTTTTAGGATATGGGTGAGTCATATGTACGTCTTATTCTTGATACTGTATCTGAATGATCCTTCGATGTTATGGCACTAGTATGAACTAGGCTACGTCTACGACTATAATGTACTGTGCAGTTGATGTCAAGTAATAATCAGAATATATTGCCTTGATCAAAATCGACCGGGACATTATTACCCGTTATAATTACTAATTATTTATTAACACCAAAATCTATATATTCATATATAATATTGCTTCTAACGATGCGGCAACGTGGTCTTATCGTGATAATGTATTACAAACATTTGCTTATTACACGGCGACTAGTTTATTATTCATGCGGTTTTGGTAAGCTTATCAATTAAGGTTTGATGAATAAGATATTTAAATGAAATGATAGCCATTCTAAATTACTAATACACATCAAAAAAGTTTGTATCATTTGGAAAACTTAAGATATTGTATGTTTATGATAAAATATATAAAAAAGCTTCTATGTATATATATATATATACATATATTTATATGTATAATTTATGTATGTATATGTGTGTATTGTGTATATATATTGTGTATTTATACATATTACGTATTTAATATCTATTTGTGTACGTATTATTATTTGCTTGTATTTGTTATATAAAATTTTCTTTATTTTTTTCTTCATTAGTTTTCTTCTTTTTTAATTACTTTATTGCTACACCTATCGTATACATATCTCACCACACCTTGGGTTGACTGGTAGAGAATCACTTTGGCATTAAGTCGGCCCTTTGTGAACTTTGAACTTTGTTAAGGTTAATGCAATAAAGAGTAAATGAATAAATAAATAAATATATAAATAATAATGATAATATTAATTATCATTATTATAGCGTCATTTTTATTTTGAACATATTTTTTTAAATATTATAAAGAAATTGCATTCCAGAATAAACTACTATAAATTATTATAAGAATTGCATTACATTTAAATAATTATTCAATTAAAATTTCACATCTCCTTGAACTCCTTTTATACATTTTTCTTGCTTTGTTCACCCAGTCTACATCAGCTCTTTTATCTATATCTCTTTGGATCTTTCTCTGATATATTTATTAAGTGACAATTAGGTGCTATCTTGATCCATTTGTAATTAATCATTCGAGCTATGGACCAGCCCATTTCCATTTAAATGTTTTACAGTGCTTTAATTTGTCGTTGTTTTCGACTTTCGTCCTTTAAAATTTATGTTGCAAAATATTACGCCAATTGATTTAAAACAATGACCGTTAACTTCACAATATATATTATATATTATACAGAAAAAAAATATATCGAGTAGTGAGCAATCTACTAATTTGTTTCTAAGGTTATATAGTCAGTAGCTAGTAGTAGAGTAGTGCACGTAAAACACACCTCGCATACATCTTACAACACAGATTTGAATTGACCAAATTTAATATTAGAGAGTTTACATCGCTAAATCTGTACGGCAATACACAATTTTTGTTTTAAAGAATATTAGCAATACTATTAATATTACTAATATTCCGGTTAACCACTCCAACTAAGCTTATATGCATGTGCCAGGAGACGGTTCACGAGAATAGTCGATTGGCACATTGCGACTGGACCTAATATAATATATAATACCCTTAAGTTCCGCAGGCTATACCCTAAACTAAGCAACTGACGTTATAGCTCTACTAGGAAACGGATCTAGGATTTGCAACTCAGAAACCAGGTATATCTGACTATAACGCTCTCACTCCCTTCCCATTGCACTCTCTCACAGGCTTTTGTTCAATTAAAAAGTTCATAAAAATTAAAGCTATTTAATCATCTCAGATATTCACAGACATTAGCAGGCCCTTGTCATAGCACTTCTCTTATATTTTTCGAGGCGTTGATTCTGATTACGTCTTTTGATTCATTGAAGAGATTTTAAATTGAATCGTATTATGCATATACTTGAATAAATCTCAGTTTTAAACCGATAAATTTTTCATATACGTCAATTATAATAAATTAATCAGATTAATATAACATCCTCATAAAACTTCGTAATTTAAATCAGAAAGTCTGTTATATGTTATAGCATTTTGAAATAATAATACGTACATTGTTTTTATATTAACAACTGAACTAGTAGGTAGCCTTTACTGTTAGGCGGTTGAGAATAAAAGTTTATTAAAATATATGTTTTTGAAAGTTATAAAATTAAATAAATCTATTATGTTAGTTAAATGAATGTCAAAGCAATTTGAATAATGAAGTAATAAATAACCTAACTACATAGGTTGCTTGTTACTCCATCCCCAGCCTTAATCCTCAGTTTGTGCAAAGTCAATGGATGCAAGTGTTAAGATCGTACTTCGTGGTAACCTATGAGGGAGGGCTATGTTCAGCAGTGGACTAATAGTGGGCTGACATAATGAAGATAATGAATATATAGCATTTAATATTAAAGAACAATTAAAACAAATTAAAGACATATTTTTAGTTCATGGACATCGTTACATTGTAACATCATCAAACAAAATTCAATACACTTAATAAGGTTCAAAATTCGTAGCAATCATTTTAAAATGCTTTAAGATTTAAAAATGAAGTTTAAAATATGATGTATTTATTACGTATAATGTTTAATACAAACGTGGCTATCATAATTAACATTATATACAGCATTGTTAAAGGTTATGCTTCACAAACCCTATACATTTCCAACATCACAGCTTTTCTCTGAAGTGAAGGTACTCACGGTCCGCCAGCTATTTATTTTGAATTCTGAACTAAGGACTCATTCAGTTTGCAGACCAGATTTTAAGTCATTCCTGTGGCCCATGACATCTACATTCATCCTTGATCATTATGCGGATGCGTTGTCACCCTTGAGGAATGACATGGAATGCCTCGTCGCCTGTAATAAAGGTCTCCGGCTCCCTACACTCGCCAGACGAAACACAACAGCATTATGCTTTTATTTCACGCTGATATTCTGTGAGGGCGTGGTCCTACCCTGTTCCGGCTGACCCATTCATTCTGCAGCTAGAAAGCAAAATACAGCGTACCTCTAGAATCGAAAGATCTAGAACAAACATTAAAGCTTAGATAAAGTGGTCAAAGGGAATATTAGTAAAGGAAATGAAATTTCTAGTATTTCTTTTTAAAGAACAAAAATTTTTTTGATATTTCGTAATCCATACGACCAAATATTATAAAATAAAAAACAAATAACCTTAATCAGATAACTTGTAAATACTTAAGCGTTACAAATTCATCAATTTTTACATTTTTAAATCATAAAATATTGGCTGCAATTTTACGTGACGTGTTGTAACTTGTACATAAAATATTTATTATGGTGTTTCCATATTATGTTCAATATCCGAGCGCTGGCTCATAATTTCTACGTACGTAAAAAAAACACGAATGCGATGACACCCTACCGACAGTAATAAAATAGTAGGACTACATCTTCGATAATTAAGGAAAATCGTGAGGAAAACTGCATAAATACTTTTATTTCTAAATTAAAACAACATTTTTATATAATAAACATTTAGTATTTGGAAATTTTTAAGTCGAATATTTATCAAATAAGTATTATACATCAAGTTTAAGTACTATAGAAATATATAGACCTAGTCCAGCCATAAGTTCTGTTA
This sequence comes from Teinopalpus imperialis, assembly GCA_029286865.1. Lineage (NCBI taxonomy): Eukaryota > Metazoa > Arthropoda > Insecta > Lepidoptera > Papilionidae > Teinopalpus > Teinopalpus imperialis. The sequence goes on from JAGSMU010000021.1 coordinate 8,315,121, forward strand.
CAAATGAAAATGCATTTTTTTAAATGAAATAATGTAATATTATTAAAATTTATACCTACAAATTTATTAGTCATTCAGCAAAAAATAAAAAAATATTCTATTCGTAGTTGCCACCTCTGGCTTTAATATAGGCATTTAATCTGTTTGGCCACGAATCTATGGATTTACGCACTGTTTCCAAGGGAAATTTCGCCACTGCTTGCTCCAAAGATTTTTTAAGAGACGCAATGTCGCCGTATCGTTTAGCAGGCCATGTCCTTTAAAACTGACCATAATTTGAATTCTAAAGGGTTAAGATCTGGGCTAGATGAGGGCCAGTCTTCAGCTCTTATAAAGTCCGAAACGTTAGTTTCAAGCCAGGCTTGGGTAGTTCGTGCCTTGTGACCAGGTGCAGAGTCCTGCTGGAAAGACCACGGTATATTTTTAAAAAGTGTATTGCTGAGAGGTTTCACAACACGATCCAAGACTGTTTCTTGATACACTTGGGCTGAAGTTTTCACTCCTTTTTCACAAAAATGTAGTTTTGTCACTCCTTGATAAGACACGCCCCACCAAATTATCACTGACGCAGGATGATGACGACTTTGTACCTTTCTGACCAATCGAGCAGCTTCTTTAGAACTGTGAGCGTACACTTTATAATTTTGCTTATTTTAGTGTTCTTCAATCGTGAATATTTTTTCATCGGTAAAAGGATATTTCTGTGCCTTTCATCTGCGTATTGCGACAGAAGGCGTTTTGATCGATCCACTCTCTTTAATTGTAAAGATTGATTTAGAGCATATCCTGTATATCGACGATAAGCACCGAGCTTCAGGTTTTATTTTATAATACGCTACAGAGTCCTAGCGGGAATCTTCATTTCTCGCGATAAGATTTTTGCTTCCTAGTGGGATTTCGACGAATTCTGGCTTTAACAGCCTGTGTAGTTCTAACAGCACACGGCCGCCCCGATCTTTTCTGGTCTTCGTCAGAGGAAGTGTTGTTCTATCTGTTGATAGTACGTTATACGAACATACGACTGATACCAAGCTTTTGAAGTATCTGGAATATGACCGAATAATGACCGACGGCTCCATAAAACTTTTAAAAACTTTGCCACCAAATCCTATATACTCGTATATTTAATTTTGTTAATTACACTGTAATTAAATTCTAATTCAGGTAAGAATACCCACACAACTTTACCTTGTTTTTCTATAGAGAGTGTAAAGAACAGAAGACTCAGTTATTTGTAACAAACTAATTCATCTCAGTCCACAGTTTATTGAGGATACGCAAGATATATGTATTGAAAGGCCATACAATATGTATAATTTATACAGGGCATGTATTAATGGGCCGTAGTATTCACCACCCATCAGGTAAATTATTAAACTTAAATTAAATAAAATAATTTTGTTCATGGGTTATCTTTATACGCATTTTAATTTTTATTGTGATTTAACTTTTTTATATGTTATAATTAGGTTGACTCTTTGATACGAGACAATTTTATTGAAAAGGAAAAAGTAATTATCAATCGCATTCATTTTATTCTTGTAGAATTCTATTTTCTCTAATTAACCTTACATTATCCCTTTAATTTATTTTCTACATCTCATTAATCTCGTGCGTAATCTAAATAGGCTTAAGACATCAAGTAATCATTTAATCTAAATTTTTATTAGAACAAAGTTTAAATGTTTAAATTTTCATTTATACATTTAAACTTTGTTCTAATAACAATCGTATCTTTATAAAACATGTAAGACAATATGAAACATCTTTATGCAACATTTCGAAGCGTCAATAGCCTAACGGTTTGCGAAACTTAAGGTTCTATGTTCTAATCCACCATTTGACTATTGTCCATCATATCCTAACACAAGCATTTATGCTTTATTCTTTTTTTTCCTTTATTTTAATAGAACCACTAACAAAATTACATGTAACTTGATGTGTAGAATAAAATGGCGATAGTTTGCTTAATACATATAATTCCACTTACAGATTACATAATTCAAATTAAAACAGGTGTACTTACCCAATATCAATTGACCTATCAATAGACTTATCTTTGACTTATCTAGACTAATAAATTCCTTGTACAGTATGCTTAGCCAAGGTATTAGGGACTGGTGCCCTAGGTTTATTTTGTACAATTTATGGGTAAAGACTGGAGTAGGGTATCATGATATGTGACATGGCACTATAAAGGATATTTGGCTCAGCAGCTGTTGGAATTGAGTTTTTATAAAGATATCATGTCAAGGAAGTTACGCCTGTCCGAGAGTGAGTTTTACTTGCAGGCAGACCGTTGACAGGGTAATTTTTTGTCACCAACAGTATTATATTGCGTGAAACGTTTCTGTATGCTTTCTAAGCGACCCTTATGTACCTAGTATCTAGGATTCCATATGACCATGCCATACTCTAGTTTACCTCAAGACAATATACAGAAGATTTTTAGTCTCAATATTTTTAAATGGTTTGGTATTTCTAAATACGAAATTTAGCATTTTACGTGTTAATCTACAGATATTTTCGATATGAAGATTAAGCCATAATTTAGAGTTGATTGTAATTCCCAAGTCGCGGACATATACTAATTTATGATGTTGGTTATTGTTAATCAAGTATTTGACTTCGTATATTCGTATGAATGGTTACGTGTAAAACTTATAAAAGGGCACTTGGCGGGATTAAGATCATGTCTTTTATTTACATCAACTAGCAACTCTTTCAATGTTTTCCTATAGAGATAGAGCATCGTCAGCTTTTGAAATCACTTTTGCTCCAAGTGTTCCTGCTAGGGTAGATAAATAGGCGCTCCACTGATACTTTGAGTCGAATGTTATTTCTAGGATGATATACTAATAGTCAACTCAACAAACTTGATCCATTCATTATTTAAAATAACCGCGGAAAAAATCATTTTAACCTTGGGTAACGAAAACAAAACTTACTTAGTTTTCTTCGTATTTAGAACTCAATTATTTATACTAAAATAGTCTAAAAAACGTAAAAGAGCACTGTTTACAACGTCATTGTTACTTGCCTTTCTATCAATTTTATAAATTAATGATGTATATATAATCAGCAAACAGTGCGACATCGAAATCATCAAATTTTTGGTAAAATATCGTTTATATATCAAAAATCTAAAACCCCTTCCTATTCCTTCACTCATAATTTATTTATAATTTTCTTTTGATTTGATTTCTTACAATTGTTAATTTGTTAAAACATATAAAATAAGAATAAATATAAACTACTACGACAAATTTTCGTTTTTAAATAAAACGAAATTAATAATTTCCTTTTCCAAGTAACTATTAGAATGTTGTCAACACGCAAAAGAATATCTTAATGTTATTTTAAATAGATAAAATTTATTGTAAAAACCAAATCAGCATTCAGATTAGCCAAAAAATCAATATACCGCCTACAGGCAGCTAGTTTTTAGCTTTCTCTATATTAAATTACGTGGACGTATTAATTTTATATATTTATTTATTGCTTTCATGATTTTCAAATAACTAACTAGTAACGGTTTATTACATAATATATCTTGTTCATAATCCTTATCAAGAAAAGTTACAATACTCACAATAAAAAGTCTTGTTCCCAACATGGCGTCGGACCCTTCACTGTCACCGTCGTCGACTTGACATTTTGCAGCTTAAGTGTCACGTATGTGTTGAACTGTGTAGCTGCAAGCAAAAATATCTCTTAAGACAAAGGAAGAAAATTTAAAACTCACAACCCAAAAAAATTGTTTGTTGCACACCTTAAAAGCGAAGCTAGAAGTAGTACTTTATTATTCGGCATTCACTCAACCTTATAATTCGACCAATTTTATATTGAATTTACATGATAAAAATTACACTAACGGCAAGAGAACATTCCAATGAAGATTTCTCACAGTTTTTTCCTGAACGTCGATTGGTCTGGATTGGGTTAAAAATTCAATGAATCTTATGACTTTTTTTTATTAGCTTCGGATTTTAAGAATGTTTTATAAAAAATTATTAGTTAAAATGTCTTACCTTGTATACCAACATATCGCGCCTTTTTTACTGCAACAAGAAAAACATAGTTATTGTTATAAATTCTATATAACATAATATATTATATAAAATTGCTATAATATGTAATTTTCATATATTATTAACTTTCGTACCATGCCACCGAACCTTCTGCCAATAACAGTACTCGAAAGATGTGTAAACCCGGAATATTAATTAAAGAAAATTATGTTGGAAGATAAAAAAGTTCTAATTTATTACATTGTATAAATTTAGATTTAGTTAAAGAAATACGTTAATATCCAAATACGATCATGTTGGCGTTAACGTATTTTGCCTTGTAACACCTATATATATATATGCTAAATATATATATATATATATATATACGCTAAATATATGTTAAATTCTGTCTTCAAATAAATCATATGGACAAAATTAGTAATAATTAGTGGATTACTTAGGATAAAAATAGTTTTCATCGTAAGTAATCCACTTTACATCAACAGTGATCAATCATTTCAAAAACTATTCATTACTTTTGAATAGAGAACAGCAAATGAATACACGATTCCTTAGGATTCTTTCCGTGAGTTCTTGTGGCACTCAAATATCGAAATAACTCTTCACCTATATGTCGTAACTGCTAACAAGCCGATGCTCCACTGTTTCAAAAACTACATCGGCTTTGAAATCAAATTTCCCTGACTGAAAACTCTTGAACCAATTTTGTGCTACTCTTATTGACACTGCGCCCATAAATGTTACAAATTTTTTCGCGGCTTGTGTAGCATTTATCCTTTTCATTATATTTTATACACATTTCATACAAAGATATTTGACAAATTCACATTATTTACATGGTTCTTAAGGTTTTTTTAATTCTTTTTCTAATCTGATTATTTTAAAAAACACTGGTGTTAACACACAGTTTAGCACTGTTATACTGCTTTGTCGTTTAATAATCCAGAGATAAAGTTGCTGCTAACAAGGTATTCCATCTCTGACCTCAGGGGTAGGTGTTTAAGGATTGCAGTCGTCACAACGAGAAGAATTGTGTGCTCGTTTAGATATATACGAGAAAATACTGAAAGATAACATTTATCTAATTACACGTACACCACGAACTATTACTCATAATTTAATGTAAAAAATGTTTTTATAAATAATCCATTATTTTAAATAATTGTATAATAATTATAGAACACTGTTATTATGTGATAAATTGTTAAAAACATAAACACTTTCGGTTATTCAAAACAAAAAAGAAATTAGACCAGCAGCGAGACCTCAGTTTGATTACCTACGTTATATTCAGTTTGTTGCGTGTATCACGTCATTTACCAGAATAACCCCAAAATCGATGACGCAAGTCACTTTAAAGCTTTTTATGGTTTTTATAATTAATAGTTTTATAAATATAACTCGGAAGGTAAACGAAAAATATGTAGTATTGTAGTTTTCGTCATCATAGGAAACAAACAACCAAACAAAAAATATTCGAAATGTGAAATAGGTTTAGTGATAACTCAATCAATACTCGATGCTAGTTTTTTTTTAAAATATCCTTAACGTACATATATTTATTTTCTTAATTTTTTCAGCTATTTCGTTCTTTAGATTAAATATTTTTAAATGATGAACACAATTTTACAGTATGGGAACACATAAGAAAGCACCTAATTCATGTAGGCTTAAAAGTTTTAACATGAAATCACTGTTGACTCCAATACTGGACAATGATCCCGCCCTTTTTTTGCGAAATCCCGTTCCCTTACTTCTTGGTTATCTAGGCTTCGTAGATTACTCAAGGAATTCATTGATGAAGATCGTCCATTGTTTTACAATGACAAAATTTCAATTTTCATAAACAAAATGTATGTGATTTCTTCTACAGAAATAAATTAAGTGGTATTATTTCCCAAAATTTTAATTTATTTATATTTTATTATATATATATATATATATATATATATATATATATTGTACATTTATATAAAGAAATGTACCTCAACTGCTTTTGGCCACCCGTTAGCGGAATTGTATGTTATTAGTTACTTTTAGTACAATAAATAAAAAAAAACATCTACGTAATTTTACTCATATATTTTAATTGTCAAAATAAAATATTTACATTTAAAACAAAATGAACAGATTGAAGTACAATGAACTAATGATAACTACGACATGTATTCACAAATATGTTATTTATTATTTTTATTATATTTTTGGGAATTCCTTACATTAATTTTTCATTATATAACTAAAAAAATAAAACTAAACATGTCACTCGAGCATACAGTTAACATAATGGTAAGTTATTACTGTGACCCATAAACACCTGCATACATCCTCAATAAGGATTTAAGATGCAGATTCCTTACCGCCCCTAAGGACTGAGATGGGTTGTCTCGTTTCAAGTAATTACTGGATCTTCATAAAGAATTTAATATAGTAAATATAGGTAACCCAGCATAACACGGGAGTTATGTTTCAAATTGCCATGTTATGCAAATCCGTGTTATACGAAACAAAGAACTAGTACAAAAAGGGGTTTACCCCCCCAGTTCCAAATATTATACATTCTATTATATTTTCATAATTAAGATAAATATCTTCACTATAATTTTAATAAGAAGTAATATCTTTCGCACTAAAATGCTTTATCGCGTTGATTGAGCTCCCGTACGGGAATTTCCCTAATTTCAAATTAGATAAAGTTCGCTTTTAATAGTTCTTATTACATTTCGTGTTTCACGAGGGTTTTGCCCAATTCCCGAAGCGTGTTAAAATGAGTTCGAGCTATAAAAGCAACGTATTATACGGAGATGTTCCCAATTCTCGAACTGTGATAAAGTGAATCTGCGCTATAGAAGAGCTGTGTTATACGGAAGTTACCTATATATATTTGTATATATAGGTAAAGTATTAGTATATATATATTAGTCTCAGTCCTCAAGGGTGACAACGCATCTGCATTATGATTCCTTATCAAGGATGAATGTAGTCAACATAGGATGCAGAAATCACTTAACATCAGATGAACTAATGTGCTAGTTTACAACTCCCAATTTAATTAAAAAAAAATAACAAATTAAAATTTCCTTTTTTTATATGTGTTTAACGTATATTTTGAATATTTCTCGATTGATACGTCCTACAATGTCGTTTGTGGGCTATAATGTATTCTTAAAGTAAAAATAATGAATAACTTTTAAATGCTTTAGGCGAAATTACAAAAACAAACACCTTTAAAAAAATGTCCCCAATAAGATACAATACTAGGGAGTTCTAACAATAGACTACTTTTAAATCTTTGACATATTCAAAAATGTCTGCTTTGAGTATTGCTCGATGCTACGCAATTCAACACGTACGTGACAAGATGCAAAATGTCAAGTCGGTGACGGTCACAGTAGAGGATTATTTCTACTGTAAGTATTGTTTCACTCTCGATAAGGATAATGGAGGAAATGCAGTGGAGCAAGGATGAAAATTTAGTCCCATACTAATTGGGAACTTATAAGGAAAACCTAAGTAAAATTTCATAACTAAATCTATAATTCATTGATTTACAGGCGAAACAAGTGACTCCAGAAAAAAAGTGCTACTATGGATTGAATCGAATTTCCTGCCGTGTTACGAACAGGGAAAATCTGCTCCAAACAAAATGAATGAAATAGTAGTTTATGCAAATCTGTGCTCGGGTAAAACAATGAGTTACAAGTAGAATGTTCTATTTAAATGTGGTTGAGAATGAATTAAAGACGACGGGCTATTAAGGCTATAGTCGATACATTAGTGTAAAAGTTGAAAATTTTAAATTAAGATTTCCGTTTCAAAAAACACTTATCGGCATAAGTTGAAGTATAAGAGATAGGACAATATAGATTTAAAGAAAATTTGAGATGATATTCGCTTGAGAAGATGGTTTAAAATTGTTAAAGGTCATGATTATTTTAGTTATCAGTAGTGGGTTAATGGTAGAATATTATGATGACATACGTCGTTATCGTTATTATACGCTCCTTCCTTGCTTCTATTGCAATTTATATTTTAGTTTTTTTTTTTCGGTCTGATGGCCACTGTTGTGACCGAGCGCTTATGGCGCTCAGCCAAGCCCTTTATTAATGGGTAGCACAAGGGCCCCCGAGAGGGAGAATATTTAAGTAAACTAGAAGATCTCTACAACTAAGTAGTAAGTAAAGAAAGCGAAGCCTAATTAAATGTGTAAGCAAGACATTAAACCGATTCATTTAACCTATACAATGGAGTTCAAGTTAAGTCAAATACAACTGCTAGTTCTTACAGTTGTAGAGCCACTCTTCAATTAGTTCCTACTTACAAAATAATTGACTCTTCTCCATCTGGAAGGAACCACGCCATCTTGAACCTTTAGTGAACACGGGCTTAGAGTAGACGTCGGGGACCACTGTCATCATTTCCCATCAGGTATACTGTGAGTTCGATTGACACTCCTAATATTATATAATGTTTTGATATGTACGAAATCTAAAGTTTTGTATTTAATTTTGATAATTACGAAAATTTATTAAAGTAACATTTGTAAGTATGGATGTGTCAAGATTCCCTGAATATCAATCTTAACTAAACATAATACACTAACCAATAATAACTTGTTTACTGTAATAATTCTCTACAAAATCATGCAAATTTGTCGTAATCGCCACTCTTGACACGGGGATATTCGATCGTAATGGCAGACGTTTCATATCTCAAAGGAGTCTAAATTGGGCCGAAAAATTTCAATCTTGCGAATAGATGTACTCGTAGGTATCAAATGTTAATGTCCACATTTGCTTTACATCCCACCCGCAAGTAAAAGGTACTTAAACTAAATGCTTTCGGCGCTTACCCTTCAATAGTCATCTATACACAGTATTTCTACTTAAGTGATTTATATAGTAACTATTTGAGATGTCGTTACATAAGCCGATTTCAACATTTTCCAGTTACATAACACAAATATAGCTAAACACTTTTCTTTTATTTCTTCACAATGAATCAATAACATGATAGACATTAAATCTTAGCAATAACAGATTCCCAATTTTTGTTTAAAATAGGCGTTTGCTATAAAAGTTATTAACAATATGGTACGTAAATAATAGAACAATACAATAAATAAAGTCAATTTACAGATTTTATTGCGTTTATTTTAAACATTTTTATCCCAACGTGTCGAGTGCTTTACAGTACCCATGGTTAGTTTTATTCATTGTACAGTTTTTTCTATTGCATTGAGAGTAACAAACAAGCACACAGTTCACCTCATGCCAATTCCTGCGGCCATGACATCTACATTCATCCTTGACAAGGATTTATAATGCAGATGCGTTGTCACCCTTGAGGACTGAGATGGAATGCCTTGTCATCAGTATTAGTATAAAGGTCTCCGGATCCCTACACTCACCAGACGAAACACAGTATTCGAACGAGACGAAAGACAGCTATTTTACGCTGGTATTCTGTAAGGACGTGGTCCTACCCCGGTCGAGCTGGCCCATTCATTCTGCAGCTAGAAACAAACTGCAGTGTAGAACAACCGCTGCATAGAGCAGTATTCGCGTAAATATAACAAATCATTATAATACACAAAACTTGGATCAATACTAATAAATAATAATAATTATAATTAAATAAACAGTTTCGTTTTATTACGTTAGAATCTCGTTGTACTTTGAACGCACTGACCGGCAATGTTTGGCGTAAAATATCAGTAATTCTAAATAGTTATCGCTATTTTTATTTCAAATTCTTGCGCATGTCAATCAGCCACTAGTAACGGCATTAGAAATCTGCATCTGGAATAATAAGTTTATCGAAAGTATTCTACAAGTATTGTTAATTTAATTTAATTTAATAAAAATTCAGATATAAACATATCTATTCATTATCATATGTTATATTGTAATTTTTGTAACAAAGAGTCAAGTTTAATTTTTCGTCCGTTTTCTCTTTACGCGCCATTTTTAGTTATCATCTGATTATTCTTCGAATAATAATTAAATTGTGCTTCTTAGAGGCTAACAAATGTGTCACCTTTCTGATTTAAGCGTAATAACACTGACAGTTAAATGTCATGCAAAAATCTTACTCTTCGTTAGATGACAAAAGAATAAAAAAACATTACTCAGAAATTCCTAAATAACTTCTACCAATTTATTCTACGCCCACAAAGGCGCTCTGAAATTTTTTCTTGATATCTGTCTGGTATTGACAAGGGCTCCCTCCCACACAAAATATCTCCAAAAGAAAATGTATGTTTTCTCGTAGCATTTTACAGTATTTTAATAAAATATTTAATAAAAAGATAATAAATGTGATTACATACAAATTGGTAATAATATCAAATCTAATATAAATATCAGTACTCGATCAAAGTGTACAAGTAAAATTAAATGTATAATATATATATATATATATATATATATATATATATATATATACACACACAAATATATATATATATATGTACATATATACATATAAAACCAATAAATATATAGGGGATACCTTATTAACTGGCCGTGCCAATATTTTTCAATATCACATGAACGTGTGTTAGAACAAACTTGTGTCTAAGGTCAAGAACTTGTTAAACAATCCAAATCCGGACGGGGGGAGTCCGCAAAATCTAGGCCAACTTAAGATAATGAAGACACAAGTTTGCCCATTTACCGCTAAAAGCAACCCCATTGTCTCATGAGCTAGTATCGGAATCCTTGGCATTGACATATCGAGCGATGTTCAGTTCCGCGGTTACTCGGAGGGTAAGGCCAAATTGGCCTTTAAAAAACTTGCCGTGCTTAATAAAGCAAGACAGTATTGCGTGTCGGCCCACTGTGTGCAACTTTACAAAATGCAAGTTAGGCCTCACATGGGTTACTGTTGTCATATCTATGGCCCCACGCCACCGAGTACCAGCTCCTTCCATTTGACCCGCTGAAGTTGAAGATTATGTTCTTTCCGATCGACTTGATTTACTGGCATTGCGAAAAATGTTGCATCTCTATGCATTTTTAGCCAATTTACCATGAGGAGTGTTCTGAGGAGTCATTCAGAATAATTCCAGCAGCAGAGTTTAAAAATATCATATTCTATACTAACTATACTATATTATATACATAAATACTATATACATCCTATATACTATTTTACGATGATAATCTTTGAAACGGAGACCTTCCCGATTAAGCAGATCTTACTGTGCAACAGTTAATTCATAGATGGCTTTATGAATTAAGAAAACTATAATTACCTGATTGTGTCCAAAATGTTTTGGCATATATTTCTAAGAATATAATTTATTAAATCATGAAAACTACAACTTCGTAACAAAAACATTATGTATTTATTACGGTTATAAAAAAATACATTGAATAATATATTTCGATAAGCACAAATGATATTTTCAAACTAAACTATACCTGAATTCTTTTTGTAACGTTCATATTTTTGTGACACCAAAAACAAAGTAAACTTCAGTGCACTTCAAAAGAATTTGTAAACTGTATTGTAGCATGTTCACCATGTTTCTATTGTGAAAACATACTTTTAAATAAATGCGCTTAAACAAATTTGAATACAGAAAAACACATTTAGCATGATGGTATTCAACGCTGAACAATATAAATCTTTTGATTTCTTATTCATAGGCCGTGGCCTTCTGAAATAAACTTTACATCAACAAGTGAATGAAACCAAATACTTTTTACTTTACCCCAATTATCTTTGACCGAGTTATATTTACGCGTGGTAGTGATACTTTATTAAAAAATATATTTTATAAAAGAGAAATAGTGTAATACTGTAATAGCCCTATTATCTAGCACATTGTTTCTCTAACATTTTTATGTTGCGACCCACATAAAAGCCAAGGCAAGTTAAAACCTTGCGACCCCTATACATGCCTTCACTATAAAATTATAATAATATGTTTGAATAAAACTTAATGAATAGTTTATTTATACGTTTAAACTAAGCAGTTCCAATTTTATTGCCGTAGTGGGATGTAAGATCATATGCGTCCTAATAAAAAATATACTAAGAACAGTATCGCAATATCTTATGCGATAAAAACGAAAAATCGCAACTCGTCTAAACCTATTATTATTATGGCGAGTTTAAACATTTTTATCCAGTATAAAAATTCTGTATTTTTCATCAATCATCAACGTCAATGGTCAACATGGTCATGGTCATCGTGGTCACGATCGTGGTAATCATGGTCATCATTTCACCTCATTGGAAGTTCACTGCAATACAGTTGCATTTATGGTAAATTTATAGTGGACCAAATAAAAATCATCGCTTTGCCCACCAAGCATGCTTATATCAACAACCATCAAAGAACTGACTTTTAATATTAATTTATTATATAATAATTATTATGTATTTTTTTATATAATCGATGTCATTAATAATTAAATGTCCAAACCGAGATGAGATTGATAATTTAGGTTTAGGTTTGTTAGTTAATTACAGCTACGAAAGTTGATAGAATTTCCGACACTCGTTGCCAGCTATCAAATGGTCTACGGGTTTTATACTATAACACTAATCTTTTAATATTTTAGTATATTTTATTCAATACGTTGGATAAAACGAAAGTTTTTATCAATTGTAAAGCTTTCAATCTAAGATTCATTTCACTACTTCTTAGAAGAAAAATTAAAAATAAATAATGGGTTATTTCAAATATATCATCAAGTTACGCAAACCTAGTTAAAGCAAAGATTACGTTTATACGTATGCAGTTATAAGTTTTGTTTTGTGTTTATAACGTAAATATGTATTTTTAATAAAGTTCAAAAGCTCACATCATCTTAGTCCACTGCTTAATTCCTTAAAGCCTTCCTCGCAATTTGCTATTAAGCATGTCTGTTGATGATATTTACGAACTACAAAATATTAATACAATGTCACAATATTCTTTTATGAACACTATTACACTCAAAACATATATATCTTTTCCCATAATATCCCATGAATATTTTGCTGTAAGAATGGATCTGCTGTAAGAAATATTTTTAACGTGTAATATACTCGTACTTACAAAAATGACACGTTCCCGTATATAATTCCGATATTCCCGTCACGTAAAAACAGCGAAACGAACTGCGTCAACAATTACTTTGTATTTATTTGAAACATAGACCTCGAATCTTAAAACACATTATTTTATATTATTATATATAATATTAAACTAATTTTATTATACATTAAACAACACGCAAAATAATCTACAATCAGTTAATTTCATCCTCAATATTTTTTTGCGGATTTATATTCATTCATATATTTATATAGCATGGCATAACAGTGAATTAATATTATTTAATTATACTATAGACCTTTTCCTTATCACTTTTAACATCCTACTCAAATAGTCCGAGTTCTTGTTATAAATTACCGCCCATTACATGTGCTACACTCAAGATACTCCCTAATCTTTTCCTATTTGTTAAAGCATGAGAATCCTTTGTAAGAAACTATTAGTACTAACTACTGTTCTATTATCACAACTAAAATACGTTTTTCTAAAGTATTTCAACTCCCTTCATCAGAATGAATCGTTAACATTTTTGATAAATAATCTATTTACAATATATTATTTAAATACAAATACCATTAAGAACTAAGACAACAACTTGGAAAGGAAATTTTTAACCTTAAATATTTAAGGACAGTAGAGACGAGAAGGAGCATGAATACTTATATCTCTTTAGATGTATGTAAAAAGAAAATTAATTATTTATATCACGCTTTGGAATAACATAGTATATACTTAAATCAAAAGTTATTTATGGTATAGACTTAGTCATTTATAAGGTTGGTAGCTCATTGGCTTGGTGCTCACGCTCACGCAAAATCACGGTACGTGAATTCTGTCCCCAGTCTCGTGCACGTTAAATTATTATACACAAAAATATTATGCGAAAATCTGAATTTCTAAGAATTTAATAAAAAATCATTTAGATAGATAGATAGACCCATAGGCAGCCCCTCCTCAGGGGGAGGAAATCCGCGACAATGCGCTCCGGAACATGAGCGAGCCTTCCTACTTAGCTTCTCAGGTAGGAAGCGGACCCCGAGTCCACTCTCAGAAAGCATTGGTGCGCAAGGAAAGCAAAATCAATCTCCCACCTACGACGGATAAGGTCTGCGGCACCCCGCCGACCATAATTCGACCTAGATTTGATTCGTCTCCGCCTCGGCTGCTGAGGAGGAGAAAACCGCACCTCGCAAACCACACGTTTCTCTTAGCTTCACCGTGAGTGATCAATCCCCGGCTACTAAGCCCCTCGCCACGACAAGACTAGAACCCTCCAGAGGGAAGAGGGAACTTTGGCACACCTACTCAACGACTTTCGGTTCAATTGAATTCTGCAACTTATAGAAATTAAGTTAGCGTTGGAGAAAGAAAAGAATATGAACCAACAAATGGTAGTGAAATGAATAAGTGTTAAGATGGAGTCATAGTCGAGGAAAGTGTGAGGCGTGATAGCACTCAGCCGACCATTACATTTTAATCCTCGGCTTGTCATTAAAATATCTTAAACAAAGTTTTTAAAATCACGTTAGGCGGAAGGCTTTCATAGAATAATAAGCAAAAAAAATCAAAGAAAGAAAGCTCCGTTGTATTTATCGTTTAACAGCTTTGTTAACCTACATTTCAAATGAAAATAAAACAACTTAAATATGTTTAGTACTAATAAACTTGAAACAATATAAGTTTTCAAGTAATAAAACGTTATTAACTTTTTTTGACGTCAGCCAATGCCACCGGTGTTATTGTACGCCTTAGCTTTCAATTGCTGACTAATGAGGCAATTACCACTAAAGCTTTTGTCTGAGTAATAACAGACGTATTTAATGAGAAGCCATTAATGTATTTATGAACACCTACAAACTCTAAAATTATATATTTATATATTTAAGTACATTCATACATTGCTTACTTTATAATACATAAATGACATTACTTTATTAAAATATTAATTATATAAAATAATAAATGTAATATTGTGTATTTTCTCGTCAAGTATTCGTTTTAATCAAAACATTATTTATTTAATGGCCAATACAGGAAGGAAAATTGACTTTCATCTTCATGCTGAAGCACGCAGCCAGAAACCTTGAATTATTATTATAAGAAGAAGTTGATGATTACGATATAAAACTTTTATATTCGCATATGCATATTACCTATATACCTATGCCTAAGTATATAGCTCAGGGACGTGCTTAACGGCAATCTGCCGATAGGCTTACGTTTCTGCCTCTAAACTTATGATAATGCTAAACTAAAGATGGCATGACATGATGAAAACGTTGGGAATTGCTTTAAAGTAAGTTATTTTGCTTTAAAAGTTATACCAGTTGCCAATTATTCCATTAATAATGCTTGTAATTCTAGTTTATAACCCGAAATGCATATTGTTTATAAACCTTAATAGTTTATATCGATTTTATATATATTTATTGTTTAATTATATGATATATTTCTAAAAAAACAAATCCCTGCGATATGTTTAGAATCTAAAATGTTTTACTTTAACTAAAACAAATTCCGTCTTAAGATTTACATTAGCTTAAGCCAATATAAAAACAAATTAGGAAACACCCCTTTTACCTCAAATCGTCTAAAATCCTTCGTCCAATCCATTGTTCCATGTTCAATAATCTTTTAATTTATAAAATTCGTTCGATAAAATAAATGAAATTAAGTCTTCGTGAAGGACTCTAATAACATGAAATGCTGCAGTTAAAATTCTTTAAACTATATGAGCAATTGATAGGCACATTTCACACTATACGCTGAGAACACAAAATACTGACTACTAAACTTTCGGTGTCATAAGGAAACCCAGTATTCGCTAGTGAATGTATGAGATGTTTGTTTTTTATTACAGACATCAGGAGCGTATGAAGTTATCTGTATAATTATTGTCTTTCAAGTAAAAAATGTTAAATAATAACTGCCAATATTTTAGATAATACTCCTTATTTATATATCGAGCACTTTAATAGCACTTAAAAGCAGTGTTTTGGAAATAAATTTATTAAAATCTTATACCTGAAACCCGTTTGAAGAAAAGTTTTCAACATGGTTTGTCTATTACAGTATTACCTAACTATACGTTTGTGATAAAATCGATCTGTCTTAAAAGCATCATGTCTTTAAAAATTTTATGAGAAGTCATTACCTTGTAGAGCCAATCCAAACGTATGGAATAGCTGTAGCACAAATCAGTTCTACTGGGGAAGAAGTACGTTATCACAAAATACCCGCGTAAAATAGGAAATTAGCGCTACTGGTAAGTCAAAATTGAAGAACTTGTCACTGATGATGAGGCATTCTACCTTAGTGCCCAGGGATGACAATCAATCAACATTATGATTCCTTAACGTAAATGAATATTTGCAGAAATCACTTAGAATCGAGAAAAATGTGTGCTCCCCTCTCTCCTTTTCAAGTTCTAGTATGGTGAAAAATTGTCGAGCAGGTTCATCTATCACTACATATAATTTTTCGTTGAGCAGTAGCTCATTTATCATTATGTTGCACGCATACTATTCCATCTTCGCGTGGACGATTCTTACACAGCATACATTTCAATAAACGGGAAATATGAATTTTACTTGAAATATTTTGATAAAAACAGATTTAAAAATTCAGTTACTAAACTAAAACTTAATTCACTTCACAATGTATTACGTATAAAATAATGGTATTCTCTTTGAGAAGTATATTTATTATAAAAGAAAGAAATTCAACAATATTCAACAAAATCAAATTTAATTCTATAGGACTTGCAATATAAAAATACGGAAGATTAAAACGAACATTGCCTCTTTAGACATCAATCACTGAAGTACTCATATTTCTATTAAGATTTAGAAAAGAGACGTCACTACCACGCAAGTTCAATTGATCGTAACCACAATTCCATTATCTCAAGTATTTTTCTTCAATAAAAAAAATTCCTTCAATAACTCTAACCCCTTACATTACTACGAATTACTTTTTATCGAGTTAATTTTACAGTGGCCAAGTACTCGTACCTTGCATACAAAAATTTCCTAGCAAATTTTCATAATCGGTGTTGCGCGACGGATTTAGTTTTAACAAACCTTTTTTATATGTCTTATATTAAATAATTATGTAACTATTTATATAACTAGTCTGGTCATAAATACTGTTACATATAAACTTTTCTTTTTTTTCACCTTTTTAATTATTTTGAATTTGGAACACGTATATTATTTAAAAACTTCTTTCGATGTTGAGCCATTTCACATATTTTTTCGTGTTCATTATCAAATTACGACATGGAATGTGGTGTTAAAGAAAATAGGATTGTAGTGATCGCCTTGCACAAAGTGGGTATGGAGCCGTCGGTCATATTCCAGACACTTCAAAAGCTTGATATCAGCCGTATGTTCGTATATCGTATTATCAACACATGCAACAACACTTCCTCTGACGAAGACATGAATTGATCGGAGCAGCCGCGTGCTGTTAGAACTACAAAGGCTGTTAAAGCCAGAATTCGTCGAAACCTCATTAGGAAGCAAAAAATCTTATCGCGAGAAATGAAGATACCCGCTAGGACTCTGTCGCGTATTATAAAATAAGACCCGAAGCACGGTGCTTATCGGCGATATACAGGACATACCCTAAATCACTCTTTACAATTAAAAAGAGTGGATCGATCAAAACGCCTTCTTTCGCGATACGTAAGTGAGAAGCGCAGAAATATCCTCTTTATCGGTGAAATTTTTTACGATTGAAGAACACTACAATAAGCAAAACAATAAAGCGTACGCTCACAGTTCTAAAGAAGCTGCTCGATTGGTCGGAAAGGTACAACGTGGTCATCATCCGGCGTCAGTGATGTTTGGTGGGGCGTGTCTTATCAAGGAGTCACAAAACTACATTTTTGTGAAAAAGATTGCAAACTTCAGCCAAAGTGTATCAAGATACAGTCTTGGATCATGTTGTGAAACCTCTCAGCAATACATTTTTTAAAAATATACCATGGAATTTCCAGCAGGACTCTGCGCACCTGGTCACAAGGCACGAACTACCCAAGCCTGGCTTGAAATTAACGTTCCGGACTTTATAAGAGCTGACTGGCCTTCGTCTAGCCCAGCCCGCAACCCTTTAGACTTCAAATTATGGTCAGTTTTAGAGGATATGCTCTAAACGACACGGTGAGATTGAGTCTCTTAAAAGATCTTTGGAGCAAGCTGTGGCAAAATTTCCCTTAGAAACAGTGCGTAAATCCATAGGTTCGTGGCCAAACAGATTAAAGGCCTGTATAAAAGCCAAAGGTGGCCATTTCGAATAGATTTTTTTTTTAATTTTTGCTGAGACTAATAAATATGTAGGTATAAATTTTAATAATATTACATTACTTTATAAAAAAAATACGGACTACGTACATATATATATATATATATATATATATATATATATATATATATATACTTACTTTTATTATTGTTGTTTTCTAGTAACGAAACAGTAATTCGTATTCGTATCAGTAACGAAACGTATATTCGTTTAATTTCATAACTTGTGTATTTAATGTACAAATAAGTTGGTGTTACTGAAAAATATTAACAGTTGTATGTAGAAAGTGACGTAGTAGTTTTTCGTGCCAAACAGCAAATGACAACGGATGTAGTCAGTATGATTGTAAATTATAATCTACACAAAACAAAGTTTATGAAGTTTATTGATCAACATTTTAATACACTATATTCGATTACCTACTCAGACAATTGGAACTTCTGCACACAGTCCACTCCACAAAATTAAAAAGGGACTGCAATGAACAACGTGACCACATCGCAACAATGTGACACCAATACCCAAAGGGCTGAATAGACTTGCTTATTTGTGTTTAGATTTAGTTAAATTATTGGAAGATATATTATGATATTGTTAGAAAACAAAGAATTTTTTAAGATTTTAATTTAACACCTTTTACACTTGGCTTATAATAAAGGGTTGCTGATTCGGTTTTAGCCGAAGCTTCCCTAGTGAACAACAATAACTTCAACATAATAAATAGATAATAGAAAATCTAGCAGCTATTTTCAAATAACATGATCGTACATTTATGTGGAAAAGCAAATGGAAAGTGGTGTACATTTCTCGTAGACGAAAAGGTTTTCCTCTACTCCTCATTATACCCAAAAACTACGCATAGGATTCTTTTTAACAAAAAATCTTAGTAATATATGGTTAAAAATAAGGTTATAGTTAATAATGTTTATCGTGCTAAACATTATAATTGTGAAAAAAGTATAAAAATGGCTACACTCAAATAAGGAAGGCTTGAGCTGACGTAACAATACGCAGTTCGACCTCGCCCTTGAGAGCGACCAAGCAAGGTCGAGTGAACCACCCACATGGCTCCGTATTTAAATACTTCCACTAAATAAACTCCAATTAACGTTTCTAAAAATTGTTTATTTTTATTTAAACATACGAACATAAATTTATGCAGTAACAGTGACAATGTAACAATGATGAAAAAAATACCTTATTAGATTGTTCTTAAGTAATGACAAAAATATTATAATATATAATAAAATTATAATATATATGTATATATATATATATATATATATATATATTAGTTATATCTTTATAATACAATAAACCGCTAATAATAAGGGCACATGCTTAAGTGTAAATGTGCCATAAAATGACAATAAATATTAATATTCTGTGTAATATGCATAACTGACTGTAGACACGGAGTCTGAATCAAATTTCGTAAACGCTTCACACGAAATACGTCTACCAACCTGCCTACTTTATGTAATAAATTATTTTTATTTTCTTCCTATAGAAATGCAAATAACATCGCAGAATATTTTTATTTTTATACGATAGTTACAGATATTACTTTAATATTTACTTTAATTACTGCTGACTTAAGTTAAAACGTTATTAACTTAAGTCAGCCGTAATTAATTGTGCTATTTGTATTTAATAAGTTATTATGAAAATGATATCCTTCTGGCCGATTTCAAATATAGCGATGTCTTCTAGTTATTACCTGATGACATCAACTAGAAAAAATATTTTATAGCTCAGTAAACGTTTACGCAAATGCAGAGGCAATGACTCGTCATCTACTTTCCAATTCCGATGAAATTATTGTGCAATAGTCTTAAAGAAGGTACAGATACAGTGTTAAAAACACCGAATAAATACATTACAGACCCGAAAACCTATAATTTGTGATTAACTAATTCTACGTGTTCGTCTTGTTTACAACCTTAACATACCAAGTTACGATATTTAACTCAAAACTTCTACGGTTTACTGGTTTACTTCCTACTACGCGATTCTACGGTAACTGTGGAAAATCTCAATTCAATGTAAGTAATAAATAATATACTAATCAATCCTTAAATGCAAACATTTCTTTTTATTACATTCATAGAAACAAACGAGCACACAGTTCACCTGTTCAAATGGCAAGTGATTCCTGACGCCCACAACATCTACATTCATCCTTAAAAATTAGTTATAATGCGGTTGCGTTGTTACCCTTGAGGTCTGAGATGGAATGCCACGTCACTAGTAATAAAGGTCCCCGGATCCCCACACTCACCAGATGAAACACAATTAACGTATTATGCTGCTATTTTACGCTGGTATGATGTGAGGGCGTGGTCCTATCCCGACCGAGCTGACCCATTCATTCTGTAGCTAGAAATAAACTGCAGTGTAGCTTTACCACAGATAACATTAGGAGAGATTAAGTATTTTATTCGTAGCAAACACCCTGAAGTGTTTCAGTGTGTTTCAAGTATAAAGTTGCTAATGAGAAATACATTATGGTATTAAGATACATGAAGTTTAATACTTTTTATCCAATTGAAAAAAGGTTCTGTAGTTTAGGGTATGTATGTGTTTAATATTGTTGAAAACAAATACAACCTCTAACACATTCATAGTTTATTGTTTACTGTTAGGTTTCAGCCTGATTACATTTAGGGAATAAAAGAAATCTGACCAAAGCTAGTTTAGCACTTTAAGAGTTATCGGTTAATATGCTAGACTAATATAACTGAAAAAGGTCACGAAAATGATTGTCTCGAAAAAAATATTTACCTTATGATTTTTAATATATAGCCATGTTAGAATAACTACATCAAAACGTAAAATGTTAAATATGTAGCAAAAAGCCGCGATAATCATAAGTCGATCCCAAAAATGTACAAATGAAAAATAAATTTATTTTACTCCTATTATTCATATCGTGATATGCAAATAACATTTAAAAGTTAAGTTAAGTAGACAGTATGGTTGAAAAAATCTGTTCAATAATTTATTTTTTTCAAATTATTGATTTTTTGAAAATATTGATTGAAAAATAAAATAAATCTAATAAATATACTTTGTGAAGTACAATCGCTAAAACTACGTATTAAATATGTGTCTTATCTATTAAGTTTTTTTAAACATTACATATTTATCTTATATATATATATTATCATATTTATTTATATATTTTATTAAACTTCTAAAAATAAAATTTAAAAGTCATGCATGCAAGAGAAAACAAATGGAAATTTGTTAAAACAAACATTTGCTTTATAATGTTATAGTTTATACGAATAAATTACTCTCAGTAAAACATGTTTATACCGCACTCCTACTAGTATCAGCCAATAATTCTCCCAAAAAAACCCAAGCCAATTTCTAAGCCCATACGTAATAGACATTAATGAATATATACA
This sequence comes from Teinopalpus imperialis, assembly GCA_029286865.1. Lineage (NCBI taxonomy): Eukaryota > Metazoa > Arthropoda > Insecta > Lepidoptera > Papilionidae > Teinopalpus > Teinopalpus imperialis. Next base: position 8,336,930 of record JAGSMU010000021.1, read on the forward strand.
CACATTAAAACTATTATTATTTCATTATCGAACTCGAATTAAACGTCATGCTCACGCTAGAAGTTAATTAACAGTTTTTATTGAAAAAGTTTCGGAAGCAAGTTTAGATACTGCATCGGGGACACGGAACATTTGCATTACACCCAAACTAGAAAATTTACAATATGTGTATCAAATCTATTCTTCCTCTGCTTTGAAACGAACATAGGATCCAACACTCAAAGACAAGAGTTCTTTGAACTATCCGTGCCATCATTATTAACTTTGCAAATAGCTTTTTTTATGAAACTAAAGATGACAAACGGATACCTAGAGCTCAACTCATAGTTAATGAAGACATAACAACAATATCTTCAATAAATATTCAGGATGCACAAAATTTATTACTCTTGGGGACTAAGATCGGATGTCTCGTTACTTCAAAATGGCTCCCCAATTCCCAACACTAACCAAACGAAACACAACATCTCTTCCCCGTCGAGCTGACCCATTCATGCTGAAGGTAGAAACAGTCGCTATTAACTAATTCTTTTAGTTAATAATAGTATTATAAAACATAGCAGTATTAATAATAATAGTATTAATTAATTTGAGTTATTAAATATATTATTAAGTAGCATTTATATACAATTAAAATTTTCTTATTATTATTAATTCATTTTCATACGTAATATTTACTTTATACGTTATAAACTACTCGTAATACCATTAACAATTATATTATTGCATAGAAACTAGACGGACTGCAAGTTATGATCTCTCGCAAACTTTTCGTAGTCAAAATGACTCTTTGGACACCGACACGATGTTTGCATGACAAAATGTCAAATTTTATGGCGGAAGATTTTACTATTGCAATTTGTTTATGATGTCTTGTGATATATTGTTCCAAATTTCGCATAAAGCATTCCACATTTCTTCTCGCGAGGATGGGTCACGATTACGGACATTCCTATCAAGCTCTTCCCACCATAGTTCAATGGGATTGAGATCCGGGCTCTGAGAAAACCAAACCATGTTTTTAATACCCCTTGTGCCTCTTTCTCTTCTTAATATCCTCTACATAATTTTGAGCTATGCTTTGAATCATTATCTTGTTGGAAAATGAATCCATCTCCGATTAATTGCGACCCGGAAGAAACGGTATTTTATTCGAAAATGTTTTTGTACTGTTCCTTTTTCAAAATTCCTTCAATTTTAATCAAATCGCCAGTTCCTTGGCTAGAGATGCAACCCTAGACCATGATTGACCCACCACCATGCTTGATTGTTGGGACTACACAATCTTACATCATCTTTTCTTGGGCACTGCGTCGAACGTAAATTCTTTGTTTTGAACCGAATAGTTAAACTTGGATTCATCGGTCCAAAGTACTTTTAAAATCTTTTTCAGTGCAATCTCAAGGCAATGGGCAAGAGCCCACTGCATCCGTTTTTCTTGTTTTGCGGCCTTAGCAGAGGTTTTCGAACGGCAACGTGACAATACATCTTCGCATCTCTCAATCGCCATTTTTCTCAGGTTTTGTTTACTTCAACGCAGATTTCTGGGGCTGTTAAGCATTTATTTCGCTTGCTAGTAACAACAATGAAATTATCTTCACCAGACGTGGTAGCTCTCGGCCTTCCAGAGCGTGGATGTTCTTGAAAATGCCTGTCTCCCTGTATGTAGTTAGCTAACCTCTAATAAATATTAGCTACCATTGAGGATCGAACTGTACCTGGGTATACTGCGATTCAACAGACCTCTATGTATATGATATTTATGTACTTCAAAACAATATTAGTGAACCAATATTTGTGGACCTTTCATTATATGATTAAGATCACTGCAATACAATTTAGTGTTATTTTATAACGAGTTATAAACTAAGCTATACCGTAGCAGTAGAATGAAAAAGCTCTTTTGACGGATTCTTTTGAAGCTCGCCACTCTATAGCGACGAGAAACAACGATCTTGACCTCTATTTGAAAAAGCATATTTGTGTCTCCTTGAACTGCATAGAGTCGGATAATACAGACTTTAAGTTAAAATTTCAAATATGCGATTTAATAGAAAACTATAATTTAGAAGTTACTAACTTTAAGAATTTTACATAAATGTTTTAGTAACAGTATCGAAGAATTAGAATTATGAAGAGTAACGATTATTTAAGTTAACGTTTGGCAAGTGTGGGGACACAATTACGAGTCACTTTTTAGGGGTGAAAACGTAAGTGTATCGTGATTGAGATCAATGTTGATAATTTTTTTTATAGAATTTCTCGGGACGCCTATGGGAAGAAAGCTTCGAATGAAGCGCTTTGTACCAAACCCAATCGGAAAGCCTTCACTACGTCCAGACTAACCGGCAAGGCCTCTCCCTTAGACTCGACTGCATGCGCCCATCGATGCGTCAAATAGACCAGGAGGTCATCAGCTGAGCGACCCCAACGGAAACCGTAATAGGCCTGTAGTTGGACGCATCATCTTTTTTAGGGATTTGGTGCACCAAAACTGTCTTCCAGCAGTTCGGAACGACCCCTAATGAGTAGGAGTACCAAAAAGGACGCGTACTTACCGGTGCGACATCTGGAGCACACGTCCGCAGCACAATTGAAGGGACACCATCAGGCCCACTCGACTTGAGGATGTCCAGGGGAGAAGTGCTTTGCGCACTGACGTCTGCATAAAGTGTAGATGCCGTGGGCTGCACTTGTCACTTACCATCAGGTGACTTGTTTTGTCACCCCTCTTATTATATGAATCATGCAAGGAAACTGCTATATCTAGGTATTCCTATTGGTATATACGTTTAGTATATAGAATGTTCTAAACACCGATGTAAAGGTGAAGTTATTAGAAAAGTGCGTGAAATGCATTCAGCTTGTTCAAGGATGTAAGCCCCAAATGTCACTTAAGTAATTTTAATAAGCAAGAATAACCTATGTGCTTCGACATCTGACTCACCATGTAACGGTCATCATCTATAATTATATAATATATTTAATTATAGTGTACATAAGGAAACAAAATAAAGTTAAAACAAATAATACAACAAGAAATAATAAAATAAAATAATGTAATAAAACAAGAACTACCAACGGAGGCCGAGATGAACTAAGATCAACATGAGATATCGGTACGAACAAAATAAATTTCCGGCAGAAAATAGGAAAAAGTGGGAGGAAAGAAGGAAATTCTTTTGCCAATAGCAGAACACTACACACTTAAAGTTACCAGGGCGATGACCTTTGCTAGTTTAGGCGAGGTCAATGGATGTAGATGGTTAAGGATCCTGTTTTGTGGTAATCCGGCAGCAGTGGACAATGGATAGACTGTGATGATGATATGATGATAATGATGAAAAATAACCTTTAATACAAATTGAACAGTTAAGTAATCTAATACGAAACAGTGTGAACAATCTGATTAGAGATGAACATATTTCAATTTCTACTGCCTTATTATTGCTATTAAATACTGATATATTTTGAAAACAGCAGAACACCTATTTAATAAAAAACTCAATACAAGAAAAAAAAACAATTGCAGCAATAATTAAGCTTTCAGCTGCAAGAACGATCGAAGTTATGAACACAATAGGTCCGTTTCAGTAATGGTCTATTTTACTTTTTTGTATAGGATCTATCAATAGGGGTATCAATAACATTACCAAATTTGCCGTTTTCTTTCTGCACGAAAATGAGGGACCCGGAGCTTAGATAGCATCATATGCCTTACATCACAGTCGATCACAACCATTATCAATAACCTTATGTACATATGTGGTACACCCATGTCCAGTATTAAAGTTATATTAATAGAAGTTAGCTATTACGCTACAAGTAAACGGCTCATTTGATAATAAATCATTATAATATAACATCGACAAATATGAAATGTCTGTTGATAAGAAACAAGTCTTTGGTTTCTTTCAGTTTCAAGACGACATACGGCGATGGTAGGAAGTGTCCTACGACGGTATACTTTGATAGCTTTCCAAACGCTCTTTATTTTAGTTTAATTATGGCAATCTATTTGTGCAACAACGTTATACCTATGATGTAACTTAACCATCTACATAATCATAGTATGTAATGTATGACTGTAATGACACATATACTCGTACCTCGAGTACTTTGTTTTATGCAGTCTTTGTTACAAACTTTTAGAAGCAATCACTTTAAAAGCTTCCAAAAACCTGAAGTCATCTTTCTGAACTCTTTTGTATGTAACATTCTTTCGAACCGTATCTACCATCGAGTAATAAAAAAGTAAATTATGACCTATATATGGGATTTGACCCATATACAAAGTTAAGAGTTAAGATAAGTTCAGATATACAAATTAAAAGCAAACAAAACCCTAACAGATTTGTTTTTAATTTTTATATCCTTAATTTTAATTTTATTTTATTTTACATTATTCATATTCATAGATGTAGATATTTATAAACATTTTGTTAATTTAATATTAAAACAACATATATTTTCAGAATAGATTCAATTTGACACACTTTACTAGTAATAATGATAGTGATTTTAAGTATAACGAAGAAATAAAAAACCATCTTAATTATTTAATTTTTGGGTTCACTCTCGGACTACCCTTTAAATAAACATATTTAGCCCTAATTGTAGTTACACATTACATGCCTAGAAAATGTTTTATGTGAGACCTAGAAACGAACTCCAACCACGCAATTTATAACCACTTGAATGGTGTTAAATATGACATCATGCAGTATCACTAATGCTCGTTACCTTGTTTACCTATGCGAAGCTGAAAAACGCACTCATTTAAACTCATTTAAAATTGTCTATATTATATATATCTTCATCATATTTCGGAAATATATACGTTAATCGTATGTTTAGTAGGTATGTAAAGGATGTAGTTAATTTGTTATTTATATAATTCAAATTTTTAATTCTTAAGCTTTTAAATTATATTTTAGTAACAAAAATTAAGCAGATTTCAAAATTATTTAAAAATAATTATATCTTGAGTTGCACTTAAAAATGTTTTCATTGTTGTATAAACAACAGCAGAGACGAGTGAATGCATTAAAAATCTCCTTTGCCACTCTTTGTGGATGAAACCCTCGACTGCGTATGTATGAAATGGGTTCTACTTAATTTGATATTATCTACTGAACAGCACTAACAATGCACATGCTGGACAGAACGTATTTTATTTAAATTAAAGGCTTGTAAAGATAACATTATTTTAGTTTAATTATGGCAACCTATTTGTGCAACAACGTTATACCTATGATGTAACTTAACCATCTACATAATCATAGTATGTAATGTATGACTGTAATGACACATATACTCGTACCTCGAGTACTTTGTTTTATGCAGTCTTTGTTACAAACTTTTAGAAGCAATCACTTTAAAAGCTTCCAAAAACCTGAAGTCATCTTTCTGAACTCTTTTGTATGTAACATTCTTTCGAACCGTATCTACCATCGAGTAATAAAAAAGTAAATTATGACCTATATATGGGATTTGACCCATATACAAAGTTAAGAGTTAAGATAAGTTCAGATATACAAATTAAAAGCAAGCAAAACCCTAACAGATTTGTTTTTAAATTTTATATCCTTAATTTTAATTTTATTTTATTTTACATTATTCATATTCATAGATGTAGATATTTATAAACATTTTGTTAATTTAATATTAAAACAACATATATTTTCAGAATAGATTCAATTTGACACACTTTACTAGTAATAATAATAGTGATTTTAAGTATAACGAAGAAACAAAAAACCATCTTAATTATTTAATTTTTGGGTTCACTCTCGGACTACCCTTTAAATAAACATATTTAGCCCTAATTGTAGTTACACATTACATGCCTAGAAAATGTTTTATGTGAGACCTAGAAACGAACTCCAACCACGCAATTTATAACCACTTGAATGGTGTTAAATATGACATCATGCAGTATCACTAATGCTCGTTACCTTGTTTACCTATGCGAAGCTGAAAAACGCACTCATTTAAACTCATTTAAAAGTGTCTATATTATATATATCTTCATCATATTTCGGAAATATATACGTTAATCGTATGTTTAGTAGGTATGTAAAGGATGTAGTTAATTTGTTATTTATATAATTCAAATTTTTAATTCTTAAGCTTTTAAATTATATTTTAGTAACAAAAATTAAGCAGATTTCAAAATTATTTAAAAATAATTATATCTTGAGTTGCACTTAAAAACGTTTTCATTGTTGTATAAACAACAGCAGAGACGAGTGAATGCATTAAAAATCTCCTTTGCCACTCTTTGTGGATGAAACCCTCTACTGCGTTTGTATGAAATGGGTTCTACTTAATTTGATATTATCTACTGAACAGCACTAACAATGCACATGCTGGACAGAACGTATTTTATTTAAATTAAAGGCTTGTAAAGATAACATTATTTTAGTTTAGCCAGTGAAGGCTATCCAAAGGTAGACCTTGTAGGATTCGGTTCTACTTAAATATTTCATAAAAATCTAAAAAACTGGCGCGACAACTTTGAAGTTTAAATCAGACCTTATATTAAAATTTAGGTTAAGAATTTTGTTCCCTATATGATACTTTTCCCAAGTATATTTCCCGTCCCGTGAACTATTTATTTCGTTTTTTTCATTCCTCTCGTTCACAGATTCCCCTTTCTTAAAAATCCTTTATTGTGTTATTATTGAAAATGAAGTTAAGTTATGAAACTGGCCATAGATTTTTAAACATACATTCTTCGAAACCTAACTGTTTATAAAGTTCCACCTGATTATGTGCCATAAAAGAATATGTTTTTGGGAATATTTCCGTGATGTCCTTTGTCCTATTTTTCTCAACCTAGTATTCTCATCCATTCCACTGATTGCTTTTGTTACAGAGCAACTACATATACGTGCCTCTTTCTGACTAGACATTGGCAGAATTATCACAACGAAAATATATTAATAAATAACAAAAAAAAGGATTTTGTAAATTGGTATTTATATAATTGTGCTGGATGTGAGAAGTATATATTAATGTGGAGTGAGAATAAAAATGTGACATGTTATTACGACGGGATATAATTGTTATGACTTAAACTCACTATTTTGTTTTTTACTTCTTTGAATTTAGTGTTGATTTTTCTTATATATCTTATATTATTAATGATAAAGGATCTATCACCAAAATGTACGAACACTAAACACTGTCATAATATTATAATTTTTTAAAATAATTGTGAGTTAGTTAATATTTAGATCCTCATTTCTTATTTAAACTTACTTTTGTAAACTGAAAGAAATAAATAAATTCATAATGGAACTATAATTTCTAGGTTAAAGAACGAAACTTGGTTGTTTCATTGGTAGTGAAAATAAGTGGTTGTCTTTTCTTTTTCACTTGATTTTTATAACACATAAAAACCTAAAAACGCTAGCAGTAGCTAGTAGCGCTCTTACGTGTATACCGAAGCTGGCAGCTGCTATATAAAAGCAAAGCAAAGAAGTTGAGCTTTTTCTGGTACCAATTTACATACAGTAGACGTGGACATTGTAGGAACAGTCAAGAAAACATCTTAATTCTCTACATTAAATAAGAAATTAATAATCTACCAGCATATGTTAAATAAAATCATGATATAATTAACAGTACGCAACCTTTTTGTGAAGTAAATTAGATATTATAAAAAAATAGATATAACTCAATCATATTATACTCGATATTAGTCTTAGACAACGGTTATTGCATAGACCAATAAACAAAACTTAGTGATTACCCGACATAAGCTCTTACATCCGACAACGTAAAAGCTTCTGTTTAAAAATTAAAACGGAAATGTTACAACAAAAGTTGGCCAGCCGACACATTTCCGATGTTTCGATTGTTTTCCATATGTTATTTTTGTATTCACTAGAATAGAAAATGAGGCATAAAAGTCAAGCCGCATATGACAACGAAAATAATATTTTATTTTTAAACAGTAAGGATATTAAAATAACGTCAAGTATCGAACATTTCAGTTCCTTCTTTAATTTCTATTTGATTGATGTGTTAATTTCATTGAAATTAAGGGTTAATTTTTTTCCGTTAATAAATATTACACTTTTTCTTATATATAGTAAGGACAATTAAAAAAAGGGTAGTTAAAATTTAAAACTTGACTAAAACAAGGATTCTTAACCGTTTAATTAAATTAATAAGAAATCTTATTTCAACTGTACTAAATATAATTAAGAAACAATCCAGAATAAGATGTCCTGGCGTTAAAACAAAGAGATAAGATAACATACTATGAGCCTTTTTACAATAATACCGTACGGCTGAGTACAACTACTAGTTAAATACTATTTAGAGGTATTTTTTAAAAGAAAAGAAAAAACTTTTTTATTTATAAATGAATACTGTAAACTGAAAAGTCAATAACTGGCAAAGAACTCCATTTTAATCCTCCGAGTTGACGAAACTCTTTCGATTTTTTCTCCGTGGCCCATGTGCCTGCCAGGTCTTCTATTCAAATGAACTTTGATAAAATATTAACTTTGTTAAATAAATAAATATTTTTTATTTATTTAACAATTATATAAAATAATTATTGATATTAATAATTAATATGAATAATTTCGTATAATAACAACAAAATAATTAATTTGTATTTTTGTTTGTTATGCGGTGGACTATCACTTCTTGCCACAGCTTCAGACGGGCGATCCGGGGTAGTGGTTTCGAATCCCAGAAGGTGAAGGTTAAGGTCATTAGTTTAACACACTTATATTATTCTTTACTCAAACTTTCTACCTCTTTCTTTTTCTATTGCCCGGTAATATTATTTTGTGCATAAATTCTGCAATCTTTGCACGCACCTAAATCGCAAATCCATATCGACAATATCGATTATAGATTACTTTCCGGAATCCTAATCTGAGCGCTTGATTAAGCTGCATTGACGTAGGTATTTTGTTCCTCGATTTGGTTTTGTAAACTTTTGGTTGGTTATCGAACTGGTTTTATATGATTAAAACATTTGACACACTTTATGAATAAACAGGTTATATTATTATTCCTAAAAAAATCATTTTGGTTTGATATTAAATATTTTTTATAGTACATACAAAAATATGTAGTACCTATAATAAAATGTGTTATTTAGAAGGGATAAGAATTTTTCTTTCTGGAGAAATGCCTTAGGTATAGGAAGTCATTTAAGCTGCAGTAAAATAAGGTAAGGTCATACTTTTGTAATCTGATAACACATTAAATACAGTTATTGAGAAGGTGTTCTACTTTATAAAGAAGGATTTGGCAAGATTTGGAGAACAGATGTGGGTAACACACATCAGCATAATCAGAAGCATCAGCAGAATGACGATCAAAAACTAGTTTTGTGCACTACAAAGTTATTAAGGCGGCTAACGGCACGCAAAGTGGCAATAACTTTTTTACTAGTTTCAGCAACATGAACTTCCCAGGTCATTGTGAAACTGTCCAAGTGAAAGCCAAGAATTTTAATGAATACAATAATGGGGATCAAACGCTATTATAAAATTCAGGAAAAAGGTTACCAAATTTTATCTTAGCCAGCATTCGTGAACTGCCTACAATCTTAACTTTGGACCATTGTTACGAGAAAATTATCACCATATTCCTACGGAAAAGTAAATTCCTAAAATTTAATTAATTTATTAAGTGATCCATTTTGAAATCCCTAACGATGGTGTATAACTTGCCAATGTCAAAAAATAGTAAGGAGTATCTAATTTCTTTTGGCATGGCGATTTTATCTGCTGAGGAGAGCGTGAAACTTGGCAACTTTATCTCTGACTCCGGTCTTTTCAAGACATTTTGAAACATTTTCACACAAGGTTAGTCATCCTGCGCAAGAATTAACGTGTTTTAATTCTAAGCATTTGTGTTGCTCATATAAATCAAATCAAATCAAAAGAAGCTTTATTCGAGTAGGTTTATACAAAACACTTTGGAATTGTCAATATAACTAATAGGACCACCGCTTAGGAAAGCAGCTGTTAGCGAGAAGAAACGGCAGTAAAATCTACTCTTTTTTTCATTTTTTTTTTTTAATAATACGTTACAAATTGTCCAATAGTTGTCCAGTATTGAACCCAGAGCTCGAAACTTAAATCCAAGCATATTTGTCAGACAAATATTCTGACAAAGAGTAGTAAGATTTATTGATTAGTTAGTTTTAACCAAGATTTAAATCTGTTAAAGTACTATATATAAGTAAAGTACAAAATAGCATTAATAGTAACGATTTTTTAATTTGGTGAAGTGGCCAGTGAAGTTTAGTGTAAGAGACCTAACAATATTATTATAATTGATTGTATATTATTCACTGTGCTCTTTTCACCGTTACAATTAAAGGTAACAAACTTTAATGCCCTAGTTAGTTAAAACCGTTTTGTGTTTTAATAATATTCTATAAGCGATTCCATTGTGTTCAAGTAATCAATTATATCAGACTCAATTGATTGTCTGTGTACATTCAATACATGGATTGGAATATTCGTAAAAAAAAACTGTTTTTCAATTCAATATAAATGTTTAATATATCAATGACATCAGTTATAAAACTTTCGGTAAAAAAAATACTCAATTTATTTATTACAGTACGTTTCAAACTATTTATAATTTTATACGTGTTTCTTTTTCGTTGATAACAGGCATTTTAGGCAAAACGCCAGATACTTCAGAATATAAGGACGCAATTAAAAATATGGTCAAAAGATTCAATGTTACTTGATATTTAGGGAATATATTTTTTAAACCAGGCTAATAGTACAAATTTAGAATATTAAACATTCAATTTAAATTGTATATTTTTTCCAGTTTCATTACTTATTATTTTAACGAGTATATAATGAAAATGGCAACGTGTGAACTTCCAGGGAATAGTTACCTACAAGTGGGTCACCCATTAAAGTAATGATTGTGAGGAAATCCAAAGATAGCCAGAACTAATTATGAAAGTCTTTTCTTCATGTGTATGTGTCGCATATATATATGATATCATAGCTGAAATCATTTTTTTATGAAATTTATCAAATGCTAAAGAACTACACTGTTGAAATTATCGTTAAAGGATCATCTAATCTACATACGTTTATACAATACCTAGGCCTGTTGCCCTCGCCAAGGTGCTACTACAATTCGTATTCCTGTACTTTACATGGGCCCAATGTCACTAACAATCGAGGAAAGAACTCTGAACAAGTAAAAAAGTACCCATGGTGAGCAACCGCGATGTTTTTGTCAGTTGTTGATCTAGCCCATTTGAGTATATTCCAATTTAAAAGAAATTTCAATCGAAAAAAAGTATAGTGGGTGTACGCTACCACTACATATAACAATAATCTATTGCTAATGACGTATGATAAATTTGCACTAAATCCCTTTTCATTTTTATCAAATAGTGTTACGAAATTATTACATTTTTTAAATCCTTCTTTCGCCTTAGTGTAGGAATAGCTTTATCTGCGGCAGGCCCTCAAATTCAGTTCTTATACTTTAAATCACTCATAAATTACAATTTGATGGTGAGTGAATTATTTCAGCATCAAATTGTAATTTATGAGTAGTTGTAGCAAACAAAAATGAGATTCTTGTACAGAGCTGACTTTTCTCAAGCTCGAAATTTTATATCTAAATAACAAATTATGGACTCGACAGCCAGTAAAATCATGTACGTGACCACACATAATGTCGATATATTTACTCCTTGCCAGAAATTGATTAATTAGCTTTGCGTTTTTATTTGCTTGGCAAAAAACTAAGTCCATTATTCTGAAACGTTACCTAATAATTTTATGCATTAACAGAAAATAAATAAAATGTCACTCGACAATGTTTGTATTTTTACATTGTAAATAACATTCAAGTTTATGCTTAAACACAAATTATTTATCTTATATACATCTTCCAAATATCAAAATATCTTTTAAAAATTTTTATATCGAAGGAGTAAATTTGTCTTACGAGTGGTATCTACCATATCAACATGACTATTGACACATAATTTGAGAGATATCTTCTTAGATTATCCTATTGTACTTGAAATTTTCTAAAACTTAAAAGTTTGACAAACGAATTTAATGTATTCACCATATAGTTGACCATTAATAGATTGTAGTATTCAAAATTCAAACATCCAGTTGACATACATAGGCAATATCCATTACATAATAATCCAGTTGAAAATAGAACGAATGTAACCAACAAAGCTCACTGAGCTGAAACGCCGATAGGCCACATAGCTCATAGAACAGATCGTATTGAAACTCGCAGTAGGAGACGCCCATGCAAGTTTGTGGGATGAATCGATCAAGCAGATGGCTCAAGTTCTTGCTCTTTAACATCAATGGGAGTCCTATGTGCCGCAAAGGACGTTGAGTTGCAATGGGAAGATATAATGAAGATTATAATTACTTTTTTTCATTTTGATAAAAGTGATATTAAAGCTTGAATTGTATTGATAAAATTTGTGTAGTGATTAATATAGTAAATTATAAATTATATAATATTTTCTAATATGTGTATATAATGTGTATAAACATGACATAAATTAAACCGAAATACACTCTAAAATGTATTATACTGAATAATTAAGTTCCACCTATACGTGTGTATGTTTACATATTTTACATAAAGAAAAGAACAAACTTTAATCACATAAATTATCTACTAGTCAAGTTTTGCTATTTCAATGAAATATATTTTACAGCTCTTCTTATTTAGTAATAAGTTAAACATTATATGTTGTTTGAATCTGAATAACGTAACAACATCTGCTACACAGCGGATCTAAATTTGCTACGCTAACTCATAGCTCTGATTTGAAACTAATATTTCTGTTACAATTTTATTATTATATTAATATTACTACCTACCAAGTTCAGATATTAGTCGACTTTTATAACTTCGTAATAAATAAACTTGTGTTCATGGTGTTTCAAATGTGTCAATTATTAATATTAACAATTTTATTAACTACCAGTTTCATAAAAGATACTTTTTATGCTTCCTGAAACTACGCGTGATACCAACTACAAAGTATTTACGTACGTAAATCTTGTTTGTAGTATATACTTTTTTAAACTCACACCATAATCAGTTAATGGCAATCAATCTCAATTTTTTGGTAAATATTACAATTATAGATCCCTTCATACATTTATTATGTTTGTGTTGAACAATATATTACAATTTAAATATATGTCATGTTTCGCAACAATAAGGAAACTCGAAACAGTCACCTATGAAGTCTCCGAAAGTTGTAATGACTATACGGTGAAATTGGAACCAAATTTTGGTGTTATTAGGAAATTTATTTAAAATATTTTTTACCTAACACAGTCTTGAAATATTTTCTGATATTACTGGATAATCTAATATTAATATTATCCAATTGTACTATTAAAAACAATACTCGAGGTGAACTTGTATGGACAAACGCAGCGTATTGGTATTTTTTTCTCAAACTTTTTCATTTCTGTTATTCAAAGTAATCACCCATGTAATCGATGCATCTTTGCCAACACAGTGGTAATTTATTGATGCCCTTCTTGTAAAAATCAGCTGGACGGGAGGCAACAAACTCTTCAAAGGCATTTTGTACTGGCCTCTCGGGAATTTTTTTTTTTTCCAAATTGAAAAATTTGGCCAAATTTTCGAAAAAGTAATAGTCGGTGGGTGCAAGGTCTGGTGAGTACGGTGGATGAGGGAGAGCTTCCAACCCCAACTCTTACAGCTTGGAGATTGTCTGTTGTGCGGTCGCGCGTTGTCGCGTAGGAGCAGGGGGTATGACCGAATGACCAAAGCTGGTTGCAGATGGGCGAGCTTCTCCATCATTGTCTTCAGTTCTTCACTGTACACATCTGCAGTAATGCTCATGCCGTTTGGAAAAAACTGAGATGAATCACACCGGCACTAGACCACCAAACAATAACCATCAACTTCCTAGAAGTCATTTTTCGTTTAGGGCATTGCTTTGGTGCTGAACCAGGATCTAACCAACTTACTGAGTGCTTACGATTGTCGAACAGAATCCACTTTTCGTCGCACGTAACAATTCGGTTCAAAATTCTTTTATTTCTGTGCCTGTTGAGCAGCGCGAGGCAGGTCTCAACACGTACGTTGCGCTGGTGATCGTTAAGTTCGTGAGACACCCATTTGTAAACCTTGTTAATTTGTCGCAAATGGACCAATACTGTTTTGATGTTAACTTCAAAAGCCGCTGCTAGCTCGGCTGTAGATTTAGTATCATCAGCTTCCACAATCGCCTATAATTCATCATTGTTGACCAAAGTGTCCGTACGAACAAGAGGTTCATTTTTCATTTTTCAAATCAAAATTCCAGAACGGAACCGGGCAAACCAATAACGGGTTGTGCGTTCGTTTGTAAAGTTCTCACCGTAAACTTTGTTGATGTTACCTGCCGTTTGTGCCGCGTTGATGCCACGACGGAACTCATATTCCATAATTACATGAATTTTTAAAGTATCCATTATGACGTAAAATGTTCAAAAGTAATGAAAATACAAAACTAATCAATAAACAAAAGACTGACTTTGTAAAAAGAACGTCAAGCTTTTAAAAAAAAATATTTTGAATTTAGAATTCACAGCCAATCAAAACTTTTTTTGGTTTGAAATGGCCAATACTGAATAACGGTAATTTCATAGATAAAGACCTAATATATATTTATTACATCTAGATTGGCAAACGAGCACACACTTCACTTGACGGCCAGTGATTCCTGCGGCCCATGACATCTACATTCATCGTAGACAAGGAATCATAATGCAGATGCGTTGTCACCCTTGAGGACTGAGTTGGAATGCCTCGTCACCAGTTATAAAAAAACTGCTATATAATCTCACTTAACAACCAAAGATTTTAAATATTAAGTATTAATGCAAATCCATATACATGTATACATGTGTAGATGAAGGAAGTGTAGTTAAGTGAACCATCTCAGCCCATCGCTAATGACTACTGAACATAGACCCTCCCCCGTAAACTACCATGTAGCACGATCCTGAACCACATCTCGGTGACTTGCGTAGGTCATCACTCCATCTAGTTGAGGATCGTCTTACACTGGGATTGCCAATACGAGGATACATACGCAAAATCCTTCGCAAGAGACGCATGAGGTAATACTTATCAATGGTCTTATCAGTTTACGGATAAAACAACATTTGCCAACCCGTGGCGTAGTGGTTTAAGTGGCCTGCGCTTTTTGCGCTGCGGTTACTGGTTTCGATCACCAACCGAGGACAGTATTTGTGCTTTCTGTGTTTGCGCAAATGCACTCCACAAATGTATCCTGTTAGTGGATGTCATTTGGTAATAACAAAGAAGAGTCATTATTAGATCACACTAGAACAGTTAGTTATAAAAAAGTTTTTATAAATACATAATTATTTACGTTACATAGTATTCGTAAAATAAAAAAATTAAGAAATTATTATTTTATGAAACTACGTATAACAAAAAAGGTAACAGATCATCTGATGAGTGATGACTGCGGCACGTAACTATATTCATCCTTAACAATGATACAAGATACAAAAGTTGTTGTCATCCCTGAGTACTGAGAGGGAATGTCATTAATTGGGTCCAGTTACCTACACGAAACACACACTCACAGCATACCAGTTGAAGTAGCAGTATAATGCTGTGAGAGCGTAGCATTTTGCGGGTCACGCCGGTTACATTATTACGTATTTATTTTAATGTTTATAAAAAGTCTTAAGTCAACGTGTTATTAGTTCGCAATTGTCTTGTTAAATTATTAACGTAGTGCCTACGTATAAAATACGCAAAGAGATAGTGTAACGTAACTACATCCGCTACGGTATATCGTAGCAACGTAGACAATTTATATCAGGGTTACATAGAATATGTAGAATAAAGTAAGTCACTTAGATATTAAATGTTTTTTATTAACCTATTTCTAAATGCTGATAGAATTAAAGTGCTGTTTATTATTTTGGAAATTAAACCTATCTTAGAATGGAATTAACCAAATAATGTTTTACAGTAACAAATTAATTTTATTTCATAGCATCTGTCTGATCAGAATATAAAAGGTATTATTTATTTTTAATTAAAATGAAAGAATAAATAGTCTAACTATATTTAAGAATTATTTTTAATTAAGAATAATATTATTATATTTAATTATAACTTACAAGATATTCTGAGAAGAAATGGGGGCATCAGCATACTCCATATTGATAACCCGCCATATCACTCCACTTAATGCCCCTTAGTGAGGACGTGACTCGGTCGAAGCATGTTCGAGAGCTACACCGAGCGAGTAGCTCGCATTACGCAAATATTTAGTGCATGTACAACACGATGAAATTGCCGATAAAAGGTTATTGAAATAACAAGATTCGTTATATTAATCTAGGCAAAAGTACCTACCTAGCTGTATTATCGCAGGCAGAATTGGCAGTCATTGGAGAAAATACACTTGGAATAGGTATATATATAATGTAGTATACTAAATTAATAATTTTATTAAAATACAAAAATTTGTTAATAAACTACTGCTCCCAAACGACGAATGACGTAGACAACAACCGGCGTTTTTAAGAATGCCTAAAACTATGATAATTATCATATGTTAATTCTGTTTGTTTTATATGATCACCTACTTTATATAACAAGATATAGATAAATTATATTTTGGAAATGATTTAAGTAAGAGTAAACATATATTTTTTTATCAAAGTTTCTCCTTTAGACTTAGGTTATGATATTTAGATAAAAGTCAATATTTAAGAGTCTTTACCTGAGATTGCCTCTTGTAATACACTCGTATCCTTGTAGCAGGTGAACAGATATTATATTTATCTATATCAGACTTGTGCCACCATGTTTCATAAGGTAAGATATCCCAATGATTAAAGTAAGTATCTTAATCAGAGTTCCGCATCGAAATCTTGATTTCTTATCAAAGAGATATATGTGTACCGAGATCACTTACCACCAACGTGAACGGTGTGCACATTTCTTACACTCACTCGCGCGATTGAGTGTTTTTATGAAGTTCTATACTAGAGGTACAATATTGTGCATGAGAATACTCTCAAACGCATATGATGGAGTAAAATAAATATATGTTACACTTTGTTGTACGTACAATTGTTGAAAAATATTTCTATTAATGAAATATAATATAATAAATAATTACTTCAGAAGCATGGGTTGAAGCTACCACCGATCGTAGGGATTTTTAATATAAAATGTTCCTTTAAAATAAAGCTTTGACAATGATCCAATTTTTAGTTTAGTTCCAATTAATAGTTTAGTTCTATTCATGGTATTGTAGAAGTTGTATAGCTACTATTGTAGAATTTCTTTTGATTAATTATACTTATATAAGTGATACCAAAGTATTCTTTAAAGCAATTTTAGGTCTATAGAACAATTTATTGTAAGTAAGCGAGCGAATCCACTGACCTATTTGGCTTTGAAATGA
This sequence comes from Teinopalpus imperialis, assembly GCA_029286865.1. NCBI lineage: Eukaryota > Metazoa > Arthropoda > Insecta > Lepidoptera > Papilionidae > Teinopalpus > Teinopalpus imperialis. The sequence continues at coordinate 8,354,421 of JAGSMU010000021.1, forward strand.
AACGTACGAGAAACACAAAGAACGAGGGAAAAGCTCTGAATATGAAATGCTGAGTCAACGCCTCGTCTGTTATACGACTAACGTACAGCATTGTGAAGTGTAACGTTGCGGTATGAGATGCATTATCTGTTATGAGTTGATATTTATAAGTGTACTGCTAGTTATCGGTTTCCTGCAAACGACTTAAGTTATTTGTTTAGTAGTTATCGTCGTAGTAATATTTATCTGTGGTTTATGTTTATGTAATTAAGCATGCATGATTTACTCTAGCAGTGACAGTGGGGCATTATAATGCTAAAAGAGTATGAATGAACTCTTTTATATATAAAGGCCATCAAATCATTCGTAGTCAGTAAATAAGAAGTGGACTTCAGCCATCATCAAAATATTTGACTTTTTTCTTCTCTCTCTTTTTTTGATCTGAGACTTGCAATTGTACGAGCGCGTGGTTTTTAGAATAGCATAACAATTTAGAAAACTAATTAACGAATTGTCTCAAAGTTAGTTACTAGCGCAATTGACAAGAACTTGTACGGTTTCGATGTAGGCATGCTTGAGGATATCATTAATCAAATGATTTATTCGAATTTTCGTTGTTATTGGTGGAGTTTTTGTAAGTGATAGTTTAGTTTAGACTTTTTAATTTATTTTATTTATTATACATATAACCTTTTGGATATGTCTCTGAACGTGGGCCTTCCAAGTGCAATGCCGAAACACCAGCATCTATCGACTTTCAAAATTGCATAGATTATCGCCCTACCTAGTGCGCGGTCATCCTACACTGCAACTGCATTCCGAGGTTGCCACTCAAGAACCTTTCTTTCCCATCGGTTAATGATTCAACGTACTATATGGCCAACCGATCGCCACTTCAGCTTGCTAATCTTTTGAGCTATGTCGCTCACGCAGAAAAAGGTACGAATCCACCATTCCACTATTGTCGTGAACCATCTCCTAGCAAAGCATTTTCAGCTAAGTTGGAGTGGTTTACCAGAATATTAGTAATGTTAATAGCATTGCTAACATTCTTTTTTTTTAAATAAAGAAAAAAAAAGACCAAGCATAGCCCGCTATACTGGCTGAGTGACTCTGAACTTTCTCAAACATCCAGCACAGAAAAACCATGTACTCTGTATCGTAAGTCAACACTGGTAACACGCCCTGGTTGAATATTTTTATTTTTAGACATTGTCCGATGGTGGACAAGATGATACCGCAATTTCCCAAACGCTACTCATCCGAGTTAGATCCATTGATTTACCTCTGCGTGGAAGTGGGTATCTAACCAGATACCAGCCCTAGGTAAGTATACTCGTCAATAACTTCTAGCATAAAAGATAAGAGATAATCGAGATTAAAACCTATCCGTTGGAGACACTATTGAGGTCATTAAGCATAGTACCTCAGCGATTCTGCCATGATGACTATGTCTTTGGTAAATCGAAGGTGTACTCGCCGTTGACAATATTTGGCACTGCTGAAGGAACTAAAGCACCGTCCCAACCTTCGAAGGAATCAGAGGCTTTCTCATAGTCAATATACGTATAAATAAGGTAAAAACAAGCTAATTTATAGTTTTAATAACAACATGTATGTTTGCAGCCTCAATAGCACAATCGTCTGGAATCATCACCTAGCATTCACATTCACAAGCATTTTCAGCTTAGTTGTAGTGCTTAACCGAAATTTTCTGATAAAAATCTGTTTAAAAACAAAACTTATAAACAAAATCGATATTTTAAATCATCGGACCTGCGTAATTTTTAGTTAAATGGTTTATTTCAAGATTTTAAGTTGCTCGTACGTTACAAATATGACAACCAAATATTACGGGATTTTGGGAAAAACCGTCAATTTTAAGGTATTCAAAGTTGATGGCACAGTAATAGGTATATATATAATGTAGTATACTAAATTAATAATTTTATTAAAATACAAAAATTTGTTAATAAACTACTGCTCCCAAACGACGAATGACGTAGACAACAACCGGCGTTTTTAAGAATGCCTAAAACTATGATAATTATCATATGTTAATTCTGTTTGTTTTATATGATCACCTACTTTATATAACAAGATATAGATAAATTATATTTTGGAAATGATTTAAGTAAGAGTAAACATATATTTTTTTATCAAAGTTTCTCCTTTAGACTTAGGTTATGATATTTAGATAAAAGTCAATATTTAAGAGTCTTTACCTGAGATTGCCTCTTGTAATACACTCGTATCCTTGTAGCAGGTGAACAGATATTATATTTATCTATATCAGACTTGTGCCACCATGTTTCATAAGGTAAGATATCCCAATGATTAAAGTAAGTATCTTAATCAGAGTTCCGCATCGAAATCTTGATTTCTTATCAAAGAGATATATGTGTACCGAGATCACTTACCACCAACGTGAACGGTGTGCACATTTCTTACACTCACTCGCGCGATTGAGTGTTTTTATGAAGTTCTATACTAGAGGTACAATATTGTGCATGAGAATACTCTCAAACGCATATGATGGAGTAAAATAAATATATGTTACACTTTGTTGTACGTACAATTGTTGAAAAATATTTCTATTAATGAAATATAATATAATAAATAATTACTTCAGAAGCATGGGTTGAAGCTACCACCGATCGTAGGGGTTTTTAATATAAAATGTTCCTTTAAAATAAAGCTTTGACAATGATCCAATTTTAGTTTAGTTCCAATTAATAGTTTAGTTCTATTCATGGTATTGTAGAAGTTGTATAGCTACTATTGTAGAATTTCTTTTGATTAATTATACTTATATAAGTGATACCAAAGTATTCTTTAAAGCAATTTTAGGTCTATAGAACAATTTATTGTAAGTAAGCGAGCGAATCCACTGACCTATTTGGCTTTGAAATGAAACGTACGAGAAACACAAAGAACGAGGGAAAAGCTCTGAATATGAAATGCTGAGTCAACGCCTCGTCTGTTATACGACTAACGTACAGCATTGTGAAGTGTAACGTTTCGGTATGAGATGCATTATCTGTTATGAGTTGATATTTATAAGTGTACTGCTAGTTATCGGTTTCCTGCAAACGACTTAAGTTATTTGTTTAGTAGTTATCGTCGTAGTAATATTTATCTGTGGTTTATGTTTATGTAATTAAGCATGCATGATTTACTCTAGCAGTGACAGTGGGGCATTATAATGCTAAAGAGTATGAATGAACTCTTTTATATATAAAGGCCATCAATTCATTCGTAGTCAGTAAATAAGAAGTGGACTTCAGCCATCATCAAAATATTTGACTTTTTCTTCTCTCTCTTTTTGATCTGAGACTTGCAATTGTACGAGCGCGTGGTTTTAGAATAGCATAACAATTTAGAAAACTAATTAACGAATTGTCTCAAAGTTAGTTACTAGCGCAATTGACAAGAACTTGTACGGTTTCGATGTAGGCATGCTTGAGGATATCATTAATCAAATGATTTATTCGAATTTTCGTTGTTATTGGTGGAGTTTTGTAAGTGATAGTTTAGTTTAGACTTTTTAATTTATTTTATTTATTATACATATAACCTTTTGGATATGTCTCTGAACGTGGGCCTTCCAAGTGCAATGCCGAAACACCAGCATCTATCGACTTTCAAAATTGCATAGATTATCGCCCCATCTAGTGCGCGGTCATCCTACACTGCGACTGCATTCGGAGGTTGCCACTCAAGAACCTTTCTTTCCCATCGGTTAATGATTCAACGTACTATATGGCCAACCCATTGCCACTTCAGCTTGCTAATCTTTTGAGCTATGTCGCTCACCCTCGTTCTACTGCGGATGTGTACGTTACGTATCACGCAGAGAAAGGTACGAATCCACCATTCCACTATTGTCGTGAACCATCTCCTAGCTAAGCATTTTCAGCTAAGTTGGAGTGGTTTACCAGAATATTAGTAATGTTAATAGCATTGCTAACATTCTTTTTTTTTTTAAATAAAGAAAAAAAAAGACCAAGCATAGCCCGCTATACTGGCTGAGTGACTCTGAACTTTCTCAAACATCCAGCACAGAAAAACCATGTACTCTGTATCGTAAGTCAACACTGGTAACACGCCCTGGTTGAATATTTTTATTTTTAGACATTGTCCGATGGTGGACAAGATGATACCGCAATTTCCCAAACGCTGCTCATCCGAGTTAGATCCATTGATTTACCTCTGCGTGGAAGTGGGTATCTAACCGGAGTACCAGCCCTAGGTAAGTATACTCGTCAATAACTTCTAGCATAAAAGATAAGAGATAATCGAGATTAAAACCTATCCGTTGGAGACACTATTGAGGTCATTAAGCATAGTACCTCAGCGATTCTGCCATGATGACTATGTCTTTGGTAAATCGAAGGTGTACTCGCCGTTGACAATATTTGGCACTGCTGAAGGAACTAAAGCACCGTCCCAACCTTCGAAGGAATCAGAGGCTTTCTCATAGTCAATATACGTATAAATAAGGTAAAAACAAGCTAATTTATAGTTTTAATAACAACATGTATGTTTGCAGCCTCAATAGCATAATCGTCTGGAATCATCACCTAGCATTCACATTCACAAGCATTTTCAGCTTAGTTGTAGTGCTTAACCGAAATTTTCTGATAAAAATCTGTTTAAAAACAAAACTTATAAACAAAATCGATATTTTAAATCATCGGACCTGCGTAATTTTTTAGTTAAATGGTTTATTTCAAGATTTTAAGTTGCTCGTACGTTACAAATATGACAACCAAATATTACGGGATTTTTGGGAAAAACCGTCAATTTTAAGGTATTCAAAGTTGATGGCACAGTAATAGGGTATATATAATAAAATCAAAGATGACACACACGATGAACCCAATGTTCACTTTACATACAATACAAAACATAACCTTTCTCGTAAGAAATACTACTAAAGTTAATTTTATTAATCTTAATAATAAATAATATAATAATGGTTAATAATGGCTAATGGTTTCTACTTTTGGGTGGAAAATTAGTTGTGTTTGGTTAATACATAAAACATAAAACTTGAATACATTTGTTAAGTTCTCACACAGATTGACAAATATAAATTTTATGTAATTTCGACAATATTACGCATACAAAGGACAACTTCAAAACCTCGATTTTTGAAACCGATAATAATTGAAATCATGCTACTGTGCTACTCACTCTCCTATATTACTCACCCTAGCATGCAGTAATTTGGTGTCATTTCAAGCCGGCATTTTGTAAAAGAGTTCCTATTCTCGAGGCAAAGCATTTGAACCATAAAAATTTTAAAGAATTAAATATTACGTTACAGAATGTTAACTTTTTATATTATTTTTTCAAATATATTAAACTTTAAATATAGATTGATGTATATTGACTTATTGATGTATATTTTTTTGAAAACTATCCTTAGAATATAAAGAATTATTTTGCCAACGTTAGATAGTTACTGTAACGTGAATGGGTAAGATTGATTGGAAATCACCACACCCTCGCAGAATCAGCGTGAAATAAAACTAACGCTATTGTGCTTCGCATAATAAGTGTAGGGATCAGGAGACCCAATTACAGGCATTCCATCCTTAGGAGTGATAACGCATGCATATCCTGAAACTTTGTTGAGGATGGCTGCAATTGTCGTGGGCCACAATCCTTACTTACCATCAGTGGTAAACTGTGTGGTAGGCCGACTACATTTTTTTATTTATTTTTTTACATTAACACTGATATTAAAAAAAAATACCTAAAGAAATTCACTATAATATAATCTAATGAAGTTATACGTAATACTGACATATAATTTTGAAAAAAAGTTTCCTATCCTACCTAAATATAATATTTTCCCCTTCTTTTATCATTGTTAAATTAAAAATAGCAAAAGGTTATCCAACCGCAACTCCTGGCAGAAACAAAAACACATACCATTCAGAAGCTATAATTAATTTTCCGCTCTGCATTCAACAAAGTATTGAAGTGATTTTAGGTGAAGGTTACTTCGTAAATTTTCCACTTTTTTTTTATATTTCAATCGCGTTTTCGACATTTACATAAATAAAGTTAATAAAATATTTGGTATGAAATACTTAATTGAAATATGTAAAAATTAGTTAATGTTGTTTTTGCTTTAACCAGTAACAGTTATAATAAAATAAAATATTGAGTTCTTTGATATCGACATTTAAAACTTTTTCGTTTTCTAAATCCATGATTGTTTATGCGTCGATTTTACTGCAGCCGTATACTCAGGCAGGCAGGTAGTATCTGAATGCTCGCTTTTAATTGCACCGTATGAAGCAATTCAATTTGTCAGAGCTGATTTATCACATAGTCGTAGGAAACCCTCATACCTAAGAAATAAATAAAAACAGATATTTAGAAAAAGCCGCCGATCCACAGGAGAGCCACAAGGTGTACCATACTCCAATTACCTCTGTATCGGGGAAAACTATGTCCACCAACAAAATCTATATAAAAAAGCTGTAAATTAACTTTTTTTAGACTTATATACATATAGGTATACACTTTAGTTAGGGAGTCGATATTCATCATTATAAAATTCATTCATACTTAATTATAAAACCGATTTAGATGAAACTTGCCTCATACCTAAGTTAAAGGATACAGAAATGATTAGGAAAAAATTATCACAATCAAATTTGTACTTTCTGAGCAATAAGTACACAAACAATACCCATAAATATACATGAAATCAAAATATAAATTTCATAAAAGCAACGACAATTAAAGTATAAAACGATTATTTTATTAGTATTTTGATTGACGGTGGGAGATCTGTGGACAATGAAAACATAAAAACTAATCTGTATTAAAATCACGGTTTTGTAAATTGATTAAAAATAAATTTTAATTTAATAAATATCTGCAAATTTATAGTTTTACGTTATACGTGAATGTGGCCGTTAATTGATACAATAAAATAAAACATATAGCAGTATATAATGTTAAAGTAATTACAATAGTTATTCATTCCAATATTATTCTGTAAATTCTTATAGAAATACCTATATAAAGACCAGCCGAAGCAGTGGAGGAAAATCGAGCCAAATACATGTGCAAAATTAAACGTGGTAAATTAAGACAAAATAACAATATATCAATATCTTGTCTATGTGATTTCCTGTCTGAAACTTCTTTATAGTATACTCGTATTTACCGACTATTACAATTTTTTTGCGCGGCTTGTCATCGTTGTTTATAGTTTAACCGTAATTTCGAAGGTTTGTTGTGAGTTCTGTTTCAAAAATAGGAGTACTTCTTATTTGCTATAATATGCACAATCCTAAAATCTACGAGTGCAAGAGAAATTTTATTAAGCCCTCAAGATTGGTTCCTTATTCGGTTTCGTTCTGTTCAATCAGGTTTGATTTGCCTTGAAATGATCCGACAGTAGCAAGCCTCAGTAAAGACTCCGCGCCGATTTCCACGGATTCTTCTTCGAACGGATTCTGTATGCCCACCTGACTAATAAATTCAAACAATGCTAAAATATTTGCATATAGTCCTTTACAACACAACAATTTTGCTTAATCAACTTAATTCCAGGTTCCATATATTATGAATTTAAGGTTCCACGATGTGATATATGCGTAACATACTGCGGTAAATACTTTAATTCCACAAATTTACTTTAAAACGCAGTAGAAAAACTTTCGCATTTCTCTATACTCTCGTACCATTTTTTTACTTAAATATTATAACATTGCTGAGATACTTTCTGAGAATACAATTTTTTTTTTCCGTTATTTCCTTACGGTGAGATTTTGTCTAGTAATATATTGGGACTAATACATGTATTATATTTCAAAATTAATTTATCTGATATATATATCAGAGTAAGAAAATAATTACTCCTGATCTAGTATATTTTCGTTTTCATTTTAGTTGACAGTACGTCTGTATGTATTATACCATAATACATACATAAAAATAATTATAAACATTATATTATATTGAATAATTCAAAGTAATAAGGGTCTACGTTGCATTTACTTACTAGATAATTGGATGTTTCTTTGAGATCAAAGAACTGGGATAATTTATTTAGAATTGCACACTGAAAGTTGAGAGACCGAGTTAGCAAGTTGAATTAACTTTGTCACTGTAACTTTGATTTAATTTAAATATATTTTAATTACAATTTTAATTGATCGCGAGAGATTAGTGATATAAAGACATAGCTTCACTGACATTTGAGTCGATCTCTAAGTATTTATTAATAGAATAGGTTGCAAATGAATAAGTAGCTTTCCTGGTGAACACTAAAGAAGTTGCAGGTGCCTCGTTAGCCCTTAAGAGATGTGTAGGCTCTTTTCTTGACGGTCCCTAAGTCGTAGTGATTCGGATATACCGCTGACAACAACTGATTTCAGAGAGTAGCTGTGCGTGATAGAGAACTTCGTGTAAAGCACACAGTGGTGGAGTGACAATCATAGAGATGGTGAGAGTGCGATTTTTTTTTGAAGATACTGTCACCGATGTGCTAAGTAAAGTCCAGCGGGGCTCTATTCAAGCAAAAAAAATGTAATGTGAATGCTATTCTAGAGTTCTGAATACAACAAAACTAATCTGCTTTCATTTTACACGTACATTTATTCTATTTAATTCGCTTCAATGTACTACAAAACTAATCAAAAATTTGAACTTTATTTAAAGTAGCCAGAAAAAAGGCTTATTTTCCCTATTTTCATTCGAGTTTTATGAATAACATGAAGGACACATTATAAAAATACATTTTACACAGCAAATTTCACTTGGTGGTCAGCCTGGTGTACACGCTACGCCTTTGCATTGTGATAATCAATATGTTGTCTAATCGGAGAAGACAGAAGTTATAACAGCTATCCTTCGAACCAATTAAATCCCTAAATTTACTAAGGTCGAACCTGTCGTTATACAAAATAAAAACAAAATTAAAAAAATAAATATAAAATGGATCATTATTCAAACTCCTACAGGTTACAAATTCACCTAGAAGAAATCTAAAGAAACTTGATGCAAGTTACCACATTGGCGTAAGACGCATTTCGTAGGAATTGGCATGTACTCTGCACCAGGCGTTTTTAATAGCGGTCCAAATTTTGATCAATTTGTAAGAGTAATATGGGATACTCGCCGTTCGCAGCTATTCTATAAATGGAAACCTAAGGCGTTTTGGTGCTAATACGTTTTCATGTACTATTTCGTTGTGTTAGCATTCTAATAATCTTCTAAATTTTCGTCTTATTAATAGTCTTCTAAATTTTATTCGCTATAAAATCTTTTACCTATATTTAATAAATTTACTAGGAACTTTCTAAGACTTAAATCTTTATACATATTTTATACATATGAATAACAAATATTTGGCCTATATCTTACACTGTCTCTGTTCCTAATCTCTTACAAAAATAGATATAAGAAGAGTATCGAATAAGCCCTCTTTTAAAAGGCTGGTACGCGAACACTATCTAAAGACGTCTGATGCTAATTAATAAGGTAAATTATTCTTGTCATATGTTTATTATGTATTGCTTTTTATTTGTATGTATATGTATATATATATATATATATATATATATATAAAGTTTTAAAATATAAATATTTTTTTTCTTATTTACGATGTAGGCACTACACCTACCTATCTATATACATACCAATGTCACTCCACGCCGCGGGGTTGTCTGGTAGAGAATGCCTTACGGCATTAAGTCTATCCTTTGTAACCCTTTTTTTAAGGTGTGAAAAATGAAGTTTAAAATAAATAAATTAATTTAAAAAAATTGGAAAACTATGGTATCTTTGGTACCGCTAGAATTTTTTAAGCCACATAAAAAAAGTTTACGTTCATTTTGAAAAACTGAGATTATATATTTTATTTTAAGCATTTGTTTTTGTTTAAAAGTATGTCATTATATTCATATAAAAATTATATGTTTCTGCCAGCTAATATATACATATATAATATAATATTTTAGCTAATATTTTAGTCGATGTATGTAACTGAAACGTTATTATTGTTTTTAATTTCAAAAAGCCACGAGGATTATTGGAAGTTATGCGGGCAAGAAAACTACGTCTCTGTCTCTCAAACCTGTATCGTAACCACGTTGCAGAGGTAGCAGAGCACGGGTAACTTAACATGATCGACTCCGTAGTGGCCGTTCAACTGTTTTACTGCTGTTCAGAAGCACATGTGTATGTTAAGTAACCAAATTGTATCATGGATATAACTTTTGAAAAAGCGGGATTTTCTAGCATAGGTGAGACACACTTACAAGAAAATGCCAGGCCTTATAATGCCATTAAACAATAACTTTGGTTAAAGTTTATTTTTAAAGAATAGGTTGCAAAAGAGTAAGCAGCTAACTAGATGGTAAGTGATTACCGCCGGATAATTTATTTATTTATTAAAACTTTTGCACAAACAGTGTACACAGGCGGACTTAATGCCTAAGGCATTATCTCCCAATCAAACCTTTGGCTTTGGCTTTGGCACAGAAAGATTGAGTAGGTGCATTAATACATTTTTGAATAAAACAGCATAGGTATACATAAGAACTAAATATATTTATTCTAAGTATATATAAATATAATACAATACATAAATATATATGTATATAAACATCAAATATATATTTATACATATACTATATATACATACATATATACATATATATATATATTAATGACGAATTTAATTATAATATTACAGAATATTACTATCATATCTCTTACACGAAGACACTAGAATTTACTCTGGCTTATTTTTACTCCAAGTATAAACTTAGTTTTAGTAAATCATTATTAATAGATTTATATTTATAATAATATCTATTCGCTGTTTTCTAGGTTCTTACACTGCGCCAATGTCAGGTATTCTCAAAGAAGTGTGTCAAGTCGGCCCATTTTAAAAGCGGGCCGCTGTTACGGGGGGCCACTTGCTAGGAACCAGCTCTTTGTATAACAATATAGAACAGCATTTTAATGATACAGAGTCGTGTACATGACATCATGTGTCGTCGAATTAAGTATGTTTTTAAACTTAGTTTAAATATATGTGCACTATTAAAGTGCAATAACAAAATAGTTGCTATATTTTACATAAGCAGCAAGAACATAGATTCTGTTTGGAGTTTAAATTTACATAATCATTCTATATATTTCTCCATAAAGCCGTCGAGGTTTTCATTTTCCTTTAAAAAATCAGTTATAACTCTAGTACATAAATTACCTAATTAACATATACAAGTAGCGCACATAAATTAACTCATAAACCTTTTTTGTAAATATATTTACACTCATTCTCATTTAAAATAAATATGTAGTAAGTATGATAAACTCTGCCAGCTAGCTAATCAGCAGTATTGAAGTGTGTAACAGCATTGACAGTATTAGATTCAGTACTTTTTAAAAATTCTAATAGGAAAGGGATCATTCAAATAAATAACGAATGTGACGAAACTATGGAAAACTCACTCCAACGAAAGTTTGAAAATATAACCACTTACGAAGTAAATGTAGAATTATCTCCTTCACACGAAACCCAAGGAGTTGCAACCTAACCTTTACATAAAATGTATTAGAAATGTAATTTTTTTAATTTTTTTTTTCTTTGCTTAGTTTATTTCCTTTTAAATTAACAACGATATTCTATTATTTTTGAGATGTAAAGAACATTGAAAAATAATTATTGACTAAAATATATAGCGTCTTTAATTTTCACCATTACAAGAAGAGATAAAATAAAATTTCTCCGTTTTCTCAAATTTTATATATCCACACGTAAGTCCCGGAAAATAACATGTAATTATTAGTGAGTCAACTGAGTAATTATATTAGTAATCTTGTTTCCCCTATGTCGTGTCTTGACTTACATTGTGGTTGTTATTAATTATTTTAACAATTTATATTGATTAATTAACTAAGCGTAGTTTTTAAAACTATTGTTACAATGTTATTGTGTTCCAGTGTGTTTATAAAAAATATTTAAAGTTACTTCAGCTTTTTAATTATTTTGAATTTGGAAAACGTATATTATTTTAAAACCTTCCTTCGAGTTTGCGCCATTTCACATATTTATCGTGTTCATTATCAAATTAAAATATGGAATGGGAAAAGATCGGGGCGGCCGCGTGCTGTTAGAACTAAAAAGGCTGTTAATGCTGTTGAAGCCAGAATTCGTCGAAACCCCATTAGGAAGTTTGCAGTTGTTTTCTATTAGTTCCCAAATGTAATGTCGGTATTAATATATAATATTCAAATAAAAAATACACGAAATGTATATTTTGTAAATAAGGAAGACTTAATTGAGATAAAAATTGTGAATAGTAACAATATTAATTAATGTCAAGATATTTTAAGCGGTATAGAAATAGATTAAGTGAAATAAAAGAGGTTTAAATTACCTATAATGTATTAAGGAGCCACTTTTTACTTAATTATTATTTCTAAATTTAAATAGTTCACATAGGCTTATGGGCTTTTGAAAAATGTTGTTAAGAATAACACTTCTGAAATCACTGTACCACAAATAAATCGACTCATTTCGGAAAGGTTCCCGCGTTCCATGAACACCAGCATAAAAAATAGTAGTTAAACGTTGATATGTTTCGTCTAGTGAGTAAACGATGGTTGACACCGTGTTACTGATAACGAGACATTCCATCTTAGTCCTCAGGACAAACGATTTATCTGAAATATGTAGCATGTAGCAGTACGAATGTTCAATAGACTGCAGGGTTTTTACCTTATTTGAATCGTGTTCTCGTCATTCACCCATAATTCATCGTAAAAATTAAGCACGGGTTTCACAAAATCATAAGTAATTATTGGAACCTTTATAATGAATTTTACGGCATTCTGGACGAGATGAAGTTGGAATTCCTAAGCATTATGATGCTATAGTATACCAGCGGTATTCTGTTAAAACGTGTCCGTTACTATAATGAGCTACCCGCTTCCGTGCTAATATCATTATATAGCTGCATTGTAAATCTGTTGCCATTAAATCTTATGTAACAATAATAATCCACTTTAATATCTTATTAGAAAATTTTATAATTACCAAACTTATTACCGGCAGAATAACATTTACAGCGGAACCAAGCTTAAGTCAACAGTTAGTATGTACAGGTAACAGCATACTAAAAATTATTCGATTGAAACCAATTGATGTTTCAAAGATATCGTCACTGTAAATAGATGATCGTTTAAAATATAATGTATAAAATAAATATTTTAGAAAACTCTAGACTGACTAACGTCAGTTTTTCCATTCAAGATGATATTTTGTGTGTCCTATAATTAGAAGCTTTCGATTAAACGAGACAGCACTAATTCTATATTATATATAATATAATATTATATATTACCTTTGTTGGTATAAAGACATCACCCGGGAACATTTATTGCTCAACGGTCATCGATTTTACGAGTTATATGGCTTCTACTTGGGCCCTTATTCCTAAGTCAGTTATTAAAGTTGTATTGTAGATAACCTTATTAAGTTTAAAATGCATCGGGATATTTATAACCATTACCAAATTATTATATATACCTATTTTAAGAACTAACCAGAGTTTCTCTCTATTACTCTATTACAATAATATTTTAAAATTTATTTTAGACATTGTTTTTTTTAAAACTCTAAGCAAAAATCTAGGTATGACGCTTAGAACTAAAATTGTCTGTTCTTATTTTAATTGAACAACTGAACCACTAGAACTTGTGGTCACAGATGAGGTCACAGACATCATTAAAAATCTGAAAAAGAGGTCAGCTCCCGGTCCCGACGGTATTCACAATAAAATACTTAAAGTGCTGCCCGCTAATATTATCTGCCTCCTAGTGGTAATATTCAACACGCTCCTCTCCAACTGCCCCTTCCTGGATACCTGGAAGGAAGCAGACGTCATCGGGATTCCCAAACCGCACAAACCGCGGAACCTTCCCAGCAGTTATCGCCCAATCAGCTTCCTGAGCTCCATGGGCAAGGTATACGAGAGGATTATTCTTAAGCGACTCAAAGAACACGTCCTAGCAAGTAGATTAATTCTCGACGAATTGTTCGGATTTAGGAATATGCTCTCTTGCGTTCAACAGGCCTTCCGCTTAATGGAACACATTCTTGCAGGGCTCACCCTAAAAAACCCAGTAGGTACTGATACGCTATTTTTCGATGTTGCAAAGGCATTCGACAAAGTCTGCTATAACGGTTTCATTTATAAACTTCACTCCCAAAACATACCAGTTACATTTTTCGATATCGAATCGACGGCACGTGCTCCTCAAGCCGGGCACTCCTAGCGGGAATCCCTCAGGGATCCGTTCTCTCTCCGTTATTATTCTCACTTTCCACAAGTGATATTCCAAAAGATCCGCAGGTCAGTCTCGCGCTTTTCACTTACGATACTGCCCTATATTATTCAAACGTAGACAAGTATTACCATTCGTATCCAAGTCGCAGCCAATCGCCTCGCCGATTGGTTTCGATTATGGAGAATCGAAAGTAACCCGGACAGAAGTGCAGCCGTCTTCTTCTGGAGAGGCTCAGCCAATCCATTCTGCACGGCACCAGCACCTAGCCCTTCAAAGCTAGGACAAATCAAGATCTTCGACCGACCCATTCCAGGGTAGAATCGGTGACCCCCATGGCCTTTCACCAAAAACTAAGTTTCCGCCCGCAAGACCAATGACCTGTGTAAGACCAATTGTGGCCTACGTCAGCGTCGTCTTCGCCCACGTAGCCAGGGAGAAATAAAATATCTTACAGACGGTCCAAAACCGTTTCACTCGAATAGAAACCGAAGCAGAACCGTACGAGCGCGACATCGATCAGCACAGTGACTTCCGTCTCGTCACCATTCTGGAGTATTTTCAGTCTATCTTGCAGCGCTTCTACGCGAAAGCGCTCTCACACTCCAACCCGCTATTGGTAAACTTCACAACCTACGAGCCGGTACTGAATCCGGCAACTAGGAACCGTTGATCCCGTCACGTCCTCGACTACCCCCACTTCATGGGGAGCCGAGCTCCAGTCCATCCTCAACGGACCCCGGACCATCACACACCGCTGATATCTCGCCGCGTTGCCCTCGCCATCGAGCGCGACGCAATCTTCGCGACACCGCGTATACTAGATTCACCCGCGTGTCAGGGTGGTTCTCACTGCCCACAGCTTCCGATTGACCAGATAATTGGTGGCGTCCGTCAGAGGCTAGGTCCGCATAGCTAACCTCGGACGGTCAGTAGACATCACCATCCATTCTCAACTGTGGACAATCTTCCGATAGCTAGGGAACTGGCTACTTAGGGCTCACTATCAGATAGGAACGTGATCAGAGCAGACCGACACGCTTTGTGTAAGTAAGATAACTAAACTCTATAACCAGCTCACGGACCCCTCAGCTCCGTGAGCCCTGTGTCCGATGAAGCTGTAAGAGACGCATAGGCTAACACCATCAACATTAACAGAATCTAGGTTATTTTAATAAAATGAAAAAAAATCTTTAGGTTTTGTTCTTTAAATTGGTTAGAAATATTTCTTAATAATTAATTAGATCTGAAAAAAATATATCGTGTATGGTGACTATATCCATCATTCGTACAATTCTGAAATTGGTAATTTGTCTTTACACAAATATCGAGAAATGAAAGTAAGGTCCCTAAGGAAATCTAAGATCGCTGATGATTTATTGCGAATCCTAAAATTATTTTGAGGAGTAAGTGCGACTTAACAGTGAGTAATATATTATGTATAATTCCTTTAATGTTTTACCCTTGAACGTTCTTATAAAATATACAGGTATTTAAAACAACCAAATGTTATTTATGTAATATGCACCTTTTATAACAATTTTTGTTTAAAAAGATTTATTAACTCATAAACTTTTGATTTGTAAATTGTAAAACTTTATACATGACCCATCAAACAATTACCGATCATATGGAGACGCCTACCATGCTATGCATAGTAGCTTATCTTCGTTTCTAATTTTAACGATGAACTTATAAAGGAAACAAGCAACTTAGCAAGGTCCGACGTTAACTAAAGATAGAACACCCGAACTGGAATATTCCTCATATCACTTGCCATTCTATTGTATCTACCTATTGGATTTGTTCATCCAAGTATGAAGTTATTTAAGTGCCATTTCATCAATTTTCCTGTGAAGAGTGTGTTATATATAATCGAAAGCTTTGGATAGATCACAAATATTCCGATAGCATACTATGATGCCTCACAAATACAGTTCTTGCAATTCACGAGCGCACGTGAACTTTACTTGTGGTTAGCCGTGTACACCCATGTTGTGGAAGTATCTGACGGAGCGGTCATTTGTGAGCGAAGCCTTCACATCGCCGAGCGCACGCACACATTGACAAATATACAGATACGTCTTTACCACATGAAAAGCTCACGCGCACTCTTGTTTATAATAACCATACTAAAATATGTTAATAAAGTTCAAGCTAGTCCTTGTTAGTAAATATCTTTATCATTAAACTCTACTACTCTCTATAATTCTAATCCAAAATATGTACATAGGTGTAATTTTACAATAAAATATATACAAACACCTAGTTCCTTCACTCTCAGTTATTTATAGAAAATATAATCCCAGGCACAAAAAATAACGTAGAATTATAATTCAAACGCTGCAAGACAAAAGTTATTTAATAAATTAAACAATCTAATTAATTGAAGCCGTCGCACGTACTCCAACATTTACGTCAATGAATATATAATTTTTTACTTATTGAAACCAATTTTCTTTAGCATTATTTAATATCAGTGCACCGTTTTATTAAAAGAGCAGATTACACTGCCAGTCGCAGGCAATTAGCTGTCATCTGTTGAATAATTATTTATATCTGCGAAAGAGCTATATCAGATTTTAGTAAAAAATTATAAATGCACATAGAAAATACCCCTACTATCAAAATGGACTAAGAAAAATATTATCATTCAAATCTATTCTGAAATCACGTAGAAATTAGCTAAAAGATTCAAAATATATACAACCTAATTAAGAATACCTCTGTTTCTTAATGCGGTTAACGAAATGTTCTTCTCTTATTCCCATTTCTCCTGTTTACGTAAATACGCCACACAGTACATCAGACAATTACATAAGATAGCATGATTAGGTGATAGCATTCTGAAGATATAACGTGAAAAAGAAATAAAAAGCTGATTGTTGCTATTAGGATTACAATATATGGAAGATAGGATGGAAGTCTCCGATTTGATAACTTACCGCAAGAACCTCCGTGTCGAACCTACATGTTTCTTAGTGAATTTTTATTATTGACTTTAAGCGATTCTTCTTATATTTACATAAATACTACGCATTTTACGAAATTAATAAACATGGTACACACTCAGTAGTTGACATAAATATTAGTTTTGTTTAGGTAGGAACTCGGCGCCTAATTCTCTTTTTATTCATTTTTTATATTCATCCATGTTAGTTTGCAATTTGTACCATTCATTACATTCCAGTTATGTTCTCAGTCTCCTAAGACAAGCTTTGTAGCGTACTTAAAGTGGACTAACATTTTTTATCATGACAGATTTCTTCTTAGAGGTTAGTATTTTTATTTGGACTTGGATGGTATTATTGGAAGTAGTCTTAATTATTTTTTATAAATGCCAGCTATTTTAAGAGTACAATATGGACTTTATTATTTGTGTTAATTAAACTAGACTCCCGGTATTGTCTAGCTGATTTGAATAATGGACTACTAGTTTAATTGGTAATTATAAAGTAGACCAACAAGACAAGGTAATTATTAAACTAAGGTCATTGAAATATGAATTTCCACAATTCAATCTCACAACTCTCATATGAGTTAACAAACTAAATACTACATACGTTGCTTTTCTAAATATATGTACATGGAAAAGTACGCCTTTACAGTACCAACTTAAAACCTAGTGTAAAGTAAAGTACCTTATTGGTGTTATGTTTCGTCTTGTAAGTAAAAAATAAACCGGAAGCTGTAATTTTGCTGACAAAGAATTCGATGTGAGTCCTCAATGGTGACCACGCATCTGGGTTATAATTTTTTCATCATCATCAACTCAAATTAGACAAACTCTACAATTACTGAACGCAATCTTCGGCTCATCCAGCTCTTAATACCCGATAATTTTCGCTACTATGAAACTTGCACAACAACTAGTATGAGGGTGTCCTACACTACGTTTGGCGGTCCGTTGCTTCCACTAAAAACCTCTTTTATACCAATGGTTATCGATTCTGCGGCTTATGATGGGCGACTCTACTCCTCTACTCGACTACAACTTTAAATTGTAAATCTGATGCGCTATTAAAATTGTTTCGAAATTCGAAATTTAAAATTGGGGATTGGCTGTGCTATAAGCGTCCAAGTTCGACTCCACATGTCATAATGGGTAGGGCACACTGATTTAAGAGTTTCGTTCTCTATGAAATCGGAATAATTATCAACCAACTTTTTTTTCTATGTAATTACTAAGTGATGAAAAAAAAATGACAATGTGATAATATGATTTCTAATAATATTATTAAAGCATATCAAAGACCAACACACGAAATTAAATTAGATAACTATAAATATGTTACCTATCTACAGATGGGGTACTCTACCACTCTAGAGACGTTATTAAGTAATGATTTAAAAAGTTAAACTATGTAAGTAAGTCGATGCTAAACTTTTGAGTCATTCGATTTATTTTGCAAAGGCTTAATTATGTTTTTTGTAGCGTATATTGTTTAGTAGTTTTGATCTCGCTAGTTGCTTATAAAAATACGTCCCCTTAGTATTTTAATTTTATCTGATTACTCATAATTTTATTTTCTCATAATTTTTAAAGAACTACCTACCAAATTGTTTATCATTAATTTATATTAATTTGAAAGAGCATAGTATATTTTACGTTTTGTTTTGGCCATTTCGGAAACGGAACCATTTCGTTGGCATACCGAACTTTGTGGTGTAAAGTTCGGCGGCTTAGTAGTGCTGGTTGGTATATCTTTGCCAATTCCTGCATCCTGCGTTACACACCAAAGTGGGACTGCAGCAAAGGTGACGCAATCTCGAGACGAATTGAATACGAATACTACAGAACGCCTGTGGGCCTCTATTATTGACAAGCGCGTGCCTTCTGACCACTATTTGTAGCGTATGCTTTTATTGTATTTCTTAAGAATCTAAGCACGCGGGGCGCACGATCTCACATAAAGCAACCATGTCTTGTCTGTCTGTCCAAGCCAAGTGCGCGGAAGTCACGACCGTCTATGATGGTTGCGTTGTGTTTTTTAAGTAGCCACATTCACGGGCCTCACGGCCACTATCTATGACGTATTTCTTGAGAACTTATGTACGTGGACCTCACAATTGCCGTGAATTACGAGTGCTTTGTGTCTTGAGAAGCTACGAACGCGGGTCTCACGGCCGTAGCGGGTTGTGGTCTATGCTAACTACCACTGCAATATACAAAAACGGTGCAATAGTAATATACATGAAACGATGTCACAAATCCATTTCCATTTAAACAATAAACAATAAAATAGTTAGGTACCGTGCTTTTCAGTGCATTTCTACGGATAATTGCACTGCACGCTACGCAACGTCTACGAACAAGCCGAGTAATCCATCCTTTATTGCAAGTCATTGACCCAATTATTACCGCAAGTAACACGTTAGTAAAAGTATTATTTCTTCATATTGTTAAATATAAGGTAACAAATATTCTTTAATTTTATAAATCTTGTTTTATAAATCTTGTTCCTTTGATATTGCAATTAAGAGATTCCGCCCACGTCGGCATTTCCTAGTTGTTAGCAGACAACTAAGCCAACTAAGAAAATATATTATAATATGTCTTTATTATATGTTCTTATTTGATACTATATTCTTAATATAGTTAAATATAATAACAATATCAAATAAAAGAATCAACAAGAAAGTATGGTTTACTTTCTTGTCGATTCTTCTGTGCAAAGAGATAAATAATTTTTACGTGTTAGAGCTACGCTACAGCTATAAACGGTCTGGAATTGAACGGACCAGCGCGACCTAGGAGTGAAATTATTTTATTGAATACTTGTTAAAGTGCAACTTAGCACGATTGCGTTTCGTACGCTGAGAGATAGTACTAACAGAAACCATACTTCTAGTAAAGAGGCAATCTTAGTCCCCAAGACACAAAACATATCATGAACTCTTATGTATGTAAGGGCTATAATATAATTATTTTTAAAGTTTACAAAATGTAAATCCGTTGAACAAAAAACAAACGTATGATCTTTAAAAAAAACTGGTACTTGCTAGTCTCAATATACAATATTACTAATTTATTTTAATAAAAATTTTGAACCTAAAATTTTCACAATATCCGAACTAAGATTTCGTTCGCATAAAGGCGTTTGTTATGTAAAATAAACATTGAAAAATCTAAGCTATATCTATTCGCTTCTAACGCAGACTTCTAGTCAACATAACATATTCTTGATATCATGTCTGTATTTAAATAAACTATAATGCATGTAACATTTTTATTATTATCTTTCAATTTTCAATGCGCGCCTCCTGAGCGTGTCTTGAAAAGTAAAAGTAGGTTAAATTGGATCTAAAAAAGGGTGAAACGTAATTGTACAGTTTGCAGCATACCACCGACCTAATGGCAAAGGGGACTGGCTGAAAGAATGTAAAACTGCCGACCTACTTAACTATTGAGCATTTCGTTAAAACTCCATAGCTTACGATGTGTATATGCGAATAGACTACCGAAAACTTAGTTAATAAAATCTAATAGTCAATTGGTTAAATTAAATGCATTTAAAACAAAACACTGTCGTGTTATCAATTTTAGTAATCGAGCTTCGATTACCTGTTATCGGCTTTTGACGCAAACAGGTAGGTAGCATTAGCTTCACCGGCTTTTTATTCAATTCATTATATTGTCAAAAAACTACTTCGAACAGATACTAGGGATAGGAAATAACTAGGTGTATTTATTTTACTGTAAATTTTATGTGTGCTACGATTTATGAGAACCTATTCTTAAGGCTCTGCATAAGTAATTTATCATATAAACTATAATATTCGTGGATATTTCGAAACCTTTTTAATATATACATTCAATACGCCTCCGTTAACCGCAAGGAAATGCGTATCTTTCTACATCTTCACACAAAGCCAAGTACCACTAAAACTGGCGCGAAATGGTAAAGACGCAACACTTGGTACCTGTGACGCTGAGCAAGGACATGGTGGGTCGTGCGTCCGTCAAGCCAGGCTGGCCCGTCGACCCGGGGCGGTCGGCGGGGCCGGCGCCTCACCGGCCGCCGCGGGGCGCCATTACTCGCACACGCGCGCCCGGCTCAACGCGGGCCGGCGACCGACTGACGCCCAGCTACTCGCCGCCTCGCCGCCTCGCTGCCACGGACCTACAAACAACAGGACATGCCTCCGCCGCGCCACCGACCACGCGCTGCGGAACTCCGATACCACCCTCATCGGTACACGCACTCACACATCGCACCTCACCCGTCCGGCTACTCACGCGTGTGCGTAAACATCGCACGAAAGCTCGCCGCTTCGTCACGAGTGCAAATAAGGCTCCGAAGGCGCATCCACGCGTTCTTAGTTTCAGGTTCGTCACGCATGCGCAGCAAAAACGTCTTCTGACATCACCGGCACCCAGATTATTTTCGCCCGGCGAGGTAAATACCCTCACATCGATCGAACCCGGTTACACTAGATGCAATTATTGCACTGCCCTAGTAACGTTAATGCAATTTTTAGTACCAGTACTCTTAGCGGTACAGTTACATCTCACAAATTACGCACACTAACAAACAAAAAACCTAATTATTTATTCTATACTAGCATAAAATCTTAAGAATTCTTGTACCAATTATTATTTCTGTAATATTTGTATAGTGGATTATTACGATGCAGCGACTGCATATAATAAAATGACTATTATATAGTACATATATGTTGTTTTTTGTTTCGTTATAATTTAACTAAGTGAATTAATAGGAAAAATAAGTATTTAGAATTTTATTGTAATTATTAAAGAAGGGTGTTGGATATCAAAATATATTACAAAATTTTAACGGTACTTGAGAAATTTGCATTACGCGTTTTGGTGCATCTTCAGCACATGTTCTGTCTGAATCTTTATTTTCCAATTCGCATCATGTAGCTAGTCTCTTTTGCCATGATAATAAATAAAATTACGGTAAACGTTATATTAAAAAAAAGTAACGATGTTCCATTCTATATTCAGTAGTAGTTCAATGAAGAAAGTCTAGGCATTTTAACTATTTCCTAATTTGCAAAATTCACCACTCTTGATATGTAAGTAAATGCATTTTTTTATTACGAACAGTTTCCTAGTATTAAGAGATACCTTAAAAGCATGTAATGTGTTGAAATTAATAATTGGATAAGGAAGGAGTCAGCTGTTCTCTTGAGAAGTATATTGGGGCCTGCTGTACTTAATCTAAATTAAAGTTACCGGTAGTGCTACGCTGCAATTTGTGTCTAGCTGCAGAACGAAATGGTCAACTCGTAAGTAGTACCGGGGTAGGAATACGCCCTTACTGAATGCCAGCACAAAATACTAGCATAATGCTGCTGTGTTACATCCAGTAAGTGCAGGGTTCCGGATACCTTTATTATCGGTGACGAGGCATTTCATCTCAGTTCTCAAGGCTGATAACGCAAATGCATTATGATTCCTTATCAAGAATGAATGGGCCGCAGGAATCACTTGCTAACAGGTGAACTTTGTGTTCGTTTGTTACTCTCAATGTAATAATAAAAAACAATTACCGCTATTGTTATAGTGGAGATTCATGGCACAATGGATGAAGGTAGCTGAGGATCAAGCTTTGGGACAATCAGTGGGGGGGATATAATAAGATATATAATAGATAAGAATATGTAGTAAATAATCTTATCGTTAACTTCAGACCATTTAAGATTGATAAAACTAAATGTATCTCATTAACTATAATACTTCGACTTTCAACTAAACGTTAACTATTCAACATTCTCGAAAAGCGTCAACGCATTTGCGACTACTCTGGTATTGCTGATGTTCATGAGCGGCAGTGATCACTTACCAACGAGTGGGCTGCTGGCACGTGGCAAACGTACACACTCATACATACTCTATAAAAAAAAACTTACTATATCAAGCGTCTATAGCTAAATGTTTTAGGGTACTTCTGAGAAACTTGAATCGAATCCGCCATAAGACTATTGTCTTGAACTATCCTAGCAAAAGCATTTTCAGCTCAGTTGGAGTGGTTAGCCGAGTTATTAGTAATGTTAATAGGATTACTAAATATCATATATATATATATATATATATATATATATATATATATATATATATATATATATATATATATATAATCCTCTTACAAGGACAAAGGGATTTACTAAATATATTATATATATTGCATGGCAGATGAAACTGCAAACACCATATTAGCAAACGATTTCACCTTTTAAGTTATCTGAATATTTTTAGTTGTGAAAAGTGAAGTGTTCTAGATGGATATTTGAAATCTGTAAACCTAAACCTGGAATCCATGAAATTTTTCACCAATTACTTAACTGCGATACGTATTTTTGAAAGTTTTATATTCATTTTCTGTATTGCGAGCACTAAGACTATAACATGAAGATAGAATATTACTTCGATTTAATTTTGTATTATTATAATATATAGTATAAGGTATTGGATATGCAAACACAGCAAGATCCAAATATGATGATAATGATTTCAGTTACTACTAATCCGTGATCCTCTCAATTAATTTAAAGCAAAATAATATACATGTACCATGGACCAGCGCAGTTCAAATTTAATATAAAGCTTATTGATCCTTGATCATAAACAACGTCTACATGTAGACCCTCCTTCACCTTCAGTACTTCCTTACATATGTACATCCCTGTCAATGAGTCGTAGTTCTTTGCCGTTACGTAACACACACGTGGTAGCGGCGTCATTTGGCTCTTTCCGACAACCAACGGAAAACCACGAACCCGAATTCAAATATCGATCGTAAGGAGCGCGCGAACGCGACACTCGTGACGTCACAGACCTACGACTACACTCGCGGTTATATGTGTCTATTCAAGCACTTCAACTATGTACTTAAATAGTTAGCATTTAGGTTCATAATAGCCAAATCGCTAAATTGATATACTAAATACCATCGATCAAGTTGGCTACCTGTGTACTAGCTGTAGTTGTGTTAGCACCGTGTCTCCTGACCCACATTAAATGTACCAACCGTTATCTTGTTATAACGTGACGCGTTCCAAAACATTGATTCTATTATAAACTTATAATTATTACTTATAATTAGAAACTTTTAAATCCACTATTTCCTATTTCTAATGTGTACATATATATATATATATATATATATATATATATATATATATAAATATATATATGAATTAGATTTAGCGTCAGGTTAAGGTCACTAAGACTATAACTAACCCTAAACTAAACCTAACCTAAGCCTAACCTAAACCCTGACTTAATCTAAACCAATCCTAACCAAACTTCCCTCATCAGAACAAACTAGAAAACATCTCTAAAACTGTAGACTGCAGAACAAGTCAGTAACCCTGTTCTGAGTAAAAGCTCATATAGTATTGGAGGCAAATGAGAGGGCAGATCAGTTGGCAAAAGACGTAGATACTAAACTTGAACGGAAACCAGACTATGAGGAGAAGGAGAAGGAGAAGGAGAAGGAGAAGGAGAAGGAGAAGGAGAAGGAGAAGGAGAAGGAGAAGGAGAAAAAGCTCACCTAAAAGTTAAAGTTGAATGTGGTCTTTTCTCCAACATTTATACAATATTAAAGGTGACAATCGAGCGCACAGCAAACTTCGTAGTAAGTGGTAAAAACGGCCCGTTTCGTCATCCTTGGTATAATATTACCGATAAGAAACGATTACACAGCTCACCTAAAAATAAGAGTTACATATTCAACTTTTCCTTAAATACTTTCCCTTTTCATAAAAAAAAAGAATGGAGAATGGAGATTGTAGAATGGAAAACGGAGAATATGAAATGAAAAATAGAATGGAAAATGAGAATCTAGAATATGAATGAAGAATGGAGAGTGAGAGTTGAGAATGGAGAATGCAGAAGAAGAACGGAAAAAGTTAATTGTGAAAGAGAAGGAAGACTGAAAAGTGAGAATGGAGAATTCAGAAGGAGTATGAATTGGATGAATATGGAGAATATAAATGGAGAATGGCAATGGAAATAGAGAATGGAAATGAGTATAGCAAAAGAGAATGGAGGATGTAAAAGGAGAAAGTGAATAAAGAATGGAGCATTAGAATGAAGACTAAAAATGGAGAATTGAGAATCGCCATCTTCATTCTCTGTTGGTGGATAATGAGAAAGAGAATGAGAGTGAGAATGAGAAAAAGGAAGAGGAAGAGAGAATGAAGACTGAAGGGTGTGAATGGAGAACGAAAATGGAGAATTGAGAATGAGTATGAGTTGAATAAATATGGAGAATAAGAATGGAGAATGACAATGGAAATAGAGAATGGAAAACGAGTATGGCAAAAGAGAATGGAGGATGTAAAAGGAGAAATGAATGAAGATTGGAGACTGAAAATGAGGAATTTAGAATCTCCATTTTCATTCTCTGAGGATGGAGAAAGAGAATAGACACAACTCAGAATGGAGAAATGAGATGAGAATGAACATTGAAGTATGGGGAATGGAGAATGGAGAATATAGATTGGAGAATGGGGAATGGATTAAAGAATGAAGTAGTGATGAGAATGACGATTGAAGAATGGGGAATGAAAAATAATGGATAAGGGGAATGATGAATGGAGAGAGACAATAGATAAAAGAGAATGTGAGTGGAGAAAGAGACT
The DNA here is from genome assembly GCA_029286865.1 of Teinopalpus imperialis. NCBI lineage: Eukaryota > Metazoa > Arthropoda > Insecta > Lepidoptera > Papilionidae > Teinopalpus > Teinopalpus imperialis. The sequence goes on from JAGSMU010000021.1 coordinate 8,380,350, forward strand.
GGAGAATGAGAATGAAGAATAAAAATGGAGGAAGAGAATGGAAAATCAGAATGAAGAATAGTGACAATGGATAAAGGAGGAGGAGTAGGAGAAGAAACACCTACTTCAATGTTCAACCAAGATTCAAAATGCTGTTATTACATTGATACCTGTAAGTAGATCCTCCTCAGACTGCTCATATTCTTTATCTTCTATATAGTATACTTTACAATCCATGTCCCATACTACTTATCTCAAGCAATGTTTACGGTTCTTTCTAGTACCCAAGTCACGAATCTGAGGATGCCTCTTTGTACTGAGCTGTACCAATTTTTAGAAGCATCTTTCACTGAAAGAGTGGTCCCTTTAAGGAACACAGTCATGTAGCTATACATGCATATGCATTTGGCAGGTACTATATATGTATGTATGTATACTTATTATTAGGAGACCACTTCCGAAAACGGTTTATGTTTGTTACCCTTAGTATCAATATAATATATAATAAAAGAACTTGTCCATTAAGCATTGACCGCAGCTATTATTTTTAAGTTTTCTATTTAAGATTCCTAGCCAAGCTCAAAATAAGGCTCTGCTGAGTATTTATTATAGAAATAATAGATAGATAGTCAGCAAGGTAAATCTTAGTAATGATGAAGTAATAAAAATGAAGAATACTATTTGTATTATCAAATAATCTATTCAATTGGGAAGTTTTACATTTTAAAACAGAATCAAAGGCGTTATTGACAGAAGGTATTTACTGAAGTATATAAATGTCTTTTATGGATATAATTTATGTACAATAATCATAATATAATAAAATTTAATTAATTTTATAAAATTATTTTTATGTATATTTTAATAATTACAAAACTTATTATCTAAGAGCTCCTTAAATCATACAAACAATTCAGCCCTTCACCATTTCATCTTCATGCTCATGCATAGAATATATAATAATTTATAGAATTTAATTCATACAGACACAAATTTCTACAAATGTACTAATGCAGACTCAAGTAGGCATTTGTTATCACCCAAAACATATTTGGTAGATATTCTTCTTTCTTTAAAAACAGTAGACTCAAATAAAATTATTTTTAAATTTTATAGCAGATCAATCAACAGACTTTAAACTTAACAAAATTTCAAACTGGACAATGCCTTATGTTATATAAGTTATTTAATATTTGATTAAATTATGTATATAAATTTTATTACAAAATGTTTACATTCCTAAATCTACTTTGAAACAAAATTTATTTGGCAAGACTAAAAAAACAAATTATTTAAAATTAATTATAAATATATTTAAATTAACACTTTTTGGTACTATTTACACTTACTAGGGCAATAGTGTATTCCACTTTGATTTAAAAACGCATTGATATTTATGTGATAACTTAACATAATATTGATTGTTACATTACAGTACTAAAGCCTTCAATAAATTTAAGGTATTTCTCATGACGATCAGCATAATTATCTGAAACCATTCGCATTTCTTCAATGAACTTCTTCTCATGTGACAATAAAACATTAAACAGAACACTTGAATATAAACAATTACTGTCATAACGCACACTCCTTGCTTGTTTCTGTCTTCCTTCATCACAAGTGCATTTCTTGCATGTATTTCTAATCAATGTGCCATTGCTTTTAGTTAAACAAAAATGTTCATAAATCATTCCAATTATTTCATGCACAACAAAACGTCTGTGATACCATAAGGTCTCATGGTGTTTATAAAACCTAATTAATTCATTATTTGCTGTCAGTTCATGAAATATTATTTCTAATTTGTGACAAATAAAGACATTGTCCAAAATGCAGCAGCAATTCTTCACAGAATGAAATAATAGCAAGTCCACTAAATTATTTTCTGAATATGATAATAAACAATCTTCAGAAAGTTGGCTAGTTGAATCCTTTGGAAAATTACTAACAAGAAGTCTTACAAGAACTTTTCTTAAGTTAAGATTTATAGAAGTAGTAAATTTATTCCATGATTCCCCATTGAGTAAATAAATATTTTTTATACAAAATTGGTGGTAGTGAAAACAACTATAGTCTGAAACATTCTTAGCAGTCCATTGTTCGGAAAAATTATACTCTTTTATGTATTGACTATAAACATCAAATTGCTTCTCCAAAGTCTTGACTTTAGTTATTAACCATATACGATGATTCCAACTGTGATAATTGTTTGGGCTTTTATTTGATGCTTGAGAGCAAATGTTTAATTCTTCATTAATAAGTTCTTGAATATTGTTGCTCTGCAATGACTCATCTGTAAATAAGAAAAAATATACATAGCAATTGTTCATCTTTGCTAAAATTTGTGTTTTCATTGACTTCACACTTACAATTTATGAATCATATGAATATTTTAATTATTAATTGAATACTTTTTAATAACCAGAGACTACATATGCAGAATTTACTTTGCTGATATGTCTGTATGGTAAGAGATTTAGAGTATCTAGCTACAGAATTACAAGTTGCGAGTCCCTGCCCAAGCCAATATTAATTCAATACACAATGTTTTTAAGTCTAAGATATTCTGATTCTCTTGTCTCATACATTACATATGATCACTTCATTAACCTTATCCCAATACTTTAACACCTATTTGGAAAAACATGAGTATGTTCTTGTTATATACAAGAAGTTATGTTATACTAACTTTAGTATTACTAATTACATTCACCACTATAGTATAGAACTATCCATCATTATTAAATAAACAATTAAAACTCAATATTGAGTATAATAAACCCTGGATGCATCATACCTGTAAGGATTGTATCTAAAAGCCATCTTCTGTATGCAAAAGCATCATTACATTTTGGTTTCCTTGATATAACTAGCCTTGTAAAATGGAGTTCGGAGATCTTATCTAATAAACATTTATGTACCAGTATGCGCCTTTTGTTCCAAAGTAAACCTAATTCAGGATTTAGCAATAGTGTTGCATTTAATAATTTTATCATACGATCGGAATTTAGAGAAGATATTTTGAACGTTTTGCGTCTACCCTTAGAAGAATATCTATCCATGATTTCAGAATAACAGTACATGTACACATGTTTAATGCACCAAGACTCTAGGCCTAGGCAGTTTTCTACATAGAGAACGGGTGACTTGTTTCGAAAGTTTGTATCCACGGGGACAATATCAAACGCACGCCTGAAAACAATAACAAAATTTTAAATAAACCTTAATACAGAAACTTCAACAATCAATTGAAAACTTGCCAAATTGTACTTACAACTCAGCGATTTTTGATAAAACAACGTGGATATCTTTAATTACTCTCTCTACTAAAGCAAATTTATCTTCTTCCATTATATATACTGTATTACATTATATAACTAAATTTATTAGAAGCGAATTATTTTTTTTTGTAAATAATATTTCTAACCCATTTTGCTATTTTGTTTACGTGTTTAAATAAAGAATAAACATGAGACAGATAACATATGTACTTCTGTAAGCACAGAATATAGTAGGGAGTGTAGATGTGGAGATAAATAGAAATTGCTTGTCCTACGAAATTAAGATGACGCTGCTGTAACTAGAGGATACAGATATGATTTTTTTTAAGTTATTTTGCTATTATCCTTGACTAAGTGAAAAAATACCATTAATTTATAATGGTCACATCAACAACCCTTTTCATAAAAATTATACACATTTTGATGAGATTTAGTGAGTTCATTCAAGATGAGGTGAGATGCATAAGGAGAAACGGCATCTCTTTATGCATCTCACCTTATCTGCACTTCATTGACAACCGCAATTTTCAGGACGCCATTCTAGTCATTTACCGTCTAGTGAAGCTGACGAACTATTGGAAGCAGGGTACCATTCCACGGTATTGATAGGAACCGTAAACCTCTAAACTTAGTTGTTTACTGTTAGTTTTTTTAAATAGAGTTATTTTGTTCTTTCCAGTAAAGTATCAGATTATACTTTAGGTGCATCCTGCGATAAACAATAATTAAATTTCCTCGTTTATGCCCTGACTTTCCAGTGTATGTAGAAAGTTGCTTTTTTACTTATAAAAAGCCCAAATTCTTTTCTTCTTATCATTTCCTTCTATTGCTTCTACTTCCTCGGTTTTATCTTGTCGGAGTTGTTACTGAGACTTGATATCTAAAATTAAAGTATTTATTCCCTATATGTATTTATAGCCTATATCTCGATTTCTGGTGACTTCCTAAGTCCCTAAAAGGTGGCACCGCCCGTACAATCCTTCCCTTAGCGCATCCAAACAAACCGCCCATCTTCTTAGGATGAAGAGAAGGCCGAATGTCTGGCTGACAATCTTGAGATCCAATACTCACCGAGCATCTTACCGATCGACACTGTTCACCTCACAATTTGTGGTTGACAGCGATGTCGATCGTTGGATCTAAGGAGCCACATCGCGATTCCGTTACTTTTCCCATGTATGCATATTATCCCCTGGGAAAAGACAATAAAAATACTAAGGCATCACATTAGATAAAAGACTCGCCTTCAGTCCACATATCAAATCCATACAGCGGAATCGTGCAGCGTTCATCCTAGGTTAATTGACCTAGGCTGCGCATGAACACGCGATGCACGCGCTACTAAATAAAAATAGCAAAATACACTTTACAAGGCATGCATCCGACCCGTAATGACATAACCAAGCCGAAGGGGCTTGGTTATGTCATTACGGATTGGATGCGGATGCCTCCCCGCGTGTCATTCACCGATTTCAGGTAATCTAAAATCGCACCATGCGCATGACCACTGGTGCGCCGTGGTTCTTGCGTAATGAAAATATATACATAGATCTTGAGCTCCCGACCATAACTCAGAACCTCATCCGCCAATACTTTGACTCTACCATCACACAGCCAAACCCGCTGATTGTGAATGCCATCAGCTACAATCCCATCTCGAATACACTCCGCGTTGGAACACTCGAACACACTATACTCCAACACCACACCAACCTCTATCTCCACCCGCCAACGGCGAGAGCGCCACAAGCAACAAAATTATTTGCGATACTGCCATATCACTAATTATCACTAATGGCAGCATCCCTGGAGTTTTGCGCCCCTTCTACAGGGCCAACGCCTTCCGAAGTGGTGGTACAGATCGTTAATAATGATATTGATATTAATTTAGATAATCCGTCAGAAGCAACTGACTGAGTCGGAGAGATACGGCCTTCTCGGGCACCCTGGAGACCTTGTGCTGGTTACCCACTAATAAAGGTCTCGGCTGAGTGTCCTAAGCACGTCTTCACGGGAGCCCATGAGATCGCACTATGTTCCGACATTGCCGTGGGCGAAGGTCAGATCTGATATCTGTCAATATGGTAAAAAGTATTACTTAGTTTTAGTTGATTATTTTTCAATTTTATAGAAGTCGATATATTGGCGGATATTAATTCGAAAGCAGTGGTTAGTGCAATGAAAAGTCATTTTGCTAGATATGGAATTCCGACCGAATTGGTCACACAATGGACCCGCGTACTCGTCTAGAGAATTCGCAAAATTTAGTACCGAGTGGGGTTTTCTACATACGACTAGTTCTCCGAACTATCTCCAGTCAAATGGCCGAGAGCGAGAGAGCCGTTCAAACGGAAAAAAATATCCTAAAAAAGTCAGAACAGACGCAATCCGATTTCTATCTTGGGCTTCTTAAATTACGATCGACGCCTCGTGACGGTATAGGTTCCCCGTCCCAATTGTTGATGGGGCGTAGATTACGAAGTCGACTGCCAGCGCACGTTAATAAATTGAAACCTGATAAAAACAATACAGGGGACCATAAAAAAATAGTAAGTGACCGCTTTAGAAATAAAGAATATTACGATCGTCACTCTCGCGGACAGTCGTGCCTACGGCCGGGGGACAAGGTAGTGGTAGTCGACGGGTCCCGACGCCGTAGTATGCACGTGCAATCGAAAGCGCAGCAGCCACGGTCGTATTTCCTTACTGATACTTATGGTAAGGTATACAGACGTAACAGGCGTCATTTGATTAGTATAAGCAAAGGTGACTCTACCCCCTACCCTTCCTGCGCGGGGAAGGGGACAGGTGACGTAGTGGACCCTTCGGAGCTGGTGGGTGTCGATGATAAGGCGTGTGAATCTCTGCGGGGCAAGCATGGACGATTGAACGTTTGCGTAGGCATGAGACAGAGAAGGCAAGAGAACGTATAGGTTCCATGTTCAAGTAAGCCGAGATGACAGGCTCCTCTTTAAAAAAAAAAGAAAACAATAGAGTTGTACGTTTATTGTTTTGTTTAAGATAGTTGCTTTTTATTTAAGATAAGTATTCACCTTTTCTTTACTATAATAACATTGTTATTTTATATTGTTATATAAGAGGAAACATGTCAATGTAGCAGTTATAACTCACATGTAATATTATTACAATGTGTATAAGTACATTCAACTGTGCATAATTTTATGGTTTCGATCAAAACAACAAATTGAATGTCGATTTTCAAGGTCAAAATGTCGATTCTCTGTATCAATTCAGTACGAGCTATCGATTTTTTTCACCCGGGAAATTGATCTCAAATCCCTATTTGACATTAACAGTAGACAAATGATGACACTATCCTGTCAACTTGGAAGACGGTGATGTGTTTTAGCAAAACACAAAATAAAAGTTTAAACCATAATGGTACTTTATTAACGTTGTATTTATCTGATTTAATGGTTTTAATCAAATTTCGCCAGTGGTTTTTATAAACATTTTTGTTTCAGAGTGCGCTATTTAACTTTCAAAGCTTGTTATCTGTGATTTTGTTATTAATATGCACCTGTGCCTATTTAAGATCCTTTTTCCCTAGTATTATGGATCGAAATAAAACAGGGTAAGCAATGCAGAAACTTTAGCTTCTAAACAAAATTTGTCATAGAGAATCCTTTATACCGATAGTTAACATATTCTTAAATCATTTATCTGCCCATTATTTATTTTACAATTTATTAGTTTTGTCCGAGTGTGTTGTATGAATGTCTCAAGTTAATGATGTAAGATGCAGTGTCAGGTACCTCATCTTAACCATCTTATAATCTTATTGTACATACAATACCTCTTTATTTATGCAAATGCTTATGACACTCAATAACAAACTTTACTTTAATTTTGCTTTTGGTTTTAGACTCCTGGGTACTTTCTGGAAATGTGCACGAATTGGTGAGAGAAAATCTCCATATGTTGCAGTTTGCTGTGTGTTAATGGCCTTTTCTATTTTGTTTCTAACCTAATTTATATAAACCATGAATACAAAATGTTATAAGTTATCATAAAATAAATATATTACATTCTATTGTGATGTATTTCATTTGTTTTAAATATGTAATAGCTTTTCTGTGTGGGTAAAGTTGTGTGGTCTGGCATTATCATGATGAAAAACCACACTGGCTGTTCTTTCTAATTTCTTGTTCGAATCTCATCAACTGTTGGCAATAGAGATACGCATAGTTTTGGCCAGCGGTAAAAGCTCATAATGACCAATGCCCTTCCAATCCTACCATACACACAGTCACCTTACTGTGAGTTAATCTAGGTTTCGCTATAGTCTGTGGAGCGATCTTTTTGTACGTTCTTGTCGTAGACAATCGACTTATCGTAACCAGTTCAAAAATCACATTTCAATAGAGAATCGCAAATGAGTACACAATTCATTAGACTTTTGTGGCACCCAAATATCGAGCTTTTTTGTATATTTAGACTTTTTCAAATGGATGAAAACTGTTTTGTAGTCAACCCCTAGCTTTTCAGCTATGTCGTATCTACTAATATGCAGATGCATCTTTTCAAAAATGGCAAATTTTGTGCTACTTCTACACTGCATCGAATCAACAAATGTTCAAAAATTTGTGTGCAGTTTTTTTCCCTTTTTTGTGGAAAACCTCTGGCTGGTTGAATTTCTTTGTTAGATTCATTCATTTAGGCAGACAGAAAAACAACGGCGGAAAACGTTTTTACTTTTTATTTCTATTTTTAAAATGCTTATATAATGTTATCAAAACCAGCCAGATATAAACAGTACAACCAAAGAGATTTTACTATAACTTTCTGTTTATAAAATACGAACAAACTGTTTTCCACTACCCATTATATATACTTGTCCTAATACTCAAGTAGTGACAGCTTGATGGTTGGGTTTACTTAATCGGGGCAAGGCTGTTTGCGCATTAATTATAAATCGGGGTGATGTACGAGCGAAAAATTCGATTACTCAAAATCATTCTCGATACCGATTTATAACTCAAATGCTATGATGAAATCCTTGGTAACCAGTGATAACATCTCCGGTTTATTTTACTCACTAAAGGTAATACAGTAACATACAATTTTACGTGGAACGTAAAAATTAAGAATTTGTCGAAATATGAAAGATATGGGAATTACTGAGGAAAAGAAAGTTTATAAAATTAAACGAACTGTTTCGAGTTAACCTTTATTTTAACGTTTCTTCATAAATAAAACAAAATAAGCACTAAATATATGAACATTATCCACAATTCAATAATTGTTGCAGTGTGTAAGAGGTTCTAGTTTGTAAATTGTCTAAAATTATTAGCTTTTTAAAATGGACACATGTCAGAATGGGCTGAATGTATGCACGAAACATTACTTAACAATTCCAGGTGTAATAGTCTTAAATATAAACAATACTTTATACTAAAATCTCATTTGAATATAAATAAATATTTAAAAAATTTAATCTACAAATACTATTTTTAGATTAAATTGTAGTCAGCCCGATTTAGACATTGTCTTGTAACAATAATAATAAACTGAAGTTAATCTTACAAGTACATCACAGCTATCAACCCAAGAAAATATGATATTGGAAAAAATAAAAGCTATATTTAAATCATGGGACACGAACAAATAGTTCGCAAACGCATCTATTCCCTAATCAGGCAACTAAGGTAAATAATAACTTACATATATTGCTTTAAAAATATACCGAAAATAATTTCTTGTATATTTTTATATATATTTGTCTTGCATATTTTTGCTTTCATTAGATATTGTTTAACTGGAATTCTGTAAAAAAAACATAAAGAAAAACCCCTACCGGAAAATTTCAATTAATAGTATACAAACATAAATTAAAGTACATATTTTGCTATTTTTGTAACGATGCGTTCCTAGATTAAGTATTTTCACAAACTTTTGATTGTGATCATTTTGCGAATAATCACCATAGAGTCTAATAAATTTGGTAACTCATTTTGATGTGAATTTTGTACGCGATGTACGTAAACTTTGGTGGATAAATAATAACCTAAAATTATTAGAATTAAATAACCAAATAAAAACAAAGAAACGATTGACTGTAATGTCTTTTTAACAGTTTTTAGGATAGATGAGCGAACTAATAATAATTTTCGCCCCTCCAATGCAATACTAGATTAACATTTGAATTTGATCGATACTGAATGTCAAGAATACAGAAAGAAATACACATCTGATATTGAGATATCATAGGTATTGCCTAAAATTATTACCGAGGATACTTAAAATATAATACAGAAAATGGAAGGTATGCAAAAAATAGTCTATATAATATACAGAATAAATACATATATAACCAAATAAGTAAACATAACTTCGTAATTTTATTGGAATATATTGCCAAAACGGCGTTTACTATCGTTATCTATTTCTCTACTCATACATGCAAACATTCAGATTAAAACATTAAAACGTTTTCCATAGTAACATATTAAAAAAATAATAAGTTTTCTCAGACACCGATCGCTTAGACTTAATACTTTTCACGATGGTACACAATTTTATAAATTGCATTTCTGTTACTTCAAATAAAAAGAAAACATTAAGATAAAAATATTGCTTTGTAATAAGGAATTGAGACGGTTATAATCGAATACAATTAATTTTACCACATTTAATAGGAGAAACTTACGTCTAATAGAAAATGGGTTATGAAATACAATAGAATAAAGGTATGACGCGAAGAAATGTTAGTTATTGTTAAACCACAACAAGATAATGTTTATTAAAATACTTTAATAAGTTACATATAAGCCACGATCATAATATAAGTTAAATTTGAAATACATGTAAATTATTTATTATGCGTCAACAAGTTATATAAACAAGTAAGTATATATATTGCATTCACATCACAAGCTAAATTGTTCAAATGGTTAATATATCATAGCAGCACTATTATAAACCGAGTCTTCGGGCCATAAAAGCCGTAATAGATCTTTGTTTGCTGTGCGGCAAGATTCATGTATATTATAAAATTCTTAGTTTAGGCTTAATGGTTCAAAAACTCAGTTCATAACTATTATGTGAAGGCTTCGACATCGATAAGTCGGATTCATAAGTTAGTATTATTGCACTTCCTAGACTCCCAATTAGTATATTACTCACCAACGTTCGTTTCAACTCGTGTGCTAAAACGTTACTTAGGCCATCCATTACCGTACGACCGAAATATAGACTAACATCGAATAAATAAACTGTATATATTTTCCAACTAGGACATATTATGATAAAAATAGCAATTATTTCGTACTAGATGTAACTAAATATTCTTAGACATTTCAACACACACTAAAGATACAACATCGCCTACTCAGTGACTAGTCTGTCGGCGTATAATCATATTCGTAACATTTGAATAGCAACAACTAATACATCATAAGTGGATTTAGGGGGATTCTTCACTCTCATCTCATCTTCGCCTTCCAGTTCTGAATAAATACTACCGCCGTCTCGATTGTCTATGGGATTAATACAGTTTGTTAAATGGGTTGCACAAAGTTGAATTAACGACTTATATTCGACATCTGGTACTTTCCTTACCTTCTTAATGTTATTACTAATATAAAAAATAGCCTTAAAAGTGAAATACAGTCCAGACGCGAACTTTTTTCAAAAAATTATGTAAATCAGCATTATGACCTATAGTTCATAATACTTGGCAATAGACATAGTGTGGCGAATTATATAATAATATTGTGTCAAAAGAAATAAAATGATTACAGATTGAGCGGAAAAATGTAGTCCTGCCTGAATGAGACTCATATATAGTATAGTATAGTACTATAGGTTGCGGCACATAAGTCTAGCGGTGAACGAAACGTGGAGGGGATAGCTGCGCATGGGTACTGTCGCGAACGAAAGTGTTCTACAAATTGAAATTACGAATAAAGTTTTGTTTTGTTAAAGTTTGTTTGTATTTTTTTATGTGTAATCTAGTTATATAATAACATCATCATCATCATCATCTCACTAATATCATAAATGCGAAAGTTTGTATGGATGAAATTTATCACGGACATAGATATATAGGATATCTATGTCTGGAAGGCTACTTTTTTACGCGAACGAAGTTGCGGGCGGAAGTGAGTAGATTCTTTTTATTAATTACAAATGTATGGTGTACCACTTTCCACAACGAAAGCGACTGTACACCAACAGCGGCGAGCGGGGTGTCGTATCGGTGCGGGGGCAGAGTACGACTGGAGAGCCAATAAGCGCTTACGCATGGCCGCCCGCGTCCCCTTGACTCCCCGGGGACACCTTATTTTCGACTTCTGCGCATTAACGGTCAGCGCTAGAATTATTTGCCGCAACTTATACCTTGACTGACAATTTTTATTTTATTAATTACTAAAAATAACAAAGCGCGTTAATTGGACTTTTCAAACTTGTGACTTGACTTGAGACTTTGAAACATGTGTTAGTGCTTACCTACGCTCAGTAGTGTGCATGGTGCAGCGGCGGTGTATCCCGCTCGGGCAGCTTACGCACCTTCATAGTGCCATCCGCGCCACACGAGAACAGCCGCCCGGCGTTGTCTGCGCAAACAAACGGATTCTCTAAACAGTCATCAGCTAACTAGCGAATATTTAACAGACCCAATTTTATTGCAGCAGTAGGATGTAACAACACACGCGTCCTAATACGAAATCTACTAAGAACCAATATCTCACTCACAACCGTAGAGCTATTTGATCGTCCAATCCCCTGAGAAAAGACAGTCAAATACTTAGGCGTCGTCACATTAGATGAAAGATTCACCTTCGGTCCGCATATCAACCGAGTACGGAATCGAACAGCGTTAGCCTTGGGTAGCTTATATCCGTTACTTAATAAAAATAGCAAAATGTCCCTACGTAACTGTATTAGGTTTTACGGCTTTCTAGGCGAGGTTTTAACCTGGGCTGTACCTGTATGCATTTGTCAAGTAAGCCATTAAAATTCATTCCTATAACAACTTGCGATTATCTATAGTTTTATTGGTGGTAGAGCTACGCTGCAGTTTGTCTCTAACTGCAGAATGAATGGGTCAGCTTGACCGGGGTAGGACCACGCCCTCACAGAATACCGACGTGAATAACGTGTTTCGTCTGGTGAATGAAGGGATCCGGAGACCTTTATTACTGGTGACGAGGGCATTCAATCTCAGTCCTCAAGGGTGACCATGCATCTGCATTATGATTCCTTGTCGGGGATGAATGTGGACGTCATGGATCGCGGGAATCACTTAACATCAGGTGAACTGTGTGCTCGTTTGTAACTCTGAATGTAATAAAAAAAAATGATTTTTAACACCTTTACAGTTTCAACAAATTATATGAAAAAAATAGTGTTTACACTGATGGCTGTTTCTTACCAATATGAATTTGAGTAACGCCTTGACCGATGTGTTTGAAGAAAGAACTCCTAGCATGCTCCCCGGCGAACGTGTGCAGCATCTGATGCGTGGCGAGGGAGAACACCTGAGCGTAGAAATTTAAATGTTATAATTGTACATTTGTCATACGCACAGCCGAACACAGATATTTCAAAATTTGGAAACTAACAATCTTTCAAAATTAATTAATATGGTGTATTGATTTTTAATATAAATTAGGCATTAAGGCAAAGATGCAAAGCGGCCATACTGTTAGATTCGGTAAAGGGAATCGCGGGATTTAATTTTTCTATAATAGTACAAAATTTTATATATATATATTATTTTTTTCTATAATAGGGACTAATGAGCATAAACAATAACCTGATGGTAAGCGATGTATATATATATATATACCCTGCCATCGAGATTGGACTGAAGAAGATTTTAAAAAGTGCTCTGGACCGATGAATTCAAGTTGTGAACTATTCGGTTCAAAAAGTAGAATTTACGTCGGACGCAGTGCCCAAGAAAAGATGATGTCAGATCGTGTAGTCCCAACAATCAAGCATGGTGGTGACTCAATTATGGTCTGGGGTGGCTTCTCTAGCCAAGGAACTGGCGATTTGATTAAAATTTAGAGAATTTTGATAAAGGAACAGTACAAAAACATAATGCTGTTTCTTCCGGGTTGCGATTAATTGGAGATGGATTCATTTTCCAACAAGATAATGATCCAAATCATAGTTCAAAGTTATGTAGAGGATATTTAGACGAGGAAAAGGCATTAAAAAACATGGTTTGGCCTGCTCAGTGCCCGGATCTCAATCCCATTGAACTTTTGTAGGAAGAGCTTGATAGGAACATCCGTAATCGTGGCCCATCCTCACGAGAAGAAATGCGGAATGCTTTATGCGAAATTTGGAAAAATATATCACAAGACACCATTAACAAATTGATTGCCCGTATGCCGAGATTTGTGAAAAAAGTCACAAAATGTATAGGATTTTTTGATGAAAAATCAGTTTAGCTAACTATAGCCTTTTTTTGCATGGACTGTTAATATTTCTTTACGCTTTTAAAGTATATTGTTTGTCATTCAATGTTCTATTAGATGACTAAACAGGTTAATTAAACATTTAATATTTTATTGGAATTTTACTTTATTTTCCTACTTAATTAAGGTTGTATTAAACTTTTGGCCTGCAGTGTATATAACAACACTCTTATCAAACTGGAGAAGCATTTATTATCTTGTTTACGTAAACTATTGACGAGTAGAGATGCGTACCTTAATGTCTCCGTCAGCCGCGCCGACTGCGTAGTAGTCTTCGCGCGGCGATAGCGCTACGCACTTGATCGGCGCGTGGTGCGCGTGCAGCTTGTGTCGCGGTGCACGTGCGCGCAGGTCCCACACGAGCACGTCGCCGCGGCGCCCGCACGACACCAGCACGCCCGCACCGCCCGCCCACGCCACGCACGCGGCGCCGCCCTCGTGGCACGTCCACGCTGAAGCAGGACAAAAGACAATTTATTTTTCTCTTGCGATAATAACCCGACTTGTGAATACCAGTCACACGACTGTCGAGATAATAACTGGACTGGATATGGACTGCAGTCCATAAGCAACATCCAGTTGGCTACATTGATTAATATCAGGTTGATATAGTTTAAAATAAATGACTAATACTTACAAACTACCAACGCTTTCTTTATGGGCATCAGCGTGTCCCATACGGCAACATTTTTGCTCTCCGAGCTATGTCCAGCTGAAAACCATAAACCTTATTACTTATTTATTAAATGTAGCTAAAAAAGAGATTGGCATCATAACATTTATATCACAAAACATCATGACACGTCTGACGACTCAGCGCAATAAATTATAGCACTCTTTCTTAATAATTAAATTAAAAATTAAAACTTTAAATTTATGTTCAGTTCACATATTTTACGGTCAAAGTTCGTTACTGTGATTTTGTATATCAATGTATAATAAATTAAATTTACCTGTTGCAACTAAACTACAGGAACCGAGGAAAACGAAGTCACTTATTCCTTTACTATGACACTGATGAGTCTAGAACAATCAAATTTATAGAATAACAAATCATTATTTTTTTTAATGTATAAATTAAAACAGACAGTATAAATATACATAAAATGCAAGTAAACATCATAACCCATACGTGTAATGTTAATTGATAATGCAAAAGCTAAGAAATATTTCACCTTAAATATTTATTTTTAATTCAAAGTGATAGTGACATAATTGATAGGTCAAAGAGCACCAGTAATTCTCTACGTTAAGGGAACAAAATTTACTCACAAAGAATGGCCTAGGCGACGCATGTGCCGTGGGCTGTCCGTGGGGATTGTGGTGCGGCGCGGGGGGGTGCAGCTGCCACATGGCGAGGTTGCCGTCCGCGTCGGCCGCCGCGAACTTGTTGCCGTAGTCGGAGAAGCGTACGCGCGTCACCTTCGCGAACGCACCAGGGGCGCGCGGAGACCACACGCACGACGGGTGACCCCACTCCCACAGCTGCACCGACCCATCAGCACCGCCGGTGAGGTCTGTATTACACGGTTTGTGTCACCATAAACTTCTTATATAATACTTTATACAATAACAATAAATCCCCCGTATGTGGCGATATATCGACTTTTTCTACTAATATCCCCCTCGAGGTTTAGACTATCGATTGATTTATTAATTTATTGATGGCGAAAAACCATCTCAAAACGTGGAACACAAATATGACTGCGTGTGTGTTGTGATATATCTGGTTTCTGCCAAAGGTCTACCGGTTTATTGGTGTCTGTGTCAGTGATTCTATCATTATTCAATTGCAACTTGGATGTCTTCAAGAGAGAGTGAGAAGACTTTTGATAAGGAGACTTTATATATGCGTTGGCATATGCGTCTTGATAATAGAAGTTGTTTAATTAGAAAGAAAATTTAACTCCACTTCAAGTCTAGATTGAATTCATGTTCACTGCACCGGGCAGAGTGTTTATTGAGGATATTTTTTCTTTCTAAAACTTAGTACCTGATAACAAAAATCCATCTGATGTTAAGAGGCGATACAGTCTCAGATGGAAAACGAACTCACTACCTTATCAAAAGTCTATTCACTCTCTCTTGAAGACATAAGACAATCACTGACACAGACACCAATAAACCGGCAGACCTTTGGCAGAAACCAGATATATCACAACACACACGCAGTCATATTTGTGTTCCACATATTGAGATGGTATTTCGCCATCAATCAATCGATAGTCTATGCCTTGAATCTTTGTTGAGGATTTACGTAGGTCTTCAGATATTCTTTAAGCAACACTTACCTGAACTGTATGCTCGCTTTTCATATTTAGTTTAATATAAATACATAATTACTTTCGATATTTTTTTTTAAATATATACTTACATAAAGGTTGTGAAGGATGCGCTGCCATACGTTTAATGTTATCGATCTTATGTTTCAGGACCTGAATGTAGGATATTATTTTTGATTAAAGTAGTTGACGAATAAAAAATCTAAGGATATTGATGTTACGTATTTGGTATTAGCATAGTAGTACATATTAATAAATCTTAGTAAAATGAATATCGTCACATAATTAAATAACATACAAACAACTAATAGCATTTTATACAAAACAGACAAGGTTGAAATCGAAATTAAAACATTTTTCGACACCACAACAAAAATAAACTTCACAAACATGAGCCTGTGAATGCTAAAACAAAAAAAATTTAGAGTATAATGCATGTATAATGAATTATACACCAAGCACACATAGAAATGTAAAATAAACACGTACGAAAATAACAGGTGGTAACAAGTAAGAGATGATAGAATACAAAATAAAACGACGAGCAAACTGTTTCACGAATAAACAATACAACAAAAAAAAAACAAGACCACCGACTACATCGACGGCGAACTCAAATAAAATCCAATAACGTACGAGAAAGAGAAAAACAAAATGAAAGTCGCTAGAAAGACTAAACTCAAAAAAAAATAACGAGACGGCTAGCGGAGCCATGTGCAAATGGTTAGGAGGTGAATCTGTTTCTGGGGACGGCGTCACTGACCGGTTTCATGAGAAGTTTGGAGCGATGCAGCACCAGGCGACAATATTTCGCGTCGTGGCAACCCGGGAACTGCAGACCCTTTACCTGCGACCACCACTTCGTTACGCGCACTCACACCACAACCATACACATAATTAATTTCTATTTAAAACACATTACCAACACCGTTTCGAATACCATTTCATGCAAAATAGACTGTCCTATACTGAAGCACTGAGTTGACGTATTTACGAGTAGCTTAAGGCAATTTCAATTGATTAAAATAAAATCTACTTCAAATTGTTACTAACTATACAATGGATACAAAATGTTCCGAAATAAATTATCATTATTATTCTTACTACTCCCATCCATATTAATTTGACTTATTCGTGTACTCTAGTATATGATAAGACCAGTGCAAATTATAAATCGAATTATAAATGTTAATTAAAGTTTTTTTTTTATATAGAATTATAAAAGATTTAGTTGTATATATTTACTCTTACAATTTCATCACTTTGTTGTAGACATTGGTACTTGTTAATCTATTTTTATTACCAGCGATATCAAAATCAAGTAACACAATTTTCCATTTAATCACAACACAATGTCTACAGAAGCGCGAGCGAAGCGTTTGCGACACAATATTTCGAGCACGTACATAATACTGACACCAGTTGCCCAGAGACCTTACTCTATGAGTGAATACGGATTTACTCGTATATGAAAACATCGGCCGCGCGTGTTGGAGTTACAAAACTTAAATATTAATATGACTTTTACGGTCGTAATTGAAAATTTATTGATCTAAAGACGAAATGGGATGCCTTGTTACCTAGGGTCTCGTTGTCGAGTCGACCCATTCATACCTGCAGCAAGAAACCAGCTGCTTTTAAATCGACCTTCATTTGAAGATATAAATTTAACACAAAAGGTAAAGTCGATGTTTAAATTTTTTTTTACCTTTAGGTTGATAGGCCTATAGAGTAAATAAAGAAATCGATTCAGTCATTTAGCAAGTTAATTTTAGTTAATGGGTTACTTTACGTTGCACATACTGTGTTAACGTACGCCTCGTGACCAGTTACATTTGCGACACTTGCCCGCCGCTCCTGTTGGCAAGTTAGTAGTCTCCCTATATTATATTAATTATAGCTTCGGCCAATATTACATTAATTTATTACTATGTAATAAATTATTGTTGAATAACAATATACTCAGCCTTTACAATAATTAATAAACTGATATTATTAGACGCAAAAGATTATTTATTAATATTAATGTATAAAAATAAATGGAATTTGCGGTGTTAATTGGTAAGTTATTTAACAATATTGGTTAATAATTAGAAACAGTGATAGCGTGGTAAATTATTTTTATAAAATTTATTATTAATTTTATATATTAAATGAAAGACTTACGACACTGGCGCCGCGTCCCGTTTGGCTAGCCATGCCTACAGGGACTTGAGGTGCGTTCGGATTCAGAGGAGAGCTATTGCCTGTTCCCGGCACTGAACCACTATTCGGTCTGAAAACAATAACAAGCACAAACCTGAAGAATGTTTCATTATATATTATTCATTAGAGACACAAACATTAATAATAACAAGATATTATTATTATACAAAATGATTACGAAATGCAAGGACAGATTTTACAATGCACATATCTCTTTTCAATCTTTTAGTGAGCGTTCGTTAAACTACACCAAAGCTATATTGTTTTTTTTACATTGAGCACACAATTCACCTGATGGCAAGTGATTAATGCAGCGCCCATGACATCTACATTCATCCTTGCCAAGGAATAATAATGCAGATGAGTCGTCACCCTTGAGGACCGAGATGGCACGCCTCGTCACCAGTAATACAGGTCTCCGGATCCCAGCACTCACCAGAGGAAACACAGCAGCAGAAACAAAGTGCGGCATAGCATACATTCTGTTTTGTGACTAAAAAATTAAATTAAAAAATTTATTTTAGGTTTATTATCTATGGTATATTATTATTATTATATCATGGTATATTTATTAGGCCTATTATACTAACTTATCGTGATGCTGTATTAGCAGGAAGCCAGTGTCCGGCAATGCCGCGGGGTCGGATGCGAGCGCCAGCAAGTCCACCTCGCACTCATCCTCGGCCCAGCTGGCGCCGCCGCGCAGCAACAGCGACACGTCCATCTCCTGCACCTCGCGTGCTGTAGCTACTGCTAGCAGACCACCACCCACCTGATATCCAAAAAAAAAACATTTCAGTCTGTACGGTAAAATATATGCTAGCTATATTTTATGAACTATAAAACAATATAAAAAAGAGCCGAGTAATAGTTGTTATTGATACAGCCCTTAACAGAGTCACGTTGCAGCTTATTTGTAGCTGCAACATGAATGGGTCGGCTCTTCCGGGGAAGGACTACGCTCCCACAGATAAAAATTGTGAAATAGCAGCATAACGCTGCTGTGTTTCGTACGGTGAGTGTGGATTCGCAGTCTCAATTTTAGATATCGAGGTATTCTTTCTCAATTCTCAGCGATGACATCTCATATACGAAGAATCACGCTTCGTTGGTCCATGACATCTACATCGGACGGATGATCATGGGCATAAGTCATCACTTATCATCAGGTTAACTGTACTTTTTTAGTGGTAGAGCTACACTGCAGTTTGTTTCTAGCTGCAGAATGAATGGGTCAGCTCGACCGGGGTAGGACCACGCCCTCACAGAATACCAGCGTAAAATAGCAACTTAACGCTGCTGTGTTTCGTCTGGTGAGTACAGGGATCCGGAGACCTATTACTGGAGACGAGGCATTCCATCTCAGTCCTCGAGGGTGACAACGCATCTGCATTATGATTTCTTGTCAAGGATGAATGTAGATGTCATGGGCCGCAGGAATCACTTACCATCACGTGAACTGCTCGTTTGTTACTCTTAATGCTATAAAAAAAAAAAAAAAACTCGTTCGTCACCCCACATTAAGCTCACTATATATATATAGGCATAATAGAAAAATCTCATATCATAGTTTATGTTATTATTAATTCCGGTTTTAATTTATGATCTTCATATACACATGGGTATGTTTCTACTATAATACTAAATACTAATAAACCTAAAGACATTGCAAGTTACCAAACGACTTTGTGCGTACCCTGTTAAGACAGAACGCGGCGATAGAGTCCTGCTCTTTATGTATTATGCGCACGGGGCTGTGCAGGTCGTCGTCGTGGCGGTGCTGGGGCACACAACCGGCACGCGCGTCGCCCGCACTCGCTCCCGTGCCGCCCGCACCCGCTGCGTCTGCGCACACCGATTGCGCCCGACGACGCGAGAATACCGCGCGGATGAATATCTCCTGCAAACGATATAAAGCTCTGTTACGATGACGGCTTTTCTCCAGACCAGTTTTACCAAATTAGTTACTGAGACTTATGATACAGTAAGATTTATGTAAACGTTGAAGCAGTTAGAAGAAGATACCAAAACCAGTAACAAAGTACACATGAAAGTAGATGAACGAACATACAGAAATTCTGGTATTATTATAGAAGATTTCTTACGTCGTTCCATGAAATCGGTTCTACGTTCTTTTAATTCATATTTTTTTTTTATTTATACATGTTGTAACTGAACCGATTATAATAAATAGAGAGTTTTTGACAGTGTTAAAGCCACACTGCAGCTGCTTTCTCACTGCAGCCGGTAAAGGCAGACGCTCTCACAGATTACCAATACGTAATGGCAGCATGCACGCCGCTGTGTTTCGTATGGTGAGAGAAAGGGATATTCCATCTCAGTCCTGAGTGTCTGTATATATTGTCTTATCTAGTGTCTATTATAAAAGTGAAATAAAAAACTAAATAAATATGAAACTTGTTTTTGTAATAAATAGATGTGTATTATAACGATTGCACACAAATATATGGCAATCAGAATTCTAGTTTCTGAGCAATACGTGGGACAAACATACAGACGCGTACATCAAATTTGGAACATTTAATAAGATATACATATTATACACTTATTTAAAACTGGTTAAGTTTTTATCATTTACCTAATATAGTATGTATATCAATAAACTGTTTAAAAATATAGAATCAGGCATCGGGAGTGAATTCATTTGGAATATGAAATCTTTTGTAGCAATGGGTGTATCGTTACAAAGTTGAGGGTTTAGTTATGGTGGAATTATTAGGTAAAGGCTTATTTATTATCAGCTCTTACAAAGCTCCACCGAATAAGAATATAACCGAAGATTAATAAAGAAACAAACAGGAGAAAATATGAACAAGAATGATTTTGCACTAAGACCTTGTTTCCGAGTAAAATACCGTAATAAAAGTTATATAAATGTTTAACCTGAACTTGTTCTTGTCGTACTAAATAGTTCCAAAGACGCCTCGCCGGAGCCGTGCTGTAGAGTGCAGAGTTGAATGGCGTATTGTGTTTCTCCAACAAACACCTGTAACAACGATTGTTTTAGTAACTAGCTTATGACTCTGCTATATAGTAGATCGGCCTGGTTTCGTCCGGAAATTTTAGTACATTATGGAATAGATAAAATTTGTGTATTATTAGAATACGAGACAAGAAACGAGAACGCCGTACTCCAGCTAAACATAACCTGGTCATTAGCGTAGGGTACGGCTATTGCCAATAAAAATAATTTCATGTTTTCTGACAAATGCCAAACCAAAACTGTTCAGATTAGTCGCTGGATTTTTTTACGGATCACATGCCTTGGGATAGTTAAATGCCAACTCAAAATAATAAACATAGAAACCGCAAACAATTAGCAAATACAATAGTCAGGGTGGAATAAGGCGTTTAAGGATGAAAGATGTAAAAGCACATGCCTGTACTTGTTGATGGGTGGGCCGGCGGTGATCTGATCAGGGAAGCAGCCGGGGATGTAGTCCACGGGCGGAGCGCGCCCCTCCAGCGTCTCAGTCAGCTGCTGCTGCCACTGGTCGACACGACGTAGCGCACCGTGCACCATTGGACTCGTCGTCGCCAACTCTTATAACGGTAGACGCACAATTTCACAATATCCAACGCAACAAAAAACCAATTATAAATATCATAATCTTTACCCGACATCTCTATGCCGCATAGCTGAAGGAACTGCTGCAGCTTGTTTTGCGCCAATCGCAACACGGCGACGCGTATCACGTACCATGAGTAGGAATCAGGATCAGAGTGTTCCGTGTTGGCACCCTTTCGTCTTTTCTCGCTTCTATAAAATTATTGTTTCTCTTGAATTTCACAACACAAAAGCCTACAGGTACCAGATTATATTCCTACGATAACTTTATTTAAATTACTTATGTAAGACCATATGAATATAATCTACTTTTGTTGGCTTTGTGTTGTAAAATTAATTTGTTATATTTGAATTTTATCTATAAATTTTATTATCACGTAATTCAAATGGTGATAAGAACACATATTCCTTAAACTACGAAATAGAAGATAAATCTTTCTAATAACAGTTGAGTTTAACCAACTGATCAAATGAAACTTGTTCTATTCCAGTACAAAAATCATTATGAAAGAATTATCATATGTGCAGCGCTTACGCATTCCAAAGTTATGGTACAGTTAGTAAATAATAATAGAGATATTAATTAAAATAATCCATAGTCAGAAGCAACTGATTTAACGATGTTCGGCTCTCTCGGGCAACCTCGAGTCAGACGCTTTTGCGCATGGGTAACCAGTCCAAGCCGAGGCTCCCT
Source organism: Teinopalpus imperialis (assembly GCA_029286865.1). Lineage (NCBI taxonomy): Eukaryota > Metazoa > Arthropoda > Insecta > Lepidoptera > Papilionidae > Teinopalpus > Teinopalpus imperialis. The sequence goes on from JAGSMU010000021.1 coordinate 8,402,834, forward strand.
CTCGGGAGCCCTTGTGCCGGTTACCCACTAACAGAGGTCTCGGATGAGCGCCAAGACCGCTCGGTAACCTCTCAACCCGGTGAAGCTGTAAATGCTCTCGGGCTAACAACGCCCATCAGCCCCGAAAAAAACAAATTATCACAATCATATTTGTAGTCTCCGAACAATAAATTCGGTACAATTGTATTTACTTGAAGGTAGTTTCTTGCGTAAACTAATCTGATAAAATTAGGTTTTAGTTTTTATCATGTAGGAGTGTCAAACAACGACAGATTTGACCTGAGGATAAGTTCAAATAATGATGACGTCCTCTTCTTGATTGGACCAGGTATTATAAATTGCGAAGGATAGTTTAGTGCTGTAATCATTTGTGCAAATATAAGAGATGCGCTCACACGTCGTCACCTTACCTATACCCATTTAATAAGATCGGAGGAAGGTAATGCATACAACACATCCAGACGTAAAATCCAGTCATTCTGTTGCACAATTATTGTTTATAGGATGGGACTTTCTCACTACACCCAGCGTACCACCAATACATATTTAGATATCAAAATACAAAGAAATTTTTACTTGTTGGTGGTAGTATCGAATATGTCATCATCGTCGGGTTCGCTGCCGCTCTCCTCGGCATCTTCAGCGCCGGACTCTGCCGAATCGTAGTCGTTGTTTTCAGGGTCTTGTTCAGATGTCGGCTGAATAAATGAACCATTCAGTACAAACAATGTATAGAAAAGTGTTTAGACAAAGATATCGTCAAAAATCTGTGTGACACATGAGATACAATAAAACTTCAATAAAACAGAAGAGATTTATTGCAACCATAGTCTTTGCACAATTCACATAATTTTATTTGCTATATGTATTTATATTGCACGTTCTAAAGTGTTTTTTAGCAACTGTATTTCAATGGAACAATGCATCGAAGCTAGTAATCAATTTTTTTTTCAGGCAATAATCGTAAATAAAACACTATACTATTAATATTTTAAACTTTCCATTAGCAACTCGAGGGTCATGTTAATAATTCAATATTAAGAAATGATTTCTGTACCTTAGTGAGTAAGAAAGTAAGTATACTGCATAGCGGCGGCACGAATTGCTCTCTGTACGTAGGTCGGCCTTCTTGAATGTTTTTATGGGGGACGGTGGGTCCCATGCCCAGTAGCCGCATGTGCAACAGCGCACGCTTTTCTCGTAGAGACGACCACACCGACGTTCCTTCAGGACGTTCAACTAATTTCGGCTATATAGTAAACATGGTTTTGTACTATTTATTTCATTCGATTGAATTATAACAGATGTTTTATTTGAACTTAATTTAATTTTATTTGCTGTTAGTTCTTTGAACACGATGGTATCCGTTCTGTTAACACGACTATATATACTCAAAGGAAGTTTTGTTAATGATATTAAGGCTAGAATACCAAATATTAAGTAGAATAGGGTGTTTATGATCATACCATTTTCTTTAAACATGACAATGCGACTTGTATTTAGGGATAAGTAAGAAAAACAATATTGCCCATAACGAAATGATAGAAGACCGGCATGCGTATGGATATTCGATTGTAGAAACGGAATGGAGTTAAGTAACTAGAAGGGTTTACCTGTGGCGGCGCAGGTGCGGTGGTGAGCAGTCGTCGCACACCGCCACCAAAAAGACGCGCATGCGCACGCGAATCCGCCGTATGCGCGGCCAGCCGGTACAGCAGGTGCGCATCGCGCGCCGCAAGTGCCCAACCCAGCAGCGCCAGGTACACCGCGCAAAACGCCTCCGCCAGCAGCACGGCGAGCCGCGGCGAGTCCTCCTCCTCCGCAGCTCGGAGTGCTAGACCGCGCAACGCTGACACGCCTACAAACGAGAACAGTAAAATTTAAAACAAGCCCCACAATATATGAGCACACGTTTCTGTTAAGGTATGTAACGAGATTTATTCCTGTTCGTGTTCTGGGACGCTTTTAAAAGTCGACCTGTCCCCTCCCTTTAGATAGCGATCCGAGCCGAGGTTTTAAACCTCCTTATGAGGGGCCCTCGGATCGTATTATCGCCACCGTATAGAAAACCACAAAGCATAATCCTGAGCTGCCTGGATCCATCGACTTCCAGCAAACTTCTATAGGTCATCCGCTCCATCTGATAGTGGGTAATCCTACACTAGGAAGGAAGTCAGGTTCTTGAGTGGTAACTTCTAGTCGAGACTGCCACTCAAAACCTTCCTTTCCATCGGTTATCGGTTCTACGAGCTATATGGTTAATCCATTGCCACTTCATCTTGCTAATCTTTTGTGTTATATTTGTTAACAGTGGTAGAGCTACACTGCTGTTTGCTTCTAGCTGCAGAATTGATCGGTCAGCTATACCGGGGTAGGACCACGCCCTAACAGAATACCAGCGTATAATAGCAGCATAATACTACGACGAGGCATTCTATCTCAGTCCTTAAGGGTGGCAACGCATCTGCATTGATGCCTTGTCAACGATGAATGAAGTTGTCATAATAATAAAAAAATAGGACAAAATAGTTCTTCAAGAGGATATTATCGCCATTCTTGAAGATCAGCACCACCAAACTTCTGCTTCACGCCTCCGGCGCAGCATCGGCACAATGGAAGGAATTAAACAACTTTTGGAGAACTTAAAGCATCGGTTCTCCACCTGCTTTCAAAAGCTCCACCCTTCCCCGGCGCTGCTTTACTTTTAATAGGTACGCAAAAATATATCGTTTAATATGTTATTTATTTCTAAAACGTTACATACCAGGCCACTTATTTGGTGGAGTGGTGACCACAAGCTCCTCAATGGAATATCGTCTCGGTCGTACAAGTAGATTTGACGTACCAGGTGTTTCTGCTATCATGCTGAAACAAAATTCAAATTTTATCTTTTAAATAATCTATGGACGTTTCATATTTTTCTAGCCGGCGTCGAATTAATCCAACATATAATTGCATCAATCCACTTAAAGTTATTTATATCGAAGTTTGGGCGGCTCTCATTTCGAAAAAACATTATGAAGAAACAGTTGTGGGTTTGCAGTGCTGCTGTTTGCAATATCCAGATATAAATCTGTCTGAATAATTTGTCGACAACTTGAACATTATATTTAGTAACACCAGATGGCAGCCAATCTGTCTTCACTTCATTTACATTTACTTACCGTCTTCTAAATTCAACAAACCAGTAAATAAAACTGTTGCTAGAGAACAGGCAGACTCAGCAAAACATGCGGTTTTAAACCTTTTTTTATAGTCGATAATCACAAAGAAAAAGCAGTAGAAAGTGAGGCGTAGTTCTCAGTGATAAAAAAGGTTTTACTAAGATGGAATGTCTCGCAGTGTCTGGGCTTCCGGTTCCCTCACCATACGCAACACAACAGTGTTATGGTCGTTCCCCGGTCAAGTCGACCCCTTCAAACTGCAGCATGGCAACCCTACTTTTATATTACCATAGTTTACTGAACAATTGCATATAAATAAGAAAAACAATGATTACCCGTCGTGATGCTGGTGCGCGTGCTTCAAGCTGAACGTATCGGAGTCGCAGAGACTCTGGTAGATACAAGCGGACAGTGCTACAGCGAGCTCGCGTAATGTGTGCAGTATCCTCGTGGCGGAACCCCCAGGGATTCCAAGTTCGCCCAGCGTCCCCAACATATCGTGTGCCACTGACTGTAAAGTTTAAATATGTACATTATACTTTTGTTTCTCTTCATTATAATACGATAGGATTTGATACAATTATTAAACGATATATTATATAACCTATGATATTAACATGCAATTACATATACATAATAGCATTTGAATTTTAGTTATTTTATAATATTTGAAATAAGGAGTAAATATAATTTATAAAAAATATATGTTTTTTTTAATTATGAATTATGTTTACGTATATAAAACTTTATGGAAAATGTTGAAACATCGTTTCCTACATAAACTTATTTCTAATTTATGCGATCCATATTCAACTTATAGTTTTCCCTAATCCGTGTAAGATTTATGCGATACATGCGACAAAGATTCAGATGCAAGGACATGAGACACTTGTTTCACCATTCAGACCTAAAAAAATCATCAAATTATATTATATTACTATTGGCCGCGTCTAAGAGTGTAACTCAGTAGCCACACCCCCGCATAAACATATCGCACCTGTAGATGACGAACGGGATCTGCAACGACGGTGTTGTTGGTGGCGACGGCAGCTGCGAGAAGCGGCAGCGTGGTGGGGAAGGGCAGCGGCGACAGTAGCTGTTGATGCTGCTTGTCCTGTCCCAGCTCCTGTAGCAACAGCACCAGCTCCATGCGTACGGACGCCAGTCCGCCGCCACCGGCGCCGTGCAGCGAGCAGTAAGACAGTAGCGTGCGAAGTAACGTCTCGTTGGCTAAACATGTGAATATATGTACGATTCACAAATACAGTAAAAAAAATATGCAGTCTATCTATTCTCAATAGTTTGATTTGCGAATTTTGAATATTAGTCATATTTTTGCCATATTTTATGCGAAAAACCTTTAGTCAGAATAAAATTTTGGCTGTGTACTACTAATTTAATCTTTAAGTACACCATCTCCTTATTACATCAGTGTGACCAACTTTGTTTGAAAGAAATCGCTGTCAAAACCGCCTTTTATACTCACTTTTATTCTGTTAATATTATTTTCATACTATTCATGTATTTGTATACAATAAATAATATATTGATTGGTTATATAGAAATCTATTTATTTATATATTATTTATTAAAACTTTTTGCACATAAAAAAATTTACACTTTAGTACATGTACGATTTTTTAAACAGGTATTCGCGAGCTTTCTTTTTGAATACATAACGACTATTGGCCATCCTAATTTCGGTAGGTAGCGCACTCCATAAAAGAACAGACTGAATAAAGAATGAAGAATGCATAAAGTCAGAACGGTGAAGAGGACAATGAAGGAGACGATTATGCGTGGAGCGAAGATTTTTGTTGCTGACTTCACAAATATATTGAAATTGAGGAGATATATAGGCTGGGGTAGTGGGAGCATCTAGAAAAGAATAAAGAGTGTGTTAGTTGCGAGAGATGTTCACGAATAGATAACCACTGAAGTTTCGCGTGATAAGAAGACACGTGATCATATTTACGAAGATTACAGACGAATCGAATGCAGTTATACACAAGTCGGTCGAGTTTGTTAAGGTGATCTGCATTCAGGTCTAAGTAGCACACGTCACCATAGTCGATAATAGGGAAAATCAGTGACAGTACGAGCGTTACTTTAATTTGCCTTGGTGAGAAGTTCTTCAGTCGATACAAGGAGCGCAGAACGCCTGTAACTTTCTGACATACACTTCCCATTTGAAACTTCCAGCTATATGTACTGTCGATGTGTAGGCCAAGATTTTTCACGGTTTGACTAACAGGAATGGCAGAGTTATTGAACATAATTGTTGGGAATTATGAAAAATCTACTTTACTCAAGATACGCGAACTGCCAACAGCGAGCGCTTGACATTTTCTGGATTAATAGTTAAACCAAACCTATCAGACCAGTTTTTTATAGCTGCTAAGTCTTGATTAATTTTATAATAGACATTTGAGAGCCCGTCAATAATCAAGTAGCCTGCGCGTATATTTGCAGGTCATCGGCGTAAAGATGATACGCACATTCAAGATTATTGTCTTAAAACATGAACTAACTCGAGTCAGAAAGATATAAATAAATAGAGGATTTTGAGAATAATCTTTTGGTTGATCTCGATCCTGACCATTTAAAGAATATGCATAGAAGTAGAATATATTATAGTGTCGTTAATATTTATTCAAACACAAAGACACGCTATATTCAAAATTATTTTTCAGCTGGAATTCGGATCAGGACAAGAAGCAAGAAACTAACAAATAGAAGGCGCATGTTTTGAAATTCACAGACCAAACCAATAAAAACAATTTCAGCCGTACATTTTGGAAATTAGGAGATTATTTGAAAAGTTGTGAATTTTATTATTTCTTATAAATGTGATGATGTGAATAATACATCATCATTCAAAAAAGTTCATAACTGACGATGATTTCCAACAAGGCAAAATATCTTGTGGTTTGTACCTATAATTTAACATACCATCTTGTTTGTATTTATCATTGTGGCGTACACTGCGGCACTTACTTTCCATACGAGATAGGAACAAATGCAGTGTCATACACAAAACGTACTGATCCGCACTCGATAATCAAGAATGTGTACAAAGTAAAATATTATGTGAACCCAGAAGCAACGCAGCAGCCATAACCGCGATGTAGCTAAACCTGCCCGCTCTGAAACACTAGGTCACGTGGTCATCAAAACCAATTCATAACTCCTAAATCCTAATTTATAAACCGTTTTGATAAAATGAGATATCTAAAGAGCAGTATAATGACGTCATTCTATGCCTCTAAGATATCCCATTTACGTACACATGTGTATCACAGTTTCACGTACCTTTGAGCCACTTGCGTCGCCGCACGGCGCGCTGAACCTTGGCCTCGAAATCGGCCTTCTCACGCACGAGCAGCTGGTGCAGCGTGGGGCGGTCAGGCAGCGGCGGCGGGTCCGCGTCGGCGCATAGCAGCTCGCCCGCCGCCCCCGTACCGCCCGCGGTCGCCGCCGCGTATCCGCATAGCCGTCGCAGCGCCTCTACCTCGCGTTCCAGCCAGATGTACAGCTGGTAGCGCAGGTGACCACCTATATATCACAAACATCACGTTGAAGCTCCCGAGACCATGCATTCTGCTTATCAAGTACCTAATCCCTGATTTTCCTCTAAGGACACAGAGAGCCACACCGCAATTAAAGTGTAGCTGTTTTGGTCGGCTGGATTCGGGAAATACCACACTTTTAAAAAACTCCTAAAGTTTCGTCTGTTTAATGAAGGAAACCGAAGACTTCTTACTATTGAGGAATGCCTCATCAGCAGTAGAAATGTCTCCGGTCTTCCATCTTAGTATTATCATATATAACATCTCATACCATCCACTTCGAAGCCCGTTGCCAGTGTACTCAGCTCCTCCATTAAAATCTTGAGACAGGCGACGAACTTCAGCTGTTGCGCCATAATATCAACGGATGGCGCCTCATCTTTTTGCTCAGACTCGACTCCGTTCTCGACAGGTTCTTCCGACTTGGTCATCTTCATTTCAAGAGGAGGAGTCGATGCACCGGATCCCTCAGACCTATATAATAATGAAAAAGTAAAAGATTCTTTAAATTCCTTTAATTTATATTTATATGTATAAAAAAATATTTTCGAATGATGCACAAGTTATCGGATGTTAGACTCAAAAAAGTTTTTTGTTTAACAAAAAAATTTAAACTGGTTTGTTCAATATCGAAAAGAACTTCTATCTCAGACATGTTAATCATTTGTTTTGTCTGTTGAGTAATTTTATTTTTTTATAACGCATCAATATACGGAGAACTGCGATGGAAAACCTAATCATTATGTATGATTATGGCGTGGACACAGCAGCGAAAAATCTACTATTTTAATCCTGCGATGGTGTGGTCCTAACCCAGTCGAGCCTACCTATCAACACCATAGTACCGGCGTGGCTCTACCATGTAAATTATATACTAAATTAAAGAGAGTTTAAAGTAAAATTAAGAAATTAATTTTTATAAGACTTACTCCTTGTCATCGTTGTCCCATGTTAGAACGAGTTCGTCTGTTTTTGTTGAGCTGACCGGCGCGCCCCAGTCTAAAGAAGATGAAGCCCAGTCGTTTTCATCTTCCTCTTTCGCAACTATAAAAAGTTGGTATTTGTCGAAATTCATATTAAACAATATTTAATGTATCATATGGAATATGTTATATATACACTAAGTAATACATCTTACATTTTAAATAAATTTCTGTTAAAGATTATACTATATAAGACATTTGTTGCACAATTTAACACGCGCCACAGCAGACATATATTGAGGTATGCTCAAAAGCAGAATACCAGCGTAAAATAGCAGCATCCGGAGACCTTCATTACTGGTGACGAGGTATTCCATCTCAGACCTCAAGGGTGACAACGCATCTGCGTTATGATTCCTTGTCAAGGATGAATGCAGGAATCACTTGCCATTAGCTGTATGATCGTTTGTTACTCTCAATGTAATAAATAAAAAAAATAAAAAAAAGGACATACGCCCATAGAATAACATCATATTCATCGCAGGAAAACAAGTGTCGCGTTATCTTTAATCTTTTTCAACCATAAAACAACGTAATAAAAAAATATAAAAGGAACGCGTATGTATGTAACATACTCTTTACTGTAGTGTTTTCAATAATCTGGCCGGTGTGTATGAAGGTCTCTTCGACCGATGGGGCAGAGACGGGTTGTCTGATTTTCTCATCTCTCACACGGGCAGGTAGTTTGGACAGTACTTCCAGAGCCAACGCTGGACACCCGGCCTTAAAATGACCGTGCGCCGTTTGGAAGTACAGACGACGTTCAAGACGTGTAATGCCTTCTTCCGCTTCCTGCTGTAGTAACGCTAGAGTACCACCCTGCGAATTTCAAAAAAAAAATTTGAAAGGTGTGAGATAAAAATTACAGAAAATCTTTAGTATAAACAATCTGTAGATAGAATAAAACTATAGTGGCTGTTATCTATTAAATAAATACTGTAGATATTACAGAACTACATTCGTCCTGTCGAAGGATTTAATATTGTACTGAATTCATTTATGCCATCACCACATGCTAATAAAATCCACTGAAAACCATTTCATTTATTAAAATATTAAATACAAGGATGACCAGTAAACTAATTCGAGCCTACCATATGAACCGCGTACGGAATCGAGCTGCGTTTGACCTAGGTCGTTTAATTAATAAAACTAGCAAAATGTAATAAAATTACACAATACAAAGCGAGTTTTCGACCCATTGTACGATTACGTGAGTCTAGTCTTTGCGCATGCCTACCCGCGTCTCATTCAGCGACTTCAGCTAATTGAAAATCGTTTCATGCGCAAGGCCCAGTACGCCGAGGGCGTCGCAAACAAGGTTATTCGCGATACCGCCATGTCACAGTTCTCACCAGACAATGATAGAAGCGTCGGTGTTTCTTGCGCCACTTCTTCTCCGGCGCCCACGCATTCCGTAGTGGTGTTACAGATAGCTCATAATAAAAGCGATATTAATTTAGATTATCCTTAGTCAGAAGCAACTGACCGAGCCGAGGTTCTGCCCTCTCAGGCACCCTCGAGTCAGACGCTCTCGCGAAACATGGAAACGGTCCAAGCTGACCCACTAATGGAGGTCTCGACTGTGTGACCTAAGCACTCGGTCACCTTTCAACCCGGTGAAATTGTAAAAGCCCTCAGAGTAAGAGGCCATTAGCCCGAAAAAAGTGACGCATACTCACTGGTAAAGTATCTAGCGTTTACTGTAACGACAGAAAGTTACTTTTTCTTAAGTTATTAAATACAACAATACCTGACTGGGCAAGTTATGTCTTTTGAGGCGTGGATGTGTGCGCAGGTAAACGTAGAAATTGAAGACGCTCGGCATGGGGTCGTTGTCTCTAGCGGCATGCAGCCGTCCGGCAGGACAAACCAGCGTCTCTAACGCTTCCCCATAACGCTTCAGTTCCCACAGCGCCATGGACCTCACGAAAGGATCTGGATGGGCCCTTTCTAGGTCTATATCGTCGTCTTCCGAATCCCCGCTGAAATTTTATGTTTTACTAAAGCACTATATAACATGTGTACATAGTTCACATGATGGTAAGTGATCGTGATCACTGCATCCTATTAACACCCAGAACTATGGGCAATACCACCAACAACTCAAGACATGCATTCCTTAGGACTGCAATGGAATGCCTGCCGAATGTCCTCCGGATCTCTACTATATATGTTGCTATGACGCCGTTATGCGGCATATAATAGCAACATACCGTTCCTGTATGTAATCCGGAGACCCAGTTTCTGGTAGCGAGGAAATTCATCGCAGTCCATCTGGATCACAATGCATAGGCATATTGAATCTTTGTTAATGTTTATGGGCCGCAGTTTACGACTTACCAAACAAATAAATTGTATTCACTGTGTATAAGAGAATAAATATTTTAAATTGAATTAGGTAGTAAAAACTACAGGCGCTGTACATACCCTAGAACCTCGTCCATTAGTAATTTTTTTAAACTAGGTGGCAATGTATTATCAGATTCGTAGAGACGTGCAATCACCATAGCCAGTTGCAAATCTCCCAGGCGTGTTATTAAAACCTAAAATGAAAAACAAGTAAACAAGTTGAATCTTATGAAGAAACGATTAATAAAAATTACTAGATTAATTAATAATTAATATTGATGTAAGACGTTATTAATATTGAAATGAAATGAAATTAAATGAAAAGTGATGACAGAAAATGAAATGATAATACACTGCTTTGTCTCTGGTTTCAATAACAAGATGAAATCAATTGCACATTTGTCTCTGGTTTCAATTAGATGACATCAATTGCACATGATATTTTAAATGCAGTAATTTTACGCGGTAATATTGAGTACTCCTCTTAGAACATCCGTTTTTTAAAATTATATATTGCGTGCAGAGTGTAAACGCAATAAGACACAATGTTTGGGAAACATAAACAAAGATCCAAAATCCACCGATTTGTATTCCACAAAAAACACAACTCGGCTGAGAATCGATCTTTAGACCTGCTACTCAAAAGTCAGCTACGTTGTTCATCAAGTGTTTAAATAAAAGCCTACCTCTAAAGCATCTTTCAATGCTCCCCCCAATAGGAAGAATGCAGCGGCGTGTTCAAACCTCTGTTTGCCGAGTAATACGAATGCGTTCTTTAGAGCGGCCTTTCGCCACCGGTCCTCCGTAAAATCGTTGGAAAAGAACTGTAGAGAAAAAAGAAAGCAAAATCATTAAGCTATCATTACATGTGATACATCGAATAAATATAACTACGGAAAAACTGAACACAAATACAGGATAGGAAGAAAATATAATAACAAAGCCTTGAACGTGTTTTTATACAATCTTCTTGAAGATCGTGATTAGAATCGTTCGATTGAAAGGTACTTCTACTTTGAAGGATGCGTTTGGTATTGTCACGGAGTAAACGCAATATAATGCTAAGAACAACAAAGTTAAATCTATACATCAGACATAATATACCACCCAATCATATCAAACCTATAACTTTTTATTCAACACCAAACTTTAAGCATTCAACAGCAACCGCCTAAAAAATATTGACACAGACATCTCAATGCGCACCGCACCTATCTATGATCTCGGTGCGCCAGATCGACTCGTACTTATCATACGAGATTTTCTCCGAATCGAACCTTTCATTAGCGCGTCGAGGGGACGCGTTAGAATAACTCACAATAATAATAATGAAAATTTTTCTTTCTTCACTATCTAAATTTGAATTTGTTTATACGAAACATAACCTCCATATTTCTCAACTCACCGCGGTCATCTTGTCGTCGCGGTTGGAGCGGAACAATCCCCACAGCAGCATGCGCTTCTTCATTGCCAAGTAATAGAGAGCAGCGTCCATTGGGTCCTGCTTCGCCATGTAAGATGAGCGCGCCAACTTCTCCACACACGTTCGCAGCAGGTCGCCTCGCACCCACCAACCCACACCTAGTAAACGTCGATGCGTTAACAGAAACTGCTTTCGACGACGCAACGAGAGTAAAGTTTGAAAATGGGTCGATATCGAGTGCAACATTTGTTACAAACTATTACAAAAAAACTATTTGTTACGATTCTAAATTTAACGTCATCACTAACGTATGACACAGAATGGATAGAAGATGAATACTTGGACAGAAAGAGAAAACTGTGCTATAAATGTTGATGTGTTCGTCTTTGTGCTGAAATTCTTTGTCTAACGCAAAAACGGAACGGCAAAGAAAATAAACGCGATAGAATAAAACAAGGAAGTGTAGGCCTGCAAAACAAGCAAAATATACCAAATATTTTGTCTACAGTATTCTTATTTTGATCCATAATATATCTAAATACTACCCCATAAATCATATTATTCCTCTTTCTCTCTCACTTCTAAGTATCCAGGTTCGGATGGCCAAATAACTTACATTTTGTAGGTTGCATACGTTCGTATTTGTACTTATTCAACTACTGTGTAACTGTTAAACGCCTGTATCAATTCGTGAATCTTAAAAATATTATAGCTTTCACCTATTCCCCCAATCCTTTCCAACTTATCCTAACAGATCATCATCAATGTATATAGTCAATTCGAATTTAATTTCTATGGGGTTCTAGGATATTTCCTGTAGTCCTAAAGCAGTAGTGATATCTGAAAAGTATCCATACAAGTAAGGTAATAAATATAGAAAACTTATCCATTTATTCGGCCTCTTCAACTCGGCCAATGCATAGAAATATTATTTCAACAAAATTGTTGAAAATTAAATTTATGTCCCACATAAGATATAAACCATATCAGAGGGGAAAACAAATTGAAATAAATTTTACATAAAATACACAATAATTTATATTGCATAGTTATCTTTACTTACCCAGTTCTCTCATAGTTGACCATTTCGGTTGTCCCTTTGTATAGCCAGGCACCAAAGAGAGCAACTGTTCGTGCGACTCCGAATGGTACGCCCACACCAAATTGCACGTGCCGACGCCGTTGCGTTGTAAAGTTGCGCGTTGAGCCAAGGGAAGACAACGCAATAAGTAGCCATAGTGCTTCATTGCCAGGAGAAAGCGTAGACCGCAATCATCTAGAGAGTCTGTGGAATTACATCATATTAAAGATTATTTAAATTTTTGTAAGATATAACACTACCAGTTTTCTTGTCTAAAAGAAACCTATACGGCCGGCGTTGGTTCGTTGTGTCGGGTAAGTCGCGAAGATGGAACATCGTGAGGTTTTACTCTGTGCAAGGTTATAAAAAAAAGTGGTTGAGCGTAGACGCGACTTTGCCAAGTAATTTATGAATAAAATAGCGATTGATAATATCAATTGTGAGTTTTCAGTATTTTTACAAGGTTAATTAGGAGCCGCAATATTACCGGGCAAAAAGTCCTGCGCGTTATTATGCGCGACATCAAAGCGCGCATTGGCCGCAAAGCGCTCGGTGAAATCCGCGTCGCACGTGGACACGGTGTCGGCCAACGCCAGCAGATGCATCTGGTCCAGCGAGCTCAGCCCCGGCAGGTGAGTGTGCGTCAGCAACCGCGACAGAATGCGCCCTGATAGACACAAACTATATAAAAAGGCTAGATTATGCAGAGATTACTTACACCATCTGTGACGTGTGCTATGGGCACGTTTGACAACGTTATTTCAATGAAAAAAGACGAAAAGTGTACAATGCATATAAGACGATGAATTTTCCCTTCGTGTTACAAAAGATCATGAAACTACGTTTGTAAAAAATATATGTTTATTTCAAACATTACAATAATATAGAACTCTTAATAAACACTAAATTAATTAATAGCGCTTAGCAATTGATGCTGGAGCCCGGAGATAAGTAACCGTCAGGTTGAAAATAGGATAGTTAGTTTCATGCCAAGTCTAACAATAGAGAAAAGTGGGTAATGTATGTTTAATATCTACTGGCTAAACCTAACTAGTGGTTTTGGTCCCGTCTTATGATAAATTTTAGTACACTTACGAGTAAATAAAAATTACTGAGAGATCCAGAAAATGGATTTAACCGGAAATACTTAATTCATTCGTAATGGCATGTCGATTTAAGATTACCCAATCAAGCTGGTGCACTAATGAGCTGTTTTTTTTATTCGTTATTCTTTATGAAATAATAATTGTCCTCTACCTTGTCTGGGTCCAAAGTGTGAGAGTGGCTGTCTCTCCGGCATCGAAGGTCGACGATCGACTCCTTCTTCTTCACCAAGTAGAAGCGCATCTAAATCCTCCTCCGTTTCCATTGTTCCCTCGAATAGTTCATTATAATCCTAGAAAGCAATTATATCATAAAAATAATGAATAAAAAAATTATAATAATAACCCTCCCTAGGGGCCACCTTGTCGCGGTGGGAGGGCTTACGAGATGCTAATACTATTTTAAAGTCGCGATCATCTGGCTAGAATGTCCTTTAATGGACGTCTTTATAGATTTAGAAAAAAATATAACAATGCATAAGAAAAAAGTAAAAGAAAATTTCATAGCACTTGCACATCTGTCAAAACAACGTATGTCTGACCAAAAGAGATATTAAAGAATAGACTTCATTGTGTCGAGCATCACAAGATCTAAACAACCCTACACATCCCAATATAAACAACAAACCACCTTACTGATTCACCACACGTAAATAGTTTAAGCCCGGTGAAACTGTAAAAGCCCTCGGGATAACAGCGGCCATCAGCCCGAAAGTAATAGAAAAACGTAAATAGTACTATACAAAAAGAAGAAAATGTACCAATGAACACAACCTCAAGATCACGAATACAATGTTTCAGACTGTTCCATGACGCAGATTTAGCTAGGTCATCAGATACTCAAAATTAAAGCCAATAACAATTCACAATGTCAAGTAAATAATAAACCACCATGGCAAAAAAAGATTTCATAATAAGGTTTTGGCTCTACGAAAAGATATAAGCACAATGACAATACACCGAAGTCAACGCCTAGTAAAACACGTTAAAACTATAAATCAAAACAAAATACACTCACAATATGAACAATCTCATCTCACCGACGCACAATTCTTAGACATACTAAAACAAACTAAACGCAACCACTGGCAGATTAAGGCGCTATAGCTGTACTCAGAGAGAGAGCAACAAAATTTACAATTAGTTAACAACGAAAAGAAATTTTACAGAAACTTGTCGGAAAACACGCAGAATATACAGACAACACAACAATCGAAAGTGCACCCACATCAACTGATCTGTATAGTTTCTGGGCAAACATTTGGACGAAACCAGTATGTCATAACCAGAGTGCTGAATGGATAAATACAAATCAAGACAACTGACTATAACGGACATGCTATTTCACCACATTCCCACAGATACTTTTGTTACAAGTTCTGAAGAAATAAGCTGAATAAAAGTAATCAGTGTAGGAGGAAGGTAGGGAGTTAAAACAGAAACCTGCCAAACTATACTATCTCTATACCTTCTATAAATGGACGATATTAAATTGTACAGTCATGAGCAACAATCGCTTCATAAACTAGCAGACATCACAAATACTTTCTCCACAGACAAACATATGTAATTCGGGATTGATAAGTGCAATACTTTTAAAGTCCAAAAAGAAAAAATTACAATATATGACTATATCACAGACTTGGAAATGCGTATAGAATCTTTTGAACAAACAGAATTTTATAAATATTAAGGTTTTCAACAAGCACGTCAAATTAATCAAAACAAACAAAATTTGAACTCAAAAAGAAATTCAGGCATAGACTGTACCCTACTTAAGGCAAAATTAAATTCCAGCAATAAAATCGTATTTTGAACAAAACCATGACCACTCACCGCAAACATCACCCCAGATCCTATATACAAAGATTAACACTACCCAGAGATGAAGGGGGAAGAGGCATCATAGATGTTGTTTATTTAAACCACTCTCATAAAGACATTAAGCATATTTTTCCACTAAAACCACTACAATCTACATTGCATCACACAGTTTTAGACACTGATAAAAAGTTGACACCGCTGAATTTACAAGACAGAGATACTCAACGCCATTATTTTTTATAATTGACAATGGAGAAAAGATTTCGACTTGGGTAAAGAAAGTACTCCATGGAAGACAACGTTACGATCTCCAACAGCACAAGTCGATAAAGCTGCGTCGAAATCTTGGCTAAGAAGAACCAAGCTCTTCCCGGAGACGGAAGGTTTCATGATTGCAATCCAAGCTCAAGTGTCGGATAGTCGTAATTACCAGAAACATTATACGATCCCGTAATTTACCAACAGACATGTGTAGGCACTGTCGCAACCATCCGAAACCATCCAACATATCACAGGTGCACGCAAATCTATAGCTCACACTGATTATTATTTAACCAAGTTGCTGCAATAATTCACCAAGCCTTAGCACAAAAATCCAAACTTGTTATTCAGAATCTGTTAAAAAAACCACTGCAGGATTTATTGGGATAGATTATACAAACAGATAAGACCACATACATTGCAATAGACCAGATATTACGGTCCTATACAAAATCAATTAAAAAAAATATTTATATTTTATATTTATATTTTATTATTTTATTCACCACAGGAGTAATTTCTAAACACCTCCAAAGCAGCCTCTTTACTCTGTAATCTCTATATCCATTATTCTACACTTTCCCATAAGCAGAAAGCAGTTATTTTAAATACCTGCAGATATTGTCAGAAAATTTAATCATTAACGCTTTAAAAGCACTTTGGCTTCGGCCCGTGAGAGTTTCGCCTCCGCGGAGAGATTTAAAATATATATCCAAAAATAATAAATAATATGTTAATAATAATTCATTATATCTCACCACAAACATTAATTAAATGACGTGAATGTATGGAAAAAATAGAATTCATTCAAGTGTTCATGTGAGCTGGAGCTTGTACTAGGTTTTCACCTGTATCACAAGTCACCAGGCCCCGCCTCATCTGTGTGTGTGTGTGTGTGTGTGTGTGTGTGTGAGAGTATGTGTATAAATGTATTTTTGTCAGTGTTTATGAATGTGTTTGTTGTGTATTAGCAATTTGCACTATAATAATAGCATAATCCGCACGAATTTATTTATTAAATTTATTTATAAAGGATAAAGAAAATAATCAGTATAAATTAAAAAATAAACTGCAAAATAAAATTATAACAGTAGGATATGTGTACGATATTATGAATTCACCTTAGCTTCTTGAATAGTGGACGGATGATGCGGAGATTCCTTGTCAGCAACCAACAATGTCCACAATGGTAGCGGCGGCACAGACGTCAGCTCAGCGTAGTCTAGCTGCACATCTTCCGTTATCTGTATTACATTTAGTTTTAAGTTATTATTACTGCAAAAGACATTAATACAGCCACATCAAATCACAAACAAATCAAAGTGAATTAATTTAATTAAAAACGATATATTATGGGAGTACAATCAAAAACGATTCTTATTGACACGTTATGACATACGTATGTATTTGAATAACATAAAAACAAACAAATTTAAATAACTAATTATTAAAAAATATAGTTCAGTTTAAATTAAGTAAGGTTCATTATCATAAAATAGAATTTATAAAACTATTGACTTTAATGCCGTAAAAATTTTAGACTTAAATGACGTAAAATATTAAAAATAAAAGATTAAAAACGTTAGTGATACAGTGTGTAAACATAAGCATATTGCGTACAAAACAAACAAACAAACATGGAAACGATCGTTTCGTCAATATCCTTAAACAATCGTAGGTTGACAATGTGATAAGTGAAATTCAATATGACATGACATAAGCATAATGCATCATGCAATGGGTTTATGGGTGTGCACATAAAAACCTACTAATGTATTTATTTTCAAGTATAGAAAACTTTTTAAGAAAAGACGAAATTATTTAATAACAGAATAAGTAACAAAAGAAATAATGATACAATAAATATGAATCAATCGTAAATAACGATATAACCTTTACTTTTTATTGCATTGATCAAAAAAATCATATTGAAAAATTCCGCAGAACTCCGTGGATTAGAGACCAAATTATACCCCTACTCTGCGTAGCTGTAAGGGCAATTATGGGTTAACAGTACTACTGGGCATATATAAAAAAAATAAATGTAGCTTTAAACATAATACATTTCATTGGTCAATGGCGGCCATACATTGTTTTCTATATATTTGGAGAGACAAACGAGCACACAGTTCACCCGATGGTGCGTGATTGCGGCCCATGACATTTACATCCATCTTTATCAAGGAATCAGGATGCCATAAATTGTCACACCTGGGGACAGATTGAATGCCTCGTTACCTGTAAACTGTAGATTTAGGGTCCCCGAATCCCTACACTCTCCGTAAACAGTAGGATGGTATACTGCTATTTCACGTTGATTGGGTGGTGTGGCCCCGGTACGATTGTCAATGCATATTCGCCGGTTCAGGCTTTGGTGTTTACCTGTGTGACGCCGTCAAGGGGTGACGCAGCGCCGGCCGCGAAGGACACTGACAGCGTGCGTGACCGCGACCAGCCGCGCTGCAACACACGCTACATGCACACGCCGCCGCCATTTTCTACACGAGCACTGGCTACCGCCATTTTACGCACATGCACGGGCCGCAGCCGCAGTTACGTGGCCACGAGACGTCATGCGACAGCGATAGGATTGCCAACATTTATGTGCTTATGTGCCATTGCCATTTGTAATAAATTGACACGGAACTCGATAGCCCCATTTAATAATTATTGAATCAATATGGTGTAATATCAGATTTCAATAATATCGATTTTAAACAAATTACCGTATAAAGTCCCCAACCACCTTACAAAATCTTGTATTCTTGCTTCGAAGAAACTTCAGCGTCAACAAAGAACTCACAAGGATTTTTTAATAATACGCTGTATCATATTATGCTATGTGGAAATGTGTGCAAAATATGAAGAAAATCAGATGTATGCGCAATTTAATAAGCATCAAGATATTTTTTTAATTGATGAGAAACGCAAGCATTTGTGCAATATAATATTATGACAGTTAAAATACTATTATAAAAACAATACATTTAATTAATTCAAAATGTTGGCATTCCTATGTACGACAACTACAATTTATATCATTCAGTCATAATATTTTTAAATAACAATTTTCCAAATTGAATTATACGAAAGTTAAGTTAATTTGCAAATTTTTACTAAGAATAGTTAGTTAAACAATTTACATTTAGAAGTATGCACAGATGACGCATACCACCTTTTTACATATTAGTATATGTTTCTACACACTTTATATCTCCTTTTAAACATAGTAACTGTTATACGTTATTTTTGTTAAATCCAAAATTATGAATATCAACTGCGACTATCCTATCTCTGATCATCAATATGTTCTGTCCGGTGATATAAAGACTGTGAATTGTCGAAATCACGAATGTAAAGCGACGTTTAAATTGTGACAGCTTATATGAACGTCATATAATTCACATATTGCTGTTCCTCAGTAGACACGCTGCAGTGTAGCTTGCATTGCAATGGACATGGCTTTCAAATGTAAGCTGAACAATCTGACTTTACCTGTCTTGAGAGGCTGTCCTCATCGCCTTGAGAACTGCGGCTTGTGTATGAGCCACCGATACACCTGAAAATAATAAAAAAAAAATTCATACCTATGATGATTGATTACGATTATTTTGATTGATTGCATTCTGTCTTGATGTACAATGGAACTAATGCGAACAACCCATCAGAACACTCACCATGGTAAATTTGATAGATAATGCATAGAGATGCAACATCTCTTCGCAATGCCAGTGAATCGAGCCGATCGGAATTTATCTAGTCGTTAACGATTCGAATTGCTCTTCGTTGCATGCGGTCAAATGGATGGAGCCGGTATTGCGGTGCCCCGGCCCATAGAAAAGGACAGTATTCCATGTGGGCAGACACGAAGTACTGTTATTAATATGCAGAAGAAGCAAGCAATCACAGTCTTGGGGAACACCAGCATTCTGGTGCAACCGGTTTGTAGTCGGAGTGTGCACCCTTGTCACATGTTACCGCTCGTGAGATAGCTTGGAAGCCCATAAGTAGGAAGCTTCGAAAAAAGCGCTTTGTGCCTGCCAAACTTGAGGTTAATCTGGACCCAATTTAAGTAATACTAACACTAAATGTAACTTGATCTCAATACCCCACTGAAAACCACATTCAAATTAGTTTAGTCATTCTGGGGATTAACGTGCGTGCATAAACGCACAGACAAAAAGTCTCTTTACGATTTTATTACATGTATTATTGACTTACCAATGGGTTCCACTGACGAAAGATGCATCATGCCTCGTCATAATTATACTATATCGTAATTATTCTCAATCAATCAGATAAAAAATCTCGTAACTGGTGTAAAAATTATTTTAAACACAAAAACTGTTAAATCACTGACCTGACTAAATGAGCAAGAATAGCTTTCACCCATCGAATTTTTCCACTGTTCAGGAGTTCCATTAATTGTTTTGGGTGATACTGTGGCAGGACGGGACAGGCCATTTGCGATGCTTCGAATAATCCATAGTCAGGCATGTAGTTTAATAAAGGCTGTTCCAAAAAAAAACGACAATATTAGAAAACTTAACACAGTTAAGTTTCTTCAATGCTAAAATGAGATAAATACGTTTTATTATGATTAACACGTTTTCATTACATATAGTAAAACACTAATGTCGTTCTCTGGAAATTTACGGCGACCTCTAGATAGACTTACAGAGGGGCGATAGCGGCACGCGAGGTATACCGGTATAATTAACTATTACGGAAGAGGCGTTGGATTTTTTATTTCTCTAAAAGAAGGCTGTGGTAAGGGTAGCAAAAATATGGTGTATTCAATCGGTAAAGTTATGCAGCTTATTTTCCACGCTTGTAAAGCGGAGACCAATTTCCGTATCAAAAGACTGTTCAAACATGCATATATCAACATACCTGGGGTTGATCAGATTGAGTTTTATTTCGTCGTCTAGCGTCGCGCTCTAAAAGTTGCAGATTGATTGAAGAGACTCTCTGCAGATGCGGTGCTGACACGCGCAAGTCTGAATCGCGTAGTGCACGTGACTCACCGCACTCTTCCAATTCCTTGCAATAAAATATACAAAGTTAATATTGTTCTACATTTATCTAACCTATAGCTACTGAATAATAATTGTAGAGGCACGTTGCAGGTAATCACAGTAGCAATTAGTGCTGCAATAATAGAATGTATTAGCTCGTAGAATACCAGCGTGAAATAACGCTGACGTGTTCCGTTGGGACCCAACTATCTCAGTCCTCACGGTTGACAACGCGTGTGCTTGGGCCGCAGCTATTACCATTAGATAAGCTAAGTACACGATTACCAATCCTAATGTAACAACAGTTAAGGTTCTTTTTTTTTAATTATAAACAAATCATAATATAATGTGTGGTGGCAGGGTAATAGAATAGCAAACAAATTATTTATCACACCCGTTGTAAGTAAAATCTTTCCGTTATGTGAATTAATAAGCCGAACTATATTGAATTGTAAAAGAATACAAAAAAATATTAAAAATTTACATTATGTGTTGATGGTAGTTATGAGAGACAAACAATTATATTTAGTAAATGCTTGCAGCGGACTAAGTAAGAAAAGTAAGTATTAAAGTCTCAAGTATATAAAGTACACATAAATACCTGACTTTGGCCCGAAGGCATTTGCGGGTTCTCCGGCTTCCACTGCGAGTATACGTGCATTTCTGAATCCATCCCTACTACTAGTATACCGTCTCGTACCCACGAGATCTGCATGGGAAGTGGCGGTAGCCCATCCGCAGTTTTTAAATCAATACGTCGCAATTGCATCCATCTTATTTCCTCAACGAACAATGGTGCCGCGAGAGACGAAGCCTTTCTTAATATCGGACGGTTATTGTTTATAGATTCCTTCATTGCCTGAAATTAAAATTTTAAAAAAATAAACAAAAAAGTATTCGTTATTTTGTTGGGTATACTTATGGTAACGACCGAACCAATTGAGACGATTCTTGTTTTGGCGGTGTGGTCAATCGCTTTGTGTCTGTTTAAGCAATCTGCATCGTCCTCTCAAAATATATTATGATCAAATATAATGATGAAAATAGTTGAACAAAGAACAAAAAAACCCCGACGACACGACCACCTGGACCCAAGCCCTTCATAAAATACGACACGTACATAGCACCGCAAAGAAGGTTGTTCGCGATACCGCCATGCCACAGGCCGGTTCTCACCAGACAATAATGATAGAAGCGTCGCTGGAGTTTCTTCTCCAATGCCCACGCATTCCGAAGTGGTGGTACAGATAGCTGATAATAATAACGAGATAGATAATCATTAGTCAGAAGCAACTGACCAAGCCAAGATTCGGCCCTCTTGGACACTCTCGAGTCAGACGCTCTCGCGAATCAGGGTAACGGTGCAAGCCGAGGCTCCCTCTCGGGAGCCTTTGTGCTGGTTATCCACTAATACAGGTCTCGACTGAGCGCCATAAGCGCTCGGTCTCAACCCGGTGAAACTGTAACAGCTCTCAGGCTAACAGCGGCCATCAGTTCGAAAAAAAAATAGTTTTTTTTTGATAATAATGTAAGAAAAGAAAAGGTTCCCATTTTATTCGATTCTTGTGAGAAGACTTAACAGATATGTTTCTAAAGTACATCTTTTAACACTTACATTTAGTTATTATGTAAATTTTATCGTATTGTTTGATTAAACATACCTTCAAATTCGCCTGTGCCAGGTCGCTTGAAACCGGGGTAAAAAGTAAAACCCTAGAACCGACTGCTACAGTCAATATATGTGAACCGTCCTCTTTTGATACCCAATCCAGTTGCACTAGATGTTTCTGTGTCAACGGACAAGTATTGCCATTCTCCATAATACTTCTGCGAAGGGATTGTAGAGTACTGAATGATGGCACTGCTAAAAGTCCAGCCGATTTACCCGTGTCGCCTTCGCCGTTGCGATTGTTTCGACTCTCGTCCGACGATAAAGTTTGTAGAACCTAGAATTCAATCATTTGAATCGTTATATTTTAATAATTAATTAAACAAAATTCCTTACGAGCAATATATCTATATTTAATCACCTTTCCTGACAATTTCTATATATATATATATATATATATATGTAAATTATTGAATATTAGCAATTAAAATTAACTTTACCAATTACAAACCTGAGTCAATCTCTGTTTCTTCTGCATGAACGAAGTATCATGTAGATATGACAGATCGATCTGGGTGTCCACGCTCACTCCTACGCGGGGTAAGCTTACATTCTTCAGCGGTATGGTGTCCTCTAGAAGCCATTCCGCGCCGCCTGTACTCTCGCATTCGTACACACAGACACACAGGTTGACGAATCGAGCGTCCGTGCTGTTGGAGCTCGCGTTTCCGCCCTTCGGCCTGGTGAACGAGCGCCCGCATTTGTACGCGCAAGCTATGCGGCCCGAGTACGCGGCGCTGATGTGAAGCGGTTGTCCTGTGGAATACAAGTGATGATACAAAATATAAATTATGATGCCCCATTCATTAACTCACGGCGATATTCCTTTTTTTTATAGAAAAGGTGATGATAAGTGATCACCGCTACCCATGAACTATCTCAACACCAGAGGAGTCGTAAATGCGCTCCCGACCTTTAAAAACAGTGTACGCTCTTTTCTTCGAAGGTCCCTACGTCGTATTGGTTCGGAAATACCGCTGGCGACAGTTAATCCCACAGAGTAGACAAAATTATTCTCTCATGTGAAGTTTCACAAGTGCTAAGATGATGAGGTAATTTTGAATTCTGTCTGTGTTGGATGCGTGTTAAAATTCTCTGGTTTTTACCAGATGACATCAACTCTGCGCATGATATATTAACGTCGGGATACGCTGACAAAAGACACCGACTCATTGTTCCTAATCGGATATAAAGCGTGTGCAATAAGATAAAGACAAGATTTAAATGTGATGTTTGGGACACGGGATGTTTATTTAAAGAATGCATAATATTGCAAAATAGAATTTATAATAATACCGATAACTAATCCAACAAAACTTAAAATTTTAATGTTCGTAGATGTTTCATGACAAGAATCGAATGACGGATTTCGGAATCTGCGAGGGTAAGTTTCGTAGACCGTTCCCTAACCATTACGCTATTGACTACGAGATAGGTTCTATATTAGATAACAAACAGATTCAAAAGTCAACAATTTAAGTTTCACAAATATTGTTCCTATTTGGGAGTTAAACCTAGAATCTCCAACTCAGGTTCTTGATGCCTATCTTTCAAACCACTGTTGGCCCAAGGGCTTTTGCAGCTGGGGCTTAAAGACGACTCTGCTGAGCGCTTAGTGCAATCAGCAGAGACCTTTTTTATGGGTAACCAGCACAAGTATTCGCGGGAGGGAGCTTCGACTTGGATCCTTATCCTGCGCGTAAAACTGACCGACTCGGGTGACCGAGAGGGTAAAATTTTTTTCGGGGTTTTACTTTTAGTAAACATTATTCGAAAAAAAAAACGTAAAGGTATAAACAATTGTTAATATTAAAAACATGCCTGGAATGTCTATTGCCGATTCTTGATCCTTGTTCAGCATTTCCCATTCTTTCCAAGTATACTCCATTTCATCATTCTCATTCTTCGTTATATCACATTTCCAAAACCTAAAATTAGTTTTATATAATATTGTAATATTATAGACAATAATTTAACTGGATTCCTGAAATATCACATGATAGTAAATACCTCAATGTACTGTCAGAGCATGCAGTAGCCAATATGTATGGTGCCAAGCAGGCCGGGTATATAGAGGCCGAACTTAAATGTCCGGCGGCGGGGGTCGCGTGTATGACGTCAACGCCATCCGGCAATGACAGCGGACACTCACACACCTACAAATAAAAATAAATATTTGAAACTTAATGTTTTGTAATATATATAAACTTTAATAGTAATTTAAAGAAATGTTCTTGATTTTATTCTTTTTTTTTATTAATTAAGAGTAACAAACGAGCACACAGTTCACCTGATGGTAAGTGATTACTGCGGCCCACGACATCAACATTCATGCTGGAATCATAATGCAGATGCGTTGTCACCCTTGAGGGCTGAGATAGAACGCCTCGTTACCAGTAATAAAGATCACCGGATCCCTGCACTCACCGGACGAAATACAGCAGCATAATGCTGCTATTTTACGCTGGTATTCTTCGTGTGAGGGCGTGGTCCTACCCCGGTCGAGCTGATCCATTCATTCTGCAGCTAGAAAAAAACTGCAGTGTAGCTCTACCACTGTTTCTTTTATTTTTCAAAATATCTTAACTATACGTACAATAAAACCTTAAAATACTTAAATAGGAATCTTAACCTTTTTAGTTGAAATGGACAAATGAGAGTGCATGGGTGCTTGAGGTAATGCTCGGTCTGCGTCAACAGATACTGAGTTTTTCCGAGACTCGCCCTCTTCCTCCTGAACCAAGGCACTATCCGGTACATACATCATGCTGTTTGTCATATCGTCTGGAATAATAGAATCAACGTAAATAAAAAAAAACCTGTTCAGAATTATTAAGAATATTCCATAGATATTGCATACATCACACAAGAATATTGCATCATACTATTACTATTAATAAAATTAAAATCATTCTATTGCAGTTAATAACACATACATTTAAGACTGCGAAAAATAATATTTTAGACATGAACTATCGAGTCTACGTTCATTAAATTATAAAAGTATTGGCATGAAACCGCACTAGGAATGTAAATTAGCAAGACATCAATAAGTACTTAATTAATATATTTGTGTCTGTCTATCTGTCCTTCTAACTCAAAAATTCTATCCCATGATAATCGATAGCGTTTCAACAATTGTATCGTTTAGATTCCAACCTACATATTGAGTTTAATTATGTATATACAAAAGTAATTGTTATTTACCTGAAGGATCAGCCTGAGATGATACCATCAAACGCCACATATGCACTGTGGATCCCCCGTCGGTCCGTTCCAGTACAACTATGTAGAAAGGTTCGTTGAAAACAGCCGCCTTGCGCAAGTCGACAATGGCTTCGAATCCTGCCTCGGTGATAGTATTTACTTCAGATCCTTCCACACCCGAGTCCGCGCTGTCTGCGTCGGTTGCTGTTCGTTCACCTGAGTAAAGTAAGAAAATGAAAATTGAAATAGGATCTTATGACCTGATGAAGACCTAGGGGTGGCAAATTACTCTTGTTAAGTCATAAGTTGCAGTTGAGAGTAGCGTGAATGGCAAAGAAGGATCACGGTCTCATATAATACCAAATAGTAATCTATCTATCTATACTACGTTTTTAGCATGGTGATTGATTAATAAGACTTGAGATTAATAAGGTAAAGGGTGTCAAAATCTTCTAAAGTCGCTTTATGAGAGATAGATGTCATAATGGGCTGCAGGATTTGCATATAAGGTGAAACTGCGTGTTCGTTAATCACTTTGTTTTCGTGCAGTTGAGTACAGATTGCAACGGTTACCGGTTGCATATGATAAGGTGAAATTGCGTGTTCGTTAATCACTTTGTTTTCGTGCAGTTGAGTACAGATTACAACGGTTACCGGTTGCATATGATAAGGTGAAACTGCGTGTTCGTTAATCACTTTGTTTTCGTGCAGTTGAGTACAGATTGCAACGGTTACCGGTTGCATATGATAAGGTGAAATTGCGTGTTCGTTAATCACTTTGTTTTCGTGCAGTTGAGTACAGATTGCAACGGTTACCGGTTGCATATGATAAGGTGAAATTGCGTGTTCGTTAATCACTTTGTTTTCGTGCAGTTGGTACAGATTGCAGCAGTTTACCGGTTGCATATGATAAGGTGAAATTGCGTGTTCGTTAATCACTTTGTTTTCGTGCAGTTGAGTACAGATTGCAACGGTTACCGGTTGCATATGATAAGGTGAAATTGCGTGTTCGTTAATCACTTTGTTTTCGTGCAGTTGAGTACAGATTGCAACGGTTACCGGTTGCATATGATAAGGTGAAATTGCGTGTTCGTTAATCACATTGTTTTCGTGCAGTTGAGTACAGAGGTGCAACGGTTACCGGTTGCATATATGATAAGGTGAAATTGCGTGTTCGTTAATCCACTTTGTTTTCGTGCAGTTAATTACAGATTGCAGCAGTTACCGGTTGCATATGATAAGTGAAACTGCGTGTTCGTTAATCACTTTGTTTTCGTGCAGTTGAGTACAGATTGCAACGGTTACCGGTTGCATATGATAAGGTGAAATTGCGTGTTCGTTAATCACATTGTTTTCGTGCAGTTGAGTACAGAGTGCAACGGTTACCGATTGCATATGATAAGGTGAAATTGCGTGTTCGTTAATCACTTTGTTTTCGTGCAGTTGAGTACAGATTGCAACGGTTACCGGTTGCATATGATAAGGTGAAATTGCGTGTTCGTTAATCACTTTGTTTTCGTGCAGTTGAGTACAGATTGCAACGGTTACCGGTTGCATATGATAAGGTGAAATTGCGTGTTCGTTAATCACATTGTTTTCGTGCAGTTGAGTACAGAGTGCAACGGTTACCGATTGCATATGATAAGGTGAAACTGCGTGTTCGTTACTCACTTTGTTTTCGTGCAGTTGAGTACAGAGAGCAACGGTTACCGATTGCATATGATAAGGTGAAACTGCGTGTTCGTTACTCACTTTGTTTTCGTGCAGTTGAGTACAGAGGTGCAACGGTTACCGGTTGCATATGATAAGGTGAAATTGCGTGTTCGTTAATCACTTTGTTTTCGTGCAGTTGAGTACAGAGGTGCAACGGTTACCGATTGCATATGATAAGGTGAAATTGCGTGTTCGTTACTCACTTTGTTTTCGTGCAGTTGAGTACAGAGGTGCAACGGTTACCGGTTGCATATGATAAGGTGAAACTGCGTGTTCGTTAATCACTATGTTTTCGTGCAGTTGAGTACAGAGAGCAACGGTTACCGATTGCATATGATAAGGTGAAACTGCGTGTTCGTTACTCACTTTGTTTTCGTGCAGTTGAGTACAGAGGTGCAACGGTTACCGGTTGCATATGATAAAGTGAAACTGCGTGTTCGTTAATCACTATGTTTTCGTGCAGTTGAGTACAGAGAGCAACGGTTACCAGTGATGAGTTGCTCCTGGAAGACGTGCAGCAGTTGCGTATTATGCCAATCGTGCGCGGCATCAGCGATGGCGTGCAATTGTATGACAGCGCCGGGCCGCGCCGTCGACTGCTGCGATACGATGTGGATGCGCTCGTGAAGCGGCACGCCGCCTTCCTCCGCGCTCGACTCCGAAGACAGCGACATCGTATCATGCTGCTGCTATGCAACAAAACAACTGCATGGTTCGTCGAAGTAGAGCAACGGTGTAATTGTGAATTATTAATTATTAATTTAGACAGTGTGTCTACATTACAATACATTATCCAATTTAATTCGGTTATAGTGTTGGAATGATTTAGTAGGTAGGATTGTAATAATATGGTATGCCTCGTAACCAAAGTCGACGGTTTTTCATGACGGAACAATTTAATGATTTGCTTTCTCAACTCGATTCTCTTTCAAGGCACAATTTTCCCATATCCTATACCTGTTTTATAGTCACGCCTAATATGTATCGTATGGTGAACGGGAGTTATGCCGCATCGCCGTATGTCATGGCATCATTTAAACTTCATCGTTGCATTCATATGGAACGCAACATACACGATTAGCACGTATGCATAATATGACATAGCGATTCAAAACAAACTTTATTGATGTTATAATTACCGTTATATCCTTATGACGTCGCTCCGACGTGGCTATTTCGGCTAACAGTGTGCGCGCGTCTATAACGGCTTGGAAGAGCCTGAGACTTTCACCGTCACTCGCCACAAAACAGGCAGACGGCGAGTTGGATAAGTTTCCTAATGTAGAGCTGAAAACAAACTTTAGTTATATAATAATATTATTTATATTTAAAAATATTCCTCCCATTCAAAATGGTTTAAGGTTTCCTTTCTTTTTCAAATCGTCCCGATTTACTCGTTTTATTCAATGGCAGATTGACGAATATGATGCCCTTGTTTTGGATTTTAGTATTTATCCATTTGTATCCTAATCTCCCCAATCCCTTTATTCTTCCAACTTATTGAATACCTTAAACTCCACACTCATTTAATTACACATTTCAATTTAGTTTGGTTAGATGAAAAAAATAAGGTTTGGATTTTAAAGGACTTCCATTATTGCCGACATGTGTGGGTGTGGGTGGCGATGTTCTGGCTCCTCACGCTTTTATGTGGTGGAGGCGGACTATAGCAATATATTAGCCTTAGCAATATATATCTAGAATAGATCGGTAGTTCATCTAAAACAACCCTAAGAGTTATGCTAATAAATTTTACTTTTTCAAGGTTAAGGACAGACTACCCTCGATGACACTCCATGATAATGCATAAATTCTAACCAATTATTCCTTTTACTACTCACAAACAAAAAAGCGATAAACTGAATTCATACCTGGGTAGCAGAGTGGGCAACCATGCCACGTTGCTGAAAGCGGAGAGGTGGGGCGAATTAACGCGTGCCAGCTCGGCCACGCCCCCCGACTTGGCGAGTGGGCCCACGCACTCAACACGCCACATGATCAGCTCCGAACAGAGCCCACCAGCCGCTGGATCCTCCGCGCGTTGCACGCCGCGCTCTGCATCTGTCCCACACATATAACCCTAAATATAGACCTGATAAAATTTAATCCATATATAGGACCATAATATTTTTTCTGCATATAAGATTTTTCGCCTCGAGTTATATAATAACAAACAAAATTTAAATTAGCGTTATTCGGCTATCTCACACTATGATTTTATATTTAATATTGGGTTGTATTTATTGGATAATACGTCGTTCAACCTTACGCACTGGGCCGTATTATTTTCTATTCCTTACGGCCATAGTCGATGCGAAATTTTAGATCTATATAATGATTATTTTTGAAACAATCCAAATTTTTGCTACTGCAGCGTGAATGGGGGTCAGCAACAATCTTAGCTTGTGGGAAACGTCATGATGACGAGTGTAGGCTGCAGACAGACCAGGTTACATATCAACTAAATTTTGATCTGCACTTATATATATAAAAATTACCAGATATATTATGATGGCTTGTAGTCAACAATAAAGGTAATACTGGATGGCACGTAATGTCGTTGACCCTAAATCGATGTCCTGAAGCTCTTGAAGCGTGACCAATTGATAGAACCTGTCGAATAAATATATAGGTTAGACTATATCGGATAAAAAAAAAATCAAAATAAACTTTTATAATGCTAAACACTATTGTTGCGTTTTAAAATGGTTTTAATAATGCTATAAAATATTTGGATGAATGTAGATGTCATGGGCCCCAGGAATCACTTGCTCGTTTGTTACTCTTAATGTACTAAAAAAAATTACAATACAAAAATTACCTGTGAAAATTTAGATTTGTCGTCGAATGTAAGTTGCCAAAGGTTAAGTGTTCCGTTTGTGTGGTTCGTAACCATAGAGATAACTGGAGCAGATTCCAACACGTCTCCATCTTGATTTTCACCCAAGTCCTCGGTCGCGACGCTAGTTCTACGTTGCATATCATTATTATTTTCTTCTCGATGTCCTACACGAGGAATAAATATGGTGGTAGTATATAGTATATCCTTCAAATGAATTCAATGGTGTAATTCATTTGTACATAATAATATAATTTTTACCATTCTCTTGAGTCTCTTTTTGTTCGTCAGGCTGTGGCCACTCATTCTCATCTTTCTCCTCCTGTACACTAGCTAATGGGGTAGTCACAGTTTCAGGTTGTTGTTGACCTGAATCAAAAATATGTTCCGCATGTAAATAGAAATTAATCACTAAAAACATTTTTTCTGCAATGGTTGAGTATGACTCAGAAGTACCGACGAATGCGTACCGGAGACGCGAGACGGTGAGGGTCACGATGACACGCGCATTATACGTATTATTTGACGCGTACAACCGGCACGGCAAGCATAGTGCGTTTTAGTCATAGCGTGTTTCAATGTTTTCTACAATACGGATTATAGCGAAACGTGCGTCGATATATGGCAGGATATGTAAAACGAAATGTCCCAATCGTAAGGAGTGTGAGACTTTGCAAGGGAGAATGGAGGGCCGGTGTAAGACCAAATAGAGTGTAGAGGGAAAGGAGACGGAGGAACTTTTCTTCCCCATGGAATCTTAACTTAAAACGTGGGAGCGTGCAATTTCTATGGCGTGTAGTTGTCATAAAGTGCCCTAAGCACTATACGAATATGGGAGCGTGTAAGCTATGGATCTTAGAAATAATCGTGCGAAACGAGACAATATATTAATTATCCTATACAAAGAGCATACCGGGTGCAACAGGCTTGGTCCTATGGCGGACGTGCAGTGGCTGCGCGGCAGCGTGGTATAGCGCAGCCGGCGTACACATTGTTGTCGCATCGCCCAGCGGGAAAGCGCTAGGAATGCGCGCCGAAAACGACACCTGGGCCTGCCGTATCGCGCCCGCCTGTACTTCGTCCAGCCACTCGCATACCCTGAAAAAAAAGTGTCTCGTATGTACATATAAATTATAATAATCATAGACTAATTTTAGTACACTACTGAACAGAAACTTTCCTCATAATTTTCTATAAGGTATGTATGGTACGTAAACCGATACGTTTCAATTACTTATGTTTCCTGCTTTTTTTTTTGTGTGTGAGTGTTGCTGTTGGTCCAGAGACCTTTACAGCTTTATCTAATTAGACTTGAGAACCGGAGACACACTGAGTAGGGAGACAACGACGATGCTGCGAAGCTGGCGCGGAGACTACTGCTGCACCACCGCTGCACTCCGAGCCCTGTAAACGAAGAACGTCGACGACAACAGAGGGGGGGCGATAATACGATCCGAGGGTCCATCATAAGGAGGTACGAAACCTCGACACGGGTCGCTATATAAGGAATGTTTCGTGCTATGCCGGTAACCTTAGTTCTATTACGGACTTCTCATTAATTATATTGAGAAAGACTTTAGGAAAGATTTAGGATCTTTTCTAAGTGCATATCAGCGCATCTGCGACTCCTCTGGTTTTACGAATGACCTTGGGATAAAGACTTATCATCAGGTGAGCTGCTTTCTCGTTTGCCATCTATTCTATAAAAAAAGACCGACTTTTTCTTACCATATAAGGAAGCTGCCGTCGACCGGGTGTATGGAAAAGAGCAAGTCGGGGCTCTGATGCCAGTCACGCAACAATGCCTCAATCTTGGCGTCTAGCGAGTCCGGGAGATGCGTGCACGTGACATCTGTCGCTATCGAGTTGATTGACGTAGTGTTGGACAGGCTCGGGTGACTGTGATTGCCGCTGCCTGATATTTTAAGACACTCGAGGTTAACACATGATATATATGTGACAATTGCTACAAGTGGTTATTGTCACATTACACTATAGAATACATTTAAACCTTAAAATCTGGTGCTAGGAACTTTTCAAGCATTTTTTTGAATATGGAATGGGGACGATAATAAGACAATGGGAGGTAAGGATTCTTATAAAAAAAAAATGAGTTAATTTTTTTAAACACAATTTGAATGATAAAATGCCTCTGCTTTTTGCATTTTTAAAATTATTATATTTTACAGTTTCAACAGTAGTAATAACTTCATTCAACGTCGTTGTTATTACATGCTGTTACATCACAATTTCACAAACACATAACATCACATCACAAAAATTTCTGTCATGCGAATATGTATTGACATTTAAAAAACGTGAATATCATGAAGTGTTACGTTTCAGTTGATAGGCAATGCTTTGGGGTAATATAATTTTCTTTTAAAGTAATATGTCATTATATTACAGTCAAGTGTACTGTTTTTTACTACCCTGGTATTATTCC
Source organism: Teinopalpus imperialis (assembly GCA_029286865.1). NCBI lineage: Eukaryota > Metazoa > Arthropoda > Insecta > Lepidoptera > Papilionidae > Teinopalpus > Teinopalpus imperialis. The sequence goes on from JAGSMU010000021.1 coordinate 8,435,486, forward strand.
AAAAAATAAATTTAATTCATTAAAAAGAATCAATGGTCTTGTTAAGAACGGACCCCTAAAGAATATCACCGATGAAGCATTTCCTATTGTTGCTTGCCACCTGCACCAGTTACGTAAATCGGTGCAAATCGCCAAATTAGCAGAATTCTTAATAGCAATTAATTATTAAATTTTAGTTCTGAGATCGAGTAGGTTTCACCAATTATAATTGTAATTTAAATATGAATAAAAGTAGTACCTAGATTCTGTTGATGTTGATGCTGTTAGCCTATGCGGCTCTTACAGTTTCATCGGACACAGGGCTCACGGAACTGAGTGGTCCGTGAGATAAAAGTAGTATTAACGTAAATTATGGTTTCATTTCAATCCTCTGATTGCCCCATAAGTAATTGGCTTGTTTTTATATGCTGTTTTTACGCTGTTTTATTATTAAAAAAAAAAATAGTAATAATTTCTTTTTATTTTTTTAATTTAAAACGTCTTCTCCTTTGTCCTTCTCTTCGTACTGATTTCATTCACTCGTCATACTTTGTTCAATCTATTCTCCTGAGGAATGCGCTACCTTTCAAAATCAGAATGGCTAAAAGTAGCTTAGAGTTTAAACGTAAAATTCGAAAGCATTTGTTGGAAGTAGCGTCAACAGATTCACTACATCGATAATAATTTTGTATATATTTATATATATATTTACTTTTAAATATGTTTGTATTTATAATATGTATATATTTTTGTTTTATAGTTTATCTAAATGTATATAAATATCTATTATTTTATTTAGTATTATAAATTCCTAAGATAATATAAAAATATGAATATATAATTGTATAAGTATTTAGATGTACTGTATGTCTCTTTTTTCTTTATTATTATTCTTCTGTCCCTACCTTGATTTCTCTGAACCCTCCTAAGGTTGACTGGTAGATAATGCCTTAGGCATTAAGTCCGTCTTTGTTGTTTTTTGTCATATGTTAGTTGTACAAAAGTTTATAAATAAATAAATAAAATAATTTCTAATACATAGAAGCTGGTAAGAAATAAATGTGAAGCCAATCTATATAAGAGTACGTTAATATTAGAAGCATATAAAACTATACAAGAACGGCATATCAATAAAGAAGACATTTCCTAAATTAACATATAGTTATTGTTATCTCACCTGGTTGCTCATCACTATTGCTATTATCTTCAGATTGTACCCGAGTCAGATGATGACTTGGTCGCCTAGGTCCTAAATAGCAGCATGAAATAAGCAAATAAGCGTTAAATTGTAACGCAGGCTAAATATGTGTATAGCTGATTTTTGTTTAGCTACTACCTTATAGCTTTAAGCTACTATCTATATTGTCACGTGACTAAATGGACAATATTATTACAGTCGCTTTCAATTGAACTTATATGACTTTTATTCAAATGATAAATGTAAAATCATACTTGATTCATTCTCTCCGTCTGGATGTGCGGTGTGATCCATACCAGAACCGGCTTCATCATTTTCTTCCTTGTCTAAAACCTGTAAAAGTAATATTTTTTAAACTACCGTAAAATAGGACTAATAAATGATTTTCTTATTTCTTGGTGTTCTCTACGGTTCCATAACCAAACAACGTGAATCATACATTTGATAACAATATAAACCAAAATATAAAAGGACGGGCCATTCTAGACGTAAATGCCAGTTCTAATTGCGTTAATATAATTGCGATTGCTTCACAAAATGTGATAATAAAACCCTACACTATTATGTAAGGAAATCTTGAAAAAATATCGACCAACTGAGATTTCAAGATCACAGACAGCAATCGTACAGGCGTTCTGTTTGTACTTAAAGCAGTGAATTTGTAAAAGTTATTTTTCGTAAATATCATATATAGTATAATTATATCCAAGATGGTGGACATTATTACTGTAAAATAAATAGACATAATTTTCGATTAATATGCAGGTTAAAACAATTCAGTATCGATTTCGATAACCGTTGAATATAAGTCAATCGTTAAAACAAAAAAACTCAAAAAAAAATATTTTTATTTTAAATATATATGCATGTATATGTTGGTAGTTTTTCTTGCGAATAATATGGGAATTCTTTGTGTAGATTTTATAACGCTATAACTATGAGTGGGCACTTGACTTTTTTATCATTAATGGTTAACTAATGGAACAAAATTAAAGTATTAGTGGGGCAAAAACAGATTAATATAACTGTAATAAAACATACTTTTTTAGTTAGGTCATGTAGTATAGCTTCTGCTTGACTGGTGAAATGCATCTCTTTGTTGTGAAGCCAGTGTAAAATAAACCGTCCACCGCCCGCTAGAGAAGGCACCAGTGGGATATCAGTCTCCGCATTTATTGACGCTGCCAAGTGAAAGTGAAGACCTGCGGAGCATTTCATTTGTACTTTAAAAATATTTAAATAAAAAGTTAAAATATTTAGTATATATCCTTTAACACAACGACCTTCCAATAACTGAGAAGTAAATTATTTTCGAAAAAAATCAAAACTAGCTTAAATATCGTCAAAATTGACAACTATTTAGTTCCATAAAATATAGAAAATTTACCACGAACTTGAGTTCTACTGTCACACACCCAAACCCGTTGATTATAAGAGCCGCCACTTACAATACCATCGCGAATCATGAATTCATCCGCATCCGAAGGAGACCAAGGCACGCCCTCGACCGCCAGGGCCCAAGCCCTTTATAGAACACTACACAGGTACATTGCATCCACATACCGACCCCGCAGACGGCGAGGGCGTTGCAAACAAGGTTATTCGTGATACCACCACTAATAGAGGTCTCGACTGGGCCATAAGCGAAACACGAAATTGGCAGTGAACAAAAACACCAAGAAAAATATTTCGTAGAATAATTAATAAAAAAATATTTCGGATGTCATGAGAATTCTGTCACAGCTGCAGTAGCTGTGCATGGCGGACTTTGCACCTGTCCAGCAGTGGACATAGATCTTTATATTTACAAAGACTGTTCCTTTAAATTATTTTATTTACTTTAATTATGGAAAATGCGGCGTTTTAATACGAACCTCCAGTGTAAGAACTTGCTTGATACGGGTTGTGAAAGTCGTGAGCGCTGTAAGTGGACGGAAGTGTCGGAATGGGAGCGCCAGGTTGCTTGGAAGATTGAGCGTTCCGTCTAATATGAAAACAGGTCCTGGAACAAAACACTTTTAAATAACAACCAGTAGTAGAGCCATGTTGGCAGGGGTTCACGCTAATTTAAAATCAATTAAATTCTAATAATTCTATAATAATATAAATTTAATATTATTAAAAAAAAATTAAATTCAATTCATGATAATTTTCATTTTCCACATTCAAGTATAAGTATTGATAATTAGAACATTGTACACTAAAATTACTCTAAAATTCTGAATATGTTGAATGTTTAAATTTACTAAGTGTGAAATGAAAGTCTTATTTATTTATTTTTAGTAGAGGCATGTAATAAAATAAATTAACATCTTTCATTCGTATATCGCATGGTCGGCGGCCACATTGTTTTAAAAGCTAGTGTGGAAAAACAATAGGTTCTGAAAATGACGATATATTTCTGAAACAACATCTTTGGGTTATAAAATAGCTGTAGCACGAGTTGATAGTTCCCATCAGGGTAGGACCACGCTTCCTAGAATCCTACTAGTAAAATAGTAGTTTATCCCTACTGTGTTTCGTGTGTTGATAGAAAGAAAGTAGACATCTTTACTGGTGACGAAGTATTTTATCCTTATGAAGGTGGGTTTCATGTTTCATTTCAGGAATCTTACCATCAGGTGAACTGAATACCCGTTTATCTCTGATATCATAAAAAAGTAAAAGAATAATAATACAGATACGTTGCCACTTCTGAGGACTAAGATGAGATAATCCGTTACCAATTATAAGTGTTCCCTTACGAATGTGGTATTTTAGTGGTAATATAATGGTAAATTGGTGGAACTATTCGGTACAAGAACCGATTCTTCGAAACTTGCCAGCGAGTGATCGCCGTTTTAGTTTCTTACATTTACTTGTATAATATTTTATATTCTGAATGTGATAAGCAATACTCACTTCATATGCTTGAGGCGCTGCATAAAACGGTGCTTGTGGCGGTGCGTGGCGCGCTGGCGACGCGGCGGCGAGCGGGAATGCGCCGCCGTGCAGCCGCCACCCCATTCGTCCTCGGGCAGCAGCGTCTCCGCCCACACGCGGCAGATGTTGTCAACGCACGACGTCACAAGCACGTTTCCCACGCTGCCTCTGATGACGTAATGTTATATGTGTCAGTCATTATTATATATAAGTATAAATACCACACCGTACCAATTTGAGGCGCTGTCATTCACTTGCTCCAAGTTAATTTTTGTTTCTGATTAGCAGAGATTAAAGCGTGAGGGCAATATTATTATGCCATTAAATTTGATAATCACAGCTTCAAAAGTAGATGCTAAATAATGTAAAATGTACAAATGCAGGTATTCGTTGCCGCTCTCCTTGTCCTCCGCGGCCGAACATTGGTCTGCGGCAGAGCCGTAGATCAGATCCGCCGCAGGGCTGGTATTGTTAAGATTTCCTGGCCCCCATGGCGGAGAGGGGATGTCCTCACCCCGGAGGAGAGGTAACCTGGTCGGCCGGCGTATGCGGGTCGCGAATGTGTGCGAAAGCGTTCCCGTGAGACCACCATACGCGCAGACGGAGGAACACCACGGGGTTTTAGTCGGTGCGAGTCCGAAATAGATCCTTGCCCCTGCAGGGGTATGCGTGGCGATTAAAAAGTGACGAAAACCGTAAAATCAAGTATGATGCTTTACGCCTCATGCATTAAAGCCAAGTTCCTTTATATAAAATAAATGTACATACTTGGGCATGTACTTGCTGGTCTTCCGCCAGGACACGTGGGTAACAGCGCGCGGGTGCGCCACGTAGATGAACGTGTAGTTCAATTCTGGCGCGGAGTGCTCGCCGTGAGCTTGCACCAGCACTGAAACAACGCACCATGAAGATAATGATGTTAGTTTACTAGTTTTTCTTACTAAAAGCTCAACCAACTTCTCGAGCAGGTGGCTGTCGGACTCCGTTATGGGCCGCTCCGGACTCAAATGCTGAAGACGGTGCTCCTCGATACTGAATCGTCCGCTGGATTCTGTACCATTCCTCTTAACCGTCGGCCGTTTACTCTCAATGTAGTAAAAAAAGAATAATATCATCGTAAATCAAGCACACTTACCCTTGTTCTGATGCCAGATCTTAACAAGCCTATCATTCATGCCGGATGTGGCGAAGAGCACGCCATCTGGCGAGAAGGCGAGATGGTGTGCGGGCGTAGCCGTATGGCACTGCCATACGCAAATCCAACCCTGGTATTAAAAATAAATATTAAGTGTAAAAGAAAACATTTAATAAATTAATATGATAGCATATCATCCATTTTATATATCTACTATATTAAATACAAAAATGCATTTTTATATGCTGGATATAATATAGTAACTTCATTTAATGTTACGCCAAGAGACAGACAGATACAAAGTCAGTCTTACACTATTCCAACGGACTCCTTATATATTACATAACGGTATTTGTAAAGGATGTGAGAATATACCTTTAGAATACGCTGTATTATCCTGTACAGTAACCGTTGACACTATACTAAATAACAATGTACAGTTAACTCACCAACGCACCATCGTACACTAACGGCCTAACGATGTCTGACCGCTCCCTTTTATTTCGGGCTGATGGCCGCTGATAGCCCGAGGGCTTTTACAGTTTCGCCGGGTTGAGAGGTGACCGAGCGCATATGGCGCTCAGTCGAGACCGCTATTAGTGGGTAACCAGCACAAGAGCTCCCAAGAGGGAACCCCGGCCTGTTCCGCGAAAGCGTCGAACTCGAGGGTCGAGGGAGGGAGGGAGGGAGGGGAACCTCGGTCAGTTGCTTCTGACTAAGAATTATCTACATTAATATCTCTATATTTATTATTGGCTATCTGTAGCACCACTTCAGAATGCGTGGGCACTGGAGAAGAAGTGGCGCAAGAAACTCTCTCCGTGTCTGGTTTGAATCCAGACACGTAGAGGCCGGTGTCAACGGCGAAAAGGGCCAGCTCTACATCGCGAGTGCGCGGTAAGTCATTGGTGTATAATATGTATAAAATGGGACCTAGAACAGGGCCTTGTGGTACTCCGGCACAAATGGGGTGAACATAGGAACTCGTTCCCTCGACGTGGTACCGAAAGATTAAGAAAGTTTTTCCAATATGGCATCAAACATGTGAACTTGAATATCAGTGTTATAGGTTAACATTTTAGTTAATGTTTTGTAGTGCGATTATAAATCTGTCTTCAAATAATCTGTGTCTTTGATTTAATTATATTTGTGATGTATATATTTGTGGAATAAATATTTATTTCTTTCAGAAGATCTCATAAAGTGATATAAATAAAATATAATTCCGATATTAATTTTGTTAGAGGATTATTCGTATCTAATGAAATGTGTTAAGATTCCAACAACTTTATCAGAGAATAACACTACGTCTGGGCAAACAACTTGCTTTATCTTATCTATTGTGATTCAGATTCTATTTATTATTGCTCTCACCGGTTCCTCGTCTTCTGTTTGCTTGGGCTTTTCTTCCTTGTCTCCGCCAATTTGGAATGTGACACCGGAACTCGCTGAAATTATTTTTTTTATTATTACTACATGAAACTGGCAAGAACCAATGACTAATTCAAACACTTGGTCATTGGCTAGAGAGATAAAAATAATCAATGTATATAATTCACTAATTTTTAGTTTTAGTAGTTGACGCTTCAGTTAGAATCTTGATGCAATATGAAAGGCCCCACCCCTTCTACTTCTACCGGAGAAGTACCACGCCCTAACAGACTACCAGCATAACGCTTACTGTGTTTCTTATCGTGAGTGTTGGTATCCAATTTCAGGTAGAAAAGCATTCCGTCTCAGTACTCAGGGGAAGACAACTTATTGCGCATGTTGAATCTTTCAGGTTAGATGTACATGTCATTGGCCGTAGTATCACCTTATGATCAAGATAATAGTGTGTCATCCCTAATATTATTAAAAAATATAACATAATATCAACAGTAAATTTATTTTTCATAACATACTATGATTTTATTTTTTAATAAGTTCTTAAAAAAATATTTCTGCAAAAATTATTATTTTTTCGTACATCTCAAAAAGTCTTACATTTGGATTTGATTTATAAAACATTATTGAATTTTATTTCTCACTTATTTATGACAGAAAAATAACTGTTTATTGCTCTGTATTTTAAAAAAAAGTTAATAACATAAAAAAAAAGCAAAAATTATGTCAATTATACTTTGTTCCGTGTACAGGTGACTATGTACTGAAAAATGGCGGCATTGTACTCAATAGTTACTTATAATTAATAAGCAATACATGTTACAATTTGATTTACACATTTTTTTGACTTACAACAGTACTCGTAATGTTGCGCATGAGATAGATCCACGATGTGGCTCGTTTCTCGTTACGGCATGTATTATATATGTGTATATATATATGCATGTATGTTTCTGTGTTTCTATGCGCGTGTGGGTGTGAGCGGAAAAAGCGGAATTTTGTTCCAATAACTTTGCCCCTATGAAATAAATGTATACTTTTCGAAGAAGTAAATTACTCATTTGCAAATTCAGAGTTTTATGCCGATTGATATAGGTTATACTGGTTATATGAATGCATTTTTATATTTTTATTTTTATAGTTATACACTTAATGATCAATAAATCATTGTTATCAAGTTATTCCTGTCTATTCACAAGCAATATAAATAAACGTCGCCATCGAGGACTCATATTTAGGTGTTACAAGTTTGTATGCCTTTAAAATTTTGAGGAAGTACAAAATATTACAGGCTAAATAATCCCCAGTAAATGTTTCTCAATGTATATAACGAATAATATAGAGTACAGAATTTACATACTGTCCTACCGCATCATCATGATATATCATATATCTACAACGTATTTAAAAATAGAACGATGAAACTTGATCCATTTACCATTATATTTCCTGCAAATCGTTGAATATTTAAATATCATTCCAAGATTACACATCGCCAATATCGAATTTAAATTTTACAAAAAAAAAGGCTTTTTAACATAAATAAAGCACATGCTTAAGCCTAAGCAACCGTAAGACGGCCGCGTGTCGTAGTAGTTAATGCACATGACTGCTGCTTTGCTGGCTGTAAAGCTGAGTTCGACTGGGTTCGATTCCCAGCCGAGGAACAACATTTGTTAAGAAGAACCGCTTTGTCGCATCTCCGCATTTTGAGACACTACCCTTTAAACTTCTCAACTAGTATCGGAATAATTCGCGTTAACATATCGAGCGCGTACAGATCTGCGTTCAGGGTAAGGCAAAACGGGCTTCCCAGAAAGCTTGGCGTGTGCAATAGTGATGCAGTAATTTGTATGAAATGTAAAGTTTTACAAGGCGCAAGATCTCATATAGAAAACTGTTCCCGTCTCTGGGTCTGACAAAGTGTTGGGCTTTTGGATCTAGGCTGTGCATGCTATCTAGACTCTGTAGTATGTCCCGGGTCCTTGAACTTGCATTCGGAACTTTCTATCATATTGTATGTACTAAGGATGTAACGGAGGTGGTTTTATCGGAATCGAATTCGGAATCGGAGTTTTTAAATTTGTTTTATCGGATTCGGAATCGGAACCAGAAGCGGAATCAGAACCAAAATCGGAAACGAAGACGGAGGAAAAACGAAATGTATTAGGAGCGGTTTAAAACAAAGTAATACGACTATCTTCCCCGCAACCGGGATTCCCCGTACCACATGTATAAAGTTTATACATGTCGTACGGTGAATCACGGTTTATACTATAAACCTGTTTGAACACGCCGACGGTCTACTTTCGCCGCCCCTTATGTATTCTTCGACCTCCGATTAAAACCTCTGGTTCAATGTTGCCGGATCCGAAGTCGAAATCGGAGGTGTAATATCAATCGGAAGTTCCAACCTTTCGGAATCGGAATCGTTTATATATATAGAGATGTTACGGAGATAACATCCCTAGTATATACTTACATAGACATAGGTGAGGTATAGAAAGGGCGTATGTGCCTGCCGTTTCCTGGATCCTGAGTTTAATTACCAGCGACTTCAATATTCAGACAGTTTAAATAAACATTCTATATGAAATGTGGGAGTGACAAACGAGTACACAGTTCACCTCATGGTTAGTGATTTCTGCAACCTATAATCAAATATTCTAATATATTTAAGGACTAAGATAGGATCTTCGCCGGTAATAAGGACTTATTCAGCAGACGAAACACAGAAGCACTAAACTCATATTTTACATTAGTACACTATGATCGCGGTCCTTCCTAGTTCGCGTCAAACTACTGGCCCATTATGTAAATAAGAGGTTTTTGTTTCCTGATATACTGGGATTGCAATGCCTTTTTTTTATTTAACGTATGGTCTCTATCCAGCAAACAGTTTACCTCCTAGTAAGAGATGAGTGCCGCCCATAAACATTTTCGTTTATTCTGGACAAAAATTCAAATGAACACGCGTAGTCATCCCCGAGCTCAGCCAGCCGGAATATCGCCCTCTGGGCTATGGTTGCCTACAATTACCATATGAAACACATCAGCATTATGCTGCTATTTTACGCTGATATTCTGTGAAGATGTGATCTTTCTACGGTTGAATCAATCCGTTCATGCTGCAACTGGCCACTACATGTAGTGTGTCTTTACTACTGTCAAACGTGCTCCTATAACGCATCCGTTTTACAATATTTTGGTCTTGTCACAAAGCCCTTGTTCGATTGAGTGGAAAAGGTGTAGGTGGATCCGTAATTTTAGTGAAGATTCGCGGGTCAGCGGGAATATAAACCACTGGAGTATTGATCTAAGTCGGTCAAAACCTTTATAACGAAATAATATGAATTGAATTAAATTCGCCGTTAACCAAATTTTTTATATGGAAGCTAACTTTCTGAACGTGACACTCGCGGATGTTTCGTCTGTAATCTTATAAAATCGATAAAGAGCAGGCAAAGTGCCAGTTCAGGAACAAACTGGCACTTTTCCCCTAAAAAATTTTTCTTTGTCTTTGATCATTATCAAATGACAGATTTTTTAACTTAAAATATCAGTAGTCGCATAATTTATACTACACTTTATAGACTGAAAATATAATTCTAAGGAACAAAAGTAATAAGTAACAATAAGGTTTTCTATTAGTTCATATGGAATTAACATAACATATCATGAATTTTATTTGTTTAATATTTATTTATACATAAAGAGCAAACCATTGATAGATAAAGAACGACGCCTTAGCACTGCATAATACTTACCAGCTGCACTTTAGTAAGGTTAGTTACGCGCTCCAGAGCGTGAACGCATGGTGAATTAAAGAATTGTATAAAAGCCAGTGTGGCACAAAGGAATATGAAAAATGTATTTTATTTTTATTACATTGAAAGTAACATATGAGCACACAATTCACCTGATGGCATGATATCTATATTCATCCTTGACAAGATTACATAGATATTGTAGATGCGTTGTCACCCTTGGGGACTGAGATGGAATGCCTCATCACCAGCAAAGAAGGTCTTCGGATCCCTACACTCACCGAAAACGAAACACAACAGCATTCCAAGATTTTTTACTGAGCTACTAGGAAGAAGAAAGGAATCCATCACATTTGCAAAAAAAACGAAAGCATTGTAACAGGATCTAAATTACTCAACCAGGGACGAGTCCTCAGGACGCCTGACATTTGGTCAGGTTAATCGAAATACCATAATTATTGCTCAAATCAAGAATGTGCACAACTTTTAAGTCAACATAAAGAAGTTACAAGATTAATAAAAATAGAAACTAATGAGGGAGAGATAATTTCGCTATGTTACGCCTGTAGATAACTTGCACCAACGAACTACATCCCTGGTGACACCTACGAAGATAAGATGAGAGCAAGTCTCACGCTGATGAGGAGAAACCTAATATAATTTATTTATGATTCCAGTAACTAACAGATATTATGATCATAATATACAGCACTTCTTTTTAATTACCAGAAGAAAAATCGGGCATGTATTATAGAATAGATATTCTTAAATATGCAGACAGTAATTTTAATATGTTTTATTGAAAGCGCATACAGACGGAGGGACAGTGCAGAGTTAGAGAAAGAGAGCGAGCCCCGATCCAATTTTGCTATTTTTTTTATTTTTTTTTCGGGCTGATGGCCGTTGTCAGTCCGAGGGCTTTTACAGTTTCGCCGGGTTGAGAGGTGACCGAGCGCTTATGCCGCTCAGTCGAGACCTCTATGTTTTTGCTAAGCGATTTATAAATGAATTGGAGAAAACAACATTGAGCGTCTTGCCTTGTCATTGCGATTCACCAATTATTAGATTTCTTGTGATATTATTTTTCGATATCGATTTTATTTACATGGAAGTTAAAAAAATAGCCTTATCTAGCTACCGTTACTGAACAGTAGCAGATAAGGCTATTTTTTCTGGTAATTAAAGAATAGTAGTTTTAACTAAAATACAATAAAAAGTTACCAACATAGCAACAGTATAGTGATAAACTTTGAAATTTTCAAAATCAAAAAGTAAGATAATCAGTAATAGATATACAAATGTAAAAGCAAATACACTCCTCTTAGAAAAACGTAGCCTAAGGAAACATAAACAAGAATGGAAAAACAAATTGGTAAGTAGAATAATCATTAAGCACACAGCCATTTATACAAGTTAATAAAAAAATTAATAGCTTTTCTATTCAACAAACAAGTAATAATAAGTATGACGTTAATAAGAGAAATAGGTCAATATCGTTCTGTACAAATATAATATATAAACTAATCAAAAGAGATGGGTGAAAATGGTGGCAGTAATGGAACTACGTAATCATCGCATCTGAAAATTTACGCGATAAGACGCGAGCTTATCTTAAATTTCCACTTATAAATATTGAATAAATAATTTTGGTGTAGATTCAATTCACGAAATATAAGTGCCGTAGTGAGGGCTCTATACATGGGAATAATATGCCAGATTACTTTTCGTAGATTTATAATTAAGAATATTAAGTGTATCAAACGATTCCAATGATTTGGCGATTATAACGATTATGGAATATTATTTATCTGCTGTTGAAACAGATGCATACGGTGGCGGCTTCTATATGACGTGGGTTGGTATCTCGTTATAGGGAAAAACCCGGGCTCGTTTTCGTGTCTCTACCCCAGGAGAGAGACGAAAGAGATGCTGACAGATGATCGGTACATTACCAAGACGACTACGCTGGGTGTATCCGCAATAAATTTTTGATAATGAACGATAATGCCTGGTATCACACGTCCACGTATCACACGTCAATTCCAACTGGAATTCGATGTACGGACTAGCCTGCACTCCTGCGCCCAGGCATGAATATTTTTTTATGAATTTTTAACAGATTTTATTTTATTTTTAAAATATGGTGGAGATGGTGTTACACGTGGTTGAGCCTGATTTCCCATCTTATCTACATTTCAATCCAGATAGCATTATTTTATAATATACTGAATAAACATAATAATAATTGATAACACTGGTATGAATTTAAAGCTGACGTTTGAAATTTCATCGTCATGAATGAATTTTGCAAAAAGGTAACGTAGTATTTAAAAAAAAATACGTATGTCTATGTATGTATGCGTTTATTCCGACTTATTACGTGTACAGTAATCGTGGAGTCAAGATCATCCCGCAACTCGGCGATTATCTATCGATTTACGTACATCTTTAGTGTTACATAGAGTGGATGTCTCAATCTTACGTCACCACGTGTAGGAGAGGGTGTTTATCAAACAACATATGATTTTTTATGTCAAAAGTGATGTCTTTATCGTCAACACTGTTTGTATTAAATGTATCACACCAATCTCAATCTAGGACGCATTTCTTGAGCACTTCGAAATTTAGTCAAACTACATTACGCAGGTTTTTAGCTATGGACGACTAATTTTATAAGTGATAAGCAAGCTGGAAACCATTCGGCGAAAATAAATTCAATTCGTATTATTACACATTTTGTAAGAAATCAAGAAAAATAAAATAAGTAGTTTAATTAAATAATCATAATTACAAATTACATACTACTTTCAAATTAACTTCATCAAAAAAAGGTTTTCCGCAATCATATAAACCACATTATCATTGTATGTGTAACTCTTGTGACAAATGATTGAATCACAACTTCCCAAATTTTTACCCAGTTGGAATATTAATCGTCTTAATCTTTAATTATAATTAAATACTCACGTTGACTGTCATCCTGGTACAAGGATGCCTGATGCCACAGCTGTAGGACCTTGCCGCCAGTAAGCAGGCGGGTGCCCTCAAGGTTCCAAGATAACGCTGTGATAGAGCCAAATGCCACCAATTTGCCAGTTTGCACCCATCGGTACTCCAAGCCCTGAAAACATAACAGTACGTAACATGAACTATTTACTAACTACAAAATCCATTACATATTGTTAAGGCATGTGTAATTACACGAGTAACTTATGGACGTTCTAAACCCCTAACTTGTGAAACAAAATAGGACTGAACAAGAATTATACCAAACAATTATTTTGCATCACAATGCGTACTGTTTTAGCACAATATATTTAGTTTACAAAGCTATATATTGTTTACATAGCTAAATAAATATAAATATTTTTTATGATAGAAAAATGATATACAAATACCTTCTTTCTATCTTCAAACTATAAATGCGTTAAAGACGCTCAAATCCCAAATTTTAAAATATAATCAGACTAAAATAAATGTATGGTAGAAAGGTATAGTTTATAATAATTATCTAATTTTCAACATTTATGTTATTTATTACCGAATTAATTTGTTTATAATTATATATTTCATGACTTTTTCATGACACTTATTCAATTATTACTAAAACTTGTTTCAATGGGATACTAAAATGACGTGTAAGAAATATCCTCATAGGAGTTATATCAAATTTCCATATGAATGGTAAAATGTGTAGTTTTACTATTCACATGTAAATTACCATCATTACAATGTTAGTTGCGTAAAGCGCTGTTGACGAATAAACTCGACAAAAAGTTAAATTTTTTGAAATTTAACATTCTTAAACATGCCACGTTTGAGGTCTGATCTAATGTAAAAAAAACAATGGTCAGGCATTTGCTGCATTGCGACAACGCGACACCTTAATGTATTTTCATGTCTACGTCATAATCGAGGCATCGGAAAATCGGTTAAATAACTTTCCTGAATATAGTCATATACAGTAACAAAACCTAATTTATTGTTTGTATAAGGGTCATGCCAAAGGAAGTCAAATATCAAAAAATATAGAAAATATCCTTTATTATAGGTGTCCATCTTTTCAAAGTATTCCTTTCCTTACCTTAAGCACCGTATACACTTTTCCATTCATTTAGACAACTTGGACGCTCACGCTTCTTTAGACAGCTCTAAAATTTATTAGTTATAAGCAACCATCCATCAGCATTCCTCATTTCTCTCAGTAATTTCCTTTCAAACTGCTTGTCCATTAATATTTTTAAAATTTTTGGAAAGAAAAAATTTTTTGGGTGCCTGTTCTACCGGGTGTCAGAAGACAGACAAGTTCGATATGTGGTAGGCCCGATCTTTAGTGCTCTATAAGTAAATCGAAATAAAAACGTTAAAAGTTACAAGCGATACAATCTATACGAAATTAGTTTTTACTCATTATGCAGTATTCGCGTAAATGAAAGAAATTATCAAGGATTATCTTATTTCATTTGGTAGAACTCTCCACTATTAATAGAATGTGGAAAATGCATGGTACATGGCAGCCGCGTATTGTAGTGGTTAGAGTACCTGGCTGCTGCATCGAAACCGAGGATTCGATGCAGCAGCCAGCCGAGAAACACTATTTGTGTTTTAGAAATAATTGATTTTCGGGACTGGGTGTATTGTATGTAAGTCCCGGTTCCCTAAACCTAACTCCGATTTTATTGCACATCCATTAAATCAGATTAGGGAAGGGCACGAGAAGTGAGCCTCTCGACGAATGCCCGTGTGCGCAAATTCTAACGGCACTATAAAATACTTTGCGAAGTTGATGTCATCTGGCAATAACAAAAGCCGAGTTGTAATAAAGGATGTAATGACCACATCATTCTAGAAAGCATCTATGAAATGAAATCCCATTTGATAATAGATACATGGCGGATAACAGAAACTAACACACATTTATTTTGATCATACACAAAATTCTAGATTATGGTGCCATGCCATAGAATAAGCACAAGCTGTAGGATGATATGCAGAATATCAGCATAAAAGATCTTCGGGGATGCATGTGCAGCATGTGCTACGGACAGCAATTATCACTTACCACCACAAGTGATCTGTGCGATCGTATCCCTCCTATAATAACCTCTAATATCATGAACACGATTTCTGTCTAGACACACAAATGAAAAATCACTTGGCAAACAAAAAGTAAAAAAATAATTTGATGGATGGTACTCGCAGCGCTCAATCAATATACGAAAGAAAAATACTGAAATCAATTTATTTACTACGATCGTCGCATAATGACATTAATTGCTTTCATTCATTCGACACAGAAAAAAAAATCAATCCAATTCAGCCTCATCAATCTCTAAATTTTCGTGACATACCCAAGTATTGACATATAACACGTTCTGACAGGGTTTATAAGATTCAGAGGCCATCATCCCTCTCTCCCAGGAGACAAAGGATCGTACTGCCGTATACATTGCCCGAGGAAGTCTCTTACTGCAATGTCCACTTTGTACAGCTGAGGAGAGTTCAGCCATGTATGGGGCACCGAGTCGAGTGCCTTTCTATAATCAATCCAGGCGGCAGAGACGTTCTGACGGTTGCGTTTAACCAGTTAACCAAGAACCACGTCGATGAGTTGCGAGACAGGCACTCGAAGGGTAGTGCCCCTGCACTTCACTCTGAGCGTCCGACATCACCGGAAGACCACCTAAGATGTCTTGTAAACTATGGGTAGGCTCATAATGGGGCGATAATTACTCGTGTACCCCAGCGTGATGGCTACTTCAGGGCATGCTGGAGCTGCTGCGCGAGTACAGCTTGGCATCTTGCAAACACCTTAAGCCGGTAGTGATGCAGTCCAACGAGCCCCGGGTTTTTCAGTTCGGGGCTCGCCAGACATTCTCAGCGACATCGTCTATCACTACAGGGTTCATGGGTGCAATATCTGCGCATGCACTGGCCACAACCTCCGTCCAGGGGCCCTCGCTGTGGGTTACGGGCTCTAAGCACAGTCTGCGCCAGAAAACGACTTTGTCAGCCTTGTCCGGACCTCGACCCGATCCACGACCGTCTGATCGTTCTAACGAGTTATAAAACCTATTCTAGTCAGTTTGGAAGAGACGGTTCTAGTTGAACCGTTTCGATCTCTCGGTATATCGCTGTATCCGCTTACCCTAAGCAGCCATTCTTTGCTTCAGATCGTCTATGCACTCAGCCAGTTTTTGCGTAACATCCTGCTGTGACATACTAACACCTGTCCAGGCAAACGCCTTCCTGACACTGAGCACTATTCTATATTTGCCTGATCTTAAACTTATCAGGATGAGAGGCCGATGAGCACTCTGGAATGATACGGTTTTCAATCCTTCTCCGCCACTCTGGAATAGCCCTAGAGGTTGTTAGCCAGCACTGGGTTCAGAGTTCAGGTTCAGAGCCCTCACGACATTCCGATTTCGGTGGCTTGCGATCGATTTTTGTGAGACATTTCACGCCACTTCCCGTATCCTTCTCATCTGCTCAATTTCCTGGACATCTATTCCTGCTTTATCTTCCTATACCGCAACTGATAGTCCTGTTGCGTCCACAATAACAGGTTGAACCACAGGTTGTGAAGTTTTTCCAGTTAAAAAGAATATTATTATTAAACGTTCAGTTAAAAGATTTTAACTTCGGTTAACCATTTCGTAAAAAGAACGAATTTCGCTCTGCTTTATTAAAATAAAATCACTAAGTCGCCGTGTTGGTCCATTTGCGATTTTCATCTTACAAAAGCGCTTCGATTATTTCTAGTGTTTGATGCTTTTTAACATTAGAGAAGAACCTATATAAATCCGGCGTCACTAATATTTATCTACTTGAAATTTTTCTTTTTGAATTGTTTGAAATTTTATCTTACTATTAATATATACTGACTACTGCGCTGACCAGTTGCCACTAAACGATTTCCTCCTGGTTGGTTTCAGCCTAGGCGATATTTTCTTGTCATTGTCAAATTACATCAACTAGTATATATATTACAGCGATATCATTCACAAAGATACTAATGACTATATATATATATATAATTGCCCTAGTTCAATTATGTAAGATCGGGTAAAGAATCAAAGCGGTGTTCCGGACCATACGTACTACAAACACCTAGACACGAAAACCAATAATTGGTGATGCGCATATATTGTTTCTCGACTGGCATCTGAACTTATGACGAATCAACCGTGTACACAGAATAGTTCGCCACGCGGCCCTATCATAATTAATGCGCAAATCACGAAAGTGAGCTTTTTGTCGTGTCTTCCCTGGTATAAAATCAATATATAATACATTAACGACGTGTACGTACAATAACATTTAGGTCGATTTCTTTACTAATCTAAAAGCAATCGATTTTTACAGTGATTACTCCCTATCAGAATATAAACACAATCTATTTCAGTGGCATGTAGGTACGTCGCTAGCCTTCGGAACTATTCTCGCCTTCCTATGTATACGAGTGCATTGACTTTGCCTCATCTCGGTCAATTATTAGCAGAGAAATCATTTAAATGGCTTGTAAATCTGATAGTCGACTAAAACACATTTACGCAATATATCTATGTATATAATAATTACCACATGCCATAGTGACGATTACTATATTACTGATTTGCGAATCCTAGTTTCAATTTCAATACAAAACTGATATAAAGTCATTGCACAAAATTTCGGTTTTGGGTTGGTACAACTTACAATGGTCGTAGTACGACGGCAATTGGTTAACTGTCGTCGCACCAAAAAATACCTTCGAACTTATAACCTAGGCTTAACGCTAGTTTGATTAATAAGACGAACAGGTTTAGTAAGATTAGTTTTTTTCATTCAGAAGTCTTAACGAAACTTACTGAGAAGCCTCACGTTTATCCGAGACAATTCTAGTTTATACAATATTTGTGTTACGATTATATTTATTGGAATGAACAAACGCACACGTGTAACAATTCATGGCACGTGATCTCCTCCGTCCTTATCAGATGAACCACTTGTTTAGTTTATCTCTTTTTACATATAAATGACTTACCAGTTCAAGCGCTTACGAAAACTTTAATGAGTTAAGCATAGGTTTTATGAAAATACTACAATTTAATTATTAATAATAATTTACTGAAGCTGTTTTTCGTATAAATCTTTTTATTTTATAAAATTATGGGTGATAAATTGGCACACAGTCCATCTTATGGTAAAATTCATTCTTGGAATATTCAAGACGCACATACGTTGTCACGTTTGAAGACTGTGATGGAACGCCTCGTAATCTTTACTTGGGTCTCCGACACGGCAGCGTTATGCTACTCTTTCTCACTGGTATTCTGTGAGGGCCTGATGTTTCCCTGGCAGAGCAGAAACTGTCATGTTTCTGCTACAAAACAAGCTGCTAAGTTGAATCATGATTAAACTTGAATCTCCGATTTTAAGTCATATGTTTACGCCGGTGAATTACGAAGATATATAGCGAAGTCTCTTAAAAGAATTAAAATGATAAAAGAGATTAATGTTCACCATTGATAAAGGGGCTATGGATAAGGATGTATACTAGAATTATCAATAAATAGTGATATTCTGCGTAGTCTGCGACTAAACGGGAAGAGATTGGATCACATTTAGCGTTGTACCGAGAGTATTAACCTTATTATAAAGCGATACGTAGTGAATCGTCTTGTATTGCAATATCTATTAATGTTTATTGAAAACTTATAAATAGTTACAATCTGGTAATATATCTACTTATATGTTAAACGATGTCCTCCGGCTCGATTACGAACACATGTTCTGCATATTATCAGATGATATCAACTGCGCAGGATATATAATAGTACTGTATGTCCTTAGTTCGATGTGATGCAAGTGCAATAATATCAAAAGAAAGTTTATATAGCAGTGTCCATACTAAATGTAATACATACAGCACGTCTAGGCCCGAAATGCTAAGTAATAGTGATTAACATATGTTTTTTTTTATTGCCTTAAACGAGCACACATTTCACCTGATGGTAAGTGATTCCTGCGCTCCATGGCATGTACATTAATCCTCGAAAAGGAATTATAATGCGGATGCGTTGTCACCCTTGAGGACTGAGATGGAATGCCTCGTCTCCACTAACCAGACGAAACACATCAGCATAACGCTACTATTTTACGCTGGTATTCTGTGAGGGTGTCGTCCTACCCCGGTCGAGCTGATCCATTCATTCTGCAGCTAGAAACAAACTTCAGTGTAGTTCTACCACTGCCAATTCTTCCTATGTAAAGCAAATCCAAGACCCCTGTCGCAGAATTCAGGTACTGTGACCATTGCGCCAAATGGTCGCATGATATAATTATACAGTTTCTACATAAGTAGTAACGCATCTGCATCGTCCAGCTTATATAAGCTAATAAGATGCCACCTGATAGTAAGTGAATGCATCGTCACTTACCAACCGTTAACATTTAGTGATGATGTCCACCTCGTCGATTTCGACCACGGTGTCATCCTCTGATTATTGCCAGATGACATCCATCTGTGCAAGATGTATTAGAATGTCCTAAGCATTTGCGCAAACAAGGCACTCACTCGTCCTCTTCTCTAGACTAGACGTACGTTATACATGTGCAGCAAAATCCAAAAAGTGTGGGCATACATTACACACAGCCAGATCCGAAAAATAAAAAAATATGTTACATAAATATTTTGCCTTATTGAACCGTGAGCCAACAGACAGGCATTCTAACCGCTACGCCAAGCAGCCGTCATGTAACAGGCAGGACTTACGCTGAACACTTACTTTTAAAATAGGAACGCACAACTTATTTACTTTTACAACATCATTAAATAATTTACAATCACAAAGCTTATAATAAAATATAGAGTAGAACAAATGAAAGGAAAGTATCTAAATTCCAACGTATAAATACAACGCTGACAGCGAGTGGTCTAATTGCATCTGTAAAACAAAACACAACAATTATCTACGAGTACATGCGTTAACTCATTCCGTTTTTAGGGCATAATACGAGCTGTCCACCAGAATACAGTCATGTGGAATGAGCAAAAATGCGTGAAACCCATAACACGCTTATCCCATATATCATTTGAATTTATTTAACTTGCAATAAGAAACGTATTTCACTACCTTACTAAACTCTATTTTTTAAGGATCTGAAAAAATATACCGTAGTGTCTTATATTTTTATGAAATTAAGGGCGACAAACAAGAGGGGACATGGGGATTGAGATTATGGGACAACATGATAGTCACTAAATCTAAGTTGGAGCACGAAAATATTTCGTAAAAAAATTGTCACTAGGTATTTTTCATTTTTCACTCTAAATATAATATTCCCTTATCGTTCCTATATCCATCGCACTGCAAGAATCAGGGTCCTAATAAGTAATAATAAAAAAGAAATATTCAAGGCCAAAGTAAACATCATGTATTTTATCGCCGCTCAAAATTAGAAAGTTTGGTCCATTATCGATCTGTTCAAAATAATAATAAAGTAGACCATTTTTTTGGCATGTAAGAGAAATTTTATATTGACAAATTTTTACTTTTTCATAATTATTCATAAGTCATTTTGGAAGTATTCGATAGATTATCGAATACTTTGGAATATGCCGAAGAAGTTTGCTCAAAATAACCGCTTACGTTGTGTAACAACCGTAACAACCGAAATGTAGAATAAAGTATTAACGACAAACTAAATTTTAATGAGTACAAAAAAATGTACTCGTTTCGTTTAAGTGTATAAAACGCGGTACGCAGACGATTGTTTATTTACAAGTAGTGCGCGAAACACATTTCAGGTTCGTGTATGTAAAACTGTTTGTTTCAGGCAAACTGAAAGTATCACGTATAGTGAAAATGCGTATGTATATATTAGCCAAGGTCCACCGGACTGTTCGCGAATCGTGCCTGTAAAGGTAGTCAGTCATGCGAACAATATATTATAACAAGTTATTGCACAAGTATAAAAACAAAAACAGTTCGTTAAGTTTTTAAGTGAATTTAATATTCGTGCACTTTTATTTTGCCCGAATTCGATAAAGGCTAATTTTGTGACGTCCCATAAAACATATCGAAGTATTGCATGGCGGAATATCTTATGCCATGGACATAATTCTATAATATACAACACTAGTAGCCGCTGCAGAACAGCGGCTACTTGTGCTTAGTGCAAATAAAAAATTGTAGAGAGCCAATTTTCACAACACATTTGATTAGGAAGATAGGAAAATAACTAATTTATAAACCCTAGACCATTCTTCGCTGTATTTTAAGGGTAGGGGATTAAAACCACCAATCAGTTTCATCGGCACCAAACCTAAATTGATTTCAATATTGAGACAAGTCACACGTCGATGTTTCCATTTTTTCCCCTTTATTTCGAATTTCAAATACTTATATTTATTTGGTATTATAATAAGCCCTCAAAGTCCCGCTACGTAAATGTCTTCCCTGCGTCCTGCCACTGTTCTCTATTCTGGGTTAACTCCGAACCGTCTTTGTGAAATGTGTCTAGACAATCTCGTCATAATTTTCGTGCTCTACCTTTTCATTAAACTAAGAGTGAGAACGATCACACAGTTCAAGTGATGGGAAGTTATGATTGTGGCCCATAAACGCCTACATCCTTACCAAAGATACTAGATGCCTTTGCGATGCCAGCCCCTGAGGTGGAATGTCTCACTTCCCTACCCACATTAAACGAAACATAGCAGCGTTATGTTATGCTGCTGTTTCACGTATGCCTCTCTTCTGAGGGCGTAGTTCTTCACCGGTCGAACCGACTCATCCTTGCTGCATGTAGAAACAGAAGTGACAGCATCACATTACCGCTGTTATTCACGGTTCACTATATGAAAATTAACAACTTAATTTTGTTTTAAACCACAGCCCTATTTCAAAATAGTATTTTGATATAATTATTAATCTCGTTTAATGTAGGTATGAGGCGCGTACGTTGAGAGCCACATGGATCAGCCTTTAGTAATACTAAAAATTAAATTGGAAGATTCAATGTCATTGTAATTTTATGGTCATCGTTGGTTAGACAAGTAATCCAAGTACCCTGCTGAATATCATCTATCCTCTTATTTACAATTCCTTTATGCTTACTTAATTTATTTAGTTCAACTACGGAGATCTATCTATCAACTAGAAAAACCATGGGCACACAACACTCCACAAATTGGTAAGTGACTTCCTGCACCCATATCAAATCTAAAGAGTGAAAGATTAATATACTTAGCAAGTTGATTCGCTTTCATTAGCAATAATAAAACATATACTTGCCTCATAATTAATTTACCTATAATAAAAATATTGAGACAAAAGAAAACCATTTTTCCTCCCTCTCTTTCACGCTATGCAGAGCATCAAGGCCACATGTTGATACATCATGATAGATCTACACTGATAATACGACACTGATGTCCTGCTGATCGGTATCGACCACGGCGAGTCTTTTACCAGATAACATAAACTGCGCAAGATATATTATAGTGCCGTAAGATGCTGTGTTTCGTCTGGTAAGTGTGAGATTCGAAGACCCTTATTACAGATGACAAAACAGGCGTGGTCCTCAGAGATGACAACGAACCTGCCTATCCTTATCAAGCATGTATTTGAGGCCGCAGGAATCACCTACCAACCTATCACACGTAACACTGTTGTCACCCTCAAAACTATCAAAATTTTGTTATTACATTCACCCAGCACTAAAACATGTCCCTAGGGTGTACGCTCTCGAATCACCGTATAACTTCTTATAGAACTGATCCTTACCGTCATTAGACATGAAGGATCGAAAGTGTGAACGTAAACATTAATGTCAGATAGTACTAATTCTCTAAATTAAGTCACAGTGTTTCCCCCACACTCGGTCCCAGATGTAATTCGATCTTCAATCCGCTTTACAATGTTATACAGCCTGTTTGTATGTCATGTCAGCAAAGCCTGATCTGCCTGATCCTGATGAAATCCGCCTCCGTGGTCTTACAGTTCGCCTTCAGCGAAGTATTTCGCTGAGAACACGTTATAACGATAATGATCCCGGGCTAGAATAGCTGTTCTTCGTTCACGGCAAGCGTTGTCATTGCAGTCAAGTAACATGCACCGTTCCATGCACCAAATGTCATAATGTGTTTTTGGGATTTTATGAAAGTTGCGTCGACCACGAATTGAATGAAGCGATCTTGGAATGAGATTTTGGTTGTAGGGCGATAAAACGAAGTGTTTCCCCTGATAGAGCTGTTGCGTCTGTATCCCACTCTTTTTTCTTTTGCAGAGTCAAAGCACCACGGTGTTCTAACCATACCCTCGAAGTCTCCTATATGCAAATATCAGTAGAAAGCAGGTTTGCATCAGACTAACTTCTATTCTTCTATTCGGAAGCTGGTGCGAAATATTAAGGGGCATCGTTTTCCCTTACTGATTTCAGTGGATCGGAGTACCGTTATGACTGGAGAAGGCTTCTATGCCGAAGCTCTACCGAATGCTGCACCGTCGCACTAGCCAATCCACCTTGGTTTACTGCCCCGAAAAATACGTCATGTCTGCATTAGGCCGCATAATCCGGAACAGCCTTCGTGTATAAAGAGGAATATATCTACTGTGGCCATGACATGTATTACAGCTTCCACTATGTACATGACCATAACTAGGTATTTTAATCGTAGGATTGTTGTGTTAAATGGCGATTTAAAGAATTGTGTGTGTGCTAAGTACGTGCTTAACTCACTTACACTCTTCTTTTGAAGACTCCCACTTTGTATCCGGACATTGAACCGGAAAGACGTGATGCAAGCAATCTTGCTAAACGGATTAAAAACGATCAAGCATAACGCTTCGTCTGAATGCGAAGAACGTTTATGACGAAAGGATAATAACCCGCCGCACGTCTTGAAGTCTTATGTTATAGTTACTTAATGTTATAGTTTTATTTAACAGAAAATATAAACAAACGAATAATGAATAATCAATTTAACAAAATATTCATATACTAAGTTACTGTGACATTCGACGTACAATAGGATAGGTGGTGTATCACTTCGGAATAAACTTACAACACGATAATTGATGTGAATGAAAAATATGGATAAGATATATTTGTGGTTATACAAGAAGGTTATATAAGATGAACAAATTAAAGTGCCGTAGAGTTTTTTATTTTATAAAACTAAAATTAATATAGATTTAGATTAACCAAACCTATTAAAGGTTCTGACATAATCAATATCAAAATATCAAAGTTACTCGAAGTATAGAATCGGCTAACTTATATAATTGACGCTAAGTACTCACATTCATACTCTCCCTGCAAAAGGCGACTTAGATAAACGCTAAGAAGTACTCCAGATTCCGGCAAACGTATGGTCGGATAACGATCTCAAATACGATAGAATATATTCAGACTGGTGATTAGAAAGTGTTTTGAGCAAGCAATCTATGTCTGAGTCTTTGTCTTCAATTGGCACGACTTGTCAAGAGCGAGGTTTACGTCATATCCGCACAATTCTCAATTTATTTTTATGAAACAGGGTTAGGATCACACAGTTCCTCTGATGGTTATTATTATTTCAGCTCACAAGATGCACGTGCGAATCCTTGAAGACAGTTGGTGTGCTTCTCTAGCAGTAATTAGCTTTCCAGATCCACCGATACTCACCTAATGAAACATAGACTTCCAAGCTACTATTGCACGCCCATATACCGTGTGGTAGAAAGACTATCATTTATAAATTCAGGTCCATGTCCATTTAATAGATTATTTTATCTTAATAACATTTATTGTCACTCATTAATAAACCATTCATGGCAATTAATAATAAATTATTATTTATTCAAATAATTTAAGTCCCTACTTTATATTTATAGCATTATCTAACATGGGGAGTAGCCTGAGATAGCAATGATAATTATTAAATCATAAAACTGAATAATATCATTATAAATCTCTCTTGTAGGAAGATAAACTAATGATTGTAGTATATATTTTACCTGCCACTATTGGTTAAGCTCATAACTATAAAAAAAAAATCAGTCCAATAATTTTCATCCTTTGTGATATTACTAGATCAACTAGTCAAACAAGAAAGAAACACTAACTATGATACTAGTAACTAGTAAAATTGAGTTTCGTGCCTAAGTTCCTCACTAAACAAGAAAAACTTCACAGTACTTCATTATAGAAGAAATGTCATGTATTTATGGAGACTCTTACCCTGGAAAATGTATTACTAACAAGTGGCATAGCCTTTTTAAGCAGACAAAGACTCGGTTGAAGATGCTAATTGAGGCAATTCTAGTCATACTTGAACAAGTTGCAAAGTTGAAGACGCTTATCTGATAACAACTCAACAGATCTAAGGAATGTTTGGATTATCATGAACATCTTGGTATGTTTAAGGTTAGTGCAAGATGAGTGCAAAGTGCAGCGGAATATGCTCATGCCTCTTCAGAAGCAAACATTTTAAGCATGTATAGTGAAAACAAGCATAATATTATGTATTGAATTGTTACTGGCGGAACTATTGGGTTCATCACTATGAACCTGAGTCAAAGCAGGAGACCATACAGTGCCACAAAATGCTCAACACCACCTAAAATGTACAAGGTGTTGCAATGGGAAAGATTATGGCTACAGTTTCTTGGAATTCAGAGGGAATTTTATTGATTAATTAAAAAATTTAATGCGTCAATACCACTGGATCATACTGTGCTCTACACTAGAGGAAAAATTAAAAGAAGACATTAAAGAAAAAAGAAGGGGAAAGTGATCATGAGGTGTGGTCCTTTTGCACTATAATGCACCCGGACCCACATGAATCATGTTGTGATAGCTGCCTTACAGAATTGCGGGTCGAATCACAAAATCACCCACCCTATAGTCCAACGTTGACTCTTTTCAATAACTATTTTTTCCCAAAAAACAAAAAAGATCTGCGACCAAAAAAATACTGATGAAAAAGCAAAGTCAGCAATTTTGCCTATATTAAATACATGTATGCTATGGAATGAATGTTTCAGGTCATTACCTGACACATAAAATTAATCCTGAAAGTAATATTACTCAGATGCATTCATCTGAGCAATATTACTTTTCTTAAAAGGTTTGGTTATTATAACTTCATATTTTGATGCACTGTTTTGCACATCTGGTATGATTAGTTCATGAACTACCTTATGCAAAATGTTCAGCTGAACTGCACTCTTCAAAGGAATTATTAATCTTAATACATATTTTCATTCATTCTGTCACAGTGTGAATGTTTCACTCTCTCAGTCATCACTCTATCAGTGTTTGTTTGGTGACTTCATTGCACCATGGATAACATGTGTGAGATAAAATGTTTATGTAATAATTATTTTTACATAATCAACCTACTTATTAACTCATAAGTATGTAATTAAAGATTTAGAAAATGAGTATGTCATAAAAATGCAATTTCCATTCCAAATAAAATTATGTGGTAAACTAAAGGAAGAAGGTGAATAGGTTTGCCTTTGGCAACAAAGTTCAACAACAACAAGTTCAGTTCTGTTCATCACCTAAAACTAAGGATATGTATCATAGATGTCTGTAGCTTCTAAATATACCACAGCTAGACAAAGTATTTCTATCTTCGATAAGATAATGAAGTGACATGTACAACTTGGTGGACTTCAAATAGATACAATACTTTAGGGTAATATATACTCAAAACATTATAATTAGTGTTGCTTGTTGTAGGAAAATTAATCTTATGTACGAAAATCCATCTCTTAAAAAACAGACATTTACAAGCAATCAATCATAGTCACTATCTTTTTGGAAAATACTATCTATAATCTAATTATAGTACAGTTAAAATATGTTTGTAAAATATGAAGGTGTAGATGTGACATACACAATGATAAGCTTGCATCTTTTATCTAATCATCATGCCATAGGTATGTTATACAAAACATGTTGTCATATATAGTGTATGTTATAATTTCTTATTGTGTTTGATTTATACAAGATAAAGAATATTTTAAATATTACATTAAAATGTTAAAGAATTTAGAAAACATATGTATAATAGTTATATTTAATTAACAGTCTTACATTACAGTGTACATTAATATTACCTATTGAATAAAAGAATCATAATATAATAATTTTTTTATTATTTTGAGAGTAACAAACAAGCCCACAGTTCACCTGATGGTAAGTGATTCCCATTGCCTATGACATCTACGCTCCGGATCCCTACACTCACCAGATAAAACACATCAGCATTATACTGATATTTTATGCTTGTATTCAGTGAGGGTAGGGTCCTTCCCTATTGAAATGACCCATTCATTCTGCAGCTAGACACAAACTGCAGCCTAGCACTACCACATAAAAAGATAAGCCTAAAATAAATATTAACACATATTTTTACCAAAAAAAATGAACACTCATAGTGTCTACCACAGTATAAAATTAACAGATATGTTGCTATTTCCATTATACAATGATAAATAAATGTACTAGGAATAAGATAATATAAGCAATTTTTTGTTTATAGAATGCTCTATGTTCATATATAGCTTTATACAAAGGTACAGAGCATAACATTAAACAATATTAAGTATTATAGAGATCCATATAAAGATAAAAAGTAATGCATATTATTTAACACTTACATGTGTTGTTCCAGCAGTGTGTATCAAGGGTGTAGGTTCAAAAATGCAAACTTCTGCCCCATATGCAGCAGCAATTTTTCCTGTATCTGTACTGCAGTCTAAGGAACTGATGCGAACATAGCCATGAATGGCTCCTGGTATTATCTGA
This sequence comes from Teinopalpus imperialis, assembly GCA_029286865.1. Lineage (NCBI taxonomy): Eukaryota > Metazoa > Arthropoda > Insecta > Lepidoptera > Papilionidae > Teinopalpus > Teinopalpus imperialis. Next base: position 8,463,666 of record JAGSMU010000021.1, read on the forward strand.
ACCCGTTCAAAGTTTGATGCAAGTATTACTATGTTACATCCTGCTGCATATGCCTGTGAACAAATCCTAAGTTATAAAACTTAGTTATATAATATTAGATAAATTAAATTAGAGCAACTACAATCCTTCTAAACATTATGGGTTTTGTCCTTAAATCATAAGCTTTCATAAAACAATAATATTCTATGAATAAACGGTAATATTCTATGAAATCCAATCCAGGAGTAAATTATGAAAAAAAAAACTTAAAAAAAAATAGAATCTTTAAAAAAATCTCTAAAAAAAATAAACATGCATGACATAATACAGTAGATGTACCTGATTGTACAAAGTCCATCACCTTAAAAAATGTTAAAAAAATTTCAGCATACCATTCTCATGTGATAAGGATTTTTGCCTCATTTATTTCTGTGTAAAACAAAAAAAACCTAACAAGTGAATGGCCTTCCACTTCTCACCACCAAATGATAATTATAGTATTTTTTAATACATATCACTTTTATTTTTCTTTCTATAGAATGTTGATATCCATTCCATGACTTAAGTTATTTTTTTTTCTCAAGCTAAAATGTCTCCCCCAAGTTTTTATATTGAACAACGACACCAAAGGTTAAATGTACTCTATAGTTTAAATTGTTTTAATTAAAAATCTGGTCAGGTCTCATGGAAAATTACCAAATGTATAGAGTAAATACAGTAATTTTGATTAAAGTTTAAATTTTATTGAAACAATTATTGTTAATAAATATTGTTAATAATAAATTAGATGTAAAGGGTTTATATATAAATAATATGATCTATACACATTTTTCAAATTAAGTAATAATCAAATCCATATCAATCTATTTTAAAACAAGTACATTAAAAATATGCATTAATTTCAAAGAGGTATTTGGTATTTACCAACAAAATAGAAGGCAAGTTACTTTTATATATAGACTGCTCTTCAGCAATTAACAAACACTATTTAAATATCTTAGCTATGCAAATTAGTGTTCAAGGAATTTTACCCTATTCAGATAGCCATTCAATAACATAATAAAATTAATTTATAATCAAGATCTGAACGTTATAACTTGAAACGTAATTTATTTAACTGTTATCAAACTGGGCTAAATTAGATTTTCCTGTTAGAACCATTACTTCTCAATTACCACTTTATAACGATCAACATCCTTGGTCACGAGACCTGTTCATCAATACCTACTGACTATTTGATAAAGGCACTTACTGTAAAAGGTATTCCTTCCACAGAACCAACAGCAAAACATTGATCTCCTGAATTACAGGCACCACTTAATACTTGGTGACAGTTCATTATGAGGAATTGTAAGTTTCTTTTCTATACTTCTTCCAAGGAACAGCACGACACTAACATTTTCCTAATAAAAATACACATAATTGAAACAGATAATTTTCAACATTTTAGATTACTTTTGTCACTAAGATCTAAGATCACGAATATTTCACTATGACACCACACATTGAACGTGAGAGAATGACGTATTACTGCAAGAAAGAGACGGACCGTACATTCGGTCCTTTTTATGACATTCCGATTTCATTTTCAAAAGTAGACTATGAAAGTTATAAATATAAAATAACAATATAATAAAACGTGAATATTTTTTTTGAATACATGTGTTTAATATTATAATTAATGATACTTTTTTTAAATATGGTTTTAATTTTGTTAGGAATAGTAGACATCGCTGAAATGAATGTGAAGAGTGTAAGAGACTTATTGTTACGTTTTAATAAGCATATATTTTTGATTATAAAAAAATATAGAGCACCGCGATGCAAACTATTTTCTTAACATTTAGGTATATTTGTATAAAACAGTCAAATATTGTATAGTATAAAATTCCATAATGGTAACAAAAAGCCTTATATGCTTATTCTTTCCGAAAATTCTATGGTATGATAAATAAAATATATTAAATGAAATGCATTTAACATATAAATGAAATATACTTTCTCTATCATATATACAATGATCATTGACCACTTAGTACTCAACTAACCTAATAATAATAATAACCAATTATATTATCTGTTTAATTTATGAGTAATCTGCATCCTATCCATCTGCCAAATGCTAATGCCAACCGGAGATTGAGAATTGACTTGTTTTTGTGTATTGATCATATTATTTAATTCTCGAGATTTATATTTTATGAGTAATAATTGTAAGTTTGTGATATTAATCAAAATTTTACTCAAGAACGAATTCTTCTGGAGTTTTATAGGTGAGAAACACTGAGTATAAAACTTTCCTACTATTCTATTCACATCTATGCGAAACAAAATATTCATTAAGCTTCAAAAATTAGTTTAAATAAAATGTTTAAATGTATTTTTTCATTTAAAACTATTCCGTAATTATTTATTATAAATCCGTTGAAGTTAATGTTTTTTCAGATAGAATATTATCGTTCTATTGTGGAAACTTAAATCGGTAATCCCCTAATTTCCTAATAGTTAATGGCTAAATTAGAAATTATAGTAATGATCTATTGCCCAAAAGTCGATGGATGCGGATTAGGATCATGCTTTGTGAAAATCTATGGGAGGTATATGTTCAGCGGTGAACTATGGATAGGCTGTGATGATGATTGCCTCTCTAAAACTCAACTCTAGAGATATCCAATGTTGATTTGACCAAGCAGTCTTTAGAGATTACTTTACTCCCCTCGGGCATTGTCGTTGTAATTTTTTGTGAGAAATATCTAATGGAAAATAAATATATATATACATATAATAAATAATATAAAAGTATTTTTTAGAATTTCGTTCTGTTATATCTAATATTTATAGATTTAAATTTACAACTATTGTATTAACTTTCAGTTATTGCTAAATATTCAACTATGCATTTTTGTATAAAAATAATTTGTTAGCATGTCTCCGTTATGTTGTCTGTTTGATATCACTTCATTTTGATTTTGATTACAACAGAGTGGTAATAATTGATATTTACTCCCCAAAAAGAAATATTTCATTTTTGTGATTTTATTTCTAATATGAAATAACATTATATCTTATTGTAATTGTGTCTTGTCGTTAATCTACTTATAAACAAAAGTTCCACAACATAATATTTTAACATCAAACAGAAGAACTTAACCCTCTTTAACTTTTCATTTTATTTTTTATTGTATCCATGTATTCAGCATTTTAAACACATTTGTGTGATATTATCTCACAATTCTGTATCCTCTTGATAAAGGCCTCTCTTAGCTTTGTCCATTAAGAGGCTGTTTTATTACTCTTAGATCTATTGAGATCTGTTGTATCTCTGCTTATCAATATTTTTGATAACATTTAATATTAATTAATCTAAACTTTTTACAATTTAATTAGGACCTCCTATCCAATTCCTATTATGACTTAGCATTTTATTAAAATTATCTAAAACAGAAATTCCTGTATAGTGTAATATAATACACTTGTTTTATCTTTTTTTTTAATAAATGATGTGATGAAATATTTATTAAATATTAAACTATAGTCACTCTTATTTTATTAAAGTATATTAACCAAGGTCAATCACCATGGTTTTTAATATTATCATTATGAAGAAAATTATATAACTATGACTATTAAATCATTTAGATTGTTTAAGTTACTTCTTAAAGGTACAATTATTTGAGTAAATTTCCCTTTATAAGTTTATACTCCAATACCTTAAAAAGTAAAGTTAAAAAATTGCCCAGATATGAGATTAATAAGATGCATTTTTCTTATTTTTTGATCTTTTTCTTTGTGCTAATTTTTTTTCTAACTACAGAAGGGGTTGACAAACATGCAAATAGTTCACATTATGATAAATGATGTCTGTTGTCATTCTGTTGTGTTTTCTCACCTGAGGACTAAAATATAATGCCTTGTTACTGATTATTTGGTCACACTTCAATCAATTTTCCATATATTTTCATATAGGTACTTCGGAACTGGTTATATATTTAAGTTTCCAATTACCTAATAGCATTCTTTTTGCACATGCACAAGTCTTGTTAAACACCAGTAAATAATAAACACTTTACATATGTTAAAAGTTAATAGCAATTGTAATAACCACCAAGATTGGCAGTCAAACAGGCAATCATAGTTTATATGTATGTATTACATACCTCCAATATTACACATCAAATCTATCATATCCTTGCCAATTATCATAGTTGATAAAAGAAGGAATTGATTTGATTCATTGATTGGTAGAAGAATTATTTGTTCTGTTACCATGTAACACACTAATTTTATATCCTTCAATTTCTTCCATGAATTTTATATATTTTATATCTCTAACATTAATAACAATTTATAATATTGCTTGATGTCTTATGCCTGATCATTTTATTGGGCTTAGCCGAACGTTCATGTTAATGCTTTAAGTGTAGCCAAACCATTTGTGAGTACTTGTCACTAACTTCTGTCCTCAAAGCAATATTTTAAATTTAGTTATTAAAAAATTGTTGTGGGTAATTATTTATTTAAAATTAATGGTAACGAAACCATTACCACCACCAATTAGTCGCAACATACCAGATAATATAGCAGGAGCATTAAAATTACCCATGAATAAAAACTTATCAATATAATAAAAATTATATTTATTATCAATATAATTTTTATTATCATCTAAGAAAATGACTACTTGCCGGAACCTATCATCCGAAAAGCCCTAGCATAAATAAAAGAATTCCGATTTTAGGGATTAATTGTGAGGGACAAATTATAAATTCCCCCGTAAAAAAAAGCATTAAACCCTAGAAGGGTTCAAATCTCTGAAAATACTGACGGAATTAAGAGAAAAATGGAATATAGGTCCTCATTCATAGTTTACTAGGAAACATAAACGAAAATCCTGTCTTGCAAGTTTTGCAATGGTTAGGAACCCACTCCAGACAATTTCAGCTCGGACTTTACAGGTTTTAGTCTGTTTATTATTATAAAATGTATTTTGCTAATTTCTTTACAGATATATTGTGTACTAATTTCCCGCGACTTTGCCTGCATTATATAGTCATCTTCTTTATCGGAAGTATCACAATAACTGTTTTGAATATACATACTATAGATTTCAAATAATAACATTTTATATGATCCCTCCCAAATTTGCTAAGCTATTTTTTTTTTGATTAAACCGTTTTAGATTTCGATTGTTAAAAAGGCATTAAAACACATATTAACAATTTCTACATTCTTAAATAAAAAAAATACTGTTCCTACATGCAAAATTGATACAATACTCGCCTCAAGTGTTATTGAATTTTAAACAAAACTAGAATATTTGCCACTAACTAAACATTTTGCCCTAAAATCTAAAAATAAAATTTCATGCTTCATACTTCATAAATGAAAAGTTAAAAAGTTCATTGTAACCTCAATTCAACCTCATGCTATAATTTACCCTTCGGATGCAAGTTGCAAAATCCTTCGTTAGTTAGTGTTTATGTTAAAAGGAATCTAACCTCCCAAATTCCTATTATAAATTTAGTAGTTTAAGCTCCACGATGATTAGTCAGCCAGTAACTAAGTCAGGAGTCTTTTTGTGCATAAATAAATATGTGCGACGTTGATGTGTCTGCTTTAAAAAATGAATTAGTGAAATATCTGTTGAGTGCCGTCGTCTGTTCGCCATCCGATAGTTGTAGATATTCATAGTTAACGAGTTTTGATACATAAAAAAGTTAGTTGTTAGTGTTTACTACAAGTATTGTTTAACTTGCTACCGAAGCATAAAACGCCATTACGACATGAATATTTTTGAGAAAAATATTGTGCCCAAAATATTTATGACTATGCTGTAAACGGAAAACTTGGTATACAAATTGGGTCTCTCACAACACACATTTATTTTATTTTATAAAATATATAATAATTCGTTTATTATAAAGTCACATAATCTCTTTGTTTTGTGAGTTATATATTTAAAAATCAACGCCGTATGTTCCGTGATAAGGCGGCATCCATTATCAGGTTATTGACATAAATATATTTTCCCAATATTAAAACATCAGCAACATTAAAATCATTTCTTGCGATAGTAATATACCAGTCTATTTCATAAAGTTCTCTTCATCTTTGTCCTATATTACTTTTTCCTATATCTTCTTGGTTGGTCAATTAAATAAATAATAATAATAATAATAATCATTATATAAATAGAATATTTTCATGGGTCAACTTCAATGATGTCGTCTTTTTAACAATATTATATATATATTTTTTTTTGTATATTATTGTTTCGGGGGATGAAAAACAAACTGCTTAACACTTTTTGTGGAACAAATCCGAGAGCTTAATATTAAAATCAATCGCGCTAATAAGCCCAGAGATTTCAGAGAATCAGTTTACATATTACAAATACGAACCACATCAAGAACGACCTTATGAAGTCGATTAATGAAATTTCCTTTAAATCAATGAAACTATTTTGTCGCGACCGCCTTTCGATTTGTGTTAACGTCCTAAACCATTAAATGCGAGGGCAAACTATAAAACGACGTGGGGGGCCTTCTATATTTACGTCGCTCTCCCAAGTTTTTCAATAAGCGCTTCATCTCCCCACAATATGTCCTCAGTCCATACAAAAACTTGTAGGGTATTTAAACTCTCTCTCGCCTAGACTTGAACATTTTTAGAAAGGGTCTCATAGTATTATTTATTCATATATACGTGTGTTTAACCCCACGCTTAGTTCTTAGTGATATTATTATGTAAATTGTTGCAAAGCTAATTTAGTTAGTTCTTTTTTTAGTCTACGAGAAGAATGGACCGTCATTTGAATAAGAGGACAGAATATATAACCATTTTATTCATGACTATAATTATAACCTTCTCTCAGCATACTGAAAAAATATACTGGTTCATTGACAGGTTTATGCCCATGTTTATCGTTCCAATACAGTAAACTGGATAAATGTATCAGAAAATAATATCTGTTATTAATGATATATTTTGATATGGGGATTAGTTAGGTTATTTTTGAGTGACATACAAACTTTCCAATCTGATTCCGATACAATTCTGTTTCGCAGTTCTGGAAGAAAAATTAAGAGAAGAATTATTATTGTGTTCGAAGGTTAAAAAGACTGTCCAAGCACTATAATATGCCTGAGTTTAGCAGGACGAATCTGATTTTGAATGGATGATAAATTTAGAGTTGAATAAGCTGGTTAATTTGTTGCAAGTGTTGAATCTGCAGCATCCGATTCAATTGGTTTATCTTCATTCAAAAGAGGGGATCGTCGCTCTCAACTGTGTCAGTGACATCCTCTAAATCCTGCAGTAAATTGTCACTCAATTTGTCACTATAATAAACTTCTTCATCCGCCCGTGTCCTGAACACTCCATACCATTCTGGAAGTCTTAACATAATCTAGGAATTATTTATTACTTTTTTTTTATAATATTAGACACAACCAAGTACAAATTCTACCAGATGGTAAGTAATAACTTAACATCGGTCCATGTTATCTGAACAATAATTCAAGATGTACGATATGCGTTGTCAACCCTGAGGTCTAAGATTGAATGCCTCGTTAACTGTAGCTGGGTCACCGGGTCCCTACACTCACTAAATGAAAGTATGTTTCGGCATGTGTATTCTTATGTGGTAGAGGCAACCCTCAGTTATAAATTAGATTTAGTACGAATAGGTATGTTCAACCGGACAACCGGAGTACCAGTGGCGAAAGAAATAAACCAGGGACCATATTGATGATAACGAAGCATACTATCTTAGACCTCCAAGTTGACAACATTATGATTTCTTACTGACGATGAATAGGTGGCTGCGGAAATAACTTACTATCAGATTAACTGTGTGCTCTTTTGTCACCCACTAATGACATAAAATAATGTTTAACATTAGCATTATCTATAAGCACAAAATTACGTAAATAAAATTTCAAATCGATGCCAAAAAACTGCTACTTAACCTATTTTGTTGAGCTGGATTCTCGGTGCCAGCAATAATAATCTGTCGGCAGACAGTCGGGCGCCTTCGACCCCGGATAATTCTGTCACGCCTACGGACCATCCTTTTATGGGTCGCCCTAAATATTTAATAAGTTTGAAAATACTTACTCGGCACTTCGCTTAAGTAAAAAACCTTCTTAATATTTTTTTTAATATTATTTATTACACACGTGGAATAGGTTGTCTTATTTTTAAACTATTTTTTGTTATATTTCATCTGTTCTGTTGAACTACGGTCACGGAAAGGCTATACTGATAGAGGATTTGGTAAACAAAAGTTGAAAGTATCTCCGTGTAATGTTACTATACACTTTTTTTTAATTGCATTGAGAGTAATAAACGATCATATAGTTGACCTGATTGTAAGTGATATCTGTGGCCCATGACATCTACATTCATCCTAGACAAGAAATCATAATGCAGATGCATTGTCACCCTTAAGGACTCTAATGGAACACCTCGTCACCAGTAATACAGGTCTCCGGATCCCACCACACTCACCAGACGAAACACAGCAGCATTATGCTACTATTTCCAGCTGGTATTCTGTGAGGTCGTGGTCGTTCCCCGGTCGAACTGATCCATTCATTCTGCAGTGTAGCTCTACAACTTACGAATCTGAAACCGAAAATTCAGGTGCTTTACGACGATTTTTTTTTTAATTTATGGAATCATTTAGATTCATCGATTTGAAGAGATTATATATAGGCTTCTAGGATGCCGGGCTATCACCAATATGTCTTCTAAGCGTAGCAATCTTCACATGTTCAATATATTCACTGAGTAATTCGGATATGATGATGAATATATACAAAGTATATAAAATAAGAATCTATTTCTTTTTAAACGTGAATTTATATAATTAGAAAAAATATCGTAACCCAATAAAAAGTTAGTAAAGTACCGCAAATTCTAAAGTGTAGAAAACTGCTAATTGTCATAGAAACACCTAGATAGATTTAGTCTTTTGGCAAACAGTAGCTTCAATTTATTAAAAAAATATATTCTTAAAAATTTTTAAAGTCAACCAAAAAATTTCGTGCAAAATGTTTTGGTAAAAGTACTTAAACAATAACATAAATTTTGTTGAAAAAAAATATTTCTAACTTTCAAATCAACTGATAATTTGATTTATATTAATCCTATAGAAGCAGCTGACCGAGCCGTTGTTCGGCCCACTCGAGCGCCCTCGGGTAACTTACTCGTGCCCAGGGTAAGGTACAAGCCGATGCTTGTATGTTCCATTTCGGTCTGGTTACCAATAAATGAAGGATGCGGCTAAATAACCTAAGCTCTCGGCCACCTTTTCCGGTGAAGTTTTGAAAGCCTGCGAGCTATCATCCCTTAAAATAAAAAATATATATATTTATCATTAATTGCGTTCGACGTCCTCGAATTACACAAACAAAGAGTTACTTTGTATTAGAATGCAAGTATTCTACGAATGCAATTTATCTTGCTAGTAAATGTGTCTCCGGTCTCTCATTTATTGCAAGGAGTACTGTGACTTGTGAGCTGTGATTTTACCACTCGTATTCTGTGAGTGCATGGTTCTTTACCGTTGATCGGATGCGGTATTTCCGTTCTAAAGGAAATATCTGACTGCAGACTGGCTCTTCCACGTAAACTCCTTCAATTAATTGATGTTTATAAGACCATAGCGTGTTATAGAGTACGTCTTCTGTACCATGACTATAGTTATAACAAATAATATGCTTGAACTTGTGTGCGTGATGCTACATTGCATTCTTAGTCAAAAAATACCAACCATAGTTTATGCAACAATATAGAATACAAAATTCACTGAAGCAAAATACTGGAAAACCGTAAAACTATTTTTGTTTAATTCGTATTTATAATGTGAATTTATTGTACTTTGTAACTATTTTATGTAAATAATTATAACTATTTAATGTATCTTTTATTAAATTCAACTAATTTAATAAGAGATACTTTTCATAGTTATAATAAATAATAGATATCTCGTATATGTGATATAACTTAGGTATATACGGTATATACCAACTCCGCAAGCTATATAGAAACAATTAGCTTCGTTACCAATTACGTCCAATTTGAGAACAGAGGTCAATGTTCAAAATGAACGTTTAAAGGTCAAATGGAAGAAATACTGAATTTTCGGTATAATTTTAAAACAAGGAACTCTATAGATATGAAGATAATTCAATATTTATATATAACTAAAAATTAAAATTCTAATGTATAATTAGAAAGGAATACTTATAAAATTTTTCATAAACGTTATATTATTACAAATTATATTTGTCTAATTTTCGATATTTTATATTTGAATAGTTATCACAGTTCGACGCTTCTTACTAACCAAATTTTGGTATATCTAGATTTATTTTCTCTTTTTTGATATCGCATTTTTTAATAATAAGCATTGTAGCTGCTGCATCAATAGGAATAAAGTCACGGTAATATTATCCAGTTAATAAATACTAACATCGCATTTTGTGTTAAAAATACGTTACAGTTATCATCAAACTGCTTATCACGAGAAATGAACGGTGTTTTTATGACAAATTTTAGCATTTTTGTATAAATATGACACAATCGCTGTTCAATCGAAAAATTTGTATATCCTCGTATATAAACGTACGGACGTAACAAAGAAAATTTCAATTATAGATTTACCCGCGTCTGAAGGAGGGCCACGTGTCCACCAGGGCCCAAGCCCTTCATAAAACACTACACACGTACATTGCACCCTCATACCGCCCCCGTCGACGGCGAGGGCTTCGCAAATAAAGTTACTCGCGATACCGCCATGACACATGCCGGTTCTCACTAGAAAATAATAACAGAAGCGTCGCTGGAATTTCTTGTGCCACTTGTCCAGATTTCTTCTTCAGACTTTTTCTTCTTCCAAATTCTGAAGTGGTGGTGGTACAGATAGCTAATAATAATAGTGATATTAATTTAGATAATCCTTAGTCAGCAGCAACTGACTGAGGAGCACCCTCGAGTCAGATGCTCTCGCGAAACAGGGTAACGGTCCATACCGAGGCTCCCTCTTGGGAGCCTTTGTGCTGGTTACCCACTAATAGAGGTCACGACTGAGAGCTCTAGAGCGTAGAGACTAGAGCGCTCGGTCACCTTTCAACCCGGCGAAAATATAAAAGCCCTCGGACGAACAGCGGCCATCAACCCGAAAAAAAGGAATGTTTTTGTCTGAAAGTCCAATTTTTCTTTGAATGTCCATGTCTTAGTGATAAACTCTGAATTCTGATCTGCAAGAGCCTTCATTTATTAGTAATAATTATATTCACTCTTAGTTTATTTATCTTTATACAACTTTACCTACGCGGGTATTTTCATTTTAATAAAATCACTGCATTGAATATATCGTGAATTTACTGCTCTGTTTTCGATTTGAGATGTCGTTAAGACAATAGTTTGTTTCGAAGCTATAAGCGTACAAATAACTGTTTTCGGCACCGCTCCAGTTTTCGATGTATCAATTTTATTTAGAAAACATTAAAGACGGAAATACATCTACAGTAATTACGCAACATTTGAATGTTCGTATGATTTTAATTTTAAATGTCTGCTACGTAGTCGTAGCACGTACAATTAGATCGGTGGGTTCAGATGCAATAATAAAGGCGACAATTTTGTTACACATTGAGCCTCGGTTGTTAATCGAATCGAGGATCCGCAACGCCTTTTCCACCCTGGCGTACCCGCCAGGTTATCTGACCATTACGCCACGCGGCCGTCAATTAATTGAATACATAAATAGTTTTTAACCTGATTAGACCTGATGTTAATTATTAGTGTGTTATGTTAATTTTCTATTTGTTCTTTTAATATTTCTTTCATCAGACATTTTCCACTCAATCAATCCTCATTTAGCTACAATAATAACTAATTCTCTCGTGATAAAACCAATGTATATACTGAGATATCTCACCGGATATACAGAGATAACCTTAACCGTGAGCTATCCGTTGTGTTATCACTGTTCATATCAGCTGCATGTATATCTAACATCGTCAATAAAAAAATACTGGCAATCTATAATTACACATATATTGACTCTAGTGCACATTAACTAGATTTCGCTGATAAACAGCTCATTTAACTATTTTGGACAAGAGGGGGGCCAAATTACTTTAAAAATCCTATCTCAAGTTTTTTTCCTATTGACACAAAATACTTACCAATTTAAAAACTTTGCAGTTGGTTTAGTGAGTAAATTTGTCATCATTTGCTCATCAAAATTTAACAAAATAAATGGACATTCATTTCCGAGTTTTTCATCTTGTACAAACTTGTGCACGCTTATATCGACTTGTTGAGTTTTTTAAAAGTACAAAAATGATACTTCCTACAAAAATATTAGTCATTCTTATAATAAATTGGTACACGTAACGCAACTTATATAGTATCTTGAAAGTTTCAAATAAGAAATTTGTGTTAATTAATGAGGTTGATTTTTAGACCTCGTCGACCCCCAAAATCAGTTTTTGTTAATGTCGAACCTTGCGAAACCGAAATAAACCACTATGGGAATCCCTGATTTAACTTATCAAATATGATAGGATTTATTTAAATTGTTATAAAATGTTAGTTAGGTTTTAAATAAATTATTTTTTATATAGATTAATTCGTTGAGTGTATTGATGGTAATAAAATGTCTATGTACTGTAAAATTCAAAACAAGCTATGGACCCGAGTCCGTTTTTCTATTATTAGTTTTATCATGAACATTATAAAACTGATATATGTCGGGACTGTTGTTGCTATTTAATAAAGAATAACTGTAATCAATTATTTTAGAAATAATTTTATAGAATACGACTCTGCTTCTATAAAAAGTCGCTTTAGATTCGAAAACTACTTAGCAAATGGACGCGGTTTGTCGAGTTTCTAGCCAAGTTCCTAACTTAAAACGGAAATACCTTTCATTGTACTGTGTACACCAATGCATAGCAACTTGGGCGAAGCGCATGTAATATCTATTTATAACGTAAATTTTATGAAAAAGACAACTTTTCAGGACCATTGTTTATTCAAAGAAAATACTTTTCATTTTTAATATCTAGTCATACTTTTATGGGTAAGAAACGATCAAATTACACACACAACATATAAAGTAACGGGTAACTGCTAATAGCACATATATATTCAGCAGAAGCTGCTGTTTCCTGTGTATTTTCAGTGACGGTATGGTCCTTCTCCGGTTAAGCTGGCCCATTCATACTACTCTACGGAGCTAGCTGCAGCGAAAAGGCACTGTTAAAAGTGAAAATATTACCATTCACTAATTTGAAAAATGTCGAAACTATTCCCAAAATAATTATTTCAGTTTTGTTTTTATTATTATTTTTACATTTGTTTAGATAGCAACGCAGACTAACTTATGTGAATATATGTATATTATATAGGTATTTTAACATATATTTTAAAATTACTCTACTTAGAAATTACTTTGTTTTGAACGTGGCTAAACATTAAAGTATGACAAGGGAGTTTTCTGAGGAAACCTTACATTCTCTACTATTACAGACTCGAGCATTAACATATATCAACACGGTATAGTTTCCTAACTAGTAGTATTTTCTCTCTAACTACTTCAGAGAAAACGCAGTTTAAAATCAAGAATATTAATTCCTTACGATAGCAAGAGCTCTGGTTGCTCAATGTCCCGGCGCTTGTTTTAAATTTCACGTTACACGAATAAGTCGTTTGATTCATGTGTTGTTTTATCACGTGTTCGGTGGTGAACAAATAATTTATAAAGAAACCTATTCAAGCAAGTACATGATACAAATTAAAAAAAATGTTTTGTTGATATCTAAAGTCCCACAATTCGCAGTGGACTCGCAGATTATTCTATTCAGATTACTCTCAAAAGAGAGAAGGCCTATGCCTACTATTAGGATATAATATATATAGACTTACTTTATATTTTATCTTTAACACGATTATTATCTGTGGATGCGTAATGTGTTGCTAGTACTGCCTAAGAACCTTCCTTCTATCTTATCACAAAAGTGTGACATCGGATTAAGAAGCGAGGTCGCATGGCGGCTTTGTATTTAGATGAATACTATTACGAGCAAGTAGGTTTCGTTGAGTAGAAAATAGTCTTTAACGTAATAATATGTTTATTAAATAAAAAGGAATCACTTTTAATACAATTCACTGTAAAAATCCTTCAGAAATTCACTCACTAGTCGCTTTCAACTCTTTCCGATGTGTATCGCGTCGTATCTCAATCGAAATTCCCCGTAGCCGCGACTCGACCGCTTATATATGCGCGGTAATCTATAAGGTTCGATAATGTTCCAGTTGAATATGGCTGTTTCCCTTTCTCACGTGGGCAGCCGTCCCTTTTTCGCATAATCGAGAACATTCCGCATCGTTGATGAACACGACTCTCTCTTTCTATCACGCATATAGCCATCCTACTTACTACTACTTCTGGAATGTTCCATGAGACATGGTCGAATATATTCCTCCTTCTTTTTCGCATACAGCCATCCTGTTTACATATTTTCTGGAAGATCTCTCTGTCACACATATGACGATACACGGCTGTGTAAAAAAATTGTTTCTATAACTTCTTTCTTCCTTTAACCCGTCTCCATAACAATACCATATCAGTATAACACATCCATTGGAGATTTCTTTTAAGTGAAACTAAGGATTACAAACTACAAGCACCCAGTACGCCTAATGGTAAATGATAAATGCATCCATTCTCAATAAATATTCAAGATGAAAATGCGTATCACCATTCCATTCATGATGCCGCCCGATTCTAGCTGTAACATGGGTCTACCACAGTTGATACCACATCGATTTTCTAACGTAGATCTTGATGTTAGAACTCGGTCAAAAAGAGGTTATCAATATACCTAACAAGATTAACATAAATGGCCTACTTACTGAATAATGAATGAAACCAGCTTTCCATAAAATAGCTTTAAATACCATTGTCTGCTTAATGTTCTATCATTGAATGGGCGTCTATATTAACTATAGACTATTTAAATCTTTTTATTTAAATTATACCTTAGAATTAATATTTTCAAACTAAGTTTGTTTTTAATGTACGTTAGTGTATTCAGTTCACTTGACGGTAATTGATTCCTATCCCCACATTCAACCTCATATATACATGACAAATCATAATGCAGATTCGTTGTCATTCCCATGGATTGGATGCCTCGACAATAATGTTTCCGGTTTCTATTATTCACACGAGACAAAAAGCGTGGTCCTTCCTACCCGGTCGTGCCGATCTATTCGTGCTAAAACTAGTTCATAACTGTTGTGCACGTCTTTACCGAGTACGCGTGGCGTGATATTTTAATCGATAACTTAACACCGTGCACTGGTCGATCAAGTCATTAACATCTGTCCTTTTGCACGTCACAAGTTTGCTTTATTCTCACAAAATGAAAAACACGGCAAAGAGCAGCAACAAGACTATCGATAGTAGATACACATTTGAGTTTCAGAGTGGTATAAGCAATAACACTAAATAATTATGTAATAAGGTGAAAATTTGCTTTGTTCTGGTTACTCTACGCACCTTCCTACTTTTTTACCGTTACCTACCTTCCTCTCTTCCAGTATATACTACTACCATGCGCTACGAAATATGGCGGAAGCTAATTAAACCGTAATGACTATTAAAAAAACCTCTTTGATGCGTCATTTTTATTGGGGTTACAATTGAGGGGCGAATTCCACACACACAACTTAAAGTCCCCTGTGTTATACATACATATAGGTATGCTCAAATCCACTAGCGTCCGTTAGAAGCGTTGGCCGAATCGTAATCGTGTTTATGTAAGTAGAGTTTTATTTACATTGCACGAGCATGTTATCATTTTTGTGGTTGCTATCTTGTTGCCTTCTAAAAGTTGCTAATCTTAAATTAAACCAAAATACCCCCCGCCGAGTGTTATCCTCGCTTTTTAAAAACTTCAGTTCTACCGCGGGGCACAGCAGCTTCACTAAATATTTATGATCTATTTGTCTTTTAAAGGATATATTTTTAATTTATATTTTAGATGTACATTTTCATTATAACATTTTAATTAAGTTGGTATAGTCTTTTTTAGCATAATTTTTTTGCGTCATTTTGTACAATATTAACATACTTAACTTTACATAACTGTTAATATCACGAATAAATTTAATATTAAACAATTTAATTAGTCATATTACAACACACAAGCCGATAATAATATATTAACATGATATTATGATCGGTGAATCATGTCAAAATATCTGATAAATACTACATAGATCTATTTTTTCACTAAATATGAGTACAATACATTAACCCTATTAAGGTTGCCGCCCTATTCTTAAAAAAATGAGCAAAATACTATGTGATACGGTCCTTTTCTTTGGTCCAATATCCTGCCAAATTTATAACCTAGCTTTAAACTAACTGTAGCACGAATAAATCGACACAACCGGCAAAGGGCGGTTTGTTTAAAAGTGGTTCTTATCCAAACTACCATCGTAACAAAGTAGCACATAGTGCCGCTTTGCTTCATCTGATAAGCGAAACATACCAGATACCTTAGAGACCATAAGATGAATGTAGTGTCATGGTGCGAATCATTTAATATCAGATGTTCTCGTTTGTAACCCCCAAATGTACATAAAAGCAAAACTCTCATTCTTGTTCTAAGCATATACGACATATGCTTACTAGTAATAATTAAATTTCATCAAACTATGACAATGATATAGAGGATAAGTAAAAATTATTTTTATATACTTTTGCTTATCTATACAGTAACTGGGAATTGTGCCCAAGAGAATATGTCCGCATTGCATCAACGATGAAACGCTGTCTCTGCATTGTATCATAGTCTACATAAATTCATTGGGATTGAGGTTTTATGCAACAATTTTTATCAGTTTTCCTGCGGCTGGCGAAAATAAAAGCGTCTAGTGAATTGCGTTCAAGACATGATTGACTGTAAGTCTTCGGCCACAGGAATAAATTTTTGGTAGGTGAGATGTATGCTTGTGTGATGTCCCCTTCTTTGGCGTAGCGATTTCCCGGCCTACTACCAGAGTCCGTTTTCCGACTGAATCTTGTCCACTTTTCCCAGTCTTCGGCTTCCTTTTTCGTAAGATTGTTCTGCACCATGTCGGTCTACGTCCTTCGGGCACTTTTCTACAAATCTTTGCTACAACCAGCATTTCCATGACAAGGATACGGTGTTGCGTGGTGAGACTTTCACACGGAATGACTTTGCTGATTGGGCTCCTTCTTATAAACAAGTAGTCTATTTAGGTGGAGTGTAAATCACTTTTGTAGGTTATTAGATGCTCGGTTTTCTTTTGGAAGAATATCTTCGCAATTGCTAGATTTGCTTCGAGACAGGTACTGAGAATTGAATCTCCCTCTGCATTCGCGCGGCCATAGCCTCCATGAACACAATCAAACCCCCGAGAATCCTCGCCAACATGCCTGTTTAAATCTCCACCCACGACTATGCACTCTGAGTTGGGGACAAGGCATAGAACGTCTACGGTCCGTTCCAGAAGGCTACGTTCCCTGACTCTTGGCAACCGACTTGGAGAGTGAATGAGTCGGTCACTCGGCCTATCGATTTCAAAGAGACCCTTCTGGAACTCTTCAGACAGTACTATCGCTACTCCGTTTTTCCCTGAAGGAGAACCGTGTTGTCATATGACTTGTTCCTCTTCCAACGAGTCTTTTACAGGAATGCAGCGTGCACCCTGCGTCTGGTTAGCACTTCTGCCAGATCTCGGCAACGGCCAGTAAGAGAACCAGTATGTTCCAAGTGGCAAGTTCTAAAAGTGAAATTACTTTTGTGTTTTGGGTACTTGTGTTTTTACCCGTGCCCGTACTTGACACGGTAGCCCTTTGCACTTAGCGCGTCGTTTTACAGGAACGCCCAATCCACAGCACTCAAAATTGTTTCCGTCTATTCCATAATAACCGACAGGTCTGTGGTCTGTCATAGAGCGACTGCCGTCTGACCTCCAAAGGCCCGAAACGAACCACTTTCGCCAGCGCCTTATTTGTGTCAGAGGGATGCACCACGAGCAGGTGAGGTAGGCTAGGGTCCGTTAGATGTTATTCGGACCCCTTACATCCTAAATGATGTCAACTAATATTATAAAAAAATATAATTAGAAAATAACTATACATTTTTTTAAGCCTCAACGAAGCTACTAATGCTATACGTTTACATGGTTCGTTATCGTAAATGAACAGAGAAAATTAAATATAAACATACAAAATATTACGTTTTTATCAGCTTTAATTCGCAAAAACGCAACTATAATTACGGCGTCGTCAGAGGAAGATGGTGGTTCATGGTTGTCATCTAAGTCCGTTGCGAGTGCTTTCATCGTGTTACGGACATTTAATAGGTTACAACCCTGCCAAACCCAATTTTCTGAACATATATATAGTTCATGTTTGTTATAGTGCAAAGTGCATGTTCCATGAGAGCATTCTGTATTGTGTACTAAATCGGCAATTACGCATATTGGTGCTAATAGTACCACATAATATCTGTCAGCTGCGACCCTTCATCTGCAGAGGCTTAGGTGCAGAGGACATTAAAGGCAACAACAATTCATGTACACCAAGAAAGTGCATGCTTTTTAAATATCTGCCATCTCTGCGAGTTTTTTAAGTCGAACATGTTTTTCGGTCAGGCTTTCGTCTTATCGTTAGGTTGGCATTATACTTGCCTAGACATAACATGATACGGGGTGACATTTTCACTATACGTTCTAATGACACTCTAATCTTAACTTTATTAAACTTAATATCCTCGTACGAATAGGTCTTAGGAAATAGTTATATGCTATTAATAATTCCAGGTCATCCCATTATAGCTAATCTGTATTTCCTTTCATTATAGAAAATTAAATTATAAATATTACTAAAAACATGAAGTGCATGAATAATATATAAGCATAATATACATGCTTATATATTATTGAAATTTATAAGCATGCATATTCTAAATCACATTTTGATCTTGTTAAATATAAATCTCACAAATTTACATCTTTACAAGGGGCATTATTGATATTTTAAAACTTTTAACCTTAGATGAAAATTCTTACAGTAAAATACTATTGGAAGATTACGGTAAATCGAGTATGTTTAATGGCGCACTTCAATGTACAGGGAATCTACATTGTATAAAACGAAAGGTTTTTAAAACCCTTAAGCGTTTGATCAAATTACAAGCTGTTTTTGATTTCGGATAAAATCTGTGTCATTGAAGCGTCCGAGTTACTCTTCTCTCGAACGTATGAAAGCTGACGTTGGAATGTAGCGAGGTATGCGCGCGCATTCTGGCTTCGATCGGTCCGTGTGGCGGTTTGAATGAACTGTTGGCTTACGAATAAACGACGTCACAAGACCGACCTTCGTTACTAGCAGCTCCCGTCATCTCTGCCGTTTATCCTTATCAATACTTATCGCACACATCATTGTAGAACTACATCGATCTAGATAGTACATCAATTTTAAAATATATATTCACAAAATAATATTATCCGATGTTTAATATTTCTCCTTAATATTTCTCTATATCTGTTGCTTTAAAATTAAATTTACATAATACTTGTATCACTAAATAAAGCAGACCTATGAAAAGATGATAAATGAAACAACGAATCAACATTATCTCAATTACAAAATTGCAATTTTACAGAAAAAAATAGTTTTAAAAATTATTTATTTTGTTTTTCAGCACATCCTTGTAGTAGCCATTAATTTTAAAAAGCAATCTCTTTCCTGCGTTAGTTTAGCAAGTTTGTTATTGCTTTCCATAGCACCCAACTTTGTTATATACTATATTATCTACTGCTATTGATTCTCGAGGTTACGGTGGCGATATTAATATAATATATGTATTGCCTGTATGTACATTAACGTAATGTAACATATAACGATATAATGTAGTTCCACAAATTTTACATTTTTGTTAGTTCCCCAATTTTGATGATGATTATGTTGAATTATAAGTAATTATGAAAAATGGGCATTTTTTTGTCGTTTTTATTTTAGATGCTTGTAGATTTAAATAATTAATGACTCGTATGTTGCCTTTAATACAATTTAGATTTAGTACCGTTAGGTAAATATTAAAAATACATGAGTCTATTACTTTTTATAACTTGAATTGGACTGCCAACTCCAATAAAATAGTTAATGCTATTTTAAGTACACATTTACAAGTAGTGTGCAGTAACGGAGTCTTTATTGGAAATACGAAAAGTCTGTTTGGAACCATACATACTATACGCAGCATACTCTGCTCTATATTCAGCAGTTGAACAGTACTTTTTATTTTAGTAATGAAATTTTTACTTTAACAAAAATTTATATAATGCTCACCAACTTTCTCTTCAATATTATTCCCTGCACTCTGATAAAATCCGACATGTGTAGTATGTAAACTCCCTATGCATTTCTGTCACTTCGTATTAAATGTTTAGAAACTTGGGAGAAGTGATAGAGAAAGGGAGATGTCAGATTCCAGATCAGTGGAATACTTCTCTAACTGATTTAATTTCCGCAGCGTCATTTCACTGAGACGTTAAGATATTTTCTATCCTTATTGTATTGCATGTGAAATTTCCATATATACATATTTATTTATCAATGTTATTCGTAGCCGTTTAATAAACATTAAATGGCTATTCTGCAAAATTTAGGTATTGGGTTCGTACAGACCCGAATACCTGAGGTCTTTCTATATACCTTTGCATATTAGCCCGAATAGCGAATTGAAGTTAGTACTCGTGGATCAGGCAATAACCACCACTTATTACAAGTCACGTGGTTATCAGGTACATATTCATTTTTATATCTTATTTTGGTTTCAAACAGTCACTTATCTCTGTCCTATTTAATTATTTATATACGAGCTTAAAATATATTTGTTTTCAAAACGTACGTCTCGTTGAAGATAATCTTAAATTAAATTGCTCTGTTTACGAGAGTCTCTTAAGAAGCTGCCGTCTAATTTATTCTATAAATATACAATTCTGTGGAACTGGCGCTAGTGTTGGTTTTCTACCTTTACCGTACATTTATTATACCTTTACCGGACATTAATTATTTATTAGAATGCAGTTCTAAATTAAAAATAACTCTTAACAACATTAATAATTTAATAAAACTAAATTTACGTGTTACTGCGTTTATTTTAACTGTCTAATTCCCCACATATCAAGTGTTTTACAAATATACCCAGACGGTGCTCGATGTCCCAATGCCATAGCTATCCTAGGCTACCGTTAGCTTAGCAATATAAATTTTAAGTCCGATCTACGCAGAAAGAGCTTAATGTCTTGAAATCTCGCATTGGTATGGTGTTTGGTTTGGTATTTAATTTTAATAATCACAGAATGCCAAGCCAGTAGTAATACTGACTGTAGCACCAAACTAAAGCAGAAGTTAAAATAAACGTGAAAAATGCCTATAAAATTCTATTTGTAGCATTCGCGTTAAAACAGGAAAACGTCACTTCAATAATGGTATCTGGGCGTGTAGATTACCTCAAGCTATGTATATTCGAAGACAATAAGATAATGAAAGTAAAATTTATGCATATGTAGTAGATTCTGATAATTAAGATCTTTATTATTATTGACGAGACGTTCCATCTCACTCGTCAACGGTAACAACGCATTTGCATTATGATTCCTTGTCAAGGATGAATGTAGATGTCATGGGCTGCAGGTGCCATCACGTGAACTGTGTGCTCGTTTGTTGTTCTCAACAAATATTTTTTTTTTTTAGTAAACAATGTAATAATAATAGAGTACATATTTATCGAAAATATAAGCGATAAATAAAAACTAATTTATTCCGTCAGGTACAGGTCTTTTATTTTTCTGACCACCAACCTGTGGATTTACGTACCGTCTCCATGTGGAATATATCCTCTGCTAGCTCTAAAGTGAGTGACTCAACATCGAAGTAAAGCAACAGCAGGCATCCTCTATGAGTTGAGACTTAGACTGGACGAGTCCAAGACTTCTGCTTTTATGAAGTCCGTGTTTTCTTGAGTTTGGGTTATGGTAGGTGATTCCATCTTGATCCTCAGCAGTGACAATTTATCTGCATCCTAATTATGTATCCGGGGTGGATTTATATGTTCATTCAAGTAATGTAAATTAACCTATGTTGGCATAACAGAAACATTGATGACTCTAGCAATTCATGTAATGTTATATTATTATTATATAACCTATTGACAAGTAGTATTCAGGCTATACTGTAAAACTCAACTTAAAGTTAATGATCACTGTCTTATCTTTAAATCAAGTAGACGAGTCCCGACGAAACAAAGGAGCAACTTACTTAAAATTTAAATGCTAAAATTCCAACACCCATCAAAAATTTAATTTAAAAACCTGTTCATATTACTTGTTTTTAATAGTAATTGACAGACTCCATAACCTTGTATTATACTATGAGTTTTGATTTAACATACTATTTCGTGAAAAAACATCTTGTCATTACGATCACGAATTTATCATGAGTAAGGTAACAGGTGCATAAGATTATTGTAGCTCTCCGTAGTTGTAAATAAATTACTATTAAACATTTAATATCGTAGGGACTACCCTAGAATCAGACTTATCTTATATATTTATTATTATTATTTTATTTATATAATAAGTGAACAACGAAATATTACAAACAAATATCGCCAAATTGTGAAACAAACAAAGCACTCTTACACATAATTTAGTCACTTATAGAACAAAATAACATTAATTATAGTATATGAATTCCACGTAACACAGCAAAGTAACAAAACAAAACGAAATAATAAATAAACACAAAAATAAAATCTACTTAACACTGTTCTTATAATTATCTATTAAAATACTTTCTTTTAAAGATATTTTTAATCAAGCACTCACTTTCAGAGAATATTTCATTACATATTCTCGGCACTAAATACCTCTTTGTTCGCTTCCCATAATAATTACTTAGAATACAGGCTCATCATACATTTTAAAGTTTTTATTTCTGAGACAATCATTACGATGTCTTAGGTTCTTAAAGTTTGACTTTTGGAATTCATCTACTGCCAATAAAAATTTAACTTTTTCTTGTACTGGTGATATATTACATTTTTCAAACAACAAATTATAATCACTGTTGCAACTTAATTCACTCCGTTTAGATAGAAGTAGCTTCATTATTCGTAATTGTAAATTCGTAATTTTCTCATATGTATGAAAAGTACGACCATATGCAATCAATCCGTACCTAAGCACACTATCAGCAAGAGTGTAATACAACAAATACATATAAAATCTATGAGCTATATATTTCGCAGTAGAGTAAGTGATATGTTCAAATTACGTTTAAGCCAGATCCGCATCCATGTTTGCCACCTATTTCATATAAAAAAAGTATAGCTACAATAAATAAACCATAGTGAATGTATCTTACGCACCTAGAAACTGAATTAGCAACGTGAAACAAATATGTGCTGTTAGAATTAGTTTTAATAAGATTATTAAAATGCAATTAATGTAAAAGTGGTAAATTCTTCATAATGTAGAATTTATAGATTTTGCTTTGAGATTATAGAAATCTACATTCCAGCACACTCTGGCTGGTGAGTCATCTGGCTGTCAATCTATACGGAAATATAAAGTACGGTGCATTGTATGTTTTTTATCGTTTTGCCCCCGAACAAGCTCGTTCATTCTCGTTAAAAAGCCACTTCACGTAGACGAACAAAGAAAACCAGCTTATTTGTCAATACTTTTTTTCTTTTGATTTTAGGAGAGTAGTGTAAAGAATGTATGTATTCTATGTAGTCTCGATGCTTAGAGAATTGAGGCATATTGCTTAGTGCGAATGTTGAGTATCCAATGATTTTTTGTCGAGGTTACCACATACATTACCAATCTGCCGCAGTGTTAGTGTGCATATGATATAAACGGTCAAATTCTGTAACATTATTACAATATGTCTTACGATATGTGCATAACAGTAAAACATCCACAGATATTAAGAGACATTAATAAGTAAAAAGCCTTTGACAAGCGCTGATTTTCCGTTAACACAATCTATGTTAATAGGTCACGTTTAGTTATGAAACGACATCAGGGGACGCTAGCCACAACACAAGAATAATTCTTTATATATTTTTATAATGAAGTAATGACAGATTATAGATAT
Source organism: Teinopalpus imperialis (assembly GCA_029286865.1). Classification (NCBI taxonomy): domain Eukaryota; kingdom Metazoa; phylum Arthropoda; class Insecta; order Lepidoptera; family Papilionidae; genus Teinopalpus; species Teinopalpus imperialis. Next base: position 8,487,877 of record JAGSMU010000021.1, read on the forward strand.
ATACTTAAGTGTCTCAGATTTAATTATGAAATACGGCCGACTTCGTTTACAAATAAAGGTAATATTTGTAAACGAAGTCGGCGTAAAAATATTATCTGAGTTAAAACTATTTTATAAAAGATGTTAGAAATTTAAAATTAAATCATATAAATATGCAGTACGTATGCATATATTTATTCATATATACATATTTTAGTTTTAACTTTTGTGCTAGAATTAGTATCCTTTTATCTACACATTTAATATTATATACCCACTATTGCAATATATTGTTCCATTTTTGTAACGCTGTATAAAGACCAATTATGAACCTACGACTCAATTAGCTTAGTCGACACGGTACGCAAGGTGTTATTATCTTGAAATTAAAAAGTTAATATATAATAAAATATAGACAAAATCTACTGAAATAGTGGAACAAAATTGCTATAGCTGTAAGGAAAGGTTTAATGGTAAATCAAGTTCTAAATTAGACTAGCTATGCATTCGATGTACCTATATGCTGTTGTAATTTTATTCCGAGACCATTGCGTTGCCATAAAAAATAATATAACATTCAAGGAGGGCTTATATTTTTTTTAAAATTTGTATGTTTGTATATATTTGTATTTGTAAAACAATTGTATGTTCTCGTTCTCAAAATATATAAAACTTATCAAATGCATAATACCGTTTTAGTGTTTATTAATACATTCTAAATAAAATAAAGAAAAATAAAATTACATATTTTACGTCAAAGAAATATAAGTTGGGATAGTACCAAATTGGCTGTTATGAATAATTTTGAAATAGTAGAGAAATGTGGATTGATATTGGGTCCATGTGGAATGAGGGGCGAGGTTGCGCGCGCAGTAGTACAACGCCACGGGCCATCAGTCGCGCCCGAGCTACGACCTACGCATCCACCGCTACGCCGTAGCACCATATAAAAAACTTGAAAATTCCTACAACGACTAAGTGAATTGTGACTGGCGAACACAAAGGATTGAAACGTAAAGGTATTATTTATTATTTTATATAGGTTATTCGCTGTAAGCTTACATATAATAATTTTCTTTTGAATTGAACGGTCTTTAAAATCCAATTTAATTGAAGTTGAATTTTAATTGAACAGAGCTGTATTATTTAATACGTTATATTTAATATTGTCTTACATATTTGTCGATCTATAACATATTATATTTAACCTATGCTAGTTATGTGAGTATTTCTATAAATATATAAGTTACGTTTATTCACATGCGTGGGTTTACTATCGTTAGTAATATAAGACGCCATATTTCGTTTTAATTTTCAATGAAGACAAATGTACTAATGTAATATTTTTTTTATCCGTTATTATATATTGGACTGATGTCAATGTTATGCAATGGTTTGCATAATAATTAATAATTACTTACTCGTCATTTTAGTTAGGTATTTTTTTTTAATCTAGTACAGATTTAATAAACTTGTATAATGCCGTAAGAATAAGCTTCGTTAAAGTTGGTGATGGTAAAAATAAGCTGCAGTTTATATAAGTCATTATGTTCTGTCTATTATTCAAACGTGAAACAGGCGTGTGGGCGTCATAGCCTCTTCTAGCTACTTTATTTAGTAAGACGAAGCCACAATGTCTTTTTCCAATGCCACGCTATATCACTAAGATTTATAAGATATTTATATCATTACATGGAATGCTGAAGATTTATAATTAAGTTTCATATTTCATACTAATACATTATTTCTTTTATGTCTATAAACCATTAAATTTTACCTATTAACTTATGTTATGACTATAATTAATTATAACGATATCTATATAAAATATATAAACATTTATAAATATATACATTTATATATCCCAATTAATGAGTGACGACGCTAATTCTATTTTTAATATTTTTACAAGATTTCAATTAACACTATTCGTGTTTACTCTACGAATTTTACATTTTTTAATAGAAACAATTTTTTTTTGATAAAACCAACGTATGCAATCTCCAAGATGAATGCAAACCGCACTGACCATGGAACGTCATTATGTTACACGAACATTAGTGAATGGCGCGCGATTACATAATGTTACTTACGGCTGCCGCGAACCTATCGATCCGGCCTTGTGGCACACTGCCAATAGCAACTTGCTCAGCTCTCGGCTGCTTTAGAAGTTGCACAGTGATGAAACCGAGAACAGCATTATATCCGCGCGTACTGACTTCACGTTCGTTACGTAACTGAACAAAGGACCATCACTTTACTAGCGGCTTTGATAGTGCACTCTTTTCTACTGTTAAAAAAAGAAGAAGAAAATTTTATTTCAAACGGTTCAAAGCAAGCTTCTCGGCAGTGCTTTATTTTTACTTTTAAAGGAGAAATACGTGTTTCTTTTAATTGGTATCATTATTTTGTCTTGTCTTTATATTAAGTAAGGTTTTATGTTATATTTCTTACCAGTCCATACCGCTATTTCATTTTCGTCAATCGTTAATTTCTAATCTACCATAATTTAATAATTTTTTTAACACATTTTGCTATCTGTCGAATATATTTAATCTTCGTTTGCTAGGTATTCCGTCTTAATTGTGTAAAAGGGGTAGATCGATTTCCGTTCATATATACGCGATGCATACGGAAGCCAGCCATTGGACTATTGCATTGAAAATCGATTTCATCCAACAATGCTCGTGCAGGTTACTGCATTGTTCATTCTATGAAATGGAATAAGTCGAAAGGATTCCGATTTATTCCATTATATAGAATTTAGTTTAGAATTTAATTTCAGTCAATAATAACTTTACATTGCTCTTTTATTTAAATCATAGTTTTGTATATTAACGTCTGCTTTTACCTCGCGGAAATATGAATCTCTGTAATCAAAAAAAATTAAGCATGTTATAAAAGCTTATTTTATTATTTTCTGGAATTTTAATGAAATTTTATATTATGCATCGGCCTTCGGGGAATCTTTGATTGTAATTATTATAGTCTCATATTTTTTCTGTTCAAGTTTAATCTGCTACTACTAAGTAAAGTAGTAATCTGCTGATTCATTGCTAAATTTTGCATAAAATAAGATTTAAATACTTTATGTAGTTGCCACGCTCAGCAAATTAATTTTGAAGCATTTTTTTTTAGTCTTTTATATTTTTGTCTCAGAGATGACAGACGCTATTTACTTTTAATCTAAGGCGTAGAGCCCCGGGGCTCTGATTGTCACTATCTGATTGAGCACTGCGTGGGTGCTAGGGGCGTTACCTCCCTTGGGGACGTGCTTCGGCTCAGTACAGAGGCACATTTTTACGTTTCTTTGGTGTTCCTGGAGCCCCTCCCAAAGCACTGAGGGTGGCCACCGAAGAGGTTTTAGGGGGCATAAAGTCTCCAGCGCAACGGAGGGATATAGCAAAGGACAAAAGTATTAATAAGTATTTTCACATTAATTGGAAAGTTTATTGACATAAGCTTTTATTACACTACATTATTAATACGTGCCTTAATCAGTGTAGATATAAAATAATAGAACAATCCCTCGTAAAGTAACAATTTTTTTTTTTCAGAACCATAGAAATAGCGAATAAACTGTCTGGACAGCCATGGCTTTCGCAGGGCTTAAGAAACAGATTAACAAAGCCAATCAGGTAAGCTCATTAAACATTTAATTGACTTGTTAGTTTATTAATATAAAGTTTTGATTTTATTCCTCTTTTTGGGAAAAAAGCAGGATTTTTCTTAATGAATAGCAAAGGGAAGCCAAGGACAAAATTTTTGTAAATGTTGAATTAATTGTCCTTCCATTGCCGAGCCGTAGCACAACCAACTTATAGCTGCGACTCTACTCGACACTAATATACAACAATTATAACGAAAGCGCAGGTTAAGTTATATTTCTACTACGAAATAATTGAATATGATAACGAAAACCGACAAAGAATGAAAGAGGCATGAAATATAATCAATGGCTTTTACAGTTGAATCTATTGACTTTGTAACTACGCTTTGGGACCCAAATAATTGTAGTCCGATTTCATGAATTTAATTTTACTTCCCACGGTAATAATGATCGGAACTGGCGTTAAAAATATATCCACTCTGTTTTAGTAACAGGCAGTCCCAAAAGTTTGCTATCCTATTGAAGGGAAACGGTTGATCTACTAACTATCGTTGGTCTGTTCAATTAATTCAATACAATCAATCTTTTTTCAAATTTATAAATGTATTTACTTATTAAAAAAATATTTAGACGAAGAGTAGAAAAAACTGATGGACGTAAGGGTTGCAGACATATTCTGACAGTCTTTATATATAAGGAAAAAACTGAAATAATCGAATTTAAAATGCTGTGTATAAAAATGTACCAAGCGTTTTTACCAGCCAGTTTTGTATTATAATTTTTATTATTATTATTATTTATTATTGTTATTACTACACTCAATTTAGAAAAAACGGTAGTTTACTAATATATTAAACTCTCGGCCATCCGTAATATTTAAATATTACTTAAATAAACATTTACATGCTGTTTAAGTTGTACCGTTAAACTTGTTTTTTTTCAATATATCTTAATAGATTTTAATAACGGGTTTGGTCGTTACAGAAATAACGAATACGATCAAAGTCTTGCTCTAATTTCCATTTCCATTCCATTACAATAAGGCCAAATATATAAAGATAAAGGAAAATCATGGCGTTAAGCATTAATTTAAGACTACGGTGGGTATGTAGTAAGTACTAATATTTTATGTATTTATAATTGTTGTTACTAATTATATCTTCTTTTGCGCATATTAATGTACTTATGTACTGGTATGAATTTATGTTTATGTATGAATAAATATATATATCGAATTATGTCTGAAAATATATCGAATACTTTTTCACAACTTTCAAATAAATTGAACTTTTTTAAATATTTTAAAGCTACCAATACCAACATCAGTTTGGATGCAATGCCGACAGTCAAACCGCAAGACACAACCTCTTATTTGTACATAATTAATTAATGTTTAAAATGCACAGATTAAAAAATACGTCATTACGTATGAGAAGTTTAATAACAACCTTAAAAATGACTTGATAATGTGGTATGAGTTTATTATATTCATGGCGATATAACGCAATGCAGTGATATGGCCATGATTAACAGCTTTCCAGTGGCATTTATTTTTTGATTAACTCGACCATCTAGAACGTAATTTATAGATAGATAGATGTTTTTACGAAAACCCAATCACATTTTATTCTGATTGAAATAAAAAGCACTACCTTTCATCTCTATATTACATTTCGCTTCGTTAACAAGAAACGTGAATTACGTAGGCAGCTTTTGGTAATTTGGTACATAATGTGTACTCAATGTCACTTATTTTTTTATTTGGTTAACAAACGAGTACGAAACCTAACTAATGATAACAGATACTTAATTAATAACACATTCTATCTTCAAAAATAAATCAATTATCACGTTGCATTGTTACCTATATGGAAGTCCTTCCGACAACTATTTATTTATAAATAATGGTTTAAAACTTTCGAAGTCACACATCAATTTTAGGAATTTGATTTGGTCTGGTTGGTACTATGAATATCATATATAGAATTATCTCTTTTACTTTGTGTATAATTATTTTATAAAACATAAATACCCAGCATATATAGTTGTCTAATCTGGATTAAGTTTGCTTATCTTTAAAAATATTGAATATCAAGTAACAAGAAAGAAAAACTAAAACGGTCAACATATCAATAATATATGCATAATGATCAATTCATATACTGAATTAAAATTAACCATAAGGTTGGCAAGACACAAAGTTTTTAAAAATAAGACTAGTTGAAACACAAATAGCTTATTTACTCTGATCATTATTAGTCATTTTGTCAAGCTTTGCGAAGCTTCCATTGTTGCCATGTCAAGATAATTTCGGTATTGTTTTAATTATATATGGCAACCTATTGTAATGAAATCCAAATGATGCAAATAGCCTATTTATTTGTAGAACATAAAATTCAAATATAAAACAATATTAATTTCTTAAGATATAACACCGTGCAAATAGAATGTAAATAAGAATAACTTTATTTCCCTATAAATGTACAATTTGGTTCAAACTTATTACTAACACGCATAACATCAATATATGTACCCAAGAAATTAAGAATCCGATCCCGGTTCTAGAAAATTAACTTTATTAGTAACATAAGCCACGAAAAATATAAAATAGTTAACATTCAAGAAAAATCAAAAGAAAAATATAAAACGAGAAAACAAAAATAAAAGATTTTTAAGTTGAAACTTGAACTTGTTGTGTTTAGCTTTTGTATTTTAAATTCGATTCTTATGATTATTTTTTTTTACATTCTGAGTGGTACTGATCTAATTAAAACATCACAAAGTTATTTTAAGACTGAAGAGACTTTCATTTTCATCATAACCCAAAAACTGAAAAAATGAAGATGCATACGCATGCAGATATTTTATTTTCAAACTTTACCATGCAGATATTTTCTTTTTAAACTGATGACCGTTGAGGGAATATAAATCAATAGTTTTGTTAACTTTGTTACAAAAGAAGGGCCCAAACACTGACAATGTACGACCAAAAGAGGATTGAAATCTCCTTGATCTCGCACACCTTGTCTTTACTGCTTTCGTTCATTAAATTTTGTTACACTATGCTGTGCACTATGCTCTTTGCCTTTCTATAAACATTTCTACGGGTTAACTGCTTTCGTTCATCAAATTTTGTTACACTATGCTGTGCCACTTTGCCTTTCTATAAACAAAAGTCTCATCTTAAATTAATAAAAAAAATACAATTAGCCAATAATGTGATAATAACAGGAATACTCGAGCATACGCTGCTATCCTATACAACAAATAATAAAGGATAAGGTGGATATTTTATCATCAGTGGGAAAATACTCGAAACTGTTAACTAGATTTTAAATCTACTCCTCAGGGTGACAACATATGTGCATCTTGAACTTTCGTTGAGGATGGGTGTGGGTTTTGTAAACTGCGGTTCGTTTGGGCACCTTTAGTATCGTAAAACTACTTAATAACTCGACTCGTGTACTTAACACATTGTAGTATGAACTTCAGGGAACAAATCAGTATGACCATGAGGTATAGTTTAGAAAGAGGGAATTGTCTTACATTCACATAACTTGGCCACGTAGCTTTAAATAGTAAACATCTAAAAATATATAATATGCGGCCGCTAATGTATAAGGTTCGTAAAAGGTATATTAAGTCCATTTCGTTAAATATTCAAGGGTTCTCTGTGTACACACAACATTTGAATCGAGCTTCAATAAAATTTTCAAGACAATAAATTGTTCATTTCAGTTCAGTTCAGATTTGCATAACTTTAAATATTTAATAGACTAATCATGCAGAATATGCACGTAAAATGAGACTGATAAATGTATGTATGTATGTAGATTTAAATAATTTTAAGAAATACTAAGATTTAAATCATTCTTAAATTTGGGAGTTTTGCTGTTTGCTATTATTTAATAGTATATACTCGTACATATTATTACATTACTAAGGCACAAGGTAATTTCTAGGTTATTCGAAACTTGTAATATAAATTTAATACAGTGCTATTTTTTAGCGCTCCCACTTTATGCCTTATTTACTTTTCGAATATTATTGCAAAACATTATAACTGCTGTTTCTACAGACATGTCTATTGATTATTATATATACTGATAAGAGACAGAACGGACTTGTTGGCTTTCTGTTTTATGAATATCTCTTCGCCACTTTCGTGCATTCTTTTATTCGTAATTATCTAAGACATTTTACTATTATCGTCCCGATAATCACTACACCAGCAAATTATAAGAATATTCGTCTGTTCCAACGTTGGTCCAAATACGAGCCGCGAAGTTGTGATTACTATTGACGGCACACTGAACAGCAGATGGGCTTATCAGAATTGAACTTCAAGCTAACTGAATTAAAAGAGATAACTGCTCCTTTATATAGCTACCAACCCGCCGCAAAAGAAAGCGGGAAGATTATTCGGATTTGGAATACCTTGAGCAGAAAACAAGAAAACTGATAACCCCTCCCGTACTGTATAAACCAAGGAACTACAAGAAATCGGTAACACTCAGAAAAATATACAACAAACTAACCCAAACATCAAATTCTCAACTGCTTAATGCCCTAAATGGATTTAAAAGGACTAATCAACTAGAAAGACAATAGACACGATAATTTACATCTGGGCTTAAACAGAGGATTGAGGATATGCAGAGTAAGACTAATTTCGAGATTAAGAATATACCAATATTTATATATCTATTAAAAAACCAATATTTATAATATTGGTTTTACTTCACTGTTACTGTTAGAGTTCACAATCACATTAGCAGTTCACTGTTAGAGACCTAACAGTGAACTGCTAATGTGATTGTAGCAATAATGTTACCATTGAACTGATTTGCAAAGCTATCAACGGCCGCTTATTAAATTGCAATTAGTGAATTTAAATTTTGACAATGGTAGAGCTACGCTGCAGTTTATTTCTAACTGCAGAATGAAAGAGTCAGCTCGACCGGGGTAGGACCATGCTCTGACACAATACCAGCTGCTTTTTTTCGTCTGGCGAGTGAAGGGATCCGTAGGCCTTTATTACTGGTAAAAAGGCATTCCATCTCAGTACTCAAGGGTGACAACACATCTGCATTATGATTCATTATAAAGGATGAATTTAGATGTCATGTGCCGCAGGAATCACTTACCATCAGGTGAACTGTGTGCTTGTTACTCTCCATGTAATATAAATGTGTTCATTTCTAAAATTGCGTCTTGATAAGTTATTAATTACTAGTGATTAGGTATTCCACCCTAGTCCTGAGGGGTGACAGCGGATCAGTATTAGGATTCCTTATCTCCTCATCTTATGAATATGAGTGTCATTGGCTACAGTTGTAACGTTTGCTAGTTGTTGCTTGTAAAAAAAAACTATGTTAGAGACCTACATATGTTCAACTTCTGATGTTGGTGATAGCAATCGAAATTTGCTAAGCCATCAATAGCTACTTTTTAAATAACAATTGAGTTCTGGAGGGCTTATAAGTAAGTTATTTTGTATCTTGATAATTATTCATTACTCATGCTAACATTTCCCATGTTAATCGCAAACTACTGGCTTTTGGACGGTTTATGTACTGCTAGTATATAAACCGTCCAATAGCCAGTAGTAGACATGTTAGGTTTTGGCACGTGAGCTATTTTTAGTTTTCTTTTGTTATAACACATCAAAATGTTTTTCTTTTAATGTCTTAAATTTATTTCAGTGTTATTTAGTAATAAATTTTCTACGATTTTTTTATTTATTATTAAATTGTAATTAAGGATGATAAATAGGCACACAGTTAATCTAATCGGAAATAATGGCATCGGCCCATAAACATGTACTTCCATCCAATACAAAGATTCAATATCCACAAGCGTTGATACCCCCGAGGGCTGAGATGGAATGCCTCGATACCAGTAATTATATCTACGGTTTCCTACACTCCTCTTCTTACGAAACATAGCAGTGCCATCCCCAGTGAGCCGACCTATAGATACTGTAGTCTGTATCTATCTCTGTTAAAAAATACCGTAATTAATGATATTTTGGACCTGGTTTTGTGTAACCATATTTCGGAGTAGAAAAGGGTAACACACTAAGGGGACGTGGCAACGAAAGTATTTTTATTTTTATAACTTCCATGACCATTTTAGAATGAAACAGTCTAAGCATAATTTTGGAGTTTAGTACATTAAGTCACCATGGTAACTGACGATGTATTATAACGAGACCTAGCTGATTTTTTTTAAACAACGCCCTGTGTGTATATATACATATATACACTGACACAAAATCATTTGTCTAGATAGATGGAACCTCTATGTAAATCTCGACAGATGAAACGAACAAACTGCGACCATACCAGGTCGGTCGTTCTTGTGGATAAACAAAGTGTCTCTTTGTTACACGTAAAACTTTTGCAACTAACGTTTTTCTTTGTTAGATATGTGTTAGTAATTCTTATTCAAATATGTAATAATGGCTTTTGGGATTGAATATATATATATATGCACAAGAATCCACAAGAACGAGCGACCGTATAGAATTTGCACACTGCATTTAGTATATTTGAAGCACTGACTTCGTACAAAGGGACTTAAGTTTCGGTCCGCTTAACGGTTGTTTGCGTACAAAAGCTCGGGCCGAGACCTAGCCTTGGCCGGGGGTAAACTGCCCGTGTATAAAATGTTGCACTTGGAGATTTAAAAGCGTCAATACCCTAATGTTTAAGGAAACGGTCTGCGAAACTTAAGACTTCTAATTTTTTTTGATGGATAAAAATTGAAACGGAAGTTACATAAGTACAAGCCGGCTGTAGTTTGAATTCACACTTAGCTGTTAAGATGGCCGCTACATAGTTACTTTTTAGCTTAACACTAAGTTATAATTCAAGGATAATTTTACATTTCAAAGCTAAATGTAAAAACAAAACTATTATTTTATTAAAAATTAAAGATAAGATGATATTCATAGAATTAAATTTCGTTGAATTCTGTCTATATAAGCTTAAGTTATATTAACGAGGAACAAGCTCAATGTCGGAGGACAATTGGGTAGTGTTTGAAGGACGCAATAATTAGGGCAAATCAACTATATAGAACGCGCCATGGGTCACGGTCGCGCCCCTCTCGCTTCTCACCCCTTACTCCCAGAGTAGGGGGATTTCGTCTACATCATAATTTGAAGGTTTATTATTGATCACTTTGTTAAAACGCGGATATTACGCGTCCGTCGGTAGCAGTCTAAGGATCACTTCGAGAGGAAATCAACGACAATAACAGAAATGAAATATCACATTCCTAGATTTCTTGGTAACTCTAAGATTTTCATTTATTTTATCTAAATTGCTTTCACTTACTCAATTTTATTCCATTGAAAGAAAATATTTTGCTAGCCTCAAAGCTATTGTGATAAATACTTACGTAGATCTTGTATCCTTACACCCTTCTAGGTCAGAGGTCTGAGGACTATAATGTAATGTTAGGTGCCTATAAGTCAATCTATTAAAAAACCAATATTATAAATATATTTATTTATTATATATTTCTATTGCTATCACCACCATCAGGAGTTGAACATATGTAGGTCTCTAACATAGTTTTTTTTTTACAAGCAACAACTAGCAAACGTTACAACTGTAGCCAATGACACTCATATTAATAAGATGACGAGATAAGGAATCCTAATACTGATCCGCTATCACCCCTCAGGACTAGGGTGGAATACCTAATCACTAGTAATTAATAACTTATCAAGACGCAATTTTAGAAATGAACACATTTATATTACATGGAGAGTAACAAGCACACAGTTCACCTGATGGTAAGTGATTCCTGCGGCACATGACATCTAAATTCATCCTTTATAATGAATCATAATGCAGATGTGTTGTCACCCTTGAGTACTGAGATGGAATGCCTTTTTACCAGTAATAAAGGCCTACGGATCCCTTCACTCGCCAGACGAAAAAAAGCAACTGGTATTGTGTCAGAGCATGGTCCTACCCTGGTCGAGCTGACTCTTTCATTCTGCAGTTAGAAATAAACTGCAGCGTAGCTCTACCATTGTCATAATTTAAATTCACTAATTGCAATTTAATAAGCGGCCATTGATAGCTTTGCAAATCAGTTCAATGGTAACATTATTGCTACAATAACATTAGCAGTTCACTGTTAGGTCTCTAACATAGATATAACTATAATCTTGCGCGAACTGCTTCCATTGACTTCCCGAAAACATGCATTAGTTCGTCGGCCCATCTAGTGGTCATAACATTGTATAGACAGAAGATTTAAAGTGAATAAAAATCTAAAATCAAATCTATTTAACTTAATTGACATTATATATTGATTTAATTACTAATTGTTTGTTAATAAATTAGTCAGGTTAAGGTAATAAAAACATAAGCCTAGTCAAAAAAGACTATTTATTCTTCTTAGAGTTCACTAGAAAATGATTATTTATTTATTATGTTACCATTTTTTTTTTTTAAAATAACACAGTTACCTTTAATATATTACACACAATACTGTAGCAAATCCTAGGTATGGATTTTTTTTGTTTTATAATATTCAATTTCATTATAAATTCAATTTAATCAAATTAAAAACTAGCATCCTGACGGTAAGTGATGACTGATGCCTATAAGTGCGCAGGTCTATCGTGAATAAAGATTTAAAAAGCACATGGGTGGAGATGGAATGTCTCGTTATTAATTGGGTCACCAGATCTCTACACAGAATCCGAAACAGCGTTATGTCGCCATTTCACTCTAACATTATTTGTGGGAGCTAATCCTCCCCGTCCATTTTGCAGTTAGAAACTAGTTGAAACGTGGCTCTGTCACTTGGTAAATGTTTATACTATAATCAAGTTGTTCAGTATTCTTATGTTTAAGTCATGTCAGGCGTCACAACAGAACCGTTGAGCGTAAATTGAAACAAAGCCGAAAATAACACCGTTCCCTTTTCCGCTTCAGATCGCAAATAATAATGTAGGCATTATACAAATTTGTTTCTTTGAAAAAGTATAAAGAAGGTATTATATATACTATATAATATAACCTTCTGTATTTTTTAGGATGACTTAGGTTAAATATTTCATTTACGTAGAGTATGCCAACCTTTATATTAATTTTTTGATATTCTAACAGCTCGCGTTATGGGTTAAGCGTGTGCCGCCCTGTTTAATCTAGTCAAACAGGTTTTTTTCAATAGTTTTCAGTAAATATTTAATACATACGTCATTGATCACATGTGATAACGCCAAACTGTATAGCAGTTTGTTGGCGTGAATTACACTCAATGCACAGATTTTAACTTACTTTATGCTATTCATTATTACAATTAACTGTAATATTTTTATAAATAATTTAAAAAAACACTTCGTTTTGTACTGGTAAAGTTTTACGATGGAAATAATTTATTATAGTCTTTTTGACATATTTTTAATATTTTCTTATTTACTAAATATTTTACTATTCTCATTGGTTCATTCTCTAAATTTGACTTAAAAGTCCTTCCATGAATACTAACACCGTTATCAATTGGAGAGTCCACTAGAACACTAGAGCATAATAAACCGTTCACAAAGTATTCTGATCTACTTGATTCTCTCTCTCTCTCTCTCTCTCTCTCTCTAATAATAAATAATAAAATTTTCCCAAGAATATTAATAATTTTATACTTATTACATCGACCTGAATTTCCACAGTTAAAATTTTGATCTATAATTAGGCCCAGATATTTGTACTTTTCAACATATTTTAGTCGCTTACAGTAGTTACAGGCAACTCTTGGATTATTTAGCCATTGATAGGCGTGACCTATAAATCCCTGTTCAATAATTTTTGCTATCTTATGGTAGGGAGAGCATGCATATATGTGCTATTTCTACCATAGGATACATTTTGTTTTAGCGACATTAATAATAAGTACAGTATCATGGCGCCCACTTGTATTTTCAAAATCAACCTATATAATTTTTTTCATTTTTGATACAACTTTTGCTGCATTTATTAGACACATATCAGCTCTGAAGTTTGTATGGTTCAAAGTAATGGATCTTACGATCGCATGGCGATCACATATAGTGTTCATCCTCGGTAAAGCTTCACTATATGAGCTGATCGAGTCAGACTTTTTCGGGCATAGGGCATAAATATATCTTTTTTTTTTCTGCTATAAATATTATATTAACTGTATTGTATTGGGTATTTTTTCCCGCATCTTTTATATTATTTATTATTCGTTGTTTCAGTATGTCACAGAGAAAATGGGAGGCGCCGAAGGAACGAAATTGGATTTGGACTTCGTGGAAATGGAAAGAGTAAGTTTACTTGAAGTCAATTGTATTAAATAGAGCCAAATATATATTTAAAATGGAAGTAAATGGTGGAGTGAACTAGCTCAGAAAATTCATATTCACTCTTCTCTTGAAGACACCCACATTATACACGGATAGAACGACTGCCGACTGCTTTGTCCGTATGCGAGAAATATTCAAAACGAAAAGGCGGGTATCCAGCCTTCGGTCTTGTTGTCCGATAGTGAAAAGGGGATGGGAAATCATGTTATGCAACTTCTCTGAAGACTCCAAAATATATCCTCTAAAACACCGTGCGGCTAGCAACCTTGCGCCTGTGCTCAAGTAAAAGCAGATTGGTTTTAACCAAATCTCACCCAGATCCCAATAAGCATTTAAGCACACTACACTGACTCCAATCTTGCGAGTAGGTATCTTAAAGTGCCTGCCCAAATGTGTGAGCCGTATTCCACTCACGAGCGAAATGATATATATTTCACGTTATATGAATGTTATCTCTACTTTTCAATATAGGTGAGGTGAAAAGAAAAAATAAATAGTCTTTAATAGCGAAATCCCTATAGTTTTCATGTTTTTTAGTATATTTATTCCAGTCAATACAGATAGAAGCGTTGCTGGAATTTCTTGCGCCACTTCTTCTCCAGAAACCACGCTTTCCGAAGTGGTGGTACAGATAGCCAATAACAATAATAGTGATATTAATGTAGATAATTCGTAGTCAAAAGTAACGGTCCGGCCCTCTCGGTCACCCTCGAGTCAGATGCTCTCGCGGAACAGGGTAACGGTCCAAGCCGAGGCTCCCTCATGGGAGCACTTGTGCTGGTTACGCACTAATAGAGGTCTCGACTGAGCGCCATAAGCGCTCGGTCACCTCTCAACCAGGTGAAATTGTAAAATCCCTTGGGCTTACAACGGGCCATCAGCCCGAAAAAAAAGTATATTTATTTATATTGGGCATTACGATGCGAGAAAATAATAGAATCGTAAAATTGTTTTACTACGTATAATTGTTGGCCTTGAATAATTTTAGGCATCGGCCCTACGCTCCTCGACCCTCGGTTTTAAATGTTCTACCGACTTACTGGATTTATTCTGGATAGGTTCCTTTTTATAAGTCTTATAACCTTTATACTATGTGAAAGGATTAATAACATACTTGAGAACTCTTTTCGGAACGCAGGCTAGCGGCTAGCTAATCGGTAAAAACTAAAAACGAATAAATTTTAAAAACTCTCTACCAAATTTTTTGGTGGTTATCCAGATTTAATTTTTTTATCAACCTTAAATTAAGATCAAAAAAGAACGAAATAGAACATCACATTTATTCCACCATAAAACAAACTAATGAAAATATGTAATATTTTCCATATAATCAATTCATTTTATGAAACAAATGATGGCTGGTTGTAGTTGAAATAAGGACCTACATGCATCCTGGTCAAATTCAACATACGTACACATAACTTCACCTTCAGCCGTAATATCTAATTCCTCGTTAATAGTAATTCGAGAAATCTTAAGATATTTTAACGTTCTTGTTTTATCTTCATTAAAACTTAAGTTTGCATGCTTGCTTATTGCAAACTTTAAAAGATTAGATAACGCGAGCACCAAGATAATTATCCTAAATACTTTAACAGAAGTCCCCGTATTTCAGCACAAAGAGCATTATTATCACTGCTTAAAATCCGCCTAAAGATTAACGGATTGAAGTAAAATTATAATGAATAGTCAAATTAAAAATTTATAAAATTCATAGGTTATACCTATTTTATTATATGGTACATATATTAGAGAATGCTCATTTTTTATTATATATTGGAGTCCTTTTCAATTTACGTATATCCACTTCAGTTAATTATATAAAAGAACACGTATTTATAATTTTTTAGGGTACCGCGCGTTTATAAATAATTTGCTTCAGTTTTAACGAAGATCGATTGGTGGATGGTGCTTACTTTGTCCACGTAATTATAGAGCGTTATGTAATGCGACAAACTGTTTTATTAGATTACATGAAAATACACAAGCATACACCCCCCCTTCCCCCGCATCACCTGCCACCAACATCTCCTTAATCCTCAAACGTGTTAAATGAAGAATGTTTTAAATGTTTAACTGTGAGTTCAAATGCATAAGAAAGACTAAGGGCAGGATGAAACTATTGTATGCCATTCCCAAGTGTAAATCTTTTAGCTGTTAAGGCCCTAACAACCAATACTCTTGTAGCATGTGTCGAT
The DNA here is from genome assembly GCA_029286865.1 of Teinopalpus imperialis. NCBI lineage: Eukaryota > Metazoa > Arthropoda > Insecta > Lepidoptera > Papilionidae > Teinopalpus > Teinopalpus imperialis. Next base: position 8,504,015 of record JAGSMU010000021.1, read on the forward strand.
CGCCGATTTGGCGCTAATTAAATTTTGTCACTTTCTTATTTAGAACGGTCGGAAGCGGAGCGGAATTGTATTAAAGATAGTCTTTAATAGGTAGATTTATATCTTGCTCGATGGCGATAGAATTGTCTTAAATTTAGGTGAAACCAGAATGTCTAAGAAAGTGTTACGATAGCACGTGTGGAAACCGTACTAAACTGTGGGGTAGATATGTTCCAATACAAAGGATGCCATGAGACTTGTAGGACGCAAATAAGCTGAACGTTTACTGTTATTTGACCTTAAGAGGTTATTACTTCATTAAGTAGGCAATTTAATATTGAAAACCTGCTTATACAAATGCCTCATAAACATTAGAAAAGCTGCTGGCTGAGCATCCTAGGGTCGAACGCTAAATGGACTTATGTTGCATAATATCCATTTCCTGTGTACTTTTTTTATATTATTTTTATAACTAGTTTTGGTACACGAAAACAAAATTGTGATTTAGATTATTTTAAATAATATTATAATAATATCGTTTGTTGGGTCTCCCATCTTACAAGCATGGCGTCAAGCAGCATTTCAACCACAAGGAATACCATGAAAACCTGTTTTACCTCTATTAATTGTTCACTTGTTTACTTACCAGAAAACAGATGTAACATGCGAGCTGGTAGAAGAACTGCAAATAAAAACGAAGGAATTCCTCCAACCGAACCCCACCGCAAGAGCGAAGATGGCAGCTGTCAAAGGCATCAGTAAACTCAGTGGACAAGCCAAGAGCAACACTTATCCCCAACCAGAAGGAGTATTGGGAGATTGTATGCTCCTTTATGGAAAGAAACTAGGGGAAGACACTGTGTTCTGTAAGTTTTACGTAAAATTTGATAATAACCAGGATTTGATAAGGACAAAAGAAAATAACAATTTTTGTATGATTCTTTTATTTCTATTTTACCTAATCATTACTTGCTTTATTTATACTTACATGTTCTTCAGCTCTTATGGTATTTTTTTATGAATTTAGGGGGGTCACAATTGAACATATTTGACCTGATATCAAGTGATTTCTGAGGCCAGTGACAAATAATTCATAATGGACATGTAGGAAAATAGGTCGCTTATGTCGTAACCAGTATATATACCTATATACCAGTATATATATATATATACCTCTCTGTGTCCCCCCCCAACAAACTGAGTCTAAGTTTAGCGCCGATGGTCTGTGAAACCACGGTCCTTTCCGGGTCGAGCTAAAATACTCGACTCCTGCAACGAGCCCCACCACTTTACCAATACGATTTTAATAACAAGTACAGAAAATCATCAATCGTAATACATAATTAATATAAGATTTTTTTTTGTTTGATATCTACTCAAATGCTAGCTTTCTTACAGCACAATGCATGATAGAAATGGGTGAGGCGCTGAAACAAATGGCGGATGTCAAATATTCCCTCGACGACAATATCAAACAGAGCTTCCTCGAACCCCTGCACCATTTACAGACCAAAGATCTCAAAGAAGTTATGGTATGCTTTTGCTTTAGCCTTTATGTTTGTATAAAAAGACTACTGCATTGAACGCGTGAGGCTTATTCAATTTATAACTGTTTATACTAGTATATTGTATATACGTGGTTTCATCAACCATAAAATCATTTTTTTACAGATATATATTCCAAATTATGATTTGTTTTTATTTCTCTGTTGTAGCATCACCGGAAGAAACTGCAGGGTCGCAGGCTGGATTTCGACTGCAAACGCCGCCGGCAGGCTAAAGGTGATTATTTATTATTGGATAAAAGATATCGCCCTCTACATATATACATGATTGATATATAAACACCCATTCCAGAGCACAAATTAACAGCTCTAGATATCGAATTTTTGCATATATAATTTAAACAAGGGCGAAAAACGAGCACGTAATTCACCTTCATAGCAAGAAATGACTGCTATCCGTAAATTAATATTTGTTTTATGATATTTTAAGAAACCTTCCGAGCCATGATCACCATTTGTTCCATAATATAGAGGAAAACTAGCTGGTTATGTTGACTTTGAAAGTTTTGTGGTTTCAACACATGACGGGCGACTTGATAGGCGTGGTGGGTAATTAGTTCAAGAGGGCGTTTTGCTTGTTTATTCTAATAGTCTCTTACGCCACCGAAGGTACATGCTAAACATACAGAAATATAATTTAAATCCAGTATTTATTCCAGGATAAGGATAAAAGGAATAATAAATGTTGTCCTCACAATATTATATTCAAAGATACAATTTTTAATACATGTTATAAGAATCATATCGCGCAAATTATTTAGGATTTTTACTTTTACGCAACACTTAAATTTCTGAACGCATTTATTAGTTATTTATTTACAATAAAGATAATTAATATTTTATTTATCCTAGAGATTTAATCATCGTAAATACTTCAACGAAAGTTTCGGTTCAAAGTTTATTTACTAAATAATACAATCAACCATTTTTCAATCGTTTTGTATGTATTCCCTATTGAAAAAACAAAAACGTACCAAAAACAAACACGGTTCTAATGTAACTAATCTTCTTTTTTATTTGGACATATCAAGGATCAGGTAGGGTCAGCCCGTATATGAGTCCAGTTAGCGGTACTCCCAGACATGGTATGTTTAGAGTGGAGTAGAAATAACGCTAGATCGTAATTAAGCAATACATTAAAATTCTTTTGTGTGTTAAATTAATATTGTGTCCTACATGAACGCCCGTTTCTTCCATATCCCGCCCTGTGCCTGCGATGATCCTGTCGCCTTTGTGCCTGATTTTGTTTTCAACGTTTGGTCTGTATTTTTTTCCTTTTTATCTTTTTAATCCAACTTTCTATTATGTTACATTCATACTTTAACTTGAGTTTGTGTTTTATTTTTAATTCTTTGACAAGCTATTTCCTATTTTTTATATGTTTCCTTTATCTGTTTTCTTGGTTTTTTTTTTAATATATTTTTGTGGGCCTCTTGTCGCGATGTTGTTTGAGACGGGCGTACATCAGGTGCTCACATTGCAGACGAGGAGATCCGCCAAGCGGAGGAGAAGTTTGCAGAATCCCTGCAGCTCGCTCAGATCGGCATGTTCAACCTGCTCGACAATGATGTAAGTGACGCTTGACGACTTTCGTTCAAATAAATAATTCAAGTATCGAACTTCTTGGAGTTGACATGACATATCGAGCGACGTTTAGTTCCGTGATCACTTCAAAATTAAAAGCATTGAAATATATACACGTAAGTGTGAATTCAAGTGTGGTTTTCTGCATTTCTTATTACACCTCGCTGAGTTGCGCAAGTTATGTGTGAACGAATGGTACTTATTCTTTAGTATATGTGGTGTTGCTACTTTTGATTTGTTTAAGACGAATCTAATACTAAATCAATAAAACAATAAAATGTTCATATTCTAAGCTGTCTAAATTCGTTAAATTGAATTTATACATAAATACTCTACAAATAAACTTTACAGTACTTACTTTCTATGTAACACCCTGGTCGCATATGACTTGACAGGTGGAACAAGTGGCGCAGCTCAGTTTCTTCGCAGAAGGCCTCCTGGAATATCACCAGCAATGCACAGAAATACTCCAGGGTCTCGTCTCTACACTCATGGAAAAGTAAGTGCATAGATATTTTTTAAGAAATCTGATGTTTTTTTTTAATTTGGCGGATAATTGGGCACAGCGTTTCGCCTGATGAAGTTCAAGTGTTCGTTGCGTCCCATATGCAATCGTTCACGGAAAGGAATTAGAATTCGAGGCTTAATCACCCCCTGAGGATTTGGTTGCCACGCCTGGTTATCGGCAATTGGTACTCCCAATTTCCTCTACTCATCAAGAAGAACGCCGCTACAGTTCGCTATTTTCCACTGGTCGTGTTCCGTTTACGGCAACTTTTAAGCTGCAGTGGTAGTAGCGTTCTTTTTTTTATTTATATCTAGTTTAAAGTGATAAGTGTTCTTTATAAAATTAGAGGTAAATAAAGGAAAACAATATATGGTCGATGTTAAGTGATTCCTGCCAACACATTCGTCTACGATAAGAAGTCGGTCAATAGTGAAGTTTTTTTCACTCACCAGATAAAAAAGGCCGCTGAGTTAATTTTTTAGGGCTGGTGTTGTGCAAAATCACGACTCTTACCCAGGTCTTATTGGTGTAGCTAGTTTATATATATATAGCTACTGCTTTATTTCTATAAAGATCTTATAATTCAGATGTACTCTGGTATCACGCCATTAAAGATATTACATACAAAAATGTGTAAGAAATGGAAACATACGTTTTAATTTATAGGAAAGAGGAAGCGGTTAATCGTCCCAAGATGGAGTTCGTACCGAAAACGCTAGCCGATCTACACATCGAGGGCGTACACGACCTGAACAATGGTAGGCGGTACGGTTCCACACAGAGTTTGTCCCAGCCCCGAAACCACATCCCCCCCTCCCTGTCCGTAGGAGACCTTAGCGTGGACCCACTAAGGGCCTGGGAGGAGCCCAAGCCTCTGTCACGTCCGGACCCTAGGTCCTTGTCTCGAGGGGATCCCATGTCCCTGTCCCGCCCGGAACCTAGACCCGCGCCCGGCTTCAGACCTCACCCGGCGCCTCGACAGTACAACGGCAAAGACCCGTGGACAGGTGACATATATTTTTATTTGCAATGTTTTGTTTTATTTGACTTTGACAATAGATGTCTTTTAGCTGTTTCGTTAAATGAGTTGTCAGGTTTTGTGATGTCAAATACTATTAATTGATAATCCTAAATGTCAAAATAAGAGGTATAACTAAACATAAAATTTATTAAAGAAATTAAATGTATACTTTATTTCTAATAAAGCGAAAGAGCAAATAATATAACATCTAGATAGCGATCATCGATTTCGATTCTTGTATTAAATATAATGTTTGAATCAAAATAGACGTTTAGAAACATATTATTTAATAATTATATAAACAAAACGATTCTTCGGCTAGATTAATTTTTTTATTGCCTATTATTTGTGTGATAAAAACCTAAAATTTTCATGCGACTATAAAATCATTGGAGTTCTTCTTACTTCAAGTTCGTGTTATTTGGCAGAACAATTCCAGTTAAAAGAACATTAAATGTACTTTACGTCGTACGTTTACCTTTTTTTTTTAATTTGTACATTATTTTAAAATCAAAAGAGATATCTGAATATCGAATGTTTATGTGTCGTTCGTTTTTCGTCGCTGGGGAATTATGTCGGCTTATGATGGCTTATTATATTTGCACTGCTGCGAAGCTTGGTGATGGTACACCTTATATTATACAGGAAACCTATGAACTCGTAACTTTCACGTACGTAAATAATCAGAAAGCGAAATCCTTCTATTTCCTTCTATTCTCTTACTAATACAGTCTTTTTAGGAAGAACGCCATAAGCGCTACAATGGCAAAATTACACGTCCATCATAACTATATGTTTATAGTTTATATAACCTAGCTGTAGCATAAATGATTCGATCGTGAGAGGACCACGTCCTTACAAAACAAACTTGTTATAGCAGCATAGAGCTGCCTGTGTTTCGTTAGGTAAGTTTAAGGAATTGGAAACCCAAATCCCGGTCTACCAAGGGAAAAGATGCATTTCCAGATTGAACTTTCCTTGAGGATAGATGTGGGCTACAATAGTCATTTACTATCAGAAGTTAACTATGGGTTCGTGTGTCAGCCTTTTATAAAATATATTTATAATGAATTCAGTTGGCTATAATTAAATTTTCTACGGTAACTACAATAAGATAAATTATGGACAATACATAAATATTAAATGTAATTTTACCATTTTCGCGCATGCGTTATTCTTCTTTCCGATATAGTATACTAACTAAAATCGTACCGTAAATCATATAGATGAACTAACTTCTTTCTTTGTTTTAAATCTAAACTACACGTAAACTAATACAACTGCAGTACCATAGAATTGCGCATCTGATATGCAATAGCACAGAACGGCTTAAATTTTGGATTTATGTACATAATTTGTATTTTTATGATCTGTTGGTAATCTCTCTGAATATAGGTAGTCATTTTGTTTTGCTTTTTATGACTAAATGCCAACGGTCCACGGCTGTAACTGGTTGTGCCGTAGTAGTAAGAAACTGTTTCAGGTTCGTCGTGACGTCTATTCCCGTATTCCTTCCCCTCCTACATATCTTAGTATAAGATCTATGTAAATGCGGAAGGAAAGAGGTTTTATATCAAAAGTTATTCCTTAAAATCTCAAATTATAAGACTCTTTCTTTGCGTACATTTACTGACTATTTCATTTCAATTAATTGCCAATGTGGAAATCAATATAAAATAAATAAATGTCGTATTCGTAGTTCCGTATCTTTGGAAATTGTAGCATTTGTTTGTGTATCTTCTGTCTCCTTCTAAAGATTCTCTGTCTCAGTTAAACACTGAAACGGCATTGCATTACCACGATCCTAATAATACATTAACACGAAGACAAAAATAATTTAAATATATAAAATTTTGTATGATAGATTACATCAAGTATTAAGATGAAATTACAATAAATTATGAAACGCAGTTTCGTTTAAATCTAAATGATGTTGTCCAAAAAATAATGGCAATCAACAAAAATATGGGTGCCATTTCATACGATATATCGTACTAGTAACTTCAGTTTATTCTTTCAATGTAAGTATTAAATACTACATTGTATATTCAATACTATTCAAATGATAAAATCGTTTGGTCCAAAATATACCATAAGTTTATGCAATAGCATAATTTTGATACTGCGTGAATATATAAAGCGTGTATGGTGAATTGAGGCTGGATGTTTATTTACTTGCGTCGCGGAGAAGGCGGCTCGCACGCCGGGTCCCCGGATCACAAGCCGCCCTCCAACCTCGAGCTGTTCCCAGGCGCTGCCAACGCGCAACGCTCCAATCAGGGTAACACATACAATCACACACACAAAACAACATACACGTATATCAGTATTTACCAGAAACAAAGTGTTTTATAGATTGAACATTTACGTATGTAACAAATAAATATATAACACCTTAAGTAAGATTGCCAGCAATTTATTTTTAGCCAAATATAAAATCATATAAATCATAATGGGAGAACCGGAGAGTAATGTCGTTTCTACGCGTGTGTGATATTAGTTTGTCATTTATCAGCTGATTGTGTTGAATAATAGAAAGACTTCAGTCTTGCCAAAGATAATTTAAGGTTATAGTAACTTGTTAACTCGACCAAAAGAGGTACAAATCCGACATTCTATGTTTTATATATTATACACACGTGAATACCAAAGGAAATTTTCCAAATCTTACTTTCCAATTCGTATCGATCAGGAAGACGAACAATTCTAGACAAAGACATGTTCCGGTCCAGTTTGAAATTTGACATACAATTCTATATTTGGTTGTGTAATTCACACACCTATGAGATATGCCGAAAAGCAGGATACGCAGGCAGTGTCTCGCTTTTAGCGCATCATGCGTAAATGCGTTTCGCGCTGTCTTAATTTTTTTATAATATTTACGTTATATAATTATTACGTTATTATTGCCTTGTCACGTCTACATTAATAATACGTTTATGTTTACTATTTACGAAAACATTTAATATTAGGACACAGACTAATTAAATAGTTGCAACACATTTGTAGTAAGTATTCTGCCATAATTATCAGCAAACTGGCCGAGAGTACCGTGTACTTATTTTTCAAATTAAATACATTCTGAACATCAAACCGTACTAGAATACGTAATTGGTTGTTTTAATTAATAAATTATCGTAGTTCACTAAATTCTCATTAAAGTTTTAATTTAAACTATAATACCCATAAATCATACAACACTCAACGATACATAAAATATATTTACTCTAGTTTTCTTTTATCTATTCTGTATGCAATATATTTAATCTGGTGTTGACCGCTTTCAATGCCTTTCTACGGTACAAGAGCATAAAGCGCTTAATTTAATTAGTAAATATATGTTTGAGTGCATGTCAACAACTATCATGGTAATTTATTATTTTTGCTAAACAGTGTGTTTACATTACATTACACAATTGTGCGGTAACGTTTCATTTAAGATTATATTACATTGACAACGCCTCTGCTTCAATGATCAATGGTTTGCTTAATGTAATAACGCTTTTACGTTTCACGTGTTTATTCATTATGCGAAATGATGCTTGATCGTTAATGAAGTGTTTAGTTTTTGGTATTTTTGTAATACTTTGAAATTTATACAAAATTACTAAGCGCAGTGTCTGCTCGAAGCATGAATTGTTTTGTTTTTTGTTTTGTTATTTATACTTAGCCACTAATAGCCGCCACTATGTTGTTCATGAATATACTTACACATTATATACTAACTTATTCTCATTCTATATTACAAGTATATAATAATATATCATAACTACACATTGTTTCTAGGACCACGCCCTCACAGAATACCAGAGTAAAATAGCAACATAACGCTGCTGTGTTTCGTCTGGTGAGTGCAGGGATCCGGATACCTTTATTACTGGTGATGAGGCATTCATATATATATATATATATATATGTGTGTGTGTGGGTATATTATATTCAACACTATATATATATTATAACTGATAGTTGGAAAAATATAAATGATAAATTTCTCCATGGCAAGAATAGTTAGGTTGTTTCGCCTTTTTATACTTTTAAATGAGGAAAGTCAATAATAAAGAATGAAATACAAACTAAGAAACTTTGAAAGAAAAGTGTATTGAAGACCATTTAATAAAAATCATAATATTCATGAAAACAAACTGGCGGTTAGTTGTGGAGTTCCATTGTCGGTAAAAAATGAGTGTCCAAATAGTTGAATTTATATACTGCTTCAGCGTCGCCACTGCCGTCGCCTGTTAAATCTCCCGCGCGGACTCCCATGGCGACGACGAAAGGCCCTTGCTGCACGGCTCTGTATGACTTCGATCCAGAAAACAAAGGCGAGCTGGGATTCAAGGTAACCTCTTTCCTTAAAGGATTAAGAAACTGTCTGTCATTTCCATGACTGTCGTAAGATAAAAATATTTTTGCCTATGCCTATTTGTACAGGATGTTCGAATGTTTTTTGTGTATACCTCATTTTCTAATACGTATTGTTAAGCAAAGAAATAAGATTATATTTTTGTCGAAGAAAGGTTCTCATGTTGCAATCTCATACCGGCGGACGCAGTGCAGGATGACCTCAATCCAATGATCACATTGTAATTTACAAGTTGCGATCTGTGCTAAATGCGTTCTGCAGTGGATTACTGTTACCTTAATATAATTGCTGGATAAGACGAAGTTTAAGGTCTCTATATACATGTCCTGACGCTGATAATAGGCAGGAGAAAGAAAGTAAAGTAAGACCCTATATATTGTACAGATCCCACTGCTGGACATAGGCCTCCCCTCTACATTGGATATTGCAGCATAGTCGGCCACGCGGCTGCAATTCGTGGATAGATTTTTTATTTTATTTCTGACACATTCAGAATTCCTCACGATGTTGTCATCACCGCCGAGCGCGTGGTAGACAGCACTTAAAAAGCAATCAACAATTTAATAAAACATTAAATAAATATCATACATAAAACAGAACATCCTAATCATAAGCATCCGTAATTTTACGACAGGAAAACGACGTGATCACACTGATAAACAAAGTGGACGAGAACTGGTTCGAGGGTTCAGTTAACGGCAAGACCGGCTACTTCCCTATCAGCTACGTGCAGGTCACCGTACCGTTGCCAAATATGTAATCATACCTTTAAATACACATTCATTCCTCTATTGTCAATGACATATTCACTTAAGACTTCACTGCGCAGTTTTTGTTTTGCTTCGTTCGAAATTCACCAGTACACAATTTTACTCGGTGACCATCTAAAACAAATATTTATTTATATAAATATCAATATATTGAAACAAATTTAAAAAAATATTTAAAGTATGAACAAAACTTTCGTGTTTATATACTTGACTATTAAATTATAACTATTGTTTCCATACCGTATTGTTGTTGTATGTGGTAACATTACTATCCCTTGGTGATGGTTAATAATTTTTAATCTCGCAGTATTAGAAAGACAAATAAATTAATTTATATCTTTTATTCCGTCGCTCAAAACTCAAATACTATAAATAATATTATACCAAAACTATAAGTTATATAGGTAACCTACTCTGAAAACTAAAATATTTAGTAGAAGTGAAATAGAAATCCTAGCTATTTTAATTTTTAGAATTTTGACACTAGTCTTCTATTTTACTTATTTCACCATAAATTATTAGAACACTTTTTATTAAACACTAGAATTGCAATTATTTGATATTCAAACTACGATATTTTCTTCTAAAATATTTTTGTCATATACATTTTTTTTTGAATTGACTACAAACGAACCTCCAGGGAAAATTAATGATTACTTACACTATGCATTGTGGAAAAACAAAACAAAATTACTTAAACCCAGTCAATGCGCAAAATCTCGAAAAGTTTCCGTACGTTCTTTTGAGATGAATAGAGTAATTAAGCTAATGCCTGATTTGGCAATATTCATTTGAATGGTGATATTTTAAAATAACTATAATTACCTATTTAGTTAAACTTATTTTCTTTTACCATTTTTATAGATAATTATTTGATTATTAGCTCATCCCGAGAGTTACGTATATTTTCTTCCTTCTATTATAACTTTGAAACACTGTCCCGTGTTTGTTTTAGTATTATGGCGTAAAATAGAATAAATGAGATTAGAATTTATAGCTACCTATATTTGCGGGTATTTATCTTAAAAAAGAAATGTATACAACGTAAGAGTATGTTAATCAAAAATAAGGTATAAATTGTTAATTCTTGCCAGAACTTGTGGCGTATTGCTGAATGATGTATAATTGGATACTTAACCTTAAAATCATTGTGATAAAATATCAAATATATGAATTGATGCGTTTTTTTTTATTAATTTTATAATTGATTTTTATCATTACGCTTTTTATGTAACGTTAAATCAAAAGGTAATATTTTCCGGGAGCGGACTAGATTTTTAATTAAAAGAAAATTTATTAAATATATAAATTTCTTATAAACTAATATTTAAATCACTTGGAGGGATATTTCATTTTTCATAAACAATAAATGCAAAGGATCTCTTTGTTTAAAACTAAAAATACCTTAACTTTTATTTCCATTTTTAAGATTTCTTTAGTTTTTTTTTATAATCGCCTGTTAGAAGCAACTGACCGAGACGATGTTCGGCCATCTCGGGCACCCTCGATTCAGACGCTCTCGCGAAACAGGGTAACATCCAAGCCAAGGATCCCACTCGAGAGCCCTTGTGCTGGTTACCCGTATATAGAGGTCTCGACTGAGTGCCATAAGCTCTCGGTCACCTCTCAACTCGAAATTAAGATTTTTAATTCTAAATTATGATATCAAATAAAATTATTGATATCGTCACTAGATTACTGTCGTGAATAAAATAAATCTAGTAAAGACACAATTAAACAACACATTCTAGAATTTTGAATAACATTTTTTTTTATCGTAAAATTAAAATGATATCCAGGTTTTTTTCTATTGAAATTTGTCATTGGAATAATTTCAGTATCGTTTAAGTTTTTTGTTAATTGAAAGTCCCCTAGTCAGCAATAAAATATTACCAGTTAATTAAATACTAAAAACATTGTATGCACTATTAAGACGTATTAACTATTATCATTTTATATTTTTTTATGTTATATTCCACACTTCCATAAAATAAAATATAAATCGTATAGAAAACAGAACCCATTTGATCATTTCTGGCATACAAAAGACAATACCTAGTTCTAATGTTAGGCATATGTAAGTTCATAATATAATCGTTTTATCTTCAAGTGTCTATTTAATGTAAGTATTTGAGCGAATACTACATTTGTCGATGTTATGAGAGTATTACATGTTCAGTGTTTGATCTACGATATCTAAAGCGCATAAGATATCATAGCGTATTGCTATCATTATATAGCAAAAAAAAATATATACGCTCAGATTTATCGAACGCTATCCTTCCACAAACTGGGCTTACTTGTTGTTGTACTAAATATTTTAATGACTAAGCATTCTCTAGCTAGTTGACAATTGAAGAGAATATATATTTTAACGTTATTCATCTGTGTATACTTAATAACAGTGTGTTCTCGGTGTCGTGTTGTAATGGAGATGTAACGTGGCAAATCAGTCGAGGCCAATTTGGTGTCTTATATTATATTTTATCTAAAAAGACAATTAAATTTGTAATAAAATACGTTTCTTTCGGTTCAAATATAATATCATTCTTACTATTGTGACATTATTATTTTTATATATTGTATTGCGATTCGAGGAATAAATAAACCATCTAAATGACACCAAATTCAGGCATCGAAAACTTGCCGCGGGTCTGTTTCTATGTAATGTATAATATATACTTGGTATATGTATTCTTGTTCATGTTACTGTAATCTTACCTACTATAATTAAATAGATGAACTTGACGATCTTTGAGGTGTATGAAATACAATTATTGATTTGTATTAAAAATTTATCCTGAACTTTGCTCGTTTCGCCTCCCAATAAAAATGTTAACAATGCTGGTGTTATTTTATTTAAATTTCTTTAACAAATAAAAGAAAATCCTTTGACAGCGTTGTCGATTTTCATTTACAGGAAAGGAATATTAAATCATATTTATGTGAGTAGGGAAAAGCAAAATGGAAGGCAGCCTGTTTGTAAACGCTTGATTTTTTCAGTTTGTTCCTTCACGGGCTCGTAACAGCTACTAGTCTATTTCAATATAATTATAAGCCGTTACAATACGACTATGGTAGTAACATTTACGAATGAATATTATGCATCTATAATTATTCTATTCTACAGTTACATTGATTTTAATACCATTGCCTATAATACCGACAAATACGCACGTTTCTTACGTTCTCTCGCCACCCGCCTTAAATGCCCATTATAGATAAATTGATTTTTATTATACCCTTAAAAATGTCCTGCACTCTGTAGTGCCGGGACAATGATGCTCTATCATATTTAATTCACATGTCTTGGGTATTATTGGAATGAAATGTAAATAAATATTTTCATTTAAATTCGGACATGCAAATTTCTTCAAAATGTATCTTGACTCCGTGCAATTATTACATAATAACTAGTGCCGTCTGACTCGAACATAGATTGCACGTATATATAATCTTTAGACATGCACCGGTTATTTATATAGTCAAATAACTAAAGGATAGTTTTGTGCTATAATTTGATAAGTCAACGTTTATTGCATGAGTAATCAAGTGTCACGCCTTTAGTACAGTAAATGAAATTCACTCCAAATCTTTTATGAATTTCTCATATTTTTTAAAAAGGCTAGAAATAAAAGCACTTATACTGAATTTGAACACTTACTACCACCTACCGTAGTTCGTATTTCCTGATATTATTTTTTTTAATTTAAACATTATCTCTTGGTATATGTAACATCGATATTTATATTATAATTTTATCACAAACTGTTAGTAAAACTTGTTCTCCTTTGCCTTCTTTTTTAACCCTGCTATGGTACACAAAGATTTATGAAAATTAATTTATCTAGACTACAGACAACGAAGTACTGATTTAACAAACATCTAATTATCAATAATCGATTTCCCCTGCGGCTCAAGATAAAGTCAAGGTGCACATGCGTTCTCACCCTGGGAACCCGGATGAACTTCGAAACAGTAAGAATATGGGGAGCTAATAGTATTGTGACAATGTGATCCTTCCTCGACCAATTTACGTTGAAGTTAAAGCATTGTAGCTCTACCACCGTTTAATTTTCAAATTAGATCACGTAATAGGAAAAACATACGTTATATATACTCACAAATACTCTATCTTGGGAGCGTAAACATCGAATACCGTGTGGCTCGAGATCTGCAGTTGTCTCACAAAGTAAACTTCTGCTACAATCGATCTCTAAATTGTATTAACAATAAGCCTTATTTTATTTAAATCCTTTCTGGTGTCAACAAACTTTATTTCTTCAGCTATAAATCTTAAGATAACTTTTATCTTTCAGAGTTTAACAAAATAATGCAATCACAAATTTTCAGGATAGGGTTTGAAAAAAAATCAACAAGGTGAATCCACTATTTATTAAATACATATTATGTGCGAAGGGATAAGATTGTTTAACCAATATACATTGGTTTTGAAATTTATATAGATTAAAATAATAATAGTAAAATGTAATTGTTGTTGTCTTTGAATGTTTAAATTCAAAAAACATTTTATTAATAATAAGGATTTTTAACTATTTAGTTGAGACATCATTGAATACTTAAATATTGAAATTTAAAAAACAAACGGAATGTGCACATATCATAATATATATGTTTTCTGGTCTAAATGATTAAAATTATGTAATTGGTAACACAATAGCAGAATCTAATAAAAAGCTGGGAATCAATAAATTATTCCATATCCCTTAGCCTTGCATTCCACCTCTAAGACGCAAGACTAGATGAAGTGTGGATTCTTTCTGGATATTATAGTCTGAGAGAGTGCGGCCATCTTCCAATTGTTTCCCAGCAAAGATAAGGCGCTGTTGGTCAGGAGGAATACCCTCCTTATCTTGAATCTTGGCTTTCACATTCTCTATGGTGTCAGAAGCTTCTACTTCCAAGGTTATTGTTTTCCCAGTCAGTGTTTTAACAAGATTTGCATACCACCTCTAAGGCCTTAAGACTAGATGAAGTGTGGATTCTTTCTGATGTTATAGTCTGAGAGAGTGCGCCATCTTCCAATTGTTTCCAGCAAAGATAAGGCGCTGTTGGTCAGGAGGAATACCCTCCTTATCTTGAATCTTGGCTTTCACATTCTCTATGGTGTCAGAAGCTTCTACTTCCAAGGTTATTGTTTTCCCAGTCAGTGTTTTAACAAAGATTTGCATACCACCTCTAAGACGCAAGACTAGATGAAGTGTGGATTCTTTCTGGATGTTATAGTCTGAGAGAGTGCGGCCATCTTCCAATTGTTTCCCAGCAAAGATAAGGCGCTGTTGGTCAGGAGGAATACCCTCCTTATCTTGAATCTTGGCTTTCACATTCTCTATGGTGTCAGAAGCTTCTACTTCCAAGGTTATTGTTTTACCAGTCAGTGTTTTTACAAAGATTTGCATACCACCTCTAAGACGCAAGACTAGATGAAGTGTGGATTCTTTCTGGATGTTATAGTCTGAGAGAGTGCGGCCATCTTCCAATTGTTTCCCAGCAAAGATAAGGCGCTGTTGGTCGGGTGGAATACCCTCCTTATCTTGAATCTTGGCTTTCACATTCTCTATATGGTGTCAGAAGCTTCTACTTCCAAGGTTATTGTTTTACTCAGTCAGTGTTTTTACAAGATTTGCATACCACCTCTAAGGCCTTAAGACTAGATGAAGTGGATTCTTTCTGGATATTATAGTCTGAGAGAGTGCGCCATCTTCCAATTGTTTCCAGCAAAGATAAGGCTGTTGGTCAGGAGGAATACCCTCCTTATCTTGAATCTTGGCTTTCACATTCTCTATGGTGTCAGAAGCTTCTACTTCCAAGGTTATTGTTTTACCAGTCAGTGTTTTTACAAAGATTTGCATACCACCTCTAAGACGCAAGACTAGATGAAGTGTGGATTCTTTCTGGATGTTATAGTCTGAGAGAGTGCGGCCATCTTCCAATTGTTTCCCAGCAAAGATAAGGCGCTGTTGGTCGGGTGGAATACCCTCCTTATCTTGAATCTTGGCTTTCACATTCTCTATGGTGTCAGAAGCTTCTACTTCCAAGGTTATTGTTTTACCAGTCAGTGTTTTTACAAAGATTTGCATACCACCTCTAAGACGCCTTAAAGACTAGATGAAGTGTGGATTCTTTCTGGATATTATAGTCTGAGAGAGTGCGGCCATCTTCCAATTGTTTCCCAGCAAAGATAAGGCGCTGTTGGTCAGGAGGAATACCCTCCTTATCTTGAATCTTAGCTCACATTCTCTATAGTGTCAGAAGCTTCTACTTCCAAGGTTATTGTTTTACCAGTCCAGTGTTTTTACAAAGATTTGCATACCACCTCTAAGGCCTTAAGACTAGATGAAGTGTGGATTCTTTCTGGATGTTATATAGTCTGAGAGAGTCGGCCATCTTCAATTGTTTCCCAGCAAAGATAAAGTGGCTGTTGGTCAGGAGAATACCCTCCTTATCTTGAATCTTGGCTCACATTCTCTATGGTGTCCAGAAGCTTCTACTTCAAGGTTATTGTTTTACCAGTCAGTGTTTTTACAAGATTTGCATACCACCTCTAAGGCCTTAAGACTAGATGAAGTGTGGATTCTTTCTGGATATTATAGTCTGAGAGAGTCTTGACCATCTTCCAATTGTTTCCCAGCAAAGATAAAGTGGCTGTTGGTCAGGAGGAATACCCTCCTTATCTTGAATCTTGGCTTTCACATTCTCTATGGTGTCAGAAGCTTCTACTTCCAAGGTTATTGTTTTACCAGTCAGTGTTTTTACAAATATTTGCATACCACCTCTAAGACGCAAGACTAGATGAAGTGTGGATTCTTTCTGGATGTTATAGTCTGAGAGAGTGCGGCCATCTTCCAATTGTTTCCCAGCAAAGATAAAGTGGCTGTTGGTCGGGTGGAATACCCTCCTTATCTTGAATCTTGGCTTTCACATTCTCTATGGTGTCAGAAGCTTCTACTTCCAAGGTTATTGTTTTACCAGTCAGTGTTTTTACAAAGATTTGCATACCACCTCTAAGACGCAAGACTAGATGAAGTGTGGATTCTTTCTGGATATTATAGTCTGAGAGAGTGCGGCCATCTTCCAATTGTTTCCCAGCAAAGATAAGGCGCTGTTGGTCAGGAGGAATACCCTCCTTATCTTGAATCTTGGCTTTCACATTCTCTATGGTGTCAGAAGCTTCTACTTCCAAGGTTATTGTTTTCCCAGTCAGTGTTTTAACAAAGATTTGCATACCACCTCTAAGACGCAAGACTAGATGAAGTGTGGATTCTTTCTGGATGTTATAGTCTGAGAGAGTCGGCCATCTTCAATTGTTTCCCAGCAAAGATAAGGCTGTTGGTCAGAGGAATACCCTCCTTATCTTGAATCTTGGCTCACATTCTCTATGGTGTCGAAGCTTCTACTTCCAAGGTTATTGTTTTCCCAGTCAGTGTTTTAACAAGATTTGCATACCACCTCTAAGGCATAAGACTAGATGAAGTGGATTCTTTCTGGATGTTATAGTCTGAGAGAGTCGCGGCCATCTTCCAATTGTTTCCCAGCAAAGATAAGGCTGTTGGTGGTGGAATACCCTCCTTATCTTGAATCTTGGCTTTCACATTCTCTATGGTGTCAGAAGCTTCTACTTCCAAGGTTATTGTTTTACCAGTCAGTGTTTTTACAAAGATTTGCATACCACCTCTAAGACGCGCTTAAGACTAGATGAAGTGTGGATTCTTTCTGGATGTTATAGTCTGAGAGAGTGCGGCCATCTTCCAATTGCTTCCCAGCAAAGATAAGGCGCTGTTGGTCAGGTGGAATACCCTCCTTATCTTGAATCTTGGCTTTCACATTCTCTATGGTGTCAGAAGCTTCTACTTCCAAGGTTATTGTTTTACCAGTCAGTGTTTTTACAAATATTTGCATACCACCTCTAAGACGCAAGACTAGATGAAGTGTGGATTCTTTCTGGATGTTATAGTCCGAGAGAGTTCGACCATCTTCCAACTGTTTCCCAGCAAAGATAAGGCGCTGTTGGTCGGGAGGAATACCCTCCTTATCTTGAATCTTGGCTTTCACATTCTCTATGGTGTCAGAAGCTTCTACTTCCAAGGTTATTGTTTTCCCAGTCAGTGTTTTAACAAAGATTTGCATACCACCTCTAAGACGCAAGACTAGATGAAGTGTGGATTCTTTCTGGATGTTATAGTCTGAGAGAGTGCGGCCATCTTCCAATTGTTTCCCAGCAAAGATAAAGGCTGTTGGTGGTGGAATACCCTCATATCTTGAATCTTGGCTCACATTCTCTATGGTGTCAGAAGCTTCTACTTCCAAGGTTATTGTTTTACCAGTCAGTGTTTTTACAAGATTTGCATACCACCTCTAAGGCATAAGACTAGATGAAGTGTGGATTCTTTCTGGATGTTATAGTCTGAGAGAGTGCGGCCATCTTCCAATTGTTTCCCAGCAAAGATAAAGTGGCTGTTGGTCAGGAGGAATACCCTCCTTATCTTGAATCTTGGCTTTCACATTCTCTATGGTGTCAAGCTTCTACTTCAAGGTTATTGTTTTCCCAGTCAGTGTTTTAACAAAGATTTGCATACCACCTCTAAGGCCTTAAGACTAGATGAAGTGTGGATTCTTTCTGGATGTTATAGTCTGAGAGAGTGCGGCCATCTTCCAATTGTTTCCCAGCAAAGATAAGGCGCTGTTGGTCCGGAGGAATACCCTCCTTATCTTGAATCTTGGCTTTCACATTCTCTATGGTGTCAGAAGCTTCTACTTCCAAGGTTATTGTTTTCCCAGTTAGTGTTTTAACAAAGATTTGCATACCACCTCTGAGACGCAATACAAGGTGCAAAGTAGATTCTTTCTGGATGTTATAATCCGAAAGAGTACGACCTTCTTCTAGCTGCTTTCCTGCAAAAATCAATCTCTGCTGATCTGGTGGAATACCTTCTTTGTCTTGAATTTTAGCTTTTACATTATCGATTGTATCAGAAGGCTCCACTTCCAAAGTAATCGTTTTCCCAGTAAGGGTTTTTACAAAAATCTGCATTGCGACCTGAAACAACGTATAATAATATGAATTGAAGATGAGAAACTACAAAGAAAACTATTGATTTAGTTTGAGACAAATGTTAAGAAATTCAAAGGGACAAAGAAACGGAAACAAAAGAACAATAGAAAACACGTACAAAATGGCGTCGTGAATTACGTAGTTAAATCACAATGGATTCTTCAAATATGGAAATATTGCTTTTATGGGTATTATTTATTTTAGTTACAAATTATTCACAAACTTTAAAGGCTAGACAATTCTGAATCGATTGCAAAAACTCAGCAACACTAAGAACTTCCATTACTTACTTGGGTAATCTTATCTGCTACAAGAAGAATTTGAGAATGCAGCGACGAACCTCGGTGATGTGTTAGTATAACTATAACTACTCCACCCGAATCGATCGAAATGGAATGCAGGGTTACCACTTTAAAACATACTTGATGTATTATAAACTGGATTGCAACTTAAAAGAAAAATATCTTTTTTCCGCGATTATCCTTGCTATTAATAATTCTATAAAATTAAAATATGTGAATTCTATTTATTCACAATTGTAAAGTTCTTTCTTCAAAACTTTTTTTTATGTATCCAAAGTATATTCATACTTATACATCCATGCATAGAAATTGTAATGCGCAACGTGTAATTGTTACAATTTTTCTACTTTTATGTTCCTACATCCCCAAAGAACATATATGTTTTTGGGTATACTTAGTCATTTTTAAACACTTGTTCATTTCATGAACTTCTAATTAATTGTATACCAACAAATGAGTAAATTTATTCTCTCTATTTTTAGTTTTACTTCAATGAATGGATGCAAAAAACACTTTGTAATAAAATAAAGTTTGTATTTGCTAAACAACGAGTTTCGTATCCAATTTGGATCATATTTCTAATAAAATGAGACCCCAGAATTTACATTTTGAATCGGTAGTAGTGTAAAAATGATGAGCCGGAAAAGGTTTTTGTGAATGAATGAAGTATATGTTCGTTTAATTTGATTTGAAAACCTGAGGAACATATTTGAGTCGTCTAATTGGACATCAGTCAAACTCGTTTCTTCTAAGTGAAAAGCTGTATTCAAAATTCTTTAAGAATTAATTCCTGTGGAAATCTAAGAGATTAACCGGTAATAAAATAATATCATCTTCATGATGATCAGTAGAATTTTTGTGCACGATTTTACACAGATGACATCGTTTCTTCATTTCGGTTATTGACACATTGATTTAAACTGCTACTGTATAAGATAACTGTCGAATCATGACTAAGAAAACAATTGGAGAATCTTTTAGGTCACGCTTACGACGGCTATTCTGGAATGTCATAATTAAATAAGATTTGCTTACTTCTATGATTGTCATTTTTTAAAAGGGCAAAATATTATTTTATAGTTGTCTCTGATAATATAACACAAATATTCATTATTTTCGGAAGGAACACGATACGGCCTTATTTTGGCGTATTTCTGATATATCATAATATAAATACTCCCATTTACTATAATTACACAAGGATTGCAAATTACTAAAATTTTGGATTTGCACTAAAATTATAAGATATATACAAGAACATAATATACAATACTGGTAAAAAGGTTATATTTCACACTATAGCAAGGTCAGTGGGGAGTTACAGTATTTCAATCCCCAATAGTGAGAAATCAAACAGTGTTATAATTAAGTAAGCAGAAATACGTATATTCATTAGAGACTTTCAATAAATGTATTATTTTTCATGCAATCTAAACGGAAGCTTTGTAAATAATATATTAGGTACGAAAATAAATAAAAATATTTTATTAACACAAATATTAAAAAAATCGTGAACTTTCAGGTATTCTATACTGTTTAAAAGGTTCCAATTTTTAATCTGACGGCGTATTATTTGAAACTGTCAACATTTATAATCTGTTGTGTGAATTTTTAGACTTTTGTATGTAATTATTGGACGGGCGTACCGATAAGTGTTTTAATATTAATTTAAATTGCAATAATATTACGGCATTATCATTGCTCGTTTTTTATTTAAACTTTTATAAAATCATAAGTGATAGATCCATCTCTTTAAATTAGAATTTCCAGTAACAAAATTTATACTTAGTGATTATAATATTGGCTGTAAACACGTTACACATATCTTATAAATTTGATAATTCTAAGTCGATGAATAATGTGTGAGTCATTACTTTTTTCATAACGCATTGAATTACTTAAGGTAATAGTGACTAAAATGGCTGATTTAATACGCGCAATGGGGGCTCCAATTGGACCCCCAGTAAAGGATAAGCTAGGGTCTCCGTCTACTGAATCTGAAGACGGCGGTGCTGATCTCACGGAGTTGGCGGCCGATCTAGAATTAGATGAAGCAGATGGACCCAGCACTAATGGTAAATTTATAATTTTATCTGTTAATTGGTTAACCAGTAACCCAAGTTCCATAATGTAGAAACTAGAAATCCTTTTTTATTATAACTATAAAATATTTATATAGATTAGAAGTTTATATAATATTGAAAAATTTTCTTCTACTGTTCAATAGAGTTATTATTATTATAATTATAAAATGTATAATATTTATTATTGTAGACCAAAAGGTTTTCATTGTAGTGACACCCCTACAAAGCGGTCTCATCATATATGGAGTCATTCATATGAATCCTAATACGCTTATAAGTTTCCATTTTATGAATTCTTAAACACAAATAAATTGCCAATATTTGCTCATTTAAGAATAATTGATTAAATAATAGATTATTTGAAACTAAAAAACTTTAAGTACAAAGTGTTTGTGCTTACAAACTCTGTCTACCTCAAGTTAGATAAATTATGCTTATAAAATAATTTGATATTTTGTTGATTGCTGTAGGGGAACGGCAAGCAGTATTGGCACCACCAGAATCTGAGTGGTATCATGGTCGCTTGGACAGATACACTTCAGAGGAAAGGTTGTGGGCTGCAAGCAAGCAAGGCAGTTATCTGGGTATGTAGTATAGTTATTAGTTAAGAGTTTTATTTTCAGGAACATTGTTTAAATCGATTTATATACTTGGGTAATATAGGCATTGTCAATTTAGCTATAAGGACATATTGTAACATCAGTCAAAATCAAAATTGTTTATTTTCATGGACCTTGACAGGCACTTGAATAGACTTGAATTGAAGAGCCAGGTTCTTGTGGAGCTAGTGGAAAGAACCAGCAAGAATTTCCCCATCCATTCATTTTTAATAGTCAGATAGTTTCCAATTATTTATAAATTACTATAGATTGAAGTGTTATGAAACATGTGTTTTATAACACTTTTTTTTTTTTACTTTAAGTTAGAAGTAAAGTTTGGATTTAGAATAAAAGCTTATTTTAAGCAACTTCAATAATAATTTCAATGGTAAAAGAAATTAGGTGCTCCTCACTTATTTATCTGTCACAGGCAAATTAAACATCATCATAAGATGGTATGTGACAGTTAGTGCCCTAAAAGTTATCGACTTGGTGTAAGAAGTAGCCAGTCAGGAATCTGGTATGTTTAGCATCACAACAATACTGATCCATCAATTATGTCATTTATTATGCACCATATTCTCCTGACCTAATGACCTATGTGGTGTTTACTTCTTTGTTAAAAATTAAGCAATATCTGAGGCTAAAGAAGAGTGGTCATTGCTGCCAAGTGGTATAAACAAATCAAAAAGTGTATATCTCCCCAAGTTTTTAGTATCAACACATATATAAAGAATAAATTTTATAATTTTGAGTATGTAATTGCTTTTGGCATGACCCTTATAAATGAAAGGTTTTAGGTCCCTATATATGAAATTAGCATATTTTTTAAATGAAATTATAAATAATATATAATCAATTGAAGTATGCACCATTATTATTTATGGATTTTCGCCATTTTTATTAGTTCAATGATTCCATTACTGAAAAAATTTTGGGAGTGATAATCAATAAAGTCTCTGAAAGCGGTTTGTACCACTCAATGCGTGTTTGTTGGTGTACTTCACTCAATTCATGTGGTACCCATTTCTTGAACTTTTTCGCTTATCCAATTTCAAACAGTTTCAAGTGAATTAATATTGTTTTGTCACTCATACCGAAGCCTGCCACTTTTGCGTGCACAACTTTGACGTGGTTTGAGCTGGATCCGCTTCCTTGATCACCTTTAATTCTTCAATGCCAACTTAGGCCACTGGCTAACTGTGGGGTTTGTTTTGGTGGTCAAAATCTCCAGAACGAAAATGTTGAAACCAAAATTGAACTGTCTTTCTTTTACAGTAGCTTCCCCATACACATTAATCCTTTGAGTTGTTTCTGTAGCACTGGTGCCATGGTGGAACTCATTTTCGTAAATAACGCGATATTTCATAATTTCTCTAAGTTAACAGAAGGATGTATTAGAAAAAACAAATGGCGCGAAAACAAATAAATCACTAAATTTGAAACAAATACACAAGCCTTAATTTGAAATACATTTGAATTTGGAATTCCTAACCAAACACCAGATTATTTGAGATCAAAGTGGCCAGTTCTAAAAAAAACGCCAATTTCATATGTATCTAATATGGATCTAATATTATATGGTAACTAGTTACAAATTACTAATAATTTAAAAAGAAAACATTTTAATTAGAAATTGTTAAGAATATCTTATTTTGAGCATTGAAATGAATTAAGTTGATTGTTTATATCATTTTAACCTTTCTATGTAAGTTTGCTTATAATACTGAAATAAACTGAAATGATTAATTGTCAGTTTGATTTATGAGTTTTAATTATAGTTTTTCTGAAAATTCTATTCGAAATGGATTCTTAATTTTAAGATGGTGTGCACATATAAACAATAAATCAGAATTTTATTACTTATTCTTCATCAATTCAATTTATTGTTAAATAAAGGAATATTGCCTATTAGTTACTTATTATGTTAAATTTATGCAAATATATTGCTGTAATATGTTATCATCAATATAAATTAAAATTAGTCAAGTAGCGGTTACATATAACTCCTACTCGCATTCACTCTTCTGCGGGTTGGTGTACTTAGGTCAAGGATAATAGGTTCCCATTTCCATCTTTTAACTTTTTATTGGTCGTTTATGTGTGAGGGAAAACTGCCGTGTAGTCTCTTTCTGCTGACATTCAACGACGGCTCTGTGAGCGACCTTGGCTAGTCGAGGATTGTGCCCTATGTTTTCCACTCCAGGAGAGAATATTTGAGAATTTCTTTGCAGTTCTGTGAGCATTGATCTGTGATGCTACCATCGACTATCCAAAGGTAAGACTAAGAAGTCTTCGGGTCGACTGAGGGGAGAACTTTGGTACTATGATTTTAGTGTGGTCCTGCTTTCGCGTCTTAGCCTCGCCTTACGAATGAAACAGTCGCGACTTATCGCACCACTATGCGCTTTTATCTAATGGTTGGTTTGTAACTGAGAAGCAACTTCATCCAGTGCTTCATCATATTCATGAATAAGGGCAGAGCTAATGGTGATGATACTTAGAATTCAAAGCACCGAATGCAAACGTAAATGATTCTCATATTGTGATTATGTATTTTTTAATTGATAGCCATCGCAGCCGAACTCCCGTGAAGAGGCTCGGCAGAATCTCAGTTAGAAGTTTTCCTGTGATACATTACCCATTTCTTTTCATAGTTTTAGGGTCAGTATATTCGGAGGTATGGGTTGAGGGTTACGAATGTTATTTGCTTTAATATAATAAAATACGAAAATTATATAAACAAATATATTTTTTTCTTTATCCTATAACGGTTCCGATTTTTCATCAGATGTACGGAACCCAAAATATTTACATTCATACATTTAAACCATATATATTTATTATCTTTTCACTTTTGTCACATTCATATTATCTTTTGTATGTATATCAAAAAGTCTTGATTAATTAAAAAAACATGAATGCATGTGATGTTGTGTCAAGAGAACTATTCGTAAATGCAATAAGGCGATTTTGGGAAATGCAAGAAAATTAGAAGCCAAGGAAGCATTTTGTAATAACTATGGAATCCTCAAAATGTATTTATTTTATGATACTAAGTAGTACAAATGAGCACATAGGTCACCTGATGATACGTGATTACTGCGGCATAAACATCTAAGGATGGATTCCGGAACGACGATTCAAGATGAACATGCCTGATGCGGGTGTTGTAAATCTTTTATTCAAGTTTTATTGTTACAATTATTATTTCATGTTGAATATGTTTTGTACATTATTAGTACGTGTTCTAAAAATATATTATTAGTGAGTAACGTTAAGTTATGTTTTCAGTACGTGAGAGTGACAGGAAGCCAGGTTCATATGTCTTGAGTTACTTGGGGCGTACTGGAATCAATCACTTCAGGTATTTCCTTTTTAATGTTCATATTTTTATTCACACATTTACAAATCGTTTTAATGCTTTCCTTGCTATCACTTTGATAGTGAGATAAAATTAAGACTGTTTTTATTTCTTATATTATTTATTTATATTTTTATTTAATTAATAATAATGTAATAAGAGTAAAAACGGTACAAATTCGCAGCAAATTTAAACACGTACGATTTAAATTTTTAATTATATTATTTCATATATTTTTTCCTATTATATATACGTGCAGGAAGAAAACATGGAGTTTTTGTTTTGTTCGATTAAAGAGAAGCTTCATATACCTTGCCGGCCAAAAGTTTAAGACCACACATAAACAACATAATTATCCATCAATTGTAATAAAATCCCATAGGATAAATAAAAGATATGCCCATCTCCATATTCTATTGTTAGTATCGAATATATAAACAAGTCATTTTTTTGTTTACTTTCAAGTTATTGGAAAATGAACATCT
Source organism: Teinopalpus imperialis (assembly GCA_029286865.1). NCBI lineage: Eukaryota > Metazoa > Arthropoda > Insecta > Lepidoptera > Papilionidae > Teinopalpus > Teinopalpus imperialis. Next base: position 8,529,715 of record JAGSMU010000021.1, read on the forward strand.
ATTGTTTTCAAACACCGACAAACGCTACGCTAGAGCCAGGTGGTAGAGTCGTAATAATATATTTATAATGTCCTCATTACTAATTACTTTGCTTTTGTTACGTATTGGTCAATAATTAAGATTATTTAGCTCCTGAAAACCCGTGTTTCTGACTTTTTATACCCGTGTTTCTGACTTATTATACCCGAGTTTACTTGGGTTTGTTCACAAACAATGTCGATTAGTCTAAACTTGTGGTTTCTACAGTGAAGACGTCATAAAATGGGAAAAGCTCGAGAAATTAACAGTGAAGTGCGTTCCGCTATCGTTGTTTTACATAATGAAGGCAAATCCGAACGTGAGATTGCTTCACGACTGAAGTTATCGAAGATTTGTGTTCATGGCACAATAACTCGATACAGGGAGACAGGCAGTTTTCAAGATCATCCACGCTCGTGAAGGCCGAGAGCTACCACGTCTAGTGAAGATAATTTCATTGTTGTTACCAGCAAACGAAATAGACGCTTAACAGCATCAGAAATCCGCGCTTAAGTAAACCCGAGTTAAACCTTTATCGTTGACTACAGTAAAACGGCGACTGACAGATGCGAAGTTGTATCGTCGCGTTGCCGTTCGAAAACCTTTGCTAAGGCCGCAAAACAAAAAAAAAACGGATGCAGTGGGCTCTTGCCCATGGAGATTGGACTGAAGAATATTTTAAAAAAGTGCTTTGGACCGATGAAACCAAGTTTGAAGTATTCGGTTCAAAACGTAGAATTTACGTTCGACGCAGTGCCCAAGAAAAGATGTCAGATTAAGCATGATGGTGGCTCAATTATGGTCTGGGATTGCTTCTCTAGCCAAGGAACTGGCAATTTGATTAAAATTGAAAGAATTTTGATAAAGGAACATACAAAAACATTTTAGAACATAATGCGGTTTCTTTCGGGTTGCGATTAATTGGAGATGGATTCATTTTCCAACAAGATAATGATCCAAAGCATAGCTCAAAATGATGTAGAGGATATTTAGAAGAGAAAGAGGCACAAGGGGTGTTAAGAAACATGGTTTGGCCTCCTCAGAGCCATTCTCAATCCCATTGAACTTTTGTGGGAAGAGCTTGATAGGAACGTCCGTAATCGTGGCCCATCCTCGCGAGAAGAAATGTGGAATGCTTTATGCGGAATTTGGAACAATATATCACAAGACACCATTAACAAATTGATTGCCCGTATGCCGAGTCTTGTGAAAAAATATAAGGTTATATAGTATCGATAGTCGCCTATCAGCGACACTGATGTGCGTCACTGGACCAATAGCAATACTCATACACAAAAGAAAAACTGATGTGCGTTTACTATGTCGCTGCATGCCGAGTTGTAAATCATGTTTTGCCTAGTGACGTGCACGTCAAGCGCGTGTTATCTATAAAAATCCCGGGGTGAGTGTATCACGCTCGCGCGCTTAAGTACTTCGATAGTAAATTAAACATGTGAACAATTAATTAGTGCATCAGTTGCGGTCTGTTATATCATAAATTACAAAGTATTATTTTTTTGTTTCCATTCGGAATTTGAATACCTAACGCCATTTTCTTGCAAAAATAAAGTTGGTGTACATTAATAAACAAGTGTAACGAGCGTTATCAACAATGTTTTGACATTTTTAGGTAAAATTAAACAAGATCTAAAAAAAACAAGAAATAATTTTAATCGTATGCGAATCGTATCTTACTGCAAAAATCTATGGCGTAAGTTTAAAATATGAAGATTACAAATGGTAACTAGACCACTCTCAGCTCTACATCATATGCATGCATGCATATGCAACTGAATCAGCTTCTAGGGTAGAAGACATACGAAAGTGGTCTCAAGTAAATAAGGTTGCATTTTCGAACGCTGATCTGAAATAAGAACTTTTCACACACTACTTTTTAAACCAACTGACGAATGAATCATGAAGTTTGCTTGCCATTTCATGATTGGCAATAACTTTATAGAACTAGTGTGGGAACAAGTAAAGGGAGAAGTGGCAACGAAGAGCAATTCATTAAAATCATAAATACTGAAATATTACTTATTTATCCCCCAATGATTCCAAAGAAAATTGGCAAAGTTGTGTTCGACATGCAGAAGCCCTACAAGGCGAAGACTTGTGACAGTGTCATGTACTGAATAGCTTAATATTCAATTTCAAAGGTGGTTCTGGCGATGACAAACTTTAATTAATAATTAGTGTTAATGAGTTAATAGCCACATGTTATTGTTATTATTTATTAATTTGTTTTGATGTAAATGCTAATTTATCTGTGTATATATATATATATATATCCATATTTTGTTGAACAAGATAATATGCTTGTTTGTTATTTCCTTGATTGGACACTGCACCAAGCCTACCACAGATTTCATTGCACTAGCATTTTTTTATATCATTGACAGTAACAAACGAGCACACAGTTCACCTGATGGTAAGTGCTTCTAGCCCATGACAACTACATTCATCCTTGACAAGGAATCATAATGCTGATGCGTTGTCACCTTTAAGGACTGAGATGGAATGCCTCGTCACCAGTAAGAAAAGTCTCCGTATCCCTGCACTCACCAGACGAAACACACCAACATTATGCTGCTATTTTACGCTAGTGTTGTGTACGGTGTTAGGTGCGTGTTGCTACCACGGTCAAGCTGACCCATTCATTCTGCAGCTAGAGACAATAGCATAACATCGAAACTATAATGCTTATTTCGAAGACGATGCTTTTGTGTGTGCGTGAATGTTTGTCACTTTAATATTTCCTGCGCTGCTGATGGCATGTGAACAACCGGAAGAATTGGCGTAGAAAGTATTGGCATTTCATTTAATTTAATGGTTAATTTATGGTAGGGTGTGTAATGCCCTTGAATAGCCACTAATTACTCCTATATAGTTCTTTTTTATTTATACAGGATTACTGCGGTATGCGGCGACTACTACATAGGGGGTCGTCAATTCGATTCTTTGACTGAGTTGGTGGGGTTCTATAGCCACTGTTCTGATCTGCTGAAACGTGAACGCTTGGTGGAACCCGTTCCACCCCCTGAGCCTGTAAATGATAAAAAGGTAAAAAAAAATATCTCGTGATATATTTCCATTTTCTTGAGTACTGTAAAACCAAATTTGCTTACGTTCTGTATGAAAAGTAAATAGTACATGTAAGAGAGAAAAGTTCTTCTTATAAGTATATCAGAAAAAAATACTGAAATATCTCGACGACAAATCTCACTTAAAAACCTTAGATAAAACATTGAATTTTAATAATTACTTTGTATGATGACAAAAATCAATTATGTTCATTAGAAGGATGAATAAATTTATTCGATAATATTAAGCATCCGTTGCATGTGACTACGTAAATAGTACGACCAACGGACGGGGCTACAAATAATTATATATATAAATAATTCATATAGTTATCGAACGCTTTATCAATATTAAAGAACGGTTCTATGCTGGAAATCGTGACAAGGCAAGTGCATATGCAATATACTGTCCGTTATTCTAGAAATCTAGATACGTGGTAGAGCTTTAATTTTTTTTTATTATTTTTAAGGTGACAATCTAGCATATACGAACGAACGAGCATACTTGATGGTAAGTGTTCCCTGCGGCCCATGACATCGACATTCAACCTCGATAAGGAATCATAATGCAGATGCGGTGTCACACACGAAGATTGTGATAGAATGCCTCGTTAACAGTAATAAAGGTCTCCGAACCTGCACTCAGTCGAAACACAGCAGCATATCGCTACAATTTTACGCTGGGATTCTGTGATGTCGTGGTCCTACCCTATCTATATACTGATGACAAGGCATTCCATATCAGTCCTCAAGGGTAACAACGCATCTGCATTGTTATTCCTTGTCAAGGATGAATGTAAATTTCATTGGCCGCAGGAATCCCTTCCCATCAGGAGAACTGTGTGCTCGTTACTCTCCATGTAATATAAATGTTCCATAAATGTGTACATTTCTAAAAAAAGTGTTGCGTCTTGATATGTTATTAATTACTAGTGATTAGGTATTCCACCCTAATCCTGAGGGGTGACAGCGCATCAGTATTGGGATTCCTTATCTCCTCGTCTTAGGATGAATATGAGTGTCATTTGCTACAGGAACCACTTACAATCTGTAATTTATAAGTCACTCTTAAGATCATAAAAAATATCGTCTTCTATGCGACTTCCAAATTTCTTTTACGACGACACTCTGCCATATATCTCATACAAGTATATTATAAAGTTATAAAATTAATGTAAAACCAACATTCAGTTGTAACAACATTGATAAACTGCCAGATAAAGATAATGGTGTAACTATTATACGCTTCAATGAAGGGATTCATAAATGTTGGAGAGAATATGTAACTTTGTTATTCTGGCAGAGGCCAACTTGTGACCAGTACGCTCATATCACATTAAATAATGTAATCTTCTTAAAAATAATTTTCTACAATAACGACACGTGTACGATATAGATAAATAATAACTACATATTTTTTATTTATATATATATATATATTTAATAAAATTTTTTCATAGTTTGACGCTATCTATATTTAAAGAATTGTATTACATTACTTGTTCATGCAAGCGTTAAAGTGATCAAAAATATTAGAAGTGGGAACGTTATATTGTTTAAATTGCAACTATATTAAACATTACCAGACTGAATCCTGTACTATATCATTCCGGTCATGTCAATTTGTGTTTATTTTGTAAGTAACATCTATTATATATCTATATAAACGAAATTGCTTAGTATATAATGCAATGGTGATGTTAAATTATTATATTCTGTCTATAGTTTAGGCTTTAACTTCGTACGAAAACAATCCTTCACTAAAATAAAATATATTTCAAAGGTACAAACTGTGAAAATGTATTATTTTGGGTGTAATTCAATTGTTATAAATAGTATGTAATTAAACCAAACTAGCATATATATTTATATACATACATATGCACCTTTGTAAAGATAAATCATTAAGATTTAGGAATCATAGGCCATAAGTATAAAATGCAAAATAAATAAAAAACTAAAAATATTCTTTGACCACGAATAATATCGTCTTTGGATTATAAAATGAAAGGACTAAGATATTTGTTTTGAATGAATCAAATTTACGACCATATTTTAAATTTTTTCATTAATGGCTATTTATGGTGCATCAATAATAATATATGAAAACATAACTTCGTTCCTTTACTGGCTTAAAAAAGCTAAAGTTTATCCTAAAAGTTTTAGGGTACGGCTTGTAAAACTTAGCGTTCCTCCGTTCGACTATCTCCTATTTATAAAAATAGTAAAGGTTAAAGGACAATAAAACTTCTGTTATAAAATGTGGTTTCCGTCTAATAATTAAATTCAAAATTTTCTGCCCTCACTTTCTAGCTCAATTTCTTTTAAATAACGAGGATAATAATCATACGATGTTCGCTAGTGGAGTGATTTCTATAATGGAATTAATTTATAGATAGAGATTATTATCATTTTTATTACTTAAACATCTCACTATTGCATTTATTAATAGGTATTTTTACACTATTTTAAATTAATAAACTCATTATTAAGAGTTCTAAGTTATATAGCCGATGAATTATAGAAAACCATTAGCCATTTTAAAACAAACGAACACAACGTTGTGTACCAATAAGTAATAATAGTAGTAATGAAAAATGTGCAATATACTAAGACTTATTTATTACTCTGTTTATATTTAGTTTATTTTTAAGTATCTCATCATCATTAATAAATATATTATTATTTGGCTTTTTTTATTAGATTGTCAAATTCATCATTGTTTCACTGTAAATCTTAATTTAATGTATGTAATTCTTGTGTTATTTTTTCATGATAGCGCGTTGTGGCAATATTACCATATACAAAGATGCCGGACACCGACGAATTAACATTTCAAAAGGGCGATATATTTTTCGTTCACAACGATATGGGTGACGGTTGGCTATGGGTCACAGCGCATCGGTAAGATATAATACATTTGTCTTGTTTTAAAATATACTTTTAGTTTTAAGATTAACAATTCGAAATCGATGAAGATTGGAAATTATGAAAATTGGAAACCTGTAAAACGTTCATCGATTGCTTCATAGGTTCGAACACCATGCCGGTTCTCACCAGTCAACACAGATAGAAGCGTTTCTTTGTTTTCGCGAGGTTCTTGTGTCACTTCTTCTGCAGCACATACGTATTCCGAAGTTGTGGTACAGATAGTTAATAATGATACTGATATTAAATTAGATAATCCGTAGTCAAAAGCAACTAACCGAGCCGAGGTTCAGCCCTCTCAGGCACCCTTGAGACAGTCGCCCTCGCGCAAGGGCACGGCCCAAGCCGAGGCTCTCTCTCGGGAGCCCTGGGCGCTCGGTCACCTTTCAACACGGTGAAACTGTAAAAGCCCTCGGGCTAACCGCGGCCATCATACTAAAAAAAATAGAACACTATAATCTGCTAAATCCGTCAATCCTTAATTAATGCACCTGTACCATAAATACCCAATATCCATAATTCGCGAATCAAATATAACATTTATTATGTTTATTTTTTAAAAAGTTATTGATCATATTAAAACAGCTTTCCAATAAACTTGAATTTCTAGTCGTTTTCGTAGATCCGTTTCACCTTGACATCTCTATGAAGTTTTTTATTTCATCCTGCAATTATTTGTACGTAATAATAACGTAAAACTAATTATTCGTACAGAAGCGAAAACCCTGTCCGCGTATCCGTTAGATTTTACTGTTACAGACGATTTATAAACATTAATTATTATTATATATTTTATACAAATTATCGACGTTTATTAAGAGATATTGCTACAGCCATTTACGTGGTAGAGCCACGCTGCAAATTAAAATTAGCAATGGGGCACAACTCGTTGGCTCGACCAGGGTTGGGACAGAATAGAAGTGCATATAGTACTTTGGTGGCGCTGTTTTTCAACTGACGTCTGAAAGAAACCGGAGACTTACCTACTGATATCGATCGAGACACTTCATTTTAGTTTTTTGTTTTTTTTTTTAATATTAGCTGTGTTAATTAACATTACTAATATTTCGGTTAACCATTCCAACTAAACTGAAAATGCTTGTGCTAGGATATGGTTCACTTAATAGTCTAATGGTGGATTTGAACCTACGAGCTGTACCATACCCTAAGCCATTAGCCTATTGACGTTTCAATCCTCCTAGATTCATTCGTTCAATGATGTTTCATATAACAATAACTCATTTCAGAATCGACAGTAGTCGAATGGTGTATTCGAATCTACGACCTTAAGTTTCGCGGACTGTACCCTAAATCATTAGGCCATTGACGCTTGAAAGTCAAGTTCTCAAGAGTCAGCAAATTCGCATTATACTTATCGAAGATGAGAATGGTTGTCCAGAAACAATCACCATCAGTTTAACTGATGAGCACACTCATTATAATTCTTAGTCAGAAGCAACTGACCGAGCCGATGTTCAGCCCTCTCGGGCACCCTCGAGTCAGACGCTCTCGTGGAACAGGGTCGCGGTCCAAACGGGGGCTCCATCTTGGGAGCCCTTGTGCTGGTTACTGGTTTTATAGAGGTCTCGACTGAGCGCCATAGGCGCTCGGTCACCTCTCAACCTCGCAAAACTACACTCATTTGTCAGCCTCTAATATAATAAAAATAGTCTAAAAATGTTTGCAGTATTAGAGTGACATGATTTTTACAACATCATGATCCAAAAATTATAACTCTGTAATCTTCAACACATTCGATTCCAACCCATAAATCGATATTATCAATAATGTTCGTCGTTGCCTAATGATTTAAACATATACAGAAATTGTTAAAAAATAGTCGATTTAACAGTAGTAAATATCGACTTTGATCGCATCAATTGAATTGCATTGCAATGTTTTTTGTAAACAATTTTTTAATATTATTATTTTTTTTTATTGCATTTGATTTTTTATTTGGTTTGTTTGTACTGCATTGTTGCAGTCAGAATTTTTAATTATAGATTTACTTAAATTTTTGGTATAAGGCATCGCTATCAACTCTTTTTAAATAAATTAGCACAAAACGAAGATGAAAAATAGCAAGAGGTGTATTATACTTTTACACGCCAAATTATAAATAGTAACGGAAGGAAAACGGGATTTTGCGTGATGCAATTTATAAGGATATTACCTGTTATAACTTTCAACATAATTGTGCATGTAACTAGTCTGGCCATAAATACTGTTACATAAAAACTTTTCGTTTTTTAAATTATTTTGAATTTGGAACACGTATATTATTTTTAAAACTTCTTTCGATTTTACGCTATTTCACATATTTTTTCGTGTTCATTATCAAATTACAATATGGAATGGGGTGTTAAAGAAAATAGCCTTGCACAAAGTGGGTATGGAGCCTTCGGTCATATTCCAGACACTTCAAAAGCTTGGTATCATCCGTATATCGTACTATCAACAGATACAACAATACTGCCTCTATCGAAGACCAGAAAAGATAGGGACGGCCCCGTGCTGTTAGAACTACAAAGGCTGTACCAGAATTCGTCGAAACCCCATAAGGAAGCAAAAAATCTTATCGCGAGAAATGAAGATTCCCGCTAGGACTCTGTCGCGTTTTATAAAACAAGACCTGAAGCTAGGTGATCGTCGATGTACAGGACATGCCCTAAATCATTCTTTACAATTAAGGAGAGTGGATCGATCAAAACGCCTTCTGTCGCGATACGCAGGTGAAAGGCACAGAAATATCCTCTTCACCGATGAATAAATTTTCACGATTGAAGAACACTACAATAAGCAAAATGATAAAGTGTAGGCTCATAATTCTAAAGAAGCTGCTCAAGTGGTCGGAAAGGTACAACGTGGTCACCATCATGCGTCAGTGATGGTTTGGTGGGGCGTGTCTTATCGAGGAGTCACAAAACTAAATTTTTGTGAAAAAGGAGTGAAAACTTCAGCTAAAGTGTATCAAGATTACACTTCTTAAAAATATACCGTGGACTTTCCAGCAGGAACTACCCAAGCCTGGCTTGAACCCAACGTTCCGGACTTTATAAGAGTATCCGTAAATCCGCCAAGATGCTAATCGCGTCTTTAATTAGCATAGTATGCGTTTTGCAAAACTTCGTAACGTCAACGTCGTAACTATCTCTTTTAATACTTAGTTTTCTAACAAGTATTTTGATTGATTGACAATTCTATTTCATACACAGGACGGGGGAGCAAGGAATGATCTTCAGGGAACTGGTCGAGGATTTGGACCCATCTATCGATCCCAACACAGTTTTCTCGTGGTTTCACCCCAACTGCACTAAAAGTGAAGCGGTTGATATGTTAGTGAAAGCAGGCCCGGGAAGCTTTCTAGTCAGACCCTCGGACAATTCGCCCGGGGATTACTCCCTGTTCTTCCATATCAACAATCAAATACAGAGGTTCAGAATAGAGAAGAAGGGCGTGAGGTATCTCATGGGTGGGAGGGTGTTTGAATGCTTGGACGCAGTCATCAATCGATATAGAAAGGAACAAATTGTTGAAGGGCACACTTTGGGACAACCTGTAAGTATACATTTTCTAATATTACTGTGAATTTTGTGTTTGTTTATGTAGTAGCTGGTTATAATGTTGTTCTGGTCAATTTCGACAATGGTGTCACCATTTACATCCTAGTATTAATATCGATTGCGCAAGATATATTATGCTATGGACAGTCCGGAACACATCGGCATATATACGCCTCTGGTAGCGACTTGCTCAACCGCCATAACGAGCCGTAGAGAAGATGTAAATAGCCCGAATAATCGAGGCGAGTGAATCGTTGCTGATGACAACGGAAACTAGAACGTCCCCCGAGAATACTCACCTGCTGCCTCTAAAGTTACAAGTGCTACGTTTAAAGAGGGCGCCATGTTTACAATATTTTCCCTAAAATATAAATTTGGCTTTATGGAATGGTGTTCCATAACATTAACATTAGGCTTTAATCTTATTGCTTGTTCTCGGGGTCGGCTGGTGGTGGTGTCCTGAGCAGGAAATCGAGTAGAGGGCGAAATCGTTACAGCTGGTGGGGCAACCTTATTATTCTCCCTCTTTCTCTTTTATTTTCTTTTTTATCGAAGCTCTGAGTGGGGTACTGGTGGGCGACCCCTCTCGATCTCTATCCATGTCCTGATATCCTTATCCCCTTCTGGTTATTTACTGTATTATGGCATAGCCGCATCGTATGCCGCATTTTTTTTTATTATTACTTTGAGAGTAACAAACGAACACACTTCACCTAAGTGCAAGTGATTCCTGCGGCCTATGATGCGGCATATGCGTTGTTACCCTTTAGCAATGAAATGGATTGCCTCGTCACCAGTACAGGTCTCCGGAACCCTACATTCACCAGACGAAACACAGCAGCATTATGCTGCTATTTTACGCTGGTATTCTGTGGGCGCGTGCTCCTATCCTGATCGAGCTGACCCATTCATTCTGTGCAGTTTAGGCATTTCGTCTGCTTCATCTTTTGGCCTAGGGCAAGACTAGTCGGATGTTCGTGGTATAGAATAATAATTATAATTTATTATTGTTATATAATAGAATCAGACGCTACCTAGATGAAATGTATAACCAAAAAATAATAATATGTTGCTTTAATTTGAACATCATTTAATGTATTATTATCGGTCAATGTAACAAAAATAGATCTATTGAAATATTTCCACCCGAAAACGTATTTTTATCTTAACAAAAAAAAATATTTTTAACAATGGATTAAGTATATTTAGTTAGGTTTAAGTGTGCATTATCTAAAATAACATGCAATCGCCAATGCTGAAGTGGGGGCTGATAAGAAATCGTTACAGTATCCTCATTAGATATCACCAATCAGTTTTAGTTTGTGTATTGATGACATGTGGAAAATATGGTATTAATATAAATTATGTGATAATTTAAACACATCAACAGTTAGTAGCTGAAGGGCATCAAATAGAGCCACAACAAAACACAACCGGTGCTGCTGCAGAAAAAATATACGCTACACTGAGAGAATGCAGAGATCAAATAGGCCTTAAGAAAATGAAGGGGATAAAGCACCAGGGATACCTGAATAAGAAATCTGACAAGGGCGCCAAGAAATGGAAGGCTCTCTATTTTGTATTACTGCAAGAAGGAACCGATACTCACTTGTATTTCTACGATTCGCCGAAAAGGACGAAACCGAAAGGATTGATCGATCTCTCTTGTGCTTATTTGTATCAGGTATTTTTTTATTATCCTTTTTTTATCTCAGTTACGTACCGAGATCGATGTTATATCGCGAACTTTATTTAATATTTAATTCTTATAAATGAATTTTAATATGTAGAACAAATTATACTATCTATAAAATCTATTATGCATATATACAAAATCACTAAACGTACCTTGCGTCTACTTAGAATAATTGTATTGTTTTAGGTCCATGAATCTCTATGGGAGCGAGAGTTTTGTTTCCAATTGGTGGAGAGAGCATTGCCCTGTCTGTCCACGCACACCTTTCTTGCGGCAAACTCGTCTACCGACGAACGTGCCTGGATTGAGGCGCTTCGTCCGCTTTGCGTACCGCAACAAGCTCGACATCAGTGTAAGGTATCTAAATACATACATAATAAAATATATATATATATATATATATATATATTAATTTATTCCTTTATGGCATACATAAACAATACTCAGCAAAATCAGGTACAATTAAAAACGAACAAAGAAAAAACACAAGAAAAAGACTTTTACCTAATCAAAAATGAAACTAAAAAAATCAAAAAATAATAAATAAATGAAAGACAAGTGAAACGTGCTCTGCGCTAAATTGCAAAAAGGTTCTCCACTCAAAACCCTGATCTGAAACCGTGAAGTCTACACAAGAGAAGTGGCACTCCTCATTTTATAAATTTTATATTTATAAATATATATTTACTCAATTCTTTTTGAGTGCTTATAGGTTTAAACTTCTGATAAATAAAGTGAAATATACGTATTGATCCCACTGCTGTACAAAGGCCTGTTTTCGTATGAGGGTATGGCAACATATATTACACATATATATCCATTGCGTAATGTCTTACCGAGTCTTTGAAAATATTTTTCTTAGGGTTCCGTTTTCTTTATTAGTAATCAATTTGTAGAAATGAATACTCGCGTTCGCGATAATACATGCGCAGCTATCCCCTCCACGTTTTATTTTTATTTTTTAATTTTTTATATTTGTGGCGTGGTACTACCACGGTTACACCGACCGCTATGTCCATTGCATTTATAGGTAGCACGCGTGGTTTGGCTGCGAGCATTGCGCGTGCGCTGCGTGACGGCGCATCGTCTGCCGCCACGTCTCGCGCCACGTCCGCACCTACGCCTCGCACTCGGAGCCGCGCCTGTTGCACGTACACGCGCCAAACCCTCGCCCGACCCGCACTGGGACGACGAGTTCGTTTTCGAGTGAGTACGCACCGGGTTCCTTACATTAAGTAACTATAATTCTTCTTATATATATATATATATATATATGTATTATATATACAATAATGTCTCCATGTCAAAGGGTTGACTGATAGAGAATGCCTTAACGCATTAAGTCTGCCCTTTGTATCCCTTTTTGTAAGGTTGTGACCTTTTAAATAAATAAATAAAATAAAATAGCATATTATTTTTGGTTGTTGACGGTAATAACTATGACCGTATAAAGCTCTCGAAACGCTGGGGAATTAAAAAGTTAAAATAAACATATAAAATTGACGAAATTAGTTTCAATCAATGTGTTGTGTTCGCGTAAATATAAGAGATCACCCTGTATTAATGAAGTTTATTTTTTTATTCCCAGTGACGTGCCACCGGATGTCACGTCATTTACAATAACAGTACATAATACAGGAAAGAGAGGCAAAGAGTCCGAGGTGAGGATAGTTTGAAATTTTAATGATTTTAAACTTTAGATTTTTAAAGAAATATTGTTTTTTATTACTATATAACATAATATGTATAAATTAACATTTATTTCCTTTTTAGGTAGCGGAATTGACTATTGAGCTTTCTACTCTTGCTAACGGGGAAGAAGTTGAAGAGTGGTATCCTCTTGCAGGCATGACGCCTATTGGAGAATGGGGCTCTTTAAGACTGCGTATAAGGTAACGATTAACCTAAAGGTCACGGCGCAGGAAGAAATTCAGTCATTAAACCATGATTGTTTCGTTCAGATATATATATTACTAACACGCTCGCTAAATAGATAAATTGATACAATCAACTTTAATATATGTTAAAAAACCAACTCCCAGATTAAACTCTACTTTATTAATTTTCTAAATTAATAAAGTATATAATTATTATATATATTTATTATTATTTATTTATTATTCTAAAAATCATTGATATATTATTTTGTATTGATCATTGCATTTTTAAAGTTCTCCTAAGCCTTAAATATATATAATTAATTTCCTTGTAATTATAGTCTAGTATTTGCCCAATACGCACTCATTTGCAGGCACGAATATTCTTAACTATCACAAATAATGGTCAACGTAAACTGTAAAAAATATTGTCTGTCACAGATACATGCAAGAATTAGTAATGCCGCGGGAGGAATACAATCCTCTGCGTCAATTGCTGCTCGAACCAGGAATTCCTGCTGTAAAAGCCTTAGCTGAACTATGCCGTACCGACAGACAACCGTTGGCCACGTGTATGTATGAGTTGTTAACTGTTAGGGAACTTTTTAATTGAGATGATTTGTTTTTGAGTAATTATTTAATTTCCTGTATAAGTGAGTAAGATATATTTCTGTGGCGTCTGCACTGTTTATATCTAATATAGCTCTGACGGGAGACTGATACGAAAAAATATAAAATACATATATATGTGATTTATTTATTCAATTTGAAATGTTAAACTAAATATTATAAGAGATGAACTAAATATTATAACTTGCAAATAACATGAGATGCCTTATGTTATTTGCAAGTTAGCTTTGGGGGCGGCAGAGGATATTTATTTACTTTATTTTTATTGCATTAAAAATTACGAGGAACACAAAGTGCGGACTTAATGACAAAGACAATGTCTACCAGTCAAACCAAGATATGATGAAAATTATGTGATGGTGTAGCGATAATCTTATTTATAAAAAAAGACTAAGATAAAGCTAATATAAAATAAACAATACTAAATACTTATATGGATAAATATTATAGGCGTAATAAATGTACTATACATTAGCGTTAGCTGACTACCAATAAATGCCATAGAGGATGGACTTATCATCCCATAATTTTAATACATAATATATACAGGTATCTTAAGTAGTCATGGACCAAACTTTTAAAACTGCTTTCATTACTCCACAAACTATGATATAGTGTTCTGTTCAGCGATTCTGCACGCGTTCGTGGAATGCGGCCGCGGTGCGGAATTGGCGCGCGAGCTGGCTGGTGCTGAGGTGGCGCGCGAGGCTGATCATCGCGCACTCTTCCGCGCCGCCTCCCTCGCCACCGCCGTCATCGACGAGTTCATGCACGCGCTGTGCAAGCCCTTCCTACAGGTAACCATTTCAGAGTCTTCTTCTTTATATAATTTTCTTAAATCATATATAGACGTCGTCCTGGCTCGAAGAAGTTCAACCATAGTCCTTCGATATACGCATCAGGTAATTTTCGCGTATTACTTATTACATACACTAGACATTTATGAGATATGTCACAATGTTGAGACAGGTTTTCTTTGTGGTCAATTTTGAAGCAAAAATTAATATTTAAATAGTGAAAGGTTAAGAAAGTTTAAATATTTTTTTTAAATTCTTAACCTTTATTCCTTTGTAGATGATCACAACCATATATTTTGGAGAGGATTTGAAGAGTCCTACAAAACACACAAATTTATGAAATATCTAACAATTAGTAAAACACGACCCTATCTCTCTGTAGTTTGCAAGTATTAGTAAATAAAAACACGATATATTGCTTCCGGTAAATGAGCACTTTAAATTGTTTTTAATGATTTTTTTTATTATTCTTTCATAGCAAGTGATTCCTGCAGCCCATGACATCTACATTCATCCTTGTCAAGGAATCATAATGCAGATGCGTTGTCACCCTTGAGTACTGAGATGGAATGCTTCGTTACCAGTAATAAAGGTCTCTGGGACCCTGCACTTACCAGACCAAACATAGCAGCATTATGCTGCTATTTTACGCTAGTACTCTATGAGGGCGTGGTCCTACTATGATCGAGCTGACCCAATTTATTCTTCAGAAAACATAAAACATACTGCAGTGTACCTCTACCACTGTTAAAATGACTCCAGGATTCAAATTATGATCATAAAAATTTAAAAAAATAATTAAGCTTTTTTTAAATCTTTTATAAATATATTTTTAATTTCAGGCAGCAATAGCAGAGACAGTCCAGAAGTTGATAGACTCTAAGCAATCTGCCGAGTTAAATCCAACAAAGATGGACTCGCCTGAAGATGCCTGTAATAATGCAGAATTTTTACTTCTGATCCTTGATCAGGTAAATCTTTAACATTGATGTTTGTATATACAAAAAATATTATGATATTATAAGTATTATTAAGTTAGAAATATATTTATTTTCTACATATTTCCTGAAATTAAAATTAGATGTGTTGAAACACAGTATAATTGATTTATTATATTCCATCTTTTGTACGGTTTAAGATGTACCTTACCTTAATACGTTAATTTTTTTTGAATAATGCGTAAATTTCTAGTGAGATATGCTTCAAAAAATCGTAATACATTCATTAGTATTGCATACATTCATAAATTTTCGATTCGAGATTCTGCACTCATGGGTGTCTTTCTTTATTGTCAGTTTCAAAGATTCTTTATTCGTTTAGCAGGTACTTTTTTTACTTGGTTAAATAATAAAGTAAATGTAAGGTAATTAAGACTAAATATAATTTGTCGTATCTCCTAATTTTAAAAACACTCCCCCTGTTACTTCATCTAGAATCAGAATCCTTGGCATATATCGAGCAAAGTTCAGATCCAGCGTGCTTATATTTTACAAATAATCCTGTATATTGTTTCATCAGATAACGCATTCGATTTTCCTAACGCCCGAGGCGTGCCCACGACCGGTCCGCTACGTATGCGGCTGCCTGCAGCGCGCTGCCGTCGCCAAGTGGCCCAGCGAGAGATTCGTGCGCACTCGGGTGGTGTCAGGTAATTGTGCCATATTGTTTTATTATTTTCTTACAATATGAGGGAATGACAAAGAAGTTATATGTATATACCCATATTTATATCCTCAGAAAGGGATCTTAATGCAAATTCGTTGTGTGTACAGGGTTCATATTTCTGCGGTTGATCTGTCCGGCGCTCGTGGAACCTCGTGCATGGGGGCTAGTGGCGAGCACGCCGCCGCCGCACGCGCAGCGCTCGCTTGTCATGGTTGCCAAGTGCCTACAGAACCTCGCCAACCTGGTCGAGTTCGGTGCTAAGGTATATATATGTATATTTTTTTATGTATAATAAGAAAGACGACTAAATATAACAGACTGGAGACAATTTTGTCTTGTGCCTGTTACATGTTACAGGCCGAGAAGTTTAAATATTTTGATTTAGTTTCTTCTGTACAATTATATAAACCTGTAATATTCTAGTATTACATAGCATTACTAACTATTGCACAACCAGAAGAAAAAAAACTGCACCTTTGTAATATCATAATATGGATTTAGGATATTAAGAAAAATATAGCATAAATACGAAATAATATTCTTTACTTGTGTTTTAAGTGAGATCCTTTTTACTTATACCAACTTTCTTTAGAATCATTCTTTCACATAGACTTACTTTCTCATGAAAGTAAGCATTTTTATTTGTTTGTGCCAGATCCTGCTAGTAATTTACTGCCATTTTCAAACTATTATTATAATTTAATTCTGTTTAATTTTAGGTCTCTAAAATATTTATTATTGCAACATTCACACATATTCATACTTATATTACCGTTAATTTAAGTCGAAAGCCTACATGTAAGTTTGTGACCGAGTTTCTACTTTAACAGTTTATACATGTACATGTTTTAAAAGCATCAACCCGGCCTTATAACCACATTATAATTTTATAGAAACCATGAAAATTATATTGTTTTGAAATTATAATATGAATGAAAAATGAGATGAGACTGGAAAACAGAAACATATATACAGTAGTCATATAATTATAGACACGTTCTATTTAGCTACATAAAACTTTATTGATAAAATTATCAATAGAGAATCATTACAGTAACTCCATGTTATTAAAATAAAGACAATAAATACTTGAATTAATAATAGCAATAGTTGTGACCTTATTCGTTTATTAAAATAAATCACAAACTTTTTTAATATGCTTGCTACTGGCCATCCAATTAAAGGCAGTAATGTTTCATGTTCTTAATTTAAAATTTAAAAAAAAAACAGCACTAATTTCTTCCATTTTCCCGGGTATTTCCAAGAAATGCGCCTAAAGCAATAACTTAGCTTATCGTTATCTCAATACTAATATTATTTTGATTATTTTAACGAGCTACTATGAGAATAAACAAAAGTTGCGATTCCTCTTCAAGTAGGCTCATTCTGAATTTTTATTACCAAGGTTGGTCATATAGGGAAATTGCGAATCACTTGCGATGCTACAAAGATATGGTAATGATTGCTATCAAGCATTCAAAGAGTTGAACAACAGAAAATGTACCAAGGAAACCGAGACCTAGGAAAACAACCCCACGTGAAGACTTAAAAATTATATTGTTTATTTATTTACAGACAAACAGAAACAAAAGATAAAATAATAGAATATAAAACTATTAACAATTGTTCCCTTTAAAATGCCTCACTGCGTACATATTTGGTATCTTATAATCTTTCGCATGTTTTTATTTGACATGTAAAGTAATTGCAGCGACCTATTGAGTTCTCTAAAATATCGATAACAACAGAAGTAGTAACAATACAAAGCAATCATGGGTATTTGAGTTTACAGAAGGCAATAAGGTGTGTTCAAAAAAAGAAAAACAAAATTGGACAAAAATTTTAAATTACAAATTTAAATCAAAGACTATAAATCGTGGAGCAACATTTTGACACGGGATTAGCCAAAGAAGAACCGTTCAAAGGGTCAGAGCTCATTTGTTTGGGAGTATTTGGTGCTAGATGGTCGAGAGGTCTGTCTACAAGAACAATTAGAAGAGGATTATGTGAGGAAAAGTTAACTGGAAGATTTTCTAACGGTACCGCTTTTAAAGAAAGCAAATATTGAAGCTAGATCAGAATTTGCAAAAAGATATGAACGTTGGACTAAAACAAAAATTAATATTATTAAATCTGTCGGAAAAAATTATGTGAGACGACTTCCGAATAATGAAATGGATTCAAAGTATACGAAGATAACACACAAAAATTGAGGTATATCTAAATTCAAGGCTGATTTCTGGACACGGTGTTCGACCTGTTAGGCATTAGGATAAATTCCAGTACAACAATATTTTAGGAGCAATCAGATTACCCTATATAGGGGACAGTTTGCTGTTGGTTTAGGCTTTCAGAATTTGAATTAAATTTGGTATACGGATAGTTTATAACCTGAATTAACACAGGACACTTGCATTTAAAATGTTGTTTACATTTATTGTACATTGTAAAGTAAATATTTTAAATCCCAAGGCCAAAAACTGAAAGAGAGGAATTTGTTTGGGCGCTACTTATTTCTTCTTCTTCAACATCTTCACGAAAGTTGTCTGTCGGTTGTTCAAGAGTATTGTGTTCAAAATTTACATACGTACTGGCGGAAAATAATAAATCGCACAATGTGGTCATGGCACACACTTTTGATTATTCTGTTTTGAACCAATGTTTATTTTGTTTAGTTATATTATTATATAAAATATGGTGTACACGATTAAAATTACTCGCCTACCTATTCGGTGAAATTTATTTTTTAAATAATTAAACTATTGATAATTTTTGCTAGGAACCATACATGGAGGTTGTGAATCCGTTCATCCTGAAAAACAAGGAGCGTATGATAGCATTCTTGGATCAACTCAGTTCTGTGCCGGACCCTGGGAATGTGCCGCCGAATTCTACTAACAACTTTGATATTGGTAATTACTATAATGAAAAACTCTTTTATCAATCTATAAATAATATTTTTATTTTATGAAATGTAATAAAAATATCATCACAATTTCTAATTATCATTAAAAGATTATTTTAATTATCTATTTTATTTTTGTAAACAGCTAAAGAGTTGGCGACCCTTCATCACATTTGTGTGTCACATCTGAGCGAGCTCCAAACACTGGCGAAAACTCAGCCAGCTATCCGGAAGTTGGTGACGGTCACCGAAATGCTCACCAAACACAAGCATAAGTATCTGGAAATGATTAGATAGGAGAAACGGATTTTTATACACAGGTAATCAATCATTACCTAATTCATTTTTAAAATACAAACGAAACCCTATTGAAAATAATTAGTTCTTTTATGTCTACTTCGAACTGAATAAGAGTTGTGATAGACGGAAAGAAAAAGTTATAACAATTTGTAATTTATAATTCGGTAAGAATATTTATTTTATGAAATTAAAGGATTATTCTCTGCGGCACACAGTTTGCTGGTAGTAAGTATCAAGATTCATGAGCGTTCATCCTCAATAAGGAATCACAATGTAGATGCTCAGTCACCTGAGAACACCCCCGGTTTTTTCCAGCATCACCAGATGAAACTCAATAGGCCAAGCTTCACGATATTCTGTGAAAATGTGGGCCTTCTCCCTTATTCCTGTAACTTTTTGCGATCTTCAACATAAGAACAATATTTATGAACCGTAAATTTTTGTATGTTCAGTTTTTTTATTACATTGAGAGGAACAAACGAGCACGCAGTTCATCTGAAGGCAAGTGATACCTGCGGCCCGTGCATTCATACTTGACAATTACTCATAATGCAGATGCCTTGTCACCCTTGAGGACAGGTGGAATGCCTCGTCATAAGTAATAAAGATGTTTCGTCCGAAGACCTTTAATACTGGTGGCCTTGTCAAGGATGATTGATTGCTCGTTTCTTACTCTCAATTATATATATAAATATATATGTAAAAAAGATGGGGTCACTACAATAGTAGAATGACGGACCTACGATTAACCGACCTTAAATTTTGCAGACCGTACCCTAAACGATTAGACTATTGACGCATACAAATCGACCTGGAAACCTCCAGTCACCACTTCTATGTCTATCTACCACCACCAATTGTTCTATCAAATCTTACTATGTTATATAGTAAGGCAAATCTTAAGACCGGAATCAATGAACTATTTTTATTTCCAGGGTAACAAGTCACAAGTGAAGCGTGCAACACGAATAGTGCAGGTGGCGTTTGAGTTCGCGGCGCAGGGCCGATACTTTCCTTAGTTGTACACGTGTAGTCATTTTAGCTTTAGCGTATCTTATGTTTTAACGCGTACGGAACTCGTCTCTGAGCTTTCTCGTGCCAAAATATGTATTCGACTGTATCTATATTTTGTACGAATGTTTAAATGTTTTGTTTTTGTAAACTATCGTATTGTTTTATTAACAAGTTAAAATAATGTGCGTGTGCCCTTTTTAAAATAATGTCAAATTTATTAGAAATACTTGTTAATAAGAAAGTGCGATACGTTATCTTTATTTGACTGCCTTATAAATATATATTTTAAGCGTACAAACATGATAGCTCTCTAGTGTTGTAAGACATATTTATTGCTAGTAGACTTTAGTATACCGGTTGTTTTCGAATTTTAGTTGACCTCGCGGCTTAAGACTAAGTGAGAAATTTAATGTTAAGAAAATATTGATGCGGTGATTGATCCAGTTACTTCCTACTTTTTCTGTTGTTCATTTGTAACCTTTGAAGTATTTACTGAAGTCCAAGTACAGTAAGCAACTTAAGACTTACGCCTGGATTAGTATTTATTTGAGATATTAATTGGTATTATTAAGAAAATATATTAAGATGTAAGGTATATTTAAAACATACATAACCCATATGTCCTAAAAAAAAAGAAACAAAATGCATCACGAATTCATTGTTTATTTATTATAAAAAAATGTTAATAACGTAAAGAATAAATTATAGACATATAAATAGAGAGAATTTATTAAAAAAAAGAATGTACAATAAAAAATCGACGTTTGGTGCCAAGAAGATAAGTGGACGAAGTAGACACCAACGGGAATATCTAAACAGTAATGTACGTGATCTGTCTTACAGTCTCTGGAATTTTATTCTTTTCTAATTTTTATATCTCAATTATGGCTATAATCAACAGAAAACATCGAATGCTCGAAATTTTCGTGTATTTTATATTATCGTTACGATACCGTTTTTAGATATAGATTAGATATAGCAAGTAAAGTCCCATCAACGTGACAGGAAAACAGTAATTATTAGTCCCACATGGTTATAATTTTTTTTTTTTGCAGTAGATGGCGTTTTGTAAGTGCGACATGGACGTAATCGATCGCATGCATGTCAATTAATATAATAGATGTTGTATACTCTTCAACATATTTTTTTTCCATTCTGGCTTTTAGTACCTTAGTAAGCTTTATTTGCAATATTTAAGATTCAACGATAATTGTTATTTTCTCGTTACACAGTACACACTGTTGTACACACACTCTGTTGAAGTTAACAAAACTGACGGATAAATTCTCTCGCTCAAAGTTCTATAAGCTCATAATTATAGTGCCATATAATTATTACGTACTTATTTTGCACATTCCAAATTGATTATTTAAGCACAAGATTTATAATTATTGTTATAAATCTTATTACACCGTCGGAATTACAGATTTTAAAATAATTAGTATAGACGTATTGTTTGTGTTATGTTACATATTTTGTACTGCAGTGGTTACCCAGTAAATGCCAAATGGCAAGAGTAATTCTCCGTCGCACACGGATAGAATTTTTGTCGAAACTTGTTTGTTTTATTACTGCATGGTTGCAGCAGATGGCGCTGTTGTAAACTGTCTACGTACACAACTTTGCTAAATAATGTAATGGATATTTTCAAAGCTTTAAAAGTTGGTAATTCGACGTGTATCACTTTTTATAAATTTAGGGTCTAGTCGTTTTAAACTCTGCCGTTTAGTAATATATGAAACTCATATTATTTTGTAAATTAAAGATATTAGGTATTTTGTTAGCTTTTTGCACATTTCAACTACAATGACTTCAATTAAAACACTTCTAGTTGAACATGCGTAATTATTATAATATTGGGCGTTGGAGAAATATTACAAAATAAAATTTGCTAAAGTTTTTCGATCCTTATTTTTCGCGAATGCGTAAAAATTCTTACAACTAAGACATCACATATAAATTTATTTTATCAATTTAATTGTATTCCATTTGCTGTATTAGTTCTTATATTATTTTTAATTAAATATTGTAAATGCAAAAAATATTATACACGGGATTTTTTGGGCGAATCATAATCAAGTGCTTGGAATACTTTGTAAGTATGCGCACACATCTAGAGTCCTTTGCTTTAGTTTTTTTAATATTGATGCTAATTACCATCGAAATATAATGAATATAGAAGTAGTATTAAAAACCTTAAAAACGATTATTAAAAAAAGGTACTCAAAAATTGTCGCAGTAGGCGTGGCCTAAAGAGACGTGGCTCGCTTTCTGTCACACGAGAGCAGTTGCCTTAGTGGCAGTTTAAATAATCGCATGAAGTCATCTTGTTGTATAAAATGGTACATCAATAATTCTACTGATTATAAAGACGATGTAATTATATTCCATGTATAAGTACAATGAATTGAAATAGTATAGGGATGATGCTAAGCAACAATGCTTGCTGAAAAAAAATGAAGAAGAAAAGGAGATCGCTTAGAATGGATCGCATCTTTGATTTTTAAAAACCTTGATATTATATCTAATAAGGAAAGGCGTTCACATATCGTTCAAATTTTGTTACCGTACCGAATGTGTTAAAAAGTATCACAAAAACTCGGATGTCCAAATAAGTGTTTTTTACATGTAATAACCTTTTATGATGTTTTTGGACAATAAATTGTGGTCTTTCAATCATAATAAGCATTTATAAGAATTTTTGCATAATATTGCCAAAAAATCGTTACTTCATTTCTTGTGTGGAGAAGTTGAATATACTTTCTCTTTCCAGATCGAAGTGAGATTTAGTATTCATTATATGAACAAGTAAAAAATAATAAATATGGGAATTCAAAATAGGGATAAATATATATATATATATATATATATATATATATATATATATATATATATATATATATACATCTATAAAATAAGTTGACATATACAAAGAGTTGTGTACATGACAGATAAACTGCAATATGCGTAGTATATTTTCAACGCGTATAATTTTTCGTTTTATTAATATGGTCTATAATCATTTCAATGCTTTGTTACTTCAAAAATTTCAGACTTTAACATCTTCTCATTTACATTTGTCTTTGTTTTGGATGATTGATATTTAAAAGAGATTTATATTATAATAGTATTTCTATGATTATAATATTTCGATGCTAATGAAACCAATAATCCAGTTTCACGTTGGAAGATGATTTATCTTATTCTATCACATATATACCTTATTTTATGTAAAATTTTAATGACGTGCGATAATGATTGCTATTGCTATTTCCAAGATCAAAGCTAGGATCTTTTTTTTTATTTTTATATATCGGATATAAAATGTAAAAAAAAATTGAAATATATCATTCAATTAAAAATATCCCCTAAAATAATAATAAATTCAATTTTCAAAATTATTTATAATAATCCTGAAAATATGGTAAGGATGTCGCAAAATTCTCTCCCGGTGTCTTACAATCTGAATACATTCAGTCGTAAAATTTCATTTTATTGCAGTTTAAAGGTATTATATCTTAAGTTCACAAAAAATTAAAAGTCTACGCAATATGAACTGAGACTTCGGGTCATAAATCATATTTATCTGTCCGTCTTGCTCGCACTTACAAAGTCTTATGGAAAGGTGTAGTGATGTGCGTAAGAATTGTAGAGGTGCATATCGATATGCTAAATTATGTTAAGTATTAATGGGAATAATTTTTCGCTATCTGGAAATAATAGTTTTGAATTTGTAAGAAAAAATGTTTGTTTCTACGTAATCATAGAGAAACTGTATGGATCATAATGTGGCCCTGAAAAGGGCCGTTTTTATCTATTCTAGGGATATTTCTTAGTTCTTCAAAAATCCTCATTATATTCACCACTTTAGAAAATAAACTCTCCATTGTGCGTATAGCGTAACGAAGCGTAAGTAATGTAATGAGTGTCAACAAAAAATCTTATATTTATAGAAAAACAACAACCCTTACTCGTAACCACCAATCAGGAGTCAGAGTGCTAATGAAGGTCACGATGACGCATTGACCCCGCGTGCGCAGGTAGCTAAGTATCGATAACAGGTTGCATTGCGTGCACATTCCTACTATCAATGACATTTATTACCCGACGACTCAGTTTAAAATGCGTCGACTATAGCAGTCAATCTGGAGCATGTGGCACTATTTATCTAAACACATCAGTAGCTCAAAAATTATTCAAATATAAAATTATAGTTTTTCCATTTTATCACTAGAATACCATGTCGTGATAATAAACAAATCTCCCTTCTTATTTTACCAGAAGATGCGAAGTATATATTACTGCCGTATGTATTTAATTTATAATTATGTAAACGCAGTTATAGTCGCCGACTTACACCGTATACGGCAAAATTAGAAGATAGTCTATATGTATAGAAATATAAGAGCCATAGAAGTGTCAAGGCGCATTGACTATCTTACGGGTACTGTACCTACGCGACAGTTTTATTTACGTTATTTTATTACCTGCAATTCTAAAGAAATAAGTGGTTACAACAAAAGAAATCCGAGGTTTTATATCAAGGTAGCATATTTATTCTGTAGGTCGTATATATTGTAATTAAATAAAACTTAAACGTTATTCATGGTTTATGAAATAATTTTGTATTACACAAAGCGGAATTAATGACTGAATTATAAATATAATATATATGAAATATTATAAATTAGGACCTTAATAAAATAGTTTACAATTATATAGGCGCAAGCAATAATCGCGAGGAAAACTATAGTGTATTTCAGTAGATAAATGATAACTCGCCATCATAACTGACACAATCATCATGTTTGGATATATTGCCTTGATTACAATTAGTTTTTATGTTGTTGTCACGAAAGGCTAATATATAACGTATTCGTAAATCTCGTGGTTATTTGCATTTACCTGTTAATGAAACATCGCATCGAACCACTGATTTTCACATTTTAAATTAGTGATAGCTTGTAGCTCTAGTGAGTGTGATGCTGTATCTAGTGTGTTAGCTTATGATAGAACAATGTCTAGACTGACTCGCGCTCCAATTATTATATTATTAAACACGATTAGTATAACGTAATAGATTTTCCACAAAATTGATGACGAATTTTACGGCCTGTTTGATATATAACTTTTGTACACAGAAAATTCAAGGATTATATCCGTTTTATGGAACGTTTAATGTTTTGATACATTTTATATTTATATTTTTCTAGGTACACATTCACTGAGTAGATACCTATATATACACTGCAAAATACATGAACATATGCATAAAGTCAACTAGATATGTAAATCTATACAAATATATGTATACATTTGTAAATCTCTTCAGTGAATGTAAGTACTAAGGTGAAAATTAATTATTAAATTTATGTTTTAATGTGTTTTTCTTTCAGATATATCTTTTATTCGTTTTTTAATTTCATAGTAAATATATGTTTCCTTTAAGGATCACATAAAGATTCTGTTTTTATATACGTTGAAAATGCAATAATGGTTAGCATTGTGATTGTTTTATAATCTCTTTATATTCTTAGTATGTATTCTTAGTATGTACCGTTTTCTATGAAATTTTTATCTGTGCTAGAAATCCAGTCTCATATAAAATTCTAAATTATTGTCTTTTTTCTTTCAACTCCTCACACTTCCCTTTGGCAAAATCACACGATATTATGTTCACGAATTTTGAATATTTAATTACAATGTTGATCACAGTAATAAAAAAAATATGCGTTACGTTTTAAGTTGTTCTAATAATAATAATTTATTTTCAATGCAAATTTCTTCAGTAAGTTTATGGCAAAGAACCTTTCTGATCAGTAACTCTTTTATTTTGTGTTGTTTCGTGGGCACTATTTTACTAATAATAGGAAGGACCTATAGATTTTAACCTGCCCCAAATGGATTGCATTAAAAATTCAATTAATTCGTAAAGTTGATCTAATTTACCAGAGTGTGGATTTCAAGCTGCCCCAAATTCCATCTATAGTCTTAATAAATGAGAAGACATCATTTACCAATCCGTTGTATGACTTCAAATTATTCATAAGTTCATTGGTAAAATGATCTCAATAGCTTAATGCTATAAGCAGATGTACGATGCAGACGCGGCATCTTTATAAAACGAGACTATGAACAATAAGATTAATTGTATATTAAGTGATGAATGGTCACTTAAAAACCTAGACGACTACAATCTTTTAAAATTTAGTATTTAAAGTGTAACGTCTCGTTTACTTGCCTTCTCTTAGTAGCTTTGTATTAAATCCGCTCGGACATAGAATATTTTTATTGATTGATTGGTTTGGTTTGTGAAGTGTGTTTTCTTTTTTTTGATTATAAAAAAAAAACAATATTATTACAAATTTTATTGAAATTAATTATTCTACGATCAATAACAAGCAATACAGATGAAGTACTGCGGCACAACTGCAAGCAATAAATTATGTTGTGAATAGAAATTTATTATGGGTTTCTAGTTTGTTTTATTTATTTAAATGCTTTCTCATCGATATCTTTTACGTGAATACCAAAGTGACTCGATGCGAATTTGAAAGCTTGCTGCTTGTTCAACGTTACTGTGCCCTGAGGATTTTCTAAGAATAAAGTAACTGCTTTAGCACCGTTATCAATGTTGATAAACTTACATAAAGGACTAGCTTTATGTTCAATGTCTTTTGGCATTGTCGGCGAAACAATAATGGTTTTTGCGTTTATATCATTAATATTCTTAACTTCCACTCTGTCACACCACAGTGTAAATTTGATGCCGTAAAGGCCAAACAGGACTCTTATTTCATAATAAAGATTTTCTATTGTTGTAAATTTATTTTCTTTGTCGGTTAGAATAATGCTAGCATTATTAGTGAAAGCACCGAATCGAGGAGACAAATTTTGAAGAACAACATTAGCCCACGGATTAGCTGGCATTTCACTATCTTTTCTCCAAGTTATTACCAACTTTAATTCAGTACCTTTTAATTCTTGTATGTCTTGAATAATAATTGGCTTCGATGGTGGAAGCATTTCAATAGGTCTAAACGGTATTTTTACGGTACTTTCAATAAGTTCTAGATGCAAATTGATGATACGTAGAACGTCACTAGTTTTGCTAGTTGAAAAGAACACATCAACCTCGTCCGTCGGTACTACATGTGCTTTTTTTCTAAGCTTTTGGATTCTGTTAATAACTTCTCTAGCGAATCCTTCATCAAGCAAGTCTTGGTCTGGAGTCACATTCAGTAAGACCAGGACATCATTGTCACTGTGTGTCTCATACTGGTCATTCCCAGATGCTTTGAATATGATTCGTACGTCGGATACATCAATTTTTTGACCGACTAGCTCAATATATCCATCGGCTATTAATTTTTCACATTGCTCATTGTTGAGGTTCTTTAATGCTTGGGTTACAGCCTTTAAATCATCTTTCAGACGAGCTCCAAGGGTTTTGTACTCCGGTTCTACTCTTAATGCAATACCATACTTTTCCTTTTCACTAGTAAGATGAACTTTCTTTACATTCATTTCCTCCAACACATAAATTAGTAAGGAATTAACATCATTCAAATAATTTTCGTCCTGATGAATAACTATCATTTCCGGCAAAGGGTATTTTATCGGTATAGTTTTTCTGTCCCTCAGCACTCTACCTAATTCAATTACTGTTTGCATTCTTTGCACAGCTCTTTCAATGTTGGTATCAACTAAATTTAATTTAGGTTCAGGTATCATATTAAAATGTAAACTTTCCAAAGAATCTCCATGCAGAAGTTGTCTTAAGGTCTTGTACATCAATTCCGTTAAGAAAGGAGTAAACGGTGCCATTACACGGATCATATCATACAAGACGCAAAATAGCGTATCTAATGCAATTGTACAATCTTTTACGCCATTTTCTCCCTTTAATCTTTTTCTATTCATTCTCACATACCAATTAGTTAGTTGATCGATAAACTTGGTCAGTCTCGGAACTACCGTGTATAATCGATAGGCCGCCATTTCTTTCTTCACATACTGAATCAGTGATTGGGTAAACGATATTATCCATTTGTCCGTAACATTATCTCTTACTGTATTTTCGTTAAATTTGTAGTCAATGTCATCTTCCTGCACAATTCTTTCTACATTTAGCATTAAGAATCTAAAAGCATTATACCAGGGCAAAAAAACATCTTTTATGACGTCTCTTACACCTTCTTCTTTAAACCTCAAATTTTCCGCTTTCACCACAGGTGAATTGACAAGATATAAACGCAAGGCATCAGCGCCATATTTACTAACAACTTCTAGAGGGTCGGGATAGTTCTTTTTCCGTTTCGACATTTTTTGACCATCGGCTGCTAAGATTAAACCATTAGCTATTAAATTTTGGAACGGTGGTTTTTTAAATAAAGCTGTTGACAAAACTATTAGTGTATAAAACCAGCCTCTAGTCTGATCTATACCCTCTGCAATGAAATTGGCGGGAAATATGTCTTCAAATTCTTTTTTGTTTTCAAAAGGATAATGACATTGGGCATAAGGCATTGAGCCAGATTCAAACCAACAATCGAACACTTCGGATACTCTTTTCAATGGCGGCTGACCAGGCCTAGAAGAAGGTATTTCCAAGTGATCAATATTTTCCCTGTGTAAATCAGTTACTTCTTTTCCTGTTAATTCCGAGAGTTCTGCAATACTCCCAACACATACCACTTCTTGTTTATCACTTGAAATCCATAATGGAATTGGTGTACCCCAATACCTGTTGCGACTTATAGCCCAATCACGAGCATCTTTAAGCCAATTTCCAAACCGTTTTTCTTTAACATATTCTGGTACCCAGTAAGTAGCTTCACTGGATTTCAAGAGATCTTGGCTCATTTGCTCAACTCTTACAAACCATGACGGTACAGCTTTATAAATAAGAGGAGTTTCTGATCGCCAACAAAATGGATAACTGTGTTTCACTTGCCCAACTTGTACTAACCTGTTACGAGCTTTTAAATTTGCAATTATGCTCTTGTCTGCATCTTTGACATATTGTCCTATAAAATCTTTGACAGGTTCAGTAAATATTCCACTAGCATCAACTGGGCAAATAATTTCCTGATCTCTCGTAATGATGCCGGCAGCTAAACAAACTCTAAAATCGTCTTCACCAAAATATGGGGCTTGATGAACCACACCTGTTCCAGAATCATCTGTGACATAGCTATCAGTTAAAACTTGATAAGCTTTAGGACATTTTTCAACAAAGTAATCGAAAATCGGCTTGTACTTAATCCCTGCTAAATTAATGCCAGGGAATTTTTCAAGTACAACAAAGTCTTGTATGTTTTTAAAAATAACTGGCAACCTTGTTTCCTGAAGGACATAAGTGTTACCCGTTGACTTTTGTTGGACTTTTAAATATATCAATTTTGGATTCACACAAAGGGCTAGATTACTGGGAAGTGTCCAAGGTGTAGTAGTCCAAGCAAGTAAGGAGAATCCATTGTCAGTAGGAAATGAGACGATAACAGCTGGGTCTACAACATCCTTGTAATTTTGGCCAGATTCAAAATTAGAGAGTGGAGTTGAACATGCTGTAGAATATGGCATAACTTTAACTCCTTGATATACCAGGCCTTTGTTATATAGTTCCTTAAAAACCCACCAAATTGACTCCATAAACCAGGGATAAAGAGTCTTGTAGTCATTTTTGAAATCTATAATAAAAACATTAAAGATATTTACCATATGCCCATAAAAATAAAACAAAAAAATATATCAATGAATATCAGAGTAGACATTCAATGTCATTAATCACTTGTTATGGATAATTAACTATTATCAAACATAAGTGAAACTCAAAACATACCAATCCATCTTCCCATTCGAGTGATGATAGTTTCCCATTCGGTTGCATATTTCATAACTATCTTTCTACATTCAGCATTGTACTTATCAATGCCCATTTTCTCTACATCAGCAGGGCCTTTGATTCCTAAAGATTTATCAATTTCAAATTCCACTGGCAGGCCATGACAGTCCCAGCCAAATCTTCTTTCAACATGATAACCCTGTTAATTAAAGATATTGTAAAATAATATCTCAATTGATAATAAATAAGAAATATTATATGTTACAACCTTTTGGTGAGCATAACGTGTTACTACATCTTTGATTGTGCCAGCCAAGATATGTCCATAGTGAGGTAACCCAGTAGCAAAAGGTGGTCCATCATAGAATGAGTATCTAAAATTTAAGATTAAATATTGAATATAAAAGTCTACACCTTTCTTAAAGGCCGGCAGCGCATCTACTACTCCTGTGGTGTTGCGGGCGCCCATGAGTGGCAGTAATCACTTACCATCTGGCGAGCTGCTTGCTCGTTGTCACCTATTCTCTAAAAAAAAGAGTCAACTTGACTAGGCAAAAACGAAGCTCTTTGAACAGTAGTTTGCCCGCGTCTGTCTTTCCCTCCGATTACAATGTGGGTGTTTTCAAGAGTAGAGTGAATAGGCTGTTGATCCGAGCATCAGCTGTTTTTGATTTTTTGTTTCATTGCTGGTTTTTTTAGTAAATTAATGTATTTTTAGTATTAATTAAAAGTATTAATAGGAATAATTTTTCACTATCTGAAAATAAAAGTTTTTAATTTGTAAGATGAAATGTTTGTTGCGATGTAATCATAGTGAAACTGTATAGATCGTAATGTGGCCCTGAAAAGGGCCCTTTTTAACTTTTCTAGGGATATTTCTTAGTTCATCAAATATCCTCATCCGTATCTTCCCCATCTGTGTCATCTTCCTGTAGGTTAATTATAAGAGGTGGTGCTAAAATTAGGCATCTGTTCTTGGTATTTTTCTAGAATTCTAGGCACCAATGGATATTCCCTGTTGTCATCTATTTGTTGTAGCTATACAGATCAGTGACAACCGCTGTCTTCTTAGCATTTGCTCTTGGTATATTCAGGTTGCCTGCCTGTGATACTTCGGTTTTTATTCGACTTTTATTTAACAAATCAGTGCTGCAAGCTTTCTTGGATTATTGAAATTGAGGCAAGCTTTTTTTCTCTGGGTCAGTTTTTACAGTTTGTACAGAATTACAGCCTGAGCTTGGGCGTTAATGTCACCATTTAATTTCTTCAAAACCACGATAGAAAATAAATTCTCCATTGTGCGTATTGCGTAACATAGCGAATAGCATAAGTAATGTAATGAGTGTCATAACAAAAAATCTTATATTTATAGAAAAACAACAACCCTTACTTGTAATGACCAATCAGGAGTCAGAGTGCTAATGAAGGTCACTATGACGCATGGACCCCGCGTGCGCAGATAACTAAGTATCGATAACGGGTTGTATTGCGTACACATTCCTGCTGTCAGTGACATTTATTGCCCGACGACTCAGTTTAAAATGCGTCGTCTATAACATGATGGAGCGTAAATAATTCTAATAAAACTTATTAAAAATATGATTGTTTTTTTAATCAGGGTCGATTTTTTCCATCACCAAAGGTGTCATTAGTACTATAGTCTGTCTTCGTTTTCGGAAGCGGTGTCCTAATACCCAGTATATACATAATTTACAAACATCTCATACTTTTCCATTATTATTACAGTAAGACTAATATGTATTGCATATATCTTTTTACGAAAATGGGTAAAAGTAGAAGTTAAAGATGTTTTTTTTTGGCACGTTCTGGCGTTTTCTGTAGGTACTTTGTTTTCAAGTCATTTGGTTTTTAATTTACTTTTGAGCCAGTGTGATGCTCCTGTGTTTTACTCTATGAAGTTGCATTAATCTACAAGAGGTTTGTTCAAGTTCTGAAAGATTTTCCAAATATCATGACAAAGAAGCAGGCTATTGCAAAGGTCTCTGCTGAGTCTAATTTTATTTATTTAATATTTACTGGATATATGCCAGATTAAACTTTCAGATGAGTGATTGTGAGAGAGTCTTGACTTGTGATTTATATCAAATTTTGCAAATTGCAATCAGTAGACTAAAAATGCATTTAGAAAATAAATCTGATTGGTAATAAAAATGAAAAATAAGGCCAGTGCACCTACAACAACCCATATTACTTTAACCTATGTCAAGCAAGTGTTCAGAGGTCTATCTTTATGAAAAGATACAACAGATAAGAAGGCATCTTCATTTATTTATCTTGATTAATTTTCAAGATAAGCTACTCTTAAGACAAACTAAACCTCCAATAAAAAAAAATCAAAAAAGTCCTGCAACCTGTATTGACAATTGAGATATTTTTTTTATAATATAAGGGGTAACAAAACAGTTTACCTGATGGTTACTGATCACTG
The DNA here is from genome assembly GCA_029286865.1 of Teinopalpus imperialis. NCBI lineage: Eukaryota > Metazoa > Arthropoda > Insecta > Lepidoptera > Papilionidae > Teinopalpus > Teinopalpus imperialis. The sequence goes on from JAGSMU010000021.1 coordinate 8,562,487, forward strand.
TGGCCATTGTTATATACAACCATCCTCAACAAAATTTCAAGATGCAAAAGACTTTTCTTCCATCAAGAGTCATTATTCCAAGCCTTTTCTGCATAGCTAGATCTGTATAAGGTTGTTATGACACCTATTGCAAATGGTAGGCCACTGACTGAAGTACTTTAAAGGAATGCTTAACGAATGAATGGTGACAATGCTCCTAAAGATTCAGGTGGAATTGGGAGCCCCAATATATGAAATACAATACATATGAAATACAACCACATTAAAGTGCACTCTACACTGGTATTCTAGGAGGGTGTGGTCTCACCCGCTCAAGGTAGCTCATTCATTCTGCTGCTCAAAACTAGCTTGCAATATCACTGTATATGGTGATGCCTATAAATACAATATGAAAATTGTGCAAGAACTTCAACAAATATATTCAAAAGCTTATATAAATAGAGAAAACCTGCAAAAATGTTTAATTGATGATAATGGTTCATGACAATGTTGTACAGATCTAGCTATGCAGAAGCTGGTTTGAAGGACTTAGAAACTGGAGGTGTAATTCAAAACACAACAAAATCTATTTAGGAAGCAGGCACTAATTACGGATAGTGCAGAACTTTTTGTTTGGATATATTATATGGATGAACCTCAATCTGATTAAAAAGTTAGAAAAACATTTATTATTTTTTCTATTGTATTTTATAAATTTTACTTTATACCAATAACATGCATATAATGATAACATATACTGTTATTTACCAATTTTCTGCTATTATATAAGGTTGCACTATAGATTTAAAGTAAAGGTTATGGGAAAAGGCAGGAAAGCTTAAGTCCCAATGTACTGTAGTTAAAGCCCCTAAGACTAATAAATTAGATATACCAATTTAACATGTTTCATTTTACATAATTAATTAAAAAAAATATGTCTAATAACCATAAATGATTTTTACCATAATAGTAAAGTAATACCTTGTCATCACAGACATCTACAACCATACCATAAAACCTTGTTACTTGTAGTTGGTTCCTTGTTGAGCAAATACCACTAATAATAATTACTATAAGAAGAATGGATTTAACAAATGAAAAAGAATTCAGTAGACCCATTAATATTAATTTTATTGTGGTTGTTCTTTAATATTTTAAATTTTAAAATAAATAGTTACTTATTTTAACATTGAGGAATGGCCACAATTTAAATAAGTAGGTCATTACAGGTTAGACGTAGAACTAAAATTATAACAATTCCCAATAGATGATTAGCCTATATTCATACAGATGAGCAAAATTTTACACCATTATTTGAACATTTTATTGCAATCGTAATCAAATTTCAAACAAGAGGTTAGTTAGGATGCAACTTTACCTGGGTTTATTTTTTGATTGCTTAAGGCAGTTCTGAAATGCGTCGATATCTTTCCAAAACTTTAATATCTTTTCTTCCTCCTTAGGAAAATTTATATTCTCTGGAACTCTACTTATTTTTAGCGACATGATGAAATATCGCTTACAAATCAAAACCTTTTACAAACTTCCACGCCATGCCAACCAAACCAATGTTAGGTTGACATTGACAGTAGATATGTCGATTTAAAATCGATTAATCGAAAATTATCACGGAATCGATTCATGAATCCCTCGAATCGAACCAGTTCACATTATAATAGTAAAAAAGTGGTAATCGACAATATGACTTATTTAACTCGTGTGTGGCTAGTATTTAAATAATCACAATAAAAGTTTATGTGAAAAATATTAAGTACAACGTACAAGAAGTGTACTAGCCTTACAATAGCGACACTTGGAAATTTTTAGACAATATCTTTTGGACGAATCAATCGAACTAAAATTTTTGAAACCTTTAAATTTTCTTAGAAGAAAGATAAAAATTAACATATGATTTGATTAATTGAGAAATAAATAAAAATTAAATCGAGACTAAAAAGATCGAGCTACCAGAGCCCTAGCCGTACTCAATATTTTATTTTCCTACTTTAATTAAGACCACCTTAATTAAAGTAGGAAAATAAAGTAAAACTCCAATAAATATTAAATATTTAATTAACCTGTTTAATCATCTAACAGAACATTGATTGACAAACAATATACTTTAAAAGCGTAATGAAATATTAATAGTCCACGCAAAAAAAAGCTATAGTTAGGTAAACTGCTTTATCATCAAAAAATCCAAATCCAAAAAAGTAATAAAATGTAAAGTATACATTTTATTACTTTTTTCACAAGTCTCGGCATACGGGCAATAAATTTGTTAATTGTGTCTTTGAATATTGTTCCGAATTTTGCATAAAGCATTTCACATTTCTTCTCACGAGGATGGGCCACGATTACGGACGTTCCTATCAAGCTCTTCCCACAAAAGTTCAATGGGATTGAGATCCGGGCTCTGAGGAGGCCAAACCATGTTTTTTTACCACACATTGTGCCTCTTTCTCTTCTAAATAACCTCTACATAATTTTGAGCTATGCTTTGGATCATTATTTTGTTAAAAATGAATCCATCTCCAATTAATCGCAACCTGGAAGAAATGACATTTTGTTCTAAAATGATTTTGTATCGTTCCTTTTTCAAAATTCCTTCAATTTTAATCAAATCACCAATTCCTTGGCTAGAGAAGCAACCCCAGGCTATAATTGAGCCACCACCATGCTTGAATGAAGAATGAATGAATGGATGCAAGAAGCCGCGAAGCGACACTGGAGGAGGGCCGAAATAAATTCTCGGATGCCAAGGCTTTAATGCAGTCGCAACCTGGTTGTTCACATCGGGGAAGTGCATCTGAAACTTACTGAGGATATCGACGGCTGATGGTTATCAGCCATTCTTTTTCATTAACGACTTAGGGGTAGTCCTCCGGTGGGATTCCGGGGTGTGTTGCCCAACCTCCCTACCAGCCGGGTAGATGAGTGCCTGTAGTAGTATGTAGTGCCTGAAGTGTGTAGCCCTCGTGCATCTAATTGTAGATCATATTTAGTATACTTGGGTGTGTGCTTCAGTTTAATTGAAACTAGAGAGTCGCTACTGGTTAGCAACATCTGAGTCAGGGCTCACGGAACGGGGTCCATTTGCTAGCTAATTGTTGTTGTCTTGCTTATAAAGTGATCGCTATCCAAACGTGTCAGTCTGCGCTGCTCTCTTTATTTGTCATCGAAGTTGCTAACAAGCTATCTGATGATTCTCCAAAATGGAGAATGGATGATGCCTTTTGAAACACTTCAACCGTTTTTATAGTCTATTGGCCTGATTTCCACTAATCACAGACGACGGTTAGAAACTATTTTGGTGATCTACACCTCGATTGGTAAGTATTTATGTATTTAAAAAATACGGATTAGCAGAGACAGAAAACGAGGAGAACAAAAATGAACAAAACGTCCATATATAGTTTGTAGCATATTACTTTCTACTATATCTCAGGCCAGACCAATTTATGTTCATTCTGAATTTCTAATCATATGTGCGTCAGAAACACTTCAAAAAACGTGATGAATTCTGCTCTCCACGCGCTCAGTTCAAAAACATTCACTCACACTAAAACATGTATAAATAATGATATCTCTTATCTGTGCTGTGTCTGTCTTGTATCATAAGTAATAATTAAAATTGTATAAAATTGTGTATGTAACATTTATACAATTTCATTATTATAACCATCCATAGATCATAGACATTAATTATGTTTCAGCTATTTCCTCTGGCAACAAACGCTGATTTATTATTATTGTTTTACGATAACAAAATATCAATGTCATTGTCAATATTCTAGAATCTATCTAAGAGTAAAATTCATAAAAGGACAAAACAGTTAATTTAACACATTATTAATTAACATTTATGAAATTCTTCAAATATATAATATTGCCCATAAGGATCATACATAGTGAAATTTATCCAATATGAATTGCAAATGGCTAAAAATAACAAATAAGTTAGTAAATTTAGTCAGTAAAGTTAAAAAATATTTTATTGTTATAATTTTACTGTCGATCAATTATTATTGTGTGAACTACATTTATTATTAATTTAATTTCTAGTCTTTAATCGTTTTTATATGTGGAAAATTATAATTAGATTTGGTAACTCTTCAAGGTAATTTAAATTATAATTAATAAATTCTTCAGTATAAGGCAAACTATGTTTTTGACACGAGAATTACCAAATTTAGTTCTTATTTCGTCACACCTAATATTATAAATAACGAAAAAACATAGGGCTTTATGGATTATGTATTCAAACAAATCCAATCCATCCAAACCATTTAAAGATTATACATTCTAAATTACAGTATGTTATATTAATAACATAATTATTTATTTTAATTAATATATAAAATAATTGCAGTGTAGTCAACATACACACAAACAATTCAACCTGTAATGATGATGTTTTATGAAAATTTTGATATTGTTATTTTTTCATTGGAAGTTCCATTATATAAATAAGATTATAGGTAGCTTAAAAATACATATATAGATATATATATATATTCATTCACATTCACACATCAATTATTTTAACAAAAGTTTTGGGGAACAGCATGTATTTAGAGAGAAACCCTGATTCTCTCCTCCCTTGATGGTCTTGAGGTGAGAGATAGAAGAATAAAATAATAAAAACCGATATGTAAAAATTGTGCTGAATCTCTTTCAAAAATAAAACATTGTTCAGGCTCAAATATTTGTACACCAAATGATCTAGAATTGTAGTGGTAATTCATTATTCCCAGCAGTTGAGATAATTTTAAGAAACAATATGGTGATGTTTCATGATTTTTTATTGTGTCTATGGTATTGGATTTACAATCCCAGATAAACAATCAATAACATTAGATCCAGTTTATGTATAAACCCACCCTTTACACACATGGTAGCTAAGGATGAAGTTGATACATTAGTACCGATCTCATGTAAACATGATTAAAAGATGTGATAGTTATTTTAAATACATAGCTGGACTTCAAATATGAATCATTACTTGAGGTTGGCTCAGGTGGCTGAAATTGATAATTCTTGTTTCAGTATACAGAAAGGTATTGAGGTAATCAACCACCTGGAGGATGTAAAATTTGAACCATTCTTAAAGAGAATTGCAATAAAACTGCGATTGCAGGAAACTGAGATTTTCAAGGATGATGAAAAGAATAAACTCCAAGTAATATTTAAAATTAATGAAGAGAATTTATTAATAGCTATCAAAACTATTATATATTTGTATAAAAGGATTACAAAATTTATATTTATGCCTATTGACTTACAAAAAGATCTCATAGATTTTGGATTTAATAAAGAAAAGGCTGAAATTATCATCAAAGTATGGTCAATTGAAATAAGTTCCACTTTAAATGATTTAGTCTCCAAAACTAATGATAAATGTGGAGATACCCAAAACTTCTCTTGGAAATTAAATACTGAGTTAAGTTCCGATATCCAAAAGAAATGTAAAATTCCAAAAGCATATTTGTTTATGTCAAATGATAAACAAGATCATGAGATGGAGTTAACTCATTCTAATCTTTACACAGTGTTCATTCAACTTGAAACAATTCAAAATGAACTAGATAATGTAGTGTTATAGTATTTATATGTGATTTACCATTTGTGCCTTTTATTAAGTGTTAATTAAAAATGTATGATTGTATTTCTTTATTGCATCATTATTATCTGAGCCCATCAGTAGTCTGCCTACCCGGTCTATGTTCATAGATGCATTTATTGACTTCCCACAGACTTGCATAGGACGTCACTCTATCTAGTTTCTTTGTTTAAATTGAACATATTTAATGCATATCTAATAATTGTAAAATTACTAAAACTGATAGATATACTAAATTAGTACACTATATTATAATATCTTTTTTATTGTATAATTATCATCTTGTCTATAATAATAATATTAATTATGTTATTTTTGATTAATTTCTGGTCTATAATGCTTTGAGCAATTATTAGGTGCGCCCCACAATTTTGTATAAGGATTAACCATGGATTGTGAAGCCTGACTTCACAAGTCAACTGGCTCTATGGTTACTGTTATTTTAGTTCACATCACACAATTTTAATGGTTATGAATTTATATAATGATTATTTATAGAAAAATCATCTCAATAGTATATATATTTAGTAGTTATTAGTTGTATTTCATGAAATTGAGGCTAACAACAATTCTTTGGATAAATGCAATTTGGTGAAAAGATCAGGCTTTTGGTGTTACTAAGACCACAAAGATACTTGATTTGATTCTACTAACATTGAGAGCACTTCCCAAGCTACCTCAGTTAGTATCTCCATCCTAAGGATAATGTGTAGAATCTGTAGAACGACGTTAAGCCATTCGAACATAACGACAAATTGGCCTCTAAAAAGCTTGGTGTGCTCAATAGAGCGGGACAGAATATCGTGTGGGACAGGTTGCACACTTTACAAGGCAAAACTTCGTCCTCACATTAAATATTGTTCTCGTCTTCGGGCCGGGTTCCTTCCCTTTGACCGTATTCAACGAAGCAGCTCGAATCATCTACGAACAGGTACACTCCGTACAATTTGACTTTGCGAAATGATGATGCATGCTCAGATATGCATCATCATTATTTTTTATCGAATATACCACTGGGTGTGTTCGGATTAATTTCAGCCGCTGTGTTTAAACAAACGTACATCGCGACGTAATTCAAAATTTCATCCTCGTCATCTCAATGGTTGCCAGAGGATACCCAAACCGATACGACTGGGTACCTATTAGAAAAGCCTACACGAAAGGTGGTTAAAGACCAGCAACGCCAGGTGCGTTTGATTTTGCGGATGTCCCTGAGCGGCGGTAACCACTTACCATCAGGTGAACTGCTTGCTCGTTTGCCACCTATTCTATAAAGAAATCTCTTATTTAGATTACCAATAACGTATCAACCAATACATGTCGACATAAAATCTGAAGTCCTTTGATTTAGATATTATTTTTATTTATAATGGTATGATACATTGGATTCTGAATTGACGCGATTCAATAAAATTTTGTTTTCCTCTAAATAGTCATTTATATGTTGTTTTATTTAATTGATTACTTTTATTTCAAAATTTTTTCGTCACTAAGATCGATAAAAATTTTTAAGTTCGTATGGATTCATGATGAATTGTTTTAACTATGTATTTATGCTTCCTGGTAAGTACATCATGTTCATAATAAATTGTTTTTAACATATGTTGTTTCTTGGGTTTAATATTTATCTATGTCATTATATTGTTTATTTGATCGTATATTTGTGTTTGATAGTATATTAGCGTTTAATTCTTGGCTGTTTAAAAAAGTTTTAGCTTGTGCTTCATTTTTTATTAATGCATTTCTGTAATGTAATTTCTATGTTGTAATAAATTAATAGTAATATATTTTAAAATGTGTCAAATATCAGGTAATTTTTTTTAAATATATTTAATAACTTTAAAATAGTTATTAATAAACGAAAATAATATTAAAGTTCAACATTTTTTGCTTTGCAGCATAGAAATTTAGTAACCACATACTAAGGAATCCATAAATAAAAAGAAACACGAAGCACAAATAACTACTACGACAACAATCGAGTCTCGAAGTACGACGGCTTTAAACATTATTACCCTAAGTTTTCTAGTGTTTTAATACTTAAAAATCTCGTTGATCACGTTTGTTTTGACCGATTTGCTAATACGTGTTTTGAAATCTTTTCATTGTAAGATCTCAGAGATTGTATTATGGTCGACAGACCCATCCGGGAACTCCGTTGGATTTAATTCTCATATTAAATTGGTCTATGTTGTTTATAGTAACAAAAACCTATTTCATTAAAATCTATGCATATATATTTATTCAAATTAAGTCAGTCTTCAAAATTCGATTTCTTGTAATGCTGATAATATAAACAAAATTAAGGATTTTACATCGTTATGCCTAAGACAATTGAATATTTTCGGTGTACCATAGATAACAATTTCGAATAGAGACTGACGTCATAGACACTGCCTACAATACGTCAGAGGTTTTGGCAGCCCGTGGGTGAACTATTTTCTTCATTGTTGACCTTTCCTAAATCTTAGGTGTAATAATTTCATCATTAGCAGTGTTTGGCTGTATTCTTTTTTTATCTAATACCTAAAAATTGTGTGCTTTCGACGATGGACTCTGAAGACGATACAAAAGATGATGTGGATTCTGGTAACGAGTCTAGCGGAGACGATGTCGACTTTGTCATGGACGAGACACATAATACAAGGGAAAGACAAACGGACTTAGAAGAGTATCCTTACGAGGTATTATCTACGGAAGAAATCGTTCAGCACATGGTGGATTGTATTAAAGAAGTGAATACAGTAGTTGAGGTCAGTATGTTAGTGGTAAACAATGGATTGTCTGAATGAGGTTACTCGTATACTAGCGTAATTGTCTTTGATTTAGTACAAATAATATAAGTTCTATTATTAGGTCTTAACGAAGTTCGTATTGACAATAAAGGTAAATGAAGATATGAGATATATTTATTTTTTTATTTCTAGTAAAGACAAATAACTAAAATATAAAAGAAAGCAGCACATAATTTTATTCTAATAATTAAATGTACCATTTGTTACAATAATTATAGACTGTTTTTGAGAGGAGAAGCTTGGTTTTTAAAATATATAATATTAATTTTTTCCTTTGTTATTGTTAGTATAGTTATGATTGAAAATTTGCTTATAAATATAGAATTAAGCTTCTCTAGTAAACTTTTCCCGATGGCTGTAACTGGGGTTTGTTATGGTTTGTTTAATTGCAGTTACATTGATAAGAAACTACAAGATTTTTTGGGGTTACTATATTTATCATTATTTAGTTACTATACTCACAATATTAGTGTTATCAATTGATATAACTATATTAACATTGTTTTCGGTAGGTATACATTAGGTTTAGAATAATCTTATTGAATTGTCATTGGTTGAAAATCAATTGCAAGCAAGACAACAAAAGCTCCAAAATATTACTTTTTTCAATTTCTCAATCATGGAAATCATTAATGTTTGGCTATATATGCAGAAAATAATCCTCACTAAATAAATTATTTAAGGAATCATTGCTTAGATAACTGTAATGACATTCTGTACTAGTTTCCTGAGATCCATCTACATGTGTAGTCAAAAATCTACATGTTGTACTGTACATAGTTTAAATAGGTAGTAATTAATTAATTTATTTAATATTTTATATCCATTTGAAAATATATATGTAATTGTAGTTATGTGCCATTGTATTCCTTTAAAATTAAGTGCACTACAAAGTAAACATATAAGCTCAGAAGGAATCGCAGATGCTGAAAATTATACCAAGAATCAACAAGCTTTATCCAAATTCAAGGAGTATATGTAATTAAAGGATGGTTATCCATCTGGCATATCTATGTATGTTGTGTGTGGGTGTCATTAATTCTTAACATAATGTTAGTATAAAGAATTTATATATAAAAGAAGAAACATTAATTACACCTATTTTTATTCTATGCCATAGTATTTTTCAGGCATAGTATAACATAATGACACTGATATTACAGTCTGACCCTGCTGCCTGCACAGTCTACCTGCTTGAAGCAGTGCAACATTGGACTGTTCCAAGTGGCTTTTATAATGGGTGTGGTGGGGTTGGCTTGGATATGCATTAATAATAAAGTGCATTGCTTGCATGTAAAAATCTATTACATCTACACTTGCTTTAGCAAACATGTCTGAAGCAACAGCAAGTTACAATAATGGGGCAGTTCAATTAGCACATGAAATCATTATTATATTGCACTAAATGTTCCTGGTTTGGCAGTATCCTCTAAAAAGTGTTAGACTTTACTTCCTTTGTACATTGTGCAAACATAACATACATAAACATATCACAGAGAGATAGTGAGTTTCAAATAATGTTGCTAGTGGCTTTCAAATCTTTTGGTTCCAGCTTTAAACATCATGTCCTATTTTTTTTGGATTGTATCTCTCTTATAACTCTGATTGTTGGGCCCAGCAAGATGAGGTCATCTGCATAACTGATATTGTTAATACATTAAAATGCCAAAATTAGTGTTACTGAGCTCAATCATCAATTGATTTACTAACTTAAGAGCCAGGTTAAGGTTAAACCCCAGTACCTTACTCGGCACTTAAATACATACGTCCTGACTGTCAACTATACCAACATTTCAAAACCCTTATCAATTATTATAATTATCTTATCACCTTGGGCTGTCATCTTATTCTCTAGTTTATGCTGGAGGTCACATAAGACACTAAGTTTAGAAATCCTTGGATAAATCTAAAAACAACATAACAGAATTCTAGGAAAGTGATTACCTGCATATTGTAAGTTTTCTATACTGAGACCATTGTGCCCTGGAGACTTACCTTTCACCATACCCTTGGTAACTGATCTCACTTCAGTGTCAGTGAATGTCATGCAATGTTTTGTCATGTCATCCACACCAGGCCACTTGTGCAGGACAATTGTACCTTAAACTGTTCTTTGAATAAAAGGGTTTGTATATGGTATATATATGATGCAATCAATGGAAATCTTTTACTGAACTAGTTTGTACTTCTATGAATCTTTCAAACTAGCATAGCATAATACAATAATTTACTCAATATAAATAATGTACACTTATATTTATAAAGTATATTTTCCTTTACTGTAGATACCAGCCACAACAACCCGGATACTACTAAATCATTTTAAATGGGACAAAGAGAAGTTGATGGAACGTTTCTATGATGGGGACCAGGATCAATTATTCTCTGAAGCTAGAGTTATTAACCCATTTAGAAAGCCAGTTATACAAAGGCCGAAGGTAAGTGTATAATTTTGTAAGGTTTATTTCTTGATACTGTGAATGGTTTAATATATGAAATGAATAATTTTTATGCCTGCCAATGTTATTTCTATCTGAAAAATCTTGTTGTAGCTGCATTTTTTGAAATGAAACAATACATTTTTCATTTTATGTTTTTATTAGATGAATTTAATCACATCTAATATAAAGTTGCAAGGTCTTTTTCACTATAATTGTGTCTTTTCAATTATTTTTCTAAATGAAAGCACTTTATTCACAGCTACCCAGACGGATATCAACATCAGGCACAGAGGAATGTGAAATATGTTTTTCTATACTACCAACTTCAGTATGTATTGTTTAATTAGTTAATCAATAAAATTTGCTTGCTTTTAAAGACAAGAACTATTGTAATCATTAAAACAAGAAATTTGCTTGGGATTTTGACTGGCAATTTATTCAATTTTGTATTGTATCTTCTACTTTATAATATCTGTGATTATTTTTTGTAGTTGATGACTGGCTTGGAATGTGGACACAGGTTTTGCACACAGTGTTGGTGTGAATATTTAACAACCAAAATAATGGAAGAGGGATTAGTAAGTATTGTCATAAGCATAAGATTTTCTCCTTTTTCTCTTACTAACTGAATACTTAAGATATGCAGTTCTAGTATGTGGTTGTTATTGTTACATAAGTTGCAAGTACCAGAAATGTCATATCTTGAGTGGCAACTAAAATCAAAATAAACTTTTTCATATAAATATTATAACTTATAGCATTAGAAAGCTTTTAGGAATCGTTGTTTTGACATTATCATGGGTTTAATAAGTACTGTCAAGAAAAGTTGTTACTCTTTCTTGACAGTACACAGTAGGGTTCTTGATAAAGGTATTTTTAATGAATTTTTTTAATTTATTTAGTAACAATTGGAGAAATTAATTATAATATTGAAAACTTGGTACCATAGATTGAAAACTTCACTTTACAAAGGCGAAATGCAGACATAAGTTATTTCTAGTATTAAAATTATGCTTATCGCTTCTAGGGTGATCTAGCCCAAGTATGGTGATATTTGAGATTATTGTTCCATAATTTTATGGAAGCCTTGAGATATCTTAGAATTCAAGTCAGTAGAAGAGAGTGGTCATATGGACAGGTAATGAATAAGGGCAATAATTATATTCAAAGGAAATCATAGTCAGATCTAGTTTCTTAACTAATAATATATTTTCACGAGGTAGTCACGCCGCAGTTAAGGATTCGCCTGGGGCAGGATCGCGCTTTCCGGCAAAACATGAAAACAAAACAGCAACATGAAATTGTAATTTGGCGCTACTGTGTTTTGCATGGCAAAAGAAGACTTATACTGGTGATTACGTATTCCGTCCTACGATGAATGTGGGTATCATGGGCCGCTGGACTATTTGTCTGTTTGTCATCCCTAAATAACATGTTTTTTTTAATAGGGTCAAACGATAGCATGTGCAGCGCACGCTTGCGATATTTTGGTCGACGACGCGACGGTGATGCGGCTGGTCCGGGATCCCCGCGTTAAACTCAAGTACCAACACATTATTACCAACAGTTTTGTAGAGGTAATACATATATATATATATTTCTTATTTTTGCTCAATATTTTAAGATAATTTAAAAAGCAAACAGTCGGGGGAATTATTATTTATTAAATGAATTATTATTAATATTAATATTTTGTCTCTATTTGGTCTCAATTCGTTTAAACTATGTTTTGCATAGAAATGGGAAAACTGTTTCATTGTAGGGTCAAGATCCGTGTTGATAATTATTATTTGATCACATACACCATACACTCTATTAATGCTATGATATTAATACACAGTGTCAATCTACTCCAAGACCGCTTAATTATAAAATAAAAATCAAATTTTCAGTGCAATCGGCTATTGCGATGGTGTCCCTCACCTGATTGCAGCAATGCTATCAAAGTTGCATACGTAGAGGCGGCTCCCGTCACTTGCCGGTGTGGGCATACATTCTGCTTCGCATGTGGGGAAAACTGGCACGATCCTGTACGTTGCTGCTTACTTAGGAAGTGGATTAAGGTAAGCTTATGTGGCTGAACCATATGGGAGATATTTTATGAAGCATTGTCCTGTGTATTGTATACATGAAGTTCCCGCAATATTTCCATAGTTCATCATTCTATCTAGTACACTAATCCATGTTAAACAGTATTTTAAATTCATACATCACCCACTTAAAATAGGCTAAACGAATATGTGTACAGTATGGTGTGCGAATACCAGATATACCTGGTACACAACTGGTTTGTTTTTGGCTTTCCTGACTATGTATCTGCATTTTAAGTATTTTAACTTTATGGTCATATATATTTGGCCATAGTGTCTGCAGTGGCAGTTACAACTACCATTGATGACTTTGATTCAGTATGCAAATACATTGACACTCATGAGGGCTAAGAAGGATATTGTTAGATAATATATAGTATATTAACTTACATGTATATATATGTATGTATATATATATATATTCACCTGATGGTATGTGATGACTGCTGCACTCATGTGTAAGATATTCATTATCATTTCACATTTATTCTTGACAAAGATGTGATACTTCCTTATGTGTAAATAGAACCCAGGATAGGGATCCATCCAGGGATCCAGAAGGGACATTCACCATATAAAACACAGCAGCATTATGCTGCTTATTCACACTGCTATTCTGCTAGAGTATGGTTCATACTCAGTTGAACCGACCCATTCATGTTCCACCTAGAAAAAAGCTGCAGGGTGGCTCTACAACTGTGGATTAATAATAGAAGTTGCACTGTAGTAACACTGTTGATAAGACAAAAAATTATTCTGCATACATTCCACAGATCTTCTTGGAGACGGAATGCCTTCAAAATATTTTTTAATAATTTCTTAAACACGGAAATCGTGATTAACGATTTCATTAGTACTAGACCGTAGTTCGAACTGTAGATTATACATATTTATTTAACTTAATTTAAGCTAAAGTGAAGAAATGTCATTTCAGAAATGCGACGACGATTCGGAAACATCGAACTGGATTGCAGCGAACACCAAAGAGTGTCCAAAATGTAATGTAACGATAGAAAAGGATGGTGGATGCAATCATATGGTGTGTAAGAATCAAAATTGCAAAGCTGATTTCTGCTGGGTGTGCCTCGGGCCCTGGGAGCCTCATGGTAGCAGTTGGTATAATTGTAACAGGTTTGTCGGTTTGTTTTAGTATTTTGTATTGTGTATGATGACAGTGGCAAAAGATTTGGGAATATTATAAGATATGTTCTTTCAAGTCAATATAATTGAATCAAAGTAGTTTTGACTATACATGTGAACAAAATAGTTTGACTATGCATTGCTTGGTGCTGTGCCCGCTAGGGATATAAAAAATAATTTTAATAATCACAAATAAGAATTCCATTTTTTTTTACTTTTATTTAGTATAGTCCATGAGCAACATAATTTTGTCCCATCATTTTCGGGATTACTACATTATCTAAACCCTTAGTTCGCAAAGTGGTCCAGGTAGACCCCCAGGGGTACACGGGAGATTCGACGGAGGTCTACGTTAGCGTGACCAAAAAAATGGGGGTTCAAAATTCGTAAGCGGGAGTCCATGAAAATTTATTTGCTTACAATAGTGAAGAACTTAAATGTTGCCCTCACTTCACCTATCAATGTAGGCAGATAATATTTTAAGAAGCTCAGCGACTGTTACTTGTAAAAACATGCATATTCCACATTTTTTGTTAAGTTTTGGGAATAGTGTAGAAATGTTGCTGCAGGGGGTCCAACGGAACCAGCTAAATTTTGAAAGTGGTCTATGAGAAAAAAAAAGTCTGGTAACCTTTTATCTAAACTATAAATGTTGATGGTTGAGTCGAAAGTCGCTATATAAATGCTACCAGACATATAATTTACTGTTAAGAGGCCTGATACCCAGAGTGGCAAACCATCAATTTGTGTTGTGCAAATATTGTCTTTTTTTAATTTAGGATAGCCACAACCTCTACGACTATATCGCCGTAGGTTAGAAATGTTACACTGACCATGCGTGGTGGTATCGTCAGGTCAACACATTATTATGTATATTGGCCAAACAAAACCTGATTGCAGATATGACGAAGACGAGGCGAAGGCGGCCCGTGACGCTCAGGAGCGTTCCCGTTCAGCATTGCAACGGTACCTGTTCTACTGTAACCGCTACATGAACCACATGCAATCGCTACGCTTCGAGTCAAAGTTATATGAATCCGTTAAGGAGAAAATGGAGGAGATGCAACAGCATAACATGAGCTGGATTGAAGTAAACACCCAATTATAAATAGTTTTATATCATAACTTCATTTATGTAGTAGTATATATATATGTACATGTATGTATATATATATATATACATACATATACATACACACATATATATATATATATATATACACATACATATATATATAGGTGGTTTCTTGGAATTGCTACATAGCATTTCACACACCTCAATTGAGGTTTGGCAGCCCCCACATATCTAAAAAATGAAACTATTATTGCGTTATTATTAAGCATTTAAACAGGTTTAAATATAAATTTAGGTTTAATTTAGTTTACATTAATTAAGGTTAATTTAGGTTGCCTGAAACTATTATCCGGTTTAAATACCTTTAATTTATACTTTATTTTAATTACTATAATTTTTTTTTATCTACAGGTTCAATTCTTAAAAAAAGCGGTCGATATTTTATGTCAGTGTCGGCAAACTCTTATGTACACCTACGTGTTCGCGTATTACCTGCGTAAAAACAACCAGTCGGTTATATTCGAGGCCAATCAGCGCGATTTGGAGTCGGCCACTGAAACACTCTCTGAATACTTAGAAAGGGACATCACTAGTGAGAACCTGGCCTACATTAAACAGAAGGTGCAGGATAAATATAGGTAACTAAATTTTTTTATACTTGACTTAGTTGACGCCTTATGACTAGATCAGATACCAGACATGGTGAAAGTTTTTGGGTAACACAAATAGTTGGTTGTCGGGTCTCTGTTTTGTAGATATGTCTCAAGTATCTGACGATGCTATTAGACATGCATTACGTCACACTAGAAAAGAGGACGTCGAATGTCTTTTGTGACGTGAATTCACTAATATAACATGCATAGTTGATATCAAGTGACTTATTACTTGCTATAGCCGGTTTTATAGTAAATTGTTGCACCAAAAAAATTGCATCCAACTGTTGCTCGCACTATGATGTGTCCACCATAAAAATTTCTATTATGCCATATAGTTTTTACACGATATCAATTAAGCTCATCATCCCTTGCTCTAAAGTTATATTAAGTTACTAGAACAGTAAGGAATTTCATGTGCATCAATGACAAAACTTATAATATATAAATATTTGTCCTTTAGTACCTTTTTAGGAGGTCTTGATGATGAAGGGCAGATGGTCCAGAACTTTGAAAATGGCTGAGAGCATATGTATTATAGGATAGTTAACTTTCAACCTTAAAATTTAAGAAATTTGCCTGAAAACAAACGGTCACAGTCCACCTGATAATAAGTGATTTCTTTCACATTTATTCTGGAAAATATGCAGATCATAATGCATTTACCCGCCCTGAGTTAATATATTAAAACCTTGTATGTTTTATTTTACTGTAGCTATTTTATATATTTAGCGCTTTAAAATTGCCCAATATTATGATATATGTATAATATAAAATAGACTTTAGTTTGTGAAATTACATATAAAGTCGTAATAGGATTTATTTAGTTATGGTTTTTTCTACATTCAGATATTGCGACAGCCGACGTAAAGTTCTTCTAGAGCACGTCCACGAAGGCTACGAGAAGGATGGCTGGGACTACACAGAGTAAACCTCTCTCTAAATCAGTAGTTATATCTCTCTAGTGTGACCCCAACTCTACGTCACAATTAGTATTTCGAAAGCCCTAGTTCATTACATTCAATATACTTTAGCTTGAAACCAACTGTGTCAGTGTGATCTCAGCCTTATTTTTACAAATTTAAATTTCAATGAATATGAATTGACATTGGACTATTGTATGGTTGATTGCCATTACTACAATGTGTTTGTGTTTAACAAAATTTACCAATTTTATTAAATCTAATGTGACCAGTAAAGTTGTAATAATTTGTTCAATTTAAAATATTTTTGTTTTTGCGTTCGTTTTAATGATAAACGCGCATCTCACATCGCAAGAACTCGGGCGCTGTACGAAACCAAATTTTTAATTTTGTGTACATGTGTGAAAACTCATGCGGGGTCTGTTCAAAAAATATATTGGCTATTAATTTTACTCGAGAAATATTTATTCATTCATCAATGTTGTCCCCTCAAAGTAATCGAAGCACATTTGATTTGCAATTTTCGGTAAGGCTTTGAGCTCTTCTAGCGATGCGATCTTTATCTTGTCAATCGTAGCAAAACGCCGTACTGTCAGTCTTAGGTCAGGGTCTTTTCAGTTTTGGAAACAGGAAAAAGTCACAGGAGGGCAACCCTGACCCTTTTGAGCAAATCTGGATCGTCGTTTACGTCATTCAATAGCTCCTAAGCGATGCTCACGTGACGGTTCATTTGGTCAAAATTTACCAATTTTGGAACAACATGCCACACGTTTCATGCCCTAAACATTCTCTGTAACACTTAAATTTTTACTTACAGTAGACACGCCGAACGCTTAATTATATTTTTTTACACTAAATCGAATACAGATTCTTCGATCCATTTTTTTTTGATGGCAAGAAATTGCCAAACATCAAAACAAGTGAAACCGTTGTGTCCACATATGTCCCCAACACATGGGGACACATGCGCATATGTGTATCAACAAAAAAGAAATAGAAAAATTGAGAATCGAATATACGTAACTCGCGAAATTTTAAATCACCTTATTTTAGAACAGACCTCGTGTACGAGAATCGTAGTTAAAAACGTGTCACGGTATGTAAACCAGTTTCAAAATGCGAAAGTTCTACAAATTGTTAAGATGCGTGCAGATGGCGTCATCAAATTCGATGTGACGACGTCTTCATCCGTTTTCCTTCAACGGTCGAAACACAAGTATAGATTGCTGGGGTATGTTCGACGCAATCTGTCCAGATAAGTTTGCAATGTGCTTAGCAAATAAGTCTCATCCAGCGTTTGGGATCATGCGATGTTGCGTATTTTTCAAATAAAAAATCAGACATAACAAAATGGTTTGGAGGTATTTTCAAAACTGTACTTATTGCTCTTGTCGCTTCTACATTAATTATTTGTTTCATTAAAATATGTTAAAAAAGGACAATATTGTTGTTGTATTGCAGAATAATAAATTATCATAAATTAAACATGTATTTCGGCTAAGTCTATTTTCCGGGTGAATCACATATAATATTCTTCCAAAATACTCTCGCGCACTTAATTCCTAACGTAATGTGTACGACTTTGTTATGAAATATTTCAAATATTTTTAATTGATTAAATAGACTGCTTATGTCTGCTATATTATAGCGGCATATCCCATTCAGTAATTAACTTTTATAAAATACCTTAAAAATAAGAAGTAATAAACGTGACTGAGATTGTGTTATGGTACTAAAATTTTGTAAAATAACTGATTAATATTATTTTAAGTATCGTGAAGCATTTTGTTGGTTATAGTATATTTGTGAAATTGTTAGGCAAAATTTATTTAAATGCAAATAATCTAATTTCTATACAAATAATTTAATTACGACAGTAATTGTCATTATGTATTATGCATACATCACAAAATATTTTTCTTTGAACTTCCAATTTGAATACCCCTCCACTATTTTGTTAATTGTCTTTTAAAGTTAAAAAATAATCATCATATTTGTATTTGTACTGAATATTTAGATATCATGACTAGAGAAGTTTTAGAAATCACCTCAGACTGAGGCTAGAGCAGAGCCGAAGCCGGATAAAGACAGAGACAGAAGTTTTGTGAAGTAATAAAAAGACAGTTCGACAACTGGTCCGCATTATATGATTTAACCATCACAACTTTGTTATAAAACTGAATATTATCTTAAGCACTTGAATGCTATGCTAGTTAGAAAATAAAATATTTTACTTTCTTACTAGCTATAGAGTTTCCATCCGGTCTTCTTATTATGTAAATTCCAACATTTGCATGTAACAGGCAAATTCTGGTTGTTGATTAAATTTCTTTATGGGTCTATTTTGAACAATGAACAATTCGTGAATCTATATTCTCAATTTTGAAGAAGTTTTCCCACGACAATTTGATAGCAATAAAAAGTAAACACCAATATAGTCTATATCTCTTGTATTAAATTATTATATTCGATCCGATCATGGCACTGGTTGTTATACAGTGAATTAGGGACGATACGACCGTGGCACTTCACGTAAATAGTTTGTATATGATATGTCATTGTCGATATATAGATCTCACATCATTATTGTTAGAGTTCGTGTATTTTGGTTCTGGGTACAGTGTTACCACATATCTCTATAAAAGTTGAACATTAAAAATACAAAGGGAAATGTTTTGAATGTAAAATCTTCCATCTACTACATTGGTTAGGTTAAATCTGTAGTGGAGGTAGTAATGGCGTGGTTTATAATGTATAATTTTTGATATTTACTGTACTTTTTTTTTATTAAGTTATAAAGTAACATTGTGTTTATTCGCTTAGTTTAGTAGACAATATTTCGAACTGTCAGATAATGCTTTATTGTGAATCTTTTGTATTGTATTGCAAAAACCTCATTTCATTGTAATATAATATTTAGTTAGTTATGTTTAGCGTAGCTTTGCTTATTCATTTCAATGAAACTGGTACATTTTAGCACAACATGATAAAAAAATAGTGTCAGCTACGATATATGACAGGAAAAATATTTTTACCTAAAAAGTTATTTTTCTTATTACGGTAATTTTGTAACATTAAGCTAGTTCTGAGATAGTGCTTTTTTATTCTGTGATCGACTTATGGTTTGACGCCTCGAAGGCGCGAAATACTTATAGAAGTTATATAGACATTAACGAACATCGACAACTGATGGCCCCCCTTTCTTCATTGGGAGTCTTCTTATGTCCATATAGTACGAATTAATTGACTGGTATTGTTAAGTATTCGTTTGTGTTAGAAATGAGGTCTCTGTAGCACGGTAGTGTGGTTAGAAAAATCTTCATTATTAGACATACAAATGCCACACGATACGAGAGTATATTATAAATCTATAAAATCTTCTAACTCCGCTTTTTTGTAATATATTTCTTGTGCTTACATATCTGTCAATAATAATATGTAATGATTAGTGATCGATACGAATCGTGCATAAGTCGATTGCACTGCCAGTATGAAATATTCTAATTTAAAGCTTGCTCTGCGAGTGTTCACATAGTGAACTGAGTGCTAGGGTAGGGAGTAACCCTCCGAGACGTTTAAGTACTCTCCCGGTATAGTGCGTACGGAGGGTTTATTTTAATACACACATACATAACTGTACATATAGATGCTGTATAAATATGTATATGGTTAACGTATTTACGATTCTTATGATATTGTCGAGCATCTTGCATGGGTGGAGCTGTGGACGGCAGGGGCAGAATGATTCTTAGAAAGCCTCAGGCCTAGACATAAATCTGTACCTGCCTTTATTTCTCAACTGCATCCATGGCGTGCTGTATGTGTGTCTTTGGTAAGGACACGATTGTCTTAGAAAATAAGACGATAAATAAAAATAGTAACATCAGCGAGTTGTTTCTTTTTCATAATGTTTTCACATATCATTTCCCGGCCTATCCTATATTCCTTTACTTTTTGATGTATTTTTTTTAATTGTCAGTGCTAGTCCGCAGACGATTTAAATATATATTAAAACATCGCAATCTACTGACACATAGCAGTGCAATGCAAATCGGTTTCCACAATAATTCTAACCGTATGTGACTAAGAAATACCTGTGAAGTGGCAACGTTTTTTATGGATTTTTTTTAATTCGTATTCATTTTAATATATGCTTAATAGAGTTCGCAATTTAATTAATATAATCAATTACTAGAACTTATTTCTTTTTAAACTAAGCATAACTAGTCAAAGATGCAAAAATAAGCAAATTTTGCTAAAACATTTTGTTATAAATTATTCGATGATAACTAATAGATAAATTACAATATATTTAATGTCTTATGTTTAGATTCTATAGCATATTTATAATTGTCATATTTATTTTTACTTTTTAAGAATTGAATTTTGAAAAGAAAGAAAAGACAGGAGTTTTTTAATTTCCTCATGTTGGCTATGGTTTGAGTACTGCATCGCCGGTCCAGGTTAATTCTCAGCCGAGGAACAATATCTGTAAATGACTGAATAAATTAGTTTTCGTGTCTGGGTGTTTGTGTTGCGTCATTAATATTGCAAATCCAAAAAAATCAAAATCCAATTATTGCACACATACTTTGAATTAATGAAGAAGACCAGTCAGAACTGACTTGTATTGTATTAATATGAATTTTATCAAATAAAACGACTTTTTCCTAATAATATATATATTTATATAAAAATAATTTAGTTACAATATTACAATGTATTTTAAATAGTGTAATTGTCACAGGGATGCGTTGGCTCCGTCTCCCACGAGATCCAGTAAAGCCTAAGTAGAAACTTTAAAAATAACGGTAAGTTTTATATTCTATAAGTCAAAAACTTTTAGTTAATACTCATTATAAAAGCATAATCAATATATATAATTATGTCAATTACTCTCCGATATTATAGCAAATAAATTGATAAAATTATCAAAACCTGATGAAAGAGAAAAATTATTTATTCCAATAATCGATAAACTTTGGCCTGGAAGAATAGGACAATGGTAGGGCCACGTTGAGTCACTAGTTGAAACATGAATCAATAGTCGTTTAGTTTGACGAGTATTTCTCTTAAAGGCCGGCAGCGTATCTGCGACTTCTCGTTTTGCGAATGTTCATGGGCAGCGGTGATCATTTACCATCAGCTGAGTTTCTTGCACGTTTCCATTTTTCCGAATGGAATCGGGACTAAGCTCGCGCAACCATAGAACTCATTCGACGTGGTAAGATTTATTATGACTATAAAAAAGTTTACAAGCCGCTAGAATGTTTTAAACTTTTACTTACAAATTATCTGATTCTTTTTTTTGGGCTGATGGCTGCTGTTAGCACGAGGGCTTTTACAGTTTCGCTGGGTTCAGAGGTGACCGAGCGCTTATGGCACTCAGTCGAGACCTCTATTGGTGGGTAACCAGCACATGGGCTCCCGAGAGGGAGCCTCGGCTTGGACCGTCACCCTGTTCCGCGAGAGCGTCTGACTCGAGAGGGCCGAACCTCGGCTCGGTCAGTTGCTTCTGACTAAGAAGTAAAATTATCTGATTTTAAAAGAAGACGGGTAAGCTTTGTATAAGCGAAGACAATGACGATTACTCAAGAAAATTCAAGTTGTCGAAAAAAATTATTCGTGAAAACTGACTAATTAGAAATAGAGCTTCAGCCAGAACTGGGTATAAGATCAGGAGCATTGTAAAATAACAATCACGGGTATCTGTTCTTCCGCAAAAGTTATCACAGACAGATGTCGAACAAACTTAACGACCAACAGAAATAACGTATGTCGTATGGATTGGTGTTTTGAAGGTGAGCCGACTTCAACGAAATGTCGCCGTGCACGAAGCACATAGAAGCAAATGGTTGCCTAATTTTTCAGCAAGACCAGATATATTGCTACGTACCCACTGTTCGTAGCAATGTATTTGCTAGAATATCAGACAGAGAACTCCGAAAGGCATGTGCAACTTTGTGCCCCAAAATGTGCTGTCAGCTTAGTATAACAAGGGGCCGAAGTCAAGAATCCAGCACCTCGATGACGCCGCTCCTCACACGTCTTCCAGAGGAGCACAGGACTATTTTAATTCTAAAAACGAATCTATCCTCACCTGCTATATTCCCCTAACGCAGCAACTTGTGATTTTTCACTCACCCAAAAAAAGAAAGCGTAGACGATAATCTGGCTGCTTATAACTTTAAAATGTATGGAGTGTCGAAAGAAAACCGGTCATAGGTATATTCTAAGAAGTTTAGACAATTGATATCTTCGTCTTCAATTGGTGTATGCATCAATCAGATTTACCTTTAAAATTTTGTGGATTCAGATTGTTTTGTAGCATGTATGCGCCGTAGATGACCCAAATTAAATAAATAAATAAACAGACATAATTGTATACGTGTTCATCTGAACACGTATACACCTTTTCATGTCGACACTTTCAATAAAGAATTTTAGATTTTTAGGAAAATTTCTTTTTGCACGACCTTCGTGTCGTAGTTTACCGCTATCTTCAGTAATGTGCAGGATCACTAGACCCCTAGTGTAAAATAGTAATAGCAGATAGAATATAATTAACATAGACTACGTAATTATAGATGAAATTGTATTGTATAACGAAATCCCTAGTACCTAAATATATCAAGATAAATGTAGAATCTTTTAAAATAGCATTAAATAGTGTTGACAAAAGGGTTTTTTCTTCGCAATCCAGCAATAGAAAGTGGTCTTTGTTTCGGTCACCCGAACAGATAGAGGCATCGTCCACAAGTACAGTTCCTTAGTTTTGATTAAGTTATTATATTAGTAACCTAGTGTCATACATCATTCACGCATTTGATATATATCAGTTACTTACTATAACTACAGTAGCGTAACTACTGTATAACCCGCAAGAGTTAACTTGAGACCTGAGCGGAATGCCCGCTCCCCCCCCGCCTTACCGCTCTCGCCATCGACGCGTCAGTACCGTTAGCAATCTCCACAATTAACGTACGTGCGTTTGGTTTCGTTTGATTTTTTACCTGATTGTATCAGTTTGGTAGTTTTATGTAAACATGAGTAAGTACTACTATACACAGTGCTGAACGAAATCTTATTTTAAAAGTTTACCTTTTTTGAAAACGAAAAAAGGAATTATGCTACCATTATTCCCGTAGAACAAGCCATCAAGCGAGCATGTATGGCTACCGGGTATTCAAAGGCTACTTTGATGCGAATCAAACTGGAAGCTACACGAGAGTATAATACGGGTCTTGAAGATCATCGAACACCGTCGTCGCCAACTGCGAGTACTTCTGATGCTATTATTGTAGTGCAACCAGCATCGCTGCCAAGTCAAGTATTCATAATAGAGAGACACGGTGATTTCATTGGTCCGACCGGCACCGGGGACCGAACTCTGTTCGCTCGCGTACAGCGTATTAAAAGCGAGTGTCAAACTGAGCTACCACGGCTCTTGAGAGTTATCTCTGATACTTTTAACCCCTAACTTTCTAATATTGAATTGTGGACAAATTATTAACTTAAAATGTCTACGACAGCTGGCACAGCTACACCGAATATAAATTACATAATCCTTTGTAAGACACGGCCCTTAATGTAGTAAGAATGCTTATTATGCAAAGTAATTGATTCGATGCTTATAAGATCTAAGTGCAATGAAGCCTATGAACAAATTGAGAAGGTGGCACGTATCGTCCTTTGATGACGGGGTCTACATATATTGTTATGCCACCCGCGGGCTCAAGGGGAGGTTATTGCTTGGGATTTAACACTGCTAAATACTTCTTGTTTCTCGTTACCTTCCATTGCAACATAAAAGTTTATCATTGTAATTTACTACAGTTATTGTAAAATGTGAGAAATAATAATTTGTGTATCATAAATAGTTGGCCCTCACCCGCCAGATACACGTGTTTTATACGTTTTCGTGTATCCCTACATGGCATGTGACCTTCCGATCTTATTCTTCATGTATTACATCTGATAGTAGATCTGATAGTTAGTGTATCTGTATTAGCGTAAATTTTCGAGTATATTATCTGCGCAATTGTCATATGGTCAGTAGATATCGCTGTGATCGAAATCTTTAATTTAATTTCAATGATCTTAATTTATTTCTTTATTTTATCAGAACTAACTATAAACACTTACATTACAGGATGTAATTACCACTGACTTGGAGTTTCACATAGAAAAAATCGAACAAGTGTTAAAGAAGCTACATGATAAGTACGGATGATGTTAGTTAAGGCTGCATTTTAGTATTCATTTAAAGTTGTAATTTAAACATTTACCTGTAGGCAATTTTTGTATAACGAATTAAAAAGATAAATAAAAATAGATACTGACGTTTACTTTTACTATACCATATAAGGTTTACAGTAGGGTGTACCAAACTACAAGATTCATGCCCCTCGAGCACCAGTAATTTATATGGCAGATTAAATGACAAATTGAAGCACGCCCGTATTAATTTTTTTTGACCATTTTTGAGTTATTATCTGTGGATCATGATATCGAGTATATCAATCCTCAATTTATATTTAAGGTGCATATGCGTTGTCATCCCCGTCGCCACTGCAGAGGCCTCATAACCTGTAATCGGGTCCCCGAATCCCCACCGCAGTAGCAGTGCTATGCCGAATTTTTTTTTATACCTTAAAGATTACATATATATATATATATATATATATATATAGAATGTATTTGTAATTATAAAGAGTGTTACGATAAATAAATCCAATGTGCGATGAATTTGGTAATTTTGCATCTAAAAGTTCAATCAAAAGTTCTTCGAGCTACTACTCTTCGTAATTTTTAACCCACGAATTATTTTTTTGAGAAATCACTGTAACAATGTTTGGGGCCAAGCAATCTATATTTGGTGCGAAATAAACACCGAACAACGGTGCATGAATTGCAACTTTTGTAATATATTTTGTATACAAAGTTACACATGCCGGGGCATACAAGCAAAGAAACCCAAACTAGGATCGTTATGTTCGTTAATTCAATAAACTGATCAATCATACTACTGATTTATTAAATTGTAATCGTCAACGAATTAACTGTTAACGGGGAACTTGTTTCAAATATATATAAATTGCTAACTTACCAACTACGCAATGAAACTAAATTAACAGTGCATAAATGGAAAATATTGTTTGTAAATGTTTACTTATTAAAAGCTGTTTTTTAAAAATATTTATGACATATTCTATATATAATATAATATCTATGATTGATTCCTAATTAGCTATAATAAAACACTAAATTACCTTACATAAAAACACAACTGTGGTACCTTAATTAAAAAAACTACAGAAACTTAAAAAATATGCAACTATTATAGAATTACATTTTTTTCTTTCACCTTGTATTTTTAATAAAAAAGGTAAATTGTCATTTTAATTTTTTATTGTTCTTCAATTTTATGGTTTTAATAATAATCACCCTGCTCGTAAAGTAAATTTCATGTTAGAACAAAGAAAAACCCACAGAAGGTATACACGTTTCTGCATCTGCTGAGCTGACTTCCTTTTTAATTAAAAAAGTAAAAAGTAAATTATTTAAATTTTTTATTGTTCTTCAATTCTATGGTTTTAATAATAATCACCCTGCTAGTAAAGTAAATTTCATGTTAGAACAAAGACAAACTCCGAAGGTATACACGTTTCTGCATCTACTGAGCTGGATTCCTTTTGCCACACAATTATTGTTTATGTTATATTTTTACTAAATTGTAAATGTTATTTTGTGTCAATAAAAGATTTTTATCTTTTTACCTATATACTATTCAGCCGTATTTAATTTCATTAAAATTTGACTTTATTTATTATTTCATTATTAATATCGTAAGATAGGATGAGAAAGTTCAAATGCAGGGAAACGGGGTTAAATGTACAACCCTCCAGACCGAAAAAAAAACAATTTGTGATGTACGAATATTGTTCCTGGTCTGACAATCGAAGCCTGGACCGGCAACGACTTGTCATTTGTTTACGACACAACATTGTTTTAAACAGATTAGCCTGCAACAATCTTTATAAGGTTGGTGCATAAAAATCCGTGTTAAATAAATATTTAACATATCAATTTTAATAGCATATCTGGTTAATCAACAAACTTTGCGAAAACCAGTCTAATAAATAAAAACGACATAACCTGAATAATTTATACATACATATTCACATGCCCTCCCCTCATGTTATAGTCATATGAACATTAGAAATGAAGAAGAAAAGCACAGGAGTACAAAGTAGGATTTCTTAACAACAGTTCTCGGCCAGAGGCCTGTATCCTTGTTCTTTTGTCAATACCTTGGCTGGTTTACGTGGATAGTGGTTTGAACTTGACTATACGTTGATAAAAAAATGAATTAAAATTAGCTTGTTTAATGTAAAATAGTAACGCACAAGCATATCGAATTTAACTCAACTATAGACATTTTATATAATTAGGCCTTTTTTACAAATTATTAGGTAATGACGCTTCAAATTCAATCTTTCATCTTTTTTCAATCATTCAATCTTAGTACTGGTGCTGCTGGGCCGCAGAAATCACTTACCATCAAATGAACGTTTGTAAAGCCCTTATTAAAAAATATCTATTTATATTTGTATCACAAAAGTATATAATTATCTAAGTATATAAGCATCTTAAGTAATATTAAAATTATTAAGACAGATACTTAAATCAAACCACAAATTAAAGCAGTCAAGTTCTATAATTTATAATTTTCTTAATTTATTTTGTACAAACTTCAACAATATATATAATAAATATTCAATTAAACCTCTATCATTCAGCAAACTGAACTCACCTTTTGTCATAAGTATATTCAAATAAACAATACAATGATATTATAACTTATTGTCTAAACTTAATTAAACACAACTTTTTTGTGCCAATATGCCTAATAGTAGATAAAACGTTTGGTTAAACCAACACAACTTTAATTTTCAGATATGATAACCAAAGAAAGCTCTTTGGACGCCTCGGGACGGGCCACTTCGGACTTAGCACTTGTTAGAAGATATTTATATAAAATATAAATTTATTTGTGCGACTGACTTGCACGTACAAAAATTGATTTCATATCTGACAGTTTTTATTGCAAAGGTCTAATGACCTCAGTATGAAATAATCCGTCCCGCGGTGTCCTATTCTCGTCAGTATTAAGGAGACGAGTGGCCAGTTGAACCTGCTGCGTTAGCCGAAATAAAGTGAACTGATCTTAGGAGGATATTGCCGGCAGAGAGTGTGCGAGCGATGGGGAATTTCGCCGGGACACTCACTGTACGATTTCGCCCTCCTACAAAAAACTATCTACATATTTATTATCTGTAACCGTAATCATTATTGCAAAACATGTGCCAAACGTTAAGCGTCTCAATTTAGTTTACAATACACTGACTCTTAAAATTTTTTGCAACATTTAGATCGTTATGCACTTACAAAATTTCACTTTGTACCTCAAAATGAATCAAAACAACCGACACACAACTATTCCGTGACATGATTGATGACGTAAGCGAAACTTTGCGAGTGCGCGCTAACTTGCCTCAAGCTGATTACATCCCCGCGACTCGCCCCTGAGGTGTCGGGCTCAAAAAGTGTGGCAACGTGCGTGATCGGCGCTAAGCTCTCAATATTTACACAATAGTAGAAAATTGACCACTTCCAAATTTAATTTACAAAAATTTAATGAATAATAATCATTGTTGTGCTCGAAAAGACGATACTGATAAAACTTAATAGTCAACGTGAACGCTTCTCGCCGGGGCCGTCCGGACTCGCGCCTACTAGTATCTAGTGATGTCAATCGAAAAATAAAAATATCTCAATAACTTCTACCTTACTCGGTAAGGGACGTTCGATCTCTTAGGTATTATCGATAATCTTATTGCTATATATAGAGGTTACGATTTTGATAGCGGTATTTCGACACGTACCGTGGCGGGCGTCGCGAGAACGAGCGAGGTCGCGCGAGAACGAGCGAGGTCGCGCGAGGACGAACGAGGTCGCGCGAGGACAAACGAGGTCGCGCCAGGACGAGCGAGATTGCACGGACTGTACCGGCCGCCCGCAGCGAGCTGGAGCTCTCGTCTCAGCTAATGTAATTTGGGGAAAGGTTCGTAGAAATTACATTAACTACGTGGAGGTGCGCGTTACGTAAAATGGCTCGATTCCTATGACGCGTACTGAATTAGGACGGAAGTGAATTCTGGTACCGATTTCACTGCTGATTTGCTAAGCTTACATAGATAACCTTGCAAAAATTCTTCTAAACTCTTTTTTTTTCCGAGGCGACCGACCTCGACTAGAAAGATTAGACGTGTAGCGCCATCATTTCGGTACGGTAAGAAGCTTAAAAATTGGAACTATTAAAAACTATTACGGACAAAATTGATATGAATCGGCGTAGCCATTACTTTCCTTAAGCGTTTAGGTATTAGATACGACTATAATAACGTCCGAACGCGATGGACGAGTCGAAAAATGTTCATGAGTGATACAAGTATTTATGGAGTGACGACATAATTTATTTCTTGCATATAAAGTTTAAACAATTGGCATAAGTTTGAGCGCTGCGTAATTTTGGCTGCAAAGCGGCCCTGCGGCGTAGCAGCAAGCGGAACTCAATCAAGCTAACATCTTCGCGTCGATCTCCCGTTCTCGACAGCACTGAAAGTTTCTCACTGTACGACACCATTTCGGGGAAAAAAATGATATCTGACAGTACACAAGTTACGCATGGAAGCTGCGAGCTCGTTCCTCGATTTAAACTTTACACAGAGACTTTTATCGAATACAAAAATAAGCTTTAAGAGTTATCTCAGTTTTATCCGTCTTACACAACTATACCATGAAACAGACAGCGTGCTTCCTAAACAATCATCGAACGGGCACGTCACACCCGGGGAAGGTTCGACGCGAGAACACAAACATAATACGACTGAACACACGAACATCGGTCGCGTAACAAGCGCTCCGGTAAGCTGCGACCTCGGTGCTTTAGTCCATTTGAAGGTCTGTGCGCTGAGCGCTGATTTATGTGCGGCGCGGCGGGCTGAGCAGGTCGGGCAGCGCGGCGGGCAGCGGCGCGGGCAGCGGCGCGGCGTCCACGAGCGCGGGCAGCAGCGCGAGCGCCAGCGCGGGTCAGACGGGCGCGGGTGGCGGCGCCGGCTCAGGCGGCCGGGGAGCCGCACCGCCCCCCTGCAACACTACCCGGTGACCGTTACCCGTCACGCCATCCAACAACACAGCAGTAGGCGCTCCTTCGCCCCCTACACTACCCTCGCCCCCCGCGCCACTCTCACTTCCCCCGCCCCCAACACTTCCGTCACCCGCCGGCTCGTCGTGCGCGCGTCGATGTCGGCGCCATGCGTGTTGTATTAATCGCGCGCAGTACTCTTCGCGCTGCCTCCACAACGTCGATGATACTGGCTCGTAACCCGCCTCGTCCGGCCGCCCCACTTCCAAATCACCCGTCTCCTCTATTGGGTTCCCTTTCCGCGCGAAGAAGTCCTTCGTCAACGCGTCCAGGATATCTACGCAGAACATCATATCCCCCCGACATATTGGAATATCCATGGATATTATTTTGTATTTGTTTGGCTTATGAATCTGCAACGGCGGCTCGAGCACGTCGAGGAAGTCTGACAGTTGGTCGTAGCGGATGTACTGAGTACCATCAGGATCAAACCGCTGCCATATTTCATAGTACATGTCATAGTCGTCGTCGGTGAGGCCTTCTTGTACGTCCTCCGTTGCCTGTGAATGGAAATTAAAATCAATATTTGTTCTTTTTGTCGAAAATTTTGTGTTATTAATTTTGAAGGTTTTTCACCTGTGAATAGTTTTCAAGGATAACGGCAATGTACATGTTGATGACAATGAGAAAAGAGATAACCAGATAAGACAGCAAATAGGTGATGCCGATAGTAGCTGATCCGCAGTTCCCCGGAGATCCGCGTTCATTGTCTGGTAAATCACACTCTTCCTCATTGATAATGCCATCCAAAACACCGTCCCAACCAGCGGAAGTTGACATCTGGAAGAAGTGTTTTTAACCATTGCATTAACCGTCATATAAATAGTAAAAACAAACTAATTAACATTATTTTTACCTGAAATAGTAGAATCATACTTTGTACGAAAGTCTTAAAATTGTAAACATCATCAAGACCACCTTTATTCTTGACGTGCATGAAAAACGACATTCCGAATATTGCAAAAATGAACATGACCAAGAACAGTAGTAGGCAGATGTTGAACAAGGCAGGCAGAGACATTGCCAACGCGAACAGTAGCGTCCGGATTCCCTTAGCTCCCTTTACTAGTCGCAGCACTCGACCAACTTTTGCCACCCTTACTACTCTCAGGAGAGTTGGTGATACGAAGTACTTCTCTATAATATCGCTTAACACCAAACCTGTCAATGATATTAATAGAATATTTAAAAGTATTATCTAGAGTTATAGCACGAAAGAAAATTAGCACATGATATAATTAAGAAATAATAGTTGTAGAACTTGTAGAAGAATGTTGTTTCACTCACTTAGAATGGAGAACATTACAACGACGAAGTCAAAAAGATTCCACGGTTCCACGAAGTAGTGGTAACGTAATGCGAATATTTTTAAGAGGCACTCGGAGCTGAATATGACAATGAAGATCATGTTGAGGTAGTCAAGCACGGAACTGAAGGTATCGGACTGCTGGTAATGGTCTAGTGTCATCGTTAGCATGTTTAGTCCGATGAACAACATAATTATCATGTCGAACTTCTTGTCAGTCACAATTTCGAACACGATCGCTTGCGGTCTCCACTGAAAATTATAGATCACTATAAAAAAAGCTATCGATTTTTAACACTGAAAATCTATTTATAAGTACAAAAAGATGGTTTATGCTTGAAATATATCTGAGAGTAACCGCGCATTCAAACTTTGGATTAAAAGAATGTTTGCATCGGAACTGTTTCACATACATACATAATATTTCAAAGTTATGACAGTTAGCTTAGATTATTCATTATTTTAACTCCTTCCGTGGGTGTCGTAAAAAATACATATGAAAATAAAGACGAACAGTCTCTGCCTTTATAAACAAAGCTAATGTCTCTTGAATTAATCTGCGATGTCTATGCAGTAGTCAAAAATACCAGGTGAAAATGATATTGAAAATAATTATCAAAATGGTTTAGGTTTACCTTCGGTCTTGGAATCGCTTTCAAAGGCTTCTTGGAGCCCATTTTTTTCATCGCGTTGTAGTATTTCTTCTGATCCTCAGTCATGAACATCTCGAGGCTGCCCCCTGCTTTCTTTTTCTGTTCGTTGAAGTTATCGATAATCACACCGATGAACAGATTGAGAGTGAAGAACGAGCCGAATATAATAAAGAATACGAAGTATAGATACATATAAATGTTTGTCTCCCTGATAGGTTGTCGGCCCACCTGAAAAAAGTCAATGATGCTTATCTTGTTTCTTTTTTCTATAGTCTTATTTCGTGTAGCATTACTTATTTTAATTTGACCTATGTGTATGCGCTTTCAATATTATATTTTGACTATATTGCGGTTTCTAGTTAATAAACGGAATACGTTTGACAAAAATTGGTTGGACAGGATATCCTTATCATTTAAAACAGTCAAATATCATTTGGCCGTTACCTCTCTAGAGTCAATCGCATCGTTCATGATCTGGATCCATCCTTTAAAAGTGGCAACTTGGAACAGACACAGATACGCTTTGCCTACGTGGTCGAAGTTCATCGGTGAGTTTTCCCAAGTATAGTTCTCCAAGATGCACGCATTCCTGTCCGGTATTATTTCGTGGCTCAATGTCGTATGATTCAAATCGACACACTGCAATTTTAAAAAATATAATAATATATATAATGATAATATAAATTTATTAATAATTATATTAAATAAAATAAGCCTGTTAGTCTGTGCATTTGTGCAACCTAATCTTCTCAATGGTCAACTACAATGGCAACTATATTCATTGTTTTAAAATAATATAATTTATTTCATAGGAAAACCCTTTTTTACAGACGATGATAGCATGACAACCGCGTGGCGTGTTGGACCAAGTTCTGAGTTCGATTCTTGGATAAGAAACAAAAAGTGTTAGTGTTCGGGTCTAGGATAGATACAAATATCCCTTGACTGACACTGCATCAAAACCTTCCTCCAATTTTATTCTACCCATATGTATTACGTCAAACTTGGAAAGATGATGTGGATTAAGTGCCTCTGTGTACATTTATGGCACTATAATATATTTTGTGCAGTTGACGTCTTTTTTTTTACATATTTTTTTATTACATCGAGAGTAACACGAACACAGTTCGCAAACAGTTGGTAAGTGATTCCTCGGGCCCAGACGTCATCATCTAAATTCATCCTTGACAAGGAATCATAATGCAGATACGTTGACACCCTTGAAGACTGAGATCGAATGCGTCGTCACCAGTAATAACGGTCTCCGGATCCCTGCACTCACCAGACGAAACGCAGCAACATTATGATGCTATTTTACGTTGGCTCTCTGGTAGGACGTGCTCTTTACCGGTCGAGCTGACCCAATATTTCTGCAGCTAGAAGCAAACTGCAGTGTAGCTCTAACACTGTCACCATAACAAGAAGTTATAGCTCTAGTCGCAATCGGCCTGGAGCATATCATCCAATATAATAATCAATCTTAAGTAAAACAAACCTGACGGAATCTGGGTTCGATAAGGAAAAAGTCAGAATTTCAAGCTAAATTCATACTATACAGACCTTGAAATATTTTCCAGCAAACAGTTGCACGCCCATTATTGCAAAGATTAGCCAGAATATGAGACACACAAGGAGCACGTTGAAGATGGATGGTATAGCCTGCACTAGTGCGTTCACTACCACCTGTATACGAAACACCGACATGTAGTTTGTGCATCTTTGTATATAGCAATAGATAAATCATCTTTTTAGCGGCATTAAACGTCAATATAGCAAATTTGTTGTTTTTCCAATATATTTAAAGAATTTGTCAAAACTTGTTACTGAGAGATTAGCTATTAAAAATTACTTGACCGTCAAAGCTGTTTATTGATCAATCGAATATAATTTAATTGCAATATATAGAACATATTATTTATACAGACAATATTTTGCAAAAACAATTGTATAAAAAACACATAAAAGCACAATGTCATGCAATTTGGCCACACATAGGAGCTACGGATACTAACTTACCGTCTCGCAATGGATCAACTTAATGCCACAAAATCATACGGACTAAGACATGCGAATTCGAATAGATCCTACGATGGTCTTGCAAGAAGAATAATCTAAAGTGCAGACAGAATCTAAAATTGAGTAACTAAGAAAATAAAGTCTAAAACTAGTCGTTACGGTATCAAGAGAAAAGATGGACCAAAAGATGATATGAAACACTTGTCGACATGAAACCTATTGAATTGCTTTACAGAGGATGAAACGAATCGAGATGATACTAAGCCATTCCAGGGTGCCACTGGAGTCGTCAAAATGATTCCCTAATGGTTGAGAATCGAATCGACTACTGCATATACATGAGTTCGATACAACTTCGGAAAAGATACAGCTACAAACATGATATCCAATTACTGATAAAATGATTGAAAATTTGGGTAATCGCAAATTTGAGACTTATAAATGTGTAAGTATACCTTTGTGAGCGGGTGTGATGTGTGTATTTCAGAATTGTGAAAGGCTATGCCTAACAAATATATATGTACATGTATGGATGTCTGTATGTGTGAATGACGTTGCACAATATGCGTATTGTAAGTACGAAGCCAGTGTGTAGTTTTGCATTATTGCGTAAGTATAAAAAGTACAACATGTGGTATAAGTTAAGAGTGAAGCTTCATATGTGTAAGACGTGATGTGGTCGTTGCATAGTGTGAGCGTGGAATGTGAAGCGTTGGTGTAAGTGTCAAGAGAAACCTCCAACGTGTTATTAACCGACGTCCCACAATACGAGCAAGGGGAATGGTGTAGGAATAAAGAGTGAAAGTCTCGTGTCTGATTCAGTGGCGTTACACGATGTGAGTGTTGAGAGTGAAGTGACGAGCCCACGCAGGCGTACATACCCTCATGCCTTGCATACGGCTCATGGCCCTGAGTGGGCGTAGCGCGCGGAGCGTTCGCATCGTTTTGAACGCCTGAATGCCACCGGCGCCACAAAGCGCCGCTACGAAGTTTATAAGTGAGACCTGATGAAATCAACATGCAGATTGAGAACACACGGAAAGACACATTATATCACTTAACAATGTACAATTGTTCGTGGCCAGCTTGGCCTATAACACTTTCCAAATTGATATATATCTGAAAAATAATCTACAAGTTTCTAACGATCCAGAACTGGATGACGAAAATGACAATAAACCATCGCTAAGAAAATGCCAAATGCAGAAGACGACAGAAGTATCGAAAGTAATGATGTTTTACTTATCTATGATAAGGGCCTCGTAAAAAAGCTTATTAAGCACAATCAACACATAATCAGGTAGGAACATATAGACATACAGATAAGATGCCAGAGAAACATTGCCTTACGGTACACACGTTTATCTGATATCTTTACACTGAAAATACACAATATAAATAAATTATTTACATAACAATTATCACACCAATAGCATTCGGAGCAGATTTGACAACGTCCGCTTTTTGATCGTTATATTTGATAAATGCATGCATTCGAACAGTCTAGGGTTTTAATAGCAAGACGTTATAGATAACGTTGTATCTAGGGAAGAAATTATCAGATTGTATTTCACAGAGAACGGAAGCAAACGTTGAACCACATACAAAAATTGAGACAGTAAGAGCTCGAGTCAGCGGGAACTAAGTCTCCACTGTAGATAACATTGAACAATTAAAGCTTACGCTTCTGGGTTACGTTGCGCATTGATAATTTTAATAATAGACAAATATTGTAATACTTTTTAATTGTAATTGTGTATTAATTTTATTAATAACAATTATCATTTAAACTTTTTATTTATCAATGGGCAACGTTAAAGTCCATATCGGATAGGCAAACGTTGCGTGGAGAGCGCGTACTCACACGCATCCCCTCCCATCTGGAGACAGCGCGAAGGGGACGAAGTGCGCGCAAAGTTCGCATGGAGCGGAACGCCGGGATGTCGTCTGCCCCCGCCATCACGGCCCCGTGGTTAACGAGCGACAACTAACGCGACATCACTTGTCATTCACATTACCTACTTGTTTTGTAGCAATATTAAGTAGCGGATTTTCTGTCAATGTCTAAGTCAGAATCCACGACAATGATAAAGGAAAAACAAGATCAAGGAAAAAAACTATATAATTTTTTAAGGGATGTCTCTATCTTGTGTTTGTTAGAGATGTCTCATGTTTTTCAATAATAATTATAATTAATTACAGTTGCATAAATATAATAATATGGGAATGTAAAATTAGTTTTAACCTTTGTTTCAATTTGCAAAACAATTCTTTCCAAAATGAATAAATCGGTTGTTAAGGAAAACCTTCTTTAATGTCGATAATCTACTTTAAATGTGTTCATTTTTATTAAAATTATTTGTTTGTTCATAAGACACATAAAAAGTTAAAACTTGATAAATTATAATTGATTAAGTGATCTGCAAACCAACAAGACCAAAATTGCTTACCATGACGATGATGAAATCAAGCCAGCACCATGCGTTGGTGAAATATTTCTGGAATCCAAGCGCCAACCACTTAATCAACATCTCGATAAAGAATATGACAGTGAAGATCCGGTCCATGTAGTACAGAATATCCTGAAGTATTGGCCGATGTGGTAGATGGACGTCTTCTAAAGCCTGTAAATATTGGTAATATGAATTCGTTAGTTTAAGCACTGTTTGGAATGATATAAGTTAATAAAGTAAAGAATAAACAGGGTTGCTGTTAAACAAAAATTCTACTCTTGTTGATAACTATTGATCTGATTAGTCTTAACCTATAAGTAACAAAGGGCTCCTACAACTATATATGGGTAACCAGCACAAGGGCTTGGACCGTTACCCTGTTTCACGAGAGCGTCTGATTCGAGAGTACCCTAAAGGGCCGAACCTCGGCTCGGTCAATTGCTTCTGACAGAGGACTATCTCAATTAATATTGCTATTATTATTAACTACCCGTACTACCACTTTGGGATGCGTGGGCGCTAGAGAAGAAGTGGCGCAAGAAACTCAAGCGACGCTTCTATCTGTATGGACTGGAGAGGAACCTTGTTAATGACGCTATGAGGGTGCAATGTACGTGTGTTGTGTTTTATGACGTGCTTGGCATTTATCCAACGACCTTCTGGGTTATAAATGCCATATGGTAAGGTAAGGTAAGGTAAATAAACAAGATAGCAAAAAATTATAAAAAAGGGAGTTATGATTTTTTTTAATACGTTGCTTACATTACAGCCCTAAATGAATAGTGTTTCCAAATCGCCCCAAAACTTTAAAATTATTTTGTTGAATTGTACCGCAAAGAGTTAATTATTTAAATAGATTGTTAAGATAAAAACGTTAATTATGTGACGTAAATCACTTTTAAAATCTAAGCGTAAATTTCTAAGAACTTACCAAAGCTAAACTACTCAGTAAGATCATTGTTATAACAGCTGTTTCAAAATAAGTGTTTTCGATAAGTCTGAAAGTTTTAAGTCGAAGCATGGCCCAACCCTGCCAAAAGGGTGATTCGTCGTCCCCTGCTAGGAAGGGGAAACGTTGATAACATGGCTCGGGGCAACAGTCAGCTGGTGTATCATCCACAACGTCTTCATCGGCAGCCACTATGATGTCATGTTTGCCTAAACCGTCTAATTTATCTTCTTCTTCTTCGACCATTTCTGTGACAATATCAAAAAGTAAGAACGTATAACCTGAGAATATAATACAATGTAAAAAAGTGTGTTACTAAAAATCTATTATCTACATTACGAAATCAGTTTTAAAATCAATTAACATTATTTTTTAAATTATTAAATTTTATCTTTTTTCTTCTTAAATTTGATCCTAAACTCCAAATTTGTTCTCATTAGCACAGTAAAAGTTTTTTTTAGCTAATAAACATGACATACGATTATTATTACGTGGCGAATGAACAGTTTACACATCTATTTAAGTCCCTACGAACCATTAACACCTAATATATATATTTATCAATAATTGTACCACTAATTATCAGTAATTTTAACTGCAGATTCTGTCAGTATAAATTATAAATTTATTTATTACAACTTTTGAAATTTGTAATAGAGTCATCTGTTTTTTAATAATAAACAAAAGCCCAGTGATCATCATTATCTTTAAGTTAAGGTATCATCTTTGTATTAAGAATCAAGACATTGTTTTCAATTCGGTAAAACTTTTGCAGAAAATTATATGACTATACTAACCCTCATCTAAACCTAACTCTTCTTTGCTAGCATCTTTTTTCTCTTCTCCGTCTATCGTGTCCGCTGAACCTTTATGGCTTTCATCCTTGAAAGATCTAATTTTGTGACTTCCGTACGATTTTTGACTGATCGTATCATCATCCTGTTGACATTGTGGTTAATATTTGATTAACATATGTTAACTTTTTTTATTATCTATAATAATAATAATAATAGTAATATATATTTATTTCAGGCTTGTGCCCATCTTGTTAGTAACAATTTTACATACATACAACGGTTAGTAACATAAAAAGAAAACAAAAAGAAAAATAAAAAGATAAATCAACTCAAAATTAAACTTAATACTTAATACCCAGACCCTCAAGACATTGTTTACTATGTGTGCAACTGCAACCAATGCCTAAGGATCTGGGAGTCCCACCGATCCGTTAGCACATTCAGGATGCTGTTGGAGCTGGTTCGCAAACGTTGCAGTAATGAGGAGCAACGCTTACGAATAACAGCGGGGAAACCATCAGTCCGTGCCTCAGCAAACATACCGGAGGCACTGCAGAAGCGCGGCAGTCCCAACAACACCCTGAATGCGTTGTTATACTGCACACGCAGGGAGCTGTATGTCGTTTGCGTATAGTGTAATACATTCAAAATGACTTTTATTTATATACCTGTATAGGGTATCCATGATGATTTAGCTCACAATTAATACGATTATCAGTGTGATTATCCGTTATCGCATTAATGTTATTAATTAATATTTTTCCTTTCTTGTATTTGTTGTCACCTGAAAGTAATTGGTAGTAAGGCTCCACTCAGATCTATGTATATTAGACACAATAATTAGATTATTTAAATGAACAGTACCTGGTATTGTGAACTCCATACCATCTCCAATTGCTACTTCGACTTGATCTTTCAACTTCTTATCTTTATATAGGACTCCATCATCGAGATCAGCGCCTAGTTCTAGTTCGTTGTCGACTCGCTCTGAAGAGACACAGCGGCCACATAAAGCCGCCTTTAAGCCTAATTTTCGCGTCATTCCACCGTACGTCAACGCCGCCAGCACCCAAGCATATAAATCAGACCAGGACGAAGTAACTTACAATGTGTATCCCAGTTAATACAAAGTCAGTAACATATTGGTAAATATTATTTGAAGGAATAATGATTTTAAGACAAATTGAATAGCGTTTCACCAGTTTCTACGAATAAATCAAAGCCACAAAAGAGCAACGCATAGTTTTTCTTTTAATTTAAATGAAATTTTCACAGAAACAGTCACAGAAAGATTTAGATACTTCAATCTTTACTTTGTTTATTGAATTTAAACAGTATTTTATTTTATTTTAACTTGCAGCTTGCTCATTGATATCCTAGCCCGAGAAACAGGAGGACATTGTGATTTTGTTTTTAGATATTGTAACTATCCTTATTATTTTAAATATATAAATAAAAAAATATATAATATTTCTCAAAAATAATTAAATTATAAATAAATAAAATAAAAAATATATTAAATTCTCTAAAAATTATATCATTAATAAATAATCATATTTTTTTGTATTTAGGATTGAATATAGAGATAACATCACATTTATCAATTATGTATAAAATTGTAAATAAAGTGTATTACACGAGGCCTTTAAACTATTTTGTTATAAACAAAATAGTTTAAAGGCCCTAAAGATCTAAAAATCCTAGCTGAAACTGAAGTCTGTCTTCTGAAGTAGTCTTAAAACTGAAGGTCTTGATTATCAACTTATTCTTAATACAAAAATTTGGAAGAAAAAGTAATGTGATACTATCGATAACACGATTGATCAAATAAACTGTTTAAAATCTATAATGTTATTGAAATAAAGATACTTGTAAAGTAGTAATAGATATATAATAAATAGATTTATAAAAAAAATCTTCGAAATGAAAATTTGAAAGAAGATGTTAAGTTAATAAGTTATTCACCTTTTTAATACAAACGCTCTATCCTTTACTCATTCGTCAGGTAGGTGGATCTAGATTTTCTTACCTCCCAATCTAACGTGGAAGCATTTTAATTTTTTACTTGTTAGTTTTTGGTATCTATTGTATATAGGTATATTGCCCTATTTAATTCCAACTTCAGCTTGATTTTCTTCTTTTGCAGCCGTGAGAATTTGTAGACACACAAATAATCTCTTCGTAACCTTCTTGTATTTGATATACTTACTTTTGTTATTGGATTTTTTTGTTCTTATTTGAGAAACAAAGATTCTCGAAGAGATCTTGAAGAAGACTCATGCGGTATAACATTTATTCCGCAGAAACTGGTGTTAGAAGATTTTATGTATTATAACTTCTTTACAATGAATTCTGCTAAGTTCCTACTAAATTATAAAACCTCAATCACAACATTTATATAAATGTGATTACATATACATGCATGAACTGCGACACACATTCAAAGCGATATAGTTTCCGTCATTTTCTAATCGAATGTTTCAGTATTATTATAATTTACTACAAAACAGGTCACAATTGAGAAACAGTAAGAGTGTTAAATTAATCACATAAGTGTTGCTTAATTTCTAATATCGTTAGGTTTAGCAACTAATAAGTTATGGAAGCATTGGTTTCTAAATCATGTTATGAAGTAAAAAAAAAGATACAAAGAAACCAGCAAATAAGGAGCAATGAACTTGAACAAAATGGCGACAGACACGACATTACTAGTTACTTATTATTGGAAAAATATGTATGCCTCAGATATTTTAAGTATGCGATAATGTGATTTTAATACAACCGTAAAGTTGCCTCTGGTTTGTGCTCTATAGGAGACAAACGAGGCACTAAATTTCAGGCTTCGCCTTAGTTTAGGCACCCAATTTCCTACAAATTACATCTGTCCACAATCATA
This sequence comes from Teinopalpus imperialis, assembly GCA_029286865.1. Taxonomy (NCBI): domain Eukaryota; kingdom Metazoa; phylum Arthropoda; class Insecta; order Lepidoptera; family Papilionidae; genus Teinopalpus; species Teinopalpus imperialis. The sequence continues at coordinate 8,603,546 of JAGSMU010000021.1, forward strand.
TTTTTAATAAACACCACTGTTTACTTAAATTTAAGTAATTTGTGGAGATCAAAAAAAAAATTATGATTATTATTACAATATATAAGCTTTCATGTTAATATTCGTAATATATATTGAAACTTTGTTTTTTTTTGTAATAATATAGTAAGTGATTACTGCTTATGACATCTAGTCAAAGTCTTTAAACTTTAAAGATTCTAGATGCACATGCATTATCACTCCTTAGGACTGAGACGGAATGCCTCGAAATATTGATTCCGAACAATAAATGATTATTATTTTAGACTGCCGTAAACATTTTATAATCGGTAAGAAAGGGCACCGAAGACGTTTTTTATTGTCTGCTTTATATGATGTTCTTTTGGTTCACAACGGTGATATCTTCTGGTTATTACGACATGATATCAACAGCGTAGGATCTAATATAGTACCATAAGCGAGCAAACATAAATGATCTCACTCGTCGTTACCTTTCCTATCACAATTAATGTGCAATAAGATCGAAGGAAAGTTTAAATGGAGTCAGAAGTATAGCATCACTAGGGTCGTAGGTTCGATTTCGCCATTCGACTATTGTTGACAAAAAACAATCATTTGTTTAGGTAAAGTGATTTATGGGAATGTTGAATCAGTGCTATATTTAAATGACCAAAAAACTATTCGTCTTACAAAAACAAATGAGACTAATTTAACACTTCTTACATAAATGGACTAGACAGCTATAATACCAAAGGTGTATCGACAAGGATTTTCGAATGTAAATGTTTGATTTTCGAAAAAAAATGTCGAATTTAAAAATCGACAGGTCTGAAGTATCTACACTTGTCTGCGAGGGCACAAGCAACGCACAGTGGTGACATGTACGTAAGATTTTTGCGGAATACATATCCAACTACACATATAGGGTTATCTCCTTAATATGTTTAGAAAAGTAATAGTTATGATTTTAATAAAAATATAAACAACATTATCGGTAAACATCACTAACGTCTGTGATATATTTTTATAGGTGATAACCCTAAATGTGGACTGGACACATGCTAAATGAAACAAATTCATGTTAATAACACATAAAATCATGCCGTTTTACACAACATTAAAATACCGTTAGCTAAATACTGACGTAGTTGATGTCTTTTTCGTAAGTCACTTGTCTAAGGTTATATCTCTGACTAATATCGTCGTTTCAGGAAATCGTGTCGTTGGTCGATTGGTTGTGATGGCAATCAAAAAAAGAGATCAGCCCGATGTCAGTAGGGCGCTGCAGTCATAGTAGTGCCGTTAGGATTTGTGTTAACACGGAAGCATACTCGCTGGTTACTCTCTTTCCTAACCTTACGTAAAGCACATGCTCTCATGGTTAGTTAGGAAGTAAATTGCAGATCAGTATCAGCGATACAGGACGAGTATACTAAGATTTTAAAGACAACAATGCACCAATTTTGTTTTCAGCTACGAATCAATCTCTCATCCACGGATCAGCCAAGTAAGTTATAGTCAAAAGTTTTAATTCAAAATGGAAATCAATTTTTTTTTTGATTGTTGTTTCTCTGCTAACTACAAACTGTTACACTTGATATATTGCTATGTATGAGAGGCTATAAAAATTATAAATAAGTGAATGTCGCACGCCGATCCTGTTCACTATCGCTATAAATACTATAGTTCTGCATTCTACTCGTATAACAAAAGTCAAGTCCGAGTCTCGCCGTGCCATGTATTCTAAACGTAGAGTAATTGTGGACGATAAAAGGCGTTAGCCCAGGGAGAACGTAAGTTTTAATAAGCACGGATCTTATTACAAATATTTTCACATTTAAGTTTATGATTCTTACGTTCACACGTTAATACGTATTAACAGTTTCTATTGCTTGTCTTACGTATTCTCAATAATCTATAAAAAGTGGCTTTAGTCTTCCACTACTTTACTTAAGGTGTCTTATTTAAAGAACAGATGGCAAACAGGCAATCAGTTCATTTGATGGTATGCGATCACCGCCGTACATGAATATCCTCAACTAGTAAAGTCAATATTATTTCTGTATGTCATATACTGTGGTCATACAAAATATAGTATCACTATAGAATTACAACACACTTGCAAGTTTATAACACTAAAATTCGCTACTAAAGACCTGCAAACACACACATACAAACAAGACATGCTACACCAACAACATAATGTGACACCTCTTACCGGGAGCGTGTATGGCTATCTGGTTTGTGAGCTTGTTCTTAAGTAATTTGAGTATGTCGGCAACGTTGCGTTTGACCCAATCTATGAACCTGGATATCCGGTTGAAAGCTTCTGCGATTTTATTGGTGTCCTGATCGGCCGTAGGTGTGGACAGACTCGACGATCCGAAGTTGGAGAGTAACAGAGCCAAGAAAAGGTTAAGCACCTGTAATACGAGTTTGCAGACTAAGTCTTCCATTTAAGAAACACAATATACAATTTTATCTTAAATGTGGCATTTTTAGTGTCGTCCTAAACGAACACTATATTTAATATTAATTAAAAAAATTGTTTCTTTAAAAAAAACAACGATACTTACTAATTAACATGTTACTTGAATCAAAAATTATTAACAAATTTCGCAAAACAATAGCAAAATTACTAACCACAAGGTTGCCGATAACAACGGTCGCGAGGAAAAAGGGGATACAGGAGACGTCACCAACCAACATACAGTCCCACATGCTTTCAATCCACTCTCCGCAAAGCACGCGGAACACAATCATGAAACTATGCATGAAATCGGTAAAGTTCCATCGGGGAAGGTCGCCGTCGGGGAAACGATCCACGTAATCTGCATATGAATATAAAAATATTAAAGCTGTTTATATGGTAAATTCAATCACGTGGCTTCCAATTTTGACAAAATCAAATATTTTTTTATGTAAAAATATATAAGAGATGCTTGGTGCCTTGAATTTAAGTAAATTTTTCTCTGTTTACATCAATATTTCCTTTAAAAAAACTCAATGAACTTTTAGTACCTTCGTGTCTCTTTAATCAAATCATAGATTCTGTGCAATTTTAGTCATAGTCACCAACAAAATACAATATTTTAATATAATTTGATTTTTCTTTAAAATCGGAATGTTTTTCGGTTTTAATTTGGTTATACTCAAAAACATTTTTAATAAGTAAACAAACGGGATGTAAATATATGATTATTTTATTAAAATTAAATTCGTTTATGAAGTACATACAACGGAGGCAAATAAATATGTATTTATAGACGTCACACACATAAATAAAAGAGCAAGCATTTAAATTCCTTTTCAAACAAATTAGCATAAGATCTAGTTGCTTTATCACGTAATTATTTGATTTTTTTACGACCTTAGAACGCATATTTGTTTCGTTACTTAAGCAGTCGTTAAAAAAGGGAAATTTGAGATCGTAATCCTCATTCTGTAGCTCGTTTTTAATCTATAAAAATATTTTACACAATATTGAATCAATTTTTACTAATCGAAGAAATATTTAATTAAATACTTGTACATCTTATGCTAACATATTTTGGAATTATATATAAAAATCAATCAAAGCGTTATTACGAGAACATCACTGTTGAAATAACTACCGATATATAGCAGGGATATCGTAACAGACGTACATTTAATACAACTCGTAGCATTTTAACTATTCATAACAGGAAAATCTACTTACTACAGCACCGATTTCGTAATTTAGATTCGTTAGCTGTAATCTGTATTTGAATTTGTATTTTACTAAATTAGATATTAAAAAATTCTATTAATGATTCACATTTAGTCTATACGATATATTTTATATTTTTCTTTAACAAGCATTTCTCCCTCACCATTATTGTTCGACCGTGTGTGTCTACTTTTTATCGTTCAAAATCAAAGACAATTTCTTTTCGAAACTTAGAATTGTTTACTGGAGCAATGTTATAACTATTCCTTTATTCAAATTTTGTCAAAGAATAAATATTTATCTAGTTTAATCTGTCTTTTAAGGCACCTTACAATAGTAAAGCAGCTTCGTAAGAAAACAATTCTATGTGATGAAGATATCTAGAAGGTCATATACAAATAAAGTTCAGAAAGTTCTTTTTTTATTAGGATTTTTTGTATACAACATACACCTCTTAAAACTCGATGGATAATTTCCACAAATTCGTAAACGGTCACTAAGAAAAATTTTGAAGTTGGGACGGTACAACGTTTGTCGGGTAAGCTAGTAAATAATGTATAATAAATATATAAACGATATATTAGCAACAATGTTGTTTTCGGAGAAGGCTTAGGCCGCTCAATAAAGAATACGACTTCCCTGCTATTTGTATACAGAAACCATTCATACATGCGTAAATTTATACTTTAAATATTTTAGATAAATTTATTAATAAATAATATACTTTACATGCAATAATACAAAACACTTACTTCACATCACATTGCAAGAAAGAGTTTAAAGCGCTTAAAGAAGAAAAGATAAATCATATATAAAAAGAGAACGACAATGGTTGGTGCTAAAAAAGAAGAATAAGAAAGATGGAAGAAGCGGTAGTTAGCGTTTACGTTTCACAAGTGAGGCGCCTTTTTTGGGGCATACAATAGAGACCGGTAATACAATAATAAATTTTATATACATGTTAGAGTAAAGGCTCACTTGGAAGGGCCACATTGATTCTTGCCAATCTTCTAACAGGAAATTGAGCATTACAGTGTGACGCACACCAACACATTATAAGTACTATTGAAACATGACGGTAGGCCCGCTTAAAGTGTGGAACGAATGATGAACAGAAAAAATTGTCTGCGGAAGATTCCGAATTTGTGTCCACACTTTACGTGTAATCAGTGAATGTATTTCACGGTATAAGACTACTAATAAATAGAGTAAGTACAGCAGTTAATCGCGAGGAGCATCCCTGAATTCATGCTGTTACAAAAACTCAAGGTCAACTTAAAGTTAACTTAAAAGTCAATTCAGTATGGTTGAATAAAATGAGTTCATTAGCAATAAACTGCGTTTTAAGCAAGCAGAGGTTTCCTACTAAGGATTACTTGTGAAGTACATTCACTGGCAGTCCGTTGGGCCTGCGCCGCCAAGTCCAAACACCAACGAACATGCAACATCCCACCAATGCCACTTACCCACGTAATTTTTCCCGAACAGTTGCATACCCATCACCGCGAATATGAAAATAATGATGCACAATACGAAGGTCAGGTTGCCCAAGGCACCCATCGTCCTACCCATTATAGAGATGAGTAAATTAAGTGTCGGCCATGACTTTGCCAATTTGAATACTCGAAGCTGCAAGTACAAATTGTGAAACAAGGCGTCACACAAGCTCGCTTACCGGCGCTTCACCTATGCTACTGCTGTCTGTTCCGAAGACCCCGAATCACTCACTAGGTTTTACTTAAATTAGTTTCGATCCATCCCAGGGTTAGGTAAGTGATTCTGAATCGGATTAAATATGCAAATGTGTGCTGGAGTAACCTATCGAAGTGTGCATTCGTTATTAATATGATCGGGATTTATGTTCCGTCGTCGTTTGATCGAAATATCATTATTATTATTTGATTAATTGAGTAGACATAGATCCCATCAGCAGACGACCTGATCAAAATACCCTGGGTAAGCAAAGCTGCATGTCAAATCTAAAATACTTGATGCAAAGCTCAACTCATGATTTCAAGCTGCGTGGTATAGCTTTATAACGTGTCTCCTCTTGGGCCCATATATTTGATGGAGCCACTTTAAGTTATTATAAAGCCACTGCGCTAGCCTTTCGCCCTTCATGAAAAAATGGTTAACCAAAGCCCTGTGTAAATTATTAGGGAGTGTGAAGCTTAATAATCGATAATGAAGCTGAGGTCTTTAATTAGAGATGCTAAATCTTTTTTCAAATTGAACCTGTATAGTTCTTCCCAAACAACTGCATTCCCATCACCGCGAATATGAATATAATGATGCAAAGTACAAAGGTCAAGTTCCCTAAAGCGCCCACAGTCCTACCCATTATGGATATTATAAGGTTTAGCGCCGGCCAAGACTTAGCCAGTTTAAATACACGCAGCTGAAAATATATCATTGCATATATTTACATAAATTCATTAGTGTTATTGGAGTCATATTGTCGTTAAACTTAAATTATAAATTTACTTGTTACCATTATTACGATTACTGCAAATTTATTTAATGTGAAATAAATTATATATCTGGAAAAATTAATGGTCAATAATTGTGTAAATTTTTACACCTATTATAATTTAAATAAATTCTCATTGAACGATATTTTTCAAAATGTTATTGTTGTAATATTATGAAGGAACTATTAAGAATTAAAGTTATATTTGTTAATAATATTTGTAATAATGAATCAAATGTTTGCAAGACTTACCAATCTAAACGAACGCAACACAGACAAACCCTGAACACCTTCCAATCCCAATTCCAGTAGTGATAAGGCGACGATGATAAAGTCGAAAATGTTCCATCCTTCTTGAAAATAGTATTTAGGACTCATAGCTATTAGTTTTAACATAGCTTCTATTCCAAATGTTGCTGTAAAAAACTGAAAAACGACATTGCGTTACGTAGTGCTTAAATATTTTACCTAGTTTACACGGGATTGTTGAGTTACTTAAAGCCACAAAGGACTAAAAAAATGTGCACTGTGAATGACTAGTAGATTTTTAGAGACCTTTATGCTATAACAATCGAAAACCTCCTTTTTAAACAATAGTTAATAACATCAATTGTAGTAGAAAATATTTGATGTATCTGAAGGAAGTTGGTAGATTGGAAACGGTACATCGGATGTAATGTAGTTCTTAGTACATCATTGTCATTTAAACAGAAGCCCTTTGTTAGAAACACTGAAACACGGTTATATCCATATACAAAATTTAATAATATGTACTGTTACACAAATGTCAACCGTGCTGTTTAAATCGTTAGTCGATCTTGATCTGACTATTGCCGCGACCTTGAATACTATGCTAGGATTAAAATAAGGGGTAAATATGATATTTATATATATATATATATTCTATCACTGTATATAAGCTTACTTCATGATTAAATTACTGGCGGCTATTGTTTTCGTTATTATGCTTGGATGTCACGGGACACAGTTTTTGTACAATAATGGTGGTTCCCATTGTCCGAAGTATATTTTTGCACTAATAAGACTTACAATACACGATGACAGTCAAATTTGTCTGTTTATTTAGTACACTTTTTTCTTCATATCATTTACAAATATTGAAAAATAACTTACGTAATTGCCGCTCTTAAGCGCCTTCTCCATATCTTTGTCCATATCGTGGTGATCCAAAGCCATGAATAGTGTATTTACGACGATACACAGGGTGATGAATAATTCGACGAAAGGATCGAACACGAGGAGCGCAACGTACTTTTGAAATTCCAGCCACAACCAGCAGCAGTCCCAGACGCAGAAGAAGTCTATCCCTTTCATAAGGCACTCGAGGAGTCTCTCCTTAAATGTAGGCCCATCCTCATCGTCTTCCGCTGTTGGGAAGTAGTACACTGACACTGTTGCGTCCCGTTTACCGAAGTACGTGTGTTTGTGTGTGGAAGAGGGCAGAAATAAATTTGTTAGTATTCGCTCATTATCTCTATGACTATAGGACCGAGATATTTAAATATGTCGGTATGTATTCACTAAGTTTTTTTAACCTAAATACCTCGGTGCCAATAGTATTTATAGTAACAAAGACACCAATATTCATATTTTTGTTGCATTGTAGGCTGTCATTTATCACTACGTTTGAACTATGCAATGCGTTTTCCTGGTTCTAATAGAACTCGTTATGTTATGATTATTTGATACTGATCACAAAGAACTGTGTGCTGGATAATGTAGTGCAAAACATTTTGAAGAGGACCGAATCAACGGAAATCTATTAGATTTCTGTTAGCTGCAATTTGTAACATAGCATTTCTACATTCAATCTAATTTACGCTTTTTTAAATGGTACTCAAGTGGTATAATTTAGTCTTGATTCGCCCAAAAATATGAATATCGTGATTTTTGGAATACGTGAAAAGCCTTTTGAATTTCTTAGCAAGCTTCTTCAATTAAAATCTTAAGGCTCATTTTTAATTTCACTGTACAGGCTAAACAAAGATAACATTTATAATATGACATTTACTGATGAAATTGTCATGCAAAAGCTATTTATAGAGCAGGATACGTAGGTAACGCAAATTGAGTCTTATACTAAATATTACAATATATGGGTAAGAAATGACTTCTTTTTCCGGCCTCCATATTCTCGAACCCATGGTTAAGATTAAGCAACTGAAAAGGTTTAAATGATGATAGATTTCAGAACTTAAAACAAAATTTATGCAATCTATGTGTACACATGCATGACATTGCATTGTAATTACATAATGCTACTAATGATGCGTTACTACGATGTTGATTTATAATATTAACCTTGAAAAGCAAGGTAAAAACTGATGCCTGAAAGCATTATCAAAATGTCTAGTGTCACCTATTTTGATGTAATACGCACATACATATAATACATATATAGCAAACTAAATTTTGATCAAAAGAAACATTGAAAAATCTAAATACCGATACAAGTTTTGTTATTTAATCAATTGGTTGTTTTTATCTTATAACAGAAATAATTAATTTTCAAATCCAAATATAATATTTTAGTAGGTTTTATTTAATGTAAATTTAGAAATAATCATACACCTTTTATGAAAGATAGATTTGATAAGTGTTAAAAGCTAAGTGTAACAAGTACAAGGAAGTTACATAAGACCAGTGTTTTAAAGTGCAGGTGCTCATAGTATATACAAGAACGATAATAAATGACACCTACTTATGGCTTTATAATTTTGCCAATTATGCTATTTTATTGCATAATGAGCAAATACCCGGAGTTTTCTGTTCGTGTGGATGTGTATTTTTGTAGGAAGTGTGAATATTTATTGCGTGTTTTTTTAATGTTAATAAATTTGAAATGCAAACACATATAGCTTTTGATGTCGACAAAAGTATTAACAATAAAACAAAAGGTATTGAACAACAAGACAACAACGATATGACATTGAACACAGCAGTAGGAAGTAACGACAAAGGCTAGGAACACTGAAGTTATTTTAATTTGGCCAACATTCGTACCGTTCTGCTCGCTCGCCCGACTTTGTCGTCCAGCTTGTTCAATGATTTCGTTCAACACCATTACATCTGAAAATAAGAGATGTGATTATAGAGGGTCGTGTATTACATGTGTTATGATAAAGTACACTCGGCAGCAACCAAATCGAATCAACCTATGAGCACCTATAAGCAAGCCTACATTTACATAAAAACTTTAGAAATTTAAAATACTTAATTAATTTTAACATAGCATTAACGCCATTATTAAAATTTTCAGTACCCTTTTAATTAGGTAATTTAAATGTGCGTAGCGGAAAATTGACTCTGATATTAAAACCACCGCAACCGGGTTTTCCTAATCAGTCGCTTATCAGAAGTTGACCTGTACCAAGCTCCTCAAATTGCATTTATCGTTTTGACGAAACTACGGACACTACAGGTGCAGAAGCTGCGCAAGTTGTTGCGACAAGCACTTAGTCAGCGAGCAGTCGCTGCCCAGCTCCATTTGAGCTAGTCTGTATCAAGAACGTGCAGATGATACCAGGAGACTGGCGCCTTTATTTGGAGACCAAGTACTAGCCGCCAACGGTGTACCTAGACGACCCTTTATTATCTCAACTTCGCTGTGGAATAAATACCGAACCTAACGGGTGTTGATGTGTAGCAGGAGCTGAGACGTGTGCAAGGGTTGGCTTCAGGTACTTAGAAGTTCAATTTGAAGCGTCAATAGCCTAATAAAAAGGGTTTAGGGTACCGTCTGCGAAACTTAAGATCGTAAGTTCGAATCCACCATTCGACTGTTGTCGGGAACTATCTCTTAGCACAAGCGTTTTCAGCTTAGTTGGAGTGGTTAACCGGAATATTAGTAGTGTTAATAGCATTGCTAATATTCAATTAAAAAAAATTGCTCATGTGCATCTTAATTTCAAGAGATAAAATTCCCCAAATCGAGCAATGGGAGTCAGTATTTTTCGCTGATGATTGTAGAATGTGTCCACGCTCGTTTTCATGCCTGGGGGACACCGAGGAGGGGCCGACAGCTGATCGGTACATTACTGACATTGGTAACTCGGCGAGTGTTAATTCACCATAATGCCCGGTGTCAAACTTTGCGTATCACTCACCATTTTCTAGAGGAAGTTAATATACGAACAATAGACTAGCCTACACTCAACCCAGAAATGAATTTCATCGAGCACATATGGGATGAGCTAAAGAGAAGGGCCCGAGCCAGCCACTACATCACTTAATGAATTAAAGGCGGTGCTACTAGAGGAGTGAGATGGGATTTCACAAGACGCCATCAAATAATAAAAAGTACAAGGAATAATTGACTGCGGACCGTGATTAGTGCTAGAAGGGGGCATCACCAAGTATTGATGCAATATTTGTTTTTTACAATTTTTTAGCAAATTTTATTTAATTTTTAAAATATCCATCAACACGTAGGAATATTTTAATTATCACTACATTTCGATCTAGAGAGCTTTATCTTATAAAGCACTGAATTAATGTTGACAATAATGGTACCAATTTAAAGCTGACGAAGTTTTTATATCATAAAAAGTTTTTACAAATGAATAAAAATAAATATACGTAAAAACAATTGTTGTAGTGTAATGCTGAGTTTTTTCCTGTTCTTTACAGCAAATATTTTCATTCCACTCTGGGCGAAAACTTTATCTATTTTACACGTCAAAAGCACTTTTAAAAAACTCTATTTGAAATAAATAAGAGATTGAAATGAAGAAGAAATTGAGTATTCTATCTTGGTGCAATTTGAGACTTAAACTGGTGTCCATTGGTACTAAATATGGATAATTAAAGAAATTATCTACCTCTCATATCTACCACATTAGGCTGTTGTGCAGATTCTATAAATGGGTTGTCATTACATGGCTTCAAAACTTTTCCAGCTTCATCTGTGCTTTCCGTTGTGCTCATATCCTGAAAGGTATAGAAAATCACAGCTATTATTTAACTAAATTATAATTGTGGAGTTATAGTTTTAAGACGACGAAGATTAAAATATAAATGTTTTATTTAATTCTTTAATACGGAATCTTATTTAAATTTCTTTTTTCTGGGAACAGAAATTATAATGGTTTAGCTGAACTTATAAAAAAAATATGAGAAAATACTTATTAATAATATGTTTCTTTTATTGGAAGAATTATTTATAATGTTCAACAGGATGGACTACTGATGGGCTGAGATAATTAAGGGAGAACTCATTTTTAAATTATAATGTATTACACAAAATATAGCGGATTTGTGACTATTTTTATATTTAGTTATTATAATTTTAGTTGATTTATATAAATTATTTTATATAAAGATGTTAATACATATACATATTCCATTTACCAAGTGATACTTGCGGCCTGTAGAATTTCTATTTTTACTCATGACTATAATATTTTTTTTTTCCTATTCTTAGGCAAAAATTTATTAAGAGCACTTAAACTTTGCTTCGACTTAGTTTACGAGTTAAGTAGGCAAAGAAATTTATAGTCATATCCTCAGCTTATGCAAATGCTTAGCATGGCCAAAGTCACCAAAATCCTTGACTTACTTACATGCTCCTAGTAATATTTTAAGATGCTCTATAACTAATTAAAAATAAAGTTTTAAGGATTTCAAATGCAAAGCCTGAGCAAAGTTCAAGTTTCTTTATAAATCTCAGCCTTAGCAATAACTTTACGAAACACCATTGTCTTATTCTGTTAATTTACGGTGACATTCTTTCAGAGGATAATGAATCTGTTTTTTGCTACACAATGCAACTGCAGGGAGATTCTCTATATAGCTTGTTTACAAAAACATATTTTTTTAGTTCTTACATATTTTTTTATAAAATAAACTTACGTATTCCCTTACTGGTCGTGATGCAATCGACGAGTCTGGTCTTGGCAGAGCGTATGCATGAGGCTGAGACGTGACACTGTGGTTTCTGGACGCAGAGCGGCCTCTTAACCTAGCTTCCTTAGTCTGGGCTTTTCCGCCCAGCAGATCGCCATGAGATGTGTATGATAGCCTCGACTGGTGTGACGTATATGAAGAATGCCGTGAACCTGAAAATTTAAAAATTAAACCGTTACATTTCTCAGAAACTTCATCTGATTTCCACTATGGTGAAATTTTATGTGCGATCCTATTACGTGCAGTTCATATGTATAAAATGATCAGTCAAATATCATACGATTAGACCAGGGAAAATATATTTTATGGTTAAATATTTTATATTACATAAAATGTGAAACACTGGCTTTAACAGTTATATTTGAGTTCAGTTTGAGAAAGCATAATCGTAGAGATCAAAATTATAAACCCAAACAGGTTTCTTAGTACTAATTTTACTTGAACTAAATTATCGATTGGCATAAATGTTATTCGTTAAAAAAACAGTGTTAGATGTTTTTATAAGAAAATATATTTTTAATACTACATACCTAAGTTAGCATAGTAAACAGGTATGATAATGGCGCCGTTCTCTTCTGACATTGGTGTTACAGCGTTCGAGTCATCAGCATACGGCAGATGTTCCTGTGCGTCCAAATACGTCGACAGTACGAGAGGCTTCCGATCGGCTCCTGGTGGATAGCGGGACCTCCCATTCGGTCTTAGCGCCATCTGATGAGAGCCGCGCGAACCACGCCGTAAATTGAACGGCGATCCAGGCAGTGATAAGGAAGCCTGGCGTGGTATTTAAGTTTTAATTAACTGCATTTCCCATAACCAATATCATCCTTTTACTATCCATTTATTCTGATAAATTATGAATTTCTCCAAACGAATGTTAATAATCCGCTAGATTACTGATATACTCATATTTCAAAATACTATGGTTCCTCAATTCAGATCGAATGATGATATGGATAACGTATTGATTAAAGGGACTAGGTTGCAGAGGCTTTACTTGATAGTTACTCAATGGTAGTTCTTAATATCAAGATTTTAAAGAACGGTGTTTTAATACTTTCATGTGCTAATAAACAAAGAAGAAATAAATAGATTGGCAAGGAAATAGAACAGTTGAGATAAAATGATAAGAACGATTAATGTCTTATTGCATCAATGCAGGATGATAGCGTTTATTTAATGTCAGCCTTTAAAATATATGCTATTTAATTAAATATTCCATGAATTGCTGCAACTGGACTGTTAAGAGAATTGAAACAAAACTATAAAAAGGATTAAGAAGACTAAAATAGAAAGTAAAAGGAACGATTATTTCCTATTATAAAGGAAGAGGAAGGGGTACACAAACACCAATGAGGATTTATGGACAAACCTGTGAGCCCTCCCGCAGTGGCCCATATGATAACTGCCCGTATTTATTTATGCGTTCAGGGTGGGGAACCTTTAATACACAAAAAAAGTGATTTTATAGTAATTTTCCTTTTAATATTATATGATGATAAAATAGACATCGATCAATAAGGAAAAAGGGCTGAGAGCACACAATAATTAAGGAAGATAGGAAGTAATATTGCAGCTTCAAAGCAAATCGTGAGAAAAATAATAAGTGATCTTTAGCAGCATCATCCATATCTACGTAACGTCTAGATTAATTAGCTTAAAAGATCAATTTTGTATACAATAAGAATTTTTCTGGATGCATTAATGCTTTAGTATCACTGCAAAACTCTTATTGTAAGTAGCAGAAACAATATACTGATACAGAAGAAGCAATAACAATGAATGAAAGCGACGGTTAGTCAGGTAACTTTGTTTATAAACACATGAAGTAATAGTGTCCAACTACATGCATAGTATATTGCTAACTGTCATAACATCATAACAAGATGATTGTTTGTAAATCTACATCTATGGTCATGACGACTGTTTTTTATCGTGTTCAAACTGCGAAGCCTCCGCATAACACTAATCGAAATTGAGGAATTATAACTGGTATATTGTTATCAATTGTTAAAGTAAATTAATTATGTTGACCGAACCTACCTCTTCATCGTTGCTATGTTCAGATTCAGCTCAGCCCGTTCGTGGACGATATTACGAAAGAAACAATCTAACATGACAATAGACTCAATACCTCCAATAGTATTTTGTCATGAAATACTCTTTTATTATAATTTTATCGATTATACGTTGTTTATGTATGCGGTATTGCAACGATAATTGCCTCAATCGTATTATTTATACGATTAAAATGTTTAAAATACTATTAGAGCCCGAGGTTATCCAAAGAAATTCGAGTTCTAACTACGATTCTATAATATTTATAAACATTCCAAATGAAAAGTGTAAACAATCTATAGCAACATCATGCAATACTTATGTTTTTTTCATCCGTAGAAAGAATTCAAAAAAATTGAGTGTTCTATGCTGGTCAGTAAATGTGGAAAAAAGAACGAAGTAATTATATTCATAAGGAACGTAGTTTTCGTTGAATAACTAAAACAAATGGAGAGATCTGTCAAGTTAACTTGAACATAACAAATTATAGATGAGAGAAAGTTTGATCTATGAGTATAACTAACAATTCTAACATAATAGTTTTAATGAGTGCCTTCATGCTGCAATCGAATAAACACGGAAGTAATGGATGATAGTTACAATTAGTGAATTTTTGATAAAAGTTTATAAACAAATATTCAGATATCATTTGAGAGAGAAAAAGGAAATTAACAACATTAATTCTTTTATAATTTTCATAACAAAAGTAAAAACTGTCCAAAACTATCTGTATATTTGTTTGAAAAAAATATTTAAAAACATAGTGATAACACGTAGAAACTTAAGCTCTCAGCGAAAGACATTGAATTGGTTTCATTTCAACTTGATGTTTAAGTGCATTGTGTTACAATGACTGCAAGTAATATTTTAATTTGCCAGTGCTTGTAAGTATTGTGACAATATAAAATGAAAAAATAAATTTTGCTTAATAAATCAAGTTGAAATGAGTTTATTTGGCCGTCAATGATTCAAAAATCTATTTCTTTCATTTAATTTGTTAATATATTTTATTATTTGATAATTATAATTTCGTGTCCATAGTACGTGAGTTCTGATTTAATGAGACTACCCACTTCGTCCTTTATATTATAATACTTCAGACCAACACAATGAGATTTATTTTGATTATTGTTAAGTTGTTATTATAGTTATTGTTAATACTTAATTAAATGTGGTAAAATACTTTTGATTATCATAGGTTGTGTTTATACTTTTTCTTTTTGTATTACATTGAGAGTAAAAACGAGCACACAGTTCAACTGATGGCAAGTGATTCCTGTGACCCATGACATCTACATTCGTCCTTGACAAGAATCATAATGCAGATGCCTTGTTACCCTTGAGGGCTAAGATGGAATGCCTCGTCACCAATAATAAAAGTCTCCGGATCTCTTCACTCACCAAACGAAACACAGTGAGGGCGTCGTCCTATTCCGGTCGAGCTGACCCAACCATTCTGCAGCGAGAAACAAAGTACAGTATAGCTCTACCACTCGTAGACTTGCTAGTAATTCTTATAATACGATTGTAAGTGCTTTATTTGTAGTTTACAATATTTTATGTTTGTTTTATACTATAATACTTCGGAGTCATAGATAAAGTAACTTATTTATACAGGTTAATTTCTAAGTGGCTTTTAATATTCATTTAAATATCAAAGGTATTTTAATGATAATAACATAATAAGGCCAAAAATAAACAAACTAAAGCAACATGTATATATATTGTTTATTTGCTTATTTATGGATATATATTCTCAGGGTGAATTGGAATTGGATTTCAGTCTTCTATTTTTGTTTATTTTTTTAAACGTGTAAGTATTTTAACAATCTTTAATTTCACCAACTACCATATGGTATATCTGTATAAACATTAAGAATTGCTATCAACAATAACATTGGAGCTAAAACCTGGATAGAACTCGAGAATCGAACGAGAGCTACTACGATAGTAGTAAGGGATAGGTCCCTTGGGCTACTACAGCTCTATATGATTATAGCGACATGGCTTCATTATTTTATGATATTCATTCTTATTTTAAATTGAAAGTGTGATGAAAATGTCCTAAACTGGTTGTCAAGTCCACATCTTGTTACGAAATCATATCAACTATAAAAAATATTTTCGCAAATAGAGGCAATAACCTTTCGTCACGTATTCTAACGCTATGTACAGCGTGTGCGATAAAACCATCTGAAGTTCAGATATAAGTCGAACCGAAATTAATACTAAGACGCGGGACGTAGATGTGTAGTCTTTCAGGGATACCTCTGGGTCATTCAAAATGCAATTTGGCAGGAGGCGATTATACATATTTTGGATTTAGAGTATTAGTTGATTAAGTTAAAGTGGATAGTCCAGAGTAAGATGTAGTTTGAATCATGTCCGGCTCGTTGGCAGCGGGTGTGTCGGCATACTCACCATGCTGACCTTCCTCTGTCGACGCGCTGGTTCATGGTGCGAGTCGGCGGTGGGCTTGTGCGCGGGCTGTGTGCTCACCGAGTCCTGGAAGGGGTCGCTTCGAAGGGACATGCGCTCGCGTGTATTGTCATCCTGGTTGCCGCGCTCCTGGTTCACGAAGAGCTCGTAGCTTTGGCAGGAGAAGTCGCTTGGCGACTTGGCTGGGTGTGCCTCGGCGTACGCAGCGGCTTCCGCCGCCGCGGCTTGTTCTCGAGCGTGTGCTTCCCGTGCTTCTTGTTTGTCTGCTCTCGCTGCTGCTTTCTGCTCGGCCTCCTTTAGACCAAGGAAAGGAAAACCATCAATATAATATCTTGTCCAATCTACTATAGAACTTTTTTCTTTCCCAATTTGGAAAATATTGACTATAACTATATGTCTCACCATCAATATTTCAGCCCATCACTAGTTCACTGCTGTACATATAACCTTCCCACAAACCTACCTTCATCGTCAGGTCTTCCTTCCGGTTATCAATTCAACGAGCTATATGTTCGGCCCATTGCCATTTTAGCTTACAGATCCTATAAGCTATGCCAGTTACCTTAGTTCTTCTGCGGATATCAGCCTTTTTTACTCAATCACGCAGAAGACACACTAAGTATATATATATATATATATATATATATATATATATAAACCAATAAATATAATAGAAAGAAGTCTTACTCTAAGTGCTTCTTCTTCAGCCTGTTCTTCTTCTTCTGCTTTCTTTTGTAACTCGTCATATGACATCGCGACGATAGCTAAGATTAAGTTGACGAGATAGAACGAGCCTAGGAAGATGATTACGACGAAAAACAAAACATGCCACGATCCAGCTGATCTTAATACCTGAAAATGTCGATAAAATATTACTGACAAAAAATATGGACAAATCTTTCTTTCGATTAAAATAAACAAAAGAGATATCGTTACCTTATGTAATTTTAAAGAATGATAAGTATAAAGAAATGATTAAATAAAATAGTTTTGAGGATTAGTGACTTTGATATGATATGAGATAGCTAAAGAATGTAATATTTGATCTAATTACGTTATTCGAAACGAATTTAAAAATATTCGTTCCATATGAATTATTTGTGGATTACGAATAGCTGAACGATAGAAACTATTCGAACAGAATCCACTTTTCGTCGCTCGTAATAATTTGGTTCAAAATTCTTTCATTTCTGTGCCTGTTGAGCAGCGCGAGGCAGATCTCAACGCGTACGTTTTGCTGGCGATCATTAAGTTCGTGGGGCACCCATCTATCAAGCTTTTTTACCTTGCCAATTTGTCGCAAATGGACCAATATTGTTTTCATGTTAACATCAAAAGCTACTGCTAGTAGGCTGTAGATTTAGTATCATCAGCTTCCACAATCGCCTTTAATTCATCATTGTTGACCAAAGTGTCCGGACGACCACGAGGTTCATTTTTGAAATCAAAATTTCCAGAACGGGACCGGGCAAACCAATAACGGGTTGTGCGTTCGTTTGTAAAATTCTCTCCGTAAACGTAGTTGATGTTACGTGCCGTTTGTGCTGCGTTGAGGCCACGACGGAACTCATATTCCATAATTAGACGAATTTTTAAAGTATCCATTATGACGTAAAATGCTCAAACGTAATGAAAATACAAAGCTAATCAATAAACAAAAGACTGACTTTGTAAAAAGAATGTCATGTTTTTAAAACAAAATTAATTTGAATTTAGAATTCACAGCCAATCAAAACTTTTTTTGATTTGAAATGGCCAATACTGTAGAACGGCAATTTCATAGGTAAAGACCTAATATTAAAACTATTATTTATTTAAAAGTTTTTCTTGCAATGTAACACATCGTCCCGTAAGAATTAAAATCGAAAATAGTACCCCAAACTAACTTAAGCTAAATTAGCCGAACTAAACATCATCTTGGTAGCATTCAGCAAATATTATTATTAAATTCTAAATAAATATTTCAATTAAAATATAACAGACCTAAAGTCCATGAGAATCTCAAAAATATGAGCGTCATTGTTATTACCAAATTAAGATAATGGACAGCTAATAACAATGATAATCGTGTATGTTGTATATAGTAACAGGTTGATTTAAACAATATATTGTTTTACCAGTTGATATAGATTCTCCCAATAGTCCTGAGTCATGAGCCGGAATGCGGACAAGAAAGCCCAACCGAAAGTGTCGAAGCTAGTGTAGCCGTAGTTCGGGTTTGGACCGTATCCTTGTAGGCAAATGTAACCAGGCTCGCATTGTCTGAGGAAATATTATTTGATCATAAACGGGTGAATAAAATTCACAAACATGTTGAGAAGATGCTGACATACCCCGCTCCCGATGAATTACCACACAAAGGATACTCTCCCCTTCCTCATACCAGTTCGCTGAAATAATAATGTAATTATAAATTTAAATTTTAAACAGAATTTGTAATTAAATGTGAAATAATAGAACTTACTTTCGTTCTGACAGAATCTTTCCCAATTCTCATCAGTTAAGTTGCCCCAGCTGCCGTCCTCTGGAAATACCTTAATACATTTCTGTGTCAAAACCCCCATGTAAATTTGCAGACCCATTAGCGCGAACACAGACAATGAGAACATCGTTAATATGATTACATCCCGTAGATTTTTCACCGACTCTATTACCGCTCCGACGATAGTCTTCAACCCTGTCAGAGGTCTGTGATTAGTCGATTATTTCCTCGAAACGTTTCGTGCAATCTATCAAAGTCTTAAAACCTTTGTTGAAAATTACAAAATCCACACACACGTGTATATTACTAATAAACATTGTCTTTCTTTGATGGAGCAATTTTCACTACTGTTTACATCTATATTACTGAAGCGCTTTAACGGTTGTCTAAGCATTTCTATCACATAAGCATACACACAAGTTTACTATATAACTCGTGTACTACATAAATATAAATATACAAATAAATTTACCCGGTACGATGGCCACAGTCTTCAACGCTCGCAGAACTCTGAACGTTCTGAGCGCGGCCAAGTTGCCGAGATCTATGCCCATCGTCACATAACTGTAAAAATAGCCACAACCACAACATCTATATTAATATAACTAACTACTAAACTATATTCACTCTAAAAGTAACACTTTCTGCTATTCTTGTTTTTTTGGGAATATTCTCGCACGCATCTTGTCTGCATCAGTTAACATTATGTTTGCAACTTCCCCGTTAATTCTCGTTAATTTATAACCTCTAAAACTGGTAGTAACAAGTATTCTATATTACAGCTATAGTTAAAGAGATTTTAGTAGACGACAAAAAAACTACAATTGAATGGTAATAATAATAATTGTCTACTTAGTTATAATAAATTGACTACTACTCACGCTAAAGCTATAACTACGAAGTCAAGCCAATTCCATGCATCTCTAAGATATGTGAATGGCTGTAGTATAAAACCCCTGGCCATTACTTTCACCGCCGATTCAAACGTGTAGATCCCGGTAAAGATAACTCTGTAAAAATTCACCTCCATTGTGGAACGCCGCTCAACAAGATATATAAAATTTCTGTGATATATATATATATGTATATATATAATAAAGTGTCAACCTCTAATGTTAATCGCATATGAGGGGTAATTCTATAGATTGCACAGAAATATTCATCAACGATATAATAAAGGAATGCTATATATATATATGGCAACTATGGCTAAATGATTTGGAAGTACCATTGCAATATTTACAAAATGATGGTTTGATGGAAAACCATTCTCAAATTATGGTCAGAGATGACAACTAGAATTAATAAATTGGTTCGATGCATCGGAAATTGTTCAGGTGTCTTTTTGATCAATTATCTTTGTTTCTTTTTACCTTACCATATTCTAAAAATAAGTGTTTTTTTGAAGTATATTAATGTCATATTACACGTTGTTGAATAGACTTTCTTATTTTTTTTTAACTTATAGGTGAGAATTAAGTAAGAAATAGTTACCTATGTTTGAGTAAACGATAGATATATTGTAATTAAATGATTAAGATAATAATTCTGATATCTTTATACAATACTAAACATATATTTTTCTAACAATGCTTAATAATATCTAAACACCTATCAATAATTGGAAAACTAGCTTGAAACTAACAATTTTGAAACTAGCGTGCACTCTACGAATGATAATATGATAATTTATAAATTTGTTTGCCGTAATGGAAATGTGCAGTTAGAAGAATAGAATACTCACTCAGTACTCTCAACGGTAGGTGTGGTAGGCATTATCATTAAAATGCAGTTCACTAAAATTGTTGTGATAATAAATAAAGAGAATAGTGGATGAACGAGTATGTATATCGCCACTCTTCTTATGGGGTTAAAAGGGTCCAAAATCCATAAAGCGTCGGTCGCCGAAAACCTGAAGATATCTTTGCCTTTGCTTATGACTACGAAAGTCTGTAACAACAAAATTGTACTTGTCACATATAATTTCATCATTACTTGTAATTTTTGAATGAACACTGTCACAATGGAAATTGATAGCGATAGTGACGATTGTAAATAGATGACTTGAAATATAAAAATCAACTCATCGTTTAATTACAAAGACAATAATAAGGGTATTGTAGCAATTGTGCTTGTCATTTTTGATTGCATTATCAAAGCTGAAACACAAAAACATAATAGTTTTAACGATAAATTGATTAACTTGTATTATTAAACAAAAGTTATCTTAAAATGTTCTGTTAAAATATCGACCAAGACACGTGAATCGTGATATCACAGTTTCTGAACAAATAAACAGAGAGCTAAGTTATTGCTCCCCAGGCTCACCACCTAGCCTGGCGGGAGATGTCTCTTTTTCATCCTCTAGCCAAATTTGACATCGACGTGATGTGAACACGCAATACTCGTAAGCTTTAATCCCACCACCCATTTTCTTCGAACCTTCCCCTCGTTCCCGAGCAATGTCATCAAAAGTCTCCAGTTCTTGCAAACCTCGCATTCATCGTCATCCCGACTCATTGAGGACATACACGGCACACCTCACCCGTCTTTATCCCGGATCACCGTGGACATCATCAGATGGACATATCTTCCACTTGCGTCATCAATTCAGCATATCGATCATATCTGCATTGTTCGTGTAAATCGCAGTTATTCGCAGTGGAATACTAACACACGGACACATTTTTTTTTTTTATAGCATTAAGAGTAACAAACGAGCACACAGTTCACGTGATGGTAAGTGATTCCTGCGGCCCATGACATCTACATTCATCCTTGACAAGAAATCATAATGCAGATGCGTTGTCACCCTTGTGGACTGAGTTCAGAACTTTCAACCTCGGATTAAGCATAGTGGGTATCTGAGATGGGAAGTGGTGTGGCGGCGCTTACGTCTCATAGGCAACGAAAAGTAATCAAACAAAACACGTGAATCACAATATCACAGCTTTCAGACAACATGTTATACTTTATATACTGAGAGCTCCTATTCAACATTGAAGCATTGGCTGGCTTTTCGGGCTGGCCAAAAATATGTTTTCGCTGTACAGAATAATTACCAATAGCAGCAAAATGCTGCTGTGTTTTGTGTGTGTTCGAGTGCGGAGAACCGGAGACTTAAGTCTTTGAAGTTGATGGATGTTAACGAGCCGCATTCATCGCTTACCATCATGCGAATGTGTCATGTTTTCTCACTCATACATTAAATTACCTGAGAAGCAGAACGATTGACAAATGAGCACACAGTTAACCTGTGTGTTGAATGTGGCTCATTACATCTGCATCCATTCTCAACAGAGATAGAAGATTCATATGTTTTGTCACCCCTGAAGTCTGAGATAGAATCCGTCGTCAACTGTAAATGGGTCCATGGAAATACTGCGCGAAATCACTACACGAAACTTATCAGCGATGACATGCCACTTCACGCTGGTAATTTATGAGGGTGCAGGCCCTCCATGTTTCATTCCGATCACTGGTTAAAATAAATAAAGTTATGCGAGGTCATTCGTTATATCATTTATTTTATCTTTTTTTGTATTTACTGCTTAAAATATTATTCAGTTAAATGCTCAGTGTTATTTAAATATCAAAATAATTGTGATAAGCAGATGTAACTAAACATTAACTGACTATTAAGTAGTTTTAGCTACGTGATCAGACCTATTAATTTTTCCGTGGCAGTCGAGTAATAATAAGTCGAGTCTTTTGTATTTCAACGTGATAAATGAATTATATCCAAAATAATCTATAGCTTGTTATTAAAGATATGTTTAGTAATTAAGGGTATATATGAATATGCCAGTTCATTGTCATAATCAAAAACTGTTTGGTGGGCAGCAACCGTTATCAAATGGTAAACACGCTATTAGAGTGTGATATGTTTTTTTTTATTTACAAAATATCGTTTTATAAATTAAATTGTATCTATTACCTTCTATCCATTGCAATAAAAGACATTCTATATCTTTCTGTAGCAAAGGTATTTTTTAAAAGAGTAATTTAAATCGTAAAATTACATAATAAAGTAAACAAAATTGACAAAACTAAACCTTTTAACAACGAAACTATTCTCAAAATATATTATAAGTAAGTAATATAATCATATCGTAATATGTTTCATGTGAATCATTATGTGTTTATACAAAGCTGTTCACTTCTTAAAATGTAATTAATGTTAAAATGTAGAATCGTCTTTATTGAATTGAAAACTTGAAATCATAATTTTGTTTATATTATGTCTATCATTCCTTTACAGACTTTTACACCAATAATGATGGTTTTACATATTTTTTTTTATACTCTATTTATTTTTTATTTTGCATTTTAACAGATACTTTGAGTAGAAAAAACTTCTTGCGGCAACTTCATTGAAGTCTATTTTTTGTAACAATTAAACAATTTTATTTACCTCGTACTAATAGCTATTTCAAACACTTTTTTATTAGTTATAATTTAAACTTTCTCATTATACGGAATTATAAAAGATTTTTATAAAAGACGGAGGCAAACGTGACCAGGCAATCAATCACCCAGGAACACTTTAGCACCAGGACCGCAGTCAATGCATTGCCGGCCTTTAAGAAAAAACGTAAACGCTTTTGTCTTGAAGACCTCACCATTGTAGCTAGACGAAAATACGAAGTTGATTCCACAGTACTGTCGTGCGTGGTATAAGAAAAAAGGTTAGATTAACGCAAACAGGGTTACTAACTTATGGTTCGTATTATTTAATTAGGTTGTGTTATTATTTTCTTAAAATTTCTTTGCTTAAAATTGATTGATAATAATTTTCTCCAAATTCCTTTGCTTTGAAATTGAATGAATTTGCTAGGAAAATTAACACTCTACATCTCTAGAAGTTAAAACAAGGTATTATTTTATTATATTAAGGTTGACAATGATGGTAAGTGATGCTCCTCAACAAAGTTTCAAGATGTACATACCTTGTAATCCCATAGGATTGAGATTGAATGCTTCCTTAAGTGTAATTGGATCTGTGAGTATCTAAATTCACCAAACGAAACACAGCAGCTCTATGTTGTAATTTTATGCTGGTATCCTGTAATAGTCTTTTTCCCCATCTACCCGACTTAAACTGCAGCAAGAAAGCATACTTTGCTAGTAATGAATTAATACCCCTTTTATAAAAAGCGGCTGGTGGAACGTAAGAAACACTTCAAAGGTATTTTGTATTGTCTCGCGGATTGAGTTTTTTTTGGCACCTCGTGAGTACAGCGAATGGCTTGCACAGCGAGTGCCATTGATGAAATCCGGTAAGTGAATTGCGAGCTTCTCCTTCCTTGTGTTAAGTTCTTCATAGTATACATACGTCTGCAGTGACCGTCGTGCCATATAGTAAACAGTTATGAGGAATCACATTTGCAATAGACCGCCAAACAGAGACCATGTAATCCCCGTTTCTACGGT
Source organism: Teinopalpus imperialis (assembly GCA_029286865.1). NCBI lineage: Eukaryota > Metazoa > Arthropoda > Insecta > Lepidoptera > Papilionidae > Teinopalpus > Teinopalpus imperialis. The sequence goes on from JAGSMU010000021.1 coordinate 8,628,023, forward strand.
TAAGTTTTCATCTACGATATTGATGCACTATCCATGCAACAGTCCATTTCTCAACGCAAGTAACAATGCGAATTAACATCCCTTTGTTTCTGTGTGTTACTACGATGCATTGATCGTGTACTTCATATGGCTCGCATTCCTCAAACTTTTTTATCTTGCCAATTTGACGCTAATGGAATCATGGATCGCTAATGTTGGTAGGATGGTTGTAATGCAGGTTGAAATAAATAATTTTGAAACAGCCAGTGGTACAGAATGGCAATTTCTTACGTTTACTTGTGTTTAGCATTAAACGCTGAGGCGATGGATTTATTTGGCGTACTTGATAAACTTCGTAATACCTTTTAATTATCGATGATAGTTAATAAGAAGATTTTTCTTTGGGTACCTACACCGTGTCTTCTATGGGAAATGCTTGATTGTTATATGTGAAGTATGAATGAGTCAGCTCGAGCGGGGTAGGACCACGCCCTCACAGAATACCGGCTTGAAATAGCAGTATAACGCTGCTGCGCTTCCTCTGTTGAGTGAAGGGACCCGGAGACTTTTATTACGCGGCATTCCAACTCAGTCCTCAAGGGTGACAACGCATCAACGCATCTGCATCATGATTCCTTGTAATGGATGAGTGTAGATGTCATGGGCCGCAGGAATCGCTTAACATCAGGTGAACTGTGTGCTCGTTTGTAACTCTCAATGTAATAAGAAAAAAAAAAGTAGTTCCCACACGACTTACCCTTTGATTATGGTAGAAAGGATCGATGTCCTCGAGTGGTGTAGAAGCGAGCTCCAAGGGGAATGAGCCCTGCATTCGCACCGGCAGTGGAAGGCCCTGCTCGAGGGTTGCGTCCGGCTGAGGACCTTCATCTTCGTCCTCGTCATCGTAACGCACCTGTCACATTCAAATCCTAGTAAACACTTCACCAACAGCATTCCATCACATCTGTTGTTTCTCTACCGTTGTGTGACATTGTGATATTGCAATATGAATAACTAAATATTTTAGCCTTTATTTAATATCCTGTATTATGTATTTAATATCAATATGTATTTCTTTAAGACACCACTACTATAAGCTGCGAATAGTGTAACAATGATTTAACGATTAGTATTTTAATTGAATCATTGAGTATTTTTTATTGTATTGTTTAAATGGTGTGGTTATAGCATGTATGTGATCGCATTTGAAGCTACTTCAACGCTAATTCCTGTGCCGTTGGTGTGTTTCCATGATGCATAATTTGGCAAACTAAAAGCGCATTGCTTCAACGTTTCTCTCTATAATACTAACATTTGAAATTTGGCAACACTGTGAAATCTAACGGTGTAGCAAAGTTCGAAATGAGTTTTAAAATAAGAGATCGTTTTTTTTTGCACTAAGATCTAGTTAATGCCACCATGCTAGAATGATACAGCCATAAATGAGGTGGCAGATATTGGCCAGTAGTGTGCAATGCATGATGATGGTAAATTGTTTGTGTTTTGTGTCTTTTGTTAGTTCCCTTTGTTTTAGTTATTGATAACTTACGCAAACACACTCAGAGGGTTGGAGACACATTTAGAAAATTAACACAAAAGTACAACAATAATCGAAATGTTAACGGAACGAATGTTATTTGTAAATTTTTAGATTTTTCCTGTGATTATCTATTTGAGGTTTTAAGCTGTTTTGGACTCAAGAAAGAACCAACGGGATTTCTTAATTTAGGTTATTTTGCTTTTTGGGATATCACTTTTACAGTTTTTGATTGAAGTACTGAATTGATGATATTATTTTGTTTATGCAAAACAAAGTGATAAGCTTCCTTTAATCAACTACGGTAAGGTTAGCTGTTACAGAAGTCTTGCCAACAGCTAAACTTGAGCGCAACGTCTAACACAAAACGTTGCGAACAAAGCAATGTGTTCAGAAATAATGCATTAAATGTTATTAATGCGCATAAACGAAATGTAGTTGCAAGTTATCGCATACATAAAAGTAATTACCAATTCCCTTAAGATAATTTGATCATAATTATTTTTACTTAAAAAGCGATAACTTGCTGAAAAACTCTTCTAATAAAACGAGCCGTAAAAAGGTAAAAGGGGCAAGCAAGCAATCTTACTTCTTTTTTCTTTTTCGTCCGCCCCAAATCGTTCTGGAATAGTTTAAAAATTACTTATCAGATGTTGGATTCTAGTCTGATTTCAAGAGTTTGAGTATTTCGTGTTGTTTGTTTTTTGTCGTCTTTCTTGCTAATTGCAAACTTTTTAGAAGTCACAATATAAGCTAGTTGTGGAAAAGTTATAATATAGTAAAGAGACATTACAGAGAAACATTTGTAGATTTTAAAAGCTTGTTAATGTTTTAAGTTTCTTACTTCGCCTTCCGCTCGTTTTTTCTCGAGTTCTTTTTGCTTAGCATGCTCCTCGGCTATGCGGGCTTCGATAGCGGCCAGAGACTCGCGGGTGAAAGGTCGGAACAAGCTTCGTTCTTCCTCGCTGATCGAGTCCAAGTCCTCGGACATTGTCTATCGAGCTCCCCCCGAGTGAACAGCCTACTGTAAACGATAAATCGCTTTTGAATTGAGATGTAATAACTTTGAATGAAACGACAAAAATTTTACAGTCGAGGGTAGTTTGTTGAATTTGAGTTAGATTCATGCTTGTAGTTTCATTTGAGTTCGATCGGTGAAAGTAATTATTAGTATGCAGAGTATTATAATAAACTTATGGAAAATCTAAAAATATTGATCAGATAATTATTTATATATTTTCTTTCTTCCTTCCTTTCTCAGGTGCTTTCCCAGGACTTTTTAGATTCATCACTGATTGATGATGAAACTAAAAAGTCCGTTTAGTTTTTTTCAAGACAAAGGCAAAGCATACAGAAGGATAGATGCAGTGTAGTGTACTATGTAGTGAAGTGATAGTAAACTGAGGATGATAATGTACTAATGTCATAGTATACTTGAATTTTATATTTTAAAAGGACATTGCTGTCGAGACTACCTGTGAACTTCCGGCGTTAAGAATACAGCACCAACAAGCGCAAGGGGTCGCAAGACTTCGCTTTTCATAGACAGTCTTTGAGAAATTAAATATTCTATATATTTATAATTATTTATCAAATAAATATTTTAGACATCCATGTTCACATTTACCTGCTAACAGTGAATTGGCGGATGCGTGTGGTGGGGGAAATGCGCGCGCCGGCACGCTCTGCGCCGGCGATCTCCCACCGACCACGTACGGGCCGTGCGCCCTTCTGTAGACAAATAATAGTTCAATTATAGCTTCAAAGTACTAGTGGTCATCTGTCATACACTGTCACACTTTCATATAATACTATAGTAAAATAACTTGGCGCTGATGTGTTTTGTCTAGTAATCGGACAGGGAGCTAATACATATATATATATTTATATATAAATATATGTATGTATATATCACCATTATTAGCGTTATGTTATAGGTAATAACCACGTGTGGGTAATAAATCTACAATAAATAAATACATTTGACTACCAATCTGTTCTAAAATTGTCAAAACCCTATGAGGGATATGTGTGTTGGGTAATTAAGTGATAAATGGTAAAAAGATCTGTATTCTATCATGCATAAAATTATTATCTGTATACATTCATGCATAACACTAATATCTGTCCTCTAATATACTATCTGCCATATAGTAGTTGTTGATAGAAATTGTAAAGAATGTAAATTCGTGACATTGAAGAATTATTTTGCAAATGAAAAAACGGAAAAGAATCTATCGTTTCAGTTTAATTTTGATATCATACGCATGTATATTTTCAATAGGTAATTAATAATATAATTAATATAGTGTGTGTCTCTGTTGGAACACCATATACCTCGAATTACAATAAACAACTTTCTCTAGTACATATTTTTTTTATATATCAGATATCCCTTTGAAGCTGAAGTATTTTATAAAACAAAGCACTATTTTATTTCTTTAATGATTGGATCAGGCGTTACGAAAGGTCACGGAGGATCTGAGGAATCAATCCTAATCCTCCTGATGCATTCTGAGAGTTAAGTTCGTTAAGTATTTTTGTGTAATTGTTTTTTTTTGCAGGAAATTGTTTGTTTTTAATTATATCTTCATCACAAATGACGGGGTTTCCGTAGTTCACTGCTAGGCATAGGCCTTTCCCATAGACAGCAACAAATCACGATAATGAGCCATCAAAAATATGTCGTCAATTTGATCTTGTAAACAGGTAATAATAGTTTTAATTATATGAGCAGGAGATAGAACACTTTTTCATTTCATATTGCAGAAACGTGGGAAATAACTTTAATGTTTAAAATTGAACTAAATTATGTACATATTTTTTTTTATATTACATTCAAACTAAGATGGCAAGTGACCGTGACAGGCAGAATTAAGGTTTTAAGAATATAAATTAAAGATTTATAAGAGTATACTTTTTAAAAACTTAGACCTATCTAGAGGAAAACTAAATAGTGGGGTAACTAAATTTAATAATTATGATTGTATATCTCGTATATTTAAAAAAATATAATTTAACAATCATGTTTGATTTGAATTCTATAAATTATTTATTTAATTTGACACTAGGTCATTCATCTATATTCTCAGTTTACCCACTACAAAAATTGTATACAGTATTTGTACCCAATCTTCTTGAGAATTTGTTTCCCCAAAAAGGAAATGATGTCCTGGACGATTTCGACCACAGCGATATTTTTTGGATATTATCTGATAATACTGCGTAGATTATTAAAGATATATATATATATATATATATATATATATGTATATATATATATATATATATGTGACGTTAACGTTTCCGCAAATACAAAGACACTTACTCATCTTACTCACACTCACTCTCCCCTTCCATATTCCGATATAATGCAGGTGCAATGAGATCAAAGAAAAATATGTGTTCAAATATTGTTACTCAGCTGGGTATCAAACGCGGAACCCGCGACGCATCAGCCAATATAACGGCTTCTAATTTTTAAATTCTAATTAATGTAACGTAATATCAGCGGAAGAGAACTTCCACCAAAAATATTTAGATATAGATTATAAAGCTATTGAAAATCAAACCGATCAGACTTTAACATAATATTTTGTTAGATACTAATTACAACGATGTACAATCGTAGATATCATGATTGTCGACGGTTGATTGAAGCAGTAATTCTAAACCAACCGATCACTAAGTAAATCCGTCTAATAACACTGACTTAATGCAACTTAACCGTCTGTTAGTGTTCGGACGGCACCACTCAAAATTATAATTGCCAGGATCCAAAAGTTTTACTTTAAGTTCGTATAAAATAAAAAACTACTTCGAGTATAGATATCAGATTCTATTGCCTATGTAGGCTTTCAAGATTAAGGTATGCGAAATTGGATCATTGAAAAAAGAATTATTTAAATTAAGTGTTCAACATTAAACATACCTGTCGTCCAAGAGAGCAGTGTGACCGCGGCTACTAGAGAAATGAAATTTACTACGAGTTCGCTGATAGGGACAGCCAGCAAATGGGCAAGATTTTTCATGTCCGACCTGAAATTAAAATATTTCTAGAATTATTTTTACGTTCTTTTCTTTCTATTGTATTGGTCTTAACGGTGGATTAAGAAGGGATTTATAAAGAGTTAGAATTTGTTTACACACTTTACTTTACCGTTTTTAATTCGTTTTAAAATTGTCGTTGTAAATGATCATTTTATTCTAATAAATATGTTAAACCTAATTTAAGCTTTATTTCATGTGCCTTAAGTCAATAATTAGGAAATGTGGAATTACTATAATGTCTGCATATGTTGCATACTATGTATAAATGATCAACCGAAGGTATAGGTAGAAATGGTACCGTGGTATCCTTTTACTTATTAATCAATTAATGGAGTTGTATTTCATACAGACTATAAGATAGAATGTATGAAACCTATTGTATTTAATTATAAAAGTGATGTTTGTTTCACGACGTAATACATATATCTTAATTTGTTAAAAAATAAATAATAAATACCTATACCTATATATATATATCTAATTAATCTGGTCATAAATACTGTTACATAAAAACTTATTTTTTTCTTTTTTTCAACTTTTTAATTATTTTGAATTTGGAACACGTATATTATTTTAAAAACTTCTTTCGATTTTGCGCCATTTTACATATTTTTTCGTGTTCATTATCAAATTACAATATGGAATGGGGTGTTAAAGAAAATAGGATTGCAGTGATCGCCTTGCACAAAGTGGATATGGAGCCCTCGGACATATTCCAGACACTTCAAAAGCTTGGTATCAGCCGTATGTTCGTATATCGTACTATTAATAGATACAAGAACACTTCCTCTGTCGAAGACCAAAAAATTAATGCTGTTAAAGCCAGAATTCGTCGAAACCCCATTAGGAAGCAAAAAATCTTATCACGAGAAATGAAGATTCCCGCTATGACTCTGTCGCGAACAAACATAAAAGAAGACCTGAAGCTCGGTGCTTATCGTCGATATACAGGACGTGCCCTAAATCAATCTTTACAATTAAAGAGAGTGGAGAGTTCGATCAAAACGCCTATTGTCGCGATACGCAGGTGAAAGGCAGAAATCTCCTCTTTACCAATGAAAAAAAATTCACGATTGAAGAACACTACAATAAGCAAAATGATAAAGTGTACGCTCACAGTTCTAAAGAAGCTGCTCATTATACAGTGTGAGGTGTTGTTGATGTTTATTTATTTATACAATCAATCTAAAAATGTAATGGTGTTTTATTTCTTCATTAAAATGTGATTGCTGACAATAAACTTTTTGTCCAACGCGTGGTGAATGGGGCAATATATCAAGATTTTCTTAACCGCCAACCTCAGTTTCACGTGGTCCATATCACTGTAGCTGACAGGACTCTGACGATCGACTAATGGCAGAAAATCTATTCGGATAAGGTTTTCTAACAGGGATGGTGAGGTAACTAAGCGGTGAGCGAGGGCAAAGTTAACTAAATTATGTATCACTACACCCACCAAAACTAAGTGGTGTAGGTAAAAAGCAGGAAAATGGCCTTTCTAAAATGAAAAAAAGTATGCTAGTGCTAGTATTCCGGTTAACCACTCCAACTAAGCCAAACCTTGTACTCAGATATAGATCAGGGGCGAGCAACCTTTTTTTAGTTACGGGCCTATCCAAATTTTGAAAATTTTTGGCTGGCGAAAATACACACTTCTTAATAGTATTTAAAATTGAATTCATATTATAAACATTAGATTACAACTTAATATATTAGCGGGAGAATATCTGTAACATAAATAAACGCTTGGCGGACCGCGTGTTGCTCACCCCTGATATAGATAGTTCACGACAATAGTTGAATGTAGGATGCGAGCCCACGACCTATAGTTTCACAGAGGTATAGGTAGGGTATGGCCCTAAGCCATTAGGCTAATGACGTTTCGCGCGATGTTTCTACCCAACTTTGCCCCGTACACATAAGTGTAAGCATGCCTTGTTTGCATCTTTCTCTCAGCGAGTATGTAATATGTAAAACAATGTAAACTTCGCCTTATTATATTCAACAAACATCAATGATTAAATTAGTGGGTATCTGACACATCCCTCGCTCAATATCTTCAAACATGCCTAGCAGCCCTACAGACGCTTGTGAAAAATATTTTAGTAATCCCAGATGTTTTTGTCCAAACTAAAATCAACAATCAAAACCTTGCTGAGAAAAACTAAAAATGTTTGCTCAACAAGTTTATATGTAAAACTCAGTTTTATTTTATAGACGCACATATTTATAGGTACAAGTACAGGAAAAGTGGTTCAGTGAAGAGAAAGTAATCTGAGTCAAATTAAATCCATGACAATCAAACATCAAGATATTTTCTAATCTCGTTAATTTATAGTTTATACACGAGTATTATAATATATACTTTTTATCTACCTAAAGTTTGTAGATAATTTAATGATTATTTGTGTATTAGGTAGCGATATTATTAGCACTGCATCCACCGACTTGCCCAACGAGGAGTACTGGCAGCTCTTACTTAGAAGTTAAATGTAGTTCTCTCTCGCTCTTAAAAACGCTTATTTGACTTTATAAGTCCCACCATGGGCTCAAATAGGCAGATGACGATAATAGTTTTTTAATGGTTTAATGATCGGTCACTGTCTATCTGACAATTTCTAATACACTACATTGAAAGTACGGGAGCTTTTGGAGAAACAGAAGACAAAAATCATCCCGTGAAAGAATAGTATAAATATTTATCGACTATCGTATCAGTCACTAACGAAACTGTACTATACTACCATTTCAAACTGGTACTCTGAGAGCGTGATCTTATTAGGTAGGGCATGACTCGTGTAACTTACTTACTGTATGATAAACCGTGGGCAGGTGTGTTTAGAAAACGCGCCGGGTGTAGGCCGCGTCACTTGCAGGCCGCGCGCGCTCCTTTGTCCACTGTTGGCACTCTCGCGACATCTGCAGCAAAACTCCAGCCGCGCCTAAAAATCAAAACAATATTATTACAAGTTAGTTGTTAATTTAAGTACAAGTTTAATTGATAGCTATTTGTATTTACGTACGCGTATTAGTTTATAAAATATTAAGCGGATGACAAATAACATTCATACAACTTAAATTAAATAAATTCAAAATAGAAATATTTATTGAATTATTCAAATTACAAAAACAGATACACACACGCACACACAAATATATGTATATATATATATATATATATATATATATATATATATAGGCTAATTGTATTGACCACTACTATAATACAAATAATATGTGATTCTCCTGCAGTAAACAATTAAAGATTTACAAAAACTACAGTAAAGATTTTCGAGCGTTTTCATTTTTTTTAAAAAGAATATTAGCAATGTTATTATTACATTACTAACATTCCGGTTAACCACTCCAACTAAGCTGAAAATGCTTGTGCTAGGAGATGGTTCACTTAATAGTCTAGTGGTGGATTTGAACCTACGAGCTGTACCATACCCTAAGCCATTAGGCTATTGACGTTTCAATCCTTCTAGATTCATTCGTTCAATGATGTTTTATATAACAATAACTCATTTCAGAATTATAAATATACTCCTTTATGAATTGACCAAAACGTTAGTGTTCAAATCATAGCTAGTGTTCCCGGGTGAGTAAGCAATAAGCTCCGTTTAGTTGACTTTTCGTAATCACCAGACTTGTGCACAGACTTATGGATAGAAAGAGCGGTTTTCCATATATTTATATACCTAAGGACCTTACACTAAGGACTCTCCTACTTAGGTCATACTGAAAGTTTCTGGATTTCGATAAATAAGATCGGATATTATATTTATAATACATTTGTTTTTCGAAGCCTACTACTATATGCCCCCACGATTTACACATTTCTGCATTTATTCATTGTCTGAATGGAATCATTGTCTGAAGCAGTGGATCTAGTCAGTGTCAATCAGTTGTCGTACGGTATCGATATTGGATTCTGTAACCACAGTCGACAGGCTTCATGTACCTACATCGTCAAGGAGATGATCACGTCCACCTCTGAATTCTCCCAATCGCCAAAACACAGAGCTGCGAATCTGGGGCTTTATCAACGTCACAATGAAAAAACAAATGACAGTCTCGCAAATTAAAACTTACTGCGTTACTCACTAAATTTTCAGTTCCATTTTCGTATTCTGTAATCGCTTTTTTAAAAATTGTAAGTGACCAGTTTCAAAAACTTTCAGTGTGGTCCACGTATCTTTATACATGTCAGAGGCTGGCTATCAGGATAATCTTAAATACCGAACGTTGCAATTTATCATCTAAAAAAGGTTAAGAAATTTCTTAGCTGCACTAACCCAGCGAGAGATGCTATATAATAAAACATGGGCAAAATGTAACATGCGTATTTTTTTTATATTAACGATATTGTGCAGATGTTTAATAATACCTAATAACTTTATGTACTCGAGTTGATAGGTCGTCAATAAGGACAGTCTAACGCTTAAAAATCACCGTAAGAGTTAGGTTATCGCCATCGAGATATATTGTGGCATTTGTTTGAGCAAGTAACTCACAATCACTAGGCAACATTTTGAAGTCAATTAAGCCAACCCATTCATACTGCAGTTAGTAAGTAACTAACTGCAGAGTAGCTCTACCACTCTTCCGTTGCGCTTACAAAATCGCAGACAAAGCTAGTTCCTAATAAAAACACGTTTCATAGAACAACGCACATCGACCCAGCAAAGATATTTGTATGCATTAATGCAACATGCAATGGTCACTTAACAAAAGATAGCCTCGTGCTACCGGAGCAGAGGTTGGATGTTTTATAAAAGATAGCCTCGTGCTACCAGAGCAGAGGTTGGATGTTTTATAAAAGATAGCCTCGTGCTACCAGAGCAGAGGTTGGATGTTTTATAAAAGCGCATGTGAATAGTTTTCTTAGTATTTAATAGTAGGATGTATCCCTGTTCAAAATGTCCCATTAAATTGCTGTTTAACGAATGAAAGGCTACGATTTTTACTATCGTTACATTGTTATTTTGCAAATAATGCATGGTTGGAGCTTTTACCTCAATATAATCATAACTTAAAAAAATTCTCGGTGCTTCGTAAATCCTCACTTAACTGATAAGAGCATCGAGAAAGCTAAGCTATTAAACATTTTAAATATAATATAAATCAATATGGTATCTTCATGAATTATACTTTGATCTAACAATAAATATTAAAACTTTAAGTTTGTTAGTAGATGTAAAATCAAAAGTAGTCGTCGGATAGACTTTACCATCTAAATTAATATCCAAATAAAATATATTATTCACAAGATGCAAAATATTACACTCTAAAAATATAAATGATACTCTCAAGGATATTCTAAGCACTAAAAACTAAATTAAATAAAAAGAGTAAATCCGGTTCCAAGTCAGACAAACAGCGACCGAACGTTAACGAAAACATTTGTATTCTACGTTATACACATTGCAACACGTTATACAGGTATTACATTCGAAGATATATGCCTCTCGTATGTAATTAAACATATTAAATTATTAATAATTAATATTACTTGGCATAACAACCACAACAAACTCTATTTAGCCTCGAAAAGATACTAAGCACAGTTTATATTTCAAACTAAGTCATGCTTCAACAATTTTTTATTTGGGCCATGAATGGGTTGACCGGGGATAAAATCTAACCTTTAAAGAAATTTCAGTACGAAATAGCAGCATAACGCTGTTGTGTTTCGTATGGTGAGTGCAGAGATCCGGAGACCGGTGTATACACATAACGACAATTACATCTCAACTGAGGTAAAGCTTGAAAACACATGTGCATCTTGATTGAGCCATATACATAGGTTCATAATTATATATTTTTATTATATTGTGAGTAACAAACGAGCACACAGTTCAACTGATGGTAGATTATTCCTGCGGCCCATGACATCTACATTCATCCTTGACAAGGAATATTAATGCAGATAATCACCCTTGAGGACTGAGATTGAATGCCTCGTCACCAATAATCAAGGTCTCTGGATCCCTACACTGACCAGACGAAATATAGCAGCATTATGCTGCCATTTTACGTTGGTATTTTGTGAGGGCGTGGCACTACCAGGCTCGAGCTGAGCCATTCATTCTGCAGGTACCATAAAACTGCAGCCTAGCTTTACCACTGTTGAAAATAAACAAAGTTTATATGCACTAGAGTTATTATGTTCTTAAGTATTAGTTAGAGTTTTCTTTATAAGTCTATATATATGAGATTGTAAGTCTAATAAACAGTCGTTTGAAGGTAGAAATATAAACATTTTCTATAAATAAAAGTAGTTAAAACAAGCAGCATAGCTAGTATACACGTATATGGCGTCGTCTTGTAAGTCTGTATATCTCTAACTTAATCGTCCACAGAGATTGAACTCGTGTATATCGTAGTTTAAGGGCGACGCCTCGATATATCAAGTGACGCCAGACCAGAGTTTGGAATAAAGGCCACAACAATTTTAAATATATATTACTGTTTACTTGATTAAATTGTAATGAGGGAATTAAATAAAGTATTACACTTTTTATGTAATATCCACATTACATCAGATTTGCCTTAGGACATATAGAAGTCAAGTAAGCGATAAAGTTCTTTTTTTGTTGATCTTAAGTCGTAATATGTAAAAAATTGTTTATAAAACAACCGCTAGTATACTCGTACATTAGATATACCTATGTCCACTATGTTATTCGAAAGAATTAAATGTTCTTCGTCCTAAAATTAATTAACTTGTTTCGTCCTAGCGTTGTTATTACAATACTATTTAACATATTATGTGTAAAATAATAAAAAAAACATTAACTGGACTTATTTATGATAATATAAATAAAGGCAGACGCCAGATCTTGAATTTCAACTTATGGGATTTATTAAATTATATGTTACGTTATTTGAGTATCAGTTTTTTCAGACAATACGGGGAACAAGTAAGCACGAGGCTACCTTTTGTTAAGTGATCATTGCATATAATACATTGATGCATATAAATTATCTTTGATGAGTCGATGTGCGTCGTTCTATGAAACGTGTTTTTATTAGTAACTAGCTTTGTCTGCGATTTTGCGCAACCGAAGAATGATAGAGCTACTCTGCAGTTAATTACTTACTAACTGCACTATGAATGGGTTCGCTTGACCGGGGAGGACCTCCCACACAGAATATCGGCGTGAAGTAGCAGCATAACGCTGAAATTCGAAGGAATCAAATGCTGTGTTTGATGTTAGAGAAATCTTAGACCCAATAACTATAATTAATTTTAGTCTTCAGGGATGACCATGCATGAGAACATGATATCAAGATTCCCTTTAGAAAACGAACCCCCCTGTGTGTACATGCTTTTTTTTTGTTTGGGGGAGCCACACACAAAAATAAAACGTACACATAAAAAAAGGATATAGAGAACGGATGTAGTATATGTCTGTGTGCAGCTGCGATCACTTTCCACTTGAGGACACGATAAATATATAACGCATCTAGTTTCCAAAACCAACAACACATTCATAGTTTAATGGTATAGGGTACGGTCTTCAAAACTTAATGTCGGCAATTCGAATACGCCATCCGACTATTGTCTTAAACCATATCCTAGCACAATCATTTAGGCTAAGTTGGAATTGTTAACCGGAATGTTAGTAAAATTAGTGATAGTAAATTAGTACAGTTAGTGCTGGTGATAGCATCCTTTTTTTAAAAAAATGGTACCCAGGACTCGGTAGTCAGTTATATGATCACCTTTACAATTTTCGTTGTGGCTTAAGTCAATAAGAGTGTTGCCAGAGACTTGAATTGGCATTTGGTGATCAAGACCAACGTCGCAGTTATGTGTGTGGATACACACAGTTCGGAAAATAGACGTGGAGCATCTCGATCATGATTTACGTGAAGTTTGCACGAAGTCTGCGGTTACAGAATCCAATATTGAAAGAAAAAGCCAGTCGTCAGAATGGGTCTTTCCTTTTAAAGACTTCTTTCTGGCTTCTTTCTATGCCTGCCCAGTGTTCGCGAAGTTCGCGAAAAGAGCACCCGCACCAATGTCGACGACGCCACTTAACCGCGATAACGAATGCGTAATAGAAGCCCGGACCTCGTCCCTTGCGACTTTTTTTATTTCCAAAAAATTAAGATTAGCTTAAAAGTTTGTGTTTCACAAGCCCGGAAGCGGAGGTTAATGCGTTCTACGAAGCTATTCGTTGCCTAACGTGGTTTCAACAAATGAAAAAATGTGTAAATGTAAAAACAATAAACGTGTAATAAATATAATATGTGCTCATATTTATCAAAACACTAGAAACTTTCTGTAAGTGTCTGGTAGAGATGGCAAAGCACATTGCTCGTGAAATAAGGTAAGCTTTGCTAATAACAATATTGATAAGAAGTTATTTATTTAATTTAACAAGCATAATGAATAAGAGCTTTGTTTCATTGTACAGTAACCATAAATCTGCGACCCAAAGTCAGAGATATCGGAGCAATAATAATATAGGAAACTTATACCGCGTCTTCATTTGTATAAGGCATCGACACCGACATATCCGTGTTGGTATCTCATCCGCTTTTTAATAACACCGAGAACAAGTTATGTAATTATCCACCTATGCATGTGGATGGTGGTCACATATCAGACTGTGGAAAACCTATGGTATAATGACTAAAAATAAACAATTAAATTCAAAAGGTAACGGCTGGTATATAGTATGGTGTACGTGTTTGGTTTTCTAATACACACATTTATACTAAGTGTGTTTATATTTTGAACAACGAAACTCGTTTGGAATGGCATGGAAATATTTATCTTTACACATTTAATATTTACGACGTGCTATTTTGGTAAGCGTTCTTTTATTAGGACTACGGCGTTTAATAAATACGTTTTTAACAAAAAACAAAACAGGAAGCAATGCATATTATATTATTGTATAGTATTTTCTAATTCTGATTCAACCATTGCCGTCTGAAGTTGGTAGTTGACGGCGTCAAGGATGGAATGAAGATGACATATCTAATACTTTACGCCGGTATTTTGTGAGCCGGCGGTACTTCCTCGGTCAAGTCGGCCCATTCGTACAATAACAAAAGCTGATTGGCTCTAACACTTCGCTCATACGTCATGATCGACAGTGTTAAAAGCTTTATAAAAGTCAACAAGCACCACCACTGTTAGTTTTTGTACATCCATTTCTTTTCTTACGTCATCGGTGAATTTAATTAGTGCAGTAGTGGCACTATATCCTGTATAATGACTCTAAATAGATAATAACAACTGAGGAATATAAATTCAAAAGATAAATAATAATATGTCTGGTATAATTTGGCGTCCATACGAGTTTGCCTTTCTAATAAGCATAGTAATGCAAAGTGTAAGTAAGTAAGAATGTCAACGAAATATCTATCTAATAAATTTAATATTTAAGGCGTGCTATTTTGTTAGCCATTTTTTTGCAGATCTTTAGGTAATTGCATAATGGGCAATAACTGGCCAAATATACCAACATACGTATTTACATACGAATACATATACGAAGCTTAGGACTTTTTAAATAATCACAGAGACTAATACTACTATTTGAGTAATATTATTGACTTTCAACTAGCTTACACAAATACGGGTCAACATTAGTAACTTCTGCTCCAAAGAAGTTAAAAAATATCTGTCGTTTATAGCTGGTTCAAAGTATGAAATAATAGTAAGCAATAGTAATTTATTAATTAACATTCATTGTCAACAGTTAGGACTCCGCATGGTGGAAGCCCCATAAGTGCTCAAAGCGTTGGTAAAAATATTAAAATAAACTAATAATCATTAATTTATTTAATGTGTATGTTCGGGTAAATGTAACAAATAAAACTTAAATATTTAAAACAAATGTTAAATAAAACGACGACATAAATATTCCCGGCTCGAATGGACAAAGCATGAGCAAAAAATTCACAAAACTTCTAGCTCATATAAAAACAGCTTGGCAAATTTTTATCTACATAACGGTTCAAGGCTCGGTGCGCGTAGTTCGTAAAATGGATTTCTCTTATATACCTGCCATAATAATCACTTTTTTAGTTTGTTTGTATTGTTATTTTACAAGAACATTTAATTATTGGAAAAAAAGAAATGTCAAGGGTCCGACACCTGTAGCCTTCTTCGGCAATTTAAAAGAATCCACTCGACGACAGAAAAACATAGGCGTCGTTTTTAGGGAAATGTATGATGCGTTTCCCAACGAAAAAGTGATTGGCATCTATAGAATGACCACACCGTGTTTGCTCTTGAGAGACTTGGATGTAATTAAACATGTAATGATTAAAGATTTCGATTGCTTCGTGGATCGCGGTGTAGAGTTCAGTAAAGAAAACTTAGGTATTAATTTGTTTCACGCCGATGGTGATACTTGGCGGATTTTAAGGAACCGTTTTACTCCGATATTTACGTCTGGTAAGCTTAAGAATATGTTATATTTAATGACTGATCGTGGCGAAACGCTTATGAAATACATTAATGACGTATGTAATACTAAAGTTACTGAAATGGAAGTACATGGCCTGGTCCAAAAGTATACTTTATCCACTATAACAGCTTGTGCATTTGGTCTGGACATAGACGCATTCACTCCTGATGAAATGAAAACTTTGCAGCAAATTGACAAATTTATATTTACTACTAACTTCGCCTTTGAATTAGACATGATGTATCCAGGAATATTAAAAAAATTAAACAGTTCCTTATTTCCTAGAGAGGTGTCTGACTTTTTTAATGGATTAGTAAAGACTGTTGTACATATAAGGAACGGGATGCCCTCAACAAGAAAGGATTTCATGGACCTTATTTTAGAATTGAGGCAGATGGATTCGATAAGCGGACCAAAGAGGAAAGAGAGTGAAGATCAAAAGACGATAGAATTAAGTGAAAATTTGATAGCTGCTCAGGCATTCGTGTTTTATGCAGCTGGATATGAGACTAGCGCTACAACTATGTCCTTCCTGCTCTATGAATTAGCTAAAAACCCTGAGATACAAGATAATGCTTATATTGAATTAAAACAATTGTTCCATAAACATAATGGTGAAGTTACATATGAGATGCTCCAAGAATTAAAATACATGGAAAGAATTTTTGACGAGACATTAAGGATGTATCCCCTCGTAGATCCCTTGCAAAGAAATGCTCAAGAGGACTATAAGATTCCTGGAACTGAAGTGACTGTTAAGAAAGGACAGACAGTACTCGTGTCACCTACCGGAATTCAACACGATGAAAAGTATTACCCTAACCCAGAAAAGTTTGACCCGGATAGATTCTTGCCCGAAAATGTTAAAGATAGACACCCTTGCGCTTATCTTCCGTTTGGAGTTGGACCTAGAAATTGTATTGGTGAGTGTTATTAAAGTCTATATACGAGTACAACGGCCTGAACCTAGTGCTTAAAATATAAGCGTCATGATCTAGCAATCAAGGAACTTCGTATGACACAATACTTTTAGAATATTTGTATTTAGTTGACTTTAAGAAACTTAGAAGAATTTTCCCTTTATTGCTTATTACTCGTTGACCTTATCCCCCTCGCAATACAGCCTTCACAACATCAATGTCCCGCGTGACATGTAGATACGTTGGAATTAAGCAAACATCATCTGAGGAGTAGGCTATTTCGTTACCTGAGGAGCAATTGTATAAATTATATATATATAATTGAGATTTCCTCAGGAACAGGCTTTTTCGTTTTTGTTAATAGGCCTCCAGTTTGTTTCACATATAGTAACACTTTCAGCTAGTTCAGCGACAGAATGGTTTTAACGCGTTTTAAAATTAATACGTTAGCAGATTTTATTATTGTCATAACTATTACAGAAAGATATTAACTATAAGTCTTGTCTTATTATATTATGTTATGATACCATCCTATAATAATACTTTATTAATATTATATAACTAATATTTTAGATTTATACAGAAATCTAATTTTTCTAGATTTTAGATTTTTCTATGCAATTTTATCAATTTAAAATCACTGTTATTTTCAGGTATGCGATTCGCTAAAGTGCAATCTCGAGTATGTATAGCGAAGATGCTATACAATTTTAGAGTGGAGCCATCAAAGAACACAAAGTTAAAAATGGATTTCGATCCCTATCGACCATTAATTGGACCACATAAAGGAATTTATCTGAATTTTGTACCAAGGAAATAATTATAATAAGAAAAAATATGTATAAGCATTAAATCCAAATTTACCACAAATTATTTATTCTGATTGTACATTTATTCATTATTTTTCCGTTATAGCAAAACATTCATTCATGGTACAAATATTTGCGTTTAGTTTGTATCAAAACCAGACACCACGGCTATGTACACAGGTAGGAATTTGGACGGTTAAGTCACGCGGTTGTTATTCTCGTGTCCGCGTCACCAATTTAATTATGTTAACATCTATTTTCGGTGTGCGGTGACCCTGTATAAATAGTGATAACCTTGCAAACTATAATACAACACCAAATATTGAAATGATCCAGATATCAAAATATTAATTTGACAAATTTTCCGGTTTCATATTTTTTTTTATTACATTGAGAGTAACAAACAGTTCACCCGATAGCAAGTGATTCCTGACATCTACATTCATCCTTGACAAGGAATCATAATACAGATTGTCACCTTTGAGGACTGAGATGGAATGCCTCGTCACCAGTAATGAAGGTCTTCGGACCCCTACCCTCAACAGACGAAACACTCTACGCTGGTATTCTGTGAGGGCGCCTCATTCCCTCTGCAGCTAGAAACAAACTGCAGTGTACTTTGTTAATATTTACCTATATCATATTCAAAAACATATCAAATATAGGTTAAAGATTTGCTTTGATAACATTGACTAGTAATTTCGAGACTGTTGCAACGGATATTCATTATATCTTAATTTTATCTTTAATATATCTAAACCTTTATCTAAATCATAATACGAATAATTTCAAAATGTTGAACACAATAAAAATATGGTCCTTCAACACAGACAGTTTGTAAAAATACTTTATAACATATACAAGACATTAGCTTGTTACATGTGCTGAATCAGATTAAGTCAAATGCACTGCGGATGCTTGCATAGTAATCGCTAAAAATTATTGGAGGTACACTTAAATTATGCCTAAATAAGGAGTCACAATAATCTATATTATTAAATGTAAAACAAAAATTAGGTCATTAGTTTCAAAATAAAAATATTTTAACCTTATCGAATAAAAACCGTCCCGTGTACAATCCATGCAATCAAAATTTGCTCATTCTTTTTAGTATATTTCTGTTGTTGTTTCGTAGTATCGTTTAGGGTTACATAGATCAAAGATAATATTATAAATTACTAAAGACGGGTACATACAAAAACATGACGGATTATTGTTTTACGATAGATTTAACTATCTAGTGACCTCCACTAGATAGTAAAATCTGACACAGTTCACCTAATGATAAGTTATTGTCGCGGCCCCAAATTACTTACTGTTCGAATTCAAAGCAGATACGTTTTCACTCCCGAAACTTCGACGGAATCACCAGTAATAAGATTTCTGTTTTTTTTCTTTCACCACTAAAAATACGCTGTACCAATATTTTAAGCTAGGTAAATATAGTCGTGCAAAAGTTAGTAACACAGCCATGAAGATGTGGCGTGTTTCTTACAAGTATAGAACATGCTTGCCGTACACACAAATGTAGATTTTATTAAGTGATTCTTAAATGAGTAATTATAAAAGCATGCTTAGGATATTAAGTTATTTTTAATGTAGATAATAACGCGAGAGAAACTGTTTAGATAGCTAGAAGCATAATGAGTCGTTATTTGACTGCGAGACTGATTCTTATTCACTTGAATGGTTTGATTAAGACGAAGCGTCAACTACAAAAAACCGGAATATAAAAATAATATAAATATGGATCGTGGCGATTTTACAATGTCCTTGACCTATCATTTTTTATATATTTTTGTTCGGTCAATCTAAAGAGAGGACAATAGTTGTGGTTCAAAATACTAACTTGAGTTTTGATGGATAATAGTTTCGTTTATATTATTTAAATGATTAAATCTTTACATACATTTTTTTCTGCTAATCCAACGGCGAACTTATAATGTGTCAAAGCAATTATTATTGTGTTATGAATGAATAAACGGTTAGTTGTCATAGATAACGGAGAGAGTAGCGATTTTGAAGTACGAGTATATTTGATATGAAGTAAAAACTTTAATATATTTTATAATTAATGGGATAATGTAAAATGTTTTTGTTATAATCAGACGTAGAGCATCAGACGAAGTAACAGTGCACCAATCGGTATGTGGGCTCGACCGGGGAACTACTATTCGCTCTCAGTACTCCGGAGGTGGCAACGTCACATGGCAAACACAGTTATCACTTAGCATCATAATATGCAAGGCACTATATATTTGTTACATTTGTATTAGAGATAATAAAGTAAAGTTGCTTACTGAATTATACCAGCAACTCTTTATAACTGGCTTAATTTCCATTGTCGAGGAAATCAAATCTGAGATTTTGTCTACATACTCTGAGGTAAATATTGGAAGGGCTTTATCGAAATATTATTTAGTTGATAACATCGCCAGGCGTTAATCTGGAGAGATTCATAATCAAGAAATTCTTTTTCTACGGAAGAAATATTGTTGATATTGTTAATTAATATTTTATAACTCATCATCAGTCAATTTTGTTTGACATCATCATCTTGTTTTATCTTCTATTTCATGGTAGCACTGTTAGCAAGTGGGTTGGCAATTGAAGTAAATAGTTGTAAAAATAAAAAATATCCAGAGTGCCTTTCCTATGTTTCATATTTAATTTTTACTTATATATAAAATCAGCATACGAGGGGACTATTGTCACCATTGTGGATAAATACTGAAATAAATATTATTAAACCTTGAAATTAAATAAACGTAAACATTAATCATGAAACATTAGTATGATAAAAATTTCGTAAGAGTCCAACGAATGTAAGATTAATTAAAGTCGAAACAATCTATATCTTTCATTGACCCAAAATCGAATCAAATCCTACAATAGCAATTAAACTACATATAGAGTTTATAGCAGTATATATATTCTATTTAATACTCACGTTTAATTTACTTTGTACCAAGATTTGACAGGTGGAGCTATTCGAAATGGGCGTGTTACAAGTTTTAACCGTGTTGATAGTGTTAGTTTTATTTGCATATTATTATTTTACAAGAACATTTGACTATTGGAAATGTCGAAATGTTGTCGGTCCTACACCATTACCGTTCTTTGGTAATATAAAATTATCAGCTCTTAGAAAAATGAATATAGGTGAACTATTCAAAACTATTTACGAAAGTTATCCTAATGAAAAGATTGTTGGTGTATTTAGAATGACGACCCCTTGTTTACTGTTACGTGATTTAGATATTATTAAACATATTATGATCAAAGATTTTGATTGTTTTTCTGATCGTGGCTTCTGCTTCAGTAATAAAGATCTTGGAGCTAACATGTTTCACGCGGAAAGCGATTTATGGCGCGTATTGAGAAATCGATTTACGCCTATTTTCACGTCAGGGAAACTAAAAAACATGCTGTATCTCATGAATGAAAGAGGTGACAGATTCGTTAATCATGTCAATAATATTTGTTTGGAACAACAGGAGCAAGAAGTGCATTCGCTTGTTCAGAAATATACTATGGCAACCATTTCGGCTTGTGCATTTGGCTTAGACATCGACACAATTAATCATAAATTAAACGATCTTAATAAATTAGATAAGTTGATTTTTACAGTAACCTTTGCAACTGAATTGGATATGATGTACCCAGGAATTTTAAAAACACTAAACCGTTCGACATTTCCTACTGAAGTTAAAGAATTCTTTGATCAGTTGGTGAAAAGTGTAATACACCAAAGAAATGGTATTTCGACGAACAGAAAAGATTTTATGGATTTATTGCTAGAGCTAAGACAAAAACGGGTAATTGAAGGAACGAAACGATTCGATGACGAAGATCAAAGAGTGTTTGAACTGACTGATAGCATTATAGCGGCACAAGCATTTGTTTTTTATGCAGCTGGATATGAAACTAGCGCCACAACAATGGCTTTTATGTTGTATGAATTAGCAAAGAATCCAGAGATACAAGAAAAAGTAATACACGAAATAGATACCGTGCTTCAAAAACATAATGGTGAAGTTACGTATGAAACATTAAGTGAATTAAAATACATGGAAAAAGTTTTTAATGAAACATTACGTTTATATCCTATAGCTGAGCCCTTACAAAGAAAAGCGCAAGTCAATTATAAAATTCCAGGTATAGATGTAATAGTTAATAAGGGTCAGACTATACTAATTTCAGCATTAGGTATACATCACGATGAAAAGTATTACCCTGATCCAGAAAGATTTGATCCTGAAAGATTTTCATCAGAGATTACCAAGGATCGACATCCATGTGCATATATACCATTTGGTATTGGCCCTAGAAATTGTATTGGTAAGTGTTTTAAAGTGTTTGAAACTTTTTTTTTTATCAGTATGAGATTTATATGCTTTATGAAACAGTGGCCACTTACAATGAGATCCAGGTATAATGGATAGCACTTGTTGCCTTTGTAACTTCCAGTAAATTTAAAATAAAGAATATTAATTATACATTTATGGAATAGCCATAAATGTAATTAATGTCGAATAATTTTACTTCAGAAAGCTAATATAAAAAAAGTTGGTACAAAAAAATATTCGTCAACAAGCACCAAAAACAATATGGTTGTATTATTTACAATAGTGCAAAACCCCATAAGGATTCAATAGTGTTAAACTCATTTTAATTTCACCGAACATTATTCAAGTACTTGCATCATTCCGGACTTCCTTCGAATTTGATTTATTAAGATATTGAACATATTTAAAAAAGACATTATTTAAAACAAAAACAAAAACACGTTATTTATCGTATTAATTTTTTATCTTAAAAATTATTTCACAAAAAAATTATCCTCGTGACTAAAGTTGGTATCTTATTTACTTTTTGATTTCAAATTGATATTATTATTAAGAAAGATTATACTTATTCTCTCTTAATTTAATTTCAAATCAATGAAATATTTTATTATGTATATATGTATATATTAATAAAGGGAGAACTATAAGTATGAACTTGGGCTACAGAAAACAAAGATGATTACTTATATTGCGAATTCAAAACTGTTTTTTTTGCAGGAATGCGTTTCGCCAAGGTACAATCCCGCATATGTATTATGAAGCTGCTATCCAAATTTCGGGTAGAAACATCATGCAATACTGTTAAAGTCATGAAGTTTGCACCAAATCGTCCCATTATAGGACCCAAGAGTGGAATCTATTTAAATATTGTACGAAGAAAATGAATAGTGGTTCGTGAAAAGTTGACATAATGAGATAAATTGGCGACTCTACTTACCGTTGTCAGGAGATTTAAAATAACAAACTGTGTGTTACTACATAAAAAAATAAATCAATTACTTAATCACTTAGTTTTTATTCATGTCATGGGCCGTAGGAATCACTTGCTTCAGGTGAACTGTGTGCTCGATTTTTACTCTCAACGTACTAAAAAAAAAGCTAATAGTTTTACGCTGATGAACATGGCTGTCTAGGCGGACGTTACAATACTACTCCTGAACAAATACCAGTAGAAGGCACTATTTGACCCATATATAGTTGCGTTAACAACCAGTTTATGGTGTGGGTCTCATTGACCCATAAATTAGTACGCTGTCATAGAAAATCTCTGTTCAATATTTTAGGATAGTTTTGTTTTCTGTTGTGATTCCATTTGTAACTTGAGTCTTTATTGAGTCGTAGGTGTCATCTGTTGGAGGGTCATCTTGTATTCGGGTATATTTTTATTGTATAGTGACCATAAAGTAAAATAATTTGGTTTAATTAATAAAATATATTATTATATAATATATTTTATAATATATACAAGATATTTTATTGATTTGTGATACACACATGTATCACAGACCAGTAAAACTTCGCGGGCTATTTGGAAAGTATTAGAAAGAATTTTGGTTCTCGGTTCAAACATAACATCACATTCTAAGTGTGTACCATTTTCAATTGTGTTGGTTGTATAGGTGGAGTAATAGAGATGTCACTTCAAAAATAACCAAATTTATAAACAATAAAAATAACAGCAAATTACTAATAATTATATATATATTAATTATTATATAATTATTATATTATTATAATTATTAATAATGATAATTTTAATATACAGCTAATAAATAACAAATTTTAATGTTATTTTTTCTGTAAGTGTTTCAGAGGATGGATATCTTATCACTATGTTTTTACTGCACTGTATAAATATTTATAGTTACTTCTTAACCTTATAATGATATTTGCTAAACAATTCATATGATAAGCTAGTAAAAGGTTAATATACTAAAAACGTTATTAGACCGTTACGTTAACTAAGTAAAGACGTCGCCAAGTGTAAGGAGAATTTCACTTAACATGGATTTGATCCAAGTTTTGGGGCTATTATTAGTGTTAGCGTATACCTTATATTACTATTTTACAAGAACTTTTAATTACTGGAAAGAAAGAAATGTTTTGGGGCCAAAACCAGTTCCATTTTTTGGTAATTTAAAATCCTCGGCTCTTCGAAAAGTTAACACTGGTGAAGTATTTCATCAAATTTATAATGATTTTCCCGATCAAAAGATAGTAGGAGTTTTTAGAATGACCACGCCATGTTTGTTACTACGTGATTTGGATATCATTAAAAATGTCATGATCAAAGATTTTGATTACTTTTCTGATCGTGGTATTTCTTTTAGTGATGAAGGACTGGGTGCTAACTTATTTCATTCTGAAACCAAGGTGTGGCGAATTTTGAGAAACCGGTTCACTCCACTGTTTACATCTGGTAAATTAAAGAATATGATCTATTTATTGAACGAAAGAGGAGATAAGTTTTTAAATTATATTAGTGGTACTTGTTTGTTTCAACAGGAACAAGAAATACATACGCTTGTGCAAAAATATACAATGGCTACAATTTCAGCTTGTGCATTTGGTCTAGATATGGATGATATGAAAGATAAAATGGAAACATTTAACCGAATGGACAAAATCATTTTTAAAACATCTTACGCACGCGAATTGGATATGATGTATCCTGGAATTTTGAAAAAACTTAATAGTACAATATTCTCTGTGGAACTAAGAAATTTCTTTGAACAACTAGTAAGAACTGTAATAAAACAAAGAAATGGTGTGCCCTCAAATAGAAACGATTTTATGGATCTCTTGCTAGAATTAAGAGAGAAAGGTGAAATTCACGGTACAAAGAAATTTGGTGAAGAAAAAGAAAAAGTTCTTGAACTAAACGACAGTATTATTGCAGCCCAGGCTTTTGTTTTTTATGCGGCTGGGTATGAAACCAGCGCCACCACCATGGCATTCATGCTATATGAGTTAGCAAAAAATCCTGAAGTGCAAGATAAATTAATTATAGAAATTGATGATGCTCTTAAAAGATGTAATGGAGAAGTTACTTATGAAATATTAAATGACCTGAAATATATGCAAAAAGTGTTTGACGAAACCTTACGAAAGTATCCGTTAGTTGAACCGTTACAGCGAAATGCGCAGGTAGACTACGAGATCCCAAACATGAAAGTGGTTATCAAGAAAGAACAGAAAGTTCTTGTGACACCCATGGGTATCCACCATGATCCTAAGTATTACCCTAATCCGGAAAAATTTGATCCTGAAAGGTTTTCTCCTGAAAATATCCGAGATCGTCATCCTTGCGCTTATTTGCCTTTCGGTGTGGGGCCTAGAAATTGTATTGGTATGTTAATATTATCTATATAGTACATAAAAGTTGAAAATAAACTAAAAAAAAATGAATAACAAAATCTTTGTTAAGTGAAATTAAGTTTTTAATTAGGTAAACATGGTTAACCAATTAGATACTAATTATTTATTATTATTTCAGGAATGCGATTTGCAAAAATGCAGTCACGTATGTGTATCACAAAACTATTATCCAAGTTTCGTGTAGAGAATTCAAAGAATACACCAATCACCATGGAATTTTCACCTGATCGCTCTTTGATTGGGCCTAAAAATGGAGTTTATTTAAATATTATTCCAAGGAATCGTTAATAATTTTTTTATAATAGCAATAAAAAATTATATAGACAGCTAGCGCTGGCCCTTCATTTTTTTATAATATATTAACAATACATTCTGTTTAACCACTCGAACTAAGTTTAAAAAGCGATAGTAGAATGGCGAATTTTAACCTACGAACCTAAGTTTCTGACTGTACCTTAAACAATTAGGATATTGACATTTGATATTTATTTTGTTTTTATCTCATTTCCGAGCAAAACATTTTTATTTCTTACAAGTTGCCTAAAATATAGGTAAAACATACACTCACAAACACACCCATACATGTACACACACTCACGTTCACTCACCCACCTAAACATAAAACTACCAAAATTGCTAGATAAATACTGTTCATAAATAGTTTCTAACCAATTGTGTAATCCTGAATTTGGCCGTATTTATTGTAACCAGTTGTTTTATAATATGTTTTGTTTGTGCATTTTATAAACAACAAGGACAAAACTAATGCACGAAAATAATTAATATTGTAATAAAGAACTATGTATTGATTTAGAAGGCAATTAAAGCCATTATTTCAAATAATTATTACGTTTGTAAGATTTATTTAAATATAAAATAATTATATTTAACTAAATCATAAGTATATTTATTACTAACTTTTTAATATTTCCTTTAAATTTTTTTTAGTCATATATTTTTCAACATGAAATACACGTATAAATAATATTTAAAGGCTATGGTGTTGGCTTTATTTTAAAGATGATTGTATGCCATTAGTGTTTAAATATGATTACGGGCATATGAGCTCCACTGATAGCTTAATTTTCGGCTACATTTTCAATCAATTGTAGTCGTACACCAGCAATTTCCCGACGAATACTGACTTCCAGCTGGTTCAATATCACAAGTCCAAAGGGACACCAAATAGGGCCAGTGATTTTTAAGGGATATCTGGGCGTTTCAACAAAGGCTTCGGGGTTTTTTCCGTTCCAAATTTGGTAATTCTATTTATATACATACATAGTCATTCAACTAAAACTGAACCTCATCACTAAATGAATTTTGTATTGAAAAAGAAATTCGAGCTGAATATTGTTTACCGTCTAGTCACCGAACGTACGGCGTCCATTATTGTCACTGGGTTTCAATTTTCGGACAAGCTGGATCTTATAAGGTCGTAATTCAGATCTTTCTGTAAAATCATCCACAAAGTCGATGAGCACAGCTCCAGCTATTGTGCACAATAATGAATCAACTCATTCGGGTCCTCCTCAACACTGCGCTCGATAACTGCAATTTCTTCTGTCCACACTGTAAGGTGTTTTTTGTGGATGCGTATTATCACATCAGTGTGTGTGCGGTGCGAAAAAGATCGATGTTTTTCCGAATAATTTGCTTTGAAGGACGATTATGTCGACCATAATATGGCCGCAGTACATGGTAAGTTTGACGAACTGAACCATGATTTTCAAAATAAATTTGAACAATTTGCAAGCGTTGTTGTTGTTTATACAAATCAACCGTCAACTAGCAAATTGATAGTCATTAGAAATTGTATAGGCAATTTAAAAACGAAACCTCTAAAAAAAACACCCTTTAAATGACGCTAACCTGACGAACTGTAATCATTACTGCAACCAAGGATACACTCACTCCTCGTTTCTTTCCCTAGTCCAAGGGAATGTATGTGCAACAGGATCGGAGGAAAGTTGGGAAGAAAAAAGCGGATATACAACACACAGACCCGAAAATCAACAAGTTGTATCAAC
The DNA here is from genome assembly GCA_029286865.1 of Teinopalpus imperialis. NCBI lineage: Eukaryota > Metazoa > Arthropoda > Insecta > Lepidoptera > Papilionidae > Teinopalpus > Teinopalpus imperialis. Next base: position 8,655,514 of record JAGSMU010000021.1, read on the forward strand.
AAGAAAATAATATAACGAGGCAGGGACAGGTACTCTGAATACTCTCTTCTCACGCGGCGGCCACTAGGAGATAAGTGGCAACAAATTTGTCCTTTTATTTTAAATAAACATGTTGAAGAGATCGATCAAATTCGAGACTTAGAAATAAATATTAACAAGACAGTGACAATTGGGTCACGCATTAATGAACTATAAAAAGACTACAAGACTACTGGGATTTATAAAGCGTAATATTAAAGGTTTATAGGCGTTGCGCACCTGAATCCTTCTGTGTAATACATGTTCATGTGTGGAACCCGTTGATTGGTTTTAATGATGCGTGTTCAGACAGATAGAGAACTTTCAAAGAATTGTTGTTTTCACACTACTGAGTAACAATTGAAATTTTGAATAAATATTCAAAGTTCAGAAGGCTTCTTACTGTTATATTTTTATATGGAAGGCTTCTTACTGTTATGTTTTCCATATATTTTTATATGGAAAACAACCTTGAAAATAATTAAAAATGGCAAATACTCTCATGTGTTTAATTAAAAACTGGCGCCGTGACTGACAGTTCGGTATATAGTTTTTTATTGGTTTATATTATTAAATGATAAGACAGATATTTGTTATAAAAAAAAAATTAAAAGTACATAAGTTTACACCTGTGTTTTTATCTGTACATTAAAATTTGAATTGGAATAATTATGAAAGGCTAGTTAGAACTTCAAACTCAACAAGTTTTTCCTATGATTTTGATTACTATCGTGTTCAAAGTTATTTGACGAAAGTATCAATTTATTAAACTTTTCTAGGAATAATGTTGAGCATAACTCCTCCTTCCGGAAAGATCACTAGACGCATAGGATCGGGCTTCAAGTACAACGGCGTATTCTTTGAAGGTTCCACGCGGAATTTAGATAACAGCTTCACGGCGCACACTCGACTCTGCAATTTAGCGAATCGCATTCCTGAAACGTATATTAAATTAATAAAAATATTTAATATAGAAGCTGTAGTGAAAATTCTAGGATAATAAATAATGATAACCTTACTGAGATAAACATAGTCTTTGCTCCGTAATTTCTTTTTATTTTAATTTTAATAAGTCAGCGCTTGTCTACAGTCCCACCTGGTGTTCAGTAGTGATGTAGACGTTGATGCAAGTGCGCACTAGCTCAGCAAATACCTATTCACTCTTCTCTTAAATAAAACCCACTTTATAATCGGATGAAAAAACGACCGCAGGCGAATTATTCCTTCGCAATTTACATTAAAACCATGAGTTTATCACTTCGTTCGAATGCGAGAGTGGATGGAAATTCGCTGTACGTCTTATCGTCGTATGGTGAAAAGGATATGGGAGGATCATGTTATATAATTTGTCTTATTTACGTACCTATACAGTTTCTTGGACCAGTTCCGAATGGTAAATAAGCACAGGAGTGTCTTTCTTTTTCATTTTCGGCATTAAATCTTTCGGGGTCAAATTTTTCTGGATTAGGGTAGTATTTAGGATCACGATGAATACCCCATGTTGTCACAAGTACAGTTTGACCTTTGTTAATAGTAATATTAGTGCCTGGTATTGTATAGTCCCTTTGAGCGCTACGTTGTAGAGGGTCTACGATCGGGTATTTTCGGAGAGTTTCATCAAAGACTTTGTCCATATATATCATTTCCTTAAGACATTCGTAGCTTATTTCACCATTATTACGGGTAAGAACTTCATCAATTTCTGCAATAAGTTTATCTTGTATGTCGGGATTCTTAGCTAATTCATATAGCATATATGTCATTGTAGTCGCACTAGTTTCATAGCCAGCTACATAAAAAGCAAACGCTTGTGCTGCAATCACACTTTCAGTCAGTTCTACTGACTTTAACTTTTCCTCGTCGTGTCTTCTCGTTCCTCCAATTTCTTTTTGTTGTCTCAATTCTAAAAATAAATCCATAAAATCTTTCCTATTTGTCGGTTTTCCATTCCTTTCTTTAATAACAGTTTGCGCAAGATTATCAAAAAATTCATTTACCATTTTAGGAAAAAATGAACTGTTCAATTTTTTCAAAATTCCAGGATACATCATATCAAGTTCGTAGCTGTAATTAACAGTAAAAACCATTTTATCGATTTTTTGTAACGTTGCGTGCATGCTTTTGTCTAGTTCTACACCGAAAGCACAAGCTGCAATGGTTGACATTGTATAACTTTGAACCATAGTATTTATAGATTGTTCTGGTTGCTTCACACAAAGGTTCTCAACATATTCAATAAATTTATCACCGCGTTCCGTCAACAGATTCATCATATTTTTTAGTTTTCCAGATGTAAAAATGGGTGTGAAACGATTCCTAAGTACTCTCCAAGTTTCACCATCAGCGTGGAACAGGTTAACTCCCAAACCTTTATCACTAAATTCTATTCCTCTGTCGACGAATAAATCAAAGTCTTTAATCAAGACCTGCTTAATAACATCCAAGTCACGCAACAACAAACATGGTGTCGTCAAACGATATATACCCACAACCTTTTCGTTGGAATATTCATCATAAATATCTTTGAAGATCATACCCATAGGTCTTCGCCGGAGTATAGAATCCTTAAGATTACCGAATAGGGCTACTGGTTTTGGTCCAACAACATTTCTGTTTCTCCAGTAGTTGAACGTTCTGGTAAAGTAGTAATATGAAAGGCCCAGTACAACAGTTAAAATCACAAGTAGGTACAACATTTTCCTTTCACTGTTTACAATTACGGAATGAGAAATTAAATTTAATGCTGCTATTTTATATATTGCAATAATTACGCTGAAAGTAAGCATTACCTTTCATATTTGGCATTTTTACGACGTTTATTTGGTTTAAAAAATGTAACGACTCATTATCCATCTTACTGCCAAATCATCATTAGCTATATAATGTAAAAACTTAAATGAGTCTATCTTGTTCTAACTTGTCTATCTTTATGATGAATTCTTTTACGTTGTTGTTACTTCTAGTAGCTTCTTACAAGTTATACTTTAACAGGGTATATTATATTTAGTACCGTAAGCAATCGCGAAGACAGTGAGACACTCGTCATGCCAGGTTTAGATGTTAAAAAAAAATCTTATAAATTAAATTAATAATTAATATGACATGGGAAATACATAAAACACATTTTGAATTACAAAACACAATATTTAACTAAAGATGAAGAAGAGAATACGATTCATCTGATAGTTGTAATGCAATGTCACTCTTGAGGGCTGAAATGTGATTGGATCTGTAATTCCCAAAATTCACCATACGAAATATAAGTGCGAATACGTGGTTCTTTCCCGGTCGAGTCGACACATTCATGCCGTATAGAAAACTAGTTCAACGCTCTGCGACCGTAAAATATTAATTATAATATTAATTTTAGATAAATTACCGAAAACATTATGTGGAAGTGTCAACATTATTGTTAAACATTAAATGGTAGCTTAGTGTTGATCTAGTGGTATATAGATACGATCAGAGTACCACTTTGATGGTTGGGAAAAAACGTCAAATGAAACGTTGATTAGTAATGATAATTTCGTTTTAAGTAAAAAGTTACTTTTTTTTCTCAGGATACAAAGATCATATCCAATTACAATTATCCTTTTCACTGATGCTGGTATCATGAATGTCTAAACTTCTTACGTACTATAAAATAAAGGCTATTTAAGGTAATCTTATTGTTTAATCAAATTACATCTCTTTTCTTAACGCACTTTAAATAAGAAAATTCGTATAAAACTAAATATGTAAATGTCGGGTAAAACTCTTAATTAAATTCTTATCATTATTTTTCTATTAAATTGATGTTTCTATAATTCTGATTAAAACACCTACAGATCAAATCATCAATCAAATCATTCAAAAGTTAGCTATTTTTCACCTATGTACAGGTTTTTTATTATAATTTGTTAATATATTTTTCATGCCTTATGCATTGTTATTATTTACCATGTAAGTCTAGAAAGTATAAAGCTACAACATAAATAGGTGTAAGTAAAAAAACATCCTTTAACAGAATACCAATTAAATAATAGCTTAGTTCTGGCGTTTTCACTTCCGTTCACTTCAATTCTGGTGACGAGGCATGCGATGTTTGTCCTCAGGGATGACAATGTGCAATTGTGCCTCGCCGGTTAGTATGAGTATAATATACATGATTGTTATGACTAATATGATAAGAAAACGCAAGATCATAATTATTTCTATCTAACCCGATATTTTTCTCCAAATTACCACTCCATACCCGATTTTATTAACTCGTCCTAATCGTTTGAAATTTTATGATTTGCCATTTTAAGTAAAATCATTTTAGCAATTTGTTTTTGCTTTCATAATATATCTTGTTATATATACATGATAAGTATCTGGAATATATCAAACATTACACTATTTTTACGAATTGAGATTTTTCGTAGTTATAACGATTGGCGTATTTCAATCAAACCATTTCTGGGCAAAAAAATAATTCTATTATTAAAAACAAAACGATTACTAGACTTATTACACGATTTTATTACCTCGTCATCATTTTCAATTATCATTTGAAATTGTATGATTTGCCATTTTAATTAAAATCACTTTAGCAATTAGTTTCCATAATTTATCTTGTTATACATTCTTCATGAGTATCTCGAATAAATCGAACATTACAGAATTTTTCCGAATTGTGATTTGATAAAAAATGTTCAATATGTTTTAAAAGCTGCTGTCCAAATTTCGGGTCGAAGCAGAAATTCCAAATTCAAATGTATTTCATATTTATATAGTTGTCGCGCCATTTGTTTTTGTTTTGACAAGCTTCTTTTAACAAAATTTGCTTTTAAAAATTGAAATATCGCGTTATTTACGCATATGAGTTCCACCGTGGTACGTGGATTAATTGTGTATAGGGAAACTACTGTAAAGAAAACCAAAAACGTACCGTATTTTAGGTTCCAACGTTTTGGGTCTGGAGACTTTGACCGCCAAAATAAACCCCGCGAACGGCCGGACGCCTATCGGCCTATAAACCCCAACAAAAGTGCATCCATGTACTTCTCTTGGCGCAACAAAACGCCATATCTCCTAAACATAGGGCTATTTGATCATCCAATCCCCTGAGAATAGACAGTCAAATACTTAGCCGTCATATTAGATAAACGACTCACCTTTCGTCCGCATACCAACCTTCCGTACGTGGTCTGGCAGCATTCACCCTAGGTCGTTTGTATGCGATACTAAATAAAAATAGCAAAATGTCCTTACGTAATAAAACGACACTTTACAAAGTATGCATCCGACCCGTAATAACATACGCAAGCCCCGTCTTTGCGCATGCCTCCCCGCGTCTCATTCACCGACTTCAGGTAATGCAAAATCACTTCAAGCGCACGGCCACCGTGCTTCTTACCACTCCGTGCTTCTTACCTATTAAAAATCTACACATAAATCTGAGCTTCCGACCATAGCTCATAGACTTAGCCGTCACACACCCAAACCCGCTGAATGTGTGTGTCGTCTCTCATAATCTATCTCGGATATCTCCCGCGTCCGAAGAAAAGTGAGGCACACCCTCGACGACCCAAACGACGCAACCACCAGGACCCTAGCCCTCAACACACAACACTCCTATAATGCACCAACCTACCGCCCCCTCCGAAGGCGATAGTGTCACCACTCCTTCTCCAGCACCATCGTCTTCCGAAGTTGTGGTATGTAATAGATCCATCGCAATCCACGTCATAGATAGCCACGAATTTTAGTTTTAGTGACAAAAAAAAAATTAATTCACACGAAACAAATAACCGAAGAAATAAGTAACCGCATGTATTGAGTGAAGCACACCACCAAACACACATTTAGTACTGCATTAAATTACTCAACCGTCACAATAACGAAGAAATATTGAATCGTATCGTTATTTGTGATGAAAAATGAATACTGTACGACAATCGGTAATGCTCATCACAGTGGTTGACCCCAGAGAACCGGCCAAATCCTGTCCTAAGCGAAGATTGACTCAGAAAAAGGTACTGGTGAGTGTTTGGTGCACCAGTACTGGTGTCATACACAATAGCTTCCTAAACTTTCAGACGATTAAGGTAGATCTGTATTGTCAACAATTGCAAACTATGATGGAAAAGCTAGCCATTAAACAACCGAGACTGGTCAATTGCTCTAGTTCGCTGCTTCATGACAACGACAGACACCATACTTCACGACAAACGGTCGCTAAATTAAAGGAGCAACGATTGGAATGTCTCCGACACCCACCATACTCCCCGGAACTTGCTCCACTTTACCACTTTCTTCAGAATTTGGACAATTTCTTGCAAGGAAAAAAATAAATTCCGATGAGGCAGTCCAAACCGCTTTCAACAATTGTATTAATGATCTCTCCCAAAAATTTTTGAGCAATGGAATCAATGAACTTCCTATAAAATGACGAATGTGCATTGATAATAATAGTACATAATTCTATAAGACAGTTTTTAAATGATATTAGTAGTACTTGTTTCTTTCAACAGGAACTAGAAATACATACGCTTGTGCAAAAATATAGAATGGCTACAATTTCAGCTTGTGCATTTGGTCTAAGAGATCTTAGAGTCGATTTGTTAGATCGTAGATATGGATGCTTTGAAAGATAAAATGGAAACATTTAACCGAATAGACAAAATCATTTTTAAAACCTCATACACTAATACGATATGATGTATCTTGAAATTTTGAAAAAACCCAATAGTTCAATAAATTCCCTGTGGAACTATGAAACTTCTTAGAACAACTAGTAAGATCAGTAATAAAACAAAGAAATGGTATGCCTTCAAATAGAAATAAAATCGCTGTTCGAATTACCAATAACCACATTATTCCAAGGAAACATTCATATTTTTTTGTGCTGCTATGCTATAAAATTTTTTTTTTTTCTATAGACGGCTAGCGCTTGTTTTAGCCCTTAATTTTTTTATCAAATATTGATTTTACTGACATTCTGCTTAACCACTCCAACTAAGTTTAAAAAGCTTGTGCTAGAAAATCGTTCAAGATATCGTATTGTACGATTTTGTTGTCGAATGGTAGATTGAAACCTACGAACTTAAGTTTTGTTGACTGTACCCGAAAGAAGGCGCTTTTATTTTGCGCTTAACTCTTTTCCAAGCAAAAATTTTACCACACAAAAACTTGTTTTAATTTCTTGCAAGCTGGTTAAAAATACTCATTGTAGCATATTATTTACAATAAGGATAAAAACTGATGCGCAATGATAATTAATGCTGTCACAATGAATTATGTATTGAATTTGTATGCATTTAAATCATTATTTCAAAAAACTATTTTGTTTGTGAGATATAATAAAATATAATGTAAATTTATTTATTACTAACTTAGTTACTTAATATTTACTGACGCTGACCCGACGAATTGTAACCATTAGCGCAATCACAAATTCAGAATGAAATCCGTTGAGCGATTTTTATGATGCTTGTTTAGACAGATAGAGTACTTTCAATTTTTAATAAATATTAAAAGTACAGAAGGCTCCTTATTGTTATATTTTAAAACGGAAAACAACGTTGGAAATAATTAACAATCACAAATACTCTCACGTGTTTTATTAAAAACTGGCGCCGAGACTGACTAACACATTAGTTTGGTATATAAATTTTCATTGGTTTATATTATAAAATGATAAGACAGATATTTGTAATAATAAAAAAATGAAAAAGTACAAACGTTTACACCTACGTTTTCTATCTGTACATAAGATAACGAAATTTAAAATTTTAACTTGATTACTATGGCGATGTTCAAAGGTATTTGATTCAATTTATTAATTTTTTCTAGGAATAACGTTAAGCGTAACTCCTCCTGCCGGAGAAATCACTAGACGCGTAGGATCGGCCTTCAAGTACAACGCCGTATTCTTTGAAGGTTCCAACCGGAATTTAGACAACAGCTTCACGGCGCACACACGACTCTGCAGTTTAGCGAATCGCATTCCTGAAATGTATATTAAATTACAATAAATTGAAAAAAATATTAGAACTAATATTTTTAACAATATATGCAATAATAATTTCTTTGTAAAAAAAACATTGGATGTATCATCTTCTATATAAATAAATATAAAAAATATAGAAGCTGTAGTGTTAGTTCTAGGATAAGAAATAATGATAGCCTTACTAAGATAAACATAGTCTTTGCTCCGTACATAAATTTATTTTTTAAATGGACGGAAAGACTGCCGGAGACATATAATTCCTGCGCAGTTCGCATTAAAACCATGAGATAATCATTTTATTTGAATGCGAGAAATATCCATAACAAAATAATGGGAACCCGCTCTGAGCATTATGGTCCAATAGTGAAAAGGAAATGGGAGGATCATGTTATATAATCTGTCCTATTTACGTACCTATACAGTTTCTAGGACCAGTTCCGAATGGTAAATAAGCACAGGAGTGTCTTTCTTTTTCATTTTCGGCATTAAATCTTTCGGGGTCAAATTTTTCTGGATTAGGGTAGTATTTAGGATCACGATGAATACCCCATGCTATCACAAGTACAGTTTGACCTTTGTTAATAGTAACATTAGTGCCTGGTATTGTATAGTCCCTTTGTGCGCTACGTTGTAAAGGGTCTACTATAGGGTATTTTCGCAGAGTTTCATCAAAAACTTTGTCCATATATGTCATTTCCTTTAGACAGTCGTAGCTTATTTCACCATTATTACGGGAAAGAACTTCATCAATTTCTGCAATAAGCTTATCTTGTATATCAGGATTCTTCGCTAATTCATATAGCATATATGTCATCGTAGTCGCACTAGTTTCATAGCCAGCTACATAAAAAGCAAAAGCCTGTGCTGCAATCACACTTTCAGTCAGTTCAACTGACTTTAACTTTTCGTCGTCGTGTCTTCTTATTCCTCCAATTTCTTTTTGTTGTCTCAATTCTAAAATTAAGTCCATAAAATCTTTCCTATTTGTCGGTTTTCCATTCCTTTCTTTAATAACAGTTTGCGCAAGATTATCAAAAAATTCGTTTACCATTTTAGGAAAAAATGAACTATTCAGTTTTTTCAAAATTCCAGGAAACATCATATCAAGTTCGTAGGTGTAATTAATAGTAAAAACCATTTTATCGATTTTTTGTAACTTTGCGTACATGCTTTTGTCCATTTCTACACCAAAGGCGCAAGCTGCAATGGTTGACATTGTATATCTTTGCACCATAGTATGTATAGGTTGTTCCTGTTGCTTCACACAAAGATTCTCAACATATTCAATAAATTTATCACCTCGTTCTGTCAAAAGATTCATCATATTTTTTAGTTTTCCAGAAGTGAAAATGGGCGTGAAACGGTTCCTTAGTACTCTCCAAGTTTCACCGTCAGCGTGGAAGAGATTAACTCCCAGGCCTTTATCGCTAAATTCTACTCCTCTGTCGACGAATAAATCAAAGTCTTTAATCAAGACCTGCTTAATAACATCCAAGTCACGCAACAACAGACATGGTGTCGTCAAACGATATATACCCACAACCTTTTCGTTGGGGTATTCTTCATAAATATCTTTTAAGATCATACCCATGGGTCTTCGCCGGAGTATAGAATCCTTAAGATTACCGAATAGGGGTACTGGTTTAGGTCCAACAACATTTCTGTTTCGCCAGTAGTTGAACGTTCTGGTGAAGTAGTGATACAATAAGCCGAGTAAAAGAGTTAAAATCACAAGTAGGTACAACATTTTTCGTTCACTATTTACAATTACGGAATGAAAAAAAAATATGTGTTCGTGCTATTTTATATATTACTAAGATTACGCTGAAAGTAAGCGTTACCTTTCATATTAAACTTTTTTACGACGTACATTTGCTTTAAAATATGAACGACTCATTATCGATCTTACTGCCACATCATCATTAGCTATATAACGTGAAAACTTCAAAAAGTCTACTTGCCTATCAGGCATGCAATGTTAGTTCTTAGGGATGACAATGTGTCTTCATTATGATTCCTCAACGGTTAGTATGGGTACACACACTCATACACCTTTGTTATGAGTAATGTGATAAGAAAACGCAAGTTCATAAATATTTATATCTAAACCGATATTTTTCTCCTGATTACCACTCCATACACGGTTTTATTAGTTCGTCATCGTAGTCATTTGAAATTATATGACTTGCCATTTTAAATAAAATCATTTTATCAATTTGTTATTGCATTCATAATATATCTTGCTATAAACGCTTGATAAGTATTTTTTTTATTACATTGAGAGTAGCAAATGAGCACACAGTTCACCTGATGGCAAGTGATTTCTGCGGCCCACGACATCTACATTCATCCTTGACAAGGAATCATAATGCAGATGCGTTGTTATCCTTGAGGACTGAGATGGAATGCCTCTTCACCAGTCATAAAGGATCCCTACAATCACCAGATGAAACATAGCAGCATTATGTTGCTTTATTACGCTGCTATTCTGTAAGTGGTTCTGGCGTGGTCCTACACCCTCGAACTAATCCGTTCATTCTGCAGCTAGTAATAAACTGCAGTGTATCTCTACCACTGTTAAATCATCTGTATGTGGAAAAAATCCCTGTCATGGACTGCAGGAATCGCTTACCATCAGGTGAACTGTGTGCTCGTTTGTTATGCTTAATGTAATAAAAAAAGGTCCTTTGTTATCCTTGAATTAGTCCTCATGGACTGTCTCGATACCCGTAAAAGAAACTCTGTTTTCTTTACTAACTATATTAAAACAAAACGGCACTAAGATGTTAATTTGCACAGTTTTTTATTTACTTAACTTCTCACTTTAATATACAGTCTGGTATTTTTATTGTATTGAGGGTTATGGAATGTCTCGTCGCCGTATAAACATCTCGGTAACTGATACTCTTTCAAGTCGTGGCTAGAAACAAATTGCAGTGTGGTTAGAACCACTGGTTAAATGGTACGAATCAACACACAACTTTTATTACAATAAGGATTTCAATACAAATTCGGTGGTACTGTTTAATACAAAGATTATATCTAAAGGGCGCAAGCAGACGCCGATTTGTGTAGGATATTGTTTAGGATACATTTGCACTTGCATGCGTAGGTACACATATGTTTGTTTTGTTATTGTGAATGCTAGTGACATAGTTTCTGTCTACTTGCCGAAGATGTAATTTTCATTTGCCTATATGAAAGAGTAAGTATCCATATTTTGAACTTTTCTGCATGTAAAGATTTTGAGTTTAGTAATTTAACTGTATCTTTAATGTAGATGATTGCATGTACAAGTAGGTAAGATAGAGAATGTATGCCAAGAAGTGATATATCTCAGAGGCTAGGGATATGAAAAAGAGACTTTTTTTATTATGAGATTAATTACTGGTAGTCAGCTCTGTTTTTAAGAGTTTTGTGTATATTAGGGTAACCTTAATACTTTATGAAATCATGGTTCTTTGTAATTGTTTTTTTCAGATTGTTATTATACGTTAAAAAAACAAGGTAAGTTCGGTATCCGGTTGCAAATATATATATATATATAGCAAACAAAAAACTATATTACAAACTTAATTATTAATAATAAGCTTGTTATGTTTACACTCCACTACCACTACAACTTCTATGTAGTTTTTACAATTTAAAGATCTCTGTCTAGCACTAAGCCGCTGATAAGCTACTGTTAAAACAAAATCATTTAATAAATAAAAACATTTAAATAGGAAGACAATCATTATAATTCCAATAATAAATTTAATTCACCATTGACATGACGCATGAAACTACTTTAAAATTTGAAAACAGGTAATATTCTTTGTCAACTAAACTTTCTACTTCAGAAAATACGTCTTTTCTACCACCAAAACTAGTATGAAATTAGTAGATAAAAAATCAGCTCATGCCGGACAGGTTAAGCTACTCTGTTATCATAAACCAGCATGATTTGTGTTTGGCAAGTCTAAATAACTTTTCAATTATGTAACTTTTCAGCTATTAATCGGCAGAGAGCAGTTAGATAGTCAGAAGAGGTAAACTCATGTTTACGAAGGGTAACATATTTTGAAAATGTTGATAGATTCGTGATAAAGAAGTCGTCACAGCGGTTTGGTTGTTGTATGCTACACAGCATAGGAAAAAGTTAGTATTTATATAAACGAGTATTATTATTATTTTACTATATTAATGGTAATAATGCTTTAAATACAGAACCAATACAAAATTCATTTTGAAAATTTCGATAATAATAATTATTGCTCTTTTAAAAAAAAAACAATATACTGAGTTTATGCTTTTAACCTTTTTGCAACCGTGCTAAAATATCGCAGATCAAAAAGGAAAAAACTTTGTGTTAAATATGTTTTGTTTGCAAAAGAGTAATAATAATAAAAGTTTCATATCGATGTTAAAAATAAACATAATCAATTACTTTCAATAATAAATGAATAATAAGTGAATTTGTTAAATAAACTCCATTTTCAGGCCCAAAGAACGTATTTTGCAAATTCAAAGTGTATTTCTTGAAGTCGCTTCTCGAAACTTGCCTATTAGTGTAAGCTAGTGCAGCTAAAATATGATATCTCGAGCAACAGAAAAGTTATTATGGATTTATTTTTGGAGCTAAACGAAATCGGGAAATTAAGGGAATAAAACGATACTATAAAGAAAAACAGCGAATCATTGAGCTGACTCGCTTTTCAACTGCATTATGATGCACCACATTATATATTATAAGCTGTTGAATTAACAGAATAAAAACCTTACTTCAAAAACATAATGGTGAAATTACGTATGAAATTTTCAGTGAATTAAAAATAACCAATACAAATCAAAACATCGACTTATGTGTCATGATCAGTAATTGTATTAAATGTTTAAATTTAATTGCTTTATAGAATAGTTTTTGTTTATTAGATTCTTATGTATTTGTGTCCAGTCTAGTGATAAGCGCTCCACTTGACCAATTTGAGTAAGAGAAAGGTATAGTATATAGCGCTTGCTGTCTCAGTCTCCTCCAGTAAGTTTAAAATATGTGAGAAGATATTTTAAAAATATCAGACATTTTGCCATAAATGTGAATAATGACAATTAATTTTACTTTAGTATTCTATTGTATAAATAAATCTGTTTTGAATTTTTTAAGTTGGTACTAAAAATATCTGTCAAATAAAACCTTTAAACCAAAAGTGAATGGTTAAAATATTTAAAAAATTGTGAATCCCTATAACTATTCGGTATTATTAAACTCATTTAAATGTATCAAAACATTAAGTTTCGGGCTCAGAGCGTTATAAAATATTTTATCCAGACCGCGTAAGGCTAAGGCTTTTCTAAGGCTCTTGGACACCCTTGAATAGGGATATTATTTAGTGAATTTGTAAAAAATATTTTAGTTAAAAAACCTTTAACAAATACACTTTTATGCCTATTACTGATTAATAATTTATTCGATTTATTTTTTGGGGAAAGATAATTTCGCAAATAGGTTAATTATTCTCGATGTTAGAGTTAGTGTTATGTGGTAATATATTTAATTTTTGATTTCAAATTGATTAGAGAGAAATTGATCTTAGGAGAATATTCTAGACTGTCTTGGTTATAAAATAAAGATATAAATAGATTTTACAAACATATTTTGTTGATTAGATATTAAAAGGATAAAGGAGAATGATAAATATAAACTTGGACTACAGAAAATTAAGTTATCATTAAGATTTTCTATATGTTTTTTTTATATTTAAAGTACGTATATAACTCGTTGTTTTTGCTCGAATGCTAACCTGCTGTGTAATTTGGGTTAAAACTCTTCAAGTTTGTATCAAATTGTCCAAGTATACACCTAAGCCGAAACCTTTTACTAGTGACGAAGACGCTTTACTGCTCGGCCTGCAATTTCATTCATACTCTAAACGAAATATCAGCGATAAGCTTCTACCTTAAGATAATGAAAGCGTGATCCATCGGGATCACGATTTCATTACACTAATCAAGCACTAATCGTAGTGACCGTCAGTACAACTTCCGTCGTGATCACGCAATTGGTAAACTTTTGGTCTACTTGACACATAGATACGCGCAGATAGTCGAGGGCCTTCGATTGAGTTTGGCACAATGCGCTTCTTTCGAAGCTTCTATAGGCTTCCCAAGAAAATAAACAAGTGGGTTACCAATTTTCTCATAAACTATAGCATCAAGGTCGTAGTCCACGGGGCATAATCCAACTCCAAACCAGCGAATACAGGTGTTCCCCAAGGCTGTGTGCTATGTCCTATTCTATTTTTTATGTCCTATCAATGATGTGTTATAAATAAGAAGCATTCATTGCTAAGCAGACGACAGCACTTTTATGCGGAGAAATAGTCTACGAGAGCGGGAATAAATTTGTGTTTGAAGTCGCGAATTTGTCCAATTTGTTCAATTTGAGTCAAATTTAACCACTTTTTAAACTTATTATTTGCGTTTTCCGCTAACAATAATCCTTTTGCCGCATTTCCTAATTTTGATTCCTCTAATGAGTAGTATTCTCAATAGAGCGAAGCAGTATCTCATGCCGACACCTCGCGTATAACTTTACTAGGCATAAGTTATAGAATATTACTGTACTGATTATGAATTTACACGTTATACACTATCCGTTCCCGGAAGAAAGAAGAATATTCTAGTATTTCATGAGTCGAAGTATTTCAAGTGCTATAGTAAATAGGCTGACCAACTAGTTTTAAGCCATTTGATCTAGTGGTCAGTGTACTCAGTTACTGCGTTACTTGGCCTAGGTTTTGGGCAGCGCAAATTGTTACATCACTATATATACACTTACTCATTACAAATGTAAGCAGGTACTCACAAGTTATTTAATGTCGTTGAAGTATGAGGATACTGAAACCTTATTAAAAATAAATAAGTAAATTTTACCCGGGATGTGAATGAAATGTTTTTACAAACAAACAAATATTTATCTATATCTATCTTTATGTATATACCACAAACATATTTGTATTGTAAATTTAAGTATGCAAATATTATTGTAACATTTTTATAAATCGCCCTTAACCTTCTCTTGTACCACTCAATTATGATATAACAAGTATTGTTAATTCACTAGACTAGTTATACTTTGTGTGTACGATTTACTAAGATAATTTAGTACTACCTCCCTTATTGGGATATTCTTTCTTTTTTCTTTCATTAATCTATAGTTTTAATGTAACAGTAATTCTAAGTTTTATTTAAATTAAACTTCATCCGGAGGGGCTTAGCAGCTGTAACACAGGTCTAAGACCTAGCACGGTTGCTAAAGAGAAGAAAATATGGTTGAAATTGTAATTGTAAATCAAATCAAATATCTGTTACGTAACAACGTTGTATAATAAATGTATTATAAATGTATTATGTAAGTATTCTTGATGTAGTCAAAATGCACTTAATAAAAGTTCTTCTGGTATCATAATAATTAAGCTTGAATGAGAAAGTGTCTCTCTTATCAAGAGAATAAAGGTTTAAAATACCAAATACCAAATACATTTGACATCTAGGTGTCTTTTTAAAATATCTCTTTTCGATGACTGTATCGGATCTTTCCCATGATCTTATCCGATTTGCTAAAGATCAGCATGGGAATGGAAGAAAAGTACGATAATATCCCCGAGGCAGTTGACATCTCCTGGTTATAACCAAAAGACGTGGCTGACTAGGTGGACATTGATCACTACTTCCAATCAATAACCGGTAGGCGCAATTTGATCGATAAATATTTGCATGAACGCCCCGTTTTCTGTTGTCTCCTTGACCGGGAAATGTAAATACACTGTTATATAAAATCAATGCTCAATAGCACTTTGGGGTAATTTTATTTCTTGCTGTGAATAAAATAAGCCGGTGACCCAATTACGGAAAACAAGGCCTTCTACGAGTATATAACACATCAGGGATAACAATGAAAAATATTATACCATTATTGTTATTATATCCTAATAAAAAAAATATCACTATTATATCGTAGGTGTCATGGGTAGGAGGGACAACTTGTCGTTTGGTGCATTTTTGTAGTATTTTGATCATAAATTTAAAACATCTTGGACTTTTTGGAAAATATTAGAAGTAACAATTTCGGTGCTCAGTTCAAATGTAAAATTACGATCGAAGTGCGTTGTTCCTTTTTGTTGTTTACTTCTAAAGATGTAACTTCAACAAATAAACAAAGTAAAAACAAAAAAGGGGACAAATTACTACAAATAATGATATTAATATTTAATAAACATTATCACCATCGCAGCCTGTTCATAGTCCACTGCTGAACATAGGCCTCCCCCATAGATTGCCACAAAGCACAATTCTGAGCCACTTACATCCACTGTCTTCCAGCAAACTTGCGTAGGCCGTCGCTCCAAATAGTGGAAGGTCATCCTTTACTGCCAGTCCGAGGTTGGCACTAAAGAACCTTTCTTCGCCATCGGTTGTCGAGTGATATGGCCTTCAGGTTACTAATCTTTTGAGCTAGTAAGCTTAGACACTGAGGGAAGTTCAGATCATTCGATTAACCCCTAATATATTATATATATTCGTAAACCACCTCCCCCCCTCCCCCGGTATATTTTTAGACATGGACATTATGAATGATCTTCGTCTTGTCAAACCTGTAAGACTTGTAAGATCTACTCGTTGAGAGACACTATATTGGTCATAGACCATAGACTCAGGTCCCTCAGCGATTCTGCTATGATGAATATGTCGGCAAATCGAAGGTGGATGATGTACTCGCTATTGACATTAATACCGTATCCTTTCTAGTCCAACAGCTTATCAGCACCTTCGAAAGCAGCGATACTCTATCGCTGTTTTATATAAACAATATAATATTTCAATATACCGACAATTAATTTGGCACCGCTGAAGGTACTGAAGCACTGCCCAATCTTCGGAGGAATCAAAGGCTTTCTCATAGCCCTCATATACTAGGCACAGAGACAGATTTTACTCCTCAGTCTTTTGTATATTTTATCGAATAGTGTGTATGTGGTTATATGGCCTTTTCGGGAAGCGGCTTGTTCCGTAGGCTGTAAATCGTCAAATCTGTAAGCGAGACTATTTGAAATGACTCTCGAAAGCAAGACAGAGCGATGCAAGTAATTCCGCATTTCGAGCTGAAAGTTTTCGTGTTCTGGTTTAGAGATAAGCAGAGTTTAGGCTTCATGAAACAAGACGTTTCCGATGTTAAAGTTCAATGTGATGAACATACAATAATCACTGCCAGTTTTCACTCCTGTGATCATAGAGACATCATTTTATAGTCGTTTCTTTGTCGTGATGATTAAGACAATCTCGTGCTTGATAGATCCATCAATGAACTGTATGTCAGTTTGTCACCCTCAATACAACAACAAATTGATGAATTTATTTTACCATATAACAGTATGGTAAAATAAATTCAGTAAAGTGGATCAATATTGTGGAATGACAACATCCTTGCTCCCAAGATCGGCGTTGGCCAAGTAAATAAAAAAAATAATTAAAAACTGTGCAAAACAGCAAATTAGCGCTGTTGTGTTTCATATAGTTAGTGAAGAACTCCCTTTACTGTTATCGAGACAGTTCATCTTTGTCCTCAAGAATGACAAAGTATCTGTATGTTGATTCTTATATCTCTAGGATCGTTTTAAGCGTTATGGGTCGCAGGAACTCCTTACCATTATGTGAATTGTGAGCTGTTTGTCATACTTAGAACAGTAAAAAAAAATGGAATAACGGTACGGCCCTGGTACGATCAATAGTCCAAGGACCTAGTCGTCTGTTACCTTAGTCTAGTAATTGTTTAATTTTTAATAATTACTTTATTTTTTGCCCCAAAACGGTTTAATTGAAATAACGGAATCATTATAACAACAACAAATCACAATGCGGAAAAATATTGTTTGATGTATTCGAGATACTTATCGAGCATGTATAACAAAATATATTATGGAAGCGAAGCGAAGCATGTAAGTAAGCTAAAAAGAGACTGTCAAGGAGAGACTGTCTCTTTTTAGCTTACTGTACAGAGTTATGAAAATTTCTTTGAGATTTATTATGGTTTTTTTTTTGACTGATGGCACAGCCAGCCCGAGGGCTTTCACAGCTTCACTTTTCCCACTTTTCACACTTTCACTTCAGCGCTCGGCCACCTTTCTGAAAGGTGGCCGAGCGCTTAGGACACTCCGCCGAGACCTTTATTAATGGGTAACCAGCAACAAGGGCTCCCGAGAGGTCGCCTCGGCTCGGTCAGTTCCTTCTGACGGATTAAATAATTATTGGTAGTCGGCTCAGATTTTAAGGGTTTGTGTATTTTTAGGGTAAAAAGAACGTTGATACTTTGTGAACGCTACATGCACATGCTACATGCTAAAGTTAGTTTTTATCTGCACAATGGCTCTATCACGTAAATAACCATGAATTGTTTCAATGAATATATGGTTAATATTCATTGGATAGTTTCAGATTAATACGCATAAAAATGTGACCTAACAATCTCCAGGTCGAACGTTGATAGCAATAGTTACCTCTTTTACCAGAAATGAGTTAAAGGCGAAAGAGAATCATTTGTATTATTCACATAAAAAAAAATTACATTTTTAAAAATTTCGGAACGTCGTCAACTTTTTGGTTCCATTACATACTGTATAACAAGATTAAGTCATCTGTCTATTTAATACGAAGACGCCCTACACATACGTTAGGCAGTACGCGGTTGTACCTACTTAATTATCTATTGGTTTACGATATTAAAAAAAAAACAAAATAAATTATTAATAAAAAAGTCAATAATCACCCCAAATTAAACCGCTTGCTAGGTTAACAGTCCACTACCGCTTCAATTTAGTGGTTTGAATTTGTAGTGCTTTGGCTACAATATTCTTTATTAAGTAAAGGCTTCCGTCTAGCACTAAGGCGTTGATAAATTGCCACTAAAACAAAAACATTTAATAGATATATAATCAATAAAAAAATAAAGAAACATAAACATTTGAATTCGAACATTAAGTCGCCACTAACATCAGAATTCTTAGGTATGAAACTCCTTTAACAAGTCAAGAACAGGTAACATTCTTCGTAAACTTACACTTTCTACTGTAAAACATATTTAATAGAGAAAAGATTTACAAGATCTGGAGTTTCATTTGTCATACTTAAGTTCTACTAAGTAAAATTTCATAGAGATAAACGAAACCGTCTTTATACGTCTAATTTTAAGACTATAACATTTATATTGCATTGCCCGCCAATCGTTCCGGGGTCTTAATTTATAGCTTGCACATATATTTGAGATAACGCTTTAAATTAAATCAGATTTCCTTTTGTAAATTGGATTCCGTATTGTGATGTTATATTCTGCATGCCTTATCACCAAGGCGTTTTAAAAGGTAACTCTAGGGAATGGAAACTTTTAAGTTATCGGTTAAGAAAACATCATTTTAGGAGGAAGTACATATCAACTAAACATACTTTTTTTAACAAGTGCTGAGAAATAAACTTCTGTATCGAAAACATGTGCAGAGAAACGGACTTCTGTGTTGAAAAATATGCCTACGCAATATGATCGTACACCTTATTTTGAGCCCTTCATGTGGATCTATCACTACGCTGATGGCTAATGACGCTGTACTTCACAAGTACGTCATTTCTATAGCGAGTAAACTGAATATGGCAACATTTCTCAATATAAAGGAATATATTATTGTCCTTACACCATGCTCTTACACAATCCTCTTGGAGATAATATGCGTTAGAACCATGTTTTACCCCTCTAAATATTTCCAGGTTATTGGCAAAAAGTTAGATTGAGTTGCGAATGACGTAGCAAAAATTATCATTGATAAAAATTTAAAAGAGAAAAGGACCAAATACTTGGGTCACACCAGAAGTTGGACAAACCTTGTCCGATTTAAATTCGTTATTTATATAGATGATTTAATACAGCTTTAAAGCAAGTAACAATGAATCTTAAAATTTTGTGTGTGATTTAAGATTGTTTAAAAAACAAAGATCGTGAATCGTCTGTTTTTGCTCGTATAAAAACAGCACAGTCATTATGATTTAGATTTAAAATCGATACGTCATGTGAACTAACGACATATGGAATGTTTGTACTGAGTAAAGTTTTGAATGTCAGCAACGATAAGGACAATAATCTTGCCTTGTCATTGCGTCATAATGTGTCCACATTATTGGTTTTTAAGTCAAGCACTAACTTAAACTAAATTATTAATAATACGAAAAAATATCAAATTATTCTTTATTTGTTATATTGTTATACATATTGAAGTAAGATTGGACACTACGTCAATTAGTCTACTGTATAATCATACACAATTTTGTATTATTATACTGTAGTAAAAATGGATTTGAACAGTTATATGATCTGATTTATTATATTTAAACTATACAACAATAACAAAAATTCAATTTGTAAATACTACTGCTGCGGGATTGATGTGAATGAACCTTTAATGAAATGACTTATAATTATTTTATAAACGAAACCAGAACTAGTAATATTGTTTTTATTATATTTCTTAAAATAGCCCACATTTCATTGGATGGAATGTGTGCTTTGTTTTCATTTTTTACATTATTATTCACGTTACTGCATTATTGTAAATGATACGAGCGTATCTTCATGATAATAAAACATTTGATAAGTTATATAGCAGATTAGCAAATTTTTCACACAGACAATTAAGCAACCATTTATATTCTTTGTGTTACTATCAGCTCGAAAAGTTGATTAATGCATGAGATGATATCACCATAACTTTATTTTACCTTTGCAGAAACTTTATAAGACGCATTAGTTAATTATTGTATAACTCGAATTATTGATATAAATGTACGTGAATATCGTATACCCGTTCATTCCAAATTGAAAGGTCGATATTATCGCTTCTCTTTGTCTGTAAAATAATCTCCGCATGCGTCATGCAGGTACAAATTGCGACTACGAAATAAAATCTATTCGATTATTATTACTTTCAGTGTGTGCGTATTCCCAATATTTTTTATATGATTTACATAAAATTATTTATTTTAAACTGTATATTTTAGTATTCGCCTCTTTACAGAATTAAGACATTGATAACAAAAAGTCTGTCGGTTGATGATAATACTTTTGTATCTGATAATCTGGCCGATCTTATTATTCATAATCATACATAGTGACTAAAATATATTAAATAAAAATTATTTTAATAAAGTTTTTTACGTGGTATAACTAAAAACTGAATGAAGCATGATAGGTGGGCTAACACAGATTGATATAGCAGTATATTGCTATATTTCAAAGTGAAAGAAAGCGGAGACCCGAGATAACGGTGGTAAAAAGGCGTTTAACTATGAAGTTAGGGAAACAATACATCTGGACATTAATTACTTATCTAGGACGAGTACGTATCATGGCTCGCAGGGATCACTTAATGATCATATCCTCCAGCGATATATTCTGCGTTACAAATAGATTTCATCAAGTACCCATGATATATTAAAGTACCGCAAACATTTCACGCGAACACACAGGCGCTCAGTCATCGACAATAAGCAAGGTTGTGATGCAATGTCAAATATACGGAAAATACATACAACTCACCCAGATTAATATCCAATGATTTATGATACACAAGTATTGTTCCACGTCTGCAAACCGAACCCATAAAATATCAGCTAGGTATTTTAGCCACTAAGCTGTCAAATCACTTAGATCTGTGTGCACGATCGTCAAAAACAAAAGTTCTTTAAAAGTCAAAGCATGGTATCTTTTCTATTTTTGAATACCAGTGGTCGTGCGTCGATTTCACTGATGGTAGTTCAGTTTCAGTTTCGTTCAAACGATTTATAATGTATTATAACGTCGGCTCTCACAAATTATAAAATAAAATATAATCTGTCACATTAAAAAGTTATAAAGACATGTTAGAACATCAACATCCTAGATGTGCATAAATCAGGTATTTCTTATGATTTGGGGTCTTTCTAAGGCATTATTTACTATCAAGATAAAGAGTACCTGATACGAGTACATTATGCTTAGTTTTTATACTTCACGGTAGAGGGCTGGGTCTATTTAACCTAGGAATCATGCCTAAAATTTTGTAACAATATTATTTGTCAATTTATATTTTTATTTATTTGCTTATTATTTTATATTTATGTTTTGTTATGTTTATTATTATATTTGATTTTTTTATACTTAATTGGACAACATTTCTGTCGTGTCTCTGCCACAAATATTAAACGAATAAATTTAAATAGTTAAGAAAATGGCGACCTAAATATTCCCGGCTCGAGTGGACAAAGTGCGTGCGAAACCAATATAAAAACATTTAGCTCATATAAAAAGATTTAAGTATTTTATTATCCACATAACGGTTCAAAACTCAGTGCGTGTAGTACTTAAAATGGATTTTTTTTATATACCAGTCATAATAATCGCTCTGTTAGTTTGTTTATATTATTATTTTACTAGAACATTTAATTATTGGAGAAAAAGAAATGTCAAGGGTCCGGCACCAGTTGCCTTCTTTGGCAATTTAAAAGAATCCACTCTAAGACAAAAAAACATAGGAGTCGTTTTTAAGGAAATGTATGATGCGTTTCCCAACGAAAAAGTGGTTGGCATTTATAGAATGACTACACCTTGCTTGCTTTTAAGGGACTTGGATGTAATTAAACATGTAATGATAAAAGATTTCGACTGCTTCGTGGATCGCGGTATAGAGTTTAGTAAAGAAAACTTAGGCATTAATTTGTTTCATGCTGATGGTGAAACTTGGCGAATTTTAAGGAACCGTTTTACTCCGATATTTACGTCTGGTAAGCTTAAGAATATGTTATATTTAATGACTGATCGTGGTGAAACCCTTATGAAATACATAAATGATGTTTGCAATAATAAAGTTACTGAAATGGAAGTACATAGCCTGGTTCAAAAGTATACTTTGTCAACTATATCAGCTTGCGCATTTGGTCTGGACATAGACGCTTTCACTCCTGGTGAGATGAAGACTTTACATCGAGTTGATAAGTCTATATTTACTATAAACTTCGCTTCTGAATTAGACATGATGTATCCAGGAATATTAAAGAAAATAAACAGTTCCATATTTCCTAAAGAGGTCGTCAACTTTTTTAATGGATTAGTTAAGACCGTTGTACATATAAGGAACGGGATGCCTTCGAACAGGAAGGATTTCATGGACCTTATTTTAGAATTAAGGCAGATGGATTCAATAAGCGGTCCAAAGAGAAACGAGAGTGAAGATCAAAAGACGATAGAATTAAGTGAAAGCCTGATAGCTGCTCAGGCATTCGTATTTTATGCAGCTGGATATGAGACCAGCGCTACAACTATGTCCTTCCTGCTTTATGCATTAGCTAATAATCCTGAGGTACAAGATAAAGCTTGTGCTGAGGTAGACGAATTGTTCGATAAATATAATGGTGAAATTACATACGAAATGCTCCAAGAATTAAAGTACATAGAGAGAATTTTTGACGAGACCTTAAGGATGTATCCTCTTGTTGAGCCCTTGCAAAGAAATGCTCAAATGGACAATAGAATTCCTGGAACTGATGTGACTGTTAAGAAAGGACAGACGGTACTCGTGTCACCTTTCGGTATTCATCATGATGAAAAATATTATTCTAACCCAGAAAAGTTTGACCCCGACAGATTCTTGCCCGAAAATGTTAAAAATAGACACCCTTGTGCTTATCTTCCATTTGGACTTGGACCTAGAAATTGTATTGGTGAGTGTTATTTAACTATATTAACGGTATACAAGAGCCTTAATATATCTAATCCAATTGATAAGATACGAACCATATTACAACTTTTCATACGAATCTGATATGGTAAGGTTGGCTTGTTATGGCATCCGCCGTTCCCTTATAATGTTTTAGAATTTGTAAATGTATGTGTTTATGTATGCACACATATGTATGTACGTTCGTATTCATACTAATGTAATATGGCTTACAAAACAGAAGACTTTTTTGTATTCATTTTGTAATTTTTCTTTTTATTTTGTATTATTTTACATTTACATCTTTTGACTGAGGATGACGAGGGCCTCCTGACTAACGTAGACTGGCCTCAATCACGAATTTTTATGCAAACCTTTTTTGCTTGTTTATTATATTATGTTATGGTAATTATGAATTCCGTATAAAACTATAACAATCCTCTTCACCTTCGTAATGCTAAGTTTTAACAATTAAAATTGTCGTATTATTTTCAGGTATGCGATTCGCTAAAGTGCAATCTCGCGTGTGCATAGCGAAGTTGCTGCACAATTTTAGAGTGGAGCCATCAAAGAAAACCATGAAGAAAATGGAGTTTGATCCCTACCGCACCATAATTGGTCCCAATAATGGAATTTATCTGAACATTGTACCAAGGAAACATAAAATGTAAAAAGGAACAAAATATTTGTTTGTATCTTATGAGCATTAAATCTACATTTACAATTATTTATATTTTATTACATAGTTTATACTTTATTGTGTTCCGGTATAATAAAACTTTCATAGTAGAAATATTGTCCTTTTGATTGAATCAAACCCAGGCACAATGCAGCCAGGTATTCTAACTACTACCACACCATACCTATCACACCATAAATAAAATCATAGTATTACAAATTGCTGACATTTTCTTCTGAATGATGAAACTTTTGTCCTAATAAAATAAAAGTTTCACCATTTCGGAATGTAATTAGGTTTACTACGTAACAGAGCTACGCTATACCTATTATAGTTTCTGCCTGGAACATGAACTCTCGCAGAATATCATCTTGAAATATATATATAACTATGTTTCTTATTGTGAGTGTAGGGGATCCGATTACAGTTTACGAAGCATTCCATCTTAGTTTCAGGGGTATCGCATATCGATCTATCTTCTCGAATCTTTGTTCAGGATGGATATAGGACCTAGTAATTGGTCATTATTGACCATTAGGTGCATTGTGTGCCCGTTTATCACCGCTAAAAAGAATACAAATTATTATAGTTATGAATCATTATCAAATTAAACCGTCTCAAGTACAAGTATTCTTTACAGCATAGCCAAAGATACTTCTTGTTTGATAGTGTGGTTTAGGGTTAAATAGTTAATATTAATTTGCTAATGGGTAACAAACAAAAACGTGACGCATTATAGATAAAAAGACTCGCTGGCAACTTATAGCAGATCTGTTGTCTAGCCTGACGCCTACTACGAAATGTCTATCATCAATAATAAGGTTTAGGGTGATATTCATCTTTTTTATTGGCTTTCAATAATCAATCCAACTTTTGTAATCTGGTTTCTATTTATGATATCGCACGATAACAGCGCCAGTTACAGCCACTGATAAAAAAAATTTGATCAAACACTAATTTTCCCCGTCTTATGTAAATATTTTCCTTTGCGTCCATTTGATTTTTAGTGATAAAAAATATGACCATGTCTCTCACTAACACAAGAACCAAGTGGCTCGTTATTAGTATCGTAGTATACTATTGTCTATTAGATACTTTGTCAATTCAGCATCCAACACCTTATCACCGTATGGGAAAAGCTCTCTTGTACAGTTTGCAAGAGCTCAAAGGATGAGGTATCAAAGTAATACTAAATATACAGTTTGCAAGAGCTCATAGGATGGGTATCAAAGTAAAACTAAATATATAGTTTGCAAGAGCTCAAAGGATGGGTATCAAAGTAATACTAAATATACAGTTTGCAAGAGCTCAAAGGATGGGTATCAAAGTAATACTAAATATACCATTACGTTTATCAAGTAATGCACTATATGAAGAGGAAAATGCCTTTGATGTCGAGGCATTCCCCTGTATATGTCTATAATGCCATTAATAAGAAACAGGACATAAAAGACTTCACTCAGATCAGAACACACCGATTAACACCGTTGTCGAAGAATGGTTTTTAAAGCTCTCTTACTCTGACACGGAAAGTTTTATTAAGATATTAGTATAAGTTCAAACTGAGGCGCTAAAGACATGGACGCATTATCGCTTTACACGTGCCTCACGTATAAAACACACACACTCACGCACACCCGTCTTCTGAACACCAAGTGATCAATTATATCCTTTTTGGAATGCGATCAGCTAAACGTGCTAGTGAAGCTGTTTTAGAAATTCTGCGTGAAACCTTCGAAGAATATTGGGCATGAAGCACAATCCTGTGTGTAGACTGTCTCGCAAGAGGAGAAAAAATAAATTCTTTTGTGATACTTTCGTCAAAGATACTAACCATTCATATAAAATTTATGGTATTAACAAATCTGGTACCTTATATTTAACCAATTGCACAAAAATGAAAATTAAAGAATTAAAGAAATTTAAGTTTATTTTTTACTTGTATTGAAACTGAAAAGATGACCTATCGCATCGTGTAATATTTGAAATCAAATTAAAATACAGATAAATTATGAGCGCCTGATTATCGCTGCGATTATATAAATACGCAACTACTTCCCATCCCAGTACACAGGAAAAAGTAACAAACAAATACTACTCAGAATGACCAGTAATCAGGTTGCCCATTTTAACTAGTTTATTTGTAAATCCTTATATTAAGATTTAGATTAGATTAGATAGATTTCCTTTTCTTTTTTTTTTGCAAACATAACGATAAGAGTCATTATCGTTATGTTTTAAAAAATACTGGCTTAGACGTAGAGCTTATTGTACATAACTAAACAACGTTAAATATATACGATACATCTATAGTAAAATGCGAGTAACCTCATTATAAAAACTAAGTTCAATCTTCGCAAGTATTTAAGAAGGATGAACTAACTGCTTACATAATTAAGAAGTGATCAATAGGTCAATCCATCTATAACAAAACAATACAAAACCTCGTACATTAACTGTTATATGTATAGGAACACATATACTATATACACAAATAAAAAAATGCAATGAAACCTATCTTATCCAATACCATATTACAAATTTAATAGTCTTAGTTTGTAATGTTTATAGTTCATGTTACATTGCGACTGACATAATTTATAAATAATTTAACTGTTTGTTAAAATTGAATGGTTTCATTTAAGGATTTTTTATTGTGTGTGAATATTTCTGTTGGTCTAGAGACCTTTACAGCTTTATCTAATTAGACTCGCGAGCGCGATGTCCCCTGAGTAGGGAGACAACGACGTTGCTGCGAAGCTGGCGCGGACACTGCTGCTGCACCACCGCTGCACTCCGACTCCTGTCGGACGAACGACGACGACAACAGAGGGGGGCGATAATACTATCCGAGGGCCCCTCATAAGGAAGTACGAATGCATGAAGCATGTAAGCCATGTAAATCGAGATCTAAAAGCTAAAAGCTTAGGTCATTGCCAGCAATTTAGCTAAACCCAAGGTACAACCTGTGGTTTTCTTTAACTCAATGTTTCTCCCGATCATGTTAGTGGAGTGTGTAGTGTACGGAGATTGTTAACAAATGTAGGGTGAAACCTGAATATAGCTCCGCAAATTTTCTTCGAGTTCAATTTATTACAACAAGTTTCTGTCAACGGATACCATATCAATTCATTGGTACAATTTATAAGCTTTTTACGTGGTAGACTTTTATATAGCAAAAAAAAATCAGAAAATTACTCGTGTTGGCAGGACTGGCCATCCATCTTATTTCTCAGGGGTATATATATATATAAACATGCGAAAATACTACTTGCATGTTTATTGATATCGAGAATCGTGATATGGGAGATGTTATGGAGTCAAGTGCTCTGTAAGTTTGTTACACATGAATAAGTAAAAGAACTGTTGAGTGAGTAGCAAATTGCCAGCTATTACCGGTTTGAGATATGAATTAATGCTTATATCATTTTCGCCGCATCGAAAATAAAAACCTGATTGTTTTTATTGAATAGTGCTATCAATGCTGCTACGATTTAAAAAATTATAACATATAAAAAATACTGTCATGTTTAATGTATACTATAATACTTATCATAATAAAAACAAAATCAAAACAAAACAAACTACTGTAATGATTTTAGTTAAAATCGCAAATCATCATATATAATGTAACTGTTTGTTCATGGGCGCCAACTTCAAGCAACGTGAAAAATTATCACGATAACCAACTATAGTCGACGCATTATGAACAGAGGCTTCGGGTTGTAAATCATATTTATCTGTCTGTCTCGCTCGCACTTACAGGTCTTATGGAGAGGTGTAGTGATGTTCGTAAAAACTGTAGAGGTGCATATCGATATCGGGATAGGTACGATGGATATGCTAAATTATGTTAAGTAATAATAGGAATAATTTTTCGCTATCTGAAAATAAATGTTTTTCATTTGTAAGATAAATAGTTTGTTTCGACGTAATCATAGACAGCCCGAGCTTGAGCGTTGATGTCAACATTTAATTGTGTCATAACATAAAATATTATATTTATAAAAAAATAACAACCTTTACTCGTAACGATCAATCAGGAGTCAGAGTAGAGTAGATAACTAAGTATCGATAACGGGTTGCATTGCGTGCACATTCCTACTATCAGTGACATTTATTGCGCGACGACTCAGTTTAAAATGCGTCGACTATAACAAAAGCGTGTATGCATGAGTCTCAATCGCGTTATAAAAATATATTAGTTAAGACATAAACAATTACAAATTCTTTTTTTTTAACATATCAGCGATGACAAACGCTTTTGTAATTTTAAACCATGTTGTTTTTGTTGATAAAATTATAAACATCTAATCCACTATAATTTCCAGTTTTAACTGGAATACCTATAACACAACCTCCCATTGCATAATGTCCAAATATACGCTATGTTTGGAAAAATAAACTATTGTTAAACTATTACAAGTATTGTAATAACGTCGGTGACAGAAAAAAAATTGATCATATTAACCAATTTTTTATTATAAACGTATTAAATTGTATTTATAATTATTATTTTTTATTATTATTACTAAAATTTACCGATGTAATAAACAGTGGTAGAGCTACACTTCAGTTTGTTTCTAACTGCAGAATGAATAGGTTAGCTCGACCGTGGTAGGACCACGCTTTCACTGAATACCGGCGTGAAATAGCAGCATAACGCTGCTGTCTTTCGTCAGGTGAATGAAGGGATCCGGAGACCTTTATTACTAGTGATGAGGCATTCGATCTCAGTCCTCCAGGGAGACAACGCATCTGCATTATGATTCCTTGTCAAGGATGATTGTAGATGTCATGGGCCGCAGGAATCACTTAACATCAGTTGAACTGTGTCCTCGTTTGCAACTCTCAAATTAATAAAAAAAAAAAAGCAAACAGATTCATTTCAGTCTTTAAACTATACAGAGAATGGTGATACGGCAATAAGACGATAATGAGTCGTTTACATTTTGCAAACCAAACGAACGTTGTAAATAAGTTAAATATGAAAAGTAATGCTTACGATCGTCATAATATTTGTAATATATAAAGATTCACAAAAAAAAATTCTTATTCAGTAAACGTGCATAGTAAAAGAAAAATGTTATACCTAATAGTGAGTTTTAGTGCTTTACTTGGACTTTTATATTACTACTTTACGAGAACTTTCAATTACTGGAAAAACAAAAATGTTGTCGGACCTAAACCTCTACCCTTCTTCGGTAATCTTAAGGATTCCATACTCCGGCGAAGACCTATGGGTATGATCTTCAAAGATATTTATGATGAATACCCCAACGAAAAGGTTGTGGGTATATATCGTTTGACGACACCATGTTTGTTGTTGCGTGACTTGGATGTTATTAAGCAGGTGTTGATCAAAGACTTTGATTTATTCACTGACAGAGGAGTAGAATTTAGTGATAAAGGCCTGGGAGTTAATCTCTTCCATGCTGACGGTGATACTTGGAGAGTACTAAGGAACCGTTTTACACCCATTTTCACTTCTGGAAAATTAAAGAACATGATGTATTTGTTGACAGAACGCGGTGATAAATTTATTGAATATGTTGATAATCTTTGTATGAATCAACCAGAACAACCTATACATAAAGTGGTTCAAAGTTATACAATGTCAACCATTGCAGCTTGCGCATTCGGTGTGGATGTCGACCAAAGAATGTATGCAACATTACAAAAGATCGATAAAATGGTTTTTACTGTTAATTACAGTTACGAACTTGATATGATGTTTCCTGGAATTTTAAAAAAACTTAATGGTTCATTATTTCCTAAGATAGTTAATGAATTTTTTGACAATCTTGCGCAAGCTGTTATTAAAGAAAGGAATGGAAAACCAACAAATAAGAAAGATTTTATGGACTTAATTTTAGAATTGAGACAACAAAAAGAAATTGAAGGAACGAGAAGACACGACGATGAAAAGTTAAAGTCAGTTGAACTGACTGAAAGTGTGATTGCAGCACAGGCGTTTGCTTTTTATACAGCTGGCTACGAAACTAGTGCAACAACAATGACATTCATGCTATATGAATTAGCGAAGAATCCTGATATACAAGATAAACTTATTACAGAAATTGATGAAGTTCTTAAACGTAATAATGGTGAAATTAGCTATGAATGTCTTAAAGAGATGACTTATATGGACAAAGTCTTTGATGAAACTCTGCGAAAGTACCCGATCGTAGACCCACTACAACGTAGCGCTCAAAGGGACTATACAATACCAGGCACTAATATTACTATTAACAAAGGACAAACGGTACTTATAACACCATGGGGTATTCATCGTGATCCTAAATACTACCCTAACCCAGAAAAATTTGACCCCGAACGTTTTACGGTTGATAATGATAAAGAAAGACATTCCTGTGCTTATTTACCTTTCGGAACTGGACCGAGAAACTGTATAGGTACGTAAACTACACAAGTTATGGATAAAGTTATGCATATATATATATATATGTATATATATATATATATTACACAATTTGTGTATCTGTATATTATCCATCGAATATTTTACTGTTTTATTGAAAACAAAATATCTAATATTGCATTATACACGTTTCAGGAATGAGATTCGCTAAGCTGCAGAGTCGAGTGTGCACCGTAAAGCTGTTGTCGAAATTCCGTGTGGAACCTTCGAAGAATACGGCATTGAACTTGAAACCAGATCCCATGCGACTGGTCATCTTCCCCGTAGGAGGTGTTATGCTGAACATTATTCCGAGAAAAGTTTAATTCTTTATATACTTTCATCAAAGGTATTAAACTTTCCAGAAATTTTGGATATAACTTGGTGATAAGCTATTTGAGCTTTATCGAGCTTATTTACCTTTTTTAAGTTGTTCATAGTAGAAATTATATTGTACAGAATGTAAAACATGGTTGTTGCATCTATTTTTTCTTCTTTTTTTTAAAAAATCTTTCTTATCTTATGGAATAAGAATAAAAAGCATTTTTTTGTCAAAATTTATATCGCTTTACTATGTATCCAGATATAAGGACCGTGTACGAATTTTAATATTATTTAATATATTCATTTTACCTATATCTACACTGGAATGGTCCTTCATCAATCTCGTTATCACTTTATCTTCACGATAATACAATTTGCAAGTAGTGCAGTGTACCTTTGTTATCCAAATTTAAAAGAAACAAAGAAAGTTATAAAGTGACGTCATAATGGTTTACTTTGTTTCTTTTGCACTTGCAAAAAAATACCCGTTAACCGTTAATTTCCAAAAACTAAGAGTATTAAATTCTGTACACCAAATCCAAGTGTAACAGAAATTAATAGCTTAGATTTTGTTAAATTTACTTAGAAATAAATGTAAATACGAATTCAAGTAATTCACTGATGTATCAACTGTCGCTAGGAAACTGTACCCAACGGTAAATTTGGATTGAATTAAGGATGTTTTAGATCTGCCAGTTAAGCATATTATTTAGTTAAAAATACATACAGGATTCGCTCTAAGTCAACAGGAAGAATATTTGATGAATTATTGTAACATCTTTTGAAAAGAGTGTCCTGAGTTTTTTAAGAATACCTGTAAATATCTAATAGAATATTAATAGAACATTTTAAGTTTGATTTCTGAATAAGACAAAATTAAACTAACCTTAAACTTCTTTACACTGACACTGCATATTTTCGTTCAATTATTTTCATTTTCTTAAAATATATCATTTACAAATTTATCTTGGAATACTTGTCAAAGTAAGTGTAAGTCAAAGTAGACATCAAACAGGAGATTTGTGGGAGCAAGCGCAGAGATACCTAGGAGGTAACGAGATCAGCTATAGTCAGCATCGGGACAATTGATCCAAGGCTTACAAGTATATTTTGTTTCATTGTTCTATTGAATGTTTTAAGATTAAATCTAGATATTAATAAACGAAGTTATTATTTTTAGTTTTGAAATTCGATAGTGTATGTGAATTTTTGGATTAATGGATACGATTGCACGTTTTAAAAATATTCTTCATAACTAAACGCGAGCGTAAAGAGTACACTAATGGAGTATAGCGTAGCTCTTCTATGGCGAGGTAACTTAGCAACTATGCGCTCAATTCTAATCTAATAGTACGTGAGAAACCTGAGTACAGTTTTGACAGAGGTAGAGCTATACTGTAGTTTGTTTCTAGTTGCAGAATGAATGGGTCAGCTCGACCAGGGTAGGACCACGCCCACACAGAATACCAGCGTAAAATAGCAGCATAATGCTGCTGTGGCGTCTGATGAATGTAGGGATCCGGAGACCTTTAATACTGCTGACGAGGCATTGCACCTCAGACCACGGGGGTGACAAGGTACTGCATCATGATTCCTTATTAAGGATGAATGTAGATGTCATGGGCCGCAGGAATCACTTACCATTAGGTGAACTGTGTGCTCATTTGTTACTCTCAATCTAATTTAAATACAAACAGTACAATTGCTCCAGCAGGCTAGTGAAATATTTAATTGGTAGAATAAAATAGATAAAATCTCTAAACCTTAAAAAAACAACCACTCATTGATTTAATCCAAACGGGAATCAAGAGTTCAACCCCTAAGCCACGTCTCACCTGGATCGACTCAAATGCATGCGCATATTATACGCTAGTAGAATTAAATTTCTTAAACAACGAGTATTATGACTCAATATAGATTTTCTTTTTTTTTAATTTGTTGATGTTGCTTAAGGTTTTGTTGATAATAAACAATTTTTACTAGTTGTTATATATTTAAGTTCCTTTTTAATAAATTGTATCAAAATAACAATATACTACTTTGTGTGTGTTTTTTTTTATTATAGTAAATATAACAAACGGGTGTACCTGAAGGTAAGTGATGACTGGGACGCATAAAGGTGTTTATGCG
The DNA here is from genome assembly GCA_029286865.1 of Teinopalpus imperialis. Lineage (NCBI taxonomy): Eukaryota > Metazoa > Arthropoda > Insecta > Lepidoptera > Papilionidae > Teinopalpus > Teinopalpus imperialis. Next base: position 8,688,828 of record JAGSMU010000021.1, read on the forward strand.
TCGCAGTCTCAGCTCAGGCACAACCGCCACAAAAGTTCAAGATATGCGTTATCAACTCTGAGGACGAAGTATTACCTCTGTACCAGTTTTTTTTTATTACATTAAGAGTAACAAACCAGCACACACTTCACCTAATGGAAAGTAATTCCGGCAGCACATGATATCCACATTCATACTTGACAAGAAATCATAATGCAGATGCCTTGTTAACCTTGAGGACTGAGATGGAATGCCTCGTCTCCGGATCCCTGCACTCACTAGACGAAACGGCATTATACTAATACTTTACGCTGGTATTATGTGAGGGCGTAGTCCTTCCCCTTCGGGTATAAATATTGTATAATTTTAGTAAGCGAACCGCCTCAGATATCGGTTTAGTGAAAGTAATATACATATGTTAAGTATGAAGATACCACTTTTCATTCCGGTCACATTCCTCATCATAAGTTTTAAAGGTATGCCAGAAATAAAGAAGGAATATAAACGTTTTTGGGTTCACTTAATTTCAGACGATTCAATGTACACAGAAGCCTTATTATTCGTCTCCGAATCAGGAATATTCAGCAACAATACTATATATTAGTATAATTTTTTTTTGGTTTCTATTGTTTATCTTTAATGTTAAGATTGGGCAGAAAAAATTGAATATTAAAAGATAACTTGATTTTCACTTTAACTTCACATTTTTACTTACTATAAACAAATACAACTCATAAGATAGCGGTTTGAATTTATATAATTGGGAGGTAAAGTTTGATAGTAGGATGGGCCGGATGGGAATTTGTTAGCAACAAAAGAGCTCACTTGACGTGAATTTCGGATAATTATTATTGATATACTGCAGTGCCTGCTTAAATGTGACAGCAATGTTTCACACACGACCGAACTTGCCATTTATTGATGAGCTGTCACAGTGTGAAGTGCCACCGTATTTTAGCAAAGATACCCAGCTTCCTTTCAGCACTCCTTGCTTTAGACTCAATGAACTGCCTAAAGTTAAGGTTAGACGAGATTTCAACTCCTAATACGCGAAGGCAGTCAGCGTATTCCATACATTTCGGAAATTAGGAACCATGCTGACCGGGCTACTTTAAGCGGTGAATAAACACGTCTAGGTTTTAGTGTTAGTTAGTATATTAAAACTCACAAGATTGATATCGCTCCAATTGAAGACTGCCTATAATGTGACATTAGTATGCTCTACCAAAGCCTCCATTTCAAGCTGTATTTGTTCACGGTTATCCCGAGCAGCGGGATGGTCCACTACTGTGCTGTCATTTGCTAATCAAGTCAAATTGAATACTAAGGCTTCAAGGTCGTTAATATGCAGCAGAAAAGAAAAGGACCTCCTGAGGAACACTAGCATTTATTGTCATAGCCTCAGATGCCAGCCTTTTATAACCAATAGCTCTACTATCTACCGTTCCTTCAAGAAGTCTTATATTCACATAATCAGACCATCACACCGTACGCTGGAAGCTTGCTGATAAGGTCAGACCCAGTGAAAAGCCTTCGATACATCTAGCGAAACAGCGAGTGATTCACTATCATTTTTTTACTTCACCTAGACCAAGAAGATCATCGTCACCAGTGAACCGATTTCGGAAAAATCCATACTTTCGGTCATATATATGTCACATATATGCCATGAGGTTAAAGTTACACGATCCATAATCTTGCAGACAATGGTGATAAATGAGCTGGGTCGATAATTTCCAGGATCAACACGCGTACCATCTAGGCACGGGCTGCACATTTGCGAGCTTCCAAGATTTTGGCACTATTCCAGTCTTCAATGAAAGGCAGTACAGACGTGTTAGAACAGGAAACAACTCGGATGCACAAGTCTTAAATTCTATCGCTGGTATACCGTCATGTCCTTGTTCACGTCTAAAAGACCCCACTCTTAGAAACTTGTCAGTAGTAATGTCGACCTCCGACTTAAGGGTACCACAATGCGAAGTCTAGACGTGAATCTTTGGCCGCGTGTGTCAATGTCCCGGGCAAACCAACAGGAGCATTGAGGATCGACAGAAGTTTATCTTGACTGCTTTGGCAAGAGCCCAAAAAGCTTTACTACCAGATAATTGGTTTGAGAACTTAGTGTCAAGACGTGTAATACGGTTGAAAGAGAGTTCTCCTTCAACCGTAATGCCTTTTTGTAGAACTTGACAGCTTAGTTAATTGCGCTCTAAAACAAACTTCTGGAGTATTACGGTCTCGAGCGTCAAGTCAAGATAGATACCTCAAATGTTTGCGCCGTTCCGCTTCGCAACATTCGGCATACACCGACTCTGGAGCGAAGGTGGTAAATAGTATCCTGAATAGTCGAGGTACGTCGCATTTAGAGGTATTCTAATCTCCGTCAGGAAAAGTAGGTGCGGCTTTTCAGTCTCAAGATGGTGGTGATTGCGTTGGGATTAGTGGACAATCGACGGATGCAGTGATTGTGGATATTCCTCGCACTTGGGCGAAGCAACATGCAGATTGGAATATCTTCGAATATTATCAGGGTGTATTCAAGAGAAAAATAAATAGGTATTTGTTGAGCTAATGGGCTCTACAATTAACATCCCGACATATCCCGACTTAACACGCGACGGAATTGAAGACAAGCAGTGGCTTGTTTTCATTAAAAAAAAAAGATAATAATTAATCTATTGTTTGCTACGATATGACCGCACACTGTGTAGTTAGTTAGTTACGTAACCATCGGATGCCTTTCTTCAATATTAGTAAAGTCTACCGTGGTAGTCAGAGATAACTATTGATAGATAACAATGTTGAACCTGGAGACTATTAGGTCACGATTCTGCCACCGGAGATGTTAGAGAGTTATTATTTTGTACGAAACATCGTCCATCGCGACATAATACGTATAAACTTCATTCTCATTATCGCTATGTTTTAAATTCAGCCACCGCGCGACAATTTTTCTTAAAAGCGAATTTTTTTACCATGCACAACTACTATGGAATTAGTTGTCGCCAGCGGTATTTCGAATGCGTGATATTGAAACAGTCAATCCTTGTACTCAGGGGTGATTAACCATCTGCTTGGTGATTCAGATATCTAATATGGTTGTAGTTGTCATAAACCACGTTACCATTACATGAACTGTTTATCAACCTTGGATCTATAAAAACGATGCAGTAAAAATCGAACAGAAGCAGATAGGGTCGACAGTCCAACGTCCAATATTTTGTTGTTTTTCTTAAATACATACTAATTAATTTTAAACAAAAGAGAAGCGATCGTAATGATTTGATAGTTTTTTTTTTAATTACAAACGAACGCACAGTTCGCTTGATGATAAGTGATTCCTGCAGCCCATGACATCGTCATTCATTCTCGTTAAAAATTGATAATGCAGATGCGTTGTCACCCCTGTGAACTAACACGGCATGCCTCGTCATTGGTAAGAATTAGCGCTATCATCTATAACTAGGCAAAATAATAATACTTAAAAATACTGTTATGTTTTTTTTATTCGAGCAACATACATATGATTACATGACATGATAATATCATGGAAGCAAAAACAAATTACGGTAATAATTAATTTAAAAGGGCAAATCATCAAATATAAATATAATACTCGTTCATACAACCTAGGCAATTTATTATTTTAAATGATCACGATGACTAGGTAAAAAACGTGACTCTTAATTGCGTCATGAAAAATATCGGTTAAGACATGTTTAAATAGTAACTATTAACTTGCGTTTTTATATCAAATTAACGATAAAAAACAACCATACAATATTAAATACAATTTCCTTTATGGTAAGTAATTCCTGTAAACCGTGATATTCGCACTGATCGTCGATAAGGAATCATCATGCAGATGCTTCCCTAAGAAGTGCTATGGCATTCAGGTTAGAGGTCTTTGGTTAAGTCTTAAATAAGGAGATGCAACACATAGTTTTATTTTACCACAAACAAACTTTGTCTTCGTGGGATTAAATTGGACTAGATTTATTTGATCCCAAACTGAGACTCATTCATCAGCAGTCTTGACCTCAAAAACAAGTTTGTTCCGGCACTCGTTGACGTGTTCCCAAAAAATATTGGCAAGGCCATACTGGCGGTCGCTGAGATTACAATGAGTCCTATTAATTTTAAGAAGAAGGGGTTAATGGCTATAGGCCTGTAATTGGACGGATGGAAACCATCTTCTTTTTCAGGAATCGAGAGCACTAAAACTGTCTTCCAGCAGTTCGGGACGTCGCCTAAAGAGTATCGAAAATGACGCGTAAGAACCGGCGCTAATTCTTCAACACACGTTGTCAGCCCAATAGAAGGGATTCCATCAGGCCCACTCGCCTTATGGATGTCTAAAAAGAGAATTGCTTTGCGCACTGACCCCTGCAAAAATCGGACATCTGGTATGGAACTCTCACACCGCATGATAGCTGGTGGGGAGTTCCTCCTGTCATCAAGAGTTGAATTGGACGCAAGAATAGATGCTGAGAAATCTTTCTCCTTTGTGTCATAGACTAGCGTTTCGTTTCCCTTGTGTTGAGGTGGAAGAGATGGCTGACAGAAATTATCTTCGATAGCTTTGGCGAGAGATCGAAAAACGAGATGGCGAAGGGAGGCGAACAAGTCTCTCGCTAATTCTGCTCATGTGCTATAACTCTTTTGAAGGATCTAGAGGTAAAGTTTTACTTTTATTTAAAATATTATTCTGTTCCGTGTCGCCGATTCTTCTACCCAGGCCCGGTAAAATTTTAGCTTATAACGTGACGTTATTTTACAGGAGCGACCAAACCAAGACTGGGATCATCTCCCGACCGGCTCCCTTGATGAATAGATTAAAGAGTTCCATCCCCTGATGTCGGAGATAGAATCGACAAAAGCGTTGGGATCATCCAGTGAGAAGCAAATCCACCTCTATGGGTAGGATCCATAAAAAGCCCGCGTACCGTCCCAATCTGCTAACGCAACGGCACGTGAGAGGCATCATACTCCGCATCAAACAATGATCCGATGAGCCAAGAGGGGCATCAACGGAGAGTATAGAGAGAGTAGAGATAGTTTTCCGGATGAGATATCAGTAAAAGGTCCAACAGGAAAAGTCCTCCACAACTGGAACCCGCGTAACTCTAACGCGTAACGCCTTCCCGTAAACTCACCTACGATCAGTTTATCAGTCCTCCTATTCGAGGCTGTTTGAATTTAATAAAGCAAAATTACTATCAGTTTCAGAAGGTATGTTGATCGGTCCGACCATATTCACTTCAAAGAAAAAGTAACTGACATTTCGCTCTATAATTCAGTTCCACAATATCTAATGTGGTATTGTTTTGAAAAATATATGTATGTGTTACATATGACATTATAGTATAATTTACTACTATTAATATATTTTTTCATGCTATTAAATGCATGCATAATATACGTAATAGTAATAATTACTATGTCTTTTACACCTTTTCCATTTCTAATTAGATAAAACACAGAGATGCGTGACATTGGGCTCAAACAAAAAAAGCAAATTGATTTTTACCATTAATTAGCCTAATAGCACCCTTTTCTACTAGCTAAAGCTGTTGGATTGTACGGTTTGCAAGGAAACTAATTTTGCATAAATAAACTTTATTCTCTTGGCTAGGACAGTTTCTTAGGTAAAACCAATTTGGGTGCTGCTTTCTTTATGCGTATATACTGGGTATCCCGTAAGTAGCACAACAAACTGAAGGAAAAGATAGATTGATAGATCACCTACCAGATAAAAAAACCTTAATAAAATGTCACCATTTTCGAGATATTGAGATATTTTATTTTTTATAAAAAAACCTCGTTCGACCTGTCTTTTGTTACTGTGTGCATAAATAATTGCTTTAACTATTGTAATTTTTATTGTGTGGTATGTAACTCGTTAACCTATCTTTCCCTTAAGTTTGTCGTGCTACTTACGGGACGCTTTGTATGTTTTACTGTTGGATATCCTACAATAGACATTTCCATAACTTTAAAAAGTCGCAAGAAAGTGTAATCGCGCATAAATAGACGGTGCGGGCCATTAAAGAAGGAAATAGATCTATAATAATCTTTCCGATTATATCAAAACAGACAGTGATTAATTATTTTTAGGTTTATCGCAAGTTTCCTAACTTTTTCACAAGGCTACAATCACTTTTTATTGTTCGGTATGCTCGTTTGGGATGTTGAGAATTTTTACCTTACTCGTAAACGATAACCTAGAAAGATTTTATTTTAATAGTTTATTTTATTACTATATAGATTGTTCGTTCATTACTTGTTGCAGGCTCTTCATGTTCTCTTCTAGATTATCACATTTCCTAGACGTGTTCATAAAAAAGCAAATTAGCTACGCCATTATCAGTGAAATTAAAACGCATATTGGTATAATTGAGACTACCGAAGGATGACTTTGTTCTTCTGTTAAATAATGATTATGTTCTATATAAAAGTTCGAAAACATCAATGCTCCAAGTTTTGTAATGCAATGTGACCAGGCTATGTAATATTCCGTATATTGGAAGTTGCCTCTTTCCTACATAAAAAAAATTAGGTGCGTCCTCGGAGCCAAAACACAAAAAAAATCTTAACCAATCCAAAAGCAAGTAAAACAAACAATACGATTCTTTTGACAAATATGAGTAATATCTAGCAATAATCCTTTTTGGAGATTATGGGGATGATGATGATAAATAACATATTGCAAACATAAAGTCAGACCTTTATGTTTGCAATATGTTATTTACCCAACATTGATAATATGTTGGAAAATCATGTAGCCTATTTTTGGGAATTATTTTTTTCGTATATCCAACCGTTATCTATATTAATAAACATGATAAATGTAATCATATGTATATAAAAACTTGTAATACCTTTATATCATTCAGAAGTCGTGCACTCAGTGGAAGGAAAATGTTATACCTGTTAACCCTTTTTGGTATTTTACTTGGCCTTTTATATTACTACTTTACCAGGACATTCAACTTCTGGAAGGACAGAAATGTTGCCGGACCTAAACCAGTACCCTTCTTCGGTAATCTTAAGGATTCAATACTGCGACGAAAGCCTATGGGGATGATCTATAAAGATATTTATGACAAGTATTCCAACGAAAAGGTGGTTGGTGTGTATAGATTGACGACACCATGTTTATTGTTGCGTGACTTGGATGTTATTAAGCAGGTCATGATTAAGGACTTTGACTTATTCGTTGACAGAGGAGTAGAATTTAGTGATCAAGGTCTAGGTGTTAACATCTTTCATGCTGACGGTGATACTTGGAGAGTACTAAGGAACCGTTTCACACCCATTTTCACTTCTGGAAAACTAAAAAACATGATGCATCTGTTGACGGAACGCGGTGATAAATTTATTGAACATGTGGATAAAATTTGTGTGAAACAACCAGAACAACCTATACATACTCTGGTTCAAAGTTATACAATGTCTACCATTGCAGCCTGTGCCTTCGGTGTAGATCTCGACGAAAGCATGTTGATAACACTACAAAAAATTGATAAAATGGTTTTTACTGCTAGTTACGTCCATGAATTTGATATGATGTTTCCTGGAATTTTGAAAAAGCTGAATGGATCACTTTTTCCTAAATTGGTAAACCAATTTTTTGATAATCTTGCACAAGCTGTTATCAAACAAAGGAATGGACAACCTACAAATAGAAAAGATTTTATGGACTTAATTTTAGAATTGAGACAAAAAAAAGAAATTGAAGGAACGAGAAGACATGATGACGAAAAGGTAAAGTCGATAGAACTGACTGAAAGTGTGATTGCAGCACAGGCGTTTATTTTTTATGTAGCTGGCTATGAAACTAGTGCGACAACAATGTCATACATGCTTTATGAATTGGCGAAGAACCCTGATTTACAAGATAAACTTATTGCAGAAATTGATGAAGTTATTAAACGTAATAATGGTGACATTAGCTATGAATGTCTTAAAGAGATGACTTATATGGATAAAGTTTTTGACGAAACTCTGCGAAAGTACCCGATCGTAGACCCACTACAACGTAACGCTCAAAGGGACTATAAAATTCCAGGCACTAATATTACTATTAACAAAGGTCAAACGGTACTTGTGACGCCATGGGGTATTCATCGTGATCCTAAATACTATCCTAACCCAGAAAAATTTGACCCCGAACGTTTTAGCGCTGAAAATGAGAAAGAAAGACACTCCTGTGCTTATTTACCTTTCGGAACTGGACCTAGAAACTGCATAGGTACGTGTTAACAAATTACTGTTTTATATATGTTTTTTTTTTATTGTATTTGTATGTGTTTTTTTTTCTCATGTGGTTTATATTTTTTTATATTTCACTAAGTATTTAATTCACTGAGTAAATTTAATTTTAAATCTAATCTAAAAGAGATAATATCTAACAAGCTAACCGATATTATTTTTCATATATTGATTATCTTGTTTTTATCTTCCTAATTTACACTAAATTCCAGCCTTTTTTAATTTCTTTCATCTTAATCTTAGAACAATCTACCTCCTCAAAGATTATGCTAATCTTAATATCATTATATATTATTGTTGTGCATCATGACGACAATATCTATTTTTCTTCACCTGGGTGAACAAAAATCACTTAATAGGTAATATGATTTGTACGAAAGATTTAGTTGCATCGGTTTTAAAATCAAAGGAACGCATACGCATGTATTTATTGTATAGCCTGTTATCTGAGAAACAACCACTATTTTGTTCCAAACAATTTATAATTGCCTATAATTTTATAGAAACTTTGATAATGAGTGTAATCACTTTTGACAATAACCCCATATTACATGTTACAGGAATGCGATTCGCTAAACTGCAAACTCGGGTGTGTATCGTTAAGCTGTTGTCAAAATTCTACGTGGAACCTTCGAAAAATACGATGATGGACATGAAGTACGATCCTATGCGTCTAGTCATTTCTCCGGCAGGAGGAGTAATGCTCAACATTATTCCTAGAAAAGTTTAATTAATTTACACTTTTGTCAAATATGTGGTAATAAAAAATGATGCGGCCTAATTCATTAATTTTAACGTAATTTCCACAAAGAGAGTATGTACAGTAGGGGCCTACTCCTGATAAATATGTGTTATGAGCGTGCATATCTAGTATTATAGAAAAATAATCCATTGACGTCCGCAACAATTTTTTAAGGATTTTTTTTTATTACATTGAGAGTAACAAACTAGCACACATTTCACCTGATGGCAAGTGATTCCTGTGGCCCATGACATCTACATTCATCCATGACAAGGAATTATAATGCAGATGCGTTGTCACCCTTGAGGACTGAGATGGAATGCCCGTCACCAGTAATAAAGGTCTTCGTATTCGTACACTCACACAGACGAAACACAGCAGCATTATGCTGCTATTTTACGCTGGTATTCTGTGACGTCGTGGTCCTCCACCGGTTGAGCTGACCAATTCATTCTGCACCTAGAAATAAACTGCAGTGTAGCTTTACTACTGTCAAAACCGAAGGGCCCCTTGATGGCACGAACAAAAAGCGCAAGCATCTCGCGCAAGTAAAAGTGAAAAAAGTGAAACTTTATTGGTGATATAAACCTCGTTTTGTAATCAGAGAGAGATAATGGTGAATATTTTAAGAGAATTATTATAAATAAACAATTAAAGGAGCAATTTGAGAACGTAGATACGTATAAATTATTATTTGTATTTCCTTTCCTCAATAATAACATTATTATCTGATTATGTTTGTGTTGGTAAAATCGACGCTATAGCGTTATCTTTTTGCATATAGTACTTTTCACGATAGTTACTTCGGATATATTAATCACACGGCCCTTGAAGGTAGACACAACTTTGATGGCTAACGTATGATCAATCGAATCCTGTTCTTTCAATTGTACTGCCCATTATTTATTTTGAATATGTGTCTCCCCAGACTTGAATAAAGATTTTCTCAATAAGCTAAAGTGCCTTCTCAACAATTCCATTAGATATTTTTTCAATCTTATAATGTCGTAAACGGCTGTCTATTCAACAAAGGCGGAACTCTAGAATACTACTTCTTTTAAATTTCCCGTTTTAAATAACAAACAATGTGCTTCTTAGCTCATTTATCTTATCTTACTATCTTAGCCTAAACCATGACAAATCTCTTCGCTTATTTTTTTAATATATATATATGTGTGAACGCTCCAAACATTCATGTAATATCGAGTGAGCGTCTCTCTTCTAAAAGCCAGATTTTGCATCGGAGAGAGGTTCCCACGTTCAACGGTTGAGGGTCGATAGGACGCATTACGTGCATCCCGTTTCGCGTTTCTTAATCTTAAGCGTGGCCAGTACAATTCAGCCCACTAAAGTGTGGACTGATTCACATCTCATCCATCGTAGACGGTAATTCCTCAATCTCTTCTTCAATATTTAGGGGCCACACAGATACTTATATAATAGGCGTAACCTTAATTGTAGACAGCGGCTTACGAAGGGCCTTAACATCTTTTAATTCAAAAAAAGCAAAACCTAACAAAAATAAACTTACATTTAAATGTTAGTCAACAAAAAAAGTTAAATGCTAAAATACTACCCTGGTAAACACAAAGCAAACACCTTTTTTTACAAATGCCTACGCATATTCACTCCTGCGGGGGCAAGGATGGATTATTTCGGATTTGCACCGACTAAAATTCCATGGTGTTCCTCCATTGTCGCTTATGGCGGGATCACGGGAACGCTTTCACACACATCCGCGACCCCAACTGCAATGACTGAACAGGCGGCCCCTCCTTTTGGGGTAGGACATCCACCACTCCACCACTCCAGGTATGGTGCGCCGAAACATAACAATGCCGTACAGCAAAATGGTTCAGATTGTGTTGTATATTTCGACTCAAGATAACTTTGACACCAAATAAGTAGAAAAATGTATCTAGTTCTTGTCTCTCCACAAAGCCTCCATTACATTCTAACTAACTTCCTACTTCTACTAAATTACTCGCATTACTGTTCAATAAAAATAGCAAAATGTCCCTGCGTAATAAAATTACACTATACAAAGCGTGCATCCGACCCATAATGACATACGCAAGCCCCGTCTTTGCGCATGCTTCCCCGCGTCACATTCACCGACTTCAGGTAATACAAAATCGTTTCATGCGCAAGGCCACCGGTGCACCGTGGTTCTTGCGTAATGAAAATCTACACATACTAATCTACCATAGCTCAGTACCTGAAGCAGGCTTCCCGCCGATATTTCGACTCTGCCGTCACACACTCTAACCCCTTGATTGTAAGTGCCGCCACTTACAATCCCATCACGAATCACAGATTCACCCGCGTCCGAAGGAGACCGAGGTACGCTCTCGATGACCCCGACGACGTGACTACCAGGGCCCAAACCCTTCATAAAACACAACACACGTACATTGTACCCTCACATCGCCCCCGCCGACGGCGAGGGCGTCACAAACAAGGATATTCGCGATACCGCCATGTCACTGGTCGGTTCTCTCCAGTCCATACAGATAGAAGCGTCGCTGGAGTTTCTTGCGCCACTTCTTCTCCAGCGCCCACGCATTCCGAAGTGGTGGTACAGATAGCTAATAATCATAGCGAATTTAAAGAATCCTCTGTCAGAAGCAACTGACCGAGCCGAGGTTCGGCCCTCTCGGGCACCCTCGAGTCAGACGCTCTCGCGAAACAAGGTAACGGTCCAAGCCGAGGCTCCCTCTCGGGAGCCCTTGTGCTGGTTACCTATATATAGAGGTCTCGACTGAGTGCCATTAGCGCTCGGTCACCTCTCAACCCGGTGAAACTGTAAAAGCCCTCGGGCTAACAGTGGTGTTCAGCCCGAAAAAAAAAAAAAAAAAAAAAATCGCAATACTGTTTAATCTTTCTTTTGCCTATCCTTGACTATGCAAATACTTACTATCTAGACATGAAGGGCAGCTGGATAAGCTTGAGCAAGTATAAAATTTGTGCTCACGATTTGTATTTGGGCTTCACAAATGTGAGCATATTTCTTCGTATGCAGCTCAAGTGGCTTTCTATCTGCCTTCGCATACTCATAATAACCTACTTTACGCTGCGTACTAAACAGTCCTTCCACTCTTCATTACTTGTTTTTATTTTCAGTATATTTCCCTGTCTCACGGGCTTTATTTTGTTCTTCTACTATTCGAACTTTTAACTAACTATCATCAATAATATATCGATTTATGTTATCTTTTAGAACACCATCCCCTTTTTCATTCTTCAGTTAAATCAATTCTTTACATATGGGTTGCCTGGAAAAACTAGCTTTCATAGCGCATGTTTTTGCATGGCCGCCTATTTTTATTCCGTTGGTGTATTAGTGAAAATAAAGAAAATATTCTTTGACTAATTGATTGAATATCTATGGCAATAAAAAAAAACAAGCAATCTTGAATAAACTACATGTAGAACCGTATATATTAAATATGAAGCCTTTTGATATTGGAATTTGATTGTTTTTTTATATTCTTTTTTATTTTTATTTGTATTATTGCATTAAAATAACAAAATCGTTATTTAACAAAATATTTCTGTAAGTATTTTGTTCAAGTACTGATGGGATTAGCATTATATTGTTGGAGGTATTTCAGGTTCATTACCTATGTTGGTCAAAGTAAGATAGGTGCAGCGATTGTAAAAAAAATAAGAAACCACGTAAAACAGGGTGAGCAGTAGTCAAGACAATTATTTATATAAACTTTTTGAAGCAGCAATAGTACTCTTAGTGAGGTCCGCCGGCTATGCTGTGAAACGGACCAAAACGTGACTTGAAGCGCAATGCGCCAAAGGATTTTTTTTTAAATAACATTCTTTATATTGATAAAGAATGTTATTTTAAAAAAAAGTAAATTATTGTATCCTATTAGTCACACACCCCCAACCCTACCTCGCTACCCCAATACAAAACCAACTACAGTGGAGAATTTGCTACGCCAATAACACCGGCGCTAAAAACCTCCGTAACATTAGTTGAATGAATTACCATCTTTTTATGAACTAACATCGTACTAGTGCAATAATTCAATCACAGATGGCGCAGAAATATTTTATTTATCACTTTAAAAAGACATTGTACAATAGAGGGAGGTAGTGGCATGGCTAATTGTAGAGAACACTAAAGAGTCAAAATGGAAAACTGCAATTTTAGCAATTAAAATCATATAAATTTACAGACAACTATACTAATAATACTGCGACTAAAATGCTTGAGGACATTGATGGTCCAGGACAATAGCCAAACGGCAAAATATACAATAGTTCGAACCTACGACGTTTTTGAAGACTGCACCATTTTGCTGCTATTGATACTTGAATTGAAATAACCAATAAAAACTTCATACACAGAAAACTATATCGCTATATTGCTATATCTATCTATAAGCTATATCGAGGTACATAAAAAGCTATAGGAGGACTTTAACATTTGTGAAGAAATTACCCACGTACCAGGTACTACCCCACCCCAGGGTTCAAAAGGATTTTGTGGATGATGGACATGCTTGGCATATGGGCAACCTGACTAATACCGGAAGGATTGGAATCAGTCCCTGGTGAACCATCATAATGTCGCAGCGGCGGGGATGTTTTTTTTTTGTTTATTAGTATTGACCCAGTGACCTCTACAGCTTTATCTAATTAGACTCGCGAGCATGAGGCCTGCTGAGTAAGGAGACAACAACGATGCCGCGAAGCTGGCACGAGACTGCTGCTGCCCAACCGCTGCACTCCGACCCCTGTAGACGAAAAACGTCGACGACAACAGAGGGGGGCGATAATACGATCCGAGGGCCCCTCATGAGGAGGTACGAAACATCGACTCGGATCGCTATATAGAGGGAGAACGGCGGGCATGTACTCAGCCCCTTTCTACAGAGAAGGCGTTATTTGGATGTTGGATTCGAGACCGCAAGACTGTATTGTATCTTCTTATCTGGTGTTTATATTGGGCCACTGTTGCCCAATTTCTTATATCGGAGGAATTATGACCACGGCACTCGACTCGGTTGAGATTTCATTGATAGATTTTTGGACGACCCAAGAGGAATATAAAGATTTATTATATTTAAGACGTAAAAAATTTGGTGACCGTAAATATCATATTGCACTGTCGTCCTTTGTCCTTCCATCCTTATTATAACTTCAAGCCTACCTTGTACTATATTAATCGATTATATTTTAGCGACGCATTCAACTATTGTGTAAAATGAAGATAAGCGAACCGCCTCAAATATCATAGTTTACTGATTATTTCAGTAGATAATTGATAGTATACAGTTATCAACAACTTTATGGAAAGGAACTCATGACAAACCAGGGGGTCTATTTTACGGCCTTATCATGCACACTTGTCAACCATTCGTATTTTTATCAATACTTAAAATTCCTTATTACTTATTCGTTAGAAGCATTTAGAAATACGCCAGTCTGATGATCACGATGACTATATTATTAAATTTATATATGTCGAATAGAGATTGATTTAAGAGAAGGTTTGTTAAGCGTGTTACAGACGTATAGTTGGGTGTTTAACATTTGATTCTGATAACTAGGATGATTGTAGGTGTAATGGACTGCACGGGACACTAGGTTAACTATGCACTTGTATGTCACCCTTGGATCAGTTTAAAACTAGCCAGTAAAATTCGGACAGGAACAGGAAGGATCGAGAATCCAACGCCATAAATAATATCAGTATCTAGTATATTTTTTAAAATAATTTCTTAATTTTTATCCCCTTTAAAAGTGGAAAGTATAATTAGGTTTGATTAATGCAACGCAATCGATTATAACAATAATAAATCCTAATACAGAAAATATTGGTAAAATTTATTATATTCGACATACTTGTCATGATAAGACATATTATGGTACGAAAGCAAATTACTTTAATAAATTTGCTTCAAATAGCAAATCATCAAATTTTTAATGATTGCGATAAAAAGTTATGTTATATAAGTGTGTATGTATGTAATGTTTAGACATAAATAATTATGAACTTGCATTTTTTCATTACTTTCGTGACGACAAACGTACGAACGTATCCACATAAAACATCGATAAGAAATTATAATGCAGATGCATGATGATTTGATGCATGCAGATTGTCATCCCTCAGGACTTGACTTGTCTCCAAAATTGAGGTTCTTATAACTCCCAAAAACACAGCAATGCAAACTTAATATTTACGCGTGATCCTTCCCAGCGGAACCAACCTATCAATGCATCAGCTATATAGTTGTATATAGCAGTGTATAACTCTGACATGGCCCAACCTTGTAAACCTAAAAAAGCATAAGCACCGCAATAAGTATTTAACTTTTTTGTTTTGTTTGATTGTCATATTTACATTTTCTCTTCAGAAATATAGAAACTTAATTTAAAGGCAATGTTTAATAAGTTGTGTGTTTAATGTTTGAAGATATTATTTTATACATAAACTAACTAAGATTATGTTAGATTTTAGCAATGCATTTAATAATATTTATTTTGACGTCTTATTGAGTATCTTCCATTCTATTAAGATATTTCCAACAGTGATTGACTGGTTTTAGAGTTATCTTAGAGGTCGACGGCAGCGTATTCGCATTGAAGACAAGTTCTCATGTTCGTGTGAATCATGAGCTGTAGTGCCTCAAGGTGGTGCGTTGTCTCCTTTACTCTTTGTAATTCAATTTCCCAAAGAATTACTTTACTGTATCACACGTATGCAGACGATCCCTAAGAGTACATACAATTAGCTCAAGAAGGCTTGCCCATCACTGTTTCGATCATTAACGGTATCCTGGCGGCTATTAGATCCAGGTGATTATTATTGGTTATATTGGCATGATTTCAAAAGTTAGCAACCTTTCCTGTGTTAAATAATGTTATGATAACGTGCAATACCACCGTTAAAAATTTTGGTATCCATCAGTCATTACTTTCTCGTGTTCTCATTGATTAAAGGAAGTTAGCAGAAAGTTATTTGCTGCCAAAGGTTCTCTCCGAGGTTTGCGTTCTTTTTTCCCATTCCTAATAAAATTATGTTAGCACAATCCTTTCTTCTCACCATTCTGGACTTTGCGGACTCAAGCTATCTTGATTTAACTGACGACCAACTAAACAAATTTGAGCGAATTCAAAATCTAGCCATTACGGTCATATTTTGATTGCGTAAATATGATCATATCTCAGAATCACCTTCGCCGGAATCTGCGAACTGTTTCTTTTCTGTACTGTTTATTGCTTAACTCCAAACTATTTGAAGGAAAACTTTACGTTTGTTAGTCATGGCAGATCGAATAGAGTTCTACGGTCAGCCGGAAAACTCATTCCCGCACCACATGGTAAGTTCGAATTAAGATCTATAAGAATTCCTTTACGATTAAGTCTATCCAGCTTGTGGAACGATCTCCCTCCGCAAATTCAACGTGGGGTAACGCTAGACAAGTTTAAGGCCGAAATTAAAAATCATTACTTGTCACTTTGTAAACTGACTATAATTAATGTAATTTATATGTATTTAGTTTATGTATGTATGTCCATTATATTTGTTTATTTATTAGTTTTTTTAAGTATCAATTTTTTAGTTTTTTATATACACACACCACCCACTGTCCTCTAACTCAATTATTCCCTTGTCGAAAAGTTGTCTGGAAGAGATGGCTCTTGAGCGATAAGACCTCCTAGTTACTAATAGTAATATTTTGTTTTCTTTTTTGTGATTTGCTTTTATTTTATTTTTGTGATGTACAATAAAGTAAATAATAAGATTTCATCTTCTTTTTTAAAGTTTTGTACACAAGAATATTCCATAGCATACAACTCTTAGTGAATAATTTAAAGCTACGTACAAACATTCTGGAATAGATGCATTTAAGTTTCATTTTGATCACATTCGCATACAATTACATTTACGAGTATAGTAAATAAATGTGTGTACCTAGACATCTTCGGTTTGAACAGAGCGGTTTTTAAAATTCTTAGATCTTGAATAACTCATAAATAACCAAGTTTCGTACACTATTTCATATAACTAAATTTGCTCTATGCAAGTGTACTCTACTTTAAACCCTTGCAAGGAATGTATCACTAGAGTACTACAACAAGGAGAAAGGTAAGATTATGAACGTGATATTTTTGATTAATGGATACGGTATAACATTCTTTTTTGTTTGGTTTCGGGGAGTAAATATTCAAAGATCCTATCCCAATAAGCCTCCTGGGAGGAAGAGACTGGGTTATATGAGAGGTTTATGTATGGGTACTAAACCCACTAAAACGCAAATCTCTTTGGTGACTAACTTCAGTGCTTTGGAAGGCTCCGGGATTTCTTACGGAACGCAACGATGCCCCTCTGCACTGAGCCTAAGAATGTCCCAAGGGAGGCCTCGCCTCCCCTCCCCCACCCTTGCTGTGGTACGGTAATCTGGGACCACTACGTGTTGCCGTTCTCCCAGGGTTCACTTTCCTGGTCTACGAGAACCCCACCTTGATTGCCCGCATACTGGGAATTACCTTATACGACAGGCAGGGGATACCTTAACCTTATTCTAAAAGCCCGGAAGTATAGGTCACTTAGCCACTTGTTTTAAAGCGGCGCTTGTTTTAAAGTTAAAAGTAAATTAGCAATCTAAGTTATATTCCCGATACTGGTATCTGTGAAATAATTGATTTCAATAGTTTTCAATCTGTTGGCCTTAATAAAATAAAACCCTCACTTTTCTACTCCAAACTTAGTAAAGGTTTACAAGACTACAAACACTAATCGACCATTCATCTAAGGTTTTAACTCACAAGCGTAAAAGCATGAATTGTAAGAATCCGAAATTACACCTTTGTACAGCAGAACTTAAATTACAACCGCTAAGCCGGCATTAGGCTACCGTCACTTTCACCTAATGTCTTGATCAATTTATCGAAATTCAATTTAGCATAAAATAGTTTTTTATTTATTTATATTATCATAGAATGCCAACATGAAATAGCAGCATAACAGTGTTTCCATGATGAGTGTAAGGAACCGCATATTCGATGACAGAAAACGAGGTTTTCTAACTCAGTGCTCTTACCTTAAGGCATTTACATCTTGAATGTCTGATAGTGAAATTTATGGGCCGTAGTTACTTTCCATCAGTTAAACTGAGAGCTCGTTTGAAATCCTAAGATAAATAAAAAGTTGTCTATTGCCAGCCAACTAATAATATCTCTACATTGAAAAAGTCTCTGTGTATTATTATCCGTTCCTGACAATGCTCTGAGCTTCTTCCGCACTTAGACCACTTGCATTATATTAGCCACCCTTGTATATTACAATGGAACGTAGAGTATTTTCATATTTGCGTGAATTCTTTCGGTACTATAATATATTTAGTTAGTGTGATCATTTCCTAAACAAGTCGCTATGGTCGATAGCGGCCAGGAAGACTTCACCATCATAGGTGTAAATTTAACTACAAGTTTAAGCTATATCGCCCTTTGTGTTACAAAACTTTCATTTAAATTAGTTGCAGACTTCGAAAATTAACTAACAATAAAAAGCAGTTAATGTCTAATACACTACTTGTTTAGATCGTAATACCTAAACATCACATCCTCCACGCGCACAATTACTAAAATATGCAGAATGTCTTGAAAGCTAAAGTTTATCTAAAGATACAATAACTAAAGAAACAAGTTGACTCAGTTGCAGAAAATTTAAAATCATATTATTTGTTATGACAATATTAACTGAATTACACTCCGAAACCGAACGCGTTTGCGAATTCATGAATGTGATAGACATATTTTAGTTTTAATACTACTCATCTTAGCTAATGATGATACGACAGGATGATGGCTAATGAGTCATTCAAAGTAAACAGTAAATAAACTGAATATGAAAGGTAATGCTTAACGTTTTTAAAGATTATGCTGATGGTAATCAGTATAATCATTGAAATATATAAAGTTGAGCAAAATATTACTGTCTCATTCAGTACTCGTGCACAGTAAATGAAAAATGTTGTACATATTGACCATTGTGGCAACCGTACTTGCCTTTTTTTATTATTATTTTACTAGGACGTTTAATTACTGGAATGCCAGAAATGTTTTTGGGCCTAAACCGTTACCTTTCTTCGGCAATCTTAAGGAATCTATACTCCGGCGAAAACCCATGGCTATGATCTTTAAGGATATTTACGAAAAATATCCCAATGAAAAGGTGGTTGGGATTTATAGATTGACTACACCGTGTTTATTATTGCGTGACTTGGATATTATTAAGCAGGTCATGATTAAGGACTTTGACTTATTCGTCGACAGAGGAATACAGTTTAGTGATAAAGGTTTAGGAGTTAACTTGGTACATGCTGACGGTGAAACTTGGAGAGTACTCAGGAACCGTTTCACACCTCTTTTTACATCTGGAAAACTAAAGAACATGATGTATCTCATGACGGAACGTGGTGACGAATTTATTGAATATGTTGAAACTCTTTGTGACAAACATCCAGAACAACTTATAAATATTCTTGTCCAAAAGTTTACAATGTCCACTATTGCAGCATGCGCCTTCGGTGTAGATCTCGACAAAAGCATGCTACATACATTACAAAAAATCGATAAAATGGTACTTACAACTAATTTCAGCCACGAACTAGACATGATGTATCCCGGAATTTTGAAAAAACTGAATAGTTCACTCTTCCCTAAGACTGTAAATGATTTTTTTGGTAACCTCGCGCAAACCGTTATAAAACAAAGAAACGGGAAACCGACGAACAAAAACGATTTCATGGACCTGATTTTGGAATTAAGACAAAAAAAAGAAATCGAAGGAACACGAAGACATAACGAAGAAAATTTAAAATCAATCGAAATAACCGAAAGTGTAATTGCAGCACAAGCATTCGTTTTTTATGTAGCTGGATACGAAACTAGTGCGACAACATTGACATACATGCTTTATGAATTAGCGATGAATCCCGATATACAAGATAAACTTATAGCAGAAATTGACGAAATTCTTAATCGATATAATGGCGAAGTAAGCTATGATTCTCTGAAAGAAATGACTTATATGGACAAAGTCTTCGACGAAACTCTACGAAAGTACCCGATCGTAGATCCATTATTACGTAGTGCACAGAGGGATTATAAAATACCAGGCACTAATATTACTGTTAAGAAAGGTCAAACGGTACTTGTCACACCATTCGGTATTCATCGTGACCCTAAATACTACCCTAACCCAGACAAATTTGATCCCGAACGCTTCTGCCCTGAAAACGAGAGAGACAGGCACTCCTGTGCTTATTTACCTTTTGGAACTGGCCCTAGAAACTGTATTGGTAAGTCCATATCATAATATTAAAAAAAAGATTACATAATACATATATATATATACTTTTGTAATACAACAAACTTTTGAGATATTATAATTTAATAAAGTTTACGGTTATCACAATTATTGTCTATATTTGATGCGTAATTTAACAATATAAAATAAAAAAAATTGAGTTGAAATCTTAACAATTTAACTAATCTTTAAAACTTAAATATTTTTGAGTTTAAAAATCTGACTTATTATAACAATCTCCTGTTGTATTATGTAGTAAACATTAATCGTGAAAAGATTGAATATTTAATTATTTTTTATTCGCAAATGTTGCCATTTGATATAAGTCCATCTACAATGCCATAATTCCGACTGGTTTTGCTCATACGACAGCTCGTGGAATATTGTTATTATTTTATGGAAAAGTTAACATATACTTGTAATTTTAAAACACTCTATCGTCTTTGAAAAGCCTAATTTTTATTGAAAATTTAAAAACATTATACAGATAAAACGTATCGCGTTACCAATTTTGAATACACTTCGCTCAGTAATGGACTATTCGTTTGCTGAACGATCCTGTTACAACAATAAAACTTTGATACACTTTTCAGGAATGCGATTTGCTAAACTGCAGTCGCGAGTGTGCATCGTGAAACTATTGTCGAAATTCCGCGTGGAGTCTACGAAGAACACATTATTGGACATGAAGTACGATCCTATGCGTTTGGTCATATCTCCCGCAGGTGGAATTTTACTTAATATTATACGTAGAAATAAATAATTGTTTGTACCTTTCGACGAATATTATAATTTCTCGATAAAACGAATGCAATAAATAAAGTTTAAAAAAAAGTTAAATGTTAGAGACTGTTAGAGGCAGCTCTTTTCCTTTTTATTTACAGCAATGGCGAAAACACACATTAGTGGTTAACGTGTAACACGGGCGGCTATTAATTTATTTATTATTAAGACAGGCAAGCCGACGACGTTATAGTCAAAAACGGACAATCACCGAATAATAATGATTTAAATGATATTCAAATTACTATGAAATTGATTAATGCTCTAAATCTCTCAGCAAAAAAACTATACCTGTTTCTTTATATATTACTAGATATATAGTCTTCACCTTCTCCCGAAGTATGCAAGGATATTCTTATAAAAACTATAGAATTGATGCCTTAATGATTAATAACCTTTCAGCTGCTGGTTGGCCTATTTTCTCACAGGCAATTCGACAATTTTTTAATTAAAAGAAATTTAAAGTTGAATTGTGTAAAGCATAGTTTTAAGAGAGCAAATCTGGGGCTCATTTTAATGTTTTGAAAAAATTAATACTTAGGGATTCTGTATTTAAAACAAAAAATAATGAAATGATGAATGATGAGACGATCGATGAGTGATGACCTACATTTTATGCGTTAATGTAATTTAGCGTAATAGGAGTTACTTTTTTTAACATTTTGCATGCTAAATTACGATATATGATATGAACAAAATAATTCACTATTGTCGAGTAAATATAAATCCAGTATAGTCAACATGTACACAATTCAACACAATTAATCATGGCGGTATTTTGCAACGTCGTATATCCTTGCGTATTTATCTCAAATATAAAATATTACCCCTATTTTTTTTCTACAGAAATATATTATGGGAAATGATTCTCAATATCATTTAAAGTTTTTGATAATTAAAGATATGTTATTTAACTCTCGTTAAGAAATTATTGTTAGCAGTTGCTGTCTACGAATAAAACCATGAATATACTATATACTCAGATGGTGTAAATATATACAATTCATTATAAAAACACACAACGATGTGTGATTTTCGTAGCCTACAACTCCTCCGGTACCGAAGAAAGTACCCAAAAGACACTGAATATGTTTTGGGTATTTTCTTCCAAAGGTACTGACTGCAAGCGTACTCAATATCTTCGTCCCGTTCAGTTCATGTACAGCTAGCCTTAATGAACTACATAGGCGGAAAATCAAAGTTCTCCACGCTAGAGCATATTACATAAAATTGAAGGAAAGTTAGAATTAATAAGAGCATAAAACTGCTGAGCTTCGTACGGAGGTGTAGGGATCCGGGGACGCATTTTGATATATAGGCGTATTATAGCCCACCTTGAATCTTTCTTGGGAATGGATATCACAGTCCGTAGCCATAACTATATGCTTCATATCATAAAATAATGTTGTGGGTAAAAGGGTTGTAGATAATAATCTTAATCTCTTATCTTAATTTTATATTGACATATTTTATTTAAAAGCAATGTCTAAGAGTACACCTAATAGACAGACCGTTGCATAACCTTTTTTGGTAAGGAGGGAGGGGATCTTCGAAAAATATCATGCCTCCTGGGGGGATGGTACGGGAATGTTTGACTACTTTTCGGAATTTCATTGGGAGGAGCTCCAGGATCTCCAACGGAAAGCACCACTGAGTGCATAGCTGATCTGTTAAGAAAGAATAACAAACCTTCGCTACTCCCGTATGCACTATCTCTTTGTCTGAGCCTTCTCAAAAGTAAATATCTTGTTATGATTTTTTATGTTGGTACTTTTCAACAACGAACACACTGGTGTCACGCGGTATATTGTTTAGAATAATAGGACGTTAGAATAATACATCTTTATCACACTCGCAGATCCATGAATGTATAGTAATTTATCCGACCCTTTAAAAAATTCTATGATCGATAAAAAGGAGTAGTTAACTACGTTATTTAACTATGTAAAACGTTTCAGAATGGTGGAACCAAAAGTGTTCCTGAAGTGTGCGGCAGGTCGACCGATCGATTTTGCGTCGACCCGGTCAACGTTTCGCCGGTACATAAAATGACACTGTTACGACTTGCAACTTACTCGGTCAATGGTGTTTATATTCTTTTTGTTTATTTAATGTAAAAAAAGATTCATTACACTGAACTCCTAACAAATATGAATTTAACGTAAATGTAAAATTAACGTTTTAATTAGTCACAGTCTTTGTATGGTGTATGCATAATAATTTTTGGAAATTTAGAAACTATATTATATAATATATTTGAAATCATTACTAATTTATTACATGGATTTAAGAACAAATCTCGTCTTTGTCCTATATATAGAATATTATATATAGGACAAAGACGAGATTTGTTCATGTTATACATGTTGTTTAAATAAAAATCGTTTCTGTTTGGTATTATTAGAATATTTAACTTGTAATAGTGAGACGCTTGACAACAAAACGGCAGAAGCATTTGCGAAGTTCGTTTCAGGTACAGATAAACAGATAGAACTGAAAAAACTTCGAGCAGAGTTACCACTAAATATATAAATACCTGACGGTGTGTAGGCGTTCCATCTCAGTCCTCAGGAGAGAGAAAGTGTGTCTTCATCTTGACTTGTCGCGCACTCACATGGTTTTAAATTAAAATATTTTTTTATGGTATGTCGGTAATAAATCTCCTGCAATATTCGATCGAATATTGTGGCACTTACCTATGTTAAAATAAATCAATAACACTGGTTATTATATTGTTAAATCTATCTAAACAGTTTATATAGATCAAAATTAGATTATTTTCTATGAACTTTATCAAATAATACTATATTTAAATCATCCACAATTGTATCGTATATACGATTATTATAAAGTTGATTAAACGAAACATTCAACTTAAATATGAAGAAAAGTAATTTAAGATGATAGATTTAATATAGCTGCTCTAATGATATCCCATCATTAACACAAGTAGCACTAGCAAGTGTTTATTGTGAAAACCTCGACGCCTAGTAAAATAAGTACAGCAAATATTCTACAGAGTACGAATCTTTGCTAGCAAAGTTGCAAGCAGGAAGGTCTCGTTTATTCCATTAGTCTTCATCTATCACAATTATTAAAATCCTTGTTTTTTGCGAATGCCTTATTGTAGCGCCTAAAGTTGACCTCCACAACAATTTATTATATCTTGTGTCAATATAACATTTTGTCATCTATAAAATACAATGGCTTACACATGATTACACAAATTTTCATACATTTACAAGGACTGGAAAACTTGCAACTGCTGGAAAAGAGTAATTTATATTTTTTGTATTAACCAATCTAAGCATGGTTAAGATTGAGAGTAACAAACGAGCAAACAGTTCACCTGATGGCAAGTGATTCCTGCTACCCACGACATCTATATTCATTCTTGACAAGAAATCATAATGCAGTTGATGTCAGTTAATGCGTTGTCACCCTTGAGGACTAAAATGGAATATCTCGTCACCAGTAAATAAAGGTCTCCGGATCCCTACACTCACCAGACAAAACACAGCGGCATTATTCTGTTATTTTATGCTGGTAGACCGGATTCTTATGGTGGACCGGAGTAGGACGACCCGTTCATTTTGGAGCTAGAAACAAACTGTAGTGTAGAAATTACTCAAATTTATTTAGCAACTTTTACTAACTTCCTCCGATCTTTGCACATGCATTGTATCGAACTAGTGAAAGAAACGAGTATGCGCTCTATGTTTCAGAAAATGTTTACAGAACTATCAAATATCCCGCAGTTAATGTCATCCTGTAATAAACAAAAGATATCGTATTGATTTAAATTATTGGAGGATGTACATATTCTATCTATAAAACGAGGGGCTCTATTTTTTTATTTTTTTCTGATTTACTTACGATAAATTTCTAATTGCCTAGAATAAGTCAGTAATTTAAGATCTAGATTTTTATAAACACCTAAGTGATATTAGGAGAGCCGTGCCGTGCCGTCATTAAGATTAGATTTTCATTAAATTCCCCACGATACTTAAATTCCAATTATTCTTTTGTTTTCAATAGACGACCACAAAAAATAATTAATACTGCGATAGTCATTAGTGAATAATGACGCAGATCAAACGATAAGCTTTTATTATGAGATATATAAACGAATAAAGATAAGAAGCCATAAAAATATTAATTGATTAGCAATTCAAATATACGAGGTAGTATCGGTTGTAAATCTATTACTACTACTATTTAACTAGAGAAGTCAATGTATGTGATTCAGAATTATGATACGTGGCAATTAGTGCAGGAAGCTTATGTTCGAGTGAGCGGAGACAAAAAACGAAAGAAACTTCTAGGCATCTCCTTTTTATCATTAATTGTCAAAAATTACACTACTTGAGGGAAGAGATATGACGAAATCTTAAATATTATATCGCCTATTTTTTTTATTACACACATTGATACTACTACTTGTACAAATTAATATCCAACTTTAAGCTCTATATTTGGAGAACCAATTCAGGAACCTTTGGTTTTCTCTACGGTTCCCAACTACGTCTACGTACCATTTAAGTCATTAATACTTAAATACAACCAACAACATATCTTGTGCGGTGAATTTAGATGTCATCCCCCAGGAATTACAAAGCAACAGATATGTAAATTTTGTGATCGTTTATTACTCCAAGATATCATAATAAAAAGGAAAAGATACTCAGTCGCAGACCAGTCTCTATTCAGAGTTGAAATTAGGATTCCCGAAAGATTACCAAAAATAACCATACCAAAAGAACCATCTGCATTTATTGAGGTTTTATTTAGCAGGAGAAGAAGGCAAACAAGCATGTTGGTCCTGGCAAGGTTTTCTACTTGTGCCTTCAAGGCTAACAACCATATACAGGCAAAATCATTGTGAAACAACCCCACATGATGGTGCGGTTTCATCTACGTATCGCAAACTATATTTGTGGATAAGCTTCAGCACTCTTTTGTTATAGCTCAATAAAACATATTTTACTTCAGTTTTATGTTTGAATTTAAGCTATAGAACTCCAAAAAATTTATTAAAATCCGTTAATTAGTTAACAAGTTTTTAAGTAACATACAAAAATTTTAAGTCAGCCTAGTTCCTTTTTTTATAAATTTTGTCAATATACGTAGCTCAGCAAGAGTTTAATAACAGTCTAAATAAAGTTTTTTTTTTATTTTATAAGCAAAGGTCATAAAAAAGCTCATTAGTAAAGGAGGTCATCAAGAAGGTCTCCACAAAAATCCAATCAAGAACTGAAATGTTAGTGAACTTTGTGAATTTTATTTTTATGCATAATTAATATTTTATCTGTAATTTCCCACATTGGAATAAATTAATAAAGTAGGTTTCACTATATATTTATATTACAATATTGCATTGTATATCGTATTGCAGAACAACCAACGGGCTTTTAAATTCATTATGTAATTCATTACGTATTTCATTTTTTCTTTGGGCCTAACACACAGCGTAAGAAAAGAGAAAAAACAAAAAATAAGATACAAAAGTTATAAATGGAGTAATTGTGACTATTCTAATAAATCTTCCAAAAACCAATATTTTGTGAACAATTTTAAACAGTTATTTTAACGTTAGTTAAATTGGTAGAATGTAAAATAAACGTAAAGAAATTAATTAAATTCCATATATCGACTGAAATAAACTCGATTCTGACTGATTCTCGAACGACTGATATTATTGTAAAAATAACATCACATCGACACAAATATGTTACGCGTATTATGCTCACGTCCAAGATGGACAAGAGGATCAATAAAGAACGATGTTATTCACGCCAACACGTCCGTAGGCAGTGTTGCTATATCTCTAAGTACACCTGGCCCCTACATTGGAATGACCTAGTTTGAAACCGTGCCAACCGCAACGCGATCTAAGTCACCACAGAAACGAATGAAATCACGAAGGCCTACTTATATCCAACTATCGCGATACATTGCCAGCAAATGTGTCAAAACAAATAACTTAGCATTAATGTAATCGCAAATTGTTTTTATTGTAACCATTTCAAGGTTATTTTTTATTTGACATAAGACTTGAAACACACACAACTGAGCTGGTGGTAAAAGATTTCGACACACGACATCAACTTCCTTCATTTATTATTGATAAGAAAGATACGTTCTACACCCCTGAGAAATGTAATAGGATATCATGTAACCAGTAACTAGATATCCGGTTTCACCAGGCAAAACCGTCACGCGCAGATTTACGTTAATATTCTGTGAATCAGTCCTTCCCGGTCGAGGCAACCCATTTTGCTATAGCCCTAGCATGGTTCTTGTTTATCCTTAGGGCTTGTTCAACTCAAACTAATTATTTTTGAGATATTAAAATAGAAGTCACAATGGGAATATTTTACAATGCCTTTTATTAAGCCTATTGTAACTGCATTTTAAACACTGCTTACTGCTTCAGTTATTAAAATTAACGGGGTTATATGAAAAAGATGGATAAAATGCACTTGGCAAATGTACTTGTGTACAACTCGCGATAAAATTCATTGAAACTATAATAATAATAAATTAGCCAGTATTTATTTAAAAACCCATGTGACGTTGATTGAAGTGACGATTAGCACAATAAATGCCTTTTTCATGTTATAGAGTTACGCCGAAGTTTTGAATAAGTTAAGCACGAATAGCTCGGCTCGAACCAACCATCTTGAACATCAATATACAACAAGAGCTTAGCAATACTGTATCTCGTCTGATGAGAGAACTAGGAGCCTGCATCTGATAACTTACCGGTGACGAGGTATTCCATCTTAGTCCTCAGGATCGACAACACTATGATCTAATATCGAGACCGAATTTAAGTGTCCTGGGCCGTAGGACACACCATCAAAAGAGCTGTGAGCTTTTTTGTCAACCCTAATATTTATCATTAAAAATTCTTGAACCCATATTAAATTTGAACGAAAAAATTAACGAATTAAAATCATACTAGCTGTACGCACAAAAAATCTGGGTTCTTCAAAAAAGCGATAAACCAGAAATGATTAATACGTATTTCAATGAGAATTCTTAATCAGTAAATGCAACATATAGGTAAGGAGAAATGTAAATGCGAATATTTAGCATATTATAACATCTTTAAGACGAAAATAAGATCTTAAAGCACCATTAAATACCATCTTTGTTAACTCTTATCTATAAATGTAATTATGTCTATGTAATTATATTTATAGTTGCAAGCAAATATTAATGACGATTGATCTAAAAAAAAGGCATACCTTTTATCAACAATGGTCACAACGTTTTTAATTATTTTAATTAAACTCCGCCTTAATGCGATTTGTTATCGGTCAATTAATTAAACAAACGACGTAGATACGTATGCGTGATACACACTTCGTTTGTTTAATTGCAAAAAATGCTAATCACGTTTTAGTAACATTTTCTCTATAGTCATGTGATTTACAAGTAGGGTACGAAACATGGTTTACATGGTTGATTATCAAGATTGAGCTGCCGAGTACCCAATCTATCTATACACATCACTAGGCGGCATAGATGTAATAATGCATAAATTAAAAAAAAAAACTGACTTGATCAAAATCTACACACAAAAATTTATGTCAGTTGTAGTATTCTTAATGTGAGTTGACTTTTTTATAATATTAGGGGAACAAACGAGCACATAATTTATCTTATGGTAAGTGATGAGATTTACATCCATCCTCGACAAAGATCCATCAGAAGATCTATGAAATCCGAAATTAGATGCTCAAAGGGTGTCGCTCCTGAGGTCTCCATCACTAACACACAACACAATAGTTAATTATCCATCGGTATCACGTTGGTATTCTGTGTGGGCGTGATCGTTCCGCTTATATGCTGATTCATTCGTGTTATATCTAGAAATAAGCTACAGTGTGTCTCTACCACTGCTAAACCACTTCATTGAAGTCCTCATCTACATCTAAATTACTTCCTAAATGTAGCTTTTCTGGATATAAATAAAACTGTATGGTATTTGATGTAAAACGAAATAGAAAGGAAAATTTGATGAAAGCGAGGGTGGTGCGTAGGGTGGAACTCTGGGGAGGGGAGGGGGAAGAGCAGGTGGCATAGCCTCAAGGTTTCCCGTTCGGATATGTTCGGCGGCACTGCGGACTATGCGTACTTTCTAACGTATAACCCGACCGAATTAAATGTTAAACGTAGAATATATTTTTGTTTATTCGTCATATAATTGAATTTATTTATTTTAATATATTTGTTGCAATCTACTTTTATTCAAAACATTACCTAAGTGCATGTAATATAGACACTGGAAATTGGAGGTATGTTGGATCAGCTTCAATACCAGATTTAAAGACAAAGTTTTCCTATACTTCATGAGACCAGTCTTTGAAGTCAGTTTCCTCGTATACTATTTGCTTCTTTTATAAGTAATATGGGTAAAGTACCACTAATCACTGTAACCCATAGACAGTCCACATCCAAGAAACCAAGGTGCCTTGATGGCTTACTAGTATTTGGTAAAAGCGTGGTCCTTTAGCGTATTGTATTTGGGTATTTTTTGCTTTTTTATTAAAGATCAAAAAAAATTGAATCTGTTTGACAGAATGTTGAAAGGCGCGTAGGCGTTGTCATTAAGCGATTGGATAATTGCACAATTTTTCATCCTCGTAATTAGCTTAAATATAGTTTCAATTTTTTTTATTTCGCTTTTATGTCTTAAACTTGCACTTTCTTCATAGTACGGTATTGCATATGCAACCGATCTCCCTCTCTTTCATGCAAAATCCACGGCGATACCTATACAGTCTTTAGATAAGGTCTAAATGCTCTGTATGTAACTGGTTTAGGTTTCATTTATAATTTAAACAGTTATCATACATGCCGTCATGGCACTAGCGTGTTTTACTTTATAACGCCGACCTGGCCACATAAAATGGCGCCTACGGTATGTGTTGAAAATATTTACCTCAACATTAAACACGCCACGCTCCTGACAATAGAATTTAAAAGAAAATTATATTACTTGCTGACCTAAAATCCACTTATCATACCCAGAAGGAAAATATTTAGACAAGCGACAGTTTTATTAAATAAATAACATTTATTCATCAAATAAAAATCATTGAAAAAATAAAATTTAATTAACATCTAAGAAAGAATGTGTTTCTTTTCCCTACTAATAATTAAGGAATTTACTACGTAATAATAGTCAAATATATGAATGCATTGTATAATAGGATATATTACTGTTTTGGATCTCGTCTGCCTATATACTCGTGTCACCTACAAAATATACAGGAATATACAAAAAATCCAAGGAAATAATCAGGCCCATTTTAACATAAAGCTAAGTTTCATTTGGGGTTTTTAATTACTGTACTACGCTCAGCAACATTTTTCCTAGAGTAATGAGCATGAGAAAATATTGTAAGGGACTATTTTCGCTGGCGCTTTCTTTGCAAGGTCTCAAACAATTTTTTTTATTGTATAAAAATCAAGTTTATACCCTTGTATAGTAAAGAAACTTCTATAAAAAATGCCAAAGACTAAACATCACTTCAGGAGTTTAGCCAAAGATAGCTAGTTCAAAATCAATTACGCGTTGTTTTTCGATTACGGACAATTAATCTATTTTTTTTTTACATCTTCAGTATAAGGCTAGTGAGCCTTACCAGGTCCCTTTAGTATTGCCAATTCTTTCATTCATCTCTCTGTTTTATTTAGGGTTAAAAATTTGGTATATATATATAGCTAATTGACACCACCATAGACGAAGATTGTAAATAAACTAATTTTAATTTTCGCAGCAAACCATAAATGTGACGTATCAACGCTCATTATGAGATATGGAAATATATTTTATCATAATTTTAAAATTCATAGTTTTAAAAATACACGAAAAATGAGTATTTCCCCTTGAAAATTTAAAGGATACGTAATAAGCACCTCGCTTATACAGGAAAAAGTAAACGTATAATCCTAAGTCTTAAAGTTCTGACGGAAATAGAAATGGATCAACTCCATCCGAGTTCGACAACCTCTTCACTCGCATTATACAACATACCTATTTAAAACTTATTATTTTTAAATCTATATATACTCTGCTGTCTTCTTTTTATATTTACTTTTCTTAAAGGCCGGCAAAGCATTTGCGACTCTGATGTTGCGGATGTTCATGGGCGGCGGTAATCACTTACAATAGGACACGGTTCGGCTCGTTTGCCACCTATTCTATAAAAAAAACTTATAAACTTATAATAAAAATGACGCTTCGTCCGAATGCGAAGAATATCTACAACGATAGGATAGAAGCCCGCCGTGAGTCTTGTTGTTCAATGACGACAAGGTGATGGGAGAATCATGTTATGTAACCACTCGGCACACTCCAAAATGTATCCTATAAAACACCGAAAGGCTGGCAACCTTTCGCGTAAGCTCATAGTTAAGTAAGTTGATTTTAACCAAATCCATCTGCATCTGCGTACACAAAAAATACTGGGCTTCAACATTTCTTTGATATGCAGCAAAAACGTTGCTTGGGGAACACTAGCATTTGCCATAACCTCAGACGAGCAGCCGTTTATAACCGCTCGTGGAGACCATTCCTTCAGGAAATCTCGTATTCAGGCAATACGGCCATGAGATATGTCGTACGATGGAAGCTTGCTGATAAGGCTAGCATGCCAGACCCTGTCGTATGCATTCGAGACATCTAGCGACATAACGATATGGAACATGCTTCATCGTTATTCTCGATGGCTTCACCTACTAAGTGTAACCAGAAAATAAAGAATCTGAAGCCTGAGACTTGATATATCACCACATTCACATTGAAAACTTCAAATTACTCTCTGTCCTCTCTCCTTACACTACTTTATTGTTATTTAAACGATTATTGCGACCCGACTTATACTGGTTATTTTTAAATTAGTTTATAGACTGTAATTGTCCGCAAACTCTAAATTTTTACTTTTACACGAGGAAGAGTGAGCGTGAGAAAGAATAAAGAGGAAAAAGTGTAAATAATTTAACAATAATACGGCAGAATAAAACAACAAATAATGATTTGATAGAAATGGAACAGCGGTATTTATTTGTTTGCATAACTGTTCAATATTTTTGGAAGATTCTTCCGTCGAGGGAAGGCAAAGGGATGTTAGCTCGTACAGTCATGAATGTGATCAAATTAATTGATTATAGCTTTTTGGTCTTTGGAGCAGTACCTTCCAAATGAAAGTTTTATTCTAATCCTTTTATAATAAATCTTCAAAAGTGATGCGATAATTTTCGGTGTTCTCGTAACATATAGTTATTTTTTTAATACGATACTGAACCCAAATTTGACATTGATTTTGCAGACAAAGCCGCAGAAAATAATCAATGTATGTCTTTTTATCTATCTATAAAAATTATCCGATATATTAAAGTAAAAAATATGTCTTCTAAAACTAAAGAATAAATATAGCAAAATGCCTTCATATAAATTAGTAACACAACGTAAATTCACGCAAACAATTACACATAATTTTTAATACAGAAATTACAATCAGAAGCTATTACTGTAATTATTACTTATTTACTCGAACTATTTTCATGGATTTGATGCATATCAAATTGATCGAAAATATATATATAAATATATATTTACATATGTGGCGATACGCTGTAATAAACTAGGTAGACTGGGTAGTGATAAGTCAAATAAAAATAATTTTATAAAAGGATTATTCCTTTTTTTATAAAACTTTTTATTCATCTGATGGTTGTGATAGAATACTTCGCACAGCAGCGTTTTGCTTTTACGCCGATATTCTGTGAGGACGTGGTTCGACACCGGGATTATTTTTTCGATTTATAAAATTATCCTGTCCACAACTGTGTAATATCAACAGTAAAGAAAAATATATTCCAACACGACAGTAGTGGTGATTTATGAGTTGCATATTGATATGGTATTGGGCACCGGTTGATGAACGATTTATCGTCGAGATTAAAGTTTTATGAAACTGCAGTGCTAATAACGGTACTTTTAATAAAATCTGTAATTTTATTTGTCTCGCTAACCATGATAGATAATCTGAGGGTAATCCTTAATGGATGGAGTGAAAAGAAATTACCCCTTTAAAAATAAACACTTATAACAGACGTAAAATAAATTGGCAGAATATTTGATGGTACGTGACAAAAATAAATAACACGATAAGTCTCCGTAAATGTAAATTGATATTCACGCAAACCGGGCTCTACCAGTATTATTTAAAGATTTTCAATTTCAACAGTACGACTTTTATAAAGTTATGAAAATATAATAAAGTTACTAAAACATTAACGAATCTTCATTTACAAAGGAAAGAAAAGTCATTAAAAGTAATTGGTGACATTAAAGGTAGCAATAGAAAAAGTTATATAAAAGTATTTAGCATTTACTAATTCAGTAGGAAACAAGAATACTTAACTACACGACAAAATTAAATTACCATGTACTCGTATAATTTAAAAATTACACATAATTCCATCAAGCTTCTCTTCAACAAGATACTTCCTTATCAAAGTCCATAAAAGGTTTACCTCATTCATCACGATAACTTTGAGTATCCTGCCTTGCATGGACACTAAGAAAATAGTGATGCCCTTTTACTCATTATTATATAGTAAAATAATGTATGTTGTTCATGATTTCGAGAACTATATAGTTCAGGCTTGAATAGACCTATTTTCAATAAAGGTTTGTAAATATAATTTAAAAATATGTTATTTATCAAAGATATTCTAGGTAATATTAATGACTTATTTGTTGTTTATGTCAACACAGACATAAAAAAATAATGCAGTGTGTATGGATCGGGGAAAATGTTATTTCGTATTTCATATATAAATTCATATGTATATATATGTACGATTTTGATCGATAACTTGTTGCCATTATGTACTACCTACATAATGGCAACAAGTTATCGATCAAAATGACATAATCCTATTGCTTTATAAAATTCTAATCAAAATACTGCGACACGTAGTTTTTCCCGTCCTTTCTTGATGTTAACCTAACACTATCTAAAGAATTCTGAAGAGACTAAAACAGGTGAAAATCTGAGGATGGTCAAGGTTAGGGCTATATGGCGGATGCAATAACACTTCCCAACCAAACTCTCGTAATATTTGCTGAGTGGCTAAAGTTGTGTGTGCCCTGGCACTATAATGATGAAAAACCACACCCTTTCTGTTGATCCATTCCGGCCGTTTTTTCTCTATTTCTTGCTTAAATCTCATCAGCTGCTGGCAGTAGAGATACGAATCATGGTTTTGCCCGGCAGCTGCAAATCTCAATATAAACGATGCCCTTCGAATCCCACACATCAATCACCTTATTGCGAGTTGATCCAGGTTCTGCTATAGCCTATGGAGCTTGACTGCCCTTTGTCCATGATCTTTTTCGTAAGTTCTTGTCGTCAGTTCTTGTTCAGTTTCATCACATTTCAATAGAGAATCGCAATTAAGTACACGAATCATTAGATTTCTTTCAGTGTGCTCGTGTCGCACCCAAACATCAAGCTTTTTTGTATATCCAGACTATTTCAAAGGGGTCAAAACTGTTTTGTAGTCAACCTCTAGCTCTTCAGTAATGTCGTAGCAATATGCCGATCTTCCTCCACTTTTTCTGGCAAAATGGCATCGACTTTATTGTAACAAGTCGACCAGAGTGACATTTATCTTTGACATCAAAATTCCCGTACTGCAAACGCTTGAACCAATATTGTGCTACTCTTACCGATATTGCGTCACAAATTTTTATTTTCCCTTTTTTGGAATAAAACTTCAAAATTTATGGAATTTCTTCATTAGATTCACGAGATAGAAAAATGGCGGGAAAC
The DNA here is from genome assembly GCA_029286865.1 of Teinopalpus imperialis. NCBI lineage: Eukaryota > Metazoa > Arthropoda > Insecta > Lepidoptera > Papilionidae > Teinopalpus > Teinopalpus imperialis. The sequence goes on from JAGSMU010000021.1 coordinate 8,723,812, forward strand.
CGTTTTTAACATGTCATCTATTTAATGATATCAAAACCACAACAGATACAAAGAATACAACTTTTTACTTATAAAATTTTCCCCCACCCAATAATTACAAATTTTGCAGTTGTATATATTAGAAATATATCTTAAAGATAATAAATGGAATGATGAAGCATTGGTGATACTCGAATTTTCGTCCTTATGCGTGCATAACTTGTAATCAGCCTTCTTACTAAATTCGTATGGTGTTTGGAAAAGACTAATGTGATACATATATATATATTTTATTTGATAGCTTACTCTAAGGAGTTATTTGTAAATATGTTATTTTTATAAAGCCTTCAAGAGCTCACTCAAATTTTACTAGCCCTAACTCTACCATTAGGGCTAGTGAAATTTATAATTTTCCTACTAAAATCTACAGCTTGTGTATTACTAAAAATAAGCAAACAGGTTTGGAATATGCATAATTGCACCTAGAATTAACCTTCACAGATATACATCTTTTATGAAAAATACATTTATTTTGTTTCAATTGCTAACAGTTAACAGTCAGTGGATGCAGGTGGCTTAGTATCGTGCTCTGTGGCAGTTTGTGGGGAAGGCGTATACACAGAAATCATGAGCTGAAACCATGATGACGACGAGTGCTAACACTTTAATTTATGGAGAAAATTAAATAAATAAATATTTTACCCACGTCAATCAGTAAGTAAATCAATAAGTAAATATATGAATGAGATGATTGTATACATAGTGAAATGTAAATGCGCGTTCGTTTAGCAAATTCTGTGTCAAAGAGTTTGAGCCAGTCCTGCCAATGCAGACGACATGTAATAATTTCGTGTAGTAAGATCCTTGTCTTATGGTCGCATATCGTCATTTGAGCATCAAGCAACCTAACGTGGACTATATAGGCAGTATTGTTTCCCTTCGCTTGCTTAGACTTGCAATGATATAACAATACTAATTTCTTGAAATTGTCAGCTTTCAAATCCACATAGAGCAATTATAGTTTATCCCACGTTGCTTGTGTACATGTAATACTTTATGTTGTATTATAATTTTTCTTTTTCAGATAAACCAAAACATCTGTAACAGTTACAGTACAGTTGGTCGTTTTTAGCTTTTTTGCTTTTCGTTTTATTTTATGAAGTTTGTTTCTTTATGAAGTAGGGAATAAGTCCTCGAGTATTTTATCCCAGGATAGATAAAGAAATTCTAGTACAAGATTCACCTTGAGCTTAATAAAGCCAATATAATCGCACCTGCCAACTTTTACTCAAACAAATGAGGGCTCTTCTAGTTCGTTCTTAATTTCAAGATTTGGCATACGATAAAACTATCTATAATTAAAAATAAAATAAAATTTACAGTTCAACTTTCCAATGTCATATTAAAAAAAATGGATAATTGTTTAACAATTTTGAAAGGAGCAAGAATGCATAACTTTAAAGAGAGTAAAACTAATGGGTGCCTCAACAGAAGATTGAAAAAAACGTAAACTTTTCGTGTCCTGACTTCACACCTTGACCTTAGTAAATCAAGAACAAATATAGAGTGATTTTTCGGTTTTATAAACTGGATCTGAATATCTGAATCCTTAACGAGCCTATTATCGCTGTTCAATCCAAATATTTGGCCAATCATTGAAATAAGAAGAAAAGAAAAAAACTAAATGTCAGAGCTCCAGAAACAATCCTTACAAAATACAAAAGGACGTAAAACAAAAGGACCTTCTTTATTATTTACCTCTCCTAGATAAGATTAACTGTAACCGCAAACCCTAATAGAACAATTGGTGATCATCGATTCTTCGTACCTTAACACTTTTACCCACCGCTTATTAGGATTTTTAATTGTAGCCACGACAATACCTTCTTCAGAGTCTCTAAACCATCCACGAGATTTTTGACGGACGTAAGCGTAAGTACATGCTACGCAATTACGTGTAAAAAAATGTATTGAAATGTCATACCAAATTAAGAGGAAAGTTTGTTATATTTATTGATTTTTAAGGTTTTTAGCATATCTACTATAGAGGCGGTTACTATTAACAATCTGTATGATTCTAAATGAAAGTAGATAAACTAATCAAGAGAATATTTTAAAAGCTTTTGTATCAATACTAAATGTATATTAAATATTTCCATTGATACACCTACCTAACCTACCTAATTATATATGCTTTATCAACAATATAATGATGGCAGTGGCTAGGACGTCGGATTTTTTATGAAATTAATGAGCATACAGTTGCTCTTATGATAAGTGTTTATGTGACACCCATATTCGCTACCGGTAAAATATTACAATGCAAATGCATAGTTAGATGGAATGCCCTGTCTTCAGTAATTTTGTTTCACTTACCAGCCCAAACGATGTTAAAGCATGATCCTGCTACGATCGTTGCTGTACCACATAAGAAGGATCTAGCAGTCGTAAGAATTCTTTGTATAAGAAGTTATCCGTTAACATTTCCTTTATCTTATGTAACGTTTAGGACCTAGAAATATCAAGGTAAAACGTTGGCAAGCAAAAATGTTAGGTATTAATATCTACACTGATTTGGGTCAATAGATGTACTGGTAAGTTTCTTTTATATTAGAAACAAACATTATTATTTAGTTATCTAATAAATAATTTCCTCTCAAATTATTTATTTTTTTACAAAGAATATTAACAACACTACTACCATTACTAATATTCCGGTTAACCACTCCAACTGAGCTGAAAATGCTTGTGCTAGGAGATGGTTCACGAGAATAGTCGAGTGGTGGATACGAAACCTACGAGCTTAAGTTTCGCAGACCGTACCCTAAATCTATAAGGCGATATAATGTAATATATATTGACGATTCAAATTTCAATTCAATTCTTGCCTTGTCAACATATTTAGAAGCGCGTAGTTTTAAATATTACGAGTTGTGTGTCACGCTCTGCGCGCGCACCTAACAAAAACTTACGTCAAAGTGAATTAAGTGTGTTGAGTGTCTATATTCATATTTATACTCCATCGACCTCTGACACATAAGTACAATAAGTAAACTTAATTTTACAAAAATTAAGACTTAATAAATTGGCAATTATTTATATATTTTTGGGTATACCCGAAACAATCATACCAAGTGGTCTATACGATCTGATACCCTTCGTTAAATTAGTATCGTCTAAGATTTAACATATTAAAAAATTAAAAAGTAACTATATCCGTTTTAAAAACTTTCAATATAAATTTAAGAATCATTACATGTTACTTCTACAGTATATCCAAGATGGATGGATGAATCTACAACAGATTAGATGAATGTAAGGCTTCTAATTTGCATAAGATTAAAGATCGACATGCATGCATACGGTTTTCTCGATGGTAGGAGACTAATGTGACCCATGGAAACATAAGATCGTCCTGAAATCCAAATCCCAATAAAGAATTAACAAGCATAGATATGCGCATAAATATTGTAATTACTAAGGATTACATTACAAGAGTATATATATAGATATATATCTCTTAATCAGATACTTGGGCAAAACATACAATTTATTCATTTTTGGCGATTTAAATTTATAATTCAAACTGCATTAATAATAAATTAACCAACAACCTCAAAGTAAATATATTGTTAAAAACATTATATTACTATGCTCTATAATCTATGAAATAAATATGCAATTTTGAATAAAAAAGAATAGATTTATCTAGATATAACATGAAAAATCAAATAGGTGATTATACTATCGTAAAATGGATAATCATACAAATATGATTATTAAGTCAATATAGATTACGTTAAATATCCAGACATTATTCATAACGACGGCTCACATAAAAGTTACGTAACAATGAACATTGAAAGAAGTGCAAAAGCTTTTCGACTACTTTACGTAATTCAAACTTTTTTGATAAATAATGAAGCTTCAAGTCCATACGTTACTGAGAATAACTTTAAGATATCATTCAAGTTCCTTCTTATAATAGTTAAAAATAAGTGTTTCATAAATCCTATGAAGGTTATGTGATGATTATATAGATGCATGGTAATGCAGTAAGTAAATATTTATAGTTAATTTTATGTTATCTTTATAATGATAGTTACCGACCTTAAATATGGACTCACATTAAACCTTTCGTTACCTTAGTAATTAACAATGGATACAGCGCTTTTCGCGTGGCTGAATAAAAAATAAGCCATCGAATTGAAGGAAGAAGTATAATATGAATTCATACAAAACACCGTAAATATATATTATATAAATGGAAAAAAAGAAAATAAAAGTGTTTAAAGGCGCGTGAAAGGCTTACGGCGACGGCGGTGGCGGCGTAGTGCCGCAGCCAGCACGGCGTCCTTGCCGCGGCTTATTCGCGCGAGTCACGCGAGGAGGTCGATAGCGACCAGCGGCCTGCCTCCGAGTCAATTATTCAGCACGCGATGCCGTCACCGCCGCCGAGACAAAGAACGAGCGCGCACTGCGACACCTACCAGCCTACCGCCGGACGCGCCGTCTCCAATCAAAGCCAGAAGCGACGCAAGCCAAAACGAAGCACACTTATAACGTATCACACCAAACCTTATCCGTTCGGGCGGGCGTTGGCGTAACAAGGGCTCGCGCGCGATGGTCGCGCGTTACGTAAAGGGCGCGACGTAGCGCGTGTTTGCGCGTCGTAGCGCGCTCGCGGCGGGCGCTCGTAGCGGGGTCGCGCGCGGAGTGCCGTTACTGAGTTATGCAACGCGCCGCCACCGTCGCCCGGACGGGAAAATCGAACGCGAGGGGGCGCGTAGCTGCGCGCGCAACCGCATCGATACCTCCGCCCATAGAGCTATGAATACTAGGACGCGCCGCGGGTAGCGACCTCGCAGGCCGCGCTTCTACGAATAGGTAAAACACGCGGTAGACGTTACGCACACAGCCCCAGCGCCGTCCGCAGCTTTTGAGCGAATGGGACGGGTGTATCTGTGTTAGTGTGGGTATTTCGCGCCGTCTCCCTTCATCCGCAGAGGCAGATGTCAAGAACAGTACTACAAATTCGTAGGTGCATGGCGCCCCGCCCGGCGCCGCAGCGCCCGTCCTCGAGCCGAAGACTACTCGCAATTGACATTACACCGGCAGCGCTTAACAGACATCTCGGATACACGAAAGCTCCGGATATAAAAAAGATCTGCCTCGTTGTCCTTGCCATCGCGACTCTTTGCCTTTGCTTATTTTGTATTCTACTCTTTATATATAGTCTTCTACTCTTTTAAATTTTCTGTTCTCCTCTGTGTTTTGTGAGTACGTTGTTAAGTTCTACTTTCTTATTAACCCAAGTATTGACATTATTCATTATTTAACGTTTACTTAACGTACTTTTATTAGTATATGATTTAATCTCTCATTCTCATATTTACCTCTACCAAAGAGAGTTAATTGAAAAATCTAAGTAAACTATTACGGATTACGACTATCGTTCACAATAATTAATATTAGATATATATCGATAACCGATTAAAAAAGGTTCTTTAGTGGCCACATCGTATCAGCAAACGATAGATAGACAGATAGAAAGCTTGTTTATTGACCGAAGAAAAAAGACGCCCTTATAAATTTCCAGAATAACCTGCTATATTTTGGTTCTCGAGTATAGGGATTCGAAAAACCCAGTTATTACTGGCTAGGCATACTGTCTAAGTGATGGTGGATGTAGCTCCTATGAGCTGCATCATCACTTACCATCAAATGAACCGTGTGCTCATTTGTCAAGCTGCAGAATGAATGGGTCAGCTCGACCGGGGTACGACTACGCCCTCTCAGAATACCAGCGTAAAATAACAGTATAATATTGCTGTGTTTCGTCTGGTGAGTGCAGGGATCCGGAGGCCTTTATTACTGGTGATGAGGCATTCTATATCAGTCTGCCTATATCACGCCTCACGCTATGTCAGGATGTCAATACAAGATAAAGTATAGTATAATTGGTAGTAGCTTAAATATTGTAATATCAGCGATATATGGACAATATATTTAAATCCTACAAAAAAATTTTTATGGGTTTTCTATCATCAACACACATTATAATCACTATAAAAAAACAAACACTCGTCCACAGATTCTTTGACGCTAAAGTCTCAACACAAGATAGAACCGGTCATAAAAATTTGGTAACCTAATAGGTAAATAATTGTAAAAATATTTCTATCATCAAATTCATTATATATCACATGTTTATACGTGGAATATACCATTTATATACCTATTATATTTGAATGTGTATATGTTATAACAACTGACCGTGTTCTGAAGCACAAAGGCATTAATATTAATATGCCATTTCACTAAGGCCACTACTTTGAATCTACAACTCGCCTCACAGTTAACAATAACTACACGAGAATACAAAAAAACTAGGGCAATTGCATTTTTTTTAATTAGAATATTAAAGTTGTGTTGGACGAATCTATTAGCCTACTCCTGTAGAGTATGAGTTACATAGGCATCGCCAAGGACTTGGCAGTAACTTCCTTTTATGTAAACCATCAAAATGCGGTTGCCAATCCAAGCGCCAAGTGTGCTATTATGCCAGTAAAAATCATATATTGAATAAAGTTATATTCATGAGTAGAATGAAATAAGCTGTGAAGAATAAGTGTGTGGTGATGTCTTCAAGGCAAGGTATCACCATCAAGAGACGGTAATCAAGCACTAATTAGTAAAAAGGTTATAAAAGCTTTTTATACTTCACGGAAAACTTTTAAAAGTAACGAAGTCATCTACGTACCCATTTGTACCCCCCTTGTATTATACAAAATATAAGATATTATTATATTGTTGGCTAACATTTTTTACTAAATCGCTAATCGTAATACGTGATTCTTTTTTTAAATAAAAATTAAATTAATTAAGGCAATATTAAGGAATTGGAAGCATTGCTCGATTTATTCTACGTTACATAATAAAATCGAGCCATGCCACACCGCCGTCGTTACGTCTGACGTGCTCAGTTTGTCTGCAAACGGTTGGCATCGCGTCATCGTCTTACAGGGAGTGGCGTCTAAATGTCTGAACTGTACGTCTCCCATAAAATTCGATACATATTTTAAAAAAAAACCGTTTGCCGTGTCATTGACCTGCCGATACCCCGAGACCATCCGCGATACGTTCGTTTTGAGACTCCATAAATGCATATATGATTTTAGTATCATGTGTTTGCTTATTCACTTTTACAATTTTAACTATATTGACAAATAAACTGACAACTTTATTATAGTTCAAAATAAAATATATATAAAAAAATTATATATATTTTATTTACTTTTTTTTTCAATTAATAGATTTTCAATGTTGCTTATTAATATAATATATCTTTGAATACGTGTTATACAAAGAATATCATTTTTCCCTTAATGATTGATTTATTAGCATTTTCCAGGAAAAATAAAAGTGATCATTATAAAAGAAACTTGGCCAAATGTGACCGGGAGTAATTGACGTAGCTCAAAGAACTGGCATAGCCCGGCCATTTTCTCGAATCGTAGAATTGATAACGTAAATAATGGTGGTCCAAAGTGGCGTACTTGCAATCGTAAACCATACAGGTTGCTGAAAGTACATCGACTCCAGTAACTTCATATCATGGTAATGGCGATTTCGAAGATAGGTTGGTATCCAATGATTGTGAACTGAAATAAATAAATAAAGTATATAGTTTAATTATAAAATAATTTTAACTAAGTATGAATAATCAATCATAAATAACATTTTGTTCTTAATAATAAATAGAAATTATCTAAGCTATTATTAATTTTACCTTTACATTCAAGCATCGACAACCTTAACGCAACTTGAATAGATATCTCTATCAAGTAGTCGCCCTATTTTTAGCCCACCCAATAGACATTAGCCTCGAAGTATCGATTACATACTATGAAATGGAAACGTCATTCACTTCCCAATATAAAGGATAGTAGATTACCAGACGATACATAAAAACATAACACAATTTGAATATCAATTTAAAACGTGGGCTAGTAATGTCTTCCTTTACGTAGATAAAAATACAAATTCAGTACGATTTTCTCTATTAGCACAGATCTTAATCGTGGCGTTCCAATCAAATCTTAAGTTACATTTCACGTATATACTCCATATTTTAGATTGATATATATTGTTTTTTAAATTCGATCCTTATTTTGGACACATACAATTATATATCAATCATGCATGATGTAGACGTGGTTTCTTTCTTGTAGGGTTATTAATAACTATTCTATCTATTTCTAGTAGATTTACAGCACGTAGTAGGTTAATATATTAATTTATTCTTTTTCCAGACAAGTATATTTTTTTACATATAAACAACAATAGAACCGAAAATATTTTTCTTTATAGAATAGATGGCAAACGAGCAAGCAGCCCACCTAATGGTAAATGATTATAGTGACATGGGAGGCCAGGAACATCCGCAATAATACAGGAGTTGCAGATGCGCTGCCGGCGTTTAAGAAAGTTGTAAGCTCTTTTCTTGAAAGTCCCTAAGTTGTATCGGTTGGGAAATACCGCTAACGACAGCTCATACCACAGACTAGTTGTACTTGACAGAAAATTTCGCCTAAAGAGCACAGTGGTGGATTCTCAACCATCGAGATGATGAGGATGAACGGTTTTTTGAAACTAGGCGGCTGGAGTGAATCCGAAGAACTCCTCAATAAAGTACCCACGGTAAATTCGATAAAACATGCATAGAGATCCCGAAGGGTGCAGAATTAGTTCGGTTAGGGCCCTCCGCCCCAACCTCACCCTCCACCAAAACGATAGTAGACTGGCACCGACTCAGGAACGACCTTAAGGAAGCCACATCACCACACCTAGGTGCTATTCCTAGGAACATATCTTCAGTCCACGACACAAACCTCGCAGTTCATACCCTCACTAGGCACATCCAGACAGTCGTCCAGGATTGCTCGAGGCAGGTTCCCTCGGTGGAAGACCACCAATGGACCCTGCCAAGCGACATAAAGGACCTAATGAGGCGCAAGAATGCGGCGACTCGTGTCCATGACTTATATCCCACTGAAAGTAACCGGCTGGTGCTACGTACCCTTCAGCGTGAAGTCCGGTCACGCATAGCCCAGTACAGGAACGATCGGTGGGATAATCACCTATCAAATATCGAACCTTCCCATCTCGCCTTCTGGCGACTTTCCAAATCCCTAAAAGGGGGCACCGCCCAAACAATGCCTCCCTTAGCGCGTCCTAATAAACCACCCGCCTTCTTAGACGAAGAAAAAGCCGAATGTCTGGCTGACAATCTGGAGCTCCAATGCTCACCGAGCACCCTACCGATCGACGCCGCTCACCTTGCAATGGTTGACAGCGAGGTCGACCGGAGGAGTAAGGAACCACCTCGCGATTCCGTTACCCAAGTCACATGCACCTAAGTTGGGTCCATAATTAAAAACTTGCGACCACGCAAGGCTCCCGGCCCCGACGGCATCGCCAACAAATGTCCATTTTACACCTACTGGTGATAATCTACAACGCGGCCATATCCAAAGGCACCTTCCCGGACACCTGGAAGGAAGCCGACGTCATAGGGATTCTCAAGCCTTCGAAACATCCAATCGATCCATCAGCCTATCGACCCATAAGCCTACTCAAAGTCTTGGGTAAGATATATGAAAGACTCATCCTCGCCCGCCTCAAGGACATGTCCCGAAGGCTACCAATCAATGAGCAGTTCGGGTTTCGCACCAAACACTCATGCACACATCAAGTGCACCGCAGCACTCCCCCAGTAAATTTCTTCAGGGCTACCAAACTGGGGCACTTTTCCTCGACGTGGCGAAAGCTTTCGAAAAGGTCTGGCACAACGGGCTCATATACAAACTATATGAGCTCGGTGTGCCAGATCGACTCATACTTATCATATTGACTTGATTGAGACTTTCTCCGAAATCGAACCTTTCGTTACCGCGTCGAGGACACGCATTCCGAGGTTCACCCCATTTGTGCCGGAGTACCACAAGGCTCCGTCCTAGGTCCTATTTTATACACACTCTACACCAACGACATACCGCGCACTTGCGGTGTAGACCTAGCCCTTTTCGCCGATGACACCGGCCTCTATGTGTCTGGGTTCAAACCAGACGCTATTTGTAGACGCCTCCAACCTGCATACAACACCTTAGGAAAATGGTTTCGGAAATGGAGGATCGAGGTTAACCCCACCAAAAGTGCAGCCATGTACTTCTCTCGGCGCAACAAAACGCCGCATCTCCCAACTATAGAGTTATTTGATCGTCCAATCCCCTGGGAACAGACAGTCAAATACTTAGGCGTCACATTAGATGAAAGACTCACCTCCGCCCGCATGTCAACCGCGTACGGAATCGAGCAGCGTTCGTCCTAGGTCGTTTGCACCCGTAACTCAATAAAAATAGCAAAATGTCCCTGCGTAATAAAATTACACTATACAAAGCGTGCATCCGACCCATAATGACATACGCAAGCCCCGTCTTTGCGCATACCTCCCCGCGTCACATTCACCGACTTCAGGTAATACAAAATCGTTTCATGCGCAAGGCCACCGGTGCACCGTGGTTCTTGCGTAACGAAAATCTACACATAGATCTTGAGCTGCCGACCATAGCTCAGTACCTGAAGTAGGCTTCCCGCCGATATTTCGACTCACACTCGCCGTCACACACTCTAACCCCTTGATTGTAAGTGCCGCCAATTACAATCCCATCGCGAATCACAGATTCACCCGCGTCCGAAGGAGACCGATGCACGCCCTCGATGACCCCGACGACGTGACCACCAGGGCCCAAGCCCTTCAACAACACACGTACATTGCACCCTCGTATCGCCCCCGACGACGGTGATACCGCCATGTCCCTGGTCGGTTCTCTCCAGTCCATACAGATAGAAGCGTCGCTGGAGTTTCTTGCGCCAATTCTTCTCCAGCGCCCACGCATTCCGAAGTGGTGGTACAGATAGCTTATAATAATAGCGAATTTAAAGAATCCTCTGTCAGAAGCAACTGACCGAACCGAGGTTCGGCCCTCTCGGGCACCCTCGAGTCAGACGCTCTCGCGAAACAAGGTAACGGTCCAAGCCGAGGTTCCCTCTCGGGAGCCCTTGTGCTGGTTACCTATATATAGAGGTCTCGACTGAGAGCCATTAGCGCTCGGTCACCTCTCAACCCGGTGAAACTGTAAAAGCAGAAATTAAAAGCTAAATTAGTATCTCGCCAATATTGCCAATTTGCACCGACTTCTGCCTCTGCAATAACTTTTTTGAAGGACCTGGAGGCAGAGTCCTATTTTTTAAAAAAAAGACGGATTTTGCATCCCGTAACTCTGATGCGTCTGCTCAGGCTCGGTAACAGTGATAACGTGCCCCAGCTCATGACGTGCCGCTATTTTGCAGGAGTTACCAAACCAAGACTGGGATCTCCCCAAGAGGACGGAATGAAGAGTTCCCTGAAGTACCACACCAGAGACAGCAATCGGCAAAAGCGTTTTGATCATCCAATGAGAATCAAATCCGCCCCCATGGGTAGAATGCAAAAAAATTACCGCAACTCGACCCAATCTGCTGACCTGTACTGCCAAACACGGTAATAACACGATAATAATATGCTCCGGACAAACAATGGTCCGATGAGCGTAGAGGAGGATCGACAAAAACTAGATAGTTGTCCGGATTAGAGGTCAATAGAAGAACCAACAGGGAAAGTGTATGATCCACCACACCCGGAACTTGCGTAGGTGAATTGGCCAGCTACGTCAGATCATATGCCAACGCAAGGTAGTTATGGAAGCACGGCCCGTACACATTGTGCGTATGTCAGCATAAAACGGCGAGGGCGTCGCAAACAAAGTTATTCGCGATACCGCCATGTCACTGGCCGGTTCTCTCCAGTCCATACAGATAGAAGCGTTGCTGGAGTTTCTTGCGCCACTTCTTCTCCAGCGCCAACGCATTCTGAAGTGGTGGTACAGGTAGTTAATAATAATAGTGATATTAATTAAGATAATCCTCTGTCAGAAGCAACTGACCGAGCCGAGGTTCAGCCCTCTCGGGCACCCTTGAGTCAGACGCTAAAGGGGTAACGCAAACAGGGTAACGGTCCAAGCCGAGGCTCCCTCTCGGGAGCCCTTGCGCTGGTTACCCATATATAGAGGTATCGACTGAGAGCCATAAGCGCTCGGTCACCTCTCAACCCGGTGAAACTGTAAAAGCCCTGGGGCTAACAGCGGCCATCAGCCCGGAAAAAAAAAAAGAAAATCAGCATAAAAGCACACCTGCAGTGCTTTCGTAACAGAGCATTGTTATGTTCCCACGTAGGTTAAGTTACAGTAAGACATTTTAACGTTTAGTTTGAGGTGATGATTTTGGACCTTCGTTGTTGGCATCCCACTATGTCAACACGCTAATTAAATTGGTTTGTAATTAAGTTTAGTCTTTTATTTTTAAAAAGTCCAAACGACGCTCCCGAGACTTAATTGGCGCAGCCGGTAGGATCACGTAGAAGCTGTTCCGCGTTATCGAGTCGAATTCGCGAATAAAATTCTTCCGATTCTCACAAGTACACGTGCGATATATAGCATCGTGATCCGACGAACCAAACAAATAAATCAAGAGTCGGAGCCTTGAGAGTTGAAGGGCATGGCAGGCTGGTGAGTACGACTTTTCACCTCCTTCATATCCCTTTTGTTAACTTAGAATTAGACGTTTTCCATTTTGACTAGTTAATGGTTTTCCTAAATTATATTTTAATGTAATAAATATTTTAATTAAGGCACGTTAAATTTAAACATTTATTAAGATCAAATTCACTTAATAAGTATATTATATATCTATAATTATAAATAATTTAGTACTGTTAATATTATTTTATTCTTATTATTATTTGTGTAGAGTAACAAAGACCAACAAAATGTCAGAAATTAAACTTATCCCGAACGAAATATATAAAATTATCCCTACATTTGATGGAAATAAACGCCACCTAAATTTATTTTTACGTAAATGCGAATATATCATTGATAAAATTAAAGGATCAAACATACAAAACGAATATTTAATGCATGTAGTTACTAGCCGCTTAACGGGCGATGCAGCTGCTCTTATCAGAGAGCGAAGATATTCAGACGTGGGCGAAGTCCAAGGAATTGCTCGAGTGTGTAACTTGGCGAAGCCGATTTTTGTCCACGAATTTAAACTAGCTCCTGCTACTTTCCAGAGAGCCAAGGATAACATCATGAGAGGCCTTCAAGGAATACATAAATACTCGTATAACTTGATGACGTCATAATTTATTCCTCTAGTCTTCAAGACCTCTTACAGAAACTCAGGGCAGTGTTTGACCGACTCAGACAAACAAACTTAAAAATTCAATTAGATAAGTCCGAATTTTTACGTAAAGAACTTTGTACCTGGGCATACCCGCTTACCTCTTCTTTAAAAATAAGAAAGAGAAATAAAATAAATATTGATCAACATTACATAGATGCTTTTGAGAAGTGTAAGGAAGTATTGTCTAACACTCCTTTGTTATAATATCCTGACCCAACTAAGCCCTACATTTTAACAACTGATGCTTCTAATGTGGCTCTTGGCGCTGTCTTGTCGCTAGGACCCATTCGAGCAGACAAACCAGTCGCACACTTAGTGACACCGAAGCGCGTTACAGTACAATACAAGACCACGAGCTTTTAGCCATCATCTGGGCAGTATAATACTATATATATAATATATATATATATATATATATATATATATATATATATATATATACTTTGACCTTATTTGTACGGACACAAATTCCACACACAGACCTTTTGCTTGGTAATATTCTCTTAAAGAACTGAACAGTAAATTGACACGTTGGCGTCTACGCTTGCAGGAATACGACTTTACTATAGCTTATAAAAACGTGAACAAAATACTAATGCTGACGCATTATCACTTATAAAACTTAACGCCATAGAATCTAGCGACGACGAATCAATGGATGTTAACGTAGACGACGATGACATACAAAAGGTAATAAAACAACTTATAGAACTTGAAAATTTTAAATCAGAAATAGCGACAATATCAGACATAGACTCGAGCGTGACAGACCCACACAATTTATTTAAAGAAAATTTCCCTATACCTTCGCAAGGTAATAGTAGTAAAACGCATATAGTGGCATCGAACATAGAGCCCGATTCGTTAGGAATCCCTATCCTTAGAGAAGCAGGCGTGCCATAGTGGAATTAAAGAAACTTAGTTAGAATACATAGTAACTATTTTTGGCAAAACATGCAGGATACTGTAGCAGGGGTAATAAATATTTGCGGGCCTTGTAAACAAATGAAATATGATCGTAAGCCAATAAAACCAATGTTACAACTAACTCAAACTCAGGATGCTTCTTTCCAAGAAATATTTATTGATTTATTTAGCATAGAAAGTAAATATTATTTAACAGTAGTAGATGCGTTTAGTAAGTTAGGACAGCTTATCGAAATTCCTAGTAGGCAGACCTCAGAAGTAGCGCGAGCTCTAATTAAATACTTTTCTGTATATGGTGTTCCTAGAAAAATAACATGTAACCCTGGCACCGAATTTAATCACGGACTCATGCGTGAGCTCTTAGTTATGTATGTACACAACACATAACAACACATAACAACTTCAAATAATCCTAACTCTACCGGCATAGTTGAGAGATTTTTCCACAATCACAGAAGTTTATAGACTCGCAAAATATGAACGCAAATGAAAACGCGGCGTCTGTACTTACTCTATAATGGCATATAACCACACAATACATTCCGTAACAGGACTTACCCCTTTTTAAGTAGCCTTCGGACACACATACTCTGGTAAAATCTTTGACGTAGACTTTGAAAAGGCATATACCCAACAGTTAGTTAATTATCATGCTAAAAGAACCAATTATCTGTATAAATACTTAGCTGAAAAACTTAGCGTAGAAAAAAAAAGGCCAGAGTGAAGAAAGCAGGTGAAACAGACGTAATCTACGTAAAAGATATAAACAATAAAAAGTAAAGATAAACCTAGATATCATAAAGCGGTAGTACAAGATAGAAACGTAGTACCGGTAAAGATAGGAAATAGACTAGCTAAAGTACCCTTAAAAAATGTTAAACGCCCTTCGCAGGTTATTCCTGATCATCGCGATCTTGGACCTGATGGTTACGGTCTGGATTATTACCTGCTAAGCAGGGACAAGCATATAAATAAAAGGATAAGAGGATAATAATTAAGCTTCTAAATTTTAAAGTATTCGAAGACGAATTAGTACTAAATATTAATAAATATAAGGAATTTAGTAATTTAGTAGACATGCATAAGCCATATGTAAACGAGTTCCAAAATATGAAATTGCAAGTAGAGTATTTACTAAATTCGACAACAGAGAAGTTTAGGCAGCTTATTCCCTCAAAACGATTTAAGCGTGACCTTATCAACCCTCTTGGATCTATGATTAAAATTCTGCCCGGTAATCTAGATCACGAAGATGCTATTAATTATGATAATCAAATATCACAGCTGCAAATAGATCAAATACACATGGGTAAGAAAATTAGTATAATTTCAGAAATGCTCGATTCTATAACGAACAAAACCGGTACCATACAGGAGATTATTCAGATTTTAGATGAGCGAATAAAACGCATCGAAAGAATTGTAAAAAATATAGCTACTAAAGAAAACAAATATACTCTACATATCTACATACATCCCAAGTATTTTTAATTTGTTTATAAGTAATTTTAGAACCATGTACATAACTATAAGCGAAATTGAAACAGCACTATCATTTAGTAAAGTTTCTGTTTTACATCAAGCGATCATTGATCCATCTGAGCTTGTAACATTGTTACATAATATATCTGAAACTGAAAGCTTTATATACCCAGAGTCAGAAAACACATTAGTAATGTTAGAAAGAACCATGTGTTTAAAAGCATTTGTAAAAGAAAACCATCTAACATTAATTATAGAAATTCCGCTAACAGATGGTAATACTTATAACTATTTTCATATTTATACCTTACCTATTTTTGACAAAAATAAAACTACATCAATCATTCCCAAATATCCCTAACTTATGGTAAAAGGTCCCATGTACTTGTCAATAGCTAGCCCATGTGAGGAGATTGCAGCCAACCAATTTCTATGTAAGGAAGATGACATCGTTTTGTACCCGGAAAGTACGTGCACCGAGCAACTAATGAATTTTGCCTCAAATCTTAGTTTGTGTAAACCGATTATAATCGATCTGAAAAGCCTTAAGATACAGGCTATTGATTGCTCTATCTGGATAATTTACACGAGAAAGGACATATAACTTACAGAAATATGTACCGATGATGTAAAAAGATAATCAATTAAGGGAACATATATCCTAGATATTATTAAAGACTGCAGTGTCTACTTGTGAATAATTAAATTACACAAAAGGCAATGTACAAAATAGAATAACTCCGATTGCTGCTCTACCAAAATTGGAGGAAACTTGTATTAACTGGAACAAGACCGCACATTTAGGAAATCTAAATTTGGATGATTTAAAACATCTGCCCTATTCATTAAAAAGTGAATCAGTGAAAAGTGAAAGTGTAGTGAACACCCATTGTGTACGTTTAGAAACTGTATTGCTCTATGTAATTTTAGTCATAATATGTATAAGTGTAATAATTTGGAAAAATAAATCTCACTTATTTCTATGTATGCAAAATCATCGGAATCCAAATATTACCGATAATTTCGCACTTGAGGAGGGAGGAGTAATGGAAGCACGGCCCGTACACATTGTGCGTATGTCAGCATAAAAGCACACCTGCAGTGCTTTCGTAACAGAGCATTGTTATGTTCCAACGTAGGTTAAGTTACAGTAAGACATTTTAACGTTTAGTTTGAGGTGATGGTTTTGGACATTCGTTGTTGGCATCCCACTATGTCAACACGCTAAATAAATTAGTTTCTAATTAAGTTTAGTCTTTTATTTTTGAAAAGTCCAAAGGACGCTCCCGACACTTGATTAGATCGTGAACAGATCTCCCCGCATGATCAGTTGTACGTGATCCAAGACATTCGGCGTGGTGGCCTCTAAAGTCACCAAGTGATTTCTGTGGATGGGATTTGTTGGTGCACGGAGTCTGTAGCCATTTCGATGTGGTCGATAAGTCCGTATTACCGCCGATAAAGGCACGTATAGACGCGGGGATGGTCGTCGTTAACTATGCACAGCCAAAGATGGACAGGTGCGTACTTTCAAGACTGCCGAGGCGACATGAACAGCTATCATCTCTGATGCTTACACACGCCGGCACGCCGGCCGGTATGAGGTCTCATGATGTTGCAGAAATGCACGATGTGGGAATGTCTGACTTAGTTCTTCTTGCTTTGTTTGTCCTTGACAGTATGGCTGTAGAGCGGAATTTTGCTTCCCCCAGAATGCATAGGGTACCCTGAGATTCTCCAAAACCAGCGGTCCTGGTATAATTTGTTTGAAAATACCACTGCCATGTTGCTCGTGGGCCACCCATCTACTTTACGCCAGTATTCTTTGAGGCGGTGGCACAACCGTTGTCGTAGACGCCGTCCCGTACTCTTTGAAATAAAAGGTTTAACATTTTTAACTTCTAACAAACCCTAAAAATTTAGTAATTTAAGCCTTATCGCACTTCGTTTCAAACTCCACTACTTTTTTTCTAATCTTTACCATCCGACACTACCCGCTATGACCAATTTAAGCATTTTATTTTGACAAATAACGTGGAGTAAGTTTGGTGGACAATGGCCCAATGCATTTCACATACATAATACCATTGTACTAGTACTCATCGTGATTAATTACTTAAATTATAGCAGTACTATAAAAAATTGTAACCATTTCCCCTGAATATGCAAGTGTCTAAATGACTGAGTCTGCCAGCTGCAGGCCATGGGGGGTTGGAAAACCAGCACTCGAAACCACCAGCGGCTATGGACTTCTGCAACGGATCAAGCTAGTGGGCCACAACTTGGCTGCGGAAGGTAGGAAGAGCAGCGGATCGCAATACTGACAGCTCTCTCGTCCGCGGTGCCGGCTTGAGAGAGTTTTGCAAAGATTAAGAAATGGCGAAATATCAACAGCCCGCAGCACGTAGGCCGGCTGCTTCTGGGTTCCTCTGTGCTACGTCACAGGTGACCAATCTTTTCTTCTTTCTCTTAAAGTAAGACAATTCTGTATATTATGTTTTATATCTTATCTTTTAAAATACATTTATCTTTTCTATTTAGTTAAAACAAAGTGTGCATATTCACGTCAGGGTAAAATTATTTTTACAGATAAAACAACAAGTTAGTTATTTTCTTTCTTCAGTTATATTCTTACCTTAGTACTCTTCTATCCAATGATTTATAACATTATATAAATATATACGATATATATATATATATATATATATATATATATATATATATATATATATATATATATATATATATATATATATATATATATATATATACTGCAGGCTAAAAGTTAAAGACCACCTTAATTAAAGTAGGAAATAAATTAAAATTCCAATAAAATATAGAACGTTAAAAAAAACTGTTTAATCCTCTAATAGAACATTGATTGACAAACAATATACTTTAAAAGCGTAGAGTCCATGCAAAAAGAGGCTATAGTTAGCTAAACTGGATTTTTCATCAAAAAATTCTCCTATACATTTTATGACTTTTTTACAAGTCTCGACATACGGGCAATCAATTTGTTAATGATGTGTTGTGATATATTTTTCCAAATTTCGCATAAAGCATTCCACATTTCTTTCGCGAGGATGGGCCACGATTACGGACGCATGTATTAAGCTTTTCCCACAAAAGTTCAATCGAATTGAGATCTGGGCTCTGAGGATGCCAAACCACGTTTAACACCCCTCGTACCTCTTTCTCTTCTAAATATCCTCTACATAATTTTGAGCTATGCTTTGGATCATTATCTTGTTGGAAAATGAATCCATCTCCAATTAATCAACCCGGAAGAAAGGGCATTTTGTTATAAAATGTTTTGTACTGTTCCTTTTTCAAAATTCCTTCAATTTTAATCTAATCGCTAGTTCTTTGGCTAGAGAAGCAACCCCAGACCATAATTGGGCCACCACCATGCTTGATTGTTGGAACTACACAATCTGACATCAACTTCTCTTGGGCACTGCGTCGGACGTAAATTCTACGTTTTGAACCGAATAGATCAAACTTGGATTCATCGGTCCTAAGCACTTTTTTAAAATCTTCTTCAGTCCAATTTCGATGGGCAAGAGCCCACTGCATCCGTTTTTTCTTGTTTTGCGGCCTTAGCAAAGGTTTTTACTATTTATTATTGGCTATCTGTAACACAACTTCGGAAGTGTCATAATCGTATTGTAAAGTTCGTAGATAATTAAATCAAATCATCGTTACAATACTCCACCACTTGCTGTCAATTTTACATTGCAGAACTACACTGCAGTTTGTTTCTAGCTGCAGTGTTTCAGCTCGACCGGGGTACTACCACGTCCTGCCAGAATACCAGCGTGAAATAGCAGCATAATGCTGCTGTGTTTCGTCTGGTGAGGATAATAACGCATGTGCATTATGTTAACTGTGCTCGTTTGTTACTCTCGATGTAATAAAAAATAAGACGTTATTTCTAGTGTAAAATACGGTCTAAAGTTTAGGTAAGTTTAGCTAAAGAGTTTAGACTCGTAAACTCTTTAGCTTATATATGTTTTATCGTTATAGAGTTACCGTATAAGGATATTTATATATATATATATATATATATATATATATATATATATATATATATATATATAAATATATATACATAAAGAATAACTTTATAGAGTTAATACTGTATACGACTTCTACAGGTATATACAAAAAATATAAAACTAAAATTTTATGATTATATATTTACCATCCCCAATTATTTATCTTATTCTGTTTAGCTTCGCTACGCTAACACATCTGTTTTATCTCTCAATATAGAATTAAGTAAAATTGTGTGTTCATTGGTAATAAAACACAAACAACTCGCTCATTCGCTCACTATGACATCACTAATCCCTCACCTATCATCTCTTATCACATCACTAGATGTAATGGTAATAAAAAGTCATTTATTTGTTTTAATAAAAAATATATTTTGTATAACATGATCTCACATAATCCCAATTCAATAAAATCTTTAACATTGTAAAAGAATATATTCAAAGTCTAAAAATCATCCTTGACCTCTTACAGCTGAAATACCTACACCTTTCTATTACTTCTCTCATATCTACACCTACTATAATATTATAGTGAAACACAGAAGCCACGGCGACATCAATGGGCAATTGTTCGTGAACCAATACAAAAGTTTATGAGCGCCCAGTTTCGGATAATTAGGCGAATAAAAAAAAATTGAACTCTTAAATTCGTGTTCTGGTGAAGATGAGTCCTTTTTTTTTTGTTTTTGTGTGAGTATTTCCGTTGGTCCAGAGACCTCTACAGCTTTATCTGATTAGACTCGCGAGCGGGAGGCCCGCTGAGTATGGAGATGACGATGCTGCGAAGCTGACGCGGGGACTGCTGCCGCTGCACTCCGAGCCCTCTGGACGAAGAACGTCGACGACGACAGAGGAGGGCGATAATACGATCCGGGGGCCCCTCATAAGGTCTATAGTATGAGAACTTGGCTTAGATAACATTCAACATTCAAGCCTTATTGAGATTTATAAAGAAAATATGCGAGTTTAAATTTAATAAATTTGCGAGTTTCTCACATTTCTTTAACACTATCTACAATAATAATAGATCTTTACCTAAGAGGCTGTCGTTTTGTAGTACGGGGTGTATTATATTTTTTTCCTAGCTGATGGCCGCAGTTAGTTAGTAGAGGGCTTTTACAGTTTCGCCGGGTTAAGAGGTGACCGAGCGCTTATGGCGCTATTAGTGGGTAACCAGCACAAGGGCTCCCAAGAGGGAGCCTCGGCTTGGTCCGATACCCTGTTTCAAATTTATAGATAATTCTATATTCTATGATAGAAATAATTCATACTATGATTCCGCTGAGAATTCCACCTTTTAAATTTTGATGAAATACATGGAATTCTATTATCGTATTACGTGTTTTTTGCTGATTAGTGTAGTTGTAGTTTTTATTACATTTTAACCATTTTCATTAGCATGGAACATTAAGAAAACAAATAATTTTGAATAGGAGTCGAGGTAGCAACACGGCGTAACTTACACACTTCCGTTTCGGAAATTTTAATCTGGAGCAAGAGCAGCACAGTAGTCGCTCGAATTGAGGAAGCTGATGATTTTAATCTACGGCAGATTTAACCGATATTAGCATCAAAACAATATTGATCCATTTGCGTCAAATCGGCAAGGCTTGAGAAACACTTGACAAACGCACTAAAACTGTTGCTTAACCGACACAGAAACGTAGGTATTTTCAATCGTGTTGATACATGCAATAAAAATTGATTATATGAGACAGTAAGCGGTCGTCCTGTTGTACACTAATTCAGCACCTAGGCAATGCCATAAACGAAAACCTTCTCCTAGAAAATAAAGTTGTAGATAGTTACTGTTAAGTTGCCTAATGCCCGTGTCATTTATCATAGCTGATTACCATACGGCAGTACGGTTACTATACATGTGATGTGACTGTGAAGAACCAAACACAATGATGGAGAAGTTTACAACTGGCCAACCAGCGATGGTCAATTGCATCTTCTGGACGACAACTCTTGAGCGCATAGTACACAACAGACCATTTGTTACAAATCTCCATCTCCGAGTTACAAATCTAGAAACTTTTCGCCATCCTCATTAAACCCGTCCAGCCGATTTTTACAAACAGAGCATTAATAAATAAATAAATACCACTATGCTGGCTAAAAAGTATTGAAAGCATGGGCAAGAATACCTTGATCAATTACAATAAAAAAAGAAAAAAAATACTTTGATCTTTTTAGTGAAAAAATCTACCTTCAAAAGACCTAGTAATATCTAACAAAGTTAATGAAATCAACCTTCCTGTATCTGCCTTTTGTTTATTTTAATTCACATCTATCAGTTAATATGGTTTTGTTTCAGATTTTTTTCTATGTATAGCATACCATTTATACTAAATTAGTTTTAATATATAATAACTTAATCATCAAGACAGCCTACACTTATACATTTGCAGCTGACCCTCTACACATGTTACAACAATACGATTTTGTGCCACCAACATCTATTAACTTTGCATGCACTTACATATAGTCAATTCAGTTAGTGTGGGGAAACCATTCTATACTGCTTTTGTCAGTTGTCAATAGAATTTAGTCAAATAAACGGAAAGCCCTGAAGTTTTTTTTTCATATTTGGAACTAGACTTTTAAACCCATATATATATATATATATATATAACATTAAACATACCTATATCATTTAATCCCATTCATTCCGATGTTACAAATCTTAGAATTTTTTTCAATAAAATGTGCAATAGTGGTTCGGGATCCCAATTGCTCTTCATAAACATTCTCAATATACAAACATGGTTAAGTTACAGTTTAGTTATTTAAACAATGCAATAAATATTAACAAGTGCCCTCTATATCCCTGTACAATGAGGTTTTAACATTTAACATTGACACCAATTTAATTAGTCAAGAGCACCTATGCTTCAAACTATAATTAATTAAAGTGTTTTACACCTATATAACATGTTTTAATAATGCTAATATAGAATCTATCTGATCTTCCAATTTCTGTCCATCTTTGCCATTGTCAATTACAAGATCCCATTTTTTAAATTCATCTAAATCACATTCAGATGCTACATCATCTACGCCAGGTTGAAAACAAAAACCTCTCTTTGCTCTTGATTCTTCATCGGCTGTAATTCTTATTACTCTTAGAAGATCACCATATGTGTCTTTGAACCATTGTATATCTGTTCTGCGCCTTATATCACTAATAATCCATACTGGTTTGTCAATAGCTGAAAACAAATGATTAAATATAATTAATATAAATAAAAACATGCATACCATATAACAAATTGGCTCACCCTAGGGATGGGCCATTCTCTCAAGTGTCGCAATTTTAAATACACAACTATAAGCTAGCTGTAGCATAAATAGATTGACAAGGTGTATGGTTTCATGAAATACCAACATAAAATATGACCTTAAACTGCGTAGGATATAGGATATATTATCACTTATTTCCTCTGGGGTTCTCGACAGATATGCATTATGATTCTTTATCAAAAGCTAGTGAGTGCTTGAATCACTTATCATCAAGGGAACTGCACAAATTTTACTCTAATATTATAAAAAATATAGAATGCCAATATTAACTAGTCTTGGGGACATTTACAAAACAACATTCAGGGATATTTGAATGGCAGATATGCGGCAGTTTCCCATGCTATCCATCTTTTTTAGTTGGATACATATGAATATAGTACTGAGACCCTTAGCTATTCCACCATATCTATATCATCAAATCAAAGGTGGGATGGATATAATAGGGATTGATGACAATTATATAACTTGAAAAAAAATTCCTAATGCAGTGGTGAAAACTATCAGGGATATTACACCATGTCTAACACCTTTTCACAATTATTTTTAAAATAATATATTAAAAGTTTTGTAATAAAAAATTAAAAAAAATAAAATATACTTGTTACAGCTATTCCAGCCTCCGCCAGTTTCATCCTAAAGCTTTAATTGCAAGATATAACTGTCAGTTTGAGATATAACATACACCTCACACTTTAACCAGTCGGTTATTTTGTGATATAGCAATACTTCTTGTCATCATTATTTTTTACTATTTGTATCTGGATGAACTGCAGCAGGCTGAAGAAGATGATTATGATGAATTAATAATTAAGCTTATGCAAAAGGATTACCATTTTGACATGCGGCCCAACAAAAACAACCATAATCTTTATCTCTCATCTCATCACTCCATTTTATCATGTCCATACGGTACTGCTCCTTGTATTTGCTGTCACTTAATAAATCATCCAAATTTAATTCCTTTTCTTTAGCCCAGTGACTTTTAATTGGCTGTGATATTTTGATAATTTCACATTTATCCGATAACCTGAAAAATTCATAACATAAAAATGTAAATAAAAGTTACACAAGTAATTGGGTCCCTGTGTCCCTGCATTCACCATTTGGCGCACAGCAGCATTTTGCTGCTATTTTTTGCTGTCATTCTGTGAGGTCATGGGTTTGCCTGATCACAAGCTCATTCATGCTGGAGCTATATTTTAACTGAATCATTACTGTTAATGCAAAAGTTTTGGTAAAATGCATGAAAATTAACAGCATCATGCTGCTGTTTTGACTGGTTATTGCATAGATCCAGAGTGTATCTTCATTATAAATGCATATTGAGAATGAATGTGATTGCAATGGGCCACAGGTATCACCACCAGCTGAAATGTGTGCCTGTTTGTCAGCCTCAATAAAAAATAATAAGAATAATTTTAGTGCAAAACAATCAGCAAACCTAAATCATGGCAAAACAACACCAAGTCATTACTTTGTACTTATTAGAAAATGATAGATATTTGGCATTGTTATAATTTTTTGTGATCAATCAATTACTACATAAATTGGGTTCCTATTATCACATGATGAATACTGATGGCCTCCTAGACGATTTCAACCACAGGGATATCTTCTGGTTATTACCAAAGGACTTCAACAATGTTGAATACTGTGCGCTTCACTCGAAATTTCCTGCCACGCACAACTACTATGTGGAATCAGATGTTGCCAGCAGTGTTTCCGAACCGATATGACTAAGGAACCTTCAAGAAAAGAGTCTACACCTTTCTTAAAGGCTGGCAAGGCATTTCCAAGGCAAGGCAAGGCATTTCCTCTGTCGTTGTAGAGATTCATGGGGGGCGGTGATTACTTACCATCGAGTGGGCTGCTTGCTTGTTTGCTACCCATTCTATAAAAAAAATTGCCCCCATTCCATATTCAAATGTTATGCATCCGCAATAAGTTCAGATGAAGGTTCAGAAGCAATGTAAAAAAAACAAAGCCATGGGACTTACACATTACACAAGACTTGAAAACCAACAACTTATGTAAAAATATTGGTCCTGCAACACAGCAACTAAGTATTCTAACCACTACACAATGTGATTATCTTATGAACACATTCATATTATATAACACTAACTTTCTTGAGAAAACTTCAACCGCACAGGATATAGATTGATGCTATTCATGCAAACACGGAAGTACTGACTCATTATCTTTTAATCTTTTCAAGATGTAATATATATATGTAATGCAGTTTTAAGAATATAAGACATTTTACTGACTCCTAAACCCAACAATTATTATTGACAAAATATAGGTGTCAACTTGGAATCAGACCTAGTACTTTTGAACACTACTCCATGCTTCCTTAAAATTTAGATATACTCAAATTTAGTGTAAAACTTAATATTTTTGACCTTTAGTAGTTTATTATATATAGCAAATAAGCAAATTGTATGAGAATTTAATACTTTCTAAATAAAAACTAAATAGCAACATAACTTTTCTGTTATCAATAGTATATAGACTTTAGGTAGATCTTGTCACTAAATCTCTAAAAAAAAGCCCCGAGAAATTTAGATTCAAAGGTATCGTTACATTGGGTCCATTCTTGTCATATTCAATCTACTTACACTTTTTGCAGGTGATCAGTTAAGTAATCTTTTCCAGATTTCCTCTTCCCACTGAATAACAAAATAACTTTAGGCATATTGATCGAAACAGCAATTTAAATCGTTTTTGTCGCTCTAACCAAAAAGTAGATGATATATCTTCATCAGATATTTAGTTATTAGTTAATACATCAAAATTTAGTTATTTATAATAAAATCGGTAACACAGCAGTTAGCAAAAATTAAAAACTGCAACTCTCGTTGGATAGCAAATGAAAATAATAACAGCATTGACTAAAGATTTTTAAAAATACTAGCGGAAAATTACATTTCGAATTGAATTGATATAATTTGAAAAAGACAGCATAAATAAAAACAAGGAAGACATCAATCAATGTCAAATTAAAAGTAACATCTTATAATGAAATGTATAAGGCAAAGAAATCGAAGGTCATACAGTAAAAAGGAATTACAAAGTAGTTTTACCAAACCGTTACTAGATGACACTAGGATAGAATCACTTTGTCTTAATTTAGTTATAGTGTTTAGGACAAGTTGCAAAAAATTACAAGAGTTCCTGAAATATGATAGTGTTTTATATATATATTTGATTGTTGATGAGTTGGTTTATCTTTGGACTTTATCTGACTCTTAGCCATCCCGTGAAAGTTAACTACTAACTAAAATAATTATTCTATTAATAATTTTATATATGGGGAGATAGAAGCGTGGGTATTATTAGGGTAGACTAATAAAATCTCATCATCAATCAAAAAAATCTTTAACATTCGCTAAACCGGAATCTAAGTCTACCTGTATATATTAGACCTTCTACACCACGTCCCAACTAGTTTAATATGTCTGCTGAAATCCATGTATTTAATATAATTAATTTTTAGTAATTTAAACATAAATTAACAATGTATTTTTAACGAACCACCACAATTATCAAAAACTTCGACACAATAATTAAAACATTAAAGTTGCTATTGTGTCGATAAAAATAAGATATTGGCGAATTGTTGGTGGAAAAACTTTAAACCATAAATATTCCAAACATTCTTTTGCCTAAGGTACTGCATAAAATTACAATATGAAAGTAATTGTTTTTAAATATACAATGAAAACTTTACTGTCTTTTAATCGACACACAAACATAATCTGGATAAACCTCGTTGAAGTTGGTTAAATGTTTTTTATATTTTGTGAAGTGAAAAAAGAACTATTCAACCAAAGCTAATGAAATTTTCGTAGAACGATTTTCATAACTTCCGCTACCGCATAATAAAATAAAGATAAGTAACGGCCAATATTTATAGTTAACACTGCTGGGCAAAACGCTTCCTCTCTATACAGGGTATTAGAGACGATATTACTGTGGATTGGCGAACTTCACATGCTGTAAAAGTTATTTTAGTTCATTTATTCCATAGGCTTTATTACGTAGAAATCGGTCCCTATAAAAATATGCATCGAATCAAAAAACTCTTCGTTTTATGGAGCCGATTAATAAAATAATATGAAGGTTCCTCCATTGCATTTATCAGAGAAAAAAATTACTGTACTTAGCCAAGTATTTTGAAAATCTTATATTTTGTGAATCTAATTTAAATTTTTCAAAAATTAAAAAAAAGTAAGGAAGTGAATGTAGCGCTATCTAGTGAAATAAAGAAGAAGTGGTCCAATGCGGAACTGTCAAATTATGAAACAAATGTATAATATAACCATAGGTGGCGACACAGGCACTGTCTTTGGTAAAATAACATGTTATAAAATTTAGGAATACATTAAGGTAAGAATTATTAATTGGCAAAATGCTATAATGAGCAGATCGACATAGGTACTTATAAATGGATATTTTACATTTAAATCAAATATATGATTTGTACAGTACGCGTACTGTTGACATTATCGAATTATGTCGTTTAACGTTATATATATAAATGTGAAAGAATGAAAAGTAGGATTTCCTTTTCCGCTGCAATTTAATGAACGCTAAGAGTTTAATCAATGGTTTCAGCAATTTATGCAATCGCTGTAAGCCATTAGCCAATGTAAGGCATGTCCGTTTGAATCATTCATATGTGCCGCTAGAAGAACTAATTGAGCGAATAGTCCATATTCGATACGCATTAAAGTATTTATTGCCGCGCGTTACATTATTATCCTCCTCACCTTAACATATACGAAGTAACTATAAATAAAATCGTGCCGACACGAAAAAATGGCGTTATTTGAATGCGACCGATAATTTAAATGTAGCAACAACCGCTTTTAGCTTACAACCTTAATTGACTTAAAAATGCTTATCAATACCTAATAAACACACGACGCAGACGCCTATATTTACCAGTTAAAAGTAAACCATAAGACAAAGGCCTTGAAGTTTATTTTATAAGTCATATTCTCAGACGTGTTTCCTTTCACCGTTGGCATAAAGCTCAAAGCACGATGCACGCTCACGACTTTCTGAACAACTCCGGACATGACATTCCACGTTTCGTTGTAGATTAGAATGGGACGGATAGTGAGCCACCCGCCGAAAAAAACGAGACAAGCAACCACGGAAGAGTCCACGTGGACTGCTTTATATCAACACAGGAGCAACGACCAATGGAAAACGGTACCACTAATGTATTTCTCACCTCCGCACTCACACCGAGGTCGGCTGCCACTTTCTTGCTATCTATACGACTTTTAACTGTATGCTTAATGTGGTAAGGCTTAAAGCGCTATGATACAGTAAAAATGGTGTCTGTTTTCAGAATGACTTATGGAATGTGACTCAGTGTAATTTAGGTGTTATTACCAGACACTAAGGTGCAGTGTTGTAAGTGAAGTGCCCTGCGGCTCTTGAATTTAAAACGATTCCCAAGAACACGAGCGCAAGTTGGTGAAGGTTGGAGGAGGCCGCGGTGCAAACTGCATCGTCTCGTCACAACGCTCACACCCACCTCACCCCGCGCGCCCTCCCGTTGTTATTGTAGTAATAGTAAATTCACAGTATAGCGCGTTGGCTTGCGTGTGTGCGTGTTTCGAGTCAACTGTTGTGCTGAGGCACGAGGTTTTCACAGCACTCGTAGAGGTGCAGTACTCAATGCTCGCAATATTTTGCTGTTGCAATATGCCGCATTTTGTTTGCCCGCTGCGAACGTTTGACCACTGTAACAAAGGGGTCACAATTTTAAAGCTGTTTGTGTTAGCGGGTATTCACTGTAATGTAAAGTTGTCTTTAACATTATAAAACGATTGTTTTGGTTCGTTAAAAACTTCTCAGTTTTAAAGATTTATGTAAACTTATATTAATAATGCACCCTGAATTATTTATGAGCATATACACCATATGTCATGAGCCATAGTTATCACTTTTCATCGGGTTAACTGTGTGCTAGTTTGTCACTCTTACTTTCGTACAATGTGGCCCGCGTGGCGTAGTATTCACTCTGACTTGGCTACTGAGTCGCGGAAGAGGGTTCAGTTCTTACAATTCGTACAACATGTATTAATGTTTTTTCATTCTTTCATGTTTTTTTTTAAAAAAAAGAATATTATTGTAAAAAAACATTAATACTCTTTAACAATGGTAGAACCACGCTGGAGCTTGCTTCTAACTGCAGCATGAATAAACAGACTCGACCAGGGAGAAAATCATACCGTTACAGTATACCAGAATGTAATAGCGGTAGATGTGACGCTGCTTTCTTTCGTTTATGTTTTATGAAAAACAAGTAAGTTAATGTACGAAGTAGTTGACTTAACGAGTGACTCGACTCGCCACCTATTATATATAAAAAAACGACAATCTATATGTTTGAGTGTTAAGTAAATGCGTCGACTTCAATTAAGTCGATATTTTGTACTAATTAAACAATTTAGTTGCAAATTAAAAAAGAATAATAACCACGATATAATTATCTACGGTACTCCTATATATCTGTTCAAACTATTCCAATTACGGAGACGAGCCGTTTGATCATTTCAGTTTCACCATCGTCATGTTAGCCCATAACCAGTCCACCGAACGTAGGTCTCTCCCACAGACTGCCACAGAGTTCAGCCACTTGCATCCATCGAATTCCCGCAGACTTGAATAGGTCGTTACTCCATCTGGTGGGGGATCGACCTACACTGCAATCGCCAATACTTGTTAAATAATTATTGAACCGACAAAAATAATCTTATTCCGGTATCATTCGATTATCCATTGATGATTAATATATTGTATTATTCCATTAGACATTATTTTTCCTTTTGCCTTAATATATTTACTAGCAAATTATAAATAAATAAAAATTATTATAAATATTATTATTAGAAATATTATTAGAATTGTACTATATTAAAATAAATTTAAGTCGTCTGTAATATCTGAAATTTTTATACAATTATGTTATATGCATTTAATACATATACTCAGGAAGTACTTTAATCATTTGCTCCCTTTATACCCGCCAAAAGTTTATGACCGCACATAAACAACATAATTATCCATCAATTGTAATAAAATCCCATAGGATAAATAAAAGATATGCACATCTGCATATTCTATTGTTAGTATCGAATATTTAAAGAAATTATTCTTTTGTTTACTTTCAAGTTATTGGACAATAAACATCTATTGTTTTCAAACACCGACAAACGCTGCGTTAGAGCCAGGTGGTAGAGTTGTAATAATATTTTTATAATGTCCTCATTACTAATACTTTGCTTTTGTTACGTATTGGTCAATAATTAGGAATTTTAGCTACCGAAAACTAGTGTTTCTGACTTATTATTACCCGAGTTCAATTGGGTTTGTTCACAAACAATCTTAATTAGTCTAAACTTGTGAGACGTTCTTTTATCTTAGCCACCGGGAGTAACCGGGATAACGCGTAATAATTTCATATCGAGAATGAATGTGTGTGTTCACAGAAATACTTTATTAAAGGTGAACTGTTTACTCGGTTGTCACTGTCTAATATCATAAAAAAGGAAACAATAACACTTAGAATTCTAAAATTGGGTTAATTACTACTTGGATAACATTCAAGTTTTATCAGTTTTATGTACTCATATCTATCTTCAATTTTCAAGTGCATTGTGCTTCAATGCCTTAAGCACTGCCCTTAAATGAGTTCATTTTGAAGTTACCTCATAGTAATTCAGTTTATTTAAATACTACTGTTTTTATCTCTTTACAAATTAATAGAAATTATTGCGCTGGAGGTGATATGATGTCTATATTCGATATTATAACATTAACGATAACACTCAGAATTAAATGAAGCTTCGTGTAAATCCAACTTATAAAATTTATTTATTATGAAGTATCAAGTCATAAATATTTAATTGTAGATATCGCGCGAGGACCTTTTAACTAAATATATTCTGTTAACATCTTACGGTCGCTTTGTTTTACGACATTTATCCTGTCACTTAAAATGAAATGATAACACAAAGATTAAAACTCTTGAAAAACTGTTATAGCGCTTGGACGGAATAAAGAATCTCACATAATTAGAAATATGTGAAAAAGATAGACCTTCAGCCAGGAAAGCAGACATAGTTCATCTGTTACATTGTTAGGTATATTTATTTATAAATAATGTGGCGTAACATTATTTGTCAATAAAATTAACAAGGGGTTAACAGTTAAAATAGCTCCAAATGTAAATGTTAACTAACTGTCTCTCCGTCAAGGATCACCGGCTTTGACGTAAACAATACACAAATGGCCATCAATATATTGCATCAGCGACACGGGCCGGGGGCGTACGACAAGCCACACGCACGCTCGCATTATTCAACACAAACAAAACAAAAAGTGAATAAATGCTCGAATAAAATACTTTTAATTTCCCCGGGCGCCGCTAATCGGGCAACGGCGAAGGAGGGCGCCAAATCGCCCTTTTTATTTTGCTGTACGAACGCAAATCCGGCGGGAAAACGGTAACTGCGGGGAGAGGTGGGGAGAGGAGAGGTCGGTCACGCGTTTGGAATTAGTGTTCCCCTCTCCACTCCCCACCAACCCCGCACTTGACCCGTCGAGGTGTCACTGAGCACGTTAGGTCCCCGCAAAAAATGGGGAACGCGGCTTCGTACCGCATTGCCGAGCTAGGGGAGACGCGCGGATTTCGCTTTTAATTTATTACGATTGTTTCGATAATCTCTTTTCTCGGATGTGTGGTCATTAGAATAAGCGAATAACTGCAATCGCTTTACTCGTAACGTACGTAAGACATTTGTTTATCAAACAAGTACTCTCATGTATGTACAAGGAGCACAATAACAACACACTTAATGCTATGATAAATGATGCCTCAGTCCATGTCACGTAAATCTTGCAGCGGTGGAGTCAATCCGCAGCTAGTTTCCAGCACCATCATGAATGGGTCGGCTGTACCAGGGAAGGAGAACGCCCTCACAGAATATCGACGTGAAATAGCAATATCACGGCGCTGTGTTTCTTATGGTGAGTTTAGGAATCCGTAGCCGGCCGCAATTAAAGGTAACGAGGAATTCTATCTCAGTCCTCAGGGTTGTAGGTGGCCAGATGTAGGTGATTATGGTCCGCAGTAGTCGTTTATCATCAGGTGAATTGTATCCTCGTTTGTCACTCTTAGTTTTATAAGACTAATCCATCCTGGATAAAGAATGAAGATACTGATGCGGTGTCACCTTTGAGGGCTAAGCAATGTACTGCCTCAGTTACGAGCACTAGCACTAGTCGTTTCAAAACCATATAAAACACAGTCATAATTGTTTTTTAACTCCACAACGTTGCTTGTACCTACGTACAAAAAAATGCTAATGAATTTTGCAGCGTCAGTCGCGTATGCATGTTTAAGTCGATGTATTATTTAGAATTTTAATTACTTTTTCCTGAAACACCTGTCATAATGTTTCATCATTCCCTGGGTGGACTGGCAAAGAATGACAAATGGAATTAAGTACTTTTATTGTATGCTATTAAGTTATATAAAAAAGTTTAAATAAATAAAAAAATTAAAGTGGTTCAGGATGGACGTACATACGTGTGGCAATCAGTGAGGTTAGACTAAGTGGAATAAATAATGAGGGTCCTTTCACTTAATACCTAAGTAAAGTAGCATCTTCTGCTTAATGTGTTTCATATGTGAACTATCATATATTAAACACATTACATATGATATGTTTGTATGACTACGCTAATCTTTTTTCACAGTTTTGATCTTATTTCTCGAGAAATGTGCACGTGTATTGAAATTAGCTCTAAAAGCCGCTGAAGCTCAGCTACTATAAATTTTAGAGCAAATTTCAATACACGTGTCATTGCGATGTCAGCGTGGAGGTCAGAGTACCAAAGACTGCTGGGTCACAGGTACCGGATCTCCGGCGAGGAACCACATTTGTCTCAAATTGTTGGTTTTCGTGTATGTGTTGTATGAATGCTCCATACTCATAGTACTGCAAGAAGGTTCAGTTATTTCTGATTTTACATCGGACTAGGTAAGGTGACGGATCGTCGGTTTGTGTGAATGCGGGCTATAAATTCATTAACAAAAGAGCACAGAGTTCACCTGATGGTACTGCGACCCGTGATATCTACATTCATCCTTAACAATAAATCATAATGCAGATGCGTTGTCACACTTGAGGACTGAGATGGAATGCCTCGTCATCAGTAATAAAGGTTTCCGGATCGTTACAATCATCAGACCAAACACAGCAGCATTGTGCTGCTATTTTACGCTGGTATTCTGTGAGGTCGTGGTCCTACCCCGGTCGTACTGACCCATTCATTGTGCAGCTGGAAACAAACTGACCTGAATATAATATATATATGAGGAAGCCATGATCATAAAACAAAAATGTTTACTTTTTTTTAGAAATACGGAATATCCTCGCAGTGGTTAATGAAAGCGTTACGTAAAGCACCTTAAACAATAGAAATGAAGTACAAAACTAATTTATGCATTTAAAGTGTTATTACTTTGACAACATTTTGAAATTTCAGTAAAATTCCCGGTTGTGTTATTCATATTTTCACTTTTCTCTAGGCGTGACTGAAAATTTTATTATCACAGAATACAGTACTGTGTTTTCATGTTGAACTCGCTGTACGTACTTACGTACACGGCGGGGGGAAAACAACAACAGAAACAACACTCCCTGAAAGGTCTTATTTTTCAAACTCGTGGTAATTTTAACGTTCATTTTCATGTCATTCTGCAAACAAGCCTAAAAATTAAAAAAACTTTAGAATAAATTTTGAGTTACGATTTCTTTCATTTTTAATACTTTATTCAACTAAGATTTTATTGTCCGTAGTGTTATTAAATGTAGAATGAATATTTTATATAAATTACAATTATTTTATTTAAACTAATGGTTTAATGTAATTCATTACGAGGAAGGTACATCACTAATTAACACAAAGGCATGCCACAGAAGTTCCACGACAGGAAACTATAGTCATTTTATTAATAATAAAATATGGAGTGACATAGCTATGAGTAATCTTTTAATAATAATATTTGATAGTGGCTTGTTAATTAATATCTTGTATTTATTTTCCTTGTATAGACTGTGTGTGTGGAAATTTTAACGCGAACGGCAATGGTTTTTTATTAACTTAACTGTTATATATTGGACACGTGGTGGAGACATTTTGATGTAGCTTGACCGGAGTTTGATCGCGCTTTAATTATATATCGGCGTAAATTAATAGCTCAGCATTGAAGTTAAGTAAGTGATAAAAGTTAGCGAAACCTGAGAATACCGCCTACATGGTGTGTTGCGGCATTTCATCATAATTCTCAGGTGTGTTTCTGATTAAGGATACAAGATATGAATGTAGGTATAATGTCTCATACATTGGAATTTATCAGTGGTAGAGCTACACTGCAGTTTGTTTCTAGCTGCAGAATGAATGGGTCAGCTCGACAGGGGTAGGATCACGCCCTCACAGAATTCCAGCATAAAATAGCAGTATAATGCTGCAGCATTATACTACCATGCCTACGGATTCGAAGACTTTTATAACTGGTGACAAGGCATTCCACCTCAATCCTCAAGGGTGACAACGAATATGCATTATGATTCCTTGTCAAAGATGAATGTAGATGTTATGGGCCGCAGTATCACTTACCATCACTGGGTGAACTGAAAAAGGAATCATAATGCAGATGTGTTGTCATCCTTGAAGACTGAGATGGAATGCCACGTCCCCAGTAATAAAGGCCTGCGGATCGCTTCACTCACCAAACGAAACACAGCATTTATGCTAGTATTCTGTGAGGTCGTGGTCCTATCCCGATCGAGCTGACTGTTGTGTGACTCTAAATGTAATAAAAAAACTTTACTATTAGGTGGCTAGTTTGTTACAATGCAAACGTGGAAGGACAACGTCCAAACAAGATAAGAACGTGAAATAGCAACATAATGCTCCACTTGTGTTTGGTGAGCATAAGTACCCACTTAGTACCTATATTCCATCTGAGTCCTGGCAGGCGCCATGCATGTACATATTGAAATTTTGTTGAAGACGGATGTAGCTGTTATTGGGCTAGAATTTACCATCAGGTGAACTGTGTGCTATTGTAACTTTTTTTTATAAAAGAAATGTTATTACAGTCATGTCATGGTCAGTACAGTTATTACATTTGTTAAAACAAATGTTTAAAAAAAAAACTTTACTCAATCATGGACCACATGGAGGACCACTTTATTACTAATGAACTGAACTCCTATTAGTAATGTCTTCGTGCTTAAACTTATTTGCTTTTTTTTTTAAGTTTCGTTATAACGATCTAATGATTAATTCGGAAGTTGGGAAATGAAGCCTTAAATTAACGAGCTTGCACTCTGAAGTTTTGCTCTAGTTACATGATGTTTAGTCACTTTCTGAGGTTGCCTAAGCAACGTTTTGCACAACTGATTCAAAGTTTTTAAGTAAGGAAAATCGTCGGTAAGGGTTCGATTTATAATTAGAATCACGTGGCATGCAGATTTTTTTTTTCGGGCTGATGGCCGCTGTTGGCCCGAGTGCCTTTACAGTTTTATCGGGTTGAAAGGTGACCGAGCGCTTATGGCACTCAATCGAGACCTCTATACACGGGTTATCAGCTCAAGGGCTCCCGAGAGGGAGCCTCAGCTTGGACCTGTTTCGCGAGAGCGTCTGACTCGAGAGTGCCCGAGAGGGCTGAACCTCGGCTCGGTCAGTTGCTTCTGACAGAGGATTATTTAAGTTAATATCGCTATTTATTATAAGTTATCTGTACCACCACTTCGGAATGCGTGGGCGCTGGAGAAGTGGCGACCTCCAGAATCTCCATACAGAATAAACCAGTAAATATTTCGTATTAACATGGCAATAACTTAATGTAAAAAACTTTTATGAGATATATATGAAGTGAAATATTGTTTAATTCTTCCGAAGATAGTAGTGAAATTTGTAAAAGAAATTATCTCTGATCTTTGCAAACCTATATGAAGTATTACCAGTGCAGTTAAAATGAAAACCTAGTATTGAGTACGTTTATTTTCTTCAAGATGCTTTGGCCTTGACGTAAAATACAGTTACGGTTCTTTATATAGTTTGTAGTTTTAATTTACGTTTTTTATATATCTTATATATCGCATGTCTCTGGGTTGCGTTCTAATTGAATTTACGGTTATTCCTAAAATATAGGTTTTCAGGAAATATGCAGCGATACTACTATATTATATACGATAATATTTCTTGGGCAGTTTTAGTAGTTTTAAAGTATGTTTGAAAATATATATATATATATATGATAGTAAATAATCATTTAAAGGTTAAAAAGTTCTAAAAGATCTAAATATGGTATAAAATGTTACTAAAGTTTAACATAAATATGGATATCTATGCTAAGCTACTTACTGAGTCTATTGTCCATCTAAATATTTATTATGACATCTGGAAGTGAATCGAGCGCTAGCCTGATAGTGATAACATCGGCCTGAGACACATATATTTATCTGAGATAGGGAATGATAATGGAGATGCATTATCACCCAAATGAATCAAGACTTACTGACACCAAAAGATTGGTGATGTCTGGGACCCATTACACTAACAGCTATTCTAGTTAAGGAATGCATGTAAGTAGATACATTGTCACCCTTAGGTCTCTAAGAAGGTAACGATACTTACGCAGTTACCGTTAGTGGGATCTCTAGTTTCTTTATTTGTTCTATTGTTAAATAAGGTTATACAGTTGTTTCTCGATATGTAGTGAGAAGGAAGTAGCTGATGTAACTAAGGACTATGAACTAGCCGCGAATTGTTTAAGAATTAGATAAGATTTCTTATATATTGATATTATTTATTAGCTTTTTGTAAACATTGTGCTTGATTGAAATAAACATCATTATAATTAATTCACCGTACACAATACGAAGTATGTGGGAAGTCGTCGGACAACGGTGTCTCCGAATCCTACTTTGACAGTCTGGCGGAAGCCCACGTTCAGCAGTGGACATAAGATAACTGCGATTATATACTATTGTTTTATACCTAGATATTCTGTAAAAGATTGGTCCTGCAGCGATAACTTATCCATGTTATAGGCATTAACTGCAACGTGAACCTAGCACAAAACATATAAATTTAAGTTAGAACGTTATATATAGAATCTATAATATGTTGGAACTAACCTAAGTTCCAGCAAGCATTGAAGCGAGCGTGTTCGATGCAATCCTGGGATTGTAGACGAAATCGATAAGCTATATAGCTTTGACAAGTGAAGCGTATTACAAGCCGACTATGTAATAAAGGGAAGTAGGCAATAAATTGTTTTTGTTTTTGTTTTTGTTTTGGACTATGGATCTATATTGATCAAATGCGAATATATTGTGAGATTTTAGTTCGTTTAATTCAGTCGAACTCTTCGAATATTTGTTGTAATTCTTGTGGGTAAGCTTAAATGGCATTAACGATAATATGGGATGGTGATGAAACAGCGAGACCCGAATATTTTCCCTTTATTTTGCGGCTTGCACAATTATTTGCTTTCGTTGATTGAGGCACAGTGAAATATAACAGACTTTCTATAATATAAAGTCCTGATACTGTCTACTAGTCTTTGCATACTAAAAAGTTTTTGAATAAAACATTTCATGATCGTAATCGTGCTTCATGCCAACTTGCATGTTCAGGAATAGATTAACGTTATGCTATATGATTTATGATTATAATATTGACAATGATGAAACATAGTTCCTATTTCGGAAATGATGAAACATAGTTCCTAACTCGGAAATAATGAAACATAGTTCCTAACTCGGAAATGATGAAACATAGTTCCTAACTCGGAAATGATGAAACATAGTTCCTAACTCGGAAATGATGAAACATAGTTCCTAACTCGGAAATGATGAAACATAGTTCCTAACTCGGAAATGATGAAACATAGTTCCTAACTCGGAAATGATGAAACATAGTTCCTAACTCGGAAATGATGAAACATAGTTCCTAACTCGGAAATGATGAAACATAGTTCCTAACTCGGAAATGATGAAACATAGTTCCTAACTCGGAAATGATGAAACATAGTTCCTAACTCGGAAATGATGAAACATAGTTCCTAACTCGGAAATGATGAAACATAGTTCCTAACTCGGAAATGATGAAACATAGTTCCTAACTCGGAAATGCAAATGATGGATTTCTTTAAATAGGTCAAATTCAATACCCATATTTTAAGTCGACAATGATAACTTTGCCATGAAATGTTAGTAGCGGTGGGGCCACGTTGCTATTATTTTATGACAACAGCATTCAAACCCATTCAGAATCGGTTCGACCGGGGTAATAGCAGCATAATGATGAGTTTCGTTTTGGAAACCCAATTTCTGAAAGCGAGACATCCCATCATCATAGTCATCTGAAGTAACAACGCAAATGAATCTTGAATCCAGGTTGAGGAGGGGTAAAATATAAAGTTCTACCTAAAATTTGCGTAATATTTAAGTATAAAGTTATTAAGTTTTAAGATATCAATAATTGTTCATCATAAAATTTTTAATATTATCTCATCAAATAGAATATTAATATATATTTACAAAAATGCACTAAATATTTACAGTAACAATAACCTTATAATCAAATTGCAGGGCATCAAGAGCGATGGCAGCATTTCCTCGTTGAATTGAACTACTCCGCCTTTGGAGAAGAGGACTGGCCCTTTGTCAACAGCGACAATGACGGACTAAGGACTTAGGACTAAGCACTCGAACGAGGATCCTAAGGGCCCCACGGATGGACTCATTGTCTCTACCGCAAATGGAATAACATATAGTCTTTACTTAGAGACTCATATTTGGGCCATTTAATTGTTTCGGCTTCCCCTGAAGCCACTTTGATCCTGATAGAGGTACCTATGAGACATGAAGCAGCCAATGCGGTTACGCCTGTCTACCAAGGGACCAAGCTCATACTATTGGGTCTCCTGCCATCGAACCTAAAAATTCCACTAGGTTCTAAAATCAAAACTCACAGAAATATTTATAGAGACAAAGCCCAGCCTACTCCCATGCGTAATGCATCGTCAAATACTGAAAAACCTAAAATGTGTGCGATTTGGTTATCACAGTGAAAATTTACAACCAAATCTTTTGTATATTCTCAACCAACAGAATATTCCACTGTGTTTGTGGTGAGTTTCCAGCTACAAGTTTGCAAAGTTTCCATTGCCTCCATAACAAAGGTTATGTGCTAGTTAGAATTTATAATTTTATTACGTAAATTAGTAACATTGTATACGCAAGCAAGAAAAGCTGGTACGGTGGCTGCAATGCTAGAAATTTTCCTGACATTAATTAAGATTTTGTGGTAAATCTTATGGAAACAGTGACTTGAGTCCGGCGAGAGAATTTAAGGGCAAACTTAGATTTTTTTAAAGCTAAGACGAGAGTTTCAGAGAAGTTAATTAATAATCAAAAACAAGGTCTTAAATTAGAACGAGTTGTCAGATAAAAGATTTTATGGCATTCAATATTCATTATTTAGCATAAAATATTAATTTTCAATGAATTTCTTAATATAAAGTAAAGATAGATAATTATGCAATTTGGTTTGGAAATATTTGAAGACAATTTAATGTAATGTTTAAATTTGAATTTTATAAGGTTTTTTGCTTTGACTTTTTTTATTTAATTTTATTATTTACTCCAATTTCAGTCGTTTTGGCATTTGTAAAGATCGCAATTTATATTTTGTACAATTCATAAGCCAACCTTGACTGAATTGGCACCTAATATTAAGTGGTGAAATTGATATTAATCGTAAATGTTGAATGATCACAATGGCTCGTCATCACAATCTCAACAAATTGTCAAGATGAAGATATGGTGTCGATGATGGTGTTGGAACTGGGCAGTTCAGGATAATAATATCACCAATAAAATTATTAGCATTGAATAGGGTATATTCTGACAAATTGACCAAATCGAAAATACTTTGAAAATTATAAATCCGGATTTAATTTTTTAATTACTACGCTCCAAATATAATGAGTTTTGAAGCTTATTTTTTTTAAAATATGTTTTTGTATTATCTTTTTCCATTTTCATTTTGGAATATTATAGCATATTTGTTACCCGACTACGAATAAAAAAAAATAATATCGTCAAAATTACAACCAGCATCCGGTTACAGAATCTAGGAAAACAACGAATGTTTAAAGAAAAAGAAAATTTCGTCTTTATTTTCGGAATTTAAGTTTATTATAAATTAGTATAATAACTATATCCCGTATCGCACTGCTGGGTCTTAAACCCAGAGAGAATCAACTACGCCACTCCAATGCAAATTGCCGGTTTTCAAAATATTTTTCAATCATTTATAATGATAGACAGACTCCCAGAAAACATGAAACAGCTTTTTCTCAGACACAGCACAGATTTATCTATCTGGTTTTAACAAATTAAATAACAGTCATACTGGTGCCGTCATCGCAGACCAAACTTAAGACCGAACAAGATTATAAATTTGTATAAAAAAAGGGAAAAAAATCTTTGGAATAAAGTGTATTCAACTTACCCTTATTCACTTATGTTTTACGCAAACCATAAACAAAACCACTATTTAAAATCCGTTCATATTTGGATTTAAATGGCGTTCATACGTATTTTCCTACTACTATTTTATACAAATTGTGAGGAATTAGTTTTCTTCGATAAAAAAAAACAATAGACACGATAAACACTGATTCATATCAGTGTTTTCACATGAAATTGATTATCTAATAGAAGAAGACTGTCTTTGTCTCATTATCTGTGTAATTGGGTATTCTTAATCTTAGCTAAGACAAAAAATTATAAGTATCGTAAATTTTTTTTATAGTATTAGGGGCAAAACGATCATATAGTGCACCTGACGGTTCGTGATGACGGCTGCCTATTAAATCTAGCAAATTGTTGCCATCGCTGAGAACTCCAATGCCTCCTATCTGCAATGGCGTTTGCTGGATCCCTACACTCACCGCTCGAAACACGTCAACATATGCTGCTAGTTCAAGATCGTATTCTATAAGGGTGCAGTTCTTAACATACAGACTTTTTCAAAGTATATCTAAAGTGACTATACCACGAAAAAAAATATAATTCTATGTCATCAAACCTTCTAGCCATTCGTATTAATAATACCATACTACATTTCTCTATACATATATGACAAGTTTTACATTTTAATAAACTATCCAGCAGAAAGTTAAAATCATACACTCATCCCAGAAAAAACAAGGACGTCAAGCCGCATCGTTGTGCCGTTTTAACAATACTGTCGCCCCCCGAGAGATGTCGCTGAGTTTGGCGTTGCTCAGCGAGCAGTAAAAATACGTGCGGGTATTTCCTGTCCCCGCGGCGGGTCTTTTGGAGGCGAGGGGCGGTAGGGGCGATAAATAACTCAGTTTGCGGCCAGAGGGGCGAGGAGGGCATTGGGGGCGAGCGAGCGTTATTTGTAGGGCTCGCGTGTGAATTATTCGTGGGTTCACGCGCGCTGTTTGCCCACCGTCTTGTGGAGTGCTACGGCGACCCTTGTTAATGAAATTTCATATCGCTCACCATCCTTCTCATTCTCGTACTGCACGCCCGAGCCGTCTATTTAGTACTTCTAATT
This sequence comes from Teinopalpus imperialis, assembly GCA_029286865.1. Classification (NCBI taxonomy): domain Eukaryota; kingdom Metazoa; phylum Arthropoda; class Insecta; order Lepidoptera; family Papilionidae; genus Teinopalpus; species Teinopalpus imperialis. The sequence goes on from JAGSMU010000021.1 coordinate 8,765,619, forward strand.
GTTAGACTTAACTGTGTTATAAAGCGTTTTATTAAATGACTGATTAGAGATTGTCAGACTTTTAGATCAAATTGATCATCATAAACTAGAAAGCTTTTTTAACTGTTAAATAAACCCTTATTACTGAATGATAAATGAATGATGAGTTTTCATTATATCCCTTTATTATGTCACTTTGTCCGTAAATTATATACATATAAATATTTGTAATGTTGTTATGTTGTACTACTTAAAACTTAAGCAGGTGGAGGATAGGACTTCGGATGTCGGGTCACACTGCTGCCAGTTGCTGTCTGTAGCATTAATGGGTTGCATCGAGGAAACCAGCATATATATACCGAATACCAGCAGGGTGAGCTGTGAGTCGTGTGATAAATGTAGATCCAGGGATCCCATTATAGGTAACGAGTTATTCTATTTCTGATCATAAGAGTAACAACGCACGTGCGTCTTGAATCTTTGTTAAGGATGCATGTTGATGACATAGGCGCAGTTATCACTTACCATCAGGTGTACTGGCAGCTCGTTTGTCATCCTGTTGTAATATTATATTAGCAGGTCATGGCTTCGTATCGCGCATTAGAATTTCACAGAGGCGCGATAGTGACTAAAGCAAAGTGGAAGTCGCTATTCAAGTAATGGTAAGACTTGAATTGACTACAAGTTATTTAAAAAATATTATTATTAGACAAAATAGATCGATTTGAAATGTAAGTTTACTCTTTCGTCTTTATAAATGGTTTATTAGTAACATAGTTTTTATTCAAAATCATGTAAATAAAGTGCACCAAGTGTCCGTTATTTGTAACGAATATTGGCAATGCTATTAAACATTACTAATATTCCGATTAACCATTCCAACTAGGCTGGAAATGCTTGTGGTAGGAGATGGTTCACGTAAATATAAAGTCTAATGGTGGATTCGAACCTACGGCCTTAAGTTTGGCAGACCTTACCCTAAACCATTAGGTTATTCACGCTTCAATTTGTTGTTTTTGCAGTGATCATTAGATAAATAGAAAATATTATATTCCGAGTGATTTACTAATAAAAAAGTTGCCATCATCGCACATAAATGAAAAGTCAAAACTTACTCGGTAGGGTGGTTAAAGGTAGAATTCCTGGTAATTCCATAAATATTTCACGATGCGATTTTTTTTTTTAAATTATGTAGTGGCCTTAAAATGTAAATACACTATCATAACTTATACTGTTAAATAATAAATACTTCAATTACAGCTTGTTAGAAAAGGGATACTAGTTACTTTTTAAGCCTCCCGTTCAGATCGCATTTTCCAATTAAAAAGCACCTGCTCCGCGTACTCAGTAATTACCACTAGTGAGGATAAAACAGATAAAGGCATAAAATTTAAACATTTGATGAACAAATTGACATTGACACAATTACCTACTTGTGTCCGCCTGTAGCAGCTAAAATCGGTTACAAGGTGTGCTAAGATAAAATAAAAATGGTAAACGTCGTATGATATTACTCCAATTGATTTAGCGTGAATGTATAAAAGGCTTAACAACATATATATTTTATTTTATTTTATTTTATTTATTTTATAAAATCTACAGTTTACAATATTAAATACTACTTTTTTAATTTCTCTATTTCTTTTTTAATCTATATTATATCGTTTAGAGACATTACAATGCACGTTAAATGTCACAATAATATATCCTAAATTATAAAATAATCTATAAACATATTTTCCATTTGAGTTAAAGTTACACACTTTAAATCAACGGCTATTGGTCTGTTACTAACCCTCCTGCTAATTCGTACAGGGAACACGTGTTTGAATAATACGCTCATCTCTTTACACGCTTATTAGTTAGGGGAGACAAGTGTTTATATATATGTATATGTATTTGTGTATTTGTTTAGTAAGCCTACTTAATGCTGTAGCTTAATGTTGTAGGTTCAACTTATATAATTTATATCATCTTTATGTTTGCTATTTTATTATTGTACAGTATAGTATAGTATAGTATAGTATAGTATATTTTAGTATAGTATAGTTAGTATAGTATAGTATATGCTTCACGTCAAGCACTTGTTAGACTCTACGAAGTAGCGGGCTACAAAAAAGGGCCGAATAAAGCTATCTATTCGTATCGTGGAAAGAATCTTAATTTTTTTTTTTTTTTTTTTTTCGGGCTGATGGCCGCTGTTAGCCCCAGGGCTTTTACAGTTTCACCGGGTTGAGAGGTGACCGAGCGCTTATGGCTCTCAGTCGAGACCTCTATATATGGGTAACCAGCGCAAGGGCTCCCGAGAGGAGCCTCGGCAGACCGCTACCCTGTTTCGCGAGAGCGTCTGACTCGAGGGTGCCTGAGAGGGCCGAACCTCAGCTCGGTCAGTTGCTTCTGACAGAGGATTAATCTCAATTAATATCACTATTATTATTGACTACCTGTACCACCACTTCGGATTGCGTTGGCGCTGGAGAAGTAGTGGCGCAAGAAACTCCAGTGACGCTTCTATCTGTATGGACTGGAGGGAACCGGCCAGTGACATGGCGGTATCGCGAATATCTTTGTTTGCGACGCCCTCGCCGTCGGCGGGGCGATATGAGGGTGCAATGTTTGTGTGTTGTGTTTTATGAAGGGCTTGGGCCTGGTGGTTGCGTCGTCAGGGTCATCGAGGGCGTGCCTCGGTCTCCTACGAACGCGGGTAAATCTGTGATTCGCGATGGGATTGTAAGTGGCGGCACTTACAATCAAAGGGTTTCGGTGTGTGACGGCAGAGTCGAAATATCGGCGAAGCCTGCTTCAGGTACTGAGCTATGGTCGGCAGCTCAAGATCTATGTGTAGATTTTCGTTACGCAAGAACCACGGCGCACCGGTGGCCTTGCGCATGAAACGATTTTGTATTACCTGAAGTCGGTGAATGTGACGCGGGGAGGCATGCGCAAAGACGGGGCTTGCGTATGTCATTATGGGTCGGATGCACGCTTTGTAAAGTGTAATTTTATTACGCAGGGACATTTTGCTATTTTTATTAAGTAACGGGTGCAAACGACCTAGGACGAACGCTGCTCGATTCCGTACGCGGTTGACATGCGGACCGAAGGTGAGTCTTTCATCTAATGTGACGCCTAAGTATTTGACTGTCTTTTCCCAGAGTTGGACGATCAAATAACTCTATAGTTTGGAGATGCGGCGTTTTGTTGCGCCGAGAGAAGTAAATGGCTGCACTTTTGGTGGGGTTAACCTCGATCCTCCATTTCCGAAACCATTTCCCTAAGGTGTTGGCTGCAGATTGGAGGCGTTTACAAATAGCGTCTGGTTTAAATCCAGACACGTAGAGGCCGGTGTCATCGGCGAAAAGGGCTAGCTCTACACCGCGAGTGCGCGGTATGTCGTTGGTGTAGAGTGTGTATAAAGTAGGACCTAGGACAGAGCCTTGTGGTACTCCGGCACAAATGGGGTGAACCTCGGAGCGCGTTCCCTCGACGCGGTAACGAAAGGTTCGATTTCGGAGAAAATCTCGTATGATAAGTACGAGTCGATCTGGCACACCGAGCTCATATAGTTTGTATATGAGCCCGTTGTGCCAGACCTTAATCAGCTTTCGCCACGTCGAGAAAAAGTGCACCAGTTTGGTAGCCCTGAAGAAATTTACTGAGGATGTGCTCCGTGATGCGGTGCACTTGATGTGTGCATGAGTGTTGGGTGCGAAACCCGAACTGCTCATTGATTGGCAGCCCTCGGGACAGCATGAAGTCCTTGAGGCGGGTGAGGATGAGCCTTTCATATACCTTACCCAAGACTTTGAGTAGGCTTATGGGTCGATAGGCTGATGGATCGGTTGGATGTTTTGAGGGCTTGAGAATCCCTATGACATCGGCTTCCTTCCAGGTGTTCGGGAAGGTGCCTTTGGATATAGCCGCGTTGTAGATTATCACCAGTAGGTGTAAAATGGACATGGGTAGGAGTTTCATCACCTTGTTGGTGATACCGTCGGGGCCGGAGCCTTGCGTGGTCGCAGGTTTTAATTATGGACTCAACTTCGGTGCATGTAACTTGAGTGACGGAATCGCGAGGTGGTTCCTTACTCCTCCGGTCGACCTCGCTGTTAACCATTTCAAGGTGAGCGGCGTCGATCGGTAGGGTGCTCGGTGAGCATTGGAGCTCGAGATTGTCAGCCAGACATTCGGCTTTCTCTTCGTCTAAGAAGGCGGGTGGTTTATTAGGACGCTAAAGGGAGGCATTGTTTGGGCGGTGCCCCTTTTAGGGATTTGGGAAGTCGCCAGTAGGCGAGATGGGAAGGTTCGATGTTGGAGAGGTGATTATCCCACCGATCGTTCCTATACTGGGCTATGCGTGATCGGACTTCACGCTGAAGGGTACGTAGCACCAGCCGGTTACTTTCAGTGGGATATAAGTCGTGGGCACGAGTCGCCGCATTCTTGCGCCTCATTAGGTCCTTTATGTCGTTAGGCAGGGTCCATCGGTGGTCTTCCACCGAGGAACCTGCCTCGAACAATCCACGATTACGGTCTGGATGTGCCTAGTGAGGGCATGAACTGCGAGGTTCGTGTCGTTGACTGAAGATATGTTCCTAGGAATAGCATCTAGGTGCGGTGATGTGGCTTCCCTCAGGGCGTTCCTGAGTCGGTGCCAGTCTACAATGGTTTTGGTGGAGGGTGAGGTTGGGGCGGAGGGCCTAACCGAAGAAGAACGGGGCGATGATCGGAAGCGAGCTCATGGATTACCTCTATGCCTTGGAAGGCGAGATTGATGTTCTTACAGATGGCAATATCAAGCACGTCCGGTGCGTGACCCAATATGTATGGAAAATGGGTAGGCGTAGTAGGCGCTACGACGTCGAAGTCGAAGTGCGTCGCTTAGCGAGTCTAAAGCCAACCCGGGGGTTGATTTTAGTTGCATTCCACCGAGTGTGCTTGCTATTGAAATCTCCTGCCAAAATGACTGAGTTTCCAAGGGAAAGGAGCGCCACAAAGTCGCTTCGTAATACTTGTGCGTCACGTCTGCAAGGCAGGTAGACGGACGCGATTGTGATGGGGGCGTGGCCGGTCATGGCTAGCTGACAGACCGAGGCTTCTAGGAAGGTTAGGGTTGGCGTATCGACGGGCACGCAGTGCAAGGACTTTTTATAGTAGATGAGAGTTCCGCCATTAGCGGCGGAAGTTCTATCATTCTAATGATGTTATAATTCGCGATGTTGGGATTGCGAGTGTGCGGTTTGAGGAATGTCTCTTGCACTAGGAGCACGTCGACTTGGTGATCGCGAACAAAATTGAAGATTTCGTCGCGTTGATTATTAACACCGTTCGCGTTAAAAAATGCGACGTTAAGGGAACGCGGTTTTACTCTGCCGTTATAAAGGCCCTCTATGCTTGAAAATTGACGATGGCTGACACTACATGTTGGTAGCGCATTGTGGCAGCAATCCTGATTTCGGGCTTGCCATTGGAGTCCCTTAGGGCTTTTGCAAGGGCTGAGACGTCGGCGCCGTTGAAAACGGCGGCGAAGCGACACACAAGGTCGAGGTCGCTTTCGTTAACCGGCCGTCCGGCTGATGGAGGGGGCTGCTCAACCGGTTGAGCGACGGTCACTACGCCAGTAGGAGGTTTCCATGCGGGACGTAGAGGACGAACAGGAGCGAGAATAGGCGCGGGAGCGGCGATCGGTGTAGCTACCTTAGGTGCGACTTTAAGTGCCGGGCGTTTCGGCTTGGGAGCCTTTGGGCAGCCAAGGTAATTGGCTGTGTGTCCCTCTGAGTTGCACAGGACACACGCGGGGGGCCCGAAAGCAGCCAAAGGGCCTTGTCCTTGGGTCTCGGACAGTCGGTGGTGCCATGGTCACCCAGGCACTTTACGCATCTGGGTTTCCCGAAGCAGTTGCGAGCAGAGTGGCCATATAACTGGCATTTGTGGCACTGGCCCGGAGGGCCATTTTATGAGGGCGCTCTATTGTGAGCCCAGAAAGGTGGCAGCACGTTTTCAGATTAAATACCTGCTTCCCTGCCTCGGACCTTTCGAGGGCCACAATTACCATGTTGAATGGCTTTTGTTATGCCCACTGTACATCCTATGCACGGATAGGACGGGTAAATTCTGAGCCTGGAGGTCCTCTTTGATGAGGTCTGCGGGGATTTCCCGCGGAAGGTTTTAATAACCACTCTAAGTTGGCGCTCTTCTGCCAGGGTGTAGGTGTGAAAGAATACACCTTTGTCTTGTAAGTAGCGGGTGACCGCTCTATGGTCATCCGTGGTTTCTAGCTGCAGTTTAATGCCTACAGCGGTGGGGATCGCTTGATATTTGTAGCGATTGGAAAGGGCCGATACGACAATCGGCCATTTATCTTGTGCCTGTATGAAGACAGGCGGCGGGCGTTTCGATGGCTGTGAGACAGCCGAAGTTTGGGGGGAGCCAGTAGGGGCGCGCTGAGGAGCGGCGGGGGCTTGCTGTGAGGCTGCAGAGGGGGTGCCATGGGGTTGGGCCACAGATGTCGATGGCCGGGGAGAGGGGACATCGCTTTCCCGTTTTTTCGCCTTGGGTGGCGGCGTCGGGGCGGGTGAAGCTCGCTTTTTTCGCTTCTTTTCCACCAGCGTGAAGTTGCTGGTGTCTTGCGGGAGGTCCTCGGGGGACGAAGGGCTATCTAGCTCCATTTCGGAGACCGAGGAGGACGATGAGGCAGAGGCCCTTGAGGAGGACCTTGAGGGTGATTTTTGCCCCTCCTGTAGGGGTTGCTCTTTCATAATGTCTTCGAAGACATCGGGGTATTTACTCTTCAGGCAGCTGACCAAGTGTACAAGGAAATCCATTGTTGGATTCTCCATTGTACACAAATTATTATAATATTAATACTATTACGCGGGATGTGTGGCCTCCGGTGGGGTGCCGGGGTGAGTAGCCTACTTCCCTCCTGCCGGGTTTAGGCAGGAGGATGAGTGCCTAGTTGTGTAGCCCTAGTGCGTCCAAGTGCCAATCTTATTTGTGCACTTGGGTGTGTGCTTAGAGCTAACTAAAAATACGCGTGAGACAATTATAAGTCTAGCGGGTTGGTCAACCTTGGCTGGGGCACTACCCAAGGCCAAGTTTACGTTGACTCCTTCCGCTATCTTGCGTTTCCCAGAAGGGGAACCGCGGGCGTACGGGGCTTGCCCTACACTAGCTTAGTTAACACCGCAAGGTATCCACTAGTATAACCACCCAGGTGGCTTTACAATAGCTTTCTTGGAAACTAAATTCCGATCACAATAGCAACAGCAATAAAAATTGCTCGGTGTATTGTTCTCGGAACAATGGATGCGCAGGTGGCTTGCTCGGGGGCAGGTAGCTCGGGACGATCGTGGCGGGGAGCCGGGCGACCGTTCTCGGCGACTGCTGAGCGTCGAATGTTAGAATCTTAAACGCAAACACAGAAACACTCAGTTTTTATATGGTAATATATTTTTTTAACTGAATAAAATTAAACGTAATTTTATGTTAATTATGTTTTTTAATCAAACTTATTAAGTAGTTATATATATTATATATTATTTGCATGCGGAATATTTTCTTTTAAAAAACCGTAAGTGTAATTAACACTTACGGTTATTTGTGAAACCTTAAATCTTAGGGATTTCATAAAAGATTGAAATGAAAATTATGGTCTATATTATTACGATCAATCACGATTTGAAAGATTTGCGTATGTGTTATATGACTAAATTTTGAATATAATAATATATGTAATAATAGTAAAAAAAAATGGTTTTTTTTTAAAGTCAATGTACATAACATCTAGATTTCTAAATGACAGATCGTTCACTTCAATGATGTCGTAAGTAAGTATGCTATTCTTTGGGGTATAGATGAACAGTTTTTAAACAACCTTTTTATTGAATCGGAGATGACAAACTTTCACACAGTTGCGATGGCGATGACTTCTGTCCATAACCATCTACAGCAAGTATCAGCAAAAATCCAAGATGCACACGTGTTGTGAGCTGAGGGCACCCTCTGTGGGCTGTGATGAAATGTCACGTTACCAATAATTGGGTCTCCGGTTCAGATACGCATCTAAGGTAAGAATTAGCCCAGGAAAATATTATCACCATTCACAAATTATTATTTATGCATTCTTAACTCTCTCTCTTTATAAATAGCTTAGTCAGTAGTACCTATATCACAGTTAACGCAAATACTTACCGCATTTTCATGTAATTCCATTACAGTAACTCGATCGGCATACACGACTATGTTAACTTAATTCGTATGATACATAAGAGATCACATTTACATCGTGTTAAATGAAGTTTTCGCCAAATGAGAAGCATTCCTACATTACATTTTTACATACGATACAAAAGTGTTATCACGAGTAGACCGACGCAAACGTAGTTTTATTCCATCGTCTAATCTTTTTTAATTGAATTAAAACAGGTTACATGCATGATTATTTAAAAGTTTACCTGATTATAATTTTTTGTGTACTTATAGGAACATGAACATCTTCAGAAATCTCCACTTCTGTACACTCAAGACCCTTCTGCCACTCGTAACTCTGTAGTGTTATTTGCTGCCTCATCTTCGTAAAGAACTTGAGCTCCTCGCACCGTCCCTTTCAGGGTTGAAAGTGGGCTGCATATAAACCTGAACAAAATACTCACGCTTATTTGATAAACATTTAATTTTTTGAACATTCATAAACACTTCATTTTAGTCCTCCAGTAAATATGCTCCTCAAAGCACTGTCTGCTTTTATTAATGTTTTCACTACACGCAAGCTATCGCTAGTCTTATCCCGCCTTTAATTGCGAACACTAGATAGTATTAATTCCTAAGCCGAGTAGTTTGCGAACTTGCAAAATCCGAATTACCGAAACACAATTTTGTTTATACTCATTTCCACTACTGAAGAAATATAACCTTTAAGTTTAAGCTTCTTTACAGCTACAGCTTGAATGGGCCAGTTCCACCTGGGAAGGAATATTCCAAAATAGGAACATATCCTCCAGTTATGTATAATTAGCTTAAGTATCTGAACACCGAGTATCTGAATATCAAGTAAAGATATTTATTTTATTAGGAAACTTCACAGCGTACAAGAAACATTAAACATAAATACAATTAACAACAACAATATTAAGCCATCAAAGAAGTTACAACTATATATATATTTTTTTATGCAAAGTATGTGCAACAGGAGTAACATATATTTTAATATGTGTGTGTGTGTTTTAGCGTATGTATCTTATTAAGGCGAATTCAGGAGTGCTTCAGGTATAAGGTAAACATTGGATGGTCGACAACTTGGTTGAGAATGGATGAAGATGTTTATGGCCAACAGGCGTCACTTATTGAAGTTCATTTGATACTTTAAAGCGTATAGATATGAGTATTTATGGGCCGTACCTATCACTTACCGTGACGTACTTACTACAGACTACATTATGTACGCTATACGAGATAAAAATACCTATTATTACCATTTTTATATTATATCTCCATCCTGATGGTCGAGAACTTGGTTGAGAATGGACGAAGAAGTTTATGGACAGCAGGCGTCACTTATTGAAGTTCACTTCGGTGAACTGTGTGGTAGTTCGCCACGCTTAGTGAATAGTTGAAATAAGCACTCATTGAATTTTAAATAACCTCATCATCATCATCAACATTTCCAACCATTAGTTCATTATTTGAAGCGTCAATAGCCTAATGGTTTAGGGTAGGATCTGCGAAACTAAAGATCGTAGGTTCGAATCCATCATTCAACTATAGTCGTGAACCATCTCCTAGCACAAGCATAATATAAGTTATGTTTTAGGATTGCTAATATTCGTAATTACTTTTTTTTTAAATTGTTAATATAAACAAAAACACAAATTAACACGAAACATAATTCCAAGCCAACCGTGTTCTTCGATAGAATCTACAACAAGGACATCTACTGATACAAAGGTAACCGACGTTGTTCAAGTGACTCTAAAGTGGCAATAGGACGACCAAATAGCTCATAGAATTGATAAGCGTTAGGGAAAAGAGGCTCTCGAGGGGCAACCGCTCTGGTTCACGCATTGTAACGTGAGCCCCCACTATAGGCTTTCTCTGCAGGCTAGTGATATGTCACCGTACTTTAGTGAACAAAGAAACTCAATTTTTAAAAATACAAAATTTTACTATATATAGTTTTATTTATCGTACATTTATACAAGTGTACGATTAATCTTCGATCTGTAATTTTAAAAATCTGAGATCATATCATGCTCTCAGTCAATTATTTTGGCTAACAAACACACGACTCACCTGATATACACTTATATCTGTAGCTCATGTATTCATCCAAGCACGAAGCTTTTTTAAAAATACAACATTTTACTATATATAGTTTTATTTATCGTACATTTATACAAGTGTACGATTAATCTTCGATCTGTACTTTTAAAAATCTGAGATCATATCATGCTCTCAGTCATCTATTTTGGCTAACAAACACACGACTCACCTGATATACACTTATATCTGTAGCTCATGTATTCATCCAAGCACGAAGCTTTTTTAAAAATACAACAATTTACTATATATAGTTTTATTTATCGTACGTTTATACAAGTGTACGATTAATCTTCGATCTGTACTTTTAAAAATCTGAGATCATATCATGCTCTCAGTCGTCTATTTTGGCTAACAAACACACGACTCACCTGATATACACTTATATTTGTAGCTCATGTATTCATCCAAGCACGAAGCTTTTTTAAAAATACAACAATTTACTATATATAGTTTTATTTATCGTACATTTATACAAGTGTACGATTAATCTTCGATCTGTACTTTTAAAAATCTGAGATCATATCATGCTCTCAGTCAATTATTTTGGCTAACAAACATACGATTCACCTGATATACACTTACTGTAGCTTACGTATTCATCCAAGCACGAGGCTTTGTCGGCCCTCAGGACTCGGATGGCTTAATTTTTATATTAATTATATTCATTATTCTTCTCCTAATTATTATACTATATACTAACCCTGCCTTTCTGCGAAAAATACCTAACTAAGAAGAAACAGTAATAAATAATTACTAGTTTAACTATAGCCATTACTAATTGGAAGACAATATCGCAAGTGATATTTGATTGAAACTGACTTGTTATTTTAGAAAATGAGAAAAATACTACCGAAAACCGAAAAGATTTTTTGATTGTATTTAGCAATTCTACATTTGTTATACTTAAAAGAAATACCAAAAGAATTCACACTAAAAGTTGTTGATAAAAAGAAGCGACCTTATTGATGTTGACCCGTGAACAGTTGTACCTATAAATTTATAATATATTATAGAGCTATACTGCAGTTTTTTTCTAACTGCAGAATGTATATATGTCAACTCGACCGGGGTAGGACCACGGCCTCACACACGGACACGTGAAATAGTAGCATAATGCTGCTGTGTTTCATCTCATGAGTGTAGGGATCCGGAGACCGTTATTGACTGGTGACGAGGCATTCTGTCTCAGTACTCAAGGGTGAGAACGCATCTGCATTATGATTCCTTTCCTTGTCAAGGATGAATGAAAAAGATGTCATGGGCCGCAGGAATCACTTATAATAAGGTGCTCGTTTGTAACTCTCAATGTTAAAAAAAATAACATTTAACAAGTCGAATATTTTAATGATATTATGGAGTGATAAACTAACACACAGTTCATTCACCTTATGGTAAGTGATTCCTGCCCTTGACACCCATTTCATCCTCGATAAGGGGTCATGCAGACATACAGGTTTCCTCACGATTTTTCCGATCACATGGTAATCGTCACTGAGCATCGAAGCATCGAATCGTCATATCGTAAAAAAATTAAAGGCAAACGCTTAGACTCTCATTTTTTGAGTACAGAACCCTAAACAACATCCAATACCCTCTAGCAATCCCACAGGAAGAAAGTAATATACCATTGAGAAACACTTCCGTTATTGAAGTCGAATGTATATCCCAGTGATACCATCGTCAGACTTGATTAAATTCGGTTTACATGCAAATAAGTGAGCAAGCGATGAAAATAACATTTGTTGCTACTCGTAATTAGCGATGCGACAAAATATTTTTTCAATTCAACATTGACTACCGATTTTAATGTTACATAAGAAAAAATAATACAGTAGTATTGAGAACTACTTCCGTCGCTGAAATCGAGAATGAATATCCCTGGAATATCATCGTGATATTCAATTCTATATTCTATATTGTATACCACTATAGAAATAAAAAAGACAAACAGAATAAAATTTCTTACAACAAGCGGACTTTCCGCTGACTTCTTCTAGTCAACCCACGCGTAGAGAACTGCAGTAACATGAGAACGAGAAGACCTCCTTATAATATATCAATATACAAAAAAAAATAGTTGATATTTCTAGGTAAGTGAGGATGGATCGGGAGAGTAAAACGAGTAAATGCACACAATAACAGAGACTTTGTAAGATATCAATCACTTGCTCCAAATATCCAACTCTTTTTTTTTCGGTATAGGTTAGGTATATTGTTGTTGACTGTGCGGCCTCAACAGCTTCAACGGAAGAGATTCTCGTCCTCTAAATGCCGATAGAATAGATGTCTTATAAGAATGTTTAACGGTCGTCGTTATTTTATTTGCCTTTTTAGATTTTTGACTTGCATTACAAACTACTTACATTACGTAATAATCTTAAAAATTAACATACATATTAACAATTCAATTACCCATTGAAACTAATTGTATTTACCAATTATATGTACATATTTTTAAAAGCTGCAGCTAGATGCAGCTTAAATAGGTCTCCGGGGTAAGATAACGCTTTCCGGTATACAAGCCTAAAATGATACTTTAGTACTCGTCTGATGAAAGAAAAAAGCCGGTGACGAGATGTTACATCTTTAGCTCTCAGATATGAACGCATCTGGAGGAGAACTTCAACAAGTTAAGGATAGATTTTGTGTTTCTAATTAAACAAGCTGATTTTACGAGTAAACAGTTACCTCTTAAATGCGTAAGGAAATTGCATGTTATTTAAATTACTTTATGTTATATTTTTTTTATCTTTGTACAGCAAATGTATATTTAAATAAAATATAGTACCAAGTAGATGTTTTCAAGTTGTTTGACTGTAAAGGATACGGTATTAGCACCAATGGCGAGTACATCACCGACCTTCGATCTGCCGACGATTATTTTAATTACATTTACAGTAACAAACGAGCACAAAGTTCACCTGATGTCAAGTGATTACTGCGGCCCATGACATCTACTTTCACAAGGAATCATAATGCAAATGCCTTGTTACCCTTGAGTACTGAGATGGGACCCTCGTCATCAGTAATAAAGGTCTCCGGATCCCTACACTCACCAGACAAAACACAGCATCATTATGGTGCTATTTTACGCGTGTATTCTGTGAGGGCGTGCTCCCTACCCGGTCGAGCTGACCCATTCATTCTGCAGCAAGAAAAAAACTGCTGTGTAGCTCTTCCACTGTATAAATATAGTCATCATGGCAGAATCTTTAAGGAATTTGAACGATGTGCGTATGCATGTGTTTATATTTCTGTGCATAGTCGTGAAACGTAGAGCTCGTGGATCTGTTTGAGTTTTATGGAAGTAATTGGAGATATTTAAGCCAAAATAAACTATTTAAGTGACGCTAGTAAAGCATCGGTCTGGTGATAATATAATATGTAATAACCACGACTCCGTTTTCTACACTTATAGAAGTTTAAGGGGAACATTTCAGTTTTATGCGATGTTAGAAGGTGCTTAATCAGATAGTAATGCAAATATTTTGAGCTGTTCATTTTATTTTATATAAATTTGTGATGTCTAAGGATACAGTATAAAATAAAGAATTTACGTACTGAAAGTAATTGGCAGTCAGTGTAAAGCTGTTTCGACGGCTAGCGGAAAGGTTTGAACATCATTACTTTAATTACGGATCTTTGGGCTCTCTCTTATCCAATAATAGTCGTTTTAGAACACTAATTTACAATAGGTAAGTAAGGATTGGCATAAGAAAAAGTAAACTGTTTTAAGGAGGTTGGCGTCTGCGGTGTGTCGAAGTCTCTTAAATACCCATAGTAGTTTGCTTGTACGGGTAGTAACTAAAATAATATTGTGATGTCAATTTAAATTAGTATCAGGTAAACCCTTAAGTATTTCAATACTTTAACTTTTTCAATAGAGGGACACAAACAAGAAGCGTTATAATAGTAATTGCATTCATGAGCTTTTATGGAAATTAATCGTTCAAGTTTTAGATCTTTTAGAATAGAAAATAGCAGATCTTAGTCTTTTGCAAATTTAATGTTAAGATATTCTATCTAAGCCAATAAATTCAGTTTTCGCAGTCCGAAATACCGCATCCCAAGTCTCTCCGTGGAATAAGAGAGCTGTGTCATCAAAATATAGTTACGGTTAGCAGTCCAATTAGGTAGGTCCAACTTCGACGTAGAGGTCACTCGATGAATGCAACTCGGTTGGGCAGCGATCGGGAAACTGCGACACATCTTCTCTTCTCAAAATCTTTTAATGTCTAAAATCCAAAGTATTTAACTAGTGCGAGTTGCCAGTGATGTCTAACGTTACAGAGACATGGTCTTTCACGAGCTATGGAGTCTATACTCGGTGTTTCTCTGCGTAATAGAATACTCTACGTACAAATCCGAAGTAGAACAAGGGTGACCAACAAGAGATTAGCAAACTGAAGTGGCAATGGGCTGGCCATATAGCTCGTAAAACCAATAACCGATGAGGATGATAAGGTTCTTGAGTGGCAACGTCGGTCTGGCAGTCGCAGTGTAGAACGAACCCCTGCTAGATGGAGCGACGACCTATGCAAGTTTACGGGAAGTCGATGGATGCAGGTGGCTCAGGTTAGGCTTAGCAGCAATCTATGGGGGAAGCCTATGTTCAGGAGTGCGCTATGGAAAAGCAGTGATGATGATAATGATAAAATCGATTTGATAACGATTTTAATATATTTTAGTAAAGGACAGAATGTATCACGACGCATAGCTAAAGTTGCCCACAATTTATTACTGAACAAATTTAAAAATTATAGTATCAAAAATTAACGTAATTTTATTTGTAGTTTCTAAGCAATCACAAATTGGTTAACCAATACCGTTGATGTAGTCTAAATCTTCTCATTCTTTAAACTGGTTTAAAAACTATTCAAACAATGTTAATAACCAAGATTTATCTATGGCTAATTATTAACCAAATAAATTAAGAATCATGAAAATCGCAAAGAAATTTCAGAGAAATCATTTTACAGAAATATAATGCAATCTAGTCGTGAACCTCCTTTTTCTAGTTGGTAAAAAGTAAAGGATGTTTTACGTCCATTATGTATATGCTTGTAGCTTTCTATTCATCTATAAACTTCAGTGCAGACCAAAATTTTCCGTGGGTTTTATATGACCTGAATCTTTGTAATTATTGATCCTGGTTTAACTACAATTATTATTTCCGTTAATTTATTTCTGACAATATTGGTTGATACTTTTGTAAAGTTGTCACTTCATGTGTCCTCTAACTGCCACACGCGGTTCGTTGATAATAAAATATTTTTAATATTACTCGTGCTTGATGATTTTTAAAATCTTTTTATATTGTCTAATTAAAAAATTAACTGGAAGTAGAGATAATTGCGTCAATTATTTTAATATTAATATAGTATTGATTGATTAATTAATGTTATTTATAATTATTAAGTTCGTAAGTATTAATTTCGCAAAGAATTCTATTCTTTTAGAAAATATGGTCTTATTTATAGGTAGACAATCCAATTTGAGATAGGAAATCATTAATGCAATAGTTGGTAAAAAAATCCTGTGTATGCATCTACTTGTATATACCTAACACCTGAATTATCTAGCTGGTCGTCCACTGGCATTTCGAGTGTAGTTCACATTTATTTCACCAACTACAGTTATACTCAGTAGATAATTAAGAAAAGCCTGTTATTACCTTTACTTTTTATTTATATTATTTGTTTTAAGATTTTTAAAAAAACGCTGTTGGTTTTCTTATAATAAATAAATAAATAAAGAATAATTATCCATTAGCATGACAACCAATAGTAAATGTTGAATCGGAAAATAGTTTGTCCTATCTCTAGTTAGCAACAATGTTATTTGCATCGCTTAATCATTTATTTATATTATTTGTTTTAAGATTTATAAAAAAACGCTGTTCGTTTTCTTATAATAAATAAATAAATAAAGAATAATCATCCATTAGCATGACAACCAATAGTAAATGTTGAATTGGAAAATAGTTTGTCCTATCTCTAGTTAGCAACAATGTTATTTGCATCGAGCTTAATCATTTATTTATATTATTTGTTTTAAGATTTATAAAAAAACGCTGTTCGTTTTCTTATTATAAATAAATAAATAAAGAATAATTATCCATTAGCGAGACAACCAATAGTAAATGTTGAATCGGATAATAGTTTGTCCTATCGCTAGTTAGCAACAATGTTATTTGCATCGCTTAATCATTTATTTATATTATTTGTTTTAAGATTTATAAAAAAACGCTGTTCGTTTTCTTATAATGAATAAATAAATAAAGAATAATTATCCATTAGCATGACAACCAATAGTAAATGTTGAATCGGAAAATAGTTTGTCCTATCTCTAGTTAGCATCAATGTTATTTGCATCGCTTAATCACTTATTTGCTACATGCAACCGGCATTATTTACTCGTATTTGGAACCGGATGTGACACACACCAGTGTTAAGTATTGGATTAGACATGCACATTTAACATTGCAAGAACTACAATGCAAATAATTCCTAGCTGCACCATGAATGGATCACCTTGACCTGGAAAGGAACAGGCCCTGATAAAATATCATACTATATTTCTTGGGGTATGTGTAGGGAACCGTAATCCCAATTACTTTTAAAGAGGCATTTTATGTCAGTCCTCAGAGGTCTTTGATGAGGATGGAAGTACATAAGTGTTTATGGGTCTTAGCCATCACGTATCGTCAGGTGACGTCTTTCCCTTTGTTATAGGAAGTAGACTCGAGTAACTATTTCCTTATTATTATTGGTAATTATCACTCTAATTCTGAACGACAATTCTACGTATATAGATTTTTACGACGAACAAACATTTGATGTACGGGGTAACTGTAATGTTAAGAGGATTACTTAAGTATGTACCTTTACGACAAACTATTCATCTCAAACAAAACTAAGCAATTATTATTCTTAGAATGATTTCTTCCTAGAATGTTTTATGTAGTCAAAAGATTTTACTACATTATAGCATACCTAAAAATCAATATTCAATCAGATTTTTGATAAATCAACTGAGATCAACCATTCAGAGATCACTGCACCTTATTCCACGGGATGTATGTATTATTTGTTCTTTTATTACATTAAGACTTAGTATATCTACCTAAAAATAAAATTATAAAATTTAAGTATATTATAATTATAAAGGAAGATATTGATGTTAACACGACTCAAAATTCGCGAAATATTGTATATTGGCAATGTAGTAACGAACTGCATGAATATTTTTAGAGTGAGTTTAGTGTCACTTTAATGTCGTTAATAATAATAATGGTATTAATTTAGTTAATCCGTCAGAAACAACTGACCGAGCCGAGGTTCGGCCTATTCAGTCAGCGCACTTTCACGCCCAGTGCTATGAGTCAATAGCCACCTTCAATTAAATCCATAAACTTATCTCTAATACCGGTATGGCCCTCACTCGCCATATTAAATATGGATGGAATAATTTAATTCCATCTATATATATCCAGTTTAATATTTATGCGAGTCGTAAGCATGTTATTGCTTAATTAAATTATGCAATAAGTGTGAAAATATCAACGAAGCCGATTTCGACCATTTTTATAGACCGGTTTTTACTAGACGCTTAATTTGACAGGATACATTACAGTAAATCTTTGCGAAAACTCAGGGATCACTCGTTACCTTCCTTGAACCGACATACTATTTTCGAACCAGTCTGGTTCGGAAAAGAGTTAAGACTGGTCAATAACACGTGGGTAATAGACACATGCAAGAGTCGTGGTAGCTCAATTTCTAAGCACTCACCTTACATACAGCGTACTAAGGCCAACGTGGCTGGAACCATGGCGTCGATGAAATTTAAATGCAGTTTTAATTTCTAATTTATCACGTTCTCGACGGTGAAGGATGACATAGTAAGGAAACCTGCATCTTTAAAAAAAAATATTTTTCTAAGACTTCGAAGTCCGCCAATCCGCAGTGAATCCAGTGATAATTTAAGCTATTATTTTACTCCATTTTATTAGAAAAGACCTAGATTAGATAGCCAGCAAATTGTGTTACACAAATATTAGACTAGGATTCCGTCCTACGACCGCACTGACGCAGCGACCAGAGACTAACATTTAGGGCATGCCATCTGACGTAATAATATATACAAAGGGCTCATTTAAATAGAATAACTTATATAGGCATAATATTTTAGTAAAAAGTAAAATAAAATGCATCTATTTATATAAATCCCACAGGCCACACGCCTCCTCTTTGGAGAGTGTGTTGAAAACTAGCAACATTTTTATTCGATGCAATTCACGTCTTCGAAATATTTTTTAATATTATTTCTTACATATACAAGTTTTTTCACAATATTTCCTTCACCGTCGAGGACATGGTAAATCAGCATTTAAAATTGCAATTAACAATTTCATTGAACCCATCACCGTTATTTTTAAAATCATAAATATTATATGCACATTAATTTTCATTTCAGAATCCAGGCTTTCTTTTAAAGGGCACAAATTGCCGATTCTGCAACAAAATTCCAAGCGATATTAAATGTTTAATTAATTCGATGCTATGATTAAACAGAATTAATGTCATAAGGTGATATGTTGTTTTAAACGTTTGAGTAAAACGTGAGTAGAACATAAAAATAACTAATTATTCTATTACGTGGTTTCGTGTAGAATCAGATTTTAAATTGTTTAATCAATGTGGCGATTGAAGAATGCGCCCATGAGTTTCTTGCCAAATTCTCATAAGCACTACTCTGTGCAAATAATTTTTTTTTAATTTTACGACTCCGAAAACTTTTCGCAGATGAATTAAAGTATTTTTGTTTCATAAAAGTGTATATAACGCATATTTGTTAATTTATTTAAGGAACGGAATTTACTTAATTAACTACTATTAACTGAACTCAATCGTCAACTTTTAGATTTTTTGTCTATTGACTTGTTTTGATAGATTTTGATATCTATCGAGTTCGAAGTTAAATAACATAAATAACAATCATGAATCATCTTTGTGTGATTAACATTTTGTTTAAATAGGTAGATTTTACCAAAAAAACTTTAAATTATCAAATTTCAAGACAAGAACATGACATTTCCTTGATGAATTGTTATAACTATTTATTATCTTCTTCATGAATACAGATTCGTCAGACATTCAAGATCTCTTTTCGACGTAGTTAATTATTTGAATGTTTGAAATTGTTGTTTTAATAATATCCCACTGACGTATTAATGATAATCACAGGACTTAATAGCGATGAATATTTTAAAAGATATATACGTTTGTTTTCCCAACGTGTCACTAACGTGTCATCAAATGTTCTATTTTAATTTAACACATCTATATAACTTGTTTACATGTGTAGTAATTTTGAATTTTATCGCTTGATCATTCTACTCTATTACGAGGATTCCAGCGTGAACTACTAATACTAGATTGGAAGCAGCGACTGGTAGTAATTTTCGTTTAAGTTTAAATTGCCCTTTAATTGTTTTTAAATGTTTAAGTTATTTTTATAAGCGCAATTATTTTGAACAATACAAAAACAGTGATGATTCCATAGTCTAAGGATCACTGAATTTATTATTTTCAAGGCTCTTAAGTAGTTATTTTATAGCCGAGTACAATGAAATTAACAATATTATCAAACGTATAAACGTATAAAATTTTAAATGTTAGTACAGCTATAAAGTATGCTTAACTTTATCGTTGTGTTCACATTTTATAAGTATGAGGAGGGATTTACAATATAACATTTGTCATCCACATGCAGCGAAAACGGTCTCTCGGGGCAACCATACCCAGTAAATCGTGAAAGAATACTGAAGCCAATCCAGAAGAAAGGTAGCCATTTCGGGTCATTTTCCTAGACTTGAACTTGAGCATGTAAATTTGAAATGACCGCGAGTGTGAGTATCTAATTGAGTCAAAGCCGAGTTCATTGATGTACTTACTTTGTTCCTCACCCGTATCAGGGTGTCTGGTGCATATAAACTACAATAAAATAAATAAAAACAAAAATAAATATATTCTTTTATTTATATAACACATTAATAAAATATAATAAATCCCTATACGTGGGAATAAATAGACAGTATCAAAGAACACCGGGACCTGCCAACTGTACTGTACCGGGTACTGTAATCCTGTTTCAGCAAAAGCTGAGTCACCTCCGTTTGCCAAATTGTATAATATTGCTTAAGTAAATTTCATTATTTTTTCGGTGGAAATAAACTGTTTATTATTATTATTACTTTGTACATTGGATTCTACCTTTGTTCCTCCACTAACTGTGGTGGAGTAAACACATGTTTCGACTTTATTTTTTATTACATTGAGAGTAACAAACGAGCACACAGTTCACCTTATGGTAAGTGATTCCTGCGGTCCATGAGAACAAGATTCATCCTTGACAAGGAGTCATAATACAGATCCGTTGTCACCCTTGAGGACTGAGATGGAATGGCTCGTCACCAGTAATAAAGGTCTCCGGATCCGTAAACTCACTAGACGAAACACATCAGCATTATGATGCTATTTCACGCTGGTATTCTGTGAGAGTGTGGCCCTACCCTGGTCGAACTGATCCATTCATTCTGCAGCTAGAAACATAGCTCTACCACTGTAAATACTTGAAATAAAACTCAGAATCTGCGACGCAGCAGCCATGGGTGTTATTGCAGACGTTATAATTTTTTTGAATTAAATTTCAGTTAATGCTCATCAATTGTTTTGCCTTCTTAAACAATTGCACCACTGCACATTGTATAATCATATGTTCTGGATAAATAATGAATAAAACACATTCATTATGATACCTCAGTCCGTTTCAACCGGTGAACGTGTCCACACAGTAACGGTCGATGGACTAACTTATCTAATTATTATATACTATGCCTAGACCAGAAACGCCGAACATTTTCAATTGGTTTTAAGAAAAGGTGGTTCAGATGTCGACCCGTATATAATATTATTAAAAATGTCTACGTTGCTATCTAAATAAATGTACCCAATCTCGTGTGTGTGTGTTTTTTTTAAAAAAACGGAATATTAGCAGTGCTATTAGCATTACTTATATTTCGTTTAACCACTCCAACTAAGCTGATAATGCTTGTGCTGGGAGATGTTTCAGGACAATAGTCTAATGACGGATTCGAACCTACGACCTTAAGTTTCGCAGACCGTACTTTAAACCTTTAGGCTATTGATGCATCATTGTTGTATACATGTTTCTATATACCTATAAGGGGTAAATACACACATATGTATGTCTGTATGTATGTGTGTATTTACCTCTGTATAGGTCAATAAGTACAAATGTGATAGACAACACACACTGGTGTTAAGTGGCGATGTAGACGTTCATGGTAAAGTACACTAACTCAGCTAATGCCTATTCACGCTTCTCTTGAGGACACCCTCATTATATTCGGACGGAAAGACTGACGCATGGTAATTATTCCATTGCGAATAATGAAATGATCAAGCACATCACTTCGTCTTAATCCGAGGAATATCGACAACGAAAGTATGGTAACCCTCCATGCGACTTGTCCGATTAAAAGGAGATAAGAATCATCTTATGTAACTCCTCTGCACACTCTAATGTAAACATGAGACCAACCTTCAAAATGTAAACATCGGCAACCTTGCGCCTGTGCTCAAGGCTAAGCAGGTTGATTTTAACCAAATCTGGGTCACCAATATGCCTTTTGGCACGCCTCTCCAGTGAGTCCAGATATGCAAGCTACCATTTTGCAGCGTCTACCCAAATGAACCGGTAGTACTCTACACACGACCGAACTTGTGCTTTATAAAGGATAAAGAGCTGTTGTAGTGTGAAGTTACACCGCACCTTTGAAAGGACTTCTAGCTTCCTAACGGGAATTTTTGCCTTAGACTCAATGAACCGCTCAAGGTTAATGTTCGATGTGATATCAATTCCAATAACTGAAGGCGCTCGGCGTATTAAAGAGATACATTTGGGAAAGTAGGAGCGAGCCATCAAGCACTCAATCTAACAATATCGTCGCCCCAATGGTAGACTACCTGTAATGTGAGATAAAAACGCTCCATCAAAGTTTCAGATTGTATTAGTCCGACCACCGGGTTGGTACCTCTCTACAACCGTGCTGTCATCTGTATGGGTATGAAAAATACCTTCAGCTTCAGCCTTGGGCTTCAGTCTGTATATGCGATATATCGAGTCGTTGATATGCAGCAGCAGTAAAAGAGTTACGGGGAAGACTGACCATGGAGGAACACTAGCATTTTTGTAATGATATCAGCAACTTTCAAGTACTTGATTAGTGGAAGAAAAATCAAGTTAAGAGTATATGGACTGTTTACTGTCACCAGTGAGGTAATGTTTTGTCTTCATTTAAATAATAGAATATGATAACCATATTTGTTTAAGTAAAAAAAACAATGCACAGACGCCGACATTTAATAATCAAAAACGAAAACTTCAAGCGTCGACTTTAACTGGTTTTTTGTTTTATTTAGACAATCCTGTTCTGTAATACATAAGCTAGTGCTTGATTACAATCCCACCTGCTGGTGGAATGAAGAAGTGGTGATGAAGACGTTGATGGTATACCGTAATAGCGTTCCATTATATTTTCAAAAGATAAAGTGTATGAGAAAGCGACTGCGAATCTTACCGAAGTCGATAAATCCAACCGAAGAACAGTTCGAGATGTAAATCGAGCTTTAATGTTGTAAACCGCAAAAGCCCTCGGTAATAATATTTTATTAATTCGCTATATCAGTCTAATGTGCGCGTGGAATTTTATAACAGCGCCATCTAGTGAGACATTGAAGCACAAAAATAAGCTCTGAAAATTTTAACCGTCAGTGCATGATAATAAAGGGCGCTTCATATTAGTTTTTAATTATTTCCTAACTATATAAACTAGTCAAGACATAGTTTCAACTTTCCGTTTAGGGTATTAAACACATAGTCCGGCCACATTATATACTAGCTTCAAAATCAAATCGAGAATGCCACGAGTGTTTTTTGTATAAATCTTTGGTCATTTGCCGACCTAGAACGCCTCCAGGTATCGATTGCGCAGGAGCGGTAACGGAAGCGAAACACTGTATACAAAATAAAAGTATGATACTCATTTTACTTTTAAATATTATGAATAAAAAAAAAAATATCGATATGTTTATTTATATGTGAAAATGCTATAAGAGTTACATGGGAAGTTATCGGTAATAAGGAGTGAAGAGGGCTGCTTGCTCGTTTGCCAATTATTCTATAAAAAAAAATTGATGAAAACGTCTTCAAATGCTAACGTGTAAAGTGATTAATAAAATAGACGGAGGAAAATCATAACATGCCTAACTGTGATAACACAGGTCACGGCTGATGAAGAGCATCGTCCCAAATGCGCAGACACCGGTTCTACACTCACCAACCCTCTGCGTGGTTAATATGAAAATATCTACACGGTTAGTTTTACGGGAGGTTTTTTAAAACTACATATATCCTGCAATGGATGTGACCAAATTAATAGTGAAGAAATATGATATTAAGTAATTAATTTAAAAATAAACTAATTTTATATTTTAAAAGTAACTATCATTTTGTTTTTAGTCCACTTTTATATTATATAGATATGTTAAGTTCTACATTAGTATTATCTTAATTAGTTTTAATAATATAGTTTTTATATCCTTGAAATAAATTATTCTAATTCTAATTATTAACTTAAAAACAAATATTAGTTTCCAACTTACAATTATTAATTGTTGTAGTAATACGAGACAAGTTGTAGATACTTTTTACTGCAGAAAGAATGGGTCGGCTCGACTGGAAAAGGAAGATAGTGTCTCAGAATACCAGCAAGCTCAGACAAATAGCAGCACGACACTTTTAAGTTTTGGTTTGGTGAGTTAAGGTTACCGGTGAACCAGTTACTGGTGATGAAGCTAGATGGAATAACTAAATCCTCAGAGATGAATGCGCTATCATCTCTTTGTCCATCTTTATTAAGGATGGATGTACGGGTATGTAGATGTTTATGAATTTATTACTAATATTAATTTTATTTTATTTATAGTTAATATTAATATTATTACTACAGTTATTACTTACCATCTGGAAAACTGTGGCCGCTTTTATCATAAAAAAGATCTGATAAGGTAAATTAAAGGAAAAACGGATACGACGTACCTGTCTACCACATTAGCTCTCGGTTCTACGAGCGATGTGACCGACCTTTAAACACTTAACATACCTTGAACCTTAAAACTTTTGAGTCATGTCGGCTACCTTCGTCACTAATAAATTATTGCGGTTAATTATTAAAGAAAATTTAATTCTCAGCTTGAAAGGGTTAAATTTTGTCATTAGAACAAACTATCAAAATGGTGTTAATTTTTTTTCTAGAACAGCTTCATGCTTGTGGACAAGGGATTGAGATAGATGAAAGAGGTCTGAAATTTTAATTGACGATTATCTAATAAAAATACACGCACATCCAACTTACGAAGGTCCTATAACAGCTGGATTAAAACTCGCTAGCAGGTTTTTTAAAAGTAAAATTAAGGTGTGTCAAACAAGCCACACTATATTATACTGATTATCACATTATATATAACATGACACATTAAAATATTCTTTCTAATGATAACACAAGACTTCTCTTAGTCGAAATGAAAAAGATTCTCATTTTTTAATTATACTAGGAGAGGACATAGGAAGATCGATAAGACCGGGTGGAAAAAAATGTGATTATTTTAACAAGCACACAGTTCACCTGATGGCAAATGATTCCTGCGGCCTATGACAACTACATTCATCCTTGACTAGGAATCATAATGTAGATGCGTTGTCACCCTTGAGTACTGAGATGGAATGCCTAGTCACCAGTAATAAAGGTCTCCGGATCCCAGACGAAACACAGAAGCATTATGCTGCTATTTTACGCTGGTAATCTTTGAGGGCGGACTGTACACGAAAATGTTAGTAATCACTTAAGCCGTTCCTCCATTCGTCAAATGCAAATAAAGTGCAAAATTAGCGTTTTGATCTAGGCTACAGTTACCATGTGAGAAACTGACGTCTATTCTACACATCGTTGGCTTCTCTTTTTATTGTATTGAGGACGACAAACGAGCACAAAGTTTATGTGATCGTAATTGCTTTCTGCGGCCCAATGACATCCAAAATCATCCTAAATAAGGAATCATAATGCTGAGGTATAAGATGTAATGCGTCGTCGCCATTAATAAGGGTCTACGGATTCCTATATATTTTTTATAGAATAGTTGGCAAACGATAATAAGTGATTACCGCCGCCCATGGAAATCCGCAACACCAGAGGAGTGGCCGATGCGTTGCCTTTAAGAAAGGTGTAGGCTCTTTTCTTGAAATACCCAAAGTTGTATCGGTTCGGAAATACCGCTGGCGACAGCTGATTCCACAGAGTAGTTGTGCGTGGCAGGAAAAAAACTACAACGACGATACGAAACACAGCAGCTTTATGCTGCTCTTCTATATTGTAGCACACTGGTATTATGTCAAGTGATATTCGACCTTTACATTAGACAGAGTAATATAATAATTTTAATTTTAATTACCGTGACAATATTTTATGTTAAAAAGTAAATTAAAAAAAATCATTACAAAAATGACTATAAAACAAATTTATTATTTTTTTAAAACAAAATCATTTTATTGTGTAGTACAATATTTACAATATGTCCTCTAGTCTACCTATATGAAATGCAAAATAATAAATTATTGTTTGAAATGTTTATGTTAATTAGTACCGACATATATTTATTTCTTTGGATGGTATCAGAACTTTTAGGGAATCCTAGATTATTAGGTATCTTGAGGGATTTTGTTAGGCATTCCATGTTAGCCCCCATGTGGGATAATGCATCTATATTACGACTCCTTATCGTATATCACATCCACGACTACAGGAATCGCCATACCATTAGGCAAACTGTATGTTATTTTGTCACCCTCAATACAATAAATGTCGAAACAAAACTATATAATCTAGTCATTCAATGACTATAAATTGATCAAGCAACATGTCAAAAAGACCAGGGCTCTACAAAAAACCAGAACAAAGTTACAGTTCCACGCCACAGTTTCGTATGCAGAGTGCAGAGAACTTGTGACCTAATTATTGATAACGAAGTTCTGAGTTTTGGGTGACAACTTAACTGGATCTCGATCCGTTACTGAGGTTACTGACTAAACATCAGGTAAAAAAATATTAAATAAATTATGACAACTTCCAATCAATAATGTGTTTGTGTACTTATATAGAAGAATACCTTCGACACTATAGTATATCCTGCCCAGTTGATGCTATCAGCTCAGATATAAACGTGCTTAAAAACGTCTAGAAGAACATTATAATAAATATATAATAATTTGAGGAATGGAGTTTTACCGCCTGTTTTTACTTGTAGGTAACATTACATTGTTAAAGTGTAGAAGTTAATATATGCATGCAAGTAAAATTACACAGCGACGATAAATTACAGAAATGTTATTAACAACTTGCTATAACGTAAAGTGCAATATGTTTGCCATTATGACTTTATTCGACATATTGTCGAGTAGCGTCGTAAAATATGCACTATCCACAGGCGCATTAGAATTTGAATAAAGTGGACGCGATACAGTATAAACAATATTAAAGTTCATTGACACAGTTTTATCTAGTCTTATAATTATGTACGAATAAACGAAACGGGATCAATACGTTACAGTTTATTTGAGAAAGTATTAAAAGTTGTCGGTTGTAGTAGACAATGATTGCAATTCAATTTGCACGGAGGTGCCGTTGCCGCGAGCGGGCGAGCCGCTTTGTTTACATTACAGCGCCGTGTCTCACCACCGCGGTTCGATTAAGGACAAATCAATAAGGCGATAGCGAGTGAGTTTAATAGAGTGAGCGAGTCGACTCGACTCGAGCGTCCTCATTACCCCCGCAATTAGCGCACGCCGTGCTCCCGTCGACGACGCACCCCGCGCGAAAAACGAATAAAAAGAGCTGCCCTCAAAATGGCCGCCGCCCTCCCCGTGCGCCCGTCGACCCCCGCGCCGCTTCGTGATTGCATCCCCGCAGCTCTTATAAATATGGCCGTATTCCTCCCGCCTTTACTGATTGCCCGTATACCCCCCTTTCTCTCCCCGCGACCGCGCCGCCGGCGTCTGAATAGATAAACGAGTCCACGTGGACCGCCAAGCTTATAACCGTCGCCTCAGCCAATGCTTGCGTTTTCGCGCTACACTCCAACCAATTGCGGCGCCGAAACACGTGTAACTCCGCCTTTAATAAGCGATCTGGCCGCCTGCTCCAATGGAATGACTGGAATGTACGGGTTCCGCTCGGCGATGGCGAAGCGGTCCACGTGGAGTGACGCACACACGCAGCCGAGTATAATGCCTCGAGTGGAAATAGCTATGACGGCGAAATGTGCGACAGCGAAAAATAAAATGCGGTCGGTCGGTGCGGCGGTGGATCGAGCAGGCGAGTGGGTGTAAACAGGGGATATTTTGGTGCGGCTCGTTCATTATTATTGAATGCGCGGCGCTAATGGCACGTCGCGGGTTACGTTGTATTTCCTGCTCTTTGGGCGCGAAGTGACGCGACTGCCACGGCGAGTGATGCCTCCACCGCCACTCCTGGTCCTCACTGTCCTTGCTAACGAGCTCATTATTTACTAAGGAGGTAGATTGGATTACTTAATAATCCGTTAGAGCGTAGATAATACTCCTATATTCACATAATTACAATCATATGACATCGTGTACGTTTATCGTGTTGTAGATAACTAAATGTTATTGGGTTATTATTGGTGACACTTTGTAACTTATTTTAGAGCTTATCGCCCCAATGTAATGGTTTAAGGTCCTATTTGGGGTGAATCAAATTCGGTTACTATGGAATTATCAACACTCGGTACTGAAAACTGTTAAAAAGATGGTATTATTTTTTACTTTATACAACTTTGGTAACGAGGATATAACAAAAGGCTAACTAGGAAGTGGACGCAACATAAAAATGACTTGCTCTTGTAAATCGATACGTTTCATAACATAGATATGGAGATAAAAACGTAGGTATGTCACGCGTTCGTATAGAAGCACGACATCAACTCAGGATGTGTAAGAAACGTAAAGCGAAGATGTTTATCAATGTGGGCGTATTGTGTCGACCGCCGCGCGATAAACTATGTATGCCGAGTCGGTAGCATTCACGACGACTAGTCTTGAAAAAAATAATGATACGCAGCACTTAGCTGTACGATTTCCTCCTCTTGAGCAAAGCTGAATTGATAATGTGTTTTAATGTCGTGTTTAGCCGACGACTAAGTTTTTATTTAGTTTTTCTTCGAAAGATTATAATATAATGTTAATAAAATCATCTGATATACATCTACAGAAATTTACAATCTGATTAGAAAATAGAGACTGATTTTAATTTTTCCTCTATTCTTAAAGTAACCTAAAGTTTACTCTAATAAAAAAGTAAATGCGTAAAAAATATAATAACAAAAAAAGGCTTGATTCTTGCTCTTTATTTTATAATAAAGGACTTCACAAAGATTGATTCCATCTGTTAGTAGCACATGTCAAAATGGTGCAAACGTACATTTCTTTTTTAATTGCTTGGGGCCACGACATGGCACAAAATAGATTAAAATAACGTAATATGATGTTCCGATAGAATGTTTAACATTCATCAATAATAGTACAATTATTAATACAGACTTTTTTATACCAAAGGGTGGGGGAGTGAGTCGTAAATAGTTTTTTGTATTGTTTTCTTCTTAACATGAAGTTAAGATAACTATAAGTTTCGGGAATTTAAAACTTTTGTGGATATCCCATCACTCCTAAACCAAAGTTTTAGTGATTTTTTTATTCTTTCTCCCATTTACCGTTTTATTGCATATCTCGTTAGCTGAAACAAATATTTTCGTTTGAAGTTTTATCCATCCATTTTAGTTTCCGACCTGCCGCTGCCGGAGGTCGACTATACAAATATTTGATTAACAGTGAAATCGACGCGTTAAAATGTCTGCGACGAAATAAATTTGTTTACCGTATATATGTACATAGTTTTAAGAATATACTGTATGTATTACATTAACAGTTTAGATTATCTCGTGATGACCTACTGCTAGATGGAACGACGACCAGTTCTTGTATGCTTCGTTCTAAGATGCTAGGGGTAAATCTTGTGTATGAGATTAAAAAAAAGATTCTCCTGATCTTTATAGGATAATATTAATGAGGAGTGTGTGAAACTATCATAAGGCATTATTGAATTAATCTACTATTTAGAAATTAACATGTAGTTATATATTAAATTATTGAATCATTTTGTTCTTCGGTTACAGTCGCGTGCTGTAGTGGTTAGAGTAGTTGGACTTCGCGACTGCGCGTGTTGTATGTCCTATGACACTGAATCTAATTCTTTGGATATTATTGCGCATTACATCGGAATAGGGAAGGATGCGAAGAGTAAACGCCTCTATGTTTGCGCAAATACTTATGGCATTAAAAAAAATAATGTGCACAGTTAATATCATCTGACAATAATCATAAGATATCGCCGTGGTGTAGCGAAGCGCCAATTTTTTGTAGCATTGCATCCTCCACATCAGGATATTTATTGAATATTTCACTTATTTTTAGCTCAATATTATTAGGGATATTTTTTTTTCTTTTCTAACTTGAAAAGGTTAAAAAAATATTATTTTTAGTTTTTTTCTAATTTTCTTTTTAATGATGACCTCAAATACAGGTTTGTCGTCCAGTTTGAGTATCAGTCTCCCACGTTAACTTGATACTCAAAATTTTGTATTAAGCCTAATTTGCAAACTTGCAATGTGGTGAGAAAACAAATTACATAATACGAAAAAGTATGTACGATTGTTCCCTTTGGCTTCATGAAAAATAACTGAAGAAATAATAAGTTCATGTATTTATGTTCAAGTAACTTAAAAGTTATTAAACAATACAAATACTTTTTTTACTGTAACCTAGCGCGAGAGTTTGATATGTTGTCATAACTAAACTTTCTATCTATAATTCACTTATTAGTAGTAATTGAATGCATTAGTAAAACAAAACAGTTGCTAGCCGATGGTTGTTGAAAAATTACCTAAAGTAGTCTTGTACGAAGAAAAAACAAATGTAACAAGAATTCGTATCGAATAGTACTCAGTTAATTTCTGGACGAAATATCCGTAGCTCGAACAAATTGCTCTAACATGAATAATGCACACGTTATTGTTCAGCACGCGGTCCGCTCCGCTCTAACGACTTATTAATTGCCCTCCCGTAATAAGACGTTTGCTATGACAATCTCAGCGGCTGACCAGTATTGAGTAAGATGTGTAACCGTAATTTTTTTATTGTATTGAGGGTGACATTTGAGCACACAGTTCAACTAGTAAGTGATACCTACGGTCCACGATCACGTTCACACTCGATAAGGAATCATAATGCTGATGCGTTGTCAAACTTGAAGGCTAAGATGGAATGCCTCATCACCAGTAATGACACTTAACAGACGGAACACAGCGGATTTAACGCAGGTATTCTTTGAGGGCGTCCTGGTCGAGCCGACCCATTTTTGTCGCTGTTAGAAACTAACTTCAGCGTCGTTCTAGCACTAGTAATCAATAGTTTTGGAACAAATATCTTTTCTATGGCGATGATGATGACTTCAAGTCGATTTGATTTGATGTCTTCTGATTACTAGATGAAATCAACTGTTTTTAATGATATTGTAGGCATTCGCATAAACAAGGTAGAACTGTCTTAATTACCTTCCCTAGTTCTATGGGCAATATGATTTTTACGTCGTGATACTCGCATTTATCTTCAATAAGTAAACATAATGCAGATGCGTTGTCACTCCAAACGACTGACATGGGATACCTAGAAGCAGTAATAAGGTCTCCGGTTTCTTTCACTTACCAGATGAAACAACAGCGCTGAGCTGTTATGTTAAACTGATATCATCTGTGATTGTTGCTTTAGCACATAAATCTTTAAGGAATCGTATTTTCCGGAGAGTTGTACTTACTGGTACTTCTGATTATAATTTTTAACGTAGATCTTTTAAGCCTAATTTTCTTCTCCTTCCAAGCTTTCTCCGTTAATAGGCTCTAATTCGATCTCTATGATAGGCCACTACGGATAGCGTTCACATTTTGCCCTCTGTTTAGATGAAGATGTCTTAAGTATAATATGTGGATAATCCACATATTACACTTATGACTTGAATAATATTTGGAATAAATATTTAAGAATTAGAATTTTAACGGATTACGATAGACGGCAGAGATAGACGGTAGCTCAGTTATGACGTACAATAATTGAATAATTTTCATAATTACGCAAACAAACCGCTTGTTAAATATCTTTTCATACTACTTCTATGATAATGCTCGCTATTAAAACGCGTATATGTACATGGATTTTATATTAACTTGCATTAAAATTAAGATTTTAAGCCTATACAAATTACTTTTATAATTATAGAGCATTGGGGTCGCACACGATGTCGAAATTATATGTATTTACATTTTCACTTTCACCATTGAACGAAGCATACACATTAGATAATAACGAAGATGATGATGATATTACTTTATCCCTAATGGGAAAGGCAAAGGACTATAGTCCATACAGCCAGGTCTTGTTCGTATGCCGGTTGGTCTGAAACCTTAGATAATAACGATTATGACATTTGTCAATTTTTGATCCATGTTTCATAATGAATAGTAAATACTTTTTAATCTACAGAATAAAAGGAAAACACATCTAATAGTTCTCTTGATTATATTTTACTACTAACTTTTTGTTACAAATGTTGTCACGTAGAAACGCTGTCCTCATAGAAAATATAAAACAAAAAAGTGGATTAAATATAGAAGAGTATAAAACGAGGCACAATGAATCTTCAATGATTGTGTAACGTGAATCAATTGTCTTGCCACAAGCATACCAATTAACAAAAATGCGATTTGATTCTTAACGTGACGTATTAATCTTGTTCTCATAATTACAATATTTAATTAAACGTGGAAATATACTTATATAATATTTTAATTGGAAAGCAAGCAACAGATAACGGAGGTTTTATCGTTTTAGAATAATATTTTTTTTTAATGTGGAGGATTATCTCAAAACAATTTATTTCGGTTGCGAATATCCATTCATATTATTATTATATTATTATTTCTAGCCGCTTAGTCTAAATATCGAACATCGCGACAGTATTCAAAATATGATATCAATATCAGCAGCTGTCGTCAGCGCTATTTCCGAACCGTTACGACTTAAGAGACCTTCAAGAAAAAAGCCAATTGCTTTTTTAAAGACCGGCAACTCACCTACGCCACATCTGGTGTTATGAATGTTCATGGACGGCAGTGATCACTTATCATCTGGTAATCTGCTTGAACAACGTGTAATTAATAATAGCGCCAGTTCATTCATTTTCACCGGAAATATTGTAGACTAGATACCGGATGCCTTAATTTCAAGAGGAATACAAAGAAGACGAAACATTTCATCTCTCTGTATCTCATGAATCGATTCCTTAGTAATTACGAAATTTAGTTCTTAAAGTATGCACTTAAATAATTCCCATATTATCCATGGCTGTGTACTTATGAACTGGGACTTTGCAAGACATCTCGCGCGAGTGAAATAACGTTTAACGCTGTCGTAAGTACTAATGATTAATACATGCGCTATTTGCTGCGTATCGTCTGGAAACCCCATTATGCTCAGTAAGAAGCCAGTAAAACTTAATGTCCAGTGACATCTACTCATTTAAAATGAAAGAGAAAACGTATAACAATAATGCAATAACAGGCAAAAAATAATAGTAATATAATAAATAATAACATACCGAAGGTTTATTTGTAACTGCTAAGCATTTAATATGGTATAAGGCTTAATAATAAGTATGTACTTCATTTCTGAAACAGTTTTTGAACGTTAACTGTAGCCAACAGCCAGTGAAATTACAAGAAGTGGACGGATAACATCCATATGAGGGCATTTGTCCTTAGCACCACAACATAATAACAAGTCTCGACAATAAATCTATTTAATACAACCTTACAATTATTCGCTTGAAATTTTTCATGGCCTTATTTCACTTAGCACACTCCCGCCAGAAATCATTGTTACCTAATTTTTAAACAATGTGAATGTATAATTATTTATATACTAGTTTTAACAAACAAAAAAAAAGCAAGGCTTTAATATTTAAATTGCTGCCATTTAAGCGTTAATTCCTGAAAAAAAAACTCGACGCCCGCAATAATGCGAGTCGAAGCGGGGCCTTCTGGGAACTGAGGTGACTTTTTCAAACGGTCGCTTTTTGCGCTTAACACAATGGCAGGTTATACAACTAATTGTTCGCGCCGGTTGATTATACATGTTTTGTTTACAAAGTTTGTTTGCTGAATCGACGTGACGTGGGCGGGATAATGCACGGTCAATGTATTTTATTGACCGCTGCCTTTACAATTAATTACTGCTAGCTACGGATATCCTTTTCAACTTTATCGTAATTCTCGTTTTCAAATTACGCTTATTGCATAAACAATAAACACTTTAATAGATTTAAAGAAATGTTGTTAATCGTTGTTTGACTTTTGTGTCTCACATTTGAGATCGGGAGAGTTATCTAAGTCATCGTTTAATATAATTATTATATATACTAAAAATAATACGTTTATAGTATGCTGACTATTTTAATTAAAGTTAATTAAATTTGTAATCAAATTTATGAAGGTACTACCAATGTTTATAGGTAAAAGTCATCCTTATTCATGTTTTTAAATGGATCAAACTTGTTATTTTATATTTAATTTTAATATACTATACTTATGAAAGTTAAAATCTTTTAAATAATCTATAACTCCACAGGTCATATTACAGTCATGAAGTGAGAATAATAATTATAATGGGCGCGAAATAACGGCTGCCGATTAAGCGTGGTTTCCCGCCTAATTAATTATTGCTTATCTCGCCGAAACGCTCTTCGTCGGGCCTTTCGAAATGTAAAAATTAAATTTGTTTACTGATCTGCTTAGTCTAAAGTTGTTTTTATTGTTATGGCGAGCATTTTTTAATATTAAGTAATACATTTCTTTTCCATTTTAATTACATCCATTTCCATCAATCCCAAATTATTAATACAATGATATTGTTCTTCGAATTTGTAACCTTTATTGTTGTTACTGTGAAAAAGTTTGTCAAAAATGTAAATGAAACCTTGAATTAATTTAAATTTACTCATAAAATAACTTCATTCGAAAATGTATAATATAAAAGTCATAAAAAGTTTTTATTTGCTTAAAATTGACTAAACATCTATGAAAACAAAAGGCTGGGTACACCATTATCGAGAAGACATTAGTAACTTCCGTGGGCGACATATTGTGGCCTGCGAGCAAAACGTCCAAGTGACTCAGAAATAAGAATAAAAAAGCGTATTAAAAAAACACTATCCGACGCAAAACAAAAACGAAACGAGCGTCCGTCGACGAGCTTGTTTTTTTTATTGTCGCGACTCGTTACTTCCCGCGCTTGTAGATGCAACGTAAATTACGAGATACGTGCGAACGGTAGCGAGGTGGCGTACCACTAACGCAACAGCTTTTGACGAATGAATTATCCTTTTTTAATGGGAGCTTTTTATGTAATTATAGAGCGACAAACATTTCACCTGATGCTAAGTAATTCCGACATCCAAGGTTCATCCTCGATAATGGTTGATAATTGGTTTTGTCCTGAAGACAACCTTGAAGGACTTCGTCGAGTTGCCAGTTTTCTTCGATCACAACTATTTTACATTTATCTATGGCATGGTCCTTACCAGGCCAAGTCCACGTATGCGTTTACAAATAGTTTATAACTGCCGCGTGGCTCTACCATGTTAGAGTGAATAAGCTGGAGCTGCTTAATGCAGTACTACGTGAAATTTACTGAAACGAATAAGAACACATATTTTTTTTAGCTCTTAATAAAGTACGCTCGTCTTCAAGTGTCATAGAGATTTATAATGTGTCTTACTTCGGTGATACTAATACATTAAACAATTTCTAATACATGTTACAGGTATTACCTAGTAATACATTTTTAGCATGATTTAATAATAAGACTACCAAAATAAAGCTATTAAGTGAAAACAATAAGTGATTGAGAACAGTACTCTTATAAAGGATATCCTTAAAGAATTTTTGAAGTAAATCATTAAAACTTCGATAAGATTGGTAGCCGTATAGCGATCAACGAGATTTCTCTTATCACTCCGATAACTTTATCGATACAAAATAAGTGTGGAACGTTTTATTTACTCTTAAATTATACTAATTTAATATCTAATTGATAAAACTTATGTAAAAAGTAGAATAGTTATTATAAATAAAAACTTTTGTCGGTGTGAAGGCCACGTAGAGAAACATACTTTTACTTAATTCATTTTTCTATATATATAAAACTTCTTTACTAGTAAATAAATACTCACTAAATGAGAAAAAAAATTGTTTTACTTTTTTGGATTTATAAATATTAAACGGAATTTAAGCAATTAAAGATTGAATGGTCGAAAAAGAGCAAGTAACTATACGCTTTTTAGTCACGCTTTGTCAAGTTTTATGCATGCCCACCGCCCTACGTGTCATGAAATATGAATGAATAATAGAGATATAGATTCCATGAAAGTTTATATACTAAAGAGCAATTCATAAAATAAAGTGCGTTTAAAAACATGTTGTTTATATTAAGGAGATTGGCTTTTATGTTGGAATGGATGTACATCGATGTAGAAGTTACTTCTATTAAGTCCTATCCTTACGCAGTATTAATGTATTTCTACCATTTAAGGCGAATACCATGTGCAGAAATATGATCATACATTGTAAGACTAAAAATATTTCTAAACAATTGTCTTAACGGCTTCTCAATTATTTGAATTACTTAGAAGGCGTTAAGGATTAGCGTATTTATCAGGTCTTGGTATGGTAACACGTCAGAGTAGGATATAGAGATAATGTATTGAGTCGGCACCAGCTTAAGTCTTTATGTGGCCGAAAATACTTTAGAGAATAGAAGGATTGTAAGATGGTGGAGACTTCACAGATAATTTCTAGGCCTGCATACTCTAGTTCAGAGTATGTAACGGGTATTCCGTTACGCAATGCTTGTTTCAATTATTAGTGAACCGTGACATTAGCCTTTCGTTAACATACTTAAATAAGTCTAACAGACGCGAACATTTATTTCGTTGATCCATTATAAGCGGAAACCGAGATCGATGTGCTCCATATTTAATTAATTTAACCACCGGTGTTTGATAAGCAATGGGAGACATGCAGGATAATTTTGGTCATATAATGTACATATAAACTGACGACGTAATTATTATTATTATTCTAATAATTGTGATCTATGTATTTTCCAAATTTTACCGATGTTAATTTGACAATAATAATAACATGATATAGTTTACTTTTGTTATGAAAACAAAATGGTGTTTCGAAATATGAAAAACTTTAAGTAGGTATAATATAACAATATACAAATGTAGGACAAATAATAAGTCAGAGGGATGTAAATGTTTGTTATAAAAGTAGGATGTATAATTTAATTTATATATAAGAGCTACATACGTAATGAAAGATGTTTATAGTTAAGATTTCCCGTATCAAAACTTTGTTACAATGACATCCTTTCTTTACACCCACACTTTTACATAATCTACAAATAGTATGGTTCTATTAGAACGTACATATCTCCGATTCGCTTAAGTATTCCTCAAACATGAAGATAGTCGACGAAAAATTCGAGTGGAGAAAATATGTATGGCAGCGGTGTGCGAAGGGTGGCCGAGGAGGCTGGGAACCAGGGGAGAGCGGGTACCGGCATTCCCCCCCGCGCTGGCGGTTAGTTTGCTTCCAGCCGTCGTCCGTGGCTGACGTCTGACGCGTTAATCTTTTTCAACAAGACGCGAGTGACTGACCGCGCGACATACGTGCGTGCTCTAGTGTATGATTAAGTGTGTGTGAAGTGTGTGCTGTGCCTTGTTTGTTTTATATTAGTGTTTAATAGACGATGACCGTGTGTGTCTGACGCGGGGATGTATCCGAGCGCGGGCGCAATGAACGCCGCCGCAGCCGCTGCTGCCGTGGCGGCCGCTAGGCATCCGGTAAGCGACACTGCACTCAACATAACTTATTGCTTCTAACCAAAGTTACGATTACATTTCTAGTATGTAAAAACTTAAGAAATTTACGTTATCCCGATATAATGTTTTCAGTGTTTACATTTTTTTTTAAATCAATATAATCTTGATTATCTAAAGAATATGTGGATTGATATATTTCCCATAGTCAATAAAAGGTTAAATAGAGAGCAACACATTCGACAATCCGTTTACAGAATAGTGTTTTCCTAGCGGTGGTATTTTAGTGATCTGAAAAAATGAAACTTTAAAGAAGACAGTCGCATATTGTAAATTGTAATTCGTCGATATGGTAATACTTCAAAATTGATCTTTATGAATTTTGTCATAAAAGTGATATTAACCTTGTGTAAATAACCACAAGTCATAACACATCTGTTTCATTTTCCGTCGGCTTACAAACGCAACGTTGCAACCGCTATTTTGTTTTCAGTAATATTATAGTTCGTATAATAGTTTGGCCGTAAATATGTAATGCATAATTAATATTCTACTACTACTATTCAGAGATGTAATTGTTTTGACCAATAGGTTCTATTTGTATGTATAGAATGTATATATTTAAATATAAACAAGTAATCAGGTGTTTTGACAAATGAAATAAGTGTGCTTTCCGTTAGTTATTGTTTTCACTTGTTCTGTTTCTTTCATTAAGTGATATTTCATCACTTATTTTGTTATTTATTGATGAAATATATGAATAAGCTATTGTAAAACCACATGTAACTTGAATCAATAGGATCTTAGTTAATAAACTTTTAGGTATAAATAAGTTGTGTTATTTATGTTATGTAGTATGGTTCTTAATAAATATATTTATTGAACTCTATAGAGATAGATAAAGACGCAATTATTAAATAAACACAATATTTTTTTAATATAATTTGGTCTAATATGACATTTCTAACAGTAGACATGTATATGAAGAGGCTAAAGACACGAGTTGTGTTGAAATTTAATGGCATAAACAATAAAAATCATATTACGGAATTTATGTTAATAGTAAAAAAGATTATAATTAGCCATTAAGCAACAGATATCTGCTTAAGCTTATCTTAATGAAAAACATTATGATCTCTTCTTAAATGACACACAAAGATCAATTATTTTACATTTTGTGAGTTTATTTATATTTTGATTTCACTTATAAATTTAGGACAAAAATATTGTTAGAAATTAGTATAATTCCTATAGTGTGTATCTATTTCTTGATAACAATTTTAATTAAACCTATGATAAGATTGGATGGTATTTATTTGTCTTTAACAGGTTTATTATCGAATCTTTTAAAATCAATTATTGCTATATTTCAGCTACTGTTATTAACATCCTTAAGTATTTTATACTAACAAAATTGTCCAGAATATTTTTTTAAACAGGTAAATAAATGAATGTCTTCTAACTA
This sequence comes from Teinopalpus imperialis, assembly GCA_029286865.1. NCBI lineage: Eukaryota > Metazoa > Arthropoda > Insecta > Lepidoptera > Papilionidae > Teinopalpus > Teinopalpus imperialis. The sequence continues at coordinate 8,804,594 of JAGSMU010000021.1, forward strand.
AAGCTTTTTTTAATATTAGATGTGAGGAATGGAGTACACCCTTACCCTTATGTTTACATTAGTGTTCATTTTTTTTTAAATAATAAATACTAGGTGTAATAAAAATTATTTTCAGTTTCATATCTTCACATTTGTATCGTGGGTTGAGAATGGGGTGGGGCAAAGGGAGGGGTGTTAATGTAAATGTCTATTCATGTGTTTGCTCAGAATCCGTGTCGCGTCCTGAGCACTCGGCTCTTAGTCAATATTTGAGTGTCGGAATTACCGCTACGAACAAATGCGACGGCATCCCGCCGCTCTGATGTTTTTCAAATAATCATATTGCCTTGCTCGATTTACTGAAAATTTACTTTGCATGCTAGACCAGCATTTTTAACACAAACTTTATATAGAAAAAGAGCAGGCAAAAAAAAGACATGCTTTAATGATTGAACTTGCTAATTTAAGCTTGCAGTGAGCAAGAGTTTTTAAGTAGAAACGAAAAAATTGGCCTTTAAATTTTGTTACTCTAACGGTAATGATATTTTCTTATTCGTTAAGAGCTAACTCATTGTGAATCGGTGGTAAACAGTGATTAAAAATATGCCATCCACCATTTTATTTGAATCATAAATATTCAGAACTTAAGTCATTCAGAATCTTGTATAAAAAATTATATATCTTGCGTTACGTTTTTTTTACAAGTGTTAAAAAATATACTTGCCATTAATAATGATAACTCAAAATGTGTCTACGGAAATGTATCATGTAGATGAAATGGATTTAAGTATCAGAACTAATCTGATAAGTGAAGTGCCTTGAGTCAATGCTCTACCCAAAATAATTCCCAACATTTGTAGTGAGATAACGGTTATCAGTTTGTACAAACAAGGCATTTGGAGTATGCTAACAATACTTCGTCATAATCAGGATGCCACCAATTCATTCACCTTGCGAATGTTTTCTTGTCTTTTTAGGTATTGTAATTTTTCTTTACAAAATAATTAGTAATGTATTACTTATTATTATAATATAATAAAATCATTAAATTATTAATTAATGAAAGTCGATTAACAAAATAAAAACAAAAAATAATTAAAGATTCTAAAACACACTGAGGGATGGCGGGCGGTAGCGATGTTTCTCAGAAAACAAAATGGCTGTGATCCCCCGATATAGGTATTAGTTTTACTGGCATCTTTCGTTTTGCCCACAATGAAAAGCAATAAATTTGTACCGCGTCGTCGGTTTTATGAGCTCTAATTAGATAGCACTTAGGCATAAATTACTTTGAAAACTTTTGACGCCGGGAACATTGAGCAGGCAATCTCCGTGTTTAAATATTTGTGTACGTTTGTTTAGTTTGTAAGTGCGAATGGTGTTCAGCTGTTTGCTGAGCTGCTGCGATTATGTACGCTTTTCGTGCCGCTCTCTAGTATCGCTAATTTACAGTTACCATCGATCTCTCGTCTTTTCCGCGAACGCAATAACTTATTTATTAAAAATCATGCCAAGTAAATATCGGACGTTTAAAAATAGCTTTAGCTACGAATATTTATATTGAACATGTTTGACAATATAAGAAAAATGCGGTTACTTAGTAGGATTATCATTATTTTTAAATATGCTAACGTACCTCGTTAAAAACAAATATTATAATTTTATGGGAGCACAAATAGTTTTAATAAAATTGTTATTGGAATCAGATGCGGTTGTTGTCAAGCGGAAACTTTTTGTTCAAATAATTTAAATACTTTTTAGCTCAACTTTGTACAAAAAGTAAATCAAAAATAATATCAAATTCCATTTATTCATTTCTTTCGAATTTAGTAATCCCAACCCAACAAAAGGAGGTCCGGGTCCAAGGAGCGCACAGGTAGACGTGGGCAGACGTATTCAATAATTGGAAATGAGAACACGTATTTCTTTTTATATCCGTTTAAACGCATTCTGTTTAAGTTTTGTTCTTTCGAGCGGCCGTCGCTGTATGCGGGCTTTTCATCCGAACCTTCACAATACTGCCACTCAAAAACTCCTCATTGTATTTTAATTTGACCTTTTCGGTGATAATTTATGGGAATATTTCTTCTTGAGGTAACGTTTATTCTATTGTCGTTAACTATTTTTTGCGCCCTACTTGATTTATGTTTTTTTATTATATTCTAAAATATTAAGTTGTTTGCGTGAATTTTTTATTAAATCTGAATTACGTAATTACCCAGTTTAGGCCTTGCTTTCTCTTCCTACCTTAAATAAAAATGTCAACAAATTGCTTTTTGTTTTCATTAATTAATATTCACTAAATATAAATATAATTTTTACAGTCGTGGTAGAATGAATGGGTCAGCTGCACCGGGGTAGGACTACGCCCTTACAGAATACCAGCCTAAAATAGCAGGGATCCGGAGACCTTTATTACTGATGACGAGACATTCCATCTCAGTCCTCAAGGGTACCAACGTAACTGCATTATGATTCCTTGTCAAGGATCAATTTAGATGTCATGGGCCGCCGGAATCACTTGCCATCAGGTGAACTGTGTGCTCGTTTGTTACTCTCAATGTAAAAAAAAAAAAATTGGATATCATGGGCCGCATAAATTATTAACCTTAAATACTATTAAATATTTTAAACGTTTATTAATTAAGACCACTAATAATAACACACTATAAGTTGTACACAGTTATGTTCAATACAAACAAGGATATTGTTACAAAACATTCTTCAACGTAAGTTGGTATCTGCACCAAAATGTTTGTCATAAGGATAGCATCTGATGTAACCACATGTAACTTACAGTTTCTGGTAAGTGTCAAGTAAGCTTTTTAAACTTATGATACCGTGTGAAGACAAGATTAACTAAACAAGTATAAAGGAGGGTACACACCGCGGCATCAAGGCGTTACATAGCTGGCTTAGTTATGTGGTCTTTTTGATTTACCTTAAATATTACGTTACTAATATTCCCGTTAACCTCTCCAAGCAAACATTAAAGTACTTAGTAACGAAAGAGAATAATGATTATGTTGAAAGTTTATTAGTATCCATATATAAATTCCATTGAATACAATTGGTGTGTTTTGTTTAATGAGCACTTAATTTGCGTCATAGTATATCGGGGATTTTCTTCCATCGTCGTTGCGGTTATCCCTCACGCGTTAGGTTATTAAGTGCGATCGGCCATTACGCGGCGACCGCATCCCATCTCCCTGGTGGTTACATTCACTAAATTCCCGGGCACATTTTTCCCGGGCTCGATTGTCCGCAGCTCCATTTACAACGTCTACACGCCGCGCCAGTTCCTTTTACGCTTTTATTTACGCTCCTTTTATTATTTTTAAAGTCCGTTTGTTCCTCGCGCGCCGGCGAGCGACGGTTATTTATTTTTTGCCGCCTGGCCTCCCGGCGACCGTGTGTTGTTGTGTCCCTCGCTTTATTTTTATTTTCCTGCTTCTTATTATGGACTAGGTTTTTTTATTTTATTATTAAGCGTTCGCGTGTTCGTGTTGCTTTATTTTTATGTTAAGAGGTGAGCGGTCGGCGTCGTTTTTTATTAATCACACACCGAATTATGGTCATTAAAGGATAATTTGTATTACGGTAATTTGGATGCGTGTAATTTTTGTTTTGTGATAGGAATGTTTTAATAACGAAGTTGCAATTGATGTTGTTTGGTATGCATTCATTTTAAACACAATAAAGAAAAAAACAATGACAATACTTGGAAACCAATTTCATTAGATGTTGAAAATCGTAGTTATTGTGGTTAAATATTTCGTTACTGAGTCTCAAACAATTATAGCGAAACGACAAGTAAATTTACTGGGCAATAAGGGATACAAATAATAGAATAAAGAAATTAATTTTTGTCTGTCATTGTAACGTAGTAAGTCTTCTTAGCTTATGTTCGTTCCTAATATTTATGTAGGAGTAAAAAATGTGACCAACCTGCTTCAATGACATAAGAGAGCTCTATAAAATGTATGTATTTTTTAATAATTGTAAATTACCATTCGCCGCATTTGTTTAATAGGTCTGTCTTGCTTTCATGTTAATTTAATTTGTCTTTTCTTCGCAGGGTCCTCCACAGCCCGGGCAGCCTATTAAATTCACCGTGGGTGAATCGTGCGACCGGATAAAGGAAGAATTCAATTTCCTACAAGCACAATATCACAAGTAAGTATCAATGTATTTGAAGATCAAATAGCCTAATGGTTTAGGGTGCGAGCTGACTAAAAGTCGTAGGTCGGAGTATGGTCGTGAACCATCTCCATAACACATGCTACAGCTTGTGTTAGTTGGAGTTTGATGGGAATATTAGAAAAGATGATAGCATTTATTGAAAAAAAATATCACGACGAATTTTCCTACATTATTATAGTTATTACATTAGATGATGGCAACTACATTGATCCAAGATCAATAGCAATGTACGCAAAAATACTCTTGGTATTGCCATTCCTGAAGACTAAGATGAACTACTTCATTCGATAAAATGAGTCTCTGGTTTCTTTTAGCCGCTACCAAACTTTGCTATTTTACGCAAGTACATTATGTTTAATTATGACTACTTTATAGTATTGATCAAAATCTACAAAAGATTCCTGAAAAGACTACAGTTTATTCGTAATCTGTATCCCTTTATGGAGCAAAACTCCTAAAATAGCCTTATCCGGAATTTCCTTTGTCGCCGGGTATCGGTGTGTAATCATTTCTTACCTGTACCCTTGGGGACAGTGTACCACCATTTTTTTTAGTCGTTCACGTCCCTTTTAAATCTGCTATCATATAAAATACCTTTGTAAGCCATGTAATATGAACAGAAGTGAGTAAAAGAAACTGAAGAATTAAATTACGAGTAACGAGGTTTTTCCATCTTGATCTACAAGTCTGTATTATGTATCCTCTTTATCAAATGTAGTTGCGGGGCCCAAAAGTAATTACTATATGCACACTATAAATTAAATTGTGTGCCCGCTTGTCACCTAGAATGTCATCTTAATTTCTAAAAATGAGTAACTATATTTAAATCAGATAGTGATTCTATCATACATACACATACTGTCGTTTCAAATGTACATTATTCACTTCAAAACTACATTGTTGCCTATAATTTATTATATTTTTTACCAAAAAAGGATACTTATAATGGTTTAAATATAATTGGTAAAATAATAAATATTAAAAATATCAATAACAAGAGTGTCCTAGATAAGAAAAACAAAATCAAACCTAGGCGATAATCATCTTTAATAAATATGACTACTAAATCTTAAAAATAAATCTAAAAAAAAAAATCTGTTAAAGCTATTTATATTTTTTGTTTCAGTTTAAAATTAGAATGCGAGAAGCTGGCTAGTGAAAAAATCGAAATACAGAGACATTACGTAATGGTAAGTAATATTTATAAAAAAAAATTGCTAGGTCCAAGATTACAACACGTACATTTGTTAATTAGTTAATGTTTTGTCGTCTGTGTTAAGCAACTCTAGCATCTGTTTACAACGAAATATCATTATCCTTATGCGTTTTTAAAATGTAATGACGTTTAAATTACATGTGTGAAAGAATTGTATAAAGATAAATGAAATTTAATTTTAGCCAAATAACTAGCAAGTTTATTTTATAATTTTAAAAAAGTGATCAAAAAGAAAAAGTTAATTTATTGACCTTTCATATTTTTCCGTATAAATAAAATTATTAATATTATATGTTACCATTTACAAGTCGTATATTTATCTTAAATTGGCCAAAGCGGTAGAATACAAATTGTAAGTAGAACGTTAACCACGAAAACTGGCAACATTCAACATAAAAAAGGGTATAGACATTTGGCGGGCTTTCGTTCCCCCATGCTGCTACCATTCCGATATGAATCACGATTAAGTGTTGCCAAATCGCTTGCAATTTATTTTAATATGCTCCAGAGGAAATACTCGCAAGCATTTTTATGTGTCGGAAACACTTCTGGCGGGGTTCCAAACAGTGCTGCGGATGTGTTTAGTCACTTGCCTCGAACGATTTGAGGAAGCTAATCCGCGCCAACAGCTTTCTGTGTCACATACTCTCGTATGAAATGTATATCAACTAATTAGTGCCATTGTGTTTCAGTACTATGAAATGTCTTACGGCCTCAATGTGGAAATGCACAAACAGGTATGTAATATCTTCTTTCTTGTATGTTAATTGCATTCTATTGTTACCATTTTAAGATGTGTTATTAGTATCTTCTCGTAATTTTAAAGAATGTTTGCACATATCAACAAAGTATTTTCCTATTTATGTTCAATAGCATTTGTTTTAAACAAGGACGTTTTTATCAGATCACCCGATATTAAATATCCACAAAATCACGCATATACGTTTATGTATGACATTTAACTATTGTATTGACAAGTTTTTATTGCATCTTGGTGAAGATAAAAATAAATAAATTCGCCCTACGAAAGTAGTCATTGGCGGCAGAGAAATGTGATGGCGTTTATTTCAATATACATCATCATTATGATCGAAATATGATAGGGGAACAAACGCTGAACAAGCTCCCCTTAGGGTGTGTGACTGAAACGAACGAAATATATCTATTAGTTAGGGACGCTTAGGAGAACTTACAAAACGAGTCATTTCTAGGGTTGTAACAATTTTTTTTTATAATTAATTTTCTTACACGTGATTATTTCGACTCAACATAAACAAGTAAATATCACATAATCCAAACTGCTTGATAGATTACTAAAAGGAATTAAAAAATACATTATTCCAATGGACTAACCCACTTGTAAAGTTTAACAAACAAACGTTTAACTACCTGCTTTTAAGAACCTATCCTAATAACTTAGTTTAACTGCACTGTTAAATTTGAAATCCCTTACATTCACTCGACATCCCTAACCGCACGGCAACAATAGGGTACGTAACGAATAGATATTACTGTTATGCGACGGGGGTCCTTCTCGCTGCAGGGGTGACCTGCAGGGGTTCCTCAGTAATCTGTTGATTTTACGCTCCTCGGCCTCCGCCGTGCTTAGAACCCCACTTTTAATAATAACCGTACTTTAACACGTCCTCAAAGCGAAAACAAAATCAATTTACCGACTTACTGCACATACACTGTCGTTATAGGTTTCTATCTATAAAACAATACTCACGTATTACTTACAAAATTCACTTATATATGACACGTAGAAAATATTCTTTTAAAAAAAAACAAACCATTTGCTTTACCTAAGAAGAACTCGCATCAGTGATCCATATTGTCTTCGTACATGAACTTCGATGACTTGCTTTAATTAGGAATTATAAGAGAAATACCTTGTTGCTCTGTGAATTCGGTTGGAATATATCTCCAGTGATTTGTTATGTATACTGTTTAAATAACTTATAAAACGTAACGACAAACAGCGCAGCATGTAATATTATATAATAAAATTACTGTTATAGCACTAATGTTAATTACTGGAACCAAATGATTTAATTTATATCTTAGAACAGATCAACCTAAAAATAAAATCTAGTCGACTTAATATTCCACATTTATACGAGATAATAATTCGTTGTGTTTTACCAAATGTGCAAATATAGCCAGCACACAACATATTCAGTCTTCATGTATTATTGATGACGGGGCAGGGTCCATAAAATTACCCAGGGCTGCTCTGCGTAATATTTGTATAGGGCCAGCAAACTAGCAGTGAGGGGATTTAGAAGGGATCATTGTTTGGCATTGTGGCGGACAGATGGCGGCACTGCTGTTGAATGGTTGAATGCGCTATTTAGCGTACACTGCTGTGCTTCATTGTAATGGATTATTACATTAGCACTTAACACGCTCAGTGGAGCGAGAACCAGAAATGTACCCCTCCATTTTGTTAAGCCCCGCATCGCGATATAACATAATAGAATAACAAGCGATGTTTTTACGTTCCTGTCCGACATTGTGCTTGTTTTTGTGACTGCTATCGCGTGACGGTTCAACATTCAATTATACAAGTTTTTTGTACGATAAAATCTCATAGTCAATCGACTACAAATCACTTGGTTGGCCATTTTACACGTTCTTAACGTTCATGACGTAAGGCTGGTTATAATTGTAATGAAAGTGTTTTGATTTAGTGATTGTTTTAAATTTTTATTGCGCTCAAAAATCATGAAAGAGTTTGATTAGAAACTTTAGCCGCATAAGAAAATTGTGTCAAAAATTTTTGTACTTTCAACACTAACAACGCCAAACTTGAAATAAAACGAAACGTATAATGGCATAGGTACATAAGGTATATTTTTGTGTGTCAGGAATAGCGGCGTGACCGCAGCGTATCGGTCCGCGTGACCGCGTCTAACGCGCGTTTTCCGCTCTTTTCGACGACGACTAATTGCTAAGATTTTCTTTTGTTAGTCGCGGGGCTGGAGCGAAGACCGTACCGAATTACACCTACTTACGTCGTGAATTGATTGTTGCGTCTTTGTGACGATATCGGCACGGAACGTTATTGTTCTACGGGCTCACTGACTCATTATTCACGCCCCGGTGAACTTTCACGTTAGTGGTTATTGTATGAGCTATAGAAACATGTTAGTTTGTAATTATATCGCTACTCGTTAAGGTGACGAATGTATTGTTGTGTGTTTAATCTGATCAAAACCCTCCTGTACAGCGTTCGATTCCCAACCGAAAAATGATGTTTGTGCAAAAGAAATTGGTTTTCGGGTGAGGGTGCATATCTTTGTATATAATTTTACTTCACCTTTAAGGGTCCTAACTGGATAAAGGATTTCGCCAAGTAATACTTATTAATGCACACTTAAAAAAGTCTCAGTCTATATATCAATCCAAAGAGGTAGGCCTCGTCTTCCGAGAGGGGTTTAGGGAATAGTCCGCGCGGCAAAACTGCGGATTTGCGGACTTCATGTCTTAGAAATATTTTTTTATTTCAAGACTTTCCTCACGATATTTTGTCTCACCGACTAGCGGAATGATAAATCAATCACTTAATTGATAACTTTGAAGCACTTGCAATTAACAATTTCAGTCACTGGCACCGACTAACGAATTCGTTTGATTCGACTGCCATAAATTAAAAGCGAACAGTAAGACGTTGACCTACCACGGCTCTCTTTTAAAGTTTTTACTCGCAATGTTATCATATGAACATTACTAACATCCCAGTAAACCGCTGTGACTAAGCTTAATTGCTTCTGTCAGGACAATAGTCGTAGATACCTGCGACGTTTAGTTCACCTATCATATGATACCCTAAACCATCCACCTAACACCACGAAACTACCCTATCTATCGTTTGTTATCTAAATTCGATCAACATTTTACCCCGCGTTGGCAATCACACGTGATTTTTTGTGACCGTCTATGGCACGGTATCTTATAAATAATATAAGTTTCATTTTCCTCCTTTTCATTATAAATATTAGAAAAACGTAAAATAACTTACCATGTTTATGTATTAATACTATATATATTTATTTATATACTTAAATATATGAGATATTAGTTTCAGGTCACTATATTTTCTTAACTAAAATGACGTAACTTAAGTGATATATTACATTAAGCTTTATATGTAGTAACTTGATGCATAATAAAACAAAGTATCGATTACATGAAACAATGTAGTTCCTTGTCATGGCTCAGTAGAATTACAACCTTTTGTGTGACACGCTACTAATAAAACTGTCGAACTGCGTCAGTATTCCGTAGTATTAGTTTTTTTTTACCGTTTTAGTACGTTATTAGTTACCTGTTTGCCGCTTCTCGGGTCCTAGGATCAATGTGGTAGAGCTACGCTGCAAAATGAATGGGTCAGCTCGACCGGGGTAGGAACACGCCCTCACACAATACCAGTGTAAAATAGCAACATAATGCTGTTGTGTTTCGTCTGGTGAGTGCAGGGATCAGGGGACCTTAATTACTGGTGACCAGGCATTCTATCTCAGTCCTCAACGGTGTCAACGCAACTGCATTATGATTCCTTGTCAAGGATTAATGTAGATATCATGGGCCACGGGAATCACTTACCATCAGGTGAACTTATGTCATATATTAATGGATACTATCATGAGTTGTTTTTGAGGTTTTCTCAGCGACGACGGAAGATAATATTTTTTTAACAATTTTGGACTTAATATCAAATATATAATCATAAAATAGAAATCGACCCCATGATGACCTCAAAAATCTTTTTAATTTCCCCTTCTAACCCCCAAAAGTAACTCCCTTTAACTAAGTCGGCTTTTGAACCATTTACGTCAGTGTTTAGGTAGCAGTTTATTGTAACAATGTAGAATTTCAATGATATTCAAACTCTATAATGTGCCGGACTCCAAAATACATTCAATAAAAAAATTGCATAATCTATGGACTTGTTTTATAAGTTTCAAAGAATATGCAATCAACGTCAATTAGCGTATATAAACAAATACAAACAAACAGACACACACATCAATCGACGTGTTTAGCCACCGTCATTAGTAATATATTTGGTTAGGCCTTAATAAATAGATATTTTATTAGCAATCTGCAACTTTATAAAACTGTCATATAAATATACGTGTATGCATGCTGTGCACTTACGCGATCCGGGTAACAGTCCAAGCCGAGACTCTATCCGGAACCCTTGTGCAAGTTGCCCTATAAGAAAGGTCTCGGCAAACTTATAACCGGTGTAGTCTTAAATATATATTCTTAAATCCTTCGGGCTAACAGCATCAAGCATCCGTAAAAAAAAGGCATGTGGTGCATTTAGTGTGAATTGGGAAAATTAATCTTTGAGAAAATCTCACGTGGCTGGATGACATAAAGACAAAGATGATTCTCATAACTGTTTTCTGAGTACGGAACACTGAAAATGGGTTAGAAGTTTTAACAGTGATTTCCTGGGGCGTCACAAAAGTCGGGACAATAGGCTACACAATACGGGTTGAAACAGGGCTGTCAACGAAATACTTTGTTGTTTTACGAGCGACCGTACGCTCCGGGGCACTCCGCCCCCTCTATGTTATGAAACTTCGATATATATTTTACGTGCTATAATGATTTTCCACACATTCATTTTTGAGACCATAAAAAAAAATAACAAGTCCTTAATATACCATAGATCATAAATTAAAGTGAATTTAAAATGTATTTATTATAAATGTATTTAATAATAAATTAAAATAGAACATCACTATTTATTCTACATAGGTTCATTTTCAACTCCAAACTTGTCTGTATAATTAAATAATTTCCGGGTTATTGGGACTCCACGCCGCCTGTCCCCTGTCGTGATGTGTTCAAATTATTCATATGCTGGGCGGAGGATTGTTTACCCTTGCATTAGGGGTTGCGTCCACCACGCACCCGGGGACTTGATGATAAAAACATTGCACGTGCCCGATCCGCTTAGCTACATAATGAAACGGGGGGATGCGGGCACCGCTCTAATCCTGTTTGTTTTCGACCGAGCTTTTAGCCATTGGTAAACTACTCGTCAGCTGTATGCACTCCTGGTAATTGTAATTACAGTGAGCCACGTTCAACTCGTGTATAATTAATTAATTAATGATATTTCTTTATTTGCGCCATATTTTTGAATTAATTTGTAGTTTTACAATAAGTTAGATGTGCCGTATAACGTATATTATTTTTTTACGTTTAAGGATTACAAGATATAATGATTAATTTGCCAGTCATTGTTTATATATTTTCATTATATATGTTTTTCAGTATTTATATTAACACCATTATATAATATGTTGTTCACATATAGAAATCACCTACGCAATATCTGTAAGACGTTTTCAATATATTTTTTGATTATTTTAAAGTTGATAAAGTATAAATCGGCTTATGTCTATATATAACATTAATCAAGATTAACAACAGATATTTTTTTGTATGTATCTAATTACTCCTGTATTACTAATTCGATAAAAGATAACGTACAGTGTAAGTATATCGAGTTGTAAACAATAGTTATCAATCAAATACGTTATAAAAGCGAATAGAGTGCGCACTGTGGCGTGTGACGTGCCTTATCAAATTATAACTGTTGAGTGTTCCCATCAGCATGCAGGCCGTTGGGGTCCCGCATAATGCTCGCTATCTCATACATCTACAGACGTATACAGCGTTGTGAATTGTCTAAATGAACCCAACAACTCACAATGAACGCTCCGTCGCCCCTCCGCTTTAAAAGCGAAATTATCTCTCCATCTACAGTGCGTCGCGCGGCAGATGGCGCTTGCAATAAAACCACTGAACGCGATATCGCTCGCTCGCTGCCCCTCCGCTTTATTTGATCGGGGAGCCAAATTAAAGGATTTACCGTAACCCCTCGCCGACGACCCTCGCCCGGTAACAATCACCTCTGTATTAACTCTAATTGTGTTTTCAAATTCCGCCCCTACATTGATACAGGGACGCCATGTGAAAAAATAGGCCGTCTCCGTCCCCCAGGGCATTATTAATTTTGTTCGTACAATGCATTCGTAACATTTCGTATAATGTTTTACGAATATTAAATCCTGTTCTCATTAATGTTTATTATGTAGTTGTAACTATGATTTAAAGGACCAATGAAATATTCACAACACCTCAATCATTTAATGAAAATTTGTTATATAGATTAATATATCTTTTACAATTAAAACATGACTTGTGAATGTCACAGATTATAATGTAAATAATACCTTAATTGTATGAAATATTGAATCATATATTTTGTTCATATACATTTTAATTTAGTAATATTCGTGGCAACATAACATTTTACGAATTATAGAAAAAATATCTACCGTTAAGGAAAAGCTAGGGTGGTCCCCATTTCAAGTTTATATGTTATTGCAGTCGTATAGGGTTCATTTACCGGGAGCAGCCGACGGCGACGGCGCGAATCTAATTAATACGGCCCCCGCCGGACGGGCCGCCTTAATTGCGCTGATTGAGACACGGATATTGATTTCGAAACAGTTTGCGTTAATGCCACGCCGCAGTCGGATCGGCGGTCGGGCGTGAAACGGCCCTCATGAATAATGCACGCCTTGTTCGCTCCTTGACTCTTCATTCAAAGCAGACGATTTCTATTCGACTCGTAAACTACACGCCTATGACTCACTCATTTTACATTCACTGTAATACTCCGTAAAAATGCAGCCCGCTCGCTCTACGAATATTAAGGAATCGCATTAGCATTGTTTCTTTGCGTAAGTATTCCAAATTAAATACAATGCAGACGCAACTAATGCTGACCCCATATGTTTTCGTTTTTAATTTAACCGTTTCCACTTTTCATTCCAGTCATACATTTTATTTTTGATTTCGTATTCTATATTGTTTTCTTTGCTCATTCTGTTACAAATAAGTTGGATATTAATATTTTATGCAATATAGGATCGAATGGAAAGCTAATAAAAAAAAACAGTTTGTTTACTTTATTAAATCTTGCTAACGTATCACAAAATTGTACAGCTGTTGTATGATAGAACCGTCTACAAACACGAAACAACCCGAAGGATAGCAGGGGTAAGTACAAATAAAAGGGGCGATCCACCCTCGAAACTATTGAAGCTTCAATCCCTCACAATTTGACACTAGTGTTGTAGTACATTTTAAACATTATTAAAGTGATTTATCATGTCACTATCTTAATTGTTTAAATACATACAATTTTCTTGGGTTTGTTTTCATGGATCAATTTGTCTTCAATCTATAATAAAAAAAAATTGCTTTTATAATAGTAATATTGATATGGGTGATTAAAAAGGTTATTCTTGTTATTTTATTTAATATTTTTCTCAAGCAATCCTTAAACATTTAAACGTGATTACTTCTACTAAATAGTAATAACCGAATATAACAATTTGCAAAAAAAAAGGATGAGTTAAGACATTATTATTAATACATTTACAAGTTACTTTGCTGTACGGTAGGTACTGTTCATCATTGGTTGCAGTTAAACTTTATAATACAGGATACATGTCTTTTTATTATTCTCCGCGAATGAGGGTAACGGAACCCACTAAAACGACTGATGTGTATAAAACCCTCTAACCGTGTGTTGTACGTGAAACTATTTAGATTTTAAAACGTAACAAGAACCGATTGAGCGTTAAGCCCTTTTAAGTAAAAAGCTACCTTAACCCTTTGTAAGAAGAAGGAAAATATATGAACTATATATACTATACGCGTTAACTACTAAAGTTGTCGTGCTTTAGTAGCAAGAGAACTATGAGAATACAGTTGAGATGTTTGAGTTTCGAAATAATATACAAATCAGATTGTTTGTGCAATCTGTCTTTTGTATTATATTATTTAAAAATTATTACTTCTGGGTCCATGGCAAGCAGAGGTCTATATGAAAAAAGACTAGTGGGGAATCTACAACTTTATTTCAAAAGAAAATTTAACAAACAGAAATCGAAACCCGTTCGCGAAACCTGATCTCTACCATTAAGAGAAAGACGGTTTATATTTAGGGTACTCTATGTTGGCTCTTGAAGTTTCAAAACGTAACAGATGTAACAACTGGTGATAGGTCTATAATTTTATTTAATATTATTTATCTGTTAAATCTCTTAAGGGTGAACGATTCTGTTCACTCTTCTATACACCCATATTAACGCCTTAATTATAACGAGATCAAATCTGACTCTACCCCAGATGTTCGACACTCATCTGGGTAGGATGTTGCATATGTCCTTAAAGTTGCGTGTGGCCATACACCTACATTAAACAAGTAAATACCAATGTTAATTAGTGCCTACTGCACGAAATGATCTGACAAGCAGATGAGGGAAGTCTACAAGCCAATAAAATTATAATGTACCAATATAATTTGCTATCGTTAACGTATAAGAATTAAATGACGCTTTGTTTGGATTTAAGCACAAGCTATATACTGTGTGTGTGAACAAAATAAGACATAAGACCACAAGTTAAAATATTACATGCCTTGTAATATATCCTTACATCAATGCGGACGGACAAATCGGCCAACTATATTAGCCTCTTTGTATATGGTCCCTACTGGGAAAAAAGGAATAAGTAGCCCCAACACAACACAAGTGGTCTGATCTACGATAATACATTGGTTCTTACACAAAACATTAAAAAGACTAATAAAAGAGAGCTAGAATGCTGTAATAGGAAGAGGACTTTTTTTTGAGTTGCAATTTGTATTTTTTGTTTTTCAACTAGTGTTTTTTTTAAAAATAATTACGCTTTTTATTTGTTATTAATTTATTTAATGAGACGGACATACTAAGGTTACAGTCGACGTCAAGAAGAGTATTTATATATCACAACAATTGTGTTCATTTCATGGACTAAGCGCTTTCGATTATGTCTCCAGGGCCGGCTCTAGGATGTTGTAACAAATGAAGCAATATTAGAAATCTTTATATGACTACACAGTACCCAAATTCTTCTGAAGGAAGAGAAGTCATTAACTAAGAATACATTGATCGAATATAATGTACCATTGTTTCGCACTGGTCTTATGACATACCGTATACTTGAACAAGTCAACGTTTTATTTCCAGTATATTAGAAATGTCCAAAAATCGATTTTGTCGCCACCCGGATACGCTTGGAGCGGGGGCTCCTTAGATTATATGTCAAATCCGGTCCTGCGTGTCATATATAAGTTGTGGAAAAATCTACTATATTTTATATCTATTTAGTATTAATTTAAACTATAATTGTATATAGCTAATTGAAGAACTAGGTAGTTCCATAAAGTCGTACAATTAGTACGTCGCCAGTACCTTTATTATTTCTACATAGACGTTCAACCAAATGTTCATTCAAACAAACGGCATTTCTTGATATACAGGTCTTTACTCTAAATATTTAAATATTTTTTATTATGGATGTATTATTCAAACCGAATTAATACATTTATATTTACTACCAAACAATATGTTTAAAAACCTAAAAATTTAAATAATGATATATGCACAGGGCATCGTGCTAAACAAGAATGCTAGCTAGAGGAAGTGCCCTCGCTCAATTAAAATACTTATCTTTGTGCCCGAAAAGATTGGTGCTCTTTTCACCAACTATTACGATTCGTGTGTAGCATTAGTTATTTTAAAAACTCGTTTCAAAGATCAAACAGTCGCATTTTTTTTTAGTTTCATACCTATTCATTTTATTCATACTCGTAAGTATAGTGTAAATATTTTTGACGCTAAATCAATTACTAACTAATCTTAAATATGGAGATCATTGATAGTTTTATTTAAATATTCACATAACTTTAACAATGAAAACTGGTTTAATATTATATTCTAGGCTCACTAATGAATTATTAAAAGATTTTTATTATAAGTCAAGATTTAATTCAAGTTTCATTAATTTTATTTTCCCACGATAAGGTATTTATTCAAGTTTCTTAGTAAGAATAATTAATAGCTAGAATGGAATAATAAATAAGCGTGCTTGATATTTATTATTATGGTGCTTAATTCTTGATGATTATTTATTTATATATTAACTTATTTAATGGAACCTATTTTGTTGTTTGTAAAGATTATTAAATATAATAAACCAGATAAACATAACAGCAATGAACTATCATATAGAAAACGAAAATTATATAGATATTTAACGATGTATTCGATGTTCATACACACACTGTAAAAACACTTTTGTATTGAAATTATCTTTCCAATACTAGCAAGCATAAGCTTCATATAGACATAATTTATAGTATAAATGCCGTAGCAACCAGTTTAGCAGCCAGACTGGCAACCAAATCATTACGATTTAAACAAAAATATACGAAAAGATTGAACTGATTGCAACTGAAACGACCACGTGGCGGGAGAGATTAAAGCCGACTGCTTCTTCACGGGTCCTCAGTTTCGATTAGGAACAAAATGTATGAATTACGAACTGTTCGTCTTTGTATGTATGTAACATGTACGCGACGTGCCCTGTGCATTTGGATCTTCTTCCGATCTTATCGCACGTACATAACATTGAAGCAGGAAACGCGACGAAGAGTGAGTTAGTCGGTGGAGGATGTCAATTACGCAAGTTCTACTCTTTAACATACGGTTGCGTGCCAGACAAAAATGTTGCACGTGATTGTCAGCTCTATTACTATGACCATCACATATACTTTAGTAAAGTTGAGTTGCGCGACTAAATCCTTACACGTACTGTTGACTGGATTATTGACTATCATGATGTCGTCCTGGCTAATTGCCGTCATTGTAACAGTGATTTTACATGACATGAACCTGAATATGTCATAGGACATGATGTATTGCTCCCCACTCCAATTAGAAATGGGACCTAGTAAGATTAATGACGATGATAATGGACCGCGATATGCATAAATTATACACGAATATAAAAGTGCAATTACAAGTAAAACGATATAAAAAAGTTTTCGTACACAACACAGTAAAGAATAAAATGGGGTAGCTATAGTGTTGCGGTCTATCGCGACAGCAGTGCGAGGTCCGTCGACGGCCACAAACCGCACGTGCGGTTGACCGCAGCACCCCCGCCTCCCAACCGCACGGATCCCGTCCCCGCTAAGCTGGACTTGTCCTTACTTGTGATCTCGGCTTTGTACCAAAGCACTGCAATTTTAATTAAATAGCTCCTACAATTTATTACTATCTATGTGTGGTGATACCTAGATTTAAACATAGTTTCTCTTAACAAGATAGGGCGCCTCTACGGTAATTAGATTTTCTATCTTCGCAAATATGATTACGTTGGAAACATCGTACTCGCCATAAGTGGCTCACAATTCAGCAGAGGCGTAACTCTGGAACTTAACTTGATCTCTTCCGTATCTTGAAGGATCTGATCTCACTTCTCCTTCCTTATCACAATAGAGATCTTTGAATATAATGATTAGAACTCCTCATCCCTTCACTGGCATTTTTGCTCTTTCATCGTTAAGGCTACACTTCTTTGGAACTCCTTGCCCGAAGATATAAAAAGAGTACCGATTAAACTCTCTTTTAAAAGCTGGTATGACACCACTACTTCTAAGACGTCTGGTGTCAATATGGTAATTTACTCTTGTTTGTTTGCTATATATTCATTAATTATTTATGTGTTTGTATGTTTATTATATTCAGCAATTTATTTATGTTGTTATGTAGGTTTAATTATTTATAATTATAGTAGAATTATTTTTAATATTTTTTAAGTTTTCTCTTTTTTGCGATGTATGTCCCGCACATGTCAAAACTTTTCTCCATGTCACGGGTTGACTGGTAGAAGATACCTTAAAGCAATAAATCCGCCTTTTGTTCTCTATTTGTAAGATATGAACAATAAACTTTAAATTAATAAACTCTTAGGTATCTCTATAACATTCCTCCGATGTTGTTACACATTCATCACACGGGATTGGTGAAAGGGTCGTCGACAGAGTGCCTCTGTTTGTTTGACGCTTCACGGCGACATTACAATAAGATTGGAGAAAGATTCAGTTGCCGTGTCAGCGATGGTACATATACATACACAAACACACCCCGACGCGAAAACCGACAAATAGAGACACAAATATTATTTTTGACCGTGTACTCCCTCCGAAGTCCTCCCAAGTTACCAGTCCCAGTTACTACAACCACCATGTAACGCGGCTTTCTGTCTAGTATGTGACATTTATAGCTTTATCATAATATGTTTATAAATTAGATATTAAACCATAGTAAATCAGTAAAATACAATGTTTTATTGCGATTGTCTTTAACCTCGAGCCTTACGTGATTAACTTTGAGGTGTTAATGAAACTAAACGTAATATCGTCTAAAATTCTTTGAATTTCCTTTGAAATTACAAATATAAGGACATTTAGAATGTTTCCTGAATTGGTGTTGAAACAAATTAAACAGAGGGCTCCGTCGGCCGCTCGCAATAAGCATTATACGGGAGCAAACAGCCTCCGCAAACTTTGCTGTGTGTACATAGACTCTAGCTGGCTTGTGTGCCGAATGTTCGAATTTTATTTCGAGACGGTCGAGAAGTTTAAGCTTATACCTACCCGTTGTTTTGATGTTTGTTTCGAAAACTAGTAATTCGGGGCTTTTTAATATGAGATATTCAACTTGAAATCAACGATTTTTATTATGGACCATTTTGTTCTTCGAAAAGATGAACAGGGTCTAAATCTAATTAAGCTTTAACCAATGTGGAATTATATTTTTATTCTATTCACGTTTGTGATTGCGTTGGCCACTCAAGTCACTGCTAATAAAAAAACATGACGTAAACTCTTACCCAGAAGGTAAAATTATCAATCAGATCGCACTGATATAATTATGGGATATATGTTAGCACTGAATGCTGAAACTACTGAGCGATTTTGATAAATCATACAATCAATACAAAAAAGATACCTTGTAATTTTTTTTATAAACATAACCGTTATTGCCGTTTTAATTTAAGCTTAAATGTATGTTAAATGGTGTGCTAATTTAAGTGTATTTACCTATTAATAAATATTTAATTACCTTTTAGGTATTTTAGTTAACCGCAGAATTAGTAACCTAATTTACTTCAACGCTTCACCCATCAATTACAGTTCTAAAGTATCACTTGTATGGAAATTGAAGTTTTTAAATAAATAATGCCGAATAAAATAAAAAGATATAATTGATATTTTACCTTAACGCAATTTGTACATTAAGTTCAATATTACATAATAGTTAACATTAAAACTGAATTAGAGTTATAAAATGTATATCTAAACCCCTCGTGTTATATATCCGTGAGTAGGTTGGAGGTAATGTAGGAGTTAGTTCTGTAGCAGTGTTTGCGCTAACCATGCAGCTTGCATGCGAGTCTGTAAACAGTACACGGTAAACATTCTGTCTGAACAAATAGTATTCAGTGCTCATCGCCGGACGAGCCAACGTCATTCAATCTTAATCAGAGCTAAAACAGGAGCACGAATGGGGTGATCCGAGACAGGATTACTCCATCACAGAATAATGTCGTCAAATAGCGGCATGACTGTTTCGTTCGATATGTGTCGGGATCCGGTTACTGGCATTGCATCTCAGTTCCCGGGGGTCATAACGAATGCACCACCTTGAATCTTCTTTGAAGATTACCACCATCTGTGCTCATTTGGCCCATCCTTATACATTTGTTTTATTTTACAGTATTAGACAAATTGACAAACGAGCACACAGTTCCACATCCATCCAAAACATACATTCAAGATGCACATGGGTTCTCACCTCGGAGAACGGAGGCAGAATGCTTCTTTTTCTTTTAATTGGGTCACCGGAGTAGAGAACACTTGCCATACCAAAACACAGCAGCAGCGATATACTACTATTTCACGCTGGTATTCTGTGGTGGTTTCCCTTCATGTGCTGACATATTGCTGTTGCAGCTAGAAACTAGCTGCAACGTGGCTCTACCAATGTTAAAATATTCAAAAATAACTTAATGCAGCAAAATTGAGGCTGTTTAAATAACAATTATCGAGGAGCTAATTTTTTCACCCTACATTGGATAAACCGTTTGTCTCTGTAACTTCAAAGAACAAATTCTTTTTCTATTCCAATAAATTTATATTTTTATAGACCGCTTTGGTTAGGAAAACAAAGGGAATTTCATCGGAAATAATATGTGTAAATATTATTCAAGTACTCCTGCGTTTTTACTCGCAACCAAAACAAAAGCAAATATTTACTACGCTTGTTAGATGTAACTGAAAAATTGTTTTTCAAATATTTACAAATGGCTGATATTTGTTTTTCCATTTAAATACGAGTATTCTGTTTTGCATAAGCAAATTACAATGTGCTTGTGTAAATTATCGTAAGGTATATCACTTCTTTCAAACTTTTCTAATGCTACGCGTTTCTGTGTATTTGCATTCGGTCCTACAAGCATAACAAATGCAATGATACACTACGATTACCAAACTGGTTATCCGTCGTATCGAGGTACTGGCAAATCTTGCAAGAAAAGCAAAGATTTGCTAGTGATTTCTTGGAAAGGATAAAGTCTTAGCCTGAAAAAGGCTAATGATAAAGTAATCCCAACTTCCAAAATTGCATTTTTATTAAGTTAATTTAAGTGTGTATATTTCATATGGAATTCAACAGTTAAACCCTCGAACGAAAAGAGGTGTATTATAATAACATTACTTCTGTTATTCTATGTTCATCGAGTCCTAGAAATAATGTATACGTATGCGATTCTTTATATATGTAAGCCGCTATCGACCAATTGGATTTTAGCCTTGTTTGAAATGTAGTTAAGCCGTGTCCGATAAACAATACGGGATTAAATATGCTTATTTTATTTACGTGGCAGTGTAACGCCACATTATTTTAGGGTCACCAACTTAACATACAATTAATATCGTTAAAATGATTAAACACTTAAAAAAGATTAAGTTAATTCTTGCCATGTCTATATGTAACCATACCAAGCACATGTTAATAATAATAATTTAATCTGACCCTAATATTAAAGTAGTAAAAATTTTGATGGATTAGTTATCCGTTGAGTCACATTTACATTAGAGCAACTTGAAGATGTGGCTTTTGAAAAAATTAATCATGTGTTCATCACGCATTCTTCTAGCAAACTCTCTTTTAACTAGCAAGTTTTTTTTTTACATTGAGTGTTACAAACGAGCACACAGTTCACCTGATGTTAAGTGATTTCTGCGGCCCATGACATCTACATTCACCCTTGACAAAGAATCATAATGCAGATGCGTTGTCACCTTTGCTGACTGAGATGGAATGATCTCCGGATACCTTCACTCACCAGACGAAACACAGACGAAACAAATATTCGTTTTTGTTACTAGAGGATCACATCAAAAATCAGCAATAAAAAAAAAACTGTTTTAAATTTATATCATTTTCTAAACTTTATTGGCGTTTTTATTCATTTACGTCATTATTATGAAATTGAATTCCAATAGTCAAATGAAAATGCCTACATCAAGACTTCAGGTACCTTTCCTCGTCATCGTTCTATCATGTGAGGAAGGGTCGCCCTCATTACAATTTGAGTAATATAACTCAACATAAAAAAAGTCTATTGTAATTTTTTTTATCTCTCGATCTATTACTTGTATTACATTGCCCAATTGTACTAGAACACAATGCAAAGAATGAAAAATGCACTGTCATTATGAACCAAATCGATTCGTTAATACAAGCAAAAAGTTCTGGTTCAAGAGTACATACAATTCACTGATTGAATCATCAATGAAGGGCATCGCCAGCTCTATGCTTAATTTGTTATTTAAACTTTTGCTTTCATACATTTTATTTTGCAATTAATCCCTTGTATTTCTTTCATATTTAATTTTCAAACAATAATACTGTACTTATACTGTAATTATTTCAAACTATAATTATTTTTTATTCCGGATTCGTAAAAATATTTATATTGTTCTTCTTTCTCAGTTAACAAAAATCGTGACTCTGAAATTATTGCAAGCTTTAATTAATCTGTTCCCGTTTAATAAACGACGGAGCGTCACAGTTACACTTAACACTTAAGCACTATGCGAAGCCATTATGAAACAATAACTTAAATGTTAAATACATGGTATATTATTATTGTAGTATTGTCTTCTCAACTCAAAGGTAGACTGGTAGAGAATGTCTTTTGGTATTAAATCCGTCTTTTTGTACAATGTTTGTTTTACTTGTGCAAATTAAAAATAAATTAATAAACAATAATTGACGCCCGACGACCTCGGCGAAATCCTCTTACTATAAACCAGATGATATCGACTGCTCAGGATATATTAATGTGCCGGAACATTCATACAAACATACAAACATTTAAAATGCAATCTTATCGAACACGGGACCAACATAGAAAACACCCTAGAGCCGAAAACTAATAATCGGTAATCTAATGTACCAATATACCGATGGTTTTTCGATCGGAAATCGAACGACGCAGTAGGCAAGTGCCTGACTACGCCACTCGGTTGTCAAGTTTGTAGTATAAAGTGAATATAATATTACAGTTATTAAATGCACGTTGCATTCACGGAACGAATAAAAAATCACTAAAGATTCTTAAAATGTATAACTTATCAATAGTCATTATTCAGTGTGTGAAAATATATATTTTTGTTAACATATTCTAAACAATAAATTAAATATTTTTTCTCCAAATAAAACAATTTTTTATTTATAACTTAAAAGATCTGATCATACTGACAATCCACTAATGCATTTTATATATTGTTTCATATCGTCATTTCTGAGCACATAAAATATATGTGCTCAGAAATTTTCGTCTGTCTTGTGAAGTAGCTAGAAACATTACATCCGCGTAATAAGGACCCTCCAAAAAGTGCCGAGTCAAAAAGGCTTAACGGTTTAAAGGGAGGAAGGGTACACAAAGGGCAGCTAACGTTTGGTGTGGACCTAAACAAACAAGGGTAGCTAGGAAGCTGGCTTTTTGTTTGGCGAGAAACACGCGAGTCAACAAACTCTTCGGGTTTGCTGTGAAATGACAAGATTTTGTCTGAATAATATTAGAAGACAATTAATATATCTGACTGCATTGTATTAATTATACTTTATAATATTACTATATCTCTCTTTCCAAAATTTATTTTCAGTTTCGAAAACGGTTAAAATCAAACAAAGATTACCCAGGGTAACCTTTATTTTATTTTGAATTAAGACAAATTTCTGGTTAATCTATTTGACTGCTGGTATTATTAGAGGTCCCATTGTATGGATTGCGAAGACCAATAGTAATGGGGATGCTTGGCAGAATTTGTTTCGATAAGAGACAAGGCCTATTAGAGACGAGGTGTTTGCTCGGCAGTGGGAATATGTATAATATACCTTCCGACGTGACCTGAGTGTCTGAACCATCCCACGGTGTTATTACACGTGTTACATCTGAATAGGGTAGGGGACGACGTGTGCGCGTCTGTGTTTTTGCAAATGCTTCGGCACTATTCATCACACACACTGCTGTATCTGTAAATGACCAGAAAACATCACCGTGGCCGAAATAGACCCTACCAGAAAGATATCCATCACATCTCTACTAAGTTCTGTTTTTTTTAAACTCAATAGAGGTAATCAACACTTAATATTGTATTATATTGCCGTTTCATTATTATGCCTTAGATGAACGAGTGCCGCTCAGTGAAGCGCGCCACTCGACCGCTCTACACAATCTGATCACGGAGCGACAATACCCCAATGTATATACAATATACCTACAGGTTTTGTGACGCACTCGATATTCGATGTCAAGATAACGATGTCTCCCGCCTGACTCGACCACTCGACAATCTCTCGAATGAACTTGTTCAATAGTAATTATATCTATTTGTTAAAGATGTACACCAACATGTGTACAACCCTTTATGGGTCTTGGCCACTTCAGTAGTGTTTGCCATTCGTTCTGAGCCTTTGCTTTCCTTCCCCCGGTGGTAAACTTTTCCATGGTCCTGAGATCTTCCTCAATGATGTCGCACCATCTCATCCTCGGCCTCCATCTTGGTCTTTTTTGTTGCGGCTTCCACTTACTTATTACCTTGGGTGCCCTATGGTTTTTGTGTATGAGTATTGCTGTTGGTCCAGTGACCTCTAAAGCTTTATCTAAATTGCCCTATGGTATTTCATCCTCTTAACGTGTCCTGCCTGTAAACTTAGGCTTTGTAACTTCATGAATCTGACAATCGTCTTCTGTTTCATAAATATATTGAGCTCGTGACTCATCCCGAGGCGATATCCACCGTTGTCATCTCTAAAGGGACCAAATACTTTTCTTTCCAAAATATGTACGTAGTTTTTCTTTTTTTTATACTCGTATTTTTTCATGGATTCATTTGGTTATTATGGGTGGCCTACAGTTAATGAGCAATCAATTTAACGTTATAAAAGAGAAGTAATGTTAATACATATTGTAACATATGGATTACCATTTAAATATTTATTGGAATACAAATCGATGACAATAGCCACGTCTGCTCATTGTACTGACGAGTGAAGAAGGAAACCAAGCTTCTGGTAATTTCTGACTAGATCACCAATAGGTCGACGTGGATAGGACCACGTCTGCTGAGGTGTCAAAAAAGCCAGAAACCTCACCACTGATGGCCCAGCTTTCCATGTCTTGTGACCTCAGGTGTGACGATTTATCATTCCTGATCGATGATAAATGTCGGTAAGGATATACCCCAACATCTACCACTAGCTGATGTAACCATAAGAGATAGAGAGAGAAAATAACAGACTTATTATCAGGTTGACAGACGAGCTCAATCCTTTTGAACTTTTGTACTTTGGCCCCGTTGAACCTGTCATAAAGAATACAAGAAAAGGCCTTTGCCCAAAGAAAGTTTGTAAGAAATATAGTTCGAAAAAGTATATCCAACGGTATTAGGTTTAAATAAATAAATACATATTGTATAAAATATTAACAAGTCATAAGATCGACGTCGTTTCAATACAATAGACTTTTGTTTAATAAAGTGGAAAGTTGGGGCTGCGGGTAAGATAAGCCGAGCGTGGCGAAAATAAATAATTCATAAAAGAGCTGGCAGCCATTAATGAAGGTCGAAACCGCAGCTGGAGCGCGGCCTCCGTGTGCTTTATTTCTCTAACACAACGCTCGCGGTAAAAGTTCATTTCGCGAAGTGCTCGGAGGTCGCCATTGTACAGTGCCTGCTTACTAAGTGTTTTAAGTTTTACTATTTGTTTTACTTTATAGTTCACGCAATTTCTTAAAGTTTGTAAAACTTAATATACTAACTTATATATGATGTTTGAAAATATCTTTATTATATTAACATATGAATAAATTAAACTGGTTATCATCCGCTGTCTATTCGACATGATATAATTTTATACTTCGGACTACCACTTATAGTTCACAGCAAAGTGAAACACAGATTCTGAATTGGGATCATAGCTACAAAATCCTTAAAACTGATCAAAATCTAACTAATATTTTACGAGGATATAGGTTACGATTTTAGTTTAAAAGAAAATCTAGTTGTTGATCACATTTGTTGATATTCAATTACCTGTAAATAGTAGACCTAACTTTTACAAAACACGTTCAATTAGATTTGATAATGATGCCCTTCAAGTCAAAATCGAAATCTGCTTATTGTAATATCACGCCTGTTGCGCAAGATATATTAGTTTAGGATTCTGGGTAAATAGAGGCTTTTATTTTTATTACATTGAGAGTAACAAACGAGCGCACAGTTCACCTGATGGTAAGTGACTCCTGCGGCCCATGACATCTACATTCATCCTTGATAATGAATCATAATGCAGATGCGTTGTTATTCTTGAGGACTGAGATGGAATGTCTCGTCACCAGTAATAAAGGTCTCCGGATCCCTGCACTCACCGGACGTAGCACAGCAACATTATGCTGCTATTTTACGCTGGCATTCTGTGAGGGTGGGATTCTACCCCGGTCGAGCTAACACATTAATTCTGCAGCTAGAAACAAACTGCAGTGTAGCTCTACCACTGTAAAAACTCCTAATGTTTCCTAATGTGCGATAAGATGGAGTTTCAGACCAACCATCATACGAACAAGACCTGGCTGTATGGACTAAAGTCTTCCTTTCCCATTAGGGATAAATTAATATCATCATCATTATGATATACACCTGTAATTGGCTCTCCGCATCCCTTCATTTACCATAAGATGGATATGTATCTATTAACTTTATCACTCTTTTTCCCGTAGTATACAGTAAGCCAACAATGTTGAAAAATTATAATAAGTATCTTATAAATACAATAAAAAGAAAACTACAATGCCTTCACTATTTTTACTATAACGGTATTATTTTATTACTAATAATGTGTAGCATTGAGTGTAGTATAAATATAAAAACATTACCAAAAATTTTAACAGTCAAATATTTGTTATAACAACATATTTTATTATATATTATAACAACATACATATTTTTTTTGATTGATCAAAGTAGTGTTCAACACATTGTTGCGGAGTGTGTTCCGTGGAAGCGATACTGAAACGTCTGTATTCCCGGGAGACAATAAATTGCGGCCGTCATGCAACAATCTGGGTCACCGACGCGTCTAACCCTCATGCACGATGCATTAACTATAGTAAATGTAAATGCATGGTGCATGAGGGGGAGGGTCCTCCACCCGCTATAAATGTTTACCTACTGCTTTATTTATTCAGCTCCCACAATCGCATTACTGTTCATTGCTTCAAACCTTATACACCCTGTAAACAATTGCCTCGTAAGTATTATCTTTCGTTCCCTTTGAAATCTTACATGTAAAAAGCAATTCTAATTGTTTTCGTTTTGTTATATTTCCGTTTCAAATAACCGAGTAGGTCTTATTTATTTATGTCGAGTTACTCCTATAATGAAGTTTTTTTATGGAAGTAAGGGTGGGTAACAAACGAAAAGTTCATCTGATTATAAGTAATGCGACGTGAAGTCATTTTAGAAAGCTCAGATGGAATGCCTTGATACCAATCATAATTTCTACATCTATATTAGATCGTGTTATATAGTGGTTAAACAACACGTTCTCAACGACTGTGCGAAATACTCATATATTCCGTAAAAGCCTTTTCCGTATTTAATTTCATTAAAACATTTGATTATTATGACATTCAATTATAAAAATATATGAGAGATATAAAACAAGATCGTATATATAAGTACATTCATGACGTTACTACACTGTCGCAACTAAATGGAGCATCACCGCAAGATGCAGCTCGAGATTAAAAGCTCGACCGACTAAACCACGTGAAAATCGCACAAAAGAGGAGTCACCCGCGGCATTAGCGGATGAGTGTCGGAGCCATTAGTGCGGAGCCCCCCCCCCCTCTCATCCACCCCACCCCTACTCACCCCGAAACCCCGACGTACCTCTTTTATTTCTCGCGCGGGGATGAACTCCTTAATGACAAACCTTACTATATCTTTTGTGGAGAGCTCGCTGAAGTACGTATTTTGCGGCCCTTTTGTAGCTTGCTTTTTATTCTGCCCGGTTTTCAACAATTTATAAAGAAGCACGAGTTCTATGTACAAATGTGGATTCCGTTTTTAAGAATTTTCGTTGCCAACAACATTTTGTTTTAAATATTAAGGATTTTTTTTGAATAGCTAATTATTTTTTGCTTCGTTCACACAATTTTTTATTTGAATACTAAAATAAAGCAGACGGTTAAAGATAAATCAAATTAGAATATTCATTTCAAATCTTGGAAATTAAACACTAAACTTCATTAAGTACTTTCGTACAAAGTGTATAAAAATAAAGTAAAACATTTTATTCGTAACTTTTTGTAATGATTTTTTAATTCTAAGTATATTTAAAATTTGTGAATGCATGATAATTTTTTAAAACCATTAACAGACGGGATGGTCAAAAGCCGATTAAGAGGAAGTGAAAGCAAGTGACACCACGTATCATAAGGTGAAAGAGCACGCCCAAAATAGAAAAAAAAATCGTTCTCAAAAGGTTCGGATACATTGTCAGTGTCACACACTTTTTTTAATTATAGAATAGGGGCAAACGATCGAGCAGCCCAGCAACACCACAGGAGTCGCAAATGCGTTATCGACCTTTATGAAAGGTGTAGGCTCTTTTCTAGAAGGTCCATAAGTGGTATCGGTTCGAAAACACCGCTGGCGACAGGTGATTAGTTGAGCGTGGCAGGAAATTTCGCATGAACGCTATGCATGACATGAAAATTCGCTATGCGTGGACACACGCATATGCATTTCACAACAGCGCCATCTAATGCAAAATTGGAGTACGAAACGGGTTTTGTAATCCGATGTTACCTCAAATTATTTTGGGGAAACCCGAATAGCGATTGAAAACTTGTATGGCAGGTGGTATTTATTGGTGTTTATTAAACCTTTAGAGGGTAATTTGTCGACACTATAGGTTCATAAGTATATTATTTATAATAAACGTTTACTGTTACGCGGCGTTTAATTACGTTAACAAGCAGAGTGTTAATTTGCGGTAAATCTGCTCGCCCTCCTCACTTTCGTGTATCGTCTTAACCGAAAACCATTTAATTATTTCTTTTATTTACGCAAATACACACATTAAATAAAACAAATTTTCTGTATTTCATTATGCGATTAATCGTAATTTAAATCTCACGATAGGCCGTACGGGGGTAACTTTAACAGCAGGAGACGGCAACCACCTGTGTCCCCGTGACCAAGAATTTGAAATAAAATAATAGAGATTTCATGTTTAAGTAATAAAAAAAATAGTTTTACACAGCCTTCGTAGAGTGCCAAAACTCCATTACGCTTACACCTTTCTTAAAGGCCGGCAACGCATTTGCGACTCCTCTGGTGTTACTGATATTCATGGGCGGTGGTGATCACTTACCATCGGGTGGTCTACTTGCTCGCTTGCCGCCTATCGTATAAAAAAAATTGTTTCCTATAATAGAATATTTACACGTATTTTTTATGGCATTAAATGAGTAAAAAACAACTAACTTTACAAAAAACATCTGTTTGCAACATCACTTTCTTTGCATGATCTAAACATGGATAGGTATTATATAAGCATTTATCAT
The DNA here is from genome assembly GCA_029286865.1 of Teinopalpus imperialis. NCBI lineage: Eukaryota > Metazoa > Arthropoda > Insecta > Lepidoptera > Papilionidae > Teinopalpus > Teinopalpus imperialis. The sequence goes on from JAGSMU010000021.1 coordinate 8,834,130, forward strand.
TTCATTAGTTATTTAAAGTACCGCAATGAGGTTGACAAATAGTGAGCTAATTAATATATATATATATATATATATATACATACATACATACATACATACATGTATACATATACATACGATCAGTTGACATCCAGGTATGTGATGACAAGACGGTTTATAGAAGCTAAAGACAAAAACATTTATTTATGATATATACATTACATATATAACTAAAATGTGGGTGGTTAATTTACTAAAAAACTTAAATATAGTCAATCTATACACATATTTGTGTATACAATTAGTACGTATAAATTTTAATCACAGTAATTATATTCTCAAACTAACTTAAACAATACAAACTACAAACAAAGCTATGTAACCAGTACAGGGGCAGTTAATTCTGTAGGCGGCAAACAGTGCATTCATTGGGGTGGAATGGAAGTGCAATTTGTGGGGATGCGGCTACACGACTGCGGTTCGGCGGTCCTGTGGTCAAGTCCATCTTGCACCGCTATTACGTCATCACTGTCCATCGTATGTGTCCGCGAATAATTAACTCCGCTATCATTTATTACGTACATAAAACTAATTTTCACGGATTTTATCGCATTTAATTTTAACTTTTTTAATTCCCGACGTATTGAGTGCTTTATAGCTATTATGGTCACATTAGACAGAGGTGTTTGACGTTCTACTGTCATACCAAGAATAATTAATGATACGTAGGAAATTAAAAAGTTTTATTTAGTTTTATGTAATATTCGCGTAAATATAAGAGCGTCTTTGTGTGAAATGACAATACCATTCTTAAAAATACCTATTTTGCTATAATTTGATTAAAAAAAAAGCTAAGGCATGTAACTAATGCTCAGGTTTGTTAGCAATAATATAGTTTAGTAATAACCGCATGAGACCCACATTCATCGTCAATAAGAAATAATATAATCAAATGCAGATGCGTCGTCGTCACCCCTGAGGTGAAATTCTGATAACGATAAATGTACCTTATTAATTATTCTGTTCCAAATCATTTCCATCAATAAACAGGCTATTGACGATTAACGCGTTTCATTAACGATAATAATAAGGTCAACGTATTTATGAATAACTATGTTATAAATAACTATGTTATAAAAAAATAACTGCTTCTTAATTGCATCACTTAATGCACATTTAGATTCCAACAACGGGTTATCTTTATTCTTTAATTATGTTGAAACATATTGGTTATATTATTATTGACGACCGGGTCGAGTAGTGGACAGAGATACCTGGCCGCTACGTCGCTGGTCCTCGGTCCGATATGCAATTTAGAAAAAAAAAAAAGAAATTGCCTTGAAAGTTCTAAATAATTTTTGAATTTTATCAGGTTCCGTTTGGGATATTCACGCGGTTTATTTAAAACACTTATACGTAGGAGATACATTATTATGCCAGTTTTTATTTAACGATAGTTATGTAATAAATAAATAAAACTGGCATAATTTGACGATAGATAGATAGAAATATATATATATACTTCTAATGCAAAATCATTTACCACCAATTATGGAAAGGTTTGCTGGAAAATTTTGGTTGAAGTGACATTCGAAGGAAATTTAGTTAGTGGTTTTTAGTTACTTGGCGTAAAGAAAACTTATATTAGAATCGCAAAATTCTTCTATTTCTTAATTTATATAAAGGAACAGGTATATTTTCGAGCTAATGTTTATGTACTATTTTTGTTATAAACGTTTAGACGATAACTTATCATTTAGGATTTATCTAAAATAACCTTAAATCCGAATATAATGCACTTCATTTCAAGATCATGTAATAAATATGCCACTGATAAGTTTAGGGTTTTATAAAATATATACTAATAGTTCCAAGGACCATGGAGTGGATGCGTTAACATATAAGACTTAGTTTATATAGTGAAAGATCAATAATGCATGGTGAATATAATTATAACACTATTGGAGGCCTAATCTTACTTTAAATCACGATTAGTATAATAGATATATTCACATCCAGCACCGATGCACGTCTTAATTTCATCCAGCCCCATATATCGTTTTATATTCAATTTTTAAATTTAACTAAAACCACAAAATAATAATTGCAGTGAATGCTGCTTTCTCATAATGATCTGATAGGTAAAGAGGCGGTTGTGATTCGCATTAGAGATGAGATTCCATTCGTTAGATGTAATAAGCGAGGGTGGGAGTTTAGCTGTATTTTCCGAACTCTTAGGTAAAGTAGCTAAAACTAAATCTATAGGGAGATGTGGAAGGAATATTCTGAGAAAAGAGCAATAGTAAAAGGCATATAAGACAGTCCAGCTGGGTCTTTGGCATCTTTTTAGTCGCCTTATATTATTGACATTATTGTGCCGTATAAGGTTTACGGGTTGGGACTCTCCTCGTCCACTATAACGAAACCCGGGATGACCGAAGCGTCAACGTGCAGAGGGCCACCCGAGATACCCGGAGCCCCTACCAATGCACTGAGTATGGCCACCGAAGAAGTATTAGTGGACGCAAATCTCGCATAAAGCCTCCCAGGCAGGGTAACTTTTAAAATCCCCCCCCAAAGACATCAAAAAAAAATAAGGATCTTAGAGACCTAGTAGTTAATGATAGCAAATCATTCCACCTTAACCTTAACTCAGGATTCACATGAGCTGTCCTCATGTGCATCTTGAGTCTTTATTGACGATGGATGCAGGTTTTTTCAGTCCCATTATAATTACCTTCAGGTAAAATGAGTGCTTGTTTGTCATACTTGTTAAGAATAAATTCGTATGGAGGGCAAGGCTGCTAAATTTCATCTGAAAACAAAGACAAAGATAATATGTCTTCTTTTACGCTCTTAGCATGTCATGGATAAATGCATTTCACTCACTCTGTACATGTTATAATGTCAAATATTTGATGCTGCTTTTGATTTCACCGCATTTGTTTATTACTTTAATTTATTCATCGCCACCGTCCGGCTTATCGGTTGCAATTATGTATGCTCGTGCTTCATTATTGAATTTGTACTGCGTCGTTATGTGGAAACATTCTGTGTAACTATATTTATACGTGTAATTTGGCCGCGTTAACGTTCCGCTGTGTGATTGATTACCGTCGTTATTATTCTGTGATAATGTGTTCATTATGCACAGATAATATGAATTAATATCGAGTGACGATACTTTAATTAGCTGTGTATGTTGCCTTTGTAGAAAACCAAAATGAATTTAATTCTTAATTAATACATTATCTGTCTTATAAATTTCATCGTCAGCCCCAATTTTGACATCCTAGTTAGGTTATATTATAGTACCGTATGTATTCGCACAATCACCTAGATACTCATAGGATGGATAGGGCGATATCCAATGCAATAAGATCGGTAGAGGTTTTAGATGCAATGTAAATGGCATGGGATATTCACACCACGTTAAGATCTGAAACTAACAGTTAGTATTGTACAAAATTTTGCTCCTCGGCTGAAATTCGAATTCATAACGACGCCTCAGGATCTACGTACTCTGATCACTACGGCACGCTTTTCCATCATCATAAAAATAATAGAATATACATAAAAAATATATCTTCTGTCGTTTTATTACAAATATTTGTTTATATTGCAGACGGAGATCGCAAAGAGACTAAACGCAATAATAGCTCAGATCCTCCCCTTCCTGTCTCAAGAGCATCAGCAGCAGGTCGCTTCCGCGGTGGAGAGGGCAAAACAGGTCACCATGACAGAGCTCAACGCAATCATTGGGGTAAGTGTTTCTTAAAATTATTTCCTCATTTATAACGACTAAATAGACATAAGAAATGACTCGATTATTCAAAAGGTTTCTTACAATATATTATATATTAGAAGTGAAAACTTTCAAATTCAATTTATATTACCTGCGGCCTATTACACTCACGATTATATTTATTAAGGAATCATAATGCAGACACCTTGTCTTTTTTGAAGGTTAGGCTTTTTATTATTGAGAAATCGTGGTCCCACCCCGGTCGATACAAACTAAGCAGTGTGAGACATATATCTGTTAGAATAACTACTTTATATTACTTAATAAGAATGTGTCAAACGAGCACTCAGTTCGTCTGATTATATTATTTCCTGCGGTGCCATTAAGGCACCAACGTTTATTTACGATAGGGAATCATAACGCATATGCGTTGTCTTCCCTGATAACCTCACCTTGTCACCTTCCATAAAGGCCGGCAACGCATTTGCGACTCATCTGGTGTTGCCGATGTTCATGGGCGGCGGTGATCACTTACCAATCGGATGGGCTGCATGATCGTTTTCCACCTATTATACAAAAAAAAACCACCATTACTTTTCACACTAAACACTGCATCTTAAAAAACAAACCTTAACTGATTACTTATAAGCATTATGAATGTTTATCATTTATTTATACAGGGAGTATCATCACGTACCTTCAGTTGAACTATGCTCGTCACTCTTTCATTCAATATTAAAATATAACTCTACTCTAAACGTTTCGACGTACATTTAAATGTCATGTCAAACATTACACATTAGGTTCAATTAACACGCGGATAATTTTGATTATATTAATGTAACATTATATTCGCTAACTGTTACAATAAGTCTAATTTTCATCGCCCTAACCTATCCTTAGGTTTAGAGAAATTAAATATAATCACGCTCATATTTCAGAAATCCAACGAAAAAGGTTTCTTTATTTTAACTTTTGTTTTTACACATCCCTTTACACTAGCAAGTCGAGCATGATATTATCTATCCATGTCTCACTGTTGTGAAAACAACCATGAAACAATTAAGAATACGAAATAATAGATACCAATCTATAGCTCCATCTCAACAGGTATACATTGTAAAGAGTATAGTTTATACAGATGGCGGAACAAACACACAAATACTTTACCGTCACTAAAGTATATTTAAACAGATGAACCGCAAAGAAATCTATTACAAAGTCACTTTAGTAATGATAAAGTTAAATTCTCTATCTAACATTAATAAAAATAAACCAATAAAGTTCGGAATGAAAGTGACTGTTGTTGCATAAGCGAAATCTCGTGTTTATCATTTTGTATAAATTCCGTTTAACAATTTACACAAGCCGTTGATGGCACAACGCGTAAACATTTAAATACGGGAATAACGTATAGATCATGTAAAATTCTAGCGAAGTGAACTATTAATTTGTTGGCGGTAACATTCTCTGGAGCGATTTAAACACGTGTTTTGTTTGAACAGCTTGCCGATGTAAATGTGCCATGGAATGTTTAGCAATGGTATTGCTTCGGCCGCTCATTGTGGCATCTGTCCAAACAATCCACTACTGTGCAACGGACCGCCTTGTCTTTCGTTATTACTCACAGTTCATACCTTACTTATGGAAATTCATACTATTATCGTCTATTTATTTTACCACTATGTATTTTACCACTATGTATTTTACTACTATGTATTTATTCACACTATTATATTTATATTATATCATGTTTTAAATTGTTCGTTATTAGATAAAATTATGTATGCATTATGATGCAGTGTTTCGTAAACGTACTTCAATGTATCGTTAATATTTTTACGTAGTAGTGATTCACTGGAATGACATTCGTTTCGTATTTAATTTTTAATTAGTGTAGTTTTTAATCATTTTTTAAATGCAAATTTTTAGTCTTCTTGCATTAATACTGTGTGCACCTAAAATTTGAATAATAGTTAACAACGGTATATCAGTACATACACTCTACCTATTTTTACGATTATTATTTATGATGTTAAAACAACTAAAGCGATGTACACATATACCCAAATATTGGTAGCAGGGTTCCAGCTCAGTAGGCTGTTTTTTTAGGCTTTTTATCATGCTTAGTTCTAACATTCAAAAAAACATTTAAAGATTTATTGTTAATAAATAGGTGCTAATCGCTTAACTAGATGTAACAAGATTTTACAATAGAATTGAAACGCTAGAGAGCGGTAGACCTTACAATATGTCCGTCGAAACTGAACGAGGGGAACGTGTAAAATAAGTTCATTCCGTGAAGGCGGCGCTTTCAACAGGTCCAAAGTTCGACGATCGTTAATTAAACGATCTAAGCCGCGTTGGGCTGGCTGAGCGCCAACATCGCCGACGCCGGGGATTTGATAAAATTGCTACTAACTGGAATACGTCCGACTTGAAAATGAAAATATTTTGGCTCATTATGTCAACGCCCGATCTCTTATGCGGCGAATTAACACATTTCATTTATATATCATACGGAATATTTGTGAAACGGTCTAATGTCACACGCGGTTGTGGCCACTTTATTAGTGTGTAACACCTAATGAGAACAGGCACATTACTAACATATTAGCACACGCATCCACCCACATGGACCATGTGAAAAACAAGCCTGTCGAGTGTTATTCTAAGCAAATTCAATTATTTTTATATTGTTGTACGCTCTAATTGCTTTTGACTCTCAAACTCTCTCGTCGGCTTCAATTCGTCACGCGACATTTCAACACGTCGATTGGCGTCCAGGTAGCGGACAGCTAAAATTATTCTCTTCAGAGATAATGAGTTCTAAAATAAAGCTTTGAAGCACTCATCAGGTCGATAGGGGCTCGGGTAGTGGATCGTTGGAGACGAGCCAACTCGATTAGTAAACTCGGCATCCGCTAACACACCTACGACTTCACTCCCCACCTGACATACATTTATTAACACTGATCCGTGTTAAAACATCTAATCATATTGCCGCTATAATTATTACTGGTCAAATAGTTGGACAATATTTATCGTTGTATATTATTTAAATTAGCAATTCAAAACGATTTGAAACTTTTGGCCGTGATTCAACTGTGTCATGAATTATTAACACAAAACTTAAGAATCTATGTCGTGTTAATAGCACTAGCAATTAATTGTTAAGCTTCGTAGTTGTGGTGTTGACGGCTGCGGGGCATTGTGGTCCTGGGTTTGATTCCCAACTGAGTAATAATATTTGTGTATAACAAATTGTCCGTTTCTAGGTGTATAGTGTTTCTTCTATTTAATCTCTGTTTCTCGTCTTCATTTTATTTCTGAGTTGGTTATAAATCGTAATGCATATGTCAACGTCCAAATTATTACAATTTTGATAAACGTCCATTGACCCTGAATTTTACAAGATTGGTTTAGGTATGTGTTACCGGCCTTCGAGAGGAACCGGTAAAATGCAATATCGCTTTTCCCCCATAAAGCACTCTAATTTAAATAAAAAAGCGGCGCCACCTTCCGTATGTCGATCCTTTTTTATTACGAACCTTTTTTATTTTCGGGTCAGCTAGGGATCAAAGGGGCTCTCCCCTGAGAGCTCCCTCCGCACTGCGCCGCCCTCCACACAGTCTGATTTGCGACGATTCCGCCGCACGCGGATTTGTGAAGAGGGAATAGTCTTCAAATTGGGGACTGTTTGTCCGCCTATTAAAATCACTCGCCGTCTCGAGTGTTCCACTCGAATTTTAGACATGTTAGTTTTGTTAACAGTTCAATGTACAATACCCGGAGTTTCCGTTAGCTTTGTTCCCTCGTCCGACGTTATTTCCTTTTAATTAGATCTATTATCTAACGTAAAGACAACTTTACACTACATCGTAAAAAAAATAATCAAGATGCCATAGATTCGATATTTCAATGTATCGATGCGGCGAGACTCTGCTATTGTGTAAGTGTAATGTGCGTGAATTCATCAACAATAAGCAGGGAGAATTTATCGGAACGACGTCGCTACGCTATCGGCGGGTATATCATTTCTCGTTCTGATTTTATTCCGCGTCGTCGAACCCCAGGGGTGGTCCCCGTCGAGGTAATAGCTTTCAGATCCCAGCCCCCCCTCGTGCTTACCTATACATGACACAAATGTTCACATTCAAACAATATTCACGAAACATCTGCAAATCGATAGAACGTGCGACCTCCACTTCACTATACGCGATATGAATTCATTAAATCTCTATTGTTTGTAGCATTGCTATTATTAAATAGCAATACTTGGGATAATTGAAAAACCACAATTGACGCAAGTGAACGGAATAAACATGTGTATTATCCGTATCTCGTTTACGGTACATTATCTCCGGGCCACATGGGAGCAAACATAACGCTTTGGCTATATAATGTACTTGTTTCATCCGCGATGGCTTTATAAATATATATCTATACTAATATCATCATAACCATTTCGTTGATGGCGGTGAACTATTCACATGTGTTTAACATGAATTTATCATTTTTTTCCTTGACATGTTCACGAACGTTTTACTTCATTTGTTTGTTGTGATTTTGTACTTATCTAATTTACCAGGCGGTATTGACTTTTTACTCTTTCTATCATAATTATACAGTAAAGGATACAAAATTTACTATTCGTACCACTAATAGTCGTTTTTTTAAATAAAATTTGATATTGAATAATTAATATGAACATACTGACTTTGATTCACTCTAATATAAATCAACAAAGAATATCATGTAGTTAAATGTTTAATATCGACGTTTACGTATAAATTGACAACGTAATTAAAAAGTTAACATGAATGACTTGACTACACAAATGGTGTTTAGATTTGGCGGTAGCGGCGTATATTATAGCTGATGTATCATTAGAAGCAATTACGTTGAAAGTGTAACACGTGTCGACGTCGCGTGCCGCCTGGAGGCTTCCTGTCTAATGGTGCGTGAGGACTAAGCCTCCCCCTCAGCCGAACAACCCCACACACACCCCCGTCTCAATAAACTGCCCTCTTTATAGCGAGCTCTGTCGGCTTGGGTTAGCCTTTACCAGGGGACTGTTTCGCCACCTCCTGTTTTTACGCTTTTATTTCGAATTTGTGATTCTGATTATGAAATTTCCTACCACTTTGGCTAATTGGAAGTTTTTCGTAGAGTATTTACTACAAAATCAACGGACCTAAATCATATAGTTTTTTTATGCTTTTTCTGTACCGTTTCTTTTATATAGTTTATAAAGTATATTACGTAAATAACTTACTTTCACCTGAGAAACTAACGTACCTTTATGTAATGATTATTTTCTAAATGCTTTTAATTCTAATTTATAGAATGCAGTGCCGTAGGGTTATTAGGTATTATGTGATATATTCTGCAGTTAATGACTAAAACTAAAGCTATGTTTTAAATTATACATTAGGTTATTATTATTAAACATGTAAACTACAGTTTCAAACTTCAAACTCACAATGATTCAGAAATGTCCCTTTAGATATTTCCACAGACAGTATTGGTTGCGTGAGCTGCTGTTTATCTATCTATATAGGATAAAATTTAGGAACTATAATGTATATTACATGTACACGTTGCAGCTACAAACTGGCTGTAGCATGCTCTGTACTCTGCTCTGTTTTTTATTTTAATTTCTTATCGATGACGAATGAGTGTCATGGAGCACAGGCATCCCTAACCATGAGGTGAACTTTGTGTTCGTTTGTAATATTATAAAAAAAAAACTTTAACGCTATATAAGAACATATAAATAATCCTTTGACGTTCAGTCAACAAACGCGGCGTGAAATCCAGAACGAGCCGAAGCATTTTTCTCGTGACAATAGCTCTCAAGACAGAGCACGTCTGCTACTCTCTCGCATTGTAATAAGATTACATCGTACGTGAGCTGAGGATTTGTGTTCTTTTTTTATACTTTTTACTTATTTTTCACGCTTGGGAAGTTACTTAGGAATTATAAAGAATAATTGAATCAACTAAAGTACTTTTAACGTGATTTAATGGGCTTAGCTTTGACAAAAGTTAAAATTGATTTTATTAGTAATTTTGGGACTATTATTAGTAACTTTAAACATTAAAATATCCTTTAATGCATATAAATTTATTTTACTTTGCTTTGATTATATTAACTTAAGTTCTAAACATTGGTCATCAAGAAAAAAATATGATAAAAATTATTCCTAATCCATCTGTTGTGTAACAGATGAAAAGCAAAGTTTATTCGACTTCAAACGTAAATACCAAAATTGACTTAAAAGGTAGAAAATAAAAAAAATTAAGGCGTCTTAATGCCCTCGAGGTTATCACCGACATTTAATCACTTCGAAATATGCAAGACGAAAAAATATCGCAGTGAAATATCAACACGCCACGTTATTGTCATTCATAACAGGCGTGTGGGTGGAGAGGGGAACGGGAGAGGGTGGGTCGAGGTTAGGGGCTTACAGTTCTCGATAGCGGCTTGTGTCATACCAGCCGTTTCAACGTGCCACGGCTTTATGTCTCCACTCTAGTTTAGATTCCTCCAGGGGTTCCGCAGTTACCCGTTTCTCTAGTTCTCGCACCGACTACATGTTACCCTTTCAATAATAAAAAGAAACAACGCGACTTTTATAAAACTTTGTATTAACGTGTTCTTTACCGTACACAAATACAAGCATTACGAAATATCGTAAACCGGTTTAGTGTTTCGTTCATGTAAAACAACAAAGCTGCAGTTACGTTATAAAAACATGACCAATACCAACAACGCCCACATTCAACGCGCGTTAATTGCTTAACAGACTCAATCAAAATCAAACGCATACCGATGGAATTAAAATCTGTTATCACGTAATTGCTACAGAACTAATTTGATTCAAAAGGTCCCCTTAGTAAAAATGCGTTTAGACCAAGTGGCGCTCACCACCTTTTGACACACAATAAATCACAGCACCGAGAGAGGCCAATAAAAAAATATGTTCCACCCTCGGCGAAAAACCAATTAATTTTCGGTGGGTGAAAAAAGATCGTGACCGTCCGAGCGAAAAAAAATCCTCGGCGGTGGACACACAAGCGACGAAGTAGCGAACACAGATGCTGGAGCGGAAGCGATAAAGTAACAAGTAAAGAACGCCCGCGGGGTATTAATAAAGTTAAACGAGACGAGATAGGGAAGGGAAGCGCTCCAAACGCGGAGTGGAAAAAGGGGAATAATGCAGAAGGAGTAATCAATTTCGCCCACTCGTCGCCGCCGGCAAGCTCTCATTTAAATTTTAAAATATCGCCGCGCAGAGGGGGCCCGTGGAGGACTTTTTAATTTAGTAGTTTAAAAATGCACGTTGTCACGCGACTCATTCACATTGACCGTTCGGACGCACTGTCGCAGTGTATCGCCAATTATTTCAATCAGGTTACAGTTTTTATTTATGTTGCTGATTCTAGTTATTACCTGATTGACCTTCACTGCACAGTATATTTTATAGTGATATGTGCTCAAATTGCGCAATCAAAAGATTCGATGTCACCTTCCCTAGTCGAATGTAATGCATACACAATAAGATCTAAGATTTTATCAGTGTTAGATCAACGCTACAGTTTGTTTCTAGCCGCGGAATGGACAGGTCAGCTCGACCAGGGCAGGACCACGCCCTTACAGAATATAAAATAGCAGCATGTAAAGCATATGTAAAATAGCAGCATAATACTGCTGTGTTTCGTGTGGTGAGTGTAGGGTTCGGGAAACCTTTATAATGGGTTTTAAATTAAGTATTTAGAACAATTTATATGTAACTCATATCGTCGGATTTTACGCTGGTATACTGTGAGGGCGTGGTACTTACCACGGTCGAACTAACCCATTAATTCTGCAGATAAAAAACTGCAGCGTTGCGCTCTAGGACTGTAAAAAAAGTTTGTTTACTGTAATGCTAACGATACAATAATATTTCCGGTACAGTTTATGTCATTCGGTTATTACCATAATATATCGACGTAGTTTAAAGTCGATCAGGATTAAAATCAATACCTATTGTTTTCTTGTTCGATTGCTAAACTTATTAACTTTTTACAATTTTCTTTAAATATAGCAACAAAGACCAGATCTTCCCCGGTTACTTCAGCAAATGCACGCAGCGCATCTACCGACACACGGGGCTCCGCCGCTGCCGCTCCTCGGCCAGGGTGCTCTGCCACCTGCGGGGTTACTCGGCCTAGGAGTGCCCCATCACCCCCTATCAGTGCTAGCAAAACCGCCAGAAATTCACCGACCTGACGATAAGGGAAACGGTAAGCTGTATATATAATACTGCCTAGCATTTTAGTTTATTTTGTATATTAATGAAGTAGTTGTTTATATTCGCATCATGATGGTGATGATTATTAATTTCAAATTATCTTTCGTAAAATAATGTATATTTATAAGTGATACTTGAAATAAACAATTCAAATAGATGCATTGACTTAATGATATCCTGCCACATTATCAGACAACTATCTGATAGTTTGAATGTATAATTAATCCCTCACTAAGTCTACTTCATAATCATTTTATGATATATATACAGATAAAACCGCTAAACATCATAAACCAATTTTAAGGATTTGATCGCATTTTTTTAAATAAGCTACATTTCAAGTTCTTTACACCATTTATTGCCTTGGGGACTGAGATATTTGATAACCTGAATCTCCTTATTATAAACGTTAACTGCCACATTTTTGTTGGTACATTTGTTTTCATATCAAAACAACAAAGACATTGCATACCACCTCTACCTTAATAAAGTAGTTAAATCACGATATTTATCGTCCCCATTTCATCAAACTTATTATTTGGCTGGCTTTGGATCGGTATAAAGAGTTCAAGAATTTGATAGAATCCTTATTAATGTCCCCTGAACGATACGAACTTCCTATTCACAGTTGGGGAACCGTTGAATTATTTCGGATCGATACCCCTCCCAGTGAATATTTTAAAAGCTGCGTGGAGCGACCGGCTTGTTTGTGTTGCCAGGTATGGAGACTATTAGAGTCCTCCTCCTCCCTCGCGTTCCGATCCCACTTCTATTTCAATATTTACCGTCTTCGAGAGGCTTTTTGAACTCAATGTTTGCGTGTTTTCGGATCGCTGACGGCTATGGCTCGGAAGATATTGGTTTGAATATGGTGACTCACTTCCTCAAATCGGAGCGTATCTACCCGAATGTTTGCATAGACTACACAAACATGTGCGGTGACAAATAAAGATGTACACATATCAAATATATGACGTACTTGTATCATAAACATTTATGAACTAAAACCATAGAAATCCAATTAAATATTTTTCTATAATTCCATATAGCAAAGATTCCACCTTTATTACCGAGGACGAGGCATTCCATCTCAGTCCTCAAGGGAGATAACGCATCTGCGTTATGATTCCTTGACAAGGATGATACATTCATCCTTTTCATGTTCGTTGTCATGGGCCGCAAGAATAACTTACCATCAGGTGAACTGGTGTTTGTTACTCTCAGTAAATAAAAAAAAATCCATATTATAACGTAGGCCTCCTCTCACAGAACGCCTTTAAAAATTATCTTCAGTTAGCATTTGTTAAATCATATCAATATTTAAGTCGAAGCATATTTATATGTTGGCATATAACGGGACCGATAGGGGTAACTCGGTGCGGTGCTTGTGGAGTGGATATTATCAGTGTAAACAACAGGAAGCGAGTTCCGAGCGTGGAACGAGTAATCTGTGCGCAGCGGGAAGGAGCGGGCGCCGCAAATGAAAATGTAACACAGAAATGGATTTGGAAGCCGCCCGTCGCCCCGGTTAATTACAAAAGCAAGCGGTAATCTGCGCTCCGGGATGTTCCGGCTTAGCCACCCCTCCCTCCCACCACCCTACCGCCCGCCACTTCCCTGGCTAATTTGTGCCATTATCGGCGTACTGATGTAAGAGTTACCGCGCAGATCCCCCCCCCCCCCTCTGCCTCCTCCTACTCCACACCTCACTCAATTAATTATTCCTAGCTGGTGTTACCGTCGCGTGTTTTAGTCAATTAGTAACGTAATTTTGCGGGTGACTTGAGTGCGCCGCCTCGAACGCAGCGTTTTACTACTCGCTAAATTATACATGTGAGGATTAATATTATTAACGGTCAGTGGGGTGTTATTGCAATGATAATGGTATAGGTGTGTAATAACGAATAATTGCCGTAATTACCGGCTTTTGAACCTGCTCATTTTCTTACTACTTTGGTGTTATTATTTTGTCGCAGTTGGTAATCGAAAATTAATGTTACTCTTTGAATGCATGGGGTAGGTTGTAGAAGTACAAAATACATGATTAGGTTTGTTTAATACGTTTTATATATATATATATATATATATATATATATATATATATATATATATCTATATATATATATATATATATATATCTATATATATATATATATATATATATAATATATATATATTACTTTGAGTGTAACAAACTAGCACACAGGACACCTAATGGCAAGTGATTCCTGCGGCCCATGACATCTACATTCAATTTTTGACAAGGAATCATCATGCAGATGCTTTGTCACCCTTGAAGGCCGACATCGAATGCCTCGTCACCAGATCACTGCACTCACCAGACGAAACACAGCAGCATTATGTTGCTATTTCAAGCGGTATTCTGTAAGGGCGTGGTCCCTCCCCGGTCGAGCTGACCCATACATACTGCAACTAGAACTGCAGCGTAGAACTTAATTTTAAAGTGTACATTTTTAAGTTCTGGCCGACAATATCTTAATTAAGACACAGATTACTTTCTATCCTATTGTCAATAAAACATATCGACTAAATAAAATGATATCAATCGAAAAACATTATTAACCGTATTAGATAATTATAACAATACTTGAAGCGCTAGTATAGTCACTACTTCCCACATATTAAGTTTAAATATCTAACGAAAGGTCACACTCTAGAAATGCCTTAATTTCTTCATCATACAAATGGTACGTCCATAAAAGGTGACTGTCATTAATGTGTTGTGTATAATCCAACTCACACAAGCACACGCTCGTAAAACAGAACCAGCATAATGCGGCACTTCTAACCAGCCAAACATGCATATTAGATGTTGGATTTAATTGGGCGGCAGTGTTCGGGCCGGATAGCGCTCTGCTGTACCGTTTGGCAGTAATTGATGCTGTTGCGTTTAAATTAATCGCGGAGATGGCGCGAGAGACGGCCTTCCTCCTTATGTACTTACATATTTATTGCCTGTGTAATTACTAGCTTAACAATTAGCTTACTAGCTTGTAAATTTATATTTTATCATGCTATCTATATAAATTCTATTAAGAAAATTATCTATCTAATATTTTAACACATGTTTCAAGAAGTTAGACGATTGATTACAATTGGTGATGATGAAAAAAGGTATGAACTGTACGCCTTCAAATAAATATGATGAGTCCCTAACCTTTTTTCATCTTTAAGGTAAGTAATGCAGTGGAGGACCTTCTCCGTATATTGCCACGAGACACTATCCTGCTACCTGAAACCCATTAACGTCCAGAAAACATCCACAGGTCGTTCAATCTAATGGATGTTTTTTACGTTGCCTCAGTTAACTATCTAAGTTATGGCCGTGTACCTTGTTGATGTGTCTCGGGTTCGATTCCCATTCGTGGAAACTTATTTGTGTATCACAAATTGTTCGTTTTCAGCTGTATTGTATTGTATACATGTTCCGTGTATATTGACATTTAATCAATTTTTTGCACGACACTATAATATATCCTGCTCAGTTGATGTCATCTGGTAATAACCAAAAGATATTATAACTGTGGTCAAGGATAACTTAGTATTTACATTAACATGTCTTGAAGATTTAAGAGCATCTGTACACTTTCGGGTGTTTAATTAAGCATACTGTAAATTTTATAAAGATAAGTTCGTGTTTAACGCTCTAAATCCTACATAATAATTGAGTTCAACCTGAACATCGTTTTGCTTTTTACTTCTTTTGTTCATAACGACTTGTACAGAAGCCTCCGCTGAGTACCAACTACCTGTTTAATAAAACTGTTTATGTTTTATGTAATGACGCAAGTTTAGGTATTTACCTCGCTTACTTTACTCTTTAGGTGAATTATTAAAATAATTTATATAACAATATACTGAAAAACTTTGTTGTATGTAATAAAATTGGGGGATGTGTTACGGGGCAACGTGAAGAAAAAATAAAATACACCCGGACCTTAAAACTTATAATTTGTGATGGAACAATATCGTTCCTTGCCTAAAAACAAATTCAAGACCTGTGCAGGTGTATTATCTGTGTTCTTATTTCAATATGTATACAGACAAATTATATTCTGTATAGATATTGAAATATGAATACGCTAGAGAAAGTTTTTCAGATAATTATTTGATTTTATTAAAAAAATTGTTAGGGAAGGTTAGGAAGACGAAATCTCCAAAATCCACTTTATACGTGGTAGAGCTACGTTGCAGTCTTTCTAGCTGCAGAGTGAATGGGTCAGCTCGACCGGGAATGACCACGCGCTCACACAATACCAGCGTAAAATAGGAGAATAATGCTACTGTGTTTCGTCTGATGAGTTTAGGGATCCGGAGACCTTTATAACTGGTGACGAGGCATTCCATCTCAGTCCTCAAGGGTGATAATGCATCTGCATAATGATTTCTTGTTAAGGATGAATGTATATGTCATGGGCCGAAGGAATCACTTACCATGAAGTGAAGTGTGTGCTCGTTTGCTACTCTGAATGTAATTAAAAAAATGTTATACATAACAGATGTAAAAAAAAACACCTCGCTCAATTAAGGTATGGCTTGTTAATAAATACTCAGTGTAAATAATACGGTATTAAATATTAACGACCAAATTTCTATACCTCCAATACAGCCCTAGATACCTCTCCCTCGCTCAAAGGGTTAATAACATTAATAGAATGGTATAACTAAGGTATCAATTGACGTGGCGGCGGGGTGGCGAGGGTGTACGTCAGTGTCGACAGCTCGTGCAATATTCATGTAGCACTTTGCAGCCGCGCCTGAAGTCGACCCGACCTCCATTATACCTGTACCCATGTTCCGCTTCCTGAGATTACTCAACCGATACTTTAGGGATGCGAATCGGGTTTTCATGTTCGTAATCAGGATTTATCACTACCCAATATTTATTATTCACACTACTTTAAATTTGGGAATGATTTAAACCGAAATTCGATTTGTTACGATCGATTCATGTGTCTTACAATGAATTGGTGTGCAATATTTTTATGAATCTAATTATGATACACGATGTTAATAGCGGTAGATCTAAGCTGCATAATTAATGGGTTAGCTAGACCGGAGTAGGACCACTTGCTCACTGAATACCAGCGTAAAATAGGAGAATAATGCTACTGTGTTTCGTCTGATGAGTTTAGGGATCCGGAGACCTTTATAACTGGTGACGAGGCATTCCATCTCAGTCCTCAAGGGTGATAATGCATCTGCATAATGATTTCTTGTTAAGGATGAATGTATATGTCATGGGCCGAAGGAATCACTTACCATGAAGTGAAGTGTGTGCTCGTTTGCTACTCTGAATGTAATTAAAAAAAAATTGTTATACATAACAGATGTAAAAAAAAAAACCTCGCTCAATTAAGGTATGGCTTGTTAATAAATACTCAGTGTAAATAATACGGTATTAAATATTAACGACCAAATTTCTATACATCCAATACAGCCCTAGATACCTCTCCCTCGCTCAAAGGGTTAATAACATTAATAGAATGGTATAATTAAGGTATCAATTGACGTGGCGGCGGGGTGGCGAGGGTGTACGTCAGTGTCGACAGCTCGTGCAATATTCATGTAGCACTTTGCAGCCGCGCCTGAAGTCGACCCGACCTCCATTATACCTGTACCCATGTTCCGCTTCCTGAGATTACTCAACCGATACTTTAGGGATGCGAATCGGGTTTTCATGTTCGTAATCAGGATTTATCACTACCCAATATTTATTATTCACACTACTTTAAATTTGGGAATGATTTAAACCGAAATTCGATTTGTTACGATCGATTCATGTGTCTTACAATGAATTGGTGTGCAATATTTTTAATGAATCTAATTATGATACACGATGTTAATAGCGGTAGATCTAAGCTGCATAATTAATGGGTTAGCTAGACCGGAGTAGGACCACTTGCTCACTGAATACCAGCGTAAAATAGGAGAATAATGCTACTGTGTTTCGTCTGATGAGTTTAGGGATCCGGAGACCTTTATAACTGGTGACGAGGCATTCAATCTCAGTCCTCAAGGGTGATAATGCATAATGATTTCTTGTTAAGGATGAGTGTATATGTCATGGGCCGAAGGAATCACTTACCATGAAGTGAAGTGTGTGCTCGTTTGCTACTCTGAATGTAATTAAAAAAAAATGTTATACATAACAGATGTAAAAAAACACCTCGCTCAATTAAGGTATGGCTTGTTAATAAATACTCAGTGTAAATAATACGGTATTAAATATTAACGACCAAATTTCTATACCTCCAATACAGCCCTAGATACCTCTCCCTCGCTCAAAGGGTTAATAACATTAATAGAATGGTATAACTAAGGTATCAATTGACGTGGCGGCGGGGTGGCGAGGGTGTACGTCAGTGTCGACAGCTCGTGCAATATTCATGTAGCACTTTGCAGCCGCGCCTGAAGTCGACCCGACCTCCATTATACCTGTACCCATGTTCCGCTTCCTGAGATTACTCAACCGATACTTTAGGGATGCGAATCGGGTTTTCATGTTCGTAATCAGGATTTATCACTACCCAATATTTATTATTCACACTACTTTAAATTTGGGAATGATTTAAACCGAAATTCGATTTGTTACGATCGATTCATGTGTCTTACAATGAATTGGTGTGCAATATTTTTATGAATCTAATTATGATACACGATGTTAATAGCGGTAGATCTAAGCTGCATAATTAATGGGTTAGCTAGACCGGAGTAGGACCACTTCCTCACTGAATACCAGCGTAAAATAGCAACACAATGCTGCTATTTTCCCTGCTTTCGTCTGGTGAGTGCAGGGATCCGGAGACCTTTATTACTGGTTACATTGGTTACTGGTATTATATTCTCAGTCCTCAAGGGTGATAATGCATAATGATTTCTTGTTAAGGATGAGTGTATATGTCATGGGCCGAAGGAATCACTTACCATGAAGTGAAGTGTGTGCTCGTTTGCTACTCTGAATGTAATTAAAAAAATGTTATACATAACAGATGTAAAAACACCTCGCTCAATTAAGGTATGGCTTGTTAATAAATACTCAGTGTAAATAATACGGTATTAAATATTAACGACCAAATTTCTATACCTCCAATACAGCCCTGATTTGGCGGAGAAAAATTAACACATCAGTCGTTAATATTAATGGTTAAGGTTCAATTTCGCTAAAAAAGAAAATAATAAGTTAACGGCCCAAGAAATGACAAAGAGGAGCACACAGTTCACCTGCTGGAAGTGATTCCTGTAGTTCATGACCTCCATATTAAATTCCGATTAGTAGTCGTAATTCAGATCATCATTGAGGACTGAGATGCATGGTTAATAAAGTTTCCGGTATCTTTTCCTCATCACACTTAATTTCTTTCAGCTACTATTTCGCCGATCTGTAAAAGTGTAGGAACCGGTTTGAAGCTGTTTAAAGCTGCTTTGATTGTACCACTTAATCATGTGATATGTAGCATTATTGGAACATTTTTTTTATTACATTGAGAGTTCAAACGAGCACACAGTTCTCCTGATGGCAATTGATTTTATTTTATTCCTTCGGCCCATGACATCTACATTCATCCTTGACAAGGAATCATAATGCAGATGCATTGTCACCCTTGAGGACTGCGTTGGAACGCCTCGTCACCAGTAATATATGTCTTCGGATCCCTTCGCTCACCAGACGAAAACAGCAGCGTTATGCTGCTATTACACGCCGGTATTCTGTGAGGGCGTTGTCCTACCCCGGCCGAGCTGACCCATTCATTATGCAGTTAGAAACAAATTGCAATGTAGCTCTACCACATTGTAAAACATTTGGCCGTATTACGCTTTGAAAAATTCACCCACATATGCAAGAATTTCCATTCGAGAACGCGAAGCTTGAGTGTCGCTCGAACACGTTGATTTCATAACACAGCTCTCCCTGAAACAAGAGGGCGGTGTGAGTGGCGCCCGCACGTTATGGTTGCCACTACAATTGTTTATGCTCACAATTTTCTAGAATATTCATTCATTCATGAACTTTCGCCAGGCTAGCAAAGTGTTAGAGATGAAGCTTTAAAAATGTTATGTATATTGCTTAATTATCTATTCCATTCAAAATGAAATTCATTTTTTTCGTTTAAATTATAATAAATAAGGCAGAAATGTTAGGTATCCTTCAAGATATTTTTCTGTTCAAATAACTTTTTAATCTCGAAGCTATTAATATATTTTTCGTTAAAGTTTATTTTTATTTAGCTTTTATTTTATTTGAATACATATTTATAATTATACAAGAAATTAAAGGTCACGGATACAAGATAACTTTATAAATAGAACATAATAATAATCAAATGATAGTACGTGAGAAATCGGACAACTTCATTATCAAATATTTAATTAGTGTTCTTCACATTTGAATTTCAAATGGTATTCTAGTGTGCTAACGTGTAGTAAGAATTATTGCAATCCTGCACTACTATTAGACTATATTATAGAATTTACTGTTTTTTTTATTACATTGGGTGTAACAAATAACGAGCACACAGTTCTCCTGATGGCAATTGATTTTATTTTATTCCTTCGGCCCATGACATCTATATTCATCCTTGACAAGGAATCATAATGCAGATGCGTTGTTACCCTTGAGGACTGAGATGGAATAGCTCGACAACAGTAGCTCCGGATCCCTACTTCTCCAGACGAAACACAGCAAGATTATGCTGCTATTTTATGCTGGTACTCTGTGAGGGCGTGGTCCTACCCCGGTCGAGCGGACGTATTCATTCTGCAGCTAGAGACAAACTGCAGTGTAGCTCTACCACTGTCATACTGTGTTATATTGACACATTGTTAGAATTTTCCTTAAATTATTAAAATAAGTTATGGCGCAACCCTACATGAAGTGCAACGGCATACGTTAGCGAGGTGTTGGCAATGTTGGGGTGTGCTCAGTGGGGTCGCACCACCCTTGTCGCTCCGTTGAACGCACCGCGTCAGGGTTGATAGAGAGTGACAAGTTATTCCAAACATTCCTCCTGGGACAGGCAGGATTCCAACGGTGAATGTAATTTGATAAGTGCTTAATACAACCAAGTACGCAATGCGGTTAGGCACTTTTATATACTTAATTACATAACTTTTTTGCGCTGTATTAATTGCTCGCTTGACCTGCAAAAATGTCGTAAATAAATACTAAAGTTGTAATTTAAAATTGCTAAGTATAATACTAAATACGAATACAAATAGACATCGCTGTTCTTCATAATTTCAAATCGTAGTGATAAACGAGCACACGGTTTACTTGATGATAATCAACCGCTGCAGCCAATAAACTGCAAACTTACAACCTTCCGCAACTATGGTTCGAATCTATATACGTTCACACTGAGGACTAAGATGGACCCATTAGTACCTGGATCTCCGGATCCCTACACTCCACAAATCTTACACGAACAGTATTATGCTGCCGTATCACAAACTGTAGGGCAGTTCACTTTCGTCAACTGTACATACGAATGCCCTTTACAATTATCAGCATCAAATTTATCAGCTTTTCACATCCAATGGTTTACCTACACGTGCACTCCACTAATGTATATATACAAATATTTTATTAATGACATTTTATTTGCAATTCTTTGACGGTACAGAGGCGTATTACAATCATTTTATGCATAGCATTGGTAATGTTTTAGCCCTTTAGTATATACAGTATAAACTATTTATAACGATAAATTCTCTATAACGTAGAAAAGATCACAATTACGTTGGTTTACTTTAAACTTATATATATATTTATATTTTACGGACGTTATAAAGAATTCAGACTGTACTTCTAATTATGCAACAAGATCTACGGAAGAACTTATAAAAACCATATTGTAAATTAAATACATTTTATTCGTAAACCTCTGAGTCTAGCAGCCCTACGTACGTCGCATCTCTTACTGTAAGCGGAATGCATGTGAGTCGATACCGCGCATCGTCACCTCCCAACAGTTTGTTGACTAACCTACTTCTCCAACTCTCGCATCGTCTGCTTCTGTCACTCCGTCACACTCTAATTTCTGAACTGTATTCGTTAGTTTTGTGATAAAGCGCTGTTTGCATTCGCTGCAATTAATGTTCTCACCAACAATGCCTCTATGTGGATTCACTGGAACAGTAATTTAAACCTTTAAACAGTATCGACTCGGCTGAAACTTTATTACTTGCCTTAATTGTGCCGTGTTATCCCAGTGTTCCTATGTCAAGAGTTAAATGTGTCGACTCCCGGCACCGTTAAAATTGTCAATTGCAGTTTTAAGTACTAGAAGTGAAATACACAAATATAATTTCTCTAGTGCCTAAAACTTCTTCTGATGTTTTTTTTTGAGGCTACTTGGTGACAAACGAGGTACACAGTTCGCAACAATTTGATGATGCGTTGTTATCCCTCAGGAATTTCACCGCTACAGACTGTGTGTTTTTTACATAAATTACTTACATTAGAAACTAAGATTTACTCTAATTTAATATTGTGTACAAAATTTGTGTACTTTTGTAAATAAATAATTTAATAGACGTTAGAGTCACGTTGTTGTTAGAGGCTGGCAATAGCACCACTAGGATGTTATGAGGGTAACGACCATTATTTCACAATACCGGTGTCATAGTTTAGTGTTGGTGTTTTGTATGACGACTGATCGACCGGTGGCTCTTTTACTGATAAAGAGTAATTCATCTCAATTGTTGGGAAGTGAAGGAGTATTTGCGTCATAACTCGTTGTCGTCGATACAGGAAACATGGGTGGGCAGCGGGAATCACGTACCGTCACATTGACCAATGTAGTAGTATGTCATCACGAATGACAATTTTTGTTAAATACAATTGGTTTAGATTTCGTTTTATTCAAAATACTATTTAACCTAGGGCTTGAAGCATGGTGGTAGCTAGGTGTTTTTGGCGCTTTAAATAGTATATGAGTGCGAGTAATATGTTCGCAAGGGACCCGAGTTTATATGTCGGTGCCAGTATGAATGAGAAAGTTAATTGCATTAGAAAACATGAGACAAAGCATCTCTTAGTAATAAATGTAAAGTTCATCAATTATTAAAGAAGCCCCTTTAAGTACTATGCTCCAAAAGCCTTTCTTTTTTCTTTGATAAGTCGGCGTATAATATTTCATACACATTGTAAGAAAAACTTGTATTCGGAAAAAAATTCCTACTTTCGCACAGAAAGATAGTTTCGAAACGTTACTTGTTTAGAATTGCAGTGTGACCCCAATACGGCGTAGTTGGCAGTCGAGTCACGGAACCGTCGATCTGTGCAGACCGGCGGCTGGGTAATGCATGGCCGCCTTACAATCCGATGAGGGAGCAGGGGAGAAGGGCACAGTAATAAAGTTTACATAAACCGCCTCGCAGGGGGCGGTTTGCTTGCACGCAGCGTTCGCCTCGCCCGTTTGTCCGACACTATGTTTTTGTTGCGAATCACGGAGCCTGTACAGTGTTGCAACGTCCGTTATTTATTTACAGACGCGACTGTTTGCTTCTCCGATTTCTATTTTACTGAGCAAAATTTTTTATTTAGTTCCGTGCGTCCAATTTATTTCGTCCGTTGCGCTTTTAAAGATTTGATTTATCTTGGTGACGAGATATTCTACTTTAACATATACTTCTAGTGGATTTGTCATGATCAAAATCTCTTAATATCAGTTACTATGTGTTTGTATGTCACACCCCAATTTCATAAAAAAATATATTTTTATACAGTGAAAATAATATTTTTTTTTTAAATATAGCCTAACACGTTTTATTTCTTTTACTGCTAATTTATTTATAAAATTTATTCGTTGTCGACGAGACCAAGTAAACGACTTTCACTTTTCACAATAGAATCAGTAAACTTGGGCAGTTTTACGAATACATAATTGAGCAGTGGCGTCTGTCAGGGCTCCTACAATCTCATTCGGGTAACATAATAAGCGCGGATTTATCCCGGCCGCCCGTTCATTCGCTCCCAAATCGCGCCTAATATTCAATTTAGCGGCCGAACCACACAAAAAGTGCTCAGAGGCGGTTCATTACAGCGCACATCTCGCCTCTTCATCCCCCTTACCTTATCTAAGCCACTGTGAATAGCACCCCCGCGACCCCACTGCCACCGCCTGCGCTCGCTCTCCAACCACTTCGAGTGGAAAACTCGCAGGGCGAGGGCCGCTCAACCTTGTTTAGCATTCTCCTCGACTTCTTTATTTAATAGATGCCGAAAAAACTCCACTCGGAATAAATTTGCGTTTGTTCTCCGATATGCCTCGCTCGTTTCATGTTTGAAAGTGCCCGCGCGGCTTTAATTAAGGTAGCGGCGGTGCGTGTAAATGCGACTTATTTATTACGCCCGGCCCCGAGCACTTTATTAAACCATTAAAACAAAATTCTACGAAGGTGTTTTTGCTCCGGTGGCAACCTTAGCATGGCATGTTTACGCGCGGTAGGCACTGTCGCGCGCACCGCGACAACCCTCACAATTTATCGCCCAAGACTTTTCTTAATTGGAAGAAATGGCCACTTGTAATTATTAAGACGCCCTAAAGTGAAACAGATTGCACGATAGCGCTCCTCGACATGCTTTAGCTTTTTCCCTCGAGAATGAAGGAAATAAACAAACCTTTTTACTTAAGCTGCCTGTGTATTTATTTATATCGATGAAGATTTTTAACGGGAAATTTAAAAACGCTGTCAGCTTCACGGAGGATTTGTAAACGATGAATGTATTTTATATATTGCTAGGTTATTTTATATCTAATCCTATCAAACTCTGACAACTGATAACGTCAAATAGGAACGCCTGCAAATCCATCTTGATATAACGGTACCTGGCGGATAGATTGCAATTTCTCACTCAGATATCAGTTATACTATAATATAATCTCGTCTCATTGAGATTAAATGCTCTGATTTCACTTGTAAATTGACGTTTGATCGTGTAATCAACCTTTTGTATAAAATGTTTATTATTTACTAAAATTAAATATATCTTATAAAATATTAGATAGTCACTAAAAAAAATAGAGTTACAGTAGCAGATATGTATTTAAAATTTTATTATTTAATGTTTAAGTTCATTATAAATATGAATGTATTTTTAAATAACCTTACGAACGCTATATATCGTACCTATAGACAGTGAATGTTCATATTCTACATATCATTATTATATAACATTTTTAACAAAATGAAAGCAGCTCGAATCGAGAACCGTCCAGATATAACAACGTAATATCAATTCCAACTTCAATATAATAATGTTCATATAAAAATAATAACCTATCGTATATTTACAACTGGGATATTATTCATGCATTTGATATAAAAATGAAAATAGACGAAACGAAAGAGAAATATGAATTGCAACTTCAGAGAAGTAACAAAGGAAGTGGTGCTATTCGTAGAACTCTTACCGCGGTGACACAATGGCTAGGTGGGCGGGGAGTATTGCTCCGGCTTGCGGCTTTGTCCTGATCCGGATCGCGATTTATGCAGGCTTGATCGAATCACAAACCCCCCCCCCCCCACGCCCCGCCCTGCAATACCTGCTGGCTGGAAACCTTGTTGCCTGGAACAACGGATTACCGAGCGTTAGTATGGATTATAGTTGACTAGCGAGAATATTCTATAACATTGTTCTGTTAAGACTACCACTGCTACTGTTTAAACTTCGTTTAAGTGCATTGGCGACTAAAATATTTATCCTGTTTTCGGTACCGGTTATTTGATATTAGAGATGGATGAAATACTTGTATTTTCTTACTCGGTAAAGCTACGCCGCACATACATACATACATACAGTACTAGCTGTAGCTCTGTAGGAATAGATCGACTCGAACAGATTATATTTTACTTCGAAATAATTTAAATGTAAATATTATAATATTAACACCTGTTTATTATATATATATATATATATATAAATATATATATATGTATATATATGTGTATCATGCAACAGTCTCGTCGTCATGCGGGTCATAACTGACAGGAGTAGGTCATGTAACCGCAAGAACGTACAACGTTTAACTAGCTCCCTCAATAATGTGGTCACACAAACCGTCGACCGATGCTTGTGTTGAATATTGCAATAAAGAACACATATCCAAATATAAGACGAAATAATCAAATTCAAAGGTGTTTTTGATAAGATCTCACTTTTTTAACTTCTAAATTAGGTTAGATTATTAGAAACTTTTTTTTTATTTAGATTATATATAATAGAAACCTAACCTAATCTAAAAAGCTACAAATGAAATTTTAATAGCACTAAATGGTTTATTTGATTGAAGTTACGTAGCTTCTGAGTCGTAGTTTCCCGTTGCGATTCCCAGCCGAGGAACAATATTTGCGTACGACATAGCGATCGTTTTCTGGTCTGCGATGTGTTGTACGTATGTATGTCTCCGTGTTTATGATACTGTACTTGCATCTCATTCTGCTCTTACCACTCACGAATTTCGGACTTTGAGAGAAGATGAGGAATAATCGCTTCATCTCATTATATTCTGCGACGTTGTTTTAATTTAGTTTGCAGTCCACAATTGACCAAGAGGACTTCAAGAATTGAACTTTCGCCATATACAGTTACACTTTAACGATTGATTTTTAGTACGTAACAATTTGAAAATAAGAAACTCATTCGCACAAGTCGGCCGGGGTTCAACAACGTTGCGCATCGAACGTCTCAAGACGTATTTAGAGAAGAAATTAATATTATAGTGAAGTTTAATTATTGATCATAAATAATTCTCAGTGTTTTGAGATAAAATGTAATTATGGATACTTCGGTCAAGCACTGCTCAAATTAAATAAGTTATAGCACACCATTTCTTAGACTATGTGTATTAATGTGCCTTAGGATATAAAGTTATTATATGAGGTCACTGTGATGAAATATAGTATTTCTAATATACATATGTCCATATTAAATAAATTTATTATATTAATTTTGATTAATATGTATTTAGGAGAATTTCCGTTAAGGAAGGATGTAGGTGTTTATGAACTGCAGTCAACCCTTACTATCGGATAATAGTGTGCTCGTTTGACACCGTTAGTTTGGTAGCAAAAATAACCGTATGGTGATTAAGAATTAGTGTCACCATGTCTCATGTATCAGGAACCATTTACTTGTTTTAGTTTTGTAGTATATGTACCCTGTAGATGTAGATCCTGGTCTAACTTTATCCTTCCACACCAAATCGTCGTATCAACAAGGTTCTATTTTATATTTTATACATATACGTTTTAAGATACAATAACTTTTATATGTAAAAGCTTGTGTTATGAAATAAAATGTTGTCAACAACAAAATCAAATAAAATAAAATCTTTATCTTAAACATAATATTTTTTTATTTTGTTTTATAATTTTACCAACAAATCCGTAACATTTACTTATTAATCATATACATGAACAGTTAAAAAACTTTACGGACTTCTATTGAAGTTGGGTTTTTTAAACAAATTTCTTTGTTTGACATCTTAACGCTTCTTATTATAATTATAAATGACAAGAGTAACAACTATATTATCTTTTCACATACACTTACAGGTAACGGCTTTGTTTTCTTAAATATACACGCGTCTTTATTTTAAATGGAAAATTAATCGGAAGATGAAATGAAAAATGGTGCGTGTGTTCACAGGCTTACATTTCCTTAGCTCAAGGAAAAGCAGAACAGGGGACTCGATAAATAAGATTGATACAATTTTAATGAGATAAAAAATATCTTATAAGTTATTTAGCCGACCTAAGATGTCTTATGGATGGAACTTCAGATTGGTGTCGGAATTTCGTTTCATGGACGCGTGCTATTTCCGTCACCTCGTAAACATTTACATTGCGTGCACGCAATTATTTACAAATATGAATATTGTTTTTTTATCGTTAAATATTAGTATGTAGACAAAGGTTTGCAAACGATGTGTTATATAGAGAACTGAGAAACATGTCCTCTGCGATCGACTGTAATGTATTCGAAAATGCAAAAGGATGGTGCGGGGTCACGACAATACCCGTCCCTATTATCTGAACATCAGCCTAAAGGAGCACCCTCATGTTTATCTTGCATGTACTTGTAATTATGTTCTCCCGGTCACTTTTAACCGTAGCAACCCCTATTATTCAACAGAAGATATTAATTGGACAGGATATATAATAAGATCAGAGGAAGTATTAGATGCAATTATCAGGGACACGTAACAATCATTCGCAAATTTTGGTCTTCGGCTAGGAATCGTATTCTATACATACTATGCATGAGGCACATAACTCTGATCATCAAGCAGTCGTCGTAGGGCGGCCATTTCAATTCGCTATCTAATAAACTGTTGATTGACTCCAATCCAATCGTGTTAACGCAAAACCCCTCTCTGAGTAACGGAAATAACCAAAACATAATCGTACAATACCCGATACCCTTAAACCGATTCACAATAAAAAAAAAAGGTCGCAGCCCTTTTTCGAGGTTCCTCGTTACGGGCTAAGACGAGAATCATTAGGAATTAAATTTCCCCTTTCATTAGTCCCTCAACCCTCGTATAATTCCGGACGTAGCAATAACAATATAAATCCCCCGTCGCGCCGAGCGGGGGATTAGGGCTTGTCTCGACCCTAATTTAGGGCTGCCCCCGCTCCGGATTAACGAAGTGGCGGAATCCGCTAGGGTTGTCGCCGCGCGTAAACTTGTTACGTGTTTAATGTTTTATTGACGGGCGACGAGGGAGTGCTCGTTTAAATACGCGGCGGTCGCTCCTACCACGCGCTACGTACTTTTATTGTGTCACTAAATGGCTTTATGATCCCTCTATTGAACTCCTGTGTATATAATTAACATTTATACATTTTATATAAATGCTATAAAGTTATTACTTTATAATTGTTTTCACTATAGCGCAATGTGTGGCCGTGTTTTTGAAAAAAATAACGATACACATATATAACATCAATTAATTTCAAGTTACGTTACCAAAACATCAAAATTTATTATAAAGTCCTATTCCACGCACTAAAGTTCCAAGTATACTGCATGCTAAGTGTATTTCCACTTATGAAGAAAGTAGAAGAGTCGAGAGAAAATAAGAAGATTCCGCAATCTTCACTATTGGCAATGATATATGCATATGTATCTAATCTTCTTTTATAACCTCACTTTCAAGTTCATTAAAGTTGCCAGCTAAGTTGAAAGAGACGACGCACACCTGTGTTGAATCCGTTCAGCACAATAGCATATTCTACGCAATTGATTTCATATGGTGTCTGTGATGTATGTTGGTCAATGTACCAGATATACGAATAAAAAATCACATTCATTATATGAAAACTAAGAAACAACTATAAGAAACTGTTTAGATCGTAGGATGTTATTTTCAAGGGTCATTCACCCTTACAAATTCATTTGAATAGCTATTATTTCGTCACGGCGAAACGCTCTCAGATCCGGAACGAATTGTTTATCTCCAGCATTAAGCCTTGGTGGAAGTGCCGACGCACATATTGCAGACGGAATCTGTGAGGGATTGACGCGCCCTCCCCACGTCTGCCTCGCAATTAAATGAAACGCCTTTTGTTGACGAGTTATGCGACCCCGATATTGAGCAGTTGGAATTACACCGGGGACACTTGCACAAGTGAACTATTTTACAATAGACGTGCGACTATTCAATGTGTGTGAATGGTAATGTTTGAATGTAATTTCTTGTTTTTTATTAAAGAAAACATTAATTTCAAAAAAAAAATACGTTAGTTATAATAATTCCATTGTTTTAAACTCCCGTAGTCCGATATTGCGAAAATAGAGATCTCGCTTTTAATATCTTGGAACAAGCTTTCTTACAAAAA
This sequence comes from Teinopalpus imperialis, assembly GCA_029286865.1. Taxonomy (NCBI): domain Eukaryota; kingdom Metazoa; phylum Arthropoda; class Insecta; order Lepidoptera; family Papilionidae; genus Teinopalpus; species Teinopalpus imperialis. The sequence continues at coordinate 8,864,028 of JAGSMU010000021.1, forward strand.
CAAGTTTTTGTTTTTTAGTATCCATATACCATTAAGTAGGTTTCATATATTTTATGTAAATGATATTGGTCGAAAGCATAGTGAAACATCAAAAACCATAAATATTAAATTTATATAATAGTCTTATATTAAGCTTTATTCAGCAAACAGCATTAAAAAACATGACGAGAAATTTATCTTTTTTAATCTAGTGTGGCGCTTACAGGCATTATGTCTACTTCAGTCTGGTTGTTACATTAAAATATACTAATTGCTTAAAAGCTTTTTTGTGTGTGGCTGCTCGTTTGTACATATTATTTAATACTGGTAGTGCCAGATTACAGTTAGTTTCAAGCTACAGAATGAATAGGTCGCGCGAACGGTTCATGACTAGGACCACGTCCCCACCTAAAATTCCAGCGTAAAGATCTATCTCTTCTCGTATCGAGAGTGTATGGAGCCGGAGGCTGTAATCTTCACTTACCGTCAGATGGTCAGTGCTCGCTTATCACCATCAGTTTATTTATCTTGTAAATAAAGTTTATATCCAAGAAAATTATATAATTATTTACTCCTCACCAATTCACCGAGCGCCATCCTCCTGCTCGTGGCTCAATTCGACTGCTAATTTATTTAAGTCCATTGTACAAAGTGAGACCGCGCTCCATGCCGTATTAAAATTTGCCTTTGGACCGCGAAGTAGACGCTAACACGAAATTAAAGTCGTTGCCACTTAAGGGCGTCGTAGTTTCAGGGGTGCGCCGTGAAATTTCCCTGCGAACTCCAAATTGTCGGATGAGTTTCGCAAGTCAACTCAATTATCGTTTTAATTAAGGCGCCATACCACGTGACATTTGTTTGCGTGCATGAAAACGGTATTAGGCAACGCACCCTCCCACTACCTAGAAGACCCCCCTGTTAATTGCGCTAAATACTCCTGTAATTGAGCAAGGGTGGGGTGAGATTGCTTATCGACGGTACCTCTGAACTCTGGTGATACATCTGGTTTACACTTTACTTCATTAAACACGGCTTGTTAATTAAACGACTTCTGTCGTATTATATTGGTGGTTAATTTAATGAATTCGTGTAAATAAAGTTAATAAAATTATAAGTATAGAGATTTAAGAATAAATTAAGATATCCATATTAAATGAAATATTGATATTGAAAAAACAATTTAAAACAATAATCGTTTAATAAATAAGAAAGCTAAATCGCCATTTTAGTTTATAGCGTGACGTTCAACTATATGGATGTTATTTATTTCGCAAGAAAATAAGATAAAAAACATTCCATATTAGAACATTTTAAGCGCCTGTATAAGACTTGTCTCGTTTACTGTATGCCTTTTACGACGACTGCCTGGCGTAATGGTTAGAGTACCGGCTGGTTGATCGTGGATTCCGAGTTCGATTTTTTGTCGAAGTACTTGTCATTTGTGCATAACATCGGGCTAAGGAAGTGAACGATGAATTAGAGACTCTGTATTTGTGCAAATGCTCGCGCCTAGAGCCGTGTGTATTTGTGCTAATGCTTGTGGGACTGTAATTTAGATGTCATCTGGTAATAAACAAAATAATTCGCCATGGTAACCAGAATTTTTAGTATATTAAGTTTAGTTGTAAGTACGGTATTTCCGAATTCAAACAGATAAATATAAAACCGCAAAAGGAATAATAACGTTACATTTTATTTATTCACATACAATATGCATTGAAAACTTTTGAATTGTATTAAATCAAGTCGTATTGTACAAAATGTCACAAAATGCACATTTGGCATATATTATAAACTTACACAGACCGACGACATAACAATAATGTTGGGCAAGAGTCCAAGCGTGTATTGCCGCTCCGCTTGGAGAGAAGTGGCGGCTACTTGAACTGGTGCATAGCGCCGTACAAACCGAGCTCGGGGAAGGGCACGTCAAGTCGACAACGAGCGAGCATCACATCAGGCAATGCGGTTATTTGTGGTCGCCCATAAACCGATAGCGGGCGCAGTAAACGCAATCCAGCACTCGCGACTATAAACTTTACGAGTCACGTAAAAACGCGCTCGGAACGCCGACTCGCTACCATAAATTTATGCTAATGTATTCTTTATTGGAGTTTAATGTGTATTCAGAAATTCCATAATTATTTATGTATACATACAGAATGAACCGGTAAAGTTAATTTTAAAGTCGCCCGTCTTGCGGTTTACGCGCTCAATGCCGATTGTTTCTTTTGTATCCCACATTTACGATTACGACAATTTCCGTTTTTTGTTTTTAATTTACACATGTTGTGGTCGCGACCGTTTTTGAATGCGATAAGGTTCCAAAAATTGGTGAAGTAATCAGCTTCAACCATTCGAAACAGTGTTATTGCGTCTGTGCAATATTAAAAATATAGTAGCTGTATTATGTATTTAAAAGAAACTGCGAAACTTTCCCCCGGGTGTCATAAACGAAGTCCGGATGAAACCGGTAGTCATGATAAAAACTGGAAAATGTCGCGTGTAAATCGCGTAACTTTTCGAAAACTATTACGTCTGAAATATAGTCAGAACTCAATCCGTACATTTCCGAGTGGCGGGCGGGTGGTCTATTTATCTATTTCCCCCGCTTCCGCCCCTAGCGTCCGGTTAACCGCCCCCCCTTCCGGTTAACCGGGCGGCGGCGAGGCGCGCGCGGCTAAACGGCTCGTCGCGTGACCGCAGACAATAAGCCCGGGCGGCGTTAACAGCGCGCCTGTGTGTTGCCACTTTATATGTTACGTCAGACCCCCTTCCACCCTTCTTCCCGCTACCGCCTCCGCTCCGCTCGCTAGCCCGCTTACACGCGACACATGTGCTCGAGCTGCGCGCCACGGGAGCCGATAAGTCGTGTTGTCGAAGCTTGTAGAGACTCTTACTTGCTTACCCTCCCCTCCCGCTACCCTCGAGACCGACTCAATTGCCTTTTTCTTGAGGTCGACCCACGTAATGGGATAAAGTACAGATTAGCTCTGTTCGCTTTTCTCCTCGAAAACGGAAAAGGTTTTCGACACAATATATCACCGAATCTTTGTATCGAATTTTTAAGAGGATAAATAGCTGGTTTTCCCAATAAAAATAAAATGTTTCCACATATTGCAAATAAAGTTTTTGTCAGTTCTTATGGATGTTTATGTAATTTTTTATTCTATGAATATAATATATTTAAACAATATAAAGTGTTTCTTGTATATAAGTCTGCGTTTAGATAATTGTTAACAATATAAATATACCATGAGCTATATGAGATACACTATTCCACTATAGAATATCATACATAATTAAGTTTTAATTTCTTTTTATTACTAAATAGTTCTTTTTTCTACTAGAAAATGCAGCTTTGCTTTCCCAATGTTTGTTTACCTCAAACCCACAAGGTTTATGTGTTAACATGATAATTATAACAATTTAATTAGCTATAACCCGTAATTATTATTACAGCAGGCCAGGCTCATCTAACGTTGGCAGCCAACCGCAAATTCAATCTATTAAATAAGCGATTAACCGCAAATGGTATGCCCTCGAACGAACAACTCCTACGGGCTACATAAAATCCATCCAATCGAGACCGACACGTCGCATTACGGCTCCGTGCCTCTCGAAATAGCATCGCACGAAATTCGATATCCGATGCTGCGGAGATCGACCGCTCGTAAAATTTGGGCCTCAAAGCGCACTGTTTCCTAACACGTAATACGTAATGGCAGATGACTACGTTCCTTCGCTTTTCGCACCAGTAATAAAACTTTATTGGATACATCTGAACTATCGAATATCCAATAATCCACAATGTGCTCCTGTACATCTCTCTCTATATTTGATTGTACGTCAAGTTACCTGATATTGTTGTATACTTGAGACAAAAGGCGTCTTTATTATTATTGTATTTGTAGCGAGGCGATAAGCTGATTGGAATCTCGAAGTAAGCGTTATTGTGTCCGGTGGGCGGGCGGAGGGTTGTAAGTCACAGGCGGTGACAGGTCGGCGGCGAAGTGAGCAAATTAACAGCCGTTTGCCACTAGCCTCTAACTTAGTGCCTCGTAAAATTAGGCCCGTTATAGCCCTCCGGCCTCCGCAATGCCTATCGCCCTCCCTGGAGAAACCGGATTAGTATCCCCCGTCCATTTCTCATTCAAGATCACAAACGACGTAAGCAATTTATGTGTAGCACAAATGTTCAATGCTGTGCCCAAGTTAACAGCTTCGTTTGATACCGTCTCTATATTGCTAGTTCTGTTGTGATTAATTTCTGTTTATATCCTATCTAGCTTTTCATTTAAATATTACTAAAATATACTAGCCATTACAATAAAATGATTTTTATGCCTACCAACATATTCTCTCGATCTCCCATGGTTGACTGGTAGAGAATGCCACTGGGCAATAAGTCCGCCCTTGTAAACCTATATTTAAGGAACATAAAGAATAAATAGATAAATATTTATATTATAAGTAGGGTTTCAAGCATTCTGTTTTTGTATTGGTGCTTTTTTATATTTTATAAATTTATAAAGACTGCTATAGAGCAGCTGATGTCCCACCACATCTAAGTATTGTGTGGATGACAAAAAAAGTATATTTTGTCACAATATGCGTGATATTTAGATAATGTTTAATCTCACAAATATATAGAGTAGCAGATATATCACGTTTATAATTGGCTTATTTTATATCTGTGTATGCAAGGTATTTTAATACACTAGCCATTACAATAAATTGTCACGCGTAAATAACTGTTTTATTGTAGTCCTAACTTGACGTGATAAGTAATATTTTTTATATATTTATAATATTTGCATATAATATTACCTGATACCTGATAGACTTTCATTCTCAACAATAAACATGCGTGAGGACCTGACATTGAATGCCTCGTTACATGTAATTGGCTCTCAGAGTCTCTACACTCATTATAGGACACATGAGCCGGATGCTGATATGCTTTTACGTCACAGCTGGTAGCATGATGCTCTACCAGTGATAGACACAATATTAATGTAATATTACATTAGGATTGTAATGTGATATAGATATTTCGGGTAATTTTAGTTTTCTATCACAAAATACGAGTATTAACGAGTTCTATTGATATGAACGTATCATATCAACGCAGAATGTCTACTTCAAACGCTTCAAAAATTGCCCCCTTCGCTACCAAAATAGCAATGTTCGAAACACAAACGCGTATAAAGTACGTGGTGTGCTCCATACAGAGATGCGACAGTTTCAGGCGGGCGCTATACGAAATGGAATGCCTAATAGTGGCGGTGGTTCGTCACATATGATTATTTCATTAGTCCGCAGCTCGCTCGGACAAAGCTGCCCCCCTGCTCCCTACTTCGCCAGAGGGGCGGCCGCACCCGTAGCTAATCATGCGGTCAGTTTGTTCTGCCTCAGCGTGTTTTGATATTGATATTGACTGTACCGTCCGCCTCGCTGCGCGTCGATTTATTTGCGAACAATGATCGATTGATTGCTACGTACGTAAGCCCGTAAACGTTTTGATTATGTTTGCTCTCACTTATTTGCACTACTAACAAGAGCCGATAGGATAGCGTGTGCTCTGCGTATTTGCGTGATTTTTTTTTCTCATTTAATGTTTTTCTTTTCTTTTCACAGAGAAATTCCATATCACCGGGCGAGCGGGAAAAGTATAGAACAAGAAGCCCCGCGGAGCCGGATCACAAAAAGCTTAAAAAAGAAGAGAAAGATATGGGCCATGTGAGTCAATAGCGATATTAGAAAGTAATATTAAAGCAAATAAAGAAGAAAAACGTATGATAATTAATTATATACAATGATTTTTAATAAAACTAATAATTTTCACAAGCGTTCTTTAACCACAATTTTTTTAAACACAGTCCAGCGTTTGAATACAGTCTCACCGGATTGTTAGTATTGTAATGATAGAATTTATCAGTGGTAGAGCTACACTGCAGTTTTAGCTGCAGAATGAATGGGTCAGCTCGACCAGGGTAGGACCGCGCCCTCACAGAATACCAGCGTAAAATAGCACCTTAATGCTGTGTTTCGTCTGGTGAGTGCAGGGACCCGGAGACCTTTATTACTGGTGACGAGGCATTCCATCGCAATCCTCAGGGGTAACAACGAATCTGTATTATGATTCCTTGTCAAGGATGAATGTAGATGTCATGGGCTGCAGGAATCACTTACCATCAGATAAACTGTGTGCTCGTTTGTTACACTTAGTGCTATAAAAAAAAAGGAAATACGGACCTAGTAATTCAATTCAATTAAAAAAAGCCGATTCAATGTTGTATTCACATTGTCAAGTTGCCACCACATCAGTATTAATTTGGTAACTTAAATTCACTGAACTATCCCTCAATAATTTACTCAAAGCCACTGGAAACTTGGAAACAGAAAAATAAGTTATTTCATCGGAAATGAAACTTTTCCGTAAATACCTGCTTTAAGATGAGCCTTTTATAATCTTACTGGTCATACATTTTTTATTACTCTGAAGACCGTTCTGAAGTAGCTGTGTAAAGAAATCACACGACGGGTGTAAGTTTATTTCTTACACGTTTAACCCGCATTGTGTGGCAATGTGAAACAAAGAGTCCCTGTAATCTATAGCCCCTATAACTTTTCTTCTTTACTTCTTTTAACTTTTACCGACTTTAAGTTACTTTAAAATGGATTAATTCTTTAACAATAGTTTTTTTAATAAATCGACTAATACTGTTTACTTGATATTTGTTACAAAGAGAAATCTCGTATCTCAACGTCATTAGGAACATATAATAAATAATAATAATATAAGATATATATAGATACTTGATTATCTAAATTCCTCCGACTGTCATCCATGAAGGATTATATTTTTCGTGCCTGTTTATTAATATATCAAATTCTTTAGTTACCGTTAGTTTCGTCGTGACAGACCAAGTGACATAGGCTGGCTAGGTGATGTCATAAAATAGAAAACGTGACGACCGTTAGACACTGTTTTGCCACAGTATTTTTTTTTCCATCATCAAGCATTAAATATAGGGAACGTCATGAGGTATTCCGAAAATATTGATACCTGACTGTTATATGATTTTTGTGACCTACCAACATATTCTCTTTAACTCCCAAGATGAACAACGGGCTCATATACAAACTATATGAGCTCGGTGTGCCAGATCGACTCGTACTTATCATAGGAGACTTTCTCCGAAATCGAACCTTTCGTTACCGCGTCGAGGGAACGCGCTCCGAGGTTCACCCTATTTGTGCCGGAGTACTACAAGGCTCCGTCCTAGGTCCTATTTTGTACACACTCTACACCAACGACATACCGCGCACTCGCGGTGTAGAGCTAGCCCTTTTCGCCGATGACACCGGCCTCTATGTGTCTGGGTTCAAACCAGATGCTATTTGTAGACGCCTCCAATCTGCAGCCAACACCTTAGGGAAATGGTTTCGGAAATGGAGGATCGAGGTTAACCCCGCCAAAAGTGCAGCCATGTACTTCTCTCGGCGCAACAAAACGCCGCATCTCCCAACTATAGAGTTATTTGATCGTCCAATCCCCTGGGAACAGACAGTCAAATACTTAGGCGTTACTTTAGATGAAAGACTCACCTTCGGTCCGCATGTCAACCGCGTACGGAATCGAGCAGCGTTCGTCCTAGGTCGTTTGCACCCGTTACTCAATAAAAATAGCAAAATGTCCCTGCGTAATAAAATTACACTATACAAAGCGTGCATCCCACCCATAATGACATACGCAAGCCCCGTCTTTGCGCATGCTTCCCCGCGTCACATTCACCGACTTCAGGTAATACAAAATCGTTTCATGCGCAAGGCCACCGGTGCACCGTGGTTCTTGCGTAATGAAAATCTACACATAGATCTTGAGCTGCCGACCATAGCTCAGTACCTGAAGCAGGCTTCCCGCCGATATTTCGACTCTGCCGTCACACACTCTAACCCCTTGATTGTAAGTGCCGCCACTTACAATCCCATCGCGAATCACAGATTCACCCGCGTCCGAAGGAGACCGAGGCACGCTCTCGATGACCCGACGACGTGACTACCAGGGCCCAAGCCCTTCATAAAACACAACACACGTACATTGCACCCTCATCGCCCCGCCGACGGCGAGGGCGTCACAAACAAGGATATTCGCGATACCGCCATGTCACTGGTCGGTTCTCTCCAGTCCATACAGATAGAAGCGTCGCTGGAGTTTCTTGCGCCACTTCTTCTCCAGCGCCCACGCATTCCGAAGTGGTGGTACAGATAGCTAATAATCATAGCGAATTTAAAGAATCCTCTGTCAGAAGCAACTGACCGAGCCGAGGTTCGGCCTCGGGCACCCTCGAGTCAGACGCTCGCGAAACAAGGTAACGGTCCAAGCCGAGGCTCCTCTCGGGAGCCCTTGTGCTGGTTACCTATATATAGAGGTCTCGACTGAGTGCCATTAGCGCTCGGTCACCTCTCAACCCGGTGAAACTGTAAAAGCCCTCGGGCTAACAGTGGCCTTCAGCCCGAAAAAAAAAAAAAAAAAATCCCAAGATGACTGGTAGAGAATGCCACTATGGCATTAAATCCGCCCTTGTAAACCTTATTTAAGGAAGGAAACCTTTATAAGTAGGCTTTTATGTATTCTGTTTTTGTAGTGGTGGGTAGTTTTGTATATTTTACAAATTTATAACGACTGCAATAGAAATATTAAGTTTTAAATTGGCTGATTCTGTACTTGTGTATGTATACTAGGTCTTTCTTGGGGGCTTTTTAAACCGGAATAACTTATTGAAAACTAAATCGCAGGCCGTACCGTTTATCTGTTCGTTCGTATCATGTATATATATATATATATATATATTTATATTTATATGTGCATTTATTTTTATTGCACAAGTAAAACAAACATACAAAAAGGCGGCCCTGATGTCAAAAGGCATTCTGTACCAGCCGTGTTGTATAATAAAAATATATATATGTTCCGACTGTACAGTGCTAAAGTTGTCACAATTGAAATGACTGATTAATGTCTTATGACAATATCTATTTATAATAGAATGTTTTTGTTGGCTTTGGCATCAGCTGTTGGCTTTTAATGTCAAGCGTTGGAAATAATTCCATGGAAAATTTGGGAGAATTTACTTCAAATTACCATTATTTCAAATTTATCGACACTGTACACGTGTAACATGTTAATACAGTAAATTAAATATCATCATGATTACAACCTCAACATAGGCCTTGAATTAAAGTTAAGATCACAATATGACCAATTAAGTTCCCGCCAAAAATTTACTTAACACAGATATTAATATTTTTAATGCTTTTTTTATAGGAGTTAGTAGTAGACGACGCAAGCGAAGAGCCAACGTCACCTCACAACGGCGCTCCGTCGCCGAGAGAAAATGGACTGGATAAGTTGCAGCCCAAGAAAGAACACCCGCCACACAGCCCTAGGTCAGTTATATATTTATATAGACTTACTTTAAAAAAACTTGTTTTAAAATGTCTCTATTGTTTAAAAGAAGATTGGATATTTGTTTTAAAAAGGTTTGTTGTATAAAGATAATTAAATGTTTCGAAAAAAAGTTACCAAAAGCTTTATGATATAATTGATGACGTAGACAGTTCACCATGCGATAAGTGATACGTATGGGCTATAACACCAAAATTTATCCTCGATAAGGAATCATAATGCAGATGTGCTGTCCATCGACGATTAAGATGGAAAACAATTAGGATAGTGTTGAAATATATGCCACCTGAACTTGACACATTTAATATAGAAAGTAAAATGTCTATACTAACCTTGTAACTGTCATAATTGATAAGAAATTTCATTGAATTATGTCAGAAATAACTGTACAACCATTGTATATCGTAAAATCTCACTTATTACGATCTATAATATAAAAAGAAATCGCCATAATTGAATCAGATAAATTAACTTCAAAATACCATTCAGATCACAAACGTGTTTTTCAAGTGGCGAATTAAAGTGCCTTTAGTAACACGCCTACGGGCTCCTAATGGGCATTATGTCGAGCACGATAAACGTCGATATAATCGCTGTATCCGTTTAGCGAAGCCGTGTTCTGTGAACTGGCACGTTACATGTGTTTAAGGTCACACTGGGGTAAGCGGAGTATAGACAATCTATTTCTTAATAATTTACGCCACGATTAACGAAGATCGGTCGGTCGCGATCACAAAGAGATGATTATAACAGACGTCATCTTACGATTTAAATGTGTTAACACATAGTCAGGATCGATCTTCGGTTATGTGAACCGAGTCCCTGAAACCACCGTCATCGTAAACTAGCCAAAGTGCTGGCAACGAGCTAAGAACCAAATTAAAATAAAATTATTTTTAATAAGATATTTTTGATAAGATGTATTTTCTTCGGAAATAGATCGGCGTAGCTGATTCTAGCATAATTAGTTGTTTTTGATGATAATAAGTCGACTGGACGGTCAAGTCAAAGCCAAACTCAAAATCATATATTTAAAATAATAAATAAAAACACCCGTTTATTGATTGTGAATACTTTACCATTGTTTCGGAAAGTATGCTGTTTACAAATTATCTGGATAGTTAACTCAGTATGTTTATATAAATAAACCCGTCTGTGAACAGATCAGGCACATCGAGTAACGCATCGACACCGTCCGCTAAGAAACTCGACGAGAAACCCAGCACCCCCATTTCCAAACCGGTGACGCCGACGTCCGCGAGCGGTGCAAACTCGGCGCCATTAAAAGGGGCGGTCAAACCGCCCGCACTACAGTACCCGTATCTTGGGAATGGTGCTCACGACGCATACGGACTTGCTGGATACTCAGCCAGGGCTGCGCTTGCATATGAACCGTTACGTGCGCCCATTGGTCCAAGTGCCCTAGCGCCGATACCCGGCGGAAAACCGTAAGTATTTCACTAGCTTTTGAAGTATTATATATAAGTACTATTCCCCGGTTATATTCGAGGAAAAATAAATTTATAGTCTTATCGCTTCCTACCTCTACGACAAAGAGAAAATCTCACTCTAGCGTTAGTTTTCACACCGTAGAGTGACTAGAATTTTATAAGACAAACTGTCAGAAGAAAAGTATTTCATTGCTTTATAATGATTCAAAATATAATTTCACCTTACAAGTAAGTAAAATCAAAATGGTGTTTTTATCTAACGAAACGTTTTAACAAAAGTTCCACGTATGAAATTATACTAACATCACGCCCATTTAATATTGAACTATATTAATATTCCAACAGCATAGTCGCACCGTGATTTCGCGAAGAGACTAGGTGCTGGTGTCAATCCAAGCACACGGCGAATCAATACAAAATCTTGTAACAAGTCTTCCTTCGCATATGTCCAAAACCCTGGCATTCAAATATATCGATATATTCTTCCGTATTACCATTCAAAACTAAACCTTATTTACCGCTTAAGAAAAACCGATATTGTTCCGACAGCGCATACTCGTTCCACGTGTCCGCGGAGGGTCAGATGCAGCCGGTGCCGTTCCCGCCGGACGCGCTCATGGGCCCCGGGATCCCGCGTCACGCGCGCCAGGTGTCTGCCCTGGCGCACGGTGAAGTTGTTTGCGCGGTGACCGTCTCGTCGCCCACTAAGTACGTGTACACCGGTGGCAAAGGCTGCGTCAAGGTGTGGGACATCAGCCAGCCGAGCAAAGCCCCCGTCAGTCAGCTCGACTGCTTGGTGAGTCGGTAACTGTCCGATAACTGTTTTACTAGTGTTTTTTATACTGTTTATTTTAATGACGTCATTAAATAGATACATCACATTGGTTCATATGGCAAGTGAAAGAGGCAAATATTCGAGATATTCCTTATTGAAAATGGATATGGTAATGGTATTGATCTATAATTGTTCATGAAAGTAATTTAACACTCTCGATGTGGAATTTTATTTATTTTTATATTGTTACACAAACAAAATAAACATATGCATAAAATCAAAATTAACATATACAACTATTACAAGTGTGTACCACATATAAGTAATTTATTACAATGATGTGTGTAAAAAAATATAAGAAGCAAAAGAAAAAAAATTCTAAAAATAAAAAGTGTTTTGTAGCTTTATATAAAGTGGTTGGTTGGATAGTAAATGATTTGAATCATAATGAATCGGCATTTTCACCTTTGAAGACTAAGATCAGATGCCTCGTAACTAAGGTCACCGGTTTCACTCACAGATGAACTACTATACTAACGACAGGGCCAGCTATTTTATATCTGTGACGTAGCGGAATAGATTGTTTAACGATGATTTATTATATTTCAGCAAAGAGATAACTACATAAGATCAGTGAAACTGCTACCGGACGGTCGCACGCTTATAGTGGGAGGTGAGGCGTCTAATCTCTCCATTTGGGACTTGGCCTCTCCCACGCCGAGGATCAAGGCAGAGCTCACTTCTTCCGCACCAGCCTGCTATGCACTCGCCATTAGTCCTGATTCTAAGGTAATATTTTACCAAGCCATACAATACTTGAAATGCTTATATTGACATATGACTTATATACAATCCCCAACAAAGATTCAAGATGCACATGGCGGCCACCCTTGAGAACTGAGAGGGAATGGCTCGCGGTAGCGAGACCAATAACTGACTAGCTGGTATTTTCTGAGGACGTGATCGTTCGTTCCCCGGTCAAACTAAGTCATTACTACTGCAGCTAGATGCAGGCTGCGGTGTGGCTTTACCACTGTTAAACTTTACCCGAATACGAACACTTACACGTATTTACATTTCTAATACAAATTCGGATTTGAAATTGTTTCTCTAGGCACTGAAGACGGGTGTACTCGACTTCAGTTACACTTGATCGTTAGCCAAAATTCCATTGATATTCGAATTCGGGTCAACGAACTAGTTCAATTTCACCTTTACTTCAATATTTAGTTAAATAAATTCTTGTTAATTGATGGTGAAAAGATGAACCACACGATAATTGTGAAGATTGAAAAATGAAAAATTGAAGATTGAAAGTGTTAAAAATGCCAATATCGGGTTTTGAATGTTTTTTTTTAAATTATTTATTACATTGACAGTTACAAACGAGTGCACAGTTCACCTGATGTTAAATGCTTCCTGCGGCCCATGACATCTACATTCATCCTTGACAAGGAATCATAATATAGATGCGTTTTCACCCTTTAGGACTGAGATGGAATGCCTCGTCACCAGTAATAAAGGTCTCCGGATGCTGGATTATGACAAATCTTCACAAATTGGAAAAATATTGTATATCCAATCGGAGGCATTGTTTTTTGGGAATAGGGGGATAGAAATTCACCTGTTAGTAAATGATTCCTGCTACATATAACACTAAGTCAATCATATGGAAACATAACGAATGCCTAATATATAACTCTTGAATATATATTTCAGGTTATTGATAATAATTCACCTGTTAGTAAATGATTCCTGCTACATATAACACTAAGTCAATCATATGGAAACATAACAAATGCCTAATATATAACTCTTGAATATATATTTCGGGTTATTGATAATAATTCACCTGTTAGTAAATGATTCCTGCTACATATAACACTAAGTCAATCATATGGAAACATAACGAATGCCTAATATATAACTCTTGAATATATATTTCCAGGTTATTGATAATAATTCACCTGTTAGTAAATGATTCCTGCTACATATAACACTAAGTCAATCATATGGAAACATAACGAATGCCTAATATATAACTCTTGAATATATATTTCAGGTTATTGATAATAATTCACCTGTTAGTAAATGATTCCTGCTACATATAACACTAAGTCAATCATATGGAAACATAACAAATGCCTAATATATAACTCTTGAATATATATTTCAGGTTATTGATAATAATTCACCTGTTAGTAAATGATTCCTGCTACATATAACACTAAGTCAATCATATGGAAACATAACGAATGCCTAATATATAACTCTTGAATATATATTTCAGGTTATTGATAATAATTCACCTGTTAGTAAATGATTCCTGTTACATATAACACTAAGTCAATCATATGGAAACATAACAGATGCCTAATATATAACTCTTGAATATATATTTCAGGTTATTGATAATAATTCACCTGTTAGTAAATGATTCCTGTTACATATAACACTAAGTCAATCATATGGAAATATAACGAATGCCTAATATATAACTCTTGAATATATATTTCAGGTTATTGATAATAATTCACCTGTTAGTAAATGATTCCTGCTACATATAACACTAAGTCAATCATATGGAAATATAACGAATGCCTAATATATAACTCTTGAATATATATTTCCAGGTTATTGATAATAATTCACCTGTTAGTAAATGATTCCTGCTACATATAACACTAAGTCAATCATATGGAAACATAACGAATGCCTAATATATAACTCTTGAATATATATTTCAGGTTATTGATAATAATTCACCTGTTAGTAAATGATTCCTGCTACATATAACACTAAGTCAATCATATGGAAATATAACGAATGCCTAATATATAACTCTTGAATATATATTTCAGGTTATTGATAATAATTCACCTGTTAGTAAATGATTCCTGCTACATATAACACTAAGTCAATCATATGGAAACATAACGAATGCCTAATATATAACTCTTGAATATATATTTCAGGTTATTGATAATAATTCACCTGTTAGTAAATGATTCCTGTTACATATAACACTAAGTCAATCATATGGAAACATAACGAATGCCTAATATATAACTCTTGAATAGTCATATTTCAGGTTATTGAAAATGATTCCTAAATGATTTGATGATTGCAGGTGTGCTTCAGCTGTTGTTCGGATGGCAACATAGCGGTATGGGACTTACACAATCAGACGCTGGTTCGCCAGTTCCAGGGGCACACTGACGGTGCTTCGTGCATCGATATATCCGCAGATGGCACCAAACTCTGGACTGGTGGACTTGACAATACAGTCAGGTTGGTATTGACTATTTGGACTTTTAACTGCTTTTTGTTGATGATATATAAAAAAAAACTAGAGCTGCTAACTTGGTATTTATTATTTTATAACAATATTTTTATTGAGTAGACTCTTTCAACTTTGTAAATACGTATTTTTTTCACAGAAACTATGTAGTGTAATTTAAATTCTTATACGCCTCATAATGTTGTATTAAAAGTTACCTTTAATATTGTAAAACATATCTAGATTAGGATAATGTTGTTATGTAATAGAATGATGGGAAGTTATCGCTTGTGTATTACCCGTATTTTACAATTAATCTTGCATAATGTAGTGTCTTCCTAAACCATGTTAGTTTTATGATTTTATTATTCTAATATATGATGTTCATACTTTTATTTTCTACTTCACAGATCATGGGACCTTAGAGAAGGCAGACAGCTACAGCAACACGATTTTAGTTCACAGATATTCTCACTAGGCTACTGTCCCACCGGTAAATTATCTAGATTTTGTTTTTATTTATTAAAACTAATGTAAAATTAAATAATCATCAGATAATGTCGTGAAGTTTACAGTTTATTACTACACTAATTAGTTTAGTGTTATAACATAATTATCATGTTATTTGAACAAGATTAGATAAATTTTATATGGTTTTATTTGAACGCATTCCTTGGTTGCCGTCGTCACAGCATGGCGGATTCACAGAACACCAGCGTGAAATAGCAGCATAACAATGCTTTGTTCATTTATAGTGAAGACTGATGTGTGAATTTACGAACTTGTATATGAAATAACACTATTTTGATGAAATAACTCATGTTCACTTAGTGGATTTCGGCGATAGCAATATCCAGCTTTCTTGCGTTATTAAGAGATGACCTCACCTTCGTAGGATATTACTCAGAAACTCAGAAGCACTCATTCGTTATCCTCGAAGCTAAGTTTAGATGTAAAGTCAGCGTTAAAACACAAACACAAAATGGTGTGAGTAGACCTGAAAACAAGCAAAACCTTGTCCCCCGTCTGGGATCAAACCGACGATCCACGACACAGCATTATCCAGATCTAAGCAACGCTTCAGGCGGTCCTCAAACAAATAAAAAACCGTCAATAGCCTAATGGTTTAGGTTACGGTCTGCGAAACTTAAAGTCGTAGGTTCCAATCCGCCATTCCACTATTGTTATGAACCATCTCCTAGCACAAGCATTCTCAGCTTAGTTGGAGTGGTTAACTGGAATATTAGTAACGTTAATGGCATTGCTAATATACAAAATTAAAAAAAATAACACGATAAAGTAATAATTGTTAGCAAGTTAAAATTATGACTTTTTAAACTTTTTAACCATTGAACGCGTGTCCCCAGGCGAGTGGCTGGCAGTCGGCATGGAAAACAGCAATGTAGAGGTGCTTCACGCCGTCAAGCCGGACAAGTACCAGTTGCATCTACACGAGTCCTGCGTACTGTCGTTACGTTTCGCTTCCTGCGGCAAATGGTTCGTCTCCACCGGAAAGGATAACCTGCTAAATGCGTGGCGCACGCCTTACGGAGCTAGCATCTTCCAGGTAAATATATAATCGTCCATGCGCCTTGTGTGCGAAGATATTATCGGCATCAAGCTATGTTTTACATTGCCAGCGAGAGCCATACCCATTTGTGGATAACCAGGGTTTTCATATTAGTACATAAAGATAATGTAATTAGGGCAGTGCAGGAACCATCGAAATCTTTAAATTAAATATACAATATATATATTTTTTTTAACATAATTTTACACTGTATGGGGAACTGCATATCTTAGTAATTAAAAAGTTAATTTTAACCAGGGTTTTCATATTAGTACATAAAGATAATGTAATTGAGGCGGTTGTTATATAGTTTCTGGGTATTTGTATATATTTGATACCTGAGCAACATCCGTTTTCTATCCTCGAGTGCAGGAACCATCGAAACCTTTAAATCAAATAAACAATATTTTATTTTTTACATTAATTTTACACTGTATGGTGTATTTAAAAAGAAATATATCGAAATCGTATTAATACCCACCAATCCGCTCAGTTGTATATAGATATATATATATATATATATATATTCAGTATCTTAATTTTAATTTTGTTCCAGTCAAAGGAATCATCATCGGTGCTCAGTTGCGATATCTCATCGGACGACAAGTACATAGTGACGGGATCCGGCGACAAGAAGGCCACAGTGTACGAAGTGATCTACTAATCACAAACGATCGGACTAACTAACTAACGAACAAACAAACAAACACGATCAACGGACCGTTTGATTGTCTGTGAGTGCATGAGTGCAGTGCTAACGTGCGACTGGTGATATAGCTTTAGTGTATGTATAGATATCGGGAAGTATGTACTTATGCGACTTGTTTATATAGATTAGTGTGCGCGGTTTATGTTTATTTGTTGAGCGCCCGTAGTGTATGTTGGCAGCAGATCTCAAACTGAAGATGTCGTTTCAATATTGTTGTATAATGCTCGTATTAAAGAAAAGATATGCGCAAACTGTATTTGTCGTGTTTATTTATTCTTTATCACTACAACACTGTTAATGGTACGGCGGTGGAGCCACGCTACAGTTAGTTTCTAGCTGACGCATGAATGGCTCGAAGGACCATGCCACACTATAATGACATGATTTTTTTAAATAACATTGATAGTAACAAACCAGCACACAGTTCACCTTATGTTAAGTGATTCCTGCGGTTCATGACATCTACACTCATCCTTGACAAGGAATCATAATGAGGATGCGTTGTTACCCTTCAGGATTGAGATGGCATGCTCCGATACCAGTAATAAAGTCTCCGGATCCTTACACTCACTAGACGAAACAGCAACGTTATGCTGCTTTTTTACGCTGGTATACTGTGATGGCGTGGTCGAGCTGAACCATTCATTCTGCAGCTAGAAACAAACTGCAGTGTAGCTCTACCGCTGATAATAAATGGCAGCATCATGCTGCTAAACGCGGAAACACAATTACTGGTAGTGTAGCATTTCATGGCAATCCTCAAGGGAGGATGCATGGGCATCTCAATGTTGGGTGTTTATGGGTCGTAATCATCACTTACCATCTGGTGACCTGTGTGGTGCTTGGAATAATGTTTTTTTTTGCGGATGGCCACTGTTAGTCCGATTGCTTTAACAGCTTCACCGAATTAAAGGCTGGCCGAGCGCTTAAGGCCCCCAGCCTAAATCTTTATTGTGGGTCTTGAGGACGCCCAACAGGGCCAAACCTCGGCTCGATCAGTAACTTCTGACGGTTCATCGTTATTTATCAGTCTGCGTAGTCATCTATATTTACCATAATTTCGGAATGCTTCGACGCTGAATGGGAAGTGGCGCAAGAAACGCTTCTACTCGTTTGGCCAAATAGTGCTTTAATTATATTGTGCAATATTGTTGGCTCTTGGTGAAATGTAGTTTATATTGTCCCAATGAAGCGACCACCACTTTACTAAAACCTGACGTTGCCCTATGAATGATGAAATTGAGAATTAACGATACGTCGTTAACTCTACATTACGATAATAAAGAACGGAATGGAAAGATTTGTGTAATATCGAAGAAAGTGAAAATCTATTTGTATAATATTGTGAAATAAAATATGGCTTGACAGAGAATTTATGACTAAACATTACAATGAACAATTCCCAACTTAGATAAATGCAAAACGTTTAATGCTCAAGGTGATAAAAATCTGCACAGCCTGGGTTACTGCAGTTTCGGGAACTCTTGTCTGGCCGAGTTGGATTCCTTAGTTAATCACTAGACTGAAATGCTCAATACTCGAATGTGGTAACTTTTTCTTCCGCCGGTAGGTAGGGCAATAAGTGGCAAGCTGTGGATTATACCGTCCACACACGTCTTTCCACAACTAAATTATATTCCCTGAAGGTTAAACAGGTTTACGCACCAATGTACACATATGAGGATACAATATATGAAGTTATAAAGAACCATGCATCCTTTCAAAACCACTACAGGCCGTTGATGATAGATAAATAGAAAACTAGCTAACCAAATTAAAAGATAAGAGTGAGCTAAGTAAGAGGGAATCGGGCTACGGGATCCAAGAGTGGAGCAGCTGGATGTCTCCATGGAGAGGGAAAAACTCTAACAGGGAGAGCACCTGGATAAGCTTTGATGTTTCTCTCAAGAATGTGATCAACTTCACATTTCGCCGAAGCGGCAACTGTTTAATAATGACTGAGATGACCATGGTGAAAACCGGCAGTGATCGTTGAATGGTGATAACCTCATGAATCCTCATCTATCGTCAAACTGGAAAGATATCATTATCTTACCCGATACTTCGTCCATCTTTTGCCCTTATCCAAAACTCCCATAAACTTGGAATTTTCCCATGAACACTACAAGTTAAAAAAATGTGATTCGCTGATTTTAATACTTGAAAAAGTAGATACATGTATAAGTATTGCAAGACCAAAAAAAAAGAGGTCAAAATCGAAACTCAAAAACTCTTTGTTTACATTTTTAGGTGCAGACCGTACAATTTCAAATAATTTATAAGGAAAAGCCTAAAATGGAAATAGCAAAAAATATTTAACAGAATAATGTTATATTGAAACTTGTCGAAATACCTTGATTATGATAATATTATTTGGTGTTGGTGTTTCTAGATCTGTCTATTATTTAAAAATAAACCATATTTATTAGCAAATTGCGATGATTAAGTTTGATAGTAAAAGTAAATCATTTCTAATTATTATTAAAATCGCTCAAAATTTAAATAAAATAATTTATTCTGCCATATCTATTACATTATAAGTCTAGGACTTCTAGATTCAATTTTCATAGACACCATTCTTATCTCTCGGTTACATTAATATAATTCATGCTTCTTTATTATACAGGAACTTCGCGACAGTTTAAACCAGGGATTCCCAAAGTGGTCAACATAAACGAAAGATTTTGGGGGATTATTAATTAACACAAGTTCTTATTTGAAACTTTCAAGATACTGTATAAGTTGTGTTACTGTACATGTACCAACTTGTTATAAAAATGACGGATATTTTAGTAGGAAGTATCATTGTTGTACTTTTAAAAAACCCAACAAGTCAATATGCAGTCAATGTGCACAAGTTCGTACAAGATGAATATCTCGCAATAAATCTCTACAATATCACAGCCATGGAATAAGCAATGATGTGATAATGCAAGAAGAGTGGATTACCATCAGCACACGAGGCGCTTAAGCAGAAGTTCAACCAACGCTATCGGAACTTCTGGTTGCAACGCAACATTGAAACACAGTATCCTGCATTGTAGAACGTTGCTGGAATATACCTAATCACTTTTCCATCATCATACGTAGTTGGAAAAGGCTTCAGTGTGGTTACCAACATTTTGACACAACAAAGAAACCGTTTGAATGTTTTAAAGTCGCAACTCACCCATATTTAACCGGATTGAGCTAGATTGGTAGGAAGTCATCAGGTTCATCCATCAAACTGATTTTTTTTTATCTTTAATTTGCGATTTTAATGTTTTTTTCCAAATAATAATTACCTATTACATTATTTTTACATAATTTGTATTAAATATATACTGAATTTTATGTCTATTTATTTTGTTAAATTTTGATGAGAAAATAATGTCAAGTTTACTCATTTAACCAACCGCGAAGTTTTTAATTTGCTAAGTATTTTGTATCAATAGGAAAAAAACTAGAGATAGGATTTTTAAAGTAATAAAGCTGTGGGGTTCTGAGGTATCAGTTCAGAAAAAGGGATCTCTTGCTCAAAATAGTTTGGGAATCCCTCATTTGGATGATAGAATTAAAACAAATAAAGTAGTTGCGTTAATGCTTGTCATTCTGTATATATAATAGAATACAGAATAACAAGAAATACGATACATTCCTTCCGTTCCAAGTAGAGCAATACCGTACTGGGGATTTTAAAATCCTTAATCTTGATCTTCGATCTGAATCTTCTCGCGTTTATGCGTTCACAACGACAAATACTGTGTTGTCTATAATTGAAGGGTCAATGTAGTTGTGTGAAGTATGAGGCGAAGATGAACTGAATGCTTAGCAGGGTCGCGATTAAATATTATTAATATTGTTCTGAAATTTAGGCACTTTCATGCCTTTCACTTACCATAGAACCATTGTATGGCGCGTCGAAGTTTCGATTATCAGTGGGTGTAAAACGCACATATTCTGAGACTGAACTTTCTTTCTACTAACTAGTGATGGATTCGAGTTGCTTTTCACTCGAGTGACTCGAGTAGTTTTTATATTACTCGCACTCGAGTTAAACTTTTGACAACTCGAGTTGACTCGTACCACTCGAGTGGTTTATACCGAGCCGAGTGAGAAATTCAAGCTGTGACAAGATTACCCGCTGTAAGTTCTCTTTGAAATTACGTAGAAATCTGTTTGTGTGAGTTGTTACTGCTTAATGTTTTGGTTATTTATGACTGTGTGTTATTAGTAAGTTGTGAAAATGAGTAAGTGTAAAAAAAACAATTGTGTGGTTATTTTTTGACAAAAATTTAGAACAAAATACCGTTAGTTTTGCAAAAAAAGTTACAAAGATTTTGGTAATACAACTAACTTGATTTCTCATGAAAAATAAACATCCAGTTCATTACAAGGATAGCAGTGGTGAATATAGTTCGTCACAAGCATGTTCTTCGAGTGAAGGTGAGAGTTCTGCTTCCATGTCTGCCACTAACAATTCTATTTCAAAGAAACGGCGTTATCAGCAATTAAAGTTTGCAAAACCAAATGCTTCACTTACTGAGCAAAAAGTTAAAAAAGAATTTCTTTAGCTCTTACTAAAATGATTTGTCAAGACTTGCAACCTCTACAAATAGTGGAAAATAAAGGCTTTATTAATTTCTCCATGAAATGAATCCTGACTATGTTTTATCCAGCAGGAAATCTTTAAGAGAGAAAATTCTTCCTGATGCTTATCATGCCGCACGCACTGTAATTGTAGATATTCTACATTTAGTTGTATATATGGCTGCTACAACAGATTTATGTACTTCTGACAGTAACAAAGCATACCTAACTGTTACAATACATTTCATTTATAATTCAAAACTTTTTTCGCAAACTATTAGTACTCGAGAGGTTACGGAGGAACATTCTTCTATTATTTTAGCAAGTGTGGTGAAGTCGATATTTGATGAATGGCAAATTACAGAAAAATTGTGGCAATAGTATCCGATAATGCTCCGAATATAAAAAAGCTATTACTGAATATTTAAGTAAGAGGAACCACTACTGTGTAGCTCACACTTTGAACTTGGCGATCATTGACTTTAAGAAAGCTAACCCTGAATTTATGGAGATTATAAATAAATGCCAATCCATAGTCACATATTTCAAACAAAGTACCAAAGTGTCTTACAAACTTATGGAAATGCAACGTACAATGGATATGGAATGTATCAAATTAAAGCAAGATGTCCCAACGCGCTGGAACTCTACATATTTAATGCTAGATAGAATGCTCAAAATTAAAACTGCTTTATCAGCAACTATGTACGATATGTCTGGTTCACCAAATAATTTACAAAACTTTGAATGGGAAGTGGTTCAAGAATCTTTTAAGATCTTTTAAGACCTCATGAAAAACTTACTGCAGCCTTATCCGGAGAGAAATATCCAACATTGTCTTCAGTGATTCCTTTGACTAGAAATATTCAAGCAGCACTGGTAAAAAAGATCGTAAATACAGGCATTGGTCAAGAACTAAAAAAATCTATATTAGATGCTGTTGATAAACGGTTAGGTATTTTAGAATCAAACAAAACTGCAGCTAAATCTACCTACTTGGATCCGAGATTTAAGAAAATTGGTTTTGGCGTAGAATCTAATGCTGATAGGGCTATGCAATCCGTTATTGATGAAATTGAATCTACTTCTATATCCACAAATTTAGATAATATCAGAAGAGAATCGGAGTCTTCATCGTCAAGCCAACCGCAACCAGAAAATAAGGACGTGAATGATTTATGGGAACATTTTGATGCAAAACTTTCGGAACGTACTACAAATCAAACATCATCAGCCTCGGCTATTATCATGGTGAAACAATACAATGACGAAGAATACTTATATAGAAAAGATGATCCTGTTGCTTACTGGGAGAAAAGGAAACTGATTATGCCAGTGCTGTATAAATTAGCTATGAAAAATTTATGCATCCCAGCGACTTCTGTTCCTTCAGAACGAGTTTTTTCTAAAGCTGCGATGATATGTAATCAAAGAAGAAACCATTTGGGTGGGAAAAAAATTAATCAAATCATTTTTTTAAATAATTATTACAGCAATTTCAGTTAAATTTGTTATCTCATTAAAAATATATTATTTCTGTTCTTTGGTGAGTTTATTTAAGTTTCAGCATGATTAGTAATTTTAAAGCATGTTTATTATTACCTAAATTGTGTAAAAACATAATAAAACTGTACATATTTGGATCTCATGAAAGTTCCTTGTTAAAATAAATTAAATTGGATTAGAACTTATTAGTAGTAGATTATAATATTTCAATTTGACTGATAGTTGATATAAGAGGTTTCTTGATTATGTATGACAGGTTTAGTTTGCAGGAAAATTCTATTTTTTTACATTTTGTTTAGATTTCTTTGAGTAGATTTTACATTAATGCGAAAAGGAATACACATTTTCTATGTAAAATTAATATTGTTTTATTCGTTTTAAAATGTTGGTCACTCGAGTTTTATCTTCACTCGAGTGGCATTCGAGTTAGAAAGTTACCAGTACCGAGTGACTCGAGTGAAAAAAAATCACTCGAGTCCCATCACTACTACTAACTGTCAAATGCGATATGATCTTGTCGTTAATGTCTAAATGTTATAAAACCAAGGATAAACAAATGGGTATTTACTTTAAGCCAGTACTATAACGAGTAAGTAGAAAATTAGTAAAACAACAGCTTATATGTACCTAAAGACCTCAACAGGCTCTGTATTTAAATATATTTATGTAAAAGTATTTTTTAACTTCTTCAATATATAAAATCTGCGTGTTTGTTCACGATGTGTTCTTCCCGTGAAGGGAAGAAGAAATCAACATTTATCGTTCCTTTCCAAAGGGTGACCATGTTGATTTAATATTAATCAACAGAAATTATAACAATAGCTTGGAACCAAAAAAGGCCACCAGCCATAAAAAAAAAGTGTTTGGCGAATTGTTTTTTTGTCTATGGTTGCTACATTTTAATTCTCACGTTATAATTTGTCACTTCTATTTAGGAATTAATATTTTTAAATTTCAAGTAATTATCTGTCGGCATAGGCAAGAACATACGGGTCAACTCCTGAAACACCCTTATATTAAATATGGTTATAACAAAGTACATTACTGCTAATTCGGTGTGATTGCGCTGTTATTTCATTAAAGAAACTGCTGAAATAAACTTTGCTACTAAACTGATACGTTGATCTTTTTATTAATCTTTTTAATATTTATAACAATGGTTCCAGTATTTACAAGAAGGAAAATAATCGAAATATATTTTTGTTACTTTTTACGTCACACTGTATGTAATATCTAACGACACGCTAAAGACAAAGAGCAGATGTATTCAATATTTTAGCAATGTGTAATAGGAAACAATTGTTATCAGTGGATTTCCTATTTGTTCGATGATTGCACGCGTCAATTGAAACAATGCCATTCCAGTAATGACGATTTTATCTGAACACTGGGATAAGCAAATATTTAACGAATCTATTTACAGAACAAATAAAAAAAAACAAATTATTTTACCGTAATAATTGAAACCCTAAGTTGGATGGTCAAAATTTAAAAAAAAACAATTGAGGACGATGGTGTACATAAAATAAAAAAATTAAGTAAAAACAAAAAAAGATAATCTTTACATTCTTACTTGAACATGGAAAGTTGTCGTGTCGTGTCCTTTCTGTTGTTTGGTATAAAAGTAGTCTATTTAACCCATATTGTTAGGAATGATTTTTCCAATTTTAGACCATGCATAATATAATTATAACAAGATGAAGATGAAGCAAGATGTCGTATGAGCACATCCCTAAATACAGGTCCAGCCAGTCGGGAGTATGTATATCATGCGCTCGAGATAACCATACCATCTTAGTCGTTCCTTTGTAAGGTTATTTTGTTTCCGCTTAAATAAATACGTCTTTACAATTACACGCTAATATTGTAAAATATTGCTTTGTGTAAAGCGGTCTGAATTTATGTGTAGCATACACAAAGTTACGGGTCCGTATATTAAGTTTCTCGACACTATCAATATGAGATGTCTGTCCAATTCTTCGTGCGAAGTAAATTGGTAGTTGTCGAAGTCCAAAGTTGTATAACGGTTGAGATTATTAGCCAACAAATTTCGACAATATTCGTTAGTAAGTTCAATAGTCGTTAACAAATTTCGACAATTAAAAAGATTAAGCCAGGTTTTTCTTTCAAAACTTTTTTCTTTTGTGCTGCAATTAGATACAATGAGAAAAAACGTAATCTCATGTGTTTCAACATGTCCTCACTAGACTTCTGACGATGGCAAGTATTTATTATGTTTGTCTACTAACATTGGAAAAAGAGACCTGAACATTTTTGATTATGATAATAAGATTACGATGGTAGAACTCACTAAGCTTTTTTAAAACTAAACATTAATTTTTCGTATTAGTCTCAAAACGAAATTAGTAGAATTAGTAATACACGAACATTAGTTTTCGTCTGTGATCAAACCCAAGACCCGCGAGTTAGGTACTTCAACAACATAATTATTATTTTTGATAGAATATTCTGTTTATAATGTTTTTGCTACATATTCAACTACATACTTTCTGAATCTACAACATATGAGTAACTTCATAACTGTGCAACTCACAGTAAGAACAGACCGCGGTGGTACCAGCCACTGAATGTTATCGGCGACTGGCACTATACCAATCTCGTTTGTCAACAGCGACCTGCGCAACTTGAACAGAATGGTTTTAGGTAATTTTTTATGGCACAGTTAATACCACATTTTCTGCTTTTGACTTAAAGTAAGAATAAAGGTTTTTAAGTTAAGAAATTCTTAATATATACCCCCAGAGCGCACTGGTGTCTTCCTTTAATTTCAAAGAATGGGCAATTTGATCTCTGTGCTGGGACTAACGAAATTATTAAAATCAATTTTAGCCGCGTGTTGACTACAAAAAAAAACATTGTAAGGTAAATCAACATGTTAGAAAAAAGTTATTTATATATATATAATATTACACGTGAAACTCGCTTGCGAATTTCATGCGTCGTTACACACCCTGGGTGAACTGTTCTTAGACTGCTTATTCTCAACAGTGGACTTTTTTATAGGCATAAAAGTGACAAACGAGCAACAGTGCACCTGAAGTTATGTGATCACTGCAGCCCATAAATCAACAAAGATTAAAGATGTATTTGCCTTAGGGCTGAGATGTAATACCTCACCGTCAGTAACTGGTTCTCCAAATTCGTATATTCCCCAAACAAAACACAGCAGCCTTATGCTGTCATTGCAAACCAGCTCATTCATACTGATTTTTGCAAGTTTCTTTTATTCAAAGTTATTACGGATTTAAAAATCTCAATCAGAGATCTTCCAATTACGGGGGAGACGCCAAAAAAATTAGATACCCAAAAAGAGTCTGGAGTATCTAATTTTGGAAGCAAATGAAAAGACGGAAGCGCTTATGGAGGGAGAGTTGTCCATGAATTATAGTTCGCAACGCTTCTGATACACTAATCAAATCTTGTAGAAATTTTACATGTGTAATTCCTCGGATTACAGGAATAATTTTTGTATTTAATTATCTGTAAATAATATTTAGTAATAAGTAACAGCTTTGAGCTCTTTCAATATTCGACAACGTCTAGATTTTTTGTAACTTTTCGTTTAAAAAAAAGACCAACTAGTCGAGTTTCTTGCCATGTCTTCGCTAGCAGCTGTCTTCCGATTCGGTAGTCCTATTAGCTGTCTTGACGATTTAAAAGTATTAGATATACTTGAATAACGCTTCTTTTGATTTGATTTTATATATAGGAGTTGTAGGGATTAATTTACTTCAGTATTAGTTATGAATGCACTGACTACATGACTATATGACTACTTGACAGATTTGCGGGTTTTAGACATATTTTTTTTGTTACTTTTAATAAATAAATAACCGTCAGGAAATAGTTGCCGGGTGTTAATGTTCTTAGAGATAAAACTGTAGGATAAAACCATGTTGTAGTATTAGTTGGTAATCACAAACAGTAAGGAGCACACGCTACACTGCAGTTTGTTTCTAGCTACAAAATTAATGGTTCACCTCGACCGGGTTAACCACCAGTCAGGACACCACGCCTTCACAGAATACCATCGTATAGTAGCAGCTTTGCGCTGCTGTGTTTCGTATGGTTAGAGTGAGAAATTGGTGATCCAATTTCAGCTAGTGAGGCATCCCATCTCCGTGATGACAACGCATATTATATATCATTCGATATCAAACAGAACTGTGTGTTTGTTTTGCACGCTGGTTCCATAAAAATTGGTACTGTGCAGTGTAAGAAGAAATTGCGAAATGAGAGTATTATCATATTATCTTCCTATAACAAAGTGTGTGGCCTGCATGTTACTCACAAAATAATACGTTTCCTGGGTTGGACTTTTGTAGTAATTTGTATTATTTTGATATTTATTTCAGAATTTAGTTTGTAAAAATAGCATTATAGTTTGAAAGTTTGCGACTAAGCATCTGAAAATCTACATTATCTTCATTTTCGTTACTGCTTTTTAATAAGATGTTAAGGAAACGCGCAAAATAATTATATAATAATTTTACGAATGTACTAGCAGACAATATACTGATGATTGTAAGATGAACAAATACACGACCGGTACACGTATATTTACTCTTACAATTATAAGCTTTGTTTTAAGTATTTGTGTACGTGATAGTGTGGCTGATCAAAACTCCAGACATATTTGGGTTGGCTTTAGTGAGGAAGGACCACGCTTATATAAAATTTCAGCTTAGAGCTGCACTGTGTTTCGTATAACGAGTGAAAGAAAGGAAAAGAAAAGAAAGATTTTTAAATAGGATTGTTTACCATTTACATTAGCTAAACTGTGTGCTAGTTTAGTTTAGTATAACTTATGTAAAAATATGAATAAAATGATAATCCAAAGCTTATAATAAACCTCATAAAAATTAACTAGAAGCAACTTAAAAAGGAAACAGATTTAACGGAACGGAAACATTAGCCTAGATTATCAACACACTTGCGTCCAAATAAAGTTAATGGGTAAAGTCAGTGCAGTCGCAATTCTGCTATACGGAGATATGGTAGTACGCCATTGCAACCCGAGACGGCGTCACAAACATTGCCAGATGCCGGCGGTGCCAGCCACTGGAGCCGATAGCGCTCACCATACGAGCGATAGTCGCGGAACTACGTAAGTGGGTAAATATCTAATGGTGATTAACGTTTATGTATAATGTTTCTTTTTACGTAGTACAGCCAGGGCCGAGTTATAAACGAGCTGTAACACGAATAGTTTGGCTTGACTGTAGAACGATGTTTGTCCTATAATTTGGTGCTACTGTATCTCTTCTGACCAAAGAAAGAAACCGGAACTTTATTACTGTTGGCGAGGACGACCTTAGTCGTGAGAGATGATGAAGAGTATTTTAATAAACGGTAGCTCGTAATCAAGATGGAATGCTTAAATGTTTACAGAATATTTTTTGTTGTAAATGAACGCAATTTGGACAACCATCGTTATAGGATGTGTTATACCTCTTTAGCGACTACATTCCAAAATTCTTTAGGACGATTTAACCTGAGTATAGAACTACTAATATACACTGATATTAGACAGGTTCAATAGTATATATTTGCCATGAAAAAAGTTGTATCCATTTTAATAACATCTATAAAACACATAACATGGCAAAATATATCTGTCACCGAATGAAAGATGTTCAAATATTTAATAAAATATAATTTGTTGAACATATTATTGAATTATATTTTATATAAAATATTAAGATTTTGTTTATATGGTTAAAGACAGGTTCAATAGTTTATATTTGCGATGAAAAAAGTTGTATCCATTTTAATAATAATTTTTAATAACATGTATAAAACACATAACATGGCAAAATATATCTGTCACCAAATGAAAGATGTTCAAATATTTAACCAAATATAATTTGTTAAACATATTATTGATTTATATTTTAAATAAAATATTAAGATTTTGTTTATATGGTTAAATTTCGATTGCAATTTTTTTGAATCAACCAACACACGTATAACAGACATTGTGTTATAATAATATTAGTATGAATTCTTGTCAGTGTAAGTAAATTCTTATCGTTTATTTATTTTATAATATTAGAGGTGACAAGTAAGCGCACAGTTCACCTAATGCTAAATGGTGACAGCGGCCCTTGACATGTACACTCAACCTCAATAAAGATTCAAGATACACATTCCTTATCACTACCGAGGACTGAGGCTACCTTACCTTACGAAACACAGCAGCCTTATGCTGGCTGATATTTTACAATTGTGTTATGAGAGCGTGGCTCTTCCTCAGTCGAACTGACTCACTAATGTTGGAGCTAGAAACTAACTGCAGCGTGGCTCTACCATCGTCAATTCATAAAAAGTAAAATAATAATGTATTTGGAAGAGATATTTTCCAATTAATGTGCTTGCTGTTGCAAGAACGGGTCATCACGCTCTTGACGAAAAACATCTTGATTAAAACTTTAAAATATAATAACATTATATATTATGTGACCATTATAATAACATAATTTCATCAGCGCTATAAAGAGGGTATTGTCATGAGAAAGTTGGCAATAAACATTCAAGTGTAGTATTAAAATAAATTATATTATTGTTTGATCCAGTAAATTATTATAAGAAGGTAATAATTGACGTTTTATTAAATCTTGACATTCTTTACGGACGCCATACCGTTATTTTTGTGGATGTTTAATTTCACAACTCTACAAGTCTAAAGTTAGAAAAACTGTACATTAGAAAAAAAAAATTAGAACCTCTCAGAAATAGTGCTTCCATATTCGCCATGAGATTATTAGGTCCTAACATGACAGGTGCGATTAATGTGCCATACATTACAATTACATAGAGCACAGATACATATAGCAAGTGTAATTTATGTAAGTTAAAATACCAAAAATATGAACCGATTGGTATAAGCCAGCGAATTGCAGCTGAAATTGGGTGACCGTGTAACGTGCAACGAATAATAACAAATGTTTAAAATTAACATGTAGTTGTACAATATTTAAATAAGTATTTTATACTAATAAAACACAATTTTTTTATTCTTTATTTATTATTTTGTTATAGTTGGGGATAACAAAAATAAGTATGTATTGATTAATATATCGGGGGAACGAGTTATACAGCCAAATATTTCCAGAGTGATAGATCTCTGGCAGCACTATAGGGGTTGAATGAATTTGGGTGATATTTTGTAAATTGATTATGTGTAAGTCGCGGGCAAAAAGCTAGTAAGCTATACGAGAAAAATGAGTGCAAAAACTATTCAATCAAAAAAATATTCTTTCTATATCTAATCATTAATTACATTACATAAAATCTAATAAAAACCTTCAATTTCTTTTGATAATTAGTTTTTAAGATTGATCCTCCGACTGTGTAATATGCTGTTAGTGTCTTTTTAAATAATTAAATAGTTACCTCTTCTAAAAAGTCTTTAATATGTTCACACGTTATTTACCTTATGTCTTGATCTAAGCATCATTGTATTTCAGTACAATGAGTAAAAGTAAATATTTACACCATAGTTTAGGCCAAACCGTTTCACCAGAATAGCTACCGGAGCAGAACCGTACCAGCGCGATATTGATCTGCACAGTGACTTCCATCTCGTCACCATTCCGGAATATCTCCAGTCTATCTCACGGCGCTTCTTCGCGAAAGCGCTTTCGCACTCCAGCCCGCTAGTGGTAGGTAGCGCCGGTACTGAATCCAGCAACTAGGAACCGTCGATCCCGTCACGTCCTCGACGACCCCCACTTCATGGGGTAGCTGAACTCCAGTCCGTCCTTAACGGACCCCGGACCAACACAGACCGAAGACATCTCGCCGCGTCGCCCTCACCTTCGAGCGCAATCTTGGCGATACCGCGTACACTAGATACACCTGTGTGTCAGGGCGGTTCTCACCGCTTTCGATTGACCAGACAATAGGTGGTGTCTGTCAGAGGCTAGGTCTGCGTACCAATACCTCGGACGGTCAGTAAACATCACCATCCATTCTCCACTCTGGAGAATCTTCCGATAGCCAGGGAACTGGCAACTTAGGTGGCACTATCAGATAGGAATGTGATCAGAGCAGACCGACACGTTCAGTGTATGAGCGCTTTGAGTAAGTAAGAGAACCAAAAACTACATAACCAGCTCGCGGACCCCTCAGTTTCGTGAGCCCTGTGTCGGATGAAGCTGTAAGAGGTTAAGGTCATAGTTACAGAACGTATAGTCGTTCGCACCGTCGGGTCAAGATATACAACAAGGCGTTCGAACTCAGACCTCAGGAGAGACGCACCGTATTCTTCATCCAACATACTATGAACATCTGCAACACCAGAGGAGAGAACAGAAAAACTCCTAGCGATCGCGTTTTACGACGTCAACTAGCGAGTACTTTACAGATAGCAGTTGACCTGCGTAACTGGTCAAAAGAGGAACTCTGTCTGCCGTTGAGGCCCCCGGTAAGCCGCGAACGTAGGTACACTTAACAGAGAACAAGTTATATTGTAATCCTTTCCCTGGGAAAAGTGTTCATTATAATCCACCACACGTAAGCAGAGAGCTCTAGAGTGCTCTCGTGACCCTTCTGCTCGCGGACACCTCGCTGGGCCTCTCCAAACGTAGTCTCACCTGGTGTGGTAGCACGCGCTGCGGGAGGGAAATACGGGTAGTGCAAGAGCAGTAAAACCTAAGCAATACGAGGATAGATGTGAAGGGCGATATTAGGCATAATTTAGAATATGGAGAAAGACCCCCCACCCTGCAGGAGAAAATCAGCGAAGCGGATCAGAGTTCTGGACCGCCCTCTGATGGTGCGAGATTTGTTCGCGCTGTGATATCGCGGGTTCACCATGGGAACACCACCCGCAATGGAGGAAGAACAAGATCAAAAGCGTCCTAGACACACTTTATATATCCCCTGCGAATGCAAGAATTCGAACAGGGCCGCGCGAACCCTTCTGCTGAAACTCCATAAACATATGCCACAATGGCAACTGCAACAAACGAACCAACCGTAAGTAAGGAGAAGAAATATCCATCCATTTTTGTGGAGTGTTTTCCACAATGGGCAATATACTTCAAAATTTTACATAACTTACTGGGACATGCGCCAAATGCTAGACCATTCGGAAGTTTTTAAAAAAAAAATTGGGAGTACGGTTCAGACCGCAAACTGCGGACGAATACCACACGATACAAACAATTCACAGTGAGAAGAGCAAATGACCCCAATTTTGTGTGATTTCGCTACACACGTGTAGCGAAGCAACCAACTAAAGTAGGATTGCCAAATGACCGAAGATGCGTGGACGTATCAGTTAAAACACACACGCGCAGAGCCGAAAAAAGTGACAGCTACAGTCAGCGGAGCCGGCACAACGCTGGTAATACCTGCCAATGATGCAACAGAACGCAATCAACAAGTGCCGAAGAAGAAGAAGAAAAGAAGGATAAAGTAAAAAAGGGGGAAGAAGGGAAAATAAATAGTTGCCTAAGAACCTGAAGTACAAGCAATCTCAACTCACATTCAACCCCAGGACGCAGTCAACAAGCTGTACGTTGGCGCCGTTCAAGACGAGGTCGAGGTCGCTTTCGTTAACCGGCCGTTCGGCTGGTAGAGAGGGCTGATCAAGTGGTAGAACAACGGTCTATAGAATGACCGGCATTTGCCATGCGAGGTGCCGGACGGCGGCGGGTGCGAGTGTGGTGGTCAGGGTAGTGACCTTGAGCTCGATTTTGGGCAGCCAAGGTAATTGGCTGTGTCTCCCTCCGTGTTGCATAGGACACACGCGGGGGGCCTGAAAGTTAGGCCCAGAAAAGCCTTGTCCTTTGGTCTCCGTGGTCACCCAGGGACTTGAGGCCCCTGGGTTTGCTAAGTGATTTCGGGCTGAGAGGTCTTTTAACTGGCACTTATGGCATTGGCCTGGGAGACCGTTCTTATGCGGGCGTTCTATTGTGAGCCCGGAGAGGTGGCAGCAGGTTCAAGTATTCCTATTTTCCTGCCGCATTTCTCTCGAGGGCCACAATTACCATGTTGTATGGCTTTTTATTGTGGCCACCGGTGGGAATAGCCTTCCCTCCCCACCGTGTATAGGCAAGAGGGATGAGTGCCTAGGTGCGTAGCGCTAGTGCGTCCAAGTGCCAATCTTATTTGTGCACTTGGGTTTGTGCTTAGAGCGCGAGCAAAACGTGCACACGTGTCACTTAATTGTTTACTGAATACTGAAATATCTTTCAAAAAAGTCACTCACATGTGTTTATTTTATTGACTGAGTATTTTTATCTAATAAGCACTTATGATTCTTCCTCTTGACCAGGTAGCTTACTCAGCAAATAATCTAGGAATTAAAATCTTTTTGCACGATTACTGCATTGAATATTATTCTTAAGACAAATATTGATAAACGAGAAAAATAAATAAACAGGTAAAGATTTATATGATACGCTTGAATGCGTATCATATATAATTATACTCGTAATTGTTTGCAGTTTCATAAACTTTCATAAACTGCATATAATTATCAATATTTAAGTTCAACAGTAACAAATATAAAATATTTAAGTGTAAATAAAAACAATTAAATCAGAGTCACTGTGTTCCAATGTTGGTTTCTAAATAAAATTAAAATTATTCGCATTTAAGTAACACTAGGGATGCGTTATGCGTGATGCGATGACGACTCAATGCGTCTGTGTTTCCGCGAATGCTTATGGTGTTATAATATTGCGTAGTTAATGTCGTCTCGTATAATAACAGGTATCGCCTTAGTCGAAATAGACACGAAGGCATAATTTTTTCGAAACGTACAATGATTTGATAATTTCTAAGAGTGGTAAAAGTACATTGTACGTATATCATATTGATTGAATCGCCTCGGAGAAAGCTCAAGCCCTCACATGAATGAGTCGGCTCGGCCCACGCCACCACAGACCACCACCGTGAGATAGCGTCAAAACGATGCCGTGTTTCGTTTAGTAATTGTATCTAGAGAGATGGAGGGCCAATTACTCGTTATATTTACATCGTTGCATTCATATATTCATATCTAATATGACAACGTACGGGGATCTGCATTTTTATTGAGTATTAATATGAGTGTTTAGGTCTGCATTCATCATTTACCAAGACGATAGAAGACGAAAGAGTCACCTAGATTTGGGAAGTACCACGGTCCCAGAGCACCAGTGTGAAATTATAGCATAATGCTTCTTCTATTTTGTACGGTGAGCGTAGGGAATCGAAGTCCCAATTTCTAGTAACCAGGCATCTCGTTACAGTTTTCAAGTGTGTCAACAAGGTGTTTATTGACTTCAATCATCGCTGACCATAAGGTGAACTTTTACCCTTAATTTCATAAAAAAACTGAAATGCCTTTGTTAGTAAGCAATATGGTTCTAAAGTTCTCAATCCAATCAGCAATGTTAATGATCGGCCATATGCTGATAATAACGATGGTAAACCAAGACTTACGGTAACTCAAATGAGATATTTATCATATTCTTTTTTTATCACCGTTGAGCCACAGTCCTTCAATACGCAATCGTTGCCCGGTCGGGCCGAAACATTCATACGGCCAGTTTCTATAAGCAATTTGCCTGTAGCACGGAATAACGATAGAACCAAATGATTATCGTCGTACGTGGATACATTTATATATGTTACTTTTTAAATATAATTCTGTATACTGTGTAGGAATCGTAAAAATATGTGACGTATTACAATGTATTTGCATAGGTAAAAGAACTGCACGTTTGGTCGGGCAAACAAAAGATAAGCATGAAGAAAGTGAACGATCCCTGTATAGTTATATTCAATAAACACCGCCGTAATTGATAATTTTTTCTCTTTTATCTTTTTATTGCGCAGTATGTTTAATATACCTAAGCAATAATAAACTCAAAATAATAACTATAGATATTGAAGTAAGGGTACATAATGTAAAGGTTAAAAGAAAGGTTATGGTAAGGTTTAATGGTTAGCATAAAAAAATTGCTGGTTTTTATTATGGCATGAGCTGAAAGAGTCTGTGCATGAGTCCACCGATAAACGCTGGTATCGCGCGTCCGTCGCGGTGTCCGGCGTGCCAGCCGGCGGAGCCGCCGAACTTTGCCGCACTTGCTCGGGCTGCGCCAAACGAGCCACACGCGCAACTTTTTAACTCCACGCGACATATAAATAAACACGTTTCCTATTCACCGTCTGTGGATATCAAACAGTTCCTTTAAAGCTGGCGCCATTCATGACGGTTGACTACTACTACTTACGCAGCCCATTCATTTATTGTTTTTTGTGAAAGCCCTGTGTAATTATCACAAAATGTATCGTGAGGATTCCAGTTCAATACCTGAAGACGTTTTACTGAATGATCAGCTCCTATTCGAATATTCGCCGGCTGAAAGTTTAATAAACTTTGAATTGCCCACGACGTTGGACATGGAAAGTGAAGATTGGCACCTCAGTGATTTGGACTTCAACTGTGACGCATTTTTCGGTAGTGCTAACGACAAAACCAGGGATTGTTCTGAAGACTGTTCGCCTATGCTCTTTGATTTCGTTGATTTAGATAAAAATGTAAACTTTGAAGACTATTTGTTAGAGGCGTTAAGTTGTGATCGCTCCAATGACAACGTGAAATCAGGAAACGACTCTGTGGATATTTGTGACGATGCATCTGTAGGAAGGCTCTCCGTCCTTGGCATTGACTTGGAGTCGATATGTAGAGAAAGTTCACCAGACACATTTAATTCAAAGGATAGTGCAAGTGTAAAACAATGCGAGACGAAGGTGGAATTAAAAGTGCAATCGTGGGGTGAGCCCGCATTTTGTCCGGAACTGGGCGCCTTCCGTTGTCCGGTTAGCGATTGCGGAAAGTTGTATGCTAAGGCATCGCATGTGAGGGCGCATTTACGTCGGCACAGTGGGGAGAAACCGTACAAGTGTACGTGGGGGGGATGCAGTTGGCGATTCGCGCGATCTGACGAGCTGGCTCGACATCGCCGCAGTCACTCCGGAGACAAGCCGTACAGCTGCAGAGAATGCAGTAAGCGTTTCGCGCGATCTGACCACCTAGCCAAGCATGGGCGCGTGCACGCTCGTCGGGCTGCAGCCGCGCTCGCCAAACGACCTGCTCCCACCCACTGCTACAGAACAAGACGCTACTTATGAACTTCGTTACTGGTTCTTTAATACAAGACACAATTTATCATGAAATCAGATCTCGGGTTTAACGGATATTTGGAAACACTATTTTACGATAGTATTGCGATAAACCATGCACCTACACTGGGGTTTTTTGTGCTAGTTAGTTGATAGCTTCGACTTGACTCTACCAAAAACAATAACACAAGTAACATTATAAATTGTGAACTACTTAATTAGTCCTATAGCACAAGACGCTACGTGTAAACTATTTTCTTAGTATTTAGCTATATAGATAAGTGCCATATAAGTGTTATATCCGCGCGGGCGCGGTTAGGCTAAGTTACCTTATTATAATTGTTTTCAATATGTTGATAGGATATATGATTATAAATTGAGATTAAATTATAAAATATGTTTTGATTGTGTTCTGTAAGTAATGTCCATTTTTAAATAAATTTTAAGTAAGCGTACGTCAATTTAAGTTCTAATTTCAATGCAAACGTTATCATGACCTTTAGTCCATCCCCCATTATCCCATTTTTAGTTTATGAATTTATTATAGTTAGTATTTGCTAATGTCACAAGACTAATCCTGAGCCATTGGCATACATCGACTTCCTGAAAGCTAAGACAGGTTGCTCAAGTTATGTTATTTTTATATCAAAGATACAACTTGAAATGTATCAAGTTTGCAAACTTTTTTAGGACTAAAGAACTAAATTACTTTTTTGTTCATTTTTATTTGAGCTGTGAGGATGCTGTGAGCTTGTTATATCAAAGTATTAAGGATGCACTAACATTCTCTTGTTTACTACTGCTGCACTGTCAATAATAATAAATAAATAAATAACAAAAAAGACTAGAAAGTTGTAAAATTTAAAAGAAATATATTGAATCTAAATTAAATATAATCCTAATATATTTTGAATTCTGATTATTCAAATATAGACAGTTTACATTGATCTCTAGATTAAATTTTACTTGTGATAATATTTTAATACTATCGCGCTGGTGTCATCAATTTGACGCGGAAGGACGGGCGACGGTTCCATGATGAATTCGGGACTGGGGAGATTTATTGGTTATAAGACGATGTCAACTGTGTAGGAGTTACAGTTCAGTATTTATTTGTAGGATCATGGAGAAACTAACTTCTCATTTTTCCTTTAGATCGAAAGGTTGGAAAATTCGGGCAATGCCTGTGTCACTGACATATTCACAAGCATACCCTAATAGTTTTATAACCATAGTTTCTAAAACCAATAATAAATGTCGCTCATGGCTCATGCGGGAAATCAAACTTAGGAAAATTAAATTAAAAGGATTACTACAGTAATCAGCTTCTGTGACTACCGTCGGCCGCTAAATTTAAACATTTCTGAGTGTTAGTTAACATAACGGCGAAATTCTTGATCTTTACGTTAACACACACACCGGCATATTAAATGAAACTTATATGTCTCAATATTTATTAGCATTAATTATATATAATCTAATTATAGGACTTACAATGGTATACATTTTAGTAAGTCCCCAGACATGTTCAGTCGGGTTCATATCCGGGGACCTTGTTGGCCCAGGTCCCCTAGGTCAATCATATGGTCAGACAGGCCCAGGATGCCAGTACTATGCTGTGGTCGATTTTGACATTCAAATTTGCAATCGGTGCAAAGCTGGAGCACCCTAAAAAAATCATACATGTATAAGGTATGACGCGAAATGCGTAAGTTTTATATTGACTCACCCATACACACTTTCAAATTAAGCCACTAAGGATTGGGGGAGCCGTAGCACTCCCGAGGCTTTTCCCCAGTGACAAAGTGAGTTAAATCGCATATATATAGATATTAAAGCCCAATAGCGTCCATTACTTTCATATAATCGCTAATAAGCACGATTTAACCATTCCTACTATATGTGTAAGTTTTGGTCAATCGATACTCTTGGACATCCGA
Source organism: Teinopalpus imperialis (assembly GCA_029286865.1). Taxonomy (NCBI): domain Eukaryota; kingdom Metazoa; phylum Arthropoda; class Insecta; order Lepidoptera; family Papilionidae; genus Teinopalpus; species Teinopalpus imperialis. The sequence goes on from JAGSMU010000021.1 coordinate 8,902,428, forward strand.
CATAAAGCAGACCATTTGAGAAGCAAGGAGTGCCGAAATTAATCGCTGCTACTCACACATTCCTGTCATCTCATATATTTTTCATTTCTCTTTATTCTCTTAATTTTGAAGTCTACGACGTCGCGGGTGGTTACTAGTTGTCATTATTATCTATCGTTTTTTATATACCGTTAAATTTCATTTCCGGTGTGTACGAGTATGGATGAAATATAATACGCAAGCAAGAAAATATTAACCATAAATAGCAGTAGTAGGAGTAGTTACGTAATTTAATAAGTTAATTATTCAAATCGTGAGCCAAAAAAGGACTTTTTTTCGAAAAGAAGGACCATGCTGTGTAATATTATCTGATAGAATCTTTTCATTTTGACATTTATTTTACAAAATATAGTATTCACCAGACAACTAATAAAAAACAACATACATTAATTATATATCTATATTTTATATAGTATTTTGGTTAGTGATATTTTTTTATAAATCTATTGTACATAGATTACAGTATTTAAAAGAATTTAAAGTCGCGAAGGAGTAAACTATGTAAGTTTAATCTGCCATCATCGAAAATACTCTACCTCGATCTTTAATGCATACTCCTAAGAATTGTCAGAATTTGCATGTAGTTTCAATTTGCTAGTCTTTCCGTCCGGATATATAATGGAAGTCTTCAAGGGTATAGTGAATAGCGAGCAAGCAGCCCATTCTATGGTAAGTGATCACCGCCGCCCCTGAACATCCACAACACCGGAGGAGTCTCAAATGCGTTACCGGCCTTTAAGGATGGTATAGGTTCTTTTCGGTATCGGTCGTATCGGTATTTACTAACTTGTGCGTTTTACCAACATTTATTTCATTCATGCTATAAGCACTAGCTTATAAAAAAGAAAAAGAATTTATAACATATGTTATATATATTCTAGTTCTTTCTTTTCTACAAAACAAACATTCAAACTGGCACTATGGTCATGTATTTATATAACCTATTATTCGTAACTATTTTTTATCTATGTCAAAGTATAACCCTATTTATTTTAGAAGTGAGTTAGTCAGTTGATGTTCTTGAAATTATATGTATACTTAAATTATGCGCTCTTCTTGTAGATACACGATTCAACCTAACATACAAATAAAAATGGTGGTTCAATTTCAATAAAACATTTTTTAAATCGAAATAGAGTGTATATATCAATGAAAGCGTCTAAAAAGCGATAAACACTTTAAACAAGTTTGGCCCTGTAAATGTATAATTGGTGGCATTACGTAGTTAGCAAGCGAAGCCAGAGTTGTGTATGACAAATAACAGGTTGTTGGAGACACCGAAGTCGCTTTTGATTCTATATGTTAATCGGAAGTGTTGTTTTTTGAACCCAGTGCAGAGTTTCTATTCGCAGGGAAGTAAAATTATTAGTAACGTTTATAACAACACCAGAAAATAAATACTGCGATTTTGATTGCAACATAACGAGCTTAGAGACTTCTAATCGTTCAGCATGTGACCCACATCTAAGATTTCTCCTCGGTATTTTTCAAAACATAGATGATTTGAAAAATCACAACTATCAAATTCAATAGATAAGCAAAGAACATAAGCTGCGGCTGTGAAGAAGGTTTATCAACAGACATGACATTTTCTAATGTTGTCACGGATGAATACAACCCGAAGACCTTTCAGGGGGTCAGGCTTATTTTGTTAATATACAAAGAATTTTAAACAGTTGTTAAAAACAGTTCTAAAAGTGATATTTTTAATGTCGGTCAGTTCAAGTGCGTTTTAATATAATTTGTACGAAATGCGTACACTTGCGAAGTATACATGATAAAAACGGATTGTTTAAAAGAATGGCATGGAGTTGTCAGTGCGACGATTTTAATTATCAGGATTAGAATAATGGTGCAGGATGGCTCATGCTGAAAATCATAGATATATTGTGCAGGTTGGTTAAATTTTATGGTGCATTTAGTTTAATAAGATTAATAATGTACATTTAATTATCAATGGCAGATTTTATTTTCGAATTTCTTATAAAAGTTCAGAACATAAATAGTACCATAGTACCATGTATAAAAAAAGAAGAAATTATAGATTTCAAGTTTCCTTAAAAAAAATTACAGGTGTTTGTGGGGGCACTGTCTGCACAGTATGAGGCTCTATCAGTAGAAGCCTCTAAACAGACAAGCTCTGAGGAAATAGTATGTTGTATTGCAGACAAACTGAATTTAACTGATGGAGCTGGAGGACCGTATGAACTGGCCGAGGTTTGTCCTAGTCATCATATTAAATACCGGTAACTGTAATCGTTGAGAACTTGATATTACTTTCCTCCTTGATTTGTTTATTTGTTTTTATTAGAAAGTGTACTCATTCTATGGTTACTTATAGAGCTATTCTTTTAGTGACATTTATTTATTTCTGAAATTATTGTTGTCCATTACAAAATGAAAAAAAGAATGACAGCCTGTAACTTCTTATGCCAATTCTGTTTCATTAAGAAGAAAATCATTATGACCATGTCATAATTAATTTAGTTAGCCAAAATCTATCTTAAGTACTTACTTTATTATAGCAAGTGTAATTGTAATAACTACATTTGATATGTTGTATACCATTTAAAAAAGGCTACAAATATGTCAGTGATAAATCATTGATTCTTGTAGACAGATATAATATAGTTGTGAACTTTGAGAAAACATGTGCAAAACTAAAACAAAATAACTAGATAGTGACAATAATTACTCTCCATTTTTTATTTTGACATGCCAATATCACCCTTTGGTTAAGGTAAAAGATCAGATAATGAAAGCCCCATAGTATTTGTCTTGTTGTATATGTCATCTATATTTGCACAAAGTGATGTGCAAATATAGATTCACTAGTGCACCCCTTCCCTAGTCCAATGTAATTTATAGTGTATATGTCGGTAATATATACTAGTTAAGCCATGCTACAGCTAGTTTCTTGCAGGTATTGCTTTGTCATGTGAGGCACCAAACAAATACAATACATCAGAATAAGCACCATCCTTTGTTAGTAATCAAACCCAGAACCCCTAATGCAGCAGCTAGGTACTCTGACCCATGCTCCCATAAGTCTTCTTTTTATACATTAATTATGTACATTACAAATTATACAACTGTTTTCAAACTCAAAATTATATTGAATAGTCTGATAAGTATTTAATCTCTTCGGTAATTTTGAAAATGGCATAGTTCCTTGAAATTCTCTCTATTTCGAGAGAAATAGGCATCTCATGTAGGTTTTATACATAAATTTACTATAATAACTTAATATAATATATAACTATTCAGACACATTCAGCATGTATATCAATTTATTTTAAACCAATTTCAAAACAGGAGGTTCTCAGATTTATGTCAAGAAATATTATTGAAAATGCATTATATTCAATAGTGTTAATCGTAAGTGGGCATAGAAATGAAGAAACAAATATATCTAATTAGAAAATTCACACAATCAGATCTGAAACTTCAAATCTGATTGTGTGCATCATAATAGGATCAGTGATTTGAAAGATGAAAGCATGAATATGAAAAAACCTAAAATCAAAACAGAACAATTTCATTAAAGATGTTAGTGCAGTTTAGGATTTACAGTACAGAGATTTGTTATGTTAATTCTTTGTTTAATTTATAGTTTTATATGTACTATCCTAGTATACTTGAGATTAAAAAAAAACAAAGGTATTAGTCACTACTGTTATTTGACATTACCTATTTTCCTGTAGAAAAATAATTTACAACTAGGTCTTTTATCAGTGACACAGTTTTGTTAGTGTCTTAAAATGTGTCATAATTGAGTGTACAAAGTTCTTCTGTAAAAACTTAAAGAAATCAATTTGGTATAAGTTCAATACTGGATTTTATATTCAAATTATTTTAATTTATATTTTTAACCCAAAAAAATTATACATTATATGTTGAAAATTTGAAGACTAATTACAGAGTTAATACTATAGTAAATTATTTTTATTTCTTTCAAATAATATAATTAATACATATACAACATTATCACATCAACCAGGAAAACTGTCATGAGAAAAATATTTTTGAAATTGTAAATTCTGTTTAAACTAATTAAATTTTATTTTAGAATTTGTAATACTATACATATTTTGATGACTGAATTTTGAAAGGTTGTTGGAGACACAGTTAGTGGGGAATGCAAGGAAAGACGACTCGGCCCTAATGAGTCCCCAGTTGCGGTCATGTTGCTGTGGCCAAACAACAACACTGACCAGTACTACAGGTAGGTAACTAACATTAATAAAAAATATAAGTCCTTGTGTAAAAGTTATGGACATTCTTTACATTTATTCTTTTAAACCTTATAAATATATAAAATCATCGTAAATACAGTTTAATTTTTTTTAAAGCCCATATGTATTTGTTAGGGATAAACGGTTACATTTAATAGTTGTATGTTTGAATGTGATAAACATAGTCCTTTACAAATGTATAAAGTGTTAAAGTATAAAATTGCCGCTTTACTGGAATGTTATTTATATACATAATACTACTATGACTCATTTAATCATTTACCTCTCATAATTATGGAAATTGGAACCTGTTTCCTTGTATGTTTTAAATGTACTTGAAGAAGTTGAGAATTGAGTGTGGATAATTACTGTTATGTGTATCAATGTCAATTGCGCTCATAGCTTTGAAATTATGCACATTTAAGATTTATTGGTTGTGTTTGGTGTGTGTGACTCATTCTTCCTGCCACCGCACCATGCTATGATAACAGCCATCCTGCTAATCAAAACTATAATTTGCTGCAGACATTAAACATAACTCTTAAAAGCATCCCATCAATCTAATATTTAGATTTCTACAGTTTTAAACGACTTAAATGTAATTATTTTTAAATTGTTATTTGTTTACTTTACACACATACTATGTTGAAAATTTATTTTATTGCCAGGTTTTATCTACGCGAGAAAATACCAGATGAGCCGTGGATGGAAAAGTTTTCAGTGGATCCACAGCTGATAAAAGACTACTTCCAGAGGTTCCTGTATCAACCGAAAGATCGCGAATATCCAGATTTGTGCCAGTTGCCTGAACTAAACGAACAGACACTACTTGATAACTTGAGGGCTAGATTTGCAGCTGGATACATTTACACATATGTGGGATCGATTTTGATAGCTGTGAATCCATTTAAGTTGTATCCGATCTATAATCCTAAATATGTAAAGCTCTATCAGAACAAGCGGATAGGGTCCAGCCTTCCGCCACACATTTTTGCTGTTGCAGATGCTGCATATCATACTATGCTACGCGAGAGGACAAATCAGTGCATAGTGATCAGTGGTGAAAGTGGATCAGGAAAGACTGAAAGTACAAATTTTCTTCTTCATCATCTTACTGCGCTAAGTCAGAAAGGATCGCATGGTAGCGGAGTAGAGCAAACCATTTTGAGTGCAGGACCAGTATTAGAAGCTTTTGGAAATGCGAAAACTCCTCACAATAACAATTCCAGTCGTTTTGGGAAGTTTATTCAGGTGAATTATAAAGAAAATGGTATGGTCCATGGTGCAGTGGTACAAAAATATCTTTTGGAGAAGTCAAGAATATGTAGTCAAGGTCGTAATGAGAGAAACTATCATGTATTTTACTATTTATTGGCCGGTGCATCAGAGCAAGAGAGAGAACAGTTACATCTGCTCAGTGTTGACAAGTACAATTATCTTTCAAAGACCGGTTGTAGTGTAGTGCCTGGTGTTGATGAACAATATGAATTTTCAAGGCTAAAACAGTCTATGGACATGGTGGGTTTTACACTGGACAAGCAACGTAGACTGTTTGCTGTGCTATCAGCTGTGCTTCTTTTAGGTGAGTTAATTTTGTGTTATCTTGAGTGCCTACAAAACTACATAATGTCCCTTAAAGCACTTCACTAATGTTTCTTATCATATATCTTTTATCTTAACTAAAAAATAATAAACTAGCAAAAATTTGTTATCTTTAATGTGTCACCTAAAGATAAACATTAAAATATGCTTTTATCATCCAGTTTAATGAACTTATTTGTTGTTTTATTCACAAAGTTAGCCCCTAATGTGATAATAGCATATAATCATATGTAGGTTGTAGCCAAGCTCCACTCATAAATGATTGTAAACTTTTAACAAATCACTTCTTTCACATATTGTTTTTGGTTTCAAGTAACATCCCTAATCTTGCATTAATATTTTTTTAATTGTAATAGCTTTGTGTCTGTGTTCAAATTTTAATATGTAGTACAACGGAATATGTTGTATTATTTTTTATATATATATTAATATATATATATTTAATATAATACTAATATAAAAAAAATGAATGAAGGTCAGAAGTGAGGTAACAAGAAGTAAACAAAGTAAAATGTAAATATAAAGAATAGGAATCTTGTAATATGGACTGTCTGTCCAGTAGTATGATATGTCTCTTGTCTCGAACATCACTTGCAAGTTCTGTTTGAATATTAGATTCCTCTAAGCAGTTGTAACAGGATAAACATAGCATTATTGTAGTTTTAAAAAATTTAAAGTAACAATAAGCATTTTTTTTATCATTCACTGTGGCCCATTAAAATAAAATGTATAATGTACTGTCTTGTCTTGAATGGCCTGCAATCAAGACATGAATGACAAGAATGACTGCGGTAACTGAGGTTCTGCTTCTCATCATACCATTTACTGTGTGAAATATTGTAATATTTGTATATTTGTATAGGTAATGTTGAATTCCAACCTCAACGCAAGTCATATCACCACGACGAGGCTGTCGGTGTTCGGAATCCTGAAGTTGTTTCTCTCATCTCGTCGTTGCTGCGTGTCAAGCAAGAGACTTTGTTGGCGGCGCTCACTTCCAAGCGAGCGAGGGCGTCAGGAGAAACTCTTGTCATCAATTATCGGTTTGTTTTGTGTACTTTTTGTAGCAACTATAATTGATGTAATTATTGGGGTCATTTTAGCCTAGTTATTGACAATTACACAAAGTTCTTTGTGAAATTTATCATGTAATTTTAAAAAAGTTTTTTAAAACTACATATCAATGGTTGCATTTGTTGGCACATGATCTTGTGAGATATCCATAGGCTACCTTTGCAGATCCAATCTCAGTTGAGCTTAGAATTTAGTTGTTTATGTGTTATTATTTTACTTTGTCACTATTTCTGCATTATCTGATAAAAACCAGATAAAGAAGAAGAGATTTATAGCCCTGATGAAAAACCAGTAAAACAATTTTTTACTGATTTTATTTATGTTCATAATCTTTTATAGTGTTGTATTTTTAGTTAACATAGTAAAAATAAAGCCTGAAAACTTTAAAATTATAGATTGCCAGAAGCAATAGCAACTCGAGATGCAATGGCGAAGTGTTTGTATGGTGCTTTATTTGACTGGATAGTAATGCAAGTTAACCATGCTCTGCTTTCCAAAAAGGATACATTGCGAGAACATCAGGGACATAGTATAGGTGGGTAAATTCCATTTTATTATAAAAAATATATAACCGTCTAATTTAGGTGATATGGGTATTTGGTGGTTTTTCAGGATTTGTTCTTATTTTTGTGCCTTAATGCTTGACTTGGCAAATACCATGATGCCATGCATACCATTTTGAATGTTTAACTGTTCTCTTTAGGCTCTGGGTATGTTTCATGTATTTCCTGTGTATTTGATTCTGCATTTTTCCGCCTTCCACCTAACTTATTGCATATGCATTACAAGCAGCTAGGCAAGTCCACAACAGCACTATATATCAAATGTAGTTGATATCACCATGATCAACCATTAACATATGGAATTGTCTTGGTGACATTATATTAAAATATGGTTAATATGTTCGGTAGAATTTTTATACTTTGAATTTTTTTTTCAATTGCTTATACTGCACGAAATATCATTGTTCTAAATTTCAAAGTATTACTCAATACTAAATTATTAGGAAGTAATTTAATTGTTGTAATTACAGGTGTTCTGGATATATTCGGTTTTGAGGATTTTGGTCCGAACAACAGCTTTGAACAGTTATGCATCAACTATGCTAATGAGCATCTTCAGTACTATTTTAACCAACATGTGTTTAAGTATGAGCAAGAGGAGTATCGACGGGAAGGTATAAGGTGGACGGATATTGGCTTCTCGGATAATACGGGGTGTTTGCAACTTATTGAGGGGAAGCCAAGTGGGCTGTTGTGCGTCTTGGATGATCAGTGCAAGTATGTTGTCTTTATTGATTCTTTTATTGTTGGTTTCCTAATAAAAGTTAGTAAGAGCCTATAATATTGCATTGACGAAGGCTCAGGCTCTTTTCATTGCTGAGGTAGGATATATTCAAAGTTCACTTTTTTATATTGAAATTACAATTTGATAGGTCAAAACTGAATTTTATTTTTTTACCCTCCAATACTTTAACATAATTGTGAAATTATAAGAAAGGATTTACCATGTATGTGGTAAATATAATATAAAACAAGTTCCCTTAAAAAAATACTTGCAAATTTTACAAAGTAGCCATTTGTTATTATAAAATTAAACAGATTTTTCAGTTATTTAATAGATTTTATTTTTCAGTAGCTTCTCAATGTCGTCACATTTTTATGAATTTAAATATTGTATGCTTGTAATGGTGTAATAAGGTTTATTATTGAACTTGATTGAACCTCTCTAGTTTTCTTGTCCTCCTAGCTACTACCTAAATGATATTAGCATGTAACAGTAACAAACTAGAACATTGTTCACTTACAGAGCGTCCTACACTACGTTTGCCGATTCGCGGGCTCCATTCAAGAACCATATATGACCTGCCCACTGCCACTTCAGCTTGCTAATTCATTGAGCTATGTCAGTAACTTTAGTTCTATGCCGAAGGACTTCGTTCCAGATTCGGTCTCTAAGAGACAGTCCGAGCATAGTTTCGTTACATAGCTTGCTGAGTGATCTTGAACCGCTGCAGATTGTCTGAGATATTCATGAATAGTTATTTGTTTGAGAATAATATACAGATTTCTTTGTTTACCCATACTAGTGTTCTATATATAGTCTCAAAAGTTCTCAAACATCAAAAAACAATACTTTCTAGAAGAGTTATTCTTCCATATTGAAATTATTAAATCCAAGTTTTGGGAGGTTGATGTGTTGCTCAGGATCTTCGTTTGTAGCAGTCTATGGGGGAGCCCGAATGTTCAGCAAATAGTGATGAGCTGATTATAAATATTATAGATAGCTTTAAGATAACAATACAAGAAAAATAAATTTCTACCCATTCCAATTATTTATTAAAAACAATAGTCTCACAACTCTTTCACCTTGAAACTATTCTACTTATCTAATTACATTAGAAATAAGGTAATGTTGTTATTTTTTTTCAGCTTCCCGTGGGCCACAAATGAGACACTATTACAAAAATTTAACTCCGTACATGAAGATAATCCTTTTATGAAAAGCCGCAGAGAAGAGAGCCCGCTTTTGTAGTTCGTCACTACGCCGGCAGAGTGAAGTATCAGGTACTATTATAAATAACAGGATGGATGAGCATGTCTATGTTTGCAGGAAGATGATTAAATGCAGATGTTCAGAGTTCTGCCTTTTTTTTAATATATGTGGAGGAACATGTCCATGTTTAGTAGTGTAGTAATTAGTTAGCTCAGATGACTTGAAAAAGCGATCTGCGACTGGGGTGTCGCTTAGTCCACCGTTTTCAACACTGCCGTAGTTACCGCACTAGCCGACGCCATTAGAGAAACCAATGGCAAGCCTAAAGAAAAGATTGCCGCCATTCATTACTAGCACGTTGTTTTGGACGTAATTAACTTCAAAGCTTAGTACAATACCGATACAATTTATCGCACATAATTCGTAATATTTACTAGTTACTAGTTTTTTAAAATTATTACATTGTGAGTAACAAACGAGCACACAGTTCACCTGATGGGGATTCCTGCGGTCTATGAGATCTGAATTCATCCTTGACAAGGAATCATCATGCAGATGGGTTGTCACCCTTGAGGACTGAGATAGAATGCCTCGTCACCAGTAATAAAGGTCTCCGGATCCCTACGCTCGCCAGACGAAAGATAGCAATATTATACTGCTATTTTACGCTGGTATACTGAGGGCGTGGTCCTACCACGATCGAGCTGACCCATTCATTCTGCAGCGTGCTATTAAGTGCGTCACGGGTGTTTCTAGCGGTACCTTTTTGCCTTATTACTACTAATATCATTCCGTTATTAGTAACTAGTCGAGTCGCAGTTCAGTCCTATCCCTAGAAAAAAAAAGTGATGCTCATTTCTCGTCAATCTTAGTGTCATTAAAAAGAAAATTTGCAGGAATTTTTAACCAGGTTGGTAAACTTGGTAATTGACAAATGAAGTAAATGGGTTAAGATCAACCTTACTGGTTTTTTTTATTGCCCGCCCCCTACTCAGGGAGACAGGTTTATGTGGGTTCTGTACCCATTCGGTGGGCACTCTCATTGCATTGGGATCTCCCATGGAACGTACCGGTGCGACCCTCACCAGTGTAGGACCTTTTTTGGTCTAGCATTTTCAAAACGGTAATTACGTCGTCTGAGATAGAGGTCCATATTATTATGGCTTTTCCCCAGGTGCGGTCCACGAAGTTGGACACATTTGGCAAATTTCATTGTATTATAATTTAGTGTGATGCTGCCCTACAGGTGACAGCAATGCGTGAGAAGAATCTCGACCTGATGCGACAAGACATAGTGAGCGTGCTGAAAAACTCCTCCTTGGCTTTTGTGAGAGAATTGGTGGGAGTCGATCCTGTGGCTGTGTTTCGATGGGCGATAGTACGTGCTTTTTTCAGGTACGCAAGGTTATTAACATTAATGTCAACTTTCTAGCAGATGATTAATAAATTGACTACTTTACAGGAAACCTTACAACATTTTAATATATTTTTTTTTTGTTTCCTGGTACAGAAGGCATAGTCTGTTTGTTTGCTATCATACTTGTAATAATCCTGCGTTATTTAATTACGTGCTGCAAAATATAATTTTAAAGCTTTAAAAGTCATTTGGGTTTTATAAGATACACAAACTTTGACATTTTGTTATTCTGTCATGTACGCCCCTTGTTTGATGCTGGCGGCCATATAATGGGTGAGAATCTCTTTAAATTTGTCAACTCACTGTCACTGGGTGTTAAGTGATAGGGAGAGATGTCTCTTACACGAGGGTATCGGCACTGCACACACACACCAACGAACTGCCCCATAATAATTGTCTTTTAGAATTATGTGTGTCCAGAATTGGACTGCTTAAACGCTATAGAAGAAGTAGCAATTTATAGTCAGGTTTACCTAACCTAATATATAGCTTCAATTATATACCAAGACGACATGTCTTCAGAAACCTCAGAATGGAAGACTTAGGTCTTGGGTGGAAAAATAGTAAAACAAATTTCTGAGTTTTAGCCAGTGCATTATTGCCAAAATAAGATGCCGTAATTACCATATATAATATAGTATGTTGACAGTTTGTTTATTCGATAAATTGTTTTTTCAGAGGTTACTTCGCATTCATGGAAGCTGGCAGAAGACATCGTGTTCACCGAGCAGACGGCGCCTCTAGGGTTCCTCGCCCCTCTATTCAGACTGTGAATGATAACCTTATAAAGTAAGATCATTTTAAACCCGATATCTTGATTTAAATTCTTTATGATTGTGCTAAGATTGCATTACAAGCAAATAAGTTATGCTTTTATGATATATTATCTTTGTAAATGTATGAGAAACTATTGCAGTGATATTAACATTTGATAGCTCATGAACGTACATAAATAATGATTTTTATATATGTAGGTAAATGCTACATATATCTATTAAGCTTCTGCTAATAATGTTATGTGATGTAACGATATGTCTTGTTGCTCAGCCAACTGGTGACAGTATCGTCAATCAATCTTGCAATCAACCGTATTGCGTAAGTCACCCAGTTTATGGCATGCCTCTTTTTTCTATGTGCACTTGTATGCATGGATATTGATGTTTTATTCGACCAACTTGTGACAACACCTTTTTGTTGGCTACATGCAAGACTGTGATTAGAAATATAGAAGATTTTAATGGTATAGTTTTTATATTTAATGGGACATTGTTTATAGCACCCATACGATATTCTCATTTTCACTGGATCATACTAAGGTCACTCAATTAAATTCGGTTTATAGTTTTGATGCTGCCCTTAATTTTTATGCCTAAATATCAGTGAATAAAATAAATATACAAAATTGATGAACTTCCAATATGGTGGTAAATAAAAAAAGTATGTTAAAAAATATATTATTTCTTTGTCTTCCTACTCTAAGCACGGTCTTGTAACTTTGAATTTTTCGCTACTAGTAATTCCAGCTCATTTTAACTATAATTCACACCTAAAAAAGTAATGCCATGCCACCTCCACCTACACATTCTAGCACGAGCCACACAATGCATGCGTGTCACGAGCAGTAATCGGTTTTTTTTTTCCTTGTTAATTAATTTATTTATTTTCCTAATTTCCTTTCTCGTCACGATAATACGAGAAGAACGCCACACAGAGCGGCAAGTAAGGCACGTGAGACGACAGTTCGGGCAAACAGCGATAGTAAGGAAGCGGCTTATGCGACGCGCGTTGGTGGGAAAGGGACAAAAAATTATAGGATCGCCGAAACGCGGACTCGTCGTGTGGAAAGGGAATTCGACGATACGGATGTGATGCAACGAGCCAGCCAAATCGTCTTGTACGTGCGACGCTCATATACCGACCTGCTCTGTCTCTTTCTCGCACTTCTTCATCAAACAAAAGTTTATATCTAGGCATATCTTTACGTTTTCTGTTTGATTAGTGTTATATGTACTATCAAACAAAAAATTGCCTTTGTGTTTGACATTGATAATTTTATGTTAAACTTCGTTTTAATTTTTTTTATTAATATTTAAAATGTCGTCACTTGTAAAATCGATCGTCTTAATTATTATTATATTATAAAGTACGAACTTAAAATTTAGATATTTCATTAATTTTATGCATACTTTGTATAAATGAAAGATCAAACCTTTATTTTTATATCTTGTTTCAATTATTGCCAAGGATATTTTAACGCGTTATACATGAACGAACGTTAATTGGAAGTGTCTTAACAATACCCTAATACTACATTACCCTTTTTTTTTTTCATAATTTTTCCTAATTATTTAATTTTTAAATTATCTAATTTTGTTTGATGAATCATCTTTCGGTAGCGGTTACTCTGCACTTCTGTTTTTTGGTGATGGCTTTCTTGGTTTTAATTTTCCGTTTACTTTTATTATTACATGTTATTAATCCGATTTGTGTACGAGTTGTGTGTAGTTGATCACATTTTGCAGCGTGGGGAATATGCTTGAATATGTATTTTTTTCATTATACTATTATTTAAAATTTAAACACGGATTTACATTTTCGCTGATTCCCTTTGATAAACTTACATTGGATATCAATTCTTTAAACTATAAAATTGTAATAAATTATATTTACGGTGTTTTATTGGGTTACATGGATCACTTATTATGTGGTGCCTGTGTATTACCCTTATCACTTTAATATCACAAAAAAAGGCCGAAAATGTAAACCGACAATAAAAAAAAATTGTTATATAGATCAGATTTTTATTCGTTTTATTGCCGATGTCTTTATTAGTTACAGATATAGCAAGCTTTGTAGATTATTTGGTTTACATAAATTTAATTCACGAAAATAAAATAAACTTAATTTTATTTCAAGCATTTCATAATGAATATCTAGTATTTTTCTTTGTTTAACTTACTTGCATGTTGAAAGTGTTTGTCATTTTGGTGGTTGGGCAGCGTCATATTATTTGTAATCATTTTGACTGTCAACTTTGGGTTCGGCAGGAAGAATAAGTCGTTCAGACCTAGGGAGAGGGCTAAAAAGGGCTTGAAAAACCTACAGAGTGTGAAGACTTTAGCTGGACGAACGGCAGCCCCCGCTGGTAAAAGAAAACAGCCTTTAACTGTAGCTGCACAGTTTCAACACTCATTAGCTGCTTTAATGGAGACTTTGAATCAAGCAAATCCATTCTTCATCAGGTAAATAATATTTTTAAATATCTGTGTGTTGATTATTATCATCTGATTATATAGCCATTATCAAGGTAATATCCCATCTCGAGAGTGGGTAAAGAATCACATCACCTTTAAGGACAACTGAAGGAACTTCTCTTTTACAGCAATTTGGCTTCGAATTTTCTAAATCACCATGCAAAACGCAGTGGTGATATGACCATGCTGTAATTGTACTCCAGTTGTCTTAGATTATGTTCCGTCCCTAACCCTAACCCTAACCAATCCATACAGCAAATATGCAAAAATATTAAATTGTGGAACATTTTACATTACTTAATAACTTGTTGCCATTCAACATACAGATAAAGATTTTTTATATTTTTACCATCGATTCACTTGATAAAGTCATTTATAGAGAGGGAAAAAAAAGTGTCATGTATTTTATTGTAATTAATCTTTGACCACAGATGTATAAAATCCAACGGTGATAAAATATCAAACGTATTTGACGAGGACACGGTACAGCGCCAGTTGCGGTACACCGGCATGTTGGAGACCGTCCGTATAAGGCAGGCAGGATATAACGTGCGTCTTACCTACGAAGAATTTATACAACTATATAGGATATTATTGCCTAAAGGTTTATTAAGTTCGCAGTCTGATGTCAGACACTTTCTCGCTACGCTGAATTTGGATAGAGATAATTATCAAGTTGGTAAGTACATATTGATTCATTAGGTAATATTAATAAATTATAAGAGTTATTGTGATATATCTTTGTATGTCTTTTTATAATACTAATGGGAACAAACAAATTCACTGACAGTGATGACTGTAACCCACAACAACCCACATCAACCCTCAACTTGCACCTGCGTTGTACTCCATACATTGCTGAGATGGAATCCAGTGGAAACTAGTAACTAGGTTCTCTTATCCCTACACTCGCCAAGTGAACATAGCAGTGTTATGCTGCTATTTCACACTGGTACTCTGTGAGAACTTTATCTATGGAACATAAAGAATAAATAAATAAACTTTTATCGTGATACCATATTTGTGGTTCGATACGAGGTTGCCCCTGAAGAACCTTGTTAACCAAGTTCCAGTTGAACCAATTAAGAATGAATACTCATTAATATTAGTTATAGTATCATAAAAAGACAAAGATAATAATTTGAAAGTATTTAAAAATACTCCAATCTAAGGTGGTTTTGTTATTCGTGTTGTAATAATTACTTTTGGAATTGCATAAATCAATATACTAGTGTGATCGATAAAAAAGTTTATGCAATGAAGAAGATCAAAAACGTTTTATGCCATATGTCAAAAATCTAAATCTAAACTCGTTCTTCAAAGCGAACTGAAAATTGGTGATTTACGAATGTAACCTATGTTATATTCAAACCCGCTCGTTGAACCCTTTCTATTGGTTCAGTTGTGAAGCAATAGCAGTGCCACAACTATATCAAGTCTACTCTGTCTTTACTCTTAATTTTTGTCCATACAAAATAAAGAAAAATAGCATACACCAGTTAATCGCGACGATATGAATATACTATTTTATTCAAGCATCATAGTGAAATATGTCGCAAGTAGAAATAACTTTGTTAATTTTTTTTTCAAATTGACACGATATTGTCAGCAAAAGCAGTTAGCAAAAGTGTGTATTGTTTATGTAAAGTTTTTTTTTCTGTAAAATTAATAGGTCCTATGCAGCGTTGGTTTTCAGCCAATCCCATAGATTTGATGCGGGAGTCGTGATAATTGAGGGCTTCCCAATCATCATCTAAAAGTATATAAAATATTATATATATTTATATATATATATATATATATATATAGTATTATTATTATTAACCATTTCTTACTTAACTAGGCAAAGAAGCAGTATTCAAATTAAATGAATACTACACAGAAGGACATAGTAATCAAATTCATGCCACCAAGGCGGGCCCCTCTTTACCTAATAATACCATACGTACCAACATTTCAATAAATACAACGAGAATATATAAAACATTACAGGTGCGACGAAAATTTTCATGAGGGAAAGTGAACAAAGGAAACTGGAATATCGGCTGCATCAACAGATCATGGCCTCTATCATCACAATACAGCGCTGGCATCGTGCTGTACTGGAACGGCGACGGTTTCTCGCGTTGCGACGCGCCGCCCTAGTCATACAAGGATATTGCAGGTGTGTACACATTGCTTTCTATGCTGCTCTGGAAGACAGAGGAAAACATAGAATGGTCTAGTTGCTTTTTCCTGGCATAATTTGAAAGTTTAGGGACTTAAGGGTTTGGATACATTTTCGGCAACATGTAATAATTTATGTTTTAAAGCCATTAAAAATGTGTATAGATGTCTTAATAGCCCTACGATGCTTTGCCTGCACCGCAATCCTTTATTTGTAGGTATGTTTATACTATAATACATTTATGTATATAATATTTATATATAGATGGATAATGAAGTATGACGAAACGGAAAGAAAGTTAAGTTTATGATATATTAATTTATTCTATATATCTACTATCGTTTAAAATCACTAAAATATAAGACGTATATGTGACAAAGGTAACCTCTTACCAAAGAGTACTTTGTTTTATTATGACTTCCTTCTGATCAATTTCTGTGGTTCGTAGATGTAATTGACTGCTCAATGTATACAGTGTTGTAATAAAAGTGTTGGTTGTAATAAAATTCATTCAATTGTTGACGTGTTCAAGGTTCTGTTATAATTTATGAAAATCAATAATTTTCATTTCGAATACACCCAATCCTGCAAAACCTGTATAGTATAATTAATGTCCCTCGGCTGGAAAACCATCATTAAATTGGTTGCAGGCAATGGCTCACTGCACGGCAAGAAGCAGCCACACGCTTGCAGTCGTGGTATCGTGGCGCTCGTGTACGTCTTTGGTACGTGCGCTTACGACGCGCCGCTGTAAGCTTCCAGGCGCATGCGCGGGGTTTACTGCTGCGCAGGAATATCCCGCGTCTTCGGACACATCGCCCTTTGCAAACTGCACCAGCGCAGGTAAATGATGTTTATTATATATGTATGGTATATGTGTTGCGTGCGTCTTTGTTTGTGTTTTTACCTCTAGTAGTAGAATTATGATCTCAATACATATTTCTACTACTACTAATTTAAATGTATTTATTTCCTTCTTGTTGTAATTAATTTAATAAAAGCCTTGTTGAATACCTATATTTCACTTGATTGATCGATTATTTATGTATATATATATATAAATATATATATATATATATATATATATACATATATACGATTTTTTTTCTATTGTTACCAAGAGCAAAGATTTAATTAATTATATTAATAGATTTTTTATAAAAATAGGTTTTGGTTTACTACAAACCAAGAATCCGTACACAGTTATTGCCGCTAATTAGCTATTATAACTGAGTTGATTATGTTAAATCAAATCAATTATATAATATTTATTAATTAGCAGCGATGATGTTCTGGTTGATTACGATCAAGACAATTTATACTGCTTAGTACCAGATAACTTCAACATGCGCGGGATATATTGTAGCGCTTAGGGTTCAGATACACCTCCTAGACTCGTGCCTAACAGTTTGTGATAAACAAATATTTTTGTGTTGGGAATCGAACCCAATACAGGGGACGCAGCAACCAGATAATGTAACCACTACGTCACCCAGCGCAATATATAGTAGGGATTTGACCCATCACCACGCCTCATTTGTATATCTCATTTAACAAATACATTGCATATCAATGTTAAAATATAAATTAAAGACTACAGCATGAAAAACATGGAATGCTGTCATAAAACACACATGTATACAGTGTCGTGTTGTGTGTCTGTGTTGACAGCATGACAATAACGCGGTGACCCTCGTGGAGGAGTACAACTCGTCGCCAGAGCTCGAGAAAAGCATCCTCGTGCTCAAGAACATTATGGACCTTAAGACCCTGTGAGTAGATAGTCACAGAGTATAAAATAAAGATCTAAATAAGTTACAATTTTGTTTCTGTTTTTTAAAATGGTATTGTGGTAGAGCCACGCTATATCTAAATTCTTGTATTCTATTCTTCTAATGGGTTGGCTCGACCTAAGAAGCAACACATCCTCACATAATACCAGCGTTTCGTCTGGTGAGTGTAGGGATCCGGATACCTTTATTGCTGATGTCGAGCCGTTCTATCTCAGCCCTGAAGGGTGACAACGCATCTGCATTATGATTCCTTGTCAAGGATGAATGTAGATGTCATCGGTCGCAGGAATCACTTACCGTCAGGTGAACTATGTGCTACTTTGTTACTCTCAATGTAATTAAAAAAAACTCAGGGGTGACATTGCATGTGCATGTTGACTCTTTGTTCAGGATATAGGTGTTTATGGACTGCCAATCATCATTTACCATCGGGGTAACTGTATGCTTGATTGTCATTCTCAGTATCGTAAAAGAAAGTATAAAATATTACTTAACGAAATTTTAGATATTTATTGTATATTAAATGGTACGCATGTTTCCTAGATTTTTAAATTTAAATATTTTTTGATTATTGACTTAAGAATCCAAAGATATTGTTTGTATAAGCTGATACGATATTGAGATATAAAGGCGAAATAGAAATATATAAATATCTATAACATAAATAGAAAAGTCAGTTAAGCTATATGAATATTTTTTTTTATTTGTTTTAGGGATGTACTTTTAGATGGTTCCGCGAGTGGCAGAGCATTGCGAGCTACCTACTCATTGCCAGTTGACAGGTATAAACTTTTTAAATTCATATAAAGTTCTTTATATCAACAATTATTATATTTTTACAATGTGATTGTCTTACTTTACTAATATTATTAAAAATATCAACCAAATTTAATATGTTATTATTTTTCTACAACTAGTATTAGAAATAATTATATATATAAGATTACTTTATAGAATAAATTATACCAATTTATTTATCTTTCTACAGCTGGGAAAGTAAGCATGACTTAGAAAATATCTTGGCCAAGAATCAAAAGAAGAGGATTTCAAAAACTCAAAATGTTAATGAGATGCCGCTCAAACAATCTAGTGCAAGGTAAGCTTTATGCAACAACACATGCAATGATTTAATTTTTCTCTTATCTCCGTGGACATGGAAACGTGCGTGTGTGCAAATTACATTTATTCGCTCAGCCGTTGAGCTGTCTCACACGCATGAACTTATATCACATCCATAGTGAGGTCTGATGAATGAGTGAGGATGATGTCTCATTTCAATCAAGTTCAATCGCCGTCCAAACTCATTCAATACAAACTCTTTGGACTTGACTTCTTGCAAGTTGTTAATGTATCCTGATCCGTAGAGAAATATTGAGCAGACCAAACGAGTCTCAAATTCGTGACGTTAGAGCCCTTCCTATTTAGCCATATACTTGTCAGCTTGCTGCATCTTTGACCATTTGAATGCTTCATGTTCAGCTTAATGAGCTCTTAATCTGATCATTTGAAAAGTGTAGTGTAGTCTGAATATCTCAGTTTGCTAATCTTCACGCCACCGAGAGAAATGCCTACTTTCCATTCATCCAAGGATTTGTTTGATAATGCCTAAACCCTGCTCTTCTGGCTTTAAGGGTCCCGAGATAACGACACTCACCACGAATTCATCTTGGCCCTCAATTCTAGTAGGTTCCACAGACATACCTATCTAACTATAGAACAGCAATAGCCTTCTCCAAAAATCTTTATAAAAAAACAAAACAGACAAAAAGCGTAGGGCGACTAAGTAGAGGTTATACGAACTTCTTACTCTCAAAAACAGAAAAATAGTTATTGAGTAAAAAAATCATCAAAGCCTTTACTGCTATTTTATGCTGGTGGCACCGCCATTTCCTAAAGAATCTAATCGGCAAAAAATTAAGTGAGTTTTCAAGATAGACTGAAAATTTTACTATTCTAAATATATAATTATTAATTGCAGTCTAATCAATCAAGAAGCGAACGAATCATCGCCAGACGAGAGCTGGAATGTCAACAACACCAATAAATATCAGACGGGTGTTGCCGTACCAAATAAAATCACCGCCGACGATTTGGCAAACGAACTATTGTGGTTAAAGTTAGACCGAGATTACATCATTACGGAGAGGAATAAGGTATTTCATTTTTTTTTTAATTGTTTACATTTCCTGGATGTCATAATTAGCCATTAAAAGCCGAAGGTAGCCCCGGTTTACGATGACATCAGGACGTCACTCGCCCTGTGGCAATGAGTGATTTTTTTCATGAGAGTCAAAGAGACGGTATCGGTATTTTGTTTTGTAGTGCATACTTAAATTATGAAGCCTTTTTTTGTACTTGCTACGTGGTCCATGACATATAGTAAAATCATAAAAGAGTATGTTGATGTCAGTCAGATATATTTTGTTTTCTTTTTTTTATAGTATAGGTGGCAAACGAGCAATCAGCTCACCTGATGGTAAGTGATCACCGTCGCCCATGAAGGTCCTTACTTTAATAAAAGAAGCTTGTTTAATTTTCAAACAAATTAAACTTAATCCATGTCACTTTTAAAGGACTCTCCCACTATTAATTATGAATTGTAACATTAATATTTATTTGTGTTGCTAGTGTGGATAATATATGGATAATTTGTAACATATATATTTTAAAAATTAATAAAAATGAAATGATTAATTTTTATAAAAGTATTCCGTCTTTAAGACCTATCATTATCATACATTGCAGAAAAGGGAACGAGAATTGGCAGACTCTTTGGCGAGTAGCAGTGAGGAATACCTGCGGAAAGTCAGTGATTGGAACCAAACTGACAGTGAAGATGCAAGTTTGAACAGTGCCAGGTATGCAAGTTTATATATTTTTATATTGTGTATTGTATGGTTAGTGATTCCTGTGGCTCGTGACACCCACATTCATGTTCGATAAGTAATGCCAATGCGTTATTACCCCTAAGGACTAAGATGTAATGCCTCATCACCAGTAATAAAGCCTTCGAATACATGCTCATTATACGAAACACAGCAGCATTATGCTGGTAATTTGTGAGCATAATGCAGCGTAGCGCTACCACTGTTGGAACATATGTTTAATAATGTTCATGGTAGTGATCATATATAACAAATGGTGATAGAGACAGGGTGAGATAAATATAAGAGTAATTAGACCATTTCTAATTTATTGTGAAATTTCAGTCAGTATTCATTCTTCTCACATTTTCACAATGAAATAAAATAATATTGATAAAATCGAAAATCAATTGATAGCATTTTACTACAGGCGTAAAATTAGTTATGGCAAAACAGACTTATTTACAGTATAAGAATATTTATGTAGCTTGTAGAATCGATAACCGAAGAAGAAAGATATGTAATGGCCATCGCAGTTGAGTGTAGGACGGCCCCCACTAAATGGAGTGATGTCGTTATGTCAGTCTGTGAGAAGTGATGGATGCTGTTGGCTCAGGATCGTGCTTCATTGCTGCTGTCTATGCCCATGTTCAGCAATGGACTAGTCATGGACTAACGATGATGAATATTCGTTAGAATGAAGATGATCTTTCACTCCCTTCATTTCAATCACAAGCCAAGCCGTAATGTCTAAAGGCAATTTGCATATACTCGAAAGTATACAAAATTGTCAATGTGCATGATCTATGGCGTGTTATTATGTAACACAAAATCAAAACTATTAGATTTATCAAAGTATAATGAAATATAATTATTGGAGATGAAATTTAACCTTGCGAAACCGCATAAAAATCCACAATTAAAAATATATATGGAAACAAGTAATGGAAATGGGCATAAAAATTTAAGATCGCTCTTTGTAAGAATCGTTTTCAGGTCTATCAATAGTTGATTTATTTTATCGATTCCGTATCTCAATAATTTAATAAAATTGTTACCGCAGACGATCTTCGCCTCAAATGTACCAACGCAGTCTGTCGAGTCTGTTGAGCTTGCCGCCTGTACGTCGATCGCCCAGAGATCACACCAATCAATCTCATCGTACCCAGGAACAAAATTCGGACGCAGGTATGGGTTCAAAAAATAAACTGGTCTTGGAACTTAAGTACTATATTAAAGTAAAATGAAATATCTTTATAGCTGGACTTATGAAATTTGATTTATTTGTAAACAATAAATATGTCCAATTATATCATTACATAGTGAGAACGAATATAGTAAATAAAGAAACAAAATGAAACCTATCCCAAACTCTAGCAGCTTTGTCTTTACTATCAGAACTGTTTGATCATTACAAATAGGTAAGACTAAATAAGTCCAAACATATTTTAACAAATTCGAAATTTAGCTGGTTATTGCCTCATCTTTGAAATGAGATGATAAGGATTATGGCGGTCAATCGTATGAGCTGACATAGATTAAATATATTATCTGTGTCTCTATTATATATATATATATATATATATATATATATATATATATATATATATATATATATTGTGAGAATGTCAATGTCATGTTCAAATGCACTTTGCTTACTCGAGGCCTTTTTTAAATATTACTTCTATACCTTCTACTGGCTTCCTCTGCAAATTCCTTCTTAAATTTTAATTATTTCTTTGACATGCATATTTCCTCAAGATATTTTCCGTCAATGCCGAGGGGGTAGCTATATAAATATGTCCTAAAATTCATACAAGATTTGAATTCACCGCCATTAAAGTTAGTGTTGGCAACCAAAAAAATAACAGTTTGATAGCTGACATTTTAGGGTTAGTAAAAATAGAGTATTACATACACGAAAACAAAGCATTTTAATTGTTGATCATAACTTCAAAAATAAGGAAAATTTCGTCTAAAGTATGGTCGAAATTTAAACTTCATCAACTGTGAAAAAAGTAATTGAAACGTTTAGAAAGAGACTGGATCAATTGGTGATGTAAAAATGGTGGGTGATCACTTTGTTGTGCCTTTCTATTGGTACTGTGGTCATTTCTACTTTAATGCACGCATTTGCGCAATTGCGTTCGGTACCGATCTCCTGTGATGGTTTCACTTGGTTTCAGTAGATCGTTATATATGACACCGAGTTGGTTCTGCCAAATGCAGAGCATGACCTGGGCTTCGTGAATATTTGGTTTGACCGTCGTGGTTGAGGCATTCCCCATGACTTTCTGGGCTTGGGGTTGTCGTAACAGACCCATTTTCCGATTACGATGCGATGTAGAAGTCCCTTCCGATTTTGTCTCTGAAGCATCTGGTCATATGCAAATAAACGCCGTTCACCCAATTTCCTTCTTTCTGGACCATGGCCATGGCCTTGAGGCGTTTCTAGATGGCTCTCTGTGCCATTCCCGGTGATTCAGCTAGTTCCTCCTGCGTTTGACACGAATCTTTATCGAGCAGTGCTTCCAATTCGTCGTCCTTGATTTTCTTTCCCTACCACCACCATGCTAGTCCTAGACATTGAAATCACCATTCTTAAAACGTTGAAATCAGTCACAACACGTTCTATCACTCAGAGCCGCCTCACCGTAAGTATTCAAGAGTATTCGATGAGCTTCAGCTGCAATTTTGTTCGAATGGAAGCAGAACATCAAAACATCCCGCAAATGACAAGAATTTGGCTTGAAAACTATTTCAAGAGAAGATGTTTACAATCTTTCACTGATACGGCGATGTAGATACGATCTCATTGAGTGATTTCGAACTCTTCTAAATCTTCAACCTACGGCCATCTATATGAAGGTGGGAGCAAAGTTGTACACATAATACTTGCCAGATGATTGGGAAACCGGTCTTCAATAAACGTTAATAATCCTAACAGGCAAACAATAATGATTACTAATAAAAATATTTATTTATGTGCTAACGTATTTATTATGTACATTACGTTCATATATGTAAAGAAGATACTTCACGAAAGGGAATTACTAATCACACTTACTAATTGTATAGCTAATTGTTACAAAAACAATACAGAGAAGGGATTATACGGTGTTAATTATCAAGGAACGAAAATAAACTAAACCTTTTTTTACAATAAAAAATATTAGTATTTAACCGTTAATTCGAAGGAACACACTGATGTGTTGTTCGTTAAATTAACTATGGTAAAAAAAATTAAGGCACCTCGAATATTACCAGAGGATAACTACATTTGAATGTTTCATCTGTTTAAGATGGTGTCCCCAGTGTCTCTGATTAAAGATTCGGTGAAAGATAAAGTTGACATTTATTGTTTAGCAATTTTAGTGAGTTTACTTATGTTGGGTTATTGTAGTTTTTGTATAAATCTGATATTTTACTATTACGGTGAGTATGTCATATTCTTGTTTATGGATTTTGTTTTATTTTTACATTTTATGGTATAAGTTTCGAACTGTTATTTCATATTGCGGAGTTAAACTTTAAATTTGAAGATTAGAAAAGATTGGAATAAGATTAATCAAATAAGTCAAACTAAAATTGTTGGTCCTACCAGTAGACAATGTCGACTCCGAGAGCCCTTGTGCTCGTTACCCACTAAAAGAGGTTGCGACTGATCGCCATAAGCGCTCGGTCACCTCTCAACGCGGTGAAACTGTAAAAGCCCTCGAGCTAACAGCGGCCATCGGCCCGAAAAAAAAAGCAAAGTCGACTCCGTTTACGTAACAAGAAACTATAAATTTATTAACCTTGACCATGGACCCGAAACTCTTGTATCACTTATGTAATTTTTGGAAGTGGAAAGAAAAGCAGCTGTCACATTTTAGGATTTATTTTCTTTCTCAATCAAGCATAGAAGCTTTTTTTATTTTATATCGTATTTCTCAATTTTTAGATTGACTGAGAATCTTATCAGTTTCGCTTTCGTTCCAAGAAGAATTTGTACCAGCCATTTTAATACCCTGAACGTCATTCATGATCAGCTTTTATAAATTCACAATAGGACCGGGACCACTGAATTTTCGCGATATGTACCATACTCGTCCTTTTGGTGCATCAGTTCTAATCAATCTGAGCCAATGATTTTTTATTAAATAAGATTTACTTGGTCTATAGTTTTATTAGGTTTTCTTGATGGTTGGTGAGAGATGAGTGATTCATGCGACCTATGGCACCCACGGTCAACCGCCCTAAAGAATCATAATTCAGATGTTGATTTTGGCTTAGAAGTAAGGTTACTTAAAAAACGAATCACAGAATACTCTGATTCCTTTGTTAAGTGAAACGTTTTTTTTTATTTATTATTCATTATTCAACGCTTATTTGTGTCGCAATTAAAGTTTATAGTTGCGGTGTGGCACTACCATATGAGTTAACAGAACATAGTATATTGTCCAACAGCATGCGTATCAGCGCAGCGTGCAGTGGAAACAACTAACAGTAGTGCCCCAGCACCACCAGCTCGCGCGTGCCGTCGCTCGCCGCGCGCTTTGCCGCCCGACCTCGTGGAACTCGAACTCACCGACCGTACCGATGCTGCGCCGAGACCGCTCCCCGCGCCGCTGCCAGAACGTGATATGTATGTACCAATTGTCTGTCTCTTTTCACCATATGACAGGTGTTCACCGATGTAGTTCAAATGTTTTTGGAACGGTTCTCCGATACGGACTGTCTGTTTCTTTTCACCGTATCTACTATTGTAGAGCAGGAGCGAGCACACCCCGATAGTTTTTTTGGAACAAAATTTATAGTGATGCGCAAATATACGAGCAGAACATATCTAGATGCACCTTCGTATATAAGTCTTCATAAAGTTTTTTTACTCTATATATTGAGGGTGACAAAAAAGCACACAGTTCATATGATGGTTATTTCTACGGCCCATGACACCCACATTCATCCTCATTTATGCATCATAATGCAATTGCTACCCGTGAGTACTACGATGGAACGTCTCCCCATCAGTAAAAAGGGTCTCCGGATCCTTGCACATACTAAAATGGTATTTTAAGCTGGCATTCCCCTTCCACAGACTTAGAGCGAAACAACTCCTAGGAAATAGAATAATCATTATGCCAAACAAAACAGTCCATTTAAAATAAATAATACTTAGTTATTTATGGTACCAGAACAGACTAATGAAGTGGACTCAGAATGAAGAGGTTGCAAAAAAAAGCAATTATATTATAAAAATTTAATTTATTTAAAATTGATATGTTATATAATTACTATAACTAAGAAGGTGACTCTTGTTCGAAGTTTGAATCCAGAATTCTTATGCAAAATAATATCGTAATGAGGTAAACTGCACAGGAAACACGCGGGAAGCGTGGTGGAGCTATTTAAAAGCAAAGTTTGTTAACTAATTTTTTTTGTGTTCTAGCGCACGTACGGAAGCTAACGGTGCTAGACGGCGAAGGAACTCGGATCCTGCCCCCGGCGCACCGGAGAGGCGCCCAGATCTGCGACCCGACCTACGACCCGATCTACGTTCCGACTTACGACCAGTCGATCCACGCTCGACCGACTACATCGGTCAGACAGGAAACGGACTCTTTCGTATCGCGGGACACAGGTTCGACAATGCATACTAAATACAATTACTAGTCAATGATAAAATATAATAAAGTTTAATAAAACAATTCTCAGTCTAACATGTGATTTAAGACTGATGCATTCAAAAATAGATATCCGTAGCAAAAGCATTTTAAATTTACGGCTTATGAATAAAAAATCCACTGGTGGAATATATTACGGTCTTGTTTTTATGAAAAGACGTATAAACTATTCGTGTATATAATATAAAATCAATGGAAGATTCGAGAACAGTGTTAACGACAGATAGAACGATTAATGTGGTTCTATAAATATTGATTCCAGTTAAGTTTCAGTTCCCAACTCGAGTCTGATACTAGTAGTGAGTTGATTATTGTTAAAGACATTCATTGTTAAAAACATTAAACTGATTTGAATGTATCTAACACACTACAAGCAGATATCCCTATACAGATATTCAGAAGAACAACATCAAGTATCCTATCTCTGGATATTTACTGAATTACTGTCGCACTTCGCAGGTTTCGTAAAGGCACTCGTTTCGCGAAAGGCGATAAATGTGTCTACTGCCATCAAGCAATTGACGCGTTCATCACCCAAGGCCAGCGCTGCATCGACTGTAAACAGCTTTATCACACTAAATGCATACAGAATAAGGGCGTCATTACGATGCCGTGCTCCAGTCCAGTCACGATATCACCAAGGGGACGACATAAATACAGGAAAAGAATCACAAAAGACTCCGCCTATAACTCACTGTCGGATCAGTCTAAAAGCTCCGTCAGTTCCAATTTCAGTCTAACTGGCACGTCAGAGTTCATGGATAGAACAGATAAGATAATATCCGACGCAACAGAATTGCAAGCGATGCAGAATTTCATCACAAAAAAGATTTATCAAATGGAGTCGTCGGAGAACGAAAAACAGTCAGAGGTAAGAGGTTATGTTGTAATTGGATTATTTTATTATTCAAATTCAAAGTTTTCATAACCCGCAAGAGTTAACTTGAGACCTGAGCGGAATGCGTGCTCCCCTCCCGACCCCCGCCTTCTTACCGCTCTCGCCATCGACGCGTCAGTACCGTTAGCACGTAGATATATTACGCAGAGAATATTGGGTAAAAGATTGAATCTAAGTAACATACGAACAGGAACTAATCATTCAATTAGGATACGAGAGTGATTCAGATTGTGACAGCTAGTGTACAGACAATGACAGTGACATCAACTGCGAATTATCTGGAATACAATGTTTAGTACATAAATATAAAAAAAAACTTAAATTTTCTGTTTGTATAATTGTTGTGTATAATTAATTATACACAACACTGTTATAAGACTAATACAATTAACCAAAAACAAAAATACGATATTTTTTGTGAGTCTCTTACGTCATCCGAGTGAAGTCTCAAGTTAACTCTTGCGTTAGTAAAAAGTTACAAGGTATTTTTCTCGATAAAGAATCAGTGTAGATGCTTTGTTATCCCTAATGAGTAACATAGAATTTATGAGGGATTTTTTTTTTCGGGCTGATGGCCGCTGTTAGCCCGAGGGCTTTTACAGTTTCACCGGATTGAGAGGTGACCGAACGCTTATGGCACTCAGTTGAGACCTCTATATATGGGTAACCAGCACAAGGGCTGGACCGTTTCCCTGTTTCGCGAGAGCGTCTGACTCGAGGGTGCCCGAGAGGGCCGAACCTCGGCTCGGTCAGTTCCTTCTGACAGAGGATTATCTCAATTAATATCGCTATTATTATTAACTACCTGTACCACCACTTCCGGATGCGTAGGCGCTAGAGAAGAAGTGGCGCGAGAAACTCCAGCGACGCTTTTATCTGTATGGACTGGAGAGTTGTGAGGGATAGCGGTTCTTTGACATAGACACTTTGAACAGTTCCATGACTTGGGAAATGCCACCATGCGTGCCTTTTACCATTTATTCTTCATTTACTGTTCAGGTTCCGAAACGCCTTGCCTGATGATATTAAACCATCTTCCAATACACTATTAAACTAAGGAAAACATCATCTAACTTTGCAATTTAATTTATGTATTTCATTATATATTTAGTGTATTTTATATGTAATGTCAGATATTTTTTGTTTTAAAGTACTTTATTAACTATGTCAATATAATTAATTAAATGATATTTATTATTATGTAATATATTTTATTTATATATTAAATATATGTTGTTTTAAATTTAGTGTAGTAACTTTTATTTTAGTTGGCATCCACATTCTTTTAGTCATTACTCTATCACTACGTTCTAGTACACTTTTCTTTTCTAAATTAAGGTGATTAAAATTAAAGATTATAATTTAAACATCATAATCAGCTTTATTGGCACAAAGTTATATGAAGTGATGTTTACATATAAAGTCCGTTTGTCAACAGGTCGACAGGGTATTCAAGCACGCACTGCGAGAGTTCAAAGACAATCTCGTGGCAACATACAGCGTGGTAGAGACTCGAGGCTCGGCACTAAAGTACAAAGACCTGATCGGAAACTTCTTACATGTTATGGAGACAGTTTGCGCTAGAGAGGATCCACTCTCTCGATCACAATGGGAGTGAATGCCTTCAGAGGTTTCATGGATGAGTTCATGAGTCAACATGAAACTGATAAGGCCAGGACGAAGAGGAAAAAGGATAAAAAACGAAAAGTGAGGACATGCGTTTATTACAATATATTTTATAATTATTAGGAGATATTTTTTTAATCACATTGAGAGTTACAAACGAGCACACAGTTCACTTGATGTTACTGTGATTCCTTCGGCCCACGACATCTACATTCATCCTTGACAAGGAATCATAATGCAGATGCGTTGTCACCCTTGAGGACTGAGATGGAATGCCTCGTCACCAGTAATAAAGGCCTCCGGATCCCTACACTCACCAGATGAAACACAGCAGCGTTATGATGCTATTTCATGCCGGTATTCTGTAGGGCGTGGTTCTACCCGAGTGGCGAGCTGACCTATTCATTGTACAGTAAAATGCCAACTGCAGTGTAGCTCTACCAGTGTTAAACAACATGTCAACTTTTAACTATATATTGTTTTCTCTCATTAACAAAAGTCTGTGCATGCGTACTTTTTCACATTCCATTATTTTATAATAACACATAATCTTGAACGTTTTAGGTGGACGAACCGATCCAGTACAAAGGGCACACGTTTATTCTGTGCATGATCAATATCCCAACAGAGTGTGAGATATGCAAGACTTTCTTCATGTGGCCCATTGAACGCTCGCTCATCTGCCAGATCTGCAAATTGACCTCGCACAAGAAGTGTTACATGAAGGTGACATATATGAATATAAAATAATATATATATATATACATAGTCATACTGAACAAAAATGTACTTATCATTGTCTGATCTATGACCACATATATAAATTGCCACTGTTAAAAAGCATTTATTTATTTAAAAAATTAATCAAGCAATCACTCCCTTCAACATACAAAACTATTTAATACAGGTACACCTTACAAAATAAATACAATTTTAGTTTACAAATGTGTTACGTTCAAACAAAATGATATTTTATTTATAGTAATTTTTTTTTAAACCAAACTAGTGGTGGGCATTAAAATATATTGTGAAACCTTTAGTGTTGAATTTGATTTTTAGCCAGAGATATAAAAGTTATTGTATTTTATGTGTGATATTGTGATTGTTCCCGAACCATCCATATATTATTGCAAATATAATTAACCAAGATAAGTAACAATCACTCGCCTGCAGAGTTTTTGCAGGATAATTTACCATACTATATTTTGACACAATAACGATAACCTGGTTGATTCACCGAAGCGATCACTTCTGCACAGTGTCACAACTGGCAGAATGAACACGCAAACGCACGCGCATGCATTCATTGGTTCCGCTTCCTAATCCATAATGTAATTAATATGCAAAAAGATTAAGAGGTGGGTTTCGGCTGATGTATCATATCACCTAGAGTTCCAAAAGCGTCAATAGGCTAATAGTTTAGGTTACAGGCTGCGAAAGTTAAGGTCGGTATAGGTTCGAATCCACCATTCGAATATTGTCGTGTCGTAAACCATCTCCTAGCACAAGCATTTACAGCTTAGTTGGAGTGGTTAACCGGAATATTAGTAACGTTAATAGCGTTGTTAATTATGTGATAAATATGGTTTCTATGATTTTAACATCTACGATTTATACCTTTAGGTTACGACACAATGCAGGAAGGATTCTGTGACGCCTAGTGCCGCCATCGTCGGCGCAGTTGACGCAGGCGGAAGGGAGCAGCTGGGCGTCCTCAAGCGTGGAAAGGTTAGCTAATTTGATACTAGAAAATATACAACTATATCGCGTCAGATGTGTTTCCTCGACTTTTTATCAATGTTGTATTTTATACAATTATTAGTGGAGATTATTCACTTATTGTAAATTATCCATCAGTATGAGTTGCGGCAGATAAGTCTAGCGCTGACCGTTAATGCCCAGAAGTCTGAAATAAGGTATTCCCGGGGAGTCAAGGGGGCGCAGGCGGCCATGCGTAAGCGCTTATTGGCTCTCCAGTCGTACTCTGCCGCCGCACTGATACGACACCCCGCTCGCCGCTGTTGGTGTACAGTCGCTTTCAATATTTAATTCTAATATTTTTTTAAAATAACACACACTTATTTTTGTGGAAAGTGGTACACTGTAATGTACATTCTGTGCATTTGTAATTAATAAAAAAAAATACTAACTTCCGCCCGCAACTATGTCCGTGATAAATTTCATCCATACAAACATCCAAACTTTCGCATTTATGATATTAGTGAGATGATGATGATGATTATATAACTAGATTAAACGAACTGGCTTACACTTAAAAAAGTACAAACAAAAACACTTCATTAGTAATCAATTTGTGGAAATGAACACTTTCGTTCGCGACAGTACCCATGCTCAGCTATCCCCTCCACGTTTCGTTCACCGCTAGACTTACGTGCGTCCATGCGGATGGGGCGTTGTATTTATCATTTTAATACTTTGTAATAAGTTGTAAGATGTTACTATGGGTAATGACAATAAACTTTCCTGCACGGTAGAAATTTTCAACGTCCCACTAGTCAAGCTATAGTCCTGTGGCAGGAATAGCTAGACGAATCGTACTCTGGTAAAAGGGGTACGGAGAATACCACGCTATCGCAGAATACCAACGTAAAATAGTAATTTAGAGTTGCATTTCTTAGAGCATCTGAAAGAAACTAGCTATCCTATAAGCAATCCCATCTCAGTCTGTCGTCTGCCTTATATTTATCAAGGATAAATCAGTCATAGATACGATACAGGTGTGACACCTGTATGGCATTCACACATGCGTTCACAATATGCATGCAATAACATAATTTCATTGAAATAACAATGTAACCCTTCTAATCAGGCCTATATTATCTGTAAATGTCTCATATACCTCTTATCACAAAAAAAATTGTATAAATATAAATCCTAACTAATAGAATAATTTAAAGTCAGCATAATCGGCGTGGCGTATATAGCGTAATGGTTTATGTTACGGTCTGCGAAACTTAGGTCGTAGGTTCGAATTGGCCATTACAATATTGTCGTGAAACATCTAGAATCAGCATTTTCAGCTTAGTTTGGGCTTAGCTCGCTTTGTTTTATTAAAAAAAAGTGTTAGCGTCTAAATATTTTTTACGAAACGTCGAGGAATCGTAACGGCCGTATTCTGTTTTTATTATTGGAGTGTACGTGCAATGGTATTATTTGTGTTACAGGTGTTCGGTGTGCCGTTGGGCGAGCTGCCGACGGGTGATGGTAACATACCTATTGTGGTCGACAGACTCATCACCACCATCGAAATGACCCTCTATACGGAAGGACTGTACAGGAAGAGCGGACTTAGTTCTAAGGTACAATATTATACAAATAAAACTTGCATGTAGTTAAAGTAAAATAAAACAGAAATATCAATGCCGTACATGAAATAAACTCAACTAAATCGCATTGTCCGAGATGATAAAAAATATTTGGTTACTAGTGACAGAAAAAAATGGCATATAATTTCGCTATATTATATGCCATTTTTTTTATACATTTATAATTAGGCCGGTGGACTTGCAGTCAATACAGATAGAAATTGAGATTCTTGTGCCACTTCTTCTCGCAGTGGTGGTACAGATAGCTAATAATAATGGCGATATTCATTTAGATAATCATTAGTCAGAAACAAGTGGCCGAGCCCACCTCTCTGGCACCCTCGAGTCAGACGCTCTCGCGAAACAAAGGTAACGGTCCGAGCCGAGTCCTCCCTCTAGAATGCTGGTATATATAAATATATATATAAATATATGTACATATATATAACCCACGTTCTGTTTTAGCTTCACAGTCACAGTTTTATGTTACCAGGTCCGAGAATTACGCTGGCTGCTAGACGAGCGGCCGCAAGAAGGGGTGGAGCGTTTGGACTCGTATGCGGTGCATGTGCGCGCCTCCGTGCTCAAGAGCTTCTTCCGCGAGCTGCCGGAGCCTCTGCTCACGTTCGACCTGTACGACGACTTTATACTCGCCGCCGAGATATCGGACCCTCAGGTGAAATTATCAATATCAAAGAGCGCTTTCTTACCATATCACGTTGATATTAAATCGCTGTAGTTCAATGATGTTAATTAGTAGCATTGACTTTCTATATGCGCGGCATCCCATGTCAGTCGACAGGGGCGTTGCATCTGCGTTATGAATTCTTATCATGTGCGAATAAAGACATGTTGAAAATTTAAAAATAAAAACTATATCCTAAGGGACTTGAATATCATATCGGACTCAAAGCGACGAGAGGAAGTAATCATTAAATTTTTCCTCTTGATAATACTAACGTAATCGAACTATTGCATAACCACTAAGAATATTTTTTTTGGGAAAAAGGCAATAATTCATTAAATAAAAATTAAATTAAATAGTTAAACAGCCGCCAGCACATGGGTGATTTAGACAAGTAGGATTACATTACATTTAAAAAATTAAACATTTAATGTTTTTTTTATATTGCAGGAACGGGTATCGAGTATATTCACGATACTAAAAAAGTTACCCAAACCAAATTTTGACCTGGTGGAAAGGCTGATATTCCATTTGGCGAGGGTTGCTTTAGGAGAAAATCACAACAGGTAAGGGTCGTGTTTCCTGCATATTTATATGTTATAATGTATCATTGTGATATTCATTAAAAACTCTCAGTCTGTGTTGATGATGTTCGTTTTGGTCAAGTAACGGCAATAATTATCTCTATAAATGAAGTACGTCGGTCACTTTCTCGGGAAAGGAATTGTTTAGCCATGTTAGGAATTCTGGTGCACTAAAAATTTCAATGCCAGGGTCGCGGATGTAATAAGATATTATCTAAGCCGTCGAATAAATGTCGTTGTCTAGCTTTTTCCAACAATTGCTATTTTAAAAAAAATATATGTTCCTATAATTATTTGACAGTTACCAAGAATTATCTGATAACGATACATTGAAGTAATTGGTACCGATTTATTTTGACACTCATTCGCGAGCCTTAACTTATTACCAATGCAATACATTTTACGGCATACAACCATATTTGTACCCAAACATATTTGCCATAAAGAAATGTTTGCGTTAATAATGTGAACATTCTTTCGACCTTTGAAGTGTTCCATGGGTTAATCTCCGAAGTATATTATCACGTGCGGCTCCGGTTTATCATGCATAGCTGGAAATGTGAAGGAAGTTTCTTAATGTATATGTTTTTTTTTCCAGGATGGGTCCGAACGCGTTGGCGATTGTATTTGCGCCATGTATCTTGCGCACCCACAAGGTGCAACCTGCGCAGGACTCGCTGCATGACATCGCCCGCCAGACCGCCTGCCTCGAGGCAATACTCGTGGACAAAATGCGCACTGTGAGTCATATGCGAATATTCGCTTCATGCGTTATACTGTGGCATCTCAGTGTCCGATCACTCGATATTAATTTCCCTGTTCACGTAAGGAACCTTTATACACTATACGATGTAAGAATACATCTTAAGCCTGCCACCTGCATGTCTAAGTAATTCAAAAACAAATATTTCCATGTGAAGTCCGTCAATCCGCAGTGAAGCTCCGTGGCGAACTAAGCTTCATTAGCTTTTCTTTTCTTATTATATAATATGATAATTTTAATCTCAATTTTAAAAGAAAACCATCTTCAGAATTATCTGGCGTAATAATCCCTATAAAAAAAATCGTAAGAATGCCCAGCCTAGACGTTTTCGACGGCTTAACTATCGTATCGATTTGTTGAGATTGTGATTCAAACACATTTATAAACGAGTTCCTTATACGATTAACTGGAGAGTTGTATATTTAGTTAAGATTGAGGCAGGCCTAATTTGAGATTGCTCATATAAGGGCAATTTTATGAGTTGTATATAATATGACTAACAATGCATCCTTTGCCGCCTGACACACGAATGTAATAGGAAGTCGGCCGAAGAGACCGCCTGGGAGATCCGGCGCAATTTCAGTCGACAATGCCTAAAGCGGTGGATCTTGCGCAGCGAAAATTACGCTCGTGTTGCCACAGCGTAACAAGCGAGATACCGCTTATTGATAGCTGTCCTTTAAGCTTAGTTTCTTATATATCAAACGCGATGAAAGTAATATGCGCTGGACTTATGATGATGTGGAATAATCATGTTTAATGCATCAGGTGCGCGGCATGCTACAAGACATCGCGACGCTGGACTCGGCGTGCCACTCCGCCTCGCACCGGCTGCGCTCGCTGCGGTGCACCGCTCATGCCCCGCGCGCCGAGCAACAGCTCCTCGAAGGACACATCAACGAGATACAAAAGGAGAAGGAGATACTCACCAGCAACCTGCCCACCCTCATACGGTCAGTTGCATTGGCAGCCGCGGGACCCGGTTCGCTGTCCGGACGCTCGCTTTCGAGGCGTGGTAGATCTGCAAATAAGCGCTCACTTTTCATTCAAGAATTGACATTTTTTTGTAATAAAACTTCAAAATGTATCGAATTTCTTCATTAGATTCACTCACGGACAGAAAAACAATAGCAAAACGGCGGGATTAGGTTTTACTTTTCTGTTTTGAAATGTCATCTATTTAATTGTATCAAAACCAGCCAGATACAATCAGTACAACCAAAGAGATTTTATTGCAATTTTTTGCTAACAAAATACAAACAACTTTTTCTCCGATTTGTTTGACACAAACATGAAAAGTCGTATAATTTATTGAATGAAGTGTTTGTGATGGAACTTGTGACTCGACTATAAATTAATATGTATGATATGTGAAACTAACGTCGTGGATTCAAATTTGCCATTCGACTATTTTTGTGAACGTGTCCAAGCATTTAAGCTTAATTACTAGTGGTTAATGACTGTGTTAGTAATTTTAGTAGCTTTGTTAGTATTCTTTTTTTTTTCAATAGTCATCAATTTCCGTATACCGCGATCAATTAAATCGCAGACCACATAGTGAGTTTTATGGATAATTTGCGAGTTACGTGCACAAATCCGAAATCTCGTAGATAAAAGCGTATAGAGAAAATCCCAAAATAACTCTTTAATTACCCGGCTAGTGCCCAGTTTCATTTATCGCTTGACAGTTTGTTTTCTTGCATTATATATTTCTAGTATTGCTATTAATTGGTAGCGGTAACGAATATGTCTTAATTATTTTTATCCTCCAACACAGGTACACATAATTCACTCAATAAAATATGACATTTTCAGAGCAACATCGGACGATGACTTGCTATCGACTACGGACCACGACGGCGAGTTCGGCAGCACGGATGACTTGAGTACCGGGTCCGCCTCTCTCCGGTCACAGCGTCTCCTTCACCGACAACTTTCCTCAGACGACCCCATAATGGTGTAGCCAAAAAACCAGCTGAATATGAATTTATAGATTTTATCACATGGACCCAAAAATATAAAAACGATGGGGAGAGCTTTGATGTGATAATTTGCAGATAAGCTTTCAAGAGGCCTAATCTTTAGACTCCATTTACTGTAGAAACTATAACAGAATACTTATAAGTTATTATCTACCATGATTATTTCCTTTTCTGGATGTAAATCGGAATTATTTAAACGCAAATATCATTAAAGTTATGTTCTTTTATAACAGTAATGGAGATTGAATGTTATAAAAACTAAACAAAATATGTACAAATATAATACTATCGAACTACAATTCTCTGCAGATATAGTTTCTCTTTGTTTCCATAACGCGCGCCTCAGACAAACAAACACAAGTGCAAATTCGCGAAATTTCCACTCATGTACAAGAATGCGCGTACAAAGTTTGATTTTTTTAGGTAATTGTGTTTCTTTTACGAACATCAAAGCGTATTATGCTCAAATATTTGCATCGGCGTGTGCAAAGCTTAGTTATTCTTCTGCCATTGAATGTTACTGTAGTTCGTTTTCAAAATTACTTCGAGACACAAACGCTTGAATTAAATTTGAAACTTTAAACGCTTGATACTTAATAAATCTTATAAATTATCAGATGACTGTTTTTAAAGCATTAAGTAAATATTTAGATACGCTCAATAAATTCTATTAGAATTTTTGGTAAATGTATGAGCAGTTTCAAAGCATGTAAGGCAGGTGTATTTGTATACTTTAGTATGTTTGTGTAGTGTTTATGTTCGCATTTTAAACGAATTTCAATTAACCTTGCAAACTCATTCAAAACTAGACTAATTGTTGTTAATAATAAATTTGAAATAACAATTTAATTAACCTCTTAAACATATCTCTTATATTCACGATTCTTCTTTCAATCAACAAATTAATTCATTCATTTCGCCTGAATTACTTTACCCGAATACGATTTTTATATTTATCGCGCGTTCCAAAACTTTTGAATTTTATACATTTAAACTAAGGTTTTAAATAAATAAATATGATAAACCATGTTTGTGATAGATTTTCCATTGATATATATGAGTCCAAAACTAAGAACCCTAATATGTATATTTATTTTATGTTTCTTTTATTAAATGATACATCTGCGTTAATTAAGATTTATTGTAGACTCAATATTCTTTGACTTATTAAGTGTTACACATTTAATCACAAAATAGCTGTTTTAATATTTAAACTTGAATCAGAAAGTTTACTTTTTCGTTGCTAAACCTACCAGAGGAATTTATTTAGACTTAATAATTAATATACCTTAATACGTTATTGTAATGACATTCATTCCAATTGATCCACTTTCATATCTTGCCGTATTTTACTTGCTCATAATTTACTATAATTTGATGGGAAGTAAATGTGGATGGTTCATCGAAATAATTTTCCGGCACAGTTTTACATATTATTGTAATCTTTTAAGAAAGAGCTGAATATAATGTACCAAGAGATGTATGAGGGAAAGACATATCCTAGGTACTAGATTACCACTAAAAATGAGATTATTTTTCCTATTGCAAAATATTGTCTCGCACATGTTTAATATTTATTGAAAATTTGTTATTGGATCGTATTATTTAAAGCCCATATGCATTTCTGAACTATTTGCTGTTATTTTTTACTGTTTGAATGTTATTCGGAAATCGATATTTCTGATACATTTTGCACTTGTTATGTTAATATCATTGTTGCAAGTTAAGTATATGTACATGTAACTTGAGTTTAACACTAATAAATATATGAATCCGTATATAGTACTAACATCTGCTCAATACAATGGCATATTTGGTATTGTACGTAATTTAACACGTTACGTAACTATTTTAGAACATCCCATGTGACCAATGAATGAAAACTTCTTTTTTCGTCAAAACAAAGAACAATTTTTATTTGCATGCTTATAAGATCATCTCTCCTGTATTATAATTACATAGGTCTATTTTATGTTGGTTAATTAAGATTTATTGTAGATTCAATATTCTTTGGCTAATTAAGCGATACACACTTAAACTTATCAACCAACTCATACACGATATATCTTTTACTATATTTTTGTTTTCTTTGAACCAATAACCGATTTTTTGTGGCTTTTTTTGATGTACCGCGAGCCCTTCAACTATATTTTCTTAATACTGTACTAATTATTCGTAACTTACAAGGCGTCTATACAATGTTACAATGTAAAACCAGTTGTATTACCGACAGTACCTTGCTTTTATTTGCTATTGATATGTAAAAGACTGTCTATTGTTAAGCTATGGAATGTATTGTTAAGTCACAAATACTGTACCCGCTTTTAAATAAGTTTACATATAGAATAGATACTTGCTTAGTATTTCAAACAACGAAGTATTCTGTGAAAAAACTTAAATCGGAAACCAAACTACAAAGGTTAGAAATAATTTGTAATGTTAGTTATCATTCTTATTTTTAGTACAATAGAATCTCAACGCTGTCGTTTGAGTATGCGCCAACGCCGTTCATGACAATCAGAACATTGTAGTGCTAAAAAAATTTAAGCACTTGCTGAAGTGACGAACAAAATTGATATAATGTGTTTTTATGATGTTTGTTAAATTCTTTTATTGGGGTTGTGTCGCAGTAATTTTACTGTATCTTGTGTGCCTTCATTAGTTTGCTTTCAGCAAGTCCAAGTTTAGAAAAGTCAACTGTTATTTATGTAATGTTAGTGATCTTTGTATTACACTATTGTTATTGAACTGTATGTCACGTTTTAATATTCTTGTGACAGTGTTTTGTATTACGAAAGTAGGAGGCTATTGGGAGCATTGTAGGATCTTTGTTAGTAACATACTCATACTGGAAGTTTATTTAAGTTATTATGTAAAGTTTTAAACAGATGTGCAATGTGGCTTTGGTATGAAGTCAACAAGCTAGATGTGCGTGTAGATAAGTTGAAGATCCATGGACGATTTTGTAAATAAAAAAATTACATAAGATATGGTGATACTGCTAGTGTCTTTCGTGTTATTATTAAGTAATTTAGCCATTAAACAATTATTCGCTATTATAAATTTTATCTTTAAAAACTGGTGCAGATAAAAAAATTAAACTGAAACAGTATTTGAGAAAGTAATCACATTAAATAATACAAACTTTAAATATGGTTTTTAAAATTATAACTTTACAACACAGTTTACAATTTATTTTTAAAGTAACTCCAAATGGCTTACAGATATATCTTTTATATTTTTTTAAACAAAATGTTCTGTGGTCGTCCTAACTATTGTAGATACTATTTTTAAAGGAATGAATTTCATATTCTCTAAGGACCAATGCTGTATTCTCTTAAAACTTTTAAAACAAATTTTTAAAGTTCACTGTATTTGTCTTTCACTGTATAATCTGTATTATGTATAGAATTAGATAAGTAACATGTATATTGTTTCACTTTTAGGGCT
Source organism: Teinopalpus imperialis (assembly GCA_029286865.1). Taxonomy (NCBI): domain Eukaryota; kingdom Metazoa; phylum Arthropoda; class Insecta; order Lepidoptera; family Papilionidae; genus Teinopalpus; species Teinopalpus imperialis. Next base: position 8,942,349 of record JAGSMU010000021.1, read on the forward strand.
CTATGATGTCAATACAATGAAATGTAACCAAACCATTAAACTGTATACAAATATAAAAAATAAACAATTTGCTGTGGAAGTGTTTTTTTATTTATTCAAATAATTTCAGTGTCCATAGGTTCAACAACGTACGGATTTACTTCAGTCTCTTGGATGCTACTTTTTTGCTCCGATGGCACTTGACCAATTGGGCATGTTGACCAACCACCAATTGAAGCAATTTTCCAAATACCATAAAGTGTTTGTTTTGAATCAAAATTTACATCACTTTTAATTAAAATGGTTTCAACACCTGATTCTTGGAGATCACTATTACACTTCTCACTTGATTCAACATCAATAATAAAAGAATCTTCTGTAGCAGCTTTTACATCATCAACAGTAAACACTTGAGACGGTATTGATTTGCCAAGTGATGCTGAACATGATATCAACTTTGCCAGCTTACATATTTTATCTGTTATAACAGATGGTAGCTGTGGTTTAATTAGACACAGAATATCCTTTACAAAATAAGTAAGATATATATTATATGATGAAATTATTGGCCGTACAAAATTTATGTCCGTCAAGTCTTTAGGAATTGGTTTGAATAAATCTAATAAAAGGCTACAGCCCTTTTCATTTGGAAACCAGTGATAAAAAAGAGCCTTAAGATCTCCTCTCTTTTTTTCCATTTCAATAGGATTTTTCCTGAAAAATAAAAAATAATGATATGAGTAATGGATAAAACATATCAGTAAAACTAATGATTTTAATATACAGATAGTAAAAAAAAATTCTCCTAACTCAATTTGTATCATACAAATTGTATGCATTTTGATTGATTATCAGAGCTTTGTGTGCATAGTTTATATTTGATTGTACTAAAAATATAATATATTACTTAATTCACAGTTAGATAACTGAAAAAATGACATCATCCATAAGCAGTACTGAATAAAATTTAATTACCAAATGGTAAGTATGATGGAATACTGAAATTTTGGGTGAAAGCAGTAACAGCAAGAAGCTGCATTTACCACATTTGTCTAAATATGTTGATTAAGTAATATGTCAATTAAGTTAAATTAATAATCTGCTAGAGTATAGTGATATAATGTGGGGGAGACAGCCTCGTCTTCAAATAAATTAATAACAATAGCTTTTAATGTACCCTGCCCGCCAAAAGTTTAAGACCGCACATAAACAACACAATTATCCATCAATTGTAATAAAATCCCATAGGATAAATAAAAGAAATGCACTTCTGCATAATCTATTGTTAGTATCGAAAATTTAAAGAAGTCATTCTTTTGTTTACTTTCAAGTTATTGGGACAATAAACATCTATTGTTTTCAAACACTGATAAATGCTGTGCCAGAGCCAGGTGGTAGAGTCGTAATAATATTTTTATATCCTTATTACTGATTACTTTGCTTTTGTTATGTATTGGTCAATAATTAGTATTATTTAGCTCTTGAAAACACCCGAGTTTACTTGGGTTTGTTCACAAACAATCTCAATTAGTCTATCTAAACTTGTGGGTTCTACCAACAAGCGAAATAGACGCTTAACAGCACCAGAAATCCGCGTTGAAGTAAACAAATCCCGAGTTTAACCTTTATCATTGACTACAGTAAAACGGCGACTGATGCGAAGTTGTATGGTCGCGTCGCCGTTCGAAAACCTCTGCCAAGGCCGCGAAACAAGGACATCGAGATTGGACTGAAGAATATTTTAGAAAAGTGCTTTGGACTGATGAATCCAAGTTTAAACTATTCAACTCAAAAAGTAGAATTTACGTTTGACGCAGTGCCCAAGAAAAGATGATGTCAGATTGTGTAGTCCCAACAATCACGCATGGTGGTGGCTCAATTATGGTCTGGGGTTGCTTCTCTAGTCAAGGAACTGGCAATTTGATTGATGAAATTGAAGGAATTTTGAAAAAGAACAGTACAAAAGCATATTAGAACGAAATGCTGTTTCTTCCAGGTTGCAATTAATTGGTGGTGGATTCATTTTCCAACAAGATAATGATCCAAAGCATAGCTCAAAATTATGTAGAGGATATTTAGAAGAGAAAGAGGCACAAGGGGTGTTAAAAAAAATGGTTTGACCTCCTCAAAGCCCGGATCTCAATCCCACTGAATTTTTGTAGGAAGAGCTTAATAGGAACGTCCGTAATTGAAGCCCATCCTTGTGAGAAGAAATGCTTTATGTGAAATTTGGAACAATATATCACAAGACACCATTAACAAATTGATTGCCCGTATGCCGAGGCTTGTGAAAAAAATCATAAAGAGTTTTTGATGAAAAATGAGTTTAGCTAACTATAGCCTTTTTTTAGCATGGACTGTTAATATGTATTTATAAAAACTTTTAAAATATATTGTTTGTCAATCAATGTTCTATTAGATGATTGAACAGGTTAATTAAAGATTTAATATTTTATTGGAGATTTACTTTATTCTCCTACTTTAATTAAGGTGGTCTTAAACTTTTGGCTTGCAGTGTATACTTATGCAATAGCATTAACCCTTATCAGCACCTCTGAAGTGACAACAGTAGTTTTCTGCAGTGATTGTATGGCACATGTGAAGTGACAAGGCGGATCATGTTGAAATATGCTATTTCAGTTTACTATTTACCAACAGAGCAATTAACTTGTGCAATGAACCTGTTACAGGAAAACAAATTAATTGCTTAGTATTTCTATCCATAAGTTTCATGGAGGAAGGAAAACAATAGCATACTTTTGTGAAACAAGTGAAGCAAGAGAATTGTACAAGTGAATGTTGGAAATTGCTTCAAAAAATTACCATGCTTTATTTACAGTGGTAGAGCACTTTGTTTCTAGCTGGAGAAAGAATGAGTCTGCTCAACTGGGGTAGGACCACACCCTCACCAAATACCAGTGTAAAATGCAGCAGAATGCTGCTGTGTTTTGTCCCATGAGTGTAGGGATACGGATACCTCACCATCACTTATTACCAGCAATAAGGTTCTCCAGAGGCCCTTATTACTAGTAATGAGCATTCCATCTCAGTCCTCAAGGGTGACCAAGCATCTGCATTATGATTTTTTGTCAAGATGCCACGGACCATAGGAATCACTTCTCATCAGGTGAACTGTGTTCTCATTTGTTACTCACAATGTAATAAAAAAAACATTATAAATATTAAAAATAAGATAAAATAAATCTTATTATTTCATGTCTTAATAAAAATAACTATAACCTGGTGAGAATTAACATGTGAAAAGTTGTGTCCAATAAGGGTTAATAAAGCAATACAGCATACAATCACTTTGACAATTGACTGGGACATGAAATGGAATGAATTTAGCAGTAATTTGTATGAAAATTGTAATTGAATGAAATATGTAATAATACTCACTTATTCATCTTGTTTACAAATTGGCTTGATTTTTTTAATGCCTTTAGAATTTCTGAAATCCACATAGCAGCAAGCCACTGTCTATTGCTATCTTCATCATTGCATTGTGTGATTCTTATGAGCTCTAATATGAAATCTTGAAGCAAATCATGTGTATGTAAAAATGTAAGGAGTACTTCAAAACAATGTATATAATTTTTACAGAGACAAGATCCCTTGGTAGATCTACCATTATTCAAATAACGTAACAATTCTAAAGACAAAAATAAAGAGCCTTTATCAAGCAAACTCTTATTTACATGAAAACTAGTATTTTTAGATTTCAAAAGACGCTTTGAGTGTATGTTGGTCAGATTAATTAGTGAGCGGATAGAGACCTTTTTAATATTTGACAAATCCAATGGCCCAAAACATAATTCTTGAATATCATTGACTATTGATTCTTTCATATTTATATCAGGTATATCAGCTAGACTTTTGATATTTAGTTTGGAGTGTGCACATATACTCAATGAAACACAGAAATTCATTAAAGCAACTACTTGGTTTTCATTACTTTTATCAAAACTTATTTGACCTATGTGTATATAGTCATGTACAATATTTTTATGTTTGTCCCAGTAATTAAACTTGAGCCAATCCAAACTTATCCATGTTGCTTCTCTGAGTAAGTCAATTAAAGGCAAATTAGAACCATGTGCAGTATCATGACGCAAATCTATGACCCAGTCGGGGACGCCCAAGATCTTTGCTGCTGTATACAAACTGGTCCCCTTAGCAGTTTGCGAATCAAGCATATGGTTTACAAATCGCATTAAAGCCGTTGAATATGCTAAGCGAATCAGGTGCTCATTATCCGTATTAAAGTTTTTGATATCTTCCATGTGTACTGCTAGTAAAGATAAAGTAGACTCAATTCCAGAAGGCAAAGAAGGACATCTTGCTTTCCAAATAAGTAACATTTTAAGAGCTTTTTCTTTAGTAAAACCAGTTGACCTAAGTGAAAAAATGTCCATATAAATCGTATGCCATTCTTCGGTGTTATACCATGGCGCCACGTTATAATTTTTACTCATTTTTATATTAATAAATATTACTATTTTAAATGTCTTTAATGTTCGCTAAAACACCTTTAATTTAATAGATAATAAATAAACAACGTCGAAATAACCCTTAAACTTTAAACATTAAAATTGTTCTTTATAAATAGACTCTAAAAGGACTCTAGAATATACAGCCAAGCTACTATGTCAAAACACAAATATATATACATATATACATACATCTACTTTTCAATTATTTTAAATTTCACTGTCCTAAAAATCTATATTTATTATTTTAAAAGATCATGAAATTCAACAAAATTTATCCAAGAATCGTATCTTTCAAAATATCCCGAAAAATAAAATACTACTACTAAGCTACTTTGAGTTTGGAAAGAATTTTGTCTTTCCCCAAATTTACTAAATTACTGATGGTTTTGCAAATGTTATTTCGTGCAATTGTGGTCATATAACTACATAAAGCGCAAAATCGTTGTAGTAATCATACATTATATTTCTATAAAACTTAGAAAAATGAAAAATTAAGTAAACACTATTTTTTCAGAACAAGTTTTGAACTATTTGTAAAAATCTATTTGAAGTACCAATAGTTAATTTTTGGAAATTGCTTAAAATGATTTGTCTTTATATCAAGTGGTGATTAATTATTGTATATTGGCTTGGTAAAGCATATCTTACTCTCTTAGTACGAAAGAGCACAACCTTTTACGCATTATGAACTGAGGCTTCGGGTCTAAATCATATTTATCTGTCTGTCTCGCTCGCACTTACAGGTCTTATGGAGAGGTGTAGTGATGTGCGTAAGAATTGTAGAGATGCATATCGATAACGGGATAGGTACGATCGATATGCTAAATTATGTTAAGTATTAATAGGAATCATTTTGCGCTATCAGAAAGTAAAAGTTATTAATATGTAAAATAAAATGTTTGTTTCGACGTAATCATAGAGAAACTGTATAGTTCGTAATGTGGCCCTGAAAAGGGCCGTGTTTATCTTTTCTACGGATATTACTTAGTTCTTCGTCATCTGTGTCATCTTCCTGTAGGTTAATTATAAGAAGTAGTGCTTGATCTCTTAAAATAGTTTTCCTTAAGTCCTTATCCTGGAGATCCTCGGCATGCCTCATACATTTGGCTCAGTCTTCTTACGTTAGTAACATTATAAATAGCGTTGTGGAGAAGAATTTCAACATCAGCAATGTTAAATGTATGATTTTTTGCAGCAACATCTGATGAATTCGACGGAGTTATATTGCCAGTGATATGGAGGTAGTCTTATCATTTCGTGACCCCTTTTATATGCCAGCTGTTCTAAGGCATATATGTTTTTGGGTTACTCTCCTACACTTTTCTTAACAATTCTTCCCTTATGTCTGCACTCGAGAAAGGAATGTTCTTCTTTGTCAGCCATTCTTGATTGTCACTTTTTGTAGATGATGTGGGTATCCTTTCTTATTGCATGGAGTGGTAGCTGGCGTAATCGATGACTATTACAGAAGGTTCTTGAAGAACATTTAATAAATCAGAAAATCATGCCGTATTTGTATCACCATTCATTTCAGTGTGGTACTCAGCATCCTAAGACTAAACGACTTTGAAAATAAAATTTACGACATAGCGTAACGACCAATCAGGAGTCAGAGTGCTAATGAAGGTCACGATGACGCATCGACCCCGCGTGCGCAGGTAGCTAAGTATCGATAAAGGGTTGCATTTCGTGCACATTCCTACTGTCAGTGACATTTATTGCCCGACGACTCAGTTTAAAATGCGTCGACTATAGCAGCCCTAAGTAGCAAAAGATAAATTTTACTTCCTAATTTGAAATAGTGTATAACTTACAGCTAAAATTGTAGTGTAAAAAGCTTTGATAACTTGAACTTATTAATTAGTCTCAAGTCGGAGTAACAGCAAAAGTTGTAATAGTTACTCCTAAGTTTAGCCTAATAGCCTATTTATAGTGAAATCATCTTGCACATGAAAATAAAATTTTATTATTATATTAGGAGATATCTTGGAGCATAAAGTTCATTTGATTGGTGGTTCCTGCAGCCTGTTACACATTCAATCTTAAAAACTCCGATCTCTAGCCATAGAAACAAAGTTTAGAGCAAGCTCACCAGCTGGATCTTTCAATATCATGGTTCTCTGTGTATTCAGATAATAGAAAAAGGGTAAGTAAGAAAACAAAATGTCATAAGAGTAGTTTTTTAATAAAAAAAAATCGATTCCAAAGCAAATATTTGTATTATTCGTAAACAGTTAAAACGCCACAATGTAATATCAACTACATATTATTTATTGATTGAAATTCATGTCGGCACGATATGTTTAGATTGGTATTACAAAAGTAGTAAGATTTAAATAATTTTGGAAGAGAGGAAATCAACGATAGAATCGTATTTGGTATCGTTTATTTTTATATGCCAACTTAAATCAACATACTTATTATTAGAAATACTGGAACATGTAGTTATTTAAAGTCTTTTATTTTTAATTTTAATAACATTTATTTTTATGACGAGTAGGAAGTGACGTAAATAAATTTAAACCACGTGATTCTTTACAACCGCTTATTAATATATAAAATGTTTAATTGTGGCATTTTTACTGTTTATATTATTGACAAAATTATAAATGCACATTTTATTAAGGTTTTGGACACAGACGACACAAATTAAAAATCAAGCCTAAGTGTCAAATAACAAATTAAAAATGATAAGAAAAATATATTGTTGATCTTAACGAAATGCGGATTAATGTCTTGGCAACATTTTCATAATTACAGTTTTACGGTTTACGTACATTACACTTTCAATAAGTCATCATGACACTAAAATAAAACCATTGGGACGTGCAAATGGTCAACGGAGCTAGATCTACACATACAAAGGAACATTATGAAATAACTACGTTTCCGATATAAAAGAGTAATCTTAGTATGTACCATAATAAATATCTATCAATATATACTCTCGATCAACAAATATAATTTAATATAGGCAATAATATTATACGAATTTTTAAATCTATTAACGTTATCACAATATGAGTTTCGACGACATTATGCCGTCTATTTAAAAAGTTATGTTTCGTTTGTAACCTTTTGAATATTTACAAACATCGCTTTCGCTCTAATATTGTACATTTTCGTCTTTTTTTAGAAGAACATCTACTTATAGTTGAGATGACAGTAACTCTATGTACGCGGAATGCCGGCGATGCTGCGACGGCGGACCAACACTAAGTACAAGAAGAGTTGATATCCGTGTATCCTCGTTAATCGCATCTCAGCAGTTTGCGCGTCACTCAAGATCTAATCGAATACTGATGTAATATGTCTACGAATCGGACGACGCCTTAATGTATTACGTCGCTTATATTTACCAAAGTAATAATTGGTTAAGTCCAAGAACACGTTACACTTATACTGAATGCCAGGAACATTTCGGCACATATCAACTTGTTTAAACATAAAGATCAGTGTATCGTTCACTTAATAGTACCCGACCTGTGCCCATACTAAAATATCGTGGTTAAGCTCGCATTCAACATACGAATAAGTTACGCACACGCAGGACAATGCGTCAATCCATATCACGTGTTTACATCACACCCTCACTGTTGAAGCCCAGACTCCGATAAATCATTCATCGACCAAGTCTCAGGTCTTGTTGCGAACGTCTCCCTCCATAAACATGCGACGCAATCTTTCAAGAATCGCCCAATTTACGATCTTGCTTTAGTGTTCGTTACACAAGCTTATTAATTATCCTCCAATAATTCAAAACTGATCGCTCATAAATCGACCGAATCTAAATCCTGCTTGGGAGCTCTTGGCGATGGTGGCGTAGGTGGGGAGGCGGACTGAGAAGAGGCCTGCGACGGCGGTGGTGTGGATGGTCGCGGATGGAATTTTCCAGGTAAAGATGCAAGAGCGGACAGTGCGGCGTCCGCGTGCGGTATTCGACGCATGATTTTCCCGGATGTGATCAATCGGCCAAATCCCTCTTGGTGCGCGAACGCATAACCCGACCGTACGGATCTACGCGCACGTCGGGCGGACGGTGTGCGCGGGGCCGGTGCGCCCGCTCGCCATCTCTGTCGTGCCCGCAAACGTTCCGCCAACGTTGGACGCGTCCACGAGCTAGCGAGACGCCACGACACAACTGGTACCATTAGGATTATCATCTGTGGATAATGAGTTATATATGTATAGTGTTACATAATTATACTAATAATGATATGTGATTCCTGCTCAGCATGTACGTTATTTTGAATCTGGGATTATTCTTTTTGAGTTTAAGGTCTGGATGTTTTGTGCTTACGACTGACTTTCTTTTATGGCTTAAGTATTATGAGATTATATGAATGTTGTTAAGTAAACAGTGTCTACCACTGTTAAAATTAAATATTTCATATTTTAGGTCTTGTTACAGTATGCGTATACATACATATAATATCGATATATATATATATATATATATATAATCTAACGTCTTATGTTAACGTATATATATATATATATATATATATATATATATATATATATATATATATATATATAATCTAATGTAATCTAATATAATATCTTTTTCACAGGTTTCTGCGACTCTTGAGTAATTTATCCATCCTCGATAACGGAACAAGATTTAAATGCATCGCAAATACATTTGAGAACTAAAATGACATCTAAGGTATCACAGCTTCTATTTTACGTTGAGATTGATGGAAGAATAGGTCATCGCTCTCCAGCTGCAGTGAGGGTGCCATTAGGTCACAGCGAACACTCACAGTAAGCACGGCGGTGAACCAGAACGTCGCCTGTGTGAGCGCGACGGTGAGTGAGCCGACGTACGGCCCGCCTATCACGTAGTTGTAGAAGTAGTCCAGCACGAAGTATGACACCAGCGAGCCCCATATCGTGACGTGGTTGAATACCGTCCAATACGTCGTGTCGAGGGCGATCTGGTAAAGAAAAAAAAAATTTAACTCTCTTATTTATGGATAACGTAATTCACCCGATGTTAAGTAATTCCTAAACCGATAGACCCGTATCTATTTTCGGTAAGGAATCACAAGGCGGATGGTTTAAAGACAAAATATGGAATGCCTTTATACAAATAATAAGGATTAGGACCCATTAATGAACAAACCTAGAAAGTAGCAGAGGCTAGTGGTATTCTAGCCTCTGCTTAGTGTATTGTTACTCAATCATTTTTATGTCAAGAAAAAACCAAAAATTTCCTTTTTTTTTTCGTTCGCTATAAAATTATAACAACATTTTAATTAATAGTTTATTTATAATTTTCAGCTTCACATTCATTAATTAGTGTTAATGATAAAACCTTTTAAAAAAACAAGCTATAAATTTATTTTTTCATGTTGCATTTATTATATGCTAATGTTTAATTTTGTAAAAACATTAAAATTCATTCCCATCACTATCTTTTGTATACAGGTATTATCTATTGAATAGATTGGGAGCCCCCTTAAATAAGGAACGCGATACGATGTGGTGAGTCTAGGGCACCGGTGATGGGAGGATGCATGTTGGTGTTTATGATCCGTAGTTATCGCTTACCATCAGCATAATGTTCCTGTGTTTCGTCTGGTGATGCAGGGATCCGGAGACCTTTATTACTTGTGACGAGGCATTCCATCTCAGTCGTCAAGGGTGACAACGCATCTGCATTATGATTCCTTGTCGAGGATGAATGTAGATGTCATGGGCATAAAGTGAAATGACGGTAGTGTAATTTTCGTTTCCCATTCGATCAGTTTTCGAAAGACAGATGATGTCATGTTTCGCCGGAATCCCATATCTGATGGTATGTCAACTGGATAAGGATTTATGCTACACTGTAGCGTAGATCTACGACTTTAGTGCCACGGGTTGCATTGCTATGCCATTATTTTAAGAATACTTCCTTTCCTCCTAATTTTCTAATCTAAATTATCAAATGCGACGAGTGTACCTGGGTCGTGTTGTCAATGATCAAAATGGTCGCGACGACGCTTCCCAATAACATGTGATCCGACAGAATCTTGCCGTCTGGTGCCAACCCGTCTTTGTAAGTACCTGAAAAATTATTAAGTCAATGAATATGTTATATAATTATGTTATTACTTTATGAAAAATAATGAAAAAGGAATAAAATTAATATTGTGATTGGTTCGTTTCGAAGAAGATAATAAAACGTGAGTATTTTACATGGTAGACCCTCACTGCAGCTGGAAAGCGGAGAAGTATTAATTCACAGAATATCAATGTAAAATAGCAGCTTATTGCTTGTTGTGATTCCTTAGATGTAATTTTAGTCCTCAAGGGTAATTCATGCATTTAATTTAAATCTTGTTCCGTTATCGAGCATGGATAAATTTCTCAAGAGTCGCAGAAACCCCATACTTAGATTGAATTAGTTTTTTTTAGAAAATATTTTGAGAATAACAAACGAGCACACAGTTCACATGATAGTAAGTGTTTCCTGCGGCCCATGAAATCTACATTCATCCTTGACAAGGATATGTAGATACGTTGTCACCCTTGACGACTGAGATGGAATGTTCCGTCACCAGTAATAAAGGCTTCCGAATCCCTACACTCACCAGACGCAAAACACAACAAGCATTATGCTGTTATTTCACTCTGCTATTCTGCGAGGGCGTGGTGCTACCTGTCCGGTCATTCAGCGGCCAGAAACAAACTGTAGTGTAGCTCTACCACTGTAAATTATAAGTTCATTTCTAGTCGAGGAAACTTAACTAAAACTAACTTAACATAACTATGATTTTCGGATCTGTGTGTATTATTGTAACAATGTTCTTCTGCAAGTGATATTACATCTGCAGCTTAGCTCTAACGCTGTTAACTTGAAGTGTGTGAAGCGAGGACGCTTGTCCCAATGATTGCACGAAGTGGACCACTCACCATACGGTATAAGGAACAGTACTAGTGACGTGAAACAGCCGTGCAGTGTTGATTTAATGAACTCTGTCTTGTTGAACAGCTGACTGGTGTGACCCGGCGCGTACAGTTTGGGGAATTGTAGCGAGGTGGCGTCCGAAACGTCCTGTTCGAACACGCCCAGCGCCAGGACCGGCAGCGACGTGTAGAATAGGTTATACACGGAGATGAACATCTCGTCAAACACAGTCTGGAAGAAAAAAGTTAGTACGTAAGCGTATGAATGTAGAAATAATTTTTATTATATTTTATTATTTAACAAAATCCACATTTCTTAAATATATTACAAGATTTACTAATAAGAATAGTAAATCTTACATACAAAAAATGTATTTTCAAAATCTATAAATAAAGAGATCGTCTATATTAGGAGATGGTATAATTAACAATAAACTTTCGATTCAGAAGGTATTGTATTAAGATGTGTTTAGCTTATGGGCCCGCGAGAACGGGGAAAAAATATCTTGTTTAAAAAGGTGAAATGATTATTCCATAATTATAGTACATAGAACTGTCATATATCGAGTCCTATGGTATTTAAATGCCCACATCGATGCGTTCGTTGATTTGACATAAATATTGTTGAAAATCACGTCAACACTAACGTATCTAGATCACAAATATCATTAATTGTCAGGTCTATATATAATAAACTGTACATATTTATAACAAGCCTAGGTAGTAGTTTCTGTCTTTAGCATGAATGTGTTGGATTGATCGCGGTAGGAACGCGCACTTGAAGAATACCTGCGTCAAATCTTAACATGAAATGCTGTTGCAATTACATGCAACTAGGTATTCCATCTCAGTCCTCACAATTGACAACGGATCTTGTATCTTTATTGAGCATGAAGTTATGGGATGCGGTCATCACTAACCGTTGGGTGACATATGAGCTCGTTTGTCACTCAAAAAAGAAAAAAAACCTGCCTCCTAAGGTAGGCGATCACAGTACAGTAACTAAAACTACAACAGAGCAAATAGATACTGTATAGATTTTACAGCGCTACGCTGCATTTTGTCTCTATCTGCAGAACGAATGGGTCGGCTGGACCGGGGTAGGACCCTCACAGAATACTAGCGTAATATAGCAGCATAATGCTGGTGTGTTTCTTTCGGTGAGTGTAGATATTCGGAGATCTATATAACTGGTGACGAGGCATTCCATCTCGGCCTCAAAGTTGACAACGGATCTTGAACATGGATGTAGAAGTTATGGTATGCGGTTATCACTAACCACTAACTAATAAAATAGAAAAGACCTGCCTTCTAAAGTAGGTGATCACAGTATAGTAAGTGCAAGAGAGCGAATAGATAGCAGTTTGTTTCTATCTGCAGAACGAATGGATCGGCTAGACCGGGGTAGGACCAGGCCCTCACAGAACACTAGCTTAATGCTTCTGTTTTTCATCTCGTGAGTGTAGGGATCAGGAGATCTTTATTATTGGTGACGGGGCATTCCATCTCAGTCCTCAAAGGTGACACGCATCTGCGTTATAATTCCTTGTCAAGGATGAACGTAGATGTCATGGACGGCAGAAAACGCCATCAGGTGAACTGTGTGTTCGTTTGTTACTCTCAAAGTAAGAAAAAATATATAGATATTAAATAATCAAAACTATAATAATAATTATTGTACATATGATTACTGACCTGTGCGCTAAAGCCGCAGAAAAACGCGAACCAGAAGTGGCAAACGGTGAACGCGAAGTTCTTATAGAAGAAATACCGCAGGAACTTGCACATTCTGTAGTACGACCAGCGTCCGTGTACCAGCAGCAGCCTCTGGAGGAACCTGAACTGTGCTATCGAGTAGTCCGAGGCCAAAACTGCCTGCATCCCCTCCTGACCAGATATACCGACTCCTATGTGCGCAGCTGGAATGTAATTGGTTCTTGTTAAGATACAATCATAAATCGTTGTTGAGTATTGTAAGCGTAATTGATTGTTTTTTTTTTTTATTTTTGTTCTTGATCTGCGGCGAGTGACCGTGTTTTCATTATCATCGAATGCTTATTCTATGGCTATAATCTATCCTAAACAGTTGACGTGATCTGAGCAATTGTCAGAGGATATCGCCTAGAATTGAGTTTTCATAAGAAATGCTTGTTGATAATCCATATGGAGTTGTTACCTTTGATCATGGATACGTCGTTCGCACCATCGCCAATCGCCAGTGTGACGGCTTTCCGACTCTTCTTGATCAGCTCCACTACCATCGCCTTCTGTAGCGGCGTCACTCGACAGCAAATCACGGAGCGACATTGTAACACAACATCGAGAAATCTATGAATGATCATTATTTTTATATTATAAAGTTCAAAGTGAGCGATTCAGTATCTCCTCCGGTGTTGCGGATGTTCATGGGCGGCGGTGATCACTTACCACCGGGGGTGGCGGGGGGGGGGGGCTGCATGCACTTTGGAATCCATGACACAATCAACACAAACGAGCCACATGTCACCTGATGAGAAGAGAAGACGGCAATCAAAAAGACACATCTAATCTCATCGGTTTTTCAGATTCAATATCGACATGCGTTGTCACCGGTGCGATACGCCGTGTTTCGTATAGCGAGCGTATTGAACTGGCGACTAAATTCTAGCTAACGAGACATTCCTTGAATGTTTGTTAAGGTTTTTCATGTAAATATCATGCATTAAGCACTATATGTACTCCTAGCGATTTCATCATTCTCAATATTATAAAAAAAAAATATTAATCTTTCTTGACAATCAGTTTGTAGATAGGATTTGATACTATGAATCAGGACAAAATCTGTTGATTCGTTTTCGAGACGGCTGCGCTCAGATGAAGACCGGACGCGACCGGAACTTTATTTCAAGATTTATTGTGGTGTTATATTGATAGGAATGACGATGGAACATCTACCAGTACTTGATGGTCGCGAGGCCCAGTGGTCAGATTACCTCTAGCTGTTACGTCGTGATCCCTGGGTGCGGTTCCCAGCCGAGGTACGCGATGTTTGTGCACCGCACAGTTAGAATTCGGGTGTGAGTGTAAGTTGTATGAGACAACGGCAGGATATTCTTTTGTCTCCAAATTAGTAGCGAAATAATGCCTATCATATCAGATCGTTTACTAACTTCTCCTCCAGTTTAGGATGTAAGCAGTGAACCAGCGAGTGGCCGTTGACGACGATGGCGAAACCGTTTGCGTCGTCGTTGCCGTGCTCCTGCGCGTCCGACGAGCTGGCACCACCCGCGCTGTACTCGTTACTGAAAACATGCCATTTCATCACTACCTTCGTATATAATTAAATTTCCCACCATTTACCCATTTGTTATTAAATTATCATCAAAGCACACCGTTGCGACCGGGCGATTCATGCGGCTCGTGACTCCCGGCATTCATCCTGGATGAGGAATGATAATATAGACGCTGTTTCCGGTCTATTACTTACACACGCACCAATAGAAGTGCGGAGAGTTTATACTATTTAGTTCATTTTTATATTCTAATTTTACAACTTTTAGTAAAAAAAGTTCTAATAAAAAAGAAAACATGTATACTTCTTTTAACAAATCTCGTGTTGGTCGAAATTGATGAGAAGGAAATCGTTACAAACACAATAATAACTTATAACAAACAAATAGATCAAGACAATGTTAAAAATTATATTAGTTCACATCTGAAAAATTGATAAGCGAAGTAGGTTCCTCCTAATTCGAGGAAGTGTTGTTAAAATAGGGTTTAGTACTCTACTTGGCAATGGAATGATTCTAGCTTCACAAATACAAAGGAATATTATAGGGAAATGTAGGTGATGAACGAGCATACAGTTCAGATAAGGAATCTCTATGTCTCTAAACTCTTCAATCTGGGTAAAGAATATATACTTTTATATGCCTTGACATCTCTGAAAGTCATGATAGAACATTACCACTTGTAGGTTTTCCGGTGTTCTGTGAAGGATACCTCCAAAGACTAACAAGCCATGGTAAACCCATATTCCCATCAGTCAGGTTCCGCTTAAGTGATAATTTTTTTATAGACAATTTAAAATACCACTATCGCTCTTACATAAAAATCTCGTAAATGACATCACGAGACTTACTTTTATATTAACCCGGTGAAACTGTAAAAGCACTCGGGCTAACAGCAGCCATTAAAAAAAAAAAAAAAAAAAACTTACTTTTATTATATATCTCCTATATGTGTATTAACAAGGGTTTTATTAAAGTACAACAAAATAGGTGATAAAGATTTGTCTGTTCTAAGGGCAAGCACACACTTGCGGATAGGAGGAAATAGACGTCACCGAGGAAAAGGAAGGCCGTGCACACACAGTGAACAACTACAGTTTTGTAGCGCATACTATACTAACAACTATCTTGTATTGTTATTAATTATAAAAAATAGAACACTTTTTACAATGTTTAGCTGATTTTGTAAGAAAAAAAAACTGAAGCTATGGTTATTGAAATGTTTTGGCAATGTGAGTTCATAATTGGCCTTACTAAATCTCTATTACTAACCGATTCGGGGCTGTATGTTGGGTACTTATCGCGGTTTTGAAGTATTTTTTTAGGGGTTTAACGATATAATGGACGTGCAGGTGTTAAAGGTTTAAAAAAAATTATTCGTAACTAGCCATCGCGGTATATTCTTGCCTAGTGCGAAGTTAACTCCAAGTGTGAATAAAAAAGGCGCATTGGATTTTTTTTCTAAATATTTTAACTTGTATTTCTTTCCTCTGCGTATTTTTTTTTTTTACTGATGCCTTATTTGTACTGTAAAACTGTATTTTGCACTGTGTCTATAATTTGTACTAAAATATTACGTACCGATATTTGGTAATTGCATTACTAAGTTGCCTAATGTTCAAAATGCGCGACAGATGCGTGGTGGGGTTTGGGTTGGATTCCTAGCCTGGTCTTCGGCCAACATCTACTAATAGATTGTTGTAAGGTTGTACTAAAGTTAATTAGTAGCTACAGTATGAATAATAGATACGACCGGGGAAAGGCTACGTTTACAGAGTATGCCCACGTAAAAAAATTACCTAAAGTACAGAAAGGACAAAAGCCTAATGGTTTAGGGTATGGTCTGTGAAAGTTAACGTTGTACGTTCGTATCCGTCTATCGGCTGTACAATCTCCTAGATCTAGCATTTAAGCTTAGTTGGAATTGTTAACGGGAATGTCAGTAATCGTAATAATAAATAAAAAGTTACTGCATTTTGTTTGGCATATGAAGTGATACCTAATTTTAGGTAAGGAGACATTCTCAGTTCCCAGGGGTGTCATTGCATGTGCATCTGAATATTGGTACGTTACCGCCAAAGGATACGGATGTGTGCTCGAGGGATATACTTACCATCGGGTGAATTATATTGTTTGTCGAGTTCACATATAAAACGTGTAATTTATTAACTGAAAAGAAACCAAACCCATCTTTAGTCAATTTTAGTGTTACTGGTTAAACGGGATCAACATATCAAGATCAAGTCTTATGTTCTAAAAAGTTTTTGTAGGATATCGATATCTAATGTGAGATTCTTTAACTTTAGTGAAAGAGGAATGCAACAGCGGATGCATACATCGGTTTGTATCTTTTTTTAAAATAGTAATCCAATTATTATATTATACGAATACTAATGACTAATCCTATTAATCTACCGAAAAAGAAAAAATATCGACGATTAATAAAAAGAAAAAATAGCGACGGTATTATTTATAATATCGATTATATATATCTACCTTTACTCATCATTCACCGATTGACATACAACATAAGGCACTATACACACGGAAACAGGGAAACAAAACGCCACGCCTTTGTCATAACAATGTCTTTACAGTAAAGAGACTGCAAGTAAGCGCGCCTACAATGGTCTGTAGTTGTCCACGTGGCGAGGTAGCGGTAGGCGAGCGATATATAGCGTAGCCGTCGGTGTCTACCTGTGGGTTAGTGTGTTATGTTCCCACCTAAATGTGACGACGGAGACAGCTGGCGCGTTTAGTTTCACATTGGCCGCACGTCCGGGTGACGGACGACCGACGTTCGCCCCCCCGTTTGCTGTGGAATTCTTTGCTTCCGATGGACCTGTGGGGAAATTTCCATTGTGTTGGTAATGTAGTTCTACAGGGCTATACGTAAGAAACTTGTTATTAATAATATATTTTCTTATAATTAGTAAATTAAAGCTTAAATATATTTTAACAATTTAGCAGTTTTATACCTATGCACATTTATATATTTCTTAGAAATAAAAAAAGGTTTTTTGAATTTAGTACAAAAGATGGCTGTTTGAAATTTTAAATTAATATGAACACACAGAAATATTAAATGAATTTCGAAGGGTCTTGTATTTTACTTTAGACTTGTGGCAATCGCCAAACTTAGGTGAAGCCGATTTCCGCGAGTCTGCAAAGCGATAAAATCGTAAAAGTCAAGAGAAGAATAACAATCGTCAACGCACCAAAATCACTCGAATCTAGTTGAATACTTCTGCACTCTCAAAAGTCGTACAACTGACGTATTTGTCTTTTTTCTTATAGAGTAAAGGCGACGGCAAACGAGCATGCAGTCCACCCGATGGTGAGTGATCACCGCCGCCCATGAACATGCGTAACATCAGAGGAGCAAAGCATCGCAAATGCGTTGCCGGCCTTTAAGAAAGGTGTAAGCTCTTTTCTTGCAGGTCCCTAAGTCGTATCGGTTCGGATACACCGCTGGCGACAGCTGATTCCATGGAGTAGTTGTGCGTGGCAGGAAATTACGCGTGACACGATGAGATTGAAATGTTATATAAATAGTAATATAAAATAATTTCTTACTTACCATACGGTAAGAAGGTGTTGACGACTCGTATGGAGTCTCTACACTTCGCGAGCTGTCTGTCGACATCGTCATGCGAGACGCCGTCTATAATGAACACTTCGGCCATGTCGTCCGTCAGTAGTTGACACGAGTAACCAATGTTGATCGCTGTCTCTGTGAATGTACAAAACAATTGAAACTAAACTCAATGACAACGGAACATAATTCATTTTCGTTATAAACATGTCTCTCTGTTCAACCCTAGTCATGTGATAATATTTGAATGATCAAATTAAAGGCGGTCAGTCTCAAAAGAAAAACGTACGTGTACTTTTCACACAGTGCAGTTCTTTGCTTTAACTAGTTTGCCACGCGGCCGTTATTGTCATATATAGACGTTATCGTCATACAAGGCTGGCTCTGGTCGAGGCTCCCTCTTGGGGGCCTTTGTGCTGGTTACCCACTAATAGAGGTCTCGACTGAGCGCCTTAAGCGCTGGGTCACCTCTCAACCCGGCGAAACTGTAAAGTCCTCGGGCTAACAGCGGCCATCAGTCCGAAAAAAAACAGTCCTTTTGTTTATTGTTTAAAATATATATAAATATATTTTAAAATAGATAATAAAAAAATATACATATCTTTTTATAATAGCTCGTCGGATTTGGACGTTGGAACGCAATAACCTAACATTCAATCTTAGCATTCTATGCGCCCTACTTCCGTGATCATCGTGAAATTTTACCCCCTACCCGTGTTCTAGAAAGTATACATAACTTATAACAAATTGTCACGCTCTTAACATCACGATTTTAACCGGTTTATAAATCGGCCGACCATTGTGTTAGAACCTATAACCTGATGAGGAATCGGTTTCCTAATGGTATAGGGAAACAGTGTAAGACGACTAAGCTACGACCGGTTCAATGCTTCATGAGAATATGGGTATGATTTATATTTATGTATCGTGTCAAGATGATTATAATATGATTTCATAAACTTATTTATGTATGATGAAGAAGCCCTCGCGATAGCAAATGATCACAGAATAGCTAAGATAACGAATAATATGGAATACTCAAAGGTTTTCCGTTCAGTGTTAAGTACAACGATATGGTAGTATTTCTTGTGTGTAGAATCTACGTGATGTAAGATCAAAATAGTTACCTTGCTTATCACCTGTCAGGACCCATATCTTCATACCAGCCATACTGAGGTTTGCTATGGTTTCAGGAACACCGTCTTGTAACTTATCCTCTATGGCAGTCACACCTGTAATGAAACATTATAAATTAAACTGATGGTTGTGTTAATTTAATCCATGGTAAACAAGTATTTAGGTACTTTTGAAGGGGCTCTAAAATTAAAAGACGTCAAAATTGTATTAAGCGATTCCATTCTTGTTTCGAAGTGTTAGCAAAAATTTTTATATTGTTTGACATTTGAAATAAATTTTGACAGAAGCTTATGTTATTGCTTATGCTAAAGTTATTTACTGACGTCTTTTAAATATGTAGTGATACTAAAAACGAGTTAAATAAAGTTTGTTTAAATAAAAAGAATGAAGGTATACCAATTGTATATGACATTGCATTTTCCTTCTTATACAATTGTCCAACAATTTATTTCACTACTTCAATGATATCGTGTACTGTTTTCTTGTTACATACAATACTAGTATATAATGTTCGTATAAATTACTAGCTTTTCCATTTTTATATTTCACAAACATCACTTATGTGTAAATGAACATTTAATTTATATTATTTTAGTATCAACATGTATTTAAAGGCCTGAGAAACAAAACGTAATATGATATTTTATACACTTTTTTGTTTTGTATCGAGTGATAAATGATTAAGAATTAATAAATTAACTTTACCCATGAGCAGTAGGTCAGTTTCGATCTCTTCGTATATCGCGTCGAGTCGTTCGTCGCGATCACGCAACGCCAAGGCGGCCGCTTGATGACGACGTTTCCACTCCGCAAACCCTCGCTCCTCTAGCGGACGCCAAGCGAGCGCTAGTGTGCGCAGACCCTCGCCGGCGAATTTCTGTACACGTAAAATATGTGACATATATGGTATTAGTATTATCACTTTAAGATCAAATCCTCCTGGTACATTTACTATGATACCTTCTGATTTTATCAGTATAGATGTATAGATTATACTGATAAGCGTGGTCTTTCCCCGTGCCGATCTATTCGTTGCCTATTTAGTTCATAGGAACCATTACAGTTATAAATATATATGGCTGTTCTTAAAGCGGATCATCACTATCTTAAAAGTTATAAAGCTTACGTGAAAATAATTTACCTGTTTTATTTTAGATCTTTTGGAATCGCCCTATAATGTCTACAATAAATAAACAAATATATCATATATTTATTTACAAGTAGTAAACATTGACTTACATTTAAATTCTCTTGCGTTTTCGACCTCACTTCTTGCTGACATCCACTTTTTAATCTGTCGTATATTACATTATCAGCACCTTTCGTGTATAATCTAATTTCACCGTCCTTCCTTAATATCACGGACATTCTTTTTCTAACATTATTAAAATCTAATATACACAACAACTCATACACCTGGAACAATAAAAATGTAGATTATAAAAAAATATATTTCATAAGTTCAACAAAAGGACTCCATTTTTAACATGGTTTTATTAGCTTGACCTATGATGTATGAATGTATTTTTATTTAATATGCAAAAAGTACTTTGTAAGTTGCTGCCAGAATGTAAAATTTATAATGCAATATATTGTAACTTCAAATAATAATGGAATGTTTAGGGTACAATTTGTTTTGTGTACTGAACTATAAAAAAGGTAAAAGAGCATGCCTCTTATAGTTATTTACAACATAGGGAAGTAGTCAGGTACCAGCAGAATACCAGTGTTGGCCTAGGTCAACAAAATGCTGAGCTGGAACCTTATTGATCCAGCATCGTCATTATGGTTGACCTATGTGTATGTAAATGTATGAATGTAATGGTTTCTTAATCATGTTTTCACCCACTTGCGGACGTTAGAACAATTTGTATTAGTGTTAAGAATCGACGAAAATACAATAATTTCATGTCTATGATTGTTGTTTTTAGTTTATTTAAAGATTTAAAAATAATTTTAAACACTTTACTTTTGTTAAAGGTTATATGCATATATATATATTTTTATTATTATAAATTATATAATTTACCTCTGTTTTACCCATTACTTCTATTGTAATACTATTAGGCGAACGTTCTCTAAACACAAAACCGAAATTTCTTGCAGCCGACACCAGCGCCGCCTCGTCTGGCGACTGCGCCTGGAAATATTTAATGAATATATAATAAATGCAATACGAAACCTATGATAAGACTAGTTAGTGGCTACTAGTAATGTTGTAGGCGAACGGATAGAAGTCCCAGCTGGCTTGTACCAGAGTATATCCGTTTTTAGGATTAAAACTGAGGACAGTTAAACTGCAGTTTGTTTTGTTATGTTACGTGCAAAATGTCAGGTCGACTGGGTTAAGATCACGCTACGGAATACCAGCATAATGTTGCAGTGTTTCGCCTGGTGAGTGTAGGGATCCGGAGACCTTTATTACTGGTGCAGGGGTGCTCCATCCCAGACGTGACTCAAGGGTGACAACGCATTTGCGTTATGATTCCTTGTCACGAATCAATGTTGATGTTATGGACAGCAGGAATCACTTACTATCAGATGAACTGTGCGCTCATTTGTTACTCTCAATGAAATAATAATAAAAAAATACATAAAACATTGCACTTTCAACACATTAACCCTTTCGGCGATGAGCTCGAAACCATTTGAAGAACGAAACGGAATATTTTTTTCTGTTGAACTATATTGATATAAATAAGGAGCCTATATGTTTTGTATTCATAAAATAACGGGATGCCAAAGAAGAAGTATACCGATGGTAGGTGATCTCTGTCCTGATAGATACCCACGTTAGTGTTCGATTAGGGATTTCTAATCGAGCATGAAAGTGACAACTGATATTGTTTGTATGTGATATGATATCCGTGGTCATACTAAGAACTACAATGGAACATCCCTTGCCACCAGTAATAGCACACTAGTAAACTATCGAAAGTTTTCTGTCAATCACGAGATACATATTCGCGTTATTCTGTTACCATGAGTTGGCTGAGAGAATCACGCGTTTTCTCTAAACTTGTTTCTCTACCTAGTTGAGATGAGTTATTTGTGTTTACAGCTAGTTTATAGCGTTCACACGTTCACTCGGCGTTGACAATGCATTCATGTTTATATGAGATATATACACGAATCACACAATATGTAATGACGAAAGTATCTTACACTCCTTAAGTGTTAATTTTTTTGTTGTTATAGGATAGGTGAACGAACAAACGAGTCAGCTGTTCACCTGATGGTAAGTGATTACCCCCGCCCATAGACATTCGCAATACCAGAGGCGTCGCAAACGCGCTGCCGGCCTTTAAAAAATGTGTAGACTGTTGTCTTGAAGGTCCCCAAGTCGTATCGGTTCGAAAATACCGCTGGCGAGACAGCCGATTTCACTGAGTAGTTGTGCGTGACATAAAAAAATTGCGTAAAACTCACAGCGGTGGATTGCCATTATTGCTTGGTGATATTTTTGCAGTTCATAGCTAAACATTCTTAAGAGTTCGTACCTGATATTCGAGGCGTCCGTTCTTCTGTTCCGGCATAACGGTGTGACACAGTGCCAGTAGACGGAAGAAATCGTGCACATTTTGGTCCCCACGTTGCACTGCGTCCAATAACGTCGAGTCGAAGAACTTAAACTCGGGCTCATATTCTGGGTTGAACGAGAAGTCTAGCGGTTCCGTATTCTGCACGAAACGTAAAGTATGCTTTATGGCGGAAGAAATGTTAAGTGAAAAAATATTTAGGGGCATATTTATTGTTAATTAATAACATTGAACTTTCGAAACGATTAATTGGAACGAGTGAAAAGAAAGAGATTAAACAGTCGATTCATTTTGTAATTTAAAAAAGGAAAAAAAATTGCATAACGGTTATTTTTATGAAAAATGCTATTTATAAAAATGCTATTTATAAAAGGGCAATATTCTTATTTTTTTTAACCGTTTATAAAATGAATAAGCTTCATACTTTCATTAGAAAACTAAGCGAATAAAAAGTGTGAGAGTAAAGGTTTAAAAAAATGTACAAAAATAGCAGAGAACTTTAAACGTAAAGTAACAAAAACACATATATGTAAATAATATATAATGCAATTTTATCAATACCACATATTTTTCTAAAATTCTCTGTTATTTACTATATTGATGTATATAAAAGCAAATAACAAACACAATATCTTAAAGCACCAAAAGCAAAATCCAGAACTATCTTAAATCATGCCATATAGTGTTATTTACATATGAAACATTCCATACAGTTTATTGTTAGTTAAGACGTGGTGGAGAAGTGTTGGTATAGTGTAGAAATTAGCGGACAGAAACACCTAAGAGGTTAACCAGGTACAATAAACAGTTGTATCTGCTTCGATTACATCTAATACGTTTTAGCTAATAACAAGGTACTTAGAAATTTTTTTTTAATAATAAAATATGTTATTTCGTAATACATATCACCCCCATATTCTTTAAATTCAACTTATACCTTACAAAATAAATAAATATAAAATGTTATATATTTGTTTATAGGTTAAATAATTAGATTTATCGTTTACAGGTTAAATATTCGAATAGATTAAAGCATAATAACATTGAAATAAGAAATTGTAAGTTTGTGCGTACTTCGGAAAGTGTTATGTGGTAAAGGGGACAGATTCAAGAAGGTGAAGATTCATTTCGAGCTCACAGATGAGATAAGGAGCAAGACCCGGCAGTGTCTCCTCCAGCCACAAGCCCTCTCGTAACTACATTTCACATCGCAAACGGCCGCATACTACCTGTATTCATGCATCGCGGACATCAACGCCTCCCTATTATGCGTTTCTAACTTAGCTATTTTGTGCTAAGCTGAATGTAATATTAGATGTGGGGTTTTTTTTTTAATTTTTAATTACGTTATCAATTTATCATTGTAATGGCATTCATTTGTTCTAACCACAGAACGCGATCTAAGTTCTATTTTTTTTTATTATTTAAAATGTCTCAGCTGCCAGCGTCATAGCAATAGCGTCAGCGTTCAATAAATAAATGTATATTATAGAACTTAATACATTTTAAAAGCATTCGGATTACATTATCAGATCGCATACCGTGTACAAAGTTATGTAAGTTTGTTAGTATAGCAATAATTACCCGAGATATTGATAAATAAGAATATAAATTATTTTTATGTCCGATATAAAATGTTGAATTTATATCCCGATTTGGTCTACGCCGAGAGTCCGAACAAGGAAACGTGTGCATATATCGCATAATAAGGAGGCGTCGGGTCCGCACTGTGCACGGGTGCGTACGTGTGTGACGTCACGGGACGGGGCCGCGGGACGGCGGGCGCCAGGCGTGCTGCGCCCCTGCTCGTGTTCCAGCTCCAGAAGCCGACCGCGAGGCACCTCCCTCGCCTCCCGCACTCCCCGCGCCGACCGCTGCACCATATACATATCACACAACGCCCCCTACCACTGATTATACGCCTCCCCCTCCCCCCAGCTTTCTCTTTGAATTCCATTCTTGTCTTGTACATAGATATTCTTTTTTTTCCATTATATTAAGAGTAAGTTAGCTAACGAGCACATAGTTCACCTGATGGTAAATGATTCCTGTGGCCCGCGACATCTACATTCATCCTTGTCAAGGAGTCATAATGCAGATGCGTTGTTACCCTTGAGGACTGAGATGGAACGCCTCGTCACCAGTAATTCTTAGTTAAAAACATCTACGCCTACTAAAGTTAAGCTATATATCCCACCCAATGAATGCGATAGGTGCCTACAAGATCTGATTGGTAAAGTTTATTTGTATTGTATTGAGTTTGACAGTGACCTAATGGTGAGTGATACCTAACGGCACATGTTAGACATTTATCCTCGATAAGGAATCATAAAGCAGATGCGTCGTCACTGAGAGGGAATGCCTCGTCACCATAATAAGGTACTAACACCTCCATGACTTAAGTAAGTGTACTTATTTGTAATTTTTTGTGCAATAATCTATATGAATAATGACTCGTTTTATTCTCAACACGGATATAATAATATAATTTGTTTCGTTGCTATGATATAGTCTAATTCTATCCTATAGAAATTAGTCCGTACCTAAATTATTAATGTGGGATCATAATTATCACTATGACGACTAAGGGAGCTCAGTAATACATTGAATGATTAACTCGTCTATGATTTGACATTTTTAAAACGAAATAGGATCAGGACATTGGACAAGGACGATGATACCTAAAAATAATTAGTTAAATATATATTAATAATAATTAATAGTTAAAATATCACTCTGAAGTATATAAAAATAATTTATATTAGATAACAACGACCGTCCAGAAGACCTAAAATATATGTGATACTCTGTGCTGTGTTCATTATGATACAATTCAAATCTAGTTCGATGTATGGTAAACTACATCCATACTGTTGCATTATATTATATATATGCATTATATACATGCAAACGAAGTAAAACTGTCTAAATGTATCTACTGCTTGGTAGACTGCAGTCTTGAATAATTGCAAAATGCTCAAATACAATGCATTATGGTGGGATACGTGTGTTATAAAAAGGACAAGCAAAAAAAAAAAACTTGTGTATTTTTCGATTACCACGATACGGTCGTGTTAGTGTATGAAGAAAAAAACAAGTATATTATCTATGCACAAATCTTGAACGTGATTAACATAAATGAACCAATAGAAAAAAGAAAACAATCACATCAGGTGACAACACGCCACACCCCAAAGCGAGGACAAACGAAAACAAAAAACAAAACAAATAAAAAAAATCACCCGTGTGAAAAAAACTGATCATACAAACTTGGAGTTCATGCAAAATATTTTCACTTTTTGTGTGCACATATTATTAATTGGTGACAGAGCAATATTTGTACTCTTAAGTGAGAACAGCCTACATGCGTAGTCTATGCAGTGAGAATGGACCAAATATGTACTGGAGGTGCACATTCATTAAGTTTTATATGAAATGTACAATAAACATACAAAATGGCGGCTTACCTCCGTGAGTTCGATTGTCTCACCAGTGTTTTCGTCAACGATATCGCCATAACAGACACCCGCTATGGAACATTTGTTGAACGTCATTATGTTCTGCGTCAATGTGCCTGTCTTGTCGGAAAATATGTACTGGATCTGACCTGAAATATATATAGAATAAAATAATCTATCAAAACTAAACCGAATGTATATTTATTTTTATATTTTCGGAGTTCATGAAACGTGGCGTGTATGGTAGAACTTTCCTGCTAAGGAACGGCTATTTGAACCAACTTAATATGAAAAGATGAAGATATTTTTTTAATTGACTGCAACTTGAGAAAAAGTATAGGTAATGTCGATCAAATTTCACAAAATACAGTTGGTTAAAATACACGGCACACAGGCAGAAAATGCCAAAACACCATTTTATGTGTTATATATTATATAAAAGCAATTTTTATATCGGTGAAATTATAAATATAATAACATCGATCACGCTTTATTATTCCTGCTATTCTCTCATACTGGGTATTAGGAGACCGCTTTCGAAAACGAAGACAGATGATAGTACTAATGACACCATTGATGATGGGACGGAAAAAAATCGATCCTGATTAAAAAAAATCATATTTAAAACGTTTTATTAAAAAAAAATGAGCAATGAAACACAAAATCAAAAACAGCTGATGCTCGGATCAACGAACGCACAGGCGTTACTGTCTCAAAAACTTAGTTATTTTAAGTTTTTTTATTTTCATTAATTCGTTTGAACCACCCACACCTTGGGTTGACTGGCAGAGAATGCGTTTAATGCCGTTAATGCAATAAAGAGTAAATAAATAAATAAATATACAAACCGAGTTCTTCATTCAGCGTAGTGGTCCGCGCTTTGGCCGCCGTCCCTGTCTTTTCGTAATACATTTTCTCGTCCCAGTTTATGAGAAAACTTTGGGCAAATCTTATGACCTGAAACAAAGTAATACTCACACGGTTTTTCACAATTTTCTATGAGGCAATATTAATAATGGCATTAATCGAAAGATTGCTTATCCCCGGTTTCCTTTTTATCAAAATAATCTGACCGAGGTCAAAAATATTCTGCTGCAGTCTTTGCTAATAGAATATAAATCTAAACCAATAGCGTTCGTTTTAAAATAGTGATTTAAAAACGAACCTCCTAGACCCATCATAACTTCAGCACTGCAACGGAAATGTTTTTCCAAGGTAGCACCAACTTAACTGATACTTTCTGAACGAAGCGAGAACAACAGGTTCGGTGAGCGCAATGCCAGTACTCTTTTTTACTACTTATTGCTAAAATATCAGCATAGGATTTGGTATATATACATGGGTTTACCATTATCGAGTTTGTCGTTAATAAGCACGACGTAACTTTGATGTATGAAGGAAAAGTGTAATTATATATAATATCAGCCAATTCTATACCATACTAATGCTTACGGTAACTGAACGCATCGGAACGTAGCTTTGATCGGATTTAAGTCCGGAGGTCGATGACCAACCAACTCTATAATACAGTACATACATACATATATTCTCGAACGAGTTAATGTAATTCTATAAAATAAGCAAGTAGATATGTCAGTAAACATGAAAACGTTTGAAGACACGTAAGTTTGAATAAATTATGTTGAGCAAATCACGACTGTGACCAGGGCCGTAATACCATAATTTTGTAAGACCGAGATTACATTTTTGCATAATCCGAGAATTTATAATATATAATAATTAAACGATAATTATATCGTTTGACGACAGAACAAACATGCCTTAGTAATAAAAGGTTATAATGTTAATAACTTTGTAATGTAAACGAATAAAACAATTTAAATAAATTTGTGTCATTCTGAGATTGTTGTGTTTTTATGAATGCATTCTTTTATATTATTTACGGTCATTTGCGAGTACAAACAGCGAATTATAGTTATACCGTATTATAACTACATTATAGAATTAAAGTTATATCGTATTATAACTACATTATAAAATTAAAGTTATATCGTATTATAACTACATTATAGAATTAAAGTTATATCGTATTATTACTGCATTATAGAATTATAGTTATATCGTATTATAACTACATTATAGAATCCTTGTGATGATATTTGAAGGACATTTTCGTGGCATTCTCTAAATATACAGAAAATACCGAGAATAGTGTAAGTTAATCTAAATTAGGCATGATGCCTACGTTTTCATCTGAGGAAACATTTGGAATTGCAACAAAGGGTCGTCGCCAAGGAGATTTTTGGTTAAATTAGAATCAGGGAAAAACTAAACCTAATAGTTATGGTAGGCTACTAAAGGACATTGTCTTTTATATTTAACGACTGAGTCGTATCTAGAGGGTTACAGAAAAATCGACAACCATTTATCTGCGCGGTCTGAACAGGAACACGGAGTCATTCTATGTTATTACGTTATACAGTCCGATACAATGGATACTATATATCGGTTCGAAATAGTGATTTACTATCATAATTTAATTCTAG
Source organism: Teinopalpus imperialis (assembly GCA_029286865.1). Classification (NCBI taxonomy): domain Eukaryota; kingdom Metazoa; phylum Arthropoda; class Insecta; order Lepidoptera; family Papilionidae; genus Teinopalpus; species Teinopalpus imperialis. Next base: position 8,971,223 of record JAGSMU010000021.1, read on the forward strand.
TAGCTTCGTGCTTAGTTAATCCGAATCAGAACCAATACGTCGCGTAGTTAGTAGCATTTGATAAGAAATAGAATTTATTTGGTACAACGATTTTATCTAACTCTCTAATCTAGATCGAGATAGAATCTTTAGAAGCGTCAATAGCCTAATGGTTTAGGGTAAGGTCTGCGAAACTTAAGGCCGTAGGTACAAATCCACCATTAGACTAATGCCGTGAACCATCTCCCAGCACAAGCATTTCCAGCTTAGTTGGAGTGGTTAACCAGAATATTAGTTATGTTAGTAGCATTGCTAATATTCCTTAAAAAAATCTCCTTTATGTCTGCCTTCTGTGTATGCATAAACATTGCAAAAAAAGTAACCTCCTTGAGGACTGGTTATCGGTAAGTAGCATCAAAAATGTGGACATCTGCTTACTTAATATGATAAGTATGGGAGATCCTTTCCCAGTGATATCATCTGTCGGAAACGGCAACGTCATGTTGTGTATTTACCAAGGCTAAAGATGATACTGACAGACAGATTTAATCTTTTTCGTGGAAAAAACTAGTTAGTAGGCAAGCAACTCACCTCGACGGAGACATAAAGCGATATTGGCACTACGGTGTTCATGACGATTGCATACGAGAAGAACACCAGGAACGCAATGACGACGGCACCCGAGCCCGGTTCCGCGGGCACCAGGGTGTCCCAAGGTAAGTAGGCTTGGAAATAGCGCCCCACTAGCCACTCCCACACGCCGCACGCCACCGTGCAGAACACGCACATCGACAGCAGGAAGAACACTATCTGTATTAAAATGAGGTTCATTATTGATTACACGTCCTGAAGAATATTGTCTCATTCAAATTAAGGATAACAAACGAGTTTTTAGTTCACCAGACACCAGTAAGTGATTCCTTCGGCCCACTACACGTTCACGTTCGGTAACGTAAAAGTCTTCGGCTTCCTTATCTCACTATACGAAATTTCGTAAGAATATCGCAATAATTATGTACTCACTGTAACTGACTTTTATGAACTTTATTTTTATGAAGCTCAAAAAAAAGAGAGCAAAATAAATATCTATAAGTCTTTAGCCCAGGGTCTTAATTTAGTTAGTGCGGTGCTGTGCAGTGAAACCTCGATCTGGGTGACCGAGTTTCGCTCGGAATGGGTTTTATCAGTTATTGGACGCTCCACGATTTCCATTTGGAATTTTAAATGGAAATATTCTTAAAGAATATTTAAAAGTTTTCAAAATATTCCGTAATAATTTTTTATCTATTTAAATATATCTCAAGTATTTTTCTACTTATGTATTAATATATATGAAATATTATTTTTCTATTATTAAACTTAAACTAAATCATTTGAGACGAACATTAACTGTTTGGCTGCAGCTATATCTTCTGATTGTAAGATGTATTAGAGTGAGTTAAACTAGACGGTAATACTGAGACATTTGGTCGAATGGTCGGATGGACAGTATCAGCTTATTCTGACATATTTAGCACAAACCAGACCAGAGCCCAAACACAATTACTGGAAATTAGGAATTCCATCTCGTCGTCAGAGTTGAAAAGGCATATGCATCTTCAATCTTTGTTGAGGATAAATATATGTATGTGTTTAGGGCCTAGCCTTGTCGTCTCGGGCTTATTGAGGAGTACCCTATCTGCGTATAAGGCGAATGAAAGGGAATTTGCGTTCATGGTCGAACAGCGTGGTCCATTTAAGTGAACCCGGGGAGGATTGACTCTTGCAATAGTCCCGTATGTGAGGTTACTGAGGGAGTTTTAGTAAAAATTCAAATACTGTCCTACCAAAAACCTAGAACTCATGAAACGTTAGTTTAGTGTTGTGGCCGTTAACCCGCATATTACATAACTTATTCAATCCCGAAACAAAGAAAGTCCCCGAAAAACAAGTTAGCCCCAATTAAAATAATAAAATAAATGTAAAAACTTTTTTTTACAAATTGGTCACTCACCCCTATGATAAGGAAATTAAGTAGCCTATCGATGCTAGTGCGCTTGAACTTGGTCTTGCCGGAGTTCTGCATAAGCTTGGTGTCCTTGCCAGCAAATACAACCACACCATAACACCACGACGTGTTCCTCAGCACACAGCCTCGAAGCAGGATCTTGTCGTTGTCTAATGAAAAGTGTTGCTCGCGCCAGCTTAATGTACCTGCGATAAAGGAACTATTAACAGAAACAATAACATCGCATAACTGGGTCATTTTATGTATATATATATATATAAACAACTCAAAAAACTATATTCAATTAGCAAACTGCCAAATACATATTTGTCATTTTTTCTTTGTATATTTACCAGCTCCACGATTTTGAATTGACACCGTCTTGAATAGGTATATCTTAAAGAGTAAACCATTAAATTAAAAAATATTTTATCCAATAGACAGTTATTAAGTTATTTTATGAACGTCAACCACCGGCTGGAGATACTCTGGTAGCATATTTGCAATTGTTCTTATTATTAATAAAAATTACAATGTTAATGTAATTACAACTGTTAATGGATTGTCCATTTACCGTTATTAACATTGTCTATGTCATGTTAATAGTATCTTAAACATAGCTATATTTGTTTAATATAATGCATTATTATAAATTTCCAATCAGATGCTTGTTTCATAACACAAATATTAATAAAAAAAAACGATATGTTAAAATTATAACACATTATATTTACCTATCGAATAACTAGACTAAAGCTTATTTACGACAAGCTAGAAAATATCATAGGAATAAAATTGTTTCAGCGTCATCCCTTGTATTTTTTTTTAATATTAGCCCTGATAAACGTGCATACAGTTCACCTGACGGCAAATCATGACCACGGCTCATGACGCCTACATTTATTCTCAGCAAAAATTCAATATGTACATGTGTAGTGTAGTGTACTCACGAGAACTGAGATGGAATGCCTCGTTAGCTGTCATATATGTCATGTTCAGGGTCTCCGGATCCCTACACTCTACATCTTTTTTATTACATTGAGAGTAACAAACAAGCACACAGATCAGGTGATGGTAAATGATTCCTGCGGCCCATGACAACTACATTCATCCTGCAAGGAATCATAATGCAGATGCGTTAATACCCTTGAGGACTGAGATGGAATGCCTCGTTACCGGTGATAGAGGTCTCCGGATCCCTACGCTCACCAGACGAAACACAGCAGCGTTATGCGGCTACTTGCCGCTGGTATTCCTTGAGGCGTTGTTCTTCCCCGGACCGTGACTGTTCGCTTCGGAAACCAATTCAGAAGGCGGCGCTTTTAATACCGGCCGTATTATTTTCCCGTCCCTCATAGCCCTCGGCTATTTGCAACCCCTTGTCGTGAGTGTTTTATTTAATTTTATTAAATTATATTTAGATTTATTTTATTTGTTTAATTGATCAATCGGACTTAAATGAAAACACATACTCAAAACAAAAATAATAATATATCTCTTCTATGTTAATCTTAATACAGACGTTTTTAATTTAATTATGTCAAAGGTCGAAACAACTTCAAACTTAAAAAAAAATGTTTAAGGAAATTAGTATCAAGATTGGAAGCCTTAGTCTCTCCTTCGTTAGATTGAAAAAAATAGAAAAACTATTTTCCTACTGTTACCTTCACTAATTACTATAGCTTGGTTAGAACGAACGTGTCTTTTAAAACGTTTATGTAAGGTTAAATTTGCCGTCGTATGTCCTTTTTAAAGGGTCCATGATACGTTCCAAAAATATAAATTAAGAGTTACAAACGAGCAGTTTACCAGATGGTAAGTGATAACTACCGTCTATGCTCGGGAACAAATCAAGAAGAAGTTACATTGTTACAGCTGCAAACATGATTAGCATGTTAGCTAGTAATTTGGCTGCCCTATTTATACAAAACATGTAGCTTATGCGGGCCTGTGAAGACATTGTTCTTAATTATGCAGAATATAAGCTTTAAATAGCAGTATAACGGTGGCGTGTTTGTGTTCCAGTTTATTTGTTAGCGAAGAGTTACATCCCATTCTTCAGGTCACAAGACATGTGTATCCCGAATTTTTGCTGTGGATGGATGTAGATGTTTATGGGCCGGAGTTATGACTGAACTGAGCGCGCGATTCTCACTCATTTAGTGTTTCATAAAAATATTTCTAATAACAAAAATAATTAGTGAGTGACTTTTGTAGCCTGCGGGAAGTCGATTCATGTACGTGTCTCTGGATCGTTGTCTATGGTAGTGTACATGGTGGTACTCAGTGGTACAGGTCAATGTTCAGCAGTGGACTGATAAAAGGCTGAATTGATATAAATGAATTCTTTTTAAATTTTAAAGGCGGAGGGGAAAAGACTGATTGCATTCTATACATACCTTCGAATTTATTGAGTAAATTGTTTGGAGTTTCGCAGACGATCTCGCCGTCGAAGGCGCCCAGTTGTGCGTCGTCTTGGCCCATCGCTGCCGTCTCCAGTAGGCACTGACGACACTTTAAATTCGTCTCACTGTTAAACACAATACACATTGTAACTTTATTAAGTAACACTATGAACGAACAGTAAGGTATCACACTTCATTCTTCCGAAAGTAAAAAGATTACTGCAGCCCTTATTGTATTATCGACGCTCTTTCGTTTAAAATACTGTAACGGCATATCAAAAAAAAGGCTCTTTATAGCCATAGGATGACCAGGCCTTTTTACCAGGAGGATACTACTATTGTTACGAAAGTTGGGCATGATATTTTAGTTTCCGACCACTGCAGAAGTGGTGCGTGAGATCGAAGAGCGCATTACGAAATATAATATTCGAGGGGAGTTCTAGAAAAGTTCACAAAAACTTCTGAAATTTGTGAATTAGGCTAACGAAAAAGCCTACCTTAAATAAAAAGGTATATTAAAGGTAAGGATAAGGTTGCATTTATGTTTTTCTATTGGCATCCTTTCGTTTCAATACAGGTCATGGTATTTTAGAAAGTTCCTGAGTTGTGGCCCATTCGAAACTGGAGTATTCCAGAAAAGTTGATGTGTGATTCATCCTATTAAATACTAGTATATCTTAAAAACTACAATAAGGTATGGAGAATGACGTTCGCTTTTGTGTATTTTTTAAATTATAATTTAAATATAATTTGATTAAAATCTGTAAAGGTATATAAGCTAATTGGAAGATCTGAAAAATATATCCGTTACTTAAAAACGCTACCTCGTATGTATGACATCTGAATTAAGTTAAAGACTCACCCGTCCAACTCGGCGGTCTCGATGTAACAGAGGCCATTAGGCTCGGAGCTGCTGAGCAGCAGGATGTCCGCCGCTACAAACTGGTCGTTCTCCAGCCGTATGACGTCACCCACTTGCACCGATGCCCATTTCTCCTCCACCAGCCTGCCATTGCGGAGCGTTTTAGCTCTGCGGTGGTTCACTTGCGAGTCGTTCTGATGGCGTTGCTGCAATAAGTGATAAATATTAAAACCACCTAACTAGCAACCTAACATGACGTAAATATCGTCCGTCTTTTACAGTGAAAAGACAAGTTATTATACTCTATTCACAACTTTAATATATGGATCATCATGAAATCAATGTTTCTTTTAAAATCAACTAAAGTTATATATAACTAAGTTTTTCAGAAATCTGTCCATCCTACAATATGTTGTGAGTGAATAATCGTTAAAATACTGTATTATTCATAAAGAAACAATTATGCATACAAAACGAAATGTGGTTTTTCTGTGAATGTGGGTTACTTTTTAATATCTATTATATTGTACTTATTTATATTACTTATTATATTATAACTTAATAGTAATTAAATCTAGCAAGACAACTTCCATCTATTTCTTACTGTTAAATGAATCTTTGTAAAAGTCTAACGTCGAAAGTCGAATTTTGTATAAGATAATTTATTTTTTAAATTCTATTCATTAATATATACCTATAGGGTATGATAATGGTTCCGAAACGTGAACATCTTCTAGGTTCTTTTATTGCCTTTTAGAAAACCAATTCCGTATCAGTACAAACGTATATTTACTTTTCATTATACGTGGTTTATCTTTGATACCATACTACATGATCTACTATGTGCTTAACCGCTTATTGTAATAAAGATTTGTTTTAATCTATGGATTAAATCTATTCTTCTCCACCTTATTACAAGACTACGTTTTGTAATAAGACGGTTTGTCTTAGGGTTCATTTTAATTGCCAAGTATATTTGTTGTATCCTTATTGCGCGTCTTGATTTCTTCGACATTAGATAGAACATTTTAAATGATCTTCGCTATTCATTTTCTTTTTTGTTTATAACCAATTTCTAAAGGTTATCCGTATGTATGTAATTTTCTGTATGCATATATTTTTGCTCTTGTATTATTTAAAAATGCATAGCACCTGATTACAATATTTTTATTTGTAATGTTGTTATAACCGTAACGTATATTTTTATTTGTAATGTTGTTATAACCGTAACGTATATTTTTATTTGTAATGTTGTTATAACCGTAACGTATATTTTCGGTATTTATCAATGTAGAGAACAGTGCAAGTTTTTTCAAAATTAACTAACACAGTTCACCTGATGGTATTATCAGTACACCTGACTAAATCCCATAAATTCCTAATATTAGGAGTTTTAGGCTGAAGCTGTAGCTATTTTCCCGGATGCTGGAGGAAGAAGGGGAAAATCATCGTACTATCGAAGTCCGGAAAGGATGCTTTCGACCAATCCTTACTGTACGTAACTAAGTTGTTTGAAAGGCTTCTGTGGAATCGTTGAATCATGTTCGACACCGCAAATAACAGACCACATGTATGTACATCTCAATCACATGGCACCGCTGCACGGCCGGTCGCTCCAAAGAGTATATCTGTTAACCGCTTATACCTAAGAAGGGGCACATGCCTTTGGTATGTTCTTTCAGATATCTACCCGAGATACTATTAGAAAACTATTTTAGATACTCAAATACACAAACACAAATGTAAATTATTATATAATTATTTTAATGCCTTACTACCAGTTACTGGTACTTCGGATCCCTACACCCACCATACGAACCACAGCAGCGCTATGCTACATTTCTCATGAAGTGTACAGGAGTTTCACTTGTTTTTTTTTCACGTTTTAAATTATATCAAGTCGATCTGTTTACGATTAAAGTCAAATACTTATGTATCGAGCTGCAAGTTTGCTTTAAAACATTATTTCTTGAATACATATTAATATTTACGTTGCTGATAATGACAAAATTGGTGTAACACGAACTCGGCTTCGCGACAACGCTATCCACTTGCAATGTTTGTGAAGGACAGTCAGGCAATTACTTTGCTTCGTTACATGCATTATTGTTGAAGGATTGTGATAGCCTTTATAAGTATTTTATCAGTACAATAAACGCTGAAGAGCTTGCGAAATTGCAGAAATAAAGCTATTTTAATAACCATATCGTAAAAGTAATTTTCCTTTAATAAGTCCATGGCTTTATAAATACATATTGCGTTAATGTTATGTTAACAAAACGATGAACAAAACCGCGATGTTGCCAATATAAAACAATATGCTTAAGTAGTTGCCACACTTTTAGCTTAATAAGCACATATTAGTAGTTTGGCTAGATGTGCCTTCACTCGCGAAACGGACAAGATGAATAGATTCTGCGAGATTCTTCATGTTATCAGTGTGAAAAATGAACACACACAGTTCACCTGACGGTAAATGATATCAACGTCTCACGATAAGATGTATATATGGTATTTTTATCCAACAAAGATGCACGGCGATTTATGAACATAGACCCACGGTGTAAAGCGGAGAGAGACGTATCAGAGAAACACAGTGACATGTAATTGACTATCATGATAATCAATGATGTTAAGAATACCGGAAGAACTGCGCTGGTTGTTTATAGATAGCATACACTGAACTGGGACCCATTCATATTAAGTAGACCGTATTAAATCATTTAATTGTAAGCATTACTGTTTGTTGTCTTAAAATATGACTGCAAAAAAAGATATAATCGCCTTTCTTAGTTAATTGCTGTTTTATCTCTATATTAAGAGCCTGTAAATACTTTATATAATGACGTTATTAAATAAACCCATTCACGAATATAGTCACGTACTCAAATGATTAATTTGTAAACCACGTGAATATCGTTGGAATAAGTTCAAGCTTTTGATACTAGTACAACCTACGTTAGTGTAAGCGACTGTACCAATATGAGGTCATCCGCAAAATCCTCCGCTAGAATACGCTGTCGAACGACCATGTGTATACGGCGCCTAATTACGTCATATGTGCCGATCATTTGGTTATGTTAATATCCATTAATTAAACGTTAAATTGAACTCAACACCTTTCACACATTCATGAATAAAATCTTTATTATAGCTAGTGCAGCTAAACAAAATACTTGTAGAAGGGAAGAACGATAAACAATCGTGTATCAGTAATGATACTATACACTTGAATAATTCCGAAGCATTATTGAATGAAACAATATTTTATGACGATATTTCTGTCTATGATGGTTAGTTGTTATAATAACAACCAACATAGATATTAGGTCTTTGTCTATGAAATTGCCGTTCTTCAGTATTGGCCAGTTCAAACCAAAAAAAAGTTTTGATTGGCTGTGAATTCTAAATTCAAATTAATTTTGTTTTAAAAACATGACATTCTTTTTACAAAGTCAGTCTTTTGTTTATTGATTAGCTTTGTATTTTCATTACGTTTGAATATTTTTCGTCATAATACTACTATACTGTACTACTTCAAAATTCGTGTAATTATGGAATATGAGTTCCGTCGTGGCACAAACGGCACGTAACATCAACATTTATGGAGAGAACTTTACAAACGAACACACAACCCGTTATTAGTTTGCCCGGTCCGTTCTGGAAATTTTGATTTGTAAAATGAACCTCATGGTGGTCCGGACACTTTGATCAATAATGATGAATTAAAGGCGATTGTGGCAGCTGATGATACTCAATCTACAGATGAGCTAGCAGCCGCTTTTGATGTTAACATCAAAACAATATTGGTTCAATTGCGACAAATTGGCAAGGTAAAAAAGCTTGATAGATGGGTGCCCCACGAATTTTACGATCGCCAGCGGAACGTACGCGATCACGCTGCTCAACAGGCACAGAAATAAAAGAATTTTGAACCGAATTGTTACGTGCGACGAAAAGTGGATTCTGTTCGACAATCGAACGCGCTCAGCAAGTTGGTCCTGGTTCAACACCAAAGCAATGTCCTAAACGAAAAATTACGTCTAGGAAGTTGATGGTCACTGTTTGGTGGTCTAGTGCCGGTGTGATTCATCACAGTTTTTTAGCAAACATTGAGCCATGAGCATGAGCATTACTGCAGATGTGTACTGTGAAGAACTGAATGATGGAGAAGCTCACACATCTACTACCAGCTTTGGTCAATCGGTCGTCCCCGCTGCTCCTACACGACAACGCGCGATCCCCATACTGCACAACATACAGTCTCCAAGCTGCAAGAGTTGGAGTTGGAACCTCTCCCTCATCCACCGTACTCACCAGACCTTGCAACCACCAACTATTACTTTTTCCAAAATTTGGACAACTTTTTAGCGGGAAAAAAATTAAATTCCCGAGAGGCAGTACAAAATACCTTTGAAGAGTAGCCTCCCCAGCAGATTTTTACAAGAAGGGCATCAAAAATAAAAATAATTAGAAATACGATGACATAGAAAAGGACAGGATAATACCAGCATACAGCACCGTATAATTTATAAACTAACGTAACAGGCTTAGCTCTAAGATGTCCTAAAACTGCACTACATAAAAACAAAGTCATCTCAATATTCTATATGCGTTTTTATTTTATTAATGTTGATTTAAGTAATGTATCAAATAATTTAGTATACAATTAGTACACTAGCTTAGTAAGTACTCTTGAAGACACTCATAATATTACATAGTATGGAGGTAATTGATATTGGCCCAAAATAAGCAGCGTCAGCAAGGCACGCGTTGTACGCTAAGCTACTCGTAGCTTCCAGGATTTCGATACGAACGTGTCCAAACAGTTGACGATTCAAGCACTCTAGATGATATATTTCACATGTTTTCAATCAGAACACGTCGTTTAAGTCAGAAAATAAACCACAAGGAGACATATTATAAAGGAAGCTTACGTGGCGCCTTTGCGTCCATTTAGGTTCACATTAATGGACTGAAGATGTTAATAGATTGGTCTACTAGATGTATAAAGAATATGCACTACATTTAAAGTACTTGTAGATTGGTTTTAATAGTTTTAAAAGAATTGCGTGCCATTCAATTGCCTCGATCAAATGTTTTACGCCCGTATCGAATAGCGCGTGTAGTATTTTTTGTTCCGTTTGCAATTCACGAGCTGTTCGTGTATGTTTGCAAGCTAGAATTGTTTGATTTGAAAATCGAGTACGCCATAGGAATTGTGCTATGGCTTATATACTTACAATGGTTCAACCAGGAAATAAGATAATGGACGATATACGATGGTTAACAGCAATTAGTTCTGCAGTTTTATCTCTCACCATGCGGAACATGGCAACAAGAAAGCCACTATTTTAGAGCATTGTTTGAAAACGTAGACCTAACGCATTGTGTTCCTCAACTTCAGACTACTAAGTAAAATATTACGACCGTCAACCCCTACAGTAGTAAAAGTCGACAGTTATGTAATTGAAATATTTTTTTTTTGCATCCTTTAATATAAGTAGTTCTTACTTTACCTTCAAACTTAATGTCTATTCATATAATCTTTTACTCTAGAAACTTAAAATCTCAACACGAAGAGAGAGAAATAAAATGACAATGAAATAGAAACACTTAAGCCTGCAATAAACGACTCATAAAATGACGTACATGGTATGCTCTACTGGCACTCCACTTGCACTAAATGTGAGCAACTCGTACATTTCCATTCGTATACGGTAAGTCACTGGGTAATTAGCGCTCAATGGACGTCAAAGATTCGAGACAAGTGAATGCGTGGACGGTATAATGTGGCAGTCGGTTCGAAAATGTATTACTATGACATTCTAAAATCGTTTTTTTTTTTACTATCTCGGACATATGTAATGATTATTGTATACACAGTTTACCAGACGGCAAGAGATTCTTGCGGCGCATAACACCCTCGATAAGGAATCATAATGATAATACTTTGTCTACCCTGAGGACTAACGTGGAATGCCTCGTCACGTTACTTATTTCTATCACATAAAATAGAAACTGAAATTTAATTATACTCAAGTTTAATCTAACTGTTATATTATTTCTGTAACACCCTATATGTTGTTTCGATAAATGTTCATGTTTTCACCGGTGTCGTTTGTCGGTATTTCCTTATTTAAAAGACGACAGTTTTCTTATTTTATCTAGACTTATTTATTCTTGAAAGTACTATCACATGAACCCCCTTTGGTTGACCTCAACAACATATATCCCCTACTACGAACTAAAATAAAGGTAGCACAGGTGTAGTTTAGATGGTATTGTCTCAGGTCATCTGTATCTTTGTATTTGGGTTACCGGTTGTCTTGCTATTTACGCTGGTATTATATGAGACAGTTATCGTTCATTGGCCTATCATATCAATTAGTGCTTCATTTAGGTTAGCTATCTCTTATATTTTTAAATATTTGTTCAATCCTAAAATATTCAAAGGAATTATTTGATGTACACATATGTACGTAAATACGTAGAAGAACCTATAGAACCTCGACTACAACAGTCGAGTGTCTCATAAATATTGAAGGATCATTGAATCACAGATAACATATACAACAACTTCAGCTATTCGAATAAGATGAATTAATCCTCAGAAAGCATTTTTACTGATGTATTATAAATAAATAAATATCATCTCTTCTCAGTCGATATTCAGCAGGTGACGTGCGCCGGCGTCGTACGCAATAACAGCGAGTTAGCTTTTGAAGACGCATTACCTCTAGTTGACACGCTTAACAAGTGTCCTAACGTTGGAAATAGGTATATAATACCCCGACTTAATTACCAGGACGTACCACGATAGTGCTAGAACCGTTTTGCCGGTTGAAATATGAAAATGAACAAGTCAAATGTACTGACTTGCTGATATTTCTTTATGCAACATTCTTATATTGGAATATTACAGTAACGAGGTTAGGTAAATGTTTTAATCTTTATTTCTGCGGCGGGCGAAAGCGGTTTAGGAATTCCCAATCTCTTATATTATTTTATGACTGCTTGGATAAGGCTTATTAGGGTCATTAACTTGTGTTAATTGCTGCATCCCAGCCAAAGACTAATTCAAATATTACAAAAATGTCACACTAGTAGATCATCAGGAAGTGGCTGTGTATTTGTTTATTATTTAACTGTAATACACACACAGGAGTTATAAGTGTAGTGTATTGTTGCCGACCCCCGATGGTCACGTGGTGTAGTGCGCGGTCCTTTGTTCGATTCTCAGAGGAAGAACAATATTTGTGCATTACATATTGTTGGTTGCCATTTCATACTATACCTAGTCCGGCCATAAGTTCTGTTACAAATGAAAATGCATTTTTTTTTAATGCAGTAATGTAATATTATTTATGTTTATATCTACATATTTAATTAGTCTCAGCGCAAAAAAAAATCTGTTCGAAAGGTGGCCCCTTTGGCTTCTATACAATTCTTTAATCTGTTTGTCCACGAATCTATGGATTCACGCACTGTTTCCAAGGGAAATTTCGCCACTGCTTGCTCCAACGATTTTTTAAGAGACTCAATGTCGCCGTGTCGTTTAGAGCATGCATTCAGACCATGTACTCTAAAATTGACGATAATTTGAAGTCTAAAAGGTTGAGGTCTGGGTTAGTAAGGGTCAGTCTTCAGCTCTTATAAAGTCGGGATCGTTGGTTTCAAGCCAGGATGGGGTAGTTCGTGCCTTGTGACCAGGTGCAGAGTACTGCTGGAAAGTCCATGGTATATTTTTAAAAAGTGTATTAGTGAGAGGTTTCACAACATGATCCAAGGCTGTATCTTGATACACTTTGGCTGAAGTTTTCACTCCTTTTTCATAAAAATGTAATTTTGTGATTCTAGATAGTAATAAGACACGCCCCACCAAACCATCACTGACGCAGAATGATGACCACGTTGTACCTTTCCGACCACTTGAGCAGCTTCCTTAGAACTGTGAGCGTACACTTGCATTTTGCTTAGTGTAGTGTTCTTCAATCGTGAAATTTTTTTCATTGGTAAAGAGGATATTTCTGTGCCTTTCACCGGTGCATCGCGACAGGCGTTTTGATCGATCCACTCTTTTGAATTGTAAAGATTGATTTAGGGCATGTCCCGTATATCAAAGATAAGCACCGAGCTCCAAGTCTTTTTTTATAATACGCGACAGAGTCCTAACAGGAATCTTCATTTCTCGCGATAAGATTTTTTGCTTTGTAATGGGGTTTCGACGAATTCTGTATTTAACAACATTAACAACCTTTGTAGTACTAACAGCACGCGGCCGCCCCGATCTTTTCTGGTCTTCGACAGAAGAAGTGTTGTTGTATCTGTTGATAGTACGATATACGAACATACGGCTGATACCAAGCTTGTGTCTGGAATATGACCGCCGGCTTCATAACCACTTTGTGCTAGGCGATCACTGCAATTCTATTTTGTTTAACACCCCATTCCATATTGTAATTTGATAATGAACACGAAAAAATATGTGATATGGCGCAAAATGGAAAGAAATGTTCCAAATTCAAAATAATTAAAAGTTGAAAAAAAGAAAAGTTTTAAATAACAGTATTTATGGCCAGACTAGTTATATATATGATTGCCACTATACCATTGCATTTACTTCAGATATTAAAAAAATCTATTAATTTTAAACGATTTATTTATTTCTTTGCTTTTGGATGTACACTGTTTTCGATCGTAAATAAGACACTCTTGCAGTCTCTAGATATATCCTTATATATATTTATCAAAATGCATGTGCGTTGCCCTCCTTGAAGATTCAGATAGAGATAGAGTCTGGTTACCAGCAATGGGTTTCAGCACCGGTTTCGTTCATTCACCATCATATCATTTCAATCTCAATTTTTTAAATTTTAATTTTATTATATCTTGTGGTTGTATTTCGTTTAGATTTTAATCGCTATTAAATTGTTTAATCTCCATATTGTTTAAGGTTGTTGTTGACATTTAATTTTGTATTTTTTCTTATTTTGAATCAGTATTTTTTTAATTTTCTCCATTAATTTTACACGATAACCTTTAATTATAACAAATGATGTGTTCTAATTTAATTGGTGCATGCACCAGATTTGACTTCATGTATTTATGGATCAAGAATGGTTTCATGTATGCACTTGAGATGACCCAAAGTAAATAAATAAAAAATAAATAAATGCAACTGTTGGTATTTGACATTAATATTCTTTGATAACATTAATACTATATTTTTCAATTTATTAACTCTAAAGTAGTTTACTAACTTAAAAAAGTAGATCTAAAACATACTGCAAAAATTCAGATACGATAGAAAAACATAAACTGTTTTCTTCTAGTTTCCCCCGTTTAAGGAACAAATTGCAGTGAAGCGTTTGGTAACAAAATATTTCCTACTTACAAAGTCGTCGTAGGCGTCCTTAACTGCTGTGAGCGCTAGTACCCCAATGAGTGGGATCGCGGTGGTAATGGGTGTGAGCGAAGAGATGGCGGGGATCAGCTGAAGGACAAGCAGACACAGGAAGTAGAAGTTCGCGAGCCGCTGGAATTGCTCGAGAAGGTTCAATGGCAGGAACGTTATTATCGAGTACTTCGAAGTCTTGATGTAGTTGTTCTGTTGAAACAAATAATAAAATTAATTCAGTTTTATAAATATGGGCGAGTACGAGATAAAATAATGGGAAAAAGATGATTGTAACATTTGTAAACATATACATAGGTATCATTACATGCTCTTCGTTCGTAAAAAAAACTTACTGTAATGATGATCCAAATTAAAAGATAGTTTTTTAATTTTATAAATAAACTCAAGCACTGTAACAAAACTAACAACAGTTGTTAAAGCGTTCTTTAATATGGCGTACATACCGATACAAGATAAAGGGAATTGGAGATGAACAAAAAATAATGTTGCGATGATTAAGAAACATTAATTTACCGCAATGCGTTTACAGTTCGTATCACATTAATACTGATACTAAATGTGCAACAGAATACGATAGATTTTAGAAAAATAACATTTATGAATCATAAATG
The DNA here is from genome assembly GCA_029286865.1 of Teinopalpus imperialis. Lineage (NCBI taxonomy): Eukaryota > Metazoa > Arthropoda > Insecta > Lepidoptera > Papilionidae > Teinopalpus > Teinopalpus imperialis. The sequence goes on from JAGSMU010000021.1 coordinate 8,986,488, forward strand.
TGAACCGATCGTCTTTATTATGTTGGTTTACGAGGAATTAACCTTCAATTCGACCTCTTTACTTCAATACACAATACCGTAGTATTCCCTGATCTGAATGATAGAATCATTAATTGAGGAAAACCCGTTAGTTTAGAAATATAAATCTACTAATAAACTACTGGTTGTTTAAACAAGGCTAAACTATTGACTGTTATACATTATACATTAAACGGAATCTTAACAACTAGGTTCAATCGTAATAGTATATTTCAATCTAAGAGGATTTAGTAAAATATAGTACTATGTCTCTTTGAGGAAACTTGTTGTATAACTGAAACGTAAGCTATTATTGTGTTATTTCATAATATGTACCAGATTTTTTGCCAAAAAGTTTCTAAAAAATATTTTGGATAAAATAATTGCATCAGTGAAAATAGTAAGACAAGAGAAATGGCGGTCCAATCATTCTTTCTGCCATTCATGAGACACTTTCTGTTGTAAGAACTCAAAAGCAAAGAGCGTTTGGCATTTTTTTTATTTAGCTAGAAGGAATCAGCATCTTGGTGGTGAAAAGTTAAAGTATAGTTGGATTTTTAAATACCGTACATCTAAAATTAATTATTAGTTAATATCCAATCGACATTCTATAAAAGTTAAACGTCAATCTTCGATTCTTCGATTTGGCATAGTTCTCTAAAAACCCGTTGCTCGTTTTGTTCTGAATTGTGGCTTAGATCTTTTCACTGCTAAGATATAGAAAATGTTATTTTTCCAAAATGCTGCAAATGGAGGTCAGTAAAATATATCGTTTTCCTTGATGCACAAACTCAGATGGCAATAAATGAATCATAAATATTTTTCGACAAAAGATTTTGCATTATGTCTAATTGACTCTTCTTGAAATCGGGTGTTAGCAAATATTTAATTCAGAGATGTTACAGTTTTTTTCAGATTAAGAAAGTTTGTACATCACAAGTTGTTTGTTTTCAGGTCTGGGTGTGTCGTATGAATGTTCCGTGTATCCTGATACTGTATTTGAATCTTCTTCGTATCTCACTGCGTACGGATAACCTCGGTACAGGGAAGGGGACTACTGGTGAAGGTATCTTACGTATTATAATATATCCTGCTTAGTTGATGTCATCTGGTAATGGGATATCACTGTGGTCAATCCAATCAATACATACACAATACAAATAAACTGTAAAATGAGGATAAACATTTAAACTTACTGCGTAACGAAACTGCGCATTGTACTCCCTGTTGTTCGCTTTGATTCTCCGTTCATTGTCTGTAACAAGCAACGTTTCCGACATCAAAATTTTGTTTCATATATATATCCCATATTCTTAAATATAGTATTATATTTAGTGAAGAAAACTTACAGAATTTTTTTATAAATATTGAAAAATTTATAAAATAATTCTAATTTGAACTCTCAATTGCTTACACGAGTATCTTGGTAGTGCTAAACAAGCACCACTGTTATTAATTATTCAGGCTAGCCACCAAGTCAAATAAGATAGATAGTACGTGTGTCATGTTTTCTTACAAAATGACACGTGTACACTCTATTGTGGAACATAGTTATTCTATAATAAGATATTGAAACACGGCCTCTTATATACTGGATAAGCTAATTGGACATCACTTTCTATGTATTTTTTATTTCTTTGTATGATGATTTTCTTTCTTCAACTTTTCTTTGACCTCCTAATCCGCAATAATTAAGTAAACATTGAATATTTTAATTATTATTTCTTATATTTTCATATATCTCATAAATAAATAATATAGTGGTATGTTTTATTTTCTAAATCTCCTATAGATATACTAAGCCAAGAACATAATAAAAGTAAATTTTGTACAATATTCGAAACGTTTAACCTATTTTCATTTGATGTCCTCCAGACGGTCAAAGGATTGCCGTTGCTATCTCTGTAATCTATTTTTAATCAGACGATGTCGAATACAGTATTGTAAGCAAGACAGAGGAACTTAACAAAGTAATGTGTAGTAGCTATCAGGATAATCAAATTGCATCTCGAGCAGTAAGGCAAATTGTGGGTGTTGCAACGATATTTTGAGCAGTAAGCAACCAACACAGATTTCGCAGGTCTAAGTAGAAAGGTACAAAGCCTGAGTGGTCATAGAGAATACGCTCTATATTATTTTATCAAACTTAATATTAGAAAACTACAACCTACTGGAGTTGTTAAAACACCACACTTCAATTAGTTGTAGGGGATTAGTATGAAGGGCAAACTGTGAGGGATAAAAGATTATACTAACTTCTCTGTGGGGCTTCTATTATATTAGTTTACTCTATAAAGATTACCGAGTAAGCGATGCATCAGACCCGTTACTTTTTAAAGTACTGTGAAAATGTGCGTGCTATTTTCTTAACGTGGTAGAGCAAGTTTTTGCTAAAAATTACATATACTATTAATAGATCGACGAAGATTTTAATTCAAAGAATACCAGAGTAAAGAAGCCGCTTAGCACTGTCGCGTTTTGCACAAAGAGGAAACCTTGTTACTGGTAATCCGGTATGCTTTTTTTTTGTAAGAATATTAGTAATGTTAATAGCATTCTCGAACTCCCAATTCTCGATTTGAGATTGAGGGGTCCGGTCAGAATCGCGGAATCGATGGTGGGCGCCCTCTCCTATTGAGGCAGCTACAGGGGAATTTGTACCAGATGTTGGTGATCCCAGTACAGTTTTTGTATTTTACCTATTCATAAAATTTTTTTTTTTGCTAGCAGTCCAATGAATATTACTTACATTCCGGTTAATCACTCCAACTAAGCTGAAAATGCTTGTGCTGGGAGATGGTTCACGACAATAGTCTAATGGTACATTCTAACCTACGACCTTAAGTTTTGCAGACCGTACCCCAAACCATTAGGCTATTCTGTATTCAATCTAAGTCTAATAAGGTGAGATCAGATCAGTATCGATCTTTTATTTACGGTGGATGCTTTTATCTTGATGGTGTGTGGCATGGGTTGGGCATGGTTTAAGCAGACCATATCTGTAAATAAGCCTCGTTCAATTTGTGTAAACATATGTCGTAACATATGATCGCAGTTTTCACTTTACAATCCTACCGTCATTGATCTATTCAGGCCCGGCCGGCATATTTAAAATATATATAATTATCGCCTCGTCGATTGGAAGCCACAGATATATTCATGCATTCGCCCCCGTCGCCTGTTACATTCTCAGTATAAAAAAGTGTTACTTTTTTTTTATCGCTGGTGGCCACTGTTAGCCCGAGGGCTTTTACAGGCATATCATTTTTATAAGTATTACTCAGCCGAGGCCTTTATTAATGGGTAACCAGCACTAGGGTTCCCGAGAGGGAGCCTCAGCTTGGAACGTTACCTTGGGCGCGAAAGCAACTTACTCGAGGGTGCCCAAGAGGGCCGAATCTCGTCCCGGTCAGTTACTTCTGACAGTTTAATGAAAGTTTTATATACTAGCACTTTTATTATGGCCAAAAACAAGGTTTCACTATCATTTAATTAGATATGAGGTCCTAGAATGACATCTTTTATTCAATAAACAAAACATTAATATGCGATTAAATGAGTATTAGAGTAATTATTTGTAGCTTACCGATTTTTATTTTCATTTTATCAATGATTACCAAATACTATTGATATTATTAAAAAATACGTCATATTCTCCTATTGGTTTTGGCTACGTGCAAAATGTACGAATAGAAAATGAACCGAAAATAGTTTAATGTCCGGTGACACCACAGCGTGTAGCCAGTTACGTAATAATTAAACAAATGATGAATAGTGACGTCATATGACACAAATATCCCTTTATGATTCACTCTGCTCGTAATTAGTTTATCTGTTGCTTTCTTTATTTGTGAAATGACGTTTTCATTTTACACAACGACTTGAAGTAAAATAAGGAATTATAATTAGGTAAAGGTATTTAAGGTGACAACTGATATGGAATCCGCTCTTTGTGAACTTTGAACTGTCAAGGTTAATGCAATAAAGAGTAAATAAATAAATAAATAAATGCCTCGTTATCGTTGATTGGATCCGCAGATCTCTACACTTCTACGAAATATATTACGCTACTGCTATTTCAGTGATTAGGGCTATTTATAAAGGGCGTGGTCTTCCCGAGGTATAGAAGACCACTTAGTGCTGGTGATGACTTTACATTTCTGTGTATGAGAGAGAGAGAGAGAGAGATAGTTAAATTTTAATAAGAGACTGGTTAGCCGAGTTACGAAGATAAAAGTAGTAGAAAAAAAATGAGTTAAAAAGTACTTCATTAACATACTTCCGAACTAACAAAAGACCTAAAAATAAAATGTTACTATAGTTTCGCGTGGCAAATCGTGATAAAACGGATAAATATAATAATTGCAACAGGTACAGCAAAAGTGAAACAAAGGTGCCGAAGCAAAAATAAAAACCATAAGTCTTAATAAAGCCTTTGTCAGCGACGAACAAATACGGTTCAACGCAATCATATTGCATGGCGAGAACTGAGAATGATTGATCGAGGCACGCTATTTATATACGTGGGTGGAATGTGCTTCTCAACTGTGTAGAGGCGGCAATCAAGTCAGTTAGAAAATATATTTGCCAAGTCAGAGAGGTAATAGAACTGCTGCACGCGCTTTATTCTTTAAGACTCGAACTCATTTACAAATTCATTTATTTCAAAAAAAACTTTTAAAGCATATCACACGACAAATCGTTAATATGAGATCAGCAGTTGCTCCATCCAATACTTATTGGTTTTTACATTACATACATCCAAATGTCAATCAGGAAAAAAACATAGATTAAGCACAGCCTCAACTGTGACAATTGAAACTATCGCCGAATGTATTTTATTTTTTGTGTATGAGTATTGATGTTGGTCCAGAGACCTCTACAGCGTTATCTAATTATAATTTCAATAACGATATCGAAACAAATGAAATTGTACTATGGATGACAAAAAGCACATTGTTCATCTGATAGCCATTGATGCCTGAAGCATATGACACCCACATTATTATTATCGTACTATATATACACTAAATCATATATTCATCCTTCAAAATTAATCTAAACAAATATTGTGTAATGTATAAGTTGACATTTTTTTATATTGTTAAAGATAATTTTGTACTTACGTTATTTTTATGTTTGTGTGCATAAATTATAGAGTTAAAAACTAAAACAACACGCTCAGTCCATAAAATTAATGTCATCGGTTCTATTTTTTTAGTTTTTTTATTTCAGAATATACAGACGTCCCGAAGTAAAGTTCATGAAAGCATTTGATGATTTGCTAAATGAATTTAATTAATGAAAATTAAAATATTTCAGTTGTGGAAGGCAATTATTTGACTTGAAGGATGGATATTGATTGACTGGCTACCATTAGACCCAAGCTTTAGTAATAATTTCTTATCATGCACTTACGGTGCATAAGTACGTATGTTACCTTGGATATAACAGTACGATTACGTAATACATACAATAAAAATATTTCTTTAATTAAATTTAAGTGACCTATTAAAACTTCCAATGTAGATAACGGTGTGTTTCTTATGTTATTTCAATTCACTAGCAGTGAAAATATTCAGATAAATATATTTCGCGTGCATATCTAGGAACTCGGATTCTAAAAATATCTTAAACGCTCACGTGTTACTTATAACTGTGTGTGTACTTAAAAGTTCATATTTATTCCTTACATGTCGTTCATGTCGTTTACTTAATAGAGTTACGCTTTTAGTATTTAATGCATGTTCTGGCATATTAATAGTATATTCTGTAAAATATATTACTTTTGTTAGTAATTTAAATGTCACTTTAAGCGAGGCCAATGGAACACTATACTCACCCGAATCTTTATTTCATTTTAGATTTATAATTTAGGTATAAATACAAAGGAACCTAACAAGGTGAACACAATCGCTTGCTAATTTTATGTTGAAATTTATGACAATATATGAAATAGATGGTCACATTACTAATTGGGCGTTATCTTTCTCGTTACTTCACAACCATGTTAAGATTTCTACAATATCTAAGAGCTATATAAATTAATTTAAAATTTTAACACTAAATTATATTTTTAAAATGTTCAAAAGATTGTTTTCTAAGGTTTCTGATATTGTTTACACAAAATATAGTTTGTTTTATCTACACGTTATAGTGGATATTGTAGTGGATATGTCGTTATACTACAGATCTAGCGATTATAGCTTCATGTTTCAAGTGAGTTTTTCTACTAAAATTCCATTCACAGTTAGTTACAAAAATCTATAATACTTGTGTCCGGTGTATATCCTCAAATGATATATACAGTTAGCAAGCGCATGATAGCGCTCTTGCGTAACTCGATGAACACAGAGTACAAAAAAAGTTAGCGTTCACTGGGAAAACTTAAGATATTTTATGGTTATGATAAAATATATTATATAAAAAGCTTTTTAAAAATCATATCTTGTTTAAATACGTACAATTTGGGCTACAATATAAATTAATATTATTTTTTCAAACCATCCTATGAAACAATGATAAAAAGAAAAAGGATAATTTAACTACAGTAAATCAAAATATTCATTTCGAATAGTTATTTTTTTAACAAATTAATAAACTCTTCCTGTAGCTCGATGAAACCGCACATGCGGAAATCTTCCTGGGAATGCTGAAGATCATGCCAGCCCTGTCAAAGGTCAGAGAAGCTCCCATTAAAGTAGCGTGTCCCATTCTTTAATGGCTGCTTCTCTGATCTTTGACAGGGCTGGCGAATCCAGCTCGTTTAAGAGCATTCCATGCGTACTCGATTGGGTCTAAGTCAGACACGCGAACCGACCGGCCAGTCTAATCGTCAGATGTTGTAATCAGAGAGCGGTGTTTATTCATTCAGCTCGATGTGCAGGCGCATTATCACATAAATGGGCAATTTTGCCATCATGGAGCTTCGGTATGGAATCAAAGGCGTTCTAGCTTTAATCATTATTTCACCCCAAAAAATCACTAATTTGCAGACTTATTGAACGATTTAAGTGACACTTCTTTGCTGAGTCTCCAGGCACGGAAATGTCGATTACCTGAGTACTGCTGATCCGGAGTTCGACAACGAAAAGGCATTTTTCAGATGTCTTCGCCCTCATCTTCTTCACTTAGATGTTCCCATTGTTTTCTGCGTTGTCGTCTTTGCTGTGTGTTCCTATATAATCCAAGCTGGTGCAAACATTTCCGAAGTTTGGAGTGCTAATTTCTCGTCGGCTGGCGGCTGGCAATTGTTTTGACAATCTGTCTTGAGTGAAGTTGACTGCTGAATTACGGGCAGTCTCTTATGTAACGCTTCTGAACAGCAATAAGAAGAACATTTAAGCGGCCACTATGAGGTCGATATGGCAAATAACTCGTGCTCTGGTGCAACGTGGTTATGACGAAGGTTTGAGAGACAGCGACTCTGTCCGCTATTACTCTCGTAACCTTCTCCACTCTTTATTATTTTTGCTCGCTGACCTTCCGATAATCCTCGTGGCATTTTAAATTAAAAGAAATAAGAAGGTTTCAGTTACATACACCCGCTAAAATATTTTGCTGGCAGATACAAGAAAAAGCATCAAAAAGCATTAACTTTTATTTATATGAAAAAATAAGAGAACCTTTAGGATTTTTTTGATTGAATGACATAATTTTAAACAAAAAACAAATGCTTAAAAATAAAATTAAAAATTTTCAGCATAAAAATAAAATCTCAGTTTTTCCAAGTGAAAGCAAACTTTTTTTGATGTGTGTATATAACGGATAACGAGGCATTATATCTCATTCCTCAGAAGTGATAAGACATTTTGAATCATTGCTTAGGATGGATCCTCCTGGCATTTCCTGATTTTAAAAACATTCCTCTTGTTACTTCAGCTAATAACGGAATCCATGACGTCAACATATTGAGCGACGCTCAGTTCCGCGGTCACTTGGAGGATTAATAAAGCGATACAGAATTTCATGTCGGCCCACTGTGTGCAACTTTACAAAGCGCAAGTTCGACATCACATGGAATACTGTTCTCATCTCTGGGCCGGGGCACCCCAGTACCAGCTCCTTCCATTTGACCGCATTCAACGAAGGGCGGCTCGAATAGTTAATGATCAGGTTCTGACAGAGGCTTTATTCAATGACTCTGTGAAGAGATGTTGAATTTATATATATTACCGAATTCATCAGGACAATCCGGTAATCACCGGAGTGTCCTGAGGAGTCGTTCGGATTAATTTCAGTCGCCGAGTTTAAACATAGTACGTAACGACAGAATTCAAAATATCATCCTCATCATCTCGACGGTTGGCAATCCAACTCTGCGGAATCAGCTGTGACCAGCAGTATTTCCGACCTGATAAGACTTAGGGACCTTCAAGAAAAGAGCCTACAACTTTCACACTTAGTCACCTAGTCACTAAGCAACAAAAAAAAAGATACATGGGTCGTAATCATCCAGATGAATTGTGTGATTTTTTGTCATCCGTAATTTTATAAAAAAATATGTCAAGAAGTACATTCGCTATCAGTGTTCCGGATCAGACGTTATCAGTAGTTAGTACATAACTGGTAATACTACAATGGGTACTTTGTAACAAGCAAATACAGCTGTGATTCATGAGATGGTTAATATTTGGTCCGATGTAATGTACGTCATCCTAAAAGAATGTGTTATAGTTAAAAATGAAAATCAGTAAGAATATCACTGTGTGGAGACAACGCGAAATGTAATATACCTTTTTTTATATAAATAGGAGTTTACAAAATACAATAATGTTTAATGTTAGTAAATTTTACTCGTACTGTCTCGTTTATTAAACTAACTTTTTAGTAATTGCCACATACAGCTGAAGTGTTGGTACAAGTATTGATAGGAGATACTGAACTATCGAGACTCGATAACTTCGGTAATAAAATATTCAGAAACGGCAATACTACTGACAGTATCAATAAAGTAGCGACTATCAAAGTTTGATATTGTCGATTATTTATAAGTAGAGTATTTATAAGTAATTTGTAAGTTATCAATTGTATTAGCTAGTATAGCGACCCACCCCCTAGTAGCAACCCCGAGTTTGTAAACGCCATTTACTGAAATGATGATGGTGGTAATGACTTGACCGGTATGCACAGGCACACCTTGAACACAGTACATATGCCCAGCCGGCCAAAAGTTTAAGACCGCACATACACAAAATAATTATCCATCAATTGTAATAAAATCCCATAGGATAAATGAAAGAAATGCACATCTGCATATTCTATTGTTAGTATCGAATATTTAAAGAAGTCATTCTTTTGTTTACTTTCAAGTTATTGGACAATAAACATCTATTGTTTTCAAACACCGACAAACGCTGCACTAGAGCCAGGTAGTAGAGTCGTAATAATATTTTTATAATGTATTTGTATATGTCAATAATACCACGTGTTTCTGACTTATTATTACCCGAGTTTACTTGGGTTTGTTCACAAACAATCTCAAATACTCTATACTTGTGGTTTCTACAGTGAAGACGTCGTAAATTGGGAAAACCTCGAGAAATGAGCAGTGAAGTGCGATCTGCCGTCGTTGTTTTACAAAATGAAGGCAAATCCGATCGTGAGATTACTTCACAACTAAAGTTATCGAAGACTTGTGTTCATTGCCCAATAACTCGATACAGGGAGACAGGCAGTTTTCAAGATCGCCACACTTGGGAAGGCCGAGAGCTACCACGTCTAGTGAAGATAATTTCATTGTTGTTACCAGCAAGCGAAATAGACGCTTAATCCGCGTTGAAGTAAACAAAACGTGAGTTAAATCTTTATCATTGACTTCAGTAAAACTGCGACTGAGAGATGCGAAGTTGTATCTATGGTCGCGTTGCCGTTCAAAAACTTCTGCTAAGGCCGCAAAACAAGAAAAATCGGATGCAGTGGGCTCTTGCCTATCGAGATTGGACTGAAGAAAATTTTATAAAAGTGTTTTGGACCGATGAATCCAAGTTTTAAGTATTCGATTCAAAACATAGAATTTATGTTCGACGCAATGCCCAAGAAAAAATGATGTCAGATTGTGTGGTCCCAACAATCAGGCATGGTGGCTCAATTATGGTCTGGGGTTGCTTCGCTAGCCAAGGAACTGGTGATTTGATTAAAATTGAAGGAATTTTGAAAAAGGAACAGTACAAAAGCATATTAGAACAAAATGCCGTTTCTTCCGGGTTGCGATTAATTGGAGATGGATTAATTTTCCAACAAGATAATGATCGAAAGCATAGCTCAAATATATGTACAGGATATTTAGAAGAGAAAGAGGCACATGGGGTGTTAAGAAACATACGGAAAAAACAGCTCGAGGAAAATCCAGGCTCTGAGGAGGCATAACCGATGCCTCCTCAGAGCCCGGATCTCAATCCCAATGCACTTTTGTGGGAAGAGCTTGATAGGAACGTCCGTAATCATGGCCCATCCATGAAGAAATCCGAGAAGAAATGTGGAATGATTTATTTGAAATTTGGAACAATATATCACAAGACACCATTAACAAATTGATCGCCCGTATGCCGAAACTTGTGAAATGTCATAAAATGTAAAGGAGTATTTTTTGATAAAAAATCACTTTAACTATAGCCCTTTTTTGCATGGACTGTTAATATTTCTTTATGCTTTTAAAGTATATTGTTAATCAATCAATGTTCTATTAAACCGGTTAATTAAATATTTAATTATAGTTTTTTAATTAAGGTGGTCTTAAACTTTTGGGCTGCAATGTACAAGTTTTTTTTTATTGTATTCAGAGCAACAAACGAGCACACAATTCATCTGATGGCAAGTAGTTCTTGCGGTCCATAAACATCAACATTCATATTATATATACATACTTGGCAAGGAAAACAGCGTAAAAAAGCAGCATAATGCTGCCGTGTTTCATCTGGTGAGAGTAGGGATCCGGAGACCATTATTGATGTTGACGAGGCTTTCTATCTTAGTCCTCAAGGGTCACAACGCATCTGCATTATGATTGCTTGTGAAGGATGAATGTCGATGTAATGGGCCGCAGGTATCACTTTCAATAAGGTGAACCGTGTAATTGTTAGTTACTCTCAATATAATAAAAAAAAATGGAATACGTAGCGTAATTGTACCACGTATGAACTATTGTAAAGGTAAAGGACATGGGCCATTTTCGGCCCAGCTACTCGTGCTCTCAAGGACATTAATGAAATATCTATAGAAAAAAACATTTCATTTATACATACTTATTATAAAATTTAATTTAATTTATGAATTAGGTCGGTGTCATAATGTATAGTAATATAAATAATATTTAAGCTCATGATGATGTCGAAGTGTCAGTGTATTGACAGCAAATTCATACAATACAACCTAAAATTATTATATTTTATTAATATCTCTGTATCCCCATTAATATTTACGTATTAATATTTTTTAAATATCTCTGTATCCCCATGAATAATATTGATTTTAATTTGTTTATAATAAAAGGGATATGTTGTCTGTTATTTAAACTTAATTTCATTACTGTCCTTGAACTTCGTTTAGCGGGCCGTGCAATGTATGGAGAGTGGCCCATGTCCTTTGTACAAATTTGTAACTCAATACAATAGACGTTCGCTCGTTATTATACATACAGTCATCTTTCTAGGGCGCCGTAAAGACGCAGATCGATCATCTCTCAGGGTGAATGTACTTTGATATAAACGAATACATAAATCATAAGTACGATACTAATGTACCCTAAACGTACAAACTACGAAAATACGCCAAATTAAATTTTCCATAAATATCCATGAGATAAAAAATCAAGAAGATTACCTTCTTGATTTTTTCAGAATGATATGGGACAGTCTCCTAAGCTGCTAAGTACTAGATATATCCATAAAATTATGAGCCTACAAATGCCTAAGATTATTATGATAGGATTAAATTTTATTTTTAAATTATTTAAATTAATATGCTAAGACTGTTTTAAACACAACGGAATTTTGGAAAATGGAATCTACTGACGAAAAGGGAATTTAAGAAACTGTTGGTTTAGCCATACACGTTGCTGATTTGGACAAGTCCTTTCTTTACATGGGGACGACACCAAGATAGGTCGCTATATAAAAATTAATATAGACAGCTAATTGTAGGATTGTGAAGACTAGAGACACAGATTCTTGGTCGTGGTGGTTCCTGTAACAGAGTAATGTTAACTAGTTTTTATGCTGGTATTCCAGAAATAGTGGGGCTGTCCTGTTTAAGCCGACTCATTAATGCTACAGCCAGTTTATACAACGTACAATTAAATATCCTTGAAGTTAAATGACGATGTTAATGGTAAACCATTAGTTATTGCCTTCCCTTGAATTGAAATAAGTCATTGAGAAAAGTCCTCTTTTAATGCTCGAGGACCTTTTGTTTGCGAGTATATTTCGGTGAAGCTATAGAGGTCACTAGGTCCAACAGCACTAAACGTATATTAAAATAAATCTTCTCTCATATTGTTTAAGGATAAAGTATTGTATACAGACAGACAGAATTATTCCAGTCCTTAAACCTGAGAAATAAAGATAGAATGCCTCGTTACCAATACATTGTATAATCATAAAGATCAATAGTAAAAACATTATTTAAAATAGTCTAACGTTAAATTATATACGTTATGTGATCGTGACATTAAAGAAATGACTGACGTAATATTTAGGTTATTTTTCGTTAGCGCGTTCATTGTCAGGATCCGGTGTACTTGTGACTGTGTTTGTAATTCATATCTATTTGTGAAAATTTAAAAAAAAAAAATTAATAAGCGTATAGTGTTTGTACGGTAATGGATTGATAAACGGAATTTCAAAAAAATAAATTCTGTTTAGTTACTCAGAATTAAATGAAAAGGTTTGTACACGTCCCAACATTTGTGTTAACGGCACATTAGTTATTAAGCGTTACATTGTTGGCTTCTTAAACATAAAACTGTACAGAAAATACTGTTTAGTTTCAATAAAACAGAATATGCCTCAAGTTAAAAACAATTGGTTTATATTGTAAATATGTACAATTGATATTTTATTATTTATCTATTCATTTTTCACGTCGATTTGTTTATAATTATATAACGTATAAAAAAATTGATGAAATGGTAATATACATGGGACCACCTAGTTTAGAAAGTACCTATAGCAGAATACTCGACTTCGACTAGAGTAAGTTGACTTGCAAAATATGAATCATAAATAAGTATAGCAGTTATGAACAGATGTTTAAACTTATATCTCAAGGGTGACAGCTTGTCTGTATTTGGAAATTTGTGAAAATATGTTATAGTTTCAAGTAAATTAGTCATTATACATTAGAGGTAAAGCACGATGCAGCTAGTTGAAGCTACAAGATTGATGGGTCATCTCCGTCGAGGAAGAACGTTAATACCGGCGTGACTTGGCACAACACATCTGTATTACTTACGGCGAGTGTGTGACCCATTAATTGACGACAAGGAAAATTACCTAAATCCTCAGATTTTTTTTTTACTACATTAAGAGTAAAAAACGAGCACGCAGTTCACCTGCGGCCAATGACATCTACATTCATGCTTGACAAGGAATCATAATGCACATGCGTTGTCATAATTGAGGACTGAGATAGAATCTTTGTTCAGAATAGATGTAGGCGTTTATGGGTGACAGCCATATCCTACCATCTTTAGTCCACCTTGTGTCCAGCACAACTGTGTGCTCGTTTGTAATCACCAGATTCATCATCATCATCATCATCTATCAGACAAAAAGAACTAAATATATATCAGTCGTGACACTGTTTTCTTGGAACTCAAACGAGGTTTATTTCGATTCGGGTATTCTTATATCTATCGAAATATGATTCTTAAATCAATACTACGTTTAACTGAATACATTCTTGGTGTTATCAAACATAATATAAGAATTATAATCCTCATTTTAAATGCAAACTACCTTGAGAACATCTTTTTTTTTTTATTACTTTAAGTTACCAACGAGCACACAGTTCACACGATGATAAGTGATTCCTGCGGCCCATGACACCTAAATTCATCCTCGACAAGGAATCATTATGCAGATGCGTTGTCACCCTTGACTGAGATGTAATGCCTCATCGCCAGTAATAAAGGTCCCGGATACCTACACTCACCAGACGAAACACAGCATGCTGCTATTTCACGCCGGTATTCCGTGAGGGCGTGGTCATACCCCTGTTGAGATGACCCATTCAGTCTGCATCTACAAACAAACTGCAGTGTGAGTTCTACCACTGTTTTCTTTAATTCTATATCTTACTATAATTTGTGCATAAAATAAAAACCATCTTCAGACGACGGCTTGAATTGGAATATTTGGCGTTCACAAACATTTAACAGCCCCACTCGTGAAGAAGACTAGGCGATATGAAAATAATCATCAAACGAACATTAAATTTAGTGTATACGTGCAAAATTTTTAGTAAAATAATTTAGAAAAGCTCTCGCCCCTTTGTCGAAATAATAAACAACAAGGTACAACGCGCCTTTGTTTAGAGCGCCAATATTTTTTTTTCTATAGACGTTGCTTTTAATGAGACGGGGCCATCTTCTGATGACACTCTTAAGCTAAGTTCTTTTAAACAGTCTACATGTTACATGAGGTTAGGTAACTTATGATACTACCTGCATATCCATTATATATATTTATCCGTATATTTGTCGTCGTTACCACATTTGAGACTAGAATATTTTTCAGTGGTAGATATCCACATAACATGACTCATACTCCAAAACATATTTATGTATGAAAACGAGGTCAGTATCATTGAACACAGAGCAAGAAACATTCAGACGTTACTAAACAGAGAAATATCAACGGATAATCAATAACCACTCAACACGGGGGGATATACGCGAAGCGCCACCGCCCCGGGCCGATGACCGTATGAAGGGGCCAGTCGACTGTGACCTTGGATCGCATTTCTATCACTAATCAGGCATGTTCAACGCAAGCATCATACATCCTATAGAGTGTGTACAGTGAACGATAGCGCAATACGGACCGCATGCGACGAAGGTGCGGAAGCGATGGTTGTGCCGGTTGCGGCGCGGCGCGGGCTGATCGCGCCTCACCAGTTTCCCGAGGAGGCCGAGCAGCGAGCGACGCAGCGGGCGCGTCGGGCGCTCGCCGCCGTCCGCACCGAGCACCTCCAGCTCCACGGCGTCGGAGCGCGCGCACATCCGCGCCGCTACTACCGCGCCCTGCCCAGCCCGTGTAATCGCTTTGCCACCGTGTCACACGCGCGCTCCGCCCCGTCGCGGGGCCGATACTGAACGCACTGTCCACTAACGCCGCGTCTACGACCGCCTCGGCGCGCGCACAACACTACGTCTTTATCTAGCCATACACGTAACGCTGCTGTACTTCTTGTGCATGTATATCTTCGTGCATGCGCTATCCTCGCCGACAAGTATGTAAATGCGACTGTGATGCTTCTCACTTTGCGAGTCCTGGGATCAATGTTGAGTGCCAAGTAACAACATTCGTTCGAGTCGGGGGTATGTTTCGTGCACGACACTGTATCCGAACATTCGTCTTAGTGTGCAATGTGACACGGAGGGGAGAGGGGAGAGGGGAATCGAATGCTTACGGTAGCAATCGACCAGAATAACATCACATCTATGTATGCACTAGTGATCCTTCACTTCACCTTGAACTGCCCAAAAACTGACATCAACTGTAATGATGAAATGTGCGTGCGCGCGTAACCACGCGAGACGGGAAGAATTGGAGCAAACTTATGCCTATGTAGCTACCGAAGTCGTGCACACTTGCGCAAGTCAAGACTGCTAACGCTGGTAAATAGTTACGTGTGTGGCTAGCATTAGATACTTTCCGCCGCTCTGTTTACTGTTATGTCAAACTTCACGCGGCCTTTTGTCCAAACGAGCACTAAGCTACAGTACATACGTTTGTTCAATGCGTATTTAAAAGAAACGCAAGGACAAACGAATAGTATCGAACAAGTTTATCCGCGCACAGGGGTTGCCTGCGTTTGTTGGATACCACATACTTTACGTGACTTGTCTTGTGAATATGCGCAGAAATGCTCGTATGCTCACCTCTTTATTAAAAACGTAGAAAGGATAACTTTTAAAAACATGGAGTATAACGTCATTGTTTCCGTTATGTATCAGACCAGCGTAAGAAGAGCTGTTCATCAATGCATTATGATTCCTTATTAAGGATCAATATGGTTATCATAGCCCGTTGACGATTACCAGATGACATTAACTGCCCAGTTGAATATGATAGTGCCGTAAACGCAAACACTGAGGGATTGTACTTCTCATCCACTTTCCTTGTCGGATGAAATATAGATACTATAAGATTGGGAAAGATTGCAGTGGTAATGACCACCCAGACCAGCAATTTGTAATATACAAATATTGTTCCACCATTGGGATCGAACCCAGAACCCGCGACGTAGTATTCTGACCACTACGTCCAGTGGTCGTAAAAGTTGGTTCGTTGAAATCACTTACCATCAGGTGTTCTGTTTGATCCATGTATCATCCCTACTAATATTGTATTCCGCTTAGCTAACTTTATTAATATATTATAATATGACAATAATAATAACCGATAAAATTAATAGTAATTTATCGCGTACGAAGTCTCTAGTACGAACACTAAAATATAGCAGTACGTGCAATATCATCTTAGTTTGTTAAGACTTCAGAGTTTAGTGGGTAGGTAAAGATAATCCCCCATAGACTTCGGAAAATTTTGTATTTTCCGAAATTTATTGCTTTATCCCGCAAGTTTCCATCACAGGTTACCTAAGGTACACTTTACATCATCGGTGCCGGAATCGGAGTGTTTTGTTCACAACCTTGTGACCAACCAAAGTGAGCCTCAGGACCCGCGCTTTTTAAACAATTCGACCTGTTATTATTAAATTTGTCAAATTTCAAATAGGCTTATTTTAAAATTACTTAGATAAAAAATATTGCATGACTCGATGTCGTATGATGGTCTATTTGTTATTTGCTCGTATATTTAAAATGTTAACTCACTTTCTATTGACAATCTTAAATTTACATTAGCTAAAAATAGGCTACAGAATACAAAAATGTCTATAAATTGATGTGATTTGTTGATTTTTTTCTTCCCAAAAAAAATATTTTAATATTTTATATAATATACATAATTATTTTGTAATTATTGCTAATCATTGTAATCAAGATGAGTTCGATCCTTTATAGTTTATTTAGTCGCTCGTCTATTCTATATTTTAACCAAAACTAAGCAGATCTTAGTTGTGTAAGTTTTTAATGTACATGTAAATAGCACATTGCATCGCATACGATCATTTACGACGTTATAATATATCCCACAGTTGGCACTGCATCTGAGTCTTTATTCGATCTTATTGCATGTCGGCCTAATATATTTATCTGTTTGCAGATATATTTTAACGGCGCTATGAAATATACTTTGTTTGATGTGACATCTGGTAATAACCAGATTATACCGCTTTGGTAGAAACCAGATCAGTAGTGAGAATGTCAATTCAATTCGGCGCTATACATAAGGAGTTTTGTAATGTCCATTGCTGCCATAAGTATACAAAGCCTCGTTGAATGTAAATGTGCGAAGGTCGATTTATTTTCTTTCAATTTATCAATCGTGACGTCACAATAGGAATATGCAAATGTTGTTACGCACTTTGGGGTTAGTTGTGAAATATTTTTTGCGTTAATAATCACAAGTAAATAGTTTCTCGTTTTGTTATAGATTTTTGGCCGAGCAGTTATTTCGTAAAAGTATTCAGTAAGAAAAAAACTTTTTTAATTTAAAAAATTAAAACTAATATACTGTGGATGTTTTGTATGGACATGCATGGGAGACCTCAGTGTAAAGAGATCTAATTACCGTTTTTTGTTGGTTGTAGGAATTACAATATTTGATTCCTTCACTCCAGTTCCACTATCGGGCAACAAAACATACTTGAATCTTTTCGTTTTTGATATTCCCTGGATAAATAAGAACGATGCAATTTTCCTCGTCTCTTCTAATGCGTACAGCAAGTTCATTTGGATTAGTTTGCCTGCCTCTGTATATGACCGAATATAACTTGCGTTCTTTAAACCAGAGAGAATAAGCTTTTACCCAGCTGGTGTGTTTACTTATTTCTTATATTATTAGCCGTTAATAAAGCATTTCTCAATCAAAAAGAGCTTTTGAATCGTCAAGATAGCTAAGAGGAGAGCTGAGCTACCGTTTTGAAAGCAGGTGCTAGCTAGAAGAAACGGCAAGGAACTCCACTAGTTGCGCTTTTTTTTCTTTTTAATAATATGTCACAAAATGTCAATGTCTGACAAATATTCTGACAAAGTGTAGTAAAATCAATTGATTAGTTGGTTCTGAAACAAAATTTTAAATGTTTAATTGCAAATCGATTATTATTTGCCGAATTTTAATTATTGGAAATTTTGTCTGCATCTTAATTATTTATAGAAATTATACGTATCATAAGTGTTTAACTTTATATTATGAAACAAAAAACACCTAGTACATTTTTGTATATTGATTCGAACTCCCAATTCTAGTTCTGTGTCCTTCTCATAACTCCGACTTTATCTACTCCTCGTTCTTTGTTCAATCTGTTCTTCTCTTGAAGGCTCTCCCTCCTGAAGTCAGGGCGGCTACAAATTGTTACGCGTTTAAGGTAATGGTTCGGGAGCAATTTCTCAACAGATTGGCAGAATCATCTCAATATTATATAATTATGTATTTATATATACATATATCATATATATGTATGTATATTTGTAATTGTTATATATGTAACTAAACATATAAAACAAATACCGACAAGTTTTTTAAGCATACACCTACCTAATTTCATCTCTGCATTGATCTAAGGTTGACTGGTACAGAATGCCTAAGGTCTTACGTCCGCCTTTATATATACTGTATATGAAGCTTAGATAAATAAATAAAATAAAAACAATGATACAGTTTATCGTAAACCCAGTTATGAAAACCGGGCACCCGAACCTAGCAATAATTCATAACGCGCGCAAAATACAAAATTCATCATTAAAGATGAGCATATTGACGAATCATTGCATATTTATTTGTGCAAATGTTTATGACACTATAAAATCCTGCGCAGTTGATTTCATCTGATAATAACCAGAAGATATAGGGTCAGTTTTAAATTCTTGTATATTTAGTGTAAAAAAATTGGAAAGAGTGATTGGATCCTCTTTATAGATGCGATTAAATCTCTATGATTTAACAACCTCATCGGTTTAATTAAATATGAATGGAAGGGGACTCGGAATTCAATCATAGAATTCCTATTTACCACCCTATTGTATGTCTTCTCTTTAAGATAACTATTTATAAAATATTATTTAACTTTATAAACTTTGCATTATGTGCATATTGTACTGAATAAATGTTTTTTTTTTAAATGATTGAATTAAATAAGAATACATTTGATATACCTAGTCCGGCCATAAGTTCTGTTACAAATGAAAATGCATTTTTTTTAATGAACTAATGTAATATTATTTAAATTTATACCTATTAATTTATACTTATATTTATTAGTCTCAGCAAAAAATAAAAAAATATTCTATTCGAAAGGTGGCCCCTTTGGCTTTTATACTGGCCTTTAATCTGTTTGGCCACGAATCTATGGATTTACGCACTGTTTCCAAGGGAAATTTCGCCACTACGCCAAAGATTTTTTAAGAGACTCATTGTCACCGTGTCGTTTAGAACAGGCCATGTCCTCTAAAACTGACCATAATTTGAAGTCTAAAGGGTTGAGGTCTGGGCTAGATGAGGGCCAGTGTTCAGCTCTATAAAGTCCGGAACGTTGGTTTCAAGCCAAGATTGGGTAGTTCGTGCCTTGTGACCAGGTGCAGAGTCCTGCTGGAAAGGTATTTTTAATAAGGTATATTTTTAATAAGTGTATTGCTGCCAGGTTTCAGAACATGATCCAAGACTGTATCTTGATACACTCTGGCTGAAGTTTTCACTCCTTTTTCACAAAGTTCTTTAAGCATACACCTAGTTCTCACACAGCACGCGGCCACCCCGATCTCTTTTCGTCTTCGACAGAGGAAGTGTTGTTGTATCTGTTGATAGTACGATATACGAACATACGGCTGATACCAAACTTTTGAAGTGTCTGGAATATGACCGACGGCTCCATACCCACTTTGTGCAAGGCGATCACTGCAATGATGCAAATGGGATGTTGGGGTTGAAAATGTCAACCCCAACATCCCATTCCATATTGTAATTTGATAATGAACACGAAAAACTATGTGAAATGGCGCAAAATCGAAAGAAAATCGAAGTTTTTAAAACAATATACGTGTTCGTTCCAAGTTCAAAATAATTAAAAGTTGATAAAAATAAAAGTTTCTATGTAAGAGTATTTATGGCCAGACTAGTTATGTAATCAATTGAAAGACTTCAACATTGTATTTGCATTAATTTATAAAAGGTCGAAAGTATATCCATATAAAGTAAGCATTAACAATAATAAAGATTATTAATTTTTATATTTATATCTGTATCTTATGTTTACATTATAGCTTAAACTGTTGTATTGAAATTGATAACGTTTTTATTTTTACTTTTTATGTATGTATATATAATTTATATCCATTAAATTTATAGAATATATATTTATGATATATATTGTATAAATTTAATGAATATAAAACTCATATTTACAAAGAAGACAAATTTTTTATTTACTTTATTAAAAGGGTATGTCTCTTACCCGAAACCCGTTTTCATTTCATCTATTCCTGTCCATCCAAAATAAATTGCTTTTAGCAGCGTTACCTTCTAATTAAAGTTATTTTTATTATTATTGAACTTGTATGCCTTGGTCTAAAAGAGTATTTTACAATGTGCACTTAGTTACTCGAATTCTAACATCTTGGTAGTAATTTTTATTAGTCCACCATAAGTTTATAATAACATTAAACCGGCATAAGTGTGGGATGGAGTGATGCAATCAACTCCACGGTACCAAGCCACAAAAAGGAAGTTAAAATCTTGTAACTTTTCGATAGATGGTATTGAAACAATGAACGGAAATATTATTATTATTACGTTGGAGATATTTTTTTTACTATCTATTATTATTATTAAATCAAAGTTATCAGAATGATGTCATGCCACTAACGTATACGGTGTGTTACAATACTACGAATCAATCAACCTACCAAACGCTCTTCATCATCCCCCAACTTACGAAACCCAGCAGTAGGCCTGTGGTCGTGATGGTAATATAATAAGGAAGTATAGTGTTATTTATATCAACATTATACTCTATAAACTAGTCGCCATTTTTAAACTCGTAGACGCGCTTATTTCGTTTAATAAAGCGTCGACTTTCATAAGAAACGGAATGCGTGTCGTTGCTAACACATTTTTGAGACAACACCTTCTAACTTCAATTTTGGCGTCTCTTATACGAAATACTGTTTTCTAGATATGAAAATTTTTATAACAATATACCTAATAGGATTGTCGTGGGAAAATAGCAATCTTGTTTCTCTATTTTTTAATGAGCTAAGGTCACAACGGGCGAACTTAATACCTGCATTTTCTACATCGATAACTCGGGGCATGATGACGTCGATATCCTCAGACTATTAGTAGATGACATCAACTGCGTAAGATTTTCCATGATCCTTGGAGACCACGCTGCGGCTAGTTTCAAGGATCAGATCGACCGGGCAAGGACCAATTCTTCAAAGAACAATATCGTAGAATAGCGGTATTACGTTGACGTTTCGTTCGGTGAGTTATTAAGTATCCGGGCATTGAATTCCTCAGACATGACATCTCATCGAGTATGGATGGATGTAGATGTCATGAGCCTCGGTTATAACTTACCATCAGTTGAACTGTGTTTTGGTTCGTTACTCCTTATTATATATATAAAAAGAAAGTAATTATATGATAGTACCGTAAGAATTTTCGCACGTTCACTTGTCAACACCTTCCCTAATCCGATGTAACGCTTGTGCAATAAGGCCAGGGGAAGCTTCAGATGCAGTGTAACGAACACGAGATTTTGGGTACACTTATTGAATAAACCAACTAGTGTTAAGATTTGTTACTAAAATTGTTTCTTCTTGTGTTTGCAGGGATCCGGATAACTTTATTACTGTTGACGAAGCATTCCATCTCAGTCCTCAAGGGTGACAACGCATCTCAATCAATCTGCATTATGGTTCCTTGTCAAGGATGAATGTAGATGTCATGGGCCGTAGAAATCACTTGCCATCAGGTGAACTGTGTGCTAGTTTGTTACCTTAATGTAATTTCAAGAAGAAATGAATATCGTAGGAGAGTTTGATACCACAAAATAGGACCGCAAATAACTTTGCGTTGCTTGAAAAGAACGGCCAAATTATAAGGCACTGAGTACGCTGAATGTAATTTGTACCTTGTAATAGGTACAAATTACAGACATCAATGAAATTGTCAATTTTAATTGCTGATTTACCAGATGCTTATCGGGAAGGAAAACATCGTCGGGAACATGTCTACGAAATAATAATAATAAATATATGAAAGAAACTGGTGTCCTTATTCAATATCAATTCAAACGTTTCTGGCAAGTATTCGACATTTAAGTTAAAGAGGATGTGACAGTACTAATGACCTCACCAGGTATGCTACTTTACTTTTTTGTCATGACGGGTTCAAAACTTTCGAAGAGGCAGCAAACGAGCCTGCACGTCACCACCACAATAACCACCGTCAATGAGCTTCCGCAACATCACAGTGCAGGTGCGTTGCCGGCCTTTAAGAAAAAAATATACTGTTTTTTTGAAGGTCTCTAAGTCATATCGGTGCGAAAATACAGTGACAGCTGATTTCACAAATAGTTGTCAGAAAACTTTGTAGGATTATTAGTACACTGTTGGATTGTTAACCATCCAGATGATAAGGATCAACTTTAGAACTCAGCCGCGGTAATTAATTTAAATAATTTCTCAGAACATTCTCCGTGACAAATGCAATAAAAATGTAGATATGCCCCAACTTTACTCTACTCGCAAAGCCGACAATTTGCATTCTATATACGAGTATATCGTGCCTCATGTATATCGGTATTGTGTTACACAAAAGCTTTGCTCAATCCAGCGTGCCATATAAGCCCGACGGGTCGAACTGTCCAAATCGAAATATATCCAGTACTGGTCGGCACATTGAATAAGTGTAACACTTGTTAGTGTTATAATTGTAGTGTTACACTTCTATATTAATGACACATAAAGATAAATTCAATGTCATAGATGTGATGGATGGGCGTGGATGCTTTCCTTTTCTTTGACCGATGTAATACAATTAGGTGGGTGGAGGCTTCTGATGCCATGGCGGGGACACGGGACTTATATACGAGATACATATAGACCCGAAAACAAACAATTTGTGATGTAAAAAAATTGACGGTATAGATATATTCATGGCTAAATTAGATCTTCGTGATCAACGATCGTGGCAACTGAGCGTCGTATAATTTATCATGTTGTCAATATCGAACAGATTGGCCACATATAGATGGTATAAGTGTATACAACTTTTATACACATCACTCCATGTCACACTTCATGCGCCGCTACTAAATTTAAATTTAGAATTCAGGGTAGAAATGTTTGGATTGAATTTGAATAAGGAAGTTTCGTGCCTTCTTGACATAAGGAAAAATCAATTGATTTAGTTCAATTGAAAAAAATAGAGTGTACGCAAAAGGAAGACAGCCACGAGTGTTGCGGTTTCCGTCTGCGATTACACGCCATACTATTTATTTAAAGGAGTGTTTGTGACAGAACTTGTGACATGACTAAGTTAAACAAATGTATTGCTCGCGACTTTGCGTGGTTATATCAAATAAGACTATTAATGAACATTATATAAACCTTTGTTCTTAAGAGGAAGAATGTAGATTATAATATATGTATATGTCTATGTGTGTTATTATAGAAACCGACATCGTAACCTTCGTACCACATGCTCACTATTCTACATATTTCTTGTTACATATAAAGGCGTATGGGCGACGGAGGTGTCGGGATCATACAAATATGAAAACCGTAGTCGGGTTAATGAAGTTTTTTTTTTATTAATACCACCTAAGTCTCAGATATAACCCTATCTTAAATAAAAATTAACCAAAAACTCCCGAACACAATCTAATACAACTTTTCTTCCGGAAATAACGAAGGAGCAAGTGAGCGTTGCCCGAATGGGTTCTTCCCTTGTTTCGCTGGAGGTAAGACAGAGAAAAGGAATCTATCTAGGAATCTATCTACGTATAAGAAAAAGGCTAGGGTGTGCGTCATGACATTAAAGGTGACAAACAAGCACAAGCGTTCATATGATGTCAATGAGTTACGTCTGCGGTCCGTATTTACCTACATCCATCCTAAATAAAGATTAAAGATGCTGATAGAAACAATTTGAGTTAGAAGTACATTGGAGTCTAAAAAGATTTTGTGTTGTATTCTGGTTGAATGAGAATCAAACATTAACCCATTTTAAATTTAAATACACGACGTTAAGATAAGTAAATCACCATACCTTTTAAACAAATGACTGTTAAACTGAATGTGTATAACCTAAATCCAACGGCACGTAACATTGTAATAGTTCAATGAACTTCCTGGCTAGCTTTCAAGTATAATTAAGTTTAAAGAAATAAAAACGTATGCAATTGATATTACTAATACTATGTATAACTTGATAATACTCGCTAATACTTGATTGCCGGGTGTCGCTTTCCAAATATTGTAGCGCAAAAAGTGCCTTACGGCGATGTATTTCTTGCAGTAAACTTACATACGAGTCAAGGAGATACAAAGCAAATCCAAAACGCCTAAAAATCATGCGGTGACAGATAGACGAAAGGACCCTTTCCTTTTAACTATGGTATTTACATAAACGGCGAACTAGATTTAATGAATTAAGATAATCAACCCTACGTATTCGTATCCTCACAACAAAGGGTCTATATTGGCATTAAATCCGTGATTTAGTTTTTATGATATTAGGGTTGGCAGACGAGAACACAGTTTGTCACTTAAACAAGATAAACTTGTCATGTAGTGTGAACTTTGGTTTTTATCAACCAATTGGTTCTATCTAAAATACATAAGTATAGTAAAGGTTGACACGTTCATTTTTAACTA
Organism: Teinopalpus imperialis; assembly: GCA_029286865.1. Classification (NCBI taxonomy): domain Eukaryota; kingdom Metazoa; phylum Arthropoda; class Insecta; order Lepidoptera; family Papilionidae; genus Teinopalpus; species Teinopalpus imperialis. Next base: position 9,011,734 of record JAGSMU010000021.1, read on the forward strand.
AATTTATTAATAAGTTTGTGAATTCTTACAATGACTATTATTTATATTGATATTCATTATAACATGGTTTAAAAGTAATATAAACCACAAATAAAGTAGACAGACAAGACAACCCTAACTAAAGTAGGAAAAGAAAGTAAAACTTCAATAAAATATTAAATGTTTAATTAACTTGTTTAATCATCTAATAGAACATTGATTGACAAACGATATACTTTAAAAGCGTAAAGAAATATTAACAGTCCATGCAAAAAAAACTATAGTTAGCTAAACTGATTCATCAAAAAATCTCCCTTTACATTTTATGACTTTTTTCACAAGTCTCGGTATACAGGCAACCAATTTGTAATCGTGTCTTGAGATATATTGTTCCAAATTCCCCAAAAAGCATTCCACATTTCTTCTCGCGAGGATGTGTCACGATTAGGGACATTCCTATCAAGCTCTTCCCACAAAAGTTCAATGGGATTGAGATCCGGGCTCTGAGCAGGCAAAACCATGTTTTTTAACATATATAATTGAGCCACCACCATGCTTGATTGTTGGGACTACACAATCTGACATCATCTTTTCTTGGGCGCTGCCTCGAACGTAAATTTTACTTTTTAAACCGAATAGTTCAAACTTGGATTCATCGGTCCAAAGCGCTTTATTAAAATTTTCTTCGATCCAATCTCGATGGGCAAGAGCCCACTGCAACCGATTTTTCATGTTTTGCGCCCTAAGCAGAGGTTTCCGAACGACAACGCCAGCATACTACTTCGCTCTACTCGGGTTTTGTTTACTTCAACGCGGATTTCTGGTGCGGTTAAGCGTCTATTTCGCTTGCTGGTAACAACAATGAAATTATCTTCACTAGACGTGGTAGCTCTCGGCCTTCCCGAGCGTGGACGATCTTGAAAACTGCCTGTCTCCCTGTATCGAGTTATTGTGCCATGAACACAAGTTTTTGATAACTTCAGTTGTGAAGCAATCTCAAGTTCTGATTTGCCTTCATTATGTAAAACAACGATGGCAGAACGCACTTCACTGCTAAATTCTCGAGCTTTTCCCATTTTATGACTTCTTCACTGTAGAAACCACAAGTTTAGACTAATAGAGATTGTTTGTGAAGAAACCCAAGTAAACTCGGGTAATAATAAGAAACACGTGTTTTCAGGATCTAAATAATCCTAATTATTGACCAATACGTAACAAAAACAACGTAATTAGTAATGAGGACATTATAAAAATATTATTACGACTCTACCACCTGGCTCTAGTGCAGCGTTTTTCGGTTTTTGAAAACAATAGGTGTTTCTTGTCCAATAACTTGAAAGTAAACAAAAGAATGACTTCTTTAAATATTCGATACTAACAATAGAATATGCAGATTTGCATTTATTTTATTTATCCTATGGGATTTTATTACAATTGATGGAATAATTATGTTGTTTATGTGCGGTCTTAAACTTTTGGCCGGCAGGGTATACCGGGTGTATAAAAATATAGGATATAAGCGGTCATAAATTTGATTTAAATCGAGATACACAACTTTTAATTGCCGACGAGTCAAATAATAAAGCTTATTCCTAGGTCAGTATTTAATGTTACCCCATCTGGCCTTGATCACAGCTATTAATCGACTCTTCATCGACCTGATGAGCTTCTCTACCTTTGGTGGAGCATTGACTTGCCATTCCTCCGTCAACGCAGTGCAAAGCTCGGTAACACTCGCAAAGGCAGAATATTTAGCTGGATTTACGGTTGGATTGGCTTTGCACTACTAAGTTCATGGTGCGTTTCGGTCAGGTCGAACATTGCCATGCACGAGTCAAGCCGGGGAACGCTGAATCAGCATAGAGGACAACATGGGCTTGTAGAATCTCGTCAATATACCGTTGGACGTTAAACCGCGTCGCCGATCACCGGTTTCAATAAAAACGAGGTCAGATTTAGGAGCGAGCGAGATGCCGGCCCATATCATGCAGAAATTTGCATGATATGCAAGCTACGGCTCTCGTCTATCGCAGCGCTGCCTGCCAAATTCAATCTTTATTCGAAGGAAGCCAGTCTCCTGGAACGTTGGGTAAACTCTTGAGACAGCTGGCTGACTCATATTCAGCTGGCGAGCAACTTTTCGCCGGTTCATCCCTTTATGAAGTAACTCGATAACTTGAGTTGCTTTTTCGGCGGTGTCCTTTCTTCAGGTATTATTCGACAATAAACAATGGAGTTGTGTAATGCTTGAAGTGCGAATGAAGACAGATAAGAAATTTATTTATTAATAATATTATATTACAATATGTTATATTATAGCCCCCAATAAACTACATTTAGCAACAACCTCAACAAGTGAAAAAGCGGTATTATCCTTTTTAAATGTTCATCTTGTAAAACAATGGAAAATTATTCCATCGAGTTTTCATTCTTCTTTAGAGGTGTATCCTACTACTATTTAAATGCGGGTTTATTTTATAAATGGGACGTAAATCAAATATATGCGATGAGTCCATTTTTTTTGCTCGTCAGTGTAAATATCAACAAGTTGTATAGTATATATGTATGGTCAAAGTAAATGAGCAAATAAAACTAAGGAATAGTAGTCGTCAAAAAATCGTAAACCATTAATTTTTATACTCTCAAATATTCTCATTATTACAAATATTTGATACTAAATACTGCTGATTAATACCAGTAATAAATAAAACGTTTTTTTTTAAAATATAGCCTTGGTTTTATATTTATAGTTTTACCTACATTCCCGGTAACTACTCTATCTACGATTAAGCATCTGTACCAGGTGATGATCACTACAATAGTCCAATGGCGGATTCAAATCTGCGACGTTAATTTTCGCAGACCGTACCCTAAGCCTTAGGCTATTGGCACCTATAACTTTCGTTTCACATTAAGATGAACTTTATTTCGTGATTTTTTATTGAAATTTCATATATTATTTTTTATAACAAAACAATTGAAGATAGTAGAATCAATTATCATAGAAGAATCTTCGGAGGATTGAGTCAATCAATAGTTTCTAGTACACGAATAAAGAGGGATCACGGGACTAGCGTTTTGTTTAATTTATTGAAGCAAAACAAACGGTCGTTTTACAAACTATAATGATAGTAATATTAAATGATAGTATAAAGGAAGTGCCCGGCACATAACGTTTGTCCGGTGTGATTGCGCTAATCTCGATAACAGCTGAACGGATTTACGCGCAGTTTTGAGAGTTATATCTTCATATCTAGAGGAATATTTACGTGTATGTAAAGTTAGTCTAACAATAACAGAAGCTGGTTTAGAGATATCTATGAATGAAATCAAAACTAAACTCCACTCTTGCAAAGCTGAGTGGGGCCGTTATTTAAATTATAAATCTCTAATTCAGCCCCAAAGAGACATTTGTGTCACGAAGACGTTAAAATTCTTTGAACACACAAGTCCTTCGGAAAGACCTTCACGGCGCTGATGTATGAATGTGGATTGATAGTCGGCGGAATATTCACTCACCTTGACCATGTGTTCTCGCCGAGGACTTTCCCATGTCGGCCGCACCATGGGCACACACACACACACGCGGTCGCGAACACTTAACACTACCACTGTGCGTACTATACGTAACTACTTAAAATTTAATTAGGTCGGTGTAAAAGTGGCGTAAAAAAGATTACACTATTCTATCTAAGGGCACTTGCGGGTCAAGATAGGTTTTCTACGGAATCGTTGACGATATGGCGGTATGTACAAGGGCAGAGGGCCTCGCGGTGCGATCGGCATCCTGCGGGTCCACGCACCACTTTTCTTTCCTGCAACAAAAAAATAAATGTTATTAACGATTTATCACTGCTATTATCTGTTATAACCAAGCTGTAACAGGTATAGGTTGGCTCGCCCGAAGAGAGGAAGTGGGGCACGCATTTACTAGTAGTCTGACAGTGGTAGAGGTACACTGTGTTTTTTTTTCTAGCTGCAGAATATTTGGATCAGCTCGGGTATTTGGTTCTACCACGCCCTCAAAGAACACCAGCGTAAAATAGCAGCATAATGTTGTGTTTCATCTGGTGAGTGAAGGGATCTGGAGACCATAATTACTGGTGACGAGACATTCAACTTCAGTCCTCAAGTGTGTCAACGCATCTGCATTATGATTCCTTGTCAAGGACGAATGTAGTTGTCATGGGCCGCAGGAATCACTTAGCATCAGGTGCACTGTGTGCTCGTTTGTTTCTCTCAATGATACAAAAAAAAGCGAAGTAGCAACTTAATCCTGCTGTGTTTCGTTTATTGAGAGAATGATAGCAAAATCTTATTTCTGGCGACGAGGCATCCCAACTTAGTCCTCGGGGATGACAATGTTACTGCATTTAGATTCCTCATCAATTAGGTATGAGTGTCACCATCAGATAGGTGGTCGTTTGACCAGCCCTTTAGTCCCGGGCAAAAGAATAGGGCTAAGGTATCCCTGCCTATCGTACAAGGGAACTTCGGGTTTACGGGCGATCAGGGTGGAGGCTCTGACCGTCCGGGCAAGCGAATCCGGGGAGGACGAGAACACAAAATGGTCTCGAGTTGCCGTAGCAAAGAGTGGGTGCTAGGGTAGGCTTGACCTACCCTAGGACGTGCTCAAGCACCGTGCAGAGGGGCACCGGTGCCGTAGGATATCCCGGAGCCCCTCCCTATGCACCGAGGGCGAATACCGAGGGGTTTTAAAGAAAAAAAAGGTGGTCGTTTGACAACACCCCCTAATTTAACTTTGATATTGAACATTGACAACAAAGGACTGACTTCACTGAAGTTAACTTAAGTAAAATAGACAGAGACTGACAAAATCATGAAGTCATCATTAACTTCAGTGAACACGATTTACCCCTTTATTTACAACAACCTGTACTGTACCTGTGTTTTATAGTATTTTATTTATTATAAATTCATGCTAATAAAACTTATATTATGTATTTTTAAATTTTAAATTATATTTAAATAACGTTAATTTTACTATCCGTATTAGTACAAAAAGTAGTGTACTTTTAGTTAACATGGTTGTTAGATGTGATGAAAGTTGGTGTATCGGCGATATTTTAAATAGTTCAATATATCGGAATAGTTATGTCGTGCGTGTATGTGTCGTAGCGTGTGTGCTAATCGGAATGGCTACAGCGACGTTCAAAACGTACATGTTTGTTTATGCTCGGGGAATTCCCGACTTTTATTCCGTTCGTCAGTCCACCGGAATCATCTGCTTATCAAGCTAATGTAATATAATATGTTAATCATGTCAGTCTCATGAAAAAAAAAATGCAACCATTGTGTGGTATCAGAACTTGATGTTTCCAAGCCAATTTCCCATGATAAGTTATATGTACGTCAAACATTCTGATCTATATCAAAAGGTATCATCAAAGTGAAATAAACGGCATTTCATTACCGATAATGGCACAAGACAACAAGGAATGACGATGGCGTAGGTGGCCCACAATGTAAGTGACAGGCCAAATCTAACAAAATAAAACACAAACTAAAATCTTCAAAAATTCTAGAGAACAACCAAAGATACAAATAATCAGTCGATAGAAAGAGAGAACGTAACGCGACTTGTAGTGAACTTGAAAAATGTTTATTGTTTAGAAAATGAACAGCCCTTGATCACCGTTAAAAATTATGAACATTTAACCTACAGGCTACTATTTCTGCGGCACCTGTGAGTGTTATATGTTTTGGTACTATTTGGTTTAAATCAGGGGAATCCCTGGTAATTGAGTATAGTACTGAGATAGAACATAGTACATATATTGATAATAAAATTCTCAGACATATAGTTTTCCGCACGACTTTTTCACATGTCTACTATACTATACATGCTGGTTGATTTTCAATTTCATATGTAGTCCGCACCGAAAATAAAAGAAGTCCGCGCTTTTACCTGGTTCAGTTTATGATGTTGTTAAACTATCGATGCGTTAAATTTATAAGCATTACTTTAATGCAAATATATAATAAAATAATATTGATTAAAAGGTCGAACACAATGCTTTCGTGCATATTCCATATCAAATATCAACATTTAAATTCATTTTTCCCATACCCACAATGACTTGTACAAGAAAGTCGTCGTATGTAGATAGTTCAGTTCCGTGCTTCGTCGTGATCGTTAGGGCCTGGCATATGTTTAGAAGCGGATTATTGATGGGCTGACATAATGATGATAAAATACTTCGGTACCGACATAAATTGTGAAAGATTATTATACTATTTGTTACTCAGGTAGATTTCAGTAAGCATTAATGCGTAAGGATTATAATAGATGGTTTGAATTTAGTTAGTTTAAAAAGAATAAAGGTATAAACGCGATATGTTCGGTGACGCACAACTATTCTGTGGAGTCGGCTGTCGCCAGCCGTATTACCGAACTGATACGGGACTTACGGATCTTAAAGAGCCTACACCTTTCTTAAAGGCCGGCAGCATATCTGCGACTCCTCCGGTGTGCGGATGTCCATGGGCGGCGGTAATCACCACTTATTCTACTATAAAAAATTATGCTTCAGCTCAACTGGAGAGGGACCATTTTCTCACAGAATACCAGCATAATGCTGCTTAATTACACATGTTGAGTGCAGGAATTCTATAATTTAGTTAATTCAGGAATCCAATTAGAGTTTTTCAGTTATCAGGCATTCCATCTTAGGCCTTAAGGGTGTCCATGCATGTGCGTCTTGAATCTTTTTTTTTGAGAGAAACAAACGAGCACACATTCCACATGCTGGTAATTGATCCCTGCAGCCCGTGACATCTACATTCATCCTTGACAAGGAATAATAATGCAGATGCGTTGTCACCCTTGAAGACTGAAATGGAATGACTCGTCCCGAGTAATAAAGGTCTCCGGATCCCTGCACACACCAGAAGATCCATTATGCTGCTATTTCACTCTGGTATTCTGTGAGGGCGTGGTCATACCCCGGTCGAGCCGACAGATTCATTCTGCAGCTAGAAACAAACTGCAGCGTAGCTGTACTGTCAAAATCTTTGTTGAGTATCGATATAGATGACAAGGGCCACAGTGAACACTTACCATCAGGTGAACAGTGTGCTCATTTGTCGCTCCAATGATAAAAAAGGACAAACTCTGAAAAGTGAGTCTCGCTCTGACCACTTTTTGCGTTTATATGTTTATTGTTAATTGCATATTATATCATAATATATAAAGTACTGTTTATCTTGCTTTTTTATATACCAATGCATCTACGATAAATTATGATATAACAAAGGAAATAAAACACTCTTTCAATATAGTTTCGTCATGTGCCCCGTTCAGTTAAATCTTTATGAATACCTGTATCATAACATGACGGCCGCTTGGGGGAGTGATTAGAGTACCTAGCTACAGCGTCGCGGGTGCGATTTTCAATCGAAGAACAACGTTTGTGTGCATAACAAATTGTTGATTTTCGGGTCTGGATGTGTTGTGTGTATGTCCCGTGTCCTTGAAACTGCATCTGGAACCTTCCACAAACCTTATTGCAAATGCATTACTTCGGATAAGCGAAGCGGACGAGTGAGTGTCTATACATTTGCGCAAACGCTAAGGGCACTATAATATGTTACTTAATAAATATAATCTGATAATAACCAGATAATATTGCCGTGGTCGAAGTCGACCGGGAGAACAGCATCGTTTATTTGTAGATGTGAGAGAACGCCTTTAAATACTACTCTTAATGGTGTGACATAAGTATAATAAACCATAGAATTTACGTGCTACATATATAAAAGTAATGTAAACACAATAAAAAAATTATAGCAATTATGTATCTATAATTTTATAAAAAAACAAATGAGTTCATCGAAGTCGACGCACGCGAGTAAACTGCAATGACAAATGAATGAAGACGGATCATTGTTTTGATTTAACATAGTTTCCGTTTGTAATAAATACGAAAAAAAGTACACATTACATATATATTAATATATATATACATATATGTATATATATATAATATACTCATTTTGAACAATCGTCCTTACTATGAAGTCGGCTTATAAATGGTCAATTTAATGGGATAATATTTTTTTTTCATAACATTGTGAGAAACAAACGATTATTCAGTTCACCTGATAGTAAGTGATTCCTGCGTCCCTTGACACCCACATTAATCCCCGATAAGAGATTACAATGCAGATTCGTTATCACCCTGGAGGACTGAGATGGAATGCCTCGTCACCAGTAATAAAGGTCTCCGGATCTCTCACTAGTCGAACACAGCAACATTATACTGCTTACGCTGGTATTCTGTGAGGGCGTGATCCTACCTCAATCAAGCCAACCCATTCATGCTGGAGCTAGATTAAAGCTGTAGCGTAGCTCCACCAACTAAAATGTGCTGAATAATTTACGAAATATTTAATAAAAAATATGGATCGATTTTAAACATTAACGAGTTTATATATATATATATATATATATATATAAGTATATATATATAAATGTATATATATATATATATATATATATATATTATATTCAAATAGCTATTCGCCTTCGCCACTGAACAGAAGGCGCGGCCCCTTCTATTCGAAACATCTACTGTGTGTACAAATTAATTACAACTAATCGTTATAAAATTGTAATAAAGTCATGTGGCCGAGATATTATGGTTTAATTAGAGAGAAGTTAAAAATGCGTTGCAACATGAATATTTATATTTTGTCACTACACTGCCAGTGTAGCAACTCGTATTGCGGTTACCGGCGAAAAATATTAGTTTAGCACTGCTGGACTTCGTTAAGGAAAAAGAAAACCGGAGACCTTATAACTAATGAGTTATTTGATCTAAGGCCTCAATCCTCCTATATATATATATATATATGTATCTATGTATAATTTGATATTTTTATAGATAGTAGATATAGAGAATGCCACTTGGAATTAAGTATTTGTGAACCTTATTTATGAAACGTACAGAATAAATAAATAAATAAAATAGTTCCGTTTTATATGAAAACAAAATTGATCATAGTTTCGTTTAAAAAGACACAACGTAAATAACGCTAAACATCTGGAAGCTTCACGAGATCTCCATACATCAAAGAGCCCATGAACCCTGCTCCTAATGAGACAATCAAAATAGATTGGCGGAATTGAGATGCGGTGCTTGATACGTACGCCGGTCGTAGACAATGACAGGCCTATCAATTTTTTTAACCATATCAAGGCACGTGCACAATGGACCGATTGTCTTTCGTGCCAATGATTGTCAACTAATTGATATTTATTTATTTGTTTAGTCGGTGACGTACGAAAATATGTGACAGATTGAAAAATTCTCTATAAATGTTTAGTAATTTTTAATAATTTAAAAATTTAACCTAATATTTTATGTTCCTACAGCTCATATTTTTTTTAAAAAAAATATTTATTTTATTTAAAAAATATTAGCAATGCTATTAACCTTCCAACTAGCTGAAAATGCTTGTGACAGGAGATGGTTCATGACGATAGCCTAATGGTGGATTCGAATTGTCAACAGCCTAATGGTTAATATATATATATATATTAGATGTTATTTGCCTTCAAATAATGTTGTCGAAGAAGAGATTTCAAAGGAACTTTACTTGGCGAATACTTGACATCATCCGTAAGGGCGTTCCTGTACTATGAAGGAATAGCGAAAGAACCCAGCGCAATTGTATGGAACAATAATTCCCATTCTATTTACGATCGATGTACAAGGATATTTTTTTGTCAATAAGGGTGATAAACGATGACGCAGCCCACGAACATTCATCCTCAAGAAATCATCATCTTTAGCAGCAATTGGGATTCCAGCATACGCTGCTGTGTCGTTTCAGGAGAGTAGGTCGGCGATAGAAGTATGTGAGGGCGTGATCGTTCATCGGTCGAGTTGTCTCAATTATGGTGCAAGTAGAAATGAGCTGCAGCGTGGCTACACCACTTTTACATATAACGATTTCATAGTTCGTGCAAGAACCGAGAATCAAATTCATCACTTTTGCTCGCGTACCGTGAAATTAAAAGTGGACGCATCATGGCGCACTGAGCTACCCCCGGTCAGGTCAAAGGTATACGATGAGTATTTTATTTATACCACGAAAACATCAAAATAAAAATTACGAAAAAAAAAATTGTTTGGTTTTTGAGGGTGAAACATTGTCGGATCGCCGTGAACACCTGAATTTGGTGAAAATTATTGTGAGGTTTTATCTTGATCGGTATCACTTGATGTTTTCCTTTCATAAAACATTGTACCAAACTATCTTTACAGTTTTTGATAATAAGCGTTTCGTTACACACTATTAATTCGTTAAATCCTCATAATGGGGGAAAATATATAAAAATTCAAATATTCGTCGTTGCTTTATAATTTTAGATAATGCTGTTGTAGTATTCCTATTTTTAAATACAATAGCATATTCCAATAAAAAAAAACAATAAAGTATAGAATTCACGTCACGAAGTAAAGGCTCACTGCAGTTCGATGCTGATCACAACTCTTTTCAACAGGATAGTTGTACGTGGTATATATATTTAGTCGATGGCAGTACAGTATAATTGTCTTTGTTTCTGTAATATTTGTCAATTCCGTCTGATATAAGAATTTAATACTATAATATACTATATAACTCAGGTCGCAACTTTAAATTATTATTTGTTGAATTTAATTTGTGTAAGTGAACATTAGAAAGGGAAGTTTAGACGGGTGATCCGTTGGCATATCCAAAGTGCATATGTTCTGATGATCTCCAGGTTTTAATCATTCACTCACACACAACACTACTCAATAAACACCTTACAGCTTCTACTCCACACAATTCACTTAGTCAGTTAAACCGCTGGCAACAGTTGAGTATTGGCAACGAGCAAACAGTTACGCATACACCCTTACTATATACCCATACAGTGCGTGTACGTATGCACAGTACAACCATTGCAAAACCGTTAACCGTTAAATGAAGTTAACTCTAAAGAAAAAAAGATTGATTGTTAAAAAAAATAAGTTGAAAGGTTTTCTTTGCACCCTGATTGCAAAATATACACACTAGGCGCCAAAACACTAGACTCATGCCGTTATTTTCATAACAAAATTGTAGTATTCAGTAATACTCAGATCCCGGTTTATAACATATTACATACTATGTTATAAACCGGGATCTGAGTTAACGCTTGACGTTGACGCATACCGGTGAGTCAGTCTGATACTTGAATATTATTTGTTTTTAGATATGCCTATCAATAAAAAAATAACAAATGTAAAATTACATTCGTATTATCGTTTTGTTTGATATGTTTTATTACCAAAAATATACCGAATGACGTAAGGTCGAACATTGAAACGATTGAATTTCCCTATTAATTGTAGCCTATAAAAATTTGTATTACAAATTAATTTAATAGGATTTACAGTTTGATTGGTACGAAACATCAGTTGTATCACTGTAACATAGCCATCAAATATACAAGCATACAATTATATACTGCATACAGTCACGTTCTCAGGGAGACCGTCGTAAAGTTTCAGCTAAGTTGGAGTGGTTAATCGGAGTATTAGTAGTGTTAATAGATTTGCTACTATTGTTTTTTTTAAAAACCTTATATTATGTTGGTGAATAGAAATAAATTAAAGAATACTTAAGCGCTTTCATTGTTATTAAACTTTAATTGCTGAATAATGCTTCTTAACAATCGCGTGGGTATCTACTACTCCCTCAAGATTGCCAAGGAGCACGGTCTTGAGCAAACATATAGACACCACTTAAATTTCTCATTTATCAATCTGTAAACATATTTTACTGTTGACCAAAAAGCCATATCTCAAGTTGCGATCAGTATATGCTCATTAGTCAACACGGTTAGCCGCCTTTTGTTTTTTATTTTTTTTGTCTTTTAGATTGTCCATTAGTCCCGACAGCCTCCTAGGTTATTATGAATAAAAATATATTGACAAATTTAGTTTTATTGTCTGTATGTTGACACTACCATTTGGTTGTAAGGCTTCTCAGTATAGTCACATAGCGAAAGACAGTATTCCACGGACTTTCTATATACACCCTTAGATCAAAAACACATTACGTACGCGTCACTACTATATGTATTTTGTAAGATTTCATCCAGCAGCGATATTAAAAGCAAACACAGTAGATATAAACTATATCCTGTCCTGAATCAAAAAGTAAAAGTTTATCAAAGAATCCATAAAAAATAAAATCTTAATGTATTTCATCGTAATGAATTTCCAACGCTAAAAAGTAAAATCAAACAAACAATAAAAGATTTAAAAATATTATTACTCGTATGTGTCTATGCAAACGTTCAACTGTAATATAAAAAAAGAAGAAACAAGATTCATAACGATGCGTTTCTATAATATTCATTAATATAAGATAAATGAATCTGATAAGACTTAAAACAACAACCGACCAAAACCGCGTCTGACACATTTAATCTTCTTTTAACTTCCTTTTACATTTAAATCGATGGTGACAAACAAGTTATTAATGAGCACCAATGGCGGATGTTTTTGAAATGAAATGCCTGACCAAGTACGACATGGGATAGTGGTATTCAAGTACTAAGAGAAATAAGACACCTCTCTGTTGGGAAGTCGATGCAATCAGTACCGTGACGAGCGGGTTTTGATGGGCAACGATAACTTAGCAATCATTCACTATAGTTATGGGCACTCACTCAGTCAATTATGGGCATATTGGGCATTTCCGATACAGTTATAAGGGTGACTGTTTTTTTTTACTACATACATTTTTGTTATAAACGAGCACACAGTTCACCTGATGTTAAGTGATTCCTGCGGCCCATGACATCTACATTCATCTTTGACAAGGAGTTGCATATGCGTTGTCACCCTTGAGGATTGAGATGTAATGTCTCGTATACAGTAATAAAGGTCTCCGGATCCCTACACTCAACAGACGAAACATATCAGCATTATATGCTGCTATTTTACGCTGGAATTCTGTGAGGGTTTGGTCCTACCCCGGTCGAGCTGACCCATTTATTCTGCAGTTAGAAACAAACTACAGTATAGCTCTGCCACTCTCTCTTTTTGACACAGAAAGGAAAATATACTTATCAAAATTAGTTGATAATTACGTATAGACAAATCACGATAAGCGGCCATAATGGAATCTACCGTACAGACCCAAAACTAAGCTTCTGCGCAAGCGAATGATTTCTATCCGTGTCGATAGGTACGGTACACTAGCTAATTTAGTACCTCTCTTGACCCTCTAAATATTGGCGTCAAGTGGCTTTATAGGTCCCTGTCGTTATGCCTACACTGTACGGGAACATATGAGTTTGTAGATATGTATCTGAGAAAGAAAAAAACGCAAAAGCAAACTTTTTAAATACAATAATAATTATATATTTTTTATTAAAAAATAATATTAAACTTTTTAAATTATCATTATTATTTCTAGTCAATGAAAGCATTATCCAAAGATTGGGTCTTAACAAATACTTCTTTGATTTGCATTCTCTAGTTAAGCTTTTCTTTTATATTAGATTGCTCTGTAATCAGAAGTTACTGGATCTGTGACTGTGACTCATATATATGTGCCTGTGTGTCTAGGAGTCAGTTCTGTTCACAAACACACTGTAATTAACAAAGTTCCAGCGGAGTCTGCTCATATAGGAAGACATATTATTTATTGTAACAAAGAATTAAAAAAAAAACAGTCCTCACAAGATGGAAATCAATAATATTATATAACTACTCGAGCTCCAACTTGTCATTCAACATTTTATCGGATAATATTTGTTTTGTTTAAGGAAACAGCGAAGGAACATATAAGCAAGTAAAGTTAAAACCTTGAAAGTGAATATTTTGAAGTTGTATCAATTTAACACAAATTTACTTTGCAGTAGGTTACCGTTGCCGGTCCGCCCTTGCTACTCGCAGTAATAGCCAATTACCTATAATAATAAATATTATACATAGGCAAAGACCATTATCATATTCGTCAATAACATCACGATTGAACATATACTAGGTAGACAATTTAATCAATTTAATAGACAGCACCAGACCACAAATAGATTTTTTCTTTAGAGCAGCTCGAAAGAAACCTTAGGGTTATAAATAATGGAGTGTATAGGCTGGGTTTTGTAGTAAAGCTCAAGATGATTTCAAGATATACCGTTTTTAGCTTAAATATATGACAATGGAAAAAAAAAATCGTCGTAGTCCAGTGTCCTGGCGCTCGGATTTAATGACGAAACCGGGGTATAAATTTACTAGTAACTTATTCAATCTGATTGCGCATGATTGACAATGTATCTTGATAATATAAAGTATATCGATATAAATCAGGTTATAATGATTTGATGATAGGTGTCATGGAACGGACGTATCACTTATCGCTAGTTTGTCACCCGATTCTAAGCCTCTAAAAAGATCCAAGTCATCATTTTTAGAATATACGAATACAGTAATTGTCCCATGGGTCTCACTGTACAATGGTACACGTAATGCTTTGAATCCCATACTTCATTTGACTTAAGTTATGATCGTTATAAGAAAAAGAACGAGCGTGAAAAATAAATAATATATAAGAGGAAAATAATGATGCGTTTGCTCTTGTTAATGTTTAATATATTTTGTAACTCGGCTTCGTGATGTGGAGTTAACGAACGGGTCATACAGACGCATGATTTCGGTCGGGAAGTCAACCGACGAAAGTCGCAGTTTTTATTAGAGAAGATTGCGCCAAATTTGCAGTGGAATGTCGGTGTCCGCTACATTTCAGTTTTCACAGATCACTTTTTACTTCCTAATTTTTAAACACACACACATGCACAGTATACAAAAGGTTGCTCTGCCAAAATCACAATGATTAAATTATATTAAGGCTAATTCGCTAAATAGCCAGATATGGTGGGTTAATCTCTTTAGTTCTTAACATAATTATTAATTAATTATCATTATGCTATTATTACTACCTTGTCAGATCTATATTTAATTAATTTATATTATGTTTATGCCTTGCACCTCCGCCATATTTAACGCCAGTTTGTGTGCAAACAGTTTTTTACTATTTTGAAAAATACAAAAATATTTGTTCGTTTCTACCAAGGAATTGTCTGTTTCATATGCACTGTTTATTTTGATCTTTGACAAAAGGTACGTTTGTTTATCAGGTTGAAATACGAATTTACTTGATTAATTAGGTTGAAATTGGTAGCTAAGATTAATTAAATCGGAGTATAATAACCTAGGACCTAGATGTTTGCATGTTAAAGTTGACGTTTGTATTAAAGCCATAAATTTTGTACTTTTAACGTTTAAAGTATATACGTTCTTCGAAACATTCTATGTAATATATAGAATAGTTAATATTTTTTCATTTTTTAAATAAAAATGTTATTGATAAAAGGTAAATAATTTAAATTGAAAACGTAGCTTAACACGTATATCTCAAATGTTACACTAAATTACTGACATTGCTTTTTGCTCAGCGGAGTAATAGTTATCCACTTGGGACCTAAATATACTAAGGGCGAACATATCGCAAAACATCTAATTAATTACGAGAAAGGCATGACTAGAAGGTACGGTTATTCAAATCGCAGTTGATGGATATATCGATCATACATTTAGTAGTCACAAGTCACAATGGGAATTTATATAGCCAAGTGTAACTAGTTGCCAACGGGCACCACGGCAACTAGTTACAAAATGTGAACTCTTAAACCTGGTTCCAGTAAAACGAATAACAAAAATTTTCAAACACATGGAAATATGTCCTTGTCGACTTGTGTATCGACTATCCAGACGGTAGTCGACAACGTTCCTTAGCGTATTATACGGAAAAAGTAAAAATCGTTTTTTTTATGAAATTATATATTTAAACAATCGAATTCACACATTATTATCTATGCATTTTCGCCATTTTATAGGTAGTTCATTAATTCCATAGCTGAAAAAATTATGCGAGACGAGCGGGAATCAATAAAATCTTTGAAAACGGTTTGGACTGCCTTATCGGAATTGAATTTTTCCTTGAAGGACAAGAGCAATTGACCAGTCTCGGTTGTTAAACGGCTAGCTTTTCTATCATGGTTGGAATTGTTCACAATACAGATCTGCTGTTATCGTCTGACTAGATCTTAGGAAGCTGTAGTGTACGACACCAGCACTGGTCCACCTAACACTCACCAGTAGATTTCTCTGAGTCAATTTTCGCTTGCGACAGGAATTGGCCGGTTCTCCTGAGTTCAACCACTGTGATTTGCGTTTCCGATTGTGTTACAGTATTCTTTTTTCATCACAAGTAACGATAGGATTCAAAATTCCCTCTTTATTGTGACGGTTGAGTAATGTAACACCGCACTCAATACGTGTTTGCTGGTGCGATGGATCCGCTTCCACGATCCCTTTAATTTTTCATTGTCAACTTGGTTTTCCGTTGGACAAAACGTACCGTGCTTTCTTTTACAGTAGCTTCCCCATATACATCATTAATCCTTCGAACTGTTTCTGCAGCGTTGGTGCCACGGTGGAACTCATATTCGTATATAAGGCGATATTTCAAGTTGTCCATTTTGTTGACAGAAGGATGTCAAAGTAAAAACAAATGCCGCAAAAAAATTGCATCACTAAATTCCAAACACATAAATCTTAAAGATTATTTGAGATAAAAGTTCGACAAAACGCCAATTTCAAATGTAAGGAATATAATGCACCCTATGTCACTTGCAAGGAATTCAATATATGTTGTGCTCCTGTTGCCACAGCTTCGACTCACTGTTCTGCTGCTTGGCTGCGTATTCTAAATATACTAAATATCCAATTTGACCAGTAATGTAAAGGAGGTGGAACATGCTTAAATTAAAATAATTTACATTTGAAATTGCGCTATGCTGTCTTTGATCAACCAATGCTTTAATCGTTTGCTAGTTGAAGGAGAGAATTTATGCAAGTGACGGCTCCTAATTGACGTATCCCAACAAGCTTGTGATATAAGAATTTCATTGACATTCTTTAAAGGATTCAACAGCCTTAGTAATTGTGTCGCGGTCGTTGAAAGTAGAGACTGCATATTACGAGTAGTACGAGCATTTGACTAAAAAAGATTGAAGAAAATATGTATACGTATTCATATTCTATGGTATTATTAAAGAATTCGTATGTTTAGACGCTTAAATCTACTGGACCCATGGAGACAAGCTTTTAATAATACACATCAATGCCATTTAACGTTGCCGATCTCGACATTAGCCTGAGACCGAACCTATGAGTTAATGCTGACATCACTGTGGCCATGAGATACAATCTGCGCATAATTACGTTATATTTTTCAATCCACATGGTGGGTACATTTAGGTCAATTGTATTTGTTGGCCACTTACTTTACTTAAATGAAAAAATGGAGCCATGCTCGAGTAATTAATCATAGTATTTTTGAAACACTGATAGCCTGGTAGCTAGGACGTCTAAATAAAGTTGAAGTGGTAATGGCTTTGAATCCCAACCTGCTTGTAAAATCACTCACTAATATTTGTGTTTGGTGCACATCGATAGGCTTACTCAGCCGTCATATTTATGACGTCATAAATTTAACGTAAATAATAAAATGCATTTACTATCTCTATCTTCTATGATTGCGATATATATTAGATAAACTCATGGGACATCAATTTGTAACAACACATTTAAAGTTAAAAATACTTTTATATATATTGTGTCAACCGTGTCATAGTTGTGATTGGATTGTTGGATTGTGGAATTCAAGGACAGCCATAGTTATTTCGAGTGATCGTGAAAGGTTTATTTTTTACTTAGTGACGTTACATTTGTTTTCAAAAGTTTCACCTGAAGACCCGTATGCGATATTAATTCTTATGTATATATGAATCTAATAGCTATGACCCAAGCTTTGATTAAGAAGTGCATCATTCCTGTTAGGAAAAACACAAATTTATTTTTATTCACAACTAGGAGCTCAGTGGCAGCTTACATTTTATAGTTTGCATATAGAATCAATATATTTCTTTAAGCGGTCAATTTATTCAGTTTCCTTGACTAATATTTCTAATACATATTATATAACTTTTTTATAACAAAAAATTTAATCCAAAGGTCGTACGTAACCTCAACAAAATCTGTTTAGTATTTAGAATAATGCGTGTGACATTTGTTTACTGTGTAAAGAAATAATAACAAATAAAACACAATCATAAAATCTAATCAATTACGATTAGAAAATAATATTTCAAGAATAGATGAATATGGCAATCTGCATAAGAAGCGCGTGGCGTCTACGTAGATTTATCCTCTCTAGAAAGGACTGTACCCAGCATTCGGGGTGTTTCTTATTAATGAAACCTAGGGTGACAACACACACACAGTGTATTTGATGGTAAATGGAGACTGCGGCCCATAAACACCAATAGGAATCGTCAATAAAAATGCAAAATGGCGCTTTGACATCTCTAAGGACAGTTATGGAAAGTCGCGTTCCAGCTGAGATTTTGTGTGGAGGTAGCCATTCCCCGGTCTCGGTAAACCATTCATGCCGCAACTAAAAACTAGTTGCTGCATGACTCCACCACTATGTAATTTGTAACTAGACATTACTTTTTTTGCAATTATATCAAAGGACTGACCACAGTTAAATATACTTTTTCGATGTAAACGTTAATTGTCGTAGTTTCATATGCTTTATTAGTACGTACATCGATTACTTAGGGACCTGACAGTTTATAATCACTGTGACTCATAGATAACAACCATACTCATTTCAGAATCAATATACGAATGTAGTTGCTGGAATACCTCGTTTATAGTAGCCAGGTTCTTTTTCTTCTTTTAATGATATTAGGGTTTCCAACGAAAGCACAGTTCACCTGATGTGAAGTGTTTCCTGCGGCCCGTGATTCATAAAGCAAATGCATTGTTTATTTTTATTATAAAATGGGTGTTAAGTGGCGACGTACACGTTGATGGCTACGAGCACGGGTTCAACTAGCACTTCATTTTTATCTTGAAGATAATACTCACTTTATAATCGGGCGGGGAAGAATACCACCGGCAAATTATTTCAATGCTTTGTTATAAACGACGAAACATAACGCTTCTTCTGAATACGAGAAAATTTTGCAAGCCCGCCGTGCGTTATGATATCCGATAATGAAAAGGGGATAGACAGTCATGTTATATAACACTTCATACTCACCAAAACACCCACTCAAAAACATCGAAAGGCTGGAAACCATGCGCTTTAAGCCTAACCAGGTTAGTTCTAACCATATAAAGGCCACCAGGTATCTGGTGCACCAGGTTCTCACCGTGCCGCTCTGCTAAGTTTAAACCTACAAGCTGATATTTTGTAGCGCCGGCCAAGAATAGACTAGAGTAGTCCACATGCAACCGAACTTATGGTCATAAGTTGTCTCCCGGTATGAAATACCGTCACCGTAATTAGGTAGTAAGAGTTTTTTTTTACAGCGAAGACCGCTTTATTCAACACGGAATTGATGCCTTCATGATTTTCTCTGTCCCAATCTAATATGGAATTATCTATGAGGCAATAATAGATACTAGAATAGAAACAAAGCGCAGCTCGACATTCCAGCTTCCAGGAAGAGAACTGTAGTTTGGTTTTCGTCTATTTATTCTATGATATAAACAAGTGTTATATTTATCACACATCGAGTGTATTTGACGTGAGGTATCTTATTATTGCATATTGTTCGCGCATACATTCGATATTTTCAACATGACACAGATAGCTAATTTTCTTCATAGTTAAAACATTAGGATATTACTTTTATAAGCTTAACGTCGTACATTGAGAAAAAGCTCAAAACTACATCCTCGTCATCTCTATTGGTGGCAATCCACACGGTGCGCAATACGCGAATTTATATGCCACGCACAACTACTCTAGAATCTCAATATACTCTGTCGCCTACAAAAAAAAAAGCCTACACCTTAAACGCTGCCAACGCGTGCTGATTTTTTGATTGCAAGGTGGTGATCACTTACTTACAGGCTTGCTTGTTTGCCTATTATTTAAAAAAAAACAACCGAATGAAAGACCCAAAAGGTCATACGATACGGGACACATCTTGATTTCGATACTACATGCCATTGTATGGATTGTCATAAGTTGAAGGCATGGACTCATGATGTGAAATGTTTGCATATTAAATACCCTTACTTCCGGAAGTAAGATATTGTACGGTCGTGTACACTATTGAAGTTTTAGTTTGTAAGATGGACGTATATTATAGAACTTTATACAATCATGTAGACTTGGCCTAAGAATTGTTTTAATAACTTCTCAAAAAATACAGTTTCCTCTCACGATGCACTTAAAACCGCAATTAAACATCTGATGCCGGCAACGGGATCGAACCCAGAAAATGAACTTTGAGAGACCGGGCATTGAGAAACCTACTCATAACTCCAAAGTTGTTTATAATACTCCATCAGTCTCTCAATTAGAGGATGCAATCATTGCATTTTAGGCCTTTATTTAACACAGGGCACCGTGAAGCCAGGTACGCCATTTAAGAAAAAAGCGATAGTAGTGGTCTAATAAACTCCCTTTTGTTATTAATAATTTGTTACAGATACAATAATATCGATAAACATACAAAATATGATGGTAATTAGAGAACCCAGTTCTAAATTAACTACATTAGGGGAAAAATCTATGGACGCACAAGGGAAAAATTTAAGAGGGCGATAAATTAGTTATCTGAACATGGTAGAGTTACCCCGTATCAATAAACCACGCTTTTATGGCCTTTATTTTATACACGCTTTTATATTAGATTCGTATTTCGAGTTTGTGAAAATGTGAGAAGAAAACCTACGCCTAATTACTGGTATCCCTTGTGCATTACATATTATTCCTCAAGGGTGAAAATGTATCTTCAATATGATTTCTTGTACCCTCACCTCCTTATACTTATATCCCTTACCGTCAGGTGAACTGAGTGCAGCATGGTTATAGTTTGCTGATGGTGATGAATGAATCACCTGCACCATTGAGGACAACGCTCTCAAAGAAAACCAGCGTGAAATAGCAGCATAACGGCTACTGTGTTTCGTGCGATATAGGTAACTGTAGACTCAATTACTAGCAGCTAGGCATTTGATCTCAGTCGTCGAGGGTGGCAACGCAATGGAATCTTTGTTGGGGAAGGATGTTGGTATTGGTGTGTATCCGAGTCACCATTAGTGATGTATAAATTGAGTTATACTATTAAACTAAAGAGCGGCATTGTCAGGCTTTAACGGAAAATACTACATCGTTACAGGATACAAACAATCAAACAGAATCATAAGTGAGAAAACAAATTATTAACAGTCAACAAGAACAAGTTGCTTCCATCAGAGTGATAGGAATGGACAGTGCATTTTAATAATGGATGACGAGTGCGAGGAGCAGTTCTGATTAAAGACTGTATCCTCATTTGAAGGATTGTAGTGTGTAGTAGTAATGGAAGAGCGTAAGCGACACAAACGTTTTAATACAATGAGGTTTAGACGGCAGAAGCTAGCGTTGATCGTCTCCTTGGCCCAATAAGCACGCTGTGCTAATGTTCTTTTTAAATTTTATTCACTCAGTATATATCAGCCATCTCTTCCTGACTACTAACGTGGCGTGAGTGTGACGTAAAGAGAACTCTCAAACTGGTAACACGATGTGTAATTTATAAGTTATGCATTAATTCTTATAAGGTACAGTTGTTAAGCTTGTCTATCGAATGAATACAATTATTATACAAAACAAGGTTATCTTAATTGCTGCATAAGTCAAATTATATTATTTTTCTTAATTGAACGCGAACACGGGACCAAATCGTTTATCAAATTAAATTTATTTTATCTATACTGTTCTGTGGTATAGTGAAGTACTTTCTATGATTCAATAAAATTAAATTTTAAAGCTACTATTTCACGCTGGTGCTATTTGAGAACGTGGTCCTTCCCCCATTACCCATCCCATCACCAAATAAAAGTTGTAGCCAGAAACTAGCTTCAGAGTGGCCCTTTATGTTAGTCTTTTCCTTCACAACTATACCACGATCATTTAAGTAAATCAGAACATAAAACTAATATTAAACCTTTATTACTTTTGACGAGGCATTCCATCTCAGTCCAACAAGTGACAACGCATTTGCATTATGATTCCTTGTCAAGGATGAATGTATATGTCATAGGTCGCGGGAATCGTCGGGTGATCGTTTTTTACTCTTAATGTAATAATAATAACAAAAAACATTGGTAAACCAGAGATAAACAGTTTCGCGTTCCGTAACACAACATTAAGAGCGTACCCAGACACTGAGCTACCACGGCTCTTACCTATATACTTATATGAAGGCTCTTACTGAACAGTTCCGGGAACTGCAAATCGAGTTCCTCGCGAAATTAAACGGAAGCATTCCTTCCTTCCTTCGCCCTCCACCCTTATGTAATGCAATTTCAAAACCCCTTAATAATATTTCTATTCACGTGTTACACAGATCAGATTTGGTGTTAAATATTAAAATATATCTTTTTCAATGCAAATTCGTTTCGTTAGTTGTGATTACGTTAAATCTTGTCATCAAATTTTCCCCCATTTCTTAATAACATGAAATAGTTTTTCCTCGTATTAAGTATATAATTCGTTTACAGTGGTTATTAACTTACCAGTGTCAAACAAATAAGTAAGGAGTGTTAAATTTGGCATGGCCCTTGTTTTTTAATGTGTGAGTGTTCCTGTTGGTTCAGATACCTCTACAGCTTTATCTAATTCGACTCGCAAGCGAGATATCCGCTGAGTATACTATCGACAATGTTGGGTTTATTATTTATTATCACTGAAAGCTCTTTCTTTGATAAGATTTATTTATGACGAAAACGAGCATACAGTTCACCTGATGACCTTTGGCTCATAACACTTATTTTCATATTCAATAAGGAATCATAATACATTTTCATCTATGGGGACTACTAACACGGAATGCCTCGTTACCAGTAATCTCGGTTTCCAGTTCATTTTTTGTTAGATGAAACGCATTAGCGCTGAACTAATATTTTATTTTAGTATTTTGAAAAGCTTGGCGATATCTCAGTCGAACCTATTCGAGCTACTGCTAGTTCATAATTCGGACCGGATTCTATCATGTATGCGTTAAACACATGTATGATGTATTTTCCTAATTCGTGGTAGATTAAAAAAGGGAAGTCGATAGATGTTAATTAAATCGTTTAAAATAAGGCAATTATATCGGTTGAAGTAAAAAAAATATTTTAGTTTACATTATTATACAGTAACCTAAAGGTCTTTGATTTTAACATGTAACACAGTCACTATTGTGTCAAATAAAGCTATAATTGTTAGATCACATTACAAACGGGAATTTGAACACGGTCAACCCGATTTCATGCACTAGAAAAGTGAATGCGTGTCAGTGTTCGCCACCGATGTACATATAATTTATTAATATCTTGCTTCGTTATATACACGACCTGTAGGTATTACGGTTGCAACTTAGCAAACAAATAAATATTATATGCTGTTGTTATTAAAAACTGTATGCTCCGCCATCACAAGGTGAAGAAAGACCGAAAAGTGTTATTAAAATGAGTAATAAGATTACGAATATTTAGAGGTAACAAACAAGCCAAACACACACCCACGAGATTTTTTTTTTTTTTAAAATTGCTGTTTACTTTTTTATTATTAATTAAATATAAAGAAACCTATGCCTACGATTGGACATTTGCGTTTTAAAATTGACATATATTTTTTTAATTGTCAATCGATTTTAATGAGACAAATAAATGGTAGTCCAAACTAATCGCAATACGCACTGAAACGCATATAAAATAGGTTTTCATTGCAGAGAATAGCGTGGAAAAAGAGACTGGCGAAAAGACAAAGTCTGTTTACTATTTCATAATGGATAAAAATTATATATTTACTTTTTCTTGACATAAAAACAGAATCTCCATACCGACACACCCGTAAAATTATATTTTAACAAATGTTTACAACATATAACTTTTCAAAGTATTTAGAGATGCGAAAATAAAAAATACAAATTATCTAACCTAAAACTAAAAAATACAAATTATCTAACTTAAAACTAAATAATACAAATTATCTAACCTAAAACTAAAAAATATCCAATACAAATTAACAATATCCATAACCACTTACAACATAAATTCTGCACAGGTAGACGAATCTTAGACAATCTGATATCGAGTCGCTAAACTGGTGCAATACACGTAACGCTCACATAAGTTAATGTTTTAAGGCTTTATTATACATATATACCGGCACTGAACTAGAATATTTATCCATTAGAAAATTAGTTTGCGTATTTTGAAGAGAGCAAATCGCGCCAACAAGGAAACGTGCGTCCAGTAGCGACGAGTCCGACCCACTGTTTTGATATCGTAGTGTGTTTTAACGTAGTACGTAACAGCAAACCTCAAGGTGAGTCGGAGTCGTAATAACGAATGCCATAGTCCGCACTTTCATTGGCAACTTCGTGGAACACTAAGTATTTCCCGAATACGTTATTGGGAGTAAACTTTGTTGAAAATGCGTATATAATTATATATATATATATATATATATATAGATATATATATATATATATTTATATATATTTATATATATATATATATATATATATATATACATACATATACATTGGTAATAGTTGTGCAATAAGGGAGCGTAATAAGCTCTTTAATAGGAAAAAATGTGAGGCAAATTGCGGCGCATTTAAATAGAAAAAAAATATTTTTATACAATATTATATATTTATATTTTCAAACTATGTTTACTGTTACTGGTGAGGTTGTTTTAAGTTTGTGTAATCTAATAAGATAAGAACGTATTCAGAATAAAATAAAACTAATTTTTGTCTATTTTTTTTTAAAGAAAACACCGACTTCCGTGGTATGATGTTTTTTTATCAATTTTCGTACGTTTGTGTGTTCGCCCATTCATTTATTTTATATAGCCAGGTTTTATTATTATTTAAGTATAAGAGCATAAATAAAGGGTCTCCCTAGAAAGGATCTTTAACTATTTTTTTTTGTCGACTTACGAACACAAAGTTCAACGATAAAGGACGTTGTGTTTTTTTTTTATAATTACATTGAGAGTAATAAACGAGCACACAGTTCACCTGATGGCACTTGCGGCCCATGACATCTACATTCATCCTTTACAAGGAATCATAATGCAGATGCGTTGTCACCCTTCAGGACTGAGATGGAATGCCTCGTCCTAAGGAATAAAGGTCTCCGGATCCCTACATTCATCAAAAGAAATACAGCAGCATTATGCTGCTGTTTATGCTGGTATTCACAAAGGGCGGATTTAATGCCATAGGCATTCTCTACCAATCAACCCAAGGTGTGGTGAGATATGTGTATGATAGGTGTAGCAATAAATTAATTAATAAAAAAATACAAGAAAATAATAATACATACACATATAGATATTAAATACATAATATATGTATAAATACACAATATATATACACAACATACACATATATACACACATACATATATATACATACCCAATAGTATACAATATTATTTCACGGTAGTATTCTGTGAGCGCGTGATCCTGTTTTTCCCTTGCACTAAAAATCTTTTTTTTTTTTAATATTCGATCTTAATCTATGTCATGGTGTGTAGGAAAAATAGTTCCATCTATTTATTTTATAACTTTAAATGCGCCATCCATTTCAAGAACTGACCTCACCAAACGTGGATGGAAACGTAATTGATTTAATAAACAATTTAATATACATTGATCTTTTTAAAAATCAAGAGTTACGAAAATTACTTAAATGTCACTGGTTTATACGTGTTTTGTTAAAGGTTGTGGACTGGTCAGAAATATACTAGTAGAGCAGTTTATGTAGGAAATAAATATATTGGTTTTTTTTTTATACTTTCTAAGCAAGTCTTGACCACGATCCCACCTGTTGTTAAGTTGAAATGCAGTCCTGGATGGTAAGGCGCACTAGCTCAGTAAATGCCTATTCACTCTACTCTTGAAAACACCCACATTGTAATCGGAGGGATAGACAGACGCGGGAAAACTATTCCAGTCCTTTGCTGTACGAATAATGAAAGACGAAGCAAAGCGCTTTGTTCGGGTTTGAGGGATGTTCACAACAAAAGGATGAAATCTAGCAGTGCGTCGTGAGGTCCGATGGTGGAACTGGGATGGGGGAATTAGATCATGTAATACCTGCCACACCACACTCTCCAAAATGCATTCTGTAAAACACTGAAAGGCTAGCCACCATACGCCTGTGCTCAAGATTGAGCTGATTGGTTTCAGCAAGATAGTATAGACTTCAATTGGCATTTGGTGATGAAGCGCTGTGTCGCAGCTCTATATACGTCGCATCTCGTATTCATGGTTCGGAGAATTTAGACATGGACGTGATCGTCTCCATGTTGATGTATGAAGGTCGGCCGGCGGCTGCGGTTACAGAAACTAGTATTGATATGGTACAAAATTTTTTTGAAACTGACAAAAAAATTACTTATCAGCCGATTCGTACTGTACTAGACATTGGAATGAGTCAAGTGCAAATCATTTTGCATGTGCTCTGAAGGTTTGGAATCTTTGCACTCGATGGATACCGCTTGATTTCACGGAAGACCAGGAACGTGTACACGTCGAGTGGTGCCGTAAAGAAAGTTTCATGGAGGACAGTCATTGGCTATCTATAATATCGTGACAGGTGACGAAACCTGGGTAATTCTTTGAATCGGAAAGAAAACGCGATTCGGCAGAATGGGACTTTCGTTTTGATGACTTGCCGACGGAACTAAAAGCCGAAGAAAAGTCGGGACACCGACCAGAAATTGGTTGCTTCTTTTTTCGGCAAGGACATTACATTACACATACACATGAAAACCTAAGGATAGTGACTGCAAATTAGTATGTAAACAATTGCTTGCTTGCTAGAAAAAGCGTCCTCTCAATAAATTTGTCCTTCACCGTGATAACACGTCAGCACATTCCGCTAAAATAAAAATAACGTATTTGAAGGTCTCAAATGAGGAACTGATGACGCATCCGCCATACAGCCCAGAACTAGCACTTTGTATTACCGAAAATTTAAGATAAGCTTAGAGGTTTAAGGTTTACAAGCCCGAGAGCGGCGATGAATGCGTTCTGGAAAGCCATTGAAGTGGTTCCAAAGGAAATAATAAAAACTACTGCTTCCCACGAATGCAAAAATTGATAAATAGTGAGGGCATATATATATATACTTCGCAAAATAATAAATGTATCATAAATATAAAATCTTAATTCAAATTCAAATTATTAATTATATTCAAAAAAAAAATCAATCCAAATCCAAAAACTGTCAGTCAGTATAAGAGTAGTTTTGGTGGTTTAAATTTTAAGCGCATTGTCGGTTTCCACGTTATTCTGTATTACATTT
Organism: Teinopalpus imperialis; assembly: GCA_029286865.1. NCBI lineage: Eukaryota > Metazoa > Arthropoda > Insecta > Lepidoptera > Papilionidae > Teinopalpus > Teinopalpus imperialis. Next base: position 9,039,206 of record JAGSMU010000021.1, read on the forward strand.
GTCTATCCGGCCAACTTAGGTCGTATGTAGGTACAAAAAAGATTGGATACTGAGTGTAATTTATTTGTATGATACTTAGCGAAGCCTTAGTCTAGACTGTACTTAGGCCTTAGTTTTAGGTTTCATTTCAAAACAAAGTAATGTGTCACGAGAATAAAGTCATTATGCCTTTATCATCGCCTTCATCGTCGTGGTAATATTAATTATATTTCAATACAGTTGATCTACGAAAGGTAGTTAATTAGTTCGCGGATATGGAGGCAAGGTATAAGGATTTACTAATGAAATTTTATTTTAAGATTACTCAAAACATTTTAGTAACTATTCCCATCGGAATTTTACCGATGACATATCATAGACCTGATGAAACATGATGATATCTTCTAGTTATCAACAGATCACCCGTGCGGTATATCATTTAATGCAGTAAGCATTTGCGAACATACATTCAACACATCCACACAGTTTAGAAAACCAAGTAATAGTGATGAAGAAATCGGTGATGAAAATTTCGGGCTGATGGCCGATTTTAGCCCGAAGGCTTTTACAGTTTCGCCGGGTTAAGAGGTGACCGAGCGGTATTGGGAAGCAGTAACTATAACCTAACATGACATAACATGCCGTCGCCAAAGTCGTAATAATAATAAATAAAACGAAATACATATGCATGAAAAGAAAAAAACGTAACGCAATGGAAGAATCCCATTACTTGGCATAAACAACAAGGAAACTAATTACAGCAAAGAAATCCGCTTTATATATTTCTTTGAAAATACTTATAACATGTATAATAAAATGATTAAATTAAGACGTATTATCCTCTTTACCAACAGATAAAAATACGCTACAGTACGTTTTTTAGTAACAAAAGACGACACTTTCAGGTAATATAAGTTACATTAAATTACTCCAACGTGAATATAACTTAAGTTTTTATAAAAGTAACTCAAGCAAACCTTTAACAAGGTATCGTTTAGATCTGTCATTTACGTATAAAAACAAGACAGAATATAAAACGTCTTAATACGTCAGATTACCAACGACTTATTACGGAACCAAATTCTAAATAAACATATACTAATTTTGATTAAAACTATTGTATACGCTGACAAGGACAAATAATAAAAATATTATATCTCTTTTTCTGTTAGCATGTCTTGGGTAATTGCATATCGCTCGATTACAGTATTATTTTTCTGGTCTATATTTGTCAAGTCTACTTTGTCAGATCTATATTTGATACAGTGTTAATAGTGCAAACTGAGGACACGCGTACCGCACGCACCGCACTCTTGCGCAAAAGGCATTCAGCACAAACAGCCGTACGAACGATGCCGACAGCAATGCGTCACCGTGTCGCGTCATATAACCGTAAAGGACTAGCTAGCAGCATACCGACTCCTAACTTATTCGAAGATTTTTCGTGTTTGGGATATAGATTGGTTAAGTTAAACAACTAGCGACGTATTTTAATGAAGAAGAAATAAGAGGGATCCCAACTCAATCCTCAGGAATGATAACGCATTTTCAGTATGATTTTAGATCAAGCATAAATTTGGTTGTTGTCGTTGGTTGCAAAAATCACTCACCATCAGGTTACTGAGTAGTGCTCCTTTGTAAACGTCTAATATAGTATAACAAAAAATATATATAATAGAGAACCGTAACGTTTGTCCGTCATTATAATTCAATCGGGATTATATTTGTTACAAATGGGATATGGTGTGTGTATGGTAAGTATAGGAAATTTCAAACTATATATATGCGGCATAAATATCATATCTTAGGGGTGAGAACGGATGTGCGTCTTAAATCTTTTTTATGGATATATCTAAATATCATAATACGTAGTCATCACTTATCATCGTTTGAACAGTGTTATCATTTTTAATTTTATAAAACATTATTACTCATAAAATTCATTAAACAATTCTTAATAAAAAAGCTCCATATAAATCACTGTTTAACAATTCATGATATTTGTATTTACATTCGCGCACATTTAACATTATTCCGTTATTACCTTTGACCATGCCCATCAAATATTCAATGAAAGGAGCCTAGAACCGTTCTGCATTAAGTATTTTTATAACTGCAAAGACACTATTTTATTCTATTTCCTATTACGAATTGTATTCAACATAAATATACTTAAAATGAAGTATCTTGCGGAGTTCTGACGTCACAGTAACCAAAACTCTCGTTTACGTGTGCGTGTATCTTATACATAATAATTTGTTAAATTCATTAGATCATATATATAGTTTTACCTTAAACGATTTACCTTACATAGATATCCCAACGGCGCACGCTAATACTCCGCGAGTTCTCTTGCATGTGGAAACGTGGCCTTACTTCGTAAGTATAACCGATTGTTTACTTTTCGTGTGGTTAAACCTGATTGTTCCATTTGTTTATATTTAAGTTCTCATAGTTTATTATATTTGGGTCGCACTGGTGAGATAAGTATTGAAGGGTAGCATTAACACTTAGTGATTTGTGACGTGAGTAATTTTCGTTACATTATTAATAAATCACTTTATGGGGGACATTAAGTAGGAACCGATTGGTGCGATGGTAATAGTTGAAAAGAAGCACGTCCGTGGGGTTACTGTACGGTTTAACGAACTCACCCAGTTGTGAAAGATGTTATAATGGCAGTATTCGTGCAGTGTAGATCGTTATTCTATTACAGTTTTGAGAAAATATGTATTTTTTTTATAATATAAGTTGCAGCGTAGCTACCACTGTGTATTATTTCATTGCTCAATATTAATAAAGTATAGTTAACAATTAGCTCTGCTCTAAGAGATTATAAATTCGGAGGTATACGAGAGCGTGTATAGCGACGACATTCCCAAGTCTGCGGAAAATAGATGGATGCAGTTGCGATCGTGAGACTGGCGGGACAGACAGGCATTTGGGTAATTTGTTCGTTAGTTTAATAAAATACAATCATAGTGAACGGCATTTAAGTAATGCTCTCACACCATCTCATTTTCGGCCTCCTCACCTTGGGTGCCCTATGGCCTATTCCGATATAACGATTGTCCACTTGTCGACATAACGCTCTCATTGTACTTCGTATTTTTACTGATTTACACATATTGGGAACATATGATGAGTGTTTGAGGCTAGATAAATACATTATTAGCGGTACAGGGATGCTGCTAAAAACTGGTTGAAGCAGGAATGGGTTAGTTTGAGCGAGAATAGACTATGCTTGCAGAGAATGCCTGTATAACATTGTTATTGGTAATAAGGGATTCCATCAGGGTCAGTAAGTCGCATGTCTTGCAGGCCTATGGACTGCCATAGACTGATGATGGCGACCCACATGGTTTTTTCGTCCTTATCTTTCATTATTAATATAATTTATTCATCATTAATGGAGAGTGTTCTAAGGAGTTGTTCGGGTTAATTCCAGCCGTTGAATTTATACGATACTACTTAGTGACTTTCTAGAGAAAGCTTACACCTTTCTTAAACGCCGGCAACGTATTTTCGACTACTGTGTTGTTGTAAATGTTTATGGGATCGATGATCACTTACCATCGGACTGCTTGCATGTTTGCCACCTATTCTACGAAGAAAAAATAAATATAAATTTTTCGTATGATACCTATATTGTAGTGGTTGAAAATATTTTATTTCTTCTCCAAAATGGCACCATATAGCAACTGTGTTAACTGTCACATCCCACTCTTTTTCATCTATCACTTAAAATGTCTCTAAAAAGATATGTATAACTCTATAACTAAAATCCGTTTGATATTAAGGTTGATTCAAGAGAATACCGATTTCCAATTCGCATACAAAAAATATAGCCCCGCTTTGAAGTTAAGTTAAAAAAACTATTGAACAGATCTAATACGTAATATTAACAAGTGGATACGTTTTTAAAATACTTTGTCAAATTTAAAATTAAGCTACAATAAGCTTTTAAAGAAAGATGAGATGAACAAAGTGAAACATGCAAGTGTTTGTTTCGAAGTGTATACTCTATTTCATGAGTAGCTTGTAAATTTTATTATATAAATATACTTTGGTCTATAATTGTTTTACTAAGACATTGGCAGGATTCTAGACAAACAATAATTTATTACAAACACTGACGGGACCATGACTTCATTCCCACACCATGTGCTCTGAAACAATATGGCCACTCGCATGATTAACGTTTTTACGGTGTATACTTTACACGGCACTTTAAAGCTATTATTTATAACCTAAAGTAATCATCAGAAAACTCATTATAAGTCAAAATACGACAAAAAGCAATAAAGTTACAAATTAAAATCACAGTAGGTACGCAATCTAATTAAAAAAATTGGTCACGCATGCACTGAGAGTTCCTAGTGATAAATATTTTTTATATACATTGATTTCAAATGAAACAGATAGAAAAAAAAACATAATTTTTTTATTTTAATTCGAAACTAAATCAGAATTTGTTTTTTATTTTCTCAGTTATACAAATTACACTTTCAAATTATTTCAATAGGAATAAATTACAAAATCTATATTGCTTGTATACGCAAAAAAATTTTTTACGGTTAAAGTCTGAGTAAAGTAATGATAATAATCCACATATGTAATATAGAAATAAGCCTCAAACAAAATGTTTCCATCAAAGTCGTTCAATAAGTGAAGTATTTTTGTAGTGATAATATTAGGTCTTTACCTATGAAATTGCCGTTCTTCAGTATTGGCCATTTCAAACCAAAAAAAAGTTTTGATTAGCTGTGAATTCTAAATGCAAGTTAATTTTGTTTTAAAAACATGATATTCTTTTTACAAAGTCAGTCTTTTGTTTATTGATTAGCTTTGTATTTTCATTACGTTTGAACATTTTACGTCATAATGGATACTTTAAAAAATCGTGTAATTATGGAATATGAGTTCCGTCGTGGCATCAACACGGCACAAACGGCACGTAACATAAACAACGTTTACGGTGTGAACTTTTCAAACGAACGCACAACCCGTTATTGGTTTGCCCGGTTCCGATCTGGAAATTTTGATTTGAAAAATGTTATCCTTTGGTCAACAATGATGAACTCAAGGCGATTGTGGAAGCTGATGATACTCAATCTACTAATCTACAGCCGAGCTAGCAGCAGCTTTTGATGTTAACATCAAAACAATATTGGTCCATTTGCAACAAATTGGTAAGGTAAAAAAGCTTGATAGATGGGTGCCCCACGAACTTAACGATCGCCAGCGCAACTTACGCGTTGAGACCTGCCTCGCGCTGCTGAACAGGCACAGAAATGAAAGAATTTTGAACTGAAATGTTACGCGACGAAAAGTGGATTCTGTTCGACAATTGAAAGCGCTCAGCAAGTTGCTAAGATCCGGGTTCAGCACCATTGGAAAAAAAAACTTTAATCATACATCATCATACAAAACGGCAATTTCATAAGTTCATTGTAATTTTACTAGAAAAGTGAATAAACGGGTTCATCGTCAGCACGCATCACGAATAACTAAGGTAGGAGGTCCTTCCCTACAATACACGGATAATTTATTAACCGATAAACAAAAGAATAGAAAAACTTTGTGAAGTTGATTGCAATTCGCCATAATTTCAGCTGGTTGCTTAAAAAATGGATAAATGAAAATCCAGGTCACAGGGCATCATCTGACCGTCTTCACGCTTATTTCTTTCGTGAGATGAGGTGATTATTATTGGGGTATATTTAATTTATTCGTGACAGTTTAGATTAGATTACGTCCGAAAAGTATTAATGGCGATCATCATTTGATCGAAGTGTAAATAAAATATTGTGTGCCAGTGATATAATATTGTGTTCATCATCAATATTTTGAAAATATAAGTCTGTTTACATATGAAAAAAATATAAATTATTAAATTATAAAAATCAATTAAGTAATAGGTCGTCAATAAACTATCAAATCGACCTCCACAATACTTTCAACACGCAACTATAAACCTTAGACCGAGTTAATTCCCCAGCGGATCGCTTGGGCCAAATACTATAAATCAAAGCATACCTATATGTTTGCTTACAAATTGACTCGGGACCTGCTATGACTGGCGACTATAAACTTTATCACTAGCAAACAAAATATATATTACATTAGCAAAGTAGATAAAGGTTCACGTTCTACTTTCAGTCACGTTAAAAGCTCAAGTCCGAGCCTATGTGATTGAGTTAGGAGCGGCGTGCGCTCTATCACGTCACTGATATAGACAATGCTATCACTTAAGTAAACGCCCGCTGATAACGTTCTAACAGTTACGTATATGCAGTCGTATATATTTAGCTATTATTATTTAAAAAAAAAACGTTAGGCGTATCTTTTTTAAATAAATATCGTCATATCACCCCCGTTGCACTCAGTGTTACCAGATGAACCAATAAGTGACCCACATTTACTTATTTACAAATCCGTTTATTTTTAAAACTAATTTCGGTCATAGGTTTATCGGCTATTTGGCCATATTTGTATAATTAAAAAAATAATATACTTTCCATTCATCATTTAACTACTTATAAATCTAAAAACATAGCGACTGCGCGTGGTTACAAAAACTTAATTATGACGATACTGAAGCTCTAATCCAACCTGTTTCTTAAATTTCTAATTATTCAATGAAAATGTGAGGCTAATTCACAACAAACACACGTATACACACACCCCGAATACAAAAATCCGCATTGTCTTAATTTTTTTTTTATTATATAGTATATCTCTTTATTTTACTTTAGTACCATCTTTTTACCACTAATGTTTCCTCATAATATGTTCGTAGTGGTAAACATGAGGCGGGGCCTGGTGACGTGATAAAACCTAGTACAGGCTCCAGCTCTCACAAACACTTGTATCAATTTAATTTTTTCCATACCATTACATGTGATTTAGTTAATGTTTGTGGTGAGAAATAAAGAATTATTATTATTATTCAAAACTTATAGAAGTAGACTAGAGTTCTCTGATTCTTTATTCATTATCGAGGATGTTTTAAAGTGTTAATGGGCTTATGTAAATAATTTATAAAATAAAGAATATAATTTTTAAGCTTGTGAGATTTGCGATGTATGAGAGATTATATGATGAAATTCTCTATAAGATTATTTCTACCTCCGCACGACTCAGATTAGAAAATGTGAACAGCACGGGGTATATAGTCCCGTATATTTCAGCAAACACGTGGAATAAGATCGGAGGAAATAAAACCGATACAATGTCAACGTAACTGGACATTCACAATGCAATTGCAGATATGAAAACCAAAAGCTTGTGTTACATAAATGAAACATGGGACCCGTAACGATATTTCGGTAAATAGAGCATTGCGAGATAATTTTACGTCCGTCTGATTCGCCTGTAAAAAATTATAAATGGCCTAAGGTCGTTCTAATAAAACTTCTTCATACATTATTAAGCTTGTGGGAATTTTAAATGACGACTTTGGAACGAATGAGAGACTTTTACGACCTCAACAATTAAAACTGCATTTTGCGAATGATATTAAACTATATGCTTGTTTGTATATAATATACATACTTTTACTCATATCAACATTGCAGAGCAAATTATTTAAGATTTTTGTATTTAAGAGCAATTAAAAATCTTGTTTTTAAAATTTCATGTAATATTTATGAAATTAGAGGGTGAGAGCAGCACAACATACAATTCACCGTAACAGGTAAGGGATTCTTGTAGACGGTGGCATGGATGATATAATATAGAAACGTTGGTATACATGAGGGCTAAGGTGAAATGTCTTATCACCATTAATTGTCTTTTGTCGGTTTCATTCACACATCATACGAAACAGCAATTTTATGCAAAAAAGCTATCTTCTGTTCTTATCATGTCTATCTATGTAAGTTTCTTTATTCCCACGTAGCATAGGAACAGAAGTATGGATTTAAACTATTGAGCTGTCGTTATAATTGGCATGACTGCCCAGTTGATATAGGTGACGTCACAAAAACTAAACATGGCGGACAAAATGAATAATAATATTAAATTTCAGTTTATTCTGTGTAAAATAATTACGCATGACATGTTACAATAATTTCGTCTATAAACGTGAACGAGATAAAAACAACAATCTAACCTGAAGCTAATAGCAATAACGCAGCATGTCGGCCTGAACCGATTCAGCCGCATCCATAGCGTACCTGTTAAATAAAGAAATCAACAATCAAACACGCTTCGTAATACCACCGAAATAAAAAAAAAGATAAGTATTCAGTGGCTAAATATTTATTTTTAATACTTGTTGTTTGTACATATATTTAAACACCATTGCCACCAGCCCACAGCTTTCATAACTGACTACAAAAGAAACTGGACTCCTATTACTGGTAAAAGGGGTGACAATCATCTGCATCTTCATTTGTCGTTATCTATAATGGCCGTACCAACTATGGTAGTATGTATCTTATGAACAGAGATCACTTATTATGAGCGAATTGTGTACTTGTTTTGTCATCTTTGCAAAGTTAACAGCTAAAGTGAAACAGCTTAGTCAATAGTATCGAACAGTTGTGTTTATACTGTCAATAAGAGACTATTCGTTTGAAATCACGAGCACCACAAATAAGCAAACAAAGCACCTCGTCACCTCGACCCCTTTACCCTATTGTCCACAATATATAGTCGGATTAACGACTAACGTAAAAAGAAATTAGGTCGACGCTCAGCAGGCGACCCGAGGGACGATTTGGACAAGCCGTGACGGAGATTAGGGTGGGCTTGGGGCGTGGTTGGCGCACCGTGAAATGCCGCGCCATTTCGCTGCGGGATGACGTCACGGGCCACTCCTGACATTTCGGCTACAGCGACAATGGCCCTACCTTCCTTCACCACTGATAACTTAAAAAATAGTCCGTTCTTTTTCCAGTTACACGCGACGTGAGCTTGTACATTTAGCAGAGCTCTCGCCTTGGCATTTGGCGAGCGAAGCAAACCTGTTTTATATGTCACAGTTTTATAGGCTATTCCATATGACTGAGGCGTTAAATGACTTATAAAAAGTGATGGCAATAGACTACACTGTAATCCCTATTTAAGGATGCGACCTCCGAATAGAAATAATAAAAAAGAAATAGCATCACTATTCACGGCAAATATGACGGTTTTCTTGTGTGTTACTAATATAATACATTTGTTCTACAATTCTTCAGAATAAATAATGAATATGAATTTTAATAATGATCAAAAATTAAGCTCCAAGATAGAGCTCATAGTCATATGATAAATTTTATTTAAGTCTGTCTAGTGTAATATTTCCTATAGTGTGATATTCTATATCACCAAAGTATCAAAAAGACAATACCAAACATGCTATAACTTATCATATTAAACTACATGCAGTTGCAATAAAAAAATTGTTTCACATCACTAATTATACAAAAATTAAGAAAAAGTTGGTTTCGCAGAGAGAACACAGAGACGTTCTTATTAACGTAATAATTATACTAGGCGTGACCTAAGGTAATGAATATTAAAGACTGATTATAGTAAAAAAAAATCTACATAGTCTCCTAAGAAGCCAATGCAACCGATTATCATTAATTTTGGATCCCCCCCGTAATATTATTGTAGTTTTAAATATGGTAGATTTTGTCTTGGCAGTCACGGTTGCCTAGCTTTGCACATGTATTTTATCGAACAAACAAAAAAAACTGCGAGTTAACAAACACAATTTATCAGTGGCAGGGCTGCACTGCAGTTTGTTTCTAACTTTTTTTTTAATAGTATTAAGAGTAACAAACGAGCACACAGTTCATCCTATGGTAAGTGATTCCTGCGGCCCATGACATCTATGTACATTCATCCTTGACAAGGAATCATAATGCAGATGCGTTGTCACCCCTGAGGACTGTAATAGAATGCCTCTTCACCAGTAATAAAGGTCTCCGGATTCCTTCACTTACCAGACGAAACACAGCAGCGTTAAGGTGCTATTTTACGCTGGTATTCTGTGAGGGCGAGGTGACCCATTCATTCTGCAGCTAAAAACAAACTGCAGTGTAGTTCTACCACTGATAACTGCAGAATGAATGGGTCAGCTCGATCGGGGTAGGACCACGCTCTCACAGAATACCAGCATAACGCTGCTTTGTTTCTTCTGGTGAGTGTAGGGTTCCGGTGACCTTTATTACTGGTGACGAGGCATTCCATCTCTCTCCTCAAGGATAACAACGCACCTGCATTATGATTCCTTTTTAAGTATGAATGTAGATGTCATGGGCCGCAGGAGTCACTTGCTATTTGAACAAGTGAACTGTGTGCTCGTTTGTTATTCTCAATGTAATAAAAAAAAACTTACAGTTTAGCACCGATATAATCTGTGATACTGGCCGGTTACAACTTATGACACTGACCGGTAATAGCTTGAGCTTAATTGACGATAAGCTTTTTGAAGCGAAAGTATGTGCCACGATTAACATATATGTTGCAGTTACAATAATTACTACTTTAATTATGTATGTGATTATATCAGTATTATGCTGCTGTGTTTCATCTGGTGAGTACAGAGATCCTCAGACCTTTCTTACTGGTGACGAGGCATTTCATCGCAGTCCTCACATGTGATATGGGCCGCAGGAATCATCAAACATCAGGTGAACTGTGTGCTCGTTTGTTACTCTCAATGTAATAAAAAAAAAACTTGAACTACCAAGTAAATTTACGGGGACAAGTTACACCTTGTATTCGTGAACGTAACCAACATACTACAAACTGTCATTAACAAGATCAGGTGAATCCTGAACTTAAAGGATATCATAGAATACCAGAAAGTAAGAAATTTATTTATCCGATTTCAACAGAAAAAACACAGATGCACTCACTCGTCATCCCCATCCCTATTTCGGTGTAATGCATGTACATTAAGATCATAAGGAGAAAAGTGCAGATGTAGTGTCATAAACATGGGACAAACAAAGTACACCCAGACCCAAAATCCTGTTCCTAGGCGCAGTAGATGCCACCAGCAGCTAGTTACTCTTAAACATTCTCAAACACCACGCGGTTGCGGGCGGGCGGGCTATTTATCCTACTATATAGTTCCTTAGTCCCCAAAGTGGTCTAGGTGGACCCCATGGGGTCCACGAGAGACTCGACGTGGGTCGACGATAAAAATAAAATGGAGGTTCACAATTCGTAAGTGAGGGGTTCACGAAAATTTATTTGCTTTCGATATTGAAGAACTAAAATGTTGGCTTGACTTCATCTATCCATGTAGGCAGATAATATTTTAAGAAGCTCAGCGACCGTTACTTGTTGGTTGGAACTCAGCCGCAACGCAAATTTCCATAGTAAGATCTAATCTTCACATTTTTTGTCGCGTTTTGAGAATATGGTAGAAATGTACCTGAAAGAACGAACCGAGAAGAAACGAAAAGAACTAGGCAAATTTTGAAAGTGGTCTATGAGAAAAAGTCTGTGAACCTCTGCATAGTTTATACCTCTGAGGTTTGGCTTCAACGCTCACTGCCAGCACTTTGGCTGGTCAACGTGTGGAGTGCGCGAGTAAGTGGTTCGGGACCTCGGATCTTACATGGGCCCCGCCCATGTGGATGCACCCAGACTATGCGTAAGCAATAATTTACATTAAAATTGTAATTTACGTTCAACTTTACAAATGTTTTGTTTAATTTGTAAAGTGGAACATGTTTTTTGTACTTTGAACTATACAAATCAATCTTAGCATTGATTTGTATAGTTTTTAGCATGTGATTTGTAGGTTGGAAATTATGAGAGATCAATATAATAATACAGTGGTGGTCGTATTATTATTTTTATTATTACTATCGTATATATTTAGAAACACTACCGTTGCCTTGACATTATGTAAGATACTTCACCGCATCGTTTTTATATTGAAATTAAACAATAAATAGGACAACAATATGTTCAACGATTTATCATTTATTAGAAAAACAATATAAATCCCATTACACAAGTGCAGTTTCAATATTACATTACGGACAAACATTTAAATCAGTTTTAAGATATGAACAATAATGGTCAACTAATTAGAAACAACAACAAAAAAGTATAAAAACAATATTTTTTAAGTATTAGTAATTAGTATTGTTATTTACGAAATAGCTACTATCCACAGCCTACCAATAGTTTTAATTAATATTTAGTGGCGTATCCCTTATTTTCAATAACAGCAATGCAACGACGTGGCACTGATTCGATGAATTTCATACATTTTTCTAGGGGGATTGAATTTCATGCTTCAACAAAAGCTTCATATAGTTCGTTTTGACTGGTGTTATGTTTGTTTGAGACTTTCTTTTTAACATTATACCAGAGATTTCATATCCGGTTTAAATTTGGACTATTTGCTAGCCAGTCTAAAACGGATATACGATGTTAGCTAAGGAAACATTTGACGCTATTGGCCGTGTGTTTAGGCTCATTATCATGCTGCAAGATCCAGGTTACGAGTCCGAGTAGGGAATCATTGTGTGCTCTGATATGTTTTTGTATTGTATTGTAACTTCAATCTTCCGATCGGCTCCAACTCCTCATTCGGAAAAACACCCCCAAACTTTAATGTTACCGCCACCGTGCTTGACTATAAATATATAACTCCTTGTGTATTTATAATTAAGGACTACTCTAACATAGCGCTTTCCATCGGAATTTACCATATTTATTTTTGTTTCATCTGAAAATAACACTTTTTTCCATTCTCGTACCGTTCAATTAACATATTTTTTAGCGAATAATAATCGCTTCTCTCGTTGTTGCTTGGTAATAAGCGGTACCTTTCGAGAGATTCTTCCAAACAATTTAGCTTCCACTAATCTTCGGCGTATCAGTCTTGACGATATGCTTCTCGGGTCATCAGGCGAAAAAACTTCATTTTTAATCTGGTTGGAGCCTTTACTTGGGTCTTTTTTTAGCAACACGAACGATTAGCGTATCTTCTCTGGGAGAGGTTTTTCTTGGCCGAGCCTTTCTAAGAACATTTTCAACAGTTCCATGTGTTTTATAATGATCAATTGAATTTAAAACTTTCTTAACAGAACAATTTAAATTCTCAGCTGTTCTTCTGTATGCCCACCTATGATCTATATGTAAATTAACAATTATTTGCCTAATTGGCGCGTCACAACTTTTATTTTTGCCCATTTTGAACAAAATAAAATTCAGATTAAATTTTATATTGCCGCCAAAATAATAGAAAAAGCCAAGAAAGAAATGTAATTCACCAATTTAAAAAAAAATGAGCTATGGATGCCTTTTAAAAATGTTTCTAATTAGGCGTCCAAGCAAGTAACAGAAAATAAACTCCTACATGTGTAAGAATCATTTTGTAATTAAAAGTAAGATATGTTATATATTTTATGCTTTAATGAGTTTTTATTTGAGAGGCTATATTATTGCATGATTATAAATTATTGAATGTGTATATTTTTTGCGAACATTTGTACGTTGAAGTTATACTTTCTTTATTTATAAGAAGTGTTTCTAATTATATGAGCACCACTGTATGTATGTAATGTTGGCTGATTAGTAAATGTTATTTTTAAAGTAATAAATACAGATAGATATAGTAAAATGATAAGGTTTTGATTCGAGGAATCCATAACATTCATATAACACTAGAAGCTTCAACGCAAAATTCGTACTCTGACCGTTAAAAGGCCGTCATCCCATCATATATCATCATCATAATTAGTATATTATATTATATGTATTGTATATTATATTTTCAATAGTAGCTATTGATATGCTCCGATAATAATACTACGAGCATGTCCTAAATAATGTAATGGACGGACAAACCTTAACCCCGTTACTTATAGCACAACTTTTGGTCGCGGTCGTTCTTCGTTTTCTATATAAACCTAAATCTAGATCATAACCATATTATCATCGCAAAGTGCATTTTTTTAGAATAGTTGGCAAACGAGCATGCAGTTTAACTGACGGTAAGCGGTTACCACCACCCATGAACAACCGTACAACGGAGGAGTCGCAAATGCGTTGAGAATGGTACAATCAGTCGTGACATAACGAATGTATTATGAGTTCAAAGAGTTTCTCGTAGCACTGTCGTTACGCATCGAAGGTGGAACATCCACCGCATAGCGTAGATGGTCACTTCATCCAACCTCTATATATTAGAGTGACGATCTGGAGCGCCTCGCCTCGTGGTCAAGTTCATAGTCATCATGAATTAAAATTTTAGATACGGTTTCATTTATTTCTTCAAGAAATAAAGTTGTAAACAGATAATGATATGACTTAATGAAGATAATAATTTTAAAGGCGCATATTAGTACATTATAATAAGCTCGATCGTTGAAGTACTCTCGACAAGAAGTGAATGATAATTATTATCTATATCACATGGAAAATCCCGATTCTATACTCGAGACTAAATGCACATAAAACAAATACACACTCCCGTATTCCTTTTGACTCCCATTGTGGGGAGAGCGATAAAAGGTAGAGGTATATAAACTCTGTTGACGTCACAATTGACAATGCTAGAAGGGTATCACATTAGAAGTATCCCACGTATGGTTTTGACCTAGTAGATTCTGACCACGGCGATATTCTGTTTATTACCAGAGGACATCAAATGCGCAAGATATTTTACAATACCATAAGCAATTGGGCCGACACAGAAACCACTCAATCGTCGTCTGCTTTCCTGGTATGATGTTACATGTGCAATAAGATCGGAGGAAAGTTCAGATGCAACTGTCAAAGACCCGGGATGACACACGTAGCTAACATAACCAAAAATTTTTGATACAAAAATAATTATTCTCGGCTGGGGATCTAACCCAGTAGTAGCCTGGCATACGCGCTGAAAGCATGACCGTCCCTAGTAAAAAAAGCCTTGTTGTACTGTGTTTCGTCATGTAAGTGAAAGAAACCGGGGACCTTATTAAGAATGAATGTTAGTGTCATGGGCCACAGGAATCTATCACCATCAGTTGAACTTTGTCCTGGTTTGTATCATATAAAATCCTAAAATCCCAAAAACACTGACGGGGAAACAATTTACTCGTAATGTCCTATTTCGAAGACAATGTCAAAACACATCTACATCATAAACATAATGTAACAATTGAAAGCAAAGAATTAATAACTATATTTTTATAATTGCGAAACAATTCGAGTTTTCCATTCGTCGAACAATAATTATATCTTAAATACTTCAGAAAATTAATGCTATGTCGTGAGAGCCTTACCAGCTGCATTCTTACAACGGACATGAAAGTATTTCAAGTTTTCTACGTACACGACGATTATACGTAAACTTGTTATTGTCAAAAATATGGGTAAAACAAGTATCTTTATAAAAACAAAATATTCCATGTGAAATTAACAATGGAAATCAGACTTTATACTTGATATATTACAATATCTGGGTTTTGGATTGCAACAGTTTCGAGAATAATATTTACACCACACGTTGGTTGATTGGTCTGAGTATGGAGGAGTAATGTTCATCACATTTCGACTATATTATATCGGAAGCTTTTTCATGATTGCTTTTCGGTTCCATGATCAAAGATTGCTAATCATTGGCATATGATAGATGTTCCAACGATTTGACATGGACATGATCTCCATTTGCCCAAATAACGCGGTACTAGGTCGTTTACTGAAATTACATGTGCTCATGCGATTGTGCATTTTGGTGTTCAGTTAATCGGCACCGCTGAACTTATTACTCGTCAATTAAATAAAATCTAGTGCCTAGAATCTCCCGCGGTTCGAAATAATGGAACTCGATTTTGTCAGTTCGGTTGAAGGTGATTTGATATATTCTTATTAAGGGGGGAGCTTTGCTTTAGAGGCTTCAAAAAAACGATTTTTTTTGCATAAATGTCTTCCCAAACAATCCAAGAATGTGTCCCTAAAATTTCAGAAGCAAATTCAAATTATTTTCGGAGTTACAGAAGAAATAGTGTGCAAGCGTCGAGCGGCCGGATTGCTCGGAGTGCCCGCGCTCAGCCCCTCAATCTATTGTTTGTATTGTACGTATCCAAAGGGACTAATAGTCCTTCGAGACACTATAAACTGTTCGTAGAAGGTCATTATGGAGCTATGGTAGGGATAAAAGTATGTATTATAACGGTATATATTAGCTGGCTGTGTCGGCTTGAGCAAAGCTATATTTAGTATTTAAGTTCAGTTTTGATTTGTTTTTCGGCACGTGAACATCTTGAAAATTGGTATGAAACCCATGCAGAAAATTGTTCTTCGAATCACGCAGGTTCGGCCGGGAAAATGGAAGTTGACTCAATGTTGGAAATGTTCTCAAGGTCCATCGAGACATTTGGAGTATAGTAATTACATTGGCGACGGCGACACCAAAACATTTCTTGGCATCCTGAACAGTGATCCATACGGCAACAAGTGCACAGTGACCAAAAATGAGTGCGTGGGACATGTAGAAAAGAAGAAAAAAGAAGAGAAGCTCGG
The DNA here is from genome assembly GCA_029286865.1 of Teinopalpus imperialis. Lineage (NCBI taxonomy): Eukaryota > Metazoa > Arthropoda > Insecta > Lepidoptera > Papilionidae > Teinopalpus > Teinopalpus imperialis. Next base: position 9,055,664 of record JAGSMU010000021.1, read on the forward strand.
TGGAAAGAAGCGACTCACCGAGGCTTTTGATTTTTTGACGACAAATTAACTATTTATTACGGTCTGGTGATTCGGAGAAACTTGAATTCTGTAAAAGATATGAGAAATGCAATAAACGCAACACTTGATCATTATTGCTCTACAGATGAATTACCTCGCCACGACAAATGCCCGGAAGGCGTCGAAAGCTGGTGTGAGTGGCGCAAAGCTGAAGCGACAAACACCCTGGCTGCTTTTAAACATCCACCACGTTTAATTGACGAACATGTCGAGAAGCACATTCGTCCTGTGTACGAATTATCTAAGGACGATCTGCTAACGAGGTGTTTAGGTGGACACACACAAAATGCAAACGAGTCGTTCAATTCACTGTGTGGCGCATCGCACCTAAATATCTTAACTCAGGCATTAAAATCGTTGAGATTTCTGCTTACATCGCTGGAGGAATGTTCAATGAAGGCTACAGTGCAGTATTGAAAACCATGCAGTTACTAGACTTGAAAATTGGACAGCAATGCAACAATTTCGCAGAGGGAGTCGACAAGGAGCGCGTCACTCGACAAAACAGGCGCGATGTATTTTCAAGTAAAGAAGAACCAGAACAGCCCGCAGACTCGAACATCAGGGCGAAAACCAGTTTTTTGAAGAGTTTGAAGGGCTACTCTATGGCCCAGGAATCGCTGATTAGCACATTATTGTGGTTAGTTTAAGACTATTACGATTTTTTATGTACGATTTCTCAGTTTTTCATTTTTACGGTTTTTGCTAATTGGCGGGAAAGATAGGAAAAAAAATTTAACGTCCTATCGAAACGAGACAAAATTGATTGTATTCAGAATTAAATTCTCTTCTAGTTGAACCTAAAAAACCTTAAAAAGTTATAATTAACCCACTTTTTAAATAATCTAAAGTGAATTTTTTTTCTTCAAAAATTTTTTTTAATATGCAAAAAATTGTTGAATTTCTCACTTTTCTTTGAGTTTTCTTCATTTAACTAGAAGCTATACTATTGAAAATAACTTTTTTTTTGTTTTTTTTGTTTCAGATGGAAATTGCAACCTGCATCTTTCCCGCCGTACGACACATGCACGCTCGAGGCGCCTTGGCGAAATCCTTGTACCAGGCATAATATGACATGTATTTTAATGAAAAAAATTGAGAAAACTGTAGAAATATATAACAATAAAACCTGAAAGTTTCGGGTCAATCGAATATTTATTTCCTTCCCAAAAAAATCCTCGAAAAAATCGATTTTTTAAAGCCTCTAAAGCAGGCTCCCCCCTTAAATTAAGTTTATTTGTTCCTGGCATTCAAAATGCCTGCGAGTCGAGAATCGATGAAGATTCTTGTAATGGTAACGATGCGCCTCCAACCTGTGTGAGCGGAGCAACAACAAAGCTGGACTGAGAGGGCCTTGTATGAATCCGAGGGCCCCTATAGATATTATCGAATAATATATTTAAATTGTATTAAGACACGGTCAGATGTGTCTTCTTCTGCATTTAGTCCACTGTTTCGCGGGCTAATCACGAGACGATGTTAATACTGATATCACTGTTGACGTATTTTATATGTGACAAGGGCTGCACTCAGATGACGGTGCTGCTCGATTAGGACTACCTCAGAAATACTTAAATACGTTCAAAGGTTTTTTACCATATTTCGTACACGTTTGTACAGATTTAAGCTACGCCCTCCAAACTCGCACCTATTTGTCTGTTCTCGCCAATAATCTCAACGAACCATTACTAATTATAGGTGCTATATTGTTAATCTCAACTAAAATAAAAGTGAAAGGCAGATGTTCCGTTCTTCATGGACGATTGTATTTTCGACTACTTATTAAGTTTTACCCTATTAGGGTGCCTAATAGAAATTCCAAAGTGATCTAGTATGTACTAGATCACTTTGGAATTTCTATTAACTTTATGTATTTATTTATTTCTTAGACATGCGCTAGCACTTAAAATGACAATTAAAAAGTTTATTGGTACCATAACCACGCGTACTTTATACTTCTTAAGCGAGCGCCCGGACGTTGAGCTACCACGGCGGTTTGTATAATGTTTTTATATAAATAATCTGGCCCTGATGACTAAAATGGAATGTATCCAATGATAAAGTTTCCGGTTTCTTTTACTCCTACACCAAACTAAATACATCTACGCCAAATTAACTAAAATGCTAGTATAGTACCACGCATGTGAAACACGAATAATTCGGCTGTAGCGTGTAATGCCGAATTATTCGTGCTTACTAGCTTATAGCCGATGCATAAGTTTAGTAAGTTATATAATTTTATACTAAAATCTGTGCATGATCAGTGTTGCAAACTAAAATATAGCTGAGAACTTTTTATTATAATAGGTGATAAAAATTACGTTGATGCTTTTGGCCTCGCCTAAATTGACAATGAGAACATAGTCAATTTAGGTTTAAAGATAAATGTGATGAGAAGTTTAACAATTGTAGCCTAATATTCTACTAATTACACACTCACAGAGGAACATGATTAATGTTAAACATATTACCACATAAACCGCCGTGTTATCCTCAGCAAATAACGATTAACAAATAACGCACAGCTGCCTGGTTTTACGTATCCATAGTAACGGAATAACAAAAACGAGCAACCATGCGCATAGCCAACGTTTAGACGGTAAAGGTGGGTCTTACAGCGTTGGCACACAGACGCCAGCTGATGAAGTTGAAGATCCACGAATCCCTTTTATAAATATATAGTTATGTGTCTATATCATCAACCTATATCAATCGTAAGATAACTCCTTAGAGAAGAAGGGATATAGGAATAGAAGATGTAGTTGCATTATCACCTAAGAGGAAATGTAAATAGTGCTTCTGGTTCCTTTAAGTCACCATACGAAATGCAGCAGAGTCAGTTGCCGCCATTTTATTCAAGTGCTCTGTGAAAGCGAAGAAATTTTCTTTCTCCGTCTGTGCTGCTCCCATTTATGATCTTACTAGTTTGAGCTAGTTAACATTAACATTACATCAAATCTATCTAATTGTTACCAACACGGTTTAGAGCACCCTGAAAGATTGTAATAGTGGTAATCCATTACACACATTGGCATAATCACTAACAAGTACCTAATTTAATTTTAAACAGAAAAAATAAATAATTAAAGAGAATGTAATATGTTCCAACAAATCGCAGCAAGCTATGATTATCCAATCGCACAATCATTCTATCTCTGGTTTTATCTAAATCTGTCAAATACACTCAAAAATTCGCAGCCGCGCAAGTGAAGGATAGGACTTTAAACTGGAACTAAATCTTTTTTTTTAATGCCTCATGTTCGATGTCTTGTTCAATACAACAATCTGTACCATGCAGAAGACCTGTTATTTAGCGAAAACCACTAAATCTCTTTTCCTGATATTGAATAACCAGCTAAAGTTAATAGTAAAATAAATAAAAATAACTGAGATAGTATACACAAAAACTTATGGAGATGAGGTATTCTGGGCAAATACCACATACTACACTGCTAATATATCCTGATTATATCTCATTTGACATTAAAAAACTATAACATGTTCTGAATATTACATATTTCAGTGGGGGTGTTACTAACTTTTTTAGAAATTTTAAAACCTGTTAGTCAGCAATATACTACACAAGTAACACTACACACATAATATCACTAATAACAAGCATAATAAATGGAGGCTAGTTTTGTTTCAATTTATGAATATTTCTTAATGGTGCATAAGGTACCCAGACTGCAATGATTATATATTAACATATAACTATATTTATAATAGTATATATGATCACTATAATCAGCAACCCATTTCTAGACAATTAGACTTAGGCCTATAATATGCAGCACTATAAGCCTGATCATTTTTACTTAAAAACACCTGAATCCTATTTCATGATGTAGCCGTGGTAACATTTTTATTATGTTTTGATATAAATCAGATTTCATTATTCCTGGATAGGATTTAAATTTTTATTCTACTTTGGTAGCTATGAATTAACCCGAATTCTGTTTTATAGACCAATCAGAAGCTTTGCGTCATTGAAATTTAAAAATTTCAATATTACTTTACTAATCTTATGGCTTAATAAATTAATTTCTAAAGTTATGGCCATTATATATTTTATTTGCTTAATACAAATACAGTGGAATGGATGAAATAAAATTTAAAATTTCAATATTACTTTACTAATCTTATGGCTTAATAAATTAATTTCTAAAGTTATGGCCATTATATATTTTATTTGCTTAATATAAATACAGTGGAATGGATGAAATAAAATTAAAAAAAATTATACTGAAAAGAATACAGTGTAATTTTGAGGCTTTTCTGACTCAAACCTGGGCATTTTAAAACTAAGACTTATAATCAACTCAAATTGGAGGCATTGCTAGACTGCAATAGGTTAACGGTTTTGATAAGACTCGTTGAATAAAATCAATACAAAGAAACTAATTCATGTGTTGTCCTAATTAAAATAACATGGTAACAACCCGAAATTGGTTACGTATACAATTTTTGTTTATGTTAAACTCATAGAATAAAAGTGAAAGTACTCAAATTTTGACAACTACTAAGAACACATAAACAAGGAAAACAATTACTTGGTAAGACTACAAAACTTACTTCTTATGTGTTTGCGGAAAACGCTTATCGTCCACGATTAATCACTTTAGTAAATATTCACTTTATTTTATTTGCAAATTTGCAAAGTACAATCACTGTAAGCATTTTCTGACACTTATCATGACATTACATACTTAAAGGTTGCACACACTAAAAATTGCCATTAATTAAAAAAACTGTATAATAAGCAATGAGAAAATATAATTACTTCTTCCCCAGAGGTTTAATAACTGTTAATTTTATTATTGTTTTTTTCTCATTTTGCAAGAGCTGCGTATCTAATCGTTATAATAATCAAATGTTTTTGATTGTTGAAATTGTATATTTTTCGTGTAAAATATTGAAGTTGATGGTAGCCCTCCACTCATGACATTTGCGAAAGCTATCTGATTTGATATTGCTAGTTTACTTAATTATAACGAATGATTTACGAAGTAAAATGAATGTCAGCTGTCCAAGCTAGGCAGGACAATATCGTAATATTTACGTTCTGTTTTAGCTCTACACAAAGTATTTCATTGCGGTGTATTAATATCTTCGTAGGAAAAAAAGAACTGATTGTTCAGCCATACCAAAGGGATTATGAGAAGACTAATTCTTTATAAGTTCAGGTATTTTTACAGTCAAACTCAATGGTAATATATTTTTTAAGTTTATTTCTTAGACACCGGTTCTCATGATGTTTTCGATATCGAAAACATGGCCATATATATTTTTATATTATATTTAAGTAAGCATCATGTGTTTTGAATAAAAAAACACTAGTAGCCCAATGGTTATTCTGGAATACAAAAGCCTGTAATAAAAAACATCCTAATGTGCCATTTGACTATTCTTTCTTGCATAGGCCATTAAGCTTAGTTGCAGTGGTAAATGGGAATTTAATATTATTATAATTAGAATTACTACTATTCTTTTAATTATTTGGGGACATTTATGATATTTTTGGAATAATTAGTTTATTGATTTTTGTTATTGGTTTATAAAGGTATTCATAATAGTTTTAGGTAATAGGTATTTAATTTATATATAATTTTATATAATTTTAAAATCTTATATACTGCCTAAGATTTGGTCACTGTAATAGGACTATGGAAAGTAATTTTCTATCCCTAAGGGTAAAATATGTTGCTGTAAACCAGAGCTAGTTTGTGATCTGGGTGATAGTATGGAACAATTGTTATGATTTTCCAATTCATATAATAAACACAATGCTCCTGTGCATAGCTAACAAAACTCACCATGAAAGCATTGGCACTCAAAAAGCAAGCCTCCTGACCACAGTTAAATTCCTGCTGTAAACATAGAGGCTTGACTTGAGATAAAGACCTAGTTTTCACATCATCTGCAGTTTAGATAATTATAAAATTAATAATTTTATAACCAGTATTAAGATTTAATACTGCTTGTAATCATTTGTATTATGTTTTTTTCAGAAAACTTATACCAGAAGTCACACTACAGCATTATATTCTTGTGCCCATAGCAAGGCTATCACGTATGATCACTGATGGAGAGCCTGTTGCTGAGAAAACCTTTTGCTAAGAAGCAAGAAGTAGCTCTGTCAATTGTCCGATCTGAAAAGTGCTCACCTGCATCTTCAAACAATAACATTGAGATTGAATAGAATAAAGTAAGTAATGATGATTATAGTGCATGCTAGGTTTATAGGTATGGTAGAAAGCAAAAGTAGGAAATAAAAACCTGGAGTTGAAGAAGAAACAGGACTGCATTCCTTGTACAGTTTACTACCTAGATTTATTAACAATAGCAGTTCTGTATCCAGTGTCCTATATCTGGATTTTGGATCTAAGATTTTTCCTTGTGCTTAATTGGGTTTGGCTGAGAGGTGATAAATCCTTCCTTATTTATGATAAATTCTTATGATAAAAATTCATAAAAAGCTCCCAATAACACTGTTTGGTGGATTTTGTGTCTAAATAAAAATGCCTGTTTTATCGTTTTTCAGGGGTGGAATATAGCATACCTAGAGAAAATTTTGGTACATTAAATATGCTTATGGCTGACAGTGATCATGATATGGACCTTGATAAAGAAGCTGGCCGGCTTGTATTTCCTTCCAACCAAACAGCTTGTGTGACATCGACAGCCCACATGTATCACTACTGACCTATAGAGATATTTAAAATAGAATTTGGAGACACAAGTAAGGATCAGATTAATACTGAGTGCACATTCAACCTGCTATGACTTTGACTGGGCAGAAAGCCGATGAAAAATTTACAAGAGGGAGATAGACATTTCATGGTATACCAGAATATTAATTTCTCTATTAGAAATTCTACTGGCCTCAAAATTCATTTATACAATGAATGAATGTACAGCCGGTTTCTGTTTCTCAAAGTAAAAATTTATCTCTCAATATAAATATCGTCAAAGTAAGGAGGACAGTCTATATTATACTACGTAAGAGGTCATGTAGACAAATCTCTTGAGTGGCACGGGAGACTGAGCTTCTGCCAAAAGATTGTTTCATAAGTTGAAAACATGAGAGTTGTGCAGCTCTTTCAGCGGTTATCTCTCAAAGTTATGTATCTGAAGTAAAGCTGGAAAAAGAAAGCGACAAGACAACGACATTGTCACGCCAGTATAAGTAATGACATGTAACAGATTTAGGACTGATAATAGATATTTTGTAATAATATGTTTTAATGTTACTTTAAAGGTCAATCCCGGTCACAACATAAGCGTCACTGCCAATCAACCAACCAACCATAATGTGGATGAATGAAGGTATTTTCATCTACGTCCATGCTCAACAGGATAGCCTATTTATATTGCATAATTAATTTATTATATTTTCTCTATTATTCTCTAGTATAGTTGGTATTCATTAAAACCACATGAATAATTATTTAAATTTACTAACATCATTATTTGTACTTAAAAGAATATAATAGCAATCTCAAAACATAATTTCTTTAGGTTATTTATCAAACATTCCAGAAAACATCGACCGTGCATTGGTTTTGCTTCTATAGCTAAGAGATAAGAGATTGCTGAGATGTGAGAGCTAGAGAAAGTACTACATGGGGCGCGCGCAGTGGCGCTGTTTCATTATATCGTGTCTAGCATTGCTATCGAAAAGGTAGGTAAATAGCTTTAAGGACCACCTTTACTGTCCGATTTTATGATCATATGAAATGATGGTGATCGCGCGGACATTGACAGTCTTTAGAAGTAACTAACGCGATAGTAAGCCAGATAATATATTGAAAAGAGAAAATTTATCGATTTTTACATATGACGAAATTCAGATACAAATCTCGTGACAGATCTTTGCTGTTGTAGGTGCTGTGCGGTTAAAGATAGCTCAAGTCCCTTGGCCGTTGCTAGGGATAGCGATAGCTTAGTGGAGATAATTTATACAAATAGTGTTAATTAATACCACGATATATTAAGGTAATGAATTATTTAAAATATGTTTGTAGTGTTCATTTCTTTAAGTAATAAACTCCTGAACTTAGTAAATGTTGTAAAGTGTCAAAAGTAAAAGCTTGCAAAAAAACCTAAAAAACTTTATTGCACATGAAATAAGAACTAGGTACAGTTTTATATATATCTTATATAAACCTTGCCTGTGCTCCATCATGGCAGGAAGTTGTTCTTTATAACCGCATAGCTAAAAGTGGGCATGGACGCGACACATATTTTTAGCGGGATTCAGGGATCTTTACCAACGATGTGATTAATGCTTGGAAATTGGGGAGATTACATTGTAACATTAATTTTTGGACTTAGCCATATCAGGAAAATTTCACTTTTATTACTTTGACTTTCTTTTATGTTTTTTTTATTTAATGGAAACATGCTGTGTGAACATTGTATTGTGGAACATTTATTCCTGAAGCCAAATTGCTATACTCACTAAGAGTACATGGTATTTTAGAAAGTAATCGTGCAATCTTTTGTACATAGTTTTCTCTATTACTTTATCAATTAACGGTATAAGTGATAGTTCTATAACTTTTCATATAATTTTTTTAAATAATGGAATATTTAACTTTTTCGCGACATCCTTCTAAAAGTGATAAATGAATAATATGTGAAAGATATTGAGCACACTGTTTTAATATATCCATTCGAAATTTTTACACTATATCTTCTTTTTATATCTTTATTTTATTATATGTTGGAATACTGATAAAACTAAAAATCACACATTAGCATTATCTAAGGCATACGTGAGCAACGGCGACGACACAAGTGGATGAACAAATAATTCCATTTCAATTACACTCCTTTAATAGGAAAATAAAGAAAAAAATAACAGTAATTTCCTTTTTGACCTTGACTTAAAGCAAAGCTTAGTGGTGAAGCACTTCCTCAACACAAATGATAACCAAATCTGGTGAGGTTAAGACCCTAGTTTATTGAATTGCGAGAGATTAGGCTTTATCACATCTAAATTTAAAAAAAGTAAAAAAAAAGTACAATTAATCGCCGAAATTTGTAGATTTGTTCATAACTGTAAGACAAGTAAAAATAATTGGCTTATGTTATGAGACTAAATTTTATAATTTACTTACCTCATGTAAACAGCACGTAGAGAAACCCTTAGCCTGGAGGCACATTGTGACAAAATTTACAAAAACTGCGATTGCCTTTATGTTTAGGCCTGCGTCCCTACCTAAAAGTTATTTTAAAAGTGCGTAAGATGTTACCTGTGAATGTTTTTAGGTTACTTATTTAAATTCAAGAAACATTTAACTTAGTTGCATAGCAAGTAACATTAGTAGAGGGTGGTCAGATCATCGAAGTGCGAGGGGCTAGCACAATCCTCAACTTGCGACTCCTATTTCGCTTATTTATCACTTGATTCAAACGACTCTTCTCCTTTGACTCCAGGGCATTTTCGCATTGAACGACGGAATAAAGATGCGGCATCAGCAGCCTATTATTCGGATCTGACTTCTCATTTGGATCTCATGGAATATGGAATCCTTGATAGAATTATAACAGCGTACGAAATGGCGCACAAATCAACCAATCCACAAAGAATGGGACTTGCCTCTTGACTTGAATCACCAAGCTGACAGCATAACGGCATGCGTGGATTTATTTGAAATATTGAATATGATTATAAGAAAAGTCTTCTTCAATTTCTTGGGTGCAGCCAGCAGAGCGTTTAATGAAAATGCGTTCGCTTTATGAAATCAATGTAATAAAAATTACAGAACAAAATATTTTTCAGCATTAAGAATATTTTGTATTTCAATAGAAAAAATAAACTTTTGGCAGATCTGATAAAGGGATTATGGTTTAAGATCTTTATTATTTCTAAAGATAAGAAATCACTTCCGTGAAATTACAATTTACAAATAAAAGATGAGTGTTACGAGGATACAGAAAAATGTTGGTAGAACATAAATTATTGAAAAACATGAATAATTAGCAAAGAAACCTTGATACCATTAAGAAATAAGCACACCTGTAAACTATTTTATTTTCTTACAATCTTATTAAATAATAAATATAAATTCTTCTAAGTAAATACGTTTTATTTTTTTTTGTATTGAGATAATATTTTCAGTTTTATGTTTTGAGGTAAAGAGTTTTACAATTTAACACCCTCGATATTTTTCTTCCTATATACTGCTTTGGATTTCCCTATATAAGTGTTATCAGCACGTCTTAGGTGGCGATTTTCAACGTTGTGGTTTGTTAATTAATATCTGAGAATGAAAGTCATTATGTATTAATTGCGTATTAATACAAGTGTTATATTGATATCTTTGTAATAGATTAAATAATTTAGTTTCTTGATATATAATATTAGACGGTGTCAAGTAATTATAATTTATTTATATAATAGTACTTTGATTAATTTGTTTTGTGTCGTTTGTAACGCAAAGAAGTTTGGGCTTATCCCGAACCTCGATTAGATAGTCGATATGCGGTTTGGCGAGTGTATTACAGTATATCGGGCATTCAATGGCAGACATTTTACTGTGTTTCTAATACTTCCGATAATGACAATTTTCTGACTTCCTCAAGATGTGGTTGCCAAGACAATCTGTTATCCAGTGTCAGACCAAGATATTTTTTCTTGTTTAATTTATTTATAACTGCACCGTTTAAAGCGAGTGGCTGAAATTGGGTTTTTGTTTTTGGTAGAAAATATAATATAATTATTATTTAACACATTAATAGGCAACACTCTTGAAAACCACTTTTGAAATAGATTAAGATTTTTCTGAGTAATTACAGTACAATTAAGTTAATGCTATAGCAAAAGTAGAAGAGGCAAGTGTCATTTACGTATAAGGTGAAATATCCCTTTAGCCCTATCCTATGTATACTGTCAAAAGCCCTAAAATTGACCCTTGTGGAACCCCATACGAAACAGGTTTGGGACTGCTTGATTTTTTACCCACTTTAACAATTGAGATCGGCTTTGAATGGATTGAGCAGAGAGCTTACTCAATAGGATTTCGTGACTTGACGGTGTCGAATGCCTTCTTTAAATCTCTACAAACTTCAAGAGCTATACTGTTTCTGGCGTATACGTTTATTGTAGCTGAAAGTGTGATAGATTTCGATCTACAGCCAAACTGCTGCTCAGAAGGGTAATTGTTTGAAGTATAAAGGCGCTAATATATAATGTTTCAAACATTTTCGAGATATTTGGTAGCACAGATATAGGTCTGTAGTTGCCCGTGTCGTCTTTAGATCCTGCTTTATAGATCGAAGTGACCTTGGCAAGTTTCAATAAATCTAAAGCAAACAAGTATCAATGGAAATATACTTCTCAAATACATCTATCAATGCGCATTGTTAAGCACTCAGATATGGTATCTCTTAGGTATTTAATAATTTTAGGACCGTCAATACCAGTAATACTTAAATCTTTAAAGGTTATCTATGACTTTTTAACTTCTTCAATTGTATTTAATTCGAATTGTGTGAGTTTTTGAGTATTTTTTTCTGGTTTATAATGTTTTCTTATGGTATTGTCCAAGTATTTCTTATGGTATTGGGACGGAAATTGATATGCTAAAATAGTATTAATAGGTTTTTTTTGTTTTTGTATGAACTCCCAAGTGCTCTTTCATTCCTTCTTAAAATGGTCTTCAATTTCCAAGTTTCTTTGGATTTTGCTTGAAATTCTTCCATAGTTCATGCCGGCCTTTACTTTTTTTCGACTTCTCTATTTATCCAATATTTTAGGTGTTGGTTCAATATTTAAGTATTTCGATTTTTTTATGGCTGATTGAACCAATTCTTCGAGCGCAGGATATTCATAATTTATTTATTTCTTGTTCATCATATCGTGGTAATTATTTTGGTAGTCAATAATTTCATATTTTATTATTTCAGTAGGTTTAGGTTTACATTGTTTTATTTCAAAACATATCTGCTTATGGTTTGATAAAGCGGATTCAATTATCGCAATATGGTAGTCGTGTTGTTTCAGGTTAGTAATGACGTGGTCTAAAATAGTTCTCATGTTCGAGGTTTCTCGAGTACAAAACTTGGGATTTATTTTGTTAAGTATAGTAAGTCCGTTTTCCGATATTGTTTTTTTATTATCTTTGTAATTAGTTGTATTTACTATATTGTAGTGCGAAAAATTCGGCAATTTAAGCTTTTGTGCCTCGACTTCTGATTTAATCTAAGTGTCAGCTAGGACGGCTATTTGAACTTACTGTAGAGATTCGATGATACACTTCAATTCATCTAGTTTTCCAGGCATAACTAAGCTGTATAGCGAATATTAGCATATATTAAGTTTAATGATTTTGTACGTCAATTACCGTTTGTATAAATGGCAACATTGCAGCAATGGCTTGGTTTTATTAACTTATAATGATGTCCATTATATGAAAATATTGATTTAGTGGTTGTAATGTTTGTAGGTTTGGTCACTTATTTCACTTCCTAGTACCTAACAATTTTGGGAATTTATGTATTTTATAACTATTAAGTGCTCTTCAACATTACGTTTTTCCTTGGGATTTTCTTCTTTGACTTTTGGAATTCGCACTTTTTACACAATTACTAATTTTTTTCTTTCGACGTCGTTCTTTCATTTCAAAAATTATGTCATCGCTGCTAAGATTTTCTGTAAGGGTTTTGCATACGAATAGTGTACTGTGTTGATTTTAGCACTTCAATGCTGGCTTCTATTTTATCAATTTTCATATTTGTCCCAGTTTGAGTGATCTTTAAATCAGCAATATCAGATTGAGTTTCTCATGATCACCAGTTATTTAGTTATAATTTTTTCATTTCATCTTTTATGAGAGAAACATCTTCTGATAATTTTCCAAAACTTCTTTTTGTGATTCTGCTAAATCTTTTAAGATACTCGTCATTTTCTTTTCAAAATTAGTAATCTTTTAAGCACTCACATTCATGTTCTGGTTGTTTCCTTTTAGCCCGGAAAGTTATTTTCTGCAGGTCAGTTTTTTTCCGTATTTATTGTAAATAATTAGGCTGTGAGCTTTCACGTGGCGTATGAGCTTTTCTGGCGGTGATCTAAATATACTCATTATTAATTATGGAGCTTAATGTTTAATATAATAAGCTTTATAATAATAAACTTAATATTAATTAAGAAGAAATAAAAATAAATAATATAATATAACCTACGTCTGTAACATGATAATATAATATAACGCTGCCTTAGTGCGATAATTCGCGGTACTGGGCTGAGCGGGATGTATTTTGTAGATATAGGCCTTCTTCTTCTGTGCTTTGTTTCATTCATGTAGAAAATGTTGTATGGATTCGTTAATATGCCCGGCTCCTTTTTTTTTTGAAACATATAACTGAAAAATATATTATATATTGCCTGTATATATAGGGATCATCAGGTATACGCTAGTCGAATTCATAACTACTATCGATGAGTCCAGCGTCCGGTGCTTCATCATTGTTCTTGCAATATACAGTCGTGAGCAAAAAAATCGTCATACCCTGTACGTTTGCGGTAGAAATATTCTCGTAAAAAACCTGTTGCTCAGTATTATTTTTTTGACTACACTAGATTAAAGATAAAGCTTTAAAATGAGATAACATTCATATTAATAGATTATTAATTAAAAAATATATTTATACAAAATTAGTCTTTAATTTTAAGAGTATTCACTCTAAATATACGAATAAGAATCTTACTGTTTCCTGAGAAATGTCAACCCATTCTTCAGCGAGTATGGCTTGAAGGTCCGATCTCGTAGCTGGCACATGATTTCTAGCCCGACATTTTCATTAAAGCTCGTCCCATAAAAGCTCCATATGATTTAGATTCGGCCATTCAATGCAGAATGTGGACGGACATTGTCCTGCATTAGCAAAAAGTGTTCACCGATAAAGCCTACGTAAGGAATGACATGATCCCATAATATCTCTTCAATATCCAATATATTCGCCGTCAAACCTTTGTCATCAAATCTGCCTATAGTTTCGATGGAAACCAACTCTATTTTTGCCTCAATTGCTCACACCATCCAGCAACCTACTCGAAATTAACCACATTTTTATTCTTGCAGCTCTGGATGAATTGCTCTCCAGCTTACTCTGCTTTCATCTGAAATAAGAACAGAGCTCCTCTGTTCGTCCGTCTAGTTCACGTGTTCCTTTGCGAAACGTAGTCGGGCTACTTGATGAACTGGTGACAACTTAGGGACAATAGCCGACCTTTTTAGAGACAGATTATCTGGCTTTAGTCTTCTTCTGACTGTCCAGTTGCTAACAGCCACTTATCGTGTTTGTCTGAGCTCCTGTTGAACTTCAACACCAGATAAGGCTCATTTCCGATCGAAATACTGACGATGAATCGGTCATCTCTCTCTGGTGTGCAGCTTCTTTTGCTGGATTCGCTTCTTCGGTTAAAGCTACCAGTCTCCTGATATCGCCGGTAAACTCTGGACACTGCAGACTGGCTCATGTTTAAGACACGAGCCACTTCTCGTTGACTCTGGCTTGCGCCGCTTCTTCAATAAATGTGTCCATTTTACGGCAATTTTTGTGTTTAATAATGAGGAATAAGTGTACCGGTTAACGATTAGCTAACTAACTAAGGGTAGAACAGGTAAATGATCTTACATAGGGGATGAGAACCCATAATTAGCGCTATTGCAAACACATGCAAACATGGTTTTGGGTCGTATTCTTGTAAAAGATAACATTTGTTTACATTATTTAGAAGCCAAAACGTACAGCAAAATTTTAATTCAAGGCTCAGTTTTTTTAGACAATCATCCCCGTGTATTATACTCGAGTAGATTTTTTGTACACGAGTGTATATTTATCAAGGCCCATATATGCTGATGCCTATTAAATCATCTTTGAAATAAAACAAGAAAAAAATAATTGACAAAGAACATTTTTTTCATTTTATTTTATATACATACTTTTTCATATTTTCTTTTCATGAGGTAGAGGCGCGCGCAAATACCGAGCATATTTGGGTCAGATTGGGTATGGTTTTCGTTACGCGCATGGAGACTTGAGGTTTGCTATCTTAGCCTTGCGTCATGATTCTTTATCAACGATGAATTTGGGTGTCATGAGCCGTATAAAGCATTTAGCATCAAGTGTACTGTGCGCTCGTTTGACTAATATCTATATATATATTTTCAGGCTGTTTCAGAGGAAGGCCTAACACATAGCAGTAATACAGAAATTACCATAAGATACATTACATTACCATTTTCAGCATGCTGCAAACATGTTTTCAGGTGTTTCGGGACGCTAAGATTTACTTGGCACTATATCCTGAAATCACATTTTCATGCCGTTTCAAAAAATTAAATAGAGTGATTAATTTGTGAGTAATCCAAGCATCTAAGCTGAAATCGATGGCAAGTAAAGAGATAAATCTTCATGATTAATAGGAAAGCTTTGTGTGGATTACAATTGTTAATTGCTTATCTGGGTGCGGATGTAATCGATTTAACGTCGTAACGGATAAAATGTGTCGGATGGATTTTGTTAGGATTTGTTTGTGTCTGCTATAATTTTGGTGGCTTTATTGTGGTTTAAGGAATATACAATGAGAGTGTCATTGTTGTACCAATTATTACATAATTGAATAATTTTATAACCTAGACGCCAGTTCATCAGTTTCCAGTATCTCTTTATAATTAAAT
The DNA here is from genome assembly GCA_029286865.1 of Teinopalpus imperialis. Classification (NCBI taxonomy): domain Eukaryota; kingdom Metazoa; phylum Arthropoda; class Insecta; order Lepidoptera; family Papilionidae; genus Teinopalpus; species Teinopalpus imperialis. The sequence continues at coordinate 9,071,416 of JAGSMU010000021.1, forward strand.
TTTATTTATATTGAAAGCACAAGGTATAATTATCTATTTTACCTTTTTAAAAAATAACCTTTGAAGCCGGGGCATCCTTTAAGATGAGGTGCCACTGCTCGGGTGAGGGTATATAGACTTCAAATGTACTCACCACAACTTTAACTTATTAATAGTTTTAAGTGTATATCACTATTTATTCTGCTTTAATATAGAGACACAAGGGAAGATATTTCTAAGATGTTTTCAAATGATTATCTTACAAGTAGTTTAACGACTTTTAGAAATTTTTAAAGTTTATTTTAATGTATAATTGAATATGTATGTGCAAGTAGTTCCAATAATTAATCCATACATGTGAAAAATACTAATGTCATTTACGGTACGAATTTTCGCTTTTTATTAATGTTGTATTTTAATATATACAAATATAGCAATATATGCAAATATAACTAATCTGGCCAATTATTTTGAATTTGGAACAGGTATATTATTTTAAAAATTTCTTTCGATTTTCCGCCATTTCACATATTTTTTCGTGTTCATTATCAAATTACAATATGGAGTGGGGTGTTTAAGAAAATAGGATTGCAGTGATCGCCTTGCACAAAGTGGGTATGGAGTCGCCGGTCATATTCCAGACACTTCAAAAGCTTGGTTTCATAACGAAACGCTTGAGTACACTGACAGTGACACTGACAGTCAAAGTGGGGGGATGGAAGGGGGGGCGGGAATATGCTTGACTGAGATATAGGTTGTTCCACTTCAATTTCTTTCTATTAGGAGCACACAGAATCGCAACAGCCGTTTTGGCATAAGATGCCCACACACAATACTTATTTCAATTTCTTGTTATTGCTTTCCACAGAACGAAGGAAACGAACGAAGTAATGTCAAAAGAAATTAAATACTCAAAAGTTATAAAATTTATTATTTAATTCAGTATCGATATTTTATTTATATCAAGGTCTGGAAAAAAGAATGCACGGAACAAAATTTTCCTTAAAGTAATTAAGTAAAACAGTAAAATAATGCAGTAAAAGAACTATTGAAAATTTAAAACAATTGAGTAATTTCGGGTAACGATTAAGAATTCAAACAGTATGGTCTTATTTTTTTGGTTGTTTACAATGTTAGGTTACCTAATGTAAAGTTAGGTTTGTGGTGAAATATTCTTGTAATAGTGAATTAAAGTAAAACATAAATAATATGAAATAAAGAGCAACATATAAAAGACTGCACGAATGCTTTCTAACTTTTACCTTGAAGAATAAGAAGTGCTTTTACGTTACGTTGTACGGAACTTTCTTCAGAAATACAACGAAGACGTCAAAGAGTTTTATGTCTTTGTTGTATTGTTCCGTAACAATAAATTCGAATTTGCAGATATATCGATTAAAAGTTAAAAGGAATAATAATATATATATATATATATATATATATATATATATATATATATATATATATATATGTATATATAAGCTAAAACTAGTATATTGTTAACTTAATATTAATATCATTTTGAAAATTTTCAACGAAGGACAAAAGATCATTCTGATCATTCAGATTTTAATGATAAAGGTTGGTCATATAGGAAATTTGCGTAATATTTGCGATGCTGTAAAGATATGGTAAAGAATGCTATCAAGCATTTTAAGAAGTTTAACAGAACAGAATACTTACCTAGAAAATCAAAACCTTAAAAAAATTATCAGTCAAAAAAGAACATTTCAAGGGATCAGAGCTTATTCGTATGGAAGGATTTGGTGCTGGAGGGTCGAGATGTGTGTCAGCAAGTAGAGGCAACTTTACCTATAGTACAGGGTGTGCGTTGCACACCGGCGAATGGCGAATAGGTTTAAGGGGGCGCCGGCCTCGGCACTTTCAAAATGACCGATCAGCTGATCGAGATGGTATGAAAATCGGTTTTTTTTAAAAATTTAAATTTTTTAACATTCACATAATATGTATATAGACATGTTAATATTGTTACCTATTCCATTTTGACCGCGCTCTTACTAGAGGGCGCTAGGGTAATGATTGCACACGGGCGCTACATGGGCTAGAGACCCCTTTTTAGCAAGAATAATTAGAAAGCGGTTATATGAGGCAAGCAAAAATTTTCTATTTTCGGATGAAACAAAAATTTATATGATTAGAATTAATATAATATATAAAATAAAGCGGTAAAAAATTATGTGAGACGTCCGAATAAAGAAATGGATCCAAAGCATACGAAGAAAACAGTCAAACATGGATGAGCGAATATCAAAGTTTGAGGCTGTTTTTCCGGACCTGTTACGTAAGTTAGGCAATATAGATAAATTCCAGTCGTTAAAGACTTTCTACGGAGCCCATCAGTAACGGTCTGAGATTGGTACCCGTACCGTCTCGACATTAGTCCTATTGAAAATTTGTGGTATAATACCATGTGAAGAATATTGTGCGCTTCTCGCGGAAGTTCCTGCCACGCACAACTACTCTGGGGAATCAGCTGTCGCCAGCGGTGTATCTGAACCGATACGACTTAGGAAAAAAAAACCCAACACGTTCCTTAAAGGCATTTGCAATTGCGACTCCTCTGGGCATACAGATAGAAGCGTTGCTGGAGTTTCTTGCGCCACTTCTTCTCCAGCGCCCACGCATTCTGAAGTGGTGGTACAGGTAGTTAATAATAATAGTGATATTAATTAAGATAATCCTCTGTCAGAAGCAACTGACCGAGCCGAGGTTCGGCCCTCTCGGGCACCCTTGAGTCAGACGCTCTCGCGAAACAGGGTAACGGTCAAGCCGAGGCTCCCTCTCGGGAGCCCTTGCGCTGGTTACCCATATATAGAGGTCTCGACTGAGAGCCATAAGCGCTCGGTCACCTCTTAACCCGGTGAAACTGTAAAAGCCCTGACTCCTCTGGGTTTACGTTGCGGTTGTTCATGGGTGGTGGTGATCACTTAACATCAGGTGGGCTGCATGCGCGTTTGCCGTCTTTACTATAAAAAAAAAATTGGCGACCAAAAGACGTATCACTAACGCTCATGAAATCTATATGGCTTTTAAAGAAACATTGGAGCAAATTCAAATATAACTATATAATATTGCCCCATATGCGGCCTACTGTGTACAACTTTACAAAGCCCTAGTTAAGCCTCACATGGAATACTGTTTTCATCTCTGCGCCGTGGCACCGCAGACACCAGCTCCTTTCATTTGACCGCATTAACCATTGGTAGTGTTCTGAGGAGTTGTTCTGATTAATTCCAGCCGCTGAGTTTTAAACATCGTACATTACGACATCATTCAAAATTTCATCCTCATCATCTCGATAGTTGGCAATCAGCACTGTGCGCTTCACGCAATATTTACTGCAACTCCTCTGGTTTAGCGGCGTTAGTGCTGGTCAAGCCGATCTATTTGTGCTGTAGCTAGCGCCGCTTTATCACTGCACGTTGTTTTGTAATAAACATTTAAATAATTAATTAAATTACATGTGAAAACTTTTTCAATACACTGTTATTCTATTTTTACTGAGAATAATTTACAAAAAAAAAACAAATTTAACACTTGCTTGTACGGTGCAGTGAGCGGGCGGCCTAGCTTTTCATGAATATGTTTATTAATATGAATGCTTGAACACTCATCGTTAACTCCTATTCAGAATAGAAAGCGTTACTTCGTCACAGTCAAAGCCGTACCTAGTGAACTTATAACTTAAAGAAATTTAAAAAGGTTAAACACACAAGTAAGTCGATTTATTTAACAAGATTGTAACGATGATCATGATCTTGTAAACAAGAGGTCCACTATTTCCATGCTAGATAGACGGAGCATATGAAGATAGTTGCTGTCATTTTTCATAATGTTAAGTGTGTTAAGAGATCGGAAATGGGTTGTCAGAATGTCTTGCAGTATACCACAATCTTGGTACTGCCTTCCTAATATATGTTATGATAATACGGGGACTTATATTAGTACGTATGCTCTACACAACTACACGAGAGCAATCAAATCGACTCAACCTATAAGTACGCTCAAATTTACGATTTTTTTAATAAAAAAAACTATTTATTTAATAAAATATATGCATTAATAGCTTGATCAATTAACATACCATTAACATCATTAATATTTAAAAATACTCAGTACCCTTTCAATTACGCAATTTAAATGCGCGTAGAGGAAAACTATCCACGAGTTGCGCTACGAATCACCCCTATAAAAACCCCCGCAACCAAGCCCAACCGCAATAAGGGTTTACCTTATCAGTTGCTTAACAAAAGTTGACCTGTACACGCCTACGTAAAATGCATTCATTGTTTTGACGAAACTTTAGATACCGTGTAACAGTTGACTAAACGTATTTCTGATGACAAGTTTAATGCGTTGAAGCTTTATAGGCTTATGAGGTAAACATTATTAAATATACTTGAAAATAATATAGACTCTCTCATAACTGCTTCTTAAATAGCAGAATTCAACAAATTTATTAAATTTACGATGTATGGGTTAAGACAGCAAGATTATTTATTACTTTAATTAATTCCCTATTGGTGTGACTATCAATAAATAAAGTGACAGTGACCAGGGCACTAGTGAAGGATGGATGTAGAAACATGGAATAATTATCCACTATAAAAGTCACCTGCATATAGTGTCATTAAGATTATAGATTTAAAATTTAAGCCTAAGTTTTATATGGAAGTTAAAGTTGACAACGAGCGTACTGTTCACCAGATGGTAGGCGATGACTGCTGCCCATAACACCTCATCAATCGCATCCATTGGCAACAAAGATTGGAGGTACTTGTGCAACTTGAATGCGTTGTCACCCCTGGGTACATATTGTGATGGCGTGCCTCGATACCTGTAACTGGAATTGCATATAGGAATTTCATTAGTAGCAAGCACGAAAGCTGCTATTTTACGCTGCTATTTTGTGTGAGCATGGTCCTTGTCCAGTCGAGCCGACCCATTATATTTGCTGTGGTGCGAAATATTATGCAAAAAATAATAAATAACTTTTAAACATTAGTCCTGCATAAATTTTTATATTATAATGTATAGTTCTTAAAGTTAGAACTTAAAGTTTCTATATTTATTTTATAGTACTATGCTTTAATAACGTCGGAAAAGTATAAGTAAGACGAAGACGAGGATATATTCAATACCGTCAGTATTCAGTAGTTCAGATTCTTATAATTTAATCATATTCATGGAACTTGTAAGCTTTGTCAATAATCAGAAACTAACAAAACTCCTAGACTTTCGCCTACACATTTTCGGCTAATTCCAAATAGAGGATAAATATAATTCTAATTATATTAATCCTTTTTAACCATGATTATTACAACATAAAATCTTTTCTACTTCTATGTATTCTGTCTTCATACATTAAAAATATCGTAAAAGGAAACCGATTTATGAAAACCGTTTAAGGTGACACTTTTATTATAAATAAAGTTTATTTTAAAATAAAATACAGTAAAGATCTAATTAAATATCTATAAACAATTAAATTATCAAACAATGTACGTAAAGAGAAAGGACTGCATTTTAAAGTTAGTGTAAAACCGCGCCGTTTAGACAATTGATGGGATTCGAAATTGTTCGAGAGAATAAAATGCACATTCGCAGCTGTGCGCATTGAATTATCAGCAGCCTCCAGATTCACATAAATACCGCTAAAAGATCTAAATGCAAATTACTTTATTTATTTCCAATGGTAAGTACAATTCATTTTTCAGAAGATTTAAAAAATGAATTACCAACGATATAGTTTAGTTGCTAAGACTTGATTGTGATGTAGTGATGTCCCGCTAGTCGCTGTCCATAACGGCGAAATCTTTTGGTTATTTTTAGATGATATCAACTGCACAGGAAATATTCTAGTATCGTAAGCATTTGTACAAGCACAGACGAACTCTCTTGTCATCCCTTTCCCTATCTGAATCTGCATGTGCAGTAAGATTGGAGGAAGATTTAGTGGCGGTATCAAACACGGGACATGCATACAATACATCTGGACCAAAGACAAACAATTTGATATAAAATATTGTTCACAGGTTGGGAATCGAACCAGTGTGATGTAGAATAGAATAGATTGAAATCTTATTAATTTATGCTATTAAGGTGTTCCGTTACATGGACCGGTCGCCCGGGGAAGACTACACAGAATACCGGTGTGAAATAGAGGCCATAATTACAGTATGGCGAGTAGTACTATGGAACCAATTACAGATACGAGGCATTCCATCCATCTGATCCAGTCTCAGTCACTGGCAATGCATCTGCAAGTTGAATTAAATATGAACCTGGGTGTTATTAGTCATAGGCATCACATACGATCAGATAAAATGTGTGCTTGTTGGTCAACATCCCATTTTACAAAAGCTTTTTGTCAAAGTTTTAATTCCGCTTTATCGTTATATTGGTTCTACAGTCAAACTAGTCAAAAGAATATAACGAACTCAGTGCACAATAATGTAAGAAAGGAAAATGTACAAAATAATAACTGACGAATCAAAAATATATAATCTTTATAAAATTATGAAATTGAATATGAGCTTGTAAATCCAATCAGTTCTTATTTGTGGTATTTTTGTGTTTTATGGTAAATGATGACTGCGGCTCATAAATATTTACATCTATTCTCAATTAAGACTCAAGATGCTCATGCTTTATCACTTTGGAGAACTTGAAGAGAGAGAGAATACCTCGTTACGTTTATGGAGATCGAACTCCGAGTCCCTACACTTAGCACATTAAAAACAGCATCGGATTTTGCAATTCTCTGTAACGGTGTGCTTGTTGTGTCAACTCATTCTTGCTGCAGCTCAAAACTGGCTACAGCTCGATACTAACTAGAGCGTGGCTTTACCACTTGTGTGAGCCTCCAGTGTAGACTTCAACATTTTAAATAACTAACACAATCGTGTTCCCACTGAACATCGAACTTGGATGTACTGCTACAAATCCTTGCTCGTAGTTTATTACGGCCTTGACGTTATATATTAAAGCTTAGGTATGACAGAATTAAGGTAACCAGAACAATTAATTAGTACCGTTCTAACATCTCAGTAATTAATTAGATCGACAAAGGCAAAGATATAATCCAATTTTGTCTAAGATTATTCATGGTATGTAATACTCATGTTATGAAACATGCGTTCAAATAAATTAATATTATAGATTATAGTAATTAATAATTACATAATCCATACACAATTTGGTAACAAATAAACAAAAATATATTCGTGCACGTAATTGCAATCATTTCAATAAATTCGAGATAATTTAAGAACTTTGTGACTCTAAAATCAAATTTAAATAAAGACTATCAATGCTATTAATATGCTAACTCGCTAAATCACTGGAGCTTAACTTAATACTTATGCTAGGAGATAGTTCACTATAACTACCGAATGGTGGACTCGAATCTACGACCTTCAGTTTCGCAGACCGCACCTTAAACGATACGTTAATGATGCTAATTGTGTAGACAAAGCCAAAAAGAATTTCTGACTTCTTGTTTTCAAGCTTTATCCTAACTTCTTCATAATTATTAAACACGCGGTCCTCACAAATTAATATGTATTATATAGTGTGTATTTTTGTCGCGACATCTTCACGAAAATGATCCGACTCTTTGACTTGATGACTCTTTTTATATATAGTCGATATTCAAGCTCTTTGGTTTGTTAGTGTCAGTAAGTATTTGTATAAATAAATAAATAAATATTTATTTGCAAGGATATGGTTTACAATAATATGTTCATATAGTTAGAGTTTCACATATTCTGCTTAAAAGCGTGCAAATCTTATAACTAGTACCTAATGTTACAATTAACTATTACAATTATATAGACATAAGCTCGTTAAAGACATACTACTGCAATACCAACATTTAATTTTTATAAAACATTATTTTTATTTTTCATTTATGTAATCATTTATATTATAATACATTTTTAAAATAAGCCAGGTATATCATTTGTTTTGAATTTTTCCCCGTTAGATCTATAATGTGCTTTGGATGTCTATTAAATATTGACTCTGCCATACAATATGTATTACTACTACAGAGCTTTATCCGCTGTCTTGGTATGCAGTTTATTACGTATATAACTGTATGTACGACTATGTGTATATAATAACAGTAGCATGTAAATTTATTGCAATTTGAAATTTGTATCGATATAAGATATATATAGGAAATAAAGTAATAATAATGTGATTGAAATACCCCTTGTAATATCCTGACATGCGACTCTCCAAACTTCTACTATAACACCAGACTGTCTTCGCAGTTAAAAGATAAGTACGTACTAAACTTACAAAAGATGTGGGCACACTTAATCTGTTCACTAGTGATTTTTAAATATTAATACATGATAATATTAAGTTCGTGCAAATAAGACTAAAGAAGTTGGAAAAAAATTATAAAAATATTCAGGAAAAATAATCGAGGATTTTGTATGCAAATATCCATTAGCGTCCTACAGCGTAAAGCTTTTTCGCCGTCAATTTCGAGAATTTATAACATTATTTATACAATATGGGTTCAAAAGGTGAGCTTTTTGGTTTGAAGTGATAAGTTCTTTTGTTGATTAATTTTTTTTATCGATGGTGAAAGTTATTTACCTTTTATAAAATCCAGTTTACCTAATTTTAAGTGATTCATTTCCATAACCAGTTTAGCTTTTGATCCTTAAAGTTAAATCAGCTTTGTTTAACATGCTGAAGTAACAATGGCTCTTGTGTTGCCAACCAGCTTTTGAACACAACTTATTAAACTAACTCGAATTAGAGATTTTATAGATTAAACAGAAACTTAATATCGCATATGTGAATATTAAAAAAGCAAACAAGTTCGACAATTTAATAATAAAATTATTATCAATTATAATACTAATATAAAAATTTACTGATAATGGGCTTGAAAATATTGTTGGAATGGTGAAAATTTATTTATTTATTTATTATAGGAAAACTTACAGCTATACAACACTAACATATGTTATAGTTAGGTCAATATTAAGCAGATAATAAGTTTTCACATGTATTTATAAGAAATATTCAGTCCAGGCACCATCGATTAAAAATCGCATCATAGTCTTGGAGATACAGCGTCACTAGACATATCAATAAAGACCTTACGTATGGAGGCATCACTGGTATATAATAGGTCAACGTTATTATGATTCTTACAAAGGTCATTGTATGCATTAACGCTCGAACAAAGTAGCTATTCCGCATATAGTTAGAGTTACTTTAGTAGTAGGACAGTTGAAGCGGAGAGTTCGAGAGGGGATCAAAAAATGCAACTTATTAAGTAGTTCAGAGCAATCAATGCGACTTTGAGCAATATTTGATAGGAACATTACGAGTTATACTATATATACATATTTTTTGGTGGCGTGATTTGGCAGTCCATAGTGAAGCAAAGAGGGTCCGACCCTTGCGGGGGCAAGGATGGGTTATGTTGAATTTGCACCGACTAAAACCCCATGGTGTTCCTCCATCATCGTGTATGGCGGGGTCACGGGAACGCTTTTGCACACTTCCGTGACCCCACCTGCGCCGACCGAACAGGCGGTCCTTTCTCCGGGGGAGGACTTCTCACTCTCCCTCATCCCTCTAGGCAAGGCGCGCCGGAACACGTACGTGCCTTCTAACTCGGCCTCCTCTGGAGGTGGGAAGCGGTCTTCCCCGAGTCCACCCCCCAGAGGCCATGGGGGTCAGGAAAGCAGTAAGCAATCCCAACCCCGATGTTTGACCGCGGAGGACAGGGAGAGCGGCAACGAAACACTGACATTCCTCTTCCCCCGCGGCCCCACCGCAGCCGCATCATGCCCGATTGAGTCGCGGAGGATAGGAAGAGCGGCAACGAAACACCGACACTCCTCTCCCTCTGAAGCTCTACCTCGGCTGCTGAGGGCGGGATAGACGGCCTCGCTCCGTCACTTCCGCCCCCAGCAGTCCACCGACACGCTTCAGAGGCGAGATCTTTATGAGTCCACCCGGAGCAGCCTCCTCGGGCCGGCCACAGAGCGCCTTAGGCCGGCCGTTTGGGATCCTCTTTGCTTCACCATGGGTGACTAAGCCACGGTTACTAAGCCCCCCCCACGACAAGGCCAGACCCCTTCGGGGGATAAACTACCATAACCTAACTTAACCTTTTTGATAGCATTATTTATGAGTGTTTGCATGGGCTTTTACTTTTAGCTTCACCGGGTTGAAAGGTGGCCGAGACCTTTATATATGGATAACCAACACAAGGGATTGGCTTTATCCTGCGCGTGAAATATATATATAATATATAATACATGTGTATGTATTATATATTATATATATTTTTTTCAGACGTATTCACATTTTTGGTATTTCAAAGTTTAAGAACCTATTTGAAATTATTGAACCATTTTTTCACACTACAGAATTACATATAAGATGTATGTGGCCGTTCGGTAATTCAATTTTACGCAGGTACTTAAATAAAAGATTAAATCACAGACGTATTTTGACCTTATGAAGGTTTCATTATAAACTTATGTACTTAACGAAGAAACTAGAGAGAGTACCGTAAATACAAATTAAACACAGAGTTAAACAATGACTCGTTTGTTACGTTGAAGATCTTTTAGAAATACTTTTCTTTCATTACTTTTAGTTCCTAAAGATACCTCTCAAACAGACTATGACTCCCAAGTGTTCCATGACACTTTTTTCTAATCCAAAAAAAGTCAAAAAAGTGTTAATGCCAGCTAGGTTAAAGTTCAAGTTGTGATTTATTCAAACGCACGTAAATTATACAAAAATATTTTAAAAAAAAAATATGAAATAGAGTAGAATAAATCGTAACGTTCTAAGTAATTAACAATTAATGATATCCATTACGAAACCTTGCCAGCTTCACTCTGCCGGTTCTCAGCTGGTTGTCATGTAAAACTTACTTGACATGCTGTAGCTCTAAGGCCAGGTGTGTTAAGAAACACACTATACATTGTCGCCTGTGTGCTTGTTTAATAATATACGTCTGAACAATCACAAACAAGATTGGCTCTATCTTGAGATAAGCATATTTTACAAGTGAACAAATATGATTAGTCGGTTTTACCATCTATCAAGGTTAATTTCCTCCACAAAAAGTAGGAATGTACTAGCTTGATTTTCTATGTGCTATCTCTTACATAGGGCGAACAAAAATGACAATTATAACCCTCGTAAAGGAACCTATAGATGAATGGAACATCGACTGTGACCATATATTCAATCCGCCCCACCCTTACATCAGATTTGGTAAACCACATGTCCCCATTTGCGGCTTTTAATATTGAAAAACATCTTATTTATAATAGTTAAACTGGCGGGATGCTGCCCATTGACTTGGGATTCTGCGATAAAATTCATAAAATTTGTTTTATCGAATGTTTAACAATTTGTAAATCCAAATGCAAACAATTTTAATCAGGTTCTTTCGTTTCACTACTAATTTTGATAAACGTTGCAACTTTTAAATTTGTATTAATTAATATAAAAGTTATTTCAGTATTTTAAATGGTAGTAGAGCAAAGCTGTAGCTATATTGTAGCCGCAACATGAATGAGTTTTCTCAACTGGGGAAGAACCACACCATCACAACGTACTAAAAAGTTTTTGTTGGTTCTTATAGTGTTATGAATCGCGACATTATTTCGGTTTATATAGCAGCCTCTGTTCTTATTGCATTCGTATAATACAATGAAGATAATATCTATTTAAATATGTCAATTGGACATAAGAAATGCTACGATATATATATGATGCATAGAAAGACAACGCCGTCTTAAGTGGTGACAGTCGCACAAAGTGGTGAGTGACATAAACTACCGGGGTCCAGATTTTAATATCTACGGGGCTGCATTTAATGTCAGATGAATTATGCATTCACTTGTCATATTAACTGCTTTTGTGAAATTACGATATTTCGATAAATTATTTACTTAATTCACTATTTAAAAAAGTGACTTCCCTGGTGCAAACTGTTCTTTAAAATACAACAACACATAAGTATAATTGTAAATGACTACCAAATTTTAATTGACTTTATTACTATCTCCTCAACCCACTACGTTATTTTCCGTAAAATCGGTTTTAATCTAACCAATTTTGCAGTTAAACTAACTAAGGTAGTTACATAATTAAGTTGTGCTCAAAGATAATTGACTAAATAAACGTTTTTGCGTGTTATCAAGCAACGATGAGAGTGGGTTGTTTAATTTAACCTAAGATTACTTAGCTTGCAACTTAAATTAAACGTAGATAGAATTTTTTAAAGCATAGTCATAGTGGAGAGGTATAGCGAGTAAGAAGTCATGATTTTTATATTATGAAGCCGTCTGATACTGAATATAGCAAGTTTACCATCTGAGTTATAATGATATTACTTGAAAAGGATTTGTTATTGAGCTGTTAATAGCTAGATTCTTTCATTTATTGTTCAAGCTACCACACTCTTTAAGAATATCATGAAGCTGAATAATATGAAAAGCGTGAAATACCAGCATAACGCTGACGAAATATCGTATCCAGAGTATAGGGATCTGGATCCAATTACAAGTAACACGGTATTCCATCTCTTTCCTCCTCATTACAATACATTGTATTCTTATAGTTTGTTAATTATGGATGTAGACGTTATGAGCTACAGTTATTACTTGCGATCAGGTGAACTATGCGCTCATTTTCCATTCTTAATGTTAGAGAAAACTCTTAGCCTAATGGTTTCCGATGCGGCATGCGAAACCAAAAATGTTCGATTCTGTTCAAAGGTTTGAATCTGCTATTCGACTATTGTTAATCAATCTCCTAGTACGAGCATTTAAGCTTGGGGGAAGTGGTTATCTGGAATGATAGTAATGTGCATAGTAATGATGGTATTGTGTGAAAAAACCAGTTGTGATGGAATTCGGTCCATATTTTTTCTTTTTAATTAAATCTTCTACTCGTTCTTGATACTCTTAAAAAGAAAATAAACACACAAAAATAAGCGAAGGAAATTACGACTTTAGCTTCATTAACCACAGCTCCACTATACTAGGTAATGGAAAGCAAGATAATATCCTTGATTATACGCCTACAGGCAAAAGGGAGGGAATCTAGAACTGAAAAAGAATTTATTTTCAAATATGTGTAATAATATTGTAAAAAGATTTTTTGCCTGCTTCTATACAATTGTACACACAAATCCACAATAATGGGTGAACCAAAATGAATGTGGTTTTAAGTGTCATATTGAGATAAATTTGGGCTTACATTTAGTATAGTTTCATTTTAATTGGTTGGCAAATAAAATTATTTAATCATAAAGGATAACATTTTGTGTTGTTTCATTTTAATTGGTTGACAAATAAAATTATTCAATCATAAAGGATAACATTTAGTGTAGTTTCATTTTAATTGGTTGGCAAATAAAATTATTCAATCATAAAGGATAACATTTTGTGTTGTTTCATTTTAATTGGTTGATAAATAAAATTATTCTATCATAAAGGATAACATTTAGTGTAGTTACATTTTAATTCGTTGGCAAATAAAATTATTCAATCATAAAGGATAACATTTAGTGTAGTTACATTTTAATTGGTTGGCAAATAAAATTATTCAATCATAAAGGATAACATTTAGTGTAGTTACATTTTAATTGGTTGGCAAATAAAATTATTCAATTATAAAGGATAACATTTTGTGTTGTTTCATTTTAATTGGTTGACAAATAAAATTATTCAATCATAAAGGATAACATTTAGTGTTGTTTCATTTTAATTGGTTGACAAATAAAATTATTCAATCATAAAGGATAACATTTTGTGTTGTTTCATTTTAATTGGTTGATAAATAAAATTATTCAATCATAAAGGATAACATTTAATGTTGTTTCATTTTAATTGATTGACAAATAAGATTATTCAATCATCAATTTTATAGTGCGTCTCGTGGCCCTGAAACACCTGCATCCATCCTCAACAAGGTTTCAGGATGTACATACGAGCGTTGTTACCCCTGAAGACTAAGATGCAATGTCTTTTCTCCAGATTTTGGTTCTTCGAATCCCTACACTGACATTTAATGAGGGTTTCCTGCTTTTCACATCGAACCAATTTATAATCTATGCTTTAGCTAAAACATAGCTGCACCGTGGCTTTACCACTGTCAATGTTATTAATCATAATCACCTTCCTTCGATATTCCAATTCCGTTTAGCTAGTTAGTAGTATTTATGACGACGCAACCTTTGTTTTTGTATATAAATATTTTAAACACGTAAAGTTATTACTAAAAGCTCGAGTATCGTTCGCGCTTTGTGAGTCTGATGACCTCGCCAGCTAGTACTAATTTTATTAGAATTTATTTTACACATTGCCGTTAAAAGTTTTTATGAAAACTTAATAAACTTTCTAGTAATTATAATATTAAAGCCAAGGTCCCCACCTTGTCTTATTACCACCTCCACTTTTATATTTTATTCTGAAATCTGAGATCAGGGGATTTTGTTAAACGGATAACTTCATCTGATAAACTAAGAAAAGTTATTTTTAACCGTGAACCGTAGTTTCACACAATAAGTCTCATAAACAAAAACTATTAATCGCCGCATTAATACACTTAAGTATATTATATGCGATAAACGAACCAGAACATACTCCATACACAATTTTATGTTTTTATCCGTACGAGTATTAGATTTTAACCTCACAATTTTCAAAGTTTTGTTCTCAGCTTTATCTTAATGTGTTTTCCTTTAGGAATTTAACGGTCTTATGTATGCTTATTTAGCTTATCTTGAGTACGAATTCAATGAAACAATTTGAAAAGTATTATACTTATGGAAACTTGAACAAATAAGTTGAATTAAATTACAATTGGGCGTAATGTTAAAACATTGTCAACTTTATATGTTAATGGCGTCCTCCAACTCAATTTCGTCAACGTCGATATTTTAAAATTATAACCTGAAGATGTTGCCCTTAGTTATCATCAGATTATTTATTTATTAAAACTTTTTGCACAAACAGTGTACAGGCGGACATCATGCCTAAGGCATTATCTCCCAGTCAAAGCTTTGGGTGGTACGGAAAGATTGAGTAGGTGCATTGATACATTTTTAAATAAACCAGCGTAGGTATACATAAGATCTACATTTATTCAAAGTATATATAAATATAATACAATACATACATAAATATTTATATACACATCAAATATATACTTATACATATACTATACATAAATAGTCATATATACATACACACATATATTAATGACGGATTTAATTTGCTGATGGTTTTATAAGCAGGTTCGCGAGCTTTCTTTTTGAATACGAAACGACTTTTGGTCATCCTAATTTCTAGAGGTAGTGCATTCCATAAAAGAACAGACTGAATAAAGAATGAAGAATGCATAAAGTCAAAACGGTGAAGAGGACAATGAAGGAGACGATTATACGTGGAGCGAAGATTTTTGTTGCTGACTTCACAAATATATTGAAAATGAGAAGATATATAGGCTGGGGTAGTGGGAGTATCTAGAAAAGAATAAAGAGTAGTTAGTGCTTGCAAGGAGCGTCGTTCACGAATAGATAACTACTGTAACTAAGAAGCATGTGTCTTCTTAGTTTCAGTAGTTCAAATTTACGAAGATTACAGACGAATCGAATGCAGTTATTCAGAAGTCGGTCGAGTTTGTTGAGGTGATCTGCATTCAGTTCTAAGTAGCACACGTTACCATAGCCGATAATAGGGAAAATCAGTGACTGCATGAGCATTACTTTAGTTTGCCTTGGTAAGAATTTCTTCAGTCGATACAAGAAGCGCAGAACGCGTGTAACTTTCTGACATACACTTCCCATTTGAAAATTCCAGCTAAGTGTACTGTCGATGTGTAGGCCAAGATTTTTCACGGTTTGACTAATAGGAATGGCAGAGTTATTGAACATAATTGTTGGGAATGATGAAAAATCTACTTTACCCAAGGTATGCGAACTGCCAACAACGATCGCTTGACACTTCTGGGGATTAATAGTTAAACCAAACCTATCCGACCAGTTTTGTCTTGATACATTTTATAATAGACATTTGAGAGTCCGTAAATAGTAGTCTGCGCGTTTATTTGCAGGTCATCGGCGTAAAGATGATACGCACATTGAAGATCATTAGATATGAAATTTATAAAAAGTGAACATAACATTGGAGAAAGAATACCGCCTTGAGGAACACCAGCAACAACATTAAGCCAGATCGATGAAGATGCACCAACTCTTACTGACTGCTGGCGACCTCGAAGATAAGAACAAAACCATTCCAGCGCTTCATCGGAAACTATTAAATGGGAGAGAATTGCAAATAGGATGTCATGACTGACGACATTAAAAGCGTTTCAACTAAAACCATAACGGTGATTTCAGAGATCTCCTGATCTAATATCGCCAGTCACTTTAAGAAGGGCTGTGGTAGTACGGTGACCAGGCCTAAAGCCGGAATTAAATGGACTTATCAGATTATTTCCAAGCACATAACGAGAAAATTGCTTAAGAGCACATGACTCAAGTACCTTGGAAAGAAAGGGCAGAATAGACATAAGTCGATATTGAGCTAGAAGTGAAGGATTGGAGCATTTTGAAAGTGAAAGGATAAAGGCATTACGCCATGAGGATAGGAAAGATCCGCTGTCCAAGGAGAAGTAAATGATATGCGTGCATGCAGGGAGAAGGAAATTAAAAATTGGGACAATCATTTCACACTTCCAACTGCGGTAGACTTGATAGACAGGATTGTTGTTTTGATTTTCTCATTTGAAACTGGAGAAAAATTAAACGAATTAATAATTGGGTGATTCAAACCATTTAGCGGTTCTGTGTGTGTTTGTATCTTGTGTTTTTGATACTCCGTCTGAACCTTCATCTGAAGTTAATGCACGTGCATTATACAGAATAGGGAAGGGGACGACAAGTAAGTAGCTGTTCATTCTGCGCAGTTTTACACCGTGATATCATCTGATTATAACCAGATGATATCGCCGTGGTCGAAGTCGACGAGGACATAATTTTCATCATTCTAAAGTTAGTATTTACCATATACTAGAGAGATTATGTCTTTCCCATGTCTGAAAAAGGACTATGATACAAACTTTTACCCTTTGTCATCATCCATTTGGATAATTAAATATATTACGGCACCCGAAATTTCAAAGAACTTAACTTTCTAGTGAAAGGTAATTTTCATCGCTAATTAAGTAGTATCTTAGTAAAAGTCCGATGAATATAGCGCCTTACAAATTTTCTGCTACATTTTATGAATTACAAATTTCTGGAAATTTATAATTATAAAGTCTTTCAGCAAAATTTTACTATATCAGCCCGTGTTGTCCATATATAATGAACATTCCCCCCTATAGACGCGAGCTTATAGTATAGGGCTAACATATCCTGGATTGTCCACTAAAGTGAACACATGGAATGTGGCAATGTAGTGTGGTTCTGTGTTGTAGAAGAACAGTGATAGTGCAAAGGATGTACGCAAGCTCAGTGCAGAGGGGTACCGTTGTATTTCTTAAGATATTCTGGAGTCCTTCCCAACGCATTGGTTGTTTTACTGGGTCGAAATTTCATATAACACTGTTTTCTCTCCAGAAGCCGGTCTATTTTGAAGATTTAATGGGTCGTCAGAATATCACCTACAGTATATTAAAATTTGACACTAAGTAAGCAGAGAAGCAGATGGTACATATGTTTAATTTTATATTTTTTTTACATACCAAGTATTTGCTGATAAGAAGGATTTCATAAATCCTTCTAACCAGCATATATTTGCTACTGTATCTCCTATACACTAGAGTCGACAGGGGTATAGACATTGAAAATAATGGACAGTCTTGTACAAGGTACCGGCACGGAATTAGGAATTTAATGAAGACCCAATGTAGTCAGTTGTTCAATGTAGTCATTGAACAATGTACCTTATCAAATGTAATGTTTAATGTAAAATAAGTTGTAGTTTAACTAATTAATAAAAAAATAATATCGTTCAATTGGAAAATATATTCACAAAATTACTATAATACTCAGGTCATACTGAAAGCATTTGGATCTTGCTAAATAAAACCAAATAATATATTATGACACATTTATTATTTTTAAGCGTATACTCTTACTATTAACACATTTTTCGTTGAAACCATTGTGTGAAACAGTCTTCAGTAGAGATTTCTTCAATGGCTTTTCAGAACGTAATCGCCGCCACTTCTGGGCTTGTAAATCGTAAACTTCTAAGTTTATCTTTCGGTTAGTTTAAGCTAAGCTCAATTTTCGGGAAATAATAAATCGGTCTGAGAACCGGCATTTATGGCGTGGTCAGTTCCACACTTGAGGTTTTTAAATGCGTATTCGCATATTAGTGGAATGTGTGGACGCTGTATCGTGGTGAAGGACAACATAGATGCGATGATGCTATTCGCGAACCTTTTCTAAGACTCGGCAAGAATTATTTACTTGCCCAGTTGTAATCAACAATCATTATGCTTTAGTTTTCAAGCGATACTGTGATGTAATGCCGTAAAAAGGACCAACAATTTTCTTGTCGGTACTTTTATTATATTGAGCGTAACAAACGAGCACACACTTTATCTGATAGTGAGTGATTCCTGCACCCATGACATCTACATTCATCCTTGACAAGGAATCATAATGAATGTAAAGCCTCTCATCGGTAATAAAGGTTTCCTTATTCCTACACTCACCAGACGAAACACAACAGCATTTTGCTGCTATTTCACGCTATAGTATTCTGTGAGGGCGTGGTTATACCGCGGTCGAGTTGACTCATTTATTGTCCAGTTAGAAACAAACTACAGCGTAGCTCTACCATCTCCAACTATTCTGAACATTCATCGGCAAGTCTTCAAAAGAAAAGTCTTCCGACCGCTCTACATCTAAATAATTTATTATTAATTACGATTATATTATTAATCAATATTTGATTCTGTTACCGCAGTCGCCGACTGACCCTCACGTACATCATCATGGAGAAGATCACGTCGACGTCAACATCCTTCATACCACGAATACACAGAGTTTCAGCAGCCAATGCCAATTGAAGACTTGGCGACTCTTGTGTTGACTTAAGCCATAGCGAAAGTCGTAAAAAATCATAGCACGGAAATATTTCACGAATTAAATTAATTGTAATAGCGACATAGAATTTAAAGAACGCCACAATGAAAAAGCAAATGACAAAGTCTCGTAAATTAAAAAGTAACATGTTCGCAGAGAGTTTACGTTTTCGAATTCCGTAATTGCTTTTTTATTGTAAGTGGCCAGTTCCAGAAATTTTCAGTATGCCCCACGTAGTAATTAGGCATGCACAAAATGTTAGAATACAAGGAAATATAGACCCTAATAGTACATATAAATAAGAATTTGAAAGGAATAATGATATTAAAAAAAATATATCCCCTATATAATAATAATAATAAACTTTATTAGACACAACATTTGGACATAAAATACTTATAAAATTTTTATTTTAATAAAAGAGAAAGAGAAATAGAAGGATATCTTGTTGAGCCGTGCACTAGGTTCAAAACCTGTCTTGCAGGGGTCTTGGCCTTCCGCTTTATCTAAAACTACATATTATATATCCATATTAGAGTAGTTTTAAGAAAAGGCAGAAGTAATGAATCTTGCCATTGTGGTCAATAATTATTGAAGAGCTAGAGTATGTATGTGTTCATATTTCTCTGCATAGTTCTGAAATGGACAGCTTATGGGTAAGTTTGAGTTTTATGGAAGTACCTGGAGACATTTAGCCGAAATAAGAATGGTGAAAGGAATGGATATCAGAACTTAAATGCTGCTTAATAGATATAAAGTAGTTTAGTTTTAAATATAGAGTAAAACAAAAGTAAAAATAATAATAATAAACACTATTACTTAGTATAGTATCGTTAACTACAACGATTGTTACATCCTACCACGCTAAAATAAAAGATTTATCAGTTGAAAGAATAATAGTAATACACACTGTTACTTATTATACTATCGTTACCTACAACGATAGCTACATCCTACCACGCTGAAATAACAGATTTATCAGTTGCAAGAATAATAGTAATAAACACTGTTACTTATTATAGTATCGTTAACTACAACGATTGCTACATCCTACCACGCTAAAATAACAGATTTATCAGTTGAAATAATAATAATAATAAACAGTTACTTATTATACTATCGTTAACTACAACGATTGCTACATCCTACCACGCTAAAATAAAAGATTTATTAGTTGAAAGAATAATAGTAATAAACACTGTTACTTATTATACTATCGTTAACTACAACGATTGCTACATCCTACCACGCTAAAATAACAGATTTATCAATTGAAAGAATAATAGTAATGAACACTGTTACTTCTTATACTATCGTTAACTACAACGATTGCTACATCCTACCACGCTAAAATAAAAGATTTATTAGTTGAAAGAATAATAGTAATAAACACTGTTACTTATTATACTATCGTTAACTACAACGATTGCTACATCCTACCACGCTAAAATAACAGATTTATCAATTGAAAGAATAATAGTAATGAACACTGTTACTTATTATACTATCGTTAACTACAACGATTGCTACATCCTACCACGCTAAAATAACAGATTTATCAGTTGAAAGAATGTATAGATGTACATATGAGAAACATACCTACGAGTTTCCCTGTATATATATTATGATAAAATGTTATACACTTAATTTTATGACTTAATAAAGATACGGACAACATTAAAAACTATCTTTGATATTGACCATTTCGCAATTTTCAGTGAATATATAGGCTGTCTATGTAGGTATCAACTTTCAATAAGCTACAAAGACTACAAGCGATTAGTCTAATTTTGTTTTTCGACGTTTCTCACAGTGTCAATCGAA
The DNA here is from genome assembly GCA_029286865.1 of Teinopalpus imperialis. NCBI lineage: Eukaryota > Metazoa > Arthropoda > Insecta > Lepidoptera > Papilionidae > Teinopalpus > Teinopalpus imperialis. The sequence continues at coordinate 9,092,357 of JAGSMU010000021.1, forward strand.
TACACAAATGTGAAATATTATAAAATAGTATTGTGTATTGATAGATATGATAGCGTGCTGTCTTGTGCTTGTGAAGTGTATCGTTTCCAATCGTTATCTATCGTGACGATGTTGCTAAGCATAGTCATGATTCTACTTACGATTCCGAGAGGCTATAAAGTTTGTAGTAGGTAGATATTATAATGTTTCTCAAATGCCCGTAAGTAATGTATATATATATATATATATATATATATATATATATATATATTCGCACAAAGTTTAACTGACGAAACAGGACGATGTTTGTGCATTGCCCAAAATTCGGAATATATCTTCGAGATCGATTTTCGTAATACCTGTATATCGCCTGAAACCTTTCTCCAATTTCATACTTAATAAAACAACAATTACGTCCTTCACAATATGTTATTAGATAATATAATTCCCTGCACGTAAAAGTGTATATCGTGATAGTATATATATTTCATACATTATGTGTATGTATTATTGTATTATATATCTATTACATGAGACGTAAATGAACATAAGGATAGAATAAAATGTTATTACAGTACAATAATTACTCATTTTCATTCTAACGTCATTTGTAATCTAGAGCGTAAATAATTAAAGAGACAAGAACTGTAGAGACCGGGGACAATGTATAAAAAATGTAGATTAAATACCTCCCATAGAAGCTCTATTATATTATTGTGTATACATATTCTGTACGTAATCTTCAAAGGAACATAATAGGTTCTTTTTAATTTAAATATTTGATATAATAGTAATATTTTTAATTAAATTCATTATAAAACATTAGATTTAGACTGGATATAGAAAAAATAGGTAGCTGTTCCATTTTTGAAGAAAGTTGTAGGTGTTACTTTTTATCGATATACCGCTTACTTGGTGTAACTTTGTGGCAATTTTGAGGTTTAATGATTTAAAGATAACAGAAAATTATAAAAAAATACAATATTTTTAACTTATTTTCTAAAGAACTTTCCAGTTGACATTAGACTGGCGAATGAGCAGAAACTCCGCTTGTGTTCTCTTATATAATTATTGAAATTAACTTAATATGCAATACTATCATGATACACACTTTTACGATTAGTGAATTATACTGTCTTATAACATATTGTGAAGGACTTTGTTTTTTTAGCAGAAGATTGGGGAAAGGTTGTATAGCGATCTGCAGGAATGACCAAAATCGGACCCGAAATTTTGGGCAATGCAAAAACATCGTCCTATTTCGTTAGTTAGTCTTTATGCGTTAATATGTAATATGATCAAACTAAAAATTCAAAATGTATCACATTGATAAGGTATTTTTTTGAAACTAAGGGTGTATCGAAACTCCCTCAACAAAGACTAAAGTTGCTCATGCGATGTCCCCACCGAATGCTGAGATGGAAAGCCTCATCACCAGTAATTACAGCGTTATGCCGCTATTTCATGATAGTATCTATATAAGGACGTGGTCCGATCCCGGTCCATTGACGTTGCAACTTGAATCAATCGCTCAAGCTTATTTAAGAGATCTAAATAGATTTAAATCAGTATCAAACAAAAGAGATTTTTGTTGATAGGGACAAAATATTTAGAGGCAATATAACCAAATCTTTCGATCTGTGCATATCTAACAATAACAAAAATAGCTTGAATGGGTTGAATTGTTAGGTCTATTGTGAAGTTAGTTAAGGTCTTTTATATTGACTTTTATTAGAAAATATGTATTTTAGCACCTTTATTTTTTTCATAACTATTGTTTTTAAAAAATATATATTGCTATATTAAAATTAGGTTAGTATTATTCAATCACTTTTATTTACAAAGTAACAATACATTGTTAATACTTTTCATATTTTAAATATATAGATTTTCTAGCTTATCTTCTAGGAAATGTTTAACAATATAATAACATTTATTCAATAACAAATTATACAATAACAAATAACAAATTATATAATCGATTTCTAAACAATGGCAAAGGTAATTAAAAAAAAAAAATTAAAAAAGTATAAAATTCCTAGGTAAATTATTAAATATTATATTACATATATAACAAACATTTCACTTAAATAGTTCTAATTTTATCTGAGGTAATATTTTTATGTCTAAATCGGCTATATCGATAAATTTTTCAATATTTGATGTTTGTTTCAAATATTTGTGTTAGCTATTTTTATATTTATATTTTCAGTACTAAATTGTATTTGCGATAGATCTTTAAATCAATTTCATGCTCATTGATCTGCTTCATCGGCGTACAACTCTATATATTTGCGTCATCTCTCAAGGGGAATTAAAAAGTTTGTACACACGTAAGCTCGAACATTTGTTAAATTTTCCAGAGACTAAAAGTAAAGTTAAGCTAGTGTTACTACATCTTGATGAATGTAGACGGTAAGAAAGGCAATAAAGTATTCAGTGTAAACACAATGTTAAAAATAATAAAAAGTAATTTATTAAAATAGTGAAAATATTTGTATTATAAAAACATTACTGAAATATGAGTATAGAAAAAAGTAATACTGATAATTTTACTTAGTAGCAACTAAATGATATAGCACTTTATTTGTTTCAAAATAAGGTGTTATACTTCCTTATCGAGGATGAATGGGTGTTATGGGATGTAAGGATCGTTACCATTAGGTGAACTGTGTGTTTTTTCTTATACATACATACATATACATTAAAAAATATATAACAATATAAAAAATAGCTATCTACACATGAAATATTTAATATGAAATATGTTTATTTATTTATTTATTTAATCTTCATATACAGTATGTATAAAGGCGGACGTAATGCCTTGGGCATTCTCTACCATCAACCTAAGGGCAATGCAGGGAAGAAATTAGGTAGGTGTATGCTTAAGAACTTGTCGTAAAATACTATTATATTATATAAATAAACAATATATGCGTAATAATAAAATATAACTAGACATATATAACAAATGTATTTATATATATATATATATATATATATGTATATATATACATATACATTTATATATATATATATATATATATATAAATACATAATCATAACTTTCCATTGGTGAGAAATATTATTTGTTATGTTTTGCAATAACTTTGGGAAACATATCACCACAAAACTAGGAAAATCGTAAATTATCATCTACCGAGTCCCTACGTAGTGATATATGTATATTTACATATTCCTGATTTCAGTGATGTAAATCAATCTTATGTTTTATTTCTTCTTACTTGGAAGTCAGATGTTTTGTCATGTTTTGGAGGAAATGAGGTTATTTTGGATTTTTTTTGTTGACGTAGGATGAAAACTCGGCTGGCCTCATGAAAATCGGGGTTTTTGTAGACCAGTCAAATTGCTAGCCGAGCCTATATCTATAACGCACATACATATGTTTATATCTAATATAAATCTTGTATTCAATTTTATTGTTCTAAGTTTGCCTTGTACGACTGTTCCCTTTTCAGGGGAACGGGAGTTCACTTGACTGAGTCAATGCTATTATGTAATGTAAATGAGGTGTGAGCAGGAATGTAAGGTGAACACCAAGGATGTGTACATACAATTCCTTGATTCAAAGTCATCTTCCTCGATTTCAATGACAGTATTGAGTATCCATGTTGAACGCCACGGCTTCTCCGTGGATATTTATTATCCGGTTGTTTACCTTTCGTTTTTTTATTTCATCTAAATTGAGAGTAACAAACGAGCACAGAGTTCACCTGATGGTAAATGATTCCTGCGGCTCACGAAATCTACATTTATACTTGAAAAGGAATCATAATGTAGATACGTTGTCACCCTTGAGAACTGAGATGGAATGCCTCATTACCAGTAATGAAAGTCTCCGGATCTCTGCACTCCACCAAGCAAAACACAGCAGCATTATGCTGCTATTTCACGCTGGTATTTCTGTGAGGAAATGGTCCTTTCCCTGTCGAGCTACCCCATTCATTCTGCAGCTAAGAAACTGCAGTGTAGCTATACCACTGTTAAAACTACGCTCTAACTTCAAAATTCATGTTCAAAATAAGATTTATCTATAAAAATATATAGAATATTTAACAATAAGAAGAACCCTTTAAAATCGGCACAAAATATGTAAATGATTTTTCAATTGACGTGGACTAAGAAAAGAAAAGAAATAATATAGTTATCACAAGCATGGCCCGAACGCTCGCAGGTCACGTTAATTACCCAACAAGTGACAATTTAACAAATGTTGCCACATGCTAAACTGACAGGACCAGTCACAGTGTATGTTATGTATTAGGTTACTGTAGTCGAAGCATCACACCGTGAAACTTTATCTTCTTCTCTTTTCCAGGGTCTATATAATCCACCGAAGTAAAGGCACCTCTCAATTATGTGTAAGCAAAACTTCAGCGCGCCTCGAAAGAGCTCCTAACAATGTGTTAAGTATGTTACAACATTGTTGGACTGGCAGTAGGAACTACTTAGTGTTTGTAACTTAGACTCACAAGTACATTTTGTATGTAAACAAGAATAAAACGATACATGAAATTCTTAATCAATCAAAATGACCACACGATGTTATCCCTTAACACCGAGGATGTAGTAATCACTTTAATCGGACATCAGAGAGAAAAACGAGTGCCCAGATGCTGAAAGACCATGCGAGAGCAATATCGGCTCATAGGGATTTCCTTAATTCAGCCCTTACAAATAAAATGAATTTAACTGTAGCTCGCATATTTTTGAGTAATCAAAAAAATATACAAGATCATCTATCATTTACTAGATAACAGAAACTTGACCGTTCTTCAAAACATCTGAAGTGATTATTAAATGCTCAATGGGTCCAACTCGCTTAGTTACCTTATTATTTAAGTGAAGTACAGATTGCTGATGAATCATCTTACACCAACAAAATTTTATCAGTTGACAATTAAACACCAACGTTCATCTTGAATCTTTATTGAGGTATGTATATCGATCTACTCATAATACAGTCAGAAATTAGTTGCAACGCAGCTATATCACTGTAAATTAAATGCCTATATATAACATATATTTAGAATTTTAGGCAAGTTAGTTTTAAGTGAATTAGTCGTTGGTGATAATTTTTGTCCTCACAATATTGACTCCGTGAAATGCAGTCTTAATTTTTTCAAAAATGATCCAAAAAACCAAATGAAATTTACATATTGTATAGTTGGTGAAACGAACCAATATCATAGGATATTGGATTATCTGTACCCAGTAAGCCTTGTCCAATATCAGAAAAACTGCTTGACGTTACAATACGAGATAAGGTATGGTTTTTAAAAATACCTGCCCAAAATTCAAGTTAATGACTATATCTGAAATCATGACATGTTACTATTGTGTTATAATTTCAAACGAGACACTACGTTTTATTGATTTGTTTAACCCTCTTCTTTAATCATCCATAGACATCATGTTTAAATATTACATCCCGTGTCTCTCCCACAATTAAGATGATTTTAACGTTACGTCTTATGTTAAAATACATCAAACTGCTATCTGCATCAGAGAGAACCAAACAAATATACATATATTTCCTCGAAAAACATTATACTTCTTCTGGGGCAGTTGAGCATTTAGTTAATTGGTAATTTATTAAAAAGTTAGCTATTTAAAAGTAATATAATAAAAAACATTAACAACTAATTCAACAATAATGCATTCTCCCTTGTTGTTTACAACTTCTCAACATTCGTCAAGATTTTTTATACCTGGTTAGTACCAACCCGGTTTTGACTCGAAAAATTCATCCAAACTAAGCTCTCAATTCTGCATCTCGTATGGAAGAGGTGAAAGTCCGTATAATTTAACTCGAACAAAAAAAGACAAAACATGGATTTCGGTAAAACAAAACATCCCTTTTCGAATGATTAAAAACTTTTAATGACATGCGGAATGTTAAAATAAAAAAAAACGTTTTCATACGTTGCATACAGGAGTTACCGAGTGATTTCCTCGCCGGTAAGAATCTACACTCTAACTCTAACTCTAGCATAACATCAGTTGGATTACAACCTATGACTAGGAGTCTGAGCTCTTCACCACTAGCCTATCACTGCTTGTTTATATTAATATTAAAGTAGAACTAAACAATCGTTCAAACAGAATAATTTAATTACATTTTCAAAAGAACCACATCGTTCAATTACGAAGCTTGGAAAGACTATGTTTTTCTAAGCGTGAAATAAGTATTTGTCATTTAGCCAATATTGTATTGTGTATATTTTTTATTTTTTTGTTTGTGAATTACATGAGCTAAGAATTAATTGTTTAATTGTTATATTTTAAGAATAAGAAGAAATCAAGACTTATTTATTTTCATATTACAATGCATATTTATTTGGAGATTGATGTGAAATTACGACGAATAAAATACCAAAATAAGGTATACTGAATAGTTCGGTTACATTCTTTCACGACAGTACGGATGTTTACCTTAAAAAAAATAAGGGCGTGATCATTCCCCGGTTGAGCATTTATGCTATAGCTAGAAACAAACTGCAGCATGGCTATTGCCATTTTCGTTTCTTTCAAGATTAATGTAGTTGTTTAAAGATTCATTGAATACCGTTACTAAAGTAATATATCCAGTAGGTGATGGAAGTAGGTGTTACGCTCAAAGTGAACACAATTTGTGTCTTATTTCTATTCGTCCTACTGGAAATACTCCAATATAGTCGTATAATCACACTTTTTAAAAATATATTTGTATATTTAATAATCCACAAAATAACCACTTTTTAAGAAAAAGAATAATCTAAATAAATCGTTGGTAAGACAGACAATTAATCTTAATGATATATAGGAAAGCTCGCTGTGGTGTTAATCCACAGTTAATTGCTTGTCTGAGTACAGACTTTATCGGTTTAAAGCTTTAACGAATCTCTAAATTATTGTAGTTATTTATAAATAAATTTATATACGTGTTTAGAACGAGGGCCGAGTTACTTGGTTAATGAATCAAAAGTAAGTTTGGTTAACATTTATACAATGATATATGTATAAAGTATAGCTGAAATTCAAAGAACTCTGTCATAAATAAAATGCCCTTTTGTAAGTGAAACTAGTATAGTTTACTGTTCAAAAGTTATCTCGAAGAAGAATTGTTGCAGTCTGTAATAAAACAAAACTTCTTTTAAAAATACTTCGTTGTGATGGAGACGTTATCGTAGAAAATTTGTCTTATATCACTATAAAATTCCCCTGTTTTTATTTCTCTTTTTAATTTTGCTTTAACTTTTCCGTTATAAATTAAATGGTTTGTAGAGATTGAGAAGATTTTCCATTCCTTTATCAAATGTCTTGAACTATTAACCTTTCAGTGATAGAGCCACGCTATTGGTAGTTTTAGCTGAAACATGTTGGGTCGTGTCTCTTTTTTTTTATTACATTGAGAGTAACAAACGAGCATGCAGTTTAAATGGTAATGGTAAGTGATTCCCGCGGCTCATGACAGCTACATACACCCTTGACAGGGAATCATAATACAGCTGCATTGTCACCCTTGAGGACTGAGATAGAATGCCTCGTCACTAATAATAAAGGTCTCCCTGTTGATCCCTGCACTCACCAGAGGACTATTTTACACTGGTATTCTGTGAGGGTGTGGTCCTACCCCGATTGAACTGACCCATTCATTCTACAGCTTGAAACAAACTACAGTTGTAGCTCTACCACTGTCAGTGTAGCTCTATCACTTTCTCATCGTAAAGAATCAAGCCCTCTGAGAATACCAACGTCTAAGTTTTAAGTCAAAGGTACATTCGGTAAAAAAAATAAAAGAGTTTCTACTTAATATCCAAAAGGAAGAATAATGCTCCGTTGTGTTGGCCAGAATAAAATTATTTTAATTGGTTTTAAATTCAATAATATTGTTTATATAATTTTACTATACGAATTGTAGGCTTAAAAATTTTTAATTACATCGTTGGTTATTTAATAGAATTATGCGTGTGTTGTATTTAAAACTTTATTTCTTTTAGTTATTTTAGAATCAATTTCAATACGTTATGAACCAATTTATAATTTGTCATAGGCGAATAGGTGTCAGCAGAATACCAGCGTTGGTTCATGCCAACACATTGCTGAGCTGAAACCCTATCGATCCGGCATCGCAATGTTTTAGAGTATATTTAAGATGAAGAGAAGTACGAGTATATGTTTAATTTATAAGAGATACCTTTTATTTATTTTTTTCTATGTATCTTTAAGTTGTTACCTGTTATTGTTACCCATGTATCTTTGCAATTGCTGGATTGATTAAATGAGTTATTTATTTATTTATTTAAATTCTCTCTAAATAAAATCTCTTCTTCATTATTATATATATATATATATTATTTATATAAGATATATATATATATATATATATATATATATATATATATATATATATATCGGTAAAGTCTATAAATAATAAAGATATCGAATTATAAACTATACTAATTATATTAGGAACTTGTTTATTTTTTCCTGTTATTTATTTCTTTGCGAGATATGCCACTTTTTACAACCATTTGTGGTATTTATGTATGTACACCGTACTACGAATTGCTTGCATTGAAAGAGCTTGAATTGGCACGAATAGTTTTTTATTCGGTAGGAGCATGTTTCGCATTGGTTCTACAAAAAATTCAATAACTTTGTTGAAGAAGTTTTACTCTTCTATATTTACACATCAAACAACGTATTGATACTAAACCTTATAAATCAAATTGTATAAATTGAAACTAACTACATGAAGTTGACGTATAGAGTTCATTTAAGTTATACATTTTTGCAATGGTATTGTGCATCGAAGTATATGAGGTCGTTTCCTTAGATTTATTTTATTTAAGAACAATTTAACTTAATAACTTAACTTAAATATTAAGTAAGATAAAATTATATAACATTCTAGTTTGAAGTTTATGAAATGAATTCTTGAGGAATTCTCTATCCCGAAGCAATTTTCTTTACTAAATGAATAACACCTATACTAGAAATCGATTAGAAAATTTTCATTTAATTAAAATTAGGACTACTACGAGTATTTTTTGACGGGCTTTTAAACAGAAATCCCTTTTGTAGCTAGATCACTCGATTAATAAAAGGTATTTAAGTCTTTATTTACGTCCGTATTGAATATACATATACATGCTGTAAAAGATAGCTTTCAGTTCAATTGCGTATCATCGATCTGAATTTGTTTTAGAAGAAAATTTAGATCTGTGTTATTCGAAAGGATTTATATAAGTTAGATGTCCCTACCTACGGTTACTGTAGTAGGTACTATGCTAAATGTTGTGTTGTTTTTTTTAGAATTTTTTGTTTAATAAAGCTTATTATTATTATGATTCAAGACTATTTCATCAATTCTGCCGAACCATAGCGCGAGGTCTTGGTTTTTGCGGTCCTGTGAGGCACTTCCTCCAGCCTGAACTCGTGGACTTTGGCGACGACGATTTCCTCCTCAAGCTCGTGTACGAGTCTCCTTCTCATCACGTCCCAGGGCAGGACCCTTGGCGATATCGAGACTTATCGCGAATGCCACGCCACACCGGGACGCCAATAATTTCTTTCAATAGTCGTAAAACTTTTGATGTATAGACTGTAATTTCATACTACTTATACATTTGATTCAATCTCATTCTTTAAATCCGATTGTTTCGCATTAAGGCATTCTAAATGAATAATGCATAACTTATGTCCTTATGAACGAATTATCCCGTAACAAAAAAAAGATAGACTATAGAGATGTTAAAAATTAATGGAATTTTAGAAAAAGGGTCTATAGATAAATTATTATATTTTTGAGTAATGAAATTTTAAAAGCGTAAGATAAAATAAAAATCTTTTAGGTTGTACGTATCAATTTATAGATACTAATTGGAAATCTTTTAGGCGTAAGTCCGACGGCTTCAATATACAATTTTTGTAGCTATCTAATTACCTACGAAACTTACTAAATTCTGAGGAGATAATTAAATTATGAGCTGTCAGTTAATTCGGTCGAACTCTGTAAGTTTATTGGAGCATCTATGTTATTATTTAGTTCATAGTAATATGTATATTATTTTTTCAGAGAATTTTCTTCCATAACTTTATTTTATGGAGTTTTTTTAATATTTGATACACTGTAATTACATTCAAAAATATCGAATACAATAAAATCAGTAAAATCCAATTATTTTCGTAGAGTCCATTAAGGTTTCTCCTCTTTACTTTATCTTATTTATGCAAGCTACAAACGTAAATTTTCCTCGACTCGAATCTCTCCTATAGAGTTACTTAAATTTCCCAAGGGTAGGTTTATCCAAGCGATACTAATCAACCAACGAAAGCTTTCTTATTAAGTTTTTCAGCAATAGTAGAGTCACTTGTTCCAAGATGTAGCATGAATAGGTCAGCTCGGCAAGACGTATTCATAGAACCCTAGTTTGAAATAGCATCACCATAGCGCTGCTGTGTTTCGTTTGGTGAATAACTAGGCCATGTGCATTTTAATAATGGATGTAGGTGTTTATGGTTTGTAGTTATCACTTACCATCGGGTGAAATGCCTTCGTTTGTCGCTCGTAACATATAACAATAACAATTTCAATGGTGGGGAGACCGGCAATCTATCGCTGGTTGTTTGCTTACCACGAAAATAAAACTGATACGACTTATGGATCTTCATGAAAGGAGTCTTTCTTAAAGGTCGGTAGCGTGCCTGCTACTCCTCTGGTGTTTTGGTTGTTCATGGGTGGTGGTTACCCTCAAGTGAGCTGTTTAATTTTTGCCAGCTTTTCTACACGAAAAAGCATGGACACTATGCTACGTGCTTGTGTGCTCGTTTATCATCCTCACTTTTCATAAAAAAGTTAAATTTAATTTTTGCCAGCTTTTCTACACAACAAAAAAGCACTTAATTACTATGCTACGTGCTTGTGTGCTCGTTTATCATCCTCACATTTCATAAAAAAGTTAAATTTAATTTTTGCCAGCTTTTCTACACAAAAAAAGCACTTAATCACTATGCTACGTGCTTGTGTGCTCGTTTATCATCCTCACATTTCATAAAAAAGTTAAATTTAATTTTTGCCAGCTTTTCTACACAAAAAAAAGCACTTAATCACTATGCTACGTGCTTGTGTGCTCGTTTATCATACTCACATTTCATTAAAAAGTTAAATTTAATATTTGCCAGCTTTTCTACACAAAAAAAGCACTTAATCACTATGCTACGTGCTTGCATCAACGAGACCAGTTCATCTAATGGCGAGTATACCAGATACCTATAGCCTAAGCAAGATAGACGAAATTAAAACAACCTAATCAAGATCGTTAAAATCAATTTGTTTCGATGGGAAAATTGTTCACCGTCGTAATTTTTGGCAGATAGTAAATAAAAATATCCAGGAGGACTAAATATTCACACTTGTAACGACCAGCAATGTGACGATCAAGGAGTGTCTCGTTGTCGTCCTTCCTGTCAAATAATAATATCACTCATTCGATATTAATTTTAACAGTGGTAGAGCTACAGTGCAGTTTGTTTCAACTGCATAATGAATAGGTCAGCTCAACCGGGGTAAGACCACACCCTCACAGAGTACCAGCGTGAAATAGCAGCCTAATGCTACTGCGTTTCGTCCGGTGAGTGTATAATACTGCTGTGTTTTGTTTGTTGAGTGTAAGGAACTGATCACTCATTTACTGGTAGAGGGGCATTCCATCTCAGTCCTCAAGGGTGAAAACGCATCTGTATTATGATTCACAAGGATGAATGTAGATGTCATGGGCTGCAGGAACCACTTAACATCAAGTGAACTGTGTGCTCGTTTGTAATTCTCAATGTAATAAAAAAAATTGTCAAAATATTCTACCTAATATACAGATTTCATTACTTACTCTCAGGAAGTGTGCATTATAGCGTATATATGATTCCGAAATACCACTAATATGTATTCCTATTAATTTCAATATATCCTGCATATTTTAATGGATACCATTCATGTCCGAACTAAAAGTATAAAAAATCAAATGTTTGGTGAAAATCTTCGAATGTTTTTTAAGTATTAACTTTATTATGTCAATGATTTTTCACTATATATTATTTCCCTAAATCAAATCATGAACTTTTATGCATTGAAGAAATATATCTGTATGTTTGTATTAAAAATCAATATATCTGACCTAGCCTGCGTTTTATGCTGTTCGTCTGAAGGACCTTAGCTGTGTGAAATAGGTCCTACTTGGCATAAGTAAGGGTGTCTTGATGAACAGACACTTGGGGTGATTCCCATTTATTTAGAAGGAATTGACTTAGAATTATGAATAATATTTTTGTTCTTTATATATTTTTATTTAAAAAGATCAACTCAAAAAACACAACAATGTATGTACATATAAATAAAATACACCATATCCTCAAAGAGCCTTTCAAATAATCATGAAAAATTTAGGTACTACACCTACCTAAGACGAATTTTGATGCAATGCAGTCTCGTTTTATTAATCATAAATTATAAAAACAATTGATATGGACTGAAAAATTGGCGCTAAAATGATCTATTTCTGCGGCCGTATGATCAATAAAAACTCAAACATGTCTAAGGGGTTTTGCAAACATCCTTTAAACATTTTAAATTAATTCAGTTTTTATTACAAGAAACGAAATTTTTGATTCAGCCAATTAGGATATGAAATTATAATTGTATAAATTTAAGTATTGAAATACCCGGACATTATCATTTTTGAAAATGGATACAAAAACTTTATTGGGGTTGATAGAAAATAGCAGAGTAATTTTATCAAAAATCTTATGCATATCTTATAAATGACAACAGAAATTTATTAAAATAGAAAAATGGGTTGGACTAACAGGGCGCTTGAATGCCACTGACAAGTTATTTCTCTGTAAGCCACAACTGCATGCAATTGAACTTAAGAACAAAATATTCTAAACGCAGCCTAAAACTAAAATGTAGCACATCTCAAATTTAACAACCTTTGTATGAGTTTACTTTACTTACATCAGGAGAAATCTGCTGCTGATTTCATGAACAAAATAATATAAAAATATTATTTCATATGACTACGCTATTCTTTAGCCTTATTTCGTTTTACTCCTCGATTACAACGTGTTTACTCGTTAATTAATTAATTAACGTGGCTTTAAAAGGAGTTGACTCTAGATTCTAATTATAAAGCGCAATTAAATCTTGTAACAAGGCCCATTCAAATGCAGCATGACAGTTCTTTGGTAGATGCATAAATTAATGTAAATGAATTAATTTAGTTTAATAGTTTATATATTTAAATTGTTTAACGCTGAAGTATGAAAAGGAAAGATATCTCTAAAATACAGGAATATAATAAAAGCCTATAACGAATTTCGGTAGTTATTGTCGTATTAGGTATATAATGGTTAGGTAATGGTTATGGTAGGTATATAATGGTGTAGTTATATCACAAGTTTTTGGAAGACCGATGTTTTTTATGACTGCTCGCCGTAAAATTGTGCAAGGTATTTTATCGTGACGTAAGGTTTTGTGCAAACAAGAAGGCAATCACTCATTGCTCTATGTCATAGTTCGAAGTAATTTTGAAATAAAACCAAAAATGGTAATTGAGCAATTGGATTGAGTATTAACCATTAAAAGATAAAGCTGACAATCGAAGCCAAAGTTGACATTTGCAAATAGTAAGTAAAAATGCTTACAATGTATTAAATACTATATAGTAAAAGTATTATGTGAATGGTAGAGTATACCAAATAGTTTTATGTCTGTCCATTGCAAGGAGGGTAATGTTTTTAGAGAACGAAATACATAGATGGATTAAGTGACACAGGGTATACTATATAAATAGCCTCTGTGGATTAAAAATTATAAAAGAGGGGAATAAAAATATAATATGCTTCATAATATAGTCAAGACTTCACACATTGTATCTGACTAAAATTTGCGCTGGAATTCAGAAAAAAAAATACCTTATCTCGTATTGTAACATCACGCAGATTTTTCAGATATTGGATGGGGCTTGCCGTGTGTAGATAATTGCTCAACCTATAACATCGCTTCATATCGCCTATAGACAGTATATTAACTTCAGTTGGTTTTGTTATTGTCATAAGTTCGAGCAGCAATATTATACTTTGGCTTTGCATTTCAGTCTGGTTAATATTGTAAGCAAGGAAATTAATAAATAAATTACAGAGAAATAAACAAATTGAAATTATATTACTACTGAGAGATGTAGGGTTCGTTGGATAGAAAATAGCAATTAACGTAATAATAATTTTATTGCATTAAAAGGAATCACTGGTAACACTATCCAGTTTAAAATAATCCTTAAGAAATTTACTTACTAGTTGCTTTTAATTCTCTCCGATGTGTATCGCTTCGTATTTCAATCGAATACTGTCCGTAATGTAGATCCTGTTGATGTTGATGCTATTAGCCCATGCGGCTCTTACAGCTTCATCGGACACAGGGTTCACGGAACTGAGGGGTCCGTGAGCTGGTTTATCTGTGAACTGATTAGTCTGTGAGCTGGTTACTATCCGTAACCACGTTTCGTTTCGCGCAGTAAATGGCTTTATAAAGTTCGGGAATGTTCCAGTCGAATATGGCTGCCTCCTTCACACATAATCCATCCCTTGTATACATAATCGAGGACATTCCGGATCGAAGTCGCACATGACCTCATCATCTCTTTCTATCTTGCGTCGAACTTTGTTTCGTAAACATTTCTGGAATATTCCAAAGACATGATTGAATATATTAGTCTTTCTCTTTATAGCTCATATAGCCATCCTGCCCACACGTCTACTGGAATGTTCCAGAGGCATAATCGATATATTCGTTTCTATAATTTATATATCTTTCACAACCAACACGAGGTTGTCTTTCTTACACACCTTCTGGAATGTTTTGGAGACACCTTATTATACCAAATGTCATGTCGTTTGGTATAATTAGGTGTTAATTATTCATTATTTACAATAACGTGAAGCGTAAATATAATCATTAAGTCTATGAGTTAAAAATCTTGATTTATTAATATATTATATGAAAAGATAATTATTATAAAATATTATCATGTCTTATACATGATATATGTATGTAAAGCAATATTATATATTCTATCTTTTTTATCTATTATTTGTTTTTCGCAAAAAATATTGCTTTTTAAATATAATATATTATGTAGTATTTTTATGCATATCGTATAATCAGTTTACTTACAAGTGAGTCTGTGGTTTCACAATATACTTTTTTACCATCAGTCTATAAAATGAAACCAACATTTCTTCATTCTACTTTTGTTTTTTACTGATGGCCGCTGTTAGCCCGAGAGCTTTTACAGTTTCACCCGTTGAGAGGTGACCGCGCGCTTATGGTGCTCACTCAAGCCCTCTATTAGTGGGTAACCAGCACAAGGGCTCCGAGAGGGGGTCTTCGTGCTGGTTACTTGGACCGTTACCCTGATGCGCAAGAGCGACTAAGTCAAGGGTGCACGATGGTCGAACTTCGGCTCGATCAGTTGCTTCTAACTATGGAATATATAAATTAAAATCTCTATTATTATTGACTAACTGTACCACCACTTCGGAATGCGTTGGCGCTGGAGAAGAAGTAGCGCAAGAAACTGCAGCGACGCTTCTATCTATGTTGACTGATGAGATCGGCCCTGTGACATGTCGTTATCGTGAATATAGCTGTTGTTTGCGACGCCAGCGGCATGAAGATGCAGTATGTGTGTGTAGTGTTTTATGGAGAGCTTGGGCCCTGGTGGTCATGTTGTCGAGGTCATTGAGGACGTGACTCGGTCTCTTTCCGACGCGGGGGATATTCGATATAGGATTGTATGTGACGGCACTCACAATCAGCGGGTTTGGGTGTGTGACGGCAGAGTCCAACTATCGGGGGAAAGTCTGCTTAGGTACTGAGTTATGGTCGGTAGCTCTAAATCTATGTGTAGATTTTCATTACCCAAGAACAACGGTACACGGGTCGCCCTGCGCATGAAACGATTTTGGATTACCTGAAGTCGGTAAATTAGTCACGGGGAGGCATGCGCAAAAATAAGTGCTTATGTCATTATGGGTCGGATGCACGCTATATATAGTGTAATTTTATTACGTAGGGACATTTGCTATTTTTATTAAGTAACGGATGCATACGACCTAAGGGGGAACGCTGCTCGATTCAATACGCGATTGATATAATAATAATAAAACAGTTTATTGCCACAGAAAAATAACAAATTTACATAAACAATATTATACACTTTGGCAAAGGAGGTGACTCAGCTTTTGCTGAAACAGTATTACAGTACCGTGCAGCGCAGGTTTTCAGCCACTCCCATCTCCCTTAGATGTAATGCGGGAGTCGTGAGTATTAATCAATTAATAATAATATTAATTAATTAATACTTTTATTTACAAAGTGTTTATACGCAACAAAGGGAAAGAAAAAGTAAGTTTGAGCAGACAAGAAGACTTTCTATTACTACTATTACTACTATATTCTCTTGCATTTGTATGTGTCAGCTTGTGTGGGTTCGTGCGTATGTTTGTTTTGTTAATAAATGTGTAGTTTTGTATAATAATGTGAGGTGCATGTGTGCGGTTTTTGTTTTTTATATGCGGATTGAAGGTGAATCTTTTGTCAAGTATGACGCCCAATATATATATTTGACTTTCTTTGTCTTTTCCCAGGGGATTGGATCTATGGTTGGGATGTGCGGCATTGTGTTGCGCCGGGAGAAGTAAATGGCAGCACTTGTGGTGGGGTTAACCTCGATCCTTCATTTCTGAAACCATTTTTCTAATGATATGATAAAGGTATGTCGTTGGTATAGAGTGTGTAGAGAATGGAACCTAGGACGGAGCCTTGTGAAAGGAGCCTCCGGCTCGAATGGGATGATCCAAATAGGAACGTGCTCCCTCGACGCGTTTTCGTAAGATTCGGTTGCGGAGAAAGTCTCGAATGATTAGTACTAGTCGATTTGGCACACCAAGCTCATACAGTTTGTTCCCATTCTAAAACTTTATTCTTTGCAATACTGATTTCTGTAGGAAAAGAGCAGAAGGTTTCAACTTATTTTATTTAAAATATCACATTTTTCTGATTTTATATACTATTACGTATGTATTTTTTATTACGCCGAATTATTCTTAATTATACTATAAACGAATTATACTATAATTGTGTTGTTTTGATGTTACAAAAATTATTTTGTATTCTAACATATCTTATATATAAGTTATTTAATTATATATTTAATTGGAACCGTATTTTTCCTTTACATTAAAGCCTGTAAGGCACAGTTTTAGTACAATGGTACGTTTTTTTTACTCAACACATATTCATGCAAGAACGCGAACGCCATTGCAGTCTAACAGTTACATTTTTAGGTTCACAGAATTGCTTTAAAAAACAAAAGTAATAAATAGGCATTATTTTCTAATAAGGTCAGTACAAAAGTAGCAAATAGGAGCGAAATTATCTAGCAATTTTGAACCGAAAATACTTTATTATTCAGGACTCGCGTCAGATTTAACATAATCCACTACCCTTCTTGGGAAAAAACATCAACCCTACTCACTCAAGCTTCTTAAAATTGTTTATCAGATATTTCATTCATTATTACTTTTTCAAGAACGAGAGACCTCGCATGGAAGCAAATAATATTCGTAAATTAAAACTTTTTACTGTTGTCTCTTAAAGTATTTCTATCAATAATCAAATAAAAACACTGATTGTTGAATTTAAAAATTACAAAAATATCTTCATCCTAATGTCTCTAAAATAGGAATATTTAAGATAATAAGATATGTCTGTGAACTCCAGTATTATAAAATACATTTGAGCTCCGATGGTATGGCCAATTAACATTTTGGAAACATTTCAAGTATAGATATGGTTTTTTTACTTTTGAGATATATTAGGGTAGAAAAGACGAGCCAAGACACAGTGGAGCCCACTTCGGGGAGTGGGCGGTGTGCTGCTGATGTATGATTTAGGCGGTGGAGTCGCGAGATGAAAGCAGTTTTGGTGTTGTTCCATCTTCTCTACCTTCCGCCACCGAACTTGAGTCGCAGAAGCGTAGAGAGTGGAGTGTAGGTAGGTATTTGCATGTTTCATCTTCCTTTGATTAGGTATCGACCAGATACGCCACAAGGGCGGCGACGAGTAAGGTCTATGTGACAAACACGGGTAGTATTTTCGAATGTTCGCTTTCCTTCTTCCTGTGTCAGCCAGGTAGTAGACTCGAGGGGGTAACTTGCGCTCTTGGAAATTAAGATTGGTGTGGGATAGCGCGTATAACTCAGGTTACATCATGTTAAAATTTTCTTGAGGATTGTGTTACGTCTGTCTGAGATTCCGTTACATAATCTCTAGCTTATCTTTGCGCTAGATATTTTTTTATGTTACGAAGGGGTCAAACAAACAAACAGTTCATGTTATGGTAAGTCACGACGTCAGTCTATAAAGACCTGCTGGTTCAAGATGCACAAGCACTGTCACCCTCCTAAAGACTGAGGTAGAATATCTCTTTTTCTGTGTATTGTTATATCTCCCTTTCCCTGCGCTCACTTTACGAAACACAGCACCTATATGTTGCTATTTTATGCTGGTATTCCTCTGAAGGAATATTTCACAGAATACCAGCATAAAATATATCTTTATATACCTTAGTTGAGCCATCTACCGGCAGGATGGCTCTACCTCTGTCAAATATTTTTTATGTGGGAATAATAAACTTTCTTGAATTTTAACAAAGCATTGAATATTTTTCGTTAAATAAAGAAAGATTTGATATAAATGTTCCTGAGTTATTGTTGGCAAGTAAAAATCTAAAAACGTACTTCATTGGCATATCCTGCATCCCTGACACTGCATTTGAACCTTCTTTCGATTTCATTACCCATGCGTTACTTGGGAATGGGGACGTCGAGTGAGTGCGTCTGTGTTTGTGCGAATGCTAGACATTATATTATGGCTGTATATGTGCAATTGAAGTCATCTGGTTTCGTAAACATAAAATATCGCCGTCATCATAATCCACCATCAATATGTGAATATCTATTTAAATTGAATAATTCTCTTAATACACTAACTCTTCAAACAAGGCACATTATGATATTAAATATCGAGTTGTGGAATAAATTTAACATATTTTAACTTGCGTATTTTAAAATTCTATATAAGTTATTAGTATACGTATTTATACATAGTACAGTCATTACATAGTAATCAACACTAAATCAATATATAGATTAGCTACTAGACTACTAGCTATATAAACCGCCTGCCTTTGCAACTAACGTATCACGGTCTAATAATGCAGCTGTCTAACATCTACTGGTATCGATCACGTCTTCCTCCATCGACACGTTTACGAGTAAATTACATTATACGATCATCCACCCAACTATGAAAATTTAATTGTACTATTATGAATATATATATATATATATATATATATATATATATATAATATATACCTATATACTAGTGCAGTTAGGTCGGAGTATAGCAAGGAGTCTTTTTACAAAAATGAAAAATATGTAAGAATAAGCATCATATCTATTTTTGATATTTTATGTGGCGATTATATGATAGGCCACCAATATCCGAGAATATTGGCTTCCAACAAATAACAGATGAAAATCTTATCATTCTCATAATTTCCAGATCAAAAATCTCTCTTTTAAAACGAAACAATTATTACTTTATTTTAGTTAGGCATTTATATATTTTTAGCGAATAAATAAAAACGTTGAGATGATTTTTGAACGAATTTTGAATTTCTTTAATATTTAATTTACTTGTAATAAGATACGTAAAGTTTCCAGAACTGAATTACGAAGCAGAAAAAAGTGTCGCTTTAAAGGAATCGTCTTCTCTCATTTTTTTTTATTGCGAACGTTATATTATGTAGTAAATTAAAGAAAAAAGTAAAGTAACTACCTATATATATATATATATATATATATATATAAATAAACCCCACTGCTGGGCATAAGCCTACAGCGGGTATGGAGCATGGTCCGCTTGTCGGACTTGTCTTCGCAGTTTTATCTATTTATTTTTAGGCATGCAGATTTACTCAGGATGTTTTCCTTCACATGGTAAAGCAGTACATGAAATTGTAATTAACACAATTTATTGGTGCCAGCACCGAACTCGGATTGAAAGTGGATTAAAAGCAAACGCTTGGACACTAAACTATCACGGCTCTCATTTCACGGTTAATTACAAGTTAATTTGTAAGCTTCGACAGGCTAATGTATACTAAATAATCGTCTTTGCTAAGTGTTAGTCAGCGGCCAGTTGCTTCAAATTTCACGGTACTCGAGCAGCCTAGTTACGATTTAATGCAGGGCACTTAGAAATCGTCGTTTGTGGTAATCTGTGTTGCCGGTTTAAACTCATTTCATATTTAATCGGTGTAGGAATATATCCGCTTATCATCCGAAACTGTTAAGATAAAGGCTATCGAGTGATTTCTTCAGAAGTTAAAAATCCCAAATATTATTTTATATTTTTAGGGTTCCGTATATCCAATTAAAAAATCAAGCCCTTATAGGATCAATCTCGTGTCTATCTGTGTGTCACGGTGTTCTTCACATCCATTTGAACATCTTATTGAATTTTAATACAAATATAGTTAGGTGACCCGTTTACGGATTTATGGCGGAAATAAACATTACTTTAATATTACAGTCTTTATTTTTTTCCTTATTACTAGAATATCTATTGTAATCTAACGGCCGGCTCCGTAAGAATGAAGCAATAAAAAATATATATACAGCAACTTTACTTTACAATGCGATTCCATACTTATTTCTTTAAGTATCGTATCACAAACAAATTAGGGTCAAATTTATTTGTGATGTTTAAAACATACTATATCATACATAGTAGGTAGCGAGAATATTTTCAATGATATTACTTTTTATTTGTTTCCCGTTTATTTTACACGTTTACTTGTTTTTGTTAGACTCTGCCATAAACAAAATATACTTTTAAAGTAGTAAAAAAACATTTTTTCTCCGACTTTCCTGGATTTATTTCGTAAATAAAGGAGTTCTGATTATGGTGATAATTTTTTATAGGGCATCACTCAAACTAAAATTTAAAATTTAAATTGAAGTTTGAATGATGTTGATGAAAATATGCGAAAATCGTTCTCCCTTTAACTTAGATACTACTACTATAATCATCACCATCGGGAGACGCCACTGGTCCCCATCTCCCGTCCATCGAGACATGGGGGATCAGTATTTTGCCGATTGATGGTAGGTGGTGGTTGCTAGATGGTATGGGGAATTAGGCGTTTAAGTAAACATAAAGCACTTGCCCTCAACCACCGCGGCGTCGTAAGCTTCTACGGAAACATAAAGTCACTCACTCATCATTCACAACCCAAGTCTGATATAATGCACATGCAATAAGATCGAAGGATGGCTATTATGCAGTGTCAAAGATACGAGCCGCATATACAACACAACCGGACCCAAAAACAACTTGTTTATATAGTGTCCTCGGTTGAGAATCAAATACAGGACCCGGGACATAGTAAATCATGCGGCCATTAGACGTCTTAATATAACTGTAATATCACCATATAATACATTTTAAGGATTCGTTAAGGCATTATTTAATCGATAAAGTCTGTATTCAGAGAAGCAATTAAGCGTAGATTAACACCACAGCGAGCTTAACTATACATCATTAAAGTTTATTGTCTGTCCTGCTTACATTTTCAATAGGATTTTTAGATTATTCATTGAAGTTTGCCGATAGTTATCTGTATTAATTTGAACTATATCTATTTTATTATAAAATTGATAAAAATTGTGTTGATGTAAGTGAACACTCCCAGTAGGAAAAGAGACTCAGCACGAGTCAAGCATTTAGCAAAACGACAGTTCTTTATATCATGAACGGATGTTACAGCAATAAAGATCCCTATACTTACGACACGACTTTTATAATCTTCTCCGACTCTCCTGTATGTATTTTGTAAATACACGAGTTCTGATTATGACGACAATTTTTTTAAGGGCGTTATAAGAAACATAAATATATTTTTTTATAAATTTAAATTGTGGTTTGAATAATTCTAATGAAAATATATAAAAATCGTCCTCCCTTTAACTAAGATACTCCTGCATCCAAAATATGATAAATATTATTCAGAATATAGGGCCTCATTTTATCTTATTATATATATGTTTATATATATATATATATATATATATATTGTATTATGATATATATATGATATATGATAGAGTACACTTAAAGTACATACAATGTGAGAGTACGCCCATTCCCGTTCAAGCCGTCCCTTTCATGACAATAAATTTCGAAACAAATTGCAACGTGACACTATTACAACTACACTATCACGTTTAGTATTATCGAAATTATAAGAAATCATTATCTGAGTTAGCATATACACTAGAAGATGTAGGAATCATTTAACGGATGATAAATAGCTTAAGAGCACAGTTATAGGTCAATCTCAAATTATTACGCTAGCAAACACTATTGCCCAGGTGCTAATTATGTGTTGTTTAGTTAAATATTACAAAGAATATGGAAATTTAAGCGACCTGTTTATTAAGTTAAGTTTAAGTAAGGATGTTGAAGATTGCTTTTGAATGCAATTTAAAGCTTAAACTTAATTTTCTTAATAAAATAAGTAATTCTATGCCAAATATTCTAAAGCTAATATTGATAACAGATTTAATTTCATTACTAAATATTTTTTATTCATATATTAAATAATAAATATAGAGACAACGTTTTACAGACATTTTAGCCATAAACTTAAAAAATATTACATTTGTTATAAAAGAATTTGGTGCATCTTCTCGCACGTTATTACCCGTTCAAGATTTAGAGCACGTATCTCGTTTCAAAACATATGGCGCAAAGGAATAGATTGAAATCAAAAGCTTCAATCTGAAGTAAATAATAAGTGCTGTCGCATCTTCTACAGATTCGATTGTCATCGATGACTTTAATGTTTTAAAGTAGTTATACTTTTACAAACTTTTGTGTGAGGTAAACTTATTTGCTTGCAAAGTTCTAATCACTTCAGTGTTCTTTGGGACATGTTCTCCGATGTTAAAGTTTACAGTAATATCGCATTGGGTATTAAGTAAGTAATAAGATAAAAAAACCAAGTTGTTATAGTGCTAACGTAATACATGCATTAGACGTTAGACTCAGTTACGGATTATATAGGAAATAAACATTATTTTAATATTCAAACTTACGTAAGAATGAAACAATAAATTTTTTTTACTTTTTTACAACTTTCCTTTACAATGCGATACCATACCTATTTTTTTAGGTAACACAAACAAAATTTCGCTCAAATTTAATTGTGATGCCCTAAACATACGAACAAATTGAACCATACAGAGTAGGTAGAAGGAATATTTTCAATAATTATATGTTAGTCTGTGCCTTAAAAAAATATATTGTTAAAGTAGTTATAAAACTTTTTATAATCTTCTCCGACTCTCCTGGATGTATTTCATAAATACACGAGTTCTGATTATGTCGACAATTTTTTAAGGGCGTTATATATATATATATATATATATATCGCCCTTATATATATACATTTATATATATATACATATGTATATATATATATATATATATTTATATATATATTTTGTCTTTCCCTATGAAATTGCACTTTAGCACTGTACTGTTTTATTACTTTATTTATGACAAAAGTCACTATTACTGTAAATGTTTAGAGAGGAGATTAGTATAAATCAATATTGATAAACTCTTGGCCTAATTACGCAACGAATAGTAATTTTTATCAGAACATATGAGCTTTCAGAGGTGATTCGCACGAACAGAGAGGCGCTAACTTCTTACCATCCCCTTTTCCACTTAACGCATGTGCAAAAAGTTTGAAGTAAGTTTTGGACATTAATAATCATTGTCATCGCCCTAGTCACAATCACCGTAGTCATACGTCATCAACAGCGATGACTTACAAACATGAGTAAGTCGTCGTTTTATGTTGTTGGCCTGGACTCCACGCCAAGCCACTAGAGAACCTTTCCTATTTTATATACACGAACAAATCAATAATTTACGGCACTTAAACTTACACATATTTCGGCTCCAACTGTTTCTAACCCAAGATCAACTTGACTTACGGATACATAATTACGGTTTTTTTTATTACATTGAGAGTAACACACAAGCACACAGTTCACCTGACGGTAAGTGTTTCCTGCGGCCCATGACATCTACATTCATCCTTGACAAGGAGTCACAACGCAGATGCGTTGTCAGCCTTGAGGACTGAGATGGAATGATTCGACACGAGTAATAAAGGTCTCCGGATCCCTGCGCTCACCAGACGAAACATAATGCTGCTATTTTACGCTGGTATTCTGTGAGGGCGTCGTCTAGCTCGGCCGAGCTGACCAATTCATTCTGCGGTTCGAAACAAACTGCGGCATAGCCCTTTACTTTTTATTTATTTTGATAAAGTACGATATATAACCCGTAACTGCCTCTCTATGTTTCAAAAAATCAAAAAAATCCATACATTGGAGCATTGACCGCCACTTAGTAGATGCAGATTAGCGAATTTTATATGTATCAGAAATATTTCGTTTTAATTTATATTTTTGACGTGTTGGTTTTCCTTCACAGCCAAGCACGTGGTAAATCAGCACTTAACAATTAGTGCGGGCACCGAGGATTGAACTAATTTTGCTTGCGGTCTGTGAAATTCGAGTGCCCCGACAATATAAACAGAATATTAACGATATTACATAACTTAATTACATGTCATGATAAAATTTCTTTTTGTCCTTATCAATTGTTCTGTATTCTTCAGGGAACGTATTACAAAGCTTCTGGAAATGTAATTAAATATTTCTCTTTGAGTAACTATTTAGGTCCCTTCAAATAATAATATAAAGGAGACGTCTGGTAATCATTAAATACAATGGGCCCAAACAATTTTAATGAGATTTTTTTGTTTTATTACGAATTTTTGTATAAAGATCGCAAGTTTTTAGTCGTAAAAACATTTAGACCCACATGGTAACATATATTATTAGCAATTAAATTTCATGCACACTTTTTCGCTAGTTTGACATTATTAACTGACCTATGAACGTACACTGGTCGATTTGCTTTTTGTAGTGTTCTTCAATAGCTGATTTTTCATCTCTAAAGAGAACTATCTTCAAAATACATCACTGTGTCATTCACTAGCGTTTCAATCATTCCACTCTCTTAAGATGTTGTTATTGACTAAGGGCGTCCTGTATATCGATCGTAAGCTTCAAGTATTGCATAATAATTTGCGGCGTAGCTGAAACTTTCATTTCTCCACGATAATGTTTTTTGTTTGTCATAGAGTTTTGTCGAATTCTGGCTATGATAACGATTACAGATCATCGGGTTCTGACATCAGGTGCCCGATATTTTCTAGATGGAAGAGGAGTCGTTGATGGACCTGACGATAAGGCAATACACGAACATGTGCTTGGCTTATACTTAATTTTTGAACAGTCGTAAAATGTCCGATACAATTACTGTATTTCTGTTTAATGTTTAATTTCTTTTAATAATTACCTTGATTGTTATTTAAGTTTAATAACAAAATAAATTTCTAAACTGACTCAAAAAATGTTTGACAGGTAGTAACAGTTTGTATGGTAAAATAAAATTGTTGTTTTTACTATTTTCCTCACAATTATTCCATATTTTCTCACCGTTTAAACTTTCCCTGGAGTATCACAAATATTTCATAACCAAGATTAGCCAAATCTGTCTAGCTGTTTTAGAGTTTTAGCGACACTAATGAACAGAAATTAATTACATATATGGGTATATCGCATGCTTAATATCACGTATTAAAGACTGATACATATAAAATGCTTTTGCAATGAATTTTCATTTCAAATGACGAAAACTTTAGATATTAACAAATAGTGCTTTGGTTTGGATCCCAAATACTCGTCCATAAATTATAGCATCGATTAGAACATAAATTATTGTCACAACTTCTTTGTTTATCTCTAGTTTATAAATTACAATAACGATAAAGCAAAATTTATTTTACTAATTTCTTGATACTGCTAAGATGATGAATAATATAATATAAAATAGGCAGGAACAATATATGCTACGATAATTTTATTGAATATACTTCTATCTAAATAATATAATATATGTATACATATATATATATATATATATATATATATATATATATAACATAACATAATCGATACATTACACAAAAAAAGTAATACATGAGATAAGACTGTCCAAAAAGTAGGTTCACAATAAATAATAAAATTTATAAATAAAAGTTAATGCATATCTATCACTGCTTTAATATTTCTGGTATATTATGAAATTAATACGAGTAAAAAGGATTATAAATATATGAATCTATTGCATTACACCTGAAGCCAACCATCATACTATTAAAATTTCATGACGTTACTTCTGGGTTATACTCGGTTAGTCTAAATAGCGAAGATTTTTGAATTTGAATTCTTTTTATACGAGCACACCCGTGGGACACAATCAGGTGATAGATTCCTCGTAGCCCACATAGTTTTATTGTAGGAGTTTAAACTTTGAGTTTGAAGAACTTTAAAATAATGTTTGCATAAAAGAACAATAAAATAATACATATACACTTTTAACAAATAATTTTATTTTCATAAGCCGTTAGTCAAATCTTATAACTGGTCAATTAAAAGAAAGAAGTTGTTTTGAGTCTAATGTAGTATGTACTTATGTACATTATTAGTTTTTCGTATTTTTATTCTTTTTTCTGTAGACAATTCTTTGTATATTAATACATAGCTTTATTTTTGTCTGAATATTTTGATTTTTATTGATATTAAAAGAAGCGGAAGGAAGCATTATTAGAAATAGTGCCATCAGAATGGATACCAGTAGCACCGTTTTCATTATTTTGATCAGTTTCTTTAGGTAAGGCGACTATCCAATAATAAATCAACTTTATGGTTATTAATAATACGACCAGGAAGATAAGCTTAAGAGAACACGATAAGGTAATAAACAGACATATACACCAGACATTAGCAATTAGAGTAAGGCCTACCTTACTGGGCCTACCTATTTCAACATTACGGAAGGGTTCTTCTTCTAATTTCATATTAGAAATCTAGCGACTCAATTTTAACCCCTCGGTAAACAGAAGTTTGAGATATTATATTATTCAACCTTTCCTTTGTTTGATGAAATTCATGATACGATCTTAAATTAAATTAACTTCGGAGACAAATAATTGACCCTTCTGCCTAATTTAATAACTAATCTTAATAATTAATTTCTCAAAATAGACTTCTATTTTTAGAGTTTTCACAATAAGATCTCTTAAATTATAAGGCTAAGAAATATATAAGTGGAATTATTTTCTTAAAAGTGTAATCTAAAACGCGTCGCAATCGATTATTACTTCAATTAAATTAACAATATTTTTTTATCTGAGTTTAACACCATGAAAGAGTTATTATAGGTTAATCTTCAGTAAACGTTTGCTCCTTTTCTTCCTTCTTACTAAATAAGTTAAAACTTTACCCTTACATTAATATTAACAAACAAATGTTTCTAACAGACATAAAACTCAGCATTTTGTCTAACTCAATTTTTAACCTTAGTACTACTAACGTATTACTTTATTTTATTCTATATACGATTAAATTATTGACCCTATATACTGTTCCTGATATTGTGCCTGAACTGACCTTTGTTTGGTCTTATTTCCCAACAATTAGGGATTTTCAACAATTCACAACCTATTAAGTATTAAGGAAGGTAAAGCCGAGTGAGTGCTTTTGTGTTTACGCGAATGAGTACAGCACTATAATATCTATTGGTGTTATTTATATCATGGTGCCCACAATTTATGTATTCGAATTCAATTGTGACTCTTTATAATAATATTCCAACATAAACAGATTATTCGATTTCAAAAAATGGTATTTTTATTGTATCATTTATATTTTATGCTTCTTTTTTGTTATCTTTATCGGTACTCGGAAGTAATTTGCTTAAATTACAACGAAAAGATAAGATATGCTCATCTACTGAGTAATAGGGTATTGTGTGGAAATCTAATGTTTTTTTTTACTGTTTGATTTATCGTTGAAAATTAATATATATACTTACTCCGTTAGCTCAGCGACACCAAAGACCACCATTCATTCTCGTCCTGCGGCATCTCCTTCCAGTCTCTTCTTGTGTGTATGCCTTCTCTACCTAGTCATTTCAGCAATTGCTTGCATGCATTAATAGTATTTTTCTTATCTTATCCAGGGATATCGCATTTATATGACCAGAATACGTAATTACATTCTTAGCTTATTAAGCCTTTAATTATTATTATATATTTTAATGCGAGAACTGGTCTACTCTCCCATAGAACAGTGGTTAAATACCAACTCAACTTAAATATATTCAGTATAATGTTTCATATTGACTGAAAACCCAATTACTAGTAGTAAAGCATTCTTACAGGTGCCGCGTTTTTTTCTTGTTTTTTATTGAGTATGAATGTCCGAGTCTCTAGGATGTTGGATGTTACAATAACAATTAAATATAAGAATTGAATAGTTTGTATAATAAAAAAATATATCTGATTTTCATTTAAACTTTTTTTTAGAAAACAAATTCCCAGATTAGGATAGACAAAAGCTGCAGCAAATTATGCTGTTGTTTCCATGTCTTTAAAAGAATTAAATTATTTCTTTCCAAATCCAATTCTTTAAAAAAAATAAAGAATAAATGAAACTATCATATATTTGTTATATTATTCTTCCAATTATTAATTGAAAACGTTTCACAATTTTGGTCATAAAATCTTCCATGCTTCCTCTTTGTATTTTCCCATTAGGTACCTCATAACGTGATAGTAAGGATCAAGAATTTTCATACAAGTAAATTTCAATTAATCATGTGAAAAACTTCAAAGTTCAATTTCATTACTTTGTAGATGCTATTGGACGACGACAGTTAATGCTAATACAAAATAATAGGTGTCATGTAAATGGATTATACTGTTTTCGTCGAAATTACCCTAAACTAATTTAAAGGTAAAATAAATTTAACGGTATATGCAATTATATGTCACCGGAAATAAGGGGAGCGTGATTAGGTATACCGACTAAATTGAAATGCTGCGTGCCTCAGAAAATTCAGATTTAGGGGGATAATTCGACACACGAGTTTTAAATGTCATTTTTAACTCGATTTCAAAGCAATGTGCTTGCGAACGTGATCTGTTTTTTATTCAATTACAAACTGGTACCAAATGAATACTACACTACTCTGAAATTCTTTGCCCGAAGGTATTTGAAGAGATGTGAAACCATCATTTAAATACGTCTCCGGGTTTTAAATTGATATAATGTTATCGTAGCACATGGTCTTTTTAATTTATTGATGTCTTATTAGAGAGGCTACTTTGGTCGTGTCAGTAGGGTTTATTACCTTTTCCTAGACAAACCCTACATTTGTTTCCCAGGTGGTGCTAAATGAGTGCATACGTTAAATTATAGACGGTGGTTAATTTACTCGACCGTTATTACCTAAAAAGAAATTACATACCCTCTGAAATTACGTTGAACCTGTTAAAAAACACTAGTAAATGACATAAGATAATGGTAATATTTTTCAGAGAAATAAGCACGGACGGCTTTCCTACACCTATATCGTATAGTACTCTCTTAGTGAATTTACTTGTGATACAGCGCCTTATATGGGGATAACAAAAAATGTATTTGCCACCGAATTCAGTAACTGACAAAAGTGCCGAAAGTGATAAATCATTTAAATACCAGAAATAGAAAAATAAAAAAAAAGAGTGTTTAACTCAGTTTTGGGTTAATAAAATAATAAGGGTAAATACAACTTAGTAAAGCTAGTAGATTAAAAAACCTAGTAAGATTTATCAGTGTTTATAATGGAACATTAAGAATAAAGCATTTCCCTAGAAAAGTAGAGTAATTTGATAAACTGTTCAACACAAAGGTAGACAGGAATAAAATGCTCTTTGGTATTAAACCTATTTGAACAAGTCTTTTGTATTTGAAAATAACGTTAATATACATGAAAAAAATAAACAAGGTACACATACAAGTGGGTACACAAACAAAGATAGTTTTTTTCATGAATCTACTGTCATATTTGTCCATAGTTAGCGTAGAATCAGATCAATATTACTGAGTAATACGTTAAAATATGTTATGGCAAAAATAGAACATTGAAATATACAATATTAAACTTTACATTGATTTCATGGTCAAAACAGAAAGTGACAAATAGACAACAAACTAATGATTTACGAATTTATTTTAGGTCCAATATGATTATATGATATACATTCAAATCAATTCAAACATAAGAATGCTATAATGATTCTCAATGTGGTATCTTGTGATTTCATGGAAATTATTAGTCATCTACAAGTAAAAACGTTTAGTTCTAAGTATTAAAAAGTACCGTTAAATATGCCAAAACTTTATATAGTTAAAACGTCAAAACTATACTATGCATTTCAAGTAGCATTACATCCTATAATAGCATAATGCCTTTTAATGTTCTAGTGGCACATGTAGTATTCAAATAGAGGGTGAATCTCGCACATAATAAACATACAATCTAACCATCAGGGACTGTTTGGGATATTGAAAACTAATGTATTGTTATGTATACTGTGTTATTTATACGTCTTACAAATTGAATGTTTGTTTGTTGTTGTTTAATGTAAATTTATATATATTAAAATATCAGTTCAAATACCACCACGCCCACAGTTGACTGAAATAGAATGCTTTAAGGTATTAAATCCGACTTTAATGATTCTTTATTTAAATATATATAAACAGGTCAGTGTTAGCAGTGAGATTATCCGAAGTAATTCGTAAGATTTAGATAAAATTACCTTCTATAAAAATAGTTATCCAAATTAGTGATCTCAGAAGTATGACGTAACATAGAAGTGAGGGTTAAATTAGTATATATTATATTCTATGAATTCGGTGCCATTTCTAGCATATTGCTCTTTTAATATTTGACACACGTATCTTGTTCCACAACATGTGGCGCAACCGAAAGAGTGAGAATTGGTATCAAATGTTTTGTTAGGATATACGTAGAGTTAAAATAAAATTTCATTTAATCACCTCTTGCAGATCTAATTCTCGCTCTGAAAATTAATTATTTATTTACTAATTGTATCTTCTAACAGATATGTATCTTCTACAAGATTTATTGCTAAATAGTTTTATATTGATGTAAGAAAATAAATTAGCTTATCAAACAGTTTAATAGTAGTAGTGTCACTCTACCTTCTAGCTGTAACATTTTTGAGCCAGTTGAATTGGAGAAGGACCACTCTCTCACAGCATAATGCTGCTCTGCCGTGTACAGGTACGAGACATTTAATCTCAATGCTCAGGGAGACATGTTCATCTTGAATCTTTGTAGATGTAAATGTCATGTCGGCAATTATCACCTGCCCCTAATATTATGAAAAGTAAACAGTTCACGTGACATAGTAATATTTTCGTGTCATTGGTTGATTCGATGTTCATAACGTCTGTTCGGATACAGGATGTCTGAATCGCGGTTTTGCGAGCTGACTATTGTTTTCAATAAGAACTCTGTGTATCCGTGACTCACTAAGAAGGAGTGATGGTTGGTCAGCATATTGCGCACTTACGGAACTCATAGAAAGTTTATCGTGCTTGTTGATAAAGTGCGACAAATGATCACATAATAGTATGTAAGTTGTATGTATGACATTAATATCTACAAGCACGCTCGTTTCAATGCACGCACGCATTGAGTAGCACGCACGCATGCATTTATGCAGTACGCACGTATGTAGCATGCACGTAGGTACGTAGCACGCACGCACGGCTGCACACATGTTATATCCCAATGGTAAAAGAATATACATTAAACATAAAATTATTTCATTCGAAGTTTAAAAAAAAGGTTGTATTACGTAGAAAAAACCATTAGGAGTAAAGCTAATAAGTTTTTTACTCGTTTCATTCTAATTAGTAATAAAAACGAATATTCATAAATTGTGTTACCGTCATGCAATTTAGCAGAAATCCGAGCAAGTAGAAAATTATACATTAATAATACTTTATTTAAAATTACAAAAATATCTCTACATAGTTGAACTTCGCTGACTACGAACTTTAAAAGGACTGGACGTGGTTTGAAATATTTAACCTGAACATCCAACGCAACCGATTCATTTAGCGTTTCTTTTTTATAGCTATTCTGAAAATAACTAAAAAAAATCAATTACTTAATGTTTGGCTATCGTCCTAGGCCATTTTTCAGTATAATATGGTGAAACCACCACGCTGATTTTCAACCATGATGGAAGTTTAGAGAGTATAATCCTGAGATCAAATTATTAGGTAGTCTATACTTAAGTGTTGTTTAGGTACCTTTAACCGGAAACAACAAACACAATAAGGAAAACACAAATGAAATTAGAATTAAATAAAAATCATTAAAAAAGCATCAGTTGTAAACGCCATTGAGTCAAATTATAAATGCGTCTAATGTTTGAGTTAACTAGAACTTTAGGTGTATTTATTAGTATACCTAATTTTGTTAAAAGTTTTTAATAAATCATTCAGAGAACACGATTTATGGTTTAATTATAGTTAGTCGGTAAAATGAGCTAAGTAGATAGACATTAAATCCAGTAATAAATTAATGTATGAATTCATTTACTGTTGTGAACCTTATTTTTTGAAGCTAATAAATTCATTATTTTAAAGATGTTGTGTATTATTTGAATTATAATATTTTATACATCAAATAAGGACATCAAAAATACGGTCTTCATTTTGATCTGTGTTATGTTTTAAAAACCTTATCTTTAAATTGCAATCCTAAAAATTATCTCACTTTATTTATATGAGTTTATATATACACATATTACATATATTATACCTATACAATAAAAAAATTCTTTCTTATAAAACTTTATATGCCTTGTTGTTTATCATTTTTGTTACAAGTTTTCTTATTTATATAGTTATTATTATTTTATATTTTCCAATTTATACAGTGTGTTTACTTGGAAATATACTTATATCATTTACGTAAGGTAACAGTTACGTAAGTACACGACAATTTTCTACGTTTCTCTCACAAAGAACCTAAATAAGTATGAATAAACTTGTCAGTAGCTCTAATAAAACTCTCGTCGTTAACTCCTATTCAAATCCGTATACAGTTTAGCTGAATGCTGAATTATGTTATGTATATAGTATATTTATCTTATATTTCTTAATGTTTTTTACAGTACATACATACATATATATACAAGTTCAGTGGCTGGTAACAGGTCCTATAAGATGTGTTTGTTATAATATTTAAAAAGAAAAATAGATGTCAATTACTCTTTAAGACTTTTCCCCATCTGATTCTGGCTTGCCATGATTACCTGCAGTACAATTGTTCGTCTACTACTAAATATTTGCTTTTTCTCTCGAAGAAATGCAAATCTCGCTGGCAATATCATAAAATTGTTTGTTACCCTAAATATATTGTTTAATATATTTGGGGTCCCAAACAAGCACATAGTTCACATGATAGTAAATGATGGAGGCGGCCCATCACATATGTATATGTACATCTATCCTCATCCTCTAATTGGGTCTTTCGATCTGTACACTCGCCATACAAAACACAGTAGTGTTATTGTGCTATTTCAAGATAGCATTTTGGTAAGGGTGTGGGTCATTCCAGGGTCGAGCAATTCATATTGGCAAGCTAGAAACTAGTTGCAGCGTGACTCTACTACTTTCAAAATTAATTTGCGAGTAGCATATAACAGGATCTCTTAGTTAATAGAGTTCTGACAATTTGACTTTTTTCACACAACGACACCACATCTTTTATATTTATTTTAAATCAGTGACTTAAATGGAACTTACGTATAATAATATCGTAAACAGACTTTTTGTCTTTTTGTCTCTACATTCGTGCACTCTAATCTCCACAGTGGCTGAACCACTATAGATGTGGTTTCCGGTAATATATTGAAATACGGAGTATGTAGATAATTGGATAATAAGATGAATGGGTTTGGTTGTTAATTTAACTGCATTTACTTTTGTTGTAATTATTAATCTCTTTTAATAGGTTCCTTATTAATTAATTATAATTATAAATTAATTTATTAATTATTTGTTTATTAAATAATTAATTAAGAACATGATTATCGCACAAGACCAATTTGATTTTAAATTAACATTAATTATTTCTTTTTAATAATTGAGGGTAATATTTATTAATAATTAAGGTCAAGCATCACATGGTGGTAAGTGTTTCTTGTGGTTCATGATACCAACATTCATCATTTACTTAAATCGGCTGACAAATCAGTAGTAATAACATGCATTATTAATAGTAAAGGGTAATCGATATAGCTCAAACGATCAATAGGCTGAAATGGCAACTGGCCGTCCATATAGCCCGTGAAACCAGTAGCCGATAGAGAAGAAAAGTTCCGCAGTGACTCCTTTTGGGCGTCGGGGCTGGCGACAGATTATACTCTATGGCAGTCAGCGGGGAAACCTTTGTTTGACAGTGGACTATGAAGTAGGAGTTTTATCCAATTAGTCTTCCAATCCAAGTTTAATTATAGAATAATAATAATTTTAACGATTACCAATATTGTCGTATAATGAAGGTATAACTTATCGCTAAATATAAAAAATATTTCATGATATAAATATATTTTTAATTTTTATACTATGCCATTTTTGTAATCGTGTCGCTGATACCAAAATTGGCAAGAGTGCCGAAACTGTTTCGGATTTAATATTAAAGGAAAGTTCTGTTTGCCAACACCTGCTACCATAAAAATAACGCAAGATAAGTTCATAACTAGTTCAATGTGTTAAGTGGTATAATATCATTTGTAATATAAAAAAGCTACTAATGAAATTCCCAAAAACAAAGAATACCTAAGAAGACCTTTATATAAAGGTCAAGTTTCTTTTTAGTGGTAGTGAAATATGTAACTCCCTTAATGAATACTTTCGTTCCGTTTTTATATCGACGTGTAAACATAATCCCCAATATATACCCAGTCAACATAAACCGTTGTCATCTTTAGATATTCATGATATTAACACTAACCTAGAACTGATCTTTAAAGAATCACAACACGTGACCATCAATAATTTTTCGTGCCTCTATTGAAGGTGGAATGTTTTTCAACAAGTGGAAAATTACTTTAATAACGCCTATTCCCAACAACAACAGAAACAGAACAGAAACAGAATAATTACAGAGACTTATTTCAAAATTATGCGTTTTAGGTAAAATTTATGAGAAAACTGTTACTTCACAAATTTCACCCACAGTCCGAAATTATGACCAACAACAAAATGGATTCCTTAAACACCCTAGTGCGGACACTTACATCGCTACTTTTACTGAAATCTATCTCGATAATTATGCCATG
The DNA here is from genome assembly GCA_029286865.1 of Teinopalpus imperialis. Classification (NCBI taxonomy): domain Eukaryota; kingdom Metazoa; phylum Arthropoda; class Insecta; order Lepidoptera; family Papilionidae; genus Teinopalpus; species Teinopalpus imperialis. The sequence goes on from JAGSMU010000021.1 coordinate 9,127,900, forward strand.
TATAATAATCTGCAAGTAGATGACGTGTATACTGACTTCTCTAAAGCGTTTGATAAAATTAATCACTATTTACTCATAGAGAAACTGACCCTGACCCTGTATGCATGGTAACCTTCTCAGGTGGATCGAATTCTATATGAGAAAGAGGAATCAAACAGTGTAATGTAGACTATATTAAATGGTTTTCCTCATAATTCCTTCCCGTACCTTCAGGTGCGCCTCAAGGATCCCATTTAGGGCCTTTGTTATTCTTTATATACATAAATGATATTGGTCATATATTTAATTACAGCCAACATCTCCTTTAAGACGCTTCCTTTGATGACGCTAAATTATTTAAAGTCCACAGGTGATTGACAACAAATAGCAAAAGGATTTGTATGATTTAAAAAATTATTGTAGTACTAATAATTTTTTATTAATATTGTCAAATGTCATATATGATCGATTACCCGAAGAAATAGTCAAATACATTTTAATTACAGCTTCAGTGATATGATTCTTAAACGAGTTCCTACAACTAGGGATCTTGGTCTAATTGACTCGAAATGTACATTTAATTATCATATAGATAACGTTATAACTAAAGCATTACCTACAAACCTTTCGCTAAAGTTATTACCCCTAAAAATCTATATTTCTCATTTGTCCGTTCCATGCTTGATTTTTGTAGTACTGTACGGAGCCCTTTTTAACCCAGCACTCAACAGCCAAGTACTCAGCCTTATGCCGTGTTGATTTATAATAAAAATTGAAATATTTACAGTATAAATTTTCTAGAGATTTTACATCTTACTCGAATGTTGTGAACAGTTCGCGAGTTTAATGATTTAAAAGCTGTCACACGCAATGTTGAAAACATGATAAGTATATTGCGATATGTGCGAAAAATATTATTTATCTTTTTAAAACGTGGACGTTGGAAGAAAAAATACCACTATGATGATTTAGTTATTTTACATCATGGAATAAGACTATCTTACAGTAAAAATGAAACATTCATTCGAACTATCATTCCTTGTCTGATATGTGATGAAATGTCAATGAACTTCACAGTAGAAATCTCAATGGGATACGTTTCATTATTCGTACAGCAAAGGACTGGAATAGTTTGTCCGCGTCTGTCCCTATCCCTCCGATTACAATGTGGGTGTTTTCAAGAGTAGAGTGAATAGGCATTTACTGAGCTAGTGCGCCTTACCATCCAGGACTGCATTTCCACTTAACATCAGGTGGATCGTGGTCAAGCACTTGCTTAGAAAGTATAAAAAAAAGTCAATTAAGTGCCGAAACTTGCATAATTTCAAGTATAATTTATTTTCATCTCTTTAGTTTGACCGTTCTAATTTTAACATTGAATATGAATAAGCATCCCATCACTTTCTATGAGGTGCGAGCACATGCAGGAGCGCAACATAATGTTATTTTTTTATTGTATTGAGGGAGACAAGGCGCAGTTCACCTGATGGTAAGTAATTCCCGCAGCAATGTTACTCAATTTCGTCCTGGATATGGAATGGTAATGGAGATACGTTGTTACCCCCTAGAACTGTAATAAAATACTTTGTCGCCAGTAATAAAGATCTCCCAACACTCACGATACGAAGCACAGCATCGTTATGCTGCTACGTAAAGTTCTATATATAGCTATGAACGCTGTATGTAATGTATGTGTAATGTACTAGTATTTATTGAAGACGAGGTCCTTCCCCGGAGACGAACCATTCCAGTCGTAGTCGTAGAAAACGATTTTTCTTTAGTGCTGGCTATTTACTATCCATATACCACAGTAATCATTCCTTTAATAGAGTGTTACTTATTTATGTGCACTTATTATATAGTGCAAAGTATATATAAACATAAAACTCATGTCTTCGAAGCTGTATCATACTATCAATATTATCTGAGGTAGGTAAAAATATAAGAAGAAAAACAGTCCAACGAGACGCGAATGTTTTACAGTTTTTTATACATTATAAAAATTAATAACCTATAGTTTATTAATAATAGTAGAATTAATGCATATAAATGCATGTTTTTGTAGAGAAACAGTACTTGTTCTATAAAATAGATAATATTTGTTATAATTTTGGTGTGATGGTCTTTTTCTGTTTTATCTCCACATCTTTGGCAATAATTCCAGCTTTCAAAAGTCTTGCCTTTACAAAAGATCACAAGGCCGCAGCGCTCGATCAAATCGATTCATTCGTCCACATAGTTCGGGTCGATTGCGAATGGCGATATTTCCTAGTTATTGTCAGGTGACATCAATTGAGCAGGATATATTATGCAATTTGCAAAAATCGCACAAACACAGACACACGCGTCGTCCTCTTCCCTAGTTTGATGTAATGCATATGCCATAAATCGGAGGAAGGTTTATATATGGTGTCAAGTACTGCGCAGTTAATGTACTGTGGCTATGCCTGGTAAATGATATCACCATGGTCGAAATTAACCAAGAGGTACATCATAATAACTAAACTACAAAAATGTAAACGTACAAGTAAAGATATACTGTTGTCTATTTAAGTAATGCTGACTAATGAGCACCAAAATACATCAGACTGAATTTACCATCGGATGTATTGATACCTGGTTAAGCCTGCGTTGGTTAAATAAACATTTCTTTTAGACGGAATATATCAGTTCCCAGTATTAGAGATCTCTAATTATTGTACTGTTATTGTATTGTTATTGTACTGTACACTGGTATTCTACTGGTATTATTTCCACCGTGGCTTATCTATCCACTTATGTAGCTGTCTTATTTAGGTAACATAATGAGTAATAATAACTTCAATTTTGACATAGACTGAATATTATTTCAAAGTCTAATAGCCTAATGGCTTAGGGTACGGATTGCAAAACATAAGGTCGTAGGTTCGAATCCATCATTCGACTAATGCCGTGAACCATCTCCCAGCACAAGCATTTCCAGCTTAGTTGGAGTGGTTAACCAGAATATTAGTTATGTTAGTAGCATTGCTAATACTCTTTAAAAAAGTTTTGTCATGATTGAAAATTTGATAATTTAAAGAACATATATGTTAAAGACATGCATAATCTACTGGCGAGAGTTAATCAGTGAATGGAATAATAAAAATATATTTAAAATAATCGTGGCATAGTTGGCCAAGAAATATATTTATTAATTAACCGAAAGAGCCAGCGCAGCGTGTGTCACCTATGCGCAGCGCGATAATGATTGTATGTGGTAACTTTATTGGCCATTTATTATCAAATTCTCTCTCTATAAGTTGTCAACAGTAGCCTGGTTTTATAAACTCTTAATTCATATCGGTGTTAAATCATTGCGTTGCCACAAAGAAAATATGCAACATTCATTGTTATGCAGACCATAGCACTGGTGATGCATTGTATACGGCCCGCGCTAATGTTTCTCGGGCTACTGCCGATGAGAACTGGACCAAACTTGTCTGAACTGGAGACCCTTTTTGGTGAAGTCTCGGATTGGGGTCGACAAAACCTTGTCGATTTCAAACCCAAAAGACACAAGTCTGCGCCTTTACCGCTAAAAGAGATCCCTTTGTCGTAAATCTCCACTTTGAGAACACTCCCCTGGTTGCCTCACCCAGTATCGGTCGCCGAGGCGTTGACATATCGAGTGACGTTCAGTTTCGCGGTCACTTGGAAGACAAGGCCAAGCTGGTCTCAAAAATCTGGGAGTGCTCAGTAGGCTGAAGTAGTATTTCTAGCCGGGCCACCACCTACAACAGTATAAGACGCAAGTGCGGCCCCACATGGAATACTCCTCGCACCTCTGGGCGGTATCACCCCAATACTAGCTTCTTCAATTCGACCGTATACAACGGAGAGCGACTCGAATCGTCGACGACCGAGCTCTCACCGCTCGGCTGGATTCTCTGACCCTGCGGAGGGACGTCAGATCCTCTGCATTTTTTATCGTATATACCACGGGGAGTGCTCCGAAGAGCTGTTTGGAACGATTCCATCCATTCCATTTCGCCATCGGACGACACGGGTCTTCACGTCACTTAGGGTCCTTCAAGAAGCGAGCTATCTATCCCTTTCTTAAAGGCCGGCAACGCATCTGCAGTTCCTCTGGTGTTGCGGTTGTACACGGGCGTCGATGAGCACCCCGGTGTTCCCGCCACTTTATTATGTATATTATAATTTAACTTTTTTATTTAATATTATTTTAAATGGATTAAAAAAATCTTTTTACATATTCCTATATTATATATATTTTTCTCCTTTTTCTTCTTCTTCTTCTTCTAAAATGAAAAATAAATATGTGTATAAAAAAATTAGTTCCTCTGTTTTCAATATATTTACTTAGAATCAGTATTTAATAAGTCAATATTTTAATCTTCAACTGAAGAAAATAAATAATCAATAGCTATTGTAAGATTTACCTTCCAAGCTCGCGCATTGAACCTAGTCAGAAACCACTAGAAATCTCGTTTGTAAAAGTTACCGCAAATTAGACGAAAAACTACTCCCGCGTTATCGAACATGTTCTCGACCGTGAAGAACATGGAGAGTACGTCCGCTGAAGCAATCACTTGGATACTTGAAGCGTTGCCGCAAGGAGCATGCCGTTCTCCGCTAGAGGAAATTATCTCTTGCATACTATTTAAAACTACATTTGATTCGATATGTATGTATATATGTAATTATTAGTGGTACGATGAACAGTTTACTACTTACTCTACCCAATTTGTGCTAATCGCTAGCCCGCAATTTTGTATATGAAGAAAAAGTTGGCATATTCTCGCTTATATCTATTAGGTACTAGCATGAAGATAAATGAGATTATCATGAAAAACACGGGTTGAAAAATAATTTGAAGATTTTTTAACCCGTCTCCGTTTAAGTCAATTACAGGCGTAATCAGCAGGCTGAAAAATAGAAATGTTTTTAGGCCGTTCTAGAGGAAGGCATAACAGTAAATCGCACACACACACACAGTAAATCGGAAATGATTCCAAGTTAACAGTTTTCAGTAAGCTGAAAGATGTTCTCAGGCCGATTCAGGGCAGTATCAATTACTTGGCACTATATTTACGAATCGATACACATCGGAAAGAATTATCACTTATTATTGTGAAATAGACAATTAAATAAGTTAATAAATTTAATAATTATTTTAAAGTGTTACAAGTGATTACTTTTTATTCAATAAACTTACTATTACATTAAAGGCTTTTTTCTGTATAATGATACCTACAGCTCATAACAATGTTGTCGGAAATATTATTCCAAACAGGTACATGTTGTTATTAAAATAGTGCAGTTACTGATAGAAATTTATTTAACACGATTTTTCCCTACGTTCGCTGAAAATTATATAACAAGCAGTTCTTATGTTGTGCAATTTAGGTTAGGAGACAATTAAGGTATGATATAGATATATAATATTATATACAATGTATTTTAGGGGAATATTAGTGAGTTTTGTCTGATTGTAGAGTGTCCATTATAAACAAAAATGATTAAAAAATTACTTTATTTTTAATTCTTGATTTTATGATATTCAGATGAAAAACCTCCTTTCCTTTCATCAATTATAAATTGAGGGTCTCTTTCCTTACATATTTTCCGTATGATGACCAGCAAATTTCGTCCACTGGATCTGGCAAAAATTGCGAAGAAGAAAAAACAATCTGCTTTCCGTGGAAACAACTCTTTCAATGATGAAAATAGGATTTGACGGACCATAAAGTTTTACAGTTGATGGAGTTTCTATTAATTATGGATTTATGTCTTCTTTATTGGTTTTAAAATACTTTTCACATTGACAGATGTATATTCGACTAAGATGTGCTCTTGTGAATGAGGTTTGGTAAAGCGTTGTGCAAGTCTTTTATATTGGAAGTTGGAATATTTAAAATATTATGCAACCGTAAATCGGTACCATGATTTTCCTAAATCGGACGGAGTAGTGTGACTGATTTTCAATTTTAAAATGATTACAAAAACACATTCGGTTCCTATGCGTTCTCCGATGAAAGTGAATTTAAATAATCACTACGTTGAGATGCATCATTTATCTAAATATTTCTACGATCTATTAAAATTATAATTAATAATCTATAGATACGCAATGAAGTTAAGATAATATTTTAGTTTTAACAGATGGTAAAATTTATGGACGGTCCAAAGAGATCTAAACCTAAGCACTATTTGTAAGTGTCCAAAGTTTTCGTCGTTCGAAATGTAAATTGATTGCTAAGGCGATATGCATCCGTCGACCTCGCAAAGTTAACGTTAACTTGAACATTGTTTTATTTGTAAATGATACAGAATATATATATATATATATATATATATTTATATATAAACATATATATATATATATATATATATATATATGTATATTTATAGATACACATTGTTGTCATTGACTACTACTATTAGTTGATTACGTTAAAGTAGTAAACTAATACTTAGATTTGAGCGCCTACGATTTGGCAACATTGGTAATATTGATTGCATCTGTTTTTAGTTATATTGATATAAAGGTAATACAAATTTAAATAATTTAATTTGAACAGCCATCACCATTTTAAACGATATGGCTTTGTAAAGTTCAACCCGGAACTTTCAAAACCAATCTTCATTCTATGATGCACGAAAGAATAGTTTGGGAGAATCCAAAGTGATCCTAAAAAAATAAGGTTGCATTTATCACGATGAACTTCACTTACGAAATTTTACCGTTATTTTACATGTTATATTATTAAGTGTAGGTCACAATAACCACTTCCGTGTGGTGGACTCGGGGGTCCGTTACCCATGTGGAGATGAGGTGCCGAGTGGAAAGGTGGATTGGTGGGTGGGGATTTCTCCCCCGAGTAGTGTTCTTTCAATAGATAACCGGCGCTGGTGTGTCTGTATCAAGATGAAAGAAATATTATATCAAACATTATTACTTTTATACACCACTGGTAGCAGATCTGTTTTAAAAATTATAAGGTTGGAACATTAACTATTATACAGCAGGTTTTTACAATCATAAATTCATTACCACAACGGCCGTCTCAGGTGAGTAACACAACGGATTCATTTCGTTCCCAGAATTTGAAGGCTATTTATGAATTCTGTTAACAATTAGTTAAGAAACTAAATAATGCGACGTTGCGATTACTCGGCTACTTTCAAATAAAATATCTCTAATAAAATAAAAAAAAATGCACTTAAAACATATATAGTTTCATTAATAAATTAGCTGTACTATGAATAGGTCAGCTCGACCGGTGTAGGACGACGTGTTCCGGTATAACAGCATATAATAATAGTTGATTATTGTTTACTGTGTTTCTTCTAATGCATTCAAGAATCCGAAAACCTTATTACTGGTGATGAGAGATTCCGTCTTAAGTCCACAGAGGTGCAAATATATCCGCATTATGATTCCTTGTGGAAATGTGGATATCATAAGCTTAATTAATCACTTATTATGTAAAAAAGAAATGTACCAATTTGTCTAAGGATAATAGAATATCTAGTTAAACTTCAAACATACTAGCATATATTATATGAAAGAGTATCAATCTATTAAGTATCTACCTATATAATGCATATCATAACTTTCGCTATGTGTTACATCGGGTCGGTCGTGTTTCCTAAATCGATAGGAAAAACCTTTGCTCAACAGTGAATTCATGATTAGCTCTTGTTACATTAAAATATTTACTTTGAATTCAATAAAGCGCAAATATATTATATGCTGTATTTGATAATCACCACTTTTATCATCTCAGAATAAATTCACTATTTGGCCAACTTTGCAGTTTGATTATTCCTTTTTAACGTATAAATAGAACATAGCTGAAGTTCTCAAGAAAATCTAATAAAACCATTAAAAGGTACTTCTTTCACACTCCAAGAAATTTAAAGAATGAAGTTAATTAATCTAAAAGAGAATTGTAATTCATAATACTATAAACAAAAGAACTCACATTTATTGAAGATGTTTATTCCATTCCCTCTATCCCATATGAAAAGAAAGTAAGATCTTCAAGAAAACGTTATTACAAAGAAAGAACTATAATAGGTAAAACTTTGTAACTTTGCCGAACTTCTTCGTTCAGTTGCATCTATCAATATGAAACTCGAGTGTAGAGTTTTCTAGAGTTCTCATTTTAGAGTCTTTGAGTATTTTATGCATACCAATTTTCTAAAATATAAATCTGTTTCATTCATTTAACCATATTGTACGTATAAAAAAAGAGAATCTATTATTCTATGAATTTTGATTAAAGACATAGTACTGTTAAGAGTTGGTTTTGACAGTACGGCTTATCTCAATACAGAAACAAATATTTTTTTGGTTCAATAATCTATTCAATATCTTAGCTTAGTATTTATTAATTTTAATACTATACTGTACAGGCAGCTCTCAACAGTGCACAAGATCCAATTAGTATCATATGTAAAGAGATATGATATTAATTGGATTTTGATTAATAATTTTATATTCCCTATGAGGTCACAATCAATCCAATTAATTTAAAAAGTATTACATTTTGTAATAAAAATTATGTTTGGGTTTAAATTCATATCAATTGGGGAAAACAACAGAGAAAGTAAAAATCGATCAATCTGAAAAAGTTTCAAAAACAAATTCATTTGGACGCCCACGACTGCATATTTTTTTGTTAGTATGTAAACTTCTGATAGGGGGAAACTTAGCCCAAGTCAAAGCAAATAGGATTCGATCCCACTACCGCGAATTAGAGCTCATGCACCTAGTCTTTAGATGTAACATGAATGGCTTAAACAGTACTTCGATCTTGCTCTCACAGAACACCAGCGTGAAATAACATCACAGCGCTGCTGTGTTTCATATGTTAAGTATAAACAAAACCACCAAGGCAACAAATTACAGGTAACGAAGCCTTCCATTCCAACCTTGAGGGCTCCTTTTATCTTAGTTGAGGATGTATGTAGATGTCATCCGTTATCATCAGGTGAACTGTGGGTGTGTGTTTATCACTTCCTTTTTATTTCTATTCTCACCCCTTATATTATTAAAAAAGTCTAAGCTGATTTGTAATATCTCTGGTCCGCGAATCGCTATGCAATATCCGCGAATGAAATATGCTCCAATATGCAGACTTCCTTACGATGTCTTCCTTCTTCGCAGAGCACGTGGTAATTCAGCATTTAAAATTTCTACTAACAGTTTCATTAGAGACGCTTATTCGCGTACAGTGAAATTAAAAGCGAGCGCCTGGACATTGAGCTACTATGGCCCCTAGTTTTGTAAATTTTACCTAAATATAATAAAGAGAGAGAAAAACTCCAATCTATCGAATCGAATCATAACGAGGCTAGAAGGTAATTCAGGTGTTAACCTACACACGTTCCAATTTGTCGCATCGCCATGAAACACGATTCCAATTGGACACGTCGAATAGTCGTTGCTTCGAAAATGCTGAAATTTCAAAGAAGACATTTCATCTTTTAGGTATATTGCTACAGAAATTGATATTCATTGATAATCATTGGTAATTCATTTAACATATAACAAAAGATATGTTTAATGAATTACCAATTTAAATGTTTTAATAATATGTTTGTGGTTTTTTAGAATATATGTAATTAGCCCTATTTTCTATAATTTTCCCTAGGTATAACTTTGAAAATATGTTAAATACTTTAATTTATAATTTATAACAGAAAATGAAACAAAACATCAATTGAGTTAGGAAATATGATTACCTTATTATTTTTAACTTTAATAATGACTGTAAACAAAAACATAACCAGGATAAGGTTAAAAAGAACAATTAATTACTTTCTAATTACTACCTAATGAGATGTAGCTTCTGCTATACCGTGTACGACGCAGCATAATTGTTCTAAAAAATATTTTATAACAACATTGTCGTGTTCATTTCTATCTTTTAGGTATATTGCTACAGAAATTGATCTTTACATAATTATATATATAACTGATATATATCTATATATTATAACATATATATAGATAATGAATTACCAATTTCAATGTCTTAATAGAATTTTATGTACGGGGTTTTTTTGAGAACGTGTTCGTTTTTACAGTTTTTATGTTACATATTAAACGTTTTTACGAATACGTTACTTAAGCTGCTTATTCATGATATCTAAAACAACTTTTGATTTCCGGTATTGGTTGGATAGTAATGAAATTGTTAGTTACAATAGTAAATGCTGTTTTACCACAAGATCTTCTGTGTTGTCCAAAATAAGTAAAAATAAGAAAAAGTTCTAGCCCGTGGCAGTTTGTTAATATTATTTATCTGTTATTACGCACTTTGCCAATACCACAATACAATACTTTGTTGATTAGAATTGAGGAATTGAAGTAATTGAGTTTGAAAAATAACGCTTCAATATTTGCCGCTTGCCTCCGTTCAAGTCATCTTCACACGTGGTGGGCAAAAAAGAAATATGTGCCTTAGATAAATAATATAATTGATATAACATAGAGTTGAAAACTTTTATGGTTAAAATAGAAAATATGGATTAAAATGGCACTAAGTTATCTTTTTATTTGGATTTGTTTTAATATACAACGAAAACGAAATCATTTATTTTATTTTATAATTAAACCACTGAATATATGTACATCAATCAAGTCCTCAATTTTACAAAAAATACCCAATGATATCTTGGAGATTACTCATAAGCTAAATATGTCATAAGATTGCTTCGTAAGTGTTATTATTTAATAATATTTGTAGTCCATGACAGCGTAGATATATTATGTGATTCACTATTCGCCGAAGAAAAAACAGAGGCTATATATTATACTTACTAGTCCAACTCTAAATCAATTATGGCTACGCAGAGTTACCGTAGTCTTCTCCTATTTTTTAATTAATAGCCTAAATCTTAGATTTGTAGTTTGTTTGATCTTTGACACACTAAATACTACTATTATTAGAATATATTACACTTTAATATTGTAACTGACGGGAATATAGAATGTGGCCCGGTCGATCTCATGTTATTGAACACTCAGTTTACAATATACCTCATATTGTATCGTCTACAACTAATAGGAAATTCCAATACAGCATTCGGGAGTAATCAAGGTAGATAGAAACAGATATTAGATAAAGTTGTAAAATTGAACAGGTACCGGTTTCTTGAGTCTTTCAATGAGAACGAAATCGATACAGCTATGTTACTTTATTACCAAACAATTTAAGTGTTCGTTTATTCGTTTAGTCGATTAATATGACATTCTACCATATAATTCATTACTTCGGTATAAAAGGTGGTAAATTTTATAAAACAAATTTTCCAAAAATCTGGTTTGTTAAAAATATTCTGGTATAAAAAAAATATTAATGTTTACTAGGCATGCAAAAATATTTAATATAATTAAATATCAACTCATGATCAACTATTAATTTTTTTTCTAGCTCATTACGGAGCATGTATATTTGATAAGAAGACCATTTGTATTGAAGAGCAAAGACAGAGAATGGAGTTCACTTCAACAATATAGCGTGTAGTCCTGTCGTAGAACATTTACAAGATTTCTATATTGATTTTATTTCCTACTCACAAATAAATGATACGGTACTCATACGTATTATATAATACAAATTAATCTAAAGCACAGATGCATAAAAATATCCTTTACTGCGAAATAATGTTATGAATATTATGTAATATAATTTCATATTATATTACATAATATTCATATCACATACGTGTATTATTATAATTACAAACATATGCCAATGCTTTATCTATTTCCACCTTTAGATGGTAAAGTTTTTGTCTATTTAATAATAAGTAAGTGCACAATCATAAATAATTCACATGTACTCAAAGATGACATTCAAACGGGATATAATACAATTGAAAACACGTTAAAACGCAAAAATAAACTTGTGTCACTCATGCAGCGTGCAATTTTTATAATACCTACATACATCAATTTTGCTTCAAATATGAGACTGCCTATTATATTATTACATAAAATGGTAAAACTGAAATCTATAGGTTAGGAAGTTGGTACATTTTTTATATTTTTCTTTCCTTTGGTTCCAGGTCCTCTAGCTTGCATGTGCAAGATTCATCACCTTGGTTGAATGTTACATTAATATAGACTACCACTGTAGATTCCCGTAATGTACTTGAGTAACTTGTATTGAATCTTGCTTAATTGCTTTTAAATTTGAAGATCCATCATATGTAACTATTAACTGTTTTTTTAAATTAATGTTAACTATTTTAGAAGACGTTCAAATGTATTTTTATATTTGTAATTACAAACATTTACCGCTTATCTCGATATTTGTAAACAGAAAAAGGCAAATTAAGAAAAAAACTTATTACTACTATACCACTTCTTTTCATCGTGCACATTTCATTACAAAAATTTTATTTCTCGCGAAAGGAAACGCACTGCAACGCGTCTATCTAACTTGTCTCTTTCCAGCGATCTTGACTATTATTATAATATGCAAGAGTTCGTATCATTTGTGTCTCAACACATGTTCCAGATACGCAACTTTTTTCATCTTTGCAATGAGTAAGAGTGACTAGTGGACCTTCACTTATATCTTGTTGTTACTTTTTGTGTAATACCCAAAATATGTCATACATATACATTTTAAATGCTTCAATACCTTTTACTATTCAGCTACCTGATAGTAAGTAATTACCACCGCCCATGAACATCCGGAACGCAAAAACACAATGTAGTTGTATATCTAATGCCTTTCTTAACTAACTACCGGATACTTCCATAATAATCTCCTTCATTTTTAAAGTACGGGTTTTCATTTCTACATTGAATATATAATATATATAATATCATACCCTTCTGTTATTATTTCAGACGATAAATTTTACATACTCTTAAAACTTGCAATGTTCCACCTTTGTGGTGTTTTCAGGGACACGGGACCATACTCGCAGTCCAAATAACTCCAGCCGGCTACCGGCAGCCTCTCCCAGGACCTCCATTCACCCATTTATAACTATTATTAACTATACTTCGACCGCAGTTGGATAGAGAGAGTGGTGCAGCCTAATACCGATTTAAACTATTCCGCGCGCCTGTAAGGCGGTATGCACACTGTCTATCTAAGATGTATATCTACATATCCTTTTCTTCCCTTACATGGGTCAGAATGCTGCGGTGTGGTGATATAGTGCGAGACCTATTGGCGGCATCGTTTTCGTACTCGTGGACTTTTCATAGATGAAAAATAATCAACTTTCAACATTGTCTAAAAACAATGTAGTATACGATAGTAGTACTATAGGGTTTAAAAGGCATATCGATACCCATTAGCTTAAAGGTAAACAGTTAAATGTAAATGATGTAAAATAATGTTGTATTTATGATACGGTTACATAGTATATATGTAATCGTATCATGATGTTAAGAATACATTTATTATAAAATGCCTGAAAGCGTAAAAGATAAAATAAAATATTTTAGAATTATAAATTAGAATAAAACCGTTTGCATAATTTTCATTAGAAGGGCTATTTCCATTATCACTCAGTACGGTATTTCAACACAGACTTTTACGAGTCACAAGTCAAGTATGCTTCGTCCCCAGGCCGTCGTCTTTGTTATTCCAATAGCGGCTTGCCTCTTAAATGGAATATCTCGGCTAAACTGAAATTTAACATAATATGAAGTTTTCATCCTTATAAATCAGCTGGAAGTTATATTTTATGTATTGTTAAAGTTATTGTACATAAAATAAGACATCTGTAATTAGTGAAAATAAAAATAAAATTAAATCGTTATCGCTTTAACCATTGTAACAAACACTAGTATCTTTTGTGAGATTAATTTAAATGAAACTTAGACTTTAAGTTAAAAGATTGTTTTGATTTCAAGAAATTAAGGAAGATATACAATAATATCATATTTTTTTTGGATGCAGTGAGTATTATACGATCTACGGCCGTATATTCTAATAGTTAGTACTTGACAGTTAACAGATTAGGGAAAGGGGACAAGTTCCTTTTTTTGTTGGCACAAATGCTTACAAAGTACGAACTAATATAAGCCTTGCTCAGTCGATGTCGTTTGTTTATAACTATATTGCCATAGTGGAAACCGGCAAAGAAGAATTCTTAAAAATAGAATAATAACAATTTGTGTTTCATAAATATTAGCAACGAATTCAAAGCGTTACTAGGACCCATGATTATAAGGCCAAGATCCTATGACCAATAAGCCACTAGGTCGTCGGCATAAAATAATAAAGAAAATCAGAGTCTTGGCTGGAAAGAATTTCTTCGTGCTAAAGACCATTATATATACTATGTTTTAATATAATATATGTATTATACAGCGGTGGTAGTCGAAAAGCAATGTGTATAAATATAGTCATGTGGTTATGTATTCGAGTGTATTGGCTCTATAATACCAGGATTACACTGCCGGCATTTATATTTGTTTTATGTTTAAATGTGTAATTTAGTATATTGACCATAGAGAAATTTTAATGCTCTCACAAAGAGTGATATGCAAAATTCTATAAACTATACCCTTTTTGAATCCTTATCTGGAGCAGTTACCAAAACATGTCTGTTCTAAATAAACAAATGACACTCTAGATAAAACATAGCTAATAAAGTTTAAATTATGTTACGTGTATGAAGTGAATAATTAGTGTAATAAAAATGTATTATTAGTTAGCTTATTATGCTTTCATAGACAATTATTTAAATGATTTTCATTTTTTAATCGATTATATAATAATTGTCATCATTGATAACTTATTGCCAACGATTTACTTCCTCTTTCGTTAAAGTTAGACAGACGTAACTCAAAATAATACGCAAGGTGCATTTTGACATCAGCTAAATATTTAATGATTTTATTTCATAGCGAATGCTCCGGAGATCTCATTAAATTAAAATCTCAAGGTGCAATGTCTGGGAAGTATGGATGGTAGGTTAGAACTTCCTATTCGAACAGCTTAACTTTTTCTAAAGTGAATTTTGCTGCATTAGATCGTGCATTCTCATGGAGTTCTGTGTTGAAAAAACTGATATTTTTTCTGGGCGTTTGGACTGCAGCCATTGTATTTGTATACATTATAAGGAGTTTTTCCAGGTTTACATAATTCATAATGTACGGTATCTATACCTATCAAATACAATGGATAGGGTTGGTTTGGGATGTTGGACTCCACTAGAGATTTAAGTTCATCATTATCAAATTTTATTGAGCTTCTATTTCGATTCTTGATTAATAGGTAAAATAGAATAATCTCTAGCAGGAAACTAACAATATTTTTTTTTATTTCTGTTGCATTAAGTCCGTTGTAAAAATGAAAAGATGGTATTTGTACATGTATAAACATTACCTATTGCATTAAAGACAACGACATCGTGGAGAGTGTCAGGAACGACGCCTCGACACGTGAATATATGTTTAAATTTAAGTTTAGCTAATGGAATATGGAGGTTATTGTAATATTGTTCTAGCTTATTCATTTTCCCAAGAAGCTAAGGCATTATAGAGTCTTGTTAAATATGATTTAAATAAAGATACTTAAGTATTCTGTATTACTCTATATCCACATTTCAAATAACATTTACTTAACATGTTATTATACACGTGATAAAAAACCTCTTTAATTAATAAATGAAGCAACCACCTCAACTACGCTTAAATGCTTGTGATATTTTGTACTTACCTGCTCCTTAACAAACGTCACCAGGTGGAGCGACCGTAGAATAAATACATTAAATTAATTTTCAGGTTGCAGTCACCCCCAATATAGTTTAGTATGTTCGTTAGTTAGTACTTTCTGTCTCTTTAAGTCCGTAAAACTTTTGGAATATTGGCCATCTTCGTCACCAAATTTTCAATGAAAGTTTTTAAGTTATATTACTTACAATATAGGTATATGCCATATTACCAATCCAAGGGAATCTCGGGAATCTCTGTGCTGGTTACCCAATAATAAAGGTCTCGACTGAGTGCTTTAAGCACTCGGCCCCCTTTCAACCTGATGAAGCTGTAAAAGCTCGATCAAAAAGGAAAGACAATAAGCAATTGAATGTCACAAACCACCGTATGAATGTACCAATCACGAGGCTATTGCCTGATAAGATAAAAACAAAGGATTGAATAGGTAAAATATATGTATGGAATACTCAGCTACGTGACCTATTTAGCATAGTGGTCTGCTTTATTCATAATATATTTTGGGGTACAACAAACTTTTGTCATTTAATACTCACTCATTTTGAGTATAACATGTATAAGTTATCATGACCTGGCTCCATCGGTGAATTTCACGTACGGTATGATACGTATTTTGAATACGATATATAGTAGTTTAACCGCATTTCTGTATCTAATCGAAATTTTGACTGACCAGTATATGAAATTATTAAAAGCTTTATTATTTCATATTACTGTTCGTTTCAGTACATGTAGTAGTACCATACTACATGTACTAAAACGTATGAAATAACAATGAATATACAACGATAGATGTATTCTTGGTAAAAGAACCCTTTACAAAATTATCCAAGTTATGTTAATTTTCATTCATACCACGACATCAGATTTAATAAAAATTTCTATCTCTATTCTAGTACAAATTAGGTACAATGACATGGCTTTTGGCTTCACGAGACGAAACAAAAGAGTGCTTATTGCTGCATAGACTAGCCGTTTAATAAATGAACATTACTCAAATTAACAAGGCATTTTTTTAACGTAAAAGTGAATAAGAAACGTCGTTTACATAGTCACATTCAAATTATACACAAAATCTTAAAGCTCAAAGCCCCAGTATTGTTGTGAACTTTTAGCAACAACTTTTGGTGGGTTTGCTTGATCACGAGCAACAGTCTTTAATTCGTTTGCTTAATTATAAGAGGACAGGGAAGATTTGTCCGCGATTGATCCGCGGCTACACATAAAAATGGTTTTTTTTTCGATGATCAGTACAAATAACGTTTGGAGGGTCGGTGCAAATTTATGATAGATAAACTCAACGCTGACAAGGAAAAAAAATGTTCGTGAAATACTGACTGGTATCAAAATATGGTTATATAACTATGATCAGGAAACAAAGCGTCACCATTAAAGCTATGAGCTTGATATGGTATTTTAAAGATTGAGCTGACTCTGATAAAATGTCATTGTGAAAGGTTGATACATTGCCATTGCTACTTTTTACACATTTTTGTACTGACCAGACTGTTTGAAAGAAAGAAAACTTTAAGATTTCTGATGTGTCTAAAGTAGACTGGTCTTTAATATTAGGGCCTTTCATATGAAATTAGCGTGAAAAATGTAAAAAACTTTTTTAATCAATCGGAATATGTACCATTTTTATTTATTTACTTTCACCAGTTTAAAGATAGTTCATTTATTCCTTTGTTTTGGAGGTCATAATATCTGCCGAGAAAAAGTTGGAATCAAAAACGTGCCCTGATTTTTTTTAACAGGAGCTTCCCGATACGCATCATTAATCCTTCGGGCTTTTTCTGCAGCACTAGTGCAACGGTGGCACTCATAGTTTTAAATAACGCGATGTTTCAAGTTTTCAATTTTGTTAACAGAAGGATATCTCGCTCGACCATCCAAATATAATATGTTTATTATATTTCTGCGCTTATTATATTAATGCGCTCGGCACGTTTTCATGTCATGCTTAGTTCACAATTTAAGATTCTTTTCATGGTACTACTCAGTTTAGTTATTAGGCTAAAACTTCGAGTACATCGAGGTGCGAAATAGTTACACGCATACAAATACTTTGTGGTTATCACTAAGCGTGTTTTGTTTTAGTAAACAATATTATAAGAATATAAACCTAATATCTATGTGATAAAGTTTAGTGTTCCTTAACATCGTCTTCATATTGCTGTTCTGTTTGGTCGTCCGTGAAATTACGTAGATTTATGGATAATCCGACGAATATTTGTTCAGCAGACAGAACCAATACTCAATTACAACTCGCGATAATCACAAAAACATTTCGGAATCAGTATAAATGAAGCTATAGACTTATTGATGCTCATTGAAATTTGGAAGCTGTAATTTGATTATACTTCCCCTTTGAACCATGCTGATTGCGAATATGAAGAATTGATTAATACGTTAATTTCAACGTTTACATTAAACTGGAATAACCGGTTCTATTATATTTGTCTAGCATTTTTTTATTGCTAAACTTGCAGGTTTCTTAGCATGACATCACAATTTTAGTGTTTCAACAGCCTTCCAGTATCATAGGCCTCCCTTAAAGATTGACACAAAAAGTGATTAATGATTAAGCCTGCCGGATCGACTTCCCTTAAATTTGCGTAGGTCATCACTATTAAAAACGATCCCTCCAGTCCACCCTTGACTGCGTTCACAAATACGAGTTTGTTACTGATGAACAAGGAAGAATCCTTTTTAGTAATCGGTTTCTATAAGCTGTATAGATAGCTTATTGTTTTTAGCAGTACCACAGAAAACTTTTATTGATCTTTTATGAGAGAATAGCATTATACTTACTAATTTCTGTTTTATAGGACATGGTGCAGAAATAAATCTAAATTTTAAATCATATAAATTTAATAACGTAAATTATATAGCAAGAATTCTAATCGTCATAAATAAATAGAATACCAAACATAATAATATCATAAATAACTACAACATCTGAACTGAACAGACAATAAATCTGAGCGAAAAACAGGCAAGTTCGTCGTAGATTACATTAGAATTGTTAATTAGGCACTTATCTTCGCCGCTGTCGATGTGTTCATAAAATTCTGTCTTTTGTTTCAGGAAATTTGCTTTTTCAATTAATTATTTTAGCGGAAGGAACGGAATAAAGTTCCGAAAATGCGATGTCTCTTCTATCTTGCACATAGACTCCTCTGTCCACATGTCTATGGGTTGCACACAGCCAGGCTCGTTTGCCACCTATTCTATTAAAAAAAAACTTACCAAACCTAGACTTTTTACGACGAATATTTATTTTGAATGAAATTGAAAGTGTTTTCCATTTCAATTGTGATTTTCTTTATTTGAAGTAGGTCGTGCAATAAGCCCCGATCACTTTAGTGTTTTGACACCATAGTAATATATAGGATGAAATAAACGATTTTGAACGATATAGACAATTTTTGCTTGTAACTACACAATTACGCAGTTACAATTTAAAAAATACGCCAGTGTCTAGTTAAGTAATAGTATGAAATAATCTTAATAATATATCGGGGGTAGTCTCTTAATTAATAAATTCTAACATCCACCCTATTCAGTCTTCCCGTACCTACGGGTACCTGTCCATACGATTACCTATACTCATGCTATATTTAAAAGAAAATACTCCGCAGAACTATTGACGTTGTAGATTGCAGATTACTACCCAAAAGATTTGCATAAAACCGATAAAACCCATGAGCCCTTTTGTGAATGAAAGTAAGTATGTGTAATAAATCCTTTTTCTTGGCGTAGATAGAAATGTGTGCAGTATAAGCTTTTCTTACTATATTATTTTGTTAATAAATTATAGACTTTTGCAAGCTTTGCATAATATAATCGGTATCTTTATTAAGGTTTTCTTTATAAAGAAACGAATTGTTTCTGATATGTTTAAGACACCTAAGTAAAGTAAAGTAAGTAAAGCAATAGACTATATATATATGTTATTTCTATCAGTTATTCTAGTTAATGAATGAATGATATTTAATTAGTTTTTTGAGTTTATGAGTATATGGTCATTTTTAATATCTGCGTGTCCGTGAATAAGTAAGTTATATTTCTAGAACTCGTAACTCGTTTGGCAGCAACCTTTTTATTATAATAATTATTAATTTATCATAAGTCGATTTTATATTATATTTTTCGTTTATTTTCAACATATACGAATATAAAGGTTCTGTACCATTAATACACAAATTGAATAACACTCAGTGACTCAGTCTACAAAAAGATTGATAAAAGACAGGTGGTTTTTTGTATGGGTTTAGTTACACATTTTTCTAGTCTCACTCTTGTAAATTCATTTACAACTTTAACGATGTTTAAGGTTATATTTGTATTCTGTTATATAATAATTATATATGAGCTGTGTGGTGTGGTGGATATATATATTTTGTATCATTGACGATATATTTGGATGTAAAATGTTTTGTTTGTACATCTATAACTTTTATATTTTTTATTCTAGTTACGAGTGTTTGTAAGTTAGGCATATTTACACGTTGGAATATCGTTACATTATCGCAATTACTAAATATATATAAGTATCCGTATATATATTTGCGTATATAGAGGGGCTATAAGTATCGGAGATTTTAATTAACAGTATCTTAGTACGCGTGGAATCAAAAGATTTAATTACAGATCTTCTTTAACATGAAGAACATTCTTCTTTTACAAGCAAGGTAAAGTTAACTGTGGGAGAAATTAAACACGATCACACGATCATTTATAAATTTAATAAACTTTTTGTGTCGACTGTAGTTAAATTGGATTTTTGTCTTATTTAAATGTTATTATTTTAATTTTTTGAATGATGTGAAAAATAATCGTTCACTATCGGTTCACGAACACACATTATTATTATAGAGGTTTTTTTCATCTCTGCCTGGTTGGTCAATAGAATAAATAAATAAAAAACTATAAACATATAAAGAAACAAATATATACAATATAATATAATACATATATAAAGACCAACCAGACGGGAATCCCTCAACAGGGCGAGCAAACGGTCGAGGGTTAGGGCGAAAGGGAAACAAACCTGCGGGCTATACGAGCGGTGTCAAGGAGCACCGTCTTCTGCATTTGAGCCCGGAGCTGTCCGCCGCGGAGTTCCAACCACCTCAGGTGATCTCGAGAGGCTGGTTGGAATTAACCCGTTCGCAGATACGACTATAGAAATTATTTCGGTCTGCATACCATCGCACATGTCAGTAACCTCGTGTGCCAGGTCCAGATATTTTGTCTTTTTATCTGTTTTGGCTTTCAAGAGGTTCTCGTCATATGGGATCGTGATGTCGACCAAATATATCCTTGACTGTGCCCGGTCTATCAACACGATATCAGGTTTATTTGCAAGTATTATTATTAGTATTAATGCTCGCAAATTTTCTGTATAGAAATTGATATATTTTTTAAGTCCTTCAATTGCAGGACTTATTTAAAACATAGTAGTTAAAAAAAATATGACAAAAGAATCTCACAAATCGACCCATAAATTTAGATATCTATGTAAATAAAAAACACATTGATTAAAGAACCTCTTCTTTTATTTGATCCCACATGAATTTATCAAATTAAAAAGAAAAACTTATATTATAAGTTTTATTACACAAAAATGTCATTATGTTATGCGTGTAGTGTTTTCACGATCTCTTATTAGCGCTTTGTGATCGTCAACTAAGAGTTATTAACTTCCATTACCTCCAGGCTGCGAAATATCGAAATATATACTTAAGAATATGGTTAAACTGAGAAACGTTTTATATTATAGAAAACTGCAACGAAGAGTAAACCCGTGATCACTTGTTTTACTTATAAATAATATTCAATTTTGTGAAAATTACCACAAATAAATCTATACAACATTTATATTGTTGCATGTTACATATAAATTGTTTATTTCCGTAGGATTGTAGCAGCATTTCGTTTAATTGGTGTCTGTTTTAATCGCATCGTAATTTGTTAATTAACGTTAATATATGCATAATATTACGCTCCAACAAGCATAATTAAAAATAAGATCAGAAAACAAGATACAGATGCTTTGTTACTTTGAGCTTAGTTCTCTGCTTTATTACCAGTTATTGCATTTACTTTACGGAACATACGAAATACAGGATCATATTAACTACAGGGGTCTTAGATATTACGCTATTGAGTTAGTGTATACAGAACATTACAGTACAGTGGTGGTCACATAAATAAAGACACTCAAGGGATATTGTGCTAACTCAGATTTTTGGTTATTTAATTTTAATTTTAATACAATTAGAACTCTATATAAAATTAAACATTAGTGTAGGCATTGTGAGATAAATATTAGAAATATTTTGAATAAATTTAAGACGTACTATACATGAATGAAAATATTTTTTTTATGATGAAAGATTTATTTGAAAAGAGGTGGTCAACTATTAAAGGGACACTATATAACTAAAAAAATAATTTAATAAATAATAAAATTAAGTTTATTATAATTAATTATTAAAGTAGAAGTGTTTATGTAAAGTCATCAATATTTTGTCGCATGCCCTTTAGCAGCAATAATATTGTGACATCGCTTTGGCATTCAAGAGAAGAATTTGTTGCAAATTGATATTGGAATTTGCTCCCATGTTTTTGAAGTCATATAAAGTTGATTAAGGCTAGTGATACGTTTTGTTACCACTATTTTCTTCACATGGTACCAATTTTTAATAGAGTTGATGTCATTGTTGTATGGCGCCCGACCTAAAGATAGAAAAAAATGTCTTTAACCACTGTTGTGTTGTGTGTTTTGGACTATTGTCTTGTTGGAAAGTACAAAACAATTGGCAAACTTTCCTCTGCATAGGGAACATAGTTGCCTCTAAAATATTCCTGTACGTACTGGTGAATTAATCATATTATTTTTTATCTCATTCAAAAATTGAAAAAACATTTTTCCACTCACGATCAGTCCAGTCCAATGTTCATATTTTTTTGCAAGCTCTAATTTAGCTTTTATATTTGCTTTCTTTAAAAATGGTCCCATAATCATCATATTCGCCTTCTAATTGTCATATTACCAAATACTAAAAAACAAATACGCTACGATCGTTTGTAAGGTTCTTTTGTGGCTAGCAATATCGTTCTTACGTCTTCATTTGGGGTTATTTTTCTAGGTCTCGGATTACTATGCACGTATTCTGCTGTGTTAAACTTCATGAAATGCCTGATGGCACGCATAACCATATATTTAGGGTATCGCAAGTGATTCCCAATCGTATTACAAATGTTTGTTTTTTATTTAAAAAAGGAATAAGGCCTCAATTATTGCTAAATGAAAATTTTCATTTTAATAATACGGCGTTAGTGTTATGATTAATAGTAATTAAAATAAAAATAATACTCATCTTCAGTATTGATAATACTGGCAATAAAATTGTATGTAGCTAGACATGTGTCTTTAATTATATATATATATATATATATATATATATATATATATATATATGCAAAAAAATGATTACGAAGCAAGCGCTCGGTTACGCTCCTTCATATTTTTTTCTACTACATTGTAAGTGCACACCGATACACATATTCTATCCTTCCTCGTCCATATCCAACGGAAACCCATCTCCTGGAAAGTAGGATTAGCTTGGTCATTCACTAGAGTCATGCACTGCCTTAGTTATTTATTCTTCCATGTTTTTTGTTATCCATAAAATTAAAATCCATTTATCCCCCTTTCCGACCCCGAAGCCCCGAGCACCACAGGGGCAGTCGGACAATATTATACAGTACGGTTACAAATACGGTATGTAAAAATGGTGTGTAAAAAATGACACGGCATTATTTTGAGTTTCTTATACGCATTTCTGTTGTATATTTTAAATCTATTGGAAAGAAACAGCACAGGTGAGTTATGTAAGATAAAAATGAAACAATAAACAAAAACCAATTTACTTAATAAACTTCTCCAAGGATTGCAACATCACTTACAATTACACACTTTAATCAGTCCTTACTTGCAGCAAATGTTTTATATGTCGCGATTTATAAATACGTACCTATAAAAAAAAAAAATAGTTTTTTTAAAAAAGCGTCGTAAAACCATATCTACTGGCACCTGAAATTTTTGAAAATATTTGGTCTTTTATAATGTACTGTCTTACTTCTAAATTATTGGCATATGGGGCAACTGGAATAAGATTAAATTGGTTTTATGTTGTAGTTATGAGACGGTTATGAGCTAGCTTTAAAATATAATATATATTGATAATTATATAATATATATAGATTTATATAAATTTTAGTTGAGTAGTTTAAAAGATATTGTAAGTATCGTATCTATTCTAAGTAAGTAATTGTTTAGATAAAACACAAAGCCCTGTCAACATAGGAAGTATTTTCTATTTGTAAATTTGAATGTGTATGACTTGAACGAAGACACGATGTGTAGACTTGAAGTAAGTCACATTTTTGTTTTAATATTAAAACAGTTTTGTATGTAAAAAAATCAATGAGTAGCGATGTAAATCCAGTTTGTAATTACTTTTAAGACAACGTAAGTGTGGCGTGAATATCCTAATAAATTGAAATTGAGACAGAAAAAGAAAATTCTCTCAGTTGCGGCAACTACTATGTGGAAAACTACGAAATTAATGTACATAGCACTTTTTATCTCAGTTAATCCCGATTGGCTTAAAAGATTCGCGTGCCTATATTAATTGGGCTATTAACTACACGACTACCTGACAGTGTAACTAACGGCTGCCGGTCTTATGGCAACCGTATCTAACGACATAACATGTCTTCCGATGCGCCGAAATAGTCGAGTGTATTTTATATAAAAGGAGAATTTATCCTACCATTTCTTTATAAATCTATCGTATCTATATAAGTATAGATGTCAAACCTATTTTCTCAATGTAGTGTCAACATACTTGATTAGCACTCTAATACAATTTAGTAGTGTGATAAAACAGGCTGATACCTGGGGTGAGGTTTGGTCACTAGAACTAACCTTTAACCTAACCTAAACCTGACCTAAACCTAACCTAAACCTAACCTAAATATAAAGTAAACCTAACCTAAACCTAACTTAAACCTAACCTAAACCTAACCTAAACCTAACCTAAACCTAACCTAAACCTAATTTAAACCTAACCTAAACTTAACCTAAACCTAACCTAAACGTAACCTAAACCTAAACTTTCCTTTAAAATATTTACTTTCCTAAATCACCATACTGAGTTGTTATTTTAATATCCGTGAATTGGATCATCCATTTGTCTTAGGGATTTGATAAAATCTCCGTTTTTAAATGATAAAAACACTGACACATGTGCATCTTCCACATTTCTTGACTGATTAGCCGCGATACTTCCATATCAAGCTGATCCTTTTTTCAGGTCTAAATTTGAATCAAGCATTATATGAAAAACAACATAATATTTCTTTTTGCAAATTGTTTTTTCGAAGTAATGCTTATAATATCCCATCTTATTGTACTTAAAAATACTTTTTCCTAACAGCTTCTTGGGAATGGAATGACAATTTCGTCTTTTTCCTTTAAAATTAAAATACCTATGGCTATGTGGTAGTGGGTTCGTTGTTATTTGAACTTGTTGAACTTTTGAGTATCGTCGAAAAACTTCCTTCTACTAAAGATAACTTTGTAGGGTCCGAGCGGAGTAAAGTTGTCATAGCTGACTCGCCTGGCAAGTGGATTGGCAACTGTAATTACCAGACACCTTGCATGAACGATGCTGCGGCCAGTGATCGATTTAAATGTTTCTGCCTGGCAACTTTACTTACAAGATGCTTATTCCGTCAACTATTGGAGGCTATGACCACCAAAAATAAATAAACTAAAAGTTTTCGTTAGCTTATTCAAATGAACACTATGATAATAATAGGTAAGTTATAATTTCACGGTTCCTATTTTAATTATTATTTACTACTTTGAACTATATAAAGAAGTATTTAAAAATTGCTGGACGCAAAACACTGTGTCCTTAGTTCCCAAAGTGGTCCAGGGAAACTCGGCGGGGGTCTACGTTGGCGTGCAAAAAAATGGGAATCACCTATCAATGTAGGCAGATAATATTTTAAGGTCAGTAAAATCTTGCATTTTCCTTATTAAGTACAACGTGTACAACGTTTTTGTCGAGTTTAGGGAATATGGTAGAAATGTAGATGTAAGGGGTTCACCGGAACCAGCTAAATTTTAAAAGTGTAGTTCTTTTAGTTACAACATTTGTTATGTGTGTATGTTATGTATTGGTTAACCACACGTAGTTTTATATCTACTAAAAGTAATGTCTCTTTACTTTTAAATGCGAAATGCTATGAATGTATTTTTTATACAATAACATTTTTAGAGGTATTTTTATAATATATCGGAAATAATCATGAACAAAATATAATAATTAATCAGGCATGTTTGCTACAAATTGTTGTTTTGTGTTTTTTAAATTCAAATTTAGCGTAGGTCCTAACCATAGATAAAAGTAAACGTACACAAAGAGAAATGTACAAAATTTCATTAACAACACCTCTTTATAACCCTTATCTAAAGCAGTTAATAACCTGTCAAGTATTACGAATAGATAAAATGGACGCTAGATAAAATATACTTAAAGATTAAAATTGTTAAATTATTAAAATATTAAATTATTATACATGCAGAAAAATTAGTTCTTGGGTAAATGTGACGTAAATAATTTCCTTGTCCAGTCCAGTCTAGTCTAATACAGTAAATATTACTGAATGTTTGTGATGTTCAAAGTGCTTTTTTATTTCACATGTGTTCGTGTGGGTGGTGGTACATAAAAACAATAACACGAAATGGGAGCATCACTCTTTAAATACTTAACAAACTTTGGATACAGTGAAATAGCATATTAGAGGTTAGACCCAGGTGGTTAAAACTAGTATGAACATTCTTGAGAGTAGATAGCAGGTGCCTAGTGATTACTGAGATGGAATGCCTTGTTACCAGTAACTATGACTCCACATCCCCTTTTAGGGGTAAGTCGACCTCTTTTTTTTATAGTTTTATTATTAGTTCTACTTACTAAAACCCCACGATGTTCCTCTCAACGCCCTCGATCGGGACTACACGAACGCTGTACTGCCGTATTACCGATGGCGTTGGCTCGCTATGTGCCTCTCTTTGAGAGTGGGGTGGAGCTGGAGCTGGCTCCACCTCTCCATGCATGAGAGCGAGTGAGCATCGCACGCGCTACCTCGCGGCCTGCTGACGGTCGACCTCCGTGTCCGTTGCCTCGGTTAAGGGAGTTGAAGGAGGTCACAATATACCCTCTTCTGGCATCCGGCTCTCTGGTTGTAGATTTGGAGATCAGTGGATCTCTCCCTCTTTCTGCAGCCTCCTTGTGCGTCACAATTAATTGTGCGGCGTAATGAGGGCTGGTAGCGAAAGATCATCGGATCTTCCGGCTCTTCCGGCGCAGGTATATACCGAGGCACCTGTGCCCCGATGGCACCTTCGAAGTTCAGTCGAAAGGTCAGTGACCTGTGCCACCTGTTTATCCAGTTTTCAGGACTGGAAGTACAGCCCTGACAGTTATGCTTATTGCTCTAGGGTGGGTCAGTCTTTCTTTCCAATTTCCAAGCAATGACTGCCGAGCGTGGAACTTCCGTAATATCTAGTGCCTTGTCGAGAGCCATCCTCCCCGGAGTCGAAGCCCTAAGTGCCAGTGGTAAATGGCTGCAAGCTTCTAGATACCAAAAGGCATTCTGATATCTTTATTAACCATATGGAACACAGCAGCGTCTTACTTATTATTACTTATTCCACGGTTTCCTTCTGTCAGGGCGTGTAACTTTCTCGATCAATCTGACTCTACTCTGAATCTTCTACCAATTACAACTTTACGTCTCGCTTTCTCGCCATCGAATATTTCTAGTTCACACATAAAATTAGCAACAGGGAGCGTACAACTCGGTAGACTTGGTAAAAGTTAAACTTCTATATAGAAAAAAAGCTAAGGGATAAAATGGCAAGAACACCGGGAATGCGAAAACGGGGAAAAATACAAATAATAATACCCTGCGACCTACTATATAACATAGTTCTCTTCACATAACACATATACACACATAATCTCTTTTTCTCTTTCTGCCTACGAGGAAGTACCAATTCGCCTTTCTTTGTACGACGTTCAGAAACATTTCATTAAACATTACACGTAGAACTTTTACACACTCCATTTTTTTACAAACTTTTTGAAATTTCACTCTCATTGCGCCTAAAGAAGTTTCACTTCAAACAGTTGTTATCCATACTATTACAATCATTATTGAATTAAATAATGCTTGAGCGAACAAATAAAAAAAAACAACTTTCTTTCCTTTAAAGCGCGTGATATGCTATAGAATTTGCTACACTACTAGCTACAAAATGTTTCTATTTTTATGTTAAATCATCAGAGGTTAAAAAAATGGAAAATATAGGGTGCAATTGTTAACTAGAGGAATGTTGGATTGTTATCATTTCTAAATTACACGACATCAACAAGACTTATATGCCAAATGGCAGCATTATTATAAGATTTACTCAATATTCAGGCACTCGTTTTAAATTTCATAGTAGAGCCTGATCTTAGATATTTTAAAATGCAATTTCAATTTTAAGTGCTACTTCATCTTTATGATATTGCATGTCTTAAAGGTTAAAGAGATAGTAGTATTGGTGATCGTCGCTCTTTTGTCTATAGAATAGGTGGCAAACGAGTAAGCAGCCCACCCGGTGGTAAGTGGTCACCGCCGCCCATGAACATCCGCAACGCCAGAGGAGTCGCAAATGCAATGTCTTAGGATTTTTTTTAAAGGCAATATTCTAATAAGGTCGATTTAATATATTTATTTGATAGGCTTGATCGTCTCAATTAAGACTATTTATGTGTTGTTATTTGTTTTAGTTAAAGTACGGTCGCCGTGTACTTTTACGGACTTCGTATCTTCAATATCGAGAAAATATTATCAACACATCTCAATACCTCGATATATCCATTATCAATTTGATGCCAACAGCCTCGACAAAGTCAAGACTGTAAAAACTCTCCTGGAAAATATGCCGATTTATGTGAATGTGGTCTAAGGAACCAAATAATGAGAACATTACATGGTATCACGATGTATGTGAGTGATTCGTTGATTTCGTCCTGAGTTCACTGCGCATCTAAAGTAGAGCGCAGTGAACTCCGCAGAGCCGTTGCTACCGCAGTCTTGTCAGTCTTCTCCCGATAAAACGAGGTTGACTTATATATGTGACTCCACCAACCATGGTAAATATTGCTATTTATCTATTTTTGATATTTTATATTTTTTATTTTAATTTCACAACTACGAACAGTTTTTTATAATTTCAATGAATATCTTATTAAATTATAACTGAACATTATTTTTAAATTTACATGTATAAATTTTGGCTTTGTTATA
Source organism: Teinopalpus imperialis (assembly GCA_029286865.1). Taxonomy (NCBI): domain Eukaryota; kingdom Metazoa; phylum Arthropoda; class Insecta; order Lepidoptera; family Papilionidae; genus Teinopalpus; species Teinopalpus imperialis. The sequence continues at coordinate 9,157,031 of JAGSMU010000021.1, forward strand.
TTTTGTCAAATTATTCTCTTAATAATTATACTTTCTTCGCCTGTATATTATTATAATGACACTAATATTTAATAATAAATAAATAAATTCATACGTTGTAACCAACGGTCATTAAAGATATATGAAAAAAAACATATCGTTGTAAATAGGAATATCAGGTTTAAAAATTAAAAAACTATAAAGCATTTGATTCCAATCTATTCCTTTGGGCCACATGTTTTAGAACAAGATACGTGCTTCAAATACCAAAGGAGCAATAACGTACCATAAAAGGAGCCAAATTCATAAAAAATGTAACAGTTTAATAATGTATTATTTATTACGTATAAATTTTGGGTACACTTTACATGTGTTTTTCATTGTGGAGTAATTTTGAAAACTATATTTGCATAGCCATGGATTTTTGCATTATGAATTATTACAATTTTTACTGTAGTTTAAGTCAACAAGTTGCCTATAATCTATACTTCTGAAACAATGAATTCAGATGTGAACATCTCCATGGCAATCTACTTGAGGCCTGGCCAGCATCAGCAGTAAGCGAAAGTAATATTAATATTACAAATATATGACATAACTTAATCGGATGAAAATTATAATATCATCAATTTCGTTATTCAGATTATTATTTATCAATGTGTTTATTTTATTAAGAAGACCTCAAACATGGTACTTATGGAACACATCCTCTATAGAATCTGTCCATTTTCAGGACTTGAAACTAGGTTGGCCAAGATGAAGGGGGCGTGGAAATTCAACGTTATCAACTTCGTAGTAGTAACAGTAGAAGACATCGGTTGGCAGTAGCGCCATAGATAGCCTTTAATACTGTTTCAATGAACCTAGCAGGAGTAGCTGCGATCACCACCCAGCCTCACTTTTTCGAATAGAAACGGCATACTGTAATTATTTTTAATTAATATGCATTGGTTTTAATTGGTTTAGTTAGTCCACAAGATTGCTCTTGCTATACGTGATTTACCAGCTGCTACCGCACATCAGCATCCTTGCGGGAGAAAACTCTACTTCCGCCATCTCTTGAGGCAAGCATGCTGGAACACTATACTCATGTTTCTATTTCGTTCACATTAGCACTTGGGCAACGGACACACTGAGTCTGCCATCTGGAGGTCATAACAACCAAGGAATTTTCTGCCCCGCACAGCTGCCTTGTGGAACGTTCTGTCCTCGGTGGTTTTTCCAAACCAGTACGACTTAGGGTCGTTCAAGAAGTGAACCTATTCCTTTCTTAAAGGCCGGCAACGCATCTGCAGTTCATCCGGTTGCGGTTGTCCATGGGCGTCGATGAGCACCTCGGTATTCCCGCCGCTCGTTTGCTCCCTTTTTTTCTATATAAAAAAAAGGTCGTTTTGAAAATAAATATTAAGTGTTAATAATATATATAGGTTTAGTCTATGCGATACAGGTGAGGTAGGTTTAAAAACCAACAACTATCAGAGATACATCCTAAGCGATAGCACTTGTCGAGCTTGCCAATGTATTCCCGAGTCTCTTTGACATTTCCGGTTATTCGGTGACTTTTAAACTCTTAGCATCTGTACATATAAGCAAGTAAACTGGATTCATCTCCTGGAGCTCACTTTTAACTATGGTCTTGTTTATCAGATTTTTTCGCTATTAACATTTTTAAATTTTCTTTTTTTATTGTACTAGTATATATTTATTTGGCATTTTGTTTACATTGTTTAGAGTATTATAGATATTATAGAGCCAAATCTATTTAATTGACTTTTCATTCGCGAACAAAAGGTCAGGTTCGCCGTTATTTCGTGATAAACAATGACTGCATAAAAATTTATTTTTAAGAAAATGTCAAAAAAATGTTGCAATGTATTAGATGTAATAGGGTATTCGATATTATATTTTACTGAGTGGAATATGTACTGTTTTTCTATATTGTGAATAAAATATAATATAACCCATAATTTTACGCTTATCGTATCAAATGCACAATACAACTATTGGAAATTATATATTTTTTTCGAATTGAGGTAATAACTACTTTGAAATAATTGTAATGGTTACAAAATAATCACCGCGAGTTCCTCAGAAGCCCATCAGGTGCTTATTTTATACATTTGGGTTTCATAAGTTAATGAGTATCTTGTTAAACGATCATGTGATCTTATGTTCAGGGAGTTTAGTAAATAAGCGACGAATCCTACCAGCCTATAATTGGAATTACATTTATTTATATCATTAAGAATGTTGTGCACATATGAATGCGCAACCCAGTAGTTTTCAAACACCGGTTATTCCTCATGGTTCTAACCACATTTTTAATTTATATGAAAAAGAAAATGAACCAAAAAGAAAATAAATATAAGATTTTTCTTTATCATAATTACATTCAAGTTTGATAATGTTTGTGAGAATAAACAAAAACGTCACGATAATATTTGAACAAGAAATTCATTATGTTTTTAATTACTTTGTAATGAAATGCTGAAACTTTTGTTAGTCTGTTTAATTATGTAGCAGAAAAAATTGTATTGAATTAAGGAATATTTTAATAATTTTATCATTTATATGTTGCTTGAAAAATTATGTTTCTGTTTTGGTGTATTTTATAAGGTTATTTTTCTATAGTCATTATGGTCTTATGTACGTTGGGAAAACATACGGAGTAGTGTTATTTATTATCCTTTTATCCTCAGCTTCCCATTCCATTATTAAAAATAATAATTGGTTAATCATTTCAGTAAGTATTTATTATAATTTAGGACCCTTTTTAATTAAAAGCCTCCTTCATTATACATACCATTCTTGTTTGCTTCTGTAATTCCATCTTGGTTGCTTGCTTTAGAGTAAACCTTTCTTCTTTCTATAGCTTTCATAAAAAGTATATTGTTTGATCTATTGAAGTAATAAAATCGTATAATCTATATCTGTAGCCTCTCGTGCATTTGCAACTTGTATTGTTTGAACCCATCACAGTTTTCAATAACTGGTATAAAGTATATACGAGTATCATATCGTATACCTTTCAAATTCTGGTTCGTTTTTTTATTTGCTTGTTTTTCTATGCGTTCCTAAGATGCCCAAAGCTCATATAGGTCTTGTATTATGCAACTTATATAAAGTTTTTTCTATTCAACAGCAGGCTTATGAAACTATAATTACTTTAATATATTGGGTTACATTTTTTGTATAGAACTATATTTTTTTAATAATATTAGAAGTGACATACATAATTCGTCTAATAGTAATTAATGACTGGAATCTTTACCACTTCGAAAAAGTTAAAAAATCAACACTCGTTATTCATGTTATAAAAACGCAAACACTGAAAACAAATATATTTTTAAAATTGAAGACATAGTTGCTAAATGCTAAAAAACATTATATATCTATGTAATGTAAAAATTATTAGCATTAGAATTTGTTTTAATAATTACAACAAAAATATATATAAATCATATCATATCGTCTTGATAGAATGTAAAATATATATATAAATTATAAATTAGGAACGTTAACGGCACCGGAATGAAAAAAATTGAATTAACTTAGATCGATAAAAATTCATGTTATGGTTTTTCACCTTTTTGCAATTTCTTTCCATGTTTATAAATCGACACGTTGAAGCGTTATATCATATATATAATTATCATTTTGTTTATCTTACCTAGGTCACAGACAAGGAGATTCACAGAACCGCAGCGGTCGATCCCGACGACATCTTTCGTGCCGCGCAAAGATTTACAGCCGCGTTGCAGTGGTTTTAGGTGTACCATAAATGGATCCGCTTGATCCTTTCTCTCACAGATTACAAGCATGAAATAGAGCGTTGAGTGTAGAGATCTAGAAACTCAATTACGGGTCCATAGGGTATTTATTAGTCGCAATTATCACTCACCAGGTGAACTGTGTACCCATAAGTTAATATTTAAAACAAAATTCCACGGGAGTAAAGGACTGTGTGAAGAAAAAATAAGAAAGGTCTTACGCTCAAGGCGTATGATTGCATATCTTTATAAAATTACATTAAAATTTTTGTGTTGACTAAAAGGTATGTATAGAAGCATGGGATGCGTTCCGCCACAACGATAATAATGGTTTTTCTTCCAAAATATCGATTAGTTGGTAATTAATTAGTTTAATTAGTTTTTAATCAACCAAACAATTATATCGATGAAGTTATATAATAGCTATTGTTTTAAATAACGTATTATCTAAATCCTTGGATCGCCCAAAGTCATATGAATCTAAATCAAAAAAATCTAAACTCGATTATACTACAATGTATAAGGTTATTTTCTTACAATTTGATAAATTTTTATAGTATTATTTACCCATCAAATGGATGGGTGATGAGTTCGAAGTACATATATACATTTCTTTGCTATTAAATTAGTTGTCTACTTTAGATACATAAAAATATTTGCTGTAGTTTGTCTGATCCTGTTAGGTAAACTATCTTATTATAATAAAAATATTATTATATAATAAGACAGCTTTCATCCGCGTCGTCGCCTATCTGAAGCTAGCTAAAAATTTTAAGATGAGACTTATTTTTTAGAACTTTGAGAACCGTAACAAAATCTTTCCAGTAACTTTTTGGTATGTATGTAGGTACATAAGAACGTAAAAATCACATCTATTACATACAAGTTAATGAAACGTTTCTTGGCATTAAATATAATTTTATACTAAGTGAACCACAAAATTGGTCGAAAATTCTGTGTATATGTGCCATCTCTCAAGGGGAATTAAAAAGTTTGTGTGTCCGTAACGTTTACGCACATTTGCTGAAATATCCAGAGCTTACAAGTTACATAAATTTAAGCGTCACGAGTCTAAAGGGTACTCTTGAATTAATATTTAGAAACTTTAAATTTTCCTTCTAAAAATAAAATTAAGCAAACCTTTTAATTTATCTTATCGTCGTTATTTGTTTTGATCGTAGTGGTTAGAGTTTAATTGCTGCTATATACCAATAATTCACATAATAGCCATTTCTTTTTTAATTATTATCTGCTGTCTTTTGTTTTTCTTCTGTCAAAATTGCAAAATTTGTGAACAATTTCACAAACGAAGTTCGCGGTTTCCGCAGAAATGGATAAAATTGAGCACCGTTCCGTCATAAAATATTTACAAAAAATAGGATTAACGCCAAAACAAATTTATTAAGATATGTACGAGACTTTGGGGGAATCTGTTCCATCATATTTCAAACGGGGCACAGAAGCAGTGCAAGATGAACCTAGGAGTGGTAGGCCGCCGACGGCTACCACAGACGAAAATACCAATAAAAAATTAGACCTGATTTTGAATGACATGAGGTTGACGATTGCAGAGATAGCAGAAGCAATAGGCATTTCCTATGAACGAGCACAGAACATAATTTCCAACGATCTTAGATTTTCTAAGGTCTCTGCGTTTACGCATTTCGTAAAATGGACGAAACTTGAGTTCACCACAATACACCAGAGTCCAAAGTACAATCCAAGCAATGAAAAAGAGCAGGGTCACCGCCCCCTAAAAAAGCTCGGGCCGTTTTGTCAATTTATTGCACACTCTTACAATGCTTGCGTGAAGAAATAAAAATAAAAAGGCCTGGTATGTTGTCTAAGAAAGTTTTGTTCCACCAAGATAATGCTCCTGTCCATACTGCGACGAAATCAATCGCACAAGTACACAATTGTAGCTTTGAATTGTTGCCGCATCCACCCTATTCGCCGGACTTAGCCCCGTCTGATTACCATCTCTTCCCCAATCTAAAAAACCATATGACAGGACGAAAATTTTCGACGAATATCGAGGTACAAGAAGCTGTGACTGAATATTTTGATGAAATTGAAGATTCTTTTTTTTTTAGAAGGAATACTAAAGCTGGAGACTATGTAGAGAAATAAAATAATCATTTAGAAAAAAATCGTTTTTTTTAAGGTCGGGCTCAAAACTTTTCAATGTGCCCTCGTATTTGTTCACATGGCAGTACAGTAAAATTGTCTTTGTTTTTGTAATTATTAACAACATCCTTCCCGCATAATTTCTTTTGGCATAAGATACTGAAGATATCGCGTGGAGTGAGATTACGAATCCTACCATAATCTATTTACGTTTTACAACTTTTTCTACTATTGTATTATACTTATTATTAGGCCTGACGCAAACAATTTATATTTTAAAAACAATATTAAATACTTTGAAATGATCTTCATAGTAGATTTTTTAAGAGATTTGATAAGTGGGCATAAAAGTAATCGAAATGTGTTATCGATTACAAGCTATTGATAGAGATTTGCAAAAGATTTAACACTGTCTGGATAAAGTGTTGCCTATCAACATTATCTGGCGTGCAAGAAATTATTTTTAAACAATTAGTTAGCTTGCGATCAATGTAAATCTCGGTTGAAAAGAGACAAATTATCAGCGTAGGATCGACTTTCTTTTGAAGTTTAACTATGCATAAAATTATTTACACATATCAGAGAATCGATTGCATCATCGCACGACAACACAAATAACTTTATTAAAACAATTTTATTAATAATTTAAAAGTCATATTTTTTTTCCTTGTATTCAATAGCGTTTGCAGCGTCAATAGCCTAATGGTTTAGGGTACGGTCTGCGAAAGTTAAGGTCGCAGGTTCGAATCCACCATTCAACTAGTGTCATGAACCATCTCCTAGCACAAGCATTTTCAGCTTAGTTGGAGTGGTTAACCGGAATATTAGTAATGATAATAGTATTGCTAATATTCTTTAAAAAAACATATAAGTTCCTAGATTACCTTAAATAACAGCAGAAAACTTAATCTTACTGGTCTATACTATAGCCCTTGTTTTTAGAATTACTGAACCGGTATTAATACACCTGAAATAGATATAAAAATGTATCGGAATAATGAATAGTTTTGGAGCAATACACGTACAAATATATTTATTTCATCTATTACTTATAACACACATAAAAATAAAATTTCTCGTATTGTTGTTCCTAAAATAGGAAATGGTAGGTTTTTATTTTACGAGAAGTTAATTTATGTTTTTGCGGATAGTATCTTTAATGTCAGCATTATAAATAATAATATATTTGTGTATAAATTATATCCAAATATTATAAAATATATTAATAGTTATGTAACATATAAATAAGTAGATTAGTTGAAATTCGCGGGTAGAGGCCAAATCCCGAAGTAAATATTTTATGAATTTTATGACTTGCTTTAACTAGAAAAGTTTGATACTATTAATGTGTTGTGTCTGTTACCTTAAAAAAAGTAAATAATAAAAGCTCGTTGACGTAATATTTTAACATTTTAGTTGCCAGGTTTTCAATTTTGATTTTTAAACAAGTAAATCTCTGTCTACTAAAAAAGTTTAAATGAGTATAGTATGGTAATATTGACTATTTGTTTTAACCTTAGGCTAATATTATTTGGAGCAATAAGGATGGAATTAAAACCTGCTAATGATTATTTATAAGGCTAACTTAATATTATCTCTACTATGTATTTAAAAAATTGTATTGTTCAGCCTACGTGAAAAGCCCAATGAAACTTACACCGGTTATGACGAATTAACTGAAGTATTTGGATATAATTTCTGTCGTTATCTTAAAGCATCTACAAATATGTATATATTTTTTACATTCTGATACACATTTGGTCTATAATCCACGTTATTTATTTTGTAATCAACCATTGCACTAATCACATAAATATTCTTATATAAACATACATAAGACACTGGACCGTCGCCCTTTTTTATTTTGATACATAGGTCACAACTCCTTATTAGTCTCTTTTTACACAACAGGTAAATTCTATAATGTAACATGTTATTAAAAAGACCAATTATAAAGTGTCTCTACTATAATAAGTCGTTAGACACGTACGTAAGTACGTTAAACAACGCACATATAAGTAGCAATCCTTACAGGCGGTGTCTATAGTTTCCAGTGAGACGACACATGTATACTCAAGTTTGGCACTGTATCGTTTAGTACGTTAGTTGCTTGCTTGATGTTTTCAATTCTAATGCTACGTACAAAAATGATATAATACAATGTATACATTGTACTAGAAAGCTGTGCTTTTATTAAACCAATATCTTTATACTGCATATGTGCAAAATGACCTAAGAGAGCCCTGTTACTGGATTTAACCTCCAATTTCACTAATAAAAGGCATTGCCAGTCGATATGTATTAATTCAAACCGCCAACAAATAAATATAAAAATTATAGTAAACTGTAAAAGTATAGAACAGTGTTGAAATCACAATAACCACAAAGCTGACAAATCCACTTTCAATCAATCAAAATCAGATGTCGCTTTCAAACCCTAAATATTAAAAGTTTAAACTCCGCTGAATTAGCTGCCTGTAAATAAACCTAAGTTCATTTTTCTATTTGAGCCCCCTTGCCGTGTAGCTTACTCTGCTCCTTACTTGAGAAGGCCAGAAGTTGAACATATATATATATAACTTTGTACTAAATGTATGTTGATGTGAAGCCAATAAGAGGAAACACAAATCCACTCCAGTCGTATAAAGTAAAAATAACCAAATTCAATAACAGCGTCTATAACATTCCTATAACGAAAATAGGACATTTTATCTTAAGTGTCGGGGATTGTATACGGGCATACCCCTTCATCTCACATTCTTACATTTTAAACAAAAAAAAAATAAAGAAATGTGATGGTCTTTTCACGGTCGATAATCTATGAATCCTGAATTACTAGTTACGTAACATGATTCTCCCATTCCCTTTTCAGTATCGGACAACAAAACGCAAGGTGGCTTCACCTCGTTTCGTTGTGGATCTTCTTCTTATTCGGCTGAAGAGATATGCTTCGTCGTTTTTAATGCGGACAGCGACAGATTGGAATAACTTTCCTGCGGTAGTCTTTCCTCGGAGTATTATGCGAGTCTTCAAAAGAAGAGGGACTAGGCATTTGATAATCTAGTGCAGTTCATTATCTTCGTTCACTTAATACCACGTGCGATTGTAGACAAGCACGGGTTTGTATCTATTAAAAATGAATAATTACGATATCGACACTCCTCTCCACTCCATTCTCAATATCAAAAAGTAAAATTGCTTAGGTTACGGTTATTATTTAACATTGAATTATTTAACCATTAGTTTTTACTCTGAAACATGTTAATTAAAAAATATTTAAGTACAATATCTTAAAATTGTTTTCTTTGAAAATTTTACGAAATAATGTTTCTATAGTGTTTTAATGACCTTTGCAAAATATTTGCATCTTTAAGCAACGGACAATCATGACTATATGTTTCCTGTATATTATATTTATATACAGCAGTATCTGATCTATGGAAGTACCATATTCATACACAATTTATTTCCAATTTGCGCTCAACCTTCAGTAAAATATTGAAATTGCCGATCATTCATAAAATGTTCCAACGTCATTGAATCACGTATATCGCAATATAAGAGAGTTTTTGATGTTTCCGAAAGGGTCCTGTTTATTAAAACATTCAAGTTTTATATGCCGATTGTACCATCTTTATGAGGGAAGTGGTCGTAAAGATGACAGTGGACGATATTTATTTATCCGAAATAAAATCGGATTTACCCTTCTAAAAACTGTTTTTCCTGAAGAAATATCACAATTCTGCCTGTGGGAATGAGACAACAATTTTTAGTCTACTAAATTGTAAATTGCGAAAATAAAATACATGGAATATATTAAATATTTTATTATCACACACGTTTGAATTTAGATGTATCATTTTTTATCTAATAAAGTTTATGAAAGTTTTTAAAGTTGAACATTAGAAAAACATCTTCGTTAACAGATCTGTTTATAAGATGTACAAAAGCAGGAATTACAATGTATATATATATATTTATATTTTGTGGTCTTCGACAGAGGAAGTGTTGTTATATCTGTTGATAGTACGATATACGAACATAAGGCTGATACCAAACTTTTGAAGTGTCTGGAATATGACCGACGGCTTCATACCGACTATATGCAAGGCGATCACTGCAATCCTATTTCCTTTAACACCCCCTTCCGTATTGTAATTTGATAATGAACACGAAAAAATATGTGAAATGGCGCAAAATCGAAAGAAGTTTTTAAAATAATATACGTGTTCCAAATTAAAAAACAGTAGCAGTTATTGTAACATTCTTCTTTTATGGCGATTTACTTCCATTCATATGCGCACACAAAACTAAATGAGAATGTTCTTTAATAGGAAGTACTGAACCAAAGTCTTCGCCGACCACCCAAAGTACGTTGAATAACGTAGGTCCATACTTAGCATATAAAATAAAAAATATTACAAGCTTACTTCCTTTAGTTGCTGCCGGTCACTTCGAGTATATGATTTATCTTATCGAGTCAATACAAATATATGTTGTAACGTGAGGTATGCTTCGTTGTAAAGGGAAACCCGAATATATTAATCTTATATGCTTGGCACGCGGCACGTGCCAACTTCAAAAGCCAAAAACAATAATGTTAGTCGGTAATAATTGCATGAATGTCCTATCAAACCAGCTCATGACGAGTGTAATTACAAAATTAACCATAAAGTTTCAAAGTTGCAATAAAGCGGATACACTGTCATATACTACACTAGCTACACTTTCGGATACACCTCGTGCCTGTTTTATAATAAGTAAACAACGAAGGCTTTTCATAATGAAATTAAATTTTACAATTTTTTTTAATCTGTAAAAATAAAACTCACGAGTTCAAATACATATAAGAATATTTTTGTATATTGTCAGTGAAATTAAGAGGAACAACGAATCCAAAGTTTGTTATATTAACAACAAAAAAACCGAACCAATTAAAGATCAGTAGATGTTAATTTGAATGTTGGTCATTTTAATATCACTTCAAGTGTGCTCGAAAAGTATAGAAATATTAACTGGCCACATTTCTTGTGTCCATTGTGATCTAATTATATAGTAATAAGAGTATCAGGCTATAGCGGGTTCTAAATACAACGTTTATAAACGTTCCTAACTACGATTACCTACATATTATAATTTATTACTTAATTTAACACTATACCGGACGGCAAGTGGCAATTTCATATAAACCAGACCCTAAAATATTCAAATTGACGGTACACAGTTGAGCCTAGATCTCTCTCACTTGAGATAGACTATTCAGCACGGAGGAAAATGAAAATTTTAAAAGATGTTTTTTTCGATAAATCTAGCTATTGCGAATTCTATCCACTAGTATTTAATTATTTCAGCGACTGTACATATTAAAGTATTCATTTGAGCTTAACAGTATTTTCCCCAAGTTTGGAATTAAAGCTAAGGACTATTAACTTTACCGGTGCTTCATTTAGTAATGACAATTGCTTAGGGACAGAAAATTCCCTAAGCTCATTGAACGATCTAACGTTCTTTGAAATTGAAGGTTATTACGAAATTATATAAACTGATCGTTATGTTATAAATAATCACGTTACATTAAGTGCTTAAAATATATTACACTTGTTATTGTAGTGTTCCGTTTCTAGCGTCCTACACCATTAATGGTCTATAATATATAACGTTATCACTATGTTATTTAAAGCAAAATGAATCATTCTGAGATATCAAGTAACATTTTAATGATACCAATAAATATTGAAACTAATGTTGATTTTCAACATTATTTGTGGCTGTTTCCCCTAAAATGCTTAAAGAGGGTGATGTTTCGTTGAATGCTGTATAAATCTTAGTCAAAGTTGTCTTGCCAATGGCTCCGATTTGTGGTAGATCGCTATATCTGGAATAACCCATATCGTCGATATAATCGTCGCACCAGGTGGTCCGGGACGACTCCATAAAGTGTTTTACCATTATTTACCTTACATTACTTACATTATATACCTTTAATACTCTATATGTATGTTATAATGGTGGAAGAAGTCGACGTATAGTAATAGGCCGCAAAATCCTGGAAATTCAAAAAAACTTTCTTCTCTTCAAAAAAGTTTCTTTCTCTTTCGGGTTGTACTTATTGAATGTGCAACCCCCACAATACTCGTGCAATATTATTTATAAAACATAATATATATATATATAGTTTTATATATATATATAATATAATATATAAAATGAAATATTATTATATTTTGTAAAACAAACCATATTGATGTATTTACATCGATACCAATCCATGTATTAACATTGAAAACGAGTTGCTTTATATAGAAACCTCAAGATTTATTTATTAGACAATTAAAATACATGTATGTAAACACAACAGTATATATATAAAGCACCATGAAAGTTTGCCTCAAAATGTGGCATGCAATTCCATACTTTCGGTTTTATTAATAAGGTTTATGGTTAGAAAATCTTTCTACAATTGTCTTAAGACGATTATGTCTGGTCAGTTAAAAATATAATCTTTTCATAATGTTTTTAGCATTTCAAACGTAAATGTATCATCTCATTCTAAGAATTATTTTAGCCGTAAGAATTATGTATAACTAATATTATGCTTATGTTGCTAAATTTCGTTTTCTTTATTGTTCCCTATATTTCAAGAAGGCAACTATGGAAATCCTATGACAAAATTTTATGTTGCACAAATTTTAGCTTCCACTCTGAATCGAACCAACGATCCGCGTTTCAGAAGCAAACTTTTCAAAACAACAGTAATTTTAAAGATAATAACGGGGAAGCACATATTTCACTTAATGATTAGTAATTACAGCTCAAAGTTACCTAAACCCCTATTTTTCATTGGTAAAAACATTTGAATGATAATTGAAGTCTGCAATCTTCAGACAAGCTGCGTGGTGGACTCTAATTTAATACTCTCTCTAGAGCGGTGGCATATGTCCAGCAGTGAGATACTCTTTACTTGTTTTTTGATATTTGTTATACTTATATTTAACTGCGCAAATATATTATAGACATAGGTATATATCAGCTGGGCCTCAGTTGACATCATCTGGTACCAGAAGAAGTCGGGTGATGGAGCAAAGCTGCAACTTGATTCTAATTGCAGAATTAATGTTGCTCGATCAGGAAAGCACCACGTTCTCACAAAATGTATGCTGGAAACAGCAATATAATGCAGTTTGTCATGTTGTACATGTTCAAATTCTAAAACTATCTTTTTTTTAGAAAGATATAAGACATTAGATGAACAATAGTAAATACTTATAAAAGTATTAACGAATACAAGTCTTAAAGTTATGTTTGGCGGGAGCACTTAGAAACCATAGTCCGCTTGGGAGCCATCGTGAGGAACTGTAATAAAGCAGTTTTCCTAAAAGGTTTTCAAAGTGACGAAGGAGCTATTGTATTAAATTTACTTCACACTCGCCTTCACGTCTCAGTATTTTCTTTTTATTTTGTACGTAACCTCTGAATGGAAGAACGATCTTCCTGTAAAAGATTTATTATATTCGTAATGAGACTCAATTAAAACCTTGGTATGTATATTTTTATTCCATGTGATATATCTGTAACTTTGATTGTGGTGAAATGTTTAATGTTGAATAAGATTTTACATGCATATTATGTGTTGTAATGCAGTAAGTATAAACAAATAGAAACACGTTGGTTACTTATAAGGGATACTTTGAAAAAATTTTAAGATACCTCGGAATTTGATGAGGACGATTTTTTTGTAAATATGCGAACATTGTTTGAATGTATTACTAAATTTATGCGCCAAATAATTTCGTAGTTTATAAATGTTATGATAATGTCATTTTATAATCACCTCTGCTTATCGTCCGTCCATCAGTCCATTCGCAAGTCAAGTTTTCAAGCCACTGAATATTCAACACCTACTACGACTTACCACCAATTTACATAGGCCGTCACTTCACCTAGGAAGGGCTAGTCTTACACTGAGTTTGCCAATATAAATTTGCCACTTGAGAATCTTTTTACCCCAAGACAGGTTAGCAATTCTGTACTTTAAAGCTATCTGATAGGCAGCTTATTACTGCACCTTACTGATTCTTTGAGTTATTCTGAGCTTACTCAAACATTTAACAGCGAAAGATCTAATTTAAGTTTTGTAACATCTATAGCAAAATACTCCAATTAAAGATTTCTTCAAAGAAAAAGTATTTTAGTTAATGATTACATAAGAAATTGCGTAGTAGTTTCCCGGACATTGCCCTACCGAATTGGATTAATCGGTTGACCTCTTGGATGGAGTTCAATTTAAATAACCATTTTCCCATGTTAACATATTCGTAAACGACCTTGAGCTAAGTAATCCCAACAACAAACGATATAGGTATAACATGAGGTTATTCATTATCATTAGTATATATGTTTATTGTATAGTTTTAGAATCCACTCGTTTATGGTGGTATTAAGGTCATACTAAGGCTACTAATGCTAGGTACTAAGGCCATCTAGTGAATTGTCATCGATGTTAAGTTCAGCAACTAGGAAATATCTTCCAATGGAGCGGTAAACTGTTGCGGGGATATGACATCGTTTTGCAGTAAAATGAATTTTACACTTTTGAAAATTTCGTATGGCTGAGGGTTCTCACATTGTCGATATGTCAGAAATGGGGACAAATTATAATTTTCACTCTTCTATATAGATTCGAAACTCCAGTGGAACTATCAGTTTTCATTTCTAATGGGAAGACTCCGTTCGGATGTCTATATAGTTAGGAAAGTCAGACGATAAACTGATATTAAAACTGCGAGGCTAGTCTACTTCAGTTACTTCTATAGTTTTTCATTCATACAATGTAACGGAAATAAAATATATAAATATATAAACATACCACAGAAATAAAATCCATATTTATTTTTTCAAAGGAGTACCCTGAGCGCTCGAAAGAATTTTTGATAAATTAGCTGTACACAATGTATTTATAGTAAAATTTTCGACTTTCTGCATAAATACAAGAAATAAGATTAACTCTTAAATAGAGATTCGAGTCAAGGTTTCGTACCTCCGTATGAGGGGCCCTCGGATCATATTATCGCTCCCCTCTGTTATCGTAGACGTTCTTCGTCCACGGAGGGTCAGAGTGCAGCGGTTGTGCAGCAACAGTCTCCGCGCCAGCTTCGCAGCATCGTCGTTGTCTCACTACTCAGCGTGCCTCCCACTCGCGAGTCTAATTAGATAAAGCTGTAAAGGTCTATGGACCATCAGCAAAAAAGGGAGTTTTCGTCTCAATAAAGCTAGTGAAACCTATATGAGGCTAGGTATTCGCATATACCAAGATCACCTTTAGATTTGCCACTGCATCAATTTAAAACACGCGAATCAAAAACTTTTTACTAAGTAAATTATGCTACTTTATTCAAGACTAAACGATGACATAAATGCTTGGTTGATTTTTAGATAAGATTACTACTGTGAAAATAAAATACATGTTTCAATTCCTCGCTCTTCTTAGTAGATATTTGAATTCCCAGCTGGGCCGCAGTTTGTAACGATTTGACTTGTCAAAAGTACTTAAAGTGCTTAAAATGTCTATTTGAAATAAATGAATTAAAGTTTGTTTGTGTATAATTTGTCGAAGAGTGTCAGCATAGTCTATGGGACTTAAGCCTTTTATAAGCTCTGCTGTTATTCTGTCCTTTAGTTTAATTATTCCATCAACCTTTAAAACTATTTGAGAGTCGTCTCAATACCGCTTAAACTCATATTCAGTATTTTCCGGATCAAATAACGGTTGCCTTTGATTCAAAACTCATGTTCATGTATGGCTTTATCGATTGCAACTCCGACTACAATGTTGAAGGTAACACCTTCATTTTATTTTTTATTTCTACCAGATTATGTGGGTAATTAATAGTAACTATTCGGGGTTTTAGATAAGAACATGAAAAGAACCGACTTCATCAGAAGAGATTTTACATGCTTGACATTAAGATTAAATGTTGGTATATAAACCTAACTTTCATCGGAAACCGTTTGGTGGATATACATACTACGTTTTTTTACGGAACTAAATCTATTAGAGTTTCTCTTTAGAGAAAATAGTTGCCATTATAATTATAAAACAAGCTAACGTCAAAATACCTTAACTGTTGTAGTCAGCTAAGCACACCCTTTCCTTGTAATATAATAAGGTTGCAGAAGTAAAATGAAGGTTTATCATCGTAAGAATCAGAAATACAGCAGTCCACAGTTGGTGACTTACTCACACCAATATTTGAGGACTTTTTAATGGTTTGCGTCAGTTGGCGAAAATTTATTAATGTTATATATTGCAGTTTAGCAGTGTGTACTACGTTATTGTACATATTCCAAGCCAACTTAAAAGTAAGCCAGTTCGCAGCCATATGCTTATAGTTTAACCGTAAGATTGCTATGAGCCGACCCATCTGTGCTGTTGCTGTGTGGCTATACCATTAAAAAACATGTATGAAAAAAGAAGTTGACGCATATGGCGCACTGATGGCTGGAGTGTCATTTGAAGCAAAATACTAAAGCAAAAGCGGGCAAAGCGTACTTCGTTTAGTGAAAAGGGAAAAAATAATATAGTAAACTCGACACTAATCAATTTCGCTCATTGCTTTAGTGTTTTGGTAATTTTTAAACAAATATTAAAAGCATTACAAGTAAAAGTTAATTAGAAAAATTATATTGTACGCTGGATAAAAATTCAAGTATTCGAATAACTAATGATTTTAGGAATAACGTTAAACGAGGATTAGAAGAGGTTTTGGTTTGTGTGAGGTTTAACAAAATACATTTATATTAATTTCTTAACTATTATTTAAATAAAGAAATATAAAATGAAAACCTTTTCAACAATACATAAATAAACGATATAATACTACGTCACATTTATGAGCACTTCCGTCATAAAGATGATACAATCAGTGTATGAACCCCGAATATTTTAATAAACAGGCCCCTTCTCAGAAATATCGGAAATTCATTTATACTCCCATAACCGTTACACAATAACGCAGAGGCGGAGTATGTAACGCGAGAAAATGATTTTAAGCGACACGCATCTATCAAAACACAAGATATATGTAAAGAGACAACAAACGTTTCAAAAAATAAATGTGCAAATGTAACATAATTTTTCTTGGTTTTTATAATTAAGGTTCAATTAATTTTAAACGATAGAACAAGTTTTTATTTTGGTGCTCGTGGAAATTTTAAATTTATAGTATGTAAATATGATTCTTGTAATATATATAAAAAGTTAAATTATCATTATATTCTGTTTACTTTGGCCTGTATTTATGATTAAATATATTAATATTTACGACCTATCTCTCAAAAATTTGGCTGTGATATTACAAAACCTCTGTATCGTAAACAGTAGGTAGTCCAATTTTATAGGTTAATAAACTTGTATACTCTAATAGTACTAACACATTGTAACTATTTAAGAAATTGTAATATTTTTAAACTATAGATTGAACCTTTAAGGTTTAGGGGAATGTATTTCAAAATTGAGTAAAAACTAGACAAAGTGGACAAAGAATTTGTGTTTAGAATTTATTAAGAGTTGTATATCTATCTGTGCTTTCATGACCCCCTAAACAAGGAAATGAAAATCGCAAGGATATAGTTTATAGCCACAAACCAAATTGCTAACTTAACAATAGATAGTAGTTAAACACTACCTTGTGTACTTTAAAAAAAAACAGAAATAATAAGCGTTGTACTATTCCCCTCATACGGTGATAGTTATATAGTGTCCTTCGAAAACAACTTTGATAGACGTGGCTCTTAAGTTAGATGGAACAAGTTCTAAGTCTCGATTTATTATAAAACGTAATAATGCCTCTGATTCACGCCTTTGAAGTTTTCCTATTAATTAAGAAAGAGTTAAGAATTTGAGAGAGCACAAACCCTAAATATTCAGCAATGGTTGTCTGTATGATCTTAAAAGGTCTATTGTAACGTCGTTTCCACTGAGGATTTAGGAAGAGGAGAAGGTTAGAGCCACGAATTCGATTTCCTCTACCTAAATGTATCGTCATCTTGATCGGTAAATTAAGTCAGTATAGCTCTGGAAACGTTCTGCTTAAGGTAAGGCGCAAGTTGCGCGCAGTCGATAAGTTGTCATACTAATCCCCAATCTCAATGGAAGCCTCGTATTTGGCCTCAAAATAATTGTATCGGATTATATAGCACTTTCGGAAGGTCAATTATTGTATACAATAAAAAAATGCAGGGTCTTTATCAAATAATAATTGGAAGCATGCAAATCAGTTACCCACCTACTAATAGCATAGTTTGATTTCCTTGGCTTAGCTCAAAACAAAACGTTATATATTGCTTTCTTTCGAGTTAACTCGGTCCTTTTCTGACTAGTTCAAGAAGCTAAGTTTTTTTTTCATAACCACTGAAGCAAGTAGTGTAGTAATTACAGTAAAAAGCTGGGTAAAACCTCGTGAAAAGCTCACCTTTCTATATTACATTCACACATATTACCCGCTCTGCTACACAACTTTGCTTCGCTCAAAATAGACTCATAGCTTTTTTAGCCTTGATTAAAGCTCACCAATAACGAAAAAGGCAGTCTAATATTTGGCACAGCGCTAATAAATTAGCTAATAAGGAATATTTTTGGTATTCTTAGATAAAATTTATTTATTATTTTTTGGAAACTAAGAGTGACAAACGAGCACACAGTTCTCCTGACAAATGACGGTTGCAACCAACAAATACTTACATCCATCGTTAACTAAGATTCCAGATATAAATGCGTTGTCACCCCTGAGGACTGGGATGGAATGCCCTCTACCAGTAAATGAGTGATCAGTTCCTTACACTCAACAAACAAAACACAGCAGTATTATATTGCTATTTTATGCTGGCATTCTGTGACGTGATACCTTCCTCCGTCGTCGGGTTTTTATGGGTTGTTTGTTGTCATTTTTTTTTTTATTACATTGAGAGTAACAAACGTGCCCACAGTTCTGTCCAAATGGCAAGTGGTTCCTGCGACCCACATCTACATTCATCCTTGACAAAGAATTATAATTCAGATGCGTTGTCACCCTTGAGGACTGAGATGGAACGCCTCGTCATCAGTAATAAATGATCCCTATACTTACCAAATGAAACACAGCAGCATTATGCTGCTATTTTACGCTGGAATTCTATGAGGGCGTCCTACCCCGGCCAAGCTGATCCATTTATTCTGCAGCTTAAAACAAACTGCAGAATAGCACTACCACTGGACCAGCTCACGGACCCCTCAGTTCCGTGAGCCCTGTGTCCGATGAAGCTGTAAGAGCCGCATAGGCGAACAGCATAAACATCAACAGAATCTAGGTACTACCACTGGATCATACCATTTAGAATGAGCTCCCTACTTTCTTTAAATAAATCGCTTTCCCATGTCTCGAATGGTCTGCCTTTTCTACTTTTGTCATTACGTGGTTGCTATGGCTCTGTGATGTTTTTGTCCATTTACCTCTTCGCTCCCCCGTCATGTGGCTTGTCCATTGCCATTGCAGCAGGATGGTTTGTGTAATATATGGTGATAAATAGAGTACACACACACAACTACCATTCCGGTTAACCACTCCAACTAAGCTTGATATGCTTAACAATAGCCGGATGATAGATTCAAACCTACTATCTTAAATTCTTCAAAATTAAAATTAAATTAAATTAGTCAATAATAATAGAAATATTAAAATACATAATCCACAGTCAGAAGCAATTGATCGAGCCGAGGTTCGGCCCTCTCAGGCGCCCACCCTCGAGTCAGCCGCTCTCGTGTAGGGGTAACGGTTTAAGCTGTGACTCCTTTTAGGGAGCCCTTGTGCTGGTTACCCACTAATAGAGATCTCTGCTGAGCACCGTAAGCGCTCACTTTTCAAGCCCGTAAAACTGTAAAAGCCCTCGGGCTAACGGCAGCCATCAGCCCTAAAAAAAAAGTTGCCGGATATGTATGACAATCAAGACTTTTTTTAAGTAATTTAAATAATACATTAGTAAATTTTGCATGCAATTTGAACTGCTCGTATATGTAAGACATGTTGAGAAAACTTAGCAAGTCATATGTGCCGAGTTAAGCGAGCGCTAGTTTTACTTTAAATTCAATTGACAACTTACCGTTCTCGAATAAACTTTTAATACAGTTAAATTTATTTTAACTTAAGTTTCATTCAGATTATTTTATGTAAAAGCAAATTCCATGCATGTTGTGTACCTTAGGTTATTTGAAAAAATATAAGAAGATTCAGAATTAGTAACCATGCCCAACTTTTGTAGGCGGGTATTATACAGCTTTAGTTAAACGAAACGTTGATAATTTTAATATACGTAAAACTCTGTAGTTGCAGAAGCTGGAGTTCGGGAACAGGTTTGATACAATCACTTGTTCCACTCAGATCACTGACATGTTGGATGCTGCATAACTCTCTGCACAGATATTCGTTACATTAAAAAAAATATTTTATTACAACAATTTTCATTTAATATGCGCTTAACAGAAGTGCATTATCGCAATGCTAACTAGAGCCTATTATAGCGTTTCCCAAACTAGAAGAATTTGATGAAATTGGTAATCTAAGTACAGACATCTAGCAACGTAGATGGTGCGTTCGTCAACGGTATGTCTAACCATTCTTGGCTAACCATAGCCGGGCCATAACGATAACTCAGGGTTCCGTATCACCGTTTAGTTGACCTCTCTAGTGAAGGTCTCTTTTGGATCAATAAATAATAAATAATCTAACAATCTTACCTAAAGCACCTGTTCCTCTTCAAATCCATCGTTTACCTGATCGAGTCGGCAAATATGGAAAGTAATATGAGAGATGTGTATATAAGTGAAGGATAAAACTTGGATATATTCCACCAGGTCACTTGACACAGGACCATGTCATCCGTCAATTCCACAGTTTCAAATTCGAAAAGGTTCAGCAGGAACTGTTCATCAACGGTACGAGCATTCTTTGATTATATATTCCCCTGTGATTCATTGAAACAGGATCGGATTTTAATTTTTATGTAAGCAATACGCGAGCGACATCGTCTGGAAGTAATGAATTAACAAAGACAAATTATGGCGTTGCTGTAGAATAATCTTATTAGTACAACATACATCTGTTCAAAATTTTTATATATTAATCTCAATTTATACACATATGAAATTACATTATTGTGGGCTTAATAATGTTTTAGTACTTACCTTAATAAGAAAACTTTGATTAGTAAATGATTAGTAATAAAACTTGAATATACACCCTTGGGAAATTTAAGTTACTTCACAGGAGAGATGCCCGTTGTGGAATATATACGTTTGTTGCTTGTATATAAACGAAACAGTGTAAACAGGAAAGTCTTTTTATAGGGTCAACGAAAATAACTCGATTTAATCTTTTGGTACATGACTATAGAAGTGGGTATTGGTAGATTATGTTGAAGTTATTTCATGGGACAATTTTGATAGACGCAGAAGTAATGCCTTAAATTTTTTTTTTCATTTGGTTGCTTAAGAAATAAAATGAATCATATCATTTTGCATATCGACTAGACTTATTAGATATTCTAACGTAACAAGATTACGGTTCATCTTGTAACATGATCCTCCGTTTAAAAGTTCAGAAAAGCTTTGTCTGCTCATATGAATTGTCGCCATTAATTAAAGATTCAGGAAGGAACGAGTAACATTAGTATTAACCAATTGAAATGTCTTATTAGAACATTAAATATCATGCGGAAAATTTCCTGCAAGGTTAGGTTGAAAAGTTATATAAAATATCCTATACAAACTTAACTTATTAAGGATAAGAAAAAGAAGATCTTCTAGTGTCTGTTAGCTTATAAAATTTTCATGGACAAGAACCATCTCAATTCAGTTCAAATACAAATGCTAAAATAGATGTATGATATGCAATAACGCAATTGGATAAGCTAAGGAATGGGTATTTAGCAAATCTGCTACGCAGCTCTACTGGTGGGCCCATGCTTCAAAATATATTATTTTCATTTATCTCTTATACGTGCAGCTTCACTCATGATGGTTTTCTTACCCACCGAGTAATTGATCAGTACTTAAAATTGCAATTAACAATTATCATAAATATGTAATATATACATAAAGTATAATATACAGATAGAAGATATATGAATGCGAAGAGACAATGAGAGACGTCTATCAAAGAATATATGGATAGACTATGTAAATAATAATAGATAGAATGGATGTGAATATGACCCAGGATAGGGATGAATGTATATAGAAAACGTGCTTAGATAACAACTTTTTTTTTAACAACAATTGCTGAACCAAATTATAATACAAATAAAAATAAAAGGATACACCTGAAATTGGCGAAAACAGTTTATGTAATTATAGTTGTCCATAATTAATATAATTGATGAATAATAAATTATATATGATTAATTACTGGGTAAGTTGAATAATACTGATGCCATTTTCTGTAACTTTAATCTAAATCTATTCGCTTATATATCTTTTATTTCAAATGTAACTCTTGAAGAGTTTCATGTATATTATTGCTGGAAATAATTTACAATAGTTTATTTTCGTAACATTTATTGCAGTCTCAATATATCTATGTTGTGTATATCGTTTTGCCTAAAGTAAAAATAAGTGACTAGTTTGATTCCATGAAAATTTCTTTAGATTAGGCATAAACTTTAAAGAATAAACGGAGATATGTAGAAATATAAAATACTAGCACAATAACTCCATCACGTGACATGAGACTATCATTTACAAAAAAATATTCTTTTACTTTTATTACTCTTCCTAATATAATTCCCAAACGCACTATGACTTTTTAGTGCTCCCATCATATCAAAAAGTATATCAGTTTATCCTCATATTTTCAACTAAACTACTAAAACAAACTAACTAATATACATTATTTAATAAATAATAACGTTTAAGTCGAAAAATATTATGTATGATTTTAATAATGAAAACAAAAAATAATTCTGTGTAAATAATCAACAATATTTATATTTAATTTGGGATATATCGTAATTTCCACTTTATTGTAACTTTATCCACACCTTCCTCCAATTTTATTGCATTAGCATAACATCGGATAGGTGTAAAAACGACGACGCGCCTGTGTTTATAAGAATAAGAAGTGTATTATTATAACATAATGTAAATGTCATCAGTGTATGGTATTTTGGTAATAACTTTGTTATCTTTATCTGATCGTATATGCAATACAATACCGCAAATTGTGTTAGGGCTAACTATGACGAGAGAGTGCTTCTGTTTCATATATACTTACGACAATATTATGTGTATATCGCCCGTACAGTGACGTGACGGCATCTGTTTATAACCAGACAATTTCGCGAAGTTTTAAAAGAGTTATTGTAATGGCAAAAAAACGTGAGTACATTGACAGAATTGGCGTGAAACCTACTTGGCTTCCTTCTGGAACAAGTGAATTCTGGTACCTCCCAAGGCTGACTGCTATCACCTCCATATTCTCTAATATATTGGAGTCCATTAATAATTGTCAAATTCTTCTGATTCTAAAGAACACCAGCTGATAAGTGGTCGCTAGTCCAGTTTATGATTGGGTTGCTTAGCTAGAGACCTCTAAGTATACCTCATCATTGGAAAGAGACCAAAAGAGCAGCCCTGGCGGATAGGCGAAGACCTCCGATCAGGTTTGGCACTAAATGCTTCTATCAGTTTCTTCTTATGAGCATCCCGAAAAATTATGGGTCAGGTCAATATATTTCTCTCCAAAGCATCAAGGTCGTAGTCAACGACGACTCCAAACCGAAGGTTGTGTGCTGTGGTACTTTATGAACCGAGGGAACGCGTCAATGAGTGCCGGCACAAACCCATGTCTGAATTCTAGATCAGTTTAAAAAAAGTCTCGAAATGAGGCTGACTAAATTTACTCCAATTTTACCACTTGAAGACACAGATTTACGCTTTCACCTCTATAAAGACTTATCTCCTCATTTTGAGAATAATTAATTCCTTTGTTGCCTCAACTAATATTGAAATCCATGACGTTGACATATTTAGTAACGTTCAGTTCCGTGGTCACCAGGAAGAGAAGGTTGACCTGAAATAGGCCTCTAAAATGCTTAGTGCATAGTAAAGTGGGAGAGTGCTTCATATCGGCAAACTGTCAAGCACTACAAGATGAAATTTCGGTCTCACATGAAATAATGTTTCTATCTTTGGGTGAGGCAATGCTTTTTGCATCTGACCGTATCTGCATCCGAAAAGGGAGCCATATCTTCAATTACCAAATTCATTCCAATCGACCGAGAGTTTCCGGAGAGATTTTGCGTGTCTGTTCGTCTTCTATTGTATATTCAGTTATTTATTATAATTCTAATTATTGACCTTCTACTTATCCTCTTTTCTAAGAGCACTGAACAACCACCAGAAAATATGGATTGACACAAGAGATGTTAGACACAGACAGTGCCATGTTCCAATCTTTATATGATTTACGAGATTGGACAAAAATTCTGACACACATTTACAATCATCATGTATCAATGCCGATAATGCCCATAATGAATCAACTGATGAAGGCTATCTCATAAATGGCCTAAAGACCACTACGATACTTGCAATTAGCAACTTACGCAAAAAGCGCGTCCCAATAAACTACCCACCTTCTTAGATGAAGAGAAAGCCGAATGTCCGGCTGACAACTTTGATCTTCAATATTCACCGATCATCCTACCGATCGACGCCGCTCACCTCGCAATGGTTGACAGCGAGGTCGACCGCAGGACTAAGGAACCACCTCGGTTCCGTTGCTCAAGTTACATGCACCGAATTTGAGTCCATAATTAAAAATCTGCGACCACGCAAGGACCCTGGCCCCGACTGTATCTCCAACAAGGTGATCCAAAATCTATCCACGTCTATTTTACAGCTATTGGTGATAATCTATAACGCAGCCATGTCCAAACTTGGAACCACCTTACCCAACATCTTGAAGGAAGCCGACGTCCTAGGGATTCTCAAGCCTTCAAATCGACCCAATTGGCCTACTCAAAGTATTGGGTAGAATGTATGAAAGCCTCATCCTCACCCACCTTAAGGATTTCATGCTGTCCCGAGGGTTACTCATCAATGAGCAGTTCGGTTTTCGCACCCAAACCAAACCGGGTTGCTTTCTTCGACGTAGGGAAAGCGTTCGACAAGGTCTGGCACAATGGGCTAGTATACAAACTGTATAAGCTCGGTGTGCCAGATCGACTCGTACTTATCATAAGAGACTTTCTTCACAATTGAACCTTCCAATATTGCGTCGAGGGAACGCGTTCAGAGACTCACCCCATTCGAGCCGAAGTATATTCTCTAAACACTACACCAACGACATAATGCGGTGTAGCCCTCTTCGCCGATGATACCAGCCTCTACACGTCTGGATTCAAACCAGATGCTATAAGTAAACTCCTCCAATCCGCAGCCAACAAATGTTTTCGGAATGGAGGATCGAGGTTAACCTCACCAAAACGCAGCCACTTATCTCTATGAAACAAAACCCGCATCTCGCTACAATAGAGCTATTTGATCGTCCAATCCCCTAGCAAAAGATTGTTTATGTATACAAATACTTAGGCGTCACATTAGATGAAAGACTCGCCTTCGCTCTGCACATCAACCGCGTACGGAATCGAGCAGCGTTCACCCTAGGTCGTTTGCACCCGTTACTTAGTAAAAATGCAAAATGTAGAGACATTATAGAGAGAGACGTAATAAAATAACACTTTACAAAGCGTGCATCCAACCTATAATGACATATGCGCATGCCTCCACGCATCATTTTTCGCAAGGCCACTGGTGCGCCGTGGTTCTTTCCTAATGAAAATGTACACATTGATCTTGAGCTGCCGACCATAGCTTAGTACCTGAAGTAATCCTTAGATTCTTCCCGCTTCCCGCCAATATTTAGATTCTCTGTCGGTGACACACACCCAAACTCCTTGATTGTTCGTGACGCCACTTACAATCCCGCCACGTACAATCAGGGTCCAATTCCTCCATAAAATACTACACACACACAATGCACCATCATATCGCCCCCGCCGATGGCGAGGGCATCGCAAATAAAATGATTCGCGTTACCGCCATGACACAGGCCGGTTCTCACCAGTCAACACTGATAGAAGCGTCGTTGGAGTTTCTTGCACCACTTCTTCTCCAGCGCCTATGCATTCCGAAGTGGTGGTACAACGGTAACGGTACAAGCCGAGACTCCCTCTCGAAGGTCCTTGTGTTGGTTACCCATTAATAAAGGTCTCGACGGAGGGCCGTAAGCGTTGTGTCACCTATCAACCCGGTGAAACTGTAAAAGCCCTCGGCCTAATAGCGGCCATCAACCCGAAAAAAAATAAAAAAAAACAAAATTTCATATTTAATGTAGCCACTTGACAACCATTCCTAAAAATTAACAAAACAAAACAAATCATAATTTACAAGCTGGCTGCCAAATCACAGAATGGTAAAATCATGTTGCAGCTAGTTCTATGCTAGATGCGACATTAATTGGGTCTTTTAGTGTGAAATAGTAACACTATTCTGTTTCATATCGTAAAGAGATCCAGCGACCTAATAACAGCTACGACGTATTCCATTTCAGTCCTGAGGGGTGATAATGCATGTGAAGGACGGAAGTAAATATCATGGGGACACTTAAATACTTATCATCAGTTGACTGTATGCTCATTCGTCACTCCGAATATTTTTCAAAAACTTTCTCGAATTGGCATTCAAATCTATAACTAACAAAATGAAGAAAATTACAGCGTATATAAAACTAAAGCAGTAAAGTAAAACAACTATAAGAAAGTCTCGCATTTTCATGGTAAATATCCAACGTGCATTAGTTATGGTTAGGTGGGGGTGGGGTAAAAAAAAGAAATTCGACTCGAGTTCATCATGTGGCTAGTTTAGATCGTGTAGTAAAACTTCTTTTTCACACAATTTAAGAATGTAAGGTGGACCATTTAGCAAGATGCTCAAAATTAATGATGACACAAGCAAATTTAAGAAAAAAATCTAATGTAATTTTACTTTAGTTGGAGCTGAGGAAAATACTTTTCTCTTCGTAACTTTAATAGGCTTATGCTCAGGGTCGGGAAGTATGCTCTAACTTAACTACTTTAATGAAATACTATATATTTTTCCTCCTATAACAAATACGTGAACAATTTTATAGGATTTATAGAACTAAATCCTATCACACTGTAGAAAACTTTATTCCTGTGACGTATCTTATTAAAGCCGAATAAAATATTCATTATGAAGTATTATATTGCTAATATATATACAAATTATAAAGTACAACGTTATATAGATTATATACAAATTGTAGATAATATTGAAAAACGGATAACATATAATATTTACTACGGATATTGAAGTTTAGAAATCAAGATAAAACGACAAAATATTGTTTGGGATTTCTTGAAAAGTAAAACTTATATCTCGAAAATATAGTAATGACACCACTTTAAAAACCCTATACGTTTGGTGCAAATTACTAATTATAAATATTTGACTCTAATATTTCAATTGTTTATTATAACTTATAAAAATTGATTATTATAAATATAGAATTTATAAACACATTAACTGACTGAAACACTTGAACTTTAAATTACTACTTCCTTATATCACTAGAAGATGCTCTTCACATTCTGTTCCCATATGAATAGTCTGCTTAGTCCCTTCCAACATAATTGAAGATGATATCTCAACATCTATTGGAAACAACTTTAGGAATTATTTGACATTGAATAAAATACATTTAGTTATATTCTATATGTAGTATACACATAAATATATAAAATCATTAAATTTATAGACAAATACGTAATCATAAATCCATATAATTAAAAATGAAGAAAACTTTAAGGCTCAGCGATTTTAATTAAACTTTACTGTAAGCACGAGTAAAATCATAAGATTTAATTACCGACTTTCTTTTACTTGAGGAACGTTTCTTTTCTAGTCTAAGTACAAAATAAAAAGAAAGCAATAAAACGTAAAGCTGACTCTGAAACAAATTAAATAAAGTGTAGCAATGTAGTAAGAATAAAATAGGGGTCATTCCGTCACTTTGAAATCCTTTAAGTAAAACTTCTTTTATTATCGTCCCTCACGATGGCCCCCAATGTGACTATCACTCCTAAGTGTACAAAACACTTTTTGCACATAAATCTGGGTTCATTTTCTTAATTTAATATTGAAATATTTATACAAATGATTTAAACAGCTGGTATGTTCATAGAAGTAAGAAATGTGAACAATTCAATCGACTAATATTTAAGACCGAGTTATTAGATTATATCTGTAGTTAAAATAAGGGTTTATAATGAGCTGGTCCCGTTCTCTGTGGTATATAATATTGATCTTACGCGTGACGTAGTTGTAAGAATGTCTGCTTGCTTCTTTGCGAGTCGCGGGTTCAATTCCCAGTCGAGGCAGTTATAATATTGTTGTGTATCATAAATTGTTCGTTTTCGGATCTTTGTGTATTTTATGCATCTTCAGTGTCTTTGATACTGCATCAGAACCGTAATCCAATTTGATTGGATAATATCTATTTGTTAAGATATTATCTTAGTATTATCTTAGACTTATACTTATGGGTTATCAAGTTGAGCTACTCTTTTTTTCTTTTTTACATAATATTTGAAGTGGCAAACAGTTCTTTTGATGCAAGTGCGTTAGCATTTCTTAATATAGAATACCTCACCAGTAATTGTCGTCACCTGTAATTGGACCTGGATTGCTGTGGTACTCACCATATGATACACGGCTGCGTTATGCTGCCGTTGTATACCAGTAATTATACCTAATTTTATATATGGTACAGAATACCGGACACTACTGTTTTCTTTTACTTATCGGACGAAACACAGTTGCGCACATCTTACACGTCCATACATTTATTCTTTAATAATAATGTTTTTCTCTTATAAGTCATCATTATCTGTTCAAGAATATCATCAGCTTTCTCAAGATGGAATAAAAAAACTAAAAATAACATTATGTGAGATTTGCAAATCGATCAACTTCGATCAGTTGGAACTTAATCAAAAAACCAATGCTGTGCACGAACGAAACGAATGAAAAACTTTAGTGTAGAACGTCAGTTTTGTATGAAACAAAAGGAAGTGTAAACTAACCACGGTAACATCTTTTAGCATTTGTAGCAAGCAATTTAATGATTTATTTGAATGATTGACTAATGCTTATTCGTAGAAAAAATATATTCTTATTCCATACATTCTTTTATTTAGTCGTAATACCATTTCATTTATCATTAATTACCATTTAATTACCATTTCATTTAAAATTACATAATTTATTTTAGAATTGTATTATATATGAGAGAAAAATACATTTGCATAAGTTTAAGATAACAATTTTCATGATCTCCCGGTGTACTAATGTACTTATTGTAAAAATTATAAATTACAAATATATTGTAACGGTTCGTTCGTGACCTTCGTCTACCCTTCAGCCAAGGAAGATATTTGTGCATCAAGTTGTGGTTTTGGGATCTGGGTGGGTTAACGACGTTGTTTGTACAAGATAAATAAATTATATTGTATCACAAAAACATTATTAAATTCAATAATACTAATTATATAATACGTATATATTTATATAGTATGAAATAACTATAAATCTGTCTGTTGTAGTTACATATAAATCAATTTAATTTCAGCCGAAGTGTTGATGGCTTATTTTTCATCCGATGTTCTGTCAAATTCCTAACAAAAATGTAAAATCATAAACTATAAAGATGATTGAGTCAGTATGCAAGTATTAATGGCATACATGTATTCTACGCAATTAGCACCATTTAATAGTTAAATGGTGAAATCTTTTAATCGGTATTGTCTAATCAAATCTATATTGTCGTAAGAAACAAAAGTAGTCCACGACCATCTTGACTGACAACTTAAGTGTTTTTATACATTATATACAATATACACGTTTTGTCGCATTTATTTAAGAATTGACCATTTTATATACCGTGTTGGTAATGAATAGAATAAAAGAAACATAACAGAATAGATAAATGCTTTTCGTTAAGTCATTCATGTAACGCTTCTCAAACAAATACAATTCTTGGATTAATTTCCGTAATGTTGTTTATTATAATTCAATACCTATTGCAACAGAGGTGAAACGTTTACATACATACATATGTACACACATAAACGATTTCGCCCGTTAAACTTGGAATATTAGTATTGTTAAACGCATTGCTACCCTTAAAATTATAAGTTCTAAAATACCGAGTATATTTTGTATCATACAGTAGAATTCTGAATGTAATCTTTTCTTTAAACTATTTAATAAAACAAAATAGAACGCGATCGTTATAGACCTATATTTGAATATTAAATTTTAATTTAAATGGATTCCTATATGGTCATTATGTCGCAATTAATCTTTATTTATTTAAGCATGGTTTAGTTGTTTATAATTAAGTTACTCAAATATTATTAAAGGACTTATTTTGATTTTCATTACAAAGCTGTTTTCAAAACTATTCGCTTAGCTTTTACGTAGTTGATTAAAAACATAATACTATACTTAGTAATTGGAGATTAGTTACACTAGTATCAGTAGAAGATAGAAAATAAATGAACAACAGAGGATTTTAATAGGAAATTAACTGATCTAGGATCAGAAATTTACGCGACTCATACATACACATCTATATTAAAGAAATAAACTATGCAACATGCAGTACGCGCAGTAAGGCGCCACTTAAATTATAACCAGTATCTGGTTCTATACAATTATGTGTGTGGTTCTGTCTCCGAAAACACATGAAGTAAATGGAAACCGAAAGAAAAACATGACGGGGTCCTGAGTGCCGTCCGTATTAAAACGACGAATATTTCCACCTCGACTAAAACTTGGGTTCCTTTAGATGTGAACTTGATACTTTCTTAATAATATGTGCAACAAACCTCTGAAGATGGTGACTACTAAGCCAAATAGCATAATTGATATGTGGAGCGACTATTTAAACTCGATGGATGATCGTAGGCATTAGAGTCCAAATATTTATAGCTGCTAATTTTTGTAATTATCGAATATTAAAAAAGACTAAAGATGACAACAACAAAATCGCAGGTTTTGACGTTTTTGTTTTCCAAGATTTTATTATATTTTCTTTAAAATATCTGATCCGTATAAACATTTTTTTCTGATAATTTTTAGTTTTCTGTTCTGAGGTGTTCTTTTGATTACTTCCAGCTGCTGAGTTTAAACATCTCATCATCTCGATGGTTGGCAATCCACCAGTGTGCGCTTCACACGAAATTTCTTGCCACACACAACTACTTCAAGAAAAGAGCCTACACACTTCCTTAGAGGTCGGCAACGCATATGCAACTCCACTGGTGTTGCGGATGTTCATGCGCGTCGGGGATCACTTACCATCAGGTGGGCTGCATGCTCGTTTGCCGCTTATAGAATAAAATGTAAAATAATTTCGATAAGGATCTACGTGTTACTTGAACACTTACTTTCTGTCCTGGTCTACATAGAAAAGCCACTTAGACGCTGCGCAAGCAGTAGGGTATGTAATCGATATAGTGGTGCAGCAAGTGTCGCCGCAACACATACCTAGCCCATACATACTTTCTGTATAACTTCAATAACCAACCAAATTATGCTAGGTACTTTTGCACAAACGTAAAATGATTGCAGGATACTGAATATATGGTAGGATAGGATATGAAAGGATGTATGTACCTACCATATGGTTTAGATTTCTTGCTCTTTTTAATCTTGCTGCAATGGATATAATATATATATAATAATAATTAGTGCTCTTTACTAGATAAGATCCTGACTCTAGTTCCATTTACTCTATCAACGCGAACGTACTAATATTGACAACATATGGCAGAAGTAGTATTACGTTACCGGCGACGTTGCCCCGGTGAGACCCGGGCAGCTTAGAAAGTTCGCATATATTATACAGTTTATGTACTTTATAGGATTACGCGGTATATATACGGTATATTGTAAGTGTATGAGTAAATCATACAGTTGTACACAATGTGTGTATATTTGACCATTGCGCTATTTCATTGAATTGAATTATTGTTGATGTTTTGTTTCATGGTATTAATAATTTTATATGGTTTGTTTGTACCATTTATACACTTTCATAGATTCACTATTGAACTTTGCTTGTTCAAATGTAATTAGTTGACTTATTAGTCATTAATGTATACCGAAATTTGTTTTCACTAATTTTCTCCTACTTATTGCTGTTAATAAAGACAATCATATTTAAAACTTGTTTTGAATAGCATATATTTATAATTTTTAAAATTACAAATCGTTAGTTTATTAAGATTTGGATTATGTATATCCAATAATATATAATAAAATATTAGTTATATAATAGCCTTAGTTTTTTAAAAAAAAAATCGGCCAAAGACCGCAGGAATCTATCGTGTCCATATTAGGAAACGTTTTCAAGAAACTTACACTTTTGACTTATTTTATTAAACCATACTGCAGCTCGTAATATGTTGCATCAACAAAGCCAACTAAGGAAGGGAAGAATCTTCTTCTCAGTTCTAAAGTCCTGTCAATGTGTTCTTAGTTATGACAAGACTGATAGGACCGAAATTAATATTATTTCAGTTCTTTAGTGGACGTCACACAGAATATCTGTTTAAGATATACCCTCTGCTGCGTTTTGCTTAGAGAATCATAACTTTTTAGTAGACAGACATACTATCTACTCGTAGGTGGTGAATGGTCTGCAGTTATCACATTATTTCAACATTTTGTTAATTTGTTATTCTTATATTCATGAGTAACGCTTTGTAAATTAACCTGGCAAGTTATCAGAAAATGTTTGGAAATATAGCTTAATTATTAGTTCAGTTTCATTCGTTTTTTAGTAAAAACTAAAACTAATTTTCCCAAAGTAGATATTCGATTTGTGAAAAAGATATCGGATGATATTCCATTTGTAATTTTCATAAACATCTTTCTAAAGAAGCGTTTGATTTCAATCAAATCTTTAGCGCCACATGTTTCCGAACGATATAGGTACGTGTTTCAAATACTAAAGGAACAATAACATGATAGATGAGGCACCAAGTTCGTAAAAACTGTTACATCAAAATAAAGAAATGCCGCTCATAAACTGTAACTACTATAATACAAATATGTCTAGCTAATACATATAATATAGAATAGGAACTAAAAACAAAATATGTACTTTAATTTGAAATATATCTTGATACTTTCTAATAATATTAATTTCGGTTTTACTGAACTTCCTATTTTTTTAATAATAACTAAGCGTTAATTATATACAAATAAAATGATGGTGTTTGATTATATTTCATTAAAAAAAATAAGTTAATTTTATATTCCTTATATAATAGCATACTCTGAACGTAAAAGCAGCTGACTATGTTCGGAACGATAGAAAACGAACGTCGTGGCCGACACAGTATTCTAAGGAAATTAAATAAAATTTCTTTCTGTCTTACCATTGTTGTCATAACTTAACAATATTGATTGTATTTACTAAAAAGAGCAATAAGAAGACGAAAATTAGTATTTCTTAGCCCTGTCTGATGATTTATAATGTACGTTTCGAAATAATTGTATGAGACTGAATTAATATACAATTATACATATGGACAAGCAAAGTGTACCAGTGGTACGAACAAGCCAATTCGTGTTTTTACGGTTTTACGTGTGTCTAATGTTCTTTTTAAATGCATTTAGTTCCTTCAAAGCCTACTTACCTCGATTCCTTTACTTCAGTTCTTCGATTCTGCACGCATCGCAGGGACAAATAATATACTATCTAATTCTAGTGTACGTATAACAATCATAATGGAATCATTCATCAAGTTCTGCATCTGTTAAATGCAGAACTTCACATGACGTTGCTCATTCCTGACTATTGACAGTTTTAGGATATCTATGGCTTGTCAGACCAAGAACATCAACATGTGTACCTTGAACCGTTTCTATTTACGGTGAATATCTGACTTGAGCTGTAATGAGGCTCTTACTTGGAAGTTGTTCTCGTTAAAGTGAACGCACTCTAAGTGTATAAAAATGACATGGTAAAGACATGATGATAACATAACCATACTTTATATATTAGTTAGCAATGGCCCATAAAATCCAGTTCGCACTTAGATTAATTTAAAATATTATAGTTTCGATTTAGAAATAAAACTGGTTGACACAGAAGGTGATCCAATCGAAAGGTCTCGCTATTTTTACTCTTTCGCTTATATATACATACCTACTTCCAATAACGGACGCAATATTTTGCAGTCATTTGTCTTATCTTACTTTACCCGTAATTTCGACTTTTGCTCCCGTTTTGCACCACAACAAATGGGTGTGTTTGCGCTTAAAAGCTTTTTGACGTGATATATTACTGTTGTAAGAAGTTATAAGCATCTCATTTTGCAGACACAGATGTGCTTTATAATATATATATGTAAGCGTCATCGGTTAAATTAATAACGTTTTGGCTTATCAAGGCGGCTTTACCGGAACGTTCTTCAAGTTAATATAATTTTTTTTCAAGATAGGCCAACGTCTGGCCACAGGCTGATGTTAAGCGAAGACATGTCCGGAGTGGTTAATAAATTAGTCTGGGTGGTGTCTATTTACTTTTGTCTTCAAGATCATATCAATCGGTAAATACAGACGCCAGTAGAAAGATTCAATTCCAACTGTTGTTCCAATATTATGATGAATTGGAATTAGAAATTATTCAAAATCATGAGGAACATCAAAACGTAGAAGTTGTACTACTAAATACAGGCTCGAACTTCAAATAGGTAAGAGAGGAGGATGATATCTAATGGACTTTTGACGTAACGGGAAAAGATCAAAAGACGTCAACAATAAAATGGAAGTTTACGTATCATATATAGAAAAACTACCTTAATAGTTTGGATTGGCGAAAATACTAAAAGAATCGGAGACAAAATAGAAATAAAATATGTTAATCCGTAGAGTCTAAGAGTTGAATCCGTATAGAATAAGAGTGAAATGTTAGTATCTATGGGTTGGAGAATGTTCAAATCTATGGAAGTTCACAAATGGCTATGCTACCGTTGTGAAAGAATCATCAATCCGAGAACAAAGAAAGAATATTAACTTCTCCACGTCAGAGGGAAAATCCAAACCAAAACAGGAAATAATATCCAAGAAATTTAATTTCAAAAATTTAGTTTTCTTCTGACGGAGAATCAGTAGCTCAACAACCGCAGGATAGTATCGTTACATTAGAAGTCATTGACAAGGTCAAACAGATAATGTCTTCCAGAGGAGATACTGTACAAGTAGTTGATAATCAAATATTTAGGACTATGGCTAGATTCTAAACTTAATTGGGGAAATCATACTAATTTATTATTAATTTTTAAACAGCTGGTTGGGTGAGGGTGGGGTATACACCATATGCACCTTGGACGTCTTTACTTAGCTTCCGTAAGAAGTCGTATAGATTATGCGAGTTTTCTCTATAGCAACAGTAGAAAAATTTAGTAAAATCATAGCGAATTCAGAACTTGTGCCTCTGGATAATAGGTGGTTTCATAAAAAGCACTCCAATGCATATTATAGAGAATGAGATAGTATAGATGTAGATGTGCTACATATAGATGTAGTACCTCTACATATCCATCTCCATTATTTAGCCGGTAAATTTTGGTTAAAATGCAAATCTTTAAAAAATAATGTCCCTATTTCCATAATAGAATTTTTTTTACTGTGTCATTTCCCTTATTGGAGGAATAAGGAGAAACCTCTTTTAGTCACGATAAACAATTATTTTAAAGATGAACAAATTTACAGTAGTGATAATTTAGATATATTCAAGCATATACTATATATATCATATACTTGTGTCAGTAATGTGGATTTAGCAAACACTATTAAGATCGGCATCGTTGGCTAAAGTTAAAAAAAAATACTAAATTGGACAGTTAAAATCGATG
This sequence comes from Teinopalpus imperialis, assembly GCA_029286865.1. Lineage (NCBI taxonomy): Eukaryota > Metazoa > Arthropoda > Insecta > Lepidoptera > Papilionidae > Teinopalpus > Teinopalpus imperialis. Next base: position 9,192,952 of record JAGSMU010000021.1, read on the forward strand.
TGACAGTTATTTTTTTTCTAAATATAGCGAACGTCATGTAATTTACGTTGATACGTCAATTAATAATAATGAGATCAATGTAGCATTCTTGGATTTGGTCACTAAAGATCGATGATTTTTTATATTACTTCGAAGATTTCAATAATACATGCTAAACTCATAGCAATCTCAAAAGCTTTGGCTTATATAGATTGCATTGCAGGTTCTAATTTTTTAGTTCTAACTGATTTTTGTAGTGCCTTGCAACTACTAAGCCGTTGTACATCACCTTCACGCGGAATTTCTATTGCATATATTGTAGTAGTGTTTGATATGCTACAATTATACCAAATATTCTTCAACGGGCATGGATTTAAAATGCCGATATGGGGAGATAAACTATAATAACTGATTTCCGTCTTCGCTCTGGACACATCCCTCTTAATAAGTTCATATTTCTAATGGGTAAAGTGGACTCATTGAACTGTACTGAGTGCAATATTGTCGAAGATATGTATCATGTAATGATGGAGTGTGTTCGGAATGAGCCGGAGAGTAGAAAGTTATTTCCTTTTAATTATAATTTTTATGAAATCGGAGGATATGACAGCGTTCTCGCAAGTCTCATTTAGGCGACTGCAAGGATGCTATATAGAATCGTAGATTTAGGAATCAGACGTAGGGGTAACTTAATATAGATGTATAATTTGTAGTCACTATAAGATTGTCACGATGAGGGTGCCATAATCTAATAAGATTAAGCCCTTTACAAATTAATAAAGAGAAAAAAACAATATATAGTCGTTGATTTTCATAATGCTATATAAAGGATATTCATAAAGATATGGCAAAGTTCTGATGTGCCCAAATAACAAGTACAAATATACCTATAACTGAAAATCAACAACTTGTTTTATCGTTGGCATCGTCTCTGTACTCAGTACTACTCAGAATATTTGCCTGTACGGGGTACTATAATCTGGTTAGGTGACTTGGTTAGCATACCTTCAGTACCTTGACACTAGAGAAGACAATACTAGACAGTAGTATCATGCCAACGCTTGCGTTGGGTGGTTGGATGTGCGTGTTGTGTTCTAAGTGTAACCTCACACGAGAGACTTGGAAACAACATGTTTCCCATTCTATAGAAGTTGGATTGTTCATTATCAGCCGGTCGTCAGAGCATTTTCAGTTCGTTGACAGTACACCTCGTTATAGGGCATAAAATAATGAGTTTGTCGTAAAGTGAAATATTGGTATATTCCTCCTTATATAACCTTATTCATGATTTCAATGATTCTTGTATTTCTTTGGATTATTTCTTTATATCCTATTATTTAGTCGAAGTATACCCATTTAATAAAAAAAATGGCAACATTTATTAAAGTATAATATTTTAGAATTGTAAATAAGAAAAACAACATTTGCATAATTTTCATTAGGAGGGCTATTTCCATTATCACTCGGCTCGGTATTGTATATTTCAACACCAACACAATCTTTTACGATTCACAAGTCAAGGGCGCTTTGTCCCCCGGCCACTCCTTGTCTTTGTTATTGCAATAAAAAGTATTTGCCAGTATTTGTCTGCTAAATATATCTTATTTAATAATGATTTTAAGCTACGTTTTGTACCTAATTGGTACAAAAAGTAACTTAAAATCAGTACTAAATAAGATATAATATAAATATGTATACATATATAAACTGCTCAACAAATAAATTAAAAAAATAAAATCTCTTGGTTTAACTTTCAATTAAATTTAGACTTTTACGTTATATTTTTGTTTATACGATTCGGAGGTGAAGAAAAATATTTCATATATTGTATATGTATGATGAAAAGGTTACATAATAAATTGTTTTTACAGCAAAAATATGTTATAGATTTATATAGTATTACATAACTTACATAAATGATTTTTTCAGAATAGCTTTCGTTTTTAAGGTCAATGTATATAACAAAATGGGATGTAACCGTAACGGAGCTAGCTATATTTGAATTTTGACTTGAAATTTAAATGCATTGCTTTATGGTCGTTATGTCGCAATGAATATTTGTTTGCTTAAATGAATATTTATGTAACTTGAGTGTTACAGTAGGACTAATTTTAATTTTCGTCACACACTAGTTTTTTAATGAAAAACTATTAATTTACGTTTCACGCAGTAGAAAGCTAGGAATTACAGATATTTGATTTGCTTGAAATTTAAATGATAAACAGTATAAGAATTAACTATAATAATATAAATAACCTTATTAAATATATTTGTTTCATACTACAAAAGAGATATAAAATAGAATTAAAATTGCCAAAATTGTATAAATAGTGATCTAATATACACATCAATTATTAATAATGGAACAATATAATAAATCTTTTATATATATCCTGGTGGATTGGCACCTGAGCAGAATGGTTGACTGCGGAAGTACCGTTATACTTATTATAAGCCCCATACCGAGGCAATATGAAAGTTGGGACTTATATAAAATGGTGATGCAAGGCATTTCTACACAGGATACAAGTACACATTGAACGTCGACTTAGTAAGCGATATATTTGGGATGTTCACAACAAAAGGATGAAATCCAGCAGTGCGCCGTGAGGTCCGATGGTGAAGATGTGTTATCGGTATATGCTTTCCCATGTTCTAATTTTTTGTCTTATTTATTCGTAATATGTTATTCGGTGCTGTGTTTTTGGGTTTAATGCCGCTGGTGTCTTAGTAGCTTTTTATTATGAAATTTTATGTATTGAGGATAATGAATTGTTTTAAACCAACTAATATATTCAAAATTAAATAAATATATTTAATACTCATGCAATCGGTATGTAACAAATTCGTCAAAGGCACTTAGAATAAAAGTTTCTACATTCGAATTTCGTATTCAAAGATGCAGCTGAACTAAGAAGTTCAGTGAATTTGCAAAGTTTCGCGTATTTTACTTGTAACTGCGCGATAATATTTGTTTTCTTGAGCAATTTCAAGTCCTTCCTTGTCGAGGCAATAGTATAAGAATCAATGCTTCAACATCAAATGTCTTTGTTAGATTCTTACTTTACAGTATTTTAAATTATGAACATTCACATAAGATCTCATATTCATAACTGTATTAGTTTTATCTTCGTTCTACGTAATTATGACCTTATCTCCTTTTACCAATCTAGCCAGTAGGAGGCCATTTAGGCTTCCTATCCATCAAAGGTATAGCTCCAGAAATCTAAAAGTTCTATACTACAATTTTATATCATTATATATATATATATATATATATATATATATATATATATATATATATATATACCTTTTGAATCACCATCTTATCCTAAGAATATCTTTAAACTTTAATCTACTTATAACAGAGCACCTCGTCCTTTTAATCTTCTTAAGATTCGGATGTCACAGCTCAACGCTATTTTCTTCAATTCCTCTATTAAAGTTCAAGTTATAAAGCTATTGTAAGCCTAGCCTGACGTCGTTAAGCGAGCTCCTAATAAAAATAAATTATATATAATATATAAATAACACAAGGGAACTCTTCTGAATTCGCAGTTTAATTATTTCTATTAACTCTTTTTGTTATATTTTTACTGTATTGATTATCTTATTTATGATATTTATTGTTTAATATTTTATCTATTTTAACGTATATTAAATATGTTAAAGAAATTTAGGTTAATATTTAGGATCCTATTGTCGTTGGTTGGTACAGTCAATGGTTCTCCATCTAAAAGGTTAACGTATAGAGAATGCCTAAAGGTAATAAGTCCGCCCCTTCAACCATTTTTTACAATAAAAGATTAAATAATAAAAATTCTAATCATCAACTTTGCTCATATACAGTCTTTTTTTTATTAAAATACGTGACGAGTGCGGTCCATAAACACCCATAGACATCCTCAACAAAAATTCATACACAGAACCAGTGCAAAGCAGCAATGCTGCTATTATGCTGTTATTTTGCACTAGTAATTGGAAAGGAGGCGATTCTTTCGCGTTTTAGCTGACCTTTTCATGAAACTAGCTATAGGATGGATATATGCGTGTACTTCTAGCGTGATATCGAAATACACGGTAGAGCTGAAATTCAAAACTCTGTAAACAAAGGCCGAGTGGAGTTTTATTAGTGTAAAGGTTCAAACGCCACGTTATTGCATGAATAATGTGCGCTCACATTTTTACCAGCAAACAAAAAATCCGCAGCCATAAATAGAGAGTGGACTGTGGTTCACGTCAGCATCACATCTGCCGGGGCATGGTGTTTTGTTTCAGACCAAGCACAAAACCCATTTTACATATTAGGTAAATAGGGTTTCTCGTTCGTCTGAATTACAGCAAAAAATAAAATAATGAATTTTCCACTCGTGACAAAATATTATTTTGACATAGATCACATAGGGCAAGATAGTAACTCTCATCAACTGATAACAAGAACGAGTACAAGGAAGAGCTGACGGCTTCAGCGCACCATGAAAGGCACAACATCATGAGATAAGCAAATATGGACATAATCTCATATCAGGAATCATAATCGGGATAATCTAAAAATGGAAATGAATATCTACGGACATGTCGTGGTGTCAAGAGAGTAAGCATGAAAGAATAGAACATAATTTTCTGTTATATTTACTTTTTGCTTGTACGGTGGCTTACTAAGAACGCAGTCTAACCTGCCAATAGGTATAGAAAACTTTTCAACTCTAGACATGGTCAAGCAACAGTTAGCCATAACGATTTATAATCAAATTTCTTATAGTGTATCATAACAAGCTGGTAGAAATTTATTAAAAGGTTAAAAAAAGCATTGCATAAAGTAGATTGCTTTTAGGTCAAACGTAAATGTGTGCAATGACTTTTGTACTCCGTTTGTAAGTTCCTTGAATAAGCCGTATACAATTTAGTATTACGAATATTTATTTTTGATATTTTGTTTACATATAATTTATATTTTGACGGCCTCGTTATGCATTGGTTACAGTACTTCACTACTCTATCATGGATCCTAGGTTCAATCAAATAAGGTCTTGGAACAATAGTTTAAACATCTTGTATACATATTCCAATCTTATTGCAGATGCATTAAATCAGATTATTAGTAAATAAAATCAATCAATCAAACCGGGAAAGTGACGAGCGAGTGCCTCATTGCGTGAGTGCTTACCTGCTCAGTTGACGTCATCAGATACGGCTACGACGAAATCAGTATACCAATTTTATTACATTTTCGTCCTGATATTAACAAAAGAAAATATTAACACAAATTTATAGAAGTTCAAAATTTTTTAAAGCTGTTATTATTTTCAGCGCGAATTTATATTGATATATATATTTTAAATTAATAAAAATAACTATGAGGTAATTCAACCTGTTGTTTGTAAGATTCGAGCTGTCTAGCCTGCGGTTTATGTTGAATTATTTCAAGGGTCTCTGTAAAATATGCTCCTTTTGGAATAATTTAAGGTATATCAATTTGTATTTATATTGGTATATATATTAGGATTAATTTTCATTATTTAGAAAGTGATGGGTAATAAACGTCAGGTAATTAAACAATCATTATCAATATTTTTTGAACATAACTTAAATAAATGAAAGGTCCAATATTTTTTTTGCAACATGAGTACTCTGTTCGCCCTATATCATATCAGATAGTCAAAATATTCTTTCATTCCCACCATCTTGATAAATAGCAATGCACCAATGATCGTTTTAAACGAGTTGAACGCTTTTTACAACGCAAGGTATTTCAAACCTTTATCACTTAGGGGCATTCAAGAAAGGAGCCTTTCTTAAACTCTTCAGATAATATGTCTGTCCAAGGGCGACGGTAGTTTCTAATCATCAGATGAGACAAAAGCTTGTTTGGCCCTCTTCAATAAAAAGACATATGACTATGCATAAGCGATGTTCTGAATAATAAAACTGTAGAATATCAGGGGTTTTCATTTGAAAGCATCGCACAGACATGCTTACCCATACTCCGATAACAAATAAAAGTCATAAACACAGTAATATAAATAAAAGCAGTTATAAAAATGACCCCATAAACTTCTGCGAATCGAACAACAAATATTACATCTGGTGCAGTAATAGTGAACCAGTATCCTTCTAAACTGTCTTTCGTCTATAAACAAATCATTTTAGTCAAAATTGTTTAAGTTTTAACCGAATGTTACGAAAATTTATGATGTTTGCAACAACCTGGTGAAATAACCAATTTAAGGCTAAATTTTTAATTGAATTTCAAACCTAATTTACCGGGAACGAAATAATGAATAATTGCGAACTTTAGAGATTTCACCTAGTTAATAGGTTAATCAGATTAATTTACAAATATTTTATCTCATAAAAATGGAAGTACGAGTAGTAATAATAATAGAGTCTACTATATATCATTGGTCCATCTTGGACGTACATTTGAGTCCATTTTAACAAGATTTTTTTTATTGCATTTAAAGTACCAAACGAGCATACAGTTCACTTGATGATAAGTGATTCCTGCGGTCCCATGACATCTACATTCATCCTTGACAAGGAATCATAATGGAAATGCGTTGTCATCCTTGAGGACTGAGATGCAATGCCTCGTCACCAGTAATAAAGGTCTCCGGATCCCTACACTCACCAGACGAAACACAGCAGCAGTATGCTGCTATTTTACGCTGTTGTTCTGCGAAGGCGTGGTCCTACCCCGGTCGAGCTGACCCATTCATTTTGTAGTTAGAAAACAACTGCATCGTAGCTCTACCACTGACATAAGATACTGTCTCTATACTAGTAATTGACAAAAGTAGTATTCGCGGCGGCAGTGCTTGCAGCATGAATAGGTCGGTACGACAAGAGAAGATCATACTCTCACAGAATATCAGACAGCATTAGGAGCATAACGTTACAGTGTTCGCTTGGTGAGTGGACTAATGATCCAGGGGCCCTGTTACTAGTACCGAGGCATTCCATCTCAATCCAACATCAAATCTCAAGGGTGGAAAGCATATGCAATTTAATCTTTATTGAGAGTAAACTCAGGAGTTCATGAGCTGCAGTCATAACTTACAACTACTTTTCTTTTCAATCATTTTGCGAAAAATGGTAGGTATGCTTGGAATTTAGGTTACCCTGTTTTTAAAGAATATTAGTAATGCCATTAACATAACTAATATTCCGGTTAACCACTCCAACTAAGCTCAAAATCCTTGTTCTGGGAGATGGTTCACGACACGACAATACTCGAATGTTGAATTTGAATTTACGACCTTAAGTTTCGCAGATCGTATCTGAAACCATTAAGCTATTGTTCCTCGTTCGTTAATATATTATGTTATCACATTACACAAGTCATATTTATATATATATACATAACCAAATTTAGTTAGAGTATAGATAAACTAGGACTTTCCCCCTTGGTGGGGGCGCGGAGAATGACAGTGTTGGTGTTACGTCGCCACTCTCCCTATTCTCCACATCCATAGTATGGTTGGCAGTGGAGCCATAGACCTGATCTGACACAGGGGACTGGGGTTTCCACTGCCATGCTTGCTTTCAAGGTTCCGTTTTTCTTTGGGTGGCGGGCAAAAGGGTTTACTCACAATCTAGTGTTCGTAGGTCTGTACTACTGGCATGTAACTACAAGTTTAATTCCTATAAAGAGAAAATACTTAAAAAGCATAGATTATAACTGTGGGTGAGCGCAGATAATAATCACTTATGTTCTAATTCTCTTTCTCAAAATCATATGCTAAAATAGTATAAATATACACATATAATATATATTAATAATTATATGTGGGTATACATATTAAAAATAATAATATACGAATATACATAAAATACATAAGGGTATGTATTAGGAAGGTAACTGATAACCTGACTATTATTGTGATATTGTATAAGGTAACATTTAGTTAACATTATGTTTCAATTTATCTCAAAAATTATTAAATTCTAAACCCATGGCTTGTAATACCTTTTGTAATTTCCTAGTTTAACTGATTCCTTACTGTACAAAAACTATTAGTTAAGATTTCTGCTGTGTGTACGGCTCTCCCTAAAATATATGTAAAAAATTTGGCAACTGATTTGCTAACAAGAAAGTAATATATGTAATTATATTACTGTTCATATTTTATCATAAAGTGAAAATAGCGTTAAACAGAACTGTCAAAAATTTAGTGCAGTTAGTACAAGTTATAATTAAACTAAAACTTTAGCATGAGAACCCAGACATGGGCTTCTGCCTGTAAAATTGAAATTAGTGTGTAGTTAATGTTTTTTATATGCAGCTTGAAATTTTCGTATAAAGATTTAAATTTGTCGATTGTCGCTCATGGTAAAATTTTAACAATACTCTAAACACTTAGGAATTTAGTATAGTATATAAGTATTAAGTAAGGGTGTAATAAATTGTTGATTAGCGCATAATACATGCAGTACAAGATAACTACGTCTTTATATTACTTGCAGCACCAAAAAAATTGCTAAACCAGTGAGAGTCTCTTAACTTCCAACCAATCATATTGGGTGGGTTCATTATTCTGCTAGAATCTTGCAATTAGTTGTTAACTGATCATTCCATTTCCTGACCAGTGTTTCTTTTATTCTCAGTATTAGAATTTGTTGTCCTACTACGAGTAATCCCATCTAAGTTCTCAGGTATTACAATGCTTCTGTATGATGAATCCTTACGATGGATGATGGTAGGTGTCATGCGCCGTAGAAAATACCATTAGGTAAACTATGTGCTCGTTTGTGAACCTAAATACCAAAAAAAAAACTATTTTGCAAGAAAATATAGCAAACTAATTAATTTTATTATAAATATATTGTTCGGAAAGTACACTTTTTATTGCATACTTTAGATTTTTAAAGACGGACTAAATAAACAAACGGAAATTACACTAAGTCATTTAAATTTTCATATTTATTTTTTAAGATTGAGAAGGGATGGCAATGTAATATGATGCTTTCATTTTGACAATGATGCCTTTGACGATCGTCGTATACGCTTGATGTTAAACAAATCAACCCATGCTATATGAAACTAATATTTAGATACGAACTACATTTTCCGTGCATATAAAATCTGAAAGGCAAAGGGAAAGTTTGGAATGTAATTAATGATACTTCAATATTAAAAATGTTCCGCTCCGACTATAATGGACAGAATTTATAAATAAATGCAAAATCCATTTTCTCCTAATATTATATAGTATTATTATATTCAAGTCAATATGGATTAACATTAAGAAATGTATAAACAGAGAAAAAAAAACCTACATGAGTAGGTCAAAATATGTTGCAATAAAAAATAAATTATCTTCGCTGAAAAGTTTTTATTAACATCACATTAATATAATGCATCCAAACATATGTTCGTTCGTTGGCCTATAATAAATGAAGGTCTTTACAATAATTTACCAATAGTAATGACTTGTGCTCATTGGGTATATTTACTGGAATATAAAGTTACTACATAAAAAGGTTGCCCAGCATAACAATACCTTTACTTTTTGCGTTATTGTACGTACAAGGGATATTGGAATATAAATGAATTGTCGATATTTGCGAAAAGGTTTCCGTCTATTGAAAGATTCAAATATTATGCGCGTGTCATTTTTATGAAGGAGGTGCTCGTAAAGACGACATATTTTATATATACATTTATTTTATATCAATTTTGCTATTTATTATTTATCATTTTTAAATCTATATAACACGTAGAAATTTTCAAAAATTAAGATGAGTTATTAAAATATACGAGTAAGTAAAATAAAAAACAAAATTAGCTTTTATTTGTTTGATAAAAAAATTGATTAATGTTATTCTGATAACACTAAGAATATTTGTTTTCACTTTATACGTAAATTTTATATTTACCTCAAATGTTTCGAATATAAAATATATTTAGTGCAATATTGAACGCAATATTAAAGAAAACAGGTGCGCCAAACGGACAGGTGAGTGAACCAAGTAGCTTTTCCTTGTTCACAGAGGTACGTGATCACGCGAACACGCCACACCATCAGCGGCCATGACAGAGATTGACGTAGCTTTAGAAGCGTAACACCTTATTATTATATTTCTCTTATCGGTGTTTGTTAATAATGTAACCAGGGAAAGGGCCGACGATTCTTTTTTTTTGTTTTTCGGGCTGATGATGAAGAGGCACTTACATTTTCACCGGTTTGAGAGGTGACCGAGCGCTCATGGCTCTCAGTCGAGACCTCTATTAGTAGGTAACCAGCTCAAGGGTTGCTCCTGACTAAGGATCAATCTCATCAATCTCAATTTATATCGTTATTATTCTTCGCTATCTGTACCACCACTTAGGAATTCGTGGGCGTTGGAGAAGAAGTGGCGCAAGAAAGGGGTGACGTGAGTAAATATGTCCCGCGTAATTGGTATCATGGTAATAACCAAAAGATAACGCTGTTATCGAAATTGACCAGGAGGATGTAATGTATTTTATATTATTGAAATTAACCAAAACGATACTAGCCACGTTTTATTTGTTGTTTTACCAGAAAAGTATAATATTATGAGTAGGAATACTATGCAAAGTAGAGAATAAGAGATTTTACGTGCCTGGAATATACTACAGAAAAATCACCTAATAGGAAGTAAAGAAACGTTATTTTGTATCTACAATAGTCGGTACACCGTTTCTTAAATTTACGATGAATACAAGATATCGTGTCTTGAATATGGTACCTGATAGGTCAAAAAAAGTATTCCCTTTGAATTTTTATTACTTATGTTTTTTTATTGGTGTTGGTTGATAAATGGTAAGTATGAAAGATTATAAATTACTATATGTAAGAACATAAATTACTGATCATTTGTTACGATTATATATTTTACATTCATTATTAATATTTATTTCATACAACTTAAGTGTAAAACTTTAATAGTCAGCTTTCAACAAAGATAAACAATTAAAATATTGATTGATAATTCTGGCACTTGCCTATCAATCACCGTGATTAACAGTCTTTTCGCATTAGAGTACCATTTTTTCTAATTTTATTTGTAATATATATATTTTTTTTTAATTATATTATTTTTATATAGTATCTGCTTTTTTATATGAAGTAATTACATATACAGCAATTAACAATTAAAAATATGGGATGATATTACGAGTGTCTTTGTTCCATCTTTATTGTAAACCTTAGTATTGTTTTTTTCCGCCTGGTGTTAAGTGATGTAGTACTAGCTCAGTAAACGCCTATTTACTCTTCTCTTCAAGACATCCACATTATACTCGAACAAAAAGACTTGCACAGTCAATGTATTCCAATCGTGAAGGATTGCTGATTGAATTGATCGCGTTAAATCGACGAGTCATATCACTTCCTTGTTTTATAATCCTTGCATCCTTGCGGCAAATTTTGACTGAAATTCAAAAGTTAAGGTTCCGTGAGATCTCATAATTCATGGAATATCTGAAGCCACTCGTGCATTACAGAGATTTCGGAAAGTAGGTGCTAATGTGACCGGCCTTTGAGGAACAACGGTATTTATTGCCATAGCTTCAGATGAGCAACGCTTCTAGAGAACATTCTTTTAGGAACTGCTATATATACGCTGAAAGTTTGCTTACAGCTTGTGCATAACCACAATTCTTGATGGCCTCACCTAATCGATCTATGGCATACACCAAAAAATTCCCAGAGGGCTGATTTCGGCGAAACCTATAATATCAGTCACTTAGTAGATCATTCCGTTGCAGGTAAGATATGTGGTTCAATATATGTTCCGTCATCATAATTCGTAATCAATCAGTCTATATAAGTAATTGAAAAAACTACCTTATTTTGACAGGTTTGAGTCTAGATTTAATCATGTGTGAGGTCAGATTTTTCATGTACGTTATAAAAACAACATTAAAGTATGTTTTGCCGCAGTTATATTATTTATTAGTGAATATATATTTCAGGTACGTATCTTAATGTTATGTAAGTTTAAGTTGTAAATGTGTTGTATCGAGTACGTAAGGAATTACGTACAACACTATTTAAGCTATAAGATAAAGGAACATACAGTAACATAAAATATTGATAATATTTTCCTTTTTGTGGAAATATTTACAATGCACCAACTATACGACTTCAACAGTTTCATTATCAAATTACCTGTGCCTGTAACTACATCAACGGGAAGCAATGTTATTTTTATTTCCTTTGTCTGTATTCTGTATTCGTGTTAAAAGTAATATATTTTATATTGTAATAAGACACAATAAGAAAGACGCTCACAAAATTAAATTTTGTATAATATTTTTTGAATAACCTCGAATAAAAAGTGAAATACGCATAGGAAAGTACGCTTATCTCAAGATGACGCACATATATATGTAAACGCCTTCTAAATAATAGGTCTTTACCTGTGAAATTGCCGTTTGCTTGGGAACTGAATTTTTTTCCCAGTAAAAAAGTAATAGTCGATAGGTGCAAGGTCTGGTGAGTACGGTGGATGAGAGAGAGCTTCCAAACCCAACTCGTGCTGTGGCAGATGTGCGAGCTTCTCCTTCATTGTCTTCAGTTCTTAACAGTACACATCTGCAGTAATCCTCATGCCGTTTGGTAAAAATTCGGCACTAGACCACGAAACAGTGACCAATAACTTTGGAGGTAATTTTTTGTTTAGAGCATTGCTTTGGTGCTGAACCAGGATCTAACCAATTTGCTAAGCACTTTCGCTTTTCGTCGCACGTAACATTGTTGTTGTCATCACCAAAGTGTCCGGACGACCACGAGGTTCATTTTTCAAATCAAAATTTCCAGAACGGAACCGGGCAATCCAATAAGGGGTAGTGCGTTCGTTTGTAAAGTTCTCTCCATAAACGTTGTTGATGTTACGTGCCGTTTGTGCCGCGTTGATGCCACGACGGAACTCATATTCCATAATTACACGATTTTTTAAAGTATCCATTATGACGAAAAATGTTCAAACGTAATGAAAATACAAATCTAATCAATTAAAAAAAGACTGACTTTGTAAAAAGAATGTCATGTTTTTAAAACAAAATTAATTTGAATTTAGCCAACCAAACCCAATCAAACCTTTTTTTTGGGCTGACTAAGGCTAGGAGCGAATTAGTTTATTTTATTATTTATTTTATGTTTTTACTCTTTAACAAAGTTAAAGGTTCACCAATGGCGGACTTAATGTCAAAGGCATTCTCAAGTCAGATATTGTGATAGGCGTAGCAATAAATTATTTAATAAAAAGAAAGGCTAAAAAATATCATATATAAAATATACAAATAAAGAATAATACATACATAAAGACAAAAGATACGTAATACAGATATATGAATGATGAAATTATCTGAACTATATAACTTAAGTAAGTAGTCATGAATCAAACTTTTAAAACTTATTTTATAACTGAACTTCCTGAAAATGTCATAGGATAAGGAGTGCTAGAGTACTCTGTCTATAATTATGATTATGTTTTTTTCTATTCAGATATTAAAATATAGTGCTGTGTAATGTTCAGGTTTAGGTTCTTTAAAATTAATATCACTGCTACATCGCATGAAATTTTAACGGATGGTATTATATTATATAATATTATTATAAATATTCAGTTAGTTTTTTTTAGTTTCAATTGCCATCACAGTTATCTGCCACATCGAAAGTGAACGACATAATTAGCATCGGTCGCGACGACCCATTCGTATCAGAGAAGGGGGAAGCTTTTACAGAATACCAACTTAAAAAAGGGGCTTAACGCTATGGTGCTTTGTGCGGTTAGTTAAGGAAACATCAGATACAATTACTTGTAAAATACATCGATTTCATTATAAATAACATTTATTAACTTTGAACGGTCTGTTGAGACTTTATTAAGCTCAGTACCAGTCGCGAGTCGAACAGAACATTACAATCATATTTATGCCGGCGCTGCAAGATATCAATTTGCAGCGTTGTATTAAATGGAGTGCTATACTAATGCTCTTTGTATTAAAAAAAAATAAAAATACATAAATGTCTTGTAAGATTTTTCAATATATATCTTACATACTTACACTAATATATAATCTTACCAGATGTTTATGTATTTTTCATTTTATGAATTGAATATTCTCGTAATTATGCACACTAATGAATTGTGAGCTTTTATGTCATTGTGGGGTGGGAATTATGTGTCACCGTTAGAATCATCATCATTATCCTTAATGCAAAGGTAGAGTAAATGTGTCAACTCTGACGCATAAAGTAATAATCTTTATACACAGATCCCATTGCTGGACAAAAAGTAATTGGATATTGAAATGATTGGATTGACAAAGCCTGCTACGCGGCTCTGTTGATGATTGTTTGAGTTGATTTTATGTAAAGAAATATTTTATTTATATCTCTAGGCACGATGTTTTCCGTCATATGCACTTAGTAATTCAGTACTCAAAATTGCAATTAACAATTCCATCGTTGTCGTTGAAATTAAAAGAAGTATGGAAACGCTGGCTTTTAATATTCATAAAGGAATTTTCTCAAAGAATATTATAATATAATACAATAATATAGTACGCATCCGCGTTTCTTGTTGATAATAAGGAAATTTGAGGACACAATTATGTGACTAACGAATACTTGTCATTAATAATTGTAGTAAATATCTATATGATTATTAGGTATCATTTTTTTGCGGGAGAAATGCGAGCTCTTTTTTCACTTAATTAGAGAAAAACAATATTCATAATCATATTTCTACTTTAGTAAAGGTTATTAAGTATATATAAGCAAACAAGTTCCTACTCTCTCCCTCTCTCTCGCGGGCCCCTTTGCTAGCGAATCTATGTCGGTAAAGCTGTAGAGGCCATTAGGACCACACAAAATAAAAGGATACTCGTGATATATTTTATCTATTGGCCAGTGATCATTGCAATTTACATAAATATAAATAACATTATGTGGCAATTTTTAGGTAATATTGTGTAAACGCCTTTTCCGTATGAGCTTTTAAGAAAGTAGTAATAAATAATAATATTTCAACCCCAAGTGTATTAATTTAGCATATACCTTAAATATAATCCCTACTCTTGGGAATTTTAAATTGCTATTTTAATATTTAAAGGCCATTTAATAAGTAATGAGGCGACGGTTAGAGAGGTCGAATCTTAAGTGCAAATTGAATTTAAATTTAAAGATTGCTTTAGTGGGATATATATTTAAAACAGTAAAGGTGTTTTCCCATGTTTTTTTTTCTATAAAGAACAATTTGACATCCTAGACCTTGATGGCAAAAATTTTGTCTGGGTGAAACAAGGACGCATATACATAAGAAAGGATCAATCTTCGCGCAGCATACTCGTAAAAAGCATAGACATATTAGATAGTTTATAAATATTTTAGTATGTAAATCGTTATTTTACACTATAAATTTTTGTACTAGCATAAACATGAACAACTTACTGTGATGTTGTACGTGATATTGATCATTTCTCAAATTGTGAAGCAACTTTATGCAAACCTGATGAATGTCAAACTATACTGTCTACATCAAAAAACCTTTTTACAAAACTCTGACAAAATATTTTTTTCAAAAAATAAAAACAATATTCATAATCATATTTCTACTTTAGTAAAGGTTATTAAGTATATATAAGCAAACAAGTTCCTACTCTCTCTCTCTCTCTCTCTCTCTCTCTCTCTCTCTCTCTCTCTCTCTCTCTCTCTCTCTCTCTCTCTCTCTCTCTCTCTCTCTCTCTCTCTCTCTCTCTCTCTCTCTCTCTCTCTCTCTCTCTCTCTCTCTCTCTCTCTCTCTCTCTCTCTCTCTCTCTCTCTCTCTCTCTCTCTCTCTCTCTCTCTCTCTCTCTCTCTCTCTCTCTCTCTCTCTCTCTCTCTCTCTCTCTCTCTCTCTCTCTCTCTCTCTCTCTCTCTCTCTCTCTCTCTCTCTCTCTCTCTCTCTCTCTCTCTCTCTCTCTCTCTCTCTCTCTCTCTCTCTCTCTCTCTCTCTCTCTCTCTCTCTCTCTCTCTCTCTCTCTCTCTCTCTCTCTCTCTCTCTCTCTCTCTCTCTCTCTCTCTCTCTCTCTCTCTCTCTCTCTCTCTCTCTCTCTCTCTCTCTCTCTCTCTCTCTCTCTCTCTCTCTCTCTCTCTCTCTCTCTCTCTCTCTCTCTCTCTCTCTCTCTCTCTCTCTCTCTCTCTCTCTCTCTCTCTCTCTCTCTCTCTCTCTCTCTCTCTCTCTCTCTCTCTCTCTCTCTCTCTCTCTCTCTCTCTCTCTCTCTCTCTCTCTCTCTCTCTCTCTCTCTCTCTCTCTCTCTCTCTCTCTCTCTCTCTCTCTCTCTCTCTCTCTCTCTCTCTCTCTCTCTCTCTCTCTCTCTCTCTCTCTCTCTCTCTCTCTCTCTCTCTCTCTCTCTCTCTCTCTCTCTCTCTCTCTCTCTCTCTCTCTCTCTCTCTCTCTCTCTCTCTCTCTCTCTCTCTCTCTCTCTCTCTCTCTCTCTCTCTCTCTCTCTCTCTCTCTCTCTCTCTCTCTCTCTCTCTCTCTCTCTCTCTCTCTCTCTCTCTCTCTCTCTCTCTCTCTCTCTCTCTCTCTCTCTCTCTCTCTCTCTCTCTCTCTCTCTCTCTCTCTCTCTCTCTCTCTCTCTCTCTCTCTCTCTCTCTCTCTCTCTCTCTCTCTCTCTCTCTCTCTCTCTCTCTCTCTCTCTCTCTCTCTCTCTCTCTCTCTCTCTCTCTCTCTCTCTCTCTCTCTCTCTCTCTCTCTCTCTCTCTCTCTCTCTCTCTCTCTCTCTCTCTCTCTCTCTCTCTCTCTCTCTCTCTCTCTCTCTCTCTCTCTCTCTCTCTCTCTCTCTCTCTCTCTCTCTCTCTCTCTCTCTCTCTCTCTCTCTCTCTCTCTCTCTCTCTCTCTCTCTCTCTCTCTCTCTCTCTCTCTCTCTCTCTCTCTCTCTCTCTCTCTCTCTCTCTCTCTCTCTCTCTCTCTCTCTCTCTCTCTCTCTCTCTCTCTCTCTCTCTCTCTCTCTCTCTCTCTCTCTCTCTCTCTCTCTCTCTCTCTCTCTCTCTCTCTCTCTCTCTCTCTCTCTCTCTCTCTCTCTCTCTCTCTCTCTCTCTCTCTCTCTCTCTCTCTCTCTCTCTCTCTCTCTCTCTCTCTCTCTCTCTCTCTCTCTCTCTCTCTCTCTCTCTCTCTCTCTCTCTCTCTCTCTCTCTCTCTCTCTCTCTCTCTCTCTCTCTCTCTCTCTCTCTCTCTCTCTCTCTCTCTCTCTCTCTCTCTCTCTCTCTCTCTCTCTCTCTCTCTCTCTCTCTCTCTCTCTCTCTCTCTCTCTCTCTCTCTCTCTCTCTCTCTCTCTCTCTCTCTCTCTCTCTCTCTCTCTCTCTCTCTCTCTCTCTCTCTCTCTCTCTCTCTCTCTCTCTCTCTCTCTCTCTCTCTCTCTCTCTCTCTCTCTCTCTCTCTCTCTCTCTCTCTCTCTCTCTCTCTCTCTCTCTCTCTCTCTCTCTCTCTCTCTCTCTCTCTCTCTCTCTCTCTCTCTCTCTCTCTCTCTCTCTCTCTCTCTCTCTCTCTCTCTCTCTCTCTCTCTCTCTCTCTCTCTCTCTCTCTCTCTCTCTCTCTCTCTCTCTCTCTCTCTCTCTCTCTCTCTCTCTCTCTCTCTCTCTCTCTCTCTCTCTCTCTCTCTCTCTCTCTCTCTCTCTCTCTCTCTCTCTCTCTCTCTCTCTCAGGGAAGTGTGCTGGGTCCCAATCTTTTTCTAGTGTACATGAATGATCTCTGCGATCTCAAACTTGAAAACGGCGCATTATTCTCATATGCTGACGATACAGCTGTAGTTTTTAGTTCACGTACATGGTCAGAGATTTACCAGTGTGCTCAAATCGGTTTTGATTCGGTTTGTCGTTGGCTGCATGGTAATTTATTGACTCTTAATATTTTAATATTAGTAAAAGTAAAATCGTCAACTTTGCTATACGTGACTCAATAAGCCAAATAGACATCAACCATCAAAACGTTAAACGTAAATTGAAGTGATACATTAATTGCTTTGAATGAGAATGTACCTCACATTGAAAAGATCACTTCTACGGTTTATCTCGGAGTTGTCATTGACAGAAATGTTAATTTTAAAAAACACAGTAAATTTATCAAACAAGGTGCGTAAACTTATCTACATTTTTAAATACTTCGCCATTCAGCAAATGCTTACATATTAAAAATGGTTTATGTTTCTCTGTGCCAATCAATTCTTAAATATTGTATATCTACGTGGGTTGGAGTTGCTAAGACAAATTTTATACAAATTGAGCACAAAGAGCATTGCTTAAGGTTTGTTTCTCCAAACCTCGGCTTTACCCTACAGATGCGCTTTATAAACGCTGTCGCTTGTTAACAGTCAGGCAGTTTTTTGTAGAGGACACAATTCTCAATCAGCACAGGTTAATACATTACTCAAATGTCTTATTGACCCGAAGTAAAGTTGTTGCTAGAACTGTAAAACTAAGAACTTGGCTGCTTAAACAAACTTACATTGACGTTGAGAAATTCCTAGAAGTGATCTCTTAATAGTTTTTAATAATTTTATGTTAAAGTATATATTATATCACAAACATGAGGCACTATTACACACGCAAACACATATGTACGCTTCAATACGTGAGCGCGTATTTCACAGCACATGTGTTTGGGCGCACTTCTTAAAATTAAGTTAATTAGATTGTTAATTATTTAATATATTTTAATCATGTATACTTTAGATTTATTAAAAATTTTCACATATTTTAATAAGGTAATTATATAAGCATATTTATCATAAGTCTTATAACTAGTTATTGCTTCCTAATGTTAAATGCATGTTTATTTTACTTTTAATTTAATTTTCATGGAATATTTGACACACTCTTTGTATAACGTAAGTTCTGCGAAGTGGTGACCTGATGTCCTGTGATTTACAGGTTTTTAATACCTACTGCAGGCATCAGTTAGCCACGACTATGTACTAATGTTTTTTTTATTAAGGAGAACATGTTTCTATTATGTAAAATTTTAGTCTATGTATTTAGTTGTGGTGAAAATAAATAAATTTTCACATCCACGTGCCAAATTTATTGGTTTCTCCATAAACAAGAACACAAATCAAACTCCAATATAAACTCTTTATTGGTTAATGATTTATTTACGTGAAGACTGCATAAGTATGCAGTCTATTTGGTCCGATATATACGCAGATGGATCATACAGTATCTTGAGATCTTGCATTTTTGTCATTTACAATTATTTGGGAGAGGGAGAGTTACTGTTGAGGTTATCTAGCTGTATTAATAAAAAATTAAATATATTATAGTGGTCTGATGATTGTAACGTAATTATATTAAAAAGGTCTGTCATCACTGAGTTTTTAAAATTTGTTAAAAAGGAATTAAATGCGATACCTACTTTTAAAAAGTTAAAAAATTTCTGTATGATATAATGAATGGGCAACTGTCGGAGTTCATAAAAGTAGGCGTAGATTATATGAATAGATTACGTAAAGTAAATGAAAAAAACTATTTCAGACAGTAAATTGTCAAAATTTTAGTCAATTATTACAATTCGACAATTAAATATTTAGTCTAACTGTTATGTTTGCTATGCCATTTTTATATTTGTTTTATAGTTTGGCCTTACTTAGCAAATTAATATTTCATAACTTTATCTTATTCAATAATTGAACATGAGTTATCACAATATGTAGGTTAGAAAATTTAATTTTAATTCACTAAGCTGCACATTTACTATGCTATGTATGCCTTGTACTATGCTTTATTTTTTACACTTTTATATTTCCCGATAAGTTGGAGAATTTTGGTGCAATGTACAAATGGGTCATTTCAATCTATTATAAATTTTAAGCCTTTGAAGTTAAAGCGAAGCATATTTCGCTGCCAGTAAACAACAATACTACAAAACAGATCTAAATCTGTTTTGAAGTATTAAGTTGACTCAAGATAGCATTATATGTGGCAGTACAATTCAAAACTTTAGCACATTTCTCTGATCTGACTGAAAAGTCTTGAGTTGAATGAGGCATTTGAATTGTTGAAGCGATATTAATTTAGATAATCATCTATCAGAAGCATGTGACCGAGCCGAGGTTCGGCCTCTCGGGCACCCTTGAGTCAGACGCTCTTACGAAACAGGGTAACGGTCCAAGCCGAGGCTCTATCTCGGGAGTCCTTGTGCTGGTTACCCATATATAGAGGTCTCGACTGAGTGCCATCAGCGCTCGGTCACCTTTCAACCCGGTGAAACTGTAAAGTCTGGGTTAAAACCGCCCGAAAAAATTTTATTGTTGAGTCTTGAAAATTCGATAACTCCTTTTTTAAGGCCAGTGACAGATACAAAATAATAATTTGTCTGCAATTTTTATGGTATTTCCTACAGCTATCTTATAATCATGTATACTTTAGATTTATTAAAAATTTTCACATATTTTAATAAGGTAATTATATAAGCATATTTATCATAAGTCTTATAACTAGTTATTGCTTCCTAATGTTAAATGCATATTTATTTTACTTTTAATTTAATTTTCATGGAATATTTGACAAACTCTTTGTATAACGTAAGTTCTGCGAAGTGGTGACCTGATGTCCTGTGATTTACAGGTTTTTAATACCTACTGCAGGCATCAGTTAGCCACGACTATGTACTAATGTTTTTTTTATTAAGGAGAACATGTTTCTATTATGTAAAATTTTAGTCTATGTATTTAGTTGTGGTGAAAATAAATAAATTTTCACATCCACGTGCCAAATTTATTGGTTTCTCCATAAACAAGAACACAAATCAAACTCCAATATAAACTCTTCATTGGTTAATGATTTATTTACGTGAAGACTGCATAAGTATGCAGTCTATTTGGTCCGATATATACGCAGATGGATCATACAGTATCTTGAGATCTTGCATTTTTGTCATTTACAATTATTGGGGAGGGAGAGTTACTGTTGAGGTTATCTAGCTGTATTAATAAAAAATTAAATATATTATAGTGGTCTGATGATTGTAACGTAATTATATTAAAAAGGTCTGTCATCACTGAGTTTTTAAAATTTGTTAAAAAGGAATTAAATGCGATACCTACTTTTAAGAAAGTCAATTCAAAAATTTCTGTATGATATAATGAATGGGCAACTGTCGGAGTTCATAAAAGTAGGCGTAGATTATATGAATAGATTACGTAAAGTAAATGAAAAAAACTATTTCAGACAGTAAATTGTCAAAATTTTAATCAATTATTACAATTCGACAATTAAATATTTAGTCTAACTGTTATGTTTGCTATGCCATTTTTATATTTGTTTTATAGTTTGGCCTTACTTAGCAAATTAATATTTCATAACTTTATCTTATTCAATAATTGAACATGAGTTATCACAATATGTAGGTTAGAAAATTTAATTTTAATTCACTAAGCTGCACATTTACTATGCTATGTATGCCTTGTACTATGCTTTATTTTTTACACTTTTATATTTCCCGATAAGTTGGAGAATTTTGGTGCAATGTACAAATGGGTCATTTCAATCTATTATAAATTTTAAGCCTTTGAAGTTAAAGCGAAGCATATTTCGCTGCCAGTAAACAACAATACTACAAAACAGATCTAGATCTGTTTTGAAGTATTAAGTTGACTCAAGATAGCATTATATGTGGCAGTACAATTCAAAACTTTAGCACATTTCTCTGATCTGAGTGAAAAGTCTTGAGTTGAATGAGGCATTTGAATTGTTGAAGCGATATTAATTTAGATAATCATCTATCAGAAGCAACTGACCGAGCCGAGGTTCGGCCTCTCGGGCACCCTTGAGTCAGACGCTCTTACGAAACAGGGTAACGGTCCAAGCCGAGGCTCTATCTCGGGAGTCCTTGTGCTGGTTACCCATATATAGAGGTCTCGACTGAGTGCCATCAGCGCTCGGTCACCTTTCAACCCGGTGAAACTGTAAAAGCCCTCGGGTTAAAAACCGCCCGAAAAAATTTTATTGTTGAGTCTTGAAAATTCGATAACTCCTTTTTTTAAGGCCAGTGACAGATACAAAATAATAATTTGTCTGCAATTTTTATGGTATTTCCTACAGCTATCTTATAATACATCAGAGTATCATAAATTTTAAAACGTTAATAAATGTTAAAATGGAAAAAAAATATCTTACAGTCTCAATTATGTTTTACTTGTGTATTACCGACAGATATGCAACTTCGATCCTCTGTTCAAAGTTTTGAAGCTTTACTTCAAACATGGTAATCAGGCAAACTACTCTTGGCGTAGTTTTCTGTTGAGTTAAAAGTACTTGTTATGAGCTAATACACTAATAGACCAGATTTAACTTGGATAGAGATTATGAGATAGTTTTACATGAAGTAAAAGACACTAAACTTTGGGATAATCGATGCAGTGTACATCTGTTAGCTTTTCTCGAACTGAAATCAATGTTAACTTATCAATAACATTCAACATTAAACATGTGAAAGTGTTCCAGATTTTATTTATTTATCATTTATGAAATTTCATTCCTGCTTCCTGCTTTGCGCTTCTCGCGGAATTTTCTGCCCCGCACAGCTTCCTTGTGGTACGGTCTGTCCTCAGTGGTTTTTCCAAACCAGTACGACTTAGGGTTCTTCAAGAAGCGAGCCTATTCCTTTCTTAAAGGCCGGCAACGCATCTGCAGTTCCTTTGGTGTTGCGGATGTTCATGGGCGTCGATGAGCACCTCGGTGTTCCCGTCGCTCGTTTGCTCCCTATTTTTACAAAAAAAGGTACTCTGCCAGTCACCTACGGGTGTGTGAATTTTTTTTTAATCTATAATAAATATATATATACATATATAAACACAAATACCATAGCAAAATGTAAATTGTCTTTAAATAAAGTTGTCGAAAAGTGTTTTAAAAGGAAGTTCACTAGGAGTTTCAGAAGAGAACTGTGAAAACACAACAGACGAACCTTGTGCAATTTTATGGAATACTAATTCCCAACCTATTTAAGATCACGGTACCAAAAAAGAGAATAAACAAATAGAAAGTCATTTTAAAAATAAGATGGATAATTTATAAGACCATTTTTGGTTTTTCTTATTATATATATATATATATATAATTCAATATGTGAACCTCATTAATAAGTTTATTACTGTAAGTGATCACGTACTTATCGTTAACTCCTATTCAGGTCTGGTAACGTTACTTAGTCAGTCGAAACAACAACCAGTACAGCTTAGAATGTAACTAATTTATAAGCGCTTAAGATACATGACAGCTAAATGTATTTAGATTTAGTCTGCCTAACATTACATCATACAATTATCATGACAATAAAAATAATAATCGCAATAACGAGCGTAACGTTGTCTTAGGTCAATTTAACCACGCCGAAACATTTTCAACAGATGAATTCATCAGTACAGAATATACGAGTATTATCGTACTATAAATATATACATATACTCGTCTTTAATATTCTGTTGTAATTTCTTCTGTAAAAATTGCATTTAATTTTTAGTATATTAAAGCTTTTATAATGATTAAAGTACTTTCTTACCATATCACAAGGGGGGTGAGCAATAAGCGTGAAGATATAAGTTCTGTAAATTTACTTAAACTATAAAATTTAAATCGAAATAAAATATATACAAAAAATATTATAGTGACATTGAGTTGAAATATAAAATGTTAAGTCGATTTCACTATAGAATTATATGTGTGTGTGAACTTGAGTCAAAAAGAAGATGTATCTGTGCATCAACTTTGAAGACAATTTCCATTTATTGTATAATGGGTATGTTTTATAAAACGACTACGAAATTGTTTTGCTAAAATAACCATAATAATGTAAAATGGTGTTCATGTGACAAAACGGCTAAGGCAAATTACTTTTAAATGTTATTATTTTTTAGGTATATTATTAAATCTATTTTGCTATTACATATCAGAAAATATTTATGTCTGTGAGCTTCTTAAGGAACGGATATGTTACGTTTAAAGCTTTTCAAATTATGTATTTTCAATAATATTATGTTTTAAGTGAAAATTCAAAAAAAAAATCAAAATTGTTGTTTTTCACGATCAATTGTATTTTTTACAAAATTATTCATCACTTTTTATTATTTTCAGTTATCACGATACAAATGTTTCGGCCCATAATAACTATCATGAAAGTTTTATCGAAATTCATTTACAGCTCTTAAATTTCCTAGCTTTTCTTTCGCAGAGCACCAGTCTTCTTATTACTCCTGACGACTTGGGCTAATAATTCCTCCCTTTATATAGCGATCGGAGTCGAGGTTTCGTACCTCACTATGAGGGGCCCTCGGATTGTATTATCGCCCCCCTCTGTTGTCGTCAACGTTCTTCGTCCACAGGGGTCGGAGCGTAACGGTGGTGCGGCAGCGGTCTTCGTGCTTCGCTTCGCAGCATCGTCGTTGTCTCCTTACTCGGCGGGCCTCCCGCTCGCGGGTCTATTTAGATAAAGCTGTAGAGGTCACTGGACCAACAGCAATACTCATACACAAAAAAGGGCTAATAATATTTGTGAGATTCAAACAGGCAATTATATCAAAGTAGTTGTTAATGGAACAATACTTAAATTATCGAATGCCTTAATGATATTTAGAAAAGACAATTTCTGTATAGTTCATAAGTATTGAGTTTTTATTAACGCATACAGCATACATATTACATTTGCTAACACATTCGGTCATTAGGTGGAGGTAATGACCAGGTAAGTCATGTATGTCACGTAACTACCAATCAAATCACGCTCGACGTATAACAGCTGACTACGTGACCGGGTGAAGTAAACCGAAAACCTAGGAAAAGCGTAATAAAGAAGTAAATTACTCCTAAGCTAGTAAGTCAATCTTTAAAACAACAATACAAATATACTTTAATAACGCAACCTTTTCAATAATTGACAGGCGATTGATTGTCAATGTCTTGTTCAACTGCCGTTCTTGATTCTATTATCTCCAAAAATAATTAATAAGATCATTAAGGGTAAACATCAGTTATAAATCGTTTGATCAGAGATTTACACTTTATGCTAAAAAATAATATATAACGAAGCACATATAAAGTAAAACTAAATATTTGAAATTTATATTATAATAACATAAAAGTAATATAATTAGCGAAAAAACATTTTGAAAACAGGATATAAAATTAAACATTACGAAGACAATAGATGTCACATTAAGAATGTTTAACCCACCGTACCTTACATGCTCTATGATGGAAAGTGGATGATCGATTTGGTTTACTATTAATTATAATATAGAATATGTGGCAAACGAGCAAGCACGCCTGATACACCTGATAGGTAGGTAGTTGTACTTACTTATAATATCAATAGATAATACTTTATTTACTTTATTATAAATGAACCGTTCCACTCAGAAACTTTCACAGTGTTCATAAAGATCTTTTGTTGATCATTCAAAACTGCTCTTTGTTTGCGTTCAAGATAAAAACTGGCTTTATAGTCATGACCCCACCAAGATATTCAATTATTTGATAATTATTGTAATATGAGCACAATGTACAATAGACTGTCTTAAGTATGATAGGTTCCGCAAGGTGATACAAATGTTTTGAAGACAAAGATGTTTACGGATTTTCCCTGTCAATAGTTGAATATGCGAAAAAACTTAATTTCATTCAAGATTTTTATAGTAGGAGGATTATCTAACTTCGGACAGATGAATATAAGGTGTGTATTAGTTAAGTTGTAATGGGCAGAGATGAAAAACCAGTTTTTGTCTAGAGCTATTGGTTTCTTAATGCTAAATAATAGATTATTGATTTTGTCGACACATTATGTTTGGATAATATCTGATAACCATTTTGTTAGTTTACTTAATATTATTTGGTCTACTTCAAATAAATATTTCGACGTGTTAGTTATGAATATTAAAGCTGTATCGTCTTCTAATGCCAATAGTTTGCGATCTGATCAAATATAATCGACACAAATGGTTGATATAAATCAAAAATAATGTAGTTCTAAGAATGCTTTATTTAGGAATATATACTCTATAAATAGATCACTACTAATGAGCTCATAAATTTTTACACACTATTATATTTTTCCATTTCGGACTTAGAATTAAGATTTGCAATGAAGACCGTGTCAAATGCCTTAGCTAAATCAAGCAAGATAGCAATGCATTTCGTGCCACCATCCAATGTTCGTACATCATGTTTCTTGAGATCAGGAACAGCGTCATTATTGTTTATTAGTTGAGATATATTTATTGTCAAATATTTTGATATTTCTTATACAACGTAAGTTGTCATAATTTTTTTAACATAACTTTTGGTTGTTAATTAACGCTGTTAGAACTTTAATTTGTAATCATAAATATAGAATATTATAGAATTTTTCTAAAATTCATTTAAAAATTAACCTAAAAATAAATTGAAATATCTAAAACATTAGAAAAAGGTTATATTCTCATAATAGTATGCATTAGTAGGTTATTAAATGGTATAATGATAAGTAATCAATGGAAATATAGTTTTCATCGTAAATTGCTACTAGATAATTGTAAATTAAAATAAATATGTCTTTTCTGTAACATAACTTAAATAATATTGCAATAATTTCTTGCAATATTTGTTTATAATATATATATATATATATATATATATATATATATATATATATATATATATATATATAGTTATGTTACTAACTTAAATAATATTGCAATAATTTCTTGCAATATTTGTTTATAATGTTGAGCGCAATAAGTTGAAAATTATTGTAATGACACTGTATGTTGCTTTGATTGCTAATTATTTGTTTTTTGATAATTGAGGTACAGCTTTAGCCTTTTGGTCTAAGGATTGTAACTTAATATTAAAACTTAAATTAATTTATAGTAATTTAATCTTAACTATTTTATTGTTAATGATATATTCGTCTTTATTTTGTGTATCCTTGCATATCCGTCTACCGCATTTAATCTTACGTCACCATTATTTTACCTCATTAGTGTTACTCCTTATAGTAAGCAAACTTAAAACGACCGAAACTTATCTTTTCCGTACACATAGTTTCGGTCGATCTCTCCAGAAACAAGCTATTTGGTCGGAAATGGTTCCATAAATACTTTGATCGAGTTGTTATTCAAGATATCTTTATAACATTGAAGTCATATACGCAGTGAGTAATCTAATAACTCACAAACACACTTATATAGTAAGTGGTTGGAAAAGCACGTCTGACATTGAAATAATTATTTGGATTAATTCCAGTCTTTGACTTTATTCATGATCATATCACTTTATTATATCACTAAACATCTCAATAGTCATCTTAATGATTTGACAAATACTGTACACATTTTTTACCAAACACGACTTTGATGAATCAACTATCGCCATTGGTATTTCCGAAGCGATTCGAATTAGCAGTCATCAAAAAAGGAGCTAATGAGAGAGCCCTTGCAACTCTGCTGGTGGTTTCTGGAATAATTTACAATCGGATGAGGCACCAGCTCGTTAGCTCTCTCTTATAGTAATTAAAAACTGCAGATGATACTTTCCAAGGCGGAATTGTGTTGATAGATGTCAATGTATTGTTTCTTATATTTCTACTGTTCTGCCACAGTATCAGTAGGTTTTTGTTGAAGTCATTTTCGATTAATCAGGCAAATTGTCTAGAAGTAATGTATATATACGCGAGAGATCCACGCAGCTGCTAGAAACATACTGTAATAGATACTGATGGGTTCGACCGAGTAAGGACCAGACTTTAAGAGAAAACTAGATTAACACAACAATATGATGCTACTATTTAGCGATAACACAGAATTTTGAAGAACGACCTCAAGTGACAATTATCGAATGATTCATTACTGCATATAGATGAAGGCACTACATATATATGTATATATATATATATATATATATATATACATATAAATATATATATAGTATATAATAATAAAATAAATGCGTTATTTATTTTAGAATATTATTATTTAATTGCAACTTTATGTACTTTTGAGATTTTTATACAATAGAATGAAAGCAGATGTTCCATATCTGGTTACTCTATGCTTTTAAACCAATTTATTCGCGGTTGTTCCGGTTTCCTTGCTACATTTTCCCTCATGACTGAGCGCAATAAATTTTGATTTAATTAAAAGTCTGTGAATTTTATCTAGTGGTAGACAAATGCATTTACCACTTCCGTCCACTACCATCCTGAGTGAATTATAATTGTTCATGTTGTTAAATGTATAATATTGATTTTATCCATTTGACATATAATTATTTAATTAAGTTATTAACGCCATACGCCAGTAAGTGTTGCCACCAAATAAGTTCAAAGTTTAAGTTCGTTCGTTAGTTCGTTAGCATTCAACTTAACTCTTAGCGCAATTGCGACAAATTTATAGTAAATGGAAAGTAAGTATTTCATTAAATAGATAAAAGCCTTAGCTATTCGCACGAATCAGTCAATATAAGTTGATTTAAGGGCGTGGACCTCTGTAGGAATATACATATGTATACAATTTGGATCAGCTCTCTGTGTCTAGCTGGTATTGGCGTATCAAACAGCATGATTACGGTGTTATCACGTGATGCATTCCGAAACTATGTGTAGTTAGTAACTTTGTGATAGACTACAAAGACAGCAACTCAAAAGGCCGGACAAAGTGATTCACTATACATGACTTAGGTAAATGAGGTTTGGATGTATTCTTTCACATGCGCGAGCTAATTTTACGGTGTATGTGTTTAACCGTTCTATTGGCAAAAGAGTGATAAGCGGTATGCAAATGATGACGTGCACTGAGCGTGAGGAAGTGGAAAGAGGAAATTATCGGCTTTGCTGATCCTTAGGTGTGATAAAATTCAATTGGCCATTTACAGCTAAATCACACCGTGGAAACGGTAGAATCCTTTTTTTATGTCATAAGTCTTTCGTTCTTTGTCTTAAGCAGTAAACTTAGTGGCTGAGTTCACAGATCAGATATGTGGAAGGAAACTGGTAATATGTTTAACGTTTCTTTGCTGTACTGTAATAAACACTTAATATTTGTGTGTGCTTTGTTCGGATATTGTTATATATACTTATTTTTAATTCTATATTTATACTCTTTTTTGAGTAAATACTTAGTAAAAAAGGTAGTACTTTATTTTTTATTATGGTTATAATATATTATGAGCGTGTGGCGTAATAATTAGAGTGCCGGGATTTTGAGTGGCGGATCTTAGCTTCGATTCCCACCTGAAAACAATATTTATGGAAAACAAATAGATGTTTTTGACGGTCTAAGTAAATCACATCTCCCTGATACTAAATTAGTACTTTCTCTGAATAATGTATTGCATCGGATTAGAGAAGAGTACGACACAAAGTTGCTTGGTCTATTTAGGGCACTAAATGTATTTTGCCAAGTTAATGTCATCTAATAAAAATCGGAAGATTAACGCCCAGGCCGAAATAGATCACGAGGGCATCATAATATCAATCAAAACAAAAAAAAACTACTTAAATAAAACTCAGTTGTGACAATTTAGATATTAGAATATAAATGAATTACGAGCACACATATTTCCAAAAAGGGTCGCTTTATTGAACTATTTACATTTTATGACTCTACTATGAATTTATCTTTATGAGGATTTGGAAGTAATTTGATTATAGTAGAAGCAAAAAATAAGATTTGTTATGTATATCATCTGAAAGGGGCTGTAAAGGCGTATATACCACTTTTTCTGAAAGTGCCAATAGCATATATACTTGCATCGTGGAACACAAATACTGGAAGATGATCGACTGATTGTTTTAACGAAATGAACTATGTACCAAATTAACGAACGTAAATCACAGTGGAGCACTAGTTCTAAGATTTCACCATAGGGATAACCTTCGATGATTCAGTAAAATTCGTTAGGTCGGTATTAAAATGAAAAAAAACTTAAAACATAAAGTTCCAGGTTTTAAATAAACAAATCGGGAGTCTATATTGATATGTGAAAGTGTATTGAGAATAAACAAGTGCTTTAAACACACAAATGTTGAAGAAAGTATATCATCTTAACATCATGTAACATAATAATTATAGACATTTCTGTGTTCTCTGTTGTATTAATAAAATTTTGTTCTTTTTACTGCCATTTAAATAGATTAATAGTTATTTATTGCAAACCAATGAAATGGACACAGACAAGATTAGACGTAATGGCTAAAATTAGACAATGTGAATGGCAAAAGTGAGCTAACTTATTGCTAGAAGCAATTTACACATTACACCGTTTGTCTGGGCACAATTAGAGAACATCAGTTATATTACATGCGAGACATACATTTTATTTAAGTATTAATTCATAAATATTTCGTACATATAAATTAAACAAACAAAATGCGTATACATATAAAGAAAATGAACAAATATATAAAATACATAGAGTACTTAATATCATAGAGACAGGTAATGACTCTTTTTATCAAGTTTCTTGAAAATTGACAAGGATTGAGTGCCTTTCACTGAGAGAGACAGCTCGTATTAAAACAAATCTACAGTTAAAATATATACTCGGTTAAAATTTATTACATTAAGTTTTTAGTGATCTAAACGTTGTAGAAATCATTAAGAAATTCAAAGTGATCTTTGAATATTTCGATATCATATTAACATGGTCAACAACTTTATGTGTAGGCCAATATTGAGGACCTCCGCAGCGCGATTGCTAAGTTGAATTCGAACATTATATCTGTTCATAATTGGTTATCGCATTTGGAGTGTCCATCGAGGTACCCCGTGGACGTTATTTGAAATTAACTATGTATACTTGCCGTTCAACCCTAGTGGATGCACTTCAAGTTTACAACAATAATAAATAATACTATTTGCTAGTTATGTAAAAAAATAGGTCAGGAGGATATACTGACACTAAAATTTACTGTGACTTACAGGTGACTCTAGGCAGCTGTAAATTGAAAGCCATTTTACGATCTATGATATATTCGATCGCAGAATTGTACTTCTTTTACGACCAAACTTATACTCTTACAGACAAAAAAAAATTAACTATTATCAATTAAACCAGTTGATAGAAAATATCATTCCTACGGTGCCGTTACACGTAATCCAATGAGTAGATGATGAGATGAGTACAGTTCCATTCAATATGAGTAGAATTATTTCAGCGGTGGCAAGTTCGGAGGGCTAGTATTTCCCATGATATCTGGGACCCGACGAACTGGAAGGCATCGTTCATCGTTTATGCAGTTCACTAATTCAGTTATTGTCTGGCATTTAGTACGACCAGCTGTCCAGACTAGTAACGCTCATCGATGAGCATTCAAGGTTACCTTGACTTCTTTTTGACACCCGATCATCTTTTCTGAAAAGTTGGCTTGGATTATCTTGGAAAAGCTCGTATCGAATGTTTATATTGATTGCTACTATGTAAAAACATACACTGTAAAAAAATATCTTTCCTTATTTATTTTTATGAGAAGAAAAAAGCTTCCTTATTTTCTCTTTCTCTATTTAGAAAACCCTCAAATACTTATAAATCTAGTTCGTTGTTCGACTTAAGAATTAAAATGAAATAGACAAGGAAGAAGAAAAATTCCCTCACACGATTGTACAAAGACTCAGTTTCAACGCCTTAGATGGCTTTTGCAAGTATTGATCGGAGCTTTTATTATTCGTTTTGTATTCCGTCGACCGAACCTTCGATTTTATTCTACATACTGTGATAATATCGTTCTAAATATCACTAGAGCGTGTCATTAATTGATATAAACCTTTTGTATGTGAACAAATGTTTTATATATGTTAGACAATTATCTTTATATAATAAAAAGTTTTGACAAGATATAGATACAAATAGAGACAAATTTTAATAGATAACGCATTAGAGATATACCTAAATATAGGTACCATCCGAAAGCCATTGGGTGAACGAACAAGAATAATGTATTTTACATTTCATGCGATTTTTCGTGCTGCAATAGATTTACGAAGAATAATAAATGATGATTGGTGATGTTGACCAACGGAATCAAATCGTGAGAGGTTTTCGTTGATATTTCCTGTATACTGAGGGCCCCGTGGAATTATAAGAGCTTACTGTTCAATAATGAATATAACTTAAACCATCGTGAAACTTTTCTTTTACCGTGGCCCAAAATAACGTTGACAAAATTAAAATGTTTAATTATCAGAAATAGAATGCTTTGTGGTCTTCTCTTTTGGTTTTATTTTGTCTATAATTTCAACAACTTTCGCAATTAAAATGTAGTAGAATAAAGAGAATAATTTTAAATAAACAAAGATTGTATTTTGTTATCGACTATTTCTTTTTTTTTTGATTAGTATTCATTTTGGAGCAATAATAGAGATAATAAAGATGTATAATTGATTCATATTTGGTTCAATATTACAAAATACTATATAAATAGTATTATTTTTAGACATCTCCTTTATTAAAATATCAATGTGAAACCAAACGACCTCCCAAAGAGAAACATTTAATTTCTTCTCCACTAGCCTTGTAACATGATGGTAAACAAAACGAATATTTCTTTTTATTTGCTAATAACATTAAACGCTACGATATTTAATTGAATGAATAATATTTTAGAAGTAGCATTTTGTTATTTATAATTTGATTGCATAATAACATGGGATAGTAAGTTAATAATTAAATCAAAAAGAAACATTAAATAGAAGAATATATAATCTGAATTATCAAAAAACTTAGATGAATGATTATTTGTCTTGTCCGAGTATATAACTTTGCAAAAGACTTTTTTGAATTCCCTTAGTTTACTTAAATAGAAGTGTAATTAATGATAATTATATTTTTTATACGAGTTACAGCAGCAAGATTCTCTTACTTTACGTTCATATTCTGTGATATTATTTAATTACCTTGTGTATTATTCATAATGCAGTATGAGAAATATATTTTTTGTCCGAAACGTCAAAAACTGGGTGACGGTGCTCCACACGTGGCAGTTCAGCAAATGGGGGAGAAAACATAACTATAAATAGCGCTTGAAGCAAATTTAATGCAATCGGCCCTGAGAAACTTGGAAAACTTTCTAGAAAAACTGCTTTTATTACAATTCCTCATGATGGCTCCCACATAGACTATGACTGCTTCCAGCCTTCCCTTTCCTTTTCTATTGGTTAAAATTTTTACAAGTGTTTCTTTCATCTAAAATCTATACAGTGAAAAATTGTAAACGAACAGTGTAGAATTACTATGAATTATTATATAGAAAATCACCAAAAGTTCATATTCCATATGACTAATTATGAAATAGGTTGTACCAAAAAGTAAAAGCACGACGATATAAATAAAAGAGAGATAGAGAATAATTTATGGTTTGCAACACCGAGTTTGACACTAGAAATAGTATAGCCATCTTGGTGAAATTTACATCAGCATGTCACTACAGTGTTAAAGAGATTTTTGTGCATATATTATATTTCAAAATATCAATAAGTTTCGTAGTCAAAAAGGGATTTGGGATATTTTGACTATTACATATACTTCAAAATGTCTACTATTTTCAAAGTTACATAGTAGTCAAAAAATGGATACCTTTTTTTTGTAGTATTTTGAAGAGCTTACTGTTTAGTTATTTTATATTTATTTCCGCAATACTTTGGGATATACCGGTAATATTATTTGTTAATGGATATCCATTATATGTGTCATAAGAGAACAATAATAAATATTAGTAATTAATAGGAGAGCTTGGTGCAGATTACAATAATAATAATAATCTTTATTTATTTACTATGACATAATTACAAGTTTGTGGTAACTCTGAAGCTTGTGCTAGTTTAAACTGTGTTACTAGCTTCAGTGTCTTCCCAATCAATGTTATTAGTTACAAAGTATATATCTTTTAGTAACATAATTAATTTAAAAAAAAAGAGGAATAGAAAAAAAACTAAATAAAATAAAAATGAAAAACAAAGAAAATTGAAAATTATTGGTATAAACTACAATGTGTATGTGTGTATGGTGTGTGTAAGAAAGTCTATATTCAACTCGTTCCAAAAGCAATAACAATTGTTAAATGGTTATCGGTGAGCGTATGTTATCGACTTAATGTCTTAAAGCATTTCCTAGAACAAAATACCGTATATATGGCATTTTCCCGGTTCTTTTTATTTACAAAAAATGGAAACAACCTCAAATATTTAGAGCGGCTGGCAATACGCAATACTCGGACCCACGCTGTTTTTAATTTCAAACACTCAGACAATGAAATTACAATTTTTATATAAATATAGGTCCTAATATAAATATAGTCCTGTAAGATACCTAATACGAAAAAATAAGTTTTTAATGTTCTGCTCAAAAATTTAAACACAATACCTAAACAATTATAATTTTTCTGTACGTAGTAGAGCCGGAACGGGATAACGCCATTACAGAATACAGTCATAAAATAGGTTTTTATAACATGAATATATATATATATAAATAATTGTGTGCGAAGTAGCTGAATCCGGAAATCTAATTACTGATATAGCGGCGTTCCATCTTAGCCCTTAGGGGCTCTATCGCATCTGTGTCTTGCTTCCTTATTTACTGTCTTAAATTACTTACCAGCAGGTAAATAGCATCTTTGTTTGTTATCCTTATTTCTTCAAAATATAAGTAACTTTTTTTTATTAGGTTTACCACCAATTGATTATGTACATATAAAATTACCCATAAATGATAAAATACAAGTATAACATTCACTTATAGGTAAACTCGATATGAGTTAAGATTACGTTTATAATTAAGCTTTTATAATATCTTAAACTTTCATATAAAAATAATAAGTATAAAAGATGGCGCAGTATACATACATTTTTACAAGCTGTTTATAATTTGACACATTCTTGCATAAGGTGAGTTTGCTTTGTAAACTGTTCTTCTGTACAATGGACAAAGTGGTGTAATTGTTTTGAGTGGCATCCGATACAGAAGTTGGTAATTAATCAAGCCTAACAAACGCGGACAATCATATGTAGAATTTAAGATTTTATATGTAAATTCGAAACGAAGTCCTTTGGCAGAGAACTATAGTAACCGACAGACCGAGAGACTTGAGAAGGAGAACTGAAGGCCGAGTTCTATGTCCGAGAGGCCTATGTCCAGCAGTAGACAGATAATTTATTACAAATTTTTTTAGCATTAATAGTAACAAACGAGCACACAGTTCACTTGATGTTAAGTGATTACTGCGGCCCATGATATCTACATTCATTCTTGACAAAGAATTATAATGCAGATGCGTTGTCACCTCTGAGGACTGAGATGGAGTGCCTCCTCACCAGTAATAAAGCTGATGATGTTATATGTAAATTCCGAGTCATTGAAGAATTATGGTCCCATAATGTGTTTATTAAGAACTAATGAAGTCTTTTCTGTAAAAGTTTCTGTCATTCTATTAAATTGTTAATTCAATTTAAAGCTTCTTGTAGCCCGAGTATAAAGTATTCCTACCTTGTAGTCTTAGTGTACTTAGTCTTACCTTTTTTGTTTTATTCGTGGAGAACCGCTAGTGACGGAGGATGCTCCGTGTTTGCTGCTAACGGCAGTTCCACGTGCTTGCCACCCATGGGCAACCCATTTTCGCACGAGAACACCCTTCTCCATCTCTGTAGGCAAGGTGTACGGGTACACTGGGTGCGTATTATCAACAAATCCCACATATTTCTGTATTCCACCCCAAAAAAGATTAGGCCACGGCTATTGAGCCCTTCGCCATGAGGGGAAGCGAGAGTATTGCTACCTACAAGACGTTAGGGAAGGGGGAAGTATCGCAACCTACAATGCATTACTATATTAATGCTGTATATAGAGAGCGGAATACAAGCATACGTAACGACACACTAAAAGTTGGATTTCAGCACAATATATAAGACCTAACCTGACCACTTACCATAATCCTATCCCTTCTCCATAGCCTTAGCCATTCTTGACTGGATATATGGACCCACCCTTGACTATACGTATAAGATAGATAACTCGGACTCGAGTGGCGTTATTCCAGGGCTATTATTCTGGACTCACTAGGCTGCAAGGATACTCTGTTAAGTACGAATAAATACAAGGCCGTTAGTCCGGACATGTACGCTGGTTATCCCGGATTTAAACTATAGTTATTCCCGGTACCGGAAACTATGGACTATAGGAATATATAATCCTTTTTCATTTAGAAATACAAGCTTAGTCTATATACAAAAAAGCAAGTAATTTATTTGTAATTGAGTCATAATTATAAATGACTCAATGCTGCAAATATCAAACGCTCCGAGAACATGTTCAAATTTCGTAGTAAGAAAAACGTCGTTTAATGTATTACCTGCAATTTAACTAAGGTTGAGTGCCTCGTCGACAGGTGTTGATAGCGTTTCTTGTTCTCATCATTCACTAGGAAGTAGCAGTTATTTTAAGTGCATTAAATGGGTCGTGATATTTTACTAATTATGGTATTTATAGCGCTAGTACTAAGATTATAATAGTTCAAAGCATCAGTTTTGTGAGCTGGGAAATCATGTATTTTTAAATTAAAGTATTACTTTTTTATTATGATTAGTTTCAACACCTCCTTCGTCCTTGTTAGTTTAATTTAAACCTTGCCTTATTAATTAACATTATTATATATATTTATATCAATCTATCAATATCATACTCATTATTACAATAATATTTGCTTGAAAAGCATTTAATTGAAGCATTTATTTAATTAAAGCATTTAGTTGAAAGGGGATGTTACCCCTGTTTCAATGATCACATCAATGCTTATTTTTATTATTGAAAAAAAAAATGATAGCCTATATTTTAGCTTATTACAACATTTTGTAGGTACATCACACATGGGCATGGCGGCAGCTAAGTGTTAATCTTTACTAAGACGTTATAGTGAACCCGATTTTACGTTAGTTTTTAATAAATATTTTTTTATCCGATAAAAGCAGAAGGAGTACTAACTAGTTATACTGTATCTTGAGGCATGGGATTTAATTTTATAAATAGAGAATATCATTGGCAGAATCCAGCCATCTTCTCTATTGAAATTAAGATATTTTTTTTATTACACATCCTTGGTAATCACCCTTGATAGGAATCGGTATTCCTTTGCGAGGATTTGTGGTTAATCGAATCTGATGTAGTGGTGGGTTAATATCAGGTATGGTCACAGTAAGTACACTTCTTAGAGCGTCAATGGTTCAAATCAGTTATGATTTTTTCCATGGCGTTTTATTGCTCCATTTATTTCCCCCATTTAGAACTACACTCACTATCAAGCTTGTACATAATTGCATTTTGAAGAGGATTAATTACCCTCGAGGGATGGTAACAAATGATTATTCTTTGTTGGCTTGAAAATCTTCTTATAGCTTTAAGATGTAGCCAATTTTGTTTGCGATTGCTCTTACATATGGTATTTAGTTATTTATTTATATTTTATGTGCTCGGCGGTGAAGGCGTGCATAGTGAGGAGACGAACATGTGAATTCCGTCAAATCGAAATGGGCCGCGTGTTGCACAATGTTCTACAGAGGGGTCCTATACCCAACAGTAGGATTTTTATAAATAGACTTATACTTTACTTTACCTTTTTATCCGACTGCCAAGGAAGGTTTATGTTTTTCGCCCGTATCTTGTATGTATGTATGTTTATTAATTTATTTATTACTTCGTATCACACAAAAGGCTGGATGGATTGTTATATTCGTCTTAAAATCGTGTCAGTAGATAGGTGTATGAAGTAAAAAAAATCAAAATGGCGAATTTTTGTCACAAAATACTTTATAAAAAAAAAATATAATAAATTGCTTTAAAAAGTTATAATCTAGTATAATATAATGCATTGCTTATAAATAAAGTAGAAACTTAAAACAAATAGGAAATAAAATAAATAATTAAACGAATAAAAAACAACGACAAACGAACAACAAACGACTGCAAAAAAGACAATTTTAAAGTAATGCTCTAAATATGTCAAAACAAGTTTTTGTATAGAAAACTAAATTAAAATAAAGTATAAACAAAGTAAACTCTACTTCGGTTTAACAGACTATATTAAGAGCTGAAAGCCTAAGTTAAATATCCGCATTAAGTTCAGAAGCAAGCGGAACCCATTAATTTTCTTTCGGTTAATAATTTGCAATTGGGTGCCGTCCGACCGATTATATTATGTTATATTAAATCGTCTTTTTTGCAGTCGGGTTTGTGATTTTTTAATTATTTACTTTATTTGTAAATTAAAAGTGTAGTATTCGGGTACATGTAAGAAATTATAACTTCTATTAAATTAAGAAACATTACAGCATTAAGTAGGAGTTATCATTATTGCAGTTTTTCTTAATGTATTGAGGGCGATGAAATAACGAACAGATGACCTGATTCTAAGTGACTCCTGCGGCTCATGACACGAACATCCTTGATAAGGAATCATAATGCAGATGCGTTGTCTCTGACGACTAAGATGATATGCCTCATCACCAGTAATATGCTGCTATTTCACGCTCATATTCTGTGTTGGCGTAGTCTGCTGGAGAAGAGCTGACCTATTTATGCTGCAGCTAGAATTAAATTGCAGTGTGGATCTACCACTGTAAAAGTTTGACAAGTCTTGTATGCTATCGCGACGGGTGAGATTAAGATTGAGTTTTAGCGCTGCTAAAAGTATAATACTGTTGAAAAACGTGAGCGTGATTTTTCATATTCACAATTAAAAAATATTGATAAAACTTAGCCAATTGTATACCCCAAATTTCGAAGAGTTTTACTGTACCTTTAGTCGACAGGATTAAAGCTTTAGTGTAGTAAAAATCTATTACAGAAGTCATTTAATTAATATATTCCTGAAGATTTTAAATATTTTTTTTATATAAAAATAATTATATAAGATTATATATACTTGAACTCTAAAATTTATATCTTAATATTATAAAATATATGATTTATATAATAAAAATATTAATTGTTAAAATGTGAACCTAGCTAAAGTTCAGACAGTTTTAACTGTTTGTCGTTTATGTTATGATTGTGTAGTCAAGAATCTGTCCTCGCTTATGTTTTTCATTTAGGTAGGTGATAAATAAACACAACTGACCTGACGTTAAGTATACAACATACTCGTAGAACGGATGATCTGAAATTAGCTTGTTTATTAGATGTGACCGTGATCTTCGTTGCTAACAAAAATTGTCTGAATCTACGACTTTGGCAAATGATTAATCGTATCTTAAGATGCCTAACTAAAAAGTATACTTGTGTATAATATTTATCATTTTAAACATAAGGATATGTTACGGTATGGGATCTAATAGGTTTTAAATGAATCCGCACAGAGTAATTAGGCATAGAAAATACAAATGCTTGCTATTGTATTCATTATAATTTTTATTATATAAAAGCTTTCAGTACCATCACGGGTCGATGTTGTAGCCACCACGTTTGTTTTCTGTTTTTTTTCACATATCTGTTGTATTTTACTATTTAGTAGTTCAGTACCAGAGCAAGCGTTCGAAAGAAGCCTCAAAGTTACATTCTATATATATAAATCCTACTTTTGGGCAAAGGTCTCTTCTCTAGTAGTGTTAGAGGACAGTCTACACGGCTCTACCGCAGATTGGCGGATTTCACATGTCTTAGAAATATTTTTTTTTAATTTATTTTTTAGACTTGAAGGTTTCATTACGATGTTTTCCTTCACCGACGAGCTCTTGGTAAATAAACACATAATATTTCAATTGATGATTTTCATTGATTCCGGCACCAGGAATCAAACCAGTTTTCTCACGTACTAAAACCACTAAACTAAAAGCGAGCGATTAAATATTAAACATGGCTTTGAAGGAGCAAAATTTCCTTAACATTAGTTATAAGTTGTTGTTTAATAGAATATTCCAAGCACTATATCTTTGATGTAACCGATAGTAAAGTTGTCGATTTTTTTTTAATTTTTCATTTATAATCAGGGATATTTGTCTAATACTACTTAAAAATACAGGAAATGCTATTATTATATTATATTATTATTATTACAGCTGAGTGCAGAAATAGTCCAATAATACAACTGGTCATTAGTAGCCTCTAATGTACGTTATTCTAGTCACGTACCCACCAATCAAATCACGTGCGACATATAGCAACGGCTACGTGATTGAGTTGGTTGGATAAACTGAAAATATAATAAAATATTAAAAAAAACAATACTTCACTGGACTTAGTTATTTATATATTTCTGTTACAAATGAAAATGCATTTTTTTTAATGAAGTAATGTAATATTATTAAAATTTATACCTACATATTTATTAGTCAGGCAGCAAAAAATAAAAAAATCTTCTATTCGAAATGACCACCTTTGGCTTTTATACAGGCCTTTAATCTGTTTGGCCACTAATCTATGGATTTACGCACTGTTTCCAAGGGAAATTTCGCCACTGCTTGCTCCAAAGATTTTTTAAGAGACTAAATGTCCTTTAAAACTGACCATAATTTGAAGTCTAAAGGGTTGAGGTCTGGGCTAGATGAGGGTCTTCAGCTCTTTTAAAGTCCGGAACGTTGGTTTCAAGCCAGGCTTGGGTAATTCGTGCCTTGTGACCAGGTGCAGAGTCGTGCTGGAAAGCACACGGTATATTTTTAAAAAGTGTATTGCCGAGAGGTTTCACAATATGACCCAAGACTGTATCTTGATACACTTTGGCTGAAGTTTTCACTCCTTTTTCACAATGTAGTTTTGTGACTCCTTGATAAGACACGCCCCACCAAACCATCACTGACGCAGGATGATGACAACGTTGTACCTTTCCGACCACTTGATCAGCTTCTTTAGAACTGTGAGTGTACACTTTATCATTTTGCTTATTGTAGTGTTCTTCAATCGTGAAATTTTTCATCAGCATTAATTTGTGTCTTTCACCCGCGTATCGCGACAGAAGGCGTTTTGATTGATCCACTCTCTTTAATTGTAAAGATTGATTTAAGGCTTGTCCTGTATATCGACGATAAGCACCGAGCTTAAGGTCTTGTTTTATAATACACGACAGAGTCCTAGCGGGAATCTTCATTTCTTGCGATAAGATTTTTTGCTTCCTAATGGGGTTTCGACGAATTCTGGATTTAACAGCATTAACAGCCTTTGTAGTTCTAACACCACGCGGCCGGTTCTTTTCTGGTCTTCGACAGAGGAAGTGTTGTTGTATCTGTTGATAGTACGATATACGAACATACGGCTGATACCAAGCTTTTGAAGTGTCTGGAAAATGACCGACGGCTCCATACCCACTTTGTGCAAGGGTTTAGGTCCAAGGTCCTGCAGTCCTATTTCCTTTAACACCCCATTCCATATTGTAATTTGATAATGAACAAGAAAAAATATGTGAAATGGTGCAAAATCGAAAGAAGTAAATTAAAAAAATAACGAAAATAATTAAAAAGTTGAAAAAAACAGTTTTTATGTAACAGTAGTTATGGCCAGACTAGTTGTATATATATATAAATCAAATGCCAAATCAAAAGAAACTTTATTCAAGTTTGTTAATATAAAACACTTATATACAAGATAGCTAGTAGGAACACCGCTTCGAAATATAAAAATATAGTATACGCAGTTCTATTTCAATATATCTAGTATTACCATAAGTTCTCTTACATATTAAAATATTAATCTTTTTTAACAAAGTGTAATAATGATAAAGCTTTTCTGTACCTATTTGTTTAAATCTTAGCGATTTCTTAAATTCAATCATATTCAATTCTGTTGAATTATTTGTTGTTGTTGAAATAACTGTTGTCTCTAAACATGAATTCACAAATTATATAATTTAATAGTAAAATTTAAACCGAATTTTACCACTTATCGTAAAAATTCGCCATTTGTGCAATTGATAGCTTAGGATTTGAAATTGTTCGAAAGGACAAAATTTACGTTTGCAGCTGTGACGTGACGCATTGAATTAGCTTCAGCATCCAAGTTCCCATTAATACCAGATGAGATTTAAACTTATAATATAGTAATGAAACTAATTTTTAAAACAAACTTGCAACTAAATAATGTTTTATTTCTAAAAACTTTGTCGCAATAAGTAGTAAATATATGGTATATATGATAAGGCTAATAAGTATATTGAGTGAACGGTTAAGTGTAGAGTAGGTTATTGAGACGAGTGAGGAGTTGACTGATGCGTTGAGTTTCAAGGTGACTATGAAGTTGATTCTCAACACTCAAATCGGTCGATTCATCACTCATCTTAATAGTAAACTTGCCAGGTAAGTAAACAGTTAAAATAAAATTCTACTCATCACTCTACTCAATACGCAACACATCAGTCAACTCAACACTCATTACTCAATTCAACAGTAAATACAATACTCAAATCAAGAGTCAACTCTACACTAAACTCGATAGTTAACTCAGCGATCAAATTCTGGCAGGGAGTTCAATCCTTATCTTTGAATATTATAAATAAAAATTGAACTGCTAGCCTTTACGAATACGAAAACGTGGGCCACAGTGGGCATTTAAGTAGGCAATTGGTACAATGAAAAATAATTAATTACCCTACTTCTTTAATGTTTACGGATGCACCTTACACTGCATACTTGTAATCGTATTCATAGTACTGAACTTTACACCGTACTCGTCCACCTTTATCAAAGTTTTCTTCTCAGTCTTATCTCAATGTGTATTCCTGCAGAAACTTGAAGTTACTACTGTTAATTTAGATAATCTTGAATATGAATTCAATGAAATTATTTGAAAACTAAACTAATGGTAGAAATTTTGTTATAAGTTTAATGCATTTAAACTAGCGCGTAAAGTTAAAATTCTTTACTTGACAATATTATTATGTTAATATCCATCGAGCAGATATCAATCACGGTGATATCTTTTGGCCAGTTGACTACTAACTGGACTGAATATATAATAAATAATTACGCGCCGTCACCTTCTTTAATTCTATTTGATGGTAATGATGTCCCCCCGATCGATTCGTAAACATGACGACGAAACTTACGACGCTACAAACACGAAACACAGAGTCATTTTTCGAACTCCATGAAATGCATGTGCAATAAGATAGGGGGAAGGTTTAAAGGCAGTGTCAAAGCCACAACATATATAGACAACACACTCAAGCAATTTGTGTTATACAAATATTGTTCCTCGGCTGGGAATCGGAAACGAAACCCAGGACCCGCGACCCCGCAACCATGTAGTTTAACCACTACAACCCGCGGCTATTAAGATGGATGTTGTATGTATGCCATATGCGGTAAGATCGGAGAAAGGCTCGGATGCGATTTATGAGACACGGGACGTTTTAAAGTTACACCTTGACCCGAAGTCCAAAGTTTGTATTACACAAAAATCGGCTTCGGCTGGAAGTCAAATCCATGATTGGTGCTCAACGGTCAGATACTCTATGCCCACAACGCGGATAAATCTATTTGTGTTTACCATAATGATAATTAATTCGTGTTATTAGTTTTCTTTTAACGCAAAATTGCATCCAACTACCATCCAGGCACGGACTAGACAAATGTAACAATATGTTTTTAACTTAGTATGAGACATACAGTAGACCAGAGTAGGATAATTTGATAAGGTAAAGGTAACTCAAGATGTAAATGCAATGACAGCACAGTAAGATTATCTTTAGAAGCAAGAAGCAATTAAGAATTATGCTAATATTTAATGAAATTTATAATATTCTT
Source organism: Teinopalpus imperialis (assembly GCA_029286865.1). NCBI lineage: Eukaryota > Metazoa > Arthropoda > Insecta > Lepidoptera > Papilionidae > Teinopalpus > Teinopalpus imperialis. The sequence goes on from JAGSMU010000021.1 coordinate 9,236,625, forward strand.
TATATATTTTTAAGATAAACTTACTAATACCTAGAATTCATATTTACTGGTATTAAAAGTTATAACGTCGTTACCATTCATGTATTGTGCGAGTGGTAATAAAGATTATAATTTGTATTTAAATTATTTTGTTGTCAATGTTTATAGATGTAATAAAATACGATAATAAATAAATTTTATTGCTATCGAAGTCCATTGTGGGGAATTTTTAGGAAGAATTATAACCTCAATAATGGATATACTTAACCCATAAATTGGACTTATAAAATAATCCAAAAGTCCGTTTTTTTTGTTTCTGAACCTTTACTGGTTTTTAATTTTCATTATTATTATCAACATATGAACCTGGTCTATTGTTGGCCATAGGCCTCTACCGCAGAACGCTTCGAAGCACGATTCTGACTATCTGTATCCGTCGTCGTCACACCATGTAGTGGTAGGTAGTCATAAATATTTTATTAATATAAATTACTTCAATAACTAGAATGAGCCTAAGAGTTTAGGGTATGGTCTGCGAAGCTTAAGTTCGAATTCGCCATTCGACTATTGTCGTCCATCCGAACCATCTACCTAGCACAAACATGTTGATAGCATTTCTAGCAATGTTTCAGTAAAAAAAAGAATAAACTGAAAATATAGTTTTATTCCGAAACTAAACATACAGATTATAAAGATAAATCGAGCACCCGACACAGAAAATTTTAATATTTAATCATACTAATATAGTGCATAAAACGTAATATATGATTACATAATCGTTGTCATAATTGATTTCTTTTAACAAGTGTTAATTAAAAAAAATATTTAATAATTATTAATTATATGTTTTTATATGATTTATTTTATAAAATGTCCGACGGGGCTACTAAAAGATATAATAGTTTTATTTTAAAAATAGCGGAAAATACTTGTTTTTCCTTACTATTCATGAAAAATATTCTGTGGAATAATTTGTTTATTATCATTATTTAAGTACACATTCCTATTAGTTGTAACAAACTTACGCCTAGGAAACTCGAAAGATTCCCAGATTTCTCCGATTTCTCTTCGGTGAAGAGATTCGGTGAGGATGGGTGGAATGGGCCCCCATTTATTATTCTAAATCTTTCCTGCTTAGTAAAATTAATGAAACAATCTTTAATTTATATTATTTAGAGACATAAATAAAACACTGTTGTTGTTTCCTCTTGATATTCTGTATATTTGCCTCTACTCCTAATTTTAATAAATAATTGCCAAAGTGTATAATAGTGTTTTTGTAAACTTTTTCTGTGGTAATAAACTATTTTATTATTATTATTATTAATTTATCAAAAGCTAATTTATACATATTTAAGTTGAAAAAATTTGGAGCTTTTAAAAATAGTTATACATTATAAACTTAAATGAATAAACGAAATTTTGAAATGTACCCTTTAAAAACTCTGCAATCAGGTATACTTAAAATACTAAAAGGTATTACTATTTTATAACTGTTTACCTGATTTAAACGCTAAGTTGCGCTGAGTGGAGGTAAATTTCAGGATAGCTTTGATTTCCGTATTACTATCGAGTTTCTTTTTTCGTTGTAAGAAAATAATATAACCCTTTTTAAACTACATACAGTTACCATTTTTTTTAATTTAATTTTAATATTCATACTAACATTATTAATCGTAAACACAAAACTAAATCAAATTTAACGGGTCCTGGAATCAAAACCCGGCAGCGGACACCATTTGTGGAATAAATTGTTGTTGGTTTCCATATCATTTAGGTTTTAGAATTCACAACACAAACTTCCAAATGATATATGGAAACGGTGAACTCAAAATTTTCGCTATCTATCCATGGAAAAATATCCATTATATCAAAGGAGCTCAAAGAAGAATGAGTGAAGAGCTGCTCCTGATTATAGTAACTTAGGAATGGATTGCAAAGGTCTAATAAGAGCCACTGGCTTCAATCATGGCATGTTTACCGATCATTGTGTTTAAAACTGGATGTGAACCCCTCCTCGGCGCATTTATAGAGGAGTTTATTTATTTATTCATTTACTCTTTATTGCATTAACCTTAACAAAGTTCAAAGTTCACAAAGGGCTGACTTAATACCAAAGGCATTTTCTACCAGTCAACCCAAGGTATGGTGAGATATATATATGATAGGTGTAGCAATAAACTAATTAATAAAAGAAGAAAAAAATAAAAACTAAAAATAACTAATACAAGCAAAGAATAATACATGCACATATAGATATTAAATACATAATACACAATAGTATACAATACAATAGCGGTAGCTACCAATAAATTTCATATGTGGATGATAAATTTATCTGACTTCAGAAAACTTAAGTATCACGAACCAAACTTTTAAAACTGTTTTTATTACTGACCTGTCTGATTTCATCGGGCAAGGAATTCCAGAGTAGTGTAGCTCGGACAGCAAATGAATTTGCAAGAAAACCGGTAAAGTGACCTGGAATACAGATCTTGTTATTAAACGAAGATCGAAGAATTCTGTCATGAGATACAGAAAGATATTGGAATTTATCTATAAGATAAGAAAGTGAGGACGGATCATTTAAAATAGAGAAGAGAACAAGCAAAATTCTGGAATGACGCCTTTGTTGTATGGAAAGCCAATTAAGCTGATATCGTAATTGTGAGATATGGTCATATTTACGCAAACTAAAAATAAAATGAATGCAGTTGTTCAACAGGCGCTCCAGCTTGTTAAGAAGTTCAATCAATTATAGGTAATATTAATGTTTGGACAAGCATGACCTTTGCTTTCAGTTCTCATTGACATTCAAGACTCGTACACGTAACTATCTCAATTATTAGTTTTATGGCTCACAATTAAAAGCTTCTTCTAGCGTTGCCAGAAAGGCAGTACGCAGTTCACTGTATTTATAAGTATGTAATTCACGTATAAAAAGGTTCGTCCTGTCGGAAAAAATAATGAAATATCCAAAATAATAGGCATCACAATATGTCGAACTAACTGCTAAAGACGAAAACACTCGTTACAATTATTTTAAGACTGAACGAAACTGTCAGGATATGCAATTACATTTCGACGGAAATTAGGGGAGCGTGATTAGGTGTACCGTCTAAATTGGAATACTGCCTCAGGAAATTCGATTTTAGGGGGATAACACGTCACACGAGTTTTAAATTTCTTTTTAACTTAATTTCAATGTATTTGCGAACGCGATCTATTTCTATTTCAACAGTATTCCCTGCAAAGATATCAAACAGTTACAGTTCAATGTTACCAGAGTTCGGTATTAGGGCTTTTATCATTAGACAAAATTTCTTTCCATATATAATAAATATATCATTAAAATCATTTTAAAAATATCGATATATAATGTACGTAAAAGTATGGACCATTTTTTTAGGATTTTATGATAATTATTATACGTCTGCTCCCATTTTAAGTAGGTTTTAATTACTTCTAAATATTCAGATCACACTGTACTTTCTACCTACAATATAAGTATGTAAGGTATTCGAGTATAAAGAAATATATATAAAAACACGAAAAATTCACTGGTGATATATATAGTTTTAAATATTTTTTATTGTGTTTACAGCCAGCCAAGTACTTTAACCGCTATGCCACGTGGTCGACACGTATACATACATTATAAAATAATAATAATTTTTAATCGGGCCAATTTTTTAAACATAATTTGTTAATTGGTTTGGTAGAAATGAAAAACATATTTTTTAATATTTAGGCAATACTTTGAGCCGAGCACTCCGCTAGGCTATCGCCTCTCAGCATTTTAACGGCCCTCTTCTCATTTTTTGTAAGGTACAGAATAAAATATATATTTTATTATTTCCCTTTAAAATTACTTTCTAAAATAATTTTATGCTCGTCTCAGCAGATATTTGCACTCTGATGTGGGTTTGTAATATTTGATTGTCCAAAGTTCTTTTGTACAAACAAGCTGCAGCTTGCTTATTGATTTTGCTCATTGGTATACGACCTATAACTTCACAGAATATTAGTGTAAAATAACAGCATAAACTTGCTGTGTTTCTTCTGGCGAATGTAGGAATCCGGATTCCCTTATTATATACCCTGGTGACGAGCGACCTGCATTATGATTAATTATCGAGCATGAATGTGGGTTTGTTAATATACGTTACGTTACGTAATCATTGGGTCTTAAATTAAGGATACCTAATTTTTAAATTTACAACATATTATTACTTATTTTATTTTGATAATAATCTTTAATTTTATATTGAAAGCAAAACATGAATTGAGTTTTGTATCATTGATTTATTCGATGATTCGTTTTAACAATTTCATAAATGCGAATTGGTGCATACATTGTAATACCAGTAGTAGCTTTGTAGTAGATACACAAATACTTACTGGGACGCATTTGTATTTTGAGTTTAATATTAAGCTAATTGAACTTAATATTATTACTATTTGTACCCTAAAAACGAGTTTCTTGAAGCATATTTTCAATGTGTTTTTGTTTTCCGTAGTGAGTTTACAAAGGCTAAACAAGAAGGTACTTATTACTTTTTACCTCACAGTAATTACTGAATCTAACATTAAGTACTTCACTAAATTATGTAATAGGTATTTATTTGAATTATTATACATTTAAAATAAATGCTTATTAACTAAAGTAGAATAAACTTGTACAGAATTATTAATTTGACTTTTTTATTTTTACATTTTCAATTCTTGAATGCAATGCATGGCAATTACCACCTGCTAAAAAAAACAGAAATATATATATTTTTATTATTAAAAATAGTTGTTTCAAATGATACCTCATCATGTTATGGACGTTGTAATTGCCATCGGTGTCAAAATACAAAATAAAATTTTATGGGTTCATTGTAAATTGTTACGTATTTTGTGTTTGTTACTGTTTTATGCCGATGTTTCTATTGCTGAAGTGACGGTGGAACAATAAAACTATAGATTTACAAGAGCATTGATGTCAGCTGTATGTTCTTTTAAGTGAGTCTTAATATCTTTCTTTGTCCTGTGTAAGACCATGATCACAACCAAGCCTGTACACTCCTGCATCTTGCAGAGGGATGTTTCACTTGAAAGATGGGATAAACAGTCTTCTTGGTAGGCTTGGGGTAGAATGTTAGAAGCCCGCTTTATGATGTAGCCAATCTTGCCTGTGACTCTTCTCGCATATGGTGGTAAAGCAAGCACCCTCTCGACGGTTTCATTCGGTCGCTGTGACCAAGACGTTGTACTCGAAGCTTATTGTCATGTAAAATTTGCTTAACATCGTTGTGAGGACAATTGGGTTATTTATAAATTAGCTAGGAATCGGTGTAATCAGATGGTACGGAACGCTAAACGCCGTCACATTCTTGATAATATTTCTTTGTCATCTCCTGCTGATATCTGGAAGTTCCTCAGGACTCTTGGTATTGGTAAGTCGCGTTTAACAAACCTTCCTAAATCAATCTCCTTAGATGATTTAAATCAATATTTCATTACCTCTCCTTCAATGGATCATCTAACGATTTTGGATACTATATCATATTTAAATGGTTTGCCGCACCCTAATATTAACTTGCTTCATTTCTCTCCAGTCTCTTCTGATGAGACCAAAAAAACAATTTTTGCACTTAAGTCCAATGCTATCGGATGCGATAATATAGGACGACGCATGATCCTCCCATCCTCGATTACCTTCTTCCTGCTATTACCCATATTATCAATTTCTCTATGGCTACTGGATCTTTTCCTACTTTATGGCGTAAAGCTTTTGTCCGTCCACTTCCTAAGTCCCCAAACCCCTCATTATCTACCCATTTTCGACCTATCTCAATCCTTCCCTTTCTTTCAAAAGTGCTTGGGTCCTGTGTTCTAAAGCAGTTCTCCCATTTTATACTTTGTAACAATTTGATCAGTCCCCTTCAATCTGGATTTAGACCTGGCCACAGCACCACTACTGCTCTCCTTAAAGTGACTGGCGATATTCGAGCTGGCATGGAAAATACCAAAGTCACAGTTTTGGTTTTAATTGATTTCTCAAACGCCTTCAATGTTGTCAGTCACGACATCCTTTTAGCCATACTCTCTCACTTAATGGTCTCTGATGAAGCACTGGGATGGTTCTCTTCGTATCTTCGAGGGCGCCAGCAGTCAGTTCGGTTCGACGAATCTTTTTCATGTTGGCTTGATCTTGCGTGTGGCGTCCCTCAAGGCGGTATTCTCTCTCCTATTTTATTTTCTGTCTTTATAAATTTCATCACTCATGATCTTCAATGTTCGTACCATCTTTACGCCGATGATCTACAATTATACATTCAGGCAACCAAAGATAGACTACCAGAAATTATTTATATTATAAACAAAGATTTAGATGCCATCAGAAATTGGGCAGACAAGTTTGGATTAACAGTTAACCCTTTGAAGTGTCAGCCCATTATCATAGGAACTCCGCATTATAAGTACGTTGGACTTATGCAAACTTCCACCGATAATTTTTAACAGCTCTCCTATACCATTAAGCCCACATGTTAAGAATTTAGGCTTGATTATTGACACAACACTAAGTTGGAATCACCAATTAGCTAGTGTTTGTCAGAAAGTCACTAATGTCCTAAGGTCCGTTTACCGATATAAAAATTTTTTTCCTGCTAAAACTAAATTAACGCTCGTGCAGTCCTTAATTTTCCCTATAATCGACTTTGGTGACGTTTGCTACTTTGACCTGAATGCAGATCACCTCAATAAGCTTGAACGACTTCTGAATAACTGCATTCGATTTGTATTCAATCTCCGTAAATACGACCACGTATCGCTATATCGATCACAACTTCAGTGGTTACCTATCCGTCAGCGTCGATCGCTAAGAGCTCTAATCACACTTTTTTCTCTTATGGATTCTTCTTCTACTCCTGCTTATTTGTCTTCTCATTTTCAATATCTTAGTTCCGTCAACAATAAAAATCTTCGTTCGACGCATAATCGTCTTCTCCTATGTCCTTCTCATCGTACTGATATCATTCGCTCATCATTCTTTGTTCAATCTATTCTCCTGTGGAATGCGCTACCTTCCCAAATCAGAATGGCTAAAAGTCGCTTAGAGTTTAAACGAAAAATTCGAAAGCATTTGTTGGAAGTAGTGTCAGCAGATTCACTACATCAATAATAATTATGTATATATTTATATATATATTCACTTTTAGATATGTTTGTATTTATAATATGTATATTTTTTTGTTTTATAGTTAATGTAACTGTATATAAATATCTATTATTTTACTTAGTATTATAAATTCCTAAGATACTATATAATGATATGTATATATAATTGTATAAGCATTTAGATGTACTGTATGTCTCTTTTTTCTTTATTATTATTCTTCTTTCCCTACCTTGATTTCTCTGAACCCCCCCAAGGTTGACTGGTAGATAATGCCTTAGGCATTAAGTCCGCCTTTGTGCATATGTTAGTTGTACAAAAGTTTATAAATAAATAAATAAATAAATAAAATAACATACTGTAGATCGGTGGCCAGGATTTTCTTGTCCCATATCTCTTGTGCTCTCTGATACTGAAAACTTGCACACTGTAGCTACCCGTGCAGGGTGGTGGTGAGATTTACCGTTTGAATATCTATTGGTATGTCTTTTTCAAGATATACTCGTATAATGTATTTATATTTAAATTCACTTATACTCAATTTTTTTCGTGGTTAATGAATGTTAAAATGTGTGTAAAAGTAACAGGTTATATTAGTCCCACAAAGGGCTATGCTCAGCTGTGCTCTATGAATAGAGCAAAGTTCACTGTCATATTTCATTGTCAGTAATATACAAATGTTTATTTCCGCGCCTCAATTATAACCCGCTTTTATTCAACGCATGTTAAGAGTGTTTAAATATTTCGTGAATATTTTATACCACCTGCTAATATTTAGCACGCGCAATGATATACATTAAAAAGCTCTATTCAATCGCAACATGACATTTTTTTGCTTTACGAATAAAAATTATGTAAATAGTTAATATGTTAACATATTTTATTTGTTCGATATCAAACCTTTTCAAACGGTTAACTCGTTATTAGTTTAACATTTTAATATTTCAAAACAAGAGTAGTCTTCAGTGGTCTTTCATATTACGAACTTATTTAGTTGTCTAAAATAAATAAGACCTTAAATTATAAACACCCTACTTACAATTAAATATGATTGTAATTAAATAATAATATCTTTTTATTATATATTCATTCTCTTCTCGTCTTTCTCATCTTTATTGCTCGTAATATGATAACAATATATCAAAATGACGGATAATTTATTCCCTTGGTCTTACGGATAAGAATTACCTAATTAATAATAATATATAATAATAAAAAAATATTGAATTGTCGACACTTCCTTGAAAGATATGATACTGGATATTTGACATAGATAATTGATTTCACGATACCTGAATAAATATCATTGGCAAATAGTAGTGGCCTTCAACAGGACGCAAGTAGTTCCGCACATAGCTCGAAGTATCTGTTAATATCTCCTATAAACAGAATAACCTGAACCGTATCAACAGTATTGGTACACTAATCTCATATCATCAACAGCAAGCGAAAAGTACAAAAAAATATGGATTTTCTTCTTCAGTAAGCAGTCTAAAGTTTGATATAAATCACTTAATCTTGAAACGACAATGTTCAGTGTAGTTACAACTGTAAGTTTTATATGATTGCACTTTGGGATGGAAATTAAACATGACCAACTTGACTAATGTTGAACATAGTACATCGTTTGATAAAATCATCTTTACCGAAAGGTCACGATCGATTACAAGGCTTGCTTTCAGGTGTTTTCAGTTTAGTCTCTTGTAAACATCTTTTTCTGGCCTTCGAGTTTCGATGTTAAAGGTACTTAATTGTCTTCTCTTATCTTCTTTTGTCTCTTGTCTCTTCAAATTGAATTCCATACAAATAACAAATGTTCGATTATAAATCTGGAAAAGTGATATGGGAACCTTCAGTCCCATAAAAAAATATACATTTCTCGTTTTGTCAGGAACACTCTGCACTTACTATCGATTTTAAGTTTTTATGATATTATGCCACAAAAGATTACTGGAATTTGCACTCGAATAAACAAAAAATCAAATATAGCCGATCACGGTAAACGATAGTATAAGTTGCTTGATGTTTGTGTATGTATACGAGACGAAATAGACGTGACACCAACCAGTGTAAGGGAAGTGTAAATGTATGCTATCGTCTTCGCGCATCATTGCACCAAGTGATACACCCACGACGCCTTGCAATATTTTTATTTATGTATTTATTATTTAATTTATGATATTTATTGTTTATTAAGTATATTATATATAATTTGTTAATATTTAGAATAATTTTTTTATAAGCACTTACAGTCAATGTATCTCCATCTCAAGGGTTGACTGGTAGAAAATGTCAAAGGCAGTCCGCTCATTGTATCTTTTTTCAAAAAAATAAGATACAATTGAAGATTAAATAAATAAAACATAACCGTGAGGATAAGTGAAATTAATAAGTTCGGGTTGACAGTCACGGACTGTATCATGATGATCAGAAATCTGTATGTTTGATATTATGTCGTAGAGACAAGAAGCTATAGTCGACGCATTATGAACTGAGGTTTCGGGTCATAAATCTCTCTGTCTGTCTCGCTCGAACTTACAGGTCTTATGGAGAGGTGTAGTGATGTGCGTAAGAATTGTAGAGGTGCATATTGATAACGGAATAGGTACGATCGATATGCTAAATTATGTTAAGTATTAATAGGAATAATTTTTCGCTATCTGAAAATAAAAGTTTTTAATTTGTAAGATAAAATGTTTGTTTCGACGTAATCATAGAGAAACTGTATAGATCGTAATGTGGCCCTAAAAAGGGCCGTTTTTATCTTTCTAGCATCGACCCCGCGTGCGGAGGTAGCTAAGTATCGATAACGGGTTGCATTGTGTGCACATTCCTACTGTCAGTGATATTTATTGCCCGACGACTCAGTTTAAAATGCGTCGACTATAGTTGCTTATTTGCTACACTCGTACTAGACTATTGATGAAGATACGTTCTGATGATGTCAACTTTTGAGGATAATTGTGATTTAAATAATAATTGTCGTAAGCATTAATATAACCTACGTAATAAGGTAATAATACCAAACATAAGTATATAAGTATTTAATTTAACCGAGCAGATACTCTCTCGTTTAGGCAATCCATTGTCATGTCAAGGAACGAAAACTTTAGACATTTACAAATAGTGTTTGAATATCACTTAAGCTGTTCATTAAACATTAGTCAACTAAATCTAAATGTTATTTCGTTACAACTACGCCATAACCTTAACAGTTTTGAAGATCCAACCTAAGATATCAATGGCTAAACCTCAGCATTCAGGGCGTACCGCAGAGCATAAAATCAAAATTAAGTGGCATTTGCATTTGCACCTTAATCCCAATCTCTCTCTGCATCTCAACACAATCTTATCCACTTTCGATTTCACTGCAGGTTAGCGAATTCTGAAGAAAATGTATTATAGAATTCATTTTCGAAGTTGTTCTTTTTGTTTTAAGATTAATTTTTATTTTATTATCTAGAGATAGAGAAAATATAATTATATTATCTATATTTATTTACATTTTTGGTGTTTAACAATATAATAATAATATTGCCATTTATTTCAGTCTAGGTCCATATTTTGTTAGTAATAATATAACGATTAATTAATATTTTTAGTAAGAGTTATACAATAAACACTTAATGATCCATCAAAAAAAAAACTACTAACTAAAAACAAACGAATACACAATAAAAAAAATACAAAATTCTCATAATAATTTTAAAAACAGTAAGTTACGGTTTCACAGTATGCAAGTGGTTCACTTGTCACAGTGTCTAATCTAATCATTTTACATAAGATTCATTTTGAATGAATACAAGAAACACTTAATAATCTATCAAATTAAGTTAACAATGAAGATAAAACAACTAACTAAAAACAAACGAATACACAATACAAAAAATTACAAAATTCTCATAATAATTTTAAAAACAGTAAGTTACGGTTTCACAGTGGTTCACATGTCATAGTGTATAATCTAATAATTTTACATAAGATTCATTTTGAATGAATTATAAATGTTGTGCACATTATTAGAAATGATATATGAAGATATCTTCTACAAATAAAAGTTAGTTTGTTTAAATTCTAAAATGTTAAAATGCATTGTATTTTGCAATATATCATTGACGACAAGTAAATTAAGCCCCTATTTGTAACTGTCGCGAGTGTTCGTACTCTGAGCTGAAGATTAATAGCAAGAATGAGTACGTTAGCTGCCTGACCTCAGTTAAATACTGTAATTTGAAATAATGGCGTGTGCATAAATATACCTATATGTATAAGAAACTGAATATACATTGAAAAGTTTTGAGCCCGATCTTGAAAAAAACTTTTTTTATAATACATAGTCTACAGAATAGTCTATACACTATTGCCATCTGTCTCTAGCTTTAGTATTCCTTCTAAAAAAAAATAATCTTCAATTTCACCAAAATATTCAGTAACAGCTTCTTGTTCCTCAATATTCGTCGAAAATTTTCGTCCTGCCATGAGTTTTTTAGATTGGCCAAGTCCGACGAAAAGGCGGCAACAATTCAAAGCTACAATTGTGTATTTGTGCGATTGATTTCAGCAGTATGGGCAGAAGCGTTATCTTGGTGGAACAAAACTTTCTTAGACAACATACCAGGCCTTTTTATTTTTATTTCTTGACGCAAACGTTGTAAGAGTGGGCAATAATAGTCCGCATTTATGGTTTTACCTTTTTCAAAGTAGTCAACCATAATGACCCATCTACAATCCCAAAAGACTGAAACCTTTACCTTCTTGGTTGACAAAACGGCCCGAGCCTTTTAAGGGGGTGGTTACCCTGCTCTTTTCCATTGTTTGGATTGTACTTTGGACTTGAATACATCAGCTATTGGTAGTGGTGAACCCAATTTTCGTCCATAGTTACGAAACGGCTAAGAAAATCTTGAGGATCACTTTGGAACAGATCCAAACAATCCTGTGATACTGTTTGGCGGGTGCGTTTGTTTTTTTTTTTCACAAATAATACAGAACTACAGAACTACAGAACTAATACTGAAATACAGGGTCACCAAATTTGGCAATTTGGTGACCCTGTATTTCATTGAAATGATGACCAAAACAGCCAAGGAAGAAAAAGTATGCCTTGAGCTTTCCAAATATGACACTCAACCATACGTTTACTAATATAATACTAATATACACTGGGCATATGCAATAAGATCCAAGAAAGGTTAAGGTCTAGTGGCATACATAAACAATAACCATCACTACAATCAAGATAATCGCCTCGTATGATTAGTGCAAGTAAAAGTACCAATTATTCACCTTCATACAACTTATTTATACTACAGGTATGATATGGCGTGATTGCCTCTTTGTACATAATATAGTAACGTACATCTTAACATGTATAATAACGGAAAATAGAATTACACTTGAAAAAAAAAATAATATACTTAAACATCTTGCTTACATAGATCTTGCCAATAATCATAACAATATGCGTTGATATAATTTAAGGGAATAACTTTTACTTATATGTAACAAAACGTAAAACATTGAAAAATAAAACTTGTTACAGCCAAATTGTTGTGTTAAAGTTTGGGCAGCTGAATATCTTGAAAATTATGAACTTCAAACGGAACGTTTCCTATTGCGCTGTTTAAAAGTAAGACATCTCTTGAATACCAATTTTGAGTAGAGTTGTTGAATCGTGTATTCAATAACAAAATGTCTTACAATTGCATTTTATGTCTTGTGTGATGATGTTGTATATAAATATATAAATACATCAAACCATATCTCACACATAGATTATAGAAGTTAACTAACAAAAATGTGGATCAGATACCGGAAAAATCTGCTTTTTTCCGTTATCTATATTAATTATACTTATTTACTGCCCATACCTACCATTTGTTATAATAATATTCCGTTTTAAATAAGCAATTAAAGCTCGTAAATAGGTAATTATCGGCAGATATTTAAGAATTATACTTAGGTTTTTAATGCATTTTTGTCAGTCATGGTTAGACTTATACTTTGATTGAATCCATGAAGACTTAGGTTCTAACCATAGTCTCTGTACACCAGCTGTGCGGTCAACGTGCTTATAATCAAACTTAATAAACAAAAGGATATTCAAATAAAATCTTACCTTTGGCATCCGTCGTTCTAAAAACTGGTCTCAACTGTTTTGAGTACTTTTATGTACGTGAAGTGTAATAAGTGGGATGTGAGGGAAACCTAACTTCGTAGTCTGTTGGTATATTGCTAGATTTACTTCAATTCAACTCACAAGCAAAAGCAGGAGCGCGGCTTGCGTGTTTGCGTGGGAGTCTCTGTCACCGTCCAAATCTCCTAATACTTTATCATTCTTACTACGCGCTGCTCATTCGACGCTCAGCAGTCGCCGAGAACGGTCGCCCGGCTCCCCGCCACGATCGTCCCGAGCTACCTGCCCCCGAGCGAGCCACCTGCGCACCCATTGTTCCGAGAACAATACACCGAGCAATTTTTATTGCGGGTGCTATTGTAATCGGAAATTAGTTTCCGAGAAAGATTATTGCAAAGCCACCTGGGTGGTTACACTAGTGGATACCTTGCGGTGTTAACTTAGCTAGTGTAGGGCTAGCCCGTACGCCCGTGGTTCCCCTTCTGGGAAACGCGAAACCGGAAGGAGTCGACGCAAAACTTGGCCTTGGGTAGTGCCCTAGCCAAGGTTGACCAACCCGCTGGACTTATAATAGTCCCACGCGTAGTTTTAGTTAGCTCTAAGCACACACCCAAGTGCACAATAAGACTGGCACTTGGACGCACTAGGGCTACACAGCTAGGCACACATCCTCCTGCCTATACCCGGCAGGGGAGGAAGTAAACTATTCACCCCGGCATCCCACCGGTGGCCACACTTCCCACAAATAAAGTAGGAAAAAATAAAAGTGAACGGAGTGCACAATGGAGGACTCTTCCTCAGAGTCGTTGCTGCACTTCATCAGCATACTAAGAAATAAATACCCCGATGTCTTCCAGGACATAATCAAAGAAAGACCGCTCCCGGATAGACCCTCCTCAAGGGCCTCCTCCATATCCTGCACTTCATCCGCAGTCTCCGAAATGGAGCTGGATAACGCAGCGTCCACTGAGTATCCCCAAGCCGAAGACACCAGCGATTTCACGCTGGTTGAAAAAAAAAGAAAAAAGCGGGCTTCACCCGCCCCGACGCCGCCTCCTAAGGCGAAAAAACGGGAAATGAAGGCCCCCTCTCCCCAGCCATCTACGTCGGCCCTGCCCCAGGGCCCCTCACAACTGCCCACAGCAAGCCCCGCCGCTCCTGAGCGCGCCCTAGCTGGCTCAAAAAAACCTTCGGCTGTCTCACAGCCATCGAAACGCCCGCCGCCTGTCTTCATTCAGGCACAAGACAAGTGGCCGATTGTCGCATCGGCCCTATCCAATCGCTACAAATATCAAGCGATCCCCACCGCTGTAGGTATTAAACTGCAGCTAGAAACCACGGACGACCATAGAGTGGTAACTCGCTTCTTGCAAGACAAAGGTGTTTTCTTTCACACCTACACCTTGGCAGAAGAGCGCCAACTCAGGGTAGTAATTAAAACCTCCGCGGAAATCCCAGCCGATCTGATCAAAGAGGACCTTCAGGCCCAGAATCTCCCAGTCCTGTCTGTGCATAGGATGTACAGTGGCCATAATAAAAGCCATTCAACATGGTGATTGTGGCCCTCGAAGATCGAGGCCGGGAAGCAGGTATTTAACCTGAAAACCTGCTGCCACCTCTCTGGGCTGACTATAGAGCGCCCACATAAAACGGCCCACCAGGCCAGTGTCACAAATGCCAATTATATGGCCACTCAGCACGCAATTGCTTCGGCAAACCCAGATGCGTCAAGTGCCTGGGTGACCATGGCACCACCGAATGTCCGAGACCCAAGGACAAGGCCCTTCTGGCTACTTTCGGTCCCCGCATGTGTCTATGCAACACAGAGGGACACACAGCCAATTACCTTGGCTGCCCAAAGCCCCAAGCCGAAACGTCCGGCACTAAAATCGCGCCCAAGGTCGCTACCCCGACCGCCGCCCCGCGCCAATTCTCGCTCCTGTCCGACCTCTACGCCCCACATGGCATACGCCGATCGGCGTAGCGACCGTTGCTCAACCGGTTGAGCAGCCTCCTCCATCAGCCGGACGGCCGGTTATCGAAAGCGACCTCGACTTAGTGTGTCGCTTCGCCGCCGTCTTCAACGGCGCCGACGTCTCAGCCCTAGCAAAAGCCTTAAGGGATTCTAATGGCAAGCCCGAAGTCAGGATTGCCGCCACAATGCGCTACCAACATGTAGTGTCAGCCATCGTCAACTTTCAAGCATAGAGGGCCTTTACAACGGCAGAGTAAAACCGCGTTCCCTTAACGTCGCATTTTTTAACGCGAACGGTATTAACAATCAACGCGACGAAATCTTCAATTTCGTTCGCGATCACCAAGTCGACGTGCTCCTAGTGCAGGAGACATTCCTCAAACCGCACACTCGCAATCCCAACATTGCGAATTATAACATCATTAGGAATGATAGAACTTCTGCCGCTAATGGCGGAACTCTCATTACTACAAAAGTCCTTGCACTGCGTGCCCGTCGACACGCCAACCCTCACTTTCCTAGAAGCCTCAGTCTGTCAGCTAGCCATGACCGGCCATGCCCCATCACAATCGCGTCCGTCTACCTGCCTTGCAGACGTGATGCACAAGTATTACGAAGCGACTTCGTGGCACTCCTTTCCTTGGAAATTCAGTCATTTTGGCAGGAGATTTCAATAGCAAGCACACTCGGTGGAATGCAATTAAAATCAACCCCGGGGGTTGGCTTTAGACTCGCTAAGCGACGCACTCGACTTCGACGTCGTAGCGCCTACTACGCCTACCCATTTTCATATATATTGGGTCACGCACCGGATGTGCTTGATATTGCCATCTGTAAGAACATCAACCTCGCCTTCCAAGGGATAGACGTAATCCACGAGCTCGCTTCCGATCATCGCCCCGTTCTTCTTCGGTTAGGGCCCTCCGCCCCAACCTCACCCTCCACCAAAACCATAGTAGACTGGCACCGACTCAGGAACGACCTGAAGGAAGCCACATCACCACACCTAGATGCTATTCCTAGGAACATATCTTCAGTCCACGACACGAACCTCGCAGTTCATGCCCTCACTAGGCACATCCAGATAGTCGTCGAGGATTGTTCGAGGCAGGTTCCTCGGTGGAAGACCACCGATGGACCCTGCCAAGCGACATAAAGGACCTAATGAGGCGCAAGAATGCGGCGACTCGTGCCCACGACTTATATCCCACTGAAAGTAACCGGCTGGTGCTACGTACCCTTCAGCGTGAAGTCCGGTCACGCATAGCCCAGTACAGGAACGATCGGTGGGATAATCACCTCTCAATATCGAACCTTCCCACCTCGCCTTCTGGCGACTTCCCAAATCCTAAAGGGGCAACGCCCAAACAATGCCTCCCTTAGCGCGTCCTAATAAACCACCCGCCTTCTTAGACAAAGAGAAAGCCGAATGTCTGGCTGACAATCTGGAGCTCAATGCTCACCGAGCACACTACCGATCGACGCCGCTCACCTTGCAATGGTTGAGAGCGAGGTCGATCGGAGGAGTAAGGAACCACCTCGCGATTCCGTTACCCAAGTCACATGCACCGAAGTTGAATCCATAATTAAAACCTGCGACCACGCAAGGCTCCCGGCCCCGACGGCATCACCAACAAGGTGATGAAACTCCTACCATGTCCATCTTACACCTACTGGTAATAATCTACAACGCGGCCATATCCAAAGGCACCTTCCCGAACACCTGGAAGGAAGCCGACGTCATAGGGATTCTCAAGCCCTCAAAACATCCAACCGATCCATCAGCCTATCGACCCATAAACCTACTCAAAGTCTTGGGTAAGGTATATGAAAGGCTCATCCTCGCCCGCCTCAAGGACTTCATGCTGTCCCGAGGGCTACCAATCAATGAGCAGTTCGGGTTTCGCACCCAACACTCATGCACACATCAAGTGCACCGCATCACGGAGCACATCCTCAGAAAATTTCTTCAGGGCTACCAAACTGGGGCACTTTTCCTCGACGTGGCGAAAGCTTTCGACAAGGTCTGGCACAACGGGCTCATATACAAACTATATGAGCTCGGTGTGCCAGATCGACTCGTACTTATCATACGAGACTTTCTCCGAAATCGAACCTTTCGTTACCGCGTCGAGGGAACGCGCTCCGAGGTTCACCCTATTCGTGCCGGAGTACCACAAGGCTCCGTCCTAGGTCCTATTTTGTACACACTCTACACCAACGACATACCGCGCACTCGCGGTGTAGAGCTAGCCCTTTTCGCCGATGACACCGGCCTCTATGTGTCTGGGTTCAAACCAGACGCTATTTGTAGACGCCTCCAATCTGCAGCCAACACCTTAGGGAAATGGTTTCGGAAATGGAGGATCGAGGTTAACCCTACCAAAGTGCAGCCATGTACTTCTCTCGGCGCAACAAAACGCCGCATCTCCCAACTATAGAGTTATTTGATCGTCCAATCCCTGGGAACAGACAGTCAAATCCTTAGGCGTTACTTTAGATGAAAGACTCACCTTCGGTCCGCATGTCAACCGCGTACGGAATCGAGCAGCGTTCGTCCTAGGTCGTTTGCACCCGTTACTCAATAAAAATAGCAAAATGTCCCTGCGTAATAAAATTACACTATACAAAGCATGCATCCGACCCATAATGACATACGCAAGCCCGTCTTTGCGCATGCTTCCCCGCGTCACATTCACCGACTTCAGGTAATACAAAATCGTTTCATGCGCAAGGCCACCGGTGCACCGTGGTTCTTGCGTAATGAAAATCTACACATAGATCTTGAGCTGCCGACCATAGCTCAGTACCTGAAGCAGGCTTCCCGCCGATATTTCGACTCTGCCGTCACACACTCTAACCCCTTGATTGTAAGTGCCGCCACTTCCCATCGCGAATCACAGATTCACCCGCGTCCGAAGGAGACCGAGGCACGCTCTCGATGACCCGACGACGTGACTACCAGGGCCCAAGCCCTTCATAAAACACAACACACGTACATTGCACCCTCACATCGCCCCGCCGACGGCGGGGCGTCACAAGCTAAGGATATTCGCGATACCGCCATGTCACTGGTCGGTTCTCTCCAGTCCATACAGATAGAAGCGTCGCTGGAGTTTCTTGCGCCACTTCTTCTCCAGCGCCCACGCATTCCGAAGTGGTGGTACAGATAGCTAATAATCATAGCGAATTTAAAGAATCCTCTGTCAGAAGCAACTGACCGAGCCGAGGTTCAGCCCTCTCAGGCACCCTCGAGTCAGACGCTCTCGCGAAACAAGGTAACGGTCAAGCCGAGGCTCCCTCTCGGGAGCCCTTGTGCTGGTTACCTATATATAGAGGTCTCGACTGAGTGCCATTAGCGCTCGGTCACCTCTCAACCAGTGAAACTGTAAAGCCCTCGGGCTAACAGTGGCCTTCAGCCCGAAAAACTACGCGCTGCGTTACTTTTATACTTGTATAATGTATCGAGCTCTCTGAGCTTTCTGCTCTAGTATGAAACAATGACTTTAAAATAAAAAAAATAAGTGTAAATCCCATCTCAAACCGTTTCAAGCGAATCATGTTAGATTATATTTAACTAGATTTTTCTGAAACGATTTATTGGTATACTATCATATCAATATAGTCAACTTTTCTGTCCTGCAGAAATAAAAAGTAAATGTCTATTCAAAAGATGACTTCTAGAAAAAGAGGACTTTTTAAAGCAATAAACATGCTAATGTTACTGTTTCTCTCACTGAGTCTCTGTTTTCTTTATTTGATTTAGAGATTATGGAAATAAAACTTTGAATGTAAACCGAGTTTGGAAATTTTAGTGTATTTGCAATTTAAGTAACTGCTAATGAACGCGGTTATTTTTAGTACTGTAACGACTGTGTTTCTAATTAGAATTTTTATTACTCGCTGGACCACCCGTTGATATAGTTTCAGAAAAACAAAGCAGTTCCTTCGTATATATTTGTTTGACTAGGATGTTTGATGGTAAATTCAATATAGACCGAGTGTTATTTAAATGCTTGTTTACGAAGCAAAAGGGCTAAGATTATACAAATATTTTATATGCCGAAAATTAATTTACTGTCTCACGAATAAACGACTAAAAATATAGAACGGAAATCAATGTTAGGTACGCCTGAATGGTTGTTTTAAATTGAAAATTAAAGTAACAATATTATTAGGTAAGAGGAAGGAGTAAAGTGGAGGAGTTTCTTTTGAAGTTTCAAGTAAATACACTTAGGTTACACGTTAAAAGGTTTAGTAGATATACAAGGATATTGAACGCAGAATAAATGTAAGAGATAAATTGACTCTTGGCGCTTCCGATAATTCACATTACTATTTTGATCTCTACGATAATTTGTTATCATAAAAAATCTTTTAAGAATGATAAGAGCCGTGCCTTAGCTTTTGTTGTTACATGGGCTAGCTGAACAAGTACCACCTCTTCGTAGAATAACGGCGTAAAGTATATGTATCATACACTGTTTTGCCAAGTGAGTTTGGTTGCCCCTCAACTGAAACAATATGATAACGAAATCTACCCCAGCGGCCAACAGTTATGGAAACCGCCTCCCACCCAAGCAACCCCTGCGGCGGATCTGATCTGCGGCTATTCTATCGACCATAGTTCGTCTGCGGAGGATAGGGAGAGGAGCAACGAAACACTGACACTCCTCTGCCCCCGCGGCCCTACCGCAGCCGAATCAGAGGTGTGGCCCCCGCAGTCTACTACAGCTCACGTCCAAGGCGGGCTCAATGTGCCTACCTGGAGTGGCCTGAACGTCTCAGGTAGGCCATTTAGGACAATGCGAGAACCCTTCGGGAGGGTGGGGGACAGTGGTAATACCTACATTGACTGACTCAATGAACACCTCCAAATTGCTACAAATTCCGCAACATTCCGGTGGGCGTTGCCCACCACACTTCGTCTAGGCTCACTTACAACTGATCATCCGAAGAGATGTGTCCATGCCTTTGCTTTGCCATATGATTTGACTCAATTCATTAATTCGCCTTCGCGATTACTGTTTGATCTTTAGATGCCATTTGTGGTCTCAGGTAGCACAGGTCAGCGAATTGGAACGGATGCGGTCTTTTTTTGCTCATGAAGGTTGATTTGATTTTCCCTGAATGATCCCAACGCCCTTTACCAATTCTGACTCAGATGTGGTACTTCAGGGGACCGAACCCTTTAATACAACCTTAGTTTTGAGCGTCGGAGGCAAGTCCCAGTCCTGGATTGGCTCCTGCAAAATAGCATCACGTTATAAGCGGGTGTGTTTCGGGATACAATCCATCTCCTTAAAATAAAGTACAACTTTACCTCCATGTCTCTTTTGAACTGAACTGCAGTGAATGGTGCTGTTCTCAAGTATGTTCTTTCCCATAACGTTTCTTGTGTCTATCAATGTTGTAAATTTGTAGCATTAATTGCTATACAGATGATTCCGTAAAAGATGCGTTTTACACTGGCCAAGCCAATATTTCTCGGGGTACAACGTCGTCAACAAGTGCTGAAACAATCTAGTGTCTAAAGTTCCGATTTTATTAAAAAGTCTGGGGTATGATCCGAGTAACTCAAATGGAATTTAGAATGGGCGTTAATACTAGAAAAGTAACTTCGTGTAATTTACTCATTTTGAGAGCACTCTCAGCACTCTTCATTATCTCAGTTGCTATCAAAATCCTTGGTATTCACACATCACCAATTGACGATTACCTTATCGTTCTTAACGAAACTTTCAGTTCAGCTTTATTAAATGACTTTGAGATGTTGCATCTATTTACATTTATATTGCAGTACCACGAGAAGTGTTTCGATGCGTTGTCTGTTTAAGTCCAGTCGCTGAGTTTAAGAATCGTGACAGAGTTAAAAATTTTATCCTTACCATGTCTATGGTTGGGAATCCACCAGTGTTTTTACATTAAATTTTCTGCCACGCGAAGTGTAACGCATTCCTTAACTGATTTTATTTAAGTAAAAATTAAGCAAGAACTTTTTATTTTTTAAAACAAGTAAACACCCATTAGCGCGGTACATAGTAAAGCTTTTACATCGTCAATTTTATAACCAATATTATTTTATGATATTCTTTATTTAGGAGATTTATCTATCTGTGGAAATCTTTTTTATGGTTCTGCGCCTAAAAGGTTGAAATGCAACCAACATTTATGGGGACAGGCTTCGGTAATTCCTCTATTTATCCTGAAATTCTACTAGAATACCTTACCGAAGCAACCGTATGAAATTGTTAAAGCTGCTAGCTTAATATTTATTTCCATTATGTGTAATAAGAATTAGAGTTATGGTATTATTTTTTATAAACATCATTAAGTGGGCGAATCTATGAATATTCGACTCCTAATCTTCAAATTTGGATAGAATTCACAACTTGTGTAGATATGACCTGCTACGAAGATATGCTTATTTCATTATTCATTTTTCTTCATCATATCTATTATATTCTTCATTATACCTATTATATTCTTCATGATACCTATTATATTCTTCATAATACCTATTATATTCTTCATTATATGTATACACGCAAAGCCACTCGAAAATAGCTTTTAGTTATATCATAGTTATTTCATTTTAAAGAACACATTGTTTATTACATTAATTATTATATTGAAATATTAAAATGACTATGAACTGTTTTGAAAGTACAAACTATTTGTTACCATTTACTTATTGATTATTTATTCTAAAAAGTAATTTAAACTATTGTTATGATGAATCTAAATTATTATGTTGATTAATGGAAACTTAACTGTTTGTTTGTATTATTTAATCAAATCAATTTTGGTAAAGATATTATTATTGGTAAGTTAAAACAGCAAACAAAACAAAAACAGTTTGGTGTTTTAACTAAGATTAAAGTCTAAGACATTTTAAAATAAGGATTTAACATTAATTATGAAGTTATATTAAGATTAGTTACTGTACACAAGTCCTTTCACGTGAGAGTTATGATGTTGACTCAAATTGTTATGATTGATTTAAAAAATATCTACACAAGATAGTGCATCCTGAATAGTCGGACTGGAATTAGTTTTGGAGCGGTCGTGTTTAAGGAATAAGAGCGGAGCCCTGTAAGTGCTAGACTGTTACCATTTTATTGTAATTATTTGCGTTATTAGTTCAGTGCAAATTGACGTTTCGTGTGGTTTCAAAGAACATTACTATGATAATACGACGGATATCTCACAATTTTTGTAACTAGCGTGGGTTTTATGGAGACGTATAACTAAAGATAAGTTATCAAATGATGACGCAGTAGAAGCAGTGATTGGATGTATTAGCTTTGAAAGATTAAGGACTGAACTGTCAAATGTACGGGCTAGTTCAGTTTCTAAACTTGTTTCCGTCGCATCGTCTATTCGCCGTGTTAAACTATTTACCCCCGATTCTAAGATTAGTCACTTAACTGTCAGATTTGTAAAAGAGCGGGTCACGATACTAGGAATTGTGGACTGTTTCGGTAATAAATATGAAAACACTCAATACCAGCAAGAAGAGAACAAATCTGTGTCAGAGTACTGACAGACCCACGTGTACTTTTTGCTCTAGAGTATAGACATATGAAAAATGCTATAACAAGCTATAATTTTCAAGGATAAATTGTGTAGGTAGCCCTTAATTAACCCCAATACATATAATAGTTGGGAATTACAAAATTCAAGGTATATTTGACAGCGGTGAAGAATGTTCATTGATAGTCGAGTCGGTAGCGATAAAACTACCGGGAAAAAGAATTACCACTGTTAGTTATTTAAAGTGATTCGGCAAATTTACCGTCGTTTCATAAACAAAATTGACAAGAGTTTGCGTTATAGTCGGTTTAAGAATCGAACTGCAGTTCCACGTGATACCTGATTACGAAGTTTGTTCCGACATAATAATAGGAATGAATCTTGTGGAAGACTCAAATCTAGGGGTTGCAGTTACTTCAGAAGGAGCTAAATTATCCAATCAACTATTGGTCCACCATGTGCGAACTCAAAGCGTTAAATTTGAATGTCTACAGACAAAGACCAAATAAATGAATTAAAACTACTGTTGTATAAATACGAAAATTTATTCATCCGCGGATATCCTACTACGCGGTAATCTAGAGATTCGTCTGAAAGATTCCAATAAATATGTAGAACGTAGGCCCTATCAGTTGAGTCCTGTTGAGCGTGAAAAGGTGCTATCATCAATGAATTATTAGAGCATAATATTATTCGTCAAATTAATCTCCATTTTCCAGCCCAATAATACTAGTCAAAAAGAAAAATGAAAAACATGGCATGTGTGTCGATTATCGGGAACTGAATATAAATACCCTAAGAGATCACTACCCTGTACCAATAATCTCGGATGAAATAGACCAACTGGCAGCAGGTGTTTTCTATTCTACCTTTGATATGGCAGCCGGGTTTCATCAAATCCCAATCGCAGTTAACTCTATTGCAGTTAAGTCTATTGAAAAGACTGCTTTTATTATTACACCAGACGACAATGGACACCGATTGGCTATTAGATTAGGGATTCAAATAGAACAACGTTGTGATGCTACCCTGCGTCCGATAATAGACAGCATGGATGAAATGAATATTGAAAAATGGTGAACATCGTTGGAAGCTTTACAGATAGCTTTAAACTGTACTCCACATAGCGACCGGTATCGCACCACTTTCCCTGTGACAACATTGCGTATATAGGATCGCAGTACGCTCTCCAGATGCGAAATAAAATCAGATCATTATCAAATATCATAAAATTTTAGTAAAAGAGTAATCGAAATAATATTATCTTTAGACCCTTTACGATAACCTACATATTCTTTTTATTTTCCTAGAGAGATCGTTCAAAATATTTGATGACACTCAAGATGTTTGAACCCTACATTTGGTATGAGTACTCTTAAGTAACAAGTACCGTATTCTGGCTTTTCAAGAGAATTTTTAAAGAAACATTAAGCCAAACAAGCATTCGGTAGAAAAATATATATATATATATTTTATATATATCTTCTTTCTTTTTAAATAACAATACCGAGAAAAATACATGTAAGAAAATAATTAAGTTTCGTTTTATGAGATGACAATTTGCTTTGTTCGTTTTGTTTGCAGTTTCTTCCCTTATATTACTTTCTGTTATGAGGTTGGTCCTTTTTTTTCTATCTTGGTGCCTAAGCAGGTCCCAGGGAGATTCCATCTCCTCTAGTACTCTCACTGTGCTATGGAAATCCGGGACCACTTCATATTGCCGTCCTTCCCGCATTTACTTTCCTGGACAATCAAAGCCCTCATACTAAATGCCCGCGAACCCCTTAATCCTCTTTTAGTGGCCTTATACGACAGCCAGGGCCTTAGCCCTATCCTATAAGCCCGGGACTAAAGGCCTGTAGTGATTGATATCACTATTGATTTGGCTTTTTTAATTATAAAAACAAAAAATACTGTGTTAAATAAATGTTAAATACTTTATAAAAATACAATAGTTATACGAAATTTCATAATGGTTATTAATACTCGGACAACTCTACGAAACCAATTAATTATTGCATTAGATATATAAATATTTAATTAATTCCATAATAAGTAGTTTTTATTAAGCTGTAAAGTTAAAAGTAAATATTATTTTATGTAAAATCCTTAAGGTACAAAATATTTACAAGATTTCTCGTTTCTTGTGTCACAGCTGTTATTGCCCGGGCGTACCTTTAATATTAAATTGCTCTCGGTTTTAGGCACTCCTGCTAGGTTGATAGTTTCGAATTATATTACTATTAAATTATAACTATGGAAATTATCGTTAATCATACAATAAATGCAACATGAAAAAATACATACAGTTGATTTATTCATTTGTTTATCCTGTTGATTTTATTTATTAGAAAGTAGGGCCATAGCAGGAGGATAGTTTTATACGTAAAAAGTAATAAATTAAACAAGATTACTACATATTATACGATTTCGATAGCATTATGCATACCAAAATGTATTATGCATGGTATCAAATAAACCTATTCGAGAAGTTCCTGTTTCTTGCATATTGAATATGGTAATCGTACATAGAATGAAATTTTCTTCCATGCAGGGACTGGGACAGAAAGTTAATTAACTACTCCTCTTCCGAGGTATTTTACTAATTTGTCAAGCCTTATAAGTCATGTAGACGATAGGCTAGCAATATGTCACAATAATTTAAATAATTATTTTTTGTTTTATCTCGTTACTATCATAATATATCCAAAGTTGTTGTCAAGTGGCTTAAGTGATACTTGGAATAACCTGCTTACTCCACAATAGAACACAGGCATCTGTGTGCATAAATATTAGTATTAATATACAGAATATTGTTATAACCCTAATTCGAAGAAAAAAAAATATATTGTAAGTTTTGTTGTAATCAACCCTCAAGTGTAATTGTGATAATTTGTAGTTAAATGAAAAGTTATATCAGACTATATATGGTAAGAGCTGCCCGTTGTATTAAAGAAATTAGTTAATCTATAATTTTAGTTCAATTATAAGTAATAATTTCACTGACATAGTTAGATTCTAAAAAATGATTCGTGAATATTTTTATCCTCTGGTCTTGGACGCATTTATTGTAGCATGCATTTTTGGAATAATCGTGTTATGGTAATGTCATAAAAACTACCATGATAATGTATGTATTTTTTTAATATTACTGTCTCGCACACGAAAGATCGAATAAAATAAGTATAAGGATAGTTACATTTTAAATTTAATGGAATTTTTTTAATAGAATATTTCGTTAGTTGTAATATAATTTGTCTCCTAAAAAGTGGAAAAAATTAATATTGGTAATTATTTATTTTTTTATTATTTAGTTAATAATAGTTAAATAATAAATACATCAATAACAATTTATGTAAGAAATGGTTTTTGTCATTAGTTTGGTTCAGGCGGTTTACCTACGTGCTTAAAATTTCTAATCTTACTGCCCACCGGTCATTCCTTTGAACTCTTCAGTTAAAAGATATATATCGTGCGGTGACGATTGCTGCGGTACGTAAAAAATGGACACAGACACCGACGTTTTAAGAATATATATATATATATATATATATATAAATTTACTAATAAATAAAGTATAAATACCTAAAAACAGTCGCGAGCAAAACAATCTAAATATTCTCGTAAAAATTCTTTGGCGAGTGCGGGCTTGAAGCTCTGATCTGATAGCTAGCGCAGAATTTCTTGCCCAAAATTTTCTTTTAAGCTCGTTCCATATGCTCAACAGGATTTAAATCCGGAGTCCATGCTGGACACTCCATGCACTTAATTTCAACCTCCTGCAAGTACCGTCGAGCAAAAGATGCAGTATATGGACGGGCATTGTCCTGCATTAGCATAAAGTTTTCACTGATAGAGCCTGCGTGAGGAATGACATGATTCCCTAATATCTCTTTAAAATTTCGGTTCACCGCCAAACCTCCAAATCTGCTGCTAGATTCGATGAGAACCAACTCTGTGTTTGCCTCCATTGAATTGCCCGCCCACACCATCCAGTAACCTCCTCCAAATGCCACATTTTCACTTATGCAGCCCCGGGGCTAATCGCTCTCCAGGTCTATTCGTTGTCGTCTATCGCTGCAATGACTACTTTTTACAGTTTTAGCTAGTTTTTGACGCGCCATTCGCTAGATCGTTGGGCAGTTTCGACGTCATATACATTAACCCACCAGTCTCGTCATCACTTATTCATACGTTTAATGATTTGGTCATAAGCTACGTTGGCATGAATCTTTTTTGCGACCGCTACTTGACGTTGTTTTTGCATAAAAATTTGGTCTTTTAGTACGAATCTGGCGGCGGCGCGCCTCATACCCAAAAGTTACCTTACTTGTTCGATGTTATCCTCGTTGTGATGGGATTGACGACACGCATGAAGCTTTATGCCACTCAATACGTTCTTAACAGAGTAGATTCCCCAAAACACTTGTACAATATTTTCAATAATTCCGTAGCCGTGATTCCATTCGAATTTCCAATTACATTGGAAACACAAAATTTCAAGCAAACGCATTGTTCAATGTTTTTCCGTTGTAAATTCGCCGAACAAACTCTTTGCGTTGTAAACAATGAGTCACACACTAATTGGCATGTCCCGCTCAAACTTCGCACGAATGTCAAAGGAGGTTTTACCAACCTAGGAAAAAAAGTTACTGTTACGATTTACGCACGCAGTTTAAATGGACCAGTCCGGGTCGTATTTGATCAGGGATAGATATTATACAAATCTTTATATATTATAAAAATATATAAAAATAGTCTAAGCAGAAATAAATAAACGTTATATTGCATCTATTATCATAAATATACGATGAATACGAGATATCATGCCTTAAATAAGGCGATCGAAGAAGAAAGTTTAAATCCTGGTAAATCGAAGAAAACATTTCTACTGAATAATAATAGATATTAGATTTTTTATTTATTTTTTTGATAAAAAAAGTGCTAGTTCTCCTCCATCTTGTTTTCATTCACGATACTTTAAAAATAATCAAGGCCTTCATATAAGGCTTAGCTCTAATGCCGTAAATATCACTAATAGGCGACGATACCTGGCGTGCTCCTTATCTACGGTTTTCTTAATCTCGTCAACTGCCATGTCCTTATAACAATATATATGTCCTGCACGTATCTTTTCCTTTATTAATGGTGGCGAGCCAATCCATCTTTTTCTTCAGATTAGATGACGCACGATAAATATAAGTGTCAATTATAGCATGATGTCTAGGTACTGTATTTGTAACTAATTTTACAATTACTTGTTCATCCAACATCTAATTGTACAAAGACTATATTGTTTTAGAATTTATTTGAACATATTTGATACATATTGATGTATGTATAATTCCGAATGATATTACTCTAAAATAAAAACAATCATTATTCCCATATAAAATTTAAAATAAGAAATATAAGAGACATATCACATACATACATCAGATAAATGTATCTTAAGTAATATTGCAGAGTAGCTTCACATTTTTGTCGCATCGTACCTAGGTGTCATTAACAGCCACGGAACAAGAATTGGTAATGTATCCCTACACATTACACGGTCTCATGGGACAACAAATAAATAGTTCTTTAGCAACTATATATTCGATTGCTTACTTAACGAATACATTGAATTCTGATATTTAATATGCATAGATTTTTACGGCGAACAAATTTTAAAAAAACAAAACAAATCAAATCAGTAATTATAAATTAGTAAGTATGATTACAATATATAATAAAATAAACATTCTAATAGAATAAACTAATTAACGAGAGGAAAATAAGTTCTAATTGTCCTCTCGTTGGAATAGTATATTTTTACGCGGATTTGTAATATATTTTTTTAACGTTAAGAGTGACAAAGGAGATCACATTTCTCCTAGTGGTGGGTGATGACAGGGCCAATGACATCTATGATAAGATGCATATACGTTGTCATTTGTGTACCCGGAAACCTTGTTGAGGACATTGTAGATTTAATCGGCCGCATTCATTGCTTACCATCAAGTGAACTTTATCCTCGTTTGTCACACCTAAAAACATGTAAAAAAAACACAATGAAGATCCATTGTCACCCCTGAGGGATTAGATGGAAAAGCACGGAACCAGTAATATAGTCATCCGCTTCTTATACTCTTAAAATACTCTATAATAGACCTTTTGTGTGAGTATTGGTCCAGAGACCTTTACAGCTTTATCTAATTAGACTCGCGATCGGGAGGCCCGCTGAGCAGGGAGACAACGACGATGCTGCTGCACCACCGCTGCATTTCGACCCCTGTGTACGAAGAACGTCGACGACTTCAGATGGAGGGCGATAATACGATCCGAGGGCCCCTCATAAGGAGGTACGAAACCTCGACCCGGATCGCTATTTTATAATAAAGCAAAAACTCGGAAATGGTATAACTAAAATATACTATTCTCTTTTACAGTTAATATTTTATTATCATATAAAAGAAGAATAATTGACGGCGGCAATTAAGCGGAAGGTAGAAAAATAAAAAATACTAAAATAAAATACAGAACGAGTATAAGCTTAGTTAGGGAACTAAAGTAACTAAAAGGAAATGGATTTGCCATAACTTGATAACTTAGTGATACAATAAAAAAAAGCTATTTCCTGATGATTGCAATGTTAATGGCCATATTATGTAGATATTAAGTTAGATTGAAATAGTGAAGGTATAAATAATCGCATACTTAATTATATATAATTTTAAATGCAAAGTCTAGACGTTAAATAATACTAAAATACAAATATAATAAGTATAATATACAAATGTTTCACCGTAAATATGCGACAGAAATGCTTTGCGTAATTAATTATGCGCTAGCGGACATACGATACTCGGAATTAACCATAACTGCAAAGGCAGGGTTAATGCACAGATCATATTTTGCGAAACAATTTTATGTCCGTTGTTGTGGAAATTCTTACTAAGTTTATATTGCTTTAGGTTTTGTGTAGTTAACTAAAATGACTTCTCTATTTTTCTTAGGATTTGTGTTCCCTATTTAATTTTTATTAACATTTTGATTCGTTCGTTGCTATGGTTTACGCTTTTATTCTTGTTCTTTCTATAATGAACGTTATTTTATTCTTTTTCAAATATGAATATGATTTACGATTTTTTTTTAAGAAAGCAATGCAATATATCAATTTTAGTTTTGTTAGCTATAACTGTTTGGTTTTACAGTTTACTTTGCCACCTTTGCTTCTCAATATTTTTTTATTATTAGTTGAGGATATAACATTTAAGCCTTTGCTAAAACTATTCTTGGCATTAATTGGCAACCATGTCAGAAACGCATATTCGTACCCTTCTTTTTATGAAACTTTCAGAAAGACGTTGGATTCAGTCTTTGTTTCTTTCTACTAAAATTTAACTACTAAATACTTATCTCTTTCAACACTGGCTGACTGTATGGTGACAACTTCTAAAATATGTAGTAGAAAAATAAAAATTGTAAGTAAGTAATCGTCAAAATATACCTTATTACGTGGAAAAATAATGTGTCATACATTTACAAAACTTCTTAAGCCAAAACTAAAATTATGCCGAAATTTTGTTAATATTTATTTTGTAAAAGTAAAAGGGGTTGACCTAAGTTTATGTAATAATTTTTAAGTAATCCTGTTTCCATAACATAACATACCTATATCAATTTCATAAAATAATTTAAGTAAAATGTATTTGTTTCTAAAAAATATATATGATTGTAATAATTTGAAGTACCTAGTTATAAAAGACAATTTTTCTTGCGCTATTTTTATGGGAGCAGCTGTTGGCAATACAGCGTTCCTTTAATATTAAATCGGGAACAGATTTGGCACTCCTGTCAAGTTTAGCAAACTCAGAAATGCGATTACAAATGGCATAGTTTTATAAATATATAAAAATATCTAAGAAGAAAAATATATAAATACTTTTCGTTATCCAGTAGGTTCTTGTTTATTTATTGCTATAATTTTTCAAATTCACGCAGTGGATTAGAGACGTGGAGACTGACAGGACTGAGCTTCTAGAACACCAGCGTAAAATAGCAGTCGAAAGTTACTGCGTTTCGTCTGGTGAATTCATCTTTTTCCTCAATGTGACAATGTATCTGCATTATGATTGCTTAGCTTTATTATTATTTTTTATTGCTGGCTTTTGCTAGGATGAATGTGATTTTCATATATGGACCCATGAATCAAGAAGCAGGAATCACTAACATGTTTAATTATATATTTTACGATATTTACCCATAACATCATAAAAATAGAGGACACAAATAAAAACCATTGGAACTGTATTTATCGTGTCAGACTGTTTATACAAAACTCGTTGTTTTTTACTTCAATAAAGTAACTGCGTTTTTGAAAATATGTACGAAATTAAATTATTCTGCTAGTTTTGCTGTTATACTGTTTTACTGTTATAATAAATATGATACTGCGTTTACCAAATAGATGCTAAGCGTATCGAAAATAGCAAAGTTTACTATGAAAAACGAAAAGAAGGCGAAAGAAGTACATGCGAACTATATGCGAATTACATACATGATGGTCGTAGTCCAATTATATAAGTACAGTACAAGTGAAAAAGTTCTAAAAAAATTGGTACTAACTCTTTGATATGAGCCAAAAAAATTACATTTTCGCCTAGTGAGCACACACTCATTTGCACCTTTGCACTCACAAACACATGCAATTCTACACACGCCTTTTACATATAAGCCGTCTCTGTAAACGATGGAAAACTGAATTTAGTTTAATTTCTAAACTCCCTATTTTAATGGTAGTTGTATATAGTTTTGCATCTTTTAAAGTATTTTTATCAGACTGTTTATATATTTATAATTTATTATATAAAGATGTATACAAGAACCAAGATACAAGCCTGGCTTAGTTTGGAAACCAATGTAAAGGGAATAAATGCAAATAAAGGAAATTTAATTATTTATTATTATCATTATTATAAAATATGGGATACAAACGACCGCAGAGTTTACGCGATGGTAAATAATTCGA
This sequence comes from Teinopalpus imperialis, assembly GCA_029286865.1. Classification (NCBI taxonomy): domain Eukaryota; kingdom Metazoa; phylum Arthropoda; class Insecta; order Lepidoptera; family Papilionidae; genus Teinopalpus; species Teinopalpus imperialis. Next base: position 9,268,429 of record JAGSMU010000021.1, read on the forward strand.
ATAACTTATGACGCTCTCATCCATCTCAGATAAGAATTTACATGCAAGTGCGTTATTATACCGACTAAGAAGGAAGGCCTCTTCAAACTTAAGTAATGAAGTATTCTTTCTCTCACCAGGTGCAATAGTAAGTAAATAGTTTTATTTAAGCAAGTAGTATTTTACTTTATATTCTGTGAAAGTCCCACCCCTGTTGGGTAGAGCTATTTTTGTTACAAGTTCTAGTTTATAGTTTAGTGTGTCAACCACACAGAAAAAAATATAGTATTGGTACCAATTTATACTATTGACACTATTATAAACCATCGTTTAGTTGAAACTTAACAATCAGACTGTAACGACGGGAGCAATGAAACTTTACATGGGCTGTACAATTAAATAATACTGTATAAGTGTAGTTAGATTTATTATAAATACGAGGGCACATTGAAAAGTTTTGAGCCTAAAGTTGACATTTAAATTCAAAAGAAAAAATAATAATGGCACTTAATAGGCATTTCTTTTTAAATTATAATCTGCTGTCTTTTGTTTTTCTTCTGTAAATTAGCAAAACTTGTGATCGATTTAATAAACGAAGTTCGCGGTTTCCGTAGAAATAGATAAAATTGAGCACCGTTCCGTCATAAGATATTTACAAAAAAAAGGATTAACGCCAAAACAAATTTATTAAGATATGTACGAGATTTTGGGGGAATCTGCTCCATCATATGCCACTGTCAAAAGATGGGTAGCGGATTTCAAACGTGGCAGAGAAGCAGTGCAAGATGAACCTAGGAGTGGTAGGCCGCCGACGGCTACCACAGACGAAAATACCAATAAAATATTAGACCTGATTTTGAATGACAGGAGATTGACGATTGCAGAGATAGCAGAAGCAATGGGCATTTCCTATGAACGAGCACAGAATATAATTTCCAATGATATTGAATTTTCTAAGGTCTCTCCAGATGGGTAACTAGACTGCTTTCAGCCGAAAACAAACGCACCCGCCAAACAGTATCACAGGATTGTTTGGATCTGTTCCAAAGTGATCCTCAAGATTTTCTTAGCCGTTTCGTAACTATGGACGAAACTTGGGTTCACCATAATACACCAGAGTCCAAAGTACAATCCAAGCAATGGAAAAGAACAAGGTCGCCGCCCCCTAAAAAAGCTCGGGCCGTTTTGTCAACCAAGAAGGTAATGGTTTCAGTTTTTTGGGACTGTGGGTCATTATTGTTGACTTACCATCTCTTCCCCAATCTAAAAAAACACATGGCAGAACAAAAATTTTCGACGAATATCGAGGTACATCAAGCTGTGACTGAATATTTTGATGAAGTTGAAGGTTCTTTTTTTTAGAAGGAATACTAAAGCTAGAGACAAGATGGCAAAAGTGTATAGATCATTCTGGAGACTATGTAGAGAAAATGTTGACTATGTTTAGAAAAAAATTGTTTTTTTTTAAGGTCGGGCCCAAAACTTTTCATATTATATTTGGAAAAACTAAGGTAATATAAAACTATACAATTTACCTAATGCTAGCAGCGATAGTGAACTTAAAACGTTATTAAAGGTACGAACTCACAAAGTTAACACAGTAAGTGATTCCCGCATTTATCCTTAATAAGGAATCATGATGCAAATGCTATGTCCTTTCTAAACACTAATACTGTATATCACTAGTAGTAAGGCATAATTGAATCTTAGACCCGCAACGAAACTGTCGGGTACTCTGACCACTACGCCGTTCGTGTATTTTATGTAGCATTGTGCTGCAATGTAACACTAATACTCAGTGCAAAATAAGAGGGTTTTTTTTGAACTAAACATTTTAGTGTAGTTGTTAACGAGAGTTAAAAATGAACAAAAAATATAAATTCACTTGTAATGTCTAGTTTTCCTGTTGAAAATGATTTAAATTTTCAAAAAAAATAAAAGAACAATTTAATTTCAGTGTATTTATTCATAGACATCTTCAAATGCGACAAAACTAAGGCATATTGTGAAAGGTGACATTTTAGCCTAACGAGTGTTATTCTAGTTTTGTTAAGCATTTATATTTTTCTTTCAACAGTATTCGATCCTATTTATTAATTTATGTTTAGTTTTGCCTCCACCCGTAGCCCATGGATTTCCGCCCCCATAAACAACTCTACTTACTCACGGAAGTAAACTAACGAAATACGAGCGATACGATATTATTATTTTGAGCATCCATAGATTACGGGGTGATGGTTAAAAAAAGGTTTTTAAGTTCATATGTGATATTGATAATATTTATTAAGGTACCACATTAAGAATGAGCAATTTTATCAAAGAAACCTTAAGTATCTTAACAACTTTTGTTACTAAATATATTTCGCCAGTTCTACTCTTATTAATCTCTTTCCGAATTTCCTTATTTATAAAAACATGTGTCTTGTTTTCGGCTTCGGCTTCTTTTACTGTTCTCTAAAATAATATTATAAATTTTGAGGAGTTATGGATTTAATTATAATTTACAAAATAATAGAAATTTTATAATGTATGCGTGTATAAGTTAAAAGTTAATCTCGCTATGCTACTGTGATTAAAGTAAAGCGAATTTTATTAGTTGCTTTACTTTTCTCTCTTTGCTTGATACGCGCACTACACCCCCGTTTTGTGTTAACTTGTACAGAGATAAAAGATCAGTATTTATTTTTATCCTTTTAGTGTGCTACTCATACGAGGGTATTTGCTAAGTTTTATTGAAACTATGATTTATTTTACTGTTATTTAGATCTGGTTCATATTTTTTGGCCATCCTTAGTTATAAGTCTAAAACCATAGAAGTTTCTACGTCCAACTGTTAACAAATTCCCATAATCTCATCATGTTGAAAAAACTAACCAAATAACTAATAAATCAATCGAGCTCAAAGTCGATGAAGTTACCGTTAGCCCCCCTTAGCCGGTTAGTCCATTAGTGTTCATTAACCTTCAGCTTCCATAATCACAAGAGCTTGATAGTACTATATAGTTGAATTGTTACCTGAATTGCATAAGCTTGTAGTCTTTTAAAAGTGGGGTACAGGGGTTATGAAGTTAGGTAGTTACAATCTAAAAGCTAATAAAATTTTCGATACTAAAAGACACGTGAAATATGTTTTTAATTATGTGTATTAAACTGTTTTATTATGAGTGCAAAGTTTGGAATGGTCAAATTTGTAGAGTTTTATGATTGTTCTGCTAAATTTTTAAAATGTAGAATTGAAGTAGACGTTAATTTTATCTTCATGTCATAAGAAAGTACTGTGAAAATGTAACGAGCGGATTAATCTTCATAATGAACTGAGCCTCAGAAAGGCTTACAGATTTCGGTCTGCTTTGTAAAACGTAATCAAAGGCGAAAAAAAATGATTTTTAGTTCTTTAAGTAGAGGCCGAGTTGAACATGTTTTGTATAATGTCAGACGTATTTTTTTTATTTTTATGAAAATACTTGATTCTTACCCAGTGTTAACCGAATTCTTACCGGAACCAGAGTAGTGAAACGGGATTCTTCTCTTCATTTCAACTTCTATCATTTACATTTAAAATATCTTGTACACGACACGTAAGCTATACTAAAATTATATACAATATATTATATTCCATTTAATCCTTATTTTAATCATTATTAGATTTACGAACCTTGACTTTGAGGGAATCTGAAAATAACTGAATTATTCTCATATATTTTCAATAGTTCAATTTGAAAGTTATATCATATCTCATGTACTCATATAAAGGATATAAACTTAAATATTACACGAAAAATCATATTAAATAGAATATTAATACATATATAATATGCTTAGAGCAATCAGAGCTATCCCCATTTTACTTGGTGCTTATTACATTCAAAATCTGTAATTTACTTGTTCTTAATTGGAAATTCTAGCTAATTTACCGCCGTATATCGAACATGAATAAAAACAAAGGATTAAAATCCTGTCCAAACCAAGGATGTATTTAAACCCAATGCCGCTGGAGTATACGTCCTGCGTTCCAGTGACTATACTATCACTGTTTAAGCGAAATAGCCCGAAACATTTTAAAAGAATAAAAAGCTCATTTTTAATTATGTATACTGGGAGTAATATCATCAATTCAAAGTGACAATCACAGTTAATTCTTAATTTGGATAATTTTTGGTTAAATATTTGAACAAGTTACGACTGACAAATTTAACTGTTCAATTAATCCCAACACGTATTATGTCAACTTCAAAATGAGTTCTTATATTCACTACATGTCACAAAGCCCCTGTTAAATCTTAATTGATTGTAATTGTACGAAATTAAATTACTCATTATTCTCGCTGACGGGCGAAGGTAATTTGTCGTTGTTATATACATTTACAGTGGACATGCTTCTTGATTACCAATTTTATGTTATTATACACTTTAATTAAATAAATCAATTGCCTAGCCTTTTTGTAATTAGATCCAACAAACGATATGACACAACAATACAAAGATTATTACATGAATCGATTTAAAAAATATTTTTTTTTCAATGATGAGTAAAAATTAGATATTAATTATTAGTTTTTAATTAGGGTGAAACAAAAGATTTGTTTTCATTTTTTTGAGGTTTACTAAGTTCTTAATTAGTACTTTTAGAAACAATACGAGGACTTCATTATTTTTTTATAATATTAGAGGCATGGTAAAGAGTAAAAACTTAAGGTCGCAATATATTTCCCTAGCATACAGTCGTTGATAAAAACACTTATTATAGTATAAGGAATGACAAACGTGAATACAGTTTACTTGCAGGTAAATGATGACTGCGATCAAATCATGACATTTTTACATCCTTCTTCAACAAAGAATTAAGACGCACATGCGCTGTCACCCTTGAGGACTAAGATGTAATGTCTCGTTATATCTATTTTTTTTTAGATTAACAGTAACAGCACACAGTTCACCTGATGTTAAGTGACTCCTGCGGCCCATGAAATCTACACTCATCCTTGACAAAGAATCATAATGTAGATGCGTTGTCACCCTTGTGGACCGAGATGGAATGTCTCGTCACCAGTAATAAAGGTCTCCGTATGCCTGCACTCACCAGACGACACACAGGGTGTGATCCTTCCCCGGTCGAGCTGACCCATTCATTCTGCAGCTAGGAACAAACTGCAACGTAGCTGTACCACTGCAACGAATAATTAAATGGAACCCTAAGCTTACTTGGAAACGCTTTCTTGGAACTTCTTCCCAGAAGTCTTTAAATTTTTGACTGGAATACCTAGGTCTAGCAAGTACACTTGTATAACCGAGATGGTGCGGTAACTGCTGTTTGAGGAATATATAATATGCTGATAAGTACGAATCTGATTGTAGGCTTTCGCAAGGTCCATGATACTTTTATATCCAGTATATATATAGTCATAGTCATATATACTCTTCCCAACTTGGTACGGCTTTAAATATGTGTATTTAATCGTTAGTGAGTTCTAGTGTCATTCATTTTCCATATAGGGAAAACCTTATATCAATATACTCGTTCACTGAATCATTTTATAACTCTTTCGAGACTACTCTAGATTTATAGTAAGCTGTTAAATTGAAGTTCTTAATTTACATTCATTTATCCATTAGATAACTACTGAAAAAGTGTCATGATCCATTTAAATGACGTTTTTATCAAATTTAATTTTTTAATTGCGTTTTCTAAATAGAAGTAGATGATATAAAAGTTTCGAGATATCACGGGTTCTCCTTTTTACAGCGGTGTTAATTAATTAATGAAAATACGTAATAGACATCCGAGTTGTGGATATTAAAATTTTCATACTACTCTGTGTTTCTATTGTCTGGTTAAATAATATGTTGTTTATGAAATTAGACGGTGATAAATGAGAATTCATTTCAGCGGGTAAATAATATCCACCATTCATCGCATACAGTGTTCACTGTGAGGGAAAATTTTTAATTCTCTTAGATAAATTCAAAAGTTGACGTATTACAACATTAAGGAACTTTAAAAAATTACTAAAGTACTCACGATCCGGTAACTGTTCATCCTATACACTATACTAAAAAAAGATAAGAGAAAAAGAAGTCAGTTAAAGCATTCCCAAAAATAAAAACAATTACAGACACGCAATGACCGCGTGTGTACTTCCTACCGGAACCACTCGTCCAGTTTTTCCAGTAGATTTTTGTTATCTTGTCTGATATCTGTACAATAGACTAAACAAGGAACTCACTCCGTCCTCAAGAAGACAAGAGAACAAGATTAAAAATGTGTTTATATCTGATTACACAAAAGAGACTACAAAGGGACGGCAGATCTGCTAACAAAACTTGTGAGTTGTATTTTACACGCCTCGCTATCTCTGACATACTCTGACACACCCAAATACTCATGCATGCACACATTACATAATTTATGCACTGAAAAGTCTTATTAGCCAGTATTTCAGATTCCGATTTTTATTTCTTTTTAGTTTATTTTGATTTTATTATTTTTGGAAGAAATTCGAAACAACAACCGGAACTAGTTACCTTGCATGGGCATCAGTCTTCAACATTAGCTTGAGCATTATTTTGTAATAAGCCGAATTTGTAAACTTAATGCGTTGATTTTTTATGAAATTACAAATTACAGAAAAAATTACATCAGTCTTATTTGACATCTAATTTGTAGATACCATCGTTATCACTACATAAATTAGTTTCCAGAATTAATTAAAGCACGCAGCGGATGACCAGTTTGAGAGTAAGGCTTTTTTTTTATTATTCTTACATCTAGAGTAACAAAAGAGCACGCAGTTCACCCGATGGTGAGTGATTCCTGCGGCCCATGAAATCTACATTCATCCTTGACAAGGAATCATAATGCAGCACTCTTGAGGACTGATATGGAATGCCTCGTCACCAGTAATAAAGGTCTCCGGATCCCTACACTCACCAGAAGAAACACAGCAGCGCTATGCTGCCATTTTACGCTGGTGTTCTGTGAGGGCGTGGTCCTATCCCGGTCGAGCTGACCCATTAACTCTGCAGCTAGAAACAATGTATGCTATGCGACAGATACCAATCTTGACATAAATAGTCCAACGTTATTTCTGCAAACACCGTTACCTTCTTCATAGCAGAAGTTATAGTTAGGTTATTAATTAGGAATGAAATAAATATATTTGATATCATTCACAGTACACACACATAGTTATGCTGATTCCCGCCTTCTATGCTTGCCTTTGCTGCAATCGAAATCAGATCTAGTTCTCCCCTCTTGACTCGTAGAATTTTGTAACCAATCAATCCATAATTACGTATATTTTTTATTATAAATTGCAAAATGTATTTATTGTATGTATATTCGTAAAAATTTGAGTTTCATATGATGTGAGATAAAAACTTACCCCGACAGCTACCATATCGCTAATTTATTTATTTATTTATTTATAAACTTTTGTACAACTAACATATGCACAAAGGCGGACTTAATGCCTAAGGCATTATCTACCAGTCAACCTTGGGGGGGTTCAGAGAAATCAAGGTAGGGACAGAAGAATAATAATAAAGAAAAAAGAGACATACAGTACATCTAAATGCTTATACAATTATATATACATATCATTATATATTATCTTAGGAATTTATAATACTAAGTAAAATAATAGATATTTATATACAGTTACATTAACTATAAAACAAAAAAATATACATATTATAAATACAAACATATCTAAAAGTGAATATATATATAAATATATACATAATTATTATCGATGTAGTGAATCTGCTGACACTACTTCCAACAAATGCTTTCGAATTTTTCGTTTAAACTCTAAGCGACTTTTAGCCATTCTGATTTGGGAAGGTAGCGCATTCCACAGGAGAATAGATTGAACAAAGAATGATGAGTGAATGATATCAGTACGATGAGAAGGAAATAGGAGAAGACGATTATTAATTATATTTATATGTTAAGCACTCCATGTTGGTAAAGAGACTGAGAGTTTTTTTATATATGCATACTTTGTTGAAAACCAATATAAAATTTTGGGAATAGATATTTAGACTTAAAAAGAATTCTAAAAGATATCTGAGTCTATTAGATTTAACTTCATACTCTACTGCAAACGAACGGATTTCTATCATATACACGTGTATTTAAGTAGTTCTTGCTTGGGCGGAAACTTTTGCAGGTATTGATCGGGGCTCTTAGATTACCCTTGTTAAACACTAACAAGCAATCCGATGTTACTAAGAACTATTCTTGTGTCTTGTTATCTTTGTAAGCAAAAAAATAATAAATTCAGTTGCACGGCGAATAATTTACTTTACGATTATTTAATATTTTATGAACAAAAATATTCTTAAATCTCTCCTAGAAATAGCTAAGCGTGATAAACTTAATAAAGGTCATGTTGGTCCTTTTCAACCACCGGTTGTTATCAGATGACATCAACTACGTAAATATGAAGAATATATATTTTGTGCTAAATGCACGGCGATAGGAACACCTTAACTTGTGGGATTTAATAAGATACATTTTGGAATGAGGATAGTCAACACATTGTGCACAGCAGTTTTACATCGCAGTTAAAAATTAGGTGCAATAAGAGTGGATCGATTACACCGGTATAGAATATTCAAAAGAGCTTTCACAGAATATAACGAATTAGCGATGTTATTTTTAAACGGCAAGTGGTAAAAGATTATTATTGATCACGAGGCAGTCCATATTAGAGTCATATTCATTATCAAGGGTGCATGTAGAAGTTACTATCAGTTTGAAATGCATACTCATTATTTACTTTATTTTAATTTAAAATGTTGATGTTTACTCTGATTGGTAAAAATATCGAGAGACAATTAGTAACATTATGAAAAGTAATGAAAATATGTAAAATATGTCTCCAAGGTTATCGTTGGAGAGTAATTTAAAATAAACCGTAAAACAAAGACAAATAAGCAATTTTCTCAGTGGTAGAGCTACGCTGCAGTTTGTTTCTAGATGCAGAATGAACGGGCTCGAACGGGGTGGGAACACGCCCTCACAACCATACCAGTGTAAAATAGTACCATTTTGCTACTATGTTTCCTTGATGAGTGTAGGGATCCGGAGACTTTTGCTACTGGTGTCGAGGCCTTCCATCTCAGTCCTCAAGGGTCATCTTCAGGAATCACTTACCAACTGTGTGCTTGTTTGTTATTCTCAATATCATTAAAAAAAGACAAATGAGCAGAACATTGATTGATTGATGACATAACGCCACTTTTGGATAACATAAAATATTTTCAAGAAAAAAGTATTTTGACTGTATACAAGTCAAAATACTTTTTCTATTCCTAATTTTATATGTAGTCATGAGAAAATCTTTAATAGTTCCAACTATTTTCTAGAGACAACATGATCTCGATTGGGGAGGGACCACGCCTTTACAGAATACAGCGTGAAGTAACAGCGTAACGTTGTTGTGTTTCTTATTACAAATAAGATATGAATAATTTTCACATGTAATAAAAGTCACGGGTAATACTCGCATCGTTAACTCGGTATTCTCTAGGGCTGAAAAAATGTTTTACCTATTTATCTCTTATATAATCCATCTTTATTTCTTATATATCGAGATATATAGTACGTTACTAAAATTCCAGTTAACCATTATAAACAAGCTTAAAAGGCTTGTACTTGGAGATGGTTCACGATGACAGTCCGATGGTGGATCAAAACCTACCACTTTAACTTTCACAGACCGTAGCCTAAACCATTAGGCGACGACGGTAAAAAAGTTTTTTTTTAAATTTACTAAATTAATCACCGCGCCGCCACCTACGCTGTCTGCGCAATATCTAAATTTTTATTACATAAAATATGGTTTTCCCAAATCTCCTTGAACTTTTGGTAAAATCCTAACAAACAAAAAGTGTCTAAGTTTTTACGATAGCTTACTGCATATTTACCAATCAATAAATGCGATAAATTTAGATAAGTCAAGTTATATGGGAGTAACTAGATTATCCTAGAATTGACTTAACGATATTCTGATTTAATGACAAATACCGAAACCGGGTAGAAGCGATAAGAGAAAATCCAAGCAGAGTTTATTAAAATTTACCTTTAATTTATATAATTCGTAGAAATGTTCGTATGAGTATTTATTCAAAAGTTCAGAAAATTCTAAATAAAGCTTAATATAATAGCTTAGTCAATTTTATGTAATATAAGTGAGCCTTAGCAAAAATAGTACATAAGCGTATTGAGTAACGCCTATAATGCACTGTGATATTTTTTTTTCTAATATTTATGCCAGTTAGGATTTTACCAACAAAGTCATGTTATATAAAACTATTTTTCCTTTATTATTTGCACTGTCATATGAAAAATACTGGAGTTGGTAGCGGTAGTAGTAAATTAGGCTGCCTAAATAATTACATTTAGATAGACAGTAAAAAAAATATATTTTACGTTAAATTTATTTTGTAGTAATTATATACAAATATAGTCAAGATTACGTAACTTGATATATTGAAAAATATTTTTATATTTTGAACCAAGTATTAGTCGTCACAAATAAGCACATAGGTTATGTCTGGTATTAAGTAATTCCTACGTTTTCTTTTATTCCTACAATAAGGATAGTAGGTGATCAATGCCGCCCATGAATATTCGCAACACTAGAGGAGACGCAGATGCGATAGCAGTCTTAAGAAATGTATAAGCTCTTTTCTTGGGCACAAGTAGTATCGATTCGGAACTACAGCTGGTGATAGCTCATTCCAAAGATTAGTTTTGTTTGGCAGAAAATTTCGTGAAAAGCGCACAGTTGTGGATTGCAAATCATCGAGATGATGAGAATGAAATTTCGAATTCTTTCGTGATATTGTCGACTTGATGACGATTGACCAAATCAAGGCTGCGATCGGCCCCTTAAAACCCCATTAAGGATGACCCCTTAGGACTTATATGAAATGCTTCTTTTGATAGAATTCAGGTTTCTTGTTAGCTTTTTTTACCAGACCGTAGGGCTCAACTACTACTACTTATTTACGCTGTCAAGGATAGTGGTCCCTTTTCGGTTAAAATGACCTACTTTTGCTCGTCTCGCTACTGCCACCACGTTTCGTTATTTATTTACGAAATTTTATAAAATTTCGTAAATTATAATTAACGAGGCGGTGGATAAGTTTGGAGTTTGTGGATTAAGTAAAAGAACATTATAATTAAATATTTATTTCTCAACGTTATCCTTCCTTTGAAAAGAGTTTCTCGGATTACACAGATAGTTCTTTGCAAGCCTTAGGCTTTCTACGGCTGCATAAATTTCCTCTTCATTTGCAAATCTCCGGTGTTATAACTCCATTTTTAAATTAGAAAAAACGAATAAGATATGCGTAGTACTAGTTCTGGGTTTTAGAATGGGTTGTCTCTCCCTGAAAAATCGTATGTTTTAAGCAACCGAGCAAGCCGTTCACCTAATGGTAAGTGATCACAACCACCTATGGACGTCCGCAATACCAGAGGAGTCGTAAATGCACTGCCAGTCTTTCTCCAAATCTTTATTTATTAATCTGCGATTCTTTAGATTTATGCCATTTTTTTATTCCTTTCCTCGGTACCAGAGAATGGCCTAGGCTAGAGTCGTTTTTATAGCTATCTCTATCTCCTTTGTTGAAATATTCATCCCCATTTTTGACTATGGTGATTAAAGCTCCAGAATCCTGAATGGTCATATGTCGTCGTCCATCATTTCGAAAATATTTTCAATGGATTTTTCATTATTTACAAATAAATATGTCTTGAGTTGGATACACTTTATATACAATTATATATATATATATATATATATATATATATATATATATATATATATATATATATATATATATATATAATACATAACGTATGTTTATTTTTTAACACTTTCATCTCGATAAAACCTTTTAGACACCTAACGTACTGCAGTGCTGCTAAGTGAATCATAATTCCATAACATAATAATCTTCTTCAATTATATTAATTGTACAGTTAATAATACAATATAGATAATTGAAACTGAGTTAAGAGAGAGACGGATTTAATTTAAAGACGATGTTGCCATATTTTGAGTATACAATGGTTTTAATATCATTCGGGTACATATTTAAATGTACGACATAATTGTTAACAATTTCTCTAATATAATCACAAACGACTTCATAAAAGGAAAGCTGAACTTGGCGTAAGGCCAGTTCAGCCAATATAAGTTAGGTTTATTTAATAACTTATAAAATATTTGCCTTTGAGCACCTTTTAATGTGAAGTTATTTAGATGGATGGAGGGGGAAACCCATTACTACCCATTCCTAACTAGAACATGGTCCCGTATCGGGACAGTTACCTATTATCTGAACGATCATAAAACCTGAACTGTTTTTAAATTGACACTCTCAGCATTTTAATGATTTATATGTGTTTTCCCTCCTAACATCTACCTCTATTCTAATTAGAGTTTTGCAGCATCAGCAGTGTCACATCTTATTAACCATGAAAATTACTTTTATTTATTTTTAAAGGGGGCCCCTTTCAACCCTCATTGTCTCTCCACGCTTTATCTAGTTAACGCACAAGCCCCAATGTTGTAAACATCGGCGCTGTCCCTTGAAGACTATAGATTTGATAATAATATCGGACATATTCAATGATTTTTGTTCATCAGCCTCATCTTTAACTCTCTAGATAGTGTATACTTCTAGAGAGTTACAGAAGTTGATTATTGACATGTATGTATTTCTTACAACCAGCAGACAATCACTGTGTAAGTCTCTTATGTCAATTAAACGGTTTTCAATCAAATTTACAATGTTTATATGTATATGAACTTTGTAAGTTTGATTGAAAACCGTTTAAATGACATAAAGGATATACACACAAACACATGTATTCCTCATACATTGAAATTTTTTATTTTATATAGATTAGTAAAATACATTAAAAGAGGCGTATTTCTAATTTGCTTAAATATCGGCTTCAAATAGCTAGTCTGAACAACGGACCCACTTTGCAAGCAGAAATGCTGATACAGAGACAGGCATTTGTCAGAACGTTCGAGAAATTACATTTAGGTCAGTAATTAACCGAACTCAGTCAGAGCGAGACTTTTGGGATTTACCTTTTTATTTTTATAAATCATGGTCGATTTGCGTATTTTTTTTAAACCGTACCAGTTTTTGAATTGGGATCATTTAAATTTAATAAAATATTTAATGCATTGTTTCCAGTACAGTTTGTATTCAACATAATGTTAATATACCATATCGTTATAACGCTTAAAACAATCTTGTAACATTACTCATCAAATATGAAGTGTAAACATCTTGCGGGTTCCATATCATATATAGTATAAACTAAAATTCACTTCATATTGTGTTTACTATATTAAGTTACATACAATTATACACATTATGATTGAATTTAGTCAAAAGATGAAGAAATTTAAACTAAAAATTAAATGTTTGTTACATTAGATATTTAGTTTGATTCAAAAGTTCGTCTAAAAGATTGTAGACAGTTGTTTTAAGTAAATCGTTGTAGTAATCTTATTATCATCACTACCGTAGACAAAATACACATGGTAATAGACGTTTCCATTTGCATGCAACAGAGTTTACGTGCAGAATTCTCGATTACTATCATCCAGTTCCTGCCAGGCCGTAGTTTCCAAGAAAAAACTCATTTATCCCATCGGCTATCACTTCTGCGACCAATATAGCGAGCCCACAGAGTTCTAATCCAGAGAGCTCTCAATGACTTGATTCTCAGAGGCGTTTACGCTTAGAGGAAAAAAATAGAACTATACAGTATATACTTTTTTCCTAATACTTATAAAATCTTGATGTCACACTTTATTTTATGAATGTCGATGACGATGAATCACCAATCCCATGGGCAACTGAATTATTTGGTCCGATATAAATAGGATCTTTGGGTCTTATGGATAAAAATTAAATACTTATTAAATTAAAATTTTCATAACTAAGACTAAGTGGCAAACGAGCAAGCACAGTCGCAGATGCGAAGCTTCCTTAGTAGTATTGGTTCACAAATACCGCTGGTACCAGCTGATTCCACAGAGTAGTTGTGCGTGGCAGAAAGTTTTGTGTAAAGCGCACAGTGGTGGATTGCCAACCATCGAGATGATATACGATGCACATACTCCGAACACAAAACTCTGCACAAAGCCAGTGATTCAATTCGATCGGAAAGTACCTGGTCGTCAACAATTCAAACCAATCTTCGTAGAATGCGGTGAAATGGAAGGTGCCGGTACTGGAGTACCCCTGCCCAGACACGAGAACATCCATCAGAGGCCAAACTTGCACTTTGTACAGTTGCGCACAGTGGGCCGTTATGAAATACTGTCTTGCTCTATTAAGTAAGCCAAATTTTTCAGAGGCCATAGGTGCATTTGGCTATACCTTCCAAATTACCGTGGAAGTGACAAGAAGAATTATTTGAGTTGGCATAAAAATGTATTAGCCTAAGTAATATTTTTCGGTACGCTGGAAGAATTGATTCTTATTAACCTGTAAGCATCACATGATAAAAAGTCCAGTCATCGCAGAAAATGATGCCTAGAATATTATACACAATACACAGAAAAGGGCAAAATAGAGAAAAAAAGCAAATTATACTATAATAAGTAAAAAAAAAATTATAACCTTTTTTTTGTTTACGTTTAAAATAAAATGACTTCTCGTTATTTTAAAAATGGTAATTCACGGCTATAAATATAGAATGAAGGTACCGTTGTCAATCATTCACCGGGACTTAATTTATTTATGTTTTTTAGACGATATTTTTGTCACATAGTGTTTGTCACGTTTGGCGGGATCACGGGAACGTTTTCGCACACATACACGTCAACCGGGGGAGAACATTCCCCTCTCCGCCCCTCCAGGCAAGGCGCGCTGGAACACGAGCGTGCCTTCATACTCGGCCTCCTCTGTAGGTGGGAAGGGGACCCCCCGAGTCCGATGCCATGGGGCCAGGAAAGTAATAAACAATCCCAGCCCAATCCACAGCGGTGGATTTGGTTTATGGTTCAGCCGCCGACCATAGTTTGGCTGCGCAGGATACAGAGAGCGGCAGAGGACCAACAGACACTCCTCTTTTCCCTGGCTGCATCCCCACCTTGATGACCCCCACTTGAGGGCGGGAAGGGAGGGAGACTCTTCCCTCTCTCAGCGACTCCACCTCAGATGCGGAGGGTGGGGGCGTCAGTGCGAGGAACCGGGGAAGACGATCCATCGCACCGCTTACCCATTCCCCGACTTCACCTCCGCTGAGGAGGGCAGAAAAAACTACGCCACTCACCGTCATGTCCGCTGCCCGCAGTCCTCCCCAGCACGGGTCCAAGGCGAGCTCTTTACGAGCCTCTTTGGGCCGTCCAAGAACGTTTTAGGACTGCCGTTTGGGTTCCTCTTAGCTTTACCGTGGCTGACCTAAAACCACGGCTACTAAGCCCCCCAGGATAAGTTGGGGGGATTAAAAAACTACCTACGCCAAGATGCTTAGACTAATTACAAAACTATATATATATTGTTAATGACAATACATTTTAGCCTAAATAATTTGTACAGAAAAAATTTATATAAATTAACCAACTGAATAACTGCAGCTACCAAATAAGCAATAATAATTTTTGCATTAAAACATTTTTAATATTTTATGATTTTTACAATTTTAATATCTTAGCTAGACTTTTTTTTAATTTTTACAAGACGTTTATTAAAATGATTTAAAAAACTTGGTGATTTTAAAGTAGCAAAGAAAACCACTATTAAAGGGTGTTACAATAAGTTAATTCAATAACTTAGAATACAAAACTTACTTTGGTTGTATAAACAAATGATAAAACCTTATCGGTTTAAACATTTATAAATTAAATATTAATCCATAGAAATTGAGCCAGTGTCTTTCTATATGGAAAAAAGTATGGTTAAACTTAGCGAAGGTTATTAGCGATTTCCTAAGCTAAGGTAATCAGGCTATGAAATTTCTTTTCAACACTTAACATACTTCTTAAACTAAATATATAATAAAAATAAATATAATATATATATATAATATAAATAAAAATAAACTTAACAAAGTTGGTCAAAATTTAACATAATATTAAATGTTCGTTGAAAAACAAATTTTTAGTAAAATAAAGTTTTAATTTTTTGAATTTTTATTTTATTATATTTCATTTTTATATTAAAATCCTTTATTTTATTTTATATTACTTGAGAATAATAAACAAGAAGAAGAACTCTGCGTTTTCCGTTTACGATATAAATTTATTAGAACATAAATAAACTACATGAATGCCCAAAAAGGGTCGTTTTACTGAGCCATTTGTATCTTAATAAATATTTGCTTATATGATTTAATGATATTATGTTATAAAAAAGACGTATTTTATATCTTATTACAAGAGTAAATTTATGTTTTATATCTATTATTCATTAATACGTTGTCTTGTGGTATCGTTGACCAGATGTTTAAAGAAAACTCCACAACAGTTACGTAGTAATTGAAATAGTGCAGATGATTTTATGGATATGGCTGTACCAATAAAGTAATACGGCTTGAAGAGTGCTCGCAATTCCGCCGGCAATGCGTGCTTACTGTAATGATATTTTATAAACGTTACTAAACTTACCAAAAGGAAATTAAAAAAAAATACTTTAAAAGTAACGTACATACGTGGATTCACAAAGACTATTATACTATGAAAGACTGCATCAGAAC
Organism: Teinopalpus imperialis; assembly: GCA_029286865.1. Taxonomy (NCBI): domain Eukaryota; kingdom Metazoa; phylum Arthropoda; class Insecta; order Lepidoptera; family Papilionidae; genus Teinopalpus; species Teinopalpus imperialis. The sequence goes on from JAGSMU010000021.1 coordinate 9,285,155, forward strand.
TAAAGTTAGTAGTTTATCCTAGATTCTGTTGATATTGATGGTGTTAGCCTATGCGGCTTTTACAGCTTTATCGGACACAGGGCTCACGGAGCTGAGGGGTCCGTGAGCCCTGGTTATGGTTATTTGTGTTCCCTACTTGTGTGGTTCTCTTACTTACACAAAGCGCTCATAAACTGAGCGTTTCACTCTACTCCGGTCTCGTACCTATCTGATAATGCCACCCAAGTTGCCAGTTCCCTAGCTATCGAGAGATTCTCCCGAGTGGAGAATGGATGGTTTTGGTGTGCGGACCTAGCCTCTGGCGGACGCCACATATTTTCTGTCAATCGGAAGCTGTGGGCGGTGAGAACCGCCCTGACACGCGGGTGTACCGAGTGTAAGGACATACAGTTATAAATGGGCCAGATATAAATGCTATAGTAACTGTAAAGGGGCCTCTCTGCATTCTTACCTACCTATAATGATATATATGACTGCTATTGTGAATTACGGACATTGAACGCAGATACTGTATACTGTTACTAGGAAATCCGAACCAGCGTGTGACAGTGTAAATATTGTCAAACACGTATTTTGTGCAAAGTGATTACCGGATAAATATTAAAAACATAATCTCAACTTCACTCGACTCAACTACAAACTATCATTAATAATTTCATTATTCCGAGACAGAGATTCCACATATGGTAACAAAGTAATTTGGACTTTGCGAGTTAATCATTAATTAATGGTTGTGTAGTTAATGGTTAATATTTCTTAATAATTTCTCTTGAATTATTTAGTGGTTATATAATAGAAAGTATTCAAGTAAACATCTTCAGTTTTGATTCTTAAAGTTGAATTCTCTGTGTATTTCTTATTCGTAAACTAAACAGTTTACAGTTAAATTTGATTTAAATTCATTATGCAAACCAAAAATTTTGACATAATTTTAATACCTAATTGTTAACTATGATTTTTGTTTTCTACTAAAATTGTTATGGATGTGATTAAATAAACTTTAAATGAAATTAATACTCAAATAACGCTACATCAAGTATTGCTTAATCTTCTGCCTATCGTTTTGACTGAACTATTTACTTAATATTATATATTAGTTTTGTAAAATAAATTTTCTTATACATGGTGTAGTCTATGGTTGAAAGGTTATTTCAGAGTACAATAATCTTTCTTATTATGCTGTTACAAAAAATCTTGATTGCTGAAATTTGCTGAATAGGCCAATTTAAATATACTATATACATTTTTTTTTAAATTCACTTAAAATTATTAATTATTACTTAAATTTGTAATCGCATATTATTTTTAAATATGCTTCTTAATTATACACTAAATCATTTATTAAAGATGTTTTATAACAGTCCTTTCAATTAAATATAATTGCTATCAAAGTTAAAAGCTGGCATATTCAAAATTAGATAGGTTTAAAATTAAGTTTAAAAACAGCCTCTATTCTGAACATGCGTATTCAAGTACATACCTTCTGCTTCGACGCCTTAAGCTTTTGTAGGTATTGATCGTATGTCTTAGGTTTCCTTTATCAAACACTAACAAGCGTTATTATCCCTCTCTTGTAAATCAATTAAATTGATTTTGAATATTAAATAAATTGGGCGTAAAGCAATGTTCTATTAAAGTATTATTATAAACAACTGGGACCTCAAATTTGAGTTCTCTCCAAAAACAAAAACAGATATAATTATAAATAGAAACCCGTATTTTACGACTTTCAAAAAATAGGACGACCCAGTAAAGCTTGTGGAAAATCCATAGATGCGGACGTTTGGAATCCGATTTTGTGGCAAACTAAGGGAGCGGAGTAAACAGCCAGTTTACTAACTACGATCAGAGGAGGAACTGACATGGATTTCCTTGGTTAATTTATTGCAACTTCCACCTATGAATTCACACGCTTGGATCTGTCGGCTCAAGAGAGTGCTGTGAGCATACTCTAACATATTGTATCGATTTTGCGATGCAGTAGGTCGCAGCTCTTTTATGAACATCCGTAGGTGCGACTGCTCCAACTGTATTATGGTCCAGACTCGAAGGGGATTTCACCTCACCGCGGCCGTCGCAAGTACAATATATTACGCAAGAATAAGCAAACGGGAGTAGTCATAGATAACGCAGCGGTGCATTTCATATCACCCGATTGGAAAAGCGAACGGTTTACATGTTAATTAACCAAACTGAAAAATTTATAAGCGTCCTAAGGGAATATTTTGAGTTGGAAATATAATTTTGAGATAATTTTTACATATGTTCCCCAATATTCCCCGAACTTATTAGCCTCTACCCCTACAGACAGTTACTTTTAGTTTATCATCATCACTAACGACGTCCTACAGATCACCGTTGACCTTAGGTCTCCCCAGATTGCTATGAAGTACGGTCGAGTCACCTGAGATATTTTTATTTATTTATGAATCATTGTATAAAAATGTTATCTCGGCATCAAAAATAAATACCTATTCCTTTGTTTAGGTTCTATATATAGAAATGGCAGTTCATACATACAATTATACAGTAGTTTTTGCAATTCATTACTAGCTTCAAGTAATTTAAGCCCCTATTTGTAAATGCCGTAAGCGATCCTCCTACGAGCTAAAGATTAATTGAACAAGTTAGTTGCCTGACCTCAGTTAAGTACTGTTTTGTATTAATAATACAGAGTATTGGTAATATAATATATTATAAATCAGTATATTTTATTTTATTTTTATGAAATTAACATTTATTTATTTATTATTATTTTTATCATATTAGAAGAGACAAATGTACACAGACCTGATGGTAACTGGTGTCTGCGGCTCATGTTATCTTAATACATCCACAGCAATGATTGCATGCAATTGTGCATATTTCACATGTGATAATTTAGGAGTGGGACTGAGATGGAATGATGTGATTTGGTTCCCGGATAATCACGACACACACGTAGTCAAGATAAGAAACATAGCAGTTATCTAACGTTGGTTTTCTATGAAGGTGTAGTTAAGTAATGTTAACGATTAAATGTGAGTCAATAAGCACCGAACTGAATGTCATCATCGTCATAATTTTAAGTTCAATTGTACTGCGATTATGTATACTTAAAATGAAATTTGCAATCAAACGTGTTCTTGTAGAATACAACATAAAATTAATGAATATAAGGAATGAATATAACTTTTTTATATTATAACTATCGGATTGCTTTGAAGAAGGAAGGAAGATTAGTTATTAATTTGCGTTAAAAAAATAAAAGTTATGAAAATAGCTTAATAAATAATAAAATTTAATTAATATGAATTTAAAAAAAATTATTTATCAACTTGTCACTTGGCGCAATGAGAATTAAATGAAAAAGAAGCAAGAGTTTTATATCAGGTAAATATCCATTAGCGTCATACATCGTAAAGCTTTTACGCTGTCAATCTCAAAACGTCATAACATTTTTAGGGCTTTTTGGAATAGATATTTTCGTAGTAAATTTTCCCATTCCTTTTTAATTCATATAAAACATGCAATAAAATATAGTCGTAATTATTTATTATATCAGTAGGATATAAAAAAGACTTTTTATTATAGTTAGCTCATCATCTTACTCCTAAGTGAGTATATGAACTACCGATGCGCGACAACCCGCATTTTACACAAAACAATTGAACAATATTAATTATATCATTTTACGCCAATATTCGGTTAGTGTACATACATCTCAGTTAGTTCACCACACAGTTCCTATGCAAATTATCGAAATTCACATCGTATTTATATATTCATATCATATTACACACGTATTTCGTAGACGTACAAGTTGTATCACTCTGTATTCCTTCACCTCACATGGTTAATTAATACTTATAATTACAACTAACAATTTCATTGGTACGAATACCTACCCGGGATCGAACTCAGTCTGCTCACTCACTGTGAAATTATGAGTATAATTAGTTCATCAACTTATAATGAGCTCCAAAAACTTAATTCCCCTTTAAACTTTTATTTTTATATATTATGTCACGCCATTTATATTTCCGAATTTTCCAATTAAGCTACAATGTTTATGAACCTCTTATATGTATTATTTTATGCCGAGTATTCTAAATTAATATTTTAAATATCTAATTATTTAAACTGTTTTAGTTCGCTTTTAAGTTGGCTGTTAAATGCATACCTTTTATTATATTCTATTTATATTATATTCTTGTTATATTTCTAACTCGTTTATTCATATTTGTTTTCTGAGGAAACAACAGGTAATATGATTTGTTTTTGTACATACAGTACACAAATCATATTACCTGTTGTGTTCTCATTACACTTTTTTTTACGGATGATTTATTTATTTATTTTTTATTTACTCTTTATGTTGTTTAAATAACAGGTTTACAAGTGCGGACTTAATCCCCAGTGGCATTCTCTACCAGTTAACAGTGGGAGTTCCAGAGAATATGTTGGTAGGCAAAATATCAAATTATACAGATAAACATCAAAATAATACGTTATAAATATAAATAATAATGCATACATAACAGTATAAATATATAATTTATATTGTTATGTATATATTATATTTTACAATGTATTTAATGATATATTTATTATTTATTAGGCTTAAATGAGAAATGTTGAAGTAGTATAACTTAAACATCTCATTAAGCTCTCATAGCAAATTCCTCTTCCTTCCAGGAGCATGCAAAATACCTTCACCCCAGTAGCCTCGCGGTATTATGACGATGATACAAATACACTACGTGCTACAGCTACTTCTCATGGTTGCTACGTTTGTCTTTCACAGCCCCATTTTATTTTTCTACCAACCTTTTCACAGCCCCCATTTATGGTGTCCTCTCTTGAACCTGCTCCACAGACTCTATTTGGACCATTATGGTATATGACGAATATATTTATCACTTATCTCGTTACGTGTGCTATTTCTAAGCAAAGTACACGTGAAACGCAACTATTACAGTAAATAAAAATCTATTTTTCCTTTACACAGCAAACCCTTCAAATCTCTCTTTTCATAACCTAATTTATCACAACGTTGCGTTGTAACAAATGTCGGGCACAGTTTTTTTTTTACTTATTTAGCTGAACAGATAAGTAATTTACTTCCACATTTAAATATTAAATATTTCATGCAACCTGTGACATCATAATGATAACGTAACATATGTTAGGCTTGAATTCCATACCATAGTACATTGTTGTAATCAATTTTTTATTTAAAATGGGTAAAAAATTAATTTGTTGAGCCTGCACATTATTAATATAGTTCCGGAAGGTGATTTAGACCTGACTCACTGATTTTGGGCACCCTGCACTGACTTTGGTCAAGCAAAAGCAATCTTACTAGAATTAATGTATATAGCTGATTAGACTCAGTCAAAAGGCATCGTCTGTTTACTTCTAGACTTTTTCCATCATGTCTGACGTGGTAGCACAATCGGACGTCCAAAGTGAGGTCTTCGATCGAATCTTGACCATGTTTAAATATATCATGCCACTTGTAAATCATTGTTTTACCCCAGCACCAACCTGTATAAACGACCCTCGCTTATTATGTTTTGTGTAGATTTTTCTTGTTTGGTCTGAAACTCTATCACAGTACCAATTCAATTTGCTGATTTTATCTCCACAGGATCATTTGTTTTACTGTTGATTATTCGTAAATGAAAAACGATTTATAATTTCAAATACTCCTAATGAGTCTCTGCTATCTCCTCTATTCCGTGGACTCTTATGTAATAATACTTTTCGGGCGGAGCCGTATGCTTCTTTTACATTTCGACGTGTTAGCTATCTTTCGGTATGGACAGAAAGTGTTTATTACTACTTAAGAGTTATATGCATGCTCTTATTCATGTCTTATAGCTTCGTTACTGTGGTATATGATTTTTATGTCCGTAGCGTTTGTCGATAACCACTAGAAGACGAAATAAATATATCACAGAGTCTCTTCATGACAGGATAGCCGTTTATCTGGTCTTGGATATTTTAATAATTTAAATAATTAAGAATAACCTTTAATAACTGTCCCATTGCTGTATACTATGATATTTAATATATGTTCCATAATCTTATAGAATATATATGTAATTGCAGTGTCTGTATAAAGTAATTGGCGAAGTGACTCTTCTTTCTATATTTTATTACAGAATTTCTTCACCATTTTTACATTTAAACGCTCATTTTGAACAATTTGCAACAAACAAAATAGTCATGATATTCTGATTTTAACATTGACGTAATATCAACATTTTTTGAATAGGTGTTAACGATCACCTTTCAAGCATTCGTTTGCAGCGTATTCATGGAAGCAAACATTCATTCGGTTTGAATAAAATACAGAAATTACTTATTATACATACAGTCTTAGATATGATTTACATTTAGTATATCATTACCAAGGCTTAATGTAAATGAGCCTCTTCATGTATTCTGAGCTAAATATATATCATAAATATAATTAAAATATAACTATCATAAAGCTAATCAGAAAAATAAATAGTTTGTCACCATGAACTATACAAGTTTATAAAAATTAATATATCGTCGTGATTTATAGAAAATACATTAAATACATTGTATAAGTTTTGAAAAATAAGATAACTAAAGATAAGTTTACGATTACAAATTCGTTTCATTAATATTAATTTGATTTTACGTTTTGTTTCATAATTGGCATATAAATTATTTCTGCATTTTTTTTATATAGCATTAAGTGCAGTTGTTTTTATTTTGAAAATACATATATGTGAATATTAGTTTTTTAGCGATTACAATCAGAAATAATCTACTAAAAAATAAAACTTAATTATTCAATCTTCAAGTGCTTCCAATTACTCAAAATTGACCAATTTGCTGTTTCAGCGCCTTGCGTTCACTGCTAAATCAATTACCCTATTCACAGCAATTTTCTTTTTCCTAAAGTCAGCAATTCATTTGTAGAATTGTACTTTTATAATCGCTTGAAATCAGTTAATCTTTAATGACATGATATAAGCGCTTCGATTTCACGATATGAAGAACAAAGAAATGCTAAATCAGTCTTCTAAAGACATTAATGTTAATTGTCTTCGTCTACTCTTAAGATTTTATATCCTTTTTATGTCGTTGTCTCGCCAGCTATCAATTGTGGTATGTACCAATATTAAAGTTGTGTGCAATAATTCATAGAATAATTGGGGTGATAAATTATGATACAGAATGCAGTGGGTATTTGTGTAGAAACATCTCCTGTTTGGGGGCTCATGTTTGAAAGAATAATACACGCATGATGAAATTTATTGACACGATATGCTGAGAGCCTTGTGTGCTAAGAAATTAATACTGCTGGCTCTAAGTGTATGTAGGTGTCTTGACATCACTTGTTGTTCATACTTACAATTGATGCCACTTAGACAATTTTAATTCTGGACAATCATAAATAAAACTACTTATACTAATACTAGTGTCATAATTTTAACATTGATAATATGTATATTGTGGATGGAAATCAAAATAAATAAAAAGAGACAGCGTTCTACGTTTGCGGAATGCATGTGCACTATTCTGTTTTAGTATACCCCCACAAACTCACGTATCGCACTTCTTAAATAATGCAAATATTATTATATATTATATTATTTTATTAGATAAGAATTAATCCACGTCGTGAGTTACATTTGGCAACACATCTTTTTGATCTAGTAAATTCCCAGAAACCGTCGTACCTATACAACAAGCTTAGGTGGCTTAGGGGCCCCCGATTGGGACTATTATATAGGATGGAATAAAGAGTTTCGTCAAAACAAATTAATATTAATGAATCGAAATTGTAATCGAAAACTAATCTTTAGTTATCCTATTGTTCAGAACTGTTACTATGTATTTAATGTATTTTTTTTAAATCACGATGATATATTTTTTGTAATAAACTTGGTGACAAACTATTATACAGGTTACGTGACAAGTATTTTCCGCTCCCTTTGTTCTCATGAACCAGTTGCAAGCAAATAAAGTTTAAGAAAAAAGTCCAAAATGGATAACTATAACACCGTACACGACATTTAGACGGGGTGTTATAGGTCTAGCGGTGCTATCAAGAAAAACGGGGAAACTCTTTGGTGATCCATGTTCTGCCAAGGAATGAATGCCTATCAAAAGGGGAAGTGCTTTAAACACAAAGAATATTACAAAGAAACTTGGATATGCTGTGATAATAATAATAATAGTAATACTTTACTGATAAATCTTATAACAAATGCATGAAGTCTCTAACTAGAAGTCTACTTAGACTGTCAGACTTTAGACTAGTCTATAACACCTGTATCTCAGGAAACAGTGCCCTCTCCCATTTTTCAACTACAACAGTTTTACAATAAATCTTGACAGTAACTTTTTAAAGTAACATAAACAATTTATAAAAGTATTTAAAAATATGTGTATATTTCTGTGTGTATGCATGTACATATGACAGTGGTAGCGTGCGTGTGAATGTGGGAAGGTATGCCAATGTTTTAATATCTATAATGGTTATTTATGTAAAAATTGGTAGCAATAACTGCTCCCTTTGTATGTAGTCTAAGGTTAGAAGACAACTTTTAATTTTGATCTTACAATTGTTGTAAGAAAGCGGATAGAAATTTAATATTTTGTTCTCCTTATCATATAGATATGTAGCGAGATAAGTATGCTGTCGTTAGGCAAAGAAGGTACGAAATGTTGTAGGTGTTAAAACATTAACTGTTGTACGTTTCCCTTTTTGTGAGATGAAACTATCTGAAATCAAATTGATCTTATTGCAATTGATAAATGTTGGAAATACTCAATAAATGCGTGCTGATGTCTTGAAGAAGTTTGCGAGAGAAAAACTACAAGACCCGCCTACAGAGTCATTTCCAAAATTTATTTGAGGAAGAATGGCAGACGGGTAGTCCTGTCACTACAAGCGACCTGGGACTATACCTGCCAAAGTACAAAAACATGTGAGTAGAGTATAATAAAAAATTGTCATTTCATTTGGTACCACTCGAGATATTATTTCATTTCATTCTAATATAAATATTACATTCATATATGAAAAAAGAGAGATGTAAAACAAGTGCCAGTTGTTCTCTTAATCTTTGATCCTCTTTGGCAACAGATGTCGACTGAAGAACCAACAAAATCTTTAATCTCGCCAATTGATAATAGATAAAAATACAATAAATTTATAGCCATAATCAGAACTTAAGACGATCTTTAGAAAGTAAAGTCATATAAGCAACGTAGAATAAAATAACGTAATGTAACATAGTATACGCAGACACAAAAGTCCTTGAAGGAACTGTTATCTGCAATTAGTTTGAAACAACTGACGACAAGAGAGAATTTCTTAATTAAATGCAGGTTTAACAATGCAGCCAAGACTCTTGTATCCTTAGTGCGGGAAGTAGAGCTTACTTAACACATTTATTTTTTGATTACTATAGCTATTAATAACATAATTTAGTTAAATAAATAAACCCAAAAGAAATTATTTATTAGGTACCAGTAGTTTAATATTTAGCCCTGTAAGCCCGAGCTTCTCGGATAGGGCTAAGGTATCATTGACCTGTGGTATAAGACTCACATCCAGAAGGTCCCAAAAAGAATAACAAAGAGGGTCTGGGACTCACGATTTAATTTATGAGGATTGAAATCCTACTAGTTTATATTAAGAGATCTCCGTTTTTATAATAAAAAATAAAAGTTAATAGAATACTTATTTCTTTAACGATTAGCCTAAGTACTTACTTACTTATTAACTTCTACTAATATTTGTCTTTTGAAAAAAATACGTATATATATGTATTTGGTATATAATTCTATTATAAAAGTCAGGCGGCCACGTCTGCATTTTATGTTGCATTTAAGGACCTACAGTGTGTGAAATATGGGTCACTTGAAATACATAAGTAAGAGAGTAACGGTGAAAATAATCTGGAATTCCTACCCATAACTGAGTACAATTTTATGTACAGAAGCGAATGAGTATTTTTACTGTAAAACCTGTACCGGTTATGTATTATTCTTTTTCGAATTAACATCTAGTGAATTTCTAATTAATAACCCTTCAATGTTTATTACATTTACAAATAAATAGAAAATTAATGAAGTAAAATACTTAATAAAAATATATATATATATATATATATTTATATATATATATATATATTTATATATATATATATATATTTATATATATATATATATATATATATATATATTTATATATATATATATATATATATATATATATATATATATATATATATATTTATATATATATATATATATATATATATTTATATATATATATATATATATATATATATATATATATATTTATATATATATATATGTGGGAAGTGTTATTTTTAGTTTGTAATTTTTAGTTTGTAATTTTTAGTTTGTAATTTTTAGTTTGTAATTTTTAGTTTGTAATTTTTAGTTTGTAATTTTTAGTTTGTAATTTTTAGTTTGTAATTTTTAGTTTGTAATTTTTAGTTTGTAATTTTTAGTTTGTAATTTTTAGTTTGTAATTTTTAGTTTGTAATTTTTAGTTTGTTTTCTTTTTCCCCTACGTTTATTGTCTGTGTATTGCAGTGGCAACATTAGAGGAAAAGTCAGTTGGTAAAGAGATCAAGACGTGTACGAAGTTGTTAAAGAAATAATAAAGATATAAGAAGTGTTCCTCCCGCCTTTACTTTATAAACGATCCCACAACTATTTTGGGGCTCGTCCGGGATTGAAAAGTATCAGTGTGGAAGAACTATAAGAATTTACGAAGACATTATCAACAAAATACAAGCAACCGGCAAGTCATTCTGGATCTGCTTTACCGACCCGATCTCGAATAAAACGAAGACAATACAACAGTTCGTTCAAAATTCATATACGAAATCGAGCACGTAAGATCGGCTGTTTTACCGACGATCGCTGCATCGAATGCTTCGAGACGCAGATTATGAGCCGAGGCACGAAATGTTTGACAAATGGAAGTGACATTGTTTATTACGTCGATATAAATTGATGTTTTTTTTACGAATAAATATACGAAGAAGAAATAAAAATATTATGTTGAAGACGACAAGTGTTACGATTAGCGGACTTTACGAGTGACAATTATTCACGTTTTAAGAAGCGAGTTATTATGATGATAAGAAGTGTTTGCAAATATTAAGACTTATGAAGAGTTTACGTATAAGAGGTTACGTTATATCAGATGTTGCATATACTTACGACTTAAGAAGAAATTTATGAAGTGAATTTTCTAAGAAGGTTAACAACATTAGAAGATTAATTTATTTCGAAAATTCAAGACTGAGTTACTAACATATCCAAGATGCCGCCGAAGAAGGACGTTAAAGAAGCAGAAGATCGTGAATCTCGTGATGACACACATTATATTCCGTTCCGTGATTTGGAGCAGTCCATGACAACATTTAGTGGCGATGATACTTACCCTATATTATTATGGTTTGACGAATTCGAGGATACGGCACAACTGATGAACTGGACTGAAACCGAAAAACTTATCTATGCAAAACGCTTGCTTAGCGGAACTGCCAAATTATTTTTACGGTCGCTAGGAGGTGTCAAAGATTGGGCAAAGCTAAAGAACGAACTTGAAGAAGAATTTGGTCCTAAACTAAATAGTGCTGCCATACATAAGAAACTCAGTTCGCGAAAAATGAAAAGTGATGAGACGTACCAGCAGTATTTCCTCCACATGAAGGAGTGCGCACTTCACGGTAAAATTGAAGACGATGCGCTTATAGAGTATGTTATCGACGGTATCCGAGACAGTGAGTCTAACAAATCAATGTTGTATGGTGCATCAAACCTGAAAGATTTCCGTAAAAAATTGGAGAACTACAGCGATATGAGGAAGAAAATATCAAGCCGCCCTGCTACGTCTAATACTACTCCTCAACGTCCTCAATTTCGGAGAAACTACAGCGGAAAGCGATGCTTTAATTGTGGTGACTTAGATCATCAAGCACCAGCTTGTAAGAAGGGTATCAAATGTTTCCGTTGTAATGAATTTGGACATAAGGGACCAGAGTGTACAAACAAACATAAGAATACTCTAAATATTAAAAATAATAAAAGCATAAAAATTAATACTACGGAAGGGAAGGAAGATGTTACAGGAGACTCAGGAGAACTTAAAGTTCCGTACAAGAAGATAAAGATTAATGATGTTGAAGTTACAGCCTTGATCGATACTGGAAGTGACGTTAATTTGATCATAATTTCCGAAGCTGAGAACATTCTGGGAGGCAAGTCAAGCTATAATAGAGATTTCACAATTAATTTGACTGGAATTGCTGGAAAAGAACTACGTACTGAGGGAGTTTTGAATGCTATACTTGCTATTGATGACTACTACGCTGACATAAAGTTCCATGTAGTCAAAGATGATGCTATACCTGTCAAAGTTTTATTAGGGAATCCTATCCTGAAGGACTTTGAAGTAAATTTTACTGCAGGTGGCATTTTTCTTGAGAAGATTTTACAATTAACTATATTGGCTGATGAGAAAGTTATCGATTTTAAAGACTGTGAAAACAAAGAGATTGAAAAGAAGTTAACTAAGATGATAGAAGAATATAAACCTAACGAAGCAAAGAAAGAAACGAATATTGAAATGAAAATAGTACTTACAGATGAAGACCCAATTCACCAGAGTCCACGACGACTATCACCTTTGGAAATGAAAGTAGTTGACCAACAAATAAAAGAGTGGTTAGAACAGAAGATTATACGACCAAGCAAATCAGATTACTCAAGTCCTATTGTACTGGCGAAAAAAGAAGAATGGGACCTACCGACTTTGCATAGACTACAGAAGATTAAATAAGAAAATTATAAGAGATCGATTCCCATTGCCGCTTATCGAAGATCAGATAGACAGACTAAAGGGTGCAAAAGTTTTTACGACATTAGATTTAAAGAACGGATTTTTACATGTGAACGTTCACCACGACAGTATAAAGTACACATCCTTTGTAACGCCTCGAGGGCAATACGAATTTATAAAAAATGCCTTATTGATTGTGTACGGGACCATCGGTATTCCAAAGATACGTCAATTACATCTTTCAAGACCTCATTTCAGACGGTACCGTTCTAGCATATTTGGATGATCTAGCGATACCATGTAAAACGCAAGATGAAGGACTAGAGAAATTATTAATAGTTTTTAAGAGAGCGGAAGAATACGGTTTAATGTTTAACTGGAGCAAATGCTTATTCATGAGGAGAGAAATAGAGTACTTAGGCTACATCATACAGGATAACGAAGTAAGACCTTCAAAAGAAAAGATTGCAGCAGTTTCAAAATTTAAGACACCTAACAATTTAAAGTCCCTTCAGTCATTTCTAGGATTGTCCGGGTACTTTAGAAAATTTATTAAGAATTACTCGATAATTTCAAGGCCACTGACCAATCTACTAAAGAAAGACTCTGAATTTTATTTTAGTGATGAGTGTGAGAAGGCTTTCAATGAGTTAAAAAAACATACTGTGCAGTTCACCCGTTCTGCGTATCTATGATCCTGATTTGGTGACGGAGCTACATACTGATGCGAGTGCTGAAGGATATGGAGCTGTTTTATTACAAAAGAGCTTAAAAGACAATCAGATGCATCCGATCTATTACATGAGCAAAAAAACGACGTCTATCGAAAGAAACGACCATAGTTATTACCTGGAGATATTAGCAATTGCTGAAGCTGTCAAAAAATTCCGCGTGTATCTTTTAGGAATCCGATTTAAAATTATCACAGATTGCTCTGCTCTGACTAAGACTTTACAGAAAAAAGACCTACCACCGCGTGTTGCGCGCTGGGCCCTGCTACTGCAAGAATACAATTATGAAATAGAGCACAGACCCGGAACAAGACTTAAGCATGCCGACGCGTTAAGCAGAAACCCGATTTGTATGATATTAACGGAAATTACAACCCGACTTAAGAAAGCTCAAGACGATGATTCGCATACTAACCTATTAAAGAAAATGTTAGAAAAGGGACCCTATCAAGATTATCTTATAGAAAGCGGAATACTTTGTAAAGAAAAAGGTGGTACGAAGCTTATTGTAGTTCCAAAGAAAATGCAATATGAAATCATAAGAAAGAAACACGATCGTGGACATTTTGGCATAGTTAAGACGGAAGAACTTGTGAATAGAGAATACTACATAGAGAACCTGAAAAAAAAGATTAGAAAGATTATAGATAATTGTGTGGAATGTATTCTTATTTCGCATAAAAAAGGAAAGAAAGAGGGATACTTACATCCGTTGGACAAAGGAGATGTTCCGCTCTCGACGTATCACATTGATCACCTCGGTCCGTTGACATCAACCCATAAAAAATATAAGAACATTCTTACTGTTGTGGATGGATTCACCAAATTCACCTGGATCTATCCTACGAAAACATTGTCTACAGAAGAGACGTTAGATAAATTAAGAATCCAACAGCAAACATTTGGCTCACCACAAAAGATTATTTCAGATCGTAACGCCGCATTTACATCGACAGATTTTCAAGAGTACTGTAAAGAGGAAGGTATTACTCATTACACTATTACTACTGGACAGCCACGGGGAAATGGCCAGGTCGAAAGAATCCACCAAGTAATCATAAGCGTTTTAAGTAAGCTTAGTGCTGATGATCCGACGAAATGGTATAGACGAGTTTCAGGAGTCCAACGCTGTTTGAATAGCACATACCAGAGAAGTATTGGTATGACGCCTTTTGAACTTCTTTTGGGACAAAGATGAGAGACAAAAATGATGATATTATGAAGCTGATAGAAGAAGAGAAAATACAGACTTACAGTGAGAAACGGAATGAACTTAGAACGAAAGCTAAAGAATCTATCAAGAAGATACAAGAGGAGAATGTCAAAAGTTACAATAAAAGAGGAAAGAGGCTATAGATTACGAAGTAGGTGACTTGGTTGCTATCAAGCGAACTCAATTCGCCCAGGGAAGTAAGCTATACCCAAAATTTCTGGGGCCTTACGAAATAGTGGCTAAGAAACACCATGACCGGTACGCTGTAAGAAAACTCGGTGACGGTGAAGGTCCATTCAACACTACCAGCTCAGCTGACTTCATGAAGCCTTGGGTCGTGGATGAAGATAGTTCATCTGGGTCAGATGAATGACCAGGATGGCCGTGTGGGAAGTGTTATTTTTAGTTTGTAATTCTTTAGTTTGTTTTTCTTTTTTCCCCTACGTTTATTGTCTGTGTATTGCAGTGGCAACATTAGAGGAAAAAGTCAGTTGGTAAAGAGATCAAGACGTGTACGAAGTTGTTAAAGAAATAATAAAGATATAAGAAGTGTTCCTCCCGCCTTTACTTTATAAACGATCCCACATATATATATATTTATATATATATATATATATATATATATATATATATAAATAGAAATATACATTCAGTCAAAAAAGTATCGGGAATGGATGATTTGTTTATGGTTCGAAATTAATTTTTGTTTTTGTTATTGTTAAATTGGTATGGCTAATTTCCATTTTGGCGCGGAGTTTGAGGTGCATCTGTTATTTAGATTAAATACAGTGCTATTTGTAGTTATATTATATCTAGTGTGTATTGCGAATTTCACAGTGGACAAAAACATCGAACAAAGAGTTTGTCTTCAATTTTGCATCGCCAATGGAATTTCGTGTTCGGAGTCACTGAAAATGTTACAGAAGACTTACGGTGTATCAATTTTATCATAAAACACGTACTTATGAGTAATACAAGATGTGCAAAAGCGGTCGAGATGTGATGGAATATTTGCCTCGCTTTGGTAGACCATCAACGTCTGAAACAAAAGTTAACATGAAGGAAATAGTGACTGGAAATCCTCATTCAATATAGTATTTCACGAGTCTCCATACCATTTTAAATAATTACTTGGATATGAAGCATGTTTACGCTCGGCTAGTCCCAAAAGACCTGATTTTTCTCCGAAAACTCAATCGCATAAGAATCGCTGAGGACATGCTAGAACGAGTCAATTCCGACTCAACATTCATGAAAATCATTGTTACTGGTGACAAGACGTGAGTTTATGAGTTTGACATGCAAACTAGTCAACGTGCTTCAGAGTGGCGCAAAAATCAAGGTCATGTTGACTGTTTCCTTTGACTATCGCGGTGTTGTGCACTCAAAATTCTTGCCGATAAGTCAAACGGTAAATAAAGAATATTATGTGAGTTACGCGGCGTTTAAGGGAGCAAAAAAGGAAAAAAATAAAACGGTAAAGGCGAGATGTGTGGAAAGAAAATTCTTGGATTTTTTATCACCATAATGAGCCTTCGCATAAGGCCCTCATTGTGAACGAGTTTTTGACCAAAAACTCAACAAATACCATCGAGCAACCACCTTTTTCGCCAGGTATGGCTCCAGCCGGCTTCTTTCTTTTTCCTAAATTCAAATTACCACATCGTGGCATCCGTTTTAATTCAGTAGAAGATATAAAAGAGAATTCGCGGCGAAAACTGAACTCAATTCCGGAAAAAGCGTTTAAAATTGAGACCAGTAATTTACTCTGTGTTAGTGCGAATAATTACGACAGTATACTAAATTCTACGCAATCGATATCATTTGGTAACTGCTAAATAAATTGCTGAATCGAAAATCAACTATTAGAACATCGTTATGATTATCGTGTTTTATTACAGCTTACCTAAGAGGTCAGAAAAACATAAAGCTTAATTTTTAATAAAGTCATATTTAAATCCGCACCAGAAAGCCGACTCCATTAACCGTCGTCCCATTACTTATATTGCCTGTTAAATTTTGAAATAGCTATATAAAACGCGGAGTTCCGAAGAGAGGGGATTTACTTTATGGTTAATACTAAAGGAAAACACTTCAAAACGTTAAAGGAATGCTACTTTCTTTAAACTTACCTTTAAATTCGGATCTTATTTCTACATCTACATTATTTAGCTGTAAAATTAAAAGAGATAAACTGAAAAGGATTTGATTCTAATTATAATATGCACTCAAGGTCTCAAAGTTAATTATGTTGGAATAGCCAGTGTTGGTTTTCGAACATTGTTTAAGAAACACAACAAGAGCACTATTTTTCACAAAAAAACGTCAGACCTGAGTATGAGTATCCAAGCCACGTTCAAGGCTACGTTGGATCCTCGGGATACTCTTTGTCGCTTCGTCATTGTTGTGTTGTGTTTTTTTGTAGAAACTATCTTCAAAGTTAAAAAAATATTTGTCTGACAAAGGATTTCAGGGTACTTTTTTCCCTCGTGCCCTTGACAAATCCCGTGATCTCTAGAGGCTTAGTTTTTTTAGATGCTCATGAAGAAAAAACCCTATCTCTCCCTTCATTTAGCACTCTTTGAAGCATATTTCTGCTAAATTTCAAGAAAATATGAGGACGTGATTTCGTTGGATTCGCGCCCACACTGCTTTCATAACATCTGTGGTCTTTACCGTACAAGGTCAGCCACTACTTTTATGGTTTTCAAAGCCCGAATCTTCACTAAATCATATTCTACTACGATAAATAAACTTGATTGTTATTTTTAAAAAAATCAAAAGTATATAAATCTCGGTTGGCGTGTATACGCAGTCCTAAAGTGCAATAACCGCGACTCTGTTTTCCTTTTGCGTCCACTCCATTAATTTAAATGAAACAAAATCATTTTTTTTATTTTATGTTTACGCGCTAATTCAAAATCAATCCAAATATTTTTAGCTAGTTTTCAAAACTTTAATAAAATCAGATTGCCACAGAACTTATGATTCGACTAGGTATTATAATAAAAAAATACGATTTACGACTGGATTTCATATAACATGTATCTATCATATTTGTCTCTGGAGCAATTTTTAACATGACCAGCAACTGCGAGCGATTTTTCTACGAAGCAAACCACCTACTCCAGGGCTATTTTACGCCTCGTTATGATAAATCTTGAAAAATTAAAACAACTTGTTTACTTTTTAAAGTTATATTTAATAATTGAAAAAATGCGTTTTTGTTTTTCTATAGCTCTAATCGGCTCACCCGTTCTCAAGACATCCGGTCAGTGACAAAATGCTGCCAGATTATTCGTCAGAACGAATGAAGTCACATTAAAACCTCACCGCAAATACAACAACATCGCAACAATCCAGTCCATACAGATAGAAGCGTCGCTGGAGTTTTTTGCGCCACTTCTTCTCCAGCGCCCACGTATTCCGAAGTGGTGGTACAGATAGCTAATAATAATAGTGAATTTAAAGAATCCTCTGTCAGAAGCAACTGACCGAGCCGAGGTTCAGCCCTCTCGGGCACCCTCGAGTCAGACGCTCTCGCAAAACGGTCCGAGCCGAGGCTCTCTCTCGGGAGCCCTTGTGCTGGTTACCTATATATAGAGGTCTCGACTGAGCTCAACCCGGTGAAACTGTAAAAGCCCTCGGGCTAACAGTGGCCTTCAGCCCGAAAAAAAAATCGTAACAATCACAACTACAACAACGTATCGTACAACGTAATCCGCTCAACCGGAGGAAAAAGATTCTAAATAAAAAGCGTATAATATTAAACGTGTGTCAATTTCAATCTCATCATATAGATCTTTTAACATAATGGACTTATTTACGCAAACGATGAAATAAGCTTATATCCAAATAAACCTGAAGTGAAATGTTGAACAAAAATATTTGAATATTCACTCTACGCGTAATCCCAGCAGTATTGTATAGAATTGATCTTTCTTGTGGTATAAATCTTCGATGAATAGGATTACTGGGGCCTGTATTTTATACCGCATCTAAAAAAGGAGCTCACTGAAATGAAATATGGGCCACTTAGAGTAAGTAAACGTGAACGATGTTTTTTTCTCATTATTTAAGTATTGTTTAATATTCAACAAATATTACAAAAACTCTTTTCTTATTAGGAACAAATTAGCAACATACTAATTTAAATTATTTATAAACGTAAATATATATAAAAGAAAAACTTACCAAAATATAAGGTTTATTTCGGCGTCACTAAATCTATTACATGTAAAGAATGTGTAGCAGTGGAAGAGACCTATATTCAGTAGTGGACTATGTACAGACTGCTAATGATTTTGATGATAATATTTTTATTATAAGACTTAATACATGCTTTTTTTATTGGAAAATAACAGCGATATAGTTGTGTCAAAATATTTGAAATATATATTTGAACAAATAAGATGAGCTGCAACGACGCATGCGTATTAAAGAAAGAAAAAGAAAAACTATATTATATGTCTATATATATTATTATTTAAGTCCTACCTTTCTCCGATCTTAGTGCAATAAGATCGCGATCATTACAGCGGAATAAAGAATGGGACGAAGAATGAGTGCCTCTGTGTTTTGCCGGAAATGCTTACTGCAAAATGTTCTGTGCTGTTGATGTTATCTAGAGCTGTTTTTATTCAACATTACTGATAACAGTAGCAAAATATACGTGTCAAGAATAAACCTCTTTTTCATTTGAGAAAACCAACACGTTTATTATTTTTTTATCTATTGTCGTAGGACCTTAACTATTCTACATATATATTTTGAACTTCTTTACTACTGATTTTAATAATATTAGATACATTGGGTATTTATAGAAGTTGTTCTTTATAATCTTTTGCTTTAAAATAAATATTTTTTAACACCTACAATTATAATCAATATCCAACTGTGCCGTGACATTAAATAACTAAATCTGTGTTCTAATACACAGTAGAGTCGAGCTGAGTTAAGATCATGGGTTTCATTACCAGTCAAGGTATTTATTTGTTAGTTTTCGCGTCCAAGTATATTTACACAACTTGTACATAATATTGTCAGTTCATTTTTACGTGTAATATATATTTTTGCTTGTGTAAAAATATAAAGAAAAATAAAACATATTTTTTATAAGGAGGGTTATTTCCTTTATCATTTAGTACGTTATTGTATTTTTTAACACCGTCTTTTACGACCCACAAGTTAAGGATGCTTTACCGCAAGGACCTCAAGCCCTCGTCTTTTTATTATGCTAATAACGATATTTTTAAATAAGATATCCTATTAAACTCCTGAATTTTATTAAATACAAATTTTTGTTAGTATTTAACGTAGTGCAGGTTGTGATTTGATGCTGAAAACAGTATGTTTTTTTTAAAGGAATGCTGACTGTGATATTTACATTACTAAGATTCTGGTTAATCATTCCAACTAAGCTTAGTTGCCATGATATAAATATTTGACCCTGACAAGGTTATTTATGGTATACAGATATATTGTAATTGATCATATTGATCCCTATACCTGGCAAATAATCACGATGGCTCTTTGTCAGTCTTGAGAAATAGGAATAAGTTACATTTCTTAATTAGTTAGAACGTTTGACTTACGGCGAAGTTATAAACTGACTGTTGCTAGGATTGACCGGCTCGTTTACTGAAGAAGTAAGACGAGATATAAGACGTGAATAAAAAGTTGCTAAACGCTACTATGTTGTCTATGGATATTTTTACTGTTTGTGTCCAGAGAATTCAAAGGTGACAATATATCTTCATCTTGATTCTTCATTTAGATTGGATATATGTGTGATCGTATATCGACATTACATCAAGAAAATTAATAGTAATTGTACCTCATTGTATTTTTAACCTAAGTTAGGTTTATTAAACATTTTTATCCATTGATATCTTTTAGAATTTTTATTAATTTATTGATGTATCCGAAATATTACATTGCGTATTTATATTTCCGCGTTGCCGAAGGCATTTAATCCGTCAGACGCAATTGACTGAGCCCTCGGGCTGACAGTGGCCATGAGCCGTAAAAAAATCATCTCGAAGGCGTTGTCGAATACCTTACCCAACTAAGTACGAGGAGGTTGATAAATATAAATTTATTCATGGCAAAATTATTTCCAATCGGATCAATTATTCTCACACATCAGATTCAAGTCAGATAATATTCGATGTTTTGTAGGTTGGTGCTCCTGTATCATGAAATATTATCCGGTATTATGAAATAAAGCTCCTTCCTACTTACTCTCGGTATTTTTCTAGGTCATACTCATCTGTAATTTCCTTTTTTAGAAAGAGTTCATTAAATTTTTTCAAAAAATTTAATAGATCATATATAGAAAACTGGTAAGTTAATAGTATGATTACTGACCGGTCCCTTTTTTTCTTTTGTTGGCCACTATTAGCCCGAGGGCTTTTACGGTTTTATCGGGAAATATGGTGGCCGAACGCTTAGCGCATTAAGCATAAAGGTCTCTTATTTATGGGTTATTAACCAGCACAAAGGTTCCCGAGAGGGTGCCTCAGCTTGGCATGTTACCCTGCACGTGAAAGCAACTGATTCGAGGATGCCGAGAGACCCGAATCACGGTTCTATTAGTTGCTTTTATTGGATTAACTAAATTAATATCATTATTATTAACAAAATTTACCAACACTACGGAATGCGTTGGAGCTGGAGAAGAAGATGGCGCAAGACCAGCGACGCTCGTATCCATGTTACTTGGTGTAAAACCGGCCTGGTATATTACGGTATCACTAATAACTAGACCGGTCGCATTCGTGTATCATAGTTCAGAGTTTAATTCCCCAAAAATTACTTTACAGTGGACCTTGGTGGTAGTATAGATTACCGTAGTCCATTACCATCGACGTTGTGCCATCACCTCAGGACTGAATGTTCGACACGTGTTGGATCATAGACATGTATCACTTCCATGGAATATCGCTATCAGTTATGCTTAGATAAGGTATACTTACAATGAACAGCCCTTTATAACAACTGATGATATGTAGCATTATAATTCTTTATTCAGATTTCAAAATGATGTTTATGACGATAGTTAATGAAAAGAGAATGTAATAATATCTAAATATGATAAAATATTTAATTATCTCATCATTTGAAGATACAAACGATAATAACTTTGTCCGTCATGACCGAGGGCCAGAGGGTAACTAACACTGACTCTCCGCGCACAACCCACCAATGCAAATTGACTATTTTTGTTATCAAATTATTTTCTAATACGTTAAAAACCACGAAATAAATTGATTCATCGTGTCGAGACGTCATCTTCAGATATATGCAAAGAATAATTGCAGTCGTTCTGTAAAAAAATATTTGATATACGGGTGACAGGAAATACGATACGATGCAAGGGGTTAAAGTAGAGCACATCTGGTATAACGAACGCGTTCCAAAACAATATTTTATTTATTATTATTTGTAATCTTGAGTAAATGTAATAGTAATAAATCAATTTTTTATTATGATATATAAATGTACACCTTAATATTTAAATATATTATAAATAACAAGCGTAATATAATTAGATAAAAATGAATTATATTACGTTATGTCTAAACGTCGGCGATAACGCTATAAACGAAATAAATAACACAAAACATGATTTAAAGGCAGAATAAATAAATTAACATATAAATTGTTTTTGTCGGTATATTTGCTTTACAAAGAGCTAAACAATGACATGCTATTAGAATGGGTAATAAATAAGAAAAAACGAGAGGCTCCTTAACTTTCTTTTACAATTAGTCTGTAATACAATACATATTATCCTACTATTTTAAGTTCTAGTTAACTTCTGAAAATTTAGAAATCGGAATTATTTAAATTGTTATTTAGTTTACATGAAACATTGTTAATGTAACATAAAATAAAAAAATGAGATAACAGATTATTCTTTTTCCAGTTTCCATTATTCAGGTTCCAGTTCATGTACAGTCTTCGTGTGGGAGTGTTTCGACCGCAATATCCCAGGCGGTTGTCACCTACCATCAAGACAGCTCCTTGCTCATCTTCCTACAAATTTATATAGTAAATCACTACGCAAAAATGAAACCGCAACGTTTTGCTAACTGATATATTTTATATTTGGAAAACCACTAAACATCTAAAGCCTGAAGATGTTCCCCCGGTCAATTTCCACCGCGGTCCTTTACTGTTTACGTGCTATGCATTACATTTTGTTGTTACGGTGGAGTATTTTTGAAATTCAATTATATATTTTGAATTAATTCGATGATGATTAAAATGATGAATTAAAATATTTATGTTCCCTCAGCAAGTTTTTATCGTCTTTCCTTATCCATAATTGCGCTAATATCGTTGGAAAATTAAGCTAAATCTAAAGCCGAAACGACCTAGAAAGCGATTTTAATTTTTTTAAAAAATATTACGATACAATCAGAAGAAATGGATATTGAATTGCATTGTTGAATGACGTGTGTCACCTGATCCTGACCTGATGTTTGTGTGACCTGTAAGTAACTCAATTGTAACTCGAGGTTGAAATAAATTTATATTATTTTATAACTGATTATATTACTTACCACTTCTCTTTGAAATAATTGAATAATATACCTGTTAGAATTTGCTTTAAGTATAAGATATGATATATTTTTCACACTTATTTTGAATCTATAACTAATAATCAATGAAGTTAAAGATAAATATACTTAAAATGAAAACGAACAATCCATCCAACTCGAATTTAAATCTTAATCGCTATGAGAAAAACGTGGAGTACGCTTTTGGAATGAAATTGAATTTTAAAATGAACAAATATTCAAAGAGGTGCTAGCACTTTCTGGTTGTATCTTAAATAAATCTATGCCCAGTTTTTGACCTCAATATTAAAAAAGATAGAAGGAAATAAAACAATATTGATATTTTTAACTCATTAATATTTTAGAGTTGCATTTATTCATTAACATCCAATCTCCTAAACATTAAACTTAAGTTATAATTGATGGTTATAATGTTGATGCTTACGAAATCCTTATGACAACGTAATATTGTACTTATAATTAAATAACACCTATAACAACGAAATACAGATTTACAATGTTGTTTGTCTACAAATTTTAACAACTATAAAGTCCGTTACAATAGCTAAATTTATTTAAATTCGATGACATCAATTCTAATCAAATTTGTTTAATTGTTTTAACAATACACGAAACTTTCACTAAAGAAAACACATGAAATAAAGAATAAAAATAGTTTTAATTACGTCCATCGTTATTCGGTTTATATTTTATTGGTTAACTGCGCGAACGTCGATTTAATTTATATATAATTGACGCATATGTTCACAGTTACTATCTTAAATAGACGAACATAGCCCGTGTCGGAGAATATTGCCACCTAACAGTAAAAATAAATCTGTCATAGAATCGTTTCCATACAATCCTTTTTTAATGTTAAATATTTAATATCTTCCCTTACTGATATACCATTGGCATATTCGATAGCAAAACTTAGCATAAAAATTAGCTAACTTGTAAAAAGTCTAATGTGACTATTTAGTTTAGATTGTTATAGGTGAACCAAGCGATAATACCCTTTCAGGAGTAAATTGATCACAGATTAATCGCAATACATACACGGTAGTTAATGATGCTATTTTACGCTGTTAAGCTTTACGAATATTTTTCTCGCCATAGAGTTACCAGCTATATCTTACTACTATGGAATGGAACGTTATTGAAAAATATCCCTGGTAAAATATTTGTCTATTTACGATAGTATAATAATATTCTTGATTGACGTCAGAGTGGAAAGAGGCTGTAATTATTACACCGGATGTGTTATATTTAAAGTTTTGTCCGGAACGGATACTTGTAAACTTACATTATTAGCAAATATTATTACAGTCAAAATTACCAGGTATTTACAACTTCAAACTATTATTTTAGCTTATGTGTGAATTTATGTATATTTTTATCGTAATATTCGTCGAAGATCAACTGGATGTGTAAATCATTTAAAAAAAATATATTTGAGATGCTAACAACAAAAACAGTGAACAGTCTGGGCCAATAACACAAAATTTTATTAATTATAATAGATGCGAGTTTATATCAATTTTAGAAAACTGAAAATGTATACTTATACAATGATGGTTTTGAGATATCCGGGATATCCGAAGGTTAAAATTGAATATTGATTTTTCTACTTTTTCAATTACATTTCTTTATTGTTTTCCAATAAAGATACAATTACATATTAAGAAATAATCATATGTGCAAATGCTTAAAAATTTATCATCTTATGATTCAAGATATTCTGGACGGATTTGGATTAACATGTATCTAAAATCTCCAAAGAAAAATCAATAGCGTTTATGAAAATTTTAAGAAATGCCGTTTTAAAAAAATCATTAACATCGAAAAATTCAGAAAAACTAAAAATTTAAGAGAAGCCCAAATGATATGTTTTTAAGAATCAGTTTGTTGCCCTCAACAGAATTTTTAAATTTTGTCTAAAATGTTATGTATGTTGTTACAATATTTACACCTAAAAATTTTGGGGCCCGACTGGATATATAATAATTATTTACTAAATCCATAGGTTTCACGTAAAAATATAAATGAAATTTTGGGATGGGATTTAAAAATATGTTTACGATATTCTACACCAGTGTTTGTTTTATTTTAGGTCACTGATATGCTTTGATAGCATTACATGTTACCTCAATCTGATTATTTTAAGTTTTTAAATTAATATTTTTGGTTAAACAGTAATAATACCGATTACATTACAAAAACTATATTTCATTATTTTATGCAATTCTTATCGGAATAATTATATTCTTCACTACCATTAGTACGCAGCTTATTAGATATTATCACCTAACCTTGTAACTTCCTACAAACTGCTTATTCCAGTTTTCTACAATCAGTCTGTTTACGTACACTTAATTGATACACTTAACATTTTAATATGATATTTTATTGAAACAATCAATTTTATATTAAACCTTTCGCAGTGCGATTTAAGTCCCCCGTAACAGCTCTCAACGAAACAATATCAAAATTCGTATATTATTGCAATCATAAGTCTCACTGCTCTGTTAAAACGTAAATATTAGCAACAAATTGTGTTTGTATCGTTTACACATTATATTAGGCAATTTAATCTGATCAATTTGGTTCAAACAATGCAAATTTGGTTTAATAAATACAAAAGTGTATTGCAACTCTCAATTTTGAATGATCTTATCAAATTAATTAAAGCTTTGTATTTTAGTTAAAAATATAATATCTACATATAACGATGCTAAACATTATATATCCTTGCTGTTGCCGGTTATAATTAAAAAGTAATCAGTACAATGTGATGCACTACATTCTACGCTTTCATGTTATGTGAAATTATTTGTCAAAGTTCATTAGATTGATATGTTAACAGATGACATAAATATTATTTTATAGATTAGTTATTAGAATCTTCTTCCTTTCCTTAAACAAAAATGAAGCATTCAAAATCAAAGGGTTGTTTAAAAAAAATGATTCACTGAAATCATCTTTGAACTAAAATCCCAACAATGTCTAAAAAATTACAGTTATACTGTTACAGTTAATTCAACTAGTCACCTAGTCCCTTGAAGTATCTTAACCGTGTTATTTGAGGCGATAAAGAGCAAAATTACAATAATATAATAATACATTTTATATAATATATGTGGCAGATTGTAAATCAGCGCATTAATCGGAATAGGTGTATTACGATGACCTTTTGAGCTAGTTGATTCAGCTGTCGGCAACCAACTAGTATCCAAAATAGACTGGTCAATAACATTCTGCATTGTACCTTAAATGAATATAAAACATTAAATTAGGTTAAACTTCTGTGGTTTTCTGAATGTCATTTTTTGTAATAATAATGTTATGTACTCCTATTATAAATAAAAAAAAAAAGGTAATACATTGAGTACACTTGTCATTATGATTTTACTAGGAATAACGATATTTTTTATAATTTATATGTTCTAAGTGATTATAGCTTACTGAAGAGCATATAAGGAGCACGATAACTTGTAGCAAAGCGACGGATGTATGAAATTACTAACGTGGACAAGATGCAAAATAAATACATAAGGGGACGTTTGTACCTGTGCCTGATATAGAGATATTACTAGAAGAAGCATACAAATTAATGTGAATGGGTACATTGTGACAACAAGACCAAGAAGTGCATGGATTATATAAAAACTTATATATTTTCGTTTCAAAGTGTGAGTTGATGTGTATTTAACGAAAAAAATAAATAATAGAAGGACTTGTACCACCCACGGACCTGGTATGGCAAATGATGTTGATGACAACTTTTTACTAAGGAGGTTCTTTTGTATGAAAATGCTAAAAATTGTGCCCGTAGTAAAATGATGGGTTCATCTTGTGTTACATTCATATTAAATTACAATTGGGATTAAAGACGTAAATAATGGGTATACTTTATCTAAGGATCAAATTCTAATTAAATTAGAAGTATGTTCTTTAATAATTCTACAATATGTATATATAATATGTAATTTTAGTTTAATTTACAATTTTACTTACCATATGTCGCCTCTGGGTTGAAATACTTATGTTGAGCAGGTTGTATCGGTACCATCAAATCTATAACGTACACATTTTCTTGTTAAAGTTTTGGAAAATCCCTCTATAGCTTACCTTCTACATGGTTTGAATTGGTACAGATAGCTAATAATAATAGCGAATTTAAAGAATCCTCTGTCAGAAGCAACTGACCGAGCCGAGGTTCGGCCCTCTCGGGCACCCTCAAGTCAGACGCTCTCGCGAAACAAGTTAACGGTCCAAGCCGAGGCTCCCTCTCGGGAGCCTTTGTTATGGTTACCTATATATAGAGGTTGCGACTGAGCGCCATTAGCGCTTGGTCGTGGCCTTCAGCCCGAAAAAAAAAAATGGTTTGAATTTCAAAGTGGCGATGGTTCTTTTGCATGTATTCTATTGAATTTCTTGAATTCTTACGTACAAAAATTAAGTTTTAAACAAGAATGTAAAAAATTGCGATATTTTGTCAAGAGCTGTTTTTAACTATAAGTCGAGGCAAATCAGTTCACATACGCTCTCCTAAATTATTTATTTACAATTTCTTGTTGAAGAGTAGTAACCACTAGCTCAATTTATCTACCCTCGAAATATGTTATTTATTTTATGTAAAGTAAAGTACCATCCTATATATATATACCTAGTCCGGCCATAAATTCTGCTACAAATGAAAATGCATTTTTTTTTAATGAAGTAATGTAATATTATTAAAATTTATACCTACATATTTATTAGTCAGTCAGCAAAAAAATTAAAAAAATATTCTATTCGAAATGGCCACCTTTGGCTTTTATACAGGCCTTTAATCTCTGTTTCCAAGGGAAATTTCGCCACTGCTTGCTCCAAAGAGACGCAATGTAGCCGTGTCGTTTAGAGCAGACAAAATTCTCTAAAACTGACCATAATTTGAAGTCTAAAGGGTTATGGGATGAAGGCCAGTCTTCAGGTCTTATAAAGTCCGGAACGTTGGTTTCAAGCCAAGCTTGGGTACTTCATGCCTCGTGACCAGGTGCAGAGTCCTGCTAGAAAGTCCACTTCACATTTTTAAAAAGTGTATTGCTGAGAGGTTTCACAACATGATCCAAGACTGAATCCTTGCTTCTTCCTACAAAAATGTAGTTTTGTGATTCCTTGATAAGACACGCCCCACCAAACCATCACTGATGCAGGATGATGACCACGTTGTACCTTTCTGACCACTTGAGCAGCTTCTTTAGAACTGTGAGCGTGCACTTTATCGTTTTGCTTATTGTAGTGTTCTTCAATCGTGAAATTTTTTCATCGGTAAAGAGGATATTTCTGTGCCTTTCACCTATGTATCGCGACAGAAGGCGTTTTAATCGATCCACTCTCTTTAATTGTAAAGACTGATTTAGGGCATGTCTTGTATATCGACGATAAGCACCGAGCTTCAGGTCTTGTTTCATAATACGCTACAGAGTCCTAGCGGGAATCTTCATTTCTCGCGATTTGCTTCCTAATGGGGTTTCGACGAATTCTGGCTTTAACAGCATTAACAGCCTTTGTAGTTCTAAAAACACGCGGCCGCCACGATCTTTTCTGGTCTTCGACAGAGGAAGTGTTGTTGTATCTGTTAATAGTACGATATACGAACATACGGCTGATACCTAGCTTTTGAAGTGTCTGGAATATGACCGACGACTCCATTACCCATTTTGTGCAAGGCGAACACTGCAATCCTATTTCCTTTAACACCCTATTCCATATTGTAATTTGATAATGAGCACGAAAAAATGTGTTAAATGGCGCAAACTCGAAAGAGTTTTTTAAAATAATATACATGTTCCAAATTTAAAATAATTAAAAAGTTGAAATAAAGAAAAGTTTTTATGTAACAGCATTTATGGCCAGACTAGTTATATATAGCCTCCTCTCTAGACGGGGGTTAGAGTATAGTACACCACGCATCTACACTGCGGATTGAAATGTCTTTGAAATATTTTTTTATTATTATTATAATATTGCTTAGTAATGCAGGTTTCCTCACAATGTTTTGAGGTGGACAAACTTCACTAGCGTACCAGCAATGTGCTCGTCAACATGTCATACTAGGCAGCTGTGTGACGACTACGAGTAAACTTTCCAAAAAAGGCATATTTTGCTAACTTTCCATAAAAACCCATATGCCGTAGCCTACAACGGATTTGAAAAAGTAAAAAAGATATTTAAAAAATTTAAATCTTATTACATCATAACCAAACGATTGACAATGACAAATTTATGCGGACACTATGCAGTGGGGAGCAGAACAAACTACTCGGATAAATGAGTTGTAAGCGGAACATTGACGCGTTTTTTTTTAATTCACAGTAATGGACGGAAGAGGTAATTTTCACTATATTCTCTCTGTTTGTTTATTTGTTTGTTAGTTGCACTGGAAATATATTGATGTGATATTCGTAATTTGTGTGTGATGTGTTAAAAACCTTCATAACTATTACAGAACTTTAACAAAGACTGTTGCATACTAGTATATACTATAGTTTTTGTTATATATAAAGTTAGCATATCGTGAGGTTTACAGAGGAGTTACACAAGTAAAAGCTAGTTACATAATTCTAAACTTACGTGATAGCGAAGTATATTCCGGAGTGGAGGGAAGAATAGTTAGTTTTGTTCTAGCTGCTTCTGTAGTTGTGGTCGTCGATGTTGTTGTCGACGTCGTCGTCGTCGTCGTCGTAGTCTTAATCTCTATGTAAGTGAATGAGAAAGAATAACTAAATTCAAAAACATATAAATTAATTCATGATTTTTTTATTGCATTTAGAGTGACAAACGAGCACACAGTTCACATAATGGTAAGTGATTTCTGCGGCCCATCCTTGACTAGGAATCATAATGCAGATGCATTGTCACCCTTAAGAACTGAGATGGAGTAATTCTACGCCAGTAATAAAGGTCTCCGTATTACTACACTCACCTGCCGAAACAGCAGCATAATGCTGCTTTTTTACAGCTGACCCGTTCATTCTGCAGCTAGAAACAAACTGCATACGTGTTAATCGTAGCCCTACCACTGTTATATATCTCACTGAGTCCATATAAAATTGACATTATTTAAAATAACAAAAATTATAATGACATAATTATAACAGTAACGTAAATTTAAAGTATTTTATTGGTCTTCGGATCTGAGTTTATTGTGATCGACCCACTGAACTAACTAAACCTTTCTCTGACCTAATCGCACATGCATTAAGTCGGAAGGGGGCAGGGTATGACGGGTAATTGTCTCAGTTGATGTCAACTGGTAATAACCAAAGGACATCAGAATACTTTTACACTGTTGAGCCAGGTTGCAGTTGTTAATAAGTACTAGTTGCAATATATTTTGAACGCCAGGACTGGAGAAGGACCACGCTCAGACGCGCATAGAATATAATGTTGTGTTTACAACCAGCACCATATCGTGATTGTATGGATCCGGGTATCAAATTACAGGGAACGAGACATTGCATCTAAGTAGTCAGGGTAACAACGCATGCGCCACCTGAATCTTTTAAGGAACGGATATATAACTCATGGGATGCAGATAACAAAAAATCATAACTTAAAAACAACTTACACTTTATGCGTCTTTGTTACTCATCATATAATATCAAAACAACACTGATATGACAATACTGAGGTTTCAATCGCCCAGGTCAATACTCATGCTTTTCTCTCTCTTCCAAGAATTGCCAGTTGTAATATATTATATTTTATTATGTCTACTTCTTGTTATAATATTATGCAATACCGATAAAAAAATAAAGCTACGTATTCTTTATTTTACTTACCGTATAGTCTCATGGTCCCATCAGCTTTACCAAAAGTGTTAGACGAAAAACAAGTGTAAGTTCCTGAATCTTCTGTTGTAAATCGCCTTACAATTAATTTTGATCGCATTTGGTAAACTGATAGACGTTCCTCAAACATTTCGTATTTTTCTCTGAAATATGTGTTAATCATTAAAATATCAAAAAGACAACATGCACAATTTTTTTCTTGTTACACAAAAACAATTTAAAAAAAAAATATAAGGAATATTTTTTTTACTATTTAACAAAAACAGGCTTAACAAGAGAGCCATCGATTGATTATGTTGCTTCATTGATTAGTGTAAAATTAAAATCTATATATATTACTAATCATATAGGCTTTTTACTTTACTATCTTTACTTTATTAGAAATAAAAAATAACTGTGTAATTTTAAATTATTATTCGTATTAACTATTATTTTTCATAATATAAAAATGTTAAATACAATCACCCTGATATTATCGTTTCTTCGCCACTTTTTAGCCAATAGATGTTAGGTGAAGGATTCGCCTCAGTGAAACATTCCAGATTAGCTTGTGCCCCTGTTGTAACTTTTATGATCTTTGATTTTATTTTGATCGTGGGAGCAACTGTAAATGAATGGATAAACTGTGAACATAGCCTTGATAAAAAAATTATATTATTACTCATTAGCTTTATCAAATTCCATTATATCTCAGAAAATATTATATTTAATTACTATAATGTTAGCTTTTATAGATAATTAAATGTTATTCGTGTTTCTTAAAGATATGTTTTCATTGCTATCAGCACTGCTACATAAACGGCAGGAAACTCACCCTCTCATTTCTTTTTCCGAAGCTACTTCTCCCATTAATAGTAGTTATATACTGTTATGTTGGATGTCTTTTATTTTATATTTTTATAACGGACATAATTCACATGATGTTAAGTGGAGGCTGTATCTATTAGTACAGTGCCTAGCCCTTCTCAATTTTTTTCCTTAACACTTGCTACGCAGCCTACTAGTCGCACGCACGTACATGGACGTTACATTTACATATATTAAAGTTAAACTTCATTCTCTTCACAATTTCCATACAGCGCCGCCATATATTGTTTTCTCATCTTCATACAATCCTTACTCCTAACCGTTCCATTACTACCAATAAAAAAAGACCTAAAACCTGCACCCGCCTCTCGAACTTTCGATTCTTTCCATTTCGCTTTATTTTCATATTTTTTTGCAAACATACTATTTTGCCTACGTTTGAGTAAATTAGAAATATTATCCGAGTATATTATGTGCCCTGTTTCCCATCATATTTGCATACTTTAAACTCCATTTATTAGGATTTGCCTTTTACATGGATCCCACGTGCATTAAGATCATTCTGTGTTACATTCATCATGGCATATGTGATTCGACCCTATTTTTGCGACCGGCCAACAACCAGTCCCCAGCCCTAAATTAACAGTAATCCAATTGACTAGGCTCTATGCATGCTATGCGTACGGGCTCTGTAGTAGTATCTTTCTGAAACTACAGCACCCGTAGTGATTGTATTAATTTTGGTCGCCATTTACGACCCGCGTTTGTTCTTAACGGGCGGTGAGGCTGAAGGTCATTATATAATCTCGAACTCTCGTTCCCATACGACCCAAATAATTATATGAAAATTTTATAATATAAACGATAAAAAATACATTTCTACAAAATTAGAAATAATAACAGTTAACATAAAAAAACTTACAGTTAACTGTGAGCATTATCCTTTTGCTCACCGACGGTGGGACGTCATTAGAGGCAATGCATAGGTAAGCGCCCATTTGTATGCGATCGACTTTCGATAGGTTCAACGAAGTTCCTAAATACGTGTCGACTGTAAATTAAAGAAAAATCTAATTTTACATTGTCAATTATTGAAAAAAGTTGATAAAAGTTATAAAGAATTCCTTTAAATTAATTAAATGAAATTTCATTCACTTAAAAATAATTAATACTTATTTTAATATACATAATATATATAACAATTATTTTCTTATATTCATCACTCTAATTATAAAAATTTGGTTACATTTTTGGGTTTGAAAATATGGTGAAATATTGTTTTATTATTAAATATAAAAATGTTAAAAATCTATTAAAATAAATCAACAAAACTAAAACAATAAAAATAACCTTTCGGGTATTAATACCTTTGCTTAGAATTCCAGCTTCATTTCGAAGTTCAATGTTAGTACCGTCTTCCCTTCGCCAAAGTATTCTCGGTTCAGGGCGACCGTCTGCTTTACAAGTGATGACTACATCCGAGCCCTCCTGAACTATTATATCACTACTAGTACCTTCATCCATTATATTAGGCGGAACTGTATAAAGATTTATAGCATTTTTAGCATGATGACAGATCAATTATTATATTGTATATATTTTTCTAATTTAAATCATCAATAAAATAAAATAAAAAAGCCGAGTTATCTAAGTATCCGCGCTCAATTTTATTGCTGTCAAAGCGAAGTCCTGTTGGCCACGTGTACTATACACGTGGCCAACAGGACTTCGCTTTGACAGCAATAAAATTTTGGAATTTTAAGTGCTGATTTTATTACGTATTCAGCGATAAAGACGACGATTGTGAAACGTGCATGTCTAAGAAATAACTATAAATAAATATTTCGGAGATGTGTGTAGCTTGCCAATCGGCAGTGGAACCGCCTCGTGGCAATAAAAACAGTAAAAGTGAAGTAAAATGGGTATTAGTTTTATTTTTAAATTTTTTTAATAAAATGAAAAAATCCCAAAGACCCATATATACATATATATTTGGGTCTACGAAATGCTAGCCCTAATATTTGATGTTTGCATAAGGAGTAAAAGTATGTCACAGAAAGGTAAAAAGATACACTTGAAGTTAGTACCTATAAAAAAAGTATAAAGTATACAGCAAATAATTAATTATATAACAATTATATTGTTATATAATTAATTTATTAATATAATATATATAAAACATACATATGCTATATGTATGTTAGGTTATATGTTAACAATTTTTTATGCGTAATTAGTGCTCCTATCGCTAAAACAATCATTTCCAGAAAAGTTTTGGACCCAATAAAACAAAAAATATTGGTAAGTAAATCATAATTTGTAAAGACCATTAGAAAAAAATTCAAAATAAGTAAGATAGATATATATAATATAATAAAAATAATATAAATTAATTGTTAAATAGGACAACATACAATTTTAACACACAGTTCAGTTCAGTTATTACGGGTCCATATTTGGTGAAACTTAACATTGGGCCTAAGGCTTAAGCTATCGCAAAAAACCTGGTGTCAAATTGTGATCTTTCATTAAGCACAAGTCCGGTAGTTTGTGTCCTGTTGTCACATTTGGGCAGACGCTGCTAAATGCAAATGGCATTCAGTGAACGGGTGTGCTAAAATACTAATCGGTGACTCTGATATGATAAACATCAATCTGTTTAGGCTTGAACTCAGGCGCAGAGATGCCAGCCATTCGGGGTTCTAATACGCAGCGTACATCAAGCAATGCATGGTGGTTTACTATCCATTCGCATTCAGTAGAAAAGTGAATAGATTTTTGCTTAATTAGTGCGCTTTACCACCTTTGACTGTATCACCACTAATACTAATAAACCCAGGTGGGATTGTGGTTAGGTATTGGCTTACATACATATTCACATATTTTATTAATATAATATATATAAAATAAAATCATAGATAATTAGTAACCTTTTCTGATAAATTAGAGATGATAAATTCAACATACTATATGTGTTTTCAATTAAGAAACATTGTTTTACGATATAAAACCAACAGCATCAGAGTTTTGTTTCATTACCTAGTTGTCAGAAGCATTCAATTGGTATTACTTATCAATGGATACTGAAAAACAACAAGCAAGGCTATTTTTTAAATACAGTTGAAATATTGAAAATGTTTATACGAAGCAGATAAGTCGATTGTTAAGCTATTTAAGATGAACTTTAATCTACAGTAATAACTATAATCCATTTGACATAATAATTAAAACATGTTTGGTATTGTTATGAGTTTTTAAAAACAATACTTTTAATGTTTCAGATCAGGAAGATATTTAATCCAATTCATAAAACAGTTATTCGACATAGAATACTCCCGCACTAAAAATCAGATATGCTTTCATAGAATACCAATCTTGATATTGAGGTTAGTGTTATCTTGTTTCGTAGCACGCTAATAAGGACTAATTAGTGTGCTACGAAACTACCGTAACCATACTTTCAGATTCTTATCATGAAGTACCTGCATAGTGATTCAGAAAATTTAGTCGCTGTAAAATAGGAAAAATTTGATTGCTTCATATCCATATGAGATCAATAAATGTTATTTGTTGCTCGCACTTACTACCACACTCACTCACCTAACCACACTCCTCACTCACACACACCCACACACCAGTCATACGCACACACACATAATACACTCTCACATAGTTTTATTTTTCTTACATTTAAATTGTTTTTCCAAGGCATTGATTTATATTCAATTTTTTTATTTTATTATTTTCTTTTTTTTTGCACTAATGTTACGTTGATTACATTGTAACTTTCGTGTTATTTTTGTCTTAATTTCATTTAATTAACAATTATTTCTTAATGTAATATTGTCTTCTCTGCTACAATGTACCGCAATTACTTGGTAATCGACAAGTTGTCCTCTCCCACATGACAGGCTTAGCCTAGTGTGGGGGCCAGACAGAACTGAAATTGTATTTTGGATTACAGCAAATAAACTTTATTAATATTATTATTATTATTTTTGGACTATGGAATTAAAGATCGTGATTCTATTTAAGGAGTTCGTAGGCTTTATGATCACCAAAACTATGGTGAGGTCATCTTTTCATAACACAACTATTGAACTTGTATACATTTAAAATTTTTCTTTGTATTATCCATTATCCCGTTGCATCCCGCCCCAGAGAATAATACATTAAAAATCTGCAGCTTCCAAGCAGTGGTGGTAATGTGACGGTTATGCAGAGAAAATCACATTAAATTCAAATATTTTTCCTCAGTGTTAACGTTTTTCGTTCTATTTCCGTTCTTAAGAATATAACATACTTTATTGCACACTTTATTATATATATATAAAAACATACATATGCTATATGTATGTTAGGTTATATGTTAACAATTTTTTATGCGTAATTAGTGCTCCTATCGCTAAAACAATCATTTCCAGAAAAGTTTTGGACCCAATAAAACAAAAAATATTGGTAAGTAAATCATAATTTGTAAAGACCATTAGAAAAAAATTCAAAATAAGTAAGATAGATATATATAATATAATAAAAATAATATAAATTAATTGTTAAATAGGACAACATACAATTTTAACACACAGTTCAGTTCAGTTATTACGGGTCCATATTTGGTGAAACTTAACATTGGGCCTAAGGCTTAAGCTATCGCAAAAAACCTGGTGTCAAATTGTGATCTTTCATTAAGCACAAGTCCGGTAGTTTGTGTCCTGTTGTCACATTTGGCAGACGCTGCTAAATGCAAATGGCATTCAGTGAACGGGTGTGCTAAAATACTAATCGGTGACTCTGATATGATAAACATCAATCTGTTTAGGCTTGAACTCAGGCGCAGAGATGCCAGCCATTCGGGGTTCTAATACGCAGCGTACATCAAGCAATGCATGGTGGTTTACTATCCATTCGTATTCAGTAGAAAAGTGAATAGATTTTTGCTTAATTAGTGCGCTTTACCACCTTTGACTGTATCACCACTAATACTAATAAACCCAGGTGGGATTGTGGTTAGGTATTGGCTTACATACATATTCACATATTTTATTAATATACGCATGAGAAGTCGGTGTCCCTAGTTGCAGAGCTGTCAGGTGAACATCGTCAACTCCTCCACAAATTATCTAATCTAAACTAATCCAAAATATATATATATTAAAATCCTCTTATTAAATACTTCTATCCAATCATAAAAAGTAATATTAATTTCAATAAAATAAATGAACAAACAATTGACGTTGTACATTATCAACTATATATGTGTGTGTATGTACCCATAATTTGAAAATTGTATTTTCCGTTTGTCGTCAAACATATAAAAGGCCGGCCTTAGCACCCTCCACTATGCTCTGCATCATGGCTTTCATATATTACAAAGGAATTAACCGGTCGATCCTTGCATAGCCGGGCGATGTCAGTCACGCCGTACTCAACCTCGGCCGGTTTCTGCGTGAATAGCATCCGACTAATTCGAACAATACAAAAATATTTGTGCGTCCCAGCATACACTATTCTCTATAGGGTTCGCGTTAAAGTTCTGCTTTTGGTATCTAATCAAGAACTCAAATCCATTTTCCTACTCAATTTGATTGTTTCATTTATGTAATTAAATCCTCGAAGCAGATGACGACAGATGGTCGCTCGAAAAAAATCTTCAATTATAACAGTAACTGGTCTATTCTTATAGTCAGAAAAAAATGTCAATGAACCCTTATTTTTGAATAGAAGATAACGAATAAAAATGCGACAAGACGATTTGGGAAATATGATGATACATTTTTAAAACTGTCCCGGTTTTTCTGGCATCATTCCACTTATTTTTCGTTTCAGTAAGCATGTAAGGTATCCCACGACAACAAATTTTCCTTAAGCCAAGATTAGTTACTATAGGCAATGTAACTTACAAAATTACTTGGGTACAGTTTATAGGCCGTGACACGATAAGCGTAAGCTGTCATATTTATACCGATTTAAACCGTATTAACTATATCACTGCTTAGGATATCATGACATTTTATTTCTAAATATCTTATACTGTATACAATTCTAAAGTATATCAAGGTAAGGAGGGTTGTATAAGCAATAAAATAGTTTTATATAATATAAATAAAATAATAATCATGGTACATACAATCATCTTACCTAAGACATCGATGCAACCGACTTGTTTTTTCATGGTGTTAGTATTTATTTGGCACATGTAACAGCCACGATCTGCAACCTTCAGAGGACGTATGTGAAGTTGCCAAGAATCTGGAGAGTCGTTTGTAACAGCATAACGAGGACTATGTGTGACAAGTCTTGTGTGTAGTGTAAGGATTGTCTGGTCATCTGCTCTAATCCAGGCAACCTGAGGAATAAATTTAGAACATTAACACCAATTTAATTTTTTTTCACTATTGGAAGATAATCTGTTCTTTATATTCTATACTAGTTAAAGATTATTATGGTTTGATCTAAAAATTTTAAAACTTATCGATTTATATATCATATTTTATATGTTAGTTTCCTTAACTAGATGGAAAGCTTTAAAGACTTCAATAACGCAACATTAGGACTGATTTAAATTCGTGTAAACCAAGAGCTTCTTTAAATGTGAAATGTTAGAATTACAGTAAGTTAACAAAACAAAATCCACGTCATGAATGCTGTTTATTTTTAGATGTAATAAGGCATACATAGTTATATCCATTTCATACACAGGTTGCCAGCTTCATAGTCACTGGTTATCTATAATTTGCGGGGACTCTTTTGGCATTTAAATTTCAATACGATAATGGTCTTTTGTTGCAATAATCCATTCTATACATAAACAAAGACAAACAAGAGAATATGGGACTAAAAGCTATGAACTAAAAGTGAACATATATTAAGACCTCTATGAACTAAAAGCATTATGATAATAAAGTTGGGAGTTCGTTACGTTTAATTAAAAAAAAAAGATTAAATAACAATATTTATAGCTGAGCTGGATTATTTATAACGTACTAATTAGAATAATATTTTTTTATACAAATTGATTTGATATTGCAACTCAATAAAATGTTTGTTGTTACCCATATCTATTTGTAGGGACAATTTTTATTTTGCTGGTATTATAAACATGAAAATCATTAAAGGAAAATACCTCCATGAAATACAAATATAAGTAATCAACAACCAATGGAACAGACATACCAGTCGAAAATATTAGTCATATAGTCTGGAAATTGCGTTCGTTTACTCGTTTAACAATATTCATATAAATCAAAATCGAAATGAGTAAACTGTAAATTTGTGGTAAATAGTGATTGTTTAGTGGTGAAATTTATTAAACTTTCATGCAAAATATATTTTATAGGTTCTTAAGCTGGGGACCCGTTTGCGTTTTTCCCTTCCCTAGTACTAATATAATGCGAGAAAAAGACATACACGCAACACATTCAGGTCCGAAAAATAATAAACACAAAATATTCCATATAATATAAGTACAAAACATTGTTTCTCAGTAGCGTATCAAACCCAAGACTCCATCCTTTAGGCTACGCGACTCCATAAGAATTTGGAAGACAAACTTTCAACATCAGAATACCCCCTTTTTTTTGTTATGATGGCCGGTGGTACCAAGGGCTTGTGGCGTTCAGCCGAGTCAGAATCATCCCCTTTTTTCAATAATACCATAAATTTTAGTTTTTAAAATACGAAAGTATTATATAAACATAATGGCCAATTGGACTTCGTAGAAACTGTGAGAATATTTAGTTTCGGGGTGAAGACAATGAGGCTGATAATGACGTCAACAATGACGCCAGCAGTTTTCGTATTATTTATGACGCTGCGGGAGGGAGGATTTTGTTTGTCAGTATTTAGACGTTACATTTTCCTTAGTACTTTTCTTGAGTTACTAAATACATTAGTAGAATTTTCCTTAACAGTTATAATC
Source organism: Teinopalpus imperialis (assembly GCA_029286865.1). Taxonomy (NCBI): domain Eukaryota; kingdom Metazoa; phylum Arthropoda; class Insecta; order Lepidoptera; family Papilionidae; genus Teinopalpus; species Teinopalpus imperialis. Next base: position 9,325,091 of record JAGSMU010000021.1, read on the forward strand.
AAATACATTAATAATATCCAGAAAATAATATTGATTGCTCATTTATATTTTAAGAGCGTTACCAAGAGTTGATATAATGCATTAAAGTTTGCTTTACGAGCAAATAATATATAGATGCAATAACTTACCTACAATACGAATTATAATATTATAATAAATGATTTATAATAATTGAAGTCATATATGCTCTATGGATTTATATCATTTGTCACTTAAAGCTTATAAGTGAAATTTTCATAACGAAAACTTTTCTTTCAACATAAATCACTGCCATTGAAGTATTTAGTATATAGTTAGACAAGCTATAGTAATATTAGTTTATTATTCTTCTGACAGAATTACATATATAACTGTGAGGAATTCTCCTTGAAAATAAATTTTAAGACGAATAGCAGAATTCACTTAAATTACAATACATTGTACTTGTCAATAGATGTCTCGCCATCTAGTACTTATGAACACATAATAGTGTGCACGTGTATTAGTCTAGATGTGAAAATAATAAGATATAGTCCTCAACAATTTCTGAAGCCTACAATAAATTACCCGACAGAAATTATTATTAATGCTCATACAAATAAATAATTTTCTAAGCAAAACAAGTAAATTATTAAATAAGAGTCACGTTTGCTTTAAGATTAGATATTAAATTATTAGATACCTAAATAATATCATTCAACAGTGGTAGAGCTACAATGCAATTTGTTTCCAGTTGCAGAATAAATGAGTCACAACGACCGAGGTCAGCACAATGCTGCTGTGTTTCGTCTGGTGAGTGTAGGTATGTGGAAACCTATATTAACGAGGCATTCTATCTCAGTCCTCAAGGGTAACAACGCATCTGCATCATGCTTCCTTGTCAAGAATGAATATAGAAGTCATGGACTGCAGGAATGATTTACTATCAAGTAAACTGTATGCTCGTTTGTTAATCTTAATGTAATAAAATAAAAAGATGCTTTCTATGTTATACTTACGTTTATTACAGCGGAATAAAAGCGTGAAACTTGATGAACGACCTGTTCATCGAGAATAATAGTGGATTATACGCATAGTACGTTTAAAATGGTTACCTTGTTTATTAACTTGCGTGACCTCAAGATTGAGGATCTTAAGGATATAATAGGAAAAATAAATTACCTGACAAAAAAATTCTTTATGTTTTCTTATCTCATTGCATCATATTAATAAGGCACAGACAATCGTGTGAAATGTGATATATTTGAATACTTAATAAAATTTATGTAACGTAATTTGAAAAATGAGAATGAATGATTGAAATGAAATTTTGCTGTGGAACTAACTACTTCTCACCTTATAATCTCCAATATCAGAAATGGAGCACGTCAGCACTGCTTCTCTTCCGAGTGCTCCAGTGACATTCTCAATCGGACCCACAAAGCTCGGCTCCAACTCACGAAGAGAAGATGTCGGCCATACTTTACTAGGAGAAGGCGTGTTCTCGTAGCTGCTCCGGTAATTTTGAACTAAAAAAATGGATTATTGTATATTGCGTATCGAAAAGAAAAGTAACGTTCACATCAGCATTGTCATTACCATCACTGAATAAATTTGGAATTTCAAATTGTTTTAAAGACGTAGTTTATTTTGCAATTTTGAAGTTTAGTTTCTGAAGGACTTTAAGTATAATAAAAATATATTTATTACGTAAATATACGCTTTATTTTTGAAAGTAAGTTCTTAAAAACAAATGGGAATCGTCGCGGGCGTTGGCCTAGATAATTCCCTATGCGGTGAATCGAAAGAATTGATGTTTGAAAAAATTTTTTGACGTAACGCGAGCACTACGTAGTGTAAGGCTACGACGAGTACGTAGTTGTAAATCAAACTTGCTTCTAAAGCTAGTTTAATTTAGAAAGCACTCAAAAAATATCTATAATCTCACAGTAAAACAAATAATTACTTGAATAAAGCTAATTTTACTTATTTTACTGGATGATACAATATTAGGTATTTAATTAAATTTTAGTATAATTAAGTAAATATAGTGTAATGTCGAGGTTTATTATATCAAAATAAAAGCCCCTGGCCCTTGATAAATGACCTGTTCATCAAAAATTATAACCTACCCTAGCAAATTTCATACCCTTCCACAGAATGACGAAATAACCACCTCAGATATATACGATGAAATTCGAACGTTACTTAATTTTATTATTTAAATATAATAACATGCTCAAAATATAATAGTGTGGTTTCATTAATGTTCAATTTGTTAGTCTTTCGTATCTTCCTTCAAAGGTAACGAGTACTGGGTGGATTTTTAAAAGTGTGTTAAAAGGGTGATATTTCTGATATGTCTAATTATATACCTCTATCAGTCGCAAAAATAAAATGAAAAATACTGAATGGTGTTCGCAATGCACAGTTGGACAATTTCCTGTATAACTATGATAACGAATTTGGTTTAAAGTCAGACCTACTACTATTCTGAACTCTAAGCGTACCGTGAGTTATTAAACGGACAGAAATACAATGGTTATTCTATGTTATAAAGTCTCATAACACCATCAACGGTCGCCTCATTTTTGTAGCGCCCGAAGCACTAGGATTTTACTCAGCAAGAATTACCGACTTTTTCCTATCATGTTCCGCATAGTCCATATTATTTTGACTTCAATACAGTATAAATACTATTTATTTGAATCAATCTCACTTTTTTTTTGTCGAGGCACACAAAGGAAAAGATAAGTTTAATAGTTGTAACCTATAACACACAAATGTGCCGCGTCACATCGGTTAAGATTTACAGAACCTACGACCCTAAGTTTGGCAGACCTAACTCTACCCTAATCCATATAGGCTGTTGACGCTTTTATATTTGCTAAACATTACATTCTTTTATTTTTGTGAAATATCTTAAATTTTAAGATCAAACTAAAAGTTAATATCATAGCCAATATTTAATTCTGTTTTCGTATTTTTTTGTTGTGATTTTGAATATCTACCAACACGTTGAAATATTAAGAACACATAAAAACTGTCCAGAAACTATTCATAATAAGGAAATTTTTTGTTGTGTTTGGATATGGATAATATATCCAAATATATTATCTATACAAATTATATAGTTTTATTTCGTTAACAGAGTTCAATCGTTACATTTTAATTTGTCACTTACGGCTTACATGTATAATTTTTAAATGTAACATAACTTAATTGAATTCTATCGATATTCAGTGAACAGTAATAGGAATTTCACTTATGGAAATAAGCTGTTTATTTGTATGTTATAAACGTTTATTAAATTAAACAATGAAAAGGTTATTTTAATTTAGTTATCAATATAATTATTTTATGACGAGAACTTCTCTACTAATTCTCTGTACATATACCTTGATCGTTTAATGCTAGCCGGACGTATGAGGTCAGTGAAGCGGGCCGTTAGCCAGAATGGACTGTTGTTAGTTCGCGACAATGAGAGCAATATATCAGCCCCGGGGTGCACTGTTGTTCGGCAACGATCGCGTACGAACCCCGCTAAAATGCGACAATTATAACAAACTTTATCTAAAGCACTTTGAAACTAGACTGATAGTATGTAATTATCAAACATTTGTAATGGCAATAATTTGTATTTTGTAAATAAATTACTAAATGATTGCACGTTCTTTCCTATCATTGTTTCTTTTGCATAATTTTTATTATGGCATTTGTAATGGCAATAATTTGTATTTTGTAAATAAATTACTAAATGATTGCACGTTCTTTCCTATCATTGTTTCTTTTGCATATTTTTTATTATGGCATTTGTAATGGCAATAATTTGTATTTTGTAAATAAATTACTAAATGATTGTACGTCCTTTCCTATCAATGTTTCTTTGGCATATTTTTTATTATGGCATTTGTAATGGCAATAATTTGTATTTTGTAAATAAATTACTAAATGATTGCATGTCCTTTCCTATCTATGTTTCTTTTGCATATTTTTTATTATGGCATTTGTAATGGCAATAATTTGTATTTTGTAAATAAATTACTAAATGATTGCACGTCCTTTCCTGTCTATGTTTCTTTTGCATATTTTTTATTATGGAATTTGTAATGGCAATAATTTGTATTTTGTAAATAAATTACTAAATGATTGCACGTCCTTTCCTATCTATGTTTCTTTTGCATATTTTTTATTATGGCATTTGTAATGGCAATAATTTGTATTTTGTAAATAAATTACTAAATGATTGCACGTTCTTTCCTATCAATGTTTCTTTGGCATATTTTTTATTATGTCAAAATAAGTGCGATACGAAGATAATGCTCCTCTGAACGATTTTGACAACGGCGATCGGGTTTTGAATATTACCAGATGACATCGCTAGTTTCTGCCTTCTGCGCAAGTTAGGATATAATATGTATAATAAGCACGTTTTAGCGCAAACACATGAGGCATGCACTCGTCCATGGAGCAATGTTTGAGTGTTGTGTTATACATTAAGGATGTACACCCTCACTCAGAAGCCTCTATGTCTATATATACTCTATCCTTAAGATCACACAGCCGTTTTGTATGAAATAAGTAAAGTATTTTTTTTTAAACTTTTTTATTTCTGATATTCAAAGTAATCACCCATATAATCGATGCATATTTGACAACGCAGTGGTAGTTTATTGATGCCTTTCTTGTAAAAATCAGCTGGACGAGAGGCAACAAACTCTTCAAAGGCATTTTGTAATGCCTCTCTGGAAATTGTTTTTTTTTCCGCTAAAATGTTTTCCAAATTTTGGAAAATTGAATAGTCGCTAGGTCTGGTGAGTACGGTGGATGAGGGAGAGCTTCCAACCCCAACTCTTGCAGCTTGGTAGGAGCAACGGGGACGACCGATTGACCAAATCTGGTTGCAGATGTGCGAGCTTCTCCATCATTGTCTTCAGTTCTTCGCAGTACACATCTGCAGTAATTCTCATACCGTTTGGTAAAAAACTGTGATGAATCACACCGGCACTAGACCACCTAACAGTGACCATCAACTTTCTAGTGGTCATTTTTCGGTTAGGCATCTTTGGTGCTGAACCAGGATCTAACCAACTTGCCGTACGCTTTCGATTGTCGAACAGAATCCACTTTTTGTCGCATGTAACAATTCGGTTAAATTTTTTTCATTTCTGTGCCTGTTGAGCAGCGCGAGGCAGGTCTTAACGTGTACGTTGCGCTGGCGTTCGTTAAGTTCGTGGGACACCTATCTATCAAGCTTTTTTATCTTGACAATTTGTCGCAAATGGACCAATATTGTTTTGTTGTTAACATCAAAAGCTGCTGCTAGCTCGGATGTAGATTGAGTATCATCAGCTTCCACAATCGCCTTTAATTCATCATTGTTGACCAAAGTGTCCGGACGAACACGAGGTTCATTTTTCAAATCAAAATTACCAGAACGGAAACGGGCAAACCAATAACGGGTTGTGCGTTCATTTGTAAAGTTCTCTCCGTAAACGTTGTTGATGTTACGTGCCGTTTGTGCCGCGTTGATGCCACGACGGAACTCATATATAGAATATGGGCTCCGTCGTGGCATCAACATCACACGAATTTTAAAAGTATCCTTTATGACGAAAAATGTTCAAAGGTAATGAAAATACAAAACTAATCAATAAACAAAAGACTAGCTTTGTAAAAAGAATGTCATGTTTTTAAAACAAAATTAATTTGAATTTAGAATGCACGGCCAAACAAAACTTTTCTTTTGTTTGGAATGGACAATACTGAAGAACGGTCATTTCAAAAATCTAATATTATAGTATACTGTTGAGTTTCGTATGTAGAATGAGGAGAATCGGAAACTTCTGCGGACGAGGAAACATCGTAGTCAACTAACAGGCACGATCAAGAGATGGATAAATATTTGTGCACCCTTATGTACAACATAAAAATACTTTAAACAATCAAAAGTGTTTTTAAAATCTTTCACAAAAGGGTCGTGATATTTTCTCATTTAAAATTCATAGATATTTATTTTGTGTTCGATAGTCTTTAACAATAGATGGGAATTATCCATTATAGTTTCAATAGCTGCCGGAGGGAGGAGTCATTTATAATACCAGCTACGTGCACTAAATCTAAAACCTATCGCACTGTTATGAATCATAACGTACGAATATATATCGAACTTTCTACAGGGGTTATTTATTAATCTCTAATATAAAAAAAAAACTTAAAGAAAGTCTATTGTGTATTAAATACAAGTAATCATGCATTGTCTTTTATCAATTACCTAAAATATGAAATTATATTTTATTAAATTCTTATTTTGGTTTAATACCGCACAAAGCAAGTGTTCCAATTACAGATATTAGAAATACATATTTTGTTTAATTATAAAAATCAACATATGTTCTATCACACATAACATTAGATAAAATCGATTGTTTTCAAATATTTTACCACTAAGCGTAAAGAGTTAATACTTGTATTGTCCTTCAAAATACATTTGCATTCTCTCGGGAAGTATTGCGAAATGTGCAAACAATTAGAAAAAACTCTCTTTGTACCTTTATGTGGGGTACCACACAATAGTACTTCATGTCAATGACAGATGGCTACCATCTAAATATAAAGACCCCTTTGAGAGGGTTCGTACAGACATCACACGAGTCTTTTATATATTGTATAATACTTTAATAATATACAGACCTATATACTATAATGTCTGATTATAAGTGCAAATGGTGCAAAAATTACTACTCAGTTAACTTTATTTTAAAATAAATTACTTATTTTACTAACATTTAGATTACTAGCAATTTTACGTGGAAGAATCGCAGCATTAATAGATTGCTCAGCCAGAATAGATCCAAAATAGAGAGAAACGAGCGGCGGGAACACCGAGGTGCTCAGCGATGCCCATAGACAATCGCAACACCAGAGGAACTGCAGATGTGTTGCCGGCCTTTAAAAAAGGAATAGGCTCGCTTCTTGAAGGATCATAAATCGTACTGGTTTGCCACACCACAAGGCAGCTGCCTTTATAGTATTTTAAGGTATTTGCCTATATAGTACTATAAGTATAAAGAAACAGCGCAGATCTTAGAGCTTATTGGAGTATTATGTTTTTGATCGTTCAAATGTCTTAAACATTTTTTTATTTATTTCTTAAGCAGGCTTTCTCATCGTTTTTCCGCTCACTTAGAGCAAGTGGTAAATTGACGTATAAAATTACTGTTAATTATTTCATTGAACTTGGCATCGTGAATTGAATTCAGAATTCATGTATCAAGAAATTTAAAAGCGAATGCTACTACGTATCGATTTCATTAGTATACCATAAAACATCAAACGAGTTAGCTCCTAATTATTTAATTGGTAAAACCATAGTTAATAGGACGTATAATAGAGATCATGGTTTTAGCCCATTATACTGCGTTTTCCATATTCTGTAGAAAAAAAAACATAATCGGTAACACTTTTAAAGTGTGTAAAAGTGTAATCAAACAAAACCCGAGTTAAACCTTTATCATTGACTACATTAAACCGGCGACTGAGAGATGCGAAGTTGTATGGCGCGTAGTATCGCGTTGCCGTTTGAAAACCTCTGCAAAGGTCGCATAACAGGTCGCATAACAAGAAAGAACTGATGCAGTGGTCTCTTGCACATTGAGATTGAACTGAAGAAGATTTTACAAAAGTGCTTTGGACCGATGAATCCAAGTTTGAACTATTCGGTTGAAAACGTAGAATTTACGTCCGTCGCAGTGTCCGAGAAAAGACAATATCAGATTGTGTAGTCCCAACAATCAAGCATGGTGGTGGCTAAATGATGGGGTTACTTCTTTAGCCAAGGAACTGCCGATTTTATTAAAATTGAAGGAATTTTGAAAAAGGAACAGTACAAAAACATTTTAAAACAAAATGCCGTTTCGCCGGGTTGCGATTAATTAGAGGTGGATTCATTTGCCAACGGGGTGTTAAAAAACATGGTTTGGACTCCTCAGACCCCGGATCTCAATCCCATTGTTAATTGTGGGAAGAACTTGATAGGAACGTCCGTATATATAATAGTGGCCGGCCTCGCGAGAAGAAATGTGAAATGCTTTATGCGACATTTGGAACAATTAATCACACCATTAACAAATTGCCGGTATGCGGAGACTTGTGAATAAAGTCGTAAAATGTAAAGGAGGATTTTTTGATGAAAAATCAGTTTAGCTAACTATAGCCTTTTGTGCGTGGACTGTTAATATTTCTTTACGCTTTTAAAGTATATTGTTCGAAGAAGCTGAGTGGTCGCTCCCTTTTAATTTAACGGGATGCGAACAACCTTAGTTCGATCACAGTACTGGCGTATTGTTATTATATATATTGATTGTCAATCAATGTTTTATTAGATGATTAAAAGTTTTACTTTATTTTCCTACTTTAATTAAGGTGGTCTTAAACTTTTAGCTTGCAGTGAGCTCTAAAGTATACCTTTCCATCTCAAAAGACATACTAGGCGTCGGAGGGTATTAATTTAGTGATATATTTTAATACTAGTATTAACTTTAAAAGCATGGGTTTTGACTCATGAAAGATTTGTCTTTTGCCATCAAAATCCAAATCGAATTAAAAAACTCGCTTATTCGCTAACCGCAAATTTAGTGTTTTATGTAGTGCATCGTTGGCTTGTTCTGTTTCCTTGCATCTGCTCCTTTATTTCTTAGCGCAAATATTGGAAAGACATTTAACTACAAAGAAGGTGCAGACATCTTTTCAGCACTATATTATAACATATTCTCCATACCTTTGGCTTAATTGAGATTCCAAACAGATTTCTACAAAACTACAATCTACAATGTGCAATATATTTATTGCGTCAATTGCACTGTAAAGATATCTATCAACAAATATATATCATTTGAAAGATACTGTACAATAAAAGTGCACGAATAAAATAATGTGTGTTTGCTGTCGTAAGATAAAATGTTAATAGAATTTCGAAACAAGCGTCTCTAGTTTATATAAACAACATAAACAGGGATGATCGTAACAAATTGTGTTACTATAACACTTTAATTTCTTTATTTTGATTGCTACATTTTTAAATAAAGGTTCAAAAAAACAAAAGAAAAAAGTACCGAAGAAGCTGAGTGGTCGCTCCCTTTTAATTTAACGGGATGCGAACAACATTAGTTCGATCACAGTACTGGCTTTAATGAAAGTGTTAATTGCAATTGAATATACTGATTTATGTAATAAATATACTATGGTGAAAAAGAACAATTGAGAAAACCAGTCGGAAAACCCTCTGAGAAATAATAAAAAAAATATTTCTAGGTCATAATATTAAGTCCATCCATCCACAGTTGACCCGCGTGGTGGACTTTGCTTCTTTACACCTACTACTCACTACAGACCTACGCCCAGTAGTGGGTTTTATACATACATATATATATATATATATATATATATATATATATATATATATATATACATACATACGGCTGCTACTACACTGCATATTAAACACAAAGTCGTCTTTTATCATAACATTTTCTAGGATTGTCTATCGCAATATTTTTCTAATACATTTTGATACAGCATTACGTTAAAATGTTTTAGACATGTACAGGATTTTTTAAATTCTAATTTTTTCAATATCTTAAATAGTTCACATTTTTAAATGGTATCATGAAAAATTTTCAAATTGGGAAAAGATCGCACGTTTCACTTATTGTGTGAAACTGTTCGATTTCATGCATTTAAATTCAAAATTACTGAAGAGATTCCCATGCAGATTTCTGTTATCAAAGGTAGGTAAATAATTAGAAAGATGGCCTATTGCAAAGAGGAGAACTATTTATTATATATACAGAATTTTATATACGTGCTCCTACCATACTTTTTTTAGGTAAAATAATAAATTATCCTTGTAGTAGTACATGGGGTATACTGAAAATCTTACAACTGGCGACTTACAATAAAATTTTTAAGTAAATGTTAAGTTTAATTATTTAATGATAATAGTTAAGAAAATTTGGCAATGTACAACATTACACTACAGTATCACTTGAAAACCAAAGGATGACCAATTGCTTCAGATTGGTACGTAAACAAATGCTTGCCCAGAGTATAAGAAAAACTGTACGAAAAGCGTTCTCGCTACAATGTCATCCTTCACTACGATAAAGCGTCCTTAATTCTGCTACGAATGCGTTTTTGATCGCCTCAAATGTGGAACTAATGACGCAACCGGCATACAGCGCGGACTTCGCACCTTGCCGCATTGTTTTATTTCTGAAAATTAATGATAAGCTTAGAGGTAAACAATTTACAAACCCCGGAACTGCGGTGAATGCATTCCATGAAGCAGTTGAAGAGGATCACTACTGAAGACCCAATGTTTCACACAATATTTCCAACGAATGTAAAAAATTGTGAATAGTGATGGCATATACCTATGTACTGGGAAAACAATAAATATATCATAAATATAAAATCTCTTTTATTATAATGAAACTTTTAGTATGACCTAACATAACATGATGTTCATAATCTCCTTTTAATCTCAAAAGTTCACAATATCGCGTACATTATTACAGCATCATGTTGCTTAGTATGTTACACTTGATATAGGACAACAGGGGGAATGAACTATATTTTCTTTGCAATTTGATATGAGAGCATAAATAACTAACCTGGAAAAAAGTCCTCCCCGTGCTGGGAGTTGCAAAAATGTATCTGTGATATAAAAGGAGGTGGCGCGGTTCGTTACGTTTTGTCGCTCCCCAGGGTACACCTTACACCGCATGTAAGGCCGCGTCGTGAGCTCGCTGGCTCCATCATCGTACATTTTTTATACTTGCAACACATATTTGACTTAAAATACAACATTCGATTCTGATTTCATATTATACGACCGATTTAAGTCTCCCTGAAAATACGCGTCAAATTGCATTAAAAAAAAACTCTGATCTATTTATTATAACGATCACGTGACCTTTTAAAATACGTGGTTTATTAATAGAGTCAACTCTTTATCGTTTATTACGTGTTTTAGTTCTATTAAAGAAATAATATTTCAGTATGTTAACAGTATACTAAAAGAACTATAGTAGTAAAAGAAATATGTAAATCTTCTTATATCTCTGTAATCATTTCATGTCCAGTATACCACATACTCTACTTTGTTGCTACTCAAAGAAAATTTATGTAGTAATTTTACTGACGTTTCGAATTATAAGATGTAGTTCCAAAATAAATAGTGAACGTTATAATTTCATGACATTGGATATCTGCATAGTAATTGTTTTTTTTAGTCATGGATAATGCAACTATGGAATATCTGCAAGCAGTTACAAATTCTCTTAGTATTTCCTATTACTCTGTAACTACGCTAGGAAGAACCTTGGAGCTTCGAATTATTAGACGTTGCAGCAGAGATGTCATTTCAGTGTCTCTAGGCAGAGCTTAGAGTTGCGAACGACGAGATATATATACACACACATATATATATATATATATATATATATATATATATATACTATACGAGTTTAGTGCATCGGTTAACTGTGTGCAGGGTATTTTTTAGATGATGATATTAGCAGATAAGCGTTTTGGCATATTTGTAGAGTATGGTTTGTAGTATTTATAAAGGTAATTAAAAAATTAAAGTTGCTTACAAGGCTATTTTCAATATTACCAGTAGTTTAACCAAAATATACAATAGTGTTTTGTGCGTAATTTAGAAGTATTTTTGTTTTAAATAAGTAGCCTAGTAATTCATGCGGCCTTAGGGACGCTTACTGCGTCATTTTACACGCGAGCAACCAATTTAAAAGTTGTGTAAGACGTGGTGACTCCACATCTGGCTCCGAATATTTTCCCTTGAGTATTATAATGGTATATTAAGGGTTATGCGGCGAAAATCTTATGAACTACGGCAGAAGAGATAAAAACCATATCGTATAACAAGTGAAACAAATTTCTCAACGTGGAAGAGCAACAATCTTCATCCAATTCCTCTTGCTGCCATTACTTTTAATTAGTAATTATTAAAGTTTTATTCTAATTGATGAAAATAAAAAGAAATAAAAACCATTTGAGCGTTGTAAAATCTGCCAACCATCTCAGAATACTACGGTGGACTTAAATCTATCATTAGGATTTGCTTAGCTGTTATTACATTTAGAGTAACAAACGAGTACACAGTTCACCTGATGGCAAGTTATTCCTGCGGGCCATGACATCTAGATTCATCCTCGACAAAGAATCGTAATGCAGTTGCGTTGTTACACTTGGGGACTGAGATGGAACGCCCCATTACCAGTTATAAAGGTCTCCGGATCCCTACACTCACCAGACGAAACATAGCAGCATTATACTGCTATTTCACGCTGGTATTCTGCGAGGACGTGGTTCTACCCCAGTCGAGCTGACCCATTCATTCTGCAGCTAGAAGCAAACTGTAGCGTCTCATTTTGCAGTGTGGCTCTACCACTGTTATATATGTACTATTGTTTGTTTATTATATGACTTGGAAAAATGCTAAAAGTAGTTTGTTGAAAAATAAAAGTAAATTACCAGGAGTAGACTATTATTCATAGTACGTGGTAACTATAACCCGTGACGTCATATTCATTTGAGCACTAAGAATACCTCGTTTCCTGTAATTAAGTCTATGTCCTTCGTTTCAATAATAAAGAAGTTTTCGATAATAAGTATTAGTTTCTATTTTCTTTAAAAGAGTAAAAAAGATAAATTTACCTCTTGCAGTTTCGGCGAAGTCGTCAACTCTTATAAGTAACAGCACATAGAACAACTTCTGTAGACGTATGATAGTACTTCGGATACCCAGCATCTTACTTTTTTAATATTATTGCATTTATGAGAAAGAAATGATATGTTCTTTACATTCCAATTGATTAGTATGAAATAACTACTCAAAACTTACTAATTCGTTAAAACCGTCTCATTTATTTAGACATGGTTTACCAGTTCTAATTCATATATACACGTTAAATTAGTTAACTATAGAAGTAGATCGATATATAGATTAGATCAATTTTTTTGTAACTGTAATATTATATTTAGAAATGTTTTTGGTAAAATTGTTTTCATAAATTCATTTTAAACATTCCTATGAGCGCGGTAGTAGATGTCAGTGTGAACCGATGTCATCTGAAACAAAAAAAATGGCTGTTATACGACATGTAAAAGTTTTAGATGTATCATAAATTTAATTAAGTTTTCATTATTGGTTGAATAGGGGGTTATTCATAATCGTTTAAATACTGTAAATGATGACGTCAGAGACTCGTAAAAGCTGTATAGATATATAGTTCCATAAATATTTTGTCACGTTAAAATGTTAATGTTAAATGACAATAATCCAAAGCAAAAAAAAAACCAATCGTCTTCGACATGATAACCTATACTACGCTTTCATTCTTATACAAAGATATTATCGCCTTGCACATATGTTTACGTTTATTGATATTTTTTTAAAAAAAAATAAGTTCTACATGTACATATAAATATTATGCGAGCAATTATGTTGAGTAGTAATACCATTTAACTTTGGGCCAGAGTGAAAGCCAGAGATACCTCAATGCCATTAACTGGGCCATTTTAAAATGAATCTACAAAATTTGATAAGATATTTCTTTTTATTATAGAAACACGGTAACCGTTAGAGGAATCTATTTGTCAGACCAACTTACCTTTGTAGGAGGGCAAATATGAAAATGAACCGACAAAATTTAATTAAGTTGTACAAAAATATTTCTAAATGTGCGAATTAGGAAGATTGCGCATTAGTCAAAAAACATTTTTAGTTATAGGAACGCGGTAACCGTTAGAGGAATCTTAGTAGGATTAGAGGAATCTCTTTCCGCCATTTACGTAAGGAATCCTATTACTGAAATAAGGATACTTAAGTTAGCAATTTTATTTTGTATCCTTCAAGCATTCCATGCTTAATGACGTGTGGCTGAATAATCTTAATCAATTCCTATTTGCTTCCTTTATTTTTTTTATCAGCATGTCTTTATGTACTATTACAAACTTATTTTTTTACTATAAAAGATTTAAAATTATATTAATATACTTAATTATACGATGTTTTAAGCCTATTGTTTAATGTCCTATTACAGAATTGTTGATTTGATGTTGAAGTTTGTAGTTTTTATCAAACGTCACTAAACAGTCTAACGTTCGATGTAGATTGCAAGTTTTATGACGTCACATTATACTGTCGAATAACTACAGATGCATGCACAGGCCTATTTTTATAAATAATAAAAGAAATATTAGGAGCGTTGTAAACCATTGGCTTTCGTGGATCTTAGAATTATTATTTATGCGATTTTTGATAAAAGTATATCGATTTTTCAATTAAACTAAAAAATAAAACAACACTCGTTGTGTGTTTGTTAGTTTTGTAGTTTTAGTAGTGTTGTGTGAGTGACAAACGAGCACACAGTTTACGCGGTGGTAAATGATGACTAAAGCCCATAAACGCCTTCATCCATCCATCCGCAACGAAGATTCAAGATGCACATGCTGTATCACCACTAAGCACTAAGATGGAATTCCTAGGTACCAATAACTGGGCCTCCGAATCCCTACACTCACCAAATGAAACACAGCAGAGTTATTCTGGTATTCTGTAACAGCATTGTCCTTACCCAAGTCCAAGTATTCACGATGCAGCGTGCATACTACCCCTAGACGTTTGAGTCAGTACTTTAAATTGCATTTATCATTTCGTTGCCCGGATCAAATTGAGGCTGTTTGTATTTTAAAATTATAATAAATACGATGTTATGTTAAATCTATTTATTACATCGAAAATATTTTGTCTTCTTCCAGAACACGCTGTAAACAAATAACAAATTAAAATTTTGTATATGCCGCCGTATCAAAGATCGGCGGCGTATCAAAATAAGAATGAAAAGGGAGAGTAAGTAATTCCCGAGGGAGCTATTTCTGTTCGCTCAACTGATGTGGTTATTCTTAGATTCATAATTAACTCTTTTATGTCAAAGGGACATGTGTTTACTGAGATGTTTTAAATGCTTTTATAGTCTCTAAATTTCTTTTTCAGTAAGAAGTTAACTAAATTGTTGTTCATATCAGTATAAACATTTTTGGTATTAAAATTTTATATAAATTCACGCTAAAAACTAACTTTTCATGAAAAAGAATTATCATCATCCCGATCCATAATTGAAATGAATTGTCATGTTATGTGAATATAATAGAAGGTTGCCGTTTTTAAAAAATCCTACAGAACATCTAAATTAAATTTATGAGAAAGGTAATAAAATGACCACACAAAAATACGTTATTTATGATTTATTACAATTAACTCTCAATCAAACATTAGTCTAGAATTATAGCATAACAACATAGTCAAATATACTTAGTAGAAATAAGAAAAATCTTGTATGCTTTTCGTTCAATTTTGGCCTCGTCAAAATGGCCGTCTTTATTCCCAGCAAGTTCCATTCACCTTATAAATATTTCCACAAGTGAGGTGATCACGCCAACTATTCTAATAGTTTGTAACCAAGTTCATTCCATTCATTCTAATTTTCTCTCGAAGAGGGAAGTGAAGTCAGGCAGTCAGTCAGGCAGCCCGCAATGCGTGTCAACGTCGAATATACAGTCAATCCAACATTGAATGTTCGTTGAAACGTATAAGGCACTCCGTACGCTCCACCACCTACCAGAACCAGTAGATGCAATGTCAGTGTATGGTTTGACACTACCACCAAATAGATAGTTGTTCTTATAAATTATCCATCAGAAGGTTATTGTTATCAGTTGAGTATCAGTTAATTTAGTTTCGATATTGTTTGTCTCACCCACTAACAAGTTGTCATCAGTATCCCAATAGTGTAGCCATCAGATAAGATGTAAAGAAAGTTGAGTATTATGTCGTGTTTCGATATTGTTTATCTAATCCACAAACAAATTGTCACCAGTAGCACAATAGTGAGAAACTTACAGAGGTTTATTTATGTCTAAAAAGAAAACACAACAGGTCAGTCTGCAGCCCCGACATCCAGGAGTCATTGAAAGTAACACAGCCAGATGCCATATTAAAAACGTGCTAAATAACAACTATCATCAGTATACATGCCACTCCAAGGGCGCACCTAACACCTAATCGGCATCGATACTTTGCAAAACCCATCAAAACACGCTGTACTAAAGTATCAGTAAGCATCATTTAAAACTACACCTACCGAAATAGGTTTCAGGTACCGCATTATATAAAATTCGATACGCAAATACCCGTTACTGTAACCAATAGTTTTTGAAAGTATTATATATTCCTACATTTAAAAGATTTTACTCTATTCAGTAGCAAACAAATACATACAAAAGTCGCTAATTCTAACAAATAAACAATTGACAGTGTATCAAACTGTGACATGTGCCGGTGTTATTCAATATAAAAGAAAATTCATAAGATATACTAATATCTTAATTATCTAATATTTTGGTGATTATTGTTATAAAAATGGTTATAAAAATAACAAACTCCAATAACAACTTGGTAATTTATATATTTGTTGCAGCATGATTATGCCCACTAAAAATAGAGCCGAGGTAGCGAGCGAACCAAGTTCGATCCCCGTCGCCGACACGGTGATGATTGCTTTGAAGAAAGCAATTAATTTATTTTACATAACGGAATATTGTACAAGCTTTAGATCTTAGTTCCTTATTGAAAATTACATGGTATTAAAATTGATAACGAAAGCAGACGTTAAATTGTTCTGACATTGAAAACTAAGAACAGCGGTCGTAATCTTATTGAATTATACAAATGATAATCCGTTATTTGATTTTTTGCGTAGAAATTTCTCGTAAATATTTATACCCCGCTTGGCCTGTAGCCAAGGCTCAGACACAGTCCCTTCCTAACACATCCCACTTTGTTGCGGGGAATCCCCACATACGGCCGACTAATGGTGTTGTGCTAGCTTGGAGCCCACCTGGAGCTTAGTGTGTGTAGGTGAAGGGCATCTTGAAGCTTAGTTGATGGATGTAGATATCAAGAGCCACGCTATCACTTCCTATCAGGCAAACCGTATGTATATTTGTTTATTACTCGTAATATTTAATTGGCGAAGCATTAAGTTCCGATGCGCCTTGCCTAGAGAGGTGATCGGGAGGATCCGTCCCTAAGTAACTGGTGCTGGCGAGGTCACGGACGTGTGCGAGATTATTCCCGTGGCATCGTCGTATGTGGCTTTAGTTAGTCCGAATCCGCCATAACCCGTTCTTGTCTGATGACGAGGACTAATGAGCTCACCCACAGTGGATAGGTCTTGTTACCTTAACAAGGATTCTGTTGCGATAAACGAGATGAAAAATATTATACTATAGTGTGAAGACCACCTACGTCTATTCATTTAGTAGTCAAAGCACCTATCTTTTGTATCACAAATCATTGTATCAATTTCTGTACTCAGATTTTACAATGATCTTGAGGGATAAGATTTTATGTTAAGAGAAAAGTTCAACTGTTCAACATCAAATTATAAATACAAATGGAAAAATATATAATATATTATTTGCCTTCAAATAATGTTGGCGAAGTTCACTAGGTGCATTCTTGGCATCTTACGGAAAGGGGGTTCCAGAGTAGTACAGCCTGTACTGTGAAAGAACCCTGTGCAATGGCAACTGACATTCTATTTAAAGATCGTGGTATACGGTCAAGAGAAGAAAGAAGTCCTATTTCTACATTCATCAGTCATCTTTAAGATAAGATGGATAATTTGAATCATTTAATATAGAATAGAGAACAAGCAAAATTCTAGAGCTACGCCTTTGTCGAAATGAGCCATTTGCGTTGTCAACGATAGAAAGAAATGTGATCGTAGTTACGTAAGTTGAAAATAAATCTTAAGTTTTTATTCAAAAGGCGCTCCAACTTATTAAGAGGATTTTTCCTTAGATCTGGACAGCACACGTCACCATAATCCAAAATGGGTAGAGTAAGGGAATAATGTGCTCCCTTAACCAGTATAAGCGTCGTTTTGAAGGATAAGAAATTTCTATCTGTAAGTAGATCTATCACTGCATCTGTAATGTCTTTCTTTCATTTGTTTGTAATTGTAGTATTATTTCTAATTGATTCAGACTTAGAATACCTCTTCGTTAGTGTCTTACTACATAATAATTGTACCGAGTTTTTGTTGAATTATATTTTTCAATACATTCTGAAGAATAGTTCTTATTCTATTAGGTAATATAAATAAGAAGAAGCCTGCTCGACGTTTTCAATCTAATGGTTTATTAAAAACAATCTACAATAGTTCTGTCTATAAGTTTATTTATAAGTGTTTATTATATTTGTTTTTTTTTTTCATTCATTATGTCCAAATGGGACTGTTGACGACATGACATATTTTCTGTTGGCTGTTAAGTAACTGGATAAGTATGTCGCAATATAAAAAGGTACTTATTCACTGTCATTTTTCCTTTACTAGTATGATAAACAATGGCGATATTTAGTAGTTTTGTCGCAAAAAAATACGAAACGTAACTCGAAACTACTATTATTTATTACTTTTATAATCAGCAACAATTTTGTAAATTATTTATTGTTATTAGTATATTGTTCAGTAGTATTAGTATATTATTATTGTAAGGGTTATATAACTATGTCCGTTTATCACATTTTACTTAGATTTATGTATATCATGAATGGGTGACCAGAAAAAATAAATTTAAGATAATCTAAACTGTACAGTTTGGAGTAATCGAAAATAGACTATACTATACCAAAAATCTGTATCTTAAAATAACG
Source organism: Teinopalpus imperialis (assembly GCA_029286865.1). Classification (NCBI taxonomy): domain Eukaryota; kingdom Metazoa; phylum Arthropoda; class Insecta; order Lepidoptera; family Papilionidae; genus Teinopalpus; species Teinopalpus imperialis. The sequence continues at coordinate 9,343,857 of JAGSMU010000021.1, forward strand.
GTCTTTTTTATTTATATGAATAAAATAAGTTTTCTCATTATGTTTTCCTTTCCTTCATCGCCGAGTACGTAGTAGAATCAGAAAAATACAAAAATAGCGCTATCCAACGTTCTTTAAGCATTGAGGGATATTGTGCAAGAAGATAATATCTCTCAGATTCCTCAAAGCTGCTTAGTCGAATTGGATTAGTTAGTTGATCTCATGGACAAAATCAGACTTACATACCTAACTGGGGATAGGAAACCTACTAAAATTAGGGATAGGAAACAAATAAGATGACTTTTATAGTAGAAGTGCCCAGAAGTGCGCAACGCGCTAGCAACATTTATCCTGAAACTGATAACCAATAGGGTAAAAGAAAACGAGTTCTTGAGTGGCAATCATGTACCATAGTACATGAAGATCAAGCGACCCCTAGCTGAGCGATCCAATGTGCAACTGTAGATTTATGACAGGTCGAGAAGGTGATAATGATGCAAATAAAGTTGTTAATACAAACCCAGTAATCACTTCCACCATTCATATGTAGGTAAACATTACAGATATGCTAACGAAAGATATCCTAACAAAACTCTTCCACTTCTTTCATATCCATACATGCTCATACTCTTAGATTTTGCTTTTTTAAGTGTATGTGATATAACAGTCAGCGATATGGTTGAAAGAAGAATGTATTACAATGTCAAAGGAACATGATATACGTGACACACAGAAAGGACAAAAGATTGTTCAGTGGTACAAAAATTGCTTAATGCGAGGAATTAAATCGAGGCCTAGCCGTTATTATAAAAATAATTAGAATTCTTATTACAGAAATTTCAGTCGTGTTCTTAGTAAGTATTTATTTTGTGATATCGGCATGAACTAAGGGCGAAGAAAGACTGTTTCATTTCCAGTTATCGAGTTTTCAATTCTGTTACTCTCTATACGGAAAACGACGATATAAAGTAATATTTCCGTTTGATATTCCTTTTTTATTCATTCATATTACTGTGGTTACCGTCTTCCCTAAATAGAAGTTGGGCACAAATAGTGAAAACGAAAGAATACCAAATTTTACTTGGCTGTATAACTTTAAAAAAAATTATAATTAGCAGTTATTGATGCCCATAATTACATTGGCATTGGCTGTTGATAGCTAAATCGAATCCATATAGAATGGCAGCGACCAGATACTCTTACTTTATTGTCAGCTTCCATTGCCTAATATTTACGGTGGTTTCGAATAGTTGTTCGGTGAACTTTTATTTAAAATTTATTGCTATCACGTAACTCTCCTCTCTTCTCTTGACCGTGAACAAACTTCATTAACTTGTGATCCTATAATCGTTAGTTTCCGCATGCGTCGTTGAGATAACGAATTAAAATATTTAAAATCAGTACAAAGAGGATGCTAATAATTATTTATTTGTACGGGGGCCACCAAACTCACAAGATTTTGGTTCGGTTGATCATCAAACCAATTTCTCGAGTTCACTATGTAATTACGTATTCTCCTTCGCGACCAATTCAATGTCGTTAGTAAATACGACGTAGATACCATTGTATAGCAAGTAAAATATATTATTATAAAGATTTAATTCGATCACAACTTAACAAACGACGCCCCATTTACCTAGATTCCTACAAAGCATTTATTAATTTTAATAAAGATACATAGATATGTGAAAAAAATCTTTAAAGTATCATTCTAGATATTGTTACATGAAATTTACTTTTACACAACCGTTATCGAATTAATAAATAGTAATATAAATTATTAAAAATACCTCTTATAATATGTATACTTTTTGTAAAGTAAACTTAAAAACTCCAATCACAATAAACATCGTTTTCAACATTTCTCGTATGCAACAATATTGAAATTAAAGTAATCTCATTTTTATTTAAATAAAAAGCGTTTGTCCGCAAAATACTAATTTCTCTGTCAATTTCAACGGCCGCATAAGTTGGATAAATTAAAAAAAAATAATAATAGTACATTTTTTTTGGTTTTATCAGCAAAATAACAGCGCTTTCTTTGAATTAATTCAAATTTTAAGTGTACACAAGTAAACATTAAAAAAAAAGGAAATAGGTTCCAAATAAATAATATGTGCTAATATGAAGTAATAATAATACTGAATAAATGCAATTCAGACGATTTAAGGAAGAAACAAAGAAAAAACGAGATGTGGAATGAATAGTCACAGTTAATTTTAGATGGGTTCAAAAATGAAAAAATAAAATTATTGTTTCTACAATTATCAATACTTTTAAATTGAAAAAATATCTCATTCAAACTCATATATACGATTGAAAATGCGATTTAATATTTTTTTTTTACTGAATTTACGTTTTGTGATTTAATTGAAATGCCATTAAAATAATTTGTTATTAACGTAGCTCCAATTCAACAATAAATAAATTCAATTATTGTATTTTTGTATATTTCCACCGTCATCATGGATTTTAAACATAACAACAAAATAAATTATTTAAGCATATTTAAGCGCAATCTGAACAATTTTTGTTCGCGTTTTATTTTGTTATACAATGTGTAGAAAATTATTAGATATATAAAAATATTGGATAATTAAAATGTCACTACAAAATCCAACTTACTTATTTTAATCCCCGTCTGAAACTGACAGTCCAATATTATTCACTTTTAACATTCAATTAAACCTAAATCACAATTTTAAATACGCACTAAAAAATGTCAACACATATACAGCGACACCTGAAACAGTTTTGCCTATTCAAAATATCGCAACGATAATCCAATGGGGACAAATACGTTTCTCCCTCAGCGCGGCACGAAGACATCTAAAAAATCAGTCCTAGGAGCTTATTGCCGTACAATTTCACGTTGAAATTTCTCTTAGTCACGAGATAAAATAAGACAATTTAAGCTCTAGAATCATGTGTAGTAAGTTGGTTATCGATCGTCGTACTTGTCACCTTTTACCTTTGTGTCAGAAAGATAGAGGAAGAACACAGATGTTGCGCGCATGCGATCTGTAGCTAACACTGAACGCACACAGAAGTTTCGTGACATTTGTTTTCATGTGTATGTAATTAAACGACAATATTATTTAGTTTGAAATTCAGTGCTAAGTTAAGTTTTATATTTATGTTTACCAAAGTATAAAATAAATAAATATATTTATTTTATACTTTGGTAAACATATATTGTTTAAACTAAACTTTATTGTAACACTGACTTTTGGATCAGGAATAAGTACTCGGGTGTTAGGACAATTACTTACGGGTCCACTTTTGTAGAGGAGCAGTACGCTCACCAAACAAACAATATTTTAAAAATGTATTAATAATAAATACAAATCTTTCTTATTCTACTTACTTTACACATGTAATTAACATGTATATTATAAAATTAATAGAGAATAATTTATGTTAATTATTGGTAAATGAAAAATGCAAAAAAAAACAGTTTAGAGTGACCGATTATACTGCGGCTCAATTTTTTTTTCTTTTTAGTAGTAGTTGTAGATGACTGAACGTGCGTTCTGTTGCCTGGTTCAGACGTCGATACCAAGTGACACAAGCCAGGGTTAGTTTATCGGAGTAGGATTAAATTGAAGCGATAACTGAAATAACAAGATTGGACACGCGGAAACTATGTCGGTATATTTTAAACTTTGCTATTTGCTTTTAGATATAGCAAAGCGGTGTTGCAACAGTATGGGTAACAAATAATTTTAAAAATAAAAAATAATATAATGGTGTATCCATATAGTTGAAATAACAAGACTGCTGATCTCTGGAATAGAATGGGGTTACAAAACTACTAGCATATAAATAGTAACAGCTAAGTGATGAAGTTTGATACTGCGGAGTAAAGGAGACCTAAATAGTGTATCTTGATTCCTTATCAAAGACCATTCGTCTTTGATAAGGAATCAAGATACACTATTTTATGCTATTGACAGTAGTACTTTTCGTCAAGTGAACTGTGTGCTATTTCTTGTACTTTTACTAGAAAAATACATTTAGTATTTTTGCAGTACAAGTATATAATACGTTTAGATGTACGATTTTTGTACTGTAATTAAACTATGCAATGCGTGTACTGTGATAGTATTTTTGAAAAATCTTGTGTCGATATTTTCATGGTTAATGAATTTAGTTTTTGGAATTTTTGTCGTTTGTTTATTAGCAATAACTCAAAAACTAGACGCTTTTTCATACACTCTACAGTGTTCAGCAGTTTAGGCTCCTCAAACTATTAATCGGGGTGATGCATCAGAGTAGTAACAGTGAAATAATTAGATTAGCATATAATAATCTATGCGTAGTTGAAGGCGTGGACACTATATCTCTAATTTTTCTTAGGAAGAAAAAAATGTGTAAAATAAAAAACATTAAAAGGTTCATTTTTACCAACCTTTCAATCCTTTTGTTTTTTAGACACAAATGATATTTTACAAGGTATAGTTATGAATGAAGCTATTTTGTTTAAATCTATTTTGTGGAAAGTATGAAAACGGTGATGTACATTTTTCATAATGACAATTATGGCAATAAATAATAATTTATTATCTGAATTAAAGCAAAAAATACACTTATATCTCAACAATGCTACAGTTTCGCTACAGCTAGTGTCCAGCTGCAGCATGAATAGGTCTGCTTGTTGACCGGAGTAGGAACGCACCCTCAGAGACTACCATAGTAAAATAGCACCATAGCAATATCATGTTTCGTACGGTGAGTGTAAGGAAACGGAAGTCCTCTGGTGTTGTGGTTATCTATGGGCGGCGGTAATCACTTACTATAAGGTGACCTTCATGCTCGTTTGCTATATATATATATAAAAAAAACTATTTTGATAAAACACTTAAATGTTTTCGACAGTGGTAGAACCACGCTGTAGCTAGTAACTACTTTTTGTTAGTTTGTCTTGTTTACACCACTGGAGAAGAACCACTCCCTCATAGAATACCAGCATGAAATAGTAGCATAACACTCCTGTGTGACGTATGGTGGCACCCAATTACAGGCGTGAAATGGCATTCTATCTCAATCTTAAGGCGTGAAAGCGCATATGCGTCTAGTCTTTGTTGAAGATTTATCTAGATGTCATGGGCTGCTGTCTTTTTTACTGCTCTCTAATTTACCCAAAGTGAATGGTGTGCACAATTGCACAACTAATAATAAAGTTTAAAAAGATTATGAATGTAAGTGGACCTAACTCATGCCTATCATTTATTCATGCTATTTATTTGAAAGCTCTACATTAAGCTGTGGGATAATGATAGACTGATTTCAATCAATACTTTTTAATTGCACTAACTAAAATTAACTCAACCTTACTGTTAATCTATCTTGATTATTTTATGTCACAGTCGAATTACAGTAAATATTCTAAACGTGAGATGGAGTTTTATTTCTTTTTTTTAAATAACTTTTATAAATAAAAATATTCTATCTGCAAATAATCATACTCAACTTCACGATATGCCTGTAAACTTCATCAAGTTTTAGAAAACCGATTGCGGATGTCAGCACCAAACATTTTATATTCGCCTAAGAGTTGTCAGTTTTCAAACCTCGTTCGAGACCGAATCCATTAACAGGTGGATTCAAAGATTTCGATTATCCGTTTACAAAAGTCTTGTACTCGATTCACACCAAACTTGTTTAATTAAAGTTCTCGCACTCTTTTTCCTTTAGGCGAGGAAATAGTCTTTTGTTGAGGATAGCAATAGGAAGGAGCAACTGAGTCTCGAGAATCTTTTATTTTTTTTAGATATACTACCACTTTGCTATTTCTTTGTATTTGTAAAAGTTAAAAATTGTACGATTCAAATAATGGAAGTACTCAGTAAGATATGAGCAACTAGCATTATGTGGACCAAAGGATTGAAATATGTGTATTTTGAAAATTATGAAACTACTTTAACAGAATTTTTCAATTCATACAGTAAGGATTGTGGAATATAATATTTTTATGGCATCGTTGACCTCGCTGAAATTTGGTGTGCAAAGATTAACCATAATTCTATCTTATTAGATTTAGAATTGCAAATACTAATTGTATCATTTTAAACAAATTAATTTAAAATAAGAGTAGGTCATTGATCGTATTGTATTTAAATATCGAGTATGACAAAACAATTAAATACTTGTATAAATAACTAATAGTTTGTGATATAAGTGAATAGCGTTGATTTGCCCTTATGTGATTGTTTAAAACAAACATACCTTTATACTCAAAACAAACATGAGCAAAACTTCGACATACTATATAAGTATACTAATAAAACGTATTAAAAAGAGATTTAATAGGTTTGAATGGAAAAACATATTAAAGGAGGAAATATATAATGATACATATATATGTATAGTATATATGAAGTATTACTTAGATATATTTTTTATATTAAATATAGTTTTGATCCGCTAGTTATTTGCCACATCAAGTATAGAAGATTAGCTATCTATATTCTGTTGATGTTGATGCTGTTAGCCTATGCGGCTCTTACAGCTTCATCGGACACAGGTCTCAAGGAACTGGGGGATCCGTGAGTTGGTTAAGTAGTTTTTGGTTCTCTTACTTACACAAAGCACTCATAAACTGAGCGTGTCAGCCTGCTCTGATTACGTTCCTATCTGATGGTGACATCCAAGTTGCCAGTTCCCTAGCTATCGAATGGTATTCGGACCTAACCTCTGATGGACGCCAGCTGTTGTGTGGTCAATCGGAAGCTGTGGGCGGAGAGAATCGTCCTGATACGCGGGTGTATATAGCGTACATGGTGTCGCGAAGATTGCTTCACGTTCGAAGGAGAGAGCGACGCGACGAGATGTCGGCGGTGGTGTGTAACGGTCCGGGGCCCGTTGAGGACAGACTGGAGCTCGGCTCTCCCAAGAAGTGGGCGTCGTCGAGGACGTGACGGGGTCGACGGTTCCTAGTTTCCCGATTCGGTACCGGCTAGTAGGTTGCGGCGTTTACCACTAGCGGGTTGAAGTGCGAAGGCGCTTTCTTTCGCGAAGAAGCGCTGCGAAAGAGACTGGAAATATTCCGGAAGAAGAATAGCTAATGTTTAGAATGATACATATATATGTATATTTTGTGATCTAACACTTTATAGATATACATACATACCTATTATATGTATAAATTAACACTACTGCACTTACAAAATATTAATAACATTCATCATTATCATATTCTTCATCACAGCCTATCAATAGTCTAAGGCTGAAATTTATAAAGCGCACTTAGACTTTGCTTCTACTTAGCTTACGAGTTAAGTAGGCAATGAAATTTATAGTCATGTCCTCAGCTTATGCTTAGCAAATGCTTAGCATAGCCAAAGTCACCAAAATCCTTGACTTACCAAATATTTACATGCTCCTAGTAAAATTTTAAGATGCTCTAAAATTAATTGAAAAGAAAGTTTTAAATATTTCAAATGCAAAGCCTGAGCAAAGTTCAAGTACGCTTTATAAATCTCAGCCTAATGCTGAAGATAGGCTCCTCCATAGATTTGTAGAAATCCTTGCTGATACCTATGTATGTATGTTTATTATCAGTAACATTATAAAAATATTTATCTTTAAATAAGAGACGCTCATCATGCAATGTATGAAATCCAATGTATTAATGCTTTTAGTGATGATTATAATAATTCTTGCTTCATAGAATCCAGCTAGAATTATGATACAATTAACAAAATTTACTATTTATTTTTAGTGTATTGCTATTCGTCACCTTTCCCTGTTCTAACATGTTATAATAAGTTTTTGTAGTCTGTATTTGCCTTAGAAATTCGAGCAAGAACTTAGTATAATAATATACGGTTTTTTTTAATCAAATTTTAGATCTATTCACATTCAATTATATATAGCACATTTTATCAATCACAAAAATATTTTTTATTTTGACACAAAAATTTAGATTTAATATTAATTGTTTGTTTGACTAAATAATTCTGAATATCTAATAATGTTAATGGAAACTAACATTCTGAAAATTTGAAAATTAACAAAAATAAATATTATTGGTTGCCGATAATCTGAAGAAACTGCTTTTTTATTGTCCGCTACATGACGTGATAGCAAAACTTGTTACTGCTATATATTAATTATTATGAACAAGTACAATTTATTGTGAACAATATTATAATTAATCGGATTTGGCACTAAGCGCTCTTTAGAATCTTTCTTCATATGTATGGGCTTTCCGAAAAATTATGCAAAAGTTTTAACAGTTTTTTTCAGGAGCATTAAGGTCAGAGTCAACGGCGCATGCTCTAACTCTAAACCCCTATATACTGGTGTTCAACAAGGTTGTATGCACTCGACCACCACATTTTTCTGCATATCAATGACATATAAAAATTATTAATAACGGATGTTAATAATTTGACTTTTCAGATGGTAGCATCGGTAAGGCTTATCCATAGACTGAGCCAATATAACAACTAGTGCCGCAATAAACTTGTATTTTAAATCTAAAAACAAGGCTCGAATCGTTGCCCACCTAACTTTTCAGTGCTTAAGGAACTCGCCCTTTGTCGTATCTCCTCATTATAAGAACAAATCCGTTGTTGCATCATTTAGTATCGGCATCGTTGTCATTGATTTACCGAATGACTTTCGGTTCCACGGTTAAAGAGAAAAGAAGAGAAAGGATAAATTGGCTTTTAAAAAGCTTGGTGTACTCAATAGAGATATTTTAAGCCGGCCTACTGCTTACAACTCTACAAAGCAAATTTCGCCTTACAAGAAATACTGTCATCATCTTTGGCAGGGGCATCCCTGTACCAACTTATTTCATTTGACCGCATCCAGATGTTGTCTTCTGTCGCCTTTACCACGGGGAGTGGTATAAGCATAGATATATTTTAGAGGACTCTTTTTACTCCCTTTTTGGAATCACTTGCTAGAGATATTTCCGAACCGCTTCGACCTAGAGGCCTACAATAAAAGAGCCAACAACTTTTTCAAAAGGCACCCATGCACTGTGCCATAGAGTAGTGGTAGTTTTGTCAGGTGATGAAACGATTCTTATGCCATTAAAAATCGGGCGAAGTGTATAGTAAGAGTGATGGTATAGCGTAAAAATGGGAGAATAAATAATAAGAAAGGAAGACACTTTGTTTTTTTTCAACACAGATCGTTTGTAATTATCTAAGTACAAATATATACACAGAACAACTCATTTGTTTTTGTACGAAATGTTACCGAATAGCCAAATATTAAGAAATCAATGAGAGAACAGGTGGTAACTGTTTTCATCATTTTAAATATTCCTGAGTAACAAACGAGCTATGAACAGCTGCATGTTCTCACAAACCCGGATGTCGAAACAGCAACAGTAAAATATTAATCCCTAATCACACACTAAATTATAATGATTTATTTGTTATTTTTTTTAATATATTGATATAGATTATTATTTTTATTAGCGATACCATTTATATTAGCTTTGATAATTGAAAAACTGAAAGGTTGTGACATATAAATACATTAATATAAAAAAGGGAACGAAACCATACTTATTTTTATATTTGATAAACAAAAAAAATTATAATAATCTTTTTATGTAGGTTACATACTTCAGACGATTATGCAAAAAACGAGAGTTGGTAGATCGTATCTTTTAGTTTATACAAATTAATTTCAAATTCCTGTTAAAAAAAAAACATGCTAATATTAGTGTCCAATGTACCACAATAGATTGCTATTTTAAGGTCTTCAAAATCACATTTATAATATGGATATCCCTGTATCTGCTACCATGATTAGGCTTAACATGGCTTAACACATAAATTTATTATATAAAAAAACAAATGACAAGGTTTCTTCCAAGTACTACTCCATAAATTTTATATATTTTTTAATTTAAATATAATTTAAATGGTTACGGACGACAAAGATTAAAATCTTATAGTGAGTCTCACGAGAATTATATACATTGTTATACTGAATTTATTGAAGTAACGAAAGCCACCTAAAAATAAATTGTAAATTACTAAAAATAATATATGTACTTACTACATAATTATTATGACACTTGAGGGTTTTCGGTAGAACAAAATATAATACAACAATGACAATTCACAAACAAAATAAACAGTAAACGTTTGAACATCAAAAGGAATATTAAATAAATTTCATCGCGTTTATTGTGTTTTATCACCCTTTTGATCATCGACAAATATGAAATTTTATGTCAAATATGTATTTTATCTTTGAAGGTAGGGTTGGTAATTAAGGTAGAAAATGAAAAAAAAATATTATTAGCATATTTTGCATCTTCACCTTTTAAGTCTCTAAATCTAATCCTTTTTAATTATATTTAAAAAGTAGTGTTTTCCATGATTTTATTTAAACCTGGAAATAATGTCGTACATACACACTTTACTTGTAACCTTCAATGTTCCAGTAACAATCGTAAAACCCTTGTAAAAGAAAAAACACAGGAATGCAAACGGAAAGACGTCAGCTAGTGACTTTATTTACATACGCGTAAATTGCGTGCGTAATATGTCCCGTTGAGTATTTATGTTAGTGAGAAGAACCTACGATTACGACCTAATTTACTACGAATACATCATAATTATCTACTGTCAACGAATTATGACGTTTTTACATTTCAGAAATTATAAATATTCGAATGTTGGGAAACAATCACTTTACCACTGTATTCGCATCATGTTTCAATTATTCATTTATTCAAAACATTTTAATTCTGTATGTGGGCAAGCGAATGCTTCATAGCTAATGCATTAATGCATAAGCGATTTCTAACAGTTGAAAAACCTTGCTGCAGATAGTTTCTAAGTCTTCTAGTTAATTACAACATAAACGGGTTAGCTTGATTGGGGATTATTGAAATGTGTAAAGCAGCTTCATTTCATGTGGTGAGTGCAGGAAACGAGGCATTTCATCTCAGTAATCACGAGTGACTGTTGTGCCTTAGTTCCTAAAGTGGAAGTGGAGTCCACGGGAAACTCAACGGGGGTCTACGTTAGTGTGACTAAAAAATGGGGGTTCACGTGTTAAGCGAGGATCCACGAAAATTTAATTGCTTTTGATAGTGAAGAACTAAAATGATGGTTTCACTTTACCTATCAATGTAGTCAGATAATATTTTAAGAAGCTCAGCGATTGTTACTTGTAAAAACTTGCACATTCCACATTGTTGGTCGAGTTTTGGGAAAATGGCAGAAATGTAGCTGTGATGAGGCATTCCAGCTCAGTCCTCAAGGGTGACAACACATCTGCATTATCATTCCTTGTCAAGGATGAAACTAGATGCCATGGGCCGCAAGAATCACTTAACTCCAGGTGAACTGTGTGCTCGTTTGTTACTCTCAATGTATTAAAAAAACACACACACATTTTAGCCACTCAGCAAATATTGAGACAGCTTGGTTCACCTGTTTCAGTCTCTTCAGAATTATTTAGGTAGTGTTAGGTTAACATCAAGAGAGATCTGTCAAAACTACTTGTCGCTTTTTAGTCTAGTTTTTTGATCAGTAGTCCCAAAACTTGTACAGCAATGGGATTATGTATACTACCTACAAAAGGGTGCATATATATTATTATCAAATATGTATTATTAATATAACTAAAGTATGATAAAAAATATTTTTAATTTGTATATAAAATACGAAGAAACTTTTATGCCGACCCATTTGTATAATATTTGGTAATAATAAATCAATGATGTTAACACATTATACTGCAACTCATTTAGCGGTTTAGTTCTCCAAGGTATTATTGTACGCAAGTAACAAAAACCAACTTAAATTGAACCTATAATTTTAAACCTTTTGGTTGAGATTTATCTATTTAATTACAATACTTTTTTTTTCATAGTTTAACAGACATAGTCGTATAACTTATAATACGCTTACATAACTGCACTGTTTTTTTTTAGAAAGAAATGCTAGTAACATTACATTTAGCCTTCGCTTCAACTATTAGACTAGGATTCCCCCACACTTTCTGTTTTATATACCTTCCCTGCCCTGCGCGTCGCATCGATTTCCAATTCCGTCTAGTCACTAGGCCATGTCGTACAGACCTTCCCGTCGTATTGGTTTTTAGGTTTTGAGGGTGTACAGTTCGAGTTGAACTAAATCCACTTGAATTGCTCCGATTTTAAATACAAACGTGGTTACATAAGATTTTTAAAAACAAACCAACCATGAAACTCGTTGACTTAACAAAAAAAAGTCCAACGACGTCGAGATCTGTAAAAGAATTTTGATAAAATTCAAAGTGAAAGTTAAACAAAAACAAAATAAGAGCGTCAAGTGATTGTCCAATTAACGTACCTATATCAACTTAGATTATTGTTCCTATTAAATTATGACGAAACATTCTAATAGGAAATAAATATCTAATAAACCAACTAGAATTATTGACTAGAAATTAACTAGATTGATTATAACAATAATGATGGTAACGCTATAAAACCTACATATAGAAATAAAGTAGGTAAGGTAAGAATGCATATTTAAGTAACACTGCTAGTTACAAGACTGCTCCCTAAACAGGGTATTGGCATACAGTCCAATAACCCAATTTCATCAGATACCATAAAGCTAGTTACTTAAAATGCGCGTGATTAAAGAGGTACAAGAACCAAATTATTTCCTTCGCACTATGTCTAAATTTTGAAATATTGCGATGGAAATTGGTATTCATGAAATCAGAGGATCATTCAAATAAAGCTGCTGTATACAAAACTAAACATACGTTGAACTATACTCTCTTTTCGTATCATGTACATGCCTGTTAATACAGAAAACAACCGATTATAGTTTAAATTTTGTCGATGGGTACGTTAATTTAGTTATTTATATAAAATTCATTAAAATTTCAGTTATTCTCAAAGCAGGAAAAGTTAACTAGGTAATTAAATCAAGAATTTAATGTTTCTGTATTTGACAGCCCTAGAGTGTTTATCATAATACGTCATTTACACTGTAACCTACATTTTCTACTGCTTATTTGCCTCTGTCATATATTGCTGTAGTGGTCATGAAAATGAACATTCCAGATTTTGAAGATTTTTTTAGTCAGATCGTTACTATTTTTACGTTGTTAGGGATACCATTTGGAAAGTCGGAAACGTATTTAAGATTCTACGTATTTTTGGTCTCTTTGATATTAATTATTACTGGAGAAATAAGTTTCTGTTTATCCAATGTCTCCACTAAAAATTTGCTTGAGTTAACAGAATTAGCACCATGCATTGCCGTAGGGATTTTGGCAATTTTAAAAATAGTTTGTTTCGTATTAAAAAGGAACAAAATTAACAGTTTGGTATGTTGCCTACGATATCTTTACCGAGAAGTAGTAAATGATAATAAAAAGCAAGATATTGTGAAAGCTGATTTACTATTTTTATATGCCTTAATAAAACTCTATGTTATCCTGAATATGTTTCTTATAATGATTTATAATTTTTTCACACTTCTTATCATGCTTTATTTTTATTTAAAAAAATATGAGATTGTCTTTCTGCTACCTTACTCATTACTGTTACCATTCTCAACGGAGTCCTGGTCTAATTGGATTATAGTGTACATTTATTCAATCACGTGTGGTTTGTAAATTATATATTTATTCTTATTATTATGGCAAATAGTCAATAAGTGTCGAACGCCTAAGACTATATATAAAATGGCATCTGTGTAAGCTTACGGTAAGCCAATTATTGCAGGTGGCTTAGGTTATGTTATTTAACAGTCTAAAACTTTAGAAAGAAGATATGTTTATCAAGTCACTAACGTCAATAGACGGTATTGGCTTTATTAATAGTAGTAGTTATTTCATAGTATAAAATAACGAAACCGGATGGCTTTTACGTATTATTCCTTTTAAATGAAGCCACATGTCACATTTTTCTTTTTCATTAGTCTAGCGTGGGTGTGATAACGATTTAGTAGGGAGAAAAACGTTCAGCAACGGGTTTAATGAAACATCTCTTTTAATTTTCAGGTTTCCTGTGCGTTTTGTTTTATACAAGCGTTGACATATTATATTATATATTATCATCGCAAATATGCAATCATTTTACTCTTATTTCTGTCGAGCTTAAATATTTGAATACGTCCGACAAAAATGTATTGCGGGATATTGTAAAAAAACATCAGTACCTACTGAAGTATGAGTTCTCCAAAAATAATTCCCATGTATATTATAATATTAATAATTGTTACAGTATTAGCATTACGTTAATTAATTTTTTTGTTTTTATTTTTAGATTGTCAAAAGATTTGGAAGACATATTTAGGGCACCAAATTTCTTTAATGTTTTAGTGGGATCTCTTGAAATATGTGCTTTAGGTTTTAACTTAACGGTAAGCTTTAAGTACCTAATACGTTTCGTATCCGATATAGAAGATGGAAGTTTGGTCTTGTTCCTTACTTTAGAACTGTTTTACTGTAAAATACAGTAAACGGCCTATATACATAAATCCCACTGTTGGGAATAAGCCTCCTCTCTAAATGGCTTTGGAGCATAGTGTTGGATTTTTCGATTTTATTTAAATTTATTGACATGCACCGAGCACTTGTTAAATGTAATTTTAAAGTTAACAATATATTTTAGAAATTTTTACAAATTTAAGCATTGATGATGTCTAATTTATAGCTCCAGCAGTTTGGAGCATACGCTATTTTTATTTTTTACATAAAATTTTAGCACTGCCGTTATATTGTTGTACGTCATTGCAGGTATGCTTCACTCTCACTTTCGCATGGTTTACTGTTTTAATAGTTTTAAATTACTTGTAACGAGTTCTGCAATCCTAATCTTCTGGTGTGACGTGGAATCTGCATCTTGGTATATTTTCTTATCGAGGAACGATGAGGGCGTCAATCGGCCACTTGATTACGTCACCCTAAAATATCTAAGCCACATAAATTTACGCGTAATTAAGTAATTAGTATTTAATTAAACATTTTCTCTTTCTTTATAGATGGGCTGCTGGAGTCAAGTACTTGGAGTAATTCTATTTTTAACTTCCGTTCTAATACGAGTGTACATGATGTGCCTTTTTGGTGAAAACATTATGAGAGAGGTAAACAGAAACTTTTCTAATTAAGAAATTTGGCGTACGTAAACATAAACAAGAATGAAAGTTTGAAATTTATGGCATTAATACTCTATAGCTATAAACCTCTTTTATTTAGAGCGCGAGAGTGGGTGAAGCGGCATATATGTGTCCGTGGTATAATATGGAAGAAAGCACAAAGAAAATTATTTTGTTGATATTAATAAGGTAAATAAAAACTAATTGCGTACAAGAATATCATAATTCCTTCCTGAGTGATTTCTACCTCAGTTGCAAGGCCCCAATTGGGTCGGATAACATTATTACACCGTTAATACAATGGCACTTCCTTGTTTTCACCTACTGATACAATGAAAAACCTTATATAACAAGATCGGGGTTCCTTACTCAGCGGACTTCCCACTCGCGAGTCTGATTAGATAAAGCTGTAGAAGGTCACTGGACCAACAGCAATACTTATACACAAAAAAAAATCGGAGTAATGTTTAAGTTCAGTGTTTTGAAGACCGCATGACGTAGTGGTTCTTGGAAGTTTCTGATTCGAGGTTCACGGACTCGATTCCCATAGGAGGCCTATGGGTGTGTTATACAAATAAAGTCGGTTTAAGGTCAGTGTCCTGTATCTTACTTATACTGTCTCGTGTCCGTGATGACATTTCATTGTAAGTTATTCGACAAGTATTACATTGGATCCGATGTTTAGGCGAATGCATCCCATAATATAATTATTTATTGATGTCTTAATCGGCCAGGAGAACTTCTGTCGGCAAATACACAACAATGTTCGACTTATTTTTTTTATTGAGAGAAACAAAAGAGCACACATTTCACCTGATGGCAAGTGATTCCTGCGGCCCATGGCATCTACATTCATCCTTGACAAGGAATCATAATGCACATGCGTTGTTACCCCTGAAGACTGAGATGGAACACTCACCAGATGAAACACATCAGCAATATGCTGCTATTTTACACTGGTATTCTGTGAGGGCGTGGTCCTGCCCCGGTCGAGCTGACCCATTCATTCTGCAGCTAGAAACAAACTGCAGTGCAGCTCCACCACTGAGAAAATATTAAACTTATATTTTCACGAAACGTTACAAATATACAATATTAATATATTTTTAATAATTTTCAGATCTAATAGGGAACAACATCTAACAGCATATAAATTTTCCGTTATTTGTTATAATTGCTTTACAAAGGTAAATTATATTTTATGTTTAACTAAGCTACAATAAGTATCTGTATTTCCATACGAAGTAGGAAGAGCAATACAAACGTTGTTTTAAAGTCATTATTAATTATATGTTATATAATTATTATTATTCTAATTTTACTAACATTCCCATCCTCCAATGCTCCAAATAAGCTTAAAAGCTTGTGCTCACGACAATTTTCGAATGGCGGAATCGAACCTTTGACGTTAAGTTTCGCAGACCGTATCCCAAACCCTTAGGTTATTAACGATTCAAAACTTATAAAGTGTTTTACACTGTTGACAATGACATGACGAACACGAGATAAACCGCGGATGTGGAATAGGATGTGACAAGTTGTCATCCTTTCGCCTTCAAAATACTATATTTTACGTAGTGCCCTGGATGAAACAGAAGGGTGTTATAATCATTTTTTTCTTTTAATTAAATTTAATAAAACGTGTTTTCCATTTAAGCTAAGTAATTGTAATTCTAGTACAGCAAATCATATTATTATTGCAAGTTAATACTGATTATATTAGACATATAATAAGTATTAACAGCGAATATAATTTATTATTTTATGCCTTTTTTGCAGATCATAAGTACATCCTGGTCTTATTTTACAATTTTAAAAACTTTTTACATCGATACACAACGATAAACAAAACGACGCAACTAAAGAAGATTATGTATAATCAGTTTAATTTATTAATAAATCTAAAACAGTATTGTAAAATGGAATAAAAATGTTTTACTCTTTAATTGCTTATCAATCAATAGCTTATTAAAGAAAACTTTAAAAATGTTTGTTTTTAAAAAACAATTAAATATGTTTAATTATATCTCCTACTACTGAACATAAGCCTGTCACTCCAGACTACCATCGAACCACCTCCAACGAATTTAAATAAATAACTTGATACGCCGGTTGTTCTCGATTACTTTTCTTTTGCCATCGATTTTCTGTTCCACGAGCTATAAGCCGATTGCTTACTGATTCCTTTAACTATTTAGGTCACTTTGATTCTATTTTCGACCGAAGGGTTTCCAGTTCCTATCGATCTGAGAAACGCTGACCTTCATGAGCTTAACCCATGAGCTTGCTCATACGGATGGCAACGAAGGTATCACTACATATTATCTCACTCTACCACATCCACTTACAACATAATGTTTTACGGACACCGCTTTTAGTAATCGTTCAATAGCGCTCAAGTGATCAATATCCAATACTATTTTCCGGAGTGAAAATCAGTTTGCAAAGTTTAAGCCGAGTATCAGTGGACCTATCAAACATTTTAGGCATTACGAAAACCGTTTATATGAAAAACAAACTTTTATGTAAATTTATGTGTTATATAAGACAGTCATATATGCCCAAAGAAAGTAAATAACCAACATGTTCATAATGTATAGGTCGAAAACATATTAGTGATTTATATTTTATATTACAATAACAGGTAAGGTTTTTCAAACTTAATGTAAACGATGCTTTGATGTACTCGTACCTTCATGTATGTATGTGTTGAACATTGTAGATAAAATAATGAAGATAATAAATGTGAAATACTCGTAATATATAGATACAAAATTTGTAAAAAAAAACATTTCGGTCATTTACAGAATTTATATTCATAATTTATATGAAATACTGGATTATCAACTTAAAAAAAAGTGAAAACACACTCTTTCGAAAAGTAATGGGCCTGTCATCAAATTTATAAACAAATTTGCATCGACTTTGAGAAGAACTATGGACATACAACCTGAATGAATCATGTTATTTTAACTTTACAAATCTGTCAAGATGCAAAATGAATATTTGGAGTGATTCAAAAAAGTGAAATTTATGAACCGCGAGGCAAATTTTTAAGTTTGTATATCTACTCATATCGATTGCACTACGTTGACATTTTTTTTTTTTTATCTAAGTAGACTCACGAGTGGGAGGCCCACTGAGTAGGGAATCAACGACGATGCTGGCAATGCTGGCACGAGGACGACTGCTATAGTACCACCGCTGCGCTCCGAACGCTGTAGACAAAGAACGTCGATGACAACAGAGGGGGCGATATACGATCCAAGGCTCCAAGAAGGGTGTAACCTCGGCTTAGAAGCAGCATGGATCAAAAGTGAATCTCGTGTAGGCCGCTGTAGCACACGGCGACATCGCACTCGCCGGATAGTGCGATGAGGGGTGATTGTGTTCTGGTTCTCTATTTCACAAATGCTGTATACGAGTTTTCGCATATATGCTTATGAAATTGCACTATTCATGCTGAGGAATTAGTGCTCATGTTACTCCGATTTAGCACACGCGATGTCATTCTCCTAAAAAAAAATAGAATATTTATTTCACAGCTAGGGTGAGCTATTCTATATAAAAAAACGATAGAATGCCAATCAATATACACTATAAACCTAGTTTTAGTTTTAGGTTCCTTACTATATCATCTAAAAAGTTTTGTATTATTATATTTAAAGGAACACAAATATTACGTGACTTGCTTTGATCAACTGCGAAACAATTCTACTCTTTTACTCAGAAAAGGTGCTTAATTTTATTACATTTTGACCGTCATATATTCCTGCATTATGATGTCATCAACTTTCTTTTCCGTTTCTCCCTCTTTTAAATTATTTTTAACACAGTATATCAAGAATAAATACAAATTAAATGATTATTTAATGCGTAATCAATCTTATATTTATACGCATATTACATTTTATCGTTATAGATTTTAATATATAATAAATTTCAGATGTTTGACCATTAGTATATAATTAAATTCGATATTACATCCGAAACCCCCGAAAATATCAATTTTTTTAAAACTTATGTACATACTAGCTAAATTCTATAAATCCTTATCTTTAGGTCTGCGTCTAGAAAATATGGAATAATATGAAAAGTAACTTTCCCGTGAAATAGGATAATCCATCTCATTATTATCTGGTGTTCCAGAAATATTGCAAGCGCGCTTAGATTGAGCACAATAGGAAATAGCCGTACAACTTTCAATTTTCTTCTCAACGTCATATTAGTGGTTAACAACAGAAAATTCTTGTTTCGAGGTAGATTTTACGGGCATTTAATGGTTTCTCTATTATTTAAATGATAAATATGATAAAATGTATTATATAAAATACAATCATTTATTCATCATAGCGAGTCTCTTGCATTGATACACAGATAGGATATTAACTGTTTTTACCTCTACAATAGAGTTTTGTTATTAATTATGTATTAATGTGCCATTCAAAATTTTATTGTTTTGTATTTTAACAGCACCCATCTGATTTAGCTCTACTGCGGCGCTGAATTCTTTTATTTCTAATATTTAGAGTAGGAAACGAGCAAACCATATACATACCTTATTGAAATAGATGACAATGGCTTATGATATCTATCCATCCTCAACATAATTTCAAGATGCACATTATCACCCCGGAGGGCTTATGGGAAATGCCTCGTTGTATTTAATTAGGTCCCAGGAAACCTACACCCACCAAACGAAACACAGCTGAGTTCTGGTGCTATTTCACAATTGTAATCCTCACTCCGTCGAACCGACCCATTAATGTAGCAGCCGGGAACTGGCTTCAGCTACCTTAATTAAAGACTTATACGGGTCAAACGTTTTTTATTTTACTAATTTCTTAAGTGTTTAAGGATAGGTAGGTAATATCAGCCCGTTAATCCCGGGTTTAGGAATAGGGCTAAGGTAACACCTGCTTGTCGTACAAGACGCTGAACGTCCAGGTAAGCGAACCCGGGAAGGATGGCAAACAAAAGTGGCCCGGGTTGCAGTAACACAGGGTGGGTGCACAAAGGTGAGCTTAGGCACTGTGCTGAGGGGCAGCGATGCGTTCCACAGGAGATCCCGCAGCCTCTCGTAATGCTCTGAGAATGACCACTGAGGGGATTTAGTTGTTAGTAGTTAGAGGTTAGAAGTTATGTGGGATCACACCCCTGTCTCCCCTCTCCCCCCAGGAGGCAAGGTCTCTTCCGAAGATTTCTCCCCCGATACCAAAAAAGCAAAGGTGGGTCATATAACAATTTGATTATTTTCCGAAATCAGATAATCCTTAAAGCTACATTACATGAAATAACAAAATAATTAGTTTAAGGTTTTGTATATACTTATTATCATTAAAGTAGCCTTGTTATGTCTTTTTCAATAAATAGTATTTTTTCATATATAAGATTTATCTCATTATAGGCATTTTTGCCTAAAATATAAAAGTAAGAGAAAATATTCATCACGTCACCTGTGTATTTAGCACCACGAAGGTGACATTGCTGTTTTGCAGTGACTTTCGTTGGTACCTATGTAATTTATTGTTAATGTTTTATATAATGGTTTTGCTTACTATGGTCAATGTACAGATTATATATAATCTATCTATCGGAGGTGTATTGGACCATCTACCACGCGCTTCCACTGCGGATTGCCGAATTTAACACGTCTTGAATATTTTTTTTATTTATTTTACAGACTCAATTTTCCTCACGTCATTTGCCTTTACCATCTAGCTCTTCTTTGAAATTATATGTAACAATTTAATTAATATCAAAATATCAATGTTACGAAACTTCATATTAAAAACTTAAAAACACGGACACTGTGCTGCCACGGAACCTTGAACTACCACGACCTTTAAAGATATATATTTTATATTAATATGCAACAAACTACTATTTTTGACTAATAATAAACTTTCTTATCTCTAACTACTTGTTATTTTTTTACCATTATAGATGAGATCGTTTACTACACATTATAGATGAACATCATCTAAACTAAATTTGCAAAGATCAGAGGATTCAGCGTTACTAAACAAAAAAAAAAAAAGAAAAGAAGGAAATGGTGTGATGCATAAAGTCGCTCAGACATGACGCCTGGACATGGAACTTAACTAAATGAAATTAACATGAAACTAGCATATCGTAATTAGTATATTTTTTACTAGTTAAGTTTCTAAAATGATTGTACTATTTTTCCTTTTCACTTTATTTTCTAAATATGAAGAGAGCTATTAAGTTGGATAGATTGCTTTTATAATAATTTTAAGATAATCAAAAATCTTGCATCGTTTTATGGATATAAAAATAAATACCGTCCTTGAACTTTTCTTTAATGTTGTTGTTGTTGTTGATGATATATATGCTGTATCGTTCGTGTACCCTTAAAAGTGTAAAGATTATTTGATGTGGTTATTTACAATATTTCATATTTCTTTATATAATTTATTATATACTTAACTTGTTGATTGTATCTATTCGTACAATGGCAAAATATATGCCCAGTATCTCAACTAATTTGGAAGTCAAGGACAGCTAATAAGGTTATTGCTAAATCTCCTTAAATTACCTGATAACAATGACATTGTATATATTTATTATCAATTCAATAACTATATAAGCGCTTATGAGTTAAAGATAGCTGTTTATATAATAGATAAGTCAATCACATGATAGGTACTTTTAGTAAATATAAAAGTTCGAGAAAAATTTAACAGACCACCAATAATTTGCCACAATGAACGCGATATTGCTGTATACACTGAGTTTCACTGGTACGTAAATTAATTTCAACAAGTTCAAACAACATAATTAAAAAAATTAATTATGTTGTTTGAACTTGTCTTGACTTGTCATGTTGAATAATGAAAATAAAATTTTAAATTATCATACAATTATTACCAACTGAGATCGCCTGTCCAAATATGTTAGTTTAAGAAGTACGTAAATGTGTATAATATGTTATGTAATAATTAATAGCGGAATAGCCACTCTTGAGTTTGTTTCTAGCCGTAGCTATAAACACCCTCACAGAATGCCGTAACGCTGTTGTGTTTCGTCTGAGTGACATCCGGAGACATTATTACTGGTAATCTCTCCAAAAATGTATTAAAGCCATTACGATATTTTTTTTTGACCAAATAGGTAGACTGTTATTTTAAAAACAAGAAATATGTCTAGTAATTTAACTTAAAAAAACTAAAATAGAAAAATAGGGTAGGAACAGTGACTGCATTTGGTCACTAATGAGAATTATATTGATTAATATTTTATTATATATTCATAATTATTTTACAGATTCTTTCGCAGTTACCCGATAGTTTTAGATAATAATATAAAACTCTAAATTTTTTTCATCAATTCTCATAAAACATTTAACATTTTAGTTCTCGTAGCTTCAGCAGTACCTCTGCTGAAAAACGAAAAGAAGTACCCTAGGTTTATTCAATTCCCCGATGGCAACGGCGTAATGCATACAGTCGATTTAGAGGAAGCGCCTGATCAGAATCTTCTTAACGAAATTAACAGGGATCCTGGCAATAATCAGTATTTTTTGTATACTAGGTGAGTTTGCAACAATGAATTATGTGAAATGTTTAATTATTTATGTTTGATATTCTGTTAGGCTGAGAAGATGATAAATAATACTCTTTCTAAACATACTACGTACGAAAACAATTTTTAGTTTCTAATACGATATTTAAAAGAAGTCTTTTGATTGAATGTTAGATTATATTTACGTACATTACACACAGAAACTTATAAGATTGTTTATTATTTTGTGTTAATTTTGTATAAAATATATATTTTTTTTACAGGAGAAACCCAAGAAACTCCCAGACCCTAGTTATTAATAATGCCAACTCAGTCACATCCTCTAATTTCAATGCACGTGTTCCCACTGTGGTGATTGTTCATGGTTGGCTTAGCAAGCAAAGCACTAATTTGAATTCAGTTATCCGAGATGGTAAATTTTTTTCAAAGCACTAAGAAATGGTATTTTGTTAGCAAATATATGTATTATTCATTTACTTTTTTGTTTAAGAATATTAGTTATTGTTTGTGTAATAATAAAGTATATACTCGTATTACAATTCATTTGCAAAATGTTATAATTATACATAAGTGTCTATTATCTTTGTGTTCGTTTTTTAAAATACTTTTTTTCATTTTTTTCAGCCTATCTGGCAAAACTTGACTGCAATGTCATTGTTATGGACTGGAGGCGACTGGCATTTTCAGGCTACGTCACAGCCACAAGGGGTGTGCCAGTTGTGGGACGTGGCCTTGGACAGTTTCTCGCATTTCTTAACCGTGTAACTGGAGTACCATATAACTCTATGCATTTGGTCGGATTTAGTTTGGGAGCGCATCTTGTTGGTAACGCAGGCAGAGAGCTGGGCGGAAGAGTAGCTCGTGTTACTGGTAAGTCAATAGAAATAAATACGATCGATGTATTTGAGAAGCTACGCTTAGCAGCTGCTTTTCTATACTACATATGTGTGCCATCTCAATTTATTGTTTTAATAGAAGGACTTGTGGACTTTGAAATTCTTTGTGATGTCATAAATATGAGTATATGGAGCGAAAATTTTCGATTGATTTATTAAATTTATACAGAATGCTTGATATAGCATAAATCAAAGTAAAATGTATACGTGACAGTGCTCGACTTACTCTCTTAAATAAATGTTCGAGCCCCGATTCGGAAGCTTAATATTTCAGCGCTGAATAATGCAGCATAATGAAATTGAAATAACTATTTATTGTTTACTTCTGGCATTTGTTTGGTACCGGGTTATAAATTTAGGTTGCTTGGGTTTTATTAACTTCAATATCTTAAAAATGAATTATCGAATGGGGATTTTATTTATTTATTACCTGTTCAATTTATACTACATTCATGTTATTTATTTAATTTTAACAAGCAAGAAACAAGGAATAAAATATGCATACCTTTTATTTTATAGGTCTTGATCCAGCTGGTCCTCTTTGGACTTCCAACTCAAACCGTCTGAGGTCTAGTGACGGGGCTTACGTTGAATCTATACATACAGATGGTGGAACCGCTGGATTAGGAATTGGATCAGCTGTTGGAACTGCGGATTTCTTCCCCAACGGGGGCAATTCTCAACCTGGATGTGTGACTAGTGTATGTGACCACAACCGAGCATGGGAACTATTCGCTGCTACTGTTACATACAATCATCTTATCGGACATAAATGCTCCAACACAGCGCAAATTAATTCAAACACGTGCACAGGAAGCAGATTAAATATGGGCAATCATATTTTAACGAAATCTGGGTAAGTTTAAAAAATAACTCATAATTAATATCTTCCTAACTAACCTATAGTAAAGGTATTTGCCTTAAATGTATGGTTCGGTTAGTTTTAATAACAATTACAATTCAATTTATTTATTTTCAGATCTGGATTGTATCGTTTAGGCACAGATAGAAGACATCCGTTTTAACATATCCCAATCGACAATTTTACGAAACACAATAAACATCATTTCAATATGCGAGTAAATCTTATGAGCCTTGTTTTTGCATAAAATGTTCACAAAATTTTTTGCTGGTTTTTTCCTTTTTATACCAATAGATCTAATTTAAGCTGTAAACAGCCTACGCCTGGATTCGATCTCCACAATTAGGAGGATTTATAATAATCGCTCCTCTTGGCAAGCAAATTAATGGTCGTATTTTTCGTATTTAAAATTGATTATCACGACGGTACTTTCCATGTTTACTTTGCATGTAGAGAATATTTTTGATCACATAAAATTAATATAAAATATTTATAAATGATACATAGTATCGAATTGATGATATAGCAACCTGGTAACAAATTAATGGTAAAAGTAAACTGTTTTACACATAACTTCGTATGGTAAATGTCCGGGGATCCAATTAAACTGAGACGCAACATCTCATTTCTCGATGACTCATATGCATCTTGAATGTTTCTTGATGATGGATGTGGATGTCATAGATCTGTCTAGCACTGCATTGTGATCCAAAACATTATAATGTTTTTTAAAGTTCACCGCAAGTAATTTCTTATTTTTTTGGAAAGAAAAAATTGCTATTTTAACTCAATATACGAGGTCAAAATCGACCAGTAAGCCATTATCATCATTCTTTAAAATTCTACTCCTATATTGAAATAAATGATTAAATTTTACGTTGTTTACTTACAATCTTTTTAATTTTGATAACAAGTAAATTAATACAATAAATATTTTTCCAAATCACGAGGTGCCGTGATTTGTTGATATTTAAATTATGAATTTATCACATTTGATAATGATTTTTACATCAAGCAATCGCATAAAGTATATTTTGATAATATGAGGAACGCGATAACAACATTATTATTTAATACTGATATCAATGTAAATCTTATAAGTATGTACATATGTTTCATAGATTACAACATGTCCCTAATTTAAACTATCTTACAATTTGATGAAAATAGAATGCTTGACGTCTTTTTACTACTACATAAGTATTAAAAAATAATTTAATTAATTTCAATTTCAATTGAAAGATATATATAATACGATAGACGTAATTTTTTTAAAGTATGCTAGAAATGCTATTACATTACATATGATTTTTCTGTAGTTTTAAGGTCTTGTAATCAAGATGTAAAATTTATTGACCTATGTATCACACCTGACAATATGAAGAGCGTTAACCGATTTCGTACAACGATCGATCTACATAATATTATTTTAATAATAATAATTTTAAAATTATAAATGTGTGAAATTAGTACGTGAATAAGTTTTACAATGTTTTTCTTTGGTGAAAGGATGAAACTGGGGACCTTATAATGTTTTTTTATATAATGCTTGCACTGCTATTAAAATACTAAATACTAACATTCTAGTTAAAGACCCTAACTAAGCATAATGATGCTTCTGCTAGGAGATTTTTTACGACAATAGTCGAATATCAAATTCGAACCTATGACGTTGTTTCGCAGACCCTTAAACTTTGCACAACTATATCCCTTCCGATGGTAGTCGAATCATTAATTTTTAAAATATATAAATATTAAATTTAGAATCGTCTTGTTTAAATTTAAGGTTGTTCCAAGTTTAAAAAAATATAGAAGTAAATGTGTAGCCATAAAATGATTGTATGGTTATCGGGTTTAATTGGGCGTCCGAAAGTAGGTGACAGTGAATTAAAAAAAATATGTTACACTCATACATAAATGTATACATACAAGCACACGAACAGAGCCAGAAAAAGTAAAAGTGGGTGCGCCTTTCACCGTCATAGAAATAATAATACTTTTTTACAATATTAGGGATGAAAAATGATCACACACACACCTGAAGTAAGTGATGACTGCTGCTCACGACACCCACATTCGTTCTCGCTAAGGAACCACAATGCCGATTATTATCACCCCTAAGTGCTAAAAAATGGAATGTTTCGTCAGCATTTATAAAATAACCATAATTCGGGATACGAAGCGTCAATAGCCTGATGGTTTTGGGTACGGTCTGCGAAACTTAAAGTCGTAGGTTTGAATCCACCATTCGACTATTGTCGTGAACCATCTCCTAGCACGAGCATTTTCAGCTTATTTGAAGTCGTCAACTGGAATGTTAGTAATTTTCAGCTCATTTGAAGTCGTCAACTGGACTGTTAGTAATTTTCAGCTTATCTGAAGTCGTCAACTGGAATGTTAGTAATTTTCAGCTTATTTGAAGTCGTCGTTTTTTTTAAAAAAAATATAAAGTCCCCAGTTTCTTCATTGCCAAAGGAAACAGTAAAACATTCTTATTACACACATTTATATTTTATAAAACGAAATCTATTAACTCGGTTCTAATAATCAGTTGTAATACATAGTTTAATAAAATTATAAACGTGTTGAATACAAGACCTTAAAAAGACAAAGTATTAACTCATATTATTAACTATTTAGCAAGTAGTAACCATATTTAATGAATAATTTTCATTACTTTTATTGAAAATTTATCAATTCTGCACCAGCATTGTATTTCTGGATTTATTATAACAAATTTATTACAATTTCATCATATTTAGGTCTCAAAGTAAAATCTTCACCCTGTAAAAGAACATTTCTTTTTTTTAGTTTCTATAGCGTTTTTGTAGAACCGAAGTTCGAAATCTGTTGATTAAAGCACTTTGTTTCTCGGCATCATCTCTCCCCTATGCCGTGAATTTTTCTCAGCCAAGTTCGTTAGAAAGCGTTGCGTAAAATTGTTTTTATTATGTGGTTATGACCAAGGAATTGTTGAAGAATGAAACTTTAAAAATAGATCATGGTACTGTAATATAACTTGCTGGATCGAAAAACAAAACGACAATAAAACTGGTTCAAAAAACATGATGTATTTTAATAACAAAACTAGAGTACAATAAATAAAACACAAACATAAGATTTATTTATTTATTTAACCTTACAAAAAGAGTTACAAGGGTGAAACTATTTTCAATTTCATTAAAATAAATGAAAATATGTATCTATCACTATATTTCAGATTAGATATATAACACTCTACAAATATACATATAAAAACAATCTTTGGCGGGTAGCACTAGGTAGGTCCTAACAGCCGGCCTAAGGCGCTCTGATAAAATGTGTAATGAAATATTTTCCTAGATTTATATTAATATTAACTAAGTACATAACGGTTATATTCAGAAGTTAAAAGATCAAAAAGCAATTTCATTGGACTTTCCTTGACTTGATTGTATTTATTCAAAAAAACTTTTTAACTTCTTGTAACGGTGAAAATCTAATACTAATAATCTTATAAATAAAAACATTTTTGTAAGAAAAAACATAATCTACTCGTATTTACTAATAAATATGAAATCATGGATAAATATAAAATCATATATGTTTTCAAATTTGTCTTATTCTGATATACACGGACTGTATTTTATGGTCTCTAAAGCAACCGTGTAATAGCAAGTTGATGCTAATTTAACTGCCCATTTAGAAACTTTATCTTAGTTTCGTCGCAATTCGATAGAAATATTGAGTTTAGCATATTGGTTATAAATTTAGACAAAATTGTAACGAAACGGTACAAAATATCTGCCTGTAATCTAATAATTAGCTAGTATCCCAGATTTATTCGTTTTCCAGTTTACTTTTGTTTGTAATAAAAGTACATACTAGGTACGTTATCATCATCTTTATCAGTATTCTACATTAATATATATTATAGAGAGATCTTAACGTCTTATATATTATAAGCACCAACCTTAAGCGCTTTCATTCGCATTCGAGCGCATAAATACATTTGTGTGTTCCTTAGCAAATTGAAATCAAAGGAGAGCGCAAGAGCTCATCATTACGTAATTAGTCCTTCACGCGGCTCGTTATCGCTTCTTGTCATTCGTTTCGTTATTTCATTGTTTCCTCACCTTAGATCAAAAACAGACACGCTTTCGTCTTTATACTTTGTAGAGTCATGCTATAACTATAAACAAGTCAACTGAAGCTGGAGACGACCACGTTTCTGCAGGTTATTACTGTAAAATGATAGTTTGATGCTGCTGTGCCGAGTGATAGAATATGTGAGGTGATGAGACAATCTGTCATAGATATAAATTTGTAAATAATTCAATAAATGCATATAAAAATTTAACAAACAAATTAATATCACATTACGTACCATTATTACATTAATACATTGGTTGAATAAAATTATAAACCAAAGTTTAAGACTAAACATATTATTTTTTCTCTTATTTTCATGTTTTAATCACTCAACACTTGATGATTTATAATTGATAATTATCTTTGAGATTATACATTGAAATTTATTAGATATAAATATTTTATTACTGTTATCATGTTGTTTGTTTAAATGATATTTATATAAATGTCGTTTAGCGGACGGCACATCTACATATATCGCCCCACACTCATTTCAGTTCTTAAGATACGGCCAATGCGAACATAAACTTTGTGCAACGTCATATGTACATCGAATCTTTGTGAATGGACTGTAGAAGATCGTAAATCAAGATTAAGTCAGAGTAATGGTCAAGTAAAAGTTTTTTCACTCAAATTCAGTCTACTATTTACGTAGACTGAAATTGGTAAGTAAAGAGTCAAAAATGGATCGTAATCAAACATAGCAGTAGTGCATAGATTGCACAACAATTTAATACGACCTAATGTCCCGGACATGTATATTGATAGATAAGCTGGCTGGTCTATCCCTCCCCGTAGATTTCATCGATTGTCACAAAATGAATAATCTCCACAGATAAGATTTTCAAACTTAGTTTAGTGGCACCTAATCTTGAAATATCTGTTAACTTCGTTTCTCCATTTTAAACGAAATTAACCAATAAAATTAGCAATAAAATCGTTCATGTTTTACCCAGATCTGCAGCAGCGATTGTCTATGCTTTATGCAATAGACGTCGATGGACTCGCACAAATTAACTATGCAATATATATGTATTATGTAAATAATATTTATCTACATATATATGTATTATAGTTTATATATATATATATATATATATATATGTCCTTTTAATAATTAGTATATCACCTCAACACAATATCTCAACACACCTTGTGTTGACTGATAAGAGTAGGCCTTTGGCATTATGTCTGCCTTTTGTGAATCTCTTATTTTGTTCAGGTTAATGCAATAAATTTTAAATAAATACATTATAACAGATGCATTATCATCAGGTAGGCATTTTTTTTTTGATCACGGACTTAAATACTCATCCCAAATCAAAAATGAAAATGAAGATAAAGATAAAATCTTTTGGGATTAAGGATTGAAATCTTTCGCTCACATAAACTAGTAGTGTGCAACCGTGAAGATGAAAAAATTGTTTTTTTTTTTATTACATTGTAAGTAACAAACGAGCGCACAGTTCACCTGACGGTAAGTGATTCCCGCGGCCCATGACATCTACATTCATCCTTGACAAGTAATCATAATGTAGATGCGTTGTCACCCTTGAGGACTGATATAGAATGCCTCGTCACCATGCAATAATAAAGGTCTCCGGATCCCTGCACTCACCAGACGACTCTGGGGAGCATGGTCTTAACGCGATTGTGCTAACACATTCATTGTGAAGTTAGAAAAAAACTGCAGTGTAGCTCTACCACTATTAAAAATATAACGGTTGGTTAAAATATAACATTAGGTTGTACGCACTATAATATATACTGATATTATTTCTTTTAATTGTTTTTAAATAGGTTTTTCCATTACAATAATTATGATTTGGTCTGTACTTCATATTGTAAAAAATAGTAACATCCTCCCGCTATTTCTTACTTTAATGGCATAACAAGCGATGTTCAGCAAATTCAGCGGACGTTGATAAATGAAACTTGAAAATATATATCAAATGTTTATAAACGATCTACTGAAGACGCTATTTAAAGGACGAATTTGATAAATTGACGTATACTTTATTAAAATAAAGAAACCATTACTCTACTATTTATTTCCTAAAATATTAACATTTTGTATCTTTCAAAAATAATTATATGATATGATTTTATTCTATAATATATTCGTTGATTAAAAATTATTTCTAATCGTACAATTTGAAAAAGTTTTAGGAAAATGGATTCAATCACAAACGCTTGTCTTCCAAGAGTCTTCCGCTTGTCCCCATCTTCTGGGGAAGAAGATAGGGTTATGTGACACTTCCTCCCACTAAAAAAGCTTCAGTGGCTACCAGCAAAACATTGGCTCCGAGATCTATAGAATGCACCGGTGCCCCTCTACACTGCGTCAAAGCACGACCGAACAGCGCACTCGCTGTGCAATTTTAACCACTCGATCTTATCGATTCCCCCTACCTTGATCACTCGAGAATCTGAAATCCTCTTTTAGTCGCCATATACAACAAGCAGGGGTACCTCGGCCCATTCTATAAACCAGAGTATAAATAGATTAACGATGTTCATCAAGACCACTGCAGATATCCGGATCCGTCAAATTTGCGAAGGTTAAGTAGAGACGCACAACGTAATATTACTCCTTCCTCGGGATTTCATCTGTGGAAGACAGGGATAATGGCGTCTCGTAACCATCCTAAATGGGAAAAACGGGCCCATCCAAAAAATGTCGCTCCATAGACCTGCCATGTGCGGGTTAGTCTTCGCTGCATGGGTGACTAAACCATTTTTTGTGGTAGTTTATTATGTCCTGTATGCATAAAAATACTTACTCTGTATTTAAGGTAGTTTTTTTAAATACAACACATATTCATCTCTGTCCTGTGTCTTTGTTCAGAAAGAAGAATAAGGTGTGGGTTGTAATTTTGCCGCTTGTGTGTGACATTTTGTATGGTTTCCAAAAAAATCCATTTGTTTCCACAAATTTTAGGACAAAAGTTTCTCCTATGACATTAGTTTATAAATTCTACACTCGTGTACATACCTTAGATCTAAAGTCACAAAGCTTTTAAAAACTAATTTTAGCTTACTAACTAAAGTCAAAGTTCTTACAGAATTGTACAGGTCGGGCATGTCAAAGTCAGACGAATAAACTTTCGAAAAAATTATGTTTCTCCGTTTCAGAAACCTAATGATTCCAGAACTCAAACTTTTAATACAACATTAAATTAATTCAAAGTACTTAAGATGTTTTAAACTCGTCTGCGTAATAACAGAATTTACTATACGGTAGCAGTAAATTCTCTCTAATAACAGGTTTCAGTTCTCAATATAAGCTTGATAAACGGTCTCATATCAAAAGAGAAGGTAATATAATAATTATAAAATATGACATAAACATAGTAAAAGATAATTGTCATGAATCTTCTCGTTTTCACATTTCAATACTCTAATTCCGAATTAATTCTCAAGATACTTATTTTTTTTAATTAATTCTGAGAGATTATTGTATGAAAAATGCCAATTTAACAAAGTAATTTTAATTGGTGGTACCGGTGCAGAAAAAGGATGTGGCTGATCATAGAATCTATGCTCCAATTTTAAATTATATCCATAAACATTCTCCGGTACTATTACATACAAATTATATGCGAAGTATGATAAAGAACATCCAGAACATGGACGATGATAAACGCATAAACCAATAAATCTGTGGTGAAAAATGTATTATCCTTCTCTGTCATTAAAACATTTAATGAACTTCGTATTCCTAAAACAGTAAATTAAAATTTAAAATTAAATAAAGACGGTACATTTATAATATCATTAATCTTTATTATGAACTGAACTACGATCGCTAAAGATATTTGCTATTAATAATCTAATTTCTTATTAGTAGTGTCCACAAGATAATGCTACAAAACGTCAGTCTAATGTAGACCAGCTTTAAATCTGTTGCTTAATATTTGATGGTAGTATAATTAACATTATTTTCTGCAAGCCGTCAAATTACGAGTATGACGAATTGCGCTTTATTCGCTTTTTTATAAAACTTACTGTACAATACTTATGGTAAAAGAAAACCTACATTTAATCAGGCAATAAAAAGACTCAAGATGATCTATCTAATCATTCAATTCTTACCTAAATTTACCAAACGGAAAAATTAAGTTCTGTGCAAATTAATGACGACTCTCTAGATGGATGCCTTTAGTGTTATGTGGCAAAACTTGGCAACTAATCTCTAAATACTCTTTTAATTTCCTATCTCCATTTCATCAATACGTAACACTTAACATAGGTAAGGTAACCAATTATTAAGAATTCTTCATAATCAGGAAGAATTATGCGTGCATTTCCTTTGCGTCTTTATGAAGCATTTTGCAGTGAGTTTATGATACTGAATATGATAAAAAATCATGTAAGTTACTGTATTTGTTTATCGTCCTTTTGTCTCACTAATGCGGTACATGTATATATATATACAATTTTAATTTTAATTCATACTAATATTTCATTACATTATTTTTTTAAGTGTTATTGGAAGTTATGGAGAACAAATTCTATAAACAAATAAATGAATTGAAATATTTATACATTAATCTATTCGTGAAATTGTACCTGATATAATAAATTAATGTCGAGTTTGTCGCCCTAAGTAATGTCGCTACTCCTGGTTGTCGTATCGAGCCTAAGGAAATATTTTTTCAAAAAATATGCGATTTTCTTGGTGTTTTGGTTAAATGACAAACATATAATGAAGGCAATAATGAATATAAATTATCTTTAAAATACATACTACTTTCAGAACTTAAAGTGAATGCACTATTTTTGACGTAATATGTAACAAATTGTTGTTTAAATCAAACTGAGGAGTACTTTGAAATAAAAACAATAATTATTTACATTAGTTTATAAAGTTAACTTTATATTAATAATTAAGGCCTTAAAGATTTCATTTTCTATTTCTTACCTTAGTAAGCTGTGCGTCTTTAGTGCAAATTGGTAGATTTCATGTCTTCATTTTGTAGAGGAAATACTTTTATTTTAGGCGTAAGAAGTTTAAGTTGCGTTTGACAAACGTCAGCATTTTCACAATTTATCACTATTTCTTACACTTAGATTCAGGGGATAAAAAGTTGAAAATTTCCGAATACGTCAATATTTCATTAATTTATAACCACTTTACAATGAAAATTTAGTATTTCACCAATTATTTTACAATGAAACATCAATCTGCCAGCGAAAACAGGACAAAAATTAATACACCATTTTTTTCGAACCAATTCAACCCATTCATACTACAACCACTTACCAGCTATAGCATATGTCTACCCACTACTTTCTTATTACATTTCAGATCATATGAACACGGAATCCTATTTTCTTCTTCTATCGTGACATAATGTAGATACCAATGACTAAAAACAAAAAGTATTTTCAGAAAACGGGATTTAAGAACTAAACTCGAGATAAAAGGAAATGTTTTACTCTTCCTTAGCACGTACCCTATCTAGCTCGGACCAGGCAGCCAACCCCAAATTGAATTTATTTGATTTTAAATCTCATCCGTTTTGGAAAGTTCAACAGAACTTTGAATGAAAGAAAATGTAAAAAAAAATTCTATTTGGTTTTTATCGGGTTTTATTGTGTTTATCAAATGAACCCCATTCAAGCTTCGTTAAAATTTAGAGAACTTGTCTCATTATAATAAACCTGAATATATTCTATATAGGTTTGTATCATTGGGACTCGCGGTATATGAATTCGAACAAGATGAAAAATTCGCTATTACGTCTACCTGTTATAGTTATTTCAATCAAGTAGACAAAACTTCAATGCAGAAGCCAATAAGAGAATTAATTATCATCTAATCTGAAGAACGAATGACGAAAGAATTTGACCAGTTCTTCTTGCCCTGCTAATAGTGTCAAAATGTTGATGACATCGACTACTCCAAACGCTCAAAGGGACTAGAAAAGAGCTAAACTCGGGGTTTCTGTGTGTAGTGGTGTATATGAATGTGGTGGAATCAAAATGAGAGAAAGATGAAAGAGAAAATGAATGGTGTGAAAAACTATTTGAATGTTGTTTGAACAGCGTACAATCTATGACAATCATGACCTGCGATTGACAACGGAGGAAGCAATTGGAATAGTTTCTTAATTATTCGCGCACCGATATAACATACTTTATATTCTTACAAAAATTATCATTCTCATCACGTCGTTTCCTGTTACAGCAGTATCAGTGCATTTATTATTAGCATTATGCAAATTATGTTTCTGTACAGAATGCAGTGATGTTACATTTAAGCTTCTTATTATTGAATGAATGGATTTCTGTCATAGTACTTTATGTTTTTAATAGATTCCTTACCAGCGCAAATGCTTTATGTGCAATGTGCCGAGGAAATAGTTGTATGGCATATCGGCACCGACTAAATTACATTTATCTACTTGGAAATTGTTTTGGCCAATGTTCACAGTATTTGGCTATGCTTTGTCAGTTAATTAATTAAACCTCTACTTAAACCACAACACTGTTATACACTGTTGGATGTGTTAAAGGACAAGTTATTTGTCTGGTTCTTTTAATTAGAGCCGACCTAAATGGCAACAGCATTAAGTTTATTCGATTATTTGAAACTAGGAAGACAATTGAATATTCTTTGAGTTGAGGTAATGTATTGTTAACGTTATAGCCAGTTTGATGGTTTTTATGAAACGCGTAAATTATTTTGTTGCAATAGGTAAACATGTGAAATTACGTGTATTGTGTTCTATATGTTTATTTCTTTATTTTATTTTATAACATGAGAATATATATGAATTATAACTTGTTGTTTAATGTTACAGTGGCAAAATGATGGAAAAATATGAACACTTTAAGCAACTTACATGACATCAATAAACTTTCACAACCGAATATTGCTTTACTTACTTAATTAAATTTAATTTCTATCAAATAAACAATCGGTATATAAACTAAAAATAAACAGATTGAAAAATAGAAATTTACAAGTAAAACTTCTTGTTTTGACAAGCCGCATTAAAGCCAACTTAACATACTAGCTACAGCATGTATGGCCTAGCCATGATCTGACAACAATACCAGCTTAACGTTGCTACAAATAAAAATGAATCACTTATTGTGTTGCTAAGAGCAAAACTTGAGAACGGCTGGACCAATAAAAAAAAGATAGCTACTATCTTTTTTTAATATTCCTTGCAGTTCGAGGAGGGTTCTGAATGATGAAGAGAAAAATTGCCCAAAAAACATAAAACCCCACTTTTCTCTTTCCAATACAAACTGTTTCTAGCTGTCGTTGCCATAAATAATATTAAAAAAATATATTCTATCTATCGCTATCTATCAATTTTAGAGTTGATTACCGATGAATAATTTTCGATAAAATATATTTGCTTAGCTTACAAATAAGTTCCTCATTGATTTTTAACATTGGTTAGTTGGTTTATTTTGTGTGGTATGTGGATCCATTTATAGTCATGTTGCCTATAGAAGACGGTGAAGCAATTTGGGTCGAAGAACTCGAAATGCTATAAATAAAGCTAATTATCAGTCTAATCGGACTGCAAAACATGAACGAAATGAAATTGAATCAATTCGAATAGCACAAACCCATGCAGTGCGTCAGTCAGCTTATAATGAATAACTAAATGAAATTGAATGGATTCGAATAGCACAAAACCGTGCAGTGCGTCAGTCAGCTTATAATGAAGAACGAAATGAAATTGAATGGATTCGAATAGCACAAACCCGTGCAGTGCGTCAGTCAGCTTTTAATGAAGAACGAAATGAAATTGAATGGATTCGAATAGCACAAACCCGCGTCAGTCCGCTTATCATCTAGGAAGTTTTAATGGAGCTACTTTCAGTTACAATATTACAATTGACTACAGTACCTACCAACGTGGTTCTATTGGGTCTATGAACTCAATATTACAACGTGGACAAAAATGAAGCCGTTGCATTGTGTGACGCAAATAGAAAAGTAAAATTAGTGCCATTGGTTCCGCCACCAGAGCCATTGTTTTCAGAGTTTCAGGAATAGGAATGGATTTCATAGAATTTCTGACAAATATCCAACATTATAACAACTGCTTCATAGTTACAAGGCTGAATATATCACAGAGCAGGTTCGCTATTGCCGGTGTCAGGTGACATCTACAAATTCCGGCAAATTTATTTCATGGACAATTCATTTACTAATAAAATCTAAAAGTCGTAACGAGGCGATCTTTATTCTATGTTTAGGATGGATTCAAGACATCTACTGCATCAAGTGAACTGTGGGCTCATTTGCCACACTTAGTTTCATAAGAAATATATCAACGGATGATTTGCGGAATAGGCAGCTTTCGTGAGTTTTCCCTAGTGATCTCTATTCGTGTAGATATCGGGCTTGAGCAATTTGTAGATAGCATTATCTTTTAATAGATTTGACATTCTTTTTTTTGGAACTCCTATCTGATTTGAATGGAAAGAAGTTCAAATATGTGAAAGCAACAATGGGACAACTGCATTTAATTCGAGTGACAGGAAAATGATCTAAGGTTTACAAAGATTTTCTGTCACGTCAAATTTCTAAATAAGACTAGTAACCGTTAGACTCAGATATTTCATCGTCTAAAGCAAGCGGCAATATTATACATTTTAAATAAACAAATTATTTATTCTTATTTCTTGGTGTTTCTGGTACTTAAATCAATATATAATTTTTGTGAAACTATAAAATACAGAGAACCGACAATTTTGCATAAAATAATTGAGTCATTATGTTAACGACTATAAACCCGAAGTTAATAAACCCCCTGTCAGTAAAGCTTTATGTAAATTGGCCAGATTTTGACCCCTTTGTTTAATGCTACAATACTACCAACCCACCCGGGTTTTCCCTGCAGTTTTCAATTTTATATAATTTTAAATTTTACAATATAGATATCGATAAATTGCAGATATGACATTTTTATGTAATCATGATGACAACGGATAGTTGTCATGTTATATATAGTTTATAGTTGTTGTTGTCCCTGTTAGGTTGTCTACAAAATGTGGAGAATATAGTTATTGATACATGTTAAGTGATTCCTGCGGCACATGAGATCTGCATTCATCCTTGACAAGGGTTCATAATGCAGATGCGTTGTCACTCTTGAGGACTGAGATGGAATGCTTCGTGACCAGTAATAAAGGACTCCGGATACTGAACACTTAAACGGCAACGCTTACTACTGGCCCTGGCTGAGTTTCAAATTCAGCCGTGTTTCAGTGACTAAATACGTTATACGCTGAAGAGAGGTGTCGCGTGCTTTATTTTTTTATTATTTTATAAAACTGAGGACACAGTTGCCTTCATCGCAAGTGATGACTGCAGCTAATAAACACCTGCGTTATCATCGCTGAGGACTGAGATGGAATGCCTCACCAACAATAAATCTGATCTCCCTATATCTACACTGTCCAAATGAGCAGCGATATAACAGTATACTGTTATATTGTCGACAATTTGCATGAGTGTGACCCTTCCCCGATCATGCCGAACCATTAAAGTTGCATCTAGAAAGAAAAAGCTCGAAGTAAAAATAGAATAAAATTGTCAATAAATACAAAATAGTACTTATTGTATATGTCTACCTAAATATAATTAAAGACTTAGAGCTTTTATGTACGAGTACATTAATATTCATTTATGTTTATTTACTAAACATATTAATTGGATTGCCGCCATACCTTTAGCATAAAGAGCTAGTGAGTTGTAAAGGAAATTGCATTTATCAGCGTGAACATCGTTTTGGCAACAGTTCAGTGTCTCGTTACCATAATAAGCAGTTATTTTATGATATAGAGATATCACTATATCACTATAAAATACTGCTTTGCTTTCGCATTAATTGCCATACTTATATTTACTAAACTTAAACAAACACTACAATTAAACAAACCCAAAATAATTATTTTATTTGCATATATATATATCTATTATCAAAGTACACATACAAAGAGTTGATGCATGACAACACGCTATCAAAGATATTACCAATTAAACTTCAAAATAAAATATATAATACTTAAAATCCCTGCGTTCTTGACTTAACATAGAACATCCATTTTATTTGTAATAGGTTTTTTGTATCAGTCATTAAAATAAATTGCATTATCTATGGACCATAGCGAGCGGTCATCTATAGTCACTTTTCCGAAGCACACTGCGCTCGTAAACAGAATATATATTTATTTATATACCCGTCGACCGCAACGTAATATTATTTGTGAATATTTCTGTATATATTTTTAACTATTATTTGTTTAAATGTGAAGAAGATAATCTATTTATTTTATACCTAATGTTTTAGGGTACGCCCTGCGAGACATAACGTCGTAGATTAGAATCCGTCATGCGACTATTTTACTGGACCATTTACTACCTCAAATATTTAAGCTTAGTTGGAATGGTTAAAGCTAATGTTAAAATATTAAAATTACTAGCATTCTTTAAAAAAAAGAACAGAAAAGCTTAACTGCCATCAAACACTTGATACCTATATAACTGTCTTGATCTCAACACTTTGTTGTTATATTTAAACGAAATATTTTCTAGTTTTCAAGTGGAGGCACGGAATCCTTATCAACTCAAAATACTGCAGCCATAACAATCTATTCCATTTGAAGTTTCCACGTGACAAATTAACAACCAATATTTTCGTGAAATTTGTGCGACCACCAATCCATAAAATCCATTTTGTTTTTTAACAATTGTTTCGAGTTGTTTTTAAGTGCCCGTATTTTAGGGTTCCTGTAGTATCCAAATACAAATCTTATGTCCTAATTGTAAGAAACAACTGTTTTTTTAGGTAACAATTCGAGAGTACTCAGGTTTTTATTTACACTATTTTTATGTTAGAACCTCAATAGAAAACGGTCTGTATTCCTTGCAGTGTTCAATGGCTAAAGCTAACACAAAATATTAGCTTATATGATATACATAAATGAATACAAAAACGTACATTATAAAGAAAGTAACAAGAATACAACCGTATTACATAGGCAGGTATAAACTTTTTTTAAAAATGTAAGGGGAGATACACACCTTTTCTTTCTTTCAATTTAAAAGTTTTTTAAACACATTATTCATTACCTGTATACTTATTACAGATCATTTCAAAAACAGATTAATTAATTTTCTATCTACATTTTAGCTTGGTTTTAATGACGATGTATTTGGTAGAAAAGCAAATATGATAAAACATTCGAAACAACTCAGAAGGACACACTTTGCGCTCCTATTCCTATTGGATCACCGAGATTGCATCACTCTACAAACATAATAAAGCTTAAAAGCAACGTATAGACCTTTGTGTAGAACCGGTCGCCTCACTTTAAAACAGTCACAAAAAAATTTCGACAAAGTTTTTCGTTGTTCTATATGTAATAAATGTTGCAAAAAGACTACACAACATTTTTTTAATTTTAAAATTACAGAAGCTATTTCTAACAAAATCCAATTTAATATAAAATTTATTTAAGAGCATGTTTATAAGTGGTAGAGCTACACTGCAGTTTGTTACTAGCCGCAGAAGGAATGGGTCAGCTCTACCGGGGTAGGACCTCGTCCTCACAGAATACCAGCGTAAAATAGCAGCTGAACAATGCTGTGTTACCTCAGGTGATTGCAGGGATCCAGAGACCTTTATTACTGGTGACGAGGCATTCCATTTCAGTCCTCAGGAGTGACAACGTATCTGCATTATGATTCCTTATCAAGGATGAATGTAGATGTCATTGGTCGCAGGAATCACTTACCATCATGTGAACTGTGTGCTCATTTGTTACTCTTAATGCTATTAAAAAAATGACTACCCGGAAACAAAGAAATGTTAAACTATTTATACTAAAAAAGGATAATTAACACAGATATTACTAAGGTACATACTACGGCCATATATTCCTCTTCCACGAAGAACTATTAAAACCTATAGATATAGAGGGTGACAGATGGCGGTATAGTAAAACAGACCCCTACACTCACCAAACTATACACAGCGGCATAATCAAAACCAGCTTCAGGGCTTGATCCTTCCAAGGTCGAGTCGACTCATTCTGCTGTATCTAGACGCAAACCACAGCGTGGCTCTTACACTGTTCACACAGTAATTCATTGTTACTGAGGTTTGTATTATTAGTATGTAAAGGAAACCGGTGAATGTCACCTTAATTTAATATCTTAAATTAGATTTGAGTGACACTTTGTGATTGTGTAAGTCTTATCTCTAACGTCTAGTGGATGAGTATAAAACTCTAGGGACCCATTCATTACATCTCAGTTCCCAGAGTTACAACCATTTTTATGAAACAAGTGAACTGTGTGATCCTATATGTAAAAGAAATATATGTAAGAATGTCCAATTGAGCTCACAAACGAAACTGTTGCCTCAGCGAAACTCACATGTGCACTTGTTTTTGCACCTGTTTAACGTATATAAATAAAGCCTTTAGAACATTAATTTGTAATTTGTTTTTGTAATCAACTTACACAATAAGCTTAAAGTTATTAAGTTAAGTAATTTTTTAATATACTAAACGACAATTAACAACAGAATAATTAAATATTAAGTTGTTTTGATTATTTTAGGTTAAAACTATTGATTATTTTAGATCGCAGTGAATAAGAATTTTAAATTAATTTGCAATGAGATGCAAAACTTTACTAAAGGTTTACTGACCCTAGATATTCATTTCATTTGAAAATATAATGCTAAAGTGTGCTCATAATATTAATCAGTCGAATTAAGTAATAATATATTAAATATAAGGTCTTAACCACAACTTGTTTTACATATGACTAAAGATAATAACTAGTAAAACAAAAAAAAATAGCAACCTATATGTGGAATTTTTATATATTGATGTAAAACATACACACACACACACCGAGCGGCTCCTTCACGGATTGGTGTTGCTTTTATTGTGTATATTTTTTTCTTTATTAAGGTGACAAACGAGCACAAAGTCCACCTAATGCTAAAATGGTTGCAGCCCATAAACACGCACATCTATCTTCAATGTTTCAAGATAAATGCACATGCGTTATCACCCTTGAAGATGCTAAGGAATGTCTCATCACCTGTAATTGGGTCACCCAATTCCTATACATTCCATACCACCATACGTAACATTCCAGTCAGTTCTACCACTAGCAAATGATGTCATCATTGCAGTGGTTCTACCACTAGCAAATGATATCATCATTGTAGTGGTTCTACCACCAGCAAATGATATCATCATTATAGAGGTTCTACCAGTAGCAATTGATGTCATCATTGTAGTGTTTCTACCACTAGCAAATGATGTCATCATTGTAGTGGTTCTATCACTAGCAAATAATGTCATCATTGTAGTCGTTCTATCACTAGCAAATGATGTTATCATTGTAGTGCTGTTTTATGCTATTATTTTATGAGGGTCTGATTTACCGGATGAGCTGACTTATTCGTGCTGAAACTAACCTTAACGTGGCTCTATCACTGTTATACTGCCTTGGCAGTGGATTTTTTTTTCAGTGGAGCGTACTCGAACTTTTCACACTAAGTTATAACAGAAACACATTCTTTAGTAGTCATGGCAAATTAACAAAATTTCTAATTCATCCTTCTTTTCTGTTACGTATTTATTGTACATTTTAGTTGGTATTTAGCACCTATTAATTTTTAATCAGGTCAACTCAGTCCCTTAATTTGATTGCATACCTTTATTTTCATAAAAATCGAAGGCGAAGACGAAAGAATACTTGTAGACATTAACAGAATTTATGTTGACTCTGACAACATACAATCTTTTTATTATAAAATTATATACATGATATTTTCTATAATGATGATATGGTCCTTCAAGTATATTTCGACAGCAATAATGTTTTCTGCTTTTTCCTGTTGGAATGTATGGACGAAATCAATTATATATTGTAGTGTGTATACATTGGCACAAAGACAAAGTTCTGCTCTGCATTTTTTATTTATTTAATTAATTTTAGAAAGGTCTCTATCAATTATTTATATTAAAATAAATTTACGATGGAATATTTTTTATACTTTAAATAAGACACTGGATTTCATTTTGAATTTGATTTACTAATTACCCTTATGATTGACACCCTTTGAGGACTTGAAAGTTTAATGACAATTTGCGTCATAACCACTGACGATATTAATCTTTTCTTAAAAAGATGTTACAAAATGATATTTTTAAATTATTTGACTTTAATTTTAAAATACTTGAGTTTAATTTTAAAATCAAGTGTTTTAAAAACGGATTAGAGCATATCCGTAATATTGAAGTTAATATTTAATTCACTACCGCCATTCTATCTGCCCCACGGTGTGTCATAATTTTTTTAAAAATCTGCTTTCATATGGAAACTTTATTGATTTTCTTTGATTTCTATTATATTTTTAATAGGGATTAAATTGTGACCTTGGCTGGCCATCAGATTCTTTTAGCAATCTGTTTAAATGGTAAGCAGTGCTTAAATTTTTCCTAGATATTCAAATTAAGTATTTCATATATGCAATGTCAAATAAGGAATTTACGTTCTGAAGCCGTTAATATACCAGATAAAGTAATTATTGTTTCTACAAGTTTTTAACGTATACGTAACAAACAGATATAAATTAGATAGAGAACGAGTACTAAAGGATGAAAATCTATTGCATTTCAGTTAAGGAATTACTTAATTGATCAAAAAAAATAAATTATTCATGTTTAATATTTACAACAGTCGTCTAGGACAATATATTAAGAGATTTTTTTTTTAAATATATTATATGTACAAATACTCACATAGATAAAAGAGATGTTTTTAATAGACAAAAGTTAGTTTCTTAACTCGTATAAGTCATTATGATATATTTCCATAAAATATGAGGCCAATGAAGCGCCACCTGAGCACACCCCATGTATAAGTCTGACAAATCGCATGAGATACGTTTTCCTGGCAATTCCCTTTACTCGTATGTTTTCATAATACCTAGATTTTTGAAAGATATTTGCGTTATATTATTGGACTTTCGTTCTATTTACATAATATTGTTTCGGTAACGTGAAATAAACGGGAAAAATTATAAATGAGACGCAGATAAATTGGGCCATACTTCAATAGTTTAAAATTTAAAAATCTACTAAATCACATGCTTGAACCTTTAATTCTTTTGCTTCTTTTGCTTTTAAAAATAAATAATATTAAATATATAGTAGCGTATACATATCGTTATTTTACGTTTGTGAAATACTCCAATAAACTATATCCCTATCCTAGTCAATTTCAATTGTGTAAACTTTTAGCCTATCTTCTATATCAGAGATTCTACCGGTATTTCGTTATCAACAAATGTAAAGACATTTGTAATAACTAAAAATATGTCATGATGTTTGAATTGTTTTCAAAAAGAGATATAGAATCTAACGCTGTTTTTTTAAACTGTAAGAACATCAGGCTTCAGAACAATAATTGTTATAAACCTTGGGGAAGTTATATATTATTAATATATAAATTCATATATTAATATACCTTCAATTGT
Source organism: Teinopalpus imperialis (assembly GCA_029286865.1). NCBI lineage: Eukaryota > Metazoa > Arthropoda > Insecta > Lepidoptera > Papilionidae > Teinopalpus > Teinopalpus imperialis. Next base: position 9,387,904 of record JAGSMU010000021.1, read on the forward strand.
ATATGATATATCAATATATCCATATATTAATATATCATATACAAATTAATATATATATTATATAACGTGTTTTGGCGTAGGTACTCATCATAACCCTTGGACATCCTTATGACGAATTCATGTTTGCCAAAATAATCTACTGGCACCCTTAATACGGAAGTCAAGTCGATAATTGAGATCGCTGTCGCGACCCAATTTGTATCAAGCCGAATATATTTTTTATTTTATTTTGTAAAGTAGGTACATATTATACTTAATAACAATACAAAAACATAAAACAAATGTCATTTTCAACAATAAAACTCACTTATTCCCTAATAAAAGTTTTCAACTTTTTCACTTTAAAACGGAAGACTAAATAATAAAATAATATATCAAGTTATAGTATTAATTATTAATACTTATTTTTGTATCTTTATAAATAGCTTTTAGGAAAGTAACTTATTAATCCTTCCGTTACCGCCGTTCATATTTGCTCCACGCTAGACGTAAATATTTACTCAAAGACACCGCGCCGCGATTTCTTTGACACACGGCCGGATGTCTACGGTTTTAACATCTGAGCAGTTCAGATATCGAGGGCATAATATAGAAACCACATAAATGAACCTATTAAAACAACATTTTATATAAAATACTGGAAGCAACAGTAATGCATTAATGCTTCCAATATTTTTAAATCTAATATTTCAGTATACAATCCCACATTGCGATCGCGTAGAAGTGAAGAAGAAATAGTAGTTGGCTAACAAATATCTTTAGAAGTGCGATCGTTAGGATTCCAACTGAAGTATACAATGAAATGTTTATTTTACGTCAGCAAGATGATAAACGGGCACTGAATTTACCTTATGGTAAGTGATCCAAGTGGTCCACGATAAGCGACACCTAATTTCAACGAATAAAGTCTTACACTTTATTTAGAATGGATACTAGGGGCACAATATATTGATTACGGAAAGTATGTAACAATTTCTAATGTACTCTTGTAAAATTCGTAAAATTGTAAAAAATGCTAAAATCTACGAACGATCGTACTCGTAAATAAGAAAGTTTTGGCGGTCATAGATCTTATCCGAAATGGGCAACGGGCTAAAAATGTCGTGAAGATTTATTCAAATGCCCGAGACTCAACTTATAACCATACTTAACATGATAAATGTCGAAATGTTGGTAGAATTTTGAGAAAGCTATAATATTTTCGATGCGTGTATACACATCAGCGAGATTAAGTTTAGATGCAATTATTAAATTATTATCATATAAATATGATAATGATAATTTTCGATTCCGAATGCAGCAGCCGCTATTCTGCACTGACTTCTGAATGACCAGATAATATTAAGGAATAGTATGGCATCACCTTCTCAGAAAACCGGCCAGGATAATGGTGGCCCAGTTAAGTGAACTGTATTATTACTTGTATTCCTTGGTGTTCCAAAAAAACAATACTATAGTGACCTTTGATTTTTTTATAATGACAAACGGGCACTTTTTCTTTTTGCAATAACAGAGATCTACAGTTGATTTATGAGAGAATTTAAGTACTAAAACTATGCCAAACGAAATAAGATGTAATTTGGCAGATAGATAAATTATGTACTAGAATACAAAAACTATTTTTGTTATTATCGGGCTAAGGTGTGAGGAATAGCAGATAATTTGTATCTCAGCACACAGAGACAAAGAATCATTATGATCCAGATGATAGTAACATCTTTATGAGCTCTAGATCCCTTAAAATTAGGTCATTTCATACTCTAACTTATAGATGCAAGTAACGAACTTCAACAAATTTTAGCAACGTGTATCGAGATTCGAAGAGAACATTCCTTGTTTGCAAGATATTAAGCAGTCACACAAGAAATTATTCATTGCGTAATTTTACAGTGAAGACACATCTTCGTCTTAAAAGAATATATCATCAGTTTCGACGATGTTCACGAATACAAATTAGGTAGAAGCTGTAATTTTCCGTCTGACGTGACGTTTACAACGGGTTCCAATATAAGGAAAGTAATTTTTCATCCTGTAACTAAAGATACTCCTACGAGAAGAGTTTGTGAATTCTACCCGCGCATATGTGTCTATTTTAACAACTTTATTTATTCGAGTCTAAAGGTTCTTTTCAGAAGTTCTTTTTCGGATGGACAACCTAGTTAGCGAATAGCAGATGGCTCAATGTCGTACTTCATGGCAACCAAAAAAAGAGGCCTATGTTTCCCAGTCGACTATGTTTTGAATTATTAAATGGTGGAAATATACAAAAGTGAGGTTTTTTTTTTCACTATATGTTTTTGAAACAAAACTACATCAGACTATTCCTTTTCGATTATTGAACATAATATATAATGTATAAATCATTTTATTTCATTCCTAATGATGATTACAGAAAATAATATTTTTTCATAAGTTATGTGTACAAACTACATAACATTCTTTTCCGCAAAAGTAAGAAATGTATAAACTTTTTTCTGATAGCATCAGCTCATGTCGGGCCCCTTATAGCTGGAGGAGTAGAGCTGGAGCTAACGACTACTTCTTCTTCACGCGTCCCCTTGTGGCCATAGGTACTTGCCGTTTAGGTCTCAGTTATGAGGATTGTGTGATATCCAACGCCATACTCTTTGGCTGCCATTTTTTTAATGTCCACAGCAACATTGGTATAGCCGCACTGCAGCTTGTTAACAGTGGTAGAACTCTCTAGAGCATAAATGGGTGAAATTATAATTTATTATTTATTAAAAATAATTTATTAATAAACCTGCATGAAAGAGTACAATGACGCTGCTGTGCTTCGTTTAGTGAGCGAGGATATATTAAAATCCCGTTACTAGTCAATAAGGTATTCCGTCTCAGTCTTAAGGCATCATGCATTTTGAATCGTTATAGAGGTTAATTGAATATAGGTGTAATTTGGGTTACAGCCATAATTTATTATCACTGTGTGCTCGGTAATAAATTATAAAAGCACTTCAATAACAGCAAAAAAACTTGTTTTGAGTCACTGTTTCAATATCTTAGAAATTAATTTATAAATTTATGGAAATTTAAGCTTTCCAATTGGAAACAATAATGTTTCCAAGAACCCGAAATTCAAATTATATGTATATTAATTACCAACAGTGATTTAATTCAATCAGGGCAGATTCTGAAACAAAATATTTGGTATAGTTAGCTGAGCAAAATTATTGTTAATTAGTTAACTTCTACACAATTATTAATTTATCAACCTTCATGTTTGTTAACGTAAAAAACTCAATTTGAGAAGCTGAGACAAAAACGAAGCCTACTGCACGTAATATTTGACTTTAAAAGTGAAAAGTTGTTTTGTGAAACTAGGGACGATATACGAGGAAGATATACCGTTCACCTATTAATACGTATTATAAGTCATGAATGTAGCCCATTTTTCACTTTATTTATTTTTAGTATTAACCTACCCGCGACCAGAAGACTACATGTTAGGTAACATTAAGATGTATCGCCACATCATTAAGAGCTTGGAATCCGTAAATGATTACTTTACTGTAATACTAGGTCTTTACCTATTGATATATGAAATTGCCACCAGAGGTTTATTAAATTGATGTTTTATAAACGTTGACATAATGATTATGATTTTATGCGATATTGACGATTTAATTCTGCCTTTTAGAGTGTAACCAAAATGATATATTGGGTTATTTAGAGTTTGTAGGTTTCTTTAGAATAGGTTATTTCTTTCCAATTCCTTTAATTGGTGTATTTGTGTGTCACTCGTTAATGAGTCTACATTACGAATCTGACGATCACGACGATATCTTCTGATAATTGATGAATTGAAGCCTGATGGGAATATACTATAGTGGCGTAAGCATTTATGCAATCGCAGAGGCATTCACTCGTCTGTCTCCTAGTGTAATGTAATGCATGTACAATAATATCGGAGGTAAGTTCGGTGCAGTGTCAGGGGTACAGGACATATAACAAGCTTACCACGTAAAACAACGAATGTTGTGAAATACGATGTTAAAATATTGTTCCGTGGCTTGTACGCGAGACTCGCCAACCAAGTAATCTAAGCTAATCTAAACTACAATGAGTCGAAAGAGGTATGTCATAATATATTTTAAGTATTCAATATTATTTTCTACCACAAAACACATCATAATACATATTTACCTAGAATGACAAAATAATTTAAGTCGCGCCTAAAAGTAATCAATATGACTTGCCAATAACATTTATGATAAGTACTAAAACAGAATTAACAATGTTGTGTCAACTCTGCTTACAGTAATTAACTAATTATGCTAACTAGATACTGTGGACCGTTGCCAAAACAATGTCCACGTAGATAAATGTAATTCGGGTACCACCATCGCGCTGTGTTACGTGTTCTACACACGTGTGCTTCACATTGAACACGAAGCATTTGCACGGTTAACGGGGTAAAAGGACTTTTCTAATAAAATAAAAAGGAAACCTTACGAATTTAGCCTTAAATGTATTATTAGTACATTAAAATCAATTGAGCTTAATAGATTTTTTAACGCTATACGTGCATAATGTTGTCATTTAAGTAACTTTTTAAATTAATATGCGAGTGATTTTAGTATAATCGAACCTTTCGATATCTCCTACAGGGGTTGCGCTTTGAAGCTCACCCCGTTCGAGTAAGAGTTCCACAAGGCTCAGTTTAAGGTCCCGTGCTATACACACTACACCAACGACATACCGCGCACTCGCGTTGTGGAGCTTGCCCTTTACACCGATGACATAGGTCTTTACGTGTCTGGATCTAAACCAGATACTATATGTAAGTACCTCCAATCCGCAACCAATACTTAATGGAACTGGTTTCGGAAATGGAGGATTCGGGAATCGAGTTTAACCTCACCAAGAATACAACCACGTACTTCTCTCAGCGTAAAACGCCGCATCAACATACCATAAAGTTATTTGATCGTTCAATCCTCTAGGAAAAGACAGTCAAATACTTATACGTCATACTAGATGAAAGACTCACCTTAGGTCCGCACATAAACCGCGTACGAAAAAGGGCAGCCTTCGCTCTCAATTGTTAGCACCCACTAATAAATAAAAATAGAAAAATGTCCCTATGTTATTAAACTACACTGTACTCGTACAAAGCGTGCATTTAACCTATAATGACATGCACAAGTCCCGTCTTTGTGCATACCTCTCCGCGTTTCATTCACCGACTTCAGGTAATCCAGAATCGCTACATGCGCAAAGCAACCAGTGCGCCGTGGATCTGGCATAATAAAAATCTCCGTATAGGTTTTGAGATTCCGACCATAGCTGAAGTTGGCTTCCCGCCGCTATTTCAACTCTTCCGTAATACACTTATATCAGTTGATCGTGAGTGTCGCCACTTAAAATCACAAATAAAGGTCTCGGAAAAGTGCCCTAAGCGCTCGGCATCCTTTTAATCCAATCAAGTTGTAAAAGCCCTCGAGCTAATAGTCATCATAAGCCTTAAAAAAGAGTAATTATGGAAAAAGAATATATGTATTTTTTTATATTTTGCCTTTATCGCATCGCAATACTTTGTTCATATTTTCAATTAGAACAAAAACCTATAGAACAATAAAATGGCGAGTATGAAGTAAATTATTAAGTATTCAAGTGTTAACATGTGAAATGTGAGAATTTTAAAATTTTCTCTATTGCTTGAAGTGATATAAATTAAATCCCGTATATACGAAGTAAATGTTAGTTAAGTAAAGTAAAGGTAATATAGATTATATAGTAGAAATTTCTACATTTATTCATTCAATGTTCTGTTTAACTTGCCAAAACGGATGAGATTTAAAATCAAATAAATTCAATTTACAGTTGGCTGTCTGGTCAAAGCTAAATAAAATACGTGCTTAGGAACAGTTAAACATTTCCTTTTATCTACAGTTCTGGTTTTTAAGTCGCGCTTTCTGAAAAGCGATTTTTATTATCTGTCATCGACATTGTATATTGTTAAGAAAGAAGAAAATCGAAATTGTATCATGTATATATATACCTACGCAGTAACCGCATATTATTTTCCTTTAATTTAGAATGCATGCAATATAATAAATTAAAGGACACATTAATGACGTCGATGTTTTAGAGACGGGCTATTTTTCAGGCAGAGATCTGGTTTATATTAGATTACATTATGTACGGAGTTAGTATTGTAAGCATTACAGCAAAAATAAATGTCCTTAATCATTTTCCGTCTCAATAGTTCGATACATGAGTCACATACATATATATATATATATATATATATATATATATAGAAATACGTTTTTCATTTTTAAATATATAGTGCATTTGTTGCAACAATTCTATGAATAGTCGGACAAATAACGTTGTTAAAGTAGAAACGTGCACACGTGCAGACTTCATAAACTGGTGTCGAAGGAGTAACTTGTGTTCTAAAATGAAAAATTCCTTTCGTTCCAACTTTGAAAACTTTTCAATACGTCACATCAGATAGCAAAATTACAATCCCCATTCTCATTCATATTCCTTAACACACAGGACAAAGTATGACAAAGTTTTGTATTTAGAATAAATTCTTTTCATAGTATTTTTTTCGCCACTTAGTAGTCCTATATGCTAGTATTTTTTATTACATTGAGAGTATCAAACAGTTCACCTGATGATAAGTGACTCCTGCGGCCCTAGACATCTACATTCATCTATGACGAGGAATCATAATGCATACAGATGCGTCGTCACCCTTGAGGACTGAGATGGAACGCCTCGTCACCAGTTATAAAGGTCTCCGGATCCCTACATTCACCAGATGAAACACAAGAGCATTATGCTGCCAGCTCAAGCGGCTATTCTGTGAGGGCGTAATCCTTCTCCGGTCGAGCTGACCCATTCATTCTGCAGCTAGAAACAAACTGTAACGTCTCATTTTTGTTCTCCCATGAGCTTGAATGATGGATTCTTACGCCACCGTTCCATAGGTTTTCTATAATAATTTGGTGAATGAACGTATAACATTATTTTAAATACTTTTGAAAAAAAATTACCAGTTATATGACTGACTTAAAAAAAATCTTGAAAAATAATTTCTCATCAAAGTTAGGTCAAACCATATAATTTATTGCTTATTAAAATATAAGAAAATACAAAATGTCGTACCTGTTATTGTGAATAATAAATGCCTTTGGCGCTGCAAATATCTTGGAAATATATCTTTTAATATCATATTTTTACCACTGTTCAAGAAACATGAAATTTAATGCCAATGAAAACTAGTTCCATGAATAAGTTATTAAATTATAACTTTCTGTGAAATACGGGGCCAATAACGCGTCGCTTAAGCATGCTCGGCAAATAAGTCTGACAAACTGTATGTAATATATTTTTCTAGCAATTCTTTTCACATAAACATGTTAAAATTTTTTGCATTTTTTAATATATTAGCACATTATATAATAAGAATAGCTTAACAGCTTAACAATGGCTCCCACTCTGCACGTTGATTGAAGAAATACGACATCAGAGAATACCAGCATAACTGTGTTTCGTTTGGTTAAAGTACGGATCCGTAGAGCCCTTTAGTCCCAGGCATTATATGCCTGTCGTACAAGGCGATTAAACGGGGACTACTCGTTCGCGGGTGATCAGGGTGGGGGCTCTGACCATCCGGGCAAGCGAACCCAGGAAGGACGGCAACTCGAAGTGGTCTCGAGTTGTTGCAGCACAGCGAGGGTGCTAGGCTAAGCTTGACCTACCCTGGGACCTGCTCAAGTACCGTGCAGAGGGACACCGGTGCGTTCCGTATTAGATCCCGGACTCCCTCTCAATGCACTGAGGTTGACCACCGGGGGGGTTTTAGTGGTTAGAAATACTACATAACCCTGTCTCTCCGCCGGAGGCAGGGTATTTTTGCAAGAATTCACTCCTGATAACAAAAAAAAAGGATCCGTAGATCAAAGTCACCCGTGCAAGCCATCTCAGTTCTCAAGGATGTCAACGCATGATTATCTTAAATTATGATCTTATTTCCCGTTGACAACCTTAGTTTCGGGAACAATATTGAAATATTCAAGCTTTGAAAGATGAATAATAATATTTCAGTATATATTTTTAATATCATATCTTAATTTAATTGACTCTTACTTTACAGTTAGGCTCGTAGTTTTAAAAAATAAGAGCCTGATTGTAAAATATTATTATTTTCAGCATTAAAAGGATACAGATTTCCAACATTTCGGGATGAAAATAGTTGAGTAATGATTTCTTTTTTAATAAATAAAATATCAATTTATCAAAACCTCATTTAAATAGCTTCTTCGGTAGATCGTTTATAAATATTTGAATTTTCAAGTTTCATTTATCAATGTCTACAGAATTTATTAAACCTTGCTTTTACCCTTAAACTAGGAGAGGACCTGATTGTTTTATCAATTTTAAAATACATACTTAAATAGACATCTGCTTATTATAGTATGTACCAATCTGTGGAAGCTTTTGCTTATAAGTACTCCTAGTATTGTATTGTTTGTTCACAACAATAACGTAAGCTTTTTTTATTATTGTTTTTGGGGTGACAAATGAGTTCACAGTTCACTTGATGGTAAGTGATTCTTGCGGCCCATGATACCTTCATACATCTTCGATAATGCTCCCCGAGTGGACATGTGAAAAAAAAATGACACATGAAGGTGAACGTCGGTAATACATTCGCGCTCATTCACCAAACAGACGCTAAGTTTGCCCCTCCTCCAACTGCAAGGTCAGGTTATTGAGTGCAAAACGACCCTCACCTGTCTTGGTAGCCAGATAGATCGTTCGTTTTGCACGGTCCCCCAGACCACACAATACAACCACGTAGATAAACAGGCAACAAGAGCGAAATTCTATGCTATTCTGTCATCCATGTTGCCAATCCGTGCCAAGCTAGGGATCTATAAGACATACATCCACTCCCGACTGACCTATGCAGCTCCCGTCTGGTACACACTAAAAAGTAGTATACAGGCGCAACAGAATTTGGCTCTGCGAGTGATAGTAGGGGCTGGACGCTACGCCAGGAACATCATTGCGTCCAATCTTAAAGTCGAGTCCATTATTAAACTCGTCCAACTGACGTGACGATTCTTCTATAGCGCAGATAACGGACCACATCTGCACCTAAATAATATAGGACTGTTTCACGCCCATTCACCGTACGACTTACCTCTGCCTCGAGAGCTTTCGTCTACTGCCTGTGACTCTGACCTCTGAAAGCAGAGGGAGGCCAATCTTATTGGGTTTTTATGTGGAATGTTGAAACCGGCGACTTCGATATCTCAAATTTTAATTTAACATTTACTTCAGTATGTCCTCCGGTGGTGGTATTGTGTACAAAATGGAAACATCGCATCAAATCTCTATATCTTTCCTTTTATCTTAAAAGTTTCCTTCCTCCGGGAATGGGGAGTTAGAACGAGATTTGCCCTACGTATGCTTTGTACGCCTTTTAGCCCAGCATCTACATTAAGATGTGTGATATATACCAGTAAGTATAAAGTATTAAATATACGCACACACCATACTCTACTCGTCCTCGAGCGGCAGAGGAAGGACTGAAGGGTATCGTATCGTAAACGGGGCAGCCCCGTCGCCCGTTACCTGCAACCCTTATGGCTGTGTATGCTTCCATACACACACACACCTCGATGCTGAGTTTTTGTTTTCAGTAATTAGTGTTCCAACTAAGACTTGACTTGACTTAACTCTTGACTAAGATCGAATGCCTCGTCAACAGTAATAAGGGTCTCCGTCTCATTCACGAAACGAAACACAGCAGCATTATTCCACTATTTTACGTTGGTATTCTGTCAGGGCGAGGTCCTTCTCCGGTGAACCGACACATTCATGCTGACGCCAGAAACAAATTTTAATGTGACTATACTTTAAAAGCTAGTTGAAAGCTCATTTATTAAAAATAATATTTGTTTCGCCTGTATGCGCGGAGACCATGCCCTCCGCGTCCCACGCCGCAGTGCAGACTTGTTTTAAATGTCTGAATTTAATAAAATTGAGGTTCGTAAAAACGTAAAAAAAAGTAGCATTTATTAGCATAAAATTGTGTCTTTAAAAAAAAATAGCACTGTCTATATATATTTGCATAATCGAAATATGTAAATGTTAACAAAAAGTTACACAACTGAAGAGTTACAAACTTTTATGAAGAATAGGTCATCTTTCGTAGAAAGTTCCGTTCCTTTTTGTTCCGATTGAAATACTTATTCATTATAATTTTATTGTGTTTAAGCGTGTTTTTTCGCTTGCAAATGATAAGTTCTATTAAATTTACCTGGATATAGTTTAAAGCAAATACTTTAACCTTTTGTTTAGCTTTGCATTTAAATCTCCCACCGATACCATGAAGGGAGTTTTGAAGGAATGACATATCCTCGTACATTTTCTCCTCCTCGTGCTATCCCAGCGTAACTTGATAGGACCATGATCTTCTCGCGGGTTCGGAAAGTGCGTGTGTTGTTCGTTCTCAGGTCCCAGCCGTGGATTTTAGCACCCTGGCATAACTATGACCACTAGAAAAGTGAAGTGACTGTGGATCGTATACATTTCAGTTCTGTTCGTGGAGGTAAACTATGGCATGTTAACCATGCCTGAGGAGTGGCGTTGTAACTACCTGGAAAATTGAGATGAACATTCCGCCATCTGTCGGGGATCCTTTTTTTTGCAGCATATCTTTTATTTGCAATCGTAGGATTCATTAAAAGCACATATTTTTTATAATGTCAAAACAAAAACTTTTGCTTTATCGAAGTTTGATTTGAAGTGTCCTGGAGTATTATAACGGCCAGATAGGACACTACAGCACAAAAACCAGGTATAGCGTATTGAAGAGATAAAAAAGAGTTTAATAAAATTGGCCGTTCTGTTGCCACCGAACAAAAAAGTTTAATGGGTATGAAGAAAGATCACTTTTTTAATTCAGTAGTAAATTCATAAAAGTAGTTACAACGCCATGCTTAGAACAAATTTCTCTTCAGATCCCAAAGAGCCCTGTTTGTAAATTGTGTAGAATTTTGCTTAGACATTTCACTTTTAATATTATATTTTTGTGTACCTTCCTATTTTCATTAGTTTTGTTTTTTTTTAGTTGAATTTATTACTTATGGAGATAAAATAATTTGTTTATTATTATATGCTTCAGATAATTTGAATTTATTGAATAATAATGTTGGTGTTGGTTACAAATGAGACGTTTATGTTTTAGTTTATTTGTTTTCAACTTTGAAGTAATGGTTTTTTAAAAATTGATGGTACTAACTACTAGCGATCCTTAATTAAGGGTAACATTTTTTAAAAATATTAGTTTGTAACTACTCGTATGATGAAAACATCTCTATGTACAAGAATTTACAGATTTTTTCTGGATTATTACGTAGGGAAATATGGAGAATGTACCAACTTAATTGTTAAATCTGACTAGCTAACTACCTATCAGGACCAGACTTTGGTTCCTTCTGACAATGCTGAGTTAAATCCTTTTTACTATTGATGAGCAAAAACGTTACATCGCGAAAATACCACATCGGCGCACGGTGCTTTCACATCGAGTATTGGCAAACTTTCTTAGAAGTTTTTTGTTCTTCTTTATTACAACGGTCTATGTCTTTATAATGAAAAAATAAAAGAATTTTCAATTCTAATCTAGTGTGTAGGTTAATTTTGTATCGCAGTATTACGGCTAAGTATATTTTAGTTTTCGCTAATAATTAGTTACTATTAACTAAACTCATAATCAATGCTAAGTACAAAGGTACTGTAAATTACGGAATAGTACAAAGTCTAATGAAACTGATATCAGGTAATAAATTTATTTTGCTATTTAAAATATTCATTCATAATCCGCTCAAAGAAATTTTTAAGGGTCAGTAATTTCACCTAATTTTAAGTTCGATTTTTTTTTTAAATTTGTGCGATAAGTTATTATTATATATTAATTATTATAATAATTTATATTATTTTAAAACAATAGAAAAAAACATTATTTTCACAAATAATCCCAACCCTTGCCTAATTTTCTTTCACTTTCCTTTATGATTTTCATAATAAGGTTTTAACTTTGACACTTTTTTTTATTAACACCGATGCAAACACAACCATTCTAGTAGATCGATCAGGTAAAATAAGCTGAACCCGAATTTATATATATTAAAAGTAAAATAATAATAATAAAACAGTTTGTGGCCTCAGAAAAAAAAAACAACTGTACATAAACAATATTATACATTTTGGCAAACAGAGGTCACATAGCTTTTGCTAACACAGGATTATAGTCCCAGGCTGCTTTGCAGCCGCTCCCATCTTTCTTATATGTAATGCGGGAGGCGTGAGAATTGAGGGCTTCCCAATCCTCTAAAATTATATGTTACAAAATGTTTATACGCAACAAGGAAAAGAAAAATTATATAATTATATATTTATAATATTCTATTGCATGTTCATGTGTCAGCTTAAGTGGTTTCGTAAATAATCTTTATATAATCCCCCATTACTTACCCCATTCTAAGTGGACTGAAACAATAGCTATTTAATTTTTATTGTTTTTAATACCTATAATCAAGTGCATGATCTGGTGACGATGCAGATATAGATATTAAAGTGCACTAGTTTAATTAATGGCCACTTATTCTTTACTTTGCCTGCGTCACTTTGACGTCAGAAGAATGGCGTTGTAAAATAATTCTAGTCCTTTCCCGTGCGCTCTAAAAACGACGAAGTACTCGTTAACGCGATTAAAATAAGCTTCGCCCGAGCGGTAAACAGTTTTGACTACAGTATAAATAGGGCCTTTGAGCTTGAAAAAAGAGCAATAAAGGCTCTTCTAAAAGAAAATTTCACCATGGGAATCGTGGATTTCATGTGGCTGGCATCTAGTCTGTGCACGTGCGGCATACTGCCAGTTTCTGCAAGTGGCCTACAATAAATAAAGAAAAAATAACGGAATTCTAAAATTGTACTCGGGAGATATGTTACTTTTCAATATGCGAAAGCGTCATTTGCTTTTTCATTATGGCGTCCTTTAGAAAATTGTGTGTTGCTATTACAAATCTAACTCGTGAAAATTTTCGCTCAATGATTTTTACGATTTTCGCTGTACCTTCGACAAGAGAGTTGCCAGAAACTTCAATTGGCATTGGGTGATGAAGTCCAATATCGCAAATCGCACCTTGTAAATTTTTTTTATTTTCAGTTAGTAAGTAGCGATCAATGCATTTCACAAGCCACTAAAACGTCCAACTACTCCAAAAATGTGTAAATAGTAGGTCATACACTATACAATATTACAAATAACTGGTCTTATTCATCAAAATCCAGGAACTTTTAGTAAGTAAACCTAAGTATAAGATTCCTTTAAAAGAAGATCTAAGTTCGAGTCATTCGAGGAAGACACAAAGCGTCTAGACACCAGAAGGAGACATGTAAAAGCTCCTTTCATTCACAGATTATAGGTTACTAAGCGAAGCCCTCGCTACCAGACAGTTGGGTTATTCAACCTTGTACCAACAGAAATGACAACATGGTAATAACGCAGAATGAAATTTTAAATACCAATTTAAATCTTTTTCAATCCTAATAACTTGTGCTATATACTGGATTATAGACTTTTTTAAAGCCTAAAATAGATCTTGGTATGAAAATTTGATTAATATTTCGCCACATTTTTACAATAACATGAACCTACTATGCAAGGTTCTGACTAAGGAGAAACGCAAAATTAAGGTCGATCTCGCCTCTTAGTAACTAAATAAGCTTTTAATAATAAATGACAAGAATATATTCTGAAAAGGTAAACAGACCGTTCTCTTAAGTGGTGTAATAAAGAAATTTGTATTTTAGTATAATTGAATCTTAATTGCTTGACATTTAGATCAAACGTAATTCGATAAACCCACATACAACACCGAACATCATGTTTTCATTAGATGATTCATTTTACGGAATTTAAATTAATAAAAAATATAGGAAGTTTGAAGTCACGCATATCGGATGTTTGCTTTTAACGTATTTTTTCATATAATTTTTATATTGTATATAATACAATCTATATTCTGGTGGCTATGACATGGTCTTGTTAACCTTAAAGATAAGGGCACCTGAAAAGCTATTAATTATTTGAAAGAGATATGAAGAAGAACCAAAAAACGAAATGTAAATATGATATATGTATAAATCAACGCACTGTCACATAAGTCAAATTAAGAGGGATATATTTAAATAGAACATTGAGTACTGAAAATCTACATATTGAAGACATTAGCAGTGAGTTCACAAAATCTTGGCATCCTGATTTGTACCAAAGTAATAATGATTTCTAAATTATTCCCTTGATATTCATCGTGGTAGCTGTTACAGTTATAATTAATAAGTACCGGTAATAATTAATGAAACTGATTTACTGAAATTAATCATTAACTGAAATATATACACAAATGTATTGGATTGATATTTAAACAAATTATCGTAAGGAATCCTACGTGTCCAAGAAAGTATTGGAAACATGCACAATACAAAATCAATATATATATATATACATATATACACATATATATACATATACATATATATATATATATATATATATATATATATGTATATATATATCGGTTAATAAAATTGAAATCCCACATCAGATAAGTCTTGAGAACCGAAGAGCGCCGGTGCCATTTTGTCAGCCGTTCCCGGTCAACATTTGGTTATGATTTTGATAGGTACCATGGGCACATACTTAGTGCTATCACCGGGTTTTATCTTTAACATTTATGTGCGCAGGTCACACCTTTACAATAACTCACTAAGGTGAAGCCGAGATCTGAAGTGGTGCAACTGTGATTCAGGTGAAGACACTATTATAGCATATAACCTCTGGGTTACAAAGGTAAGAAATAATAAAGGAAAACTTGCCTGATTACACAGGATTGCATATTTATTTACTTGGACAAGGGCAGTTTTGTAACGATATTTACTGCTACACTATTATAAGGCTAACAGATGGCAGCACTATGTGGTGTGATGCTGTTAAAATCGTCGACTTTTATTAAGTGATTGCGATCACGCATACCCCGATTGAGTCCCTCCCGGATTTGCTTAGCCCTAATTTGAATTAAAAAGTGTTTATGCTGGTCAAGAGTGTTTCGAGTAGTGAATCAATTTTGTAGCGTTTGTCTTCATCTATCTTTGTACGTAAGAATTGACGCGATTCCCCGAGCCACGCTAACAATTAATTTTCTACCATGGTTGTTAATAATATCATCCTGGTTGATTTCGAGCACGGCCACAATTTTTCTTTGCTAGCAGATACTGTCAAACACGCATAGTCAAACATAAAACACAAAACCTATCCTTCCTCCAACTTACCTTTTCATGGCATAAAAACCTATATAATGTTAAACACATATATAATGTTAGAAAATTGAAAAATCTTGTTAACCTCGAACGCTCATATATAAATTAACAATGGTTGTTTTATTTAACAGTTAATGTTAAATTTGAAGCTGGTAAAAAAATAAATATGATTGCTTTAGCTTTTCAAGAGATATGTTTCTTACAAATATAGGCCAATCGTCGTGCAAAAAAAAATTGAGCTGTTTAATAATAGTCTTACGAAAAAGAACAGATGAAGAAAATTACGAAGCTCTCACAGAATATTAGCGTGAAAGAGTAGCATAACGAAGCCGTGTTTCTTTTGATGAATATGGAGACGCGTGGACCTAGATACAGGTAACTAGCCATTTAAACTCAGTCCAGAGGGGACCAACTCAAGTCCATTTTGAATCTTTCTTGAGGAGGGAAGTAGACGTCATGAGTTGCAGTTATCAATTATCATCAAGTGTATAATTAAAACTTCTATATAACTCTGTTAAAATAGTTCATATCAATGTCTTCTTATTATTAGTACACTTTATTAACCTTATAAGGGCTATATAAATTTGGTTCTTATAATTTAAGCTCGTTTTCTTGGTGATAATATAATAGTATGTCTACGCTTTAGTTTCTGTAAACCACTCCTTTGGGTAACATTATTTTGTACACAATAGTGTTTTTATAGAGGACACATCACAAATTTGAATTCAGTGTTAGGAATATTTGACTATTGACACGATCCTAATCCGGACGTTTATAATACACCAACCAGTGAGTGAATATATTCAAGAAATTCAAAAGAGTTTAGAAAAATAAACGTTTTCCTTCAAATTGAAACATTATTACATAAACTAAGTATCATATCCCTCGATCGAATGTGAATTAACAAAAGCTAGTTGTGTCTTATATATAACTCCGTACCTTACCGTCAAACTTTGAAACTTTTCTTATTAATATAGCTTTGGCATCGTAAGTCTTATAAATGATTTCGTGTCTTTCTACAAAATTGAATAGTAATCCAAGAACACCAAAAGTAGTGACAGTGAATAATACTTTATTTAAGAGGTGTGCCTGTTCTTCTATATTTTGATCAACTCTAACTGTAATATATGTACAAGTTTTTATAAAACTATCGGAAACAAAAAAGAACGCTGTTTATACATAAACTTGATTTTTTTTTAGATAGATTATGATGTGATTTTTGGAGATCAGTCCCATAAACAATAAATATAATTTTTTTTTATTTCATATGGTGGCATAATATCTAATTAATGTTACAAGTGAGCAAATAAGTGTCGGGTGGAAAGGTAAATAAAGTATTATGTTAAACTTAAGAGAATACAAAGGCCTTCCATAATATGCCATCCTTGATTCATATGATATGGAAGAACAATTCAGCCGGCCATTAAAATCGTACCTTCAGGTAGAAATAATATAATCAATCAACTTATAGTCGAATAAAGAAATCTTCAATTTATAGTCTTGAATGTACTGAATTTAGCATCTTATACCATTATTAAAATCGTATAATTCGATATTTAATGATGTGATACTGCAACAGGACGCAAGTTTTATCAGTTCGATAAGATTATTTATATGTAATGCCTCGCTACTGTATTGGTCTTTACCTATATATTTTTTTAAATTTGTAAATCTTTCTCGGACACAAAAAAGATAGCATAGTAAAACTCTGCTTGTCCTTGTGACAATAAAAGTTTAAACTTTGTTTTACAGCACCTTGCTTGATAAGCAGAAATAAACCAGCTGCTTTTATTCCCAGGCAAATTTTAATATGAAATTCTAATAAATAAGTTTCTGTAACGTAACTTAAAAAATTGGGTTTTACTTTAAAGCAAAACTTAAATATGGTCTTCTTCACCTTCTCAATTAAAAAAGCTTAGGATCATGTTTTGTGGAAATAAAAAAATAATTGCAATAGGGGAGGCCTATGTTCACCAGTGTACTATGGATAGCCAGTGATCACGATAATGAGACAGATTGATATGATTTTGATATGATTAATTTATTTACATTATTAATGTACAAAAATATACCACAGTTTGGTAGTTCTGTATATTATTGCAGACAACAATATCCTATCCCATTTTTATGAATACATATATTTATTTTGTTTAATACATATTTTATTCGTCATTATTAAAGCACGCGGTATAATATGCGGTGTGTGCGTGTCGAAGGCGTGGCGGAAGCGTACACCGTTCTTTGTCTTGTTTGAAAAAGTAGGAAGCCGTTCACATAAGAACCAGGGTTTGGAAAGAAACGGAAACGGAGGTGACGCCTTGCGATGTTGTTCTAAAAAACACGAACAAGCATTTCATACATGTGTAGTATACGAATGAAGTATAGACAAAAATATTAAATCTTTTATCACTATATAAAATGGTAAAAAATTAAAAACAATTTTAAAAATAATATAAGTCAGAAATAATTGTTGTTAAAAAACATTCCGCTGTAAAACTACCGAATCACTTGTGACCCTAGGAAATTTTCTACATTATTCTCGCATCAGCAGCCTAAGGTACGCATTTGCCTTGCACTATAATATAGTTATTTTAGTATATTTATTTGTAATATTAGACGTGACAAACTATCACACAGTTTAACTGACGTTGAGAAATGCCTGCAATCCACGATATCTACATCCGTCTTCAACAAATATATAGATGTGCCATGCCTTTTAACCCATGAGGACTGAGATTGAATCTCTCTTTACATGTAATCGGGTGACCATCCGACCAACATACAATACATAGCAGTATTTTGCTGCTGGTACTATATGAGCGTGTAATCCTTTCCAGGTCAGGCCAACATATTCATGTTGAGACTACAAATTAACTGGTAAAACGCGGTTCTATAACGTTAAAATATCTTAGGACTGAATTTTATAAATATGTCTGATTCAGTGTTAATATTTCCAGATAAAAGTACGTCAAAACTTTACACCAGCTACAAAGCTATATTATATATCGAGACAGCGTAGGTGCAAATTCAAAGTAAAAGTATAATTTTTTATGAGACATTCATCTCACATGGAATTTGGGGCAAATAATTGCTAGACTCATTCTGGGTACGTTGTCGTCGGTTGTTGTTCAAATTAGGTAATTTATTAACACAAATGAAACCAGTAAATTTCAAAACACTAATATATCCAGTAACTAAAAGTTTCATATTATTTATTTATTAATACTCAACTTTAATTAAAACAAAGGCATATTCTTCGACGAAATATTTGAGCCACTGAATGTTTGTTATTTCATTTGAAAATATGCATGATATATGATGGAAGACTTGATGGAATTAATGTTATAGAGATGTATTACGTAATAATTATTTCATATATTCAAGTATTTTATATTACTATGGACGATTAGGCATCCTAGCTTTAACTAAAGTAGCAGCCTATAATTACAAATTCCACGGGTCAGCATAAACTTTCTCCCCAGAGAGGGAAAGTGTTGGAAAGTCACATTGCGGACTTTAAATGTTTTCATATTTTTTTTTATTTGTTAATAATGCAGGAAACCTGTACGATGTTTTAATTCACCGCCTATCATGTGATAAATCAGTGCTTAAAATTACAATCAACAATTTTATAGATGTCGACACCTGGGATCGAACTCGGTTTGTTAAATGCGAGTGGTTAGACACAGAGCTACTTGAACAGCTCTTGCTTGACTCGTATTCTATCTTTAAAGCTGTGAATTAGATAATATAGTATTAAAATATAATTAATACTGTTTGGCTCATAATACGATTTATCATTTCACCTCAGCTTCGTGAACACCTCCAAAATTCACTTGCGTTCCTCGCCTTTCTGCAGAGTGCCACAGATCTTAGTCTAGTGGGAAATTATGAGTATCGTACACTTCATTTGCTAATTGTTTTAGTGGTTAGCACTCAAGAATCTCACTTTTCCTATTCTTATCATCTCATCGTTGATAAAGTGAGTTAAGTAGCGAACAATAAAGTTTTAATCCGAGTCCTAATTCCTTAATTTCGCTATTACAGAATACTCCTCATCGTTATCATATCATCACTGCGGCTTTTCCGTGTGAAATAGATTAAGGACTATTTTGAGCGTCTAAAATATGTTATGTATCTGTTATTTAAATGATAAATTGGAATTTTATTACCTGTGCTTATAATATATAAATTATAAAAACTTCAAATATCTCCCTTTGATAGTAATGATTCTCAACTTTTTGACACAAAAAGAACGGAAACTATTATTAAGAGTACATAAAACTTTAACAAATTTTGTAACTCTGAAACAGTAAAATAATGTATAATGAAAGTTTTCTTCATTTATTAGGTGAAACACAACGATGTTGGATTGTTATTTTACAAAGGTATTCTATAAAAGCATAAACGAGACCCATAAAAGATACAACTAGTTTTTATTTGCAGCGTGATTCTATCTGGTTATAATGATATTGATATTTAGTATTACAAAAATCGTACATAAATATCAATTATGTGACTATATTTCTCAGCCACTTTAAACGTTATACAACGACCCATTAATTTAATTTACAATAATCGGATAACTTACAGAAATAGTTGAGCTTAAAAATTTAATTATTATTGCGGTTGGTTGTCTGGTTAGAATGTGAACAGTACGTGTTGAGAAAAACGATTCCTATGAAAAAAAAATTAATTAAAAGCCCTTGTTTTCAAATATTTTTTATACAATCGATATGCTACTGCCAAAATCATTATGGATTTTGACGGGTCTGCTATTTACAATTAATTTTGCAACATAATATATACATGTATATATATATATATATATATATATATATATATATATATATATCCATAAATAATGGAACCCTGGGCCGAGCTATGGCTACTTCCTTATCAAAAAGACTATATCAATTAAAATAAATATATTTCATTGACTGAAACAATCTGTACATCACATCATGGTTAAGTTCATATCTTGCCATACTTATCATCCAGAAAGTATAAGTCATTTAAAGTTGTTTAGGTTAAATTATCAACATTATTTTTTTAGTCATCTAATAAAATCAAATCATAATTTATGTCACTATAGAGTTTGTCCTTAAACAGATATAAGAGGAACATCGACCTTTAAAAAAAAGCTTATATGATTATACCTGATGATGATCTGATCTGTGTCATCTGAGAAAATCCTTGTAGAGAATGTATACCGCTTATATCACTTACCATCACGTGTACTGTGCTAGTTTGTCACACCTTATAATGTTTCTAGATGCAGAATAAATGGGGCGGCTCAGTAGAGGGAGGACAACGACCTCACATAATTACCTTGAATCTTTGTTGAGCACGGATTAGTGTGTTTATGGACGGCAGTACTTAACATCAGGTGAACTGTGTGTTCATTTGGCAGTGTACCAGCCTTAATTAATGTAAAAAAGAACTATTCAAGGGATTAACGGAAGTAGTCAAATTACATGTGACATTATTTATGACACGTAATTTTTTAAGGTACATTCTATTTTACAACGAACACCAATGTTACAATAAAATTAACACACCAATAAACTAAAAATACTGATTTACAAATTTTTTATCGAAGTTTTATATTTACTAATAGAAAATACCAATTACGAGATAGTCTTATCTATAAATATTTATCGCTTACTTTAAAAGTGTTATTATGATTACTGAACTGATAAAAAATATACTACCTATTATCTCGCTCTTATCGTGTTATTTCATGCGATTTAGCATAAAACTTATTAAGGACTTCTGATCATCAAAATATTTGAGATATATGTAACAAACGAAATACTAGTAAGCACTCGTAAGTAGGATCATCTTTCAGTGAATTGTCTCAGGATTGATATTTATCGTAAATGTAAATATTACTACATATATACTGTATTCCAGATCACTTTACCGGATTTCTTGCAATTTCATTAGTCCGAGCTACACTACTCTGGAATTCCTTGCCCGATGAAATCAGACAGGCCAGTAATAAAAACAGTTTTAAGAGTTTGGTTCGTGTTCACTTAAGTTATCTGAAGTCAGATAAATTTATCATCCACATATGAAATTTATTGGTTGCTACCGCTATTGTATTGTATACTATTGTGTATTTATATATATATATGTATGTGTGTATGTATGTGTATAAATATATATATATTTGTATATGTATATATGTGTGTATTTTGTGTATATATATATTGTGTATTTATACGTGTTTTATGTATTTAATATCTATATGTGTATGTATTATTATTTGCTGGTATTAGTTATTTCTTTTTCTTCTTTTATTAATTAGTTTATTGCTACACCTATCATACATATATCTCACCACACCTTGGGTTGGCTGCTAGAGAATGCCTTTGGCATTAAGTCCGCCCTTTGTGAACTTTGAACTTTGTTAAGGTTAATGCAATAAAGAGTAAATAAATAAATTAAAATACTATATGATAGCTTACGAGTGGAAAATGTGCTAATAACGAAAACCCCGACCCAGAGGTGTATGTCTGTCAGTTTATTAGGATGATGAAACTTATACAGTATTTGGTTTTTTTCTTAGTGTTAAATCACTCCATATAATTGCTGTAATTCTCTTACTGCCCTTCACTAGCTAATATAACAGTCTATGCAAGCGTGGATACGGGTGGCTCAGACACGGATTTAAGGGCAATCTAGAGGTTTATGTCCGTCAGTGGACATATGATCTAATCATTTATTTCTTTTTTCACCACACGAATCAGTTAAGCTGCTATATTTATCTAGTAATTTGTTAATGATCCTTCCAGAGTCAACCCAATAATAAGCGAAATATTAAAACGATCACGTTTTTACAGAATATATATGTAAAATAGCAAATAAGCAGTGTGCAATATATTGACGTTGCAGCGATCGATTAACATCAGGTGATTCGTGTTTTTTTCACATTTATTTCTGTAACAATTATATTGTTGTACCTTGTTGCCATTTTAAGATATGATAAGTTATCGGAATCTTAGGAAAACTTAATATCAGCTACTAAATTTCAGATAAACTTGTAATTAAATATTAGCTTGTTTTTACTTAAACAAAATAAGTCGCAGTATATAGTTAAAGCTTTCTATGCAATGTGTACTTAACATTGCATAGAAAGCTTGAACTATATACAAAATAAAACTGAAATATTTTATAAGTGTATATTTATTTGTCTTTTAATTATCGAACAAATAATACCTAAAATGGATATCTTCTAGCTGTGTCCACACGATACATGCCGGATCTGAAAAATTTGCGAATGTGAGATAGTGATATTCTATAATCAAGAAAATTATAACTTATAATACTATTTACTAATTTAATTCAATTAAAGCTCACCCAGTTTTAGTTAAAATGTCGTTGCCCATATGAAGCCTGCCTCCTCTGCACGTGTTCGCCGATATTTGCCACGTACTCGTGCATAGTTCTCCAACAAGATGATTGTACGTAACAGTGGCAGCAAATATTTCCCAAGCACGGTTGTGATTACACAAACTTGTGTAACATCCGGGTTGCGAATTTCCACCATTGACGAAGAAGTCAACACGTGCAATATCTGAGCCAATTCCCAAACCAGCAACCCCTCCGTCAGTGTGTATAGCTTCAACGTAAACGCCATCACTAGCTCGCAGACGGTTCGAGTTGTAATTCCATAGGGGACCAGCAGGATCCAAACCTATTCAAGAATGCAATCAGATAATTAAATACGTTTGTTCCATACTACAATTGACAATAGACAAAGTTATGGGTTTGTACGTCTATCACATGACAGACTTAGATAGACAAATTTTGATTTGATTGGTGTTATTTTTTTTTATTACAAATCGTAATTTTCTGGTCATCCTAGTTATCGAATATTAACTTTCTTAATCACGTTTTAAAAGCAATATAATACTTTCCTATTTTCTGATTTCATTCAATTGTTAAATATAAAAGCTTACAATGAACTGTTGAAAGTGTTTGTATTTATTTAATATTTAAGTTAATTTTATTGCTATATTAGTTTTATTGCTTATGTAGTCGATAGATTGAATAACTTGTAATAGCTTACCAGTCACACGAGCAGCCCTTCCACCAAGCTCCCTGCCGGCATTGCCGACAATATGCGCTCCTAAACTAAAGCCCACCAAGTGCATAGAGTTGTACGGTGCCCCAGTTACACTATTAAGAAAGGTCAAAAATTGTCCAAGCCCACGTCCAACATCTGGTACTCCTCTTACAGCCGTAGCATAGTCTGAAAGCGCTAGTCGCCTCCAGTCCATAACGATTACATTACAATCACTTTTTCCAAGGTAGGCTGAAAGAAATAAGAAAAATTGCTATTTTCTGTTATCCATAGGTCCATCCAACGGTTTAAAACGTATTGATATTTAATTACATTTTAAATTTATTTTCGTTTCAAGAGAAGGTTTAGAAATTTAATTTATATAAATGTGGCATGCATATTCTATTGGAAATTTTAGTATTATTCAAAATAAAACAGGAAATGTTTCATAATTTTTTTATTACATCGAGAGTAACAATCGAGCACACAGTTCACCTGATGGCAAGTAATTTCTGTGGTTTTATTATATTTTATATTACTGACATCTATATTCATCCTTGCCAAGGAATCATAATGCAGATGCCCTGTCGCCTGATGTCACCATTGAGGACTGAGATGGAATGCCTCGTCACCAGTAAATAAAGGTCTCCGGATCCATACACTGACCAGACGAAACACAGTAGCAGCATTTGCTATTTTACGATAGCATTCTGTGAGGGCGTGGTCCTACCCTGATCGAGATGACCCATTCATTGGAAATAAACTGCAGTGTAGCTCTACCAATGTCATATGATGATATGTTGTTTCAAATCACAAAAACGAATATAAATAATTACCATCTCGAATCACTGGATTAATATCAGTATTTTGGTTGCTAAGCCAACCGTGAACAATCACAACCGTGTGGACACGGGCATTGAAATTGGAAGATGTGACTGAGTTTGCATTGTTAATAACCAATGTCTGCGATAATCTTGGATTTCGTCTGTAAAAGAAAATGATTTCTACATATCTGTGCGTAGGTTACTTCAAACACTTCAAAAGCTCAATAAAATAATATAACACATATAACTATTTCACAGTAATGACAGTAATGAGGAGTAGATAAATTATATATTCTACAGGAATAGAATTGCATATTTTGTGATTTTAAAGAACAGCACATTGGTGAATGGAATACACATTTCATCTTTACAGCCAAATACCTATGTCCTTGTTAAAAAAAAAATACCTTGTATGGTCATTGACTTCTTTCACTCATCAGATGAATCACAGTAGGTCTAAAGTTACATTTTAGCTGCTATTTTGTAAAGGTCTTTTCCCGGTCAAGCCAACCTATTCATGCCACAGTTAGAGCTAAAGCATAACTTTACCACGTAAATACAAATAAATTGAAGTACATATATGAATTTGTTAATCTTTATCTTAATAATGATGCAGATAAATTATGTTACTAACTTTCAACGTATTTAGAAACTAAAACGATATAAGTAAAATTGATTCTTTTGTGAACTTACCTAGTAAACAATAAGTACAGATTGTTGGCAGGGTTCCTGTTAATGTCATCTAGAAGTTCCGTATCAGGAGGGGCCTCCAAATCGACTTTATGCATTACACCGTTTCCATCAGGGAATTCTATAAACCGAGAGTACACCTTTTCTTCTTTTAGCAGCGGGACTACTGAAGCTGCCGCGGCTGAAAGAGTACAGAGAGTAGTATTTAACTATATATAAACAGTATGTATATATAGTATATATAACAAATAATGAAACCTAAATAGAAATAGTATATAAGTTTAAATTAAACTTAAAAGTATACCGAAACTAACATTTAAAAATTACACTTAAGTTTTAAATGCATGCATTTAAACTTAATTAAGTTTTAATAATAGTTTTTATGATATTTGATTAACATGTTCTTAAAATATGTACTTTGGAACTATATAGTGTATAAATAGAAGTTATTAATGTTTGTGTAATAAACAGTTAAATTGGATTCTTCATTTTATAATTTGAACGTATAACGATATTTTATGTTAACACCGCTACACTCGGCTCAATTAAAAAAATTAAATAAAAATAAATGACGTACCGGCTAAAGTCAGTCCAAACAGTATTGTCACCTTCATTGTGTTCAATTCACACCCAATCACAACCTGATCTGCTCAATTTTTTCTCGGACTCTTATGTTTATTTAAGACAAAATGTTCGTGAAATAAATCTTATCTGAAATCTTATCTTATAATAAGAGCTATCATTTAGCGTACCAGTATTAATATGAATACTTAAATGATAAGAAGTACGTAATTACCTCATTATCTGTTATTAAATTAATTTTGGCCCTCGATCATTATTTCAGATAGTTTAAATTTGTAAACAAAATCATTTTTGTAAGCAATATAAAATATTTGCACTGTTGACTACGTGCAAAATTATCCGGCGACTCGATAAGAAGTTTGGGTTATTATGCATTAGTTTTGTATCCAACATTAATATACACTTATTATACTTTATTGTATCAGCTAAAAAAATAAGGAGGTCAATGGACGTAATTATGACGAAAATTTGTGGCACGTGCTTAACAAACGCTTAATATAGTTAAATAAAAATAAGGAAACTGGAACTGGAAAACTTGATTTAGAGTAGAGATATTTATTATCTATGTATATATGTATATATTATATGGTGGTGCGAGTAAACCACTGAGAAAAGCATGGCCCATTCTTCCCTTCTCTTCTATCGCATTTTCATACTTTTCATAGTTAAATATTCAATTGTTCGTTTTTAGGGTGCTGCTGTTGAACATTTTCCAAAACAATTAAAAAATTAAATAAAAATAAGGAGGTCAATGGACGTAATTATGACGAAAATTTGTGGCACGTGCTTAACAAACGCTTAATATAGTTAAATAAAAATAAGGAAACTGGAACTGGAAAACTTGATTTAGAGTAGAGATATTTATTATCTATGTATATATGTATATATTATATGGTGGTGCGAGTAAACCACTGAGAAAAGCATGGCCCATTCTTCCCTTCTCTTCTATCGCATTTTCATACTTTTCATAGTTAAATATTCAATTGTTCGTTTTAGGGTGCTGCTGTTGAACATTTTCCAAAACAATTAAAAAATTAAATAAAAATAAATGACGTACCGGCTAAAGTCAGTCCAAACAGTATTGTCACCTTCATTGTGTTCAATTCACACCCAATCACAACCTGATCTGCTCAATTTTTTCTCGGACTCTTATGTTTATTTAAGACAAAATGTTCGTAAAATAAATCTTATCTGAAATCTTATCTTATAATAAGAGCTATCATTTAGCGTACCAGTATTAATATGAATACTTAAATGATAAGAAGTACGTAATTACCTCATTATCTGTTATTAAATTAATTTTGGCCCTCGATCATTATTTCAGATAGTTTAAATTTGTAAACAAAATCATTTTTGTAAGCAATATAAAATATTTGCACTGTTGACTACGTGCAAAATTATCCGGCGACTCGATAAGAAGTTTGGGTTATTATGCATTAGTTTTGTATCCTACATTAATATACACTTATTATACTTTATTGTATCAGCTAAAAAAATAAGGAGGTCAATGGACGTAATTATGACGAAAATTTGTGGCACGTGCTTAACAAACGCTTAATATAGTTAAATAAAAATAAGGAAACTGGAACTGGAAAACTTGATTTAGAGTAGAGATATTTATTATCTATGTATATATGTATATATTATATGGTGGTGCGAGTAAACCACTGAGAAAAGCATGGCCCATTCTTCCCTTCTCTTCTATCGCATTTTCATACTTTTCATAGTTAAATATTCAATTGTTCGTTTTTAGGGTGCTGCTGTTGAACATTTTCCAAAACAATTAAAAAATTTTCATCACCTGTGACGATGTCAAATATAGCATTCCAGTCACCTCCGTAGAACTTTTATAATTTTTATTTAGCGATACTAGTCTATGCGAAGGCGTTGGTCTTCGGTCAAAGTATGAAGAATCCGTCTGGTACAAAGCTTCCTGACGCCTACATGTTCATTTAATATTTTTAGTACTTGACTCATACCAATAAGCTTGCCCGCCTCTGCTAGTAGGTCATTCTCCTATTTTCTTCTATCATGCGTCACACAGCACTGATGTAATCTTCAGATGCCGGTGTTGAAGGACGTCCTGCATGTGGGACAACAATCCTCAGCAGCAAATAACAGCGATCATCACTGAGATTGCTACGTCAAATGCTTAAACTCATTAAACCAATTGTAAGCTGTGGTGTGAGATGGGGCGTCATAATAAAATGTCTGTCGAAGTCTATCATAGCTTTGTTGTTGATTAAGATCACAACGAAAGTTGTAATAAATCATGGATTGAAAATTTTCTAGCGTTAAATTTAACAATAATTTTTGAATTGCCGCCAATTCACAAAAACAAATTACAAATGAATGCAATATATCACATTAGGTAACCAAAGTGTTTTATAACCTAAATTTAAAAAGTTTTCATTGACAATGTTTCCAATTGGCCGGTTCTGAAAACTTTCAGTGCAACCCACGAATAGACCTATCTTCTTGTTTAAATAAAAGTTTTCTTTAATCTTTACCATATTTTGTTAACCCCAATATGAATGAAGCCTGCCTTCAAAGTAGAAACCCTTCTAAGATATATAAGCATAATTCCCAACAGGCTCTTTATCTAGATACACAAGAATTTTCACATTTATATTATATTGAAAAAATCGTGCCTTACAACCTTAGACAATAACTATAATATACTTATATTTTGTTTTGCTTTTAATGTGGGATATTTCGCGCTTCGTGGAGAAAGCATCTTGTTCAGCAGGGACTAGTGATAGACTAAGATGATAACACACTACCACGTACAGTATATTTATACCAGTATTGCGAAAATTGCACTAGTTTGTGTGACGTACTATTTTTTATATATATATTATTCCCCATTTATTTCAATATACGTGTAATATGAGTGACGAGCTGTGGAAGTCGAGGCATGCAGATGGCTGAGGATAGTACTCTGTGCAGTCTATGGAGGAGGCCTATGTTATATAGTGGACTACTAGAGTATAGTCGACGCATTATGAACTGAGGCTTCGGGTCATAAATCATATTTATCCGTCTGTCTCGCTCGCACTTACAGGTCTTATGGAGAGGTGTAGTGATGTGCGTAAGAATTGTAGAGGTGCATATCGATAACTGGATAGGAACGATCGATATGCTAAATTATGTTATGTATTAATAGGAATAATTTGTCGCTATCTGAAAATATTTCTTCAAAACCAAGTTATAAATTCTCCATTGTGCGTATTGCGTAACGAAGCGTAAATAATGTAATGAGTGTCATAACAAAAATCTTATATTTATAGAAAAACAATAACCCTTACTCGTAACGAACAATCAGGAGTCAATCAATCAATAAATCAATCAATTATGATGATGATTACGATAATTCTGTACATCATACAGGTATTTAATCCTGTTACGTTGACGTACTAAATGACTCACATGGTGTTTATCCATCAGATTTTTTTTAATTTTTATCTTACATTTTAGTAAATGAATAATCGTATTGTCTTCATCTCTCTATTAATAATTACTTTGTTATAATAGCCTTTGATCAATTCTTTAATCCTTTTCGTTTTTTAAAGTCACGAATAACATTTTTTTAGAAAAGTAAAAATATTAGAGTAATAATATAAATCCGAAAATCCTAAAAATACAGATGTGAGCATAGGAACCCTCTCTTTGCCCAGCAGTGGGATCTATGTTAGAACTTCGTGATAGCGTTAGAAGAATTAGTGCCAGCACTACATATCGAATTTAATTTTCCCGCGTTCCTTGACATAAAAGCGAGCACACCCGTTATTTTAACTTTTCCAGATCTAAACGGTATTAGTTTTTTTGATCTTCTCTTATTTGAGTTTAACTTTAATTATGTGAACGGTGTTTCAGCTGCATTGAAGACTTCCCTTAATACATTGCTTGGAGTTTTTCCTTATATCTCAGTGGCATTTGCATCTCGTTCCTGTAATATAATAATAATTAATTTGGACGTACCGAAAATTGTTTGAATTTATTGCCTTCGTTAACAAAATACTAATAAATAATGTAAGCAATTTCACGTGAATATTGTATGTGGGAATTATTTAAGTTAAGAATTTTTGAATTACTTATACATATTTTAAAACGTCACTGTAATCTAGAGTGCTTGTACGACTCATAAGCGTTTGTAACATCAGTTCGCCATCACTCGCCGCGTACATTCATTCGACAAAAAAAAATCTGTCTTTTTTATGTAACTCATTTCCTCAAACCTTTATAACACAGTAATAAAACTGAGAGTGTAGTAAGAGAATAAGATTTTAATTTGTATGTCGACCACACCCATTTCATTTTATTTACTTAAAAAAGTTACGTTAGTGTCGTGAATGTGTTTGCATCACTGCACCAAATCATAATTATTTAAATAATTTTTATTCATTAAATTATTATTGATATTTCGCTTCATCGTTCAACGGAAATAATAAGGCATAAACATTACAAAATAACTCTTTTTGTACCGTTGTGAATTAAATGAAACAAACACATTTATAAATAACTTCCAGGGTTCTTGAATGTCGCTGACACTTCCATACTTTTCGATCTTTTGATAAGGGTTATATGGGATACAAAATTTAAGTACACATTTCCCTCCTAGTTTAGTCTAGCTTTAAAATGATTTACAGATTTTATAAATTTAATATCATTGCTAAGTATATAATATATATGAAAATAACTCAGCAATTGTTCTCTCTAATTATAAAAAAAGTACATTCAATATTTTCTATTAATAAATAATATTTTTTTACGTGGTAGAGCTAAGCTACATTTTATTTTTCGCTGTAGAATGTATAGGACAGCTCGACTGGGGTAGGATCAATTCCATCTCAGTCCTCAAAGGTGACATCGAACCTGCATTATGATTCCTTGTCAAGGATGAATGTAGATGTTATATGAAGGTAGGTCGCAGGAATCACTTGCCATCAGGTGAACTGTGTGCTGTACTCTCGATGTAATAAATAATATATATCGGTCTATAATGTTTTTCTTCCTATTTTGGCAAAACAATGATTATTTCATGACAACGATATACATGATAACATTATCAGTTAAGTGTTTCACAATGTTCTCATCAAGGACGTTCAGGATATTTTACGTATAAATCATTTATACCTTCGTATTTAGCGTGTCACGCAGTTACCTGGCACAAGCTTTTGTTATTGTACGTTATGTAATTGTGTGTTTTTGCTATACTCTCGTGTTATTTATTTTTTCTGATCTAACTTTTCTGTTTACGTCTTAGGTAAACGCAAGATATAGTGATTTGCGTACTGTGTTTACCTTAACTTTAATCTACGCTACAATTTTCTTCGATATTTTGATGCTGTATTTCTGTCTATTTGTTTAAACCAAAACAAGGAATACAATGGTCGGCCAATGTTTTCTGTACTGACGTTAAAATTATACGAGAATTTAAACAAACAAGAAAACTGCACCGGAAATTGTACAGGAGAAATTAGGCGTTAGAGAAAACGTACGCACATTCTTTAGCAGTTTAAATAATAATAGACGTTTTCTAAATAAAAGTATAATTTACTACGAAATTATACTTTTTTAATTTATTACGAAATTATGAACAAATTGCCCGTAGTCTCTGCGTAGTGATACGAGTACGCTAGTTAAGTATATACTAGTGATACATTTTCAACTAGCATATCAGATTACGATTCGGTACATTCATTTATTTTCCACAACTATTACATCAAGAGCCTGATCAATAAAATTACATAACAAACATACATAACCAAATATCCTTATATTTCGTAGGTGGGGATAAAATATCTATAATTTTTAATCAAGATTTTGTTGGTTTTCAATTCTAATTTTCGTGTGATTGTCAATAACGTACACATATATACATTTATATTTGGTACACGCATCCGATTTAGGTGTAAGAATTTGTTGACATTAATTATTTTCTGTGTGTAGATGTTCCAAATTATTAATTAAATAAATTGACGTAAAGTCGTAAAGGAAAACATCATATCGTTGCATGTGACTGTACAAATATATTTCAAAAGTGATGCTTACTGTCTTAAACAAAATTCTATGCGTTCCATAATTGATACAGATAAATGGCAGTGACGTATTGTAAATACAAAGTTACTTATTTTATTTCGGGATGTTCACCTTGCTTAAGTTGCGCAGATTGCTTTGCTAAATAGGTCTTACACTTAGTATATTATGTAGGTATATATATATATATAAATATATATATATATATATATATATATATATATATATATAGCTATAGCTATCTAATGAGAAGTTTGAGAATAATAAGCAGCTGACTTCTTTTAATTTATTGATAATTACCAATCCTATCTGATGTTTATTGGCGATGTAGTTTCTGATAAATAGATTATTTCACTAGCTGCTTTTTTTTGTATGGAAGATGTCAATAGAGCACGCTATTCATATCAGTACTAGATGAAATGCCTCACCGCTAACCTCCGGGACTCCGGATCCCTACACGCAGCAGCGTTACGTTACCATATTGCGCTGTTAATTTCTAAGATAAGGACCACGTCGTCCTTCTCTGTCGGAGCCCACCTATTAATACAGCAGCCAGAAACGTACTACAGTGTGATGACTTTAACAATGCTTGAAGGTCGACTACATAAAGACATGTACACTGACGTAAGCCGATACTTTCAGACCTATTATTTCAAGCCTATTCTGAAAATAATATTATGATTTAATAATAAATAATAACAAAAATCCCAGTATTTAAAAATGGACCATCACACGATCCCTTAGCTTCACAAATAATGGTTAACTACCTGCAAATTCGTGTTAACCGAATTGCCACGTGCACAACTTTTCGTTATTACTTGATGTCAATTTGATTAGTTATTACATTATATTTAATTATATATTTATTCAGAATAGATTATACAGAGTCACATATATAAATGCTCAATGTGACACTAGTGCGATTGAGAAAATTCTTTGAATAAAGCTAGAACCCTCGAATATTAATATTTATATGACGTGTACATGAACAGTGAATGTGAGTGGAAAGACGTGTATTTTCTTCCTAGTTATTTACTGTAGCTACTCTTGTTGCAGACGACAGCGGAAGCTTATAATATCGAGAATAAGTGAATGATAAATTGAGTTATATAGTTATAATAAGCGCCAGTTGGTCGTGAGCTACGCATGACAAGGTTATGTGTCCCAATGAACTACAAACTTCTCTTTATACTTCCTATATAAGCCTTAATATCCTAAACGAAGCTTAAAATTTTAAAGTTTTTTTTTTTTTTTAATAAATGTATATTAGCAATGCAATTAACAAACATTACTAATATTATCAACCACTCCAACTAAGCAGCAGCAAATGCTTGTATAGGAGATGGTTAACGACAATAGTCGAATGGTGGATTCGAACCTACGACCTTAAGTTTCGCAGACCTTACCCTAAACCATTAAGGATATTGACGCTTCAAAATTTGTTTTAGTTAATTTGTTTTATAATGTGTTTAGAAACTATGTTTTCATATAGAAATATAATAATAAAACTGCATATATTGAGTAAATGACCGGGTGATTAGGGTAGTAGTGTTTTAAATGATTAGTATATTAAATTTTTTCGAACCCCGCGTGCGTAACATTGCCTGGCTTCTGAATCACGAATGGTGTGGTTCGGTTAATGGCAGAGATATAATATTTGTGCAACACATGTTTTTTTTGTTTCGAACCAAGGTTTTTTTTATATTTGTTCTCTGCCCTTAACTTATCTTACTTCACACGAGTGATTAAACTCTGAGCCTATGTTTGTGATCAAATTTTTTGAGCATTGAATTATACATTGGGCATTTGATACTATCTGATAACAAGCGTTTTCAAAATCGACCTTTATCAATTTTATTATTAATTAGCAAAATGTTAAAGGTGTCAAATGTGTGCATAATAAGTAAATATATTTCCATATCATTTTAAATATCGTTAAAATTAAATGTACATTCATCATAAAGTTGCAAATTTTTGTTATAAATTACAAATTCTTGATTTTTATAAAATGAATTCATACTATGTAAAAATGAGTGTTAATTTAGTTCTGTTAATTTAATTAAATATACTAATTGGTGGAAGCGTTAAAAAATCAACATTGCGATATATTTTATCAAGTATAACATAGTCTATCTTGCTTTTATTACGTTAAAAATACAATGCATTGCAAACGTACGCAATAATCATCTTGAAAATTTGAAAAGCCAAAAACAATCAATTAATTAATTTAAAAAATTGTCACGTTTAAGTTTCTTTTGCTTAGATCAAAAAAAAAATTGAAACTAATAGTAGCCCGTGTGGGACGGAATAAAAAAAATAGATACGATAAGAACCGTAGATTTTGGTTTAATGTGTAGTATTCACCTAAATATAAGAAATCATAAAATTTTAGATGTTCTGGTGTGTTTAACTGCAGTTAGCAAGACAACGACGAACTGTAGAACAGCATTTTAGCGAGAGTCTAGTTTAGTCCTATGACGTATTCAAATGACGCTTTTAAGGTACAAGTATATTTTTAAGGTTAAAAATGTAACGTAAACACGTTAATATTATTTTTATTTGAAATAATATGTCAAGCCATATTCAATTTTCAAAGCTTTTAGTTACGGAAAGTATTTTAATCTGTTATTTACAAAATTCTATACATCCTCAGTAGTGTTTCATAATAATTGTTCCAGTGATTTCAATAAAGAGAAAGGTTTTAAATTTGACTGAATTTGTTTGTGTATGTTAATTGATATAGCCGGTATTTCCGTACCAATTTGGAATGTACTGTTATGCCGCGGTAGCTCAGTGTTCGGCTTATTCTACATGTGCGCGACAGTAAAGATAAAAACTTTGCATCTCTAGGAAATAAATAAAAAAATACCTAATTCGAAGTCATGTGAGGTGCACCAATCCAATACACTATACTATAACAGCCTATATTCCTATAAATTTTTTCATTGAATTGAGGGTATTGCTGTGACCTGTGACAAACACATTTAACATCAAATGTCTTATCACCCTTGAGAAATAAGCGCTAATGACTTGGCAACAATAATAAGGACCTCTAGATCCTTACGTAAACCACTCCAGAGCTATTTATAGTATATATATAGACCCTTTTATTTTTTTAACCTTACAAAAACTGAATTACAATATTTTTTATATTATATACGAGTTGACAGACAAAGGAAACAGCTTATTTGATGGTAAGTGATTCTTACGACCCACTACACTCACATTCAACAATAAGCTTAATGTAAATATTATATGTGTAAATAATGTCAGCCAAAATTGTTATAAGTGAATCTGAAAAAAGTGCAATTATTAAATTAAATTATGTTACACGTTGTAAATAATGCGTGTTTTAAATAAACTGTGCGTCAAAGGCGTTTAGATGCAGCCATTATTCAAGTCGTTACCCGTGCAAATACTTTGTGTGGAATGTGTAGAGGAGCATGGTAGCACTGAATTACATTTATCTATGTGGATTGTTTTGGCAACGGTTGCCAGTCTCTAGTTAGTATAATTAGTTAATTACTTTAAGCGGAGGTGACACTGCATACTTGCTACTTTGTTACTGTTTATCGTGAAAATAATTTACATTGCCAACAGTTTTGTCACATGTAAAAATGTAATTTTACTTTTTTTATTAAGAGACTTTCTACAACCAGGCTTTGATAGTAACGTCAAGATTAATCCAATTGTATTAACCTAAATAAATTAAATTTAGATTAATTAAACCAATACATGTGCTATAATGTTACATGTGACTTTAACATCAATTATACATATAAAAGCAGGAATCATAAATACTTACCTTAATGATTTATGTATTTTCAATAACTTGTAAATTCGGAAGGATTCATGCACAAATCGTAGTCTCTATTATTTTTCTCTTATCAGTTCTTATAAGAACATGTGCACATAGTGCTTGCGCTTGCCTTGTTTATTGAATGCAAAAATGATATTAAAGATGTTTATTTTATTCATACAGGTGATATTTGCTCTGAAGATATGTGAAAATTCGGGCAATGTTTAAATAAAATAACTTATCGTGATCTAGGGGAAAAATTTTATTCGTATTTTAGTTCCAGTAAAATCTATTTATTTGCACTGTTTGTATCTGGTTGGTTTTGCTATAATTAAATAGATGACATTTTAAAACAGCACATTAAAAATTGTTTCTCGACATTTTTCTATGGTTTTTCTGTCCACCAAAATGAGAGAATGGATATATGGAAGAAATTCGATACATTTTAAAGTTTTTTATTAAAAAAAAGGGAAAAATATGACAAGTCACGACTAAATTTTTTGACGTTTATTGATTTAACGCAGTGTCAATAAGAGCGGCACAAAATTGGCTCAAGCGTGTTCAGTCTGGAAATTTTGGTGTTAAAGATGAAGCTCATTCCGCTGTTAGAGAAAAATTCAATGGCATTGTTGAAAAAGTGGAGCAAGCATATTAGTATTTACCTCATAGGTGATGAAGCATAGACCTAGGGGTTGACAAGAACAGTTTTGACCCATTTGAAAAAATCTGGATATACAAAACAGCTCGATATTTGGATGCCACACGAGTTCACTGAAAGAAA
This sequence comes from Teinopalpus imperialis, assembly GCA_029286865.1. NCBI lineage: Eukaryota > Metazoa > Arthropoda > Insecta > Lepidoptera > Papilionidae > Teinopalpus > Teinopalpus imperialis. The sequence goes on from JAGSMU010000021.1 coordinate 9,424,065, forward strand.
CCTTATGAATCGTGTACCTATGGTGAATTCCAGTAATGCGTAATACGGTAATCATCATTCGGTGATGAAAATGGTAGGTTTTCTTTTTGATGATTCTTTTCTTTCTTATTTGATGGAGTTTCTCCTCCGTTGTCTTCAGAGTTATTAAGGTAGTGTTAAATTAAAGTAGTGTTAAATATCAAGATGTTTTAAAACTACTTGTCACAGTTATTTGATCAGAAGTCCTAAAATTTCTACAACCATGATTATGTCACTAACTACAAAATGGCAGCAAGTTAATGAATAAAATGGCACAATATATATATATATATATATATATATATATATATATATATATATATAAATATATATATATATAAATAATATATATATATATATATATATATATATATATATATATATATTATATAAATAAACTATGTAAAATGTAAATAACCAAAATATATCTTGAATGTGTATTTAATTGCTTTCATGAATATCAGAGTTTTCTTATCATTGATTTGTGTTTTCCCAAAATTTAAATTAAGGTTAATCCCGACTGGAAAAAAATTGAATAAATAAGCTGTAAAAAAAGGGCATCAAGATATTGGAATAATAAAAATAATACAACATCCAATAAAAACAGATATGTAGTATTTAGCTTACTTCAGTAAGTCATTGTCAAAACCGGAACGGAACTACTGTGGCACTCGGAGGAAACTAGAACTAGCTGTTGTTAAGACGCTACAACACATTAGCAAATACCTGCTTGAATGTTTCTTCATAGAACCGATCACACTCCACTAAAGTGGCTACTTCAGTTCAAGAACCCAAAAGGACAAGTGGCTCTCTATATATTGATCAACTGCAAATATTGCATGAGGCACGAGAGAAAGCAGCTCGCTTACATGAGGACAGACACCATTAGTCCAGATTGGTGTGGGAAAGCCAATTCAAGAAGCACAACGAAAAGATGACATGAAACCCATTTTGGATTGGATGTAAACTTCTGATATTAAACCTCGGTGGAGAGAAATCACCTCTACAAGAGTTATTGGGCTCAATGGGATAGTTTAGTTCTGCACAACGAAGTGTTATGTCAAAAATGGGAAAATGCTTGTGGTGACGCATCACATTTACAACTAATTGTCCCAAGGCCCCAGATCCGTGATGTATTAGAAATGTATTTTAATTAGATGTAGAGTTACCCTTTAAAACGAACTCGTAATAAAGTACTTTTAAGAATTATCTGACTGAAGTAAAATTTTTTGATTTATCAAAACTTCTGGCCGTGATTATGACATATCATTTAATTAAGAGAGCTGGTAGCAGTAGAAATTAGAGGACTACGTGTTTTCATTAATAAATTAGTAGATAGTGCAATGACGTCCTATACGTCGTATACGATAAGTAAAATAAACATCGCAGCCCCTTAGAATGCATACTTATACCAAATAAATATATAAATTATGCTATTCCATTATGATGGAATGCGCATATGTGGTTGTTTTGTACGAGCAATATCTATCCAAAACAATTTTACTACACTTTATTCCATGCCTCTAACACTGACACGTTAACACTCTTGACAAGTACGACGCTCTAACTACGACAAAAATTTATGGCATAGCTCTTGTTTTAAACTTTTAATAGGCCACTTTAAACCAGGGCGCGTTTTAGTCTCATTTAAGTTTAATTTATTAAATAAGACTATTTTTAATTTATATACAGAAATTAGACAGACATGAGAACGCACAGTCTTTCTTATGTTATAAGTTATCGCCTATACTTACATTTCTTTTTATGTTGATAAATTTACGTTTCACACTAACGAAAATATAGGTGTAGGCACCTTCACCGGTATGTTTGCCTTGGCCCTATAGTCAGGCAATTAAGACTTAACTCAGTTGTTGAAAGATCACAACATCATATACACAATATACTAAAACCTATCGTACGCAGTTCAGGAAACCGCAATATATAAATCCTGTCAATATCTTTCAATGATTAAATGCAAAGATGTTAGACCTGTCACCATTTCAGGGAAAGGATGCAAGCCGAAGTGCTCAGCAATAAAATGTCAGTTAGCGACATAGTTCATAAAATAGGTTAGGTTAGGTTAGATTGTGTTTGCGCCCAGGGAAGGAGTCCGCTGCCTCTACGCGGGGGTTGTGCGATCGATGGCCCTCTACGGGACGCCCGTATGGTCACATCGACTTACGTGCGTCCGTCGCTGCAGAGCTAAGCTCAATAGCCTGCAGCGTAAGATGGCCATCAGGATCGCACGCGGATATCGTACGCTATCTTCCGAGGCGGCCACTGTCCTAGCTTAGTTTCCACCGCTGGACATCCTGGCGGAGATGGATGCGCGGGTTTTTGCCCCCCTTCGTCATCCCCAGGAGGAAGCCGAGCCCCTGGATGCGGGCGAGGTGCGAAGGTAGGAGCGCAGACGGGCGCTGCGAGTGCAGCGCGAGAGGCTCCAAGAGCCTTGTTTCTCGCGCCAGCGCACGGTCAGCGCGGTCTTACCGAGCTTCGAAACCTGGCTGCGAAAGGGGAAGAGTCGTACGTCACCTTCCGACTGACGCAGGTACTCACCGGGCACGGGTGTTTCGGTGAGTACCTGAAAATTATTGGACGCGAATCGACGACGCAATGCCACCACTGTGGCGGAGACCGGGATTCCCGCACAGCAAACGCTCGCCGAGTGCCCTGCGTGGGAATCCGAGCGGCGTATCCTGGGCAAGACTTCTCTCCACTAGTCACAGTAGCGGCTGTGCTGGTGGCTAAAGGTGCGTGGAAGGCACTGGTCTCCTTTTGTGAAGCCGTCGTGGTACAGAAGGAGACAGCCGAGCGTGATCGGGTGAGGGCTGATCCCGCTCGGAGATGGCGACGCCGGGGCGGTGGGATCGGACGCCCCGGCCCATCAGCCCTTTAGTCCCGGGCAAAAGAATAGGGCTAAGGTACTGTACCCTACCTGTCGTACAAGGCGACTAAAAGGGGACTTCCTCTGACCACCCAGAAAGCGGACCTGGGGAGGATGGCAACTCGAAGTGGTCTCGAGTTGCCGTAGCACAGCGAGGGTGCTAGGGGAGGTCTGACCTCCCCTGCGACGTGCTCAAGCATCGCGCAGAGGGGCAGCGATGCCTTCCTATGGAGATCCCGGAACCCCTTCCAATGCACTGAGGATGACCACTGGGGGGGTTTTAGTGCTTAAGAGTCCCACATAGCCCTGTCTCACCCCCAGGAGGCTTTTGAAGATTTCACCCTCGACAAAAAAACTCCTTCCGTCACCCCCGCGCCGGAGTTATCAATGAGGATTTCCCTACGTAAAAAAAATGGTTAGATTAGCAATACTTTTAACGAAATTAAGGTTCCATAATCATGTTTGCATCCTCAATAAAGATTCAAGACGTGCATACGTAATTTTCCCCGAGGACTGAGATGTAACGCCTGATCACTGGTAACTGCATCTAAGGATCTCTATTTAACGCTCTGGTAGGCTCTTAGTCCTTCCCAGATCGGGCCGACTCATTCATTCAGTTCTATATTACTTGCAGCACGACTTTACTACTGTATAGTATGCTGGTCCGTTGAACCAATAAGTGTTAGGAAATAAAGCTATAGAGTGGCATCTTGTGTTTGTAAACGCGATGTATGACGATCCCCTACTAAACTAGAGCGACGAGCTATGCAAATTTACAATATGCAACGTCGAGTCGTGCATCATAGCTAACTTAGGGGAAAGCCTATTAGTGACTATTGTGTATTGGGGCTAATGATTAGCAATCCCGCTGATGGATATGAATGTTTCTTCTGCTCTGCGTTCTTTTAGTAATAAGGTGGAGCTGTTGCTTTGATCAAAATCTATCAGAGAAACTTCACATAGTTTTTCCTTCGTTTTGTTTTAAATCCTATTAATTTAAGACAGCGCTATGTTTATTAACTTTGCTATTTACAGAAGTAATGTAACAATACAGAGTTCATAGAAATTTTGATGTTTTTACTTTAGTTCATCTTTATTTTTAAATGTAACGCGTCCCAGTATGTCGACGAATATGCATGGCTTCAAGTTTATGGAGTAAAAGCATTTCCACGCAGCTTTCATTTACTTGGCACTACGATTGATACTGTACAGAGAATATTTCAATTTCTAAGAAGCAAAATATCATGTAAAACATAAAGTTTGCGTTCATTTGGAAAAACTGAGATTATATTGTTTATAATGAAAATTATTGTTTTTTTAAGCATTTGTTCTTTGTTTGAATATATGCCATTAAAATAAAAAATCGTAAAGCTTCTCTTGTTTTTTCACATAAAAATGACGTCAAAGGTTTTTGACGCTTAATCTTGTTTCTACCATCAAGATATTTTAGTTAACTTAAACGTAATAGTTTTTTTATTTCAAATGCCACGACGATAGTCGGTAGCTTTGCGAGCAAGAATAATAACATTGAGTGAAGAATGTCAATCTACGAGAAAAAAACCGAACAGAGTCTCTGTCTCTCAAACCACGTAACCACGTTGCAGAGATACCAGAACTTCACTGATCGACTTCGTAGTGCACAGCCAACTTTTATTGTAGATATTACATGCTGACTGCCCGTGATGCATCAATCAACGCCCCTCAAATCAGATCACATTTAGAATACACCATCGAACGTGAAATCAGCACTTGAACCATTTGGAGTTGCATACTTCTGTTTGGATTACGAGCAATGACAACGCAGATTACAATGGGCGAGGCAGCTTCGAGTAGAAGAAGATGGGGACGAAGACATGTAGGAAAATTGCATTTTCGCTGACGAAACCCTGATCAGTACTCAGATAATCGAAGTGTTCGTGATGAAAACCAGAAGACTTGGTAAGATAAAAACAGTCCAGAATACCGATCACTGGAACTGTTCGGCACGGTGTCAAATCAAATCCTGGAGTAACAAAAAAATTAATGCCTTTGACTCCATGGTACTGGTAACTGATATTTAAGCATCGTGGGAGCGTTTCCGATTTCGAACAGTATCCAATTTTCATCACAAGTAACGATATAATTCAAAATTCCCTCGTTATTGTGACGGTTGAGTAATATATCGCAGCACTCAAAGCGTGTTTGTAAGTGTGTTCCAAGTGAATTAAAATTGTTTTGTCACTCACACCGAAGCTTGCCACTAACTCTGACGTAGTTAGCGATGGATCCGCTTCCACGATCACCTTTAATTCTTCACTGTCAACTTGGGTCTCCGACCATCCGCGAGGTTTATTTTGGAAGTCAAAATCTCCAGAACGAAAACGTTGAAACCAAAACGTACCGTGCCTTCTTTCACAGTACCTTCTCCATAAACATCATTAATCCTTCGAGCTGTATCTGCAGCGCTAGGGCCACGGAGGACCTCATATTTGTAAATAACGTGATATTTCAACTTTTCTATTTTATTAACAGAAGGATGTCAAAGAAAAAACAAATGGTGTGAGAACAAATAAATTACTGAACTCGAAACACAAATACACAAACCTAAATTTGAAATACGTTTGAATTTGGAATTCCTTACCAAACGCCAAATTATTTCAGATCAAAGTGGCCAGTTCGACAAAACGCCAATTTCATATGCAGTAAGAACCTAATATAAAGTTTAAAAAATGAAAAATAATATATTTTTTTATTCTCCACTGGTACATAAATAATAGTGTTATTACATAAACTTTTTTTTAAATATTTTATCAAAACTATAAAATATCTTAAGTGAGAGCAATTTTTTTTGATGTGAGTATTTCTTTTAAAATATGTTATTTTGTAAGACCCTAATTCTTTAAATAGTTAGCATTTTAGTAGTTGCCGAAGTTGTTACAATTAAATAACATCAAATTACTTAGCGAGAAATGATTTAGCGTACTGCAAATCTTGATCTATAGAAATTGTGGCGCATTTTTATGTTACGTATTTTGTACTTTTGATAAAGTGTTATAAAATTTAAACTCGATTAGAATTGTTGTAGTTGTAGCAAACCTAAGTAATGGCATTTAGGTTTGATTAGATTATAAATCAATTAATCAATATATTCTCATTGTACACCAAAGCATACATTAAAAAAAATGAACGGAATAAAAGTTCGTATATATATATTTCGAGATAATACAAAAGGAATAGGTATTTGGGATAGCGTTAGAAGCAGATTCCAAGTAATGAACATTAAGAAGGTTTTTAAAGGAAAAAGGGACTAAGTAGATATCTTTGATATCTCATAAGACATTAGTAAGAAGTTCTCACGTCTTTCTTCCTAATATTTCCAAATAGCTAGAGATATTATATTCTATCCACATTTTGAGGTTAATTAACCCATGTGCGACAGGGCATTATCAAACACGCGGATTATCACTTAGCTGTCTCAAATATTAAGGGGTAAATTTGCGATGATACAGAGGTAATTTTTGATTTTTACCAGATAACACCATACATAGAACATATGCCTAAAAAAATCAATAACGCAAAAATGTGTACACATGAGTGTGTGGACACACTTACGCTTAACTTTCTCAGTCCGCTGCATTTCCTTTGCAATGAAATCGATGGAAGTTTCATATGCATAGTAAAAGTCATGGAACATGCCTTCAATTATATGATCTTAGTTTATATGTGTTTACTTCTGTTATTATGTTCGAATGTTATAGTTTAACGAAATTTGGTAGTACAGATTAGATTCAGTTTTTCCTAAAGAATATTTGGTAATAATGTATGTATATATCATAGATAAAATCTATTTTATAGGTCGAAACGACTATCTCTTACAACGAATTACCAGTTACTACATCTCCGATTTCTTTCACTTAACAAAAGAAACAAAGCGGCACTAAACATCTATTTTATACTACAACCAATTTGTAGCTGAGATGTGGCTCTAGCAGATTAATCTTCAGCACGGCGGTACAATTTAATGTCATATAACAGTCAAAGTGTTGATTAGGAAACAAACAAAGTTCGACAGAAATATGTGTTAAATTGAATAACCTAAAAATCCGCAGGAAATTGTTCGTTTAATCAAGGCGGTGTTACTCAAATTTGTATGAGTCTTTAATAATAATTTAACACAAGCTTAATTCATTTTGTACACAACAAATTAATAATCATCTATTTAACACAATTTTCCAATTATCTAATCAATAAATCGTTATTTTAACATCAAACATAATTTCGAAATAAATTTACGCTTGTTTAATCAAAGAAATTAGCACAGCTTTGATCCAATTGGCATAAACATCAAAAACGATTGAGCAGATCGCAAAACATATTTCGAAGTTAAACTACTAATCACATTGTTGTGGTATAATAATTATATTTAGAATAATTAAAGATAAAATACTGTTATATTTATTATTTATAATTTAACAGCTTTTATACGTCACATTATTTTGACAGACCTCTAATGTAACAGGAATTGGAGTATATTCCATCATGGGACTTTAGTCCAGATGAGTAGAATTCACATCAATAGGAAACATTCAAAGATCGTGATTTCAAAAAATTCAAATAATATGAAAATATACCCGAGCGATTACAAAATATGTCAACAATCCCCAAATCAGTTCAGGTTGCCAAGTGTTGTGAGGTATGCTGTACTCTGAACCCTAGCTCAATGTTCGGTATTCATGGCGTAGACACAGGACTAACGGGTTTGTACGTTAGGATAAGGAAAATGGCTTGATTAGCACAAATGGCTCATGGATTGTCATTACATGAATAATTTTTGCTATTTGTTTTGACTTGTTCAGAGAAATCATAACTTATAAATAAATACCTAATTTTTTTTTCTCTTCTTCTTCTCTTTATTTATTTCTCTAATCATTTTGGTACAATTGATAAAAGTATAATAATATCATATAGATTAAGATATCAAATTATATATCACACGAACAAGCGTACAATATCCTTTCGAAATTTTTAGTGGTCGTTCTACAAACCATGACTTTGAATTTTGAATTTTAAAAAGTAATAAGATTTACAAATGCAGAAATATTGATGCAGCGAACTTTGCCTGTCAGTTTCATGGGATTACTGCACCGAGGTTCATATGTAGTTAAGGCAAAACAAAACTACAGTGACAAAATGATGACATAATGTCAACTTTCAAAATAAATCATGATTCATTTGCTTAAATAATAAATAAACAGGTAAACGTATGACACGTCTGTAATTATTATAACAATTATTAATAAACTCTTATTAATTACAAATATCTGCACTACGTTCCTCTTCGACACCAATGATATATTTCATGACATATAATTTGTGAAAAACGTTTATTTATGATATATCGCTTTTTGTCGCATCGTTTCCCGAAACTACGCCATATATTTAAATCGAAGCAGAGTCTATTGCCAAGGCCATCACGTCCTAGTCCACCACCCTTTCTTTACATAACTTTTACGTTTTGCGTAAAAATAAAGTAAAGAGGGGTCAGAAAAATTTAACAAACATCTAAAGATGCCAGAATTGAAGAGTGTAAACCAATGAAGGGATAAAGCGTCAACGGTACAATACATGTGGTATTGCTATCCGCTTACCAATTGTTGTATTAACGGACAAGTTCTTTTATTGGTAGTATTTACCAAATCGACACAGAAAATTGGTGGTATGTACACCTTAAAAACAAATACCCATAGACTGTATTTTAAAGTCATTTTAAGTTTAAATTTACAAGTTTCTTCATAGTTTGGGGATTCTGTGGTTCGTCTGGTGAGTTAAAGAAATTGGAAACTTTATTACTGAGCAACAAGCAACAATTAATATCTTCTCATACACCATAATTATCAGAGGCAACAACGTATCTCCGTTATGATGAATGAATGTGGAATCTTGTACAATCACGTGAACATCGCGCTGGTTTGTTATGCCTTAATTTTTTGATATTTTTTCCAAAATCGACGGGGCTAATCACAAAAGTGTTTGTAATTTTTTTTTATATGTACTGTTAATGTTCAATCAGCTGCAATATTGTGTTTATGTTTACTGTTTAAGTTTTCAAGAAAATTGAATGTGTCCCAACGAACAGTTTAGATGAGAAAAGTTCGCGGCGTAGCGGATGGCAAAATGCGGAGCGTAAGTTCGACAAAAGTGTTATAAGAAATAAGGTACGGAATTTACTTTAACCGTATAAAAGGGACGAAAAATAACGAAAAGGTCGTCATATTATTAGAAATTTATATTTAAATACTTCTCAAATAGAAACAAATCATTTACTTTCATACACCTTTTTTTTATTAATAGAATAGAACAATTTGTAGAATATTATTTACAAAGCAAATGTTAATATTTTAACCTTACTCAGCGATATTTTTTTTAACCTTATATTATTGTAAGCAGTTAGCTATTTTATTTATTTATCAACTAAGTAACATTTTTATGAATAATGTTAATTAAAATAAGGGACATAAATAAACAGTAACAAAGAATTAACTGTATTATTTTATCAAAATGTGTTATCATAATTGTTAATATAATGTACTGTCCAAAATGTAGTTATCCTATACTAAATCCGAAATATTCCCATCAATTGTATTATAAAATTATATGAAAAATATCTCAAATACCAATAAAACTTTTTAATTTTAAGTTAAAATTTGATAAAATAAATATAAAAGTTAAAAAAATGTTTTAGAAATTTATTGTGTAGACAAACAAGTGTGTATAAGTACTGTATCTTTATTAAAAACGAGATTTATTAATCATTTATGATTTATTAATTATCGGTAACTGCGTATACCTAAAAAAACACCTAACTAAATATAAAAGACAACCCGCAATTCTAATTTTACGATACAGCGAGATTAGTTTATTATTCATATAATTTGAAATAGAGAAAAATTACAAACTATAAAACTTCTGAAATACAATATTCCTTAACCGCAGAGTAGGATAATCCTATACTTACCCTGTTACCATATTAATCACTAATAGTAATTCTTGGAATTAAATATCAATACAGCTAATTATATTACAAGAACAAACGAACAAGAAATAATCAACAAGAATAAGATATAGTAGATAACAAATATTAGGTCGGAAGGATCGAATATTTGTATTATTTTACATTTTTGAACTTCATATTGGGTTCTTATATATGAAATTGGCGTTTTGTCGAACCTCACTTGGCCACTTTGATCTCAAATAATCTAGCGATTGGTTAGGAATTCCAAATTCAAAAGTAATTCAAATTTAGGCTTGTGTATTTGTATTTCGAATTTAGTGATTTTCTTTTTGATTTATTTTCTTCGCGCCATTTGTGTTGTCTTTGACATCCTTCTGTTAACGAAATGGATTTGAAATATCGCGTTATTTACGAATGAGTTCCACCATGGCACCAGCGCTGCAGAAACAGTTTGAAGGATTAATGATGTTTATAGTGAAGCTACTGTAAAAGAAAGTACTTCTGGAGATTTTGACCCTAAAACAAATCCTGCAGACGGCCGGAGACCCAATTTGACAATAAAGAATTATAGGCGATCGTGGAAGCGGATCCATGGCAAACCACGGCAGAGTCAGCAGCAATCTTCGGTGTGACAAAACAATTTTAATTCAGTTGGAACAAATTGGAAAAGCAAAAAAGCTCGAGAAATGAGTACCGCATGAATTGAGTGAAGCACACTAACAAACACGCATTGAATGCTACGTTTCATTACTCAACCGTCACAATAACGAGGGAGAATTTGAATTGTATCGTTACTTGTGATTAAAAATGGATGTACAACAATCGGAAACGCTCACACAGTGGTGGAGCTTTTTTTCTGAATTTGGACAATTTCTCAAAAAAAATCAATTCAGATGAGGCAGTCCAACTGCTTTCAAAGATTTTATTGATTCTCGCTTCCAACATTTTTCAGCAATGGAATCAATGAACTACCTATAAAATGGCTAAAGTGCATAGAGAATAATAGTACATAATTCGAATGATTAAATATATAATTTCATAAAAAATCGATTTGACTTTTTCCATATAATACGCTAATTTTATATATAATTAATTCTAATTTAAAGTAGTTACCATAACGTTTAAATAACAACGTTTAAACTATTTTAACAATATAATATATTACTACTATGTGTGTAATGGCCTATAAAGTTTAAAACAGAGGCATAAAAATAACTATCTATAAAAATTTATATTACCTATAAACTATTCATTTCCCTAGCTGTAGCTCGTGAATTAATTATTGATTCACAAGGTAAAATTATATTTAAAAAAAAGTCCAACCAAATTCACTCCAAAACCCAAACGTCGCTAAACAAATCGTAGCATTGCACGACTATGTACTCTACCAAAATTCAAATTTAAATGTGGTTAAATTAGTATTTACCTTAAGAGTACATGGATGGTCATAATTAAATACCGTTGTGAATACGATGGTTGGTTGAAACCACCATCGTATTTTACTCTTTAGACTTAACTGAAATTATTTATTATATGTAATACTACTAATAAACATAATATTTTTTTAATTACTTATAAATATAATGAGGACCTCTTTACCAACAGAAAAAATCGTGAAACAAACACATGACCCATAAATGACTGAGATGTAAAATGCACAAATCAAGAGTCTCAGATATAAATCTTCTCATGAAGTTTTCTTTGCCACGTGTTGTAGATGTTCATGGGAAGTGGTAATCATTTACGATTGTCGCATATTCTATAAAAAAATGGTTGGCTGGTACGACTTTAAGCGATAAGTTGGTTTTGTATGTACGATTGTTCTCGTACTTAAATTTGTATTTCATTGTCTTTAATTGCTTATCAATAAAGTTTTATCCATTCAATAACTTTATATATAAAATTCGGCTCCCAATAGCGTAAATTGAAAATAATCATATATATATTCAAAATATACATATATAAATATAGATTTCTCTATCCTATATAACTAGTCTGGCCATAAATACTGTTACATAAAAACTTTTATTTTATTCAACTTTTTAATTATTTTGAATTTGGAACGCGTTTTAAAATCTTTCGACTTTGCTCCATTTCACATATTTTTTTGGTGTTCATTATCAAATTACAATATGGAATGGTTATCCTATATACTTATATCCCATTTTCTTTAACACCCCATGTGTTAAAGAAAATAGGATATATGTACTATATCCTGCGTCAGTCATGGTTTGGTGGGTTTAGAGGAGTCACAAAACTACTAGTGAAAAAAAACTTCAGCCAAAGTGTGTCAAGATACAGTCTTGGATCATGTTGTGAAACCTCCTCTCAGTAATACACTTTTTAAAAACATACCGTGGACTTTACAGCAGGACTCTGCACCTGGTCACAAGGCACGAAATACCCAAGCCTGGTTTGAAACCAAGTTTCCGGACTTTATAAGAGACTGAAGACTGAAACTCATCTAGCCTAGATCTCAACTCTTCTTCAAATTATGGACAGTTTTAAAGGACATGGCCTGCTCTAAACGACACGGCGACATTGAGTCTCTTAAAAAATCTTTGGAGCAAGCAGTGGCGAAATTTCCCTTGAAAACAGTGCGTAAATCCATAGATTCGTTGCCAAACAGATTAAAGGCCTGTATAAAAGGCAAAGGTGGCCATTTCGAATAGAATTTTTTTTTTATATTTTGCTGAGACTAATAAATATGTAGGTATAAATTTTAATAATATAACATTACTTCATTAAAAACAATACATTTTCATTTGTAACAGATCTTATAACCGGACTAGGTACATTGGGTATATTGTGCCATTAATGTTTCTATTAGTACAACATATAATAAATTGTGAGTACGCACGCACACACGTGCTAATAAATGATATGCATTATCTTAATTGCGAGCGGTGAAGGATACAGACGTAATTACCTTTTAAGGAAAGGTGATTAAATTTTGTCACATGAGCTAAAAGCGTTTATTACTTTCTAAAGTGAGTTGTCAGTATGCACGCATTTACAGTATTAACATTAACATTTTAAAACGGTAGAAGTTACTTCTATCGTTCTAAAAGTTTACCTGTGGTATTAAAATATTAGAAAATTTATTTTAATAAATTATGAGAATTTACATTTAGTATTAAGAATTGGTCAGTAGTTATGCAGTTTTTTATAGTATCTATGACCCTATATACATTTTCTATAACTAATAATTTTTATACATAACAGTTTCAAATCCTCTATATTAATACAACCATCTGCATTAGGTAACCCAGAATCGCTTCACGCGCAAGTACCGTGGTTCTTCTTGGTCGGTGTGCCGTGGTTCTTGCGTAATGAATATCTCCATATAGACTTCAAGCTTCCGACCATAGCTCAATAACCGAAGTCGCCTTTCCGCCGTTACTTCAACTGTGCCGATACGCACTTAAACCCGCTGATCATGAGTGCCGCCACTTACAATACCATCGCGTATCATCAGTTCACTGGCGTCCGAAGTAAATAGTGTCATTGACAGGGTCATTGACGACGCGACCACAGCGCACTTCGCCATCATACCGTCCCCGCCGTCGGCGAAGGCGTCGCAAACAGAGTTCCTCGCAATACCGCCATATCTCCGGGCGGATTTCACCAAGTATCATATAGTCCTTTCCAGCGTCAACGCAGTCCGAAGTAGCGGTAATTGTCGTTAATAATAATAATAATATTAATATTGTAAATTCATTAGAAGCAACTGACCGAGCCGAGGCTCTATAAACCATTATCCTTGTTCTGCAAACAATCACTTAATGCAACTAAGCCATCGCATTGTTCTTAAATACTTTTATTTTTATATCTTAGAAAAATAAATAATCAGATATAATACACGGTTATGTATAAATTGCCTCAAATCCGTCTGTTAGCGAACTATTCCTGACGCAGTGTTAATTTTTTAATTCTTTAGTTTTTCATATTTTAATGAATAGAACTCAGCAACCAGCGTAAAGAAGCTCTTTGAGTAGACCTCCATGAATAGATTTTTTTAAACTCAAAATAAAAATCTCTCAAAATAAACGAGTAGGTTGGAATCATGCTTGTTCGGACCAAGCTCATAATATACGTTGCTGCTGTGGAATTGAATTTAGTATATGTTTTTATAATCTTGAAATTTTAGAGATGACTTATATTTAAATTAAACTTAACGCATAAAATATGAATCTCTCTGAATTACCAAAATAATTAGTTCTTTTGAGCTGAAAACTAATAATGCCTGTAATTGAGATCTGTTATGAATGTCTGATGGGACATTCACAATGGTAAAGCCATGCTGCATCTAGTTTCTAACTACTGCATAAATATGAGGGCTGCGCTGGGGAAGAAAATACCCTCACAAGATGCCAATGTGAAATAGAAGAATTACTGTGTTTCGAATGATGAGTGTAAGGAATTAAAAATATTGCGAACATCAACTATAATCTTTATTCTCATCCCATCCTATTTCTATTTCATCATTTTATAGCTCGTTTCCGAAAGCCTTAATTTTTTTTGAGAAATCGCTGAGTATAAGATCTTGTATGCACTTATTGTTAAATGTTGCAAATTACATATTACGTATTATCATGGCATAAGAAACAGTAGCGTTTTTGACGTACTTTAAAAATCTGTACGGTAATATAATAATAAAAGGATTTCCTGCTAGGATACAATATGAATAATTAATTACTTACTATGTAGAGTTTAGTACTTAGTAATTTTACATACATCTTACATACGGTGCAGTATATATTACTGACGTTTATCAATTTGTGTTTACTTATGTATTATTAAAGATTTATCTATTGATTTGTTTAGTGACAATTTAGAAATATTTAGATCTAAAACAATTAGCACTCTGAAGACTACCGTCTAAGGAAACAGTGCTAATAAAACTTTACTGATAATTTATCAATAGTGTAAAATTATTAATATTCATTTAACGTATAATAGATATTTGATTTTCTCTTCAATCTAAAGTTACTGTACAATTAGTCGTAATCTGAATAATGTTACCACCTGTAAGTGGAACTAAATGTATCTAGTGACCTAATCCCGTAAATTTAAAATGCATGTAATTTTATTGATAATTCTTTAAAATGAAATAAAATAACGTAGGTCCTCTGCCGAAATTGGCCTTGTGGCTTATATCAGACAACAGTTTATCAGGTATAACTTCATTATTGTCACTGGCACATCTACATCCGCGTAATGGACATACAATTTGATACTGGTGCAAATTTACAAGTACTCTATATATGATCCTGCCAATAAAACAAAATTAAAACTTTTTGTTAACAGCTAATGCGGCTTGTTAATGGCTGTCTTCGACTGATCGATCTGTCTGATCGGCGAACTAATAGACTGATGGACCTGATGGACTGATTGTTCAACCGATCGTTCGACCAACTGATAAAAATAATAATAATTTATTTAGCAGTAAAAGTACACACTATATTTATTATATTAATTTACTCAGCTCATTATTTTGTTTAATGATGAAATTTATTAATGAGTTGAAGATCAAATCAAATGAATAGAAGCTTTATTCAAGTAGGTTTATGCAAAACACTTTTGAATCGTCAAGGTAATCAATTTTCGGGAGCGTCTTTTAGACTTTTTACAAATTTTGTACAAATAAGGTCTTAAATGTTTTACTGCCCAGATGATGGATAAAAGCTTGCGTTCTATTGTACTTAAGGCGCTTCGGTGTCACTAAGTGTGCGACTGGTTTGTCTGCTCCAATGCTCCTTGAGACAAGACAGTGCCAAGAGCCACATTAGAAGCGTCAGTTGTTAAAATTTAGGGCTTAGTTGGGTCATGATATTGTAACAAAGGCCTGAGTTTCTGTAAGTGGTCTTGAAGACTAGAGGAATAAATTATGACGTCATCAAGGTATACGAGACAATGTATTCCTTGAAGGCCTCTCATGATGTTATCCATGGCTCACTGGAAAGTAGCAGGAGCTGTCTTCAAGCCGAATGGTATGCATAAAACTCATAATGTCCGTTCTGTGTGCTAAAACCGGTTTTTTGTATGTCGTCTTTATTTACTTCTATCTGATGGTAGCCACTGGCTAAGTCTAGAGTTGTAAAATATGTGCTCTTGCCTAATATATCGAATAAGTCATTCATATTTGTCATCAACTGCAATTTCATTAAATTTTCTATAGTCAATTACCATTCGGTATTTAATTTCACCAGATGCGTCTAGCTTTTTTGCTACAAGATGGACTGGTGAAATCCAAGGAGAAAATGATTCTTGGATTATGTTGTCAGCTAAAAGTTTTTCAACCTGCCTATTAATTTCTGCTGCCTGTACGGGGGCTTGTCTGTATGGTTTAGTGTAAATAGGGTCTTCATTTCTATTCCTAATGCAATGCTTAACCTAATTACGAAAACCGATTAGTAAAACTTAAGGGTATTTGATCACAATAGAATATATCTTTATATTCCTCACATATTTCCTCGTCCTTCATATGGCCTAGTCTTATTTGTTTTAATTGTCAGATAGCATTTGGTCAGTCTGTATGTGACGGTCGTTTATATTATACGCGCGAAATTAGTTCGGTATATTTTCTTCTATTAAAAAGGTTTGCTAACACATAATTCCATCTGGTGGTCAAGTGTATTCTGTATTATTGTCTGGTTGCATAACCACTTTCACATTTAACTAAAATCGCAAAATTGTTTGTAATTTATTATTCCTTCTCCATTATACATATTAGTTGGTATTTTTAGCTTTAATTTTGGTTTGGGCCGGAAGTATCAAAATGTGTTCGGCAATGATGTGAACATATTATATTTCAGTCTTCTATGTTTGTAAGACATTATTTTAAAATCTATGACTGCTTCTAGTTGTTTAAGGAGGTCATTGCCTATTAATCCATCGTATTTCGAATCAACATTGTAGACATAAAATTTGTGGTTACCAAAACTGTCAAATATAGGGAACAAGGGTATCTGTATGACCTGGTTATGTTTAGTAGATGTGTACTAGTAACTTCAAACGTTTCGTATGATATAAAGTTACAGTAATAGTCATTTGTCTTCCTCGGATATATGTTTAAACGAACGAGTGCTGCCAGTGTCGATCGTAAATTTTCCGTCTATTTCCGGTACATAAATATATGGCAGTTTTAGATTTGTGTCACAATTCAGTTTTTTTCTTTCAGTCTGCTTATAGAGGCTCGAATGTGAAAATTTTCGACTTGTGGAATTAAGTCTGCGGTGTCGTCATTATGGTTAGTCAGTTCGGTCTCGTCAATTTCAAAGAAAGAATCTTCAGGTACAAAATCGTTGGCATAATAATTTTGTTCGCAATTATCGTTATCATAATCGTAGTTTTAGGGTAATCAGGATCGTGGGAGGGTTTAACTCTAGTTCTTTGAGACAAAAGCCCTGCTGAGGTGGACGTTGCGGTGCCGTTAACATAGTGACGTACGTACTATTTTGTATTTGATTGTTTTATGTGTTCTGCTGGTTATTGGAATTCAAAAGTCGCGGATGAATTGGTGGCATTGGTTGATAACCGAAATTTGGTCGGTATCCGAATTGTTGAGGAACATAATTATGGATGGGGCTCGTACCCTAGCGTTAATCGGTTTATTAGGTGAAATTAATTTGTATTTGATTGTTTTATGTGTTCTGCTGGTTATTGGAATTCAAAAGTCGCGGATGAATTGGTGGCATTGGTTGATAACCGAAATTTGGTCGGTATCCGAATTGTTGAGGAACATAATTATGGATGGGGCTCGTACCCTAGCGTTAATCGGTTTATTAGGTGAAATTAAATTTAGGTGTATTATAATTACTATTAAATATTGGTTTGCCGAATTTAAAAGTCGGTTGTGATACCACGGCACTACTTGACTGTGTTTTATGGTTGTTGTTCACATTCAGCATTTTACTGCGCATCTGGTATTGATCGTAGAAGTTTACCTCTTCTAATACTATAGACAAGGCCTGTTCTAAAGTACTTGGGCTTTTTAGTCTTACTATACGAACCATGCTATCAGGCAAATTATATAGGAATGGACGTGTAAGGCTGTGTTATTTTAAATAATTGTTTTACTCAATCGTAAATTGCGGTCACTTATTTGATTAGCTTTTGACATCAATACTGATTTAACTGTTTGAATTCGTGCACGAACATCGGTATGGCTCTCATTTAATTTAATTTTTAAAGTTTCTAATTCGATAGCGAGACATTCTTCGCTACGCGGATCGGAAGTGTAACTTACCTCGTGAACCTACCGGCTGCGCCAATCAAGTATAGGGAGCGTCCTTTGGACTTTTTAAAAATGAAAGACTAAACTTGATTACAAACTAATTTAATTAGCGTGTTGTAGCAGGATGCCAACAACGAATGTCCAAAACCATTACCTCAAACTAAACATTAAAATGTCTTACTGTAATTTAACCTACGTTGGAATATAACAATGCTTTGTTATAAAAGCACTGCAAGTGAGCTTTTATGCTGACATACGCACCATGTGTACGGGCCGTGCTGCCATAACTAGGTAGTTAATAGGACCACCGCTTCAGAAGGCAGCTGCTAGCAAGAATTTTTTTTTAGAAATAATAAGTCACTAAATGCCCGAGAGTTGTCTAGTATTAAATCCACGTTGATCCGGAATCTGTCGCTGTAAACGGGGTCCCCCTTGAAGTTGTTTCCGAATATGTATACCTAAGGCAGATGCTCCAAATAAGTAGAAACAACTTTGACAAGGAACTTAGAAGACGGATACAGTTGGGCTGGGCAGCATTTGGAAAACTTCGTCTAGTCTTTTCGTCGCCGATAATACCTGTAGTGACATACGGTGCCGAGACGTGGCCACTGACAGTGCGTCTTGTCAATTAGGAACTAACTCCTTCGGCAGAGAACTAAAGTAACTGGCATAGCTCAACGAATTAGCAAGCAGAAGTAGCAGTGGACAGGTCATATATACCGCAGAACCTGGGGCAGAAAGGTTCTTGAGTGGAGACAACGAATCAAACGTAGTGTCGGGCACCCTGTAACTGGGTGGGGCGATGATATTCGTAGGGCAGAGACTGGAAAAGAAGAGCTGAAGACCGAGCTCAGTGGCGTACCATGGAAGGGGTTTCTGTTCAGCAATGGATTAATACTAGATAATGATGTGAATCCAGAGCTCAAAGTTTTAATCCAGGCATACTTTTCAGACAAATATTGTGAACAAAGAGTAGTAAGATTTTTAGATTTGTTGGGTTTTAACGAAAATTTTAAATGTGTTTAATGGCAAATCGATTATTATTTGCGGAAAATTATTGAATATGCGTATGCTATTGCCCAAGAATGATTCATGTCCCTTTTTTAAACGAAAAATAGGTGTATACTGATAGCGTGTACATCTACTTTTGAAGAATATTTTTGTACATTCTTACGTATAAGGAATAAATTAAATTAATAAATGAATAATATTAAATTAATGAATATACTATTTTAGTAAGTAAGGTTACTTTATTGATTCTTACTTCTCAGATGTTTTGAATTAATTAAGAACAATGATAACCGCATTTTGCGGGCGGTTTAACATAGGTAATTAAAATGAAACCAATTCTGTAGCCTTTGCGTATTTCCAAAGTAATTTAATAATACTAATCAAAATACATAAGATAGTAATGGTATAATAGTTATGATATTATATAATAAAAAAATATAATACGGCTATAAAATTTATCTGCCAATACATCTTGAATACAAAGAGAATATTAAAAAAAAGTAATATTTGAAGATCACTGTATCAATTGCGACGAAAATAATAAACATTTTTCTTTTATAGAATAGTTGGCAAAAGAGCATGTAGCCCACCTGATGGTACTCGTAAGTGGTCACCGCCGCCAGTGAACATCCGCAATACCAGAGGAGTTGCAAATGAGTTGACGGCCTTTAAGGAAGTCTTGAAGATCCCTAAGTCGTATTGGTTCAGAAACTCCGCTGACAACAGCTGATTCCACAGAGTAGTTGAGCGTGGCAGGAAATTGGCGTGAAGCGCACAGTGTTGGATTGCCAACCATTATCTCAATGTGGATGAAATTTAAATATTATTAATTTTATAAAAATTTATCAATAAATATATTTACTTCCCATTAGTATAGAGATAAATTGAGGGGTAGATATATCGATATAATAGCTACATCGATACATATCTGTTAATCTATTCAATAACTAATTGTTTTTTCTTTAAATTATTAAGAAACAACTTTTCTTCTTCACAACGTTTTAACTTAATTAAATTGCTAGTAGCGTACACAGTAAATAGGATTAAGCTGTAACTTACTGGGACCACGACTAACAGTAATGAGATTTAGTAAATTTGTTCAAGTTACCATGAATACCTACACATAGTTTCTGTAATACCAGTATAATAAATTATATATTACTTGTTTCTTGGAAAAAATATTATGACAAGCAAATAACATGTTAATATTGATTTTTGAGCTTTATCTGAGATTAAATCTACTTATGCTTCAGCTTAGAACGTTAAACAATAAACCCTAATATATTATGACATACATATACATATTATATTTATATGACACATAGTAGGAACGTAAAAAAATCTGAATACTAATTTCGTCTTGAGGTATTTCATAAAAATTAATATGTGAGTTACTTTTACTCATTGCGACCAACTTTTATACCAATTGTCACACAATAGATGGCAACTCACCGTGTAAACTGGATAAAATGCCTTCAAAAATTTTTTAATAAAAGGCGAAAGTTCACAAAATTTCGTAAAATACTTTTAAGAATGTTGCCTTTCTGGTCAGTTTTAAAATAACATTAACAATATCTAATATCCTAAGAAACTTTTTTATATCCTTGTTACAGAGGTAATAGAAAAAGCATTAAGCTGTGAAAATTAAATGTAATTTTCTTTCTTTTGTAACAAAAATAACTTTACCAGTGAAACAATAAGTGTGAAAAAAGTGGAAAGTTTATCGAGTATAAAAAGCAGCCATTAGGTTCTCGTTGACATTATTTTTATATTTATCAAACTCTATTAAAAATTCTAAGAACTATTTAAAAGTAGTACTATTTAAAATATATATTAATTAAGGTTAGTAAGTAACTATGTTGTGGTTCCAGACTATGTTGTGTTCACGAATCTGGCTACTGGTTAAGCTGGCTCATATCGAATCTCAGACAAAAGTCTGCGTTTTTTGCAAATGCAATTCAGTATTGTTGCCACGGCATCCAAATTGTCCTGTGATTTTATTGCATTGGCTTTGCAAATACGAATTGGAAGTAAACAAACTAATATATATATTAAGCCTATATATTTGCAAATTCTAATGTAATTAGGTATATCGTAAACAATTGAGTGGACTTTACTAAAAGTATATCGTACCAAAAAAAATCGCATAATCGATAAATAAAAGTGGAACAATATCTTCTTTGTATAAATGAAAATTATGAAATGAAACTTTAATTCATCCTCGTTGGTGATGAATGTATGTGGTAACACTATCAGACTGTTATTAAACCATTACCAGTATTGAGAATAATTTATAATGAAATAAATTGTAATCCCTAAAAGCTTTTCATGAAGACAAACAACTTGGTGGTATTTGTTAATAATAAATTGATAATGCAAGGTATTTAGATTGTTCACAGTGATTCACTTGTTCACGATAAAAGACACGCTATAATATACAGATACTATAGCTGCGTATAGGTGTGGAATCGATGGAAAACATAATTTAAGCTATTTTAATTTTGTTATAGAAAATATATATTCCTTGTTCTTAAAGAAGTCAAATGTTATTATCATATTTCATATCGGTCACCTCGAAATATACATTTTTCTTGTTCCGATTCCTAATTTTTAACCGAATGGGAGATTTAATCATGGGACCTTATTGTGTAATTATCTATAATTTAATGGCGTAAGTAAATGTTCTACAGCACATTATAAAGAGTTCACATTATTGTGCTGATTTAAGGCAAGCTAAATCTACTTAACTACCCAAATACACACCGCAATAACAACGAGATATCTTCTACAACTGTTGAGGGGCAACAAACTGGACCGTAGGTTGCCTTATTCATCCGAGTTTATAAGAACGGAATGTAGTTAGTACACACGATTATGTTTATTAATAGGCATTTAAAAAGTCAATTGTAATAATAATCAGAAAAATTGTGGAATAAAATTTAAGAGCTGAGCAGAGCAAATACGTTATTAACCAGTTATCGCTTGGAGATGTTTTAAAATGGAGAGCTCGATGCCCATCCAACGATGCAATTTTGCTGATTAATTTTTATAACGAATAAATTTATTCATTATAACGCCCCCTAAGTCGACTTTATAGAGCTTAAATTAAATGAACATCGAAACTAAACTAAAGCCTAAATAAAATACATGCAATAAAAATACATAGATATGTTGCATTGTTGTCGATAATTATTATTTTATATACTTGTTCATTAAAGAAAATTATGAAATGAAACTTTAATTCATCCTCGTTGGTGATGAATGTATGTGGTAACACTATGAGATTGTTGTTAAACCATTACCAGTATTGAGAATAATTTATAATGAAATAAATTGTAATCCTAAAAGCTTTTCATGAAGACAAACAACTTGGTGGTATTTGTTAATAATAAATTGATAATGCAAGGTATTTAGATTGTTCACAGTGATTCACTTGTTCACGATAAAAGACACGCTATAATATACAGATACTATAGCTGCGTATAGGTGTGGAATCGATGGAAAACATAATTTAAGCTATTTTAATTTTGTTATAGAAAATATATATTCCTTGTTCTTAAAGAAGTCAAATGTTATTATCATATTTCATATCGGTCACCTCGAAATATACATTTTTCTTGTTCCGAACCTTATTGTGTAATTATCTATAATTTAAGGGCATAAGTAAATGTTGTACAGCACATTATAAAGAGTTCACATTATTGTGCTGATTTAAGGCAAGCTAAATCTACTTAACTACCCAAATACACACCGCAATAACAACGAGATATCTTCTACAACTGTTGAGGGGCAAACCGGACCGTAGGTTGCCTTATTCATCCGAGTTTATAAGAACGGAATGTAGTTAGTACATACGATTATGTTTATTAATAGACATTTAAAAAGTCAATTGTAATAATAATCAGAAAAATTGTGGAATTAAATTTAAGAGCTGAGCAGAGCAAATACGTTATTAACCAGTTATCACTTGGAGATGTTTTAAAATGGAGAGCTCGATGCCCATCCAACGATGCAATTTTGCTGATTAATTTTTATAACGAATAAATCCATTCATTATAACGCCCCCTAAGTCGACTTTATAGAGCTTAAATTAAATGAACATCGAAACTAAACTAAAGCCTAAATAAAATACATGCAATAAAAATACATAGATATGTTGCATTGTTGTCGATAATTATTATTTTATATACTTGTTCATTAAAGAAAATTATGAAAAAAAACCGTTAACTTCATAACAATAGAATGTAGAACGCAAATAATATCTACATTATAAATTTATAATTATAACAAATGTACGAAATACAAACAAATAGCATGAACAGTATATTTCATGTTTGGAGAATTGAGAAGGATAATGCTATAACTAGAGCTAGCTAGCTGCTAGAAGCTAGCTAGAGCATTTAACAAGAGAAGTCTATATTGTTCAGCATAAACCAAGAGTTCCAATTACTTTCTAAATTGACTCGACAGCATGTAACATTATTAATATTTCAACAGGCGCCGTTATGCATTACATCTAGTTACATGTCATATCTTTTTTAATTTATATTCATATTTTCGTTAATTCAACTTCGAAAAAAGAGGTTTTTACAGCAATATAATATAATAGAAAGCTTTTAACCGTATTTTGCCTAAAGCTTATGAGATCCAACACGTAAGGGCATAATACATATCGCTGTTCATTTTAATAAGCAATAATTTTTGTGTCCTAAAAAGTGGAAACTTATTGATTTAACGTGGTACTCGTTGGTGATACAGTGATGGGTTACAGTATGCCATATGAATTTCAAAAGACAGGATTCGAACCCGCGATTGTTAAACTATGCTTACGAACCTCAAGACTATCACGGTCATTTGACAGAACAAGTCAATAATTTAACCTAAGATTTATGAACTATTACTTTCCACTAGCTAATCAAATAATTTAGGCCCTTGGTTTTTAAATAAAACATTCCAGTGTCTATTTGTATAAAAGATTTCCTTGTACCGAAAATACTGTATTAGAATTTACTCTGAAAGAAAGTTTGATTAATAAAATTTCAATTTGCATAAAACGAGGAAAGCCAACAGCACAGAACAACAACGTGAAACCAAACGGAAACTTCTTTGGTTTTATTTTGTGTGGATTATTCTATTATTACCTTCGCTTTGAGATCTTTCCCCGTTTTATCGTTCAAAGACCATTTTTGTTGTTGGTAAAATATAAAAGGAAAGTACACTGACCTTGTGTTGTTTTAGTTCTATAAAATTGTAAAACACCCTTCCAAATGATATGATTAAGAAAATGTTCCATACTGTGTTTTAGATGAATCTACCTCTTAATAGTAAAAATATTAAAGCGGATATTATCACAGTTCTCTTGTTCACGTGTTAATTTTGAATAACATGATTTACTTTACTGTAAACCAAATTGCCCCAATGAACAACAATGTCATAATTGTGATAAAATATCAATTTTTGAATAAGGTAGTCAATAATATTGTTTAGTCTATGTCATAATCCGAAAACATAAGCCATTGCCCCAAGCCAATAAGAATGAGATGACTGGCAGATAGAATCAATGCCGACAGCAACTCCGCGGGTAATCTTATATTCGTTCGTTCGTTATTTTTACTATCGAACCAATGTCCATAAATATTGCTGTGTTTTATATATTCTTAGGAGTGTATGTGCGTGTTCGAATGAGCACCTAGATTCCTAATCTAGAATAGATGTTGGCTATGGCTATAAATTGTGCCCTTTTATTTCCCTTACTTATTATATAGCTAAGGTAAGACTGGTAAAAAAAATACTTATAGAGGTGATAAAAACTTAGGCGGCCCTTTCGTTATATTAATCCAGCTAGCCAATTAATTTTGGTAACTACCTTTCAACTTTAGCTAATTACGTCTGGTTGTTTCAAGAAATCTCTACAATTTAACGTCAGAGTTTATTCACGGTTGTTTCGTTTAATTAAGTCTACAACTAAATTGATACAAACTTTTACCAAATCTTTCTGGTAATAATAGAAAATTAATTATATTTTACCGAACAGATTTATTTATGAAACTCCTTAGCTTATGAGATTCTTGTGACAAATAATTGCACAGTTCACCTGATGATACCTTGCAGCCAATGACCATCTACATCCATCCTCAACATAGTTTCAAGATACATATGCTTTATCATGAGAAGCGAGTGTGAGATAAAATGTCTTACACACGAAAAATAAAAAAACACTTACTTATAATATGTTTTTAACACTATAAAAAATAGTACAGGACCTTGTTTCATAGCGCAAATTATGTACGCGTGTACCTTAGACTGGTTGCGATATTATGATTTATGCTTAGCTTTAATCATGCAGGATTTCGAATCCTTGACGTAAACAACTTTGCAGCGTTTTAGAACAAAGATCCCTTTAGATAGCGATCCGAGTCGAGGTCTCGTACCTCCTTATGAGGGGCTCTCGAATCGTATTATCACCCTCCCTCTGTTGTCATCGTCGACGTTCTTCGTCCACAGGGGTCGGAGTGTAGCGGTGGTGCAGCACCAGTCTCCGCGTCAGGTTCGCAGCATCATCGTTGTCTCCCTACTCAGAGGGCCTACCGCTTGCGAGTCTAATTAGATAAAGCTGTAAAGGTCTCTGCACCAACAGCAATACTCACACACACAAAAAAAAATAACAAAGAAAGTTTAAAGAAAGCTCAAATAAGTTCTATTCATAGATTTTTATTTCAAACAAAGACTAACAACCCAACGCTGAACTATCACTTCACATAACTTTACACTTGAACCAAAGTCAGATTGTACAGACAACTAAATACAGCTTAAACGGAAGTTTCAACTATAATATTCTTTTTAAAATTTTAGCGAAGGGGAAAAATTATATAACAATGGTTACTTGAATAAGATAGAATAAATGAGATAAGTTAACCCTAAGACACTGTGATCCCTGTCAAGTAATATCTAATTTTTTAGAAAACGCGCTGAGTTTTTAGCAGGCTTTCCGAGGACTAAATTTATTTTCCTTTATTATTAAAAAAACCAAGTGATTAGAACATCTTTATTCATATAAACTTGTGGGCTTGAGAATTGTAACAATAATCAATAATAGACCAAGGTGCTATATATTGGGTCACGCACCGGATGTGCTTGATATTGCCATCTGTAAGAACATCAACCTCGCCTTCCAAGGGATAGACGTAATCCACGAGCTCGCTTCCGATCATCGCCCCGTTCTTCTTCGGTTAGGGCCCTCCGCCCCAACCTCACCCTCCACCAAAACCATAGTAGACTGGCACCGACTCAGGAACGACCTGAAGGAAGCCACATCACCACACCTAGATGCTATTCCTAGGAACATATCTTCAGTCCACGACACGAACCTCGCAGTTCATGCCCTCACTAGGCACATCCAGACAGTCGTCGAGGATTGTTCGAGGCGGGTTCCCTCGGTGGAAGACCACCGATGGACCCTGCCAAGCGACATAAAGGACCTAATGAGGCGCAGGAATGCGGGGACTCGTGCCCACGACTTATATCCCACTGAAAGTAACCGGCTGGTGCTACGTACCCTTCAGCGTGAAGTCCGGTCACGCATGGCCCAGTACAAGAACGATCGGTGGGATAATCACCTCTCCAATATCGAACCTTCCCACCTCGCCTTCTGGCGACTTCCCAAATCCCTAAAAGGGGGCAACGCCCAAACAATGCCTCCCTTAGCGCGTCCTAATAAACCACCCGCCTTCTTAGACGAAGAGAAAGCCGAATGTCTGGCTGACAATCTGGAGCTCCAATGCTCACCGAGCACACTACCGATCGACGCCGCTCACCTTGCAATGGTTGAGAGCGAGGTCGACCGGAGGAGTAAGGAACCACCTCGCGATTCCGTTACCCAAGTCACATGCACCGAAGTTGAGTCCATAACTAAAAACCTGCGACCACGCAAGGCTCCCGGCCCCGACGGCATCACCAACAAGGTGATGAAACTCCTACCCATGTCCATTTTACACCTACTGGTAATAATCTACAACGCGGCCATATCCAAAGGCACCTTCCCGAACACCTGGAAGGAAGCCGACGTCATAGGGATTCTCAAGCCCTCAAAACATCCAACCGATCCATCAGCCTATCGACCCATAAGCCTACTCAAAGTCTTGGGTAAGGTATATGAAAGGCTCATCCTCGCCCGCCTCAAGGACTTCATGCTGTCCCGAGGGCTACCAATCAATGAGCAGTTCGGGTTTCGCACCCAACACTCATGCACACATCAAGTGCACCGCATCACGGAGCACATCCTCAGTAAATTTCTTCAGGGCTACCAAACTGGGGCACTTTTCCTCGACGTGGCGAAAGCTTTCGACAAGGTCTGGCACAACGGGCTCATATACAAACTATATGAGCTCGGTGTGCCAGATCGACTCGTACTTATCATACGAGACTTTCTCCGAAATCGAACCTTTCGTTACCGCGTCGAGGGAACGCGCTCCGAGTTCACCCTATTTGTGCCGGAGTACCACAAGGCTCCGTCCTAGGTCCTATTTTGTACACACTTTACACCAACGACATACCGCGCACTCGCGGTGTAGAGCTAGCCCTTTTCGCCGATGACACCGGCCTCTATGTGTCTGGGTTCAAACCAGACGCTATTTGTAGACGCCTCCAATCTGCAGCCAACACCTTAGGGAAATGGTTTCGGAAATGGAGGATCGAGGTTAACCCACCAAAAGTGCAGCCATGTACTTCTCTCGGCGCAACAAAACGCCGCATCTCCCATCTATAGAGTTATTTGATCGTCCAATCCCTGGGAACAGACAGTCAAATACTTAGGCGTTACTTTAGATGAAAGACTCACCTTCGGTCCGCATGTCAACCGCGTACGGAATCGAGCAGCGTTCGTCCTAGGTCGTTTGCACCCGTTACTCAATAAAAATAGCAAAATGTCCCTGCGTAATAAAATTACACTATACAAAGCGTGCATCCGACCCATAATGACATACGCAAGCCCCGTCTTTGCGCATGCTTCCCCGCGTCACATTCACCGACTTCAGGTAATACAAAATCGTTTCATGCGCAAGGCCACCGGTGCACCGTGGTTCTTGCGTAATGAAAATCTACACATAGATCTTGAGCTGCCGACTATAGCTCAGTACCTGCAAGCAGGCTTCCCGCCGATATTTCGACTCTGCCGTCACACACTCTAACCCCTTGATTGTAAGTGCCGCCACTTACAATCCCATCGCGAATCACAGATTCACCCGCGTCCGAAGGAGACCGAGGCACGCTATCGATGACCCCGACGACGTGACTACCAGGGCCCAAGCCCTTCATAAAACACAACACACGTACATTGCACCCTCACATCGCCCCCGCCGACGGCGAGGGCGTCACAAACAAGGATATTCGCGATACCGCCATGTCACTGGTCGGTTCTCTCCAGTCCATACAGATAGAAGCGTCGCTGGAGTTTCTTGCGCCACTTCTTCTCCAGCGCCCACGCATTCCGAAGTGGTGGTACAGATAGCTAATAATCATAGCGAATTTAAAGAATCCTCTGTCAGAAGCAACTGACCGAGCCGAGGTTCGGCCCTCTCGGGCACCCTCGAGTCAGACGCTTCCGCGAAACAAGGTAACGGTCCAAGCCGAGGCTCCCTCTCGGGAGCCCTTGTGCTGGTTACCTATATATAGAGGTCTCGACTGAGTGCCATTAGCGCTCGGTCACCTCTCAACCCGGTGAAACTGTAAAAGCCCTCGGGCTAACAGTGGCCTTCAGCCCGAAAAAAAAAAAAAAAAGACCAAGGTGTATTAGTCGCTCCACTATACAGTGCTTTGTTGGAACATTATATACATATGATACTTTAAAAACCACAAGAAAAGCGCAATTGCTTGTAAGCAATGACTAAAAATTTCGCCTTGAAAGACGTGGGACATAACGAAGAAACTTAGACTTACTTAGAAATGTTTATATTTCAACCAAGATGTTAAGGTCTATATGAACTTAAAATAATAAATATTAATTAAATAAAATCTGAACTAACCATAATAAATTGCATCGTGAATTGTTGTTCTGCTCTAATTTTGTCACGGTTATTCAGATTAAATTTATTCCGAACATTAATATTATAATTTCTTTGTTCGTCAACGGAAATATTAAGAGTCTCCTACCAGACGATTAAAGAGTCGCGATAACTCCGTGTTAATGTCCGTATGCATGCTTCAATTGTGTTGTACGGGAGCAAATGGAATCGAGTGTCGATGCCGGTGCCAATATTATTATCAATAACAATTTCAAGTGGATTTGAAGTTAATTACTTCATATATGGTGTTTAATTAAATATATAATGAGGAAACCCACATTACTGACAAATTAATAAAAAACATATCTGTTATGCACAATTTACTAAACCAGTCTTGTCAGAGAGTCTCTAATACTCTTATCAGAGAGCAGTATTCTCTGTAATCAGATTCTTTATTTTTTATCAGGTGAAGCCTAAAATATTGTAGAAATATAAAATACAACTGCTATATAAAAAATATTTAGAGTCAGAGAATAATAGAGATCTATCATCTGGTTTCTCCGATATGAAATTAAATCAAATCTATATTTATACAATTTTTATGACATCTTTTAAAAGTATTAATGAACCAACACGAATAGAGTTTTAGCAGAATCTCAGAACAAATTTAATCAACTTTAACTAATGAAAATTTAACTTCAAGAAGGCTCAGATTTCGTATGTTCTATTCGTGCGTTCCCTTTTATATCGCTTATGGTTAATTTATTTATTGTTAATAAACATACGGAGACTACGTCATCGGCATCCGTTCGTGCAAATAATGTACATCAACAATTTACTTATTGACGACATCTATTAAGAAAAATTCAATGCATAACAACATTGAGTTTTCTATTAATTCTTTAATATCTAAGCACTTACTTCCAGTCTGTTCCTTAAGTGAAATGAAGGAGCTATTGGTGTCGTACACAATCAAAAAAAATTTACCCACGAAGAGTTACAAACGTCATCCGACAATTTTTTTTAAATTTTAACGGTATTTGGGTTGGTTTCGTTTCTTAGTAAATACTATTTATTTTCATAAAAAGCACCTATATTTGATTCGCCTTTTGAACCATTCTATTTCTTTTTATATTTTGTTTTGTCAAAATTATACTACTAGCCTAGATAATTCTAAACTTATTTAATGTAGGATGTATCCCTACATTTTACGGTCTAATTAGATTAATAACTAAGAAAAAAAGTAGTTTGACCCGGAATAGCTTGAAAAACTTAACAATAAAATTGTCGAGATTGTACGTACTGATAGTGAATAGTAGATGATATACTGGATAGTCATCTATGGCTGGACGTAGTATATATATATATATATATATATATGTATCTGGATACCACGTTATTCGTCGTATATCGTACCATCTAATTAATTAAAATACACTTTACTGAAGGAGACAGTAGCTTAGGAAGCTGTTCAAGCAGCACAAGAAGCGTTCTTCTGATCTTCAGATTATATAAATTGTGATCTACCCTTTCTTTAAAATGTAATCAAACACAAATCTTAAATACAAATTACAACATATAATACAATTAATACAATACAAACAAAAATACAATATATAATACAATTAATCTTACATACAAAAATATTCTGAAAGTATATAATTACCACTCGTCCAATATCCTTTTGTATAATGAAAGTTCTATGAAGAGAGATTGGTGAAAAAGTGCGAATAATTTCGTGATGTTTTTATTCACTTTTACTTGTTACAAGTCTTGTTTCGATACAAGTGGCTGCGGTATATTTGAAACATTCCAGAAAAACAGATGGCCAATTACAAGTGCGACGACGAAAACAGGACTACGAAAGTATAATTAAGTACTTTATACATATAACCTCGATCTATAATGCAACACAACGACGATTGATGCGATTAGGTGTTTCAATTATGGTCAACTATTGGTTATTGCTTATATAAAGTTATATGTACCTTGGCTATGGTAGTAAAAACTGTTCGAATTTATATTTTTTCCTAATCCATATAAGAATCATATAGTAAGAACATATTTTATAAATTCAATATTACAAGTTTCACTGTCGAACTGTGTATATTTAATATGCATATGTATCTCTCTCTCTTTCTGTCTGTTTCGTTATGATCTTAACCATATTTAATATATTGACATTTTATAACAGTAATTGTTCTAAAAAAAGTTTAACTATACATATATTTTTGCAAGGAGACAGTATACCTCCGAGGGCTTGAAACAATTACTAACATTATTTTTTTCTTTTGATATAATAAATTTTCAATATAACTTTTCTAGCTGAAGAAATTTGTTAGGATTTTATTCTTTTTATTTTAAAGTTATTTATAGACCCGGAACTCGTATAAATACTACTACTATACTAATCCATATTTATATAAAAGATGTGATTCTGATATTCAAGTTGAACCATGTTTTCCTTCAGACTTCATATGAGGCTGAGGGCTATACTCATATTACTTGAATACTACAAAACTTAAGGACATGGGAACCGAACATTGAGCTAATTTTACACACTAAAACAATTAACTAAATGCTGATATTTTACCCAACGCGCAATTCTGACTTATTAAATTGACATAAATTATCTACCTTAAATATATCGTATATATCTATTATAAGATACTAATACTATATATCAGGAAAATAAAAGTTTTGGGAAACCAACTGCTGACCTTCAGTGACTGAAAAAGCACTTGGAGTTGCAGAATAGAATATCGTAAGCACGTACACAGGTGTTTACAAATTATAGACATTATCTTCGTGGCAAGACCTGAAGGGTAATGTCGTAATTACCCTTTAAGGAAAGATAGTTTCCCGAGTGAGCCAAAAGTACATTTTTATAGTGATTATCGTTAGGCTACATCATTAACATTTCATGTTGCGAATATTTTGTCACACCTAATTTATTCTTCTATATTACATAAATTTTGCCTTACATACATTACAAAAACATTAATAAGAACAGATTTCCTGTGTTTCCTGAAAAATCTAACCAAATTTAGAATATTACTTTTAAGATAATTTGGTTAGTTATTTTAAAAATACACATTTTTTTCTAAATGTAACTAATATGCAAAATAGCATTTTTTTAGATCAAAGAATAAACGCTAAGTAAACAAATTAATCAACACAAATAAAAGAAATATCAGAGAGCCAGACATACATTAGCATTGCAAAATCATCTTGACTTAACAATACTGCATCTGCTGAATATTAGAGTCATTCGCCATAAAATTATATAATTCTGCTGCTTTGTGATAGTACACTGTACTGTAAGTGTAATCCTTCCCAGGTCGATTCGTTTATGCTGCTTGTTTGTTAGTGTAGCATTTTATTCCTTGTAAATGTAAAATGTAGCATTTTGCTTCAATCATATAAAATGTAAATTATCATTATAATTAGTTAGATTATCCGGCTTATGTTGTGCAATATGATTTTATACATGTAAAATGACCCATTATTCAATTACAGTTAACTGGTGAAACTCAGTAGATATCACTGTGTTTCAGTAATTTAACACGGCCAATCGTGTTATATATATATATATCTTATAAGCTATATATATATATATATATATATATATATATATATATATCTTATAAGCTATATATATATATATATATAGTTAAGTTTGGGACTTAATAAGCTAGACAAAATGTAAGCAGTAATCTGCATCTCTATCTGAGTAGGTTGAGATCAAAGAGAATCAATCATCTCTTATAGACGAGCTTATGTATACGATCACTATTTTACAATAAACTCGCACCGGAACAATTTTCGCCAGCTTCTAATGTATGAGAATGAGTTGCAAATTCGATTAATATTGGCAGGCAACTTTTAGCAGAATTTCTAAACTACTCTACTCTCTTGCACGAAATAAATTGCATATTCGAAAAAAAGGAAGAGGGTGCCAGTTGCAACTGACGTGGATCATATGGATTCTGATGCAAACTCAATAAACTGCCAACGCTTAATAAACTCTGTTATTTTTTTTTTTATTTTAATTTGATTTTGTGTCTGTTATCATTATTTAGGTCTTAGTTAATGTATCAAATATCCCTCATACATAAATTTGATACATAATAAATATTGAGGTGCTTTCCTTTAATATTTTAATAAATATAAAGTTATGAAATTTTTCAGGTTAAACAATTAAATACTATCTTACAAACATTTACACATGTAATACAGACACATACTTTTTTTGACTAGATAAGGTTACCAGTTAGAGATAGATAATATTTTTAACACTACATAATATTAAGTGATTTAAAAATAAAATTGAGAAAGCTACATTTATGCCCATGACTAAAAATTTAATTTGTATGACCATATAAATATATGTTGAATCCATAAATCTCCCAGAAAGGTTAGGTTTAAGCGGTTAATAGTCTTTCATAATCATTTGAAATCACCTCTTTGCAAATGCTTAAGTGGCTTCAATGGGTTCAACATCAATCATGAGCTTAAAAGCACCATAAGGATCTACGCAATACAAAACATTTGCTACATCACTCTTTTCATTGATAGAGGAGGATGAGCCAAGAATGCGATATTATCAATGAAGCTATTAGGCCTATTTTTGTATATTTCATCTACATTTTCCATCAATTGTATTTCATACCAGCATAGTACCAGCTTGTCCCTCATGAACCACTGTTAACAACTTCTGATCCCAAACCAGCTGTGTAGCTCCCCAAAGAAGTGGCTTCAGTTATAAGAGTATAATCCAAAAGTGATATATCAATGCAACAGTTCTGTGATACTTGAAATAATAATACAACAATAATGATTTAAAAAAAACTAAATATAAATATGAAATATTGCATGTCGTTTATAAATTCCCTTAAGAAAGAACCTAAACCTTTCTTATAGGCCGGCAGCGCCTCTACGACTTCCCTGGTGTTGCGGATGTCAATGGGTGGCGATAATCACTTACCATCAGGTGTGCTAATTGCTCGCTTGTCACCTATTCCATAAAAGAACATCTTTCATAATCATCATTGGCCTTACTGGGCTCAACTACTAACTGGGGTGGAACCTACCATTCATCTCTTTTTCCATCAATTGCAAATCCACGCTCTCTACTTTCATGATTCACATATTCCATCCTTCTTTGGACTTTTAAATTAACTGCCAACTTTTGTAACTGAAAATTCTAGCAGCAATTTTACCAAATAAAACATGCCGACTATAAATGTTTCCAGTAAAATTTTATTCATAAAATATTTTATATTTTCCTACTCAAAATACAATTTTATCATTCAATCTTAATTTTTGTAATAATTAATTCTTTAAAAAGAATCGAAAAGTAAAAATACCTCTAGTTTATTTTAAAATATAACTCTAAAATAAATAGACAGACATATTTCATAGGATGACTTATTAAAGTCACCTATGAAATATGTCTGTCTATTATTATACATGTATTAACATGTAAGCTAATTTGTACATATAATTAATCTTCTAAATGTTGTTTTTGTTTACATCAGCGTTGTCAATAATGAACAGGTTACTTGTTATCATAGGAAATTTCACTGTGTTCGATAATTTTGTACTTGCACGATTTTTTATAAATAGCAAGCAGCTTGTCACATAACGGTGTTGGTTACTGGGTTGCACACAATGAAACAAGTAGCTCATTTGTACTTAATTTATTGGATGCCCAGGTTAGACCATATGTCTCCCAGAGACATCTTCGATATCGCCTTTATAAACAGGGCAGCGCCCTCTGTTGTCCGCCATATGCAACTTAGAGTCTACATATCGCCCACTTAGAACATAGTATATTCAAGTATTACACTTTAAATCTAAATACCAATCACTCTGTTACAGGTAATTTACATATCTTATTTATTGGTCTCTTTATGGCAGAATTTTTGTAGAGACTACACGGGTAACCTTGTCCTGGGTGTTTCGCAACTATCCTCCCATATCCCACGGTGGAAATGTTCCTCCTTGATTATGACAATGTCGCCTGAATTTGGTTTCCAAGTATGGGTGAGACGTCGGTCCGTTTATAAAAATCGCCGTAGATACTCTCCAATATTATAACATGATATTTAATTCAAATAAAAAATTTGATGCTAGTAGAAAATTTGAATAAACATTTAACCCTTTTTAATGCTATCATGTTGAGAAATGAAAATACAATTTATGTGTTGATTTATTGGTATACACACTCAGGAATTCGATTAGTCGGGTAAGCTTCTACTCACTTAAAATAGTCTATTTTCTTATTTAATAATAACATGCAACCATGACATGATATGGATCATCACTTTGAAAATCAACAGGGTTTGCTAAAACTAACCAAAAATTATGTGGCAATTGATGGTGTGAACATCACGTATATCATCAATTTCCTCGTCATTTCTTTTCAATAGTATCTTCTTAACTTTAAAATATTATTTGACTAAAACATATACACATGAAATGTTAACTGATACGAAATTATTGAATCGATTAATTTAATGTATACCGCCTAACATAGTATAACGCCTTGAATAACTCCTCCTCGATTTTTAAAGCAAACATGACTTCTCTCCATTACCGTGTACAGGTGAATGCCATTAATTATGAGAGTAAATACTCAATTGCTGGCTAATTTAACGCAGAGAATTATTGTAGGTATCAATATAATAGACAGAAACACGAGTTTTTTTTATAATGGCAGGAGGTAAACATCGATATGGTAAGTGAACACCGCAATGCATTAGAACCACGTAATATAACCACGCGGCAGCATAAATACATCGACTCGGCCGGGGAAGACCACTCTCTCATAGAAAACGCTGTTGTGTTTCATATAGTAACCGTAATGTTATTGATTAAGCAGATGTGTGTTACCCAGACCTGGAAACCTTCTTAACAGGCCATAACGCATGTAACGATTTCTGCACCTTCCTATCCGTAAGATAAGTTTAAATACCTCGATATCATGATAGGTTTCTTCGTACTTCCACTAATAGCGAGATCTATACGCCAATGCACCATACCGGGTCCATTGCTGACTCGTTGACTGTTCAGGCTATACTAATCTAAAACTCCTTGCTTTATAATATAAGAAAAACATGGAGTAAATGCCTTTTCAAGAAGATAGTTTGCGTGCATTTGACGAATGATTCAATGGTTGTATAATTTAGTCCACCTTTTAATTATCAGCTACCGTTATTGATATATTTTACATTTTTATGTATTTTATATACGAGTATAATTATCAGTGTACATAAATAATCTTCTGAACAATAAAAATATTACAATACGATTATATTATTATTAAATTATTTACTTATATAAGTAGGCACATAATCTTAACTGTACATTATTTCACCACACTGCTTTAGTGGTAGCGAATACCAATAGGCATTAAGTTCGCCCGTTATAAACTTTTTTTTATTAAAGCTAAATGCAATAAAGAATAAGTTAATAAATAAACAAGGAAGCTTGTTAAAGTATAGCGAGGTATTCCATCCATTAAATTGTGCATTAAGTTGTATGAATGAAGTAAACTTCTGACATTACTTTTTGTTTTAAATTAAATCTGACGGGAATTACAGTTAAGGCATTATCAAAGAATAAATTTGATCAAAGAACAGAATTTTAATAGGTTACTAAAGCTTAAACTTAAATTATGTTTAAACTTACGGGTCTTTAATTACATAAACTGGTACAACATGTTATTTTTTCTTATAACTATAAGGTCTCATTTAGTAACAACAATTATATAGCATATACTTAAAATAAATGTAAAGTAATATTTAATATAAAGGCTTGATGAGGGTTTATAATAAAATTGTGTAGTAATCCCATTAAAAAATAAACCAAATTATTAAAAAATATTTTTATATACAATAGCTACTTAAGTAACTAATCAAATAAACATATAATAATAAATATATACATTTAATATAATATGACTTGAATGACAAATACGTTGAATGTAGGCAAGAAGAGAAAATCTCTTTTAATTTTTACAAATATGTTTGGAAGTTTATGTTAGGACAGTAAAAATAAAATATTGCTGCTACATGTCTACCAGATGTAAAGATGCAGTTTTTATCTACCTGTTATCGTATTATTATTATGTTGGCAATACGAAGCGATGTGCTAAGTTGGGCGATACACACAGTAAGCTCCATCCGAACTGAGTGATGTTACAATACGTGACGAGGTATTCAATTCAATTTCAACGCAAAGCTCAGGTCAGGGACAATGCCTTAATTCTTGAATATATTATTGTGTTATAATTTAATGCCAATACCAATATTTAAATATTAAACCCTAGGTCACTCCTTAATTTAAATTACAACTTCATATTTTAAAATGAATTAATTTTTGTTTTGGCGTGGCTAAGAAATAGATTAACGTACATAAACACCGAAAAACACAACCCTTCTCCCGACGGAAACTGATCAGCAGATCTGCATTATTTTATAGTGCTATTAATCTTGTAACCATCATCTCATTCAAGTTCTTTAAGAGCGCTGTCTAATATTGGTATTGTATAACTACAGTAATTCAAATTAATTGGAATATATAACTAAAAAAAACATGATTTATTTGCTGTTTCCTTTACATTTGATCTTGTATATTCTGTGAAGAAATACATATAATTTAAACGTATTACGCGTATATAATCCTAATACAATTATGTGGGTTTTATTATCTCCTCCAATATTTGCCCTGTATGTAAAATATATAATTGGAGGGAAACAAAGAAGAAAAATCTTGCTACTTGTTTATTTTAGGTAAAAAAAAATTTTTTTTAACGTTTTCAATCAACAATAGGTCCTATTTTAAATCTCACTGTTTTCATGTTTAAAAGAGGACTATAGCCATTAATCAATAGTTACAGTATTTTTTTTTATACCTGTAACAAGCATAAGAGTAAATCGCAAACGAATACTCCAAAATATTGATAAGTACAAAAACCTGCATTATCAGGATCAAATACTCCATTACAAATAATTGGTTACAAAGGCGGTTTAAAACATGGTTCGACCACATACATACATTTTGACACGCTGTACCTAGTTTTGTTTTTAGCTGGAATATACATAGTTTGAGCAGGCAAGGACCATGTTCTCACAGTAAAATAGTGTAAAATATCACCACAAGAATACTGTTTCTCGTATAGCGCATATAAAGATCCGGTAAACTATTCACAGGTAACAAGGAATTCCATCTCAATAATCAGCGTGGACCATGCTTATGCATCTAGATTTTTTACAGTGGTAGAGCTACACTGCAGTTTGCTTTTAGCTGCAGGATGAATGGGTCAGCTCGACTCGGGTAGGATTACGCCCTCACAGAATACCAGTGTAAAATAACAGCTTAATGCTGCTGTGTTTCATCTGGTGAGTGCAGGGATCTGGAGACCTTTATTACTGGAGACGAGGCATTCCATCTCAGTCCACAATGGTGACAACGCATCTACATTATGATGAATGTAGATGTCATGGGCCGCAGGAATCACTTAACATCAGGTGAATTGTGTGCTCGTTTGTTACTCTTAATGTAATAAATTAAAAAAAAATATTGCATGTAGATGTCTTAGGCCGTAGTCATCACTTACCATCAGGTGAACTGTGTGATGTTCTCCTGGAATAATACTTTTTTCCTTTTTTTTATATAAAATAGGCTTACGTTTGACTAAAATTTTGCTTGATGGAATAAGGCCTAAGATGGTTCACGTTGGCCTAGAAGGTGTCTGTTCACTTTGGCCTTAAAGATGTCCAGATTATAGAGTTCCGAAAAAACTGACCTTGGGAGAGAGTTCCACTCCTTAGCCGTTCGCATAATGAAAGACGAGGGAAACCACTTCGTGCCTAATGGAGGAATGTCTACAACATAAGGGTGAAACTACTTGCCGCGCCTAGTTATATAGGTTATGCAAATCCTCCGCACACTCACCGAAATGTAACCAATAAAAAACCGAGAGGCAGGCCACTCGTCTACGGTGATTGAGGCTCAGAAGATTTGCCTCCACGAGTGAGTCACTGCCTATGATCCTCTTCGCTCGGCGCACCAACGAGTTCAAATCATCCAGCTGATATCTAGCAAACGAAGATTTCCATGCAAGAGCGAACTTGAGGTCTGTAAAGATTTAAGAGCTGCTCCGAGGTGAAGTACCGTCTCACCCTGAAGAGGATACCAAGTTTTTTGGCAGCAGTGTTTGCTATGGACTCGATGTAGCGACCAAAATTTAGATTGGAAGAGAGATCTAGACCTAAGAGCTCAAGACGGTCGGTAATCGGAACGGTGTTGCCCTTTCGATTAACGACCGTCTTTCAGTAAGTCGGAATCAGTTAGAATGGACTCAGTTTTAGCCGAAAAAACACAAGCCTGTGTTTTAGAGGGGTTGAACTCGACCGAAATGGCATCACCCTATTGGGAAACAGCCTCCAAATTCGAGTTCACCTCTTCGATCATAGACACCCTAATAGACAGAACTTTTGGTCCAGACTTCGCATCGGACAAGTATCTCACCGAGACTATGCTATCATCTGCATACCCAAAGATACCGGGTGTTACCAGCAGGTTGTTGATGTGCAGCAAAAAGAGTCGCGGAGAGCTCAGACTTCTGAGGGACACCGGCATTAATACCAAGGAGATCGGACGAGGCGCCATTAACGACAACCCGGATCGAACTGTTCCTCAGGAAATCTTCGATCTAGGTGCAAAGCCAGGGAGCAATACCGTATGCCGGAAGCTTGCCAATGAGACTTGCGTGCCAGACATTTTCCCCAATTTGGTTGTTTACCAACAGCTTTTGTGATTTTACTTTAAAATTTTACAATATGACTTCGCTCTCATAAATTAAAAAAAATTAATAAAGGTTTTTCCATCGAATTTTACGTCACGCTTATCTCGTACGTACACAAGCATACGATTTATTGAGTATATCGTTATGTCGTAATCGTTAAAATGATATAAATCCGTCGACCCTAATATTATATTCTGATGATATTTATTTTTATGATGTGTCGTTTACGTAACTGATGAAATGAGGTGAAATAATATACAAATACATAAGATGAAATGGTAAAGTATACAATGCCGAAATGTGTATAGCATTTTGTTTCTGAAATATACAGTGTATTAAGATTGGTCAAGAGTAGAGTAGCTTTGAGACCATACACTATGGTGTTCCACTAGGTAGTATTACGGACCGGAGAAGGACTGTTCGATCCCTACATAAATAATATTTATGATTTACGTCTAAAAAATGGAGATTTTATTTGCTACGATACAGCTACTGTTATTCATGGTTTCTCATGGGTCTCCGAATCACGCGGACTACTTTCTTTCAGATTTAACGAACGAACTAGCTTTCTTTCAGATATCTCAATGGCTAAAACGCAATCTTCTGACTTTAAACATGAAGAAAAGTACATATGTTTGTTTCTACAAAACTTCTGCAACAGCCCCATCATGTTTACCAATACTTAAAATACATAAGCCTTTATGTACACGCGGCTTATGTGACTGTGAGTCCATTATAAGAAGCGATGTGGTAAAGTACCTAGGCGTTTTAATCGAAGATAATCTGACTTTTAATAATCACGTTGCAGCTCTTTCAGGTCGTGTAAGTAAAATTATTTGGATAATGAGTAACCTTCGGGACGCCGCATCTCTAAATACGCTGAAAACAGTTTACTTTGCGTTGTGCCAATGTATTGCATAACAGGGCTACAAAGACATTGTTAATTCAAGTGGAAAGAGCGCAATGATCGGTTTTAAAAGTAATGTTAAAAAACATTTCATTTTCATTCACATCAGATAAATATCATAGACCTTCATAGAGAACTTGATTTTGAAAACAGCAGTTGCTTTCCACAAATCCACTTTGTGTTTAAAGGAATACGATGAAATGATCAAAAAAAGAGTTTACCGTGTTACCACTCTGCTTTTTCTCAACGCCTCGGACAATTTAGTAAAACGCACGTATACACCATAGTTATAATAAATCGTGACATTAAATCAAAAACTGATAAGAAGGCGCAAACTAAAGTCAAACCTTGGCTTGCAATGCTCAACTATGAGGATACTGAAAATGTACTGAACATCAAAGCGTAAAAACTTCTTCGTGAATTGTACTTATATATGTATTTATAATGTCAGTATATAAATTAACAGTTATATATTTATATCATTATTCTACTATATGGCTGTTTATTCTACTCATGGTGGCTATGAATTGCAATGGCATTGAATTGAGTGCAAACTGAAATATGCCAAAAAAATAAAAATAATTATAAAATTATTTTTTACTACTTGTAATCTTAACGATATAATAAACGTGCAGGTGTTAAAGGTTTAAAAAATGTATTCGTAACTGGCCATCGCGGTACAGGCTTGCCTAGTACGAAGGCTGCAGTTAAAACCTAGTGTGAATAAGAAAATAATATATAATAAAAATAATAATAAAAACTTGTGCTTCTTGTCTCTCTGTGTCTCAAGCGCTGTAATAAATATTTTTTACTTTTACTTTACTTAAAGCAAAGAAACAAAATAGAACTTCAGAAATAAAAAATAACTTTAATGATATATTAAAGTATTCACTCTTCAATTCGTATTTCAATGTTATAAATATATTTTCTATCAATTGTTACACTATGTATATACAATACAATAAGGTAATTTGGATGATCGGTCCTAATTTTATATCCGCTTTCTTGGTTGTATCCGTTCCACCAATCGTTATATATTCGTAGTTAGATGTCATCAGAATGTCAAAATATTCTACATCTGTTTTTAAAGTATGTTTTTATGTACGTTTAAATATGTCTATAAAAATTGTGAGTTCAACGTGGGATATAAATAAATAACAATGTGAAAAGTTTGAATAAATGTTGTTAAAATGTCGGGATTACGTTGCCAATTAACCAGCCTCAATAAAGTCAAAGTTCATGCAATTTGCAATAACTATAAACATATTTATTTTCGCTAATGATTTTTGCGGCTACCGTTGTATAGATACTATATAATACTATATCAAATATCTATATATAGATATTTTAATTTGTATTATGAATAATTAAATATTCTAAATGATAAATTCCATCTTAACATTCATACAGACATGTACAGAGATTCATCGCCTTTGTACTCGTTCTATTGCTTGCACATACAATATAGTTCTAGAAAAGAATCATAATTAAGCTATATAAGATTATTTACATATATATATATATATACATATATACATATATATATATATTTATATATACATATATATATAAATATTTATATATATGTAAATATATATAGATTTATGTATATATATATATATATATATATATATTGTCGTTGTTTGAAAACAAAAGAATGTCTTCTTTAAATATTCGATACTAACAATAGAGTATGCAGAAATAAAAGAAATGCGAATTCTTTTATTTATCGTATGGGATTTTATTACAATTAATGGATAAATATGTTGTTTATGTGCGGTCTTAAACTTTTGGCCTGCAGTGTATATATATATACACATACAAGAGTGATAATTACACATTCAAACAAAATATGTGCTATTTTAAGTACCACCCATACGTATGTACAAGTACTATGTCATTCCACTTATTCATATTGATGCCATGTGGTAAGAAAGTACTATATTTTTATTTGGATTGATTTCCTTTTTATATTTTTTATAAACCTATGTTATTTGTAAGTTAAAAATGTGGGCATATTATTATATTAAGACGGATGGCGACGTAAACCTGGGTACGATGTGTAAAGCCTCGCGTTGAGTATGTAATAATGTAACATACTGACGAGGCACTTTAGGAAGTTATGAAGGCTTTTAGCTCATTTCGTGCAAAGTCATCATCAAATCATCTTCTCTTAAAGAGTAATTACAACATCATTCCTGTCAACTTCCTAAACAAAGATATAACACATTTCATTTTATTTATTAACATGTTAGCACATTTCTGAAGATTATGGTTTTAATTGATTCTCCAATAGTTTGTGTTGCCTTTATAATGTGTTAATTATATAAGGTATACGCTAATATTTCTTATATATTACTTATGAAATTAAATTGGAAAAACATAATGTAAATAGGTTCACTTATTTATTAACAACTAATTAATATCTATACTGTGCACGGTAGCACAAAAACATGTCAACTGGACCTGAAAAGTTAAAATTGATAAATCATTCAAGATTAATACCATATCGTTCAGACACATTGAATATTTATAATTACCAACATAAAAAGCCGGTAGTAATTGATAAACGCCGTACGTTCCAGAAATTTTTTGTTATAAACATGTGAAAATTATTTTACCGAAAGCCATTATTTTATCTCACTAAAAAAGTTTTCCTGTTAAAATAAAAGTATAATATTGAAAAATTACCGACTTTTTCTAGCGAATCCATTGAGAAATCATGCAGGCGGTTGATGTATTTGGTACGATATGAGCTTATTTCAGAAAAATATTGGCTTTTTATAATTCAAATTCACTAAGTTTGTTTGTAATACGTTCTCTGCAGGAACCTTACCAATGTTTTTTTATGATATTAGGGGTGACAAACGAGACAGTTTATCTGGGTGTAATTTATATCGTATTGATAGCCCAATACTTACTATGGCAACTCACAATACATACATTTTAACAGTGGTAGAGCTACACTGCAGTTTGTTTCTAACTGCAGAATGAATGGGTCAGCTCGACCGGGTAGGACCACGCCTGCTCAGAATACCGGCGTGAAATAGTAGAGTAACGCTGCTGTGTTTTGTCTGGTGAGTAAAGGGATCCGGAGACCTTTATTACTGGTGACGAGGCATTCCATCTCAGTCCTCAAGGGTGACAAAGCATCTGCATTATGATTCCTTGTCTAGGATGAATTTAGATGTCGCAGGAATCACTTAACATCAGGTGAACTGGGTGCTCGTTTGTAACTCTTAATGTTATAAAAATAATCATCCATAAGGAATTATACTACAGGTGCTTTGTAATCTACGAAGACTAACACTAAATGCGTAGAGAACAGTTATAAATGCCGCGGGTTCTTTCTTTCCCTACGCGGTAACCTTAAACTACTATTTTACGTAGAAATTCCTACCACAGTCGAGTAGACCTCTTTGTGGTATTGCTAGCTTAAATCTACATCTTTGAAAGAAATATTAAAACATGACGCATTTTAAACTTATGCTTCGATTGGTATACAGTCAAACAATTGCTTACATTTAATACTTGAATAAAAGTCTGAGCTTTAGTGACATTTAATTCACTGGAAGTTAAAACTTAAAAGTGTCAAAGCAATTATATGACAGAGTTTACATGCTAGATGTTGACTTGTAATACATGTGTTCGACAAATTATTGGTTTTAATATAATTATGGGCATGTAGTTCCAGGATCTATTGTTATTGTTCGATGTTTTAATTGTATCATATACCTATTTCCTTGAATACTTATATACTACTACTACTACTATATTTTTATGAAAATTGATATTAGTGGATGACAACGTAACACAAAATGAGCTAAAATGTAGCAGTTATCTTTGCTAATATTACGCATCGTCTAAATTAAATTCAAACATTTATCAATATTAGAATAAACATTTAAAAAGTAAAACCATTACTGTCTCATTTTTATAATTAATTTTGTTATGATTCCTTTCCACCCCCTTAATGACACAAATGACGCTTAGCTAATTCGAGTAATATTTTGTTAAAAATTTCTCTTTGCCTTAAAATATATTTGAAGGAAAATTAATTTCTTTTCTTATTCTTTGGGTTGATACTGAAGA
Source organism: Teinopalpus imperialis (assembly GCA_029286865.1). Classification (NCBI taxonomy): domain Eukaryota; kingdom Metazoa; phylum Arthropoda; class Insecta; order Lepidoptera; family Papilionidae; genus Teinopalpus; species Teinopalpus imperialis. The sequence continues at coordinate 9,469,021 of JAGSMU010000021.1, forward strand.
AACTTTTAGCTTTATTAGTTCTCCTTAAGTATCACTTATTTCTTCGGTTTCAGTTACAATAAATGTTTAACATTCCGATCTTATTGATATGTCTACATAGGAATAGAAAATATATATAATAAATTATTTACTTATTTGTAATATTTTAACGATTACCATATAACGAAACAATCGATTAATCACATATTTATGTGATTTGTCGCTTTAATCATCTGGTACAATTCTGGTTTAAAATATAAAAATAAGCTTTTGCTATACGTACTTAATTTGTTACCTAATAATCTTCATATTTTTACTTCTTTTGATACTTATTATTTGTTTTTAAATATATCATAACTTTATTGTTATATATTTTTATAATAATTACATATGTTACTTGTAATTTTTTGTATGAATATCATTTAATTTTAATTTTGTTTTTTAATTCTTAACAATTCTCCGACGTAGCACACGTACAAAAATGTTTTGTATCATTTTAACAATGGGGCACTAAGGAACTTAAAATTAACGATATCAAATATTTTCGAAGTATCGTTTTTAGGCTTATATATCTTGGTTGGATAAAGGAGATATTATGGCTTGGATATGTAATATCAACATTATCATTTCAGCCCATCACTAGTCCAATGCTGCACATAGGCCTCCCACGGCAACCGCCATAGAGTATGACCCAGAGCCACCTGCCTTTATCGACTTCAAGCAGAATTACCTTGTTCGTTACTACATCCAGCGGCGGGTCGTCCTACAGTGTTGGTCACCAAGAGGTTGCCACTCGAGAACCTTTTCTCGGTTCTACGAGCTCCATAGTATTGTATTTACACTTAATGTATGTAAACTTATATATTATATGTGACGGTTAAATATAATGAAAGTTGACATTAATGTAACAAATCTATAAAGACTAATATTTATAATTTCTGAGCACGGAATAATACAAAAAAGGAAATATGGCAGTTTATTTCTTTCTTCCTTCTTCCTAGTTATGCTAGAAAATTAATCTACAGTTTTAATATATTTCAAATGATGGGAGGAATACCTGTCACTACATGGCACTACAACTACTTTATTTTAATTGAAAGTTAATATAAAGTTTCGGTATTTAATATCGATAAATATTTATAGTCCTTAGTTAAATAAGAGAAATATTATAATATATATTATAGTTCTAAGTGAACTTCGTTCAGACTAATTAAAATTTAAACCTAAGGCTTCAAATTATTTGTTTAAATTTTCACAAACCTTCAATTACGAAAACAAACACAAATACTGAAATCCGAAAATAGCAAAGACAATTTCAATTTCCAAAGTTCACAAATTCAAAAAATATCAATAAATTCATGTTATTATAAAGAAGTTCTTTTGACACGTTAATTATTACGTTTTAAAATAGAAATAAGTTTATTAGCTATTAAGTTTTTAAATGCGAGTTTTCGGAGAAACGGAAACATTTTTATTTTTGCAAAAATTATGTTTTGATATCGAAGCAATTAGTAGAGATATAAATCAAAATAAATATTTAATATTATTATATATAAGCGATAGTCCTAACGATGAAAGTTAAAGTTGTCCAAAAGTCGAAGTGATGACAGCTCACGCAATACTATAACCAATAAGGTCTACAGGAATACTGTAAATTTCATACGCATACTTTTGCACGTCCGGTTATAGTTAACTGTATAGTTTTTTTTTTTTTTTAGTTAATATATGTATATCATCTATAAATGCTGAAAATGGGACCCCGTTAAATTATATTATACAATAAGGATAATTAAGTATCAATCTTCGGCTGCGGATGATAAGGAGAGCGGCACTTCATAATCCCGGCTCCACCGTAGCATTATCAGTGGAAGACCACCTTAGTCGCTTAGGGTAGAATTAGTAGCGAAACGTAATATCACCACTTCCCTTTATGACTCAAGCTGAGTTGCGAAAGGCGGAGAAATCGACGCCTCACGACCGCATTCCCGTGGTACACATATACTAAGTGGACATGTTTGTGTTCCCATCCGTTGTTAAGTCGGGAGCCTGCTCAAGGGAGACATTAGACAAATCTGTTATACCTTAATACATCCCGTAAATGATTAAGTTGTATATAAGATATGGTATGATTTATCCATATGGATAGAAAATCAAACAACAACATCAGTGAATATAAGGAACGTAAAGAAATGTATTAGAATTTATAAAATATAACTAATATAAAATGCAACTAAGAGAATCCGGCAAAATTAATGTAATCATTTAAATCCTTTATTTTAATCTATCTCAAAGTCATTATGACATTTCTGTAGTAAAGTTCAATTTAAAGAGTTAATTGTGCCTTGAATCCATGCATGCATTCAAGGCATTGGAACAAAAACTGTGCTGATATTGTCCCCTTTTATTGGATAACAAAAATTAAGAACTGTCTCGGTACTCATAGTATAATTGCTAAATAGATGTAATAGGTAATTACTAATTATGTGGGCAAATATACGGGTTGAGAATTGAACTTAAGACGATCGCCAAAGATTATGGATAAGAAAAGAAACAGCAATATTAAAAATTAAAATTATGGATAAATAATAGAATATTATAATAGAAGATGTTTTGGGAATTATATAAAAAACTTATACACATTATTAAATAAACATATTCAATTCTTGTACCTTGCATCATTTTATTGTTATTCTAACATCAGTTACGAGGTTAAAGTGGTATTTTTTGTAGAAAAAAATTATAAATATTTATTAAAAACTACTCTAACGAACCTGTTTTAAACAATGCAAATAGGTTACCATGCAATTTTATGAAAATTAAAATTTAATTTTTGGAGAGCTTCGTGGTCAGGGCTTGCATTAAATTTCCGAATACATGAGCAAGCAGTGCTCGATTCGCGGTGCCTTTGATAATTTTCACTATCACAAATATTAATTTTAATTGTTTTCCCGTGAAAGTACCCATTTAGGGTTACAGATTTTTTATTACATTGAGAGTAACAAACGAGCACACAGTTCACTTGATGGTAAGTGATTCCTGCGGCCCATGACATCTACATTCATCCTTGTCAAGTAATCATAATGCAGATGCATTGTCGCCCTTGAGAACTGAGATGGAAGTCTCGTCACCAGTAATAAAGGTCTCCGATACCCTGCACTCACCAGATGAAACGCAGCAACATTATGTTGCTATTTTACGCTGGTATTCTGTGAGGGCATGGTCCTTCCTCGGTCGAGCTAACCCACTCATTCTGCAACTAGAAACAAACTGCAGTGTTGGGTGCACTACCTACTTAACTGTTCTTAACCTATAATCTTCATGCATCAATAATTTCTACCCTATTATTAATTATGTATTATATATATATATATATATATATAATACATAATAATGGAGTCCCAGTTATTCATATAGTAGATAACGAGAAACGCTCACCAAGTAAACGCCAGTGAATTAGGAAATCACTGAATTCTTTAGAGGTACGAGCAGGTAGTAAGAACTCTACACCTCTATTGTTTAACACAGAGTCTTATTTTCATAAGCATTTTTTGTTTAAGTAAGAAATCTAAAATCGAATCTTAGCCTCTAGAACAGGGATTCCTAAGTTGTCAACATACATTTCTGCAGTTTATGAAAAAGTAACAGGGTAAGTACCAAAAACTGTTTTAATATTTTTCCAAGTATTTTTTTAAAATAACTTTATATAAGTTGTTACCTAAAATTATAAATGATCAGTTTTCTCTGTTTTCGTTTTTTACGCTTATTGGTACCTAAACTAATTTTCTATACTACAGTGACTATATATATGTAGTCTATCAATGAGGTGTGATAAAAATAAGCTCGTGTGCAAATTATTTATTGTGTTTCTTAACCTTTTTTGTTTATTTGCAGTGTTACTGCCAGTTTTATGATGGCAGACACGAAAAAAATGCAGACAGAAAAGTACAGGTTGGACTACTTGAAGTTTGGATTTATTTCATCTCTATCAAATCAACACTTGCTGATGTGTCTCATATGTGAAAAAATATTCAGTAACGATGCCATAAAGCCTTCAAAAATAAAGGATCACTTATCAAGAGTACAAGCTGACAAAAAAAGTAAGCCCTTGTCATTCTTATAACAAATAGAAAAAAGGCCATCCATAAGATGCAATCTAATAATATAATTGCATCGATGCACGGACGTTGATGGTTTACGAGCTTCCTATAATATACCTTTTCTAATAGCGAAGTCGGGGAAACCTCATACAATTGAAGATCGACTTATTTTACCAACTATTGCGGAGGGAAATGATATTATAAAGATAATTCCTTTGAACATAATACCGTTGAGGGGCGAATAAGGCCTCGACAAGGAAAACATTTCATGCAATTTCAGAGTCTATATTACCTAATAAAATATCAAATAATGAAACTGTGATGAAAATACTTTTTCCTACATATTTAGAAACTGAGGAGAATCGATTTATCAGGCCGTGGAAGGTTTTTTTACCGACAAAGTTAACCCATGGAAGAATATTGTTTCTGTTGCGGCTGATGGTGCACCATCTTTGATAGGTCGTCATCATTTTTTTATAGCTCACTTAAAGTAACAACTGCCAGAAGTACTGGTCATTCACTACGTGATTTACAGACATTATTTAGTAGAAAAAATCTGAGTCCTAGATTGCATCTGTTTTTATAATACGTTATAAATGCTGTCAACAAGATTCGGAGCAATTCTTTGAAATTTCGGTTATTTGCTTAGCTATGCGAGGAAAACGACGAAGTCTTTACTTACTTAGTTTACTTCTGCACACTGAAGTTCTCTGGCAATCAAGAGGCCCTTGCTTAGCAAGATTTTCAGCTATTTTGTAAACTGTGCTGGAGTTTTTACAAGAAAAATATCCGAATTTGAAATAAAATCTGAACAGTTGTAAAGCAGGTATTTATTACTTGACTGATACTTGGTATATTTAACAAAGTTAATTTGCAACTGCAGTGTGATGATCTCAACTTAATTAAAACAAAAACAATAATATTGGCCTTTATGGGTAAACTGATCCTGATACAGTATCTAGTTAGTATAATTAATTATCATGGGTATATCACCATGCCCTGCCAAGTCAAGCAAACGGCCGCCACTGGGAATCCTATTCTAGAAGCAACTCAAGACACCTCTAAACTTACTATGTACCGGTTACAAACACAAGCAGAAGCTTAAACATTCCGTTAACCTAACGTACTTAGGTAAATTCTTAGATTACTATTCTCTAATATAGTTTATTTATTTGCGATTAGTAAACTAAGTATCCATATAAAACTTGAAGGTAACTCATTTTGTAAACTACAAAAATACGTGTTATATAAATAAGATATAAAAAAAAAATATATAAAATGTTAATTAAGGGGTTTTAGAGAGAAATAGAACCACGAATGATGAAAAGAAGAATTGAGAGAATATTCCGTAAAATGAAATGCGATCACATCAAAAACACTTCTATGAAAATATACAAAGTATCGCAAAATTTTCACCGTTAACTATGAAGTTATTTAATAACTCGATAGTTGTAATATAATCTTGAATCTTATTATGCATAGTGATTTCCCAGCCTACTACCAGGGTCCGCTTTAGCACCTTTCCCCGAGTCCGATAGTAGTAATATAATATTTTAAGAATATTTTTACTTATACGACCCAATTTAATTTATTTAATACTTTTTTGATAGCCAAGTTTAAATGCTACAAGTGCAAAATTAAGTTTAAAATTAATTTATGAACAAAAGTAGGCTTTAAATATTATTTATAATTATTTTTTTTAATTTACAAAATATTTGTAAATTATTTACAGGCAAAGATATAAGATTTTTTTCTTCTTTTCTTAACCTGGCATAACTATTCACACGAATGTTTTTGATGGGAATACATTACTATATACATATTACTGCAGTTACAACTGTTATAACGCAATTATATCTCTGTTTATTTATACGGGACCACATTTGTTATTCAGACTATGTCTATGGATACATAAATAAGTACGGCAAATGTGCTCAAGGGTATTAACTAACCGACATTATTTAAAGTCGTTACCCAAATGCTTTGTGTATAATGTGTTGAGGAGCATGTAGCACGACGTGTCGGTTTCCGACTAAATTACATTTATCTATCAGGACATTTTGAACATTGTTTTGGCAACGGTTCACAGTATCTAGTTAGTATAATTAGTTTAAGCGTTGTGGACAATACTGTTTTAAAATCATTTGAAATTATAAGCGGATCGTTTAAGTCTATGCAATTATAAAACCTTATTTCTATATGAATAACATTCATACTTCCTAAATGCAAAATGTTTTTTTCCTTTTCCTGCATATAAAACAAATTTTTGCTATTAATGTCAATTTTTTTAAATACTTAACAAATACAATTTTATTTAAGACTAACTTTAAGACTTCAACAAAATTAACTATACACAAACCACTTTTAATAAATATACAAGTCCTGTAAATATTAACTATTTTTATTACCTTAATTTATTGCATATTTATTAATTCTGTAATTAACAATTGTTTTAGATAAAAAGTATTAGGTACGACATATTTATTATATGTATGATATTCTTTCATAGCTGCCGTAAGACATCATAACGCCAATATCATTATTATTATTTAATAATCTGCACGTTTCGCATCAGTACTCCATAATAATCAAATGTTCGATTCCTCATCGAGAAACAATCCTGGTATTAACTATATTGTAAAAGTGGGTCACAAATTATATTATTAATGAAAATAAACATTTTTGATTTAATCAATTTTTAATGTTTTCACTTGAAACTATACCATATCCCAATACAAACACTTTTCTTTTATATTCTCTGTATATAAATCGTTTACAAAGCGTGAAGACCACCTATTGTACAAACTTGAATTATGTTCGGGTTTGTTTATTTTTTTGCATAAAGCAAAACATACTGATTGACCAATCAGTATATTTATCACTGTCACCAAATATTATCTACTCGGTCGCGTCTTATGAATGGTTCATACAATAAAGAACACAAAATTTTTATAAGTCATCTCATGTTAAACAAGCATATATTTTTGCCTTCCATTATAAATCTTAAGTAATACAAAACTAACTTACTAACCCGTTAATTGTGTTGTCACCATATCTTAAGAATGAATAGCTATCTAGTTGTAGAGGGAATTACATTTATCTCCGTGAACATTGTTTTGGCAACGGTTCGGTGTCTCGTTACCACAATATTGTTATTTCATGCAGATGCTCTTTAAAATATGTTAAAAAATATATTTTATATCAAACACCCAATCAGTACTATTCGCATGATCCAACAATTATTATAGATTATGTTGCTTATTGCAAGGTTAATTTATAACTTCCTATTACAATGTTTCTACTGCGAGACTTAAAGTAAAAAAATCTGAGCAACAGATTTTTACGAATATTTTGACCGCAAGCGTACGGCGTGAGTCGATTTTTTTTCTCACATGTATACATACAAATTATTTGCACATACAAGTACTTGAACTTTCACTGGATAGATCAAAAACTAATAAAAATATAATTATTTTTGTAGCAAAAGATATGGATGCCTTATGGAGATAAAGATTAGTTTATTTAAAGCCTAGTAATAGTATAAAATATATATAATATAGACGGTAAAACAGCTAACTATAACATCAGGTAGTCAAACAGATAATAAACACTTTTACTCCCCGTCACCAAAAGTGTTGTAAGGCAATTGATACGTCTGCGAATAAAAACTGTAAAATTCGGTTTATTCAATTAGGTATGGAATCCTTCATGTTGTATTAATACCTTATTTGAAAATAATAAATTAATTTTCTTGACTCATTTCTATTTTGTATGTTTTTAGCCTATAAAAATTCACTTTATATCCACTTTTATTTTATATCATTTCAACAAGTGCTCGATGGTTAATAAAACATCGTGAGGAAATCTGCTCGTCGAAGACATTTAACAGAGATAGTCGAAGTTCATATCAGTTAAGCCACGGTGGACTAGATTTTAACCTGATAAATAAAGTACGTCAAACCGCTTTTGTGCAAAATCGCGTTTTCTTCACACTTTCTATGAATTTGTAAGTAAAATAATTCAATTTAAATAGTATGAAAAAATCATTATGTACAAACTACAGAATTTATAAAAATTTTCAGAATACAAACGGACTATGGGTAATATTTTACATTACTACTTACTTAAAAAAAATCTATTTTAATATTTTGACAGAATAATGATCAGATTACAATGATTTAATTTCTGATACGGAAAGGTGAACCTAATTAATTTTTGTTTGCATACAAATACGAGCAATGCCCAAAATGTAATAGCCCCGTGTGACTATCCGATAAAAAAGTAAAGCTATTTTTCTATATACAAAAGATATCGGATATCGGCTGCATTGGCAGTTGGCAAACTTCATATATGTTCAAAATATTTATTTTAATTTACGATTTTTTTTTCGTCTTGGTCACCGTATACAGTACCACTACTCTATAGTCGATCCGAAGCCATCGATTTATTAAACTCCATTACTTTATACAAAACTTACATAGTAAATGTTTGGACGTATGTACACAAACTAGGTATCCCTAGATTACACTGAAAGTCTTTAGAAAATAAAAAACGGCACCATGTAGAAAGTTGCCGATACTTTTATCGTTTTTAGAAGTAGTCTCCGATCCCCTATTCTTATTCGATGGATCCACTGAGAAAAGCAATAGGTCCATTCTTCCTTAAGGATCTCCTCTATGGCATTTTCGAACTTACTCAAGGCATCTTCAGGCCTCGTAAATACCTCGTAGTTTATCCTAGGTTCTTGGGAATAAATGAAAGTCGCAGGGCGCCAGGTCAGGACTATATGGCGGATGACTTATTATCTCGACACGTGGCATGGAGAAATATTCAATTGTTCATTTTGCGCAGTGCGCTGAAGCGTTGTCGTGATGAAGGAGGATGCTGCTTCGAAGGCGCTGCTGTCGAACATTTTCAAAGACAGCAATTAACATACCAGTGTACAGTAAATTTTTACAGTGGTAGAGCTACACTCCAGTTTGTTGCTTGCTACAGAATTAATGGGTCAGCCCAATCGGGGTAGGCCTCACAAAATACCAGCATAATTTTGCTGTGTTTCTACTGGTGAGTCCAGGGATCCGGAAATTTCCTTTATTACTGGTGACGAGGCATTCCATCTCAGTCCTCAAAGGTGACAACGCATTTGCATTATGATTCCTTGACAAGGATGAATGTAGATGTCATGAGCCGCAGGAATCACTTACCATAAGGTGCTGTGTGCTGGTTTGTTACTTTCAATGTAATAAAAAAGAACTGTTTTCCATCTTCTAGCACAACTGTTGCGAAATGACCTTTCCGACCTAAGAACGAAGCAATCATCTTTTTCCTTGACTTTTTCCTTCCCTTACCTTAGGTGGCCGATCCTCAAAAAGAAACACCCAATAAGCAGATTATCTTTTGGTTCGTAACAATATATCCATTTCATCACCTGTGACGATGTCAAATACAGCATTCGAGTCACCTCCTTTGCACTTTTCTAACGTTTCACGAAACCAATCCATGCGAAGGCATGCAAAGCTTCCTGGGCTCTAAAAGTACGTGTAAAATATTTTGTACTTGACACATACCAATAACTAAGCTTGTCCGCATTTTCTGGTAGGTCTTTTACCTTCCCCTATCATGCTCAGCACTGATATTATCTTCAGATGTCGAAGTCTCTCACGCAGATCATCACTGAAATTGCTACGTCCACGCTTACACTCATTAAACCGATTGTAAGCTATGGCACGAGATGTGACTTCATAATTAAATGCCAATCGAAGTCTATCATAGCTTTGTTGTTGAATAAGACCACAATGAAAGTTATAATAAAAAATGAAACGAATTTTTTCTCGCGTTAAATTCATTTTGAGGTGTAACAAGACATTTTCGAATTGCCGCCAATTCACAAAATCAAATAACAAATGAATGATATTGCATTCATTTGTATATCACATACCAACTAAAACCAACCAGAGTTCTATAATAAAGATTTCAAAGAAGTTTTCATTATATATAATAAATATATAAATAATCATACAATGCTAATTATTTCATAAACCATAAAAATAAATTAAAAAGAAAAAAAAAAGATTTTTTACAATAAATAAGTACGCCTAAAACGTAAATTAAAGCTATAAAGCACAAACAAAAAGACGAAATTTAATTATCCTTTCCTAATAAAGATGAAACTTCAAGGATTGAATCAAGAGTCTTCGTTCTATTTCTACTTTCTCTATTACATTTTTTGCTGATAATTATTTAAGCGACGCACCACCCACCTTTTACGTTCGTGCAAATAACATATCACTTATGCTAAAAAGAAATATTACAATGAATTTTATTACAATTAATAACACCACTGGACTATACAACGTGAGCACTTAATTTCTCCTTCATTAATTAGGTAAACTGGGTTAGTAATGTGAAAATATATTGTCGTTAAGTTATCTATGACAATTTATTTTCAAACACTAGAAACATTTTACGAATGTTGTTGTATACTAAGAGTAAATTGACTGTCAATATTTTGAACGTCAATTTGGTTCAGTTAAAGATAACTAGACGAACGATTTGCATAGACTAGGAAACGGCAATGACTTCTCCAAAAAAGAGCACAGAAGAAGATTCCACTTCTGTACTTTACAATAGGAACAAAAAGGAATAGAAAACAGAGGATTATTGATCCAGCAAAATCTCTTAGTAAAGTGAGCGAAACAAAAATTAAAAACTAAGACAAAGGCAAAGACTACACGTATCTGTGAAAAGTTTTTCTTTTATTTTCTTACGTGCCATACCCTTACGATAGTTGTGCCTCACTGTTTATATAAGAGCTTTTTTTGGGAGGGAAAAACTAGCACACAGTTTATCTAATAATAAGTGTATATCACTATAACTGCACTTGCATGTCACTCCTAAGAACTGAGATGGAATTCCACATAACATATAATTGGGTACTTTGATCCGTATGCTCATCATACTGAACACAGCAGCGTTCTGTTTTTTCACGCTAGTATTCTGCGAGGTCGTGGTACTTCCACGGTCGGGCCAATTCGATCATGTTGAATCTAGCAACTTGTTACAACGTAGCTCTGCAACTGCTAATAAGACAATCATCATTTTAACTAGAATTTATAACTATGCACTAGTGCCGATGTTTTGCATTAGCACCATTTATTTTCATTCGAAAATTTCGTGTTCTAATCATTTAGGCTTTATATTTCAAAACCTAAAGATAATTTTAATATTATTTTACTAGTTTTCAGTAAATTTATAAGATAATGTTGTGTGTAAAGTAATCGTTGTAACAAAATTATAAAAACATGTGAAACAATACCTACTCCAACTATGTTGTTCGCTCTACCTAAAGCGTTTAAGTTTTAATCGCAACTTAAGAAGGACAATAGCTCGTGTTAAGTTAAGGTTCTGATAGCGCTTGCAATATTAAGGTCGTGATTTATATACTGTCTAACCATACGAAGCACATTGTATAACAGCAATTGCAGAATCTTTGTCTTCTTACAAATTTTATTTTCAAACATTTCAACGTAAGATATTCAAAAGCGATTGTGGGTAATATACCTATATATTTGTTTTCGAAGTCCATTCCAGAGAAAGGCCTAACACATAACAATAAATCTGAAATACTCCTTGTTTTTCAGCAGACTAAAACACGTACTTTGGTCGATTCAGGACTCTAACAATTATTTGGTTTTACATAATGAAAACCCGCTTTCAGACCGTATCAGGCCTATTTATACTCCACCTGTCTCCAAAACCTTCCAGAAGGTGCTTGAGAAGGACAGCTTATACGTTTGAAAGAGAGAGATGAAGATACTCCATCATGTCATCCCATCATAATTTTTGTAACACTTTAATTAATAAATACCCAACAAAACATTTTTGATAATTGGTTCTGTAACGATTTTTGTCAACTTAAACAGAATGTTTAAGCTTCTACATGCTTCAACGTGCTACCACTAAAAAATGTGGTAGAAATGATTTTAAAGTTTACTAAGTTTTTGTCTAAATAAACTATTCTTTTATCGTTTATGTTACCGTTATAGAAGTTCATTCAATCTGCGATAAGACAATCAGTATTTTTTTTTTAAGTTTTCATTTAATAGAAAAGTCTCTTTGCTGTTATTGCAAAATGTAGATTTGGTTTCAAGTGTATTATAGATATAAAAATTATACAGCTAATTAGCTGCTCTATATTGGTAAGTCAAGCGGATTTACGACCGGACACCCAATTAGTGGAAACAATTTCATTTCAAACCTAAGATGTGCAAACAAATCTACGCGTTCCATCGTCTTTAAAATAGGGCATGTGGCATGAAGCTCTCCTGGGCACCTTAGATGATCCGTTGCTTAGTCGACGTTAATGCTTGTGGCACTACAATAACACTAAGTCATTATCAGACTTCTGTATATATATTATAATATAAATATATCAAAAATATAAATATACTCTAGTAGCCCATATCTATAAAAAAAACATTTTGATAGATATGGGCTACTCTTTAACTTGCCGGAAGCTGCTAAGATTAAATCAAATAAATTGAACTGCGCTATCCAGTCGAAGCTTCAACTACCGGCTTCAGTACGTACCGTACGAGAAATGATTGTATATTTCAATTGTTTTGAAGTTGTGTGTTCTTCTTTATCTTTAAATGCTATAAAATTTCATTTTAAATAATATTCTTCACAAGTAGCATTAACAAAACTATGATAACTTACAAAAACTATTTTGTTATGTTCACATACATACATGTCTGGTAGTCCACAACTAGACATAGGCATGCCCAAGGAATCATACATTGGCTTGGTTAGAATACTTTACACGAAGAATCGTTTAATAAGAACATTAGGCCGAATCCTATCACACTTGAAAATTCACACATATTTTTTTTGTATTTTATTTAACTATGCAAACAGAGCACCAATTTCATATTTTTTCACATATCAGGTCAGATCGGGATGTAAAGTACAATTACTGGTATCAGTAAAAACTGTGTTAGTACAATTCACACCAAGTAACAATTGAAGTCTTAGACTAAAGCCACCATGCATGTGGTTGAAACACTGTCTGACTGAGAAATACATAATATTATCTTCTAATAAGCACATCTAACCATAAGTGAAATAAAATATGGAACGAAGTTATTACTTTGTTGAGTAACATATACAGTGAAGAGATCAGATAAATATTCTACTAAAAACTAACAAATATGTTAAACTGCAAGTGTTTTGTTCCTCGAATAAATGTTATATATTTTATATTTGTACATCATCTACGCCAAAACTTCGAAAAGAACTGAAAGTTTGGCATTCAGTTTTAAAGTACGCTTGTTTCGATGCATAAATATTCAAAGTAAGCGATATTGGACTCTAACGGTGTTTTTTTAGTAATAAATTTTGTTTGCACGTTATTTGAAGTTTTGAAAGTACAACTGGTTTGAATTCTTACTAAGAAGCTGCCTCCCAAAAATTGTAAATAATAATAAATGTATAATTGTAATATACGAGATGAAGTGTTTGCATGAAAATTATTCTATTCTGATTTAAAGAATATAATAACAATTCAGGAAAATCTTATAAGCAAAGGTCCAAACGTGTTTGATGGTTTTGTAACCAATTTATTTAATTAATAAATTAACGTTGTACTTTAGAAGCACAAGATGAAAAACATTTCAAAGCTTTGTTAATATTAAGTAAATTAGTTTGCATTCAAAGTCTAGGAATTTCAAGATAATGGGATACACGTTTGTGTCATTAGGAGATGGATTAGAATTTTTAAAGAAAATTACACATATCCACAATAACCATAGAATTTTTTTGTTCAAATCCGTATGAGCCGTGTCGCACCGTCCATTGTTTTGACTTTGCGCACAGCTGATGATCATGATTTGCAGAAGATACATAGGGTCGTAAGGCTGGAAGCTTCTTATACTCTTTGAATGTCCTTAAATTTCTCAACTCCACGTTACTATAAGCTTTATAAAAAACGGTGAAGCTATTTTTGAATTTATTTATTATACCTTAACATTCGCAGACCGTACATTGTATAACATGTCTATATGTTACATACTTACAAATAATGGCCTCCCTTTCACTTGCTTATCAGCAGAGAGGAATTGAGCATACCAGAATAATCGTACAATGTTGTCAACGAAAACACTCACTGCTTTATTTCACTAAATTTTGTAAACTTCACATTTTTTCAAACTTATCTTTTTTATTTCTCGTACATCCAAATGTTCTGCTTTAATAATTACTTAACGTAATGAAAAATGTATGTACCACATGATATTGCAATTAACAACTTCATTCATACTGATTGTCATGTCTCTCTTTAGATTTCTTGCGTACATGACAATGCCAATCGCTCGCGATTTTGGGAACCCTCGGCTGATGGACCAATACGGCCAGCACATTACTGGGGAGCTCTTGTCAGACGAACTGAATTAGAACATTTTATTTACTCTCCCTTTTGTCGTATCATTAGTAGTGGAATATTATTTTTTATTTGCACTTGTATTATAAATGTAACATTAGATTTATTGTTATTGTGATTACTCATTATAAGAGATAGATCCACACAGTAGTATAGTATTAGTTACTAGCAGTAACGTGATCGGGTCAGCTCGACAACGAATTACACCAAACCCTCACTCTGAATTAGAACATTTACTCCCTTTTGTCGTATCATTAGTAGTGTAATATTATTTTTTATTTGTACTTTGTACTTGTATCATAAATGTAACATTAGACTTATTGTTATTGTGATTACTCATTATAAGTGGTAGACCCAGACAGTAGTGTTAGTTACTAGCAGTAACGTGATCGGGTCAGCTCGACAACGAATTACACCAAACCTTCACCAGCGTAAAATAACATCACGCTATGTTTTGTATGGAGAGTGTAGGTAGCAAGCATTTAATCTTAGTCCTAAGAAGGAAAGGTGAACGCCTATGTATCTTGAATCCTTATTGAGGACGGACGTATATCTGATTGATAACCTACCATGACCTTCAGCTATCTTACCATCAGGTGGACTGTATGCTCGTTTTTCACCCCCAATATTATTAAAAAAAAGCTAATCGTATCGATTCTACAAGAGTAATTAATCTACAATAAGTTTTACATAATTCTCCGGTGAAGAGAGCAAATAAGTCAGAATAACTCAGTTATAGCTACTATTTTTTTTCTTGCACTGTAATAAAACATAATCTTACCTTTACTGGCTCTTCAAATTTTTTTTCACTTTTACTGGTTTGTTTACGTTTTCCGAAAGAAATTAACAAATCCCTTCCCCTTTTATTTAATAGATGTTTATTTTTGTGTCCTCATTGTGTAGAGTACTCATTGGTTGCGTTGCAAGTCATATGTGCGATTCTCAGCCGAGAAACGTAAGTTGCTTTTCAAGTATCCGTGTGTCGTACCTAACACTGCATTTGAACCTCCCTCGGATATTGTTGTACATTTACAAATTATACTGGAATAACTAGTGTGTCTCAACGTTTACACGAAAGCAGTATAATATATCCTACTCAGTTGATATGAATTGAAATCGACTAGGAGGACATTATCATTTATCAATATATGTTTTGATTATTCACCACGAAATTTCTACTTTAACTATATTGTAAGCACACAGGTGTTTCCGAATTACAGGCATTATCTTTGTGGTGAGAGCTGAAGGATAATGTGGTAATTATCCTTTAAGGAAAGGTGATTAAATTTTACTGAGTGAGCTAAAAGCCTTTATTACTTTCTAGAGTGAGCCGTCAGAATGTTACATTATTAACATTTCATAAAGTGACGCTTCTGTCATGACGATATTATCTTATGAATGGTTCATACAATAAAGAACACAAAATTTTTATAAGTCATCTCATGTTAAACAAGCATATATTTTTGCCTTCATTTACATTAATTATTTTTATACTTATTATGGATCATTATAAATCTTAAATAATGCAAAACTAGCTTACTAACCCATTAATTGTGTTGTCACCATATCTTAAGAATGAATAGCTATCTAGTTGTAGAGGGAATTACATTTATCTCTGTGAACATTGTTTTGGCAACGGTTCGGTGTCTCGTTACCACAATATTGTTATTTCATGCAGATGCTCTTTAAAATATGTTAAAAAATATATTTTATATCAAACACCCAATCAGTTCAGTACCATTCGCATGATCCAACAATTATTATAGATTGTGTTGCTTATTGCAAGATTAATTTATAAGATCCTATTACAATGTTTCAACTAAGAGACTTGTAAAACAGAAAAAAAAATCAAATACCATTCGCATGATCCAACAATTATTATATATTGTGAACGGGCTTATTGCAAGGTTAATTTATAATTTCCTATTACAATATTTCTACTGCGAGACTTGTAAAAAAATCTGAGCAACAGATTTTTATGAATATTTTGACCGCAAGCCTACGGCGTGAGTCGATTTTTTTTCTCACATGTATACATACAAATTATTTGCACATACAAGTACTTGAACTTTCACTGGATAGATCAAAAACTAATAAAAATATAATTATATTTGTAGCAAAATATATGGATGCCTTATGGAGATAAAGATTAGTTTATTTAAAGCCTAGTAATAGTATAAAATATATATAATATTGACGGTAGAACAGCTAACTATAACATCAGGTAGTCAAACAGATAATAAACACTTTTGCTCCCCGTCACCAAAAGTGTTGTAAGGCAATTGATACGTCTGCGAATAAAAACTGTAAAATTCGGTTTATTCAATTAGGTATGGAATCCTTCATGTTGTATTAATACCTTATTTGAACATAATAAATTAATTTTCTTGACTCATTTCTATTTTGTATGTTTTTAGCCTATAAAAAGTCTCTTTATATCCACTTTTATTTTATATCATTTCAACAAGTGCTCGATGGTTAATAAAACATCCCGAGGAAATCTGTTCGTCGAAGACATTTAACAGAGATAGTCGAAGTTCATATCAGTTAAGCCACGGCGGACTAGATTTTAACCTGATAAATAAAGTACGTCAAACCGCTTTTGTGCAAAATCGCGTTTTCTTCACACTTTCTATGAATTTGTAAATAAAATAATTCAATTTAAATAGTATGAAAAAATCATTATGTACAAATTACAGAATTTATAAAACGTTTCAGAATACAAACGGACTATGGGTAATACTTTACATTACTACTTACTTAAAAAAAATCTATTTTAATATTTTTGACAGAATAATGATCAGATTACAATGATTTAATTTCTGATACGGAAAGGTGAACCTAATTAATTTTTGTTTGCATACAAATACGAGCAATGCCCAAAATGTAATAGCCCCGTGTGACTATCCGATAAAAAAGTAAAGCTATTTTTCTATATACAAAAGATATCGGATATCGGCTGCATTGGCAGTTGGCAAACTTCATATATGTTCAAAATATTTATTTTAATTTACGATTTTTTTTTTTTCTTCTTGGACACCGTATGCAGTACCACTACTCTATAGTCGATCCAAAGCCATCAATTTATTAAACTCCATTACTTTATACAAAACTTACATCGTAAAAGTTTGGACGTATGTACACAAACTAGGTATCCCTAGATTACACTGAAAGTCTTTAGAAAATAAAAAACGGCACCATGTGGAAAGTTGCCGATACTTTTATCGTTTTTCGAAATAGTCTCCGATCCCCTATTCTTATTCGATGGATCCACTGAGAAAAGCAATAGGTCCATTCTTCCTTAAGGATCTCCTCTATGGCATTTTCGAACTTACTCAAGGCATCTTCAGGCCTCGTAAATACCTCGTAGTTTATCCTAGGTTCTTGGGAATAAATGAAAGTCGCAGGGCGCCAGGTCAGGACTATATGGCGGATGACTTATTATCTCGACACGTGGCATGGAGAAATATTCAATTGTTCATTTTGCGCAGTGCACTGAAGCGTTGTTGTGATGAAGGAGGATGCTGCTTCGAAGGCGCTGCTGTCGAACATTTTCCAAGACAGCAATTAACATACCAGTGTACAGTAAATTTTTACAGTGGTAGAGCTACACTCCAGTTTGTTGCTTGCTACAGAATTAATGGGTCAGCTCAATCGGGGTAGGCCTCACAGAATAACAGCATAATTTTGCTGTGTTTCTACTGGTGAGTCCAGGGATCCGGAAATTTCCTTTATTACTGGTGACGAGGCATTCCATCTCAGTCCTCAAAGGTGACAACGCATTTGCATTATGATTCCTTGACAAGGATGAATGTAGATGTCATGAGCCGCAGGAATCACTTACCATAAGGCGCTGTGTGCTCGTTTGTTACTTTCAATGTAATAAAAAAGAACTGTTTTCCATCTTCTAGCACAACTGTTGCGAAATGACCTTTCCGACCTAAGAACGAAGCAATCATCTTTTTCCTTGACTTTTTCCTTCCCTTACCTTAGGTGACCGATCCTCAAAAGAAACACCCAATAAGCAGATTATCTTTTGGTTCGTAACAATATATCCATTTCATCACCTGTGACGATGTCAAATACAGCATTCGAGTCACCTCCTTTGAACTTTTCTAGCGTTTCACGAAACCAATCCATGCGAAGGCGTGCAAAGCTTCCTGGGCTCTAAAAGTACGTGTAAAATATTTTGTACTTGACACATACCAATAACTAAGCTTGTGCGCATTTTCTGGTAGGTCTTTTGCCTTCCCCTATCATGCTTAGCACTGATATTATCTTCAGATGTCGCTGTTGTCGAAGTCTCTCACGCAGATCATCACTGAAATTGCTACGTCCACGCTTACACTCATTAAACCGATTGTAAGCTATGGCACGAGATGTGACTTCATAATTAAATGCCAATCGAAGTCTATCATAGCTTTGTTGTTGAATAAGACCACAATGAAAGTTATAATAAAAAATGAAACGAAATTTTTCTCGCGTTAAATTCATTTTGAGGTGTAACAAGACATTTTCGAATTGCCGCCAATTCACAAAATCAAATAACAAATGAATGCAATATATCACATACCAACTAAAACCAACCAGAGTTCTATAATAAAGATTTCAAAGAAGTTTTCATTATATATAATAAATATATAAATAATCATACAATGCTAATTATTTCATAAACCATAAAAATAAATTAAAAAAAAAAAAAACTATTTTTTACAATAAATAAGTACGCCTAAAACGTAAATTAAAGCTGTAAAGCACAAACAAAGACGAAATTTAATTATCCCTTCCTAATAAAGATGAAGCTTCAAGGATTGAATTAAGAGTCTTCGTTCTATTTCTGCTTTCTCTATTACATTTTTTGCTGATAATTATTTAAGCGACGCACCACCCACCTTTTACGTTCGTGCAAATAACATATCACTTATGCTAAAAAGAAATATTACAATGAATTTTATTACAATTAATAACACCACTGGACTATACAACGTGAGCACTTAATTTCTCCTTCATTAATTAGGTAAACTGGGTTAGTAATGTGAAAATATATTGTTGTTAAGTTATCTATGACAATTTATTTTCAAACACTAGAAACATTTTACGAATATTGTTGTATACTAAGAGTAAATTGACTGTCAATATTTTGACAGTCAATTTGGTTCAGTTAAAGATAACTAGACGAACGATTTGCATAGACTAGGAAACGGCAATGACTTCTCCAAAAAAGAGCACAGAAGAAGATTCCACTTCTGTACTTTACAATAGGAACAAAAAGGAATAGAAAACAGAGGATTATTAATCCAGCAAAATCTCTTAGTAAAGTGAGCGAAACAAAAATTAAAAACTAAGACAAAGGCAAAGACTACACGTATCTGTGAAAAGTTTTTCTTTTATTTTCTTACGTGCCATACCCTTACGATAGTTGTGCCTCACTGTTTATATAAGAGCTTTTTTTGGGAGGGAAAAACTAGCACACAGTTTATCTGATAATAAGTGTATATCACTATAACTGCACTTGCATGTCACTCCTAAGAACTGAGATGGAATTCCTCATAACATATAATTGGGTACTTTGATCCGTATGCTCATCATACTGAACACAGCAGCGTTCTGTTTTTTCACGCTAGTATTCTGCGAGGTCGTGGTACTTCCACGGTCGGGCCAATTCGATCATGTTGAATCTAGCAACTTGTTACAACGTAGCTCTGCAACTGCTAATAAGACAATCATCATTTTAACTAGAATTTATAACTATGCACTAGTGCCGATGTTTTGCATTAGCACCATTTATTTTTCATTCGAAAATTTCGTGTTCTAATCATTTAGGCTTTATATTTCAAAACCTAAAGATAATTTTAATATTATTTTACTAGTTTTCAGTAAATTTATAAGATAATGTTGTGTGTAAAGTAATCGTTGTAACAAAATTATAAATAACATGTGAAACAATACCTACTCCAACTATGTTGTTCGCTCTACCTAAAGCGTTTAAGTTTTAATCGCAACTTAAGAAGGACAATAGCTCGTGTTTAGTTAAGGTTCTGATAGCGCTTGCAATATTAAGGTCGTGATTTATATACTGTCTAACCATACGAAGCACATTGTATAACAGCAATTGCAGAATCTTTGTCTTCTTACAAATTTTATTTTCAAACATTTCAACGTAAGATATTCAAAAGCGATTGTGGGTAATATACCTATATATTTGTTTTCGAAGTCCATTCCAGAGAAAGGCCTAACACATAACAATAAATCTGAAATACTCCTTGTTTTTCAGCAGACTAAAACACGTACTTTGGTCGTTTCAGGACTCTAACAATTATTTGGTTTTACATAATGAAAACCCGCTTTCAGACCGTATCAGGCCTATTTATACTCCACCTGTCTCCAAAACCTTCCAGAAGGTGCTTGAGAAGGACAGCTTATACGTTTGAAAGAGAGAGATGAAGATACTTCATCATGTCATCCCATCATAATTTTTGTAACACTTTAATTAATAAATACCCAACAAAACATTTTTGATAATTGGTTCTGTAACGATTTTTGTCAACTTAAACAGAATGTTTAAGCTTCTACATGCTTCAACGTGCTACCACTAAAAAGTGTGGTAGGAATGATGTTAAAGTTTACTAAGTCTTTGTCTAAATAAACTATTCTTTTATCGTTCATGTTCCCGTTATAGAAGTTCATTCAATCTGCGATAAGACAATCAGGATATTTTTTTTTAAGTTTTCATTTGATAGTAAAGTCTCTTTGCTGTTATTGCAAAATGTAGATTTGGTTTCAAGTGTATTATAGATATAAAAATTATACAGCTAATTAGCTGCTCTATATTGGTAAGTCAAGCGGATTTACGACCGGACACCCAATTAGTGGAAACAATTTCATTTCAAACCTAAGATGTGCAAATAAAACTACGCGTTCCATCGTCTTTAAAATAGGGCATGTGGCATGGAGCTCTCCTGGGCACCTTAGATGATCCGTTGCTTAGTCGACGTTAATGCTTGTGGCACTACAATAACACTAAGTCATTATCAGACTTCTGTATATATATTATAATATAAATATATCAAAAATCTTATACTATACTCTAGTAGCCCATATCTATAAAACTACTCTTTAACTTGCCGGAAGCTGCTAAGATTAAATCAAATAAATTGAACTGCGCTATCCAGTCGAAGCTTCAACTACCGGCTTCAGTACGTACCGTACGAGAAATGATTGTGTATTTCAATTGTATTGAAGTTGTGTGTTCTTCTTTATCTTTAAATGCTATAAAATTTCATTTTAAATAATATTCTTCACAAGTAGCATTAACAAAACCATGATAACTTACAAAAACTATTTTGTTATGTTCACATACATACATGTCTGGTAGTCCACAACCAGACATAGGCATGCCCAAGGAATCATACATTGGCTTGATTAGAATACTTTACACGAAGAATCGTTTAATAAGAACATTAGGCCGAATCCTTTCACACTTGAAAATTCACACATATTTTTTTTCGTATTTTATTTATTTATGCAAACAGAGCACCAATTTCATATTTTTTCACATATCAGGTCAGATCGGGTTGTAAAGTACAATTACTGGTATCAATAAAAACTGTGTTAGTACAATTCACACCAAGTAACAATTGAAGTCTTAGACTAAAGCCACCATGCATGTGGTTGAAACACTGTCTGACTGAGAAATACATAATATTATCTTCTAATAAGCACATCTAACCATAAGTGGAATAAAATATGGAACGAAGTTATTACTTTGTTGAATAACATATACATTGAAGAGATCAGATAAATATTCTACTAAAAACTAACAAATATGTTAAACTGCAAGTGTTTTGTTCCTCGAATAAATGTTATATATTTTATATTTGTACATCATCTACGCCAAAACTTCGAAAAGAACTGAAAGTTTGGCATTCAGTTTTAAAGTACGCTTGTTTCGATGCATAAATATTCAAAGTAAGCGATATTGGACTCTAACGGTGGTTTTTTAGTAATAAATTTTCTTTGCACGTTATTTGAAGTTTTGAAAGTACAACGGGTTTGAATTCTTACTAAGAAGCTGCCTCCCAAAAATTGTAAATGCTATATACGAGATGAAGTGTTTGCATGAAAATTATTCTATTCTGATTTAAAGAATATAATAACAATTCAGAAAAATCTTATAAGCAAAGGTCCAAACGTATTTGATGGTTTTGTAACCAATTTATTTAATTAATAAATTAACGTTGTAGAAGCACAAGATGAAAAACATTTCAAAGCTTTGTTAATATTAAGTAAATTAGTTTGCATTCAAAGTCTAGGAATTTCAAGATAATGGGATATACGTTTGTGTCATTAGGAGATGGATTAGAATTTTTAAAGAAAATTACACATATCCACAATAACAATAGAATTTTTTTGTTCAAATCCGTATGAGCCGTGTCGCACCGTCCATTGTTTTGACTTTGCGCACAGCTGATGATCATGATTTGCAGAAGATACATAGGATCGTAAGGCTGGAAGCTTCTTATACTCTTTGAATGTCCTTAAATTTCTCAACTCCACGTTACTATAAGCTTTATAAAAAACGGTGAAGCTATTTTGAATTTATTTATTATACCTTAACATTCGCAGACCGTACATTGTATAACATGTCTATATGTTACATACTTACAAATAATGGCCTCCCTTTCACTTGCTTATCAGCAGACAGGAATTGAGCATACCAGAATAATCGTACAATGTTGTCAACGAAAACACTCACTGCTTTATTTCACTAAATTTTGTAAACTTGATATTTTTTCAAACTTATCTTTTTTATTTCTCGTACATCCAAATGTTCTACATTAATAATTACTTAACGTAATGAAAAATGTATGTACCACATGATATTGCAATTAACAACTTCATTCATACTGATTGTCATGTCTCTCTTTAGATTTCTTGCGTACATGACAATGCCAATCGCTCGCGATTTTGGGAACCCTCGGCTGACGGACCAATACGGCCAGCACATTACTGGGGAGCTCTTGTCAGACGAACTGAATTAGAACATTTTATTTACTCTCCCTTTTGTCGTATCATTAGTAGTGAAATATTATTTTTTATTTGCACTTGTATTATAAATGTAACATTAGATTTATTGTTATTGTGATTACTCATTATAAGAGATAGATCCACACAGTAGTATAGTATTAGTTACTAGCAGTAACGTGATCGGGTCAGCTCGACAACGAATTACACCAAACCCTCACCAGCGTAAAATAACATCACGCTATGTTTTGTATGGAGAGTGTAGGTAGCAAGCATTTAATCTTAGTCCTAAGAAGGAAAAGTGAGGACGGACGTATATCTGAATGATGACCTACCATGACCTACTAGCTATCTTACCATCAAGTGGACTGTATGCTCGTTTTTCACCCCTAATATTATTAAAAAAAAAGCTAATCGTATCGATTCTACAAGAGTAATTAATCTACAATATGTTTTACATAATTCTCCGGTGAAGAGAGCAAATAAGTCAGAATAACTCAGTAATAGCTACTATTTTTTTTCTTTCACTGTAATAAAATATAATCTTACCTTTACTTGCTAAAATTTTAACTTTTACTGGTTTGTTTACGTTTTCCGAAAGAAATTAACAAATCCCTTCCCCTTTTATTTAATAGATGTTTATTTTTGTGTCCTCATTGTGTAGAGTACTCATTGGTTGCGTTGCAAGTCATAAGTGCGATTCTCAGCCGAGAAACGTAAGTTGCTTTTCAAGTATCCGTGTGTCGTACCTAACACTGCATTTGAACCTCCCTCGGATATTGTTGTACATTTACAAATTATACTGGAATAACTAGTGTGTCTCAACGTTTACACGAAAGCAGTATAATATATCCTACTCAGTTGATATGAATTGAAATCGACTAGGAGGACATTATCATTTATCAATATATGTTTTGATTATTCACCACGAAATTTCTACTTTAACTATATTGTAAGCACACAGGTGTTTCCGAATTACAGGCATTATCTTTGTGGTGAGAGCTGAAGGATAATGTGGTAATTATCCTTTAAGGAAAGGTGATTAAATTTTACTGAGTGAGCTAAAAGCCTTTATTACTTTCTAGAGTGAGCCGTCAGAATGTTACATTATTAACATTTCATAAAGTGACGCTTCTGTCATGACGATATTATTTTTTAAAATATATACTTTTTCTTATAAGTATATATTTTAGGCTTGTTTATAATTTTGAGATATCAAATTTTAAACTTTTGAGTTTTATTGGTAAATATTGTGTTAGTAATGATAAAAAGAAATAATGAATATCAACTTTGCTCATTTTTTAAAACTAGAACTAGTAAACTGTGTGTGATAGAAATATATAAAATAGCAATTTGTGGACACAGCAATTACAGTGCAAATAAAGGAAGTAAAATAGATTTACATAAATAGAAGAAATGTCAAAGGGCCAGACATACTTTTGCATTGCAAAAACAACTCGACTTAATAATGTTGCAGTCATTGAACATTGAAATTTAACATAAAGAAATATTATTAGTAGAATTTCATCATCAAAATGAGAATATTTTTAATCATTTTTTTCTAACAAAGATTTAATATTTAGTTGAAAATTATTTATTATTAACCTTAACAGATCCCATAACTAACAGAGATTAGAGCTCTACGTCATGTCCTCCTTCCATTCTTCTGTTACTCTTTTATTATATTCTTAGAGTAACAAACGAACACACACAGTTTTCACCTAATGGTAACTAATAACAGCAACCCATCTTTAACAAAGATTCAAAATATACATTCGTTGTTACCCGTGAGAATTAAGATGAAATGTTATTATTATCTCTAATCTTTTTACCTATAATTGGCTTCTTTTTATTCTATCAATTGCACGTCCACTTCAACCATTTTCATATCACTCTTCACACAGTCAAATCTTAATTTATTGTTCTTAACAAGTGACTAATATTAGAAATTCTACATTGTGGTATATCCTCATTGCAGTTAATTTCTAGCTGCAGCATGAATGGGTTGACTCGACTGAGGAAGGACCACGCCCTCACAGAATACCAGCGTTAAATTGCAATATATAGTAATATCGTGTTTCGTCTGGTGTGTGTAGGGATTCGGATATTGACACATTCTATCTTCATTCTCAGGGGTTTCTTTATTATAATTCTTCGTCGAGGATAAATATAGATGTCATGGGCTGCAAGAATCACTTACCGTCTTTTTATAAAAGAATGCACTATAGCACTGCTAGGCGCTATAATTTCTAACATTCCCGTTAACCACAGGTGAACTGTGTGATTATTTGTCAATCTCAATACAATAAAAAAAGTTATGCGTTACTTCGCCAATGTCTAAATACATCTTTATAGAATTGCACCGTCCTATTCATGATTCAGTTAGTTTCTATATTGTTTTTGTATTTTGTTTAATATCATAAAATACCAATAAATATTTCATTATATTCTTTTTTCATAGAAATATCCTAAGTTGGTTATATCGAGACAATTTTACTAACTGTAAAAACTAAAACCAAAATTTTTAGTTATTATCTCACTTTTTTGAAATAAAAAATTACAAAACGATTGATGAAAATTTCAAGTAAGAATTCAAACATGCAGTTTAGTAAAATTCTATACTTAAGAATAAGCACAGTAACATAAATTGTTTTCCTAAAAACATTTTCACTCAAGAATTGTCATAAATATTCATACTGTCATAATAACTAGCACATCCGAACATAAATAGTTCAGTGAAAAGAATTTCACGCTTGTTAAGAATAAGATCTTGTGTGTGGGTACTGTTTATGTTACAACAAAATACTGAAAACTTGTAAACAGATGAGAGATATTACTTTTGATATATGTTCCGCAACATCTGGTGCTTTCCCGTATAGTCCAGCTATAGCTGCTTAAGTATCGGTATTTTTATTATAATAAGAATAATACAGAGAAAGTTAAGGGTAAACGAGCATAGACAACAGTGTTAGAGCTCAATGTAATATCTTTTCTTCTTTTTCTTATATCTTTTTCAATTTACAGCTGCGGAATGAATGGGTTGTTTTGACCGGAAAAGGACCGCTCCATCATATGATATCAGCGCATTCACAGCATAACACTGCTGCTTCGTTGGATGAGTATAAGGATAAGTTCTCAAAGGTAACAAATGTGAGTCTTGATCCTCACCAAGAATGGATTTAGGTGTTAATGGGTTGCTATCATCAAGTGTGAACTGTGTGCTATTTAGTCACTCTTAGTTTAATATATTCTTTTTATAGAATAGTATGATCCTGAGCCACCTGTATCCATTGACTTGGATGGATGGTCACATCATCCAGTAGGGATTCATCCCGTGTTGCAACGAAGCATACGAGGTCCCACTCGAGAACCTTTCACATCGGCAATCGATTCTACGAGCTATATGGCCGGCTCATTTTAGCTTACTGATACATACTAAGAAACAGTGGTAGTGCTACGCTGCAGTTTGTTTCTAGCTGCATAATGAATGGGTCAGCTTCACTTCAGAGCTAGATCGAACGAGCAAGCACCTGATGGTAAGTGATTATTGCTGCCCGTGGACATCCGTAGCACCAGAGGAGTCGCAAATGTGCTGGCGGCCTTTAAAAGAGGTGTAGGCTCTTTTCTTGAAATTTCCTTAGTTCGTTAGTAGTGTGGGTTCGGTAATTCTGCTGGCCAGCTGAGCCATACAGAAGAGAGAGAGAGAAATGAGCCAGAGAGAGTTTTGCATGGCATAAAATTTCGCGTGTTTTCTAATCATTTAACGGTGATTCCCTTAGCCCATATAACCTACATTCATCCTCGATAAGGATAAATCATAAAGCAGAATTGTTGAGCACCACTTATAAATTAGTCGATATCTTTTGCTCGCCAGATGAAACATAGCAACTCTATGGAATTTTTTTACCCTGCTGTTCTGTAAAGTGTGGTCCTTCCCCAGTCTGTAGTAGAGCTACACTGCAATTTGTTTCTAACTGCATAATGAATGGGTCAGCTCGACCGGGGTAGGACCACGCCCTCACAGAATACCGGCGTGAAATAGCAGCATAACGCTGCTGTGTTTCGTCTGGTGAGTGTACGGATCCGAAGACCTTTATTACTGTTGACATTCCATCTCAGTCCTCAAGGGTGAAAACGCATCTGCATTATGATTCCTTGTCAAGGATGAATGTAGATGTCATGGGCCGCAGGAATCATTTAACATCGGGTGAACTGTGTGGTTGTTTGTGACTTTCAATATAATAAAATAATAATAATAATAAAAAGTAAACTTAGTCATAAAGTTAAATAACATATTTGTTAGTCACTAGGAATTTCAATGTTTTGCGTGTACTCTATTTGTACATTCAATACATTGTGGATTCAAAAACATTGTTCATCATTTTTGAATAGAAAAAAAACCACAGATAAAATTAGCAATATTGAAAATATTATAAATATCGAAAAATTACCATATGTCATTAACATCTGACTGAATATTGCGACATGAACGTGGCTACTAGACGTCAGTACACAGCAGCATTTTGCTGCTCTGTTTCGTCTGGTGAGTGTAGGGATCAGGAGACCTATATTACTGGTGACGAGGTATTCCAACCTGAGTCACCTACAGGGTGACAACGTATCTGCATCATGATTCCTTGTCAAGGATGAATGAAGATGTCATGGGCCGCAGAAAACACTTACCATCAGGTAAACTGTGTGCTCGTTAGTTGCTCTAATACAATTAATAAACATTTAACCAACACACATTAATCTGAAAGAATGAGCAGTGCATTCTTTGCAACACCTCTGCCTTTTCTTAATGATCTCCTATACCCTCCTAACCATCTATATCCTATCCCTTTTTTATGAAATTAAACAAGAACATGTTCCAATCAATGTAAGTGGTCCTTACAGTCATAATAAAAGGTAAACCGGTTAATTCTTTTTACATCTGAAAACTGACTTGATTATTTTATTGTTTTTGTATTTACTACAAACATATCGAACGTATCATAACGTATTAATAATTATTACATTAATAATGAAATTCTGCTAAGTGAATATCGCTAGTTCAATTATATTTTTATAATGCTCGTATCCACTGCTCTAAAAACACACAACGCAAAGATACATTAACAGGATTATCCGTAGGAAATAAAACCAATGAAACGTTGCTACTCTGTTTTGTATTATTGTCTTGTTCTGGCGTTTTCTCTCGTTTATGCAAATTGAAATTTTATTAATCGACGTTGGTTCCGGAGTATATTTCCGTTGTTCAGATAGATATTTTATTTTGAAAGTAGGTTAGGTACTTTAAATTAAAAAATTCCATATTTTTTAAACAAATATAAATATATATATACACGTATATATATATATATATATATATATATATATATATATATATATATATATATATATATATATATATATATATATTAAGTTTTTAAAATAAGTTGGAACACGTATATTATTTTAAAAACTTCTTTCGATTTTGCCATTTAACATATTTTTTCGTGTTCATTATCAAATTACAATATGGAATGGGGTGTTAAAGAAAATAGGATTGTAGTGATCGCCTTGCACAAAGTGGGTATGAAGCCGTTGGTTGTATTCCAGACACTTCAAAACCTTGGTATCAGCCGTATGTTTGTATATCGTACTATCAACAGATGCAACAGCACTTCCTCTGTCGAAGACCAGAAAAGATAGGGGCGGCCGCGTGCTGGTAGAACTACAAAGGCTGTTAATGCTGTTGAAGCCAGAAATCGTCGAATCTCCATTAAGAAGCAAAAAATCTTATCGCGAGATATGAAGATTCCCGCTAGGACTCTGTCGCATATTATAAAACAAGACCTGAAGTTCAGTGCTTATCGTCGATATACAGGACATGCCCTAAATCAATCTTTACCGATCGATCAAAACGCCTTCTGTCGCGATACGCAGGTGAAAGGCACAGAAGTATCCTCTTACCGATGAAAAAATGTTCACGATTGAAGAACACTACAATAAGAAAGTGTAGCCTCACAGTTCTAAAGTCGGAAAGTGGTCGGAAAGGTACAACGTACTCTCAGAAATACACTTTTTAAAAATATACCGTAGACTTTCTAGCAGGACTCTGCACCTGGTCACAAGGCACGAACTACCCAAGCCTGGCTTGAAACCAACGTTCCGGACTTTATAAGAGCGGCCTTCATCTAGCCCAGACATCAACCCTTTAGACTTGAAATTATGGTCAGTTTTAGAGGACGTGGCCTGCTCTAAACGACGCGACGACATTGAGTTTCTTAACAAATCTTTGGAGCCAGCAGTGGCGAAATTTCCCTTGAAAACTGTGCGTAAATCCATAAATTCGTGGCCATACAGACCCATTGTGTGTTGTGTGTTGAGTGGCCATTTCGAATAGAATATTTTTTAATTTTTTTTGTGAGCGTAATAAATATGTAGGTATAAATTTTAATAATATTACATTACTTCATTAAATAAAAAATGCATTTTCATTTGTAACAGAACTTATGGCCGGACTAGTATATCTGTAACTTATTTTTATTTTACCAACTTTTTTTGATCTTCAAAAGGAATTCTTTATTTAGGTTTGCAACAATTTATTGTCAATTTAAAATAATTTGTCTAATTATCTAAACTTCTTTCAATCATTTCAGTAAGGATAGGCAGCATTAGTCTTGAGACGATACACACCACTTCTGAAATAATATTTTGTTAATTGTTAAAATATATATTTTTTTATTAAATGTTATTTTGTTAGATATAAATATTTTTCAGCCGCATTGCTAGTAAATTGAATACGTGCCAACAAATTTTAAGATACTGGGTTATACCAACAACATAATTCAGATTACACAGTTGATTACTTCTATAAAGATGATCAGATCCAACATGGTCGAAATTGATCAGAAGAACATAATCTCGATGATCAGGTAGTATTTAAAATTTTCTAGCATATAATACGGTTGGGATTGAAGTTGAGAAATGTACCTTAATAGAAATGTAGATATTCAAGAAACATTTAAAGAAAAAAACATTATTGTAAATACAAAATATAACTTACCCTCTTTTAAATAATTCGTCACTTCCCAATTTCAGGGACTGTCCATTACAAAAATCCACAGAAAATTGTAAAATTGTCGAGCATTTGCGACCCACCAAGTTATTAAATGTGAGTGAAGCTGCAAATAGCTCCCAGGAACGTTTATGATTGCAAAAATCTGTAACGCAACCTGGTTGTGTCGTTCCACCGTTTGGATAAAAGTCAGCTACAGCTACTGAAGAAATTATACCAAAAACACCGGAATTAGTATGTATGGCCTCAACATAGATCGCATCGTTCTTGCTTAAATGTTCGGTATTGAAGTTCCACAATGGTCCAGCTGGATCTAAACCTATTAGAATCAAAGAATAAGCTTCGACTTATTTGAAGTGTTCAACTTTAAGGAATAAGAAATTTCAAAATATAATAATACCTGTTATACGACCCACTCGACCTTTAAGTTCTCTGCCTGCGTTTCCAACAACGTGAGACCCTAAACTATGCCCTACTAAGTGAACAGAACTTACGGACACACCAGTCACAGAACTAATAAACGAAATGAATTGCCCTAAATATTGACCAACACGTGGCACTCCTGCTACTGCGGTAATATAGTTCTTTTTCGCAAGACGGCTCCAGTCCAAAACGATGACATTGTAATCCGCTTTCGTAATAAACGCTGAAAATTTCGTTAATATTGTATTAGTATTTTGTTCCTCAAATGATTATTACTAATTGATATGCTGATCAACCTATTATTAATTAAAGCTAAAAAGTAACTATAATGTATTGGTAATTGACCATAATCATAACTTTTTCAGGATATTATGACGACGTTGCTCTTAATTTATTCTTGACATAAACAGAAGCAACTACTTGTCAATACTCTGCTTTGTATCCTCGATGTTGGATATTGGAGAATCATTAACAAAAATACCAGTAGAACAGAAATTAATACTTTCTGCATTGGTCTTCTCTATTTCATTTTTTAATAATGAATTAGTTGTCTGCACCTATACAAAACTATACCGATAAAAAAATAGATATGTTAAAGTGCAAGTTACCAGTACGCAGTGCGACATTAAAGTCAGAGTCCCGACTTCCAGTCCAGCCATGAACGATTACAACAGTCGGGTTACTTGCATTAAAATATGAGCTAGTGATAGAATTTGCATCGTTTACTTTTAACGTATTATAAGCCCAACGATTTTTCCTGTAACAAATAAACTATTATACAAAAATTATACCTATAACTTAATTTCCTTTTTAGGATTCCGTACATCCGATGTAAAAACGTAATCCTTATAGGATCACTCGATTTCCCTCGATGAAAAGGTTGAAAATTTAGTACATATGGAGTTAAAGGACCCAATTAGGAGTTGTGCTGTGCATAGAGGAATTCCGAGAATATTTTACAACAAAGAAGATATCACTCTTCAAGATCCTGTCCTGCATCTAGATCAGTAAAAAAAGGAAAAAATCAATAAAAACTTGACACATCGACTTGCATAAGAAGTCTGCAGTCTATGATTACATCCCAGATCGCCCTCACCATTACATTTAATATACTACAAATACGTGCAAAGGAACACCAATTGCTGCCATAGATGTTTCAGGAGGCTATTGAAATTAAAAAACATACAAATTTCAATAGATAAAATGGCCATTGATTAGGATCCTGTGATTTCAAAGTAAATCCCAAGACAGATATACCACTTCCAAGACCTCAAGACGCTGAAAACTCCTACGTAGATTGGAGAAAAAATAAATAGTTATAAGCTGACGGTATTTCGGTTTAAGTATAAACATTAAAACGTCAAACAGATAGTCCCTCTCCTTCCTTATGACCCGGGAATTAAAAAAGATAACATTTTGTGGTTTTATTCAATATTCGATTTGTAATATTCAATAAATAATTTGAATACTAATATGTTATATAATTTTTATCATTTTAAAATGCATGGTTTTAAAGGTATCAAAGAAAACATACAAGGATCCAGCATTGCTTCACAAAAACCTCCCTCTTTTAACTACTGACAGGATTTTATAGAAAAAACTAAATGAAAATCTTAATGATTTCAAGGGTTCGGTACTATTACTAAAAGTAACCAAAAAAAAGAACCCTCCTCACATGAATTCAGCTCGCGTATGATCGTTTTTTTTTCTTTGTTTTTGAGATGTTATCGCTTTTATAAAACTGTAGTAAAACCCCATCTGAACAGTAAACTTATTCTTGGAAAAGTTACTAGGGATTATTAAGTGATCACTGAACGTGAAAATGAGACGAACTATTTGCGAACTACGAACTATAGTCACGAGCAAAAAAATCGATCCACACCATCCGCCTACGGTCAAAATATTCTCGTAAAAAATCTGTTCCTCCGATTTATTTTTTATCTATACTAGATTCAAGTAAAGGCTTTAGCTTTAAAATGAGATGACATTCATATAAATAAATACTTTTTTATTAATATTTTTTTAAATGCCCTTTAACAGGGCATGACAACCTCTAATTAGCACTATTGTAAAACAGTATACTTGGAAAAGATAACATTTATTTGTGTTATTAATAAGACAACACATACATCTTTAATAATTCAAAAAGAAAATTATAATTCAGGGTTTAGTTATTTTTTAAAGACATTGAACATCATGCATGACGCTTAGATAGTTAAGAAGATCTTTGGTTTCGTTTTACCCTTCAGGCTAAACACAGAACATACTATTTCACACAGGTATTCTGTGAAAGTTGACTATCATTATCAGGGTCATACTTCGATCGAACCTATGTAAGCTGATTTTAAAAAACAGCGTTCTCGTAGACCAGACAAAATTACTAACAATGTACCTGGAAGTTAAAACCTCATCTTATATAATATATTACAGAAAATATTAATGCAACGTTAACAGAGCTACTTTTGTTGATCACAGTCCATGTTGTTGTTCACCTGATGGATTCAATGCAAATGTGTATGTACTTCATAGGGTATACTTACGTACTTATACCATACGGTATGTGTACCGGATATACTACTAATCTACACGATACCTGTCACGTTGTCCGCGGCGCGTGCGCATGTAAGTCACAAATATTTTTGTTCGTCGAAGAAAATCGCAAGAGTGGGCAATTTGACTGTGTTATCCGAACCCAAAATATGTTATATAAAATATCGTATCATTTCTCGTATTCGCAGCTCGCGCGTTCCTGTCGAGAGTTTATAGCTCGTGCGAGATTTTATTATTCTTCTAGTGATCATTAATTTGAAATTATAAGTAAGTTAATGCCACAAAACTCTACACTTCAAATTCTCTTACAAGTCATTTTAACTTACCTAGTATACAAAAAGTATTGATTGGTGTATTGGTTAACCATATCAAATTGTATTCCTGAATTAATATTGGATGTTTGCGCAACGTCAATAAGATGCACCAATCCATCATCATCTGGAAATTCTATAAAGCGCAGTTTATTGTGTACTGTTTCGTTGTGAAATATAGAAAATTCCATACCCGCAAATACTAAAAGGAAAAAGATATATTTTCTGAGTTACTAATGAACAATAAATAAATGAAATTGAAGTAACATTCCAAATTATAATTTTATAAAATAAGTCTTAATTTATATATTTATTATTTTATTAAACTGCATACATCAAATGGAAATCTTAGAACTTTATTTAAACACTAATGCGGTCTATAGTCTAGTTTTGAAAATTTCTTTGTAAGCCTTATAAAGTCTCGTGAAATCCTCTTTGATAAAAATCTTTTTCTAAATAATGAATTTGTGTAGGAAGTCTTGAAACATAATTTCCTAACAATATTTGTGATGCTTTTGTTATTTTCTATCACTTTTATCCCGTAAAAGTACATTTCTGTACTTTAGTTCTTGTAACATTTTTGTCGAACAGAAGTTCGTAATCTGTTGTGTTAGTAAAGCAATTTGTCCTCGCCTCGGCCAAATGCCGTCCCCTTCGCCGCGAACTTTTCTCATCTAAACTGTTCGTTGGGATACGTTCCGTCTCTTTCAAAACTTTTACCATATACCTAAACACAATATCACAACTGACTCGACATGAATGCTTTATTATATTTTTTATACAATTTCTTTATTTCATTTCATTTACATATAACATAACTTTTGCAAACTGGGAAAATTAGAGTAATCAACACAATTGGCAGGTGGATAAGCAGTTGCTGCACTATGTGTGTATGTTTGTTTAGCATTTATCGAAACCTAAGTGAGTTTAATTTTCCTACTCCTTGTTAATACTTACGACTATCTTATAAGTTTTTAGCCAACTGACTTTTAGTAATTTATTTTAGATTGTTTGCCAATTGATTTTATATCAATACACTCAAAAATCCAATTCAATAATGGTTTCTGTAAATTAAACGTTTAGGAGATTTAATTCATTTTGACATCTTCGATTTTAATCCTTGATTTTACGTTTAAGCGTGCTACAGGAATGAATGAAAGTGACAATAAAGTCCACGGGAAGTTGTAATTACTTACTGTTAAATTAAGTGGTGTGAGCTCACTTTTTATAAGCAGGCACCTTAAATAAAAGAAATACTATTCTAGGATCGGAATTATATTTATCTCATTCCTCACAAGGGTTTAAAGTTGACTTTGCACTGATTTAAATAAAGCTTCACTAACTGGAAGTTCTCATCAATGAGGATCGTTTCGTATTTGCATAATGGTATAATTATTTTAAACGGGCATGATTCTACCACACATTTACTTTGTAATTAAAAACAATACAATACAGTAGAATACCATCAATATCTGTCCAGTCAGTTTATTTTCTTTACCACGTAGGTAAATAAATGTCTTTACCGTTGCGGATTCTCACAAGAAAACCTTTGTGCTTCGGCACATCTATTAGCCGCAATCCACTCATATCACATAATAAAATCGTAAAAAGACTTTTTGTGTGTTTATTTGTGCACGCTACTCCACACTCGTTGATACAATTTGGATTGGTTTTCAGTGATATATTGAGATATGTATAGGCTAACTTTTTGTTATTTTGTTTTATTTAGAATATCACACCACCTAACAGAATACCAGCGTGAAATAGCAGCATAATGTTACTGTACTTCGTCTGGTGAGTGTAGGGATCCGGAGACCTTTATTAGTGGTCACGAGGCATTCCATCTCAGACCTCGAGAGTGGCAAAGCATGTGCATTATGATTCATTGTCAAGGATGAATATAGATGTCATGGGCCGCAGGAATCACTTAACACCAGGTGAACTGTGTGCTCGTGTATAACTCTCAATGTAATAAAAAAAAATTAGATCACTTTACTATAAAAAAAGATAATTTGTCAGATTTAAAGTGTGGATCGCGCGTATTGTTTTGTCATATTTGCACGTATCAAATCGCAGGCACATCTGGTTTATAATAGTTAATACAAGTAGTTATGTAAGCTATTTTTGAATTAGATATTTCAAAATGTATATAAATGATGCGATGTAGTGCGAACTCTAAGTTAGCACTGAGGCCCTGCCAGTACTTGCGGGCGTCCTACCTTCATATCTCGAAAAACAGCGTTGCGCGTCTCTGCACTATACCAAGTATATAAATAATTTAAATAAATGAAAAACTAATATTTTAACA
Source organism: Teinopalpus imperialis (assembly GCA_029286865.1). Taxonomy (NCBI): domain Eukaryota; kingdom Metazoa; phylum Arthropoda; class Insecta; order Lepidoptera; family Papilionidae; genus Teinopalpus; species Teinopalpus imperialis. The sequence continues at coordinate 9,505,211 of JAGSMU010000021.1, forward strand.
ACCACTTTTCTGTCCGGTCACTATCACACAGAATTACTAGACTATTCAATCCTATAAAGATGTCGTCGATCTTATATCAAAATATCTTATATCTTGTTGGGATACGTCAACAAGTGCCGACATTGTATAAATCCTTTCTCCAGTTCGTAAACGTTTAAAGAAGTATTGGTTAGTGATAGATTGTACAAATGCAAATGCAGATCGAGGAAATTTCAAAAGTAAATTATTTTCATTTATCCTATTTTTTCATGTAACTGGTCTAATCCCGATTATTTATAAACCAATATATGGAAGTTGGTTGTACCAAAAGGAGCGCAGTATCGGGTTATTTACTTACAAATAATATCGCTATTACTTGCAAATAATATTTGGTATAGTATATTATTCAGAGCTCGTTTGTAATTCGTATTACCAACGATAACAGATCGCATATAGGTCCTCGTAAATATTTACCATGATGTTTGCCAGCCGAGATGTAACAACCCTGGTTGGGTAAATTGCCAACACGATTACTTATGCCATCATTTCAATATTTTTGTCTAAAGCTTTGAAATGGAGGGAAATTGGAAACTCGCTTTTCCTTCTACTTTTATTCCTGCTTATTAATAAACTATTTATAGGAATTATTAATAAATTATTTGTATAGTATCCAACTTCTAAGGTAAATCGGCTTAAAATGTTTAGCTTTGGACTATCTTAAATGCAACTGACAAACGTTTTTAGTAAGAAAAAACCTTGAGCCCCTTGACTTAAAAATTTAGACATACAGACGCAGATGATGTACCGCTATTCACAAATGAACGTGTAGTCAACCACGTGTCTTCAATATTAATTGAATGTATTCTTAACTTCAATTCCTTATTTATTAAAGTAAAACTTCTTAGCGCCCTTGATATCACTCAGATCTTTTTCGGACGGAAGTGATGTTTTTACGCAGTTTCCACATCTATAAACTCAGTGATTGACAAAAGTCTTTTGTGAGTATAGATGTTATATAAACTTATGTATATATAATTTACTATATTTATAGAATAAATTTTTATATAGTTAATCCTAATAAAAAATATAATTTTATTGATAAATATTTTATAAATGAATAAGATTACTACATAAACCAAAAATATTGAATAAAAAGTACATACACAGCGTAAATAAAATATTAATCTTTGTCAATATACACAATAATCTAATATAATGATGTGTTCTTAGACACGAAAATTTTGTCACTATTTTACGATCACGAAGAAAAGGAATTATTCTTATGTTACCTGCATCTTCTAAAATTGAAGGCTAGCAAGGTTGCCGAATCGTTATAGCATATTTTTCATAATTAAGCATGTTTAATAATTCATAAAAACAGATTATCAATTTCAAATAGGTTTAAGTTACACCTTTACAAATAAACACTTAAAACGAAGTTCTATATATTTTACTTAGCTAGCATACGGTACATATTTAATTGTAAACGTTACTCACCCAAATTGTATGGTTGTAAACAAAACAAATAAGTTATAAAACACTTCATGACGGATGCTTGCATTTGTCCAGATTCGCAGGTGGCCGGGGAAGTAATTTATTACAGCCGTACGAGTTACTGATGCTAATAGAAATTACTCAGTTTTCAGACATTAATATATATTATCCGTCGGCATTGTTTGTATACCTTGAATATAGCGCAACTTTCAAAGAATAATTATCGAAGTTCAGAGATAGTACTGTGTTAACTGGAAATGTTAAAATTTGATGCAAGAACAACCAAGAAGTTGTAAGTTATCATTATGATAAATAAGGTTGATCGTGAGCCTGAATTTAGACAACCAACAAAAGCACACTACTCTCAGGAAGTTCAAGGTGTCCCAATTGGCCAGAAAAGAAGGAAAAGAGGAATTCACGGGTTTGCTGTCAATGCATCTTATTTCAACCATTAATATATGTTCGGATATTGATTTCAATTTTAAAAAAGGAACCGTAAATAAAAGGATTTACTTATTATGCATTAAGCTTTTTATATAATTGCTAGTAAAAAAAAACGTTAAATTACGATTCAGAAAGGATTAAGAAATAAAATGAAATTACTAGTGTCTTCATATTCTATCTTAGTCCTCGGATGTAACACTACATCTACAGCTACATGTAAGTACAAACATTCATTCATGATAAGAAATCGCCTTATTATGGATGGACTCAATGACTGAAGGAATCACTTATCATCAACTGAACTGTGTTCCCGTTTATCATCCCTTATTAGATAAAAAAACACAAATCGTAATTTTACTCTTTTGTTGCCGTCTACTTCGAAAATTGTGTGAATCTTTGACGGACGGCGTGCATTATCTTGGGAATGATACAAATGTATTTAGTAACTATAGGTACGAATATCTTTGTATTTCCTGTAATACTGTTCTCCTCTTAAGGTAAATAATAATACGTTTTACATTGTTGCTATGTTAAAATAACAAATGGATATAACAATAAACAAATGAACGTAAGAAAATCACGCGGTGCGACAGGGTTATTCGAATGTAAACAAAGCTAATATTTTCACAACCCATAACTTTTAATCGCGAGTTGTAATCATAACTCATCACTGATATGAACTCATAACTCAATCTTACTATCCATGTTGAGATGTTGAGAGACAGAGATAAGTTTCCATTTTACACATAATTTTTCTCTTTGTATATTAAAATTACAGTTTCGAGTGGAACTTTAAAGAAAACTGAATTTCAGTAATTGCACGTTGTACAAATTGGGTATGGAGCCGTGACGTATGTTTGTGTAGATGTGTCCATTTTTAGGCATGTTTGTGTTTTCACAAATATGCCTATAAATGCCGGTAAACTTTGACGTCTAATTTATAAAGGTAAGTCAAGTAAGTGGCCTTTCATAGGGCATGACAACCTCTAATTAGCCCTATTATAAACAGGTGCAAAAATGGTGATTACCAATAATAACATATTTTTATGTGGTATTCTTGTAAAAGATAACATTTGTTTACGTTCTTTAGAAGCTTTAATAATTCAAAAAGAAAATTAAAACGCAGTGGTCAGTTATTTCTTTAAAGACATTCAATTGCGTTCATGACGCCATTTCGATTATTTTTCTTGGTAAAATGTGTATTTTAATGTGTAACAGAACTCTTTTTATTTCTTAACAGAGCTGAAATCTACAGTGTTTTTCATTCGCTCGTTAAGCAGATTTACGATCGGAAATCCTTGGTTGGACTTGAACCCTTACAGATGCTGTTATCCTTCCCTAGGATTTAAAGTCTAGCGTATTCAAGATGGATTATTTGCCATGAATCATAATCACGTCTCAAATAACGGCGTGTGATGAAATAAAGGATTTTACGCCACCATAGCATAAAAAAAATGTATAGTTAAAAGTATTCTAAACTGAAATATTTTTTATTATATATATATCATATGACCAGAAGTGGAATACCATATGGTACAATATTCATACATTGCAAATTGTAAGTTTTCGAGTCTGGACCCTACATTTTGTACCGGACATCGAACTTAGGAACCGAAAGACAGGTAAACAAGGAGTGTCTCGTCTTTTATCGTTTACTCATGGCACTATAATACTTCCTGTGATGAGATCGAACAGAAGGATATTACCAGAGGTTGATTAAGATAATAATTCTTTGGGGGAACAAATAAATAAATTGTAAACATGTTAAGATAAAGAAAATAATTCACAACTAGAATGCACAATAATTTCTCGCACGTACAAGGACTTCAACTTTGACTGGAGAGCGCAGTGCTATTGACTTGATTGAAGAGCTTCTCTGCAAGTACAGGAACCCAACTGTTTAAATAAGTGAGAATAATTAAATAATAAATGTAAGTTAAAATGTAATATATATGAAGTATAGGTCACTAGATTTTGATAAACGCTATCACAGCTATCTATTATAAACCAAATATCGATATAGGATCAGCTATACTGCTGCAGCAAAATATTAAACATGTCTTTTGCCTGTTGTGTTAAAGAAATCGGAGACCTTACTAGTGGCTTAGAGGCTTTCCATTGTATATCTCAGGGATGGCATCCTATCTGCATTAAATATGGTTGTCATGAACTATAGAAATCACTATTATTAGAAGAGTTCTCTGTTTCCCCAGACATCACGTTTCAGTGACACGTGCCTACTGTGGCACTCACTAATTCATTGAATTTGTTTCATACTATTGTTAATATCACGATGCTTAATACATTACTTCATTAACTCGTTAGTGCAATGTTTTAATTTTTTCATTTTGCGCTATTGTATACTGAATTATTGATGGAATTTGGATATGACTTCTAATCGTTGCAATTTGTTTTATATTGTGGTAGTGTTCCTACAAATAATGTCTATGTGATAAACTTAATTGTAACTCATGGTAGTTTGTGTGTAGTACAAGATACAAATTTGGTCATCCATTCCGCAACTCGTGATCAGATTTTTATTCAATGAAATAGTATGAAAAGTAATCCACTGACATAACTAATTAGTTATATAGTTTGCTCATTCGTAAGTTTAGTAAGTTTCTAACATTCCAATGAACAATGATGTTTAACGACAATGGTCGAATGGTGGATTCAAACCTACGACTTTAAGTTTCCTAAACCATTCTCTCTTCATTTTCTACATTCTTCATGTCATCAAAAGTGTCATCGTTTGCGCTCGAACCAACTATTCGTGCGCCAGCTAGTTTAAAAACCATTACGTAATCAAACAAACTACTCGTGAGAAACTATTTAGTTGCATGCACTGCTTATGATTTATTGTTACAATAAAAAAACTAGTTACTTCCAATTACCATCTAATTTAAATACCATAAGTAAAGAGATAAATGTCCTTGGAAACTCTTTGAATAGCGTAGCGCATATATTCCGTGTTTATTTCTAACGCTAATGAAATGGTACAAACTCGACTACTTGGCATTGTTTATCTTTAAGCGCATATTATACGAAAGCTGAAAAGTGTGTTTTTTTTAAAACACGTATCATGTCATTTGGCTGGAGTACAGGTAAAATTCGCGCTTTCTCTCTTCAGCCAAATCCGAATTGCTGATAAAATTATTTCAATTGGCGCGTTCGCACAGTCACTCGTTCTCACCTTTATTTATAATAGTATACTTACGTTAGCTGACTGATAAATAAATCACCATTTCTGTTCACAAGCAAAAATAAAAATCATGTATTGTGTTGAAATTTTTTTTAATACTCAATAAATTAATTTCAACATGATACATGATTTTAATTATTGGTTGTTAACAGAAATAGTGACTTAATATTTTTTAAAGTTTCGAAATAGTAGAAAACGCATACGCCCATTAATCAAAAAAAAATCTTTATATATATTCCTTTTTGTAACATCACATAAATTAAATTAGGGAACAAATGAATTTAATATTTGTTTGTAATTCTCATTCGGTTTAAAATGATCACTGGAAACAATATGTTTTTTTTTTAATTATTTATGACATAAATATGTCTCTTCTTTTTAAGTCTAGCAATATGTGAGTTATTGAATTATAATATTAAAATATTTACTAATCCCCTAACTTTTACGCCATTTTTATAGTCACATATTAAAATCGAGGTTTTTTTTAGATTTAAGAAGTCAAGGACGCGTTAATAGAAATCGCCAATGAATTCGACTTACCGGCGTACTTTATTGCTCCGTACGTTTAAAGATTACGACGTTATTGAGCGTGTGGTGTGTTGCCACTCAAAACGATGTTGAAAATTGAACGTCATACTGCACGATCCACCGAGGTCGATTGGCTGCCTTAGTACTGTTTGTTTAAAACTGTTTTGAAATAAATAAGACATAAAATGCCATTGATCCAAATAGCTTAACTTTATTTTATTAAAGTTAGGGCATCAAAGGACATATTTCACTTGACAGTAATTGAAAACCGTAGCTCATGAACTTCTTTACGTACCAAACTACAGCCACTGTCCTTTGTATTTCAAACGACACTGGAATGTAATAAGACAAATAAACTTTCATCGGCAAATCTTCCAAAGGAAAGACCTATTTTTCTGACTAACTTTATCATTCCGGTTCAAAACAGTACACTTAGGTTTCGTCACCTATCACGATATAAAAGACAGCCAATGACTGTCTATAGTAAATTTCCATTTAACTTTTTTATCATTTATAGCACCACTCGAGACGCAGTCGTTTCAGGTATTCTGTTAAAATCAAGCGGTACGAATTTGCTGACGAGGAAATATTTTTGCCCGTATGAATTATATCTCAACGATTGAATTATTTGTCATACGGTAAGCCGACCTTTCGTACTTTGTCATAGAGACTACCATGTCGAAGTTAAAATTTATCGAACGAATATGCAGAACTACGACATGGGACTTCATCACCAAATAATAATTTAAGTGTCTGGCAACTCTCTTCTTGACTTAAGCCAGAGTGAATATTTTCACGAATTATATTCATTATAATAGCGACAAACAAATTTCTAAAGGACGGCTACAATGAAAAAATCAAATGACAGCATAACAAATTAAAAGTAACATGTTCCCAGAGAGTTCCATTTTCTACTTCCGTAATTGCTTTTTTATTGTAAGTGACCAGTTCCAGATACTTTCAGTAGACCCCATGTATTATGACGGATAAAATATAATCTCTCAACTTAATTAAAATATGCAATAAAATATTATTACAAATTTAAAATTACAAGGATTTTATTTTAAAACATAATATTTTATTTATCAAGCACCAAAATGTTAAACTTCATTTAGATTAATATTATAAACCTGTCCGATAAGCAGAATGAGTTTTCGCCGCTGGGAATAGCGGTAGTTTGGCCAGGAGAAATTCATTTAATTTTATGGTGCATTTTATAGTGTTATAGCATGCGATTTAAAAGTTTAATCTATATTTTTACACTTTTTTTTTAAAATTCATATTGTAATCTTTTTATAAACTTAATACAGGCATAAACTTGCAATCACTTACTGATCTTTTGATCCATGTTGGTACAGAACAATTGACAATTTTTGATGATTCACAAAGAGATGAAAGTACACTTAATAACAAGGAATGAATTACATAGTTTATATGTTTTTAAATACTTATGTAGCTAATGGGAATTATGATCATTTGCAAGTAAATATAAGAAAAGTTTCTGTCAGTTTCTGTAAAAAGGTAGTGCATCGCCACGAATTTACCAGCACGAATAGGTCGCCATTTTTACCCTCCAGTTTACAATCACGTCATGGCCTTATCACATAGAAAAAGATTAGGCATAGTCATAATCCTCTAATAAGATCTAGTCATAAATCTCTAATCTATTAAGGTAATAGAAAGGATAATAATCAAACTAGCTTTTCTTTAATAACAAATATCTTTATTGAGTTTCTTTGCTGTCAGTCATGTATAAAACTTAAGTGCTTTTGCTATGTTGGCGTTTTTGGGATTGGGTTTTGTTTTCATAATTAAACCTTTGAGTTAAATTAAACATTAATAATTGAATTGCTCCCGTTTGAAATTTAATTAGTCAAAATTTTGTGCGCCGAAATTGAGCAACGTTATAACCGCTTGTATTTTATTTATTCTAGAGTTCATTAAAAACTTATAAATCAAATAGTAAAATCAATATATTCGTTCTTTGAACTGACAAACCATTTCCTTATCCTTTATTTTGTTCATTAATTATTATCACACTGATAAACCAGCACAAAGATCACCAAATAGTAAACGCATAACATCCAAATCTATCTTTGATATGGACGTAAGATGTAAATGTTTTGTCATCGACGAACTGAGATGGAAGCGAAAAATTACCGATTTTATACTCTAAAAGCTATAATGAAAATACTGCACACTAACATCCCTCCTTCCCCCCTTTTTTTGTAATGTACAAAAGAGCAAATTAAACTTAACAATTTCTAGAAAGTTGCATAAATATAGCAAATGGTGTTAGTGATTAAATAACTAAAACACTTAACATAACTTTACATTTTCAAATCAAGAAACCCCTTCTAGAGGTTGGTTCTCCCTAAAGGTTACATGAAATACATATTTATATAACCACGATCGTTAAATGAATTATAAAGAAGTAGCAATACATTTATTAGGGACAGTAGGAATGAAATAGTCTCGTAGCTATCCCTTCAATATCGTAGATATCCCCGATAGCACTAATTAAGGTTTGATTGATCCTATATCCTTGTTTTCAAAAAACATATTTTCCATTCTTGTTATTAATATTATAATGTCACTTATTAATGTTTGCTTTTATTTTTTGTATTATAGGCCCCATAAACTGTCACGAAGCATGATCTTAAGCCAAGTGCATCCACCTACTTTTTTCTGAATTCTTGTTGATCTTGCCACGAAGTGACAGATGATTTACCTTGTTAAGCCACCTTGTCTACGACCACAGGTTGTAGCGTTGTATTATTATGTGTTTTTTGTGGTAATTTTGGGAGAGAGTGATGGAGTGCACTGGCTCTCCAGACTGTCTTCGAAGGCGAAAGACAGTCATCCGGCGTTACTAACGGAAAAGTTAGAAAAACTCGCTGGAAGGACCCCAAAACGATCGCTCGATGCAGGGACTTCCCGCAGATATTGCATAGATCATCACTTCATCCAGTGGGAGTTTTTCTACGCTGTTATGGACAATACATTTCTCAGCGTGATATAATTCACAATGAAGATAACGGCAGTGGAACAAAAGTAACTGACATAGCTCAAAGAATTAGTTAGACTAACATTGCTAATCTACAAGAATCTAGAAAGGATTAGTAATCTGAAGTGGTAAAGGGTTGGCCATATAGCCTGTACAACTGATAAGCGATACGCTAGAAACTTTCTCGAGTGGCCTCGTATTGGCATTTCTATAACAATTGAATAATATTTATATAATTAGAATAACTTATGTATTTTAATGAAATATTTAAGTATATTTTAATATACTAAATAATCCGTTAATATTCCGTTAATACATATGTGTATTTTTATATGTCTATAGGTAACATAACTACAAATCATGAAAAGCCTAATTTTTTATGATAGAAATGTATCCAGTTATCAAATAAATGAAATTAGCGCATAAACTGTTTAATATTTTCCACCTTACAGTGCTATTATAAAGGTTTTAAACAAAGATTAAGATCCTTATTTAGCTTCGAGTACTTTAATAGAATAAAACAAATTATTTAACAAAACCTAACTGCAAAATACTTAACAGGATTGTTTTCATACCTAATTAAGCAACAATAAATATACTAATATATATATATATATATATATATATATATATATTAGTATATTTATAATAAAATTACACTACAATTTATAATTTACAAATATATATATATATATATATATCTTTATATATATTGCATGTGATGGGCTTTTTTTAATACTTTCTATATTATGTTGTTACAATTATGTTGTTGATTTAACTAACCTAACCGCGCCGAGGTTCTCTTAATACTTGCAATAATTACGAAAGAGTTAAAAGATACATTCATACATACATTACATGTCATGACAATTACGTTCGTTTTTTCATCGCATAGGTAATACGATGGATTATTTCTGTACAATAATTAGGTCTACAGTTCTGTAACCTAGTGTAAAAAGCATATCTAGGAAATAAATAACAGTAGTATAATTATTAAATACAAAATATACATACATATCATTAATTTTGGACTTTTTTTTATAAAACTATGTATGATAAATGCACCTGACGCCAAGTGATTACTGCAGCCCATTATCACCTATATTCGTCCCCATCAAATATTCAAGATGCGAAGATGCGTTGTCACCCTTAAGGACTGAGATGAAACGCTAACTCGCTACGAATGAGGAATGACGGGACATACAAACTTAACAAAGTTATGCTTCTATTACAGCTAGAAACAAGCTACAGTGTGTCTACCACTAAATTCCTTTATATGTATGTGTCTACTATATATTTATCGCTTAAAAGCTATAATTAATTTCTATGTTCAACAAAGAAAAAACTGTCCGGACAATATTTATAGTATGCTTAAACGCTCTGGGTACCCATAAATTATGCTGATCGCAGACCTCTTTGTTGCATCATACAGCTTAAGTAATTAACGAAGAATAGGAATAAAAATATCAAGTGAAAATATTTTTAAAACGCTTGTTGAAAGTTATAAGAATTTTGCTGTATACTGTAATATTTCATTGCAATTTTTGTAGGCGTCATTGTTATTTTATATTGCTTGTGTTTGTTTAACTTCATAATTTCTATTAAAAGGCAAAAAAAAGCCTTTGTTCATTACCAGAGATGAGAAATCATTTGATTTATGCAATATATAGATATATTTAATTTAATAAATATGTATATGTAACACCAATAATTTACATGAAAGTTTAGAAAAATAAAGATAGAGAAGTTTGATCGTTTTAAAGCAAAATATTTATAGATTATTAACATATAGGATTGGTTATATTGTTAGCACATAGAGGGCTTAGTGATATTGTAAGCTCCTAATTTAATTGTAAAGGTCAATTACATATTATACGCCTTGAATCAAATATATAGTTCCATTAGCTAAGCCGATTATTAGTACATATGGCGGTAAGTGAAAACAGGCCATGGAAATATATATAGGTATATTATAACACCAATACATTTGTAAGTGCCTTATATAAAATATGTAATTCGAATGTATGGTTCATTTTATTATTACCAGCTCTACGTTAAAAATATCCCCTCTCTTTGATCTTTCCATAAGTCCATCTTAATCTTCAAATCTCAAACATGTCTACCCTTTTTATTTATCCCCTTGGGTACCTTTCATATCTATTTATAGAGAACAGCTTGCCTATCAATCCCGTATACTTTGCCATTTTGCTTTGGAATTCAAAGTGGTTAATTGATGGGGTCAATCGCTCATAGCGGAAATTCGATGACTCAGGATTGTTCTTTATGGCAAACTATGGATGATGCCTATGTTGTTACTATGCTAGCTGTGGACTATAGATGGGATGTTGTTGATGTTGGTATTAAATTACCTCAATGGAGCAATAATAAGAGATGTAATGGACTGTAATAGTATATTATTATGATATTTCCATTGTACGAACATCTGCCATCTTAGTACACACGAGTAACAACGCATCTGCATTATGATTCCTTATCTAGGATAAATGGAGGTGTTATAGGCCGCAGGAATGACTTAGTGTCAGGTGAACTGTGTACACGTCTGTCATCCTTAATACGATAAAAAAATCAATAACAGAGCTTATTTCAGCACTGCAGATTACTTCTAGGTTAAATGAACTGAACCGAGACAACGCCCTCACAGATAACTAATGGCATATAACAGCATAACGCTTCTGTATCTAATCTCTTGAGTATATGGATCCTGAGGCCCAATTATACTGATAACGAAGTATCCCATCCCTCTTTGATTAGTCTTCAAGAGGGACCACGCATTTTTAACTTTATTGTGGATGGATGTAAGCATAACTGGCTGCAGCCATCACTTACGATAAAGTAAAATAAGTGCACGTTTTCGCCATTTTCTCTTTAACAATAATCATCATTATCCCACCCCAATACCAATTTACCGCTAAACATATATCTCCCGAAGATGCATAATATTTTTCTTTTTATTAATAAGTTTATTGCTACACCTATCACAATATCTCACCACACCTAGGGTTGACAGGTAGATAATGCCTTTAGTATTAATCACAAAGAGCGGACCCCTCTATGAACCTTTAAATTTGTTAAGGTTAAATCAGTAAAGAGTAAATAAATAAATAAATCCTATATCCATCGACTTGCCACAGACTTACATAAGTTGCTTCGTTGAGAGTGCTGTTGGGGCTTCCCCGGTTCTGTAGCGCATCAGGGATGTTTGCAGAAGCACGCATCGACTGTTTTTACGCGACAATGCGAAAGAGATGTGCATCCCTGGTTGTGCACCAGTGCGGGCTAGCTCCAACACTCTACCAGCTATGATAGCTAGTAGACTGGACTGTTCATATGTTAACCACTGCACTAGGGTGTATATGACAGTAAATTAGATTTAATGATATGTAATTATTACTAACCCTAGATATTAGGAGTGTGACTACTAACAATATATGAGTCTTATGATACTTTAAATAAATGTTTATTATATTATTATTATTGTAAGTCATCACTTCATTTAGTTGAGGATCATTCTACATTGCGATGATCAATACAAGATTGACTAAAAAACCTGTCTCCGCCATCGATTATTGGTTCTACGAGCTATGCGGAAAGACCATTGCCACTAGAGCTTACTGATTTCTTGAGTTTTGTCGATTACCTTAGACCTAATATCCATGTTGCGAATACGAATCGCGCAATGAAACATGTACATACATACTTGGATTCAATGATGTGCCATGTGTTCAATATATAGTTGGCAATATTATATTTAATACATCATTATTTAATCAGTCATATGCATTGCTAACAAACCACAAAAGACAAAATGATCAATTATCGACAAGAACGTCAAAATCTTTTCACAAATTGTAAACATTAGTTTACTCACGATTCTTGGTTCAGATACCGGTGTAAGAAAACAGAGCTCAAGAGTTTGAATCCGCCAATTCGTACTGTGACATTTTTTTATGGCTGGTGGTCACTGTCAGATCCCGATGACATTTACAGGTATTTCCGGGTTAAAAGATTGCCAAGCACTTAGTGCGCTCAGCCAAGACCTTTATTTATGGGTAACCAGCAAAAGAATTCCTGAGAGAGAGCCTCGGCTTGGACCATTAATTACCCTGCACGTGAAAGCAAATGACTCGAAGGTGCCCAAGTAGGCCCAACTTCGGCTCGATCAGTTGCTTATGAAAGACTAACTAAATTATTATCTTTATTATTAACAACATTTATTACCACTTTGGCGCTGGAGAAGAAATGGCGTACGAAACTCATAGCATTGTTTCTGTTATTTTTGTGAGACCACTTGTCACCCCCAATTTTATAATATAAAAATTGAAATAGTAAATACAATTTAATATTTCCGCTGATGAGGGCGATTTCCTCATCCCCGAATCAGGAATCGAGCTAATTCCCCCGTACCTTGGCACTGGTTTTTTTTCTAGCATTGAAGAGAAACAAACGAGCACAAAGCACCTTATGGCAAGTGATTCCTGCTGCTTATGACATCTACATTCATCCTTGACAGAGAATCATAATGCAGACACGTTGTCACCCTTGAGGACAAATTGAAATGCCTCGTCACTAATAATAAAGGTTAAACATGAAACATTATGCTGCTATTTTACTCTGGTATTCCATGAGGGCATGGTCCTACCCCGGACGAGTTGATCCATTCATTCTGCAGCTAGAAACAAACTGCAGTGTAGCTCTAGCACTCATCATATCAAGTACTCGATTTAATAGTCCACACAGTTGCTTCTTGTTATCAGTTCCAGGCTTTTTCTGTATTTTTTTTATTAGAGCATATTTTATATATATATTTATTAACAACCCTATTCAGATGCCATCAGGTATTTGTTGTCGACTAGGTTTCAGCGAGTCACCGTAGTGATAATTAATGGTTTTCTAGTAAGTAAGAATCTGATAAACCGAAACTGTTAGATATGCAATACCAAAATTACAAGCGCTTGATCATAAGTCTGACACTCTAGCATATAATATAACGTACAATATATGTATTATAAGTATTATAATATACTATACAAGGTCTTTTGAGGTAACATTAATACAGAATAGAACGTTTCTGTTACAAACTTTTATATTTTAACCGGAACATTTTTTCTAAATTTGGTTATAAGCCGACTATTTGCAAAAATAAAGCTGATTGACAGTAGAAGAGTAAAAATCGATAAAATTTTGTAGTCATTTAAAATTCAAAATCTGTCTATAAAATGCTCTTTTAATAGGCATTGTGAATGTGTGATTACTGTAACAGAGCGTCCACGGTCTATGAAGTAGAAGCAATTTTAATTTCCATAAAACACTGTCGCGTACAATCTCCATGACCTACCGCAATCCGCGGTTGACTCTCTGCCACGTAGTAGATTCAAATTTTTTCTAGCGCCTTTTTAGTAGTCAGCGCACCCTATTTGATAATATTATTGTTATTACAATTTTGAAAGGGGTTATCACATTATCCCATTTCGGTTAATATATGGAGGTAAATATGATGACATCAGTAATATAACGCTACTGTAATTTAAAAAAAAAACGCATTTACATTTGATCATCATTTGACATCATCAAGATAGTTAAGAAGAGAGAAGGTAGTTCTGAAAGCCAAAAAACAAGTTATTCAATAGAACCTAAGGTATCGTCAGAGCAGCTAATCACAGTATAGACTAAAAGACTTACCGTTGGTTTCAATGGTCTTCGGCGTTCGTAGGTAAGCAGTATGACTTGTGAACAGTAACTTGCATACAACGCTCGTGGACTTAATAAAGTTCCTTGAGACAATATCTTCGAAATTATAATGTGCTAGGGATTAAAATAAAATTCATAAAGATAGTCTAACCGTGCTAGAGCTTTCTAACTAAAGCTTTATAAAAAGAGAACTTAAGGCAAGAGCACCCCAAGTTCCAAGCCGAGTCTCCCTCTCGGGAACCTTTATACTGGTTACCCTTTAATAAATCGGCCACCTTTCAACCCGGTAAAGTTGTAATAGCCCTCGGCCCTAATAGTCGCCGTCAGTCATAAAAAAAAACAAGAGCAGTGGGCCTGATTGCAGAAATTGTCGTCTCAGCATCTTTGAGCCCCTATGGAGCTGACTGATTGACTTCGTCCACCAGGTTCAAACTCTGCGGGATAAGAGTGCTAATCTTGCTCGCTTCATTATTGACCCCTTGAGACAACGCGTCAGAAATATATTCGTAGCAGCGTCACCTTAGTATCGCGCTCTGAAAGAGAATGTTAATTCGATTCTCTTTGGGAAATTGGTCTAAAGTTACTAAATTTTTAAATACAAATATAATATGAAAGAAAATAAAAGTACAGAAATGTGGGCCAAATTTTAATCTAAAACTATATGTATAAATAGGTAAAACATAAACTTTTGTTTTATAATTTATTACTATTTTATTTTTGCACAATTCAGATGGATGTTTCTCTAAACACTACACAATTCATTTCTATTTTCATTATTTAAAATTTTGTCATGTACGTATAATTAGAGTACATGGCTGCATCTTCGTAGGTTTTAGTTTCGATTTTCAATTAAGAAACTCTAACCTGAGTTCTGCTGTAATGTATGTATATCGTTGACTTTACTCCGATCGTATTGCACATGCATTTTGACTAGCAAAGGAACAACGAGGAAGTATATTCCTCACAACATGTACATCCTGTTTTTTATTGTTTATATATATAGTGCTTATAGATTATAATAATCACCTGACATCATAAAAATTTTGAGCTTGTGTATCGTCGTAACTCCCATATATGTGTATAGCTCATAGCATAATGCTAATTTAGTTGAAGTAAATATTAAATTATGTTTAATCTGCAAAATTAATAGAAATATAAAAATAAGGCGTTTCCAAGCTCGTTGGGTTCGCGAGCAAACCGATTTCGATCTCGATCTCGATTCGAGTTAATCGTAAATTTTAAGTTCTGATTTAACACGTGCTCGGTGGTGATAGAAAGCATCGTGAGGAAACCCTCACATGTTTTTTAACATATTTCGAAGATACCTATGTGGATATGTGTGTTGGTGGACCAATGAGTCTACCAAAGTCCTCCAAGCGGCTAAAATGTCTCCTACTTTACGATCTGTTAATAAACTTGTAAGCTAACAATGTCGACCACAGACATTATTTTAGTATATAAACGTAACACAAGGCAAGCTGCTTTAAACTTTTAATGAGGTCCCAACAATAAGCTGATTTGAAGTTAGGTCAGACGCTGTACAGATTGCTATTGTTTGAAACGCAAGGTTTTCAGTTCTAACTTCGCTTTATCTAAGTTGGATTATCGTATAAAATCCAAAGTACCCTCTTCAAAATAACTGCGATATATTTTATAATAATACACAATAACTTTTAATTTCATAATAGGGACACGAAAAACTTGACTATGAAATTAGTGCCACCACTAATTAAATTCATTATCAGTATATAAGTTTCACATTTGAATAAAGTCCTTGGCAGTTACTGTTACTAAGTCCTTTTTACATTGTTTGTTATCCAAGATCAAGTTGTTTATTAAAGTAAATTCTAATTTAAATTATCGTTTACCACTATCTGAGCAGTAAAGGAAGTATGTATCAGAAATGTTATTCGATGAAATTCTCAGAAGAAGAGAAATTCTTCGAAGTTATGACCTTTTTGCCTTCTAATACTATTAGAGGCGAGATAACGAACACCTATTCTACACGCCGTTGCAAAGTTCACCCGATGATAAGTGATAACTGTAGCCCCGTACATGTCATCTTGATCCATTCTCAACAAAGTTCCATGATTACATTCAAAATGCTTTATCATCGCTGAGGACCGAATTGGGTTCCCAACTCCTACATATACTATAAGAAACCGAGTGGAGCTATGCTACGATCTCAAGATGGTGGTGTCAACAAAAGTAATATATATTTCTATTATATATTTAATGTCTATATTATATGATATTTATATATTGATTAAGTAATTTGTGATATTTATTGTTAATATATTTTATTTATTATTATGCATGTTACATATATTGTTAATATTCAGGATTTTTTTTCACCTACAATGTTTCTCTATTTCAAGGGTTGACTGGTAGAGAATTGAAAAAGGCATTGTGTCCATAAAAATAAGGAGTTTACAATTGAACATTAAATAATTAAATAGAAGATAAATAAAAAGTGATTCTACCCCACTCCAGTTCACCCATTCATCTTGCTGCTAAAACTAGGTGCAGCGTCACTCTATCAATTAGGAAATGGACATTTATGAATTAAAATGTAGTAGAGTTGAAATTAGATGTTTAGGAAATTAAAAATCTACGAATATTTTCAATTTGAAAACGTGAAGTTACTGGTTAGTTATACATATTTTTTTAAAAAATAAATTTCAAACTTTTAGTTGGGTATTGTGGTGAGCACGTAAGCTTTTAGCGATATAATGATTGGACCAAACTGGTCCACACTGTACTATTAAGTTGATATAATGATTGGACCACACTGGTCCATACTCTACTATTAAGTTGATATAATGATTGGACCACACTGGTCCACACTGTACTATTAAGTTGATATAATGATTGGACCAAACTGGTCCACACTGTACAATTAAGTTGATATAATGATTGAACCACACTGGTCCACACTGGTCCACGCTGTACTATTAAGTTGATATAATGATTGGAACACACTGTACTATTAAGTTGCCGGTTTTAGGTTTGATTTCTAACCGACATTAACATTTGTCCAACATTCGTTTTTCTTTTCAACCACCACGTCTATTCGAATCACGCATTACTTTGCGTGGTACCAATAGACATGGAAATGGATTAACGAGATTATTTTTTGGCACTATATTATACCTATCACTAGGATCAGACTCCAAACAACTTTAATATTTTTCGTAAAACTCTTCAACATGTCTTGCCTATGGAAGGAATCTTTCAAAACTAAATACCAAAGCTTATAGGCCTTCAATTTCAAATCTGAAGGTTCGAGAGACGAACAATTTTCATTAACAGTTTTACAAACTACCGCCAATAACCACGTATGATTTTAAGGGAATTCTTTCTGGTATAAATGACGTTTTTCTTCCTACTCAAGCATGCAAGTATACTCAAATTACAAGGAAATTTAAATAAGGATCAAAATTAGTATTCAGGGTTGTTTTTCCCGCTGAGACCACTTGCTTATGTAATTGCACGACGCTCGGAGCGGAGTCGCATTATAAAACTAATATTGTGTAAATTAAATGAAAAACGTTAGTCTCTAAAGTCTTATTAAAAATAAATCTTACGACCTTTTTAAATTTGTTTCACTTACTACTCCCTCGCAGAACACCATAGTAAAATAGACATATAATAATAATAATAATAATATCATTTATTTCAGACTCATCCTAGGATTACATCCATATTTGTTAGTACAAAAGCAAGCTTACAAGATATGTTAGTAATATTAATATTAGTTAAATATAATATGGCAAGTGCGGTAGGACTCACAGATGATGGTGGAAACTTACTGTACGACTGCAAGCAGTCGTATCCATCGCGCCAGCATCGGAGAGTCCCACCGGTCCGCCCACGCGCGCAGGATGCTGTTGGGGCTCTACTGCTGATACTGACGGTTTTGCGACGCATGATCGCCGCAAAGCCGTCAGTATCAGCATCCGCGAACATAGCGGAAGCGCTGCAGTGGCGCGGAAGCCCCATAAGCACCCGGAACGCGTTATTGTATTGAACAAGCAGATCGCTGCATGCCCGCTGCGTATAGTCAACCCACTGGCTGCAAGTGTAAAAGGACAGTACGCTTTAAAAACCACAACCTTGACAGTCCCTGCACACCTTGAGAACCTGCGAGCCAACATATTGCATCGGACAGATAGCGCTCTGCGCTCCCTTTCCACATCGACATTGTCTTTAAGGTCCTCGGTGACCCAGTGGCCCAAATACTTAAATTGCTCGACTTTGATTAGAGCAGTACCACATAAAGTGAAATTTGGAACGAAAGTGTATCGCTTATTATCCGGCCTGAAGATCATTAATTCACTCTTTTTCACGTTTTATTTGAGCCCATGAGCCACCGCCTAGGACTCACAAATTCTCAGGAGCCTTCGTAAAGCACCGATCGAAGGGCTCAGCAGCACCATATCGTCTGCGTAACTGATGTTATTAACGCACACTCCATGTATATGACACCCAACGCCGGTGCTGCTGAGCTCATCAATCAGTCGGTTAACGTACGAGAGGTAAGTCCTAAGTAATATGAATAACCTCATCATAACAGAGATAACAGAGCATAAGGCTGCTGTGCTTCGTCTGGTGAGTGTAGGGATCCGGAGACCTTTATTACTGGTACCAAAGTATTCCATCTCAGTCCTCAAGGGTGACAACGCATCGCATTACGATTCCTTGTCAAGGATGAATGTATTTCCCGCAGGAATCACTTAACATCAGGTAAACTGTGTGATTGATTGTTACTCTCAATGAAATAAAAATAAAAACAATATTTAAATAAAGTGTTTAAATCTAGGATTGGAAAGTCTATCCTTTCGCTCTGGAGAGGGTGTGCACGCATAGGCCACCACGTGACTCCAGATTGGATTGGCGGGCTTCACATATCTTTGAAATATATTTTTTTTGATTATTTGTTAGACTTGCAGGTTTTCTAACGATATTTACCGAGCACGTAGCAAATGTGTAATAGAAATTACGATTAACAATTTCTTTGGTACCGGCACCGAGGATCAAACTCGATGCTAGCATACCGTAAACTAAAAGGGAGCACTTCAAGACTGAGCTACCACCGAATGCGATTTTAAAAACAAAACAAATGTTAAATTCTTTTTCTTGAGCCAAAAACAAATGTCTAGCCGTAGTGGCTCAAGTAAGAAGTAATAACCACAAACATCACGCTTGACAGGCAAATTAGCAAACGTGTTACCAGATACCAGCAACTGGTCTGAGTCGATACTGACTTGTGTTATTATAATTACTCGTAGAAGAAAGAATTCTATCGACGACTGATCGCTAAAAGTGTCTCGACCTGTTAAGTTCATAGTAAATCAATGGATGCAGTGCCTTTGGATCGTGCTTGATGGCACTCTATGGGGAAAATTGAACACCACAACGCTAAGTAAGCTGACATGAGATAATATGATGAAATATAAAAATATTATAAATATAAATTTCTCGATTTGCCATTTACGGAGTGAAATTATGCTACGGATATAAGATACATCACCAAAACGAACATAAATATTAAGATATAATTTGTCTAGAAAGAATCTTAGGTACAAATCAATGTTGTTACTAATAAAAGTAAAATATATATATTTAATATAAATTTTGAATTAATTAAAATTTTCACTAATTACTTTCACAGACGGCGATATAAAAATACGAATATTATTTTCTGCAATATTCTCTTTTAAAATAAATTTTATTTCATTAACAAGACTCAAAATCTTCCCCTTATTGAAATTAGTAAAATTTTCTCTAAAATTATCATTTTCAATGAAATTTCTCTGCTTCAACGTAAATACAGACTAAGTGCCTTGTCATATAACTTATCCTAAGAATTTTTACAAACATTAAAGTAAAATATATTATATCAGACGTTTTTATATCAGACGCTTTAACACACTGATTTTAAACCTTGTTAGCCACTTTAGTTCTACTGCGAACATCTTAAACGATACGGATTTCATCATAGAGTTTTGAATAAGTCGATGGTTGTAAATGGCTCCGGATTGTGCTTAATAACACTTCGTGTGGGAGGTCTGTGGTCTAGATTATTATAATCATCGAGTTCATAATTATTTCACGTGATGACAAAGATAACTAATTCCAATACTCGACGATATGTGGAAACATCTGCCTTATGTCTAACCTTCATATTGTTGTATATTAAAACTTATACGAAAATTCTTAAAATGAACATTGTGTGAGAGACCGAATTACTGGATAATCCAGATAAAATTCAGCAGCGATATGGCACTAATTAATGCCTCTCTGGCAGCGTGTGCTGGTTCATCGGTCGGGTTTAACCAGCCAGAGCCAGGCATGCTGGCATCTGCTCTAATGTAGTAAATAAATTTTTACTAACATATCCCGCCCATATAGTTAAGGTTTAGTTAGGCTGTAAGTTTCGAAATATTTTTCTGTTTGTTTGTATGTATATTTTATTTATGATCCATGCCACATAGATACTTACTTACAGCTATATTCTATGAGTAACCGAATTAAGTGTAATCTTCAATGATTTTAGTTTAGTATATGTTTATTATTATGGGTAGTTTTATTAACATCAACAAAAACTTACTATTTTAAAGTCATATAAAATTCATCAATCTCATTTAAACCTAGTAAATTATACTTAAAAACTTATTATGCCAAAATCCATCCTTGTATCTTTTATCCTTTATTTCTCATAACGTGAAACTCAACCAAAAAAACTTGAATTGGAAACATGCGCGGGTAGAATTAATAAACCGCTCTGAGAAAATATATTAACTTTAATAAAAAGTTTATTTCATACGTAAGTTGCAAATCACTCAAGATATCACGCACATACGGGTTAATAGGCGGTTAAATTCCAACTTATTTCTCATTTGCATTTATAAACTTTTTCCAAAAACTGATAATATGCATTCCAATACCTATAAAGTGTACATATCACCATAGTTACCAAATATTTGAAGCCCCATGGTATATTATAATAGAGAATGTTTTACACAATTTAAATTGGAATTATTATTTACTGAGTAACAAGTTAATCAACCTAAAAGAAACCTTTTTAAAACTGATTTTAATTAAACGAAGAAAACGCCTTTTTTGAATCAAGACAAGCCTACGATGGCCATGTAACGTTAGAGTATTTGACTATTGGATTCCTTACCGAGGAACAATATTTATGGATCACATCCCATGGTTTGAGTATTTTAACATGTATCGTGTTTTTGGGCTGGGAGTACAGGTAAAATTCTTTGCCCACATCCGAATTCTTGATAAAAATATTTCTATTGTTGTGCGTTCGCACATTCACTCATGCACACCTTTATTTATAGTATTACTTATATGTTAGGTGACTGATAAAAAATTTCGATTGGCCCGTTCGCAGTTTTTCTTTCACAAATTTCGTTTACCTATAAAAGTACTCATATTTAGTGTACAATTAAATTTAATAAAAATGAACCCGAGAAAAAAGTAGAACAAAAAGCACGTAAAAAAACACCATTTCTGTTCACAACTAATAATAAAAATCATGTAGGATTCTTTTTTATACTCAATTAATGAATTTCAACATTTTTATGATTGATTCATGATTTTTATTTTTGGGTGTGAACAGAAATGGTGATTTTTTTTGTATGTCTGTTCTACGTCTATAACTATTCTATGATTGTAATTAAGTGAACGACGGACCTCAAAAATGCAACACGGATCGTACCTACATTTATATGCTTCATCGTTTACAAAAAGCAATAGAGTAAAAGCTGTGTCGATGTGCTACGCACTTTTGTTGCGAGTTACAAATAGTTTGTATTTAACATTGACTCATTTATTTTCACAATTGTTTACTTTCGCTCATTACTAGTGTTTCATGTGTTATTTGTTTTATTGTTATTTGTCCTGATCTGTGTAATGTTATTACTAATAATGATTTGTATACCTTTTATGTGTATGTTCAGAGTTTTATATTGGAAGCTTAATTTAGTTCATCAATTACCGTTTTTGGGTTGTACTGAAAATAAGCGTTGTGGTTTCCATAACATATGTGCTGAGTAGACGCTATTTTAGTTTCTAAATTGGAATTATTATTTTTGTTTTTCTGTGTTTGTAAATTTATATTTAATTTGTTAAACTATATATACATATACATAGTATTAAAATATCTTTGGATAATTTTTCCACTTCCCTCTATACCCTTGAGTTCTTGAATTTTCATTAACTCATGTACTTAATGTCATTAATCTCGACCAAAGCTTCAGAAACTTCGGGTGTACATGCAAAATATTGCATTAGGGTCATGTCAATAACTAATGTTGTACGAATTTGCTTAATGTATTTTTTTTATTGCATTGAATCAATTGTCGTATAGTAACATATTACTTTTCATTACCCCTTGCGCGGACCGATCCTCAAGTGAATTGTCTTGTAACTTAGAAGTACACTTATACGTTATATTTTTTTATTCAATTTTATTTTGCCAAATTGTAATTTAAGTTACTGATGTCTTTCTTCCTTACTTTAGCCACGACTAAAATAAAAGTCACAGAAAATAAAATATATTCAGCCAAATAATTCTATATTCAATAATTTTTTTAATACATTTAATGAAAGTGGCCATTTCTGGAAATTTCCAAAAAAATCCATACGGAGTAAATAACTTCTGTTAACTTCTATCACTCATTGGATATATCATTAAAAGCGTAATTTTTAAAAAGTGCTTCTATGAAGGTCAACTAGGAACCCCGATAAAACCGATTTTTTATTTATTTCCGATCGATTTTAACGTATAAACATCGAATCGTATCGATCAAACATTACTAAAAATGTCACCATAATATTAATAGGTGTAAATTACAACTCCATTGCAAAACTTGACATATTTAACGATTGTATACCAACATTCCAGTCTAAAATGATGAAACCTGATTGGGTTTCATTCAAATCAATAGTTTGTGGAATTTTATAATTTTATTTAATTTATATTTACTTCTATATTATTTTATCGTATTCATGTGTAGAGCTTCATGTCGAATTTCACATGATAGAGCCACGCCACCACTATAAACTAAATTTAGCGCTAAAAGTCAGGATCCTTCCGAAACTTTAGCGCTATTGTGTTTCATCTGGTGAAAAAACAAACTAAAAGACTAAAATGGTGTTGGAATGTTGGTATCCACAACAGATTTGCATTATGCTTTCTTAAAGATGAATGTGGGTGACTAGGAGGCTGCAGAATTCACTTACCATTTTATTTTCTTCGTTTTATTTCATCTTCTATTATATACAATAAAATGGTAAACAGACTATTTGTCTGTCTGTCCGTTTGTGCGGGGTAATCTAAACAATGGCAGAACCAACTACCATTTTCAGTGATGTATTGAGATAAACTTCAACGAGCATTTAGTGTTTGATCAATTTTAAGTTTCTAAACATGCTTTTTGCATGTAAATTCAGTTGGTAAACATGCTTTTTGCATGTAAATTCTTAAATTGGTCTCGGGTGCGCAGGTTATATATGAAATCGCATTTTGAAATATGTTTGTCTCATAAATAGACTTCATGTAAAATTACAAAATCTTTAATAAAATCATAATTATAACGCTTTCCAAAAGAAAATCAAATTAGTGTATTTACAAAAATCTTGTACATTTCAAATCTTTTAGGTTCACGTTATATAATATAGGTTATATTACGCTGATAATGTATGTAGCGTAGGTTAATTAACAAGAGTTCGCTTATTAACGATATACTTCAAAAGGATATATTTTATTATATTTTTCTCGTCTCGATATCTTTTAATTATTTAAGCACCGATTAGATTTAATAAGTAATTATGGATAATACTTTATTTAAATAAAATTCTAATTCTTGCTTTCAGCTAGTTCGTTTGATCTAGTCTTTGTAGCTCTTACATTAAAGTAACAATTTGCATAATCATCATCTCGAAATAATCGAGTGAAACATTTTAATGAAAAAGATATTAATGTATTTTTTTATTTTTTATATACAAAGAAATATAGAGCAAGAGTAGACTCTTGAATCTACATTCGAGGTGTAATGTCATACCTTATTTCTTCTATTAATCTAGCCCAAAGTTCACCTAACTGTAAGTATTTACAGTCCAGTACCATGTTAGATAAGAATCAAGAAAAAGGAGTAATGCTAAATTATCAATCATAAGGTCTCTGATTTCTTAAACTACGTCCAGACATAAACCGATACTTCAAGCTCATATTCTGCGAAATCCGTGCTTAAATCTTGTACAAAATAGAAATATCATTTGATCATCGAGAAACATCATTAGGCATTCCCGCAATATCCAGACCAAGTAGTAACTGACGCAGTGATCCTTTTGCCTATTCACTCAATCATTTACGAGTACTTAATTAAATCAAGAAGAAAGAAGAGGAAAGTTTACCAACCTCTCAAACATCACTCTCAACGCAGTCCACGACGATATTGAGACACAAAATTTCACGTAAAGAGGACAGTGGTAGATTGCCAACCGTCGCGATGATAAGAGGATGAAATTTGGGATTCTGTCGCGATGTTTAAACTAGAACTGGCTGGAATTAATACCAATAACCCCTTAGAAAACTCCCCATAGTAAATCCGGTAAAAAATTATGAATTAATGAAAATCCTGAAAACTGAAGAAATCCTGGAAGCTTGCAAATGTGCAGCCCATGCCCACAAAAAGTAGACATGCTGATCCTTGAAATTATCGAACCATCTCAATTACCTCCATAGTCAGCAAGTTCATAGAGCGTTTATTGAACTCTCATCTCATGGCATACTTAGAACGCAATGACTTCCTCAGTGAATAATCTTGAAGAACTTGCTGTTTTACTAGATAATCATTCCACTTGGATCTCTCGAGTGGAGCAGACATCCGGGAAGCGCTCTCCTTGCGCCTCCAGTCAGAAGTTACAAATACGTGCGGTACGGTTGTGGCAGTTTTTATCGGCAGTAGTGGTTGCAAGTGATAAAAGTGCTGAATCTACAAATTCGTCAGTGGATGTGTGGTGCGACGCGGTACAGGTGGTTTACCGCCCTGTGAAGTGCGTCACCGCGCACACCTGCGTGCACACCTGTGCTCCTATTGTATTTTTCTTTTATTCTGTCGCAATGGCGACAGATAGGTACTCACTCTAGCGTACCCAAGACGCTAGGTGTTCTTTGAATAGGATGTATTACACACCCGCCACAAGGCGGGGACAATTGCTTTTACCGCGGACGGGCCTTAAGCCCCAAGCAATTAGTTATGGACGCTTGTGCGAAGCAAGAATTTTTTCAGGCGGCTAGCCCCGGGCTGTGGGCCTCTTTTATGCGTCAGTTAGAATCACCGCGGGTCGCCTTCAACGACAGCTCGCAGTCCCCGGACTCCGTTATTCCCAATTTAGGTACGCCTTCTGCGCGCCCATCCACCTCCGACCGCGGCCCTCCTCCGACTCAGAATTGGAGGCGTCCGAATCGGACATGGAGTGGTGTCCAGTAGAGCAGACGAGGGCTTCATCCTCGTCTCCAACAAGCGGAAACGCCCGGCACAGCCAGCCGTTATATACATGGCCATTTTCGTAAGGCCAGGATCAGCCTCCCCAATCGCCACGCCGGCGAAGAAGGCAGCCCCTCAGGCTCGCCAGAACTCGCCAGAACTCCAATCATCTTGCAGAAGAAGTCTAATTGGACCGACGTGCCCAAATAGTTCTCTACGAACAAAATTAGGTAAAATTAAAAATTATTGCACGAAGGCACAAAATACCCCATAGGGGATTAAAATAAATCTCTCCACCGTTGAAGACTTCCGCGCGGCCACCAAGCTACTGCGTGAGAAAAGTATAGGTTTCCACCTACGCCCTCCCGGACCAACGCATGCTCCTCATCAGAGGATTACCTTTTGAGACCGAACTAGAGCAGGTTAGAGAATCCCTCAAGCAGCAGAAACTTTACCCAATTCTAGAAGCACGTAGGATGACAGACCCGCGCACCAAATATGCGGCGTGCTGCATATGAGAGGCAGAGGGTCACCTAGCGAGTTACCGCGGGTGCTCCAAAGCGCCGCAGAGGCAACGAGGTGGGCAAGGCCACAACGGTAAAAAAGCCAAAGCCAATAAAAATAAAAATACAGAGGCTTCTCAGCCGGCCCCAGCTATTACCTTTAAGGCTGCGCCTACTCCCAGGCCCACCTCCACTCCAGCTGCAGCTCCAGCTCCACCTCCCCAACCCGCTGCTCCGTTGCAAGCCTCTAAGGCCCCTGCAAAGTTAGACTGGGCAATGCCTCCAGCTATGGCGCGCAAACAAGTCACGCCTATCTCAAGGCCGAACCCCTCCCCGGTGCAGCCTGCCACCTTAGCGCAGGTTTCACCTCACCAACCTCTGGATATGCAAAACCCATATAACATACTCCCTAAATTTCATTAGCTCGCTAGATTTAAACGCCCTGGAGGACCTCACCAATATGGGGATCCACCTCCAGCAGGCCAAGAGCCTGTATGAGATGCTGCAGATCACTGCAGAGTACATGGGCACCATTCGCTCCTTCTGAGTACTCCAGAAAAGCCCAATGCCCAGCCGGGCAACTCCTTAACTCGGTCTCAAATGGCTAACACTCCCAAAAGTAGAGTTAAACCCCGCCCTCTGACCGTCTCGTATTTCAACGCAGACGGGCTCGGGTCTCAAAAAGACGAAGTAGCGATCCATCGAAAAGAACACAACATTGACGTTATGCTAGTGCAACAAACCTTCTTGAAACCTGGCCACAGCGATCCCAAGATCGCAAACTATAACATCATCCGTGGAGACACGCTGACCTACAAAAGATACTTGCACTGCGTACCTCTCTAGGTTCCACGATTAACAAACATCGAAGCTACCGCGTGCAGGGTGGCTATGACCCGATGGTCATAGCCCGATGATTATCGCCTTGGATTATCTATCACCGACGAACAGTTCTAGAATCGGACATCAGGACCTTAATTAACCTAGGTCCCTCGGTTGTCATAGTGGGTGACCTAAGTACCAAACATGCCCCCTGGCACTCGACAAGGGAGAACAGAAATGGCAAGGCGCTTCACGACCTTATGGGCTCATATAGCTTCGACGTTATAGCCTCCGAATCTCCGACACGATACGCTCTCAACACTGCACGTCAAACACCCGACGTACTAGAAATAGCGTTAATTAATAACATCACCCTAGCTCCATCGAGCTTCTACACGTCACTGTCACCGGACCACAGGCTGGTGCTCCTCAAGCTGGACCACCCAGCAGCTTGACGCTTTTTCTAACAAGATCCACTCACCCGATAAGGCGTATCGGGCGATCGACTCTTTAACTTCACATCCTACCTCGGCCGTCGAAGACTCGAAAAGGACGGTCCTCGCGTCAACTGATCAATTCGGGGTCCTTCCCTCGAGTCTCCTTCGACTGATAAAGTCATAAAATCGCACGACAAAGCTTCACGATAGATACCCGACAGACGTTAATCGCGTTAGACTGCGCCACCTCCAAAGGGAGGGGGAGGTCAAAGAGCGCATCAAATCGTATAAAGACGAAAAATTAAGCGAATCCGGAAACTAGGAACCGTCGACCCCGTCACGTCCTCAACGACCCCCACTTCATGGGGGAGCCGAGCTCCAGTCGTCCTCCATGGACACTGACATCTCGTCGCGAAGATTGCGCCTTCGAGCGCGACGCAATCTTCGCGACACCGCGTACACTAGATACACCGAAGTGTCAGGGCGGTTCTCACCGCCCATAGCTTCCGATTGACCAGACAACAGGTGGCGTCCGTCAGAGGCTAGGTCCGCATACCTATACCTCGGACGGTCAGTAGTCATCACCATCCATTCTCCACTCTGGAGAATCTTCCGATAGCTAAGGAACTAGCAACTTGGGTGGCATTATCAGATAGGAACGTGAGCAAATCGACACGCTCAGTTTATGAGAGCTTCGTATAATAAGTAAAAGATAAAAAAAAACAAAAAACCAAATACTTAACCAGCTCACGGACCCCTCAGTTCCGTGAGCCCTGTGTCCGTTGAAGCTGTAAGAGCTGAGTAGGCTAACAGTATCTTAATCAACAGAATCTAGATTCACTAGATGATTCGAAGACCTTTGACAGGGTCTTGCATGCGAGCCTTATCACCAAGTTCCCAGAGTATGGCATATCTTATAGTCTGATCACCTGAATGTATCCAGGTTCTTTCTCCAGGTTTTTCTTTTCGTTTCTTCAGAGTTGTGTAGTGTAGATAAGACATCCTGAAGAAACGATCTCTACTAGGTTTTCAATGGCTGCTCGTCTGTAGCAATGGCAATAAATGCTGGTGTTCCTTAGTCCTCTTAGCAACTGTTTTTCTGTTGCGTATCAACGACCTTCGGAAGCCCAGTATTTTTTGATATGCAGATGTGCATAGTTGTGGAGATGTCCAACCCGGTTCGAACTAGTCGAGCTCATAGCTCGTCGAACTTTAACTTTAGGTGGTTTATTGAGTCTAAAGCAAAAACTAGCACTAGGAAGCTGGAGCACAAGGAGTTCTTACAAAGGTGCAGGTACTTAACACAGCAACAGCTTAGTGTGTGGAATACTGCTGTCACATTTGGGAAGGCGCTACAAATTGCCAATTTGGAAGTTTGGACTTAGTAAAGGCGCGTGCCAAAAATCTAATTGGGGATCCACATTTAGCTAAAACCAACCTGCCTTGAGCACGGGTCGGCAACCTCGGTGTTTAACAGGATACATTTTGGAGAGTGTGCAGTGAAATTACATAACATCATTCTCACATCCCCTTTTCATCGGATAACAAAACGCAAGGCAGGTTTGTGAATATTCCTCGAGAGAAGATTAATCCTTGGTGCAACTCACAAAGCATTTCAGTAGAACAAAACGTTGAACGACTGGACGTTAAAATTAGATATAACGACTTTAATTATGTATCCATATCTACCAATGAACGCTAAGTATAATAGTCAGTCACTAGTACAATCCACGGCCCGTTTCAATACAGTTCACGTAAATACTTTTATACGCATATGCATATAAATTACAAACAACCAACATAAGACAAAATGTTCCACATATTTTACTTCCCTAGCACACGTTTCAGATATATTTGTAAACGTTACTCACCAACGTTGCACGAGTGTAAGCAGAACAATTATTTAATAAAATGTTTCATGACGGATGCTTGTATTTGTCCAGATTCGCAGGTGGCTCTGGTCAGTGATTTATTACGTTCGTATGTATTACTGATGCTGGTACAATTTGCTGTATTTTTAACCATTAATGTATGTTATCGATCTGCGTTGCTCCTAAAAATTGAGTATAGTATTTTTTTCAGAGAAAAACTATCGGCTGCATTCAATAACATTATGTCTTTTCATCATAATCTTTAATGATTACAGGTGACTTGGTGAGATATCGGCTTGTTTTTTTATCATATTATGAATAGGCAAACGAGTGAACACTTCCCTCGATGGTAAGAGATTTCTACGGACCATGAAATAGACCAAAAGAATATTAATTTGGATGCGTTATCACCTATCAATAAAATGGAATGGTTTATCTCCTATATATCTTCGATACCGAAGATATATAGGTGGTAAGCCATTCCATTTTATTTCATTTACATACGGCAGCAGTAAGTTACTTTTTTGATGCTGGTATTTTTTAAAGCATTATCAGTCTAGCTGATTTATTTCTGCCACAGCTATATTACAGTTACTATGAGGTTTTACCACTTAAATTTGTCACTAACTGGCTATCGATCGAACTTAAATGTTTAATTATCAAGGGTGAATCGCTTCCAAGTGAGAGAAAATGTTGACATGTTTACCGTTACAAATAACAAACAACAGTTTTGAATCACCGTCTGCTTTAAATAACATAGAATTAAATGCTTATAAATGAAATGTGTATACTTAAATGTAAAGAGACAATGATTCCTTTGTACAATTTGCTAAATACATTTGTATCTATTTCGAGCGCTATTTAAATGTAATTAAACACGAACACTTGGTATTTTACCCATTTATGTGAAAATCATACAAAGACCGTAGGCATGAAAATATTTCCTCTTTTGTACTAAAAACAGTGGAAAAGTGATAAATTAGTAATGCAACTGCATTTGACATACACATCCTCTTCCGATGCAATGCATATGCAAAAAGATCGTCATATAAAAATGGTCATAACGAAATAATGGCGATCGTGCGCGCCTCGCTAAGTTAATACGAATATATCCTGCGGGTTTTAATAGTCCAGTAAAATTACGTACGCTCGGTTCGGTGCCGGTTTGATAGGATTTTGCGCGGTTGATCATTCACGACGAATATTATTGTTTCTGTCTTTTAAAATGTGCACGTATTACGTGACAAACATATATAGAGTATATACAAGTTTCATTGTACACACAAATACGCAAACGTCACGTTTGTAGTATAAGGTGATCCCTGGTCTTGATGTAAAGCAACAAGAAAGGTAAGATTGACGTATTTTTTTCAGACATTATATTTTATCAAATTTTGTACTTTGGATCTTGGGTTCGAGGCTCAGTTATAGTTATTTTAAAGAGTGCTAGCAGTGATATAAACGTTACTAAAATTCTTGGTAACCAATCAAACTAAGCGTAATTGCTTATGCTCGGAGAATATACACGACAACAGTCCAATAATGGTTTCGATCCTATACCCATAAGTTTCGCAGACCATGCCCTAAAACATTGGGCCGTTGACGTAATAAGCATGCTTCATTGCTAGCAGTTTGGCTCTATTAGGAAGGTGGTTAAGAACCTCGGCTAACATAGATCCGGCACACACACCATTTGTAACACATCAGCAATGTCCTGGTATTTTTATCTAGTATTCTGTAAAGACGTGGTGTTACCCTGATCTAGCCGTTCTAGTCAACACTGTATAAGTTATTTATATAGTTATTATATCACATGTCGAAGTTTAACTAAATCGGGATGTTAAGGTTTAAAAAATACGTAGTGTCATTCTATCGCTATTCAACGTAAGGAAAACCATCACAAAACTCACAAGAGTATTCCTAACGTCAATTAATCAAGAAAACGTATAAATGTTGAAAACTGCTATTTAAAAAAACTTATTATACTACATATATTTTATTATTTATTATTATTTTTAGTTATTTACTTATTTACGTTAACTTTATTAGGATTAATATCAGATTAGCGGGTTGGTCGTTTGTCGTCTCTTCTATAATAAAAAATAAACCTGCCCGATAACCAAAATGAATTTCCGCAGCTGGAATTAATACTTTGTCCTGGAACAATACATTTAATTTTATGAGACATTTTACTGCTTTAGATTAAAGCTGGTTGTACGTACACAACCAACTTTAATCTATTTTTCTAGATAAATATAAATATTTTTGCTCATAAGCGGAATCTTTAAAAAGATAAAATCGCTATGCATGTACAGCTGATCTGGAGGCCTATTTAATCAAGCCTGCATATTCCAAGTTTATTTTCTTTAGTAAAGTTTTTTGTAATACATATTAGTGTTTAATAATATCGCCTACTTCTGGTAAAATATGACTGCACCCATCCTCAACATTTTTTTATTACACTGAGTCTAATACGATTAAGAGAAACGAGCAGTTCACCCGATTGTAAGTGATTCCTGCGGCATTTACATTCATCCTTGACAAGGAATCGTAACGGAGATGCGTTGTCACCCTTTGAGGACTGAGTTGGAATGCGTCCTGTCACCAGTAATAAAGGTTTCCGGATTCCTACACGACGAAATATAGCAGCATTATGCTGCAATTTCACTTTAGCAGCAAGAAACCGCTACTAAACGTAGCTCTTCCACTATAATTGAGGATACACGTGCGCTGTGATCCCTAAGAACTGAGATGGTAGAACTCATCTCCTGAAACGCTGAGTCTCCGGATCCCTACTCTCATCGAACGAAACACAGCAGTTTAATGCTCCTGTTTCACACTTGTATTCTGTCCTACACCAGTCGAACCGATCTATTAATGTTTCTACTAGATACAAGCTGCAACGTTCGTATAGCCATACCACTGTTAAAATGCTTAATGGTGATCTGTAAGAGAATTCTGTTTGTTAAGATAATGATGATTATACTTCATAGGTCAAATCTATTAAACAATTACCAAAGACAAGACCCAAATAAGTCTGTGTGTATGGCGATTGATATCGAACATATTGTACCCAGTTGAACTGCGCAGGTTATATTACAGTGCTTTAAATAATCACGCAACATACTGTACCGCTTACTCACTGCTCCCTCCCTATTTGGTTTAATGCATGTGAAGTAATATCGAAGGATGGTTTAAATATGATATCAGAAACGTAAAAAAAACAACGATAATTTCTAAAGTCCTGTGTTTTATAAACCTACTAACCGGCTTACAAAAAAAAGCTAGTGTAGTGGAACCGCCTTCCAAAAATATAAGGAGAGTAAGTAAAACAAAATTCATTGAAACTTTATCCAATAGATACTAACCAAGCTAAGTTACATAATGCTATACAATAGTTATATAATGTGGCATATAATTATATGAATATATATGCCACATAATTACTATTTCGAATCTTAACCCTAAACAACTTTAGAAACTAAAGCTTAAAGTTTTAGCTTGTAAAGTTTTACCCAATCATGATAAAATAAAAATAGTTACATAAAATAAAAAACAAACTTCCCTAGAGTCTACAGATGAACGAATTATCATAATTTTAATTTTAAGCGTAAAAATAAAATAAGTTCCATATGGCTACGAGTTGAAGTAGTTTTTTATTAACTTCACAGTGTTATATTTTGACTGGTTCAATTATAGATTATTATTATGTATAATACAAATAATTAAATTATTGTGTATATTTACTAGAAAAATGAAACTTAAATATAGGTTTAATTAACTTCAGTGTTATATTTGTGATATTTTGACTGGTTCAATTATAGACTATTATTATGTCATACAGATAATTACATTATTGTGTATATTTACTAGAACTGAAACTTAAATATGTGTTTAATTACCTTCACAGTGTTATATCTGTGATATTTTCACTGGTTGAATGAAAGACTATTATTATGTAATACAAATAATTACATTACTGTGTATATTTACTAGATAAACTGAAACTTAAATATGGGTTTAATTAACTTCACAGTGTTATATTCGTGATATTTTGACTGGTTGAATTATAGACTATTATTATGTAATACATTTGTATTACATTATTGTGTATATTTACTAGAAAACTGAAACTCGAATTAAAAAACGTTGAATCTAATTTGAAACTTCAATTACAGATTTTAATTCCAATAAAATATACAATAGCTCTGAGCACCCACTATGTATGTCTGTCCACAATTTCAAGTTGAATTCACACCTGTCATTGTAAAGCTCTATAGGTCGAAGAAAAACAGAATGACATAGGTCAATTCTGGTCTAAGTGGTCGACTTTTTTTATGCATTAAATAAATACAAGAAGAAACCTTAACGAATTTCGAACCAACGAATTAAAATGACGTGTTACTTCTGCAGAGATTCTCAACCTTTTTTACGCAGCGATACTTTTTACAAATTCGCGACACCCTTACATGCAAAATTTTTTAATAATTAAAGTGAAAGTAAGTATAGGTACATTTATTAAATTATACATCATTAATCTATTAAACGTATTTTTTATTGCGTAAGCAGACATACAAACACATATGCTTTATAACAATGTATGCCTAGTTGTTTTCGACCGTGGTTAAAATGTGTTCGACATTCGACTACCTCTGATTATTATAATATTTATATTTATTGAGATTGCCAACTGCTTTGAATATATGAATATAATAAATAAATGCGGTAAAATTGTGCTAAAAGCACGCGAACACTGTCATCGTCGCCTACCACAAAAAATGAAAACAATCTGTTTCACAAATATTGACATCACATAATCATCAACAAATAAACAATTGTATATGCAATAATAACAAAAATCTAAATTTATAATATAACTTATAGTTCATACGGGATACATTTATTGCTCTTTAGTGTTTCAAATTACAATATTTTGTAAAAAGTATTCGCTAGAGTACCATTCAACTGTATAAATGTTATAAGAAAGCATTTTATTTTTATTCGAAGCAATTAAATTTGAGTAACAGGAGGCTTATTATAAAAATGTTGGTTCATTAAACAAAAAATATGGAGATACATATTTTATTTTATTTTCTTAAATAAGTTCCGGTTATCATTTTTTAGTAGTATTAATTAAAATTGGTTTATTTCATATAATATGAATCATTTTGATGACTTGAGGTAACTGGTAACTTGATTCAATATAGCTAATATTAAAAAAAAATAATACTACGTACCTAAAATATTTTCAATCAAAAATCAATAATTCTTATACATTTACAGCAGCATTATTGAACGACGACTTGCTGCAGAGAATATGAGACATTCGACCACCAGTACCACAGTAGACATATGAAATTGAAAAACTTTTTCTTCAATAAACCAAAAACAAACCGCACACACTCAATTACAGAGAAATGTAGACATTACCTTATAAGTCGTTTGTTCACATTTCGACAAATCTAGGTCACTCCTAAGTTATAATATATTATTTATCAGATGTATTTGGTATATTACAAGATAGTGTCCGCTATTTGTCTGGGAAATTTGAGAATTAGAGAAATATGAATTTTTGCAGAGAATATAATTATATTAATATAAAAAAACATATATATCCCATTGAATATAAAGGTAATACAAATAAATACATCAAATACGTTTACGTTTAAGATAAATCTAAGATTACAGTTTTAGAAATTCAAATGGTTACAATACCGTAGTAAATTATTAAAAAAAATATATTATATATAATATATATAAATAAAAATATTATTAAAAATATAGATATCGCTGTTTTGATAATTAAGATCATGTTCATAACAATTATATCAAATTAGTAACTAATTTTGTCAACTGTTTGTTCTTCTTC
Source organism: Teinopalpus imperialis (assembly GCA_029286865.1). Taxonomy (NCBI): domain Eukaryota; kingdom Metazoa; phylum Arthropoda; class Insecta; order Lepidoptera; family Papilionidae; genus Teinopalpus; species Teinopalpus imperialis. The sequence continues at coordinate 9,540,589 of JAGSMU010000021.1, forward strand.
AAAAGCGCTTATGTACGTCATTCAATGACAATATTTTTTAAATTTGGCCACTTTAATTATGAGTAGTTATAGGATAATATCATATGTTTTTTATACATTGTAGAGTTGCGCCGTAACACGAATATGTCGGGGCGACTTCTTCGCGCACTATTGAGTTTCGTCTCAAAAGAAAGGTAACCGAAGATCGTATTTCTGATATCGAGCAAACTCTGTTTGCCCTCAAGGATGACAACTCATGTAATGTAATGTAGAAGAACAGTGAACGAAATCTGAATTACTGGTTATTTTACAGTCTGCTTAAGAGGTCTAAGCCCCCAGGTGATAAAGCATCTGCATACTAATTTCTTATCCAGGATGAATATGGTTGTCATAGACCATTGAAATTATTTACTATCGTATGAACTATGTACCGGTTTATCACCCTTAATATAATAAAAAAAAATATTATAGCCAAAGTATTCGGAAAAGATATGTCTCATTCAGGAAAATACACCTCGTCCGTGTGCGCCCGTTGGAGATGGATGAAAATACTAGGTTACCATACTCATATTTCCATAAAAATATTATGCCACAACGGAAGAAATCAAACGTCATTAAAGTGTAAGTTTCCTTCTTACCTCTACATGCAATTACCTTTTTGTTATTCAAATTCCTGTTGGAATACAAAGTTGAGACGAGGAGAATAAAGGAACAAATTTTAACAAAAAAAATTAACGAGAACTAAGTGAGAAAAAGGAACTACGAGTACGATCTTGTTTCTGTTCAAGTAAATTTTATCTAACAGCGGCTTCTTAGAAGAAGTCAAAACTTTTAACTTAATTTGTAAATGAAATTATATATACATATATATATATATATATATATATATATATATATATATATATAAAATATATAATTTATATATACATATATATATATATATATATATATAAATTAAAATTACAATAGTAGATTTTATTTTAAAAGCTCATGAGCAACTATAACAGTTTTAAACTCATAATTTACGAGAGAAGATTAAATTGGATTGGCTGAGCCACAAATCCTTATTCCTTTCAACCGTGTAAGAACTAATTTACAATTCATTAGTCTCCAGTATACTTGCTTTTCCCTTACCAATATTTAATCTTTAAATTTAGTATAATTAAATCATGTTTAAATCTAGGTTTTGTTCTGGCAAAATGTATAATTTAAATAATTTTTTCAATAGTAAATATTTGGCTGCGGAAAATACTTAATAATTTACGGCGTAGAAGCATACAGCATTTAGTAAAAGCAGATTATATGGTATTCTAAATGGTAATACCAGTAAAGTTTTATCTTAATTGTCAGGAGACAACCTCAAATAAGGACTTATGGTGTAGAAGAAACCGGCGCTCACGTAATCCTGGAATGCGAGGGAGGGGCAACAAACAGGACCCTCCTCTACCAAATAAGGTTGCTCCAGGAAGTCTGCGAATGTCCCAAGAGACAAATGAGCTTTGAAAGGGGATAGTCCAGAACATCGGCTCAACCTTTTTTATTCAGCGACGCACTAACATACTCTACAAATTCGAGACACACTTACATATTTACATGCAATTTTTTGATAGATTTAGTGAAGGTAAGGTATAGGTACATTTATTAAATTACAGATCAATAATTGTAAGTTTTATTGCATTAGAACATAACAAAAATAACATAAGCATAAAATTCGGAAGTAAATTATATAAAATTAGTGTGCGAAATGACCTTGGTGACTTTTGCCAAGTTTATCTATGCTAGGACGAACTGTTGAAAATCTCGCGACACACTTTACATGCTTACGAAACACCAGTGTATCGCGTCACGGTGGTTGAGACCCGCTGGTATAGAGAAGGAAATCATTTCCATCACCCATATAAGAGCAGCCATACTTACTAGTACTAGTTCTCGTACTCACTGATACATAGTCATTAGCCTAACAACGTGTTTAACGAAATTTTTAACAATTTAAATAGCATTACTACCAACCTATTAAAAAAATCAATTTTTATTTATTGTCAACTAAAGCTGAACGAGTATTCTCTTTTTATGCTTGTTAAACTTTAAGTCTTACACTTATTGTTTCAGTAGGAAAATTATTTGGAAACAACAAAATTACATTTAAATTTCACAGCTTAATATCTTTTTTATTGCCTCCGGAATATAAAAGGCATTAAGCTACAATGAAAGTTTCTTAGAATAACAGATAATATTATTGTTGCATTGTAAACTGAATACAAATTATTTTCAATAATAGTTTAATAATAGTTTTATAGTCTCAATTTAAATCTTATTTTTTCTTCTGATTTATAAAAACGATTAAACATTGATTATTTATCTATATTAAAACAAAAATTATCGGTCCAAATTTAAAAATGCGAGATGAAAAACGATATCATTTCAATATTTTTTTCCGCTAAAATGCCTAAATATCAAAAAAAAAGTTATAAAACTTGGCTTGCCGATTATTTTAAAAACATAACCGTTTTCTTAGCTCTCCAACAATGCATAATAACTGGGAACTTATTTCAAAGAAAATGAAAAAAAAAATGGTCAAAAAGGAAGCAAGCGGCAAATTCATATTCGAACTAAAATTAAAATCGCTGTTCGAATAACTCACAAATAGGTTTAATGCGTACCTAAGACAATGCAGGAAGCAAACTGGCAGGTTAAGAAAATGCATATGGGGGTTAAAATTATCACAATAGTCACCCCTATCACCTCCAAACGGGAATACGTCGAATTACCTTTTATATATAATACATTTTTAACTAAATTTAAAACTTTACTTAATACTTTTTGCTATTAAATATAAAACTTGAAAATGCTGCCGAGCTTTGCCAAAGACAACTAGTTGAGCCTAAGTCAAAAACTCTTTTACTGAAACTGGAGTTCCTTTTAGCCTGGACTTGGTCCACCACACTGGTGACCTGGAATCAACACTTGCAAATCTCACAAGGATTGGCCGGTGATGGGCTTTAGAGGCTACTCCAATCCTGTAACAAATTCAGATGCAAGTAGCTGTAATGTCCTTGAGCCCCATCCTATGAACTATGCTCAATATAGCAGCCTTGCAGTCCTCTCCCTCGACTTCTGTAACCCTCATGAGAGGCTTTAGAGGAGGCCTCGTCGCAATAGCATCTACCATATGAGAGCATTCGATAATCTGCTTACGGAGAAGACCCAGCATGGAAAACATAAGTTCCCGAAAGGTCCGGAACTCCTCTGCCACCTTCACTACATTGGCCATGGCCGGTCCACCGGCATGTAGCTGCGCTTCTAGCTCTGTCATTCTTTTGGAGAAGCACACTTCGAGACTATTTTGTGCTGTTATGATTTCTTCGAGTTGTGACATTATGTATTTTGTGTAAGTGTCAAGTGAGTGTAATATGCTGGCAGGTGGTGTAATAAATAAAACTTATATCACATGTACGCATTTGTAAAAACGTAAGTAGTTGTTATTACAATTACTTTACACTCAAAATTGTCATAAATAACACTAAATATTGCTTTAATTGATTAAAATATATAATTGCATCGTAAGGGACGTGTTGACGTTTTCTACACCCACCGCCAAAAAAAGCTTTATCACTACTCCCACAAACCCCATCACGAATGTATATAGGTATATATATATATATATATATATGTGTATATATATAAGTAAAAATGCAATATCAAAATTATTAAAAAAAAGTCTCAATTTAAATCTTCTTTTTTCTTCTGATTTATAAAAACGATTAAACACTGATTATTTATCTATATTAAAACAATAATAATCGGTCCAAATTTAAAAAAGCGACATGAAAAACGATATCATTTCAATATTTTTTTCCACTAAAATGCCTAAATATCAAAAAAAAAGTTATAAAACTTGGCTTGCCGATTATTTTAAAAACATAACCGTTTTCTTAGCTCTCCAACAATGCATAATAACTGGGAACTTATTTCAAAGAAACTGAAAAAAAAAATGGTCACAAAGGAAGCAAGCGGCAAATTCATATTCGAACTAAACTTAAAATCGCTGTTCGAATAACTCACAAATAGGTTTAATGCGTACCTAAGACAATGCAGGAAGCAAACTGGCAGGTTAAGAAAATGCATATGGGGGTTAAAATTATCACAATAGTCGCCCCTATCACCTCCAAACGGGAATACGTCGAATTACCTTTTATATATAATACATTTTTAACTAAATTTAAAACTTTACTTAATACTTTTTGCTATTAAATATAAAACTTGAAAATGCTGCCGAGCTTTGCCAAAGACAACTAGTTGAGCCTAAGTCAAAAACTCTTTTACTGAAACTGGAGTTCCTTTTAGCCTGGACTTGGTCCACCACACTGGTGACCTGGAATCAACACTTGCAAATCTCACAAGGATTGGCCGGTGATGGGCTTTAGAGGCTACTCCAATCCTGTAACAAATTCAGATGCAAGTAGCTGTAATGTCCTTGAGCCCCATCCTATGAACTATGCTCAATATAGCAGCCTTGCAGTCCTCTCCCTCGACTTCTGTAACCCTCATGAGAGGCTTTAGAGGATGCCTCGTCGCAATAGCATCTACCATATGAGAGCATTCGATAATCTGCTTACGGAGAAGACCCAGCATGGAAAACATAAGTTCCCGAAAGGTCCGGAACTCCTCTGCCACCTTCACTACATTGGCCATGGCCGGTCCACTGGCATGTAGCTGCGCTTCTAGCTCTGTCATTCTTTTGGAGAAGCACACTTCGAGACTATTTTGTGCTGTTATGATTTCTTCGAGTTGTGACATTATGTATTTTGTGTAAGTGTCAAGTGAGTGTAATATGCTGGCAGGTGGTGTAATAAATAAAACTTATATCACATGTACGCATTTGTAAAAACGTAAGTAGTTGTTATTACAATTACTTTACACTCAAAATTGTCATAAATAACACTAAATATTGCTTTAATTGATTAAAATATATAATTGCATCGTAAGGGACGTGTTGACGTTTTCTACACCCACCGCCAAAAAAAGCTTTATCACTACTCCCACAAACCCCATCACGAATGTATATAGGTATATAGCAACCTTTTACTACTTTGTAACTAGCTACTGTTTTGTAATTAACGTTCGGGCCATCCACCCGCTTATATAGGGAAAATGAAGGAATAATCTGGAATAAACTAGTTTACAATAACTGAGAAGCAATAAATCTTTTGATGTGTCGCCCGTGAGGTGGCAAACCTCAAAGAATTTGATCGAGCAAGCCGGGTGGAGGTGATTATCAAAAGTGTCAAAGTATTTGATGTTTGCCGCCTCACGGCATATAAGTACCTAATGTAATATATTTTTAATTGGGTTTTTTCAAAATATCTCGCGGGCCGGATCACGTCTTACATCGGGCCGGATCCGCCCCGCGGGCTGTTTTTGTCCATATATGCCCTAAACCATTAGGCTATTACATATTCAATGATTTTAATTTGATGTTAAGTTATAACATAAACACCTACAACAAAGAATCAAGACGCACCAACGTTTTCACCGTTGGGGACTGAGATGGAATGCCTCGTTTTAAGTCATTTCTCCCGTTCCGTAAACTCAACATAGCAGCATTATTTCTCTCAGTCGAGTCTATCTATTAAAACCGCAACTCAAAACTAGCCGCAACATGGTTTTGTTGTCATCATGAAACGTTACAAAATTCTGTAATATAAATCCGTGGGTAGTGTTGAAGCAAAAAAATATTATGTGCGAAAGGGTTACGGTATTTCTTTGGGCCTTTCTTACTTCTCGCATTTCATAACAATACGTCTCCGTTTTGTACGTAGTACTTAATATACCATTCCTAGTACACTTCCAAAGTCACAAAGGGAAAATTAACGGACGTAACATTATTTACGTCTAAATTATGACATGGGTATGACATTATAAGCTATATAAAAACATAGAGTCAATAGATGTTCCATGATAAATTAAACGAATAATAAAATAGTAAGTGAATATATTCTGTTATGAATAAATATATAATATAATTTTTAACAGTAGGTTAGCCACGCTTTAGCGTGTTTTGAGTATAGTGTGTGAGTGATTATAGCATGAATGGGTCGGCTCGACCGCAGAAAGATTGCATTCTCGCTAAATACCGATGTAATATATTTTGAATCCTTGTTGAGGATATATTTGGTGTTAATGACTTACCAGCTTGTGAACTGTGTGCGCATTTGTCACCCTTAATTTCATAAAAACATTTTTACACCTAACACTATAGTGTATACAGGCAATATAGTACTACATGAATATGGAAGTACCTACAAAACTTGCAATTAAAAGATTTTCGTGAACGTTTTTTTAAACTGAAACTTCTACACAAAGGTTGGTTGTTTGTGTTAAGCTTTATTGTGTTTGTATAGATATGCCATTTTGTTTTGTTGTAAACTATTTCGAATGTTATTTGATATGTGTTTCCTTAAAAAATTCACGATGACGAAAAAATTCTGACTTATGTTTTGTTAGTTAAAAGTTGTTTCTGAAGCTGCCTTTGATCGTAAACCTATTCTCATAATCACAATATATGTAGAATACTGCTCCGGTGCTGCAACATATCAATTTTCAGTCATAGATCCAGTGAAATAGCATGCCCTAAGGCTTGTTTACAGAAAGGATACCCTCGGTACGTGTGGGCAGAAATGATTAAAATTAATTCCTCTATACCATTTCGTTTCTTTTTTAATGCGAACAGTAAAGGATTGATGCAATTTACCCGTGTCAGTATTTCTATCGTATAACTAAGTGCTGTTACCTTATTACCAGGTGAAGAGTGAATAGACATTTAATACGCTATCTATAAGTATCAAATATACCAGCTGTATTTTTTCCCGATCGTCTGTAAATGAAATCGAGTATTTAGGTAATATAAAGTAATATATAGCAATATAGTTCGTAATTTATGATGGGGGCTATAGAACACAATTCATTTAATGTTATGTAATGCCTATGAAACAGAAAACATTGATATCCCAATAAACGATAAAGATGAACGTATATTTGATTTACCACAAAAAGAGTTAGTTTAAAGTATAAGGTAGTTATTAATTATATTATAGTTTTAGGTTTATTTTTAAGTATTATTTTCAAATAGATAAATTACCATTAATGGATTTCATATGATTATGAATTGATATGCCGAGTTTTGTAATTAACAAGTACAGTTACATTTCCACCAGTGAATAAACTTCTCGAAACCAATGCCACAACAAATGTATAACGAGCCCTATACCATTTCGGTACTACTTTTCTTGTTATATATTTTTTAGATATATATCTCATACCAAGTTATAGAATCGATAGATCTTATTATTTGGTAATACACTTGCATCTGCACAAAAGCTAAAGCTGTAGATCTCTAACAACTAGAGGTATCTCAGTTTGCAAGTATTAAAATCATAGAAATTATAAAATTTAAAAGGCCGCAGTTCACGTGCTGTTAAGTGAACTCTACCTGTATGAAAAGACGCATTATGCACGACGAACCAAATGTAAATGAGATGAAAATAGTTTATTTTGTTTCTACATGTTCAATAGTTGTACCTATTGTTGATACGTCATAATCTCAGAGATCGAATTTCGACCTCTCTAAATCTCCAACTTATCTCAGAACCATTTAAAGCGAGTGATATAACATTATATCTCAAAATTTTACTTTATATTTACTATTAATATATTAATAGTCAAATAATTACATCAATAAGTTATTCCTTTTTGTAATCGACATAAATAAATACAATATTACAATAGACCAACAACAAAACTTAAATAATAAATATAATTTCAAATTTTATATAAAAACCATTTCATAAAATACAAAATTTAATATTCATGCACGCTGACTAAACTAGACGAAACGTTTGTGAATTATAAAGAATTAAGGTCATCCCGTTCCAAGGCTAGCTTTCGACAAAGCTTATCAGGGGAGTATATATGTAACAAAAATTATGGCCGCAATTAAACTCGTACCGTATTCTTGCTTAGTAAAACTATTTTCTAAAGAATGGATCTGAAAATCTCTTGTTCAGCGTCTCGATATAAGAAAACTCAAGCCTGCGAATACAAAATTAGTATGGAAGAAATTGCAATTACTAACAAAATGGTATAAATGGTAACTTAAATGCAAAGATACACATATATTAAAGATGGCTTCATTTGACTATATATTATAGAAAATCCCATCACTATCTAATATTAACATTTATCTCAGTCCACACCTGTCGCCCCGACAACGCATATGCCTCTTGGGTTCTTTATTGAGGATGGATGTAGATAACATGTGTTAACTTTAGGATTAGCTTTAGGGTAAAAGTTTAGATTAGGCTTAGGTTAGGTTTAGGTTAGGTTTAGGTTAGGTTTAGGTTAGGTTTAGGTTAGGTTTAGGTTAGGTTTAGGTTAGGTTTAGGTTAGGTTTAGGTTAGGTTTAGGTTAGGTTTAGGTTAGGTTTGGTTTAGGTTAGGTTTAGGTTAGGTTAGGTTTAGGTTAGGTTAGGTTTAGGTTAGGTTAGGTTTAGGTTAGGTTAGGTTTAGGTTAGGTTAGGTTTAGGTTAGGTTAGGTTTAGGCTAGGTTTAGGCTAGGTTTAGGTTAGGTTAGGTTTAGGTTAGGTTAGGTTTAGGTTAGGTTAGGTTTAGGTTAGGTTAGGTTTAGGTTAGGTTAAGGTTAGGTTTAGGTTAGGTTAGGTTTAGGCTAGGTTTAGGCTAGGTTTAGGTTAGGTTTAGGTTAGGTTTAGGCTAGGCTTAGGTTAGGTTTAGGCTAGGTTTAGGCTAGGTTTAGGCTAGGTTTAGGCTAGGTTTAGGTTAGGTTAGAGTTAGGTTTAGGTTAGGTTTAGGCTAGGTTTAGGCTAGGTTTAGGCTAGGTTTAGGTTAGGTTAGGTTTAGGTTAGGCTTAGGTTAGGTTTAGGCTAGGTTTAGGCTAGGTTTAGGCTAGGTTTAGGCTAGGTTTAGGCTAGGTTTAGGCTAGGTTTAGGCTAGGTTTAGGTTAAGGTTTAGGTTAGAGTTTAGGTTAGAGTTTAGAGTTAGAGTTTAGGTTAGGTTAAGGTTAGGTTTAGGCTAGGTTTAGGCTAGGTTTAGGCTAGGTTTAGGCTAGGTTTAGGCTAGGTTTAGGTTAAGGTTTAGGTTAGAGTTTAGGTTAGGTTAGAGTTAGGTTTAGGTTAGAGTTTAGAGTTAGGTTTAGGTTAGGTTAGAGTTAGAGTTTAGGTTAGGTTAGGTTTAGAGTTAGGTTTAGGTTAGAGTTTAGAGTTAGAGTTTAGGTTAGAGTTTAGAGTTAGAGTTTAGAGTTAGGTTAGAGTTAGAGTTTAGGTTAGGTTAAGGTTAGGTTTAGGTTAAGGTTTAGGTTAGGTTAGGTTAAGGTTAGGTTAGAGTTAGAGTTTAGAGTTAGGTTAGAGTTAGGTTAGAGTTAGAGTTTAGGTTAGGTTAGGTTTAGGTTAAGGTTTAGGTTAGAGTTTAGAGTTAGAGTTTAGGTTAGGTTAGGTTAGAGTTAGAGTTTAGGTTAGAGTTTAGGTTAGGTTTAGGTTAGGTTTAGGTTAAGGTTTAGGTTAGAGTTTAGGTTAGAGTTTAGGTTAGAGTTTAGGTTAGGTTAGAGTTAGAGTTTAGGTTAGAGTTTAGAGTTAGAGTTTAGGTTAGAGTTTAGGTTAGGTTAAGGTTAGGTTAGAGTTAGAGTTTAGGTTAGGTTAAGGTTAGGTTAGAGTTAGAGTTTAGGTTAGGTTAAGGTTAGGTTAGAGTTAGAGTTTAGGTTAGAGTTTAGAGTTAGGTTTAGGTTAGGTTTAGGTTAGAGTTTAGGTTAGGTTTAGGTTAGGTTTAGGTTAGGTTAAGGTTAGGTTTAGGTTAGAGTTTAGAGTTAGGTTAGAGTTAGAGTTTAGGTTAGAGTTTAGAGTTAGAGTTTAGAGTTAGAGTTTAGGTTAGGTTAGGTTTAGGTTGGAGTTTAGGTTAGGTTAGGTTAGAGTTAGAGTTTAGGTTAGGTTTAGGTTAGGTTTAGGTTAGGTTTAGGTTAGGTTTAGGTTAGGTTTAGGTTAGGTTAAGGTTAGGTTTAGGTTAGGTTAGGTTTAGGTTAAGTCTAGATTAGTATTTTTTTTGCTTTTTTAATGAGATATTTGGATATCATCACTATTACATACTTCACTGCCTAGCACGTGGAAAATTAGCATTTATAAACATTAACCATTTCATTGAGGCCAGAACCGGGGATCGAACTCTGTTCGCGTACCGTGAAATTAAAAGCAAACGACCGGACTCTGCGCTACATAAAAGTAAAGGTAGACCATTATAAAAAGGTAATTAATATCGCTGATAAACGGAAAATTAATTTGTGCAAAAGCATCGTTCATTTCAAAGCTTTGATCTTACATAGGGTAAACGTTTCAAGTTTCTTATGTAGCTACGTTAATTAACAATTCGCTTATCAACAGTGTACTTAAAAAGAAAATATTTGTTTCATGTTTTTCTACGGTTAAACGGTTTCGTATTTTGTGCTATTACTGGTGACAAACGAGCACAAAGTTCTCCTGATGATGAGTCATGACTGTGATGACTGACGCCCATGTCATCTACATAAATTCTTATCATGCTATTTCAGACTGGTATTCTGTGAGAGCGTGATCCTTCCCCGAGTCCAAACGACTCCCATACATGGTACAGCTAGAAACAAGCGGCAACGTTGCTCTACTAAACGTATACTGCCTATAATATATCTGATAAAACAATTAAGCAACCACTAGATGTAATTTGTAATTATTGATGACGACGTTTTCCTTAAATGAAATTGAATCTTCTTACAATATCTAACAAAATTTGTTTAAATTTTTCTTTGTGGTTTCCAATATTAAAATATACTACAATTTGCAAGACTTCCGGTTTGTAAATAATATTGAATAAAGAAAAACCCTTTCTTTGATTCTTCGTTTTTAATTAAATTATTTTAATAAAGATAACCTCCAATTACAACTTATTAATGTAATAAGATGTTATGGGTCAAAATTATTGAAATAGTTTCATGCCATCGGCAAAAGTCTAGTAGACATATTTCATCTGATAATAAATCTGCAGACCATAACAACCACGTTCAACCTCGATAACAAATTATAATCTAGAACAGTTGTAACTCCTGAGGACTAAAATGGAATGTCTCCTAGTTCATCTATAAGATAGAAACCTTGGTTTTAGTCTTTCTTGAAGCGAAAGGTTAATCTACTATTTGACGATAGTATTTTGGAATGTGTGGTACTACCCCGTCCGAGTCGAATTTTCGTATCATATCTCGGTATATTTTTTTTAATGGAGTTAAAAGTACTTGATACTACGGTTTTGAGTGTCTATTCGACTGAATGGTTTTTTTTTTGTTTCAGATTCTATTTTACACTGTCAGCCACCGGTGATTGACGCGGCCTAAACGAGAAGTTCGGTATCAGTTACCAGTGGCTGACATGGCACTCAACATACTAACATATATAGTTTGCTTGTAACTAATATGTTTTTGTGATTAATAATAATAATTTAGATTTTTGCCAATATTTGCGAACTAATTGTATAGCAACGCTGCAGATACGTTTAATTCCGGCATGAAAACTTTCGTCCGATCGAGGAAGCAGTGTAAGTCTGCTTTTTAATAGGTAAAGTACTAGTGGGAAACAAGTACAGGAAAGAAGGCATCCCATCTAGTTATCAAGAGCAACTACGCATTAGCCTCTTGAATCTAAAGATGAATCCTACGTAGGTATTTATGGTCCATAGTCAATATTTACCATCAAGTTAACTGTGTGAAAATGTTAGCTTATGATTATTTATCTTGGTTAATTCTAAGTTAAGCGAAAAGTAAAAATTTCTATTCGGTTCCCTGACCTCAATATATTTCGATATATTTATCTGGAAGAAATTGAACCTTACTCGTCATACAACCTGCACGTTTTATATATTATTACCTAGCATATAAATGTAATAAAATATTTTGTCTATAATTGTTAATTGAATAGCCTCCTTTGTCCTCTACTGCCCCAGATCTCTTTTACAACATATTTCGCAATTGCTATCGAAAATTTTCAATGGTTCTCGACGACTCTGCTTATTTTCGGAATAATACGGTGAAATTCTGTCGGGAAGATATTAATTGCCTTCCTGGGTCGATGAGGTTGTTACGCGTTCGTTCCTTTTTTTAAACAGCCTCATATTACTTTAGTAATAATAAATTCACTAGAGATCGCATCAAACAAAATACATTATATAAAATGATACATTGCTTAATTTTAGTGTTCACTTTTTTAAGCCTCCATTATTAGACTATACGTTACCCAGTACTAATAATAGTATTTTGTGTTATAATACATTATTTTTATTATTATTTATATTTTATATATATTATCCTTATTTTTACATGTTTTTGTTTTTATTTTTACCTTCCAGCTCCATCACAAATGCCTTTATTTCGTACTATGTAAGAATTAGTAAGAATTGTGTGTAAACGTATGTACGAGTAAGTAAATAATGGACCTAAATCCATTAAGGGACAATGGAGGACAACACGATGTAAACAAGTTTTACAACTTAAACTTATCACATACATAAATCTAATTACGGAAATTACTGAAATATTAAATTACATTGTTTACCTTTTAAATTTAGTTATTTTGTTATTGCTTAAGAACTGCATTATAGAATGTACATTTACATTGTACATGTTTATTGTATTTAAGCACTATATTTCTAACTACATCAGTCGGCTCAATCGGGTAAAGAAGTCCTCACAGAACACCATTAAATAGCATTTGATCTTACTCGTCAGAGGTATCTACGCATCTCCATGATGATTCCTTATCGAGGATTGGTAATTATATCATTAATTGGTGACGGTGGGTAAAAAGAAACTTCTCCTAATACTATACTGTAATATCTACTTATTTAAATGTGTGTACGTGTGTCCTATAAATATTTGATTATTTTTGTCTTGTTTATGCAGGTTTCGCTACGATATTTCAATATATTTCATTTAAAACAAATATTGTACAAAAATACTTAATTCCAAAAGGTTTCTCTATTCTCTACCAGCCTAACTTTGTGTGTTTAGCACAGAAAGTATTGTAGGTGCAGTGCAAAACAAATCTGTTTTAACTTTAAGAGTATATAAATGTAATAAATGACATATTGATAAAAATATTGTAATATTATATTCATTAAAGTTATGTGTATATGTACTTTAGTATGTAATGTGGCTTTACCACTGATGAAACAACTTTGAAGTTGTACAAATTGTGTGGTATAAGAAATACTGCTATTTTGGTTTCCGTACATTCGATGGAAAATCGAAACCCTTATTCGTATTATTACTCTCGTGTCTGTATGTCTATCGGTCTGTCGCAGCTCATTAAATTAGATTACTATTACTCTTTTTATTTATGACTTATTTACATTACGCCTCGTATTCTGACTTCTATGCGCTGCCAACTTGATACACTATGGCTTAATAAAAGTAAATAAAAAATCGTATACTCGTATCTCAGGAATATTTTAAAGCAAAAACTAAAAAGTTAAATCAAACATAATGAAAATAACTTGATACAAACTTAAATTAGTTACAGCTCTTACAATAATATTTTCATACTTATTTACATTCATTAACATCGTTACAAACTTAAGTGAAGTAACGAGAGTATTTTCATTCGTTCAGCAAAGCGTTATCAATTTAATGTCCTTATTAATTTCATGCAAATCACTGATTTTACTAGTATATACTGATAGAGTTAATAAGAAATAACTCTGCTGGTGTCCACTGAGATATAAATAAAACAAACGAGAGTAGTAGCCCCACTTCTTGCTGTTACATGAATGGAAATGACAACCATGAACACACAATACCAGCTCTAAATAACAGCACATCGATGCTGAATTTCGTATGGTGGGAGCAGTTTTTTTTTATAGAATCGGTGTCAAACGAACAATCGTCTCACTGTGATGGATAGTGATAATCGCCGCCCATTAATATCCGAAACACCTGAAAAGCTGTATTGTGGGCTTTAAGAAAGGTAAAGGTAGTGGACCCAACGAGCAAATTACGGGTCATAAGCCCTTCCATATCAGCTCTCAATTTCTACGGAATAATCATTATCGCAACGCTCTCGAATCTTCATTTAAATTTTAAATCATTATTTTGCAACTTTGGTCTTTATTTTTAATTCCTTTCTTAATATTTTAGCACTTTACATGATAGATTTCGGTTGTTCTTGGTATGAGTTTATTTTTGAGTATTTATAATATTTATACTTACATAAAGCGACATCTATTGGCAACCCCTAATAATATATTACAAAAAGATGTGATTTTTATATTATTTATTTGTTTAACTTTACTCAAAGCATTTATTATAAGGGAAGTAATATAGGAAAGGTATGTACAAAGGCGCGGCTTATTTTGCAATAGAATCTCTTCCGGCAGGCCTGATGTTGGATATATTGTCCAGGGAAAAAAATAGTGTACTCACAAAATAAAAATAAAAATAAATACAGTTATACAAACATGCCTAAATTTATTAATTAATACATAATTATTGTATTATTTAGTATGAATTAAATAAATAATACATATAATATATTATGTAAACATAAATAATAAATATGTATATATACCATAGCTAACAAGCTAACATAATATTTAATTATATATTCAACAGGATAAAGATAAGTAGTGTTCCTTCACTAGTTTTTTATTACTTCAGGAAGAACATTCTACAAACGATTTCTATGCACAGTGAAGTTGATATATAAACATTTGCGGAGATATGACGGAGTCTTTGGGGAATGAAAAAGGAAGCAAAGGAAGTGTTCCTGCGAAGACGTATGGGGAGCCACTTGAGCTGTTTACGAAAATTGAAAAACGATTGAACTTTTTAAGTCCAAAAATGAAACGGATGCACGAATTTTGTAGGCGCTCAAGTTTATTAAGTAACTCCTCTGTAACATCCAAGTAACAAACATCAGCATATTCTAATATGGGTAAAATAAGTGCTTAAACGAGAGATCTTTGCTGACAAGGGCAAAAAACTCTGAAGGCATTTCAACAAGTGTAAGACAAAGTGAATCTTGCGACTAACTTCATTGACGTGTGGACGCTATGACAAGTGAGAGTCAAAAATAATCCCCAAGTTTTTGCATGACTTACTGTACGCTTTATGTGTTACATTTACCAGTAACGGGGATAAACTAGATAGATTAAATTTGTTCCGTATAAGTTTACTACCAATAATCATAGCCTGCGATTTGGAAGGATTAAGTAGAAGCCCATGTGACTTAGCCTAGTTGCTAATGCAATTTACTGTAACCTAAGTATTGACACAGGCCTTTTCCCAGACATATTCAAAATTGCGTTGATCTCACCTATTTATAAAGGCGGAGATAGGGACAGTGTCACCAACTGTAGTGGCCTATTTCTATTCTGCCAGCTTTATCGAAAATATTAGAACGTTTACTAAATAATCGTCTAAAATCATATTTAGCTAAATTTAATATAATCTCGGAAAACCAATTTGGTTTCATAAATGGAAAATCTACAAAAGATGCTGTATAGTCTTTAACAGAATTTGTTGTCCATCAAGTTGATAAAAATAACAAATGCATAGGAATATTCTTGGATCTCGCAAAGGCGTTTGACACTGTCTCCGTCCCGATTCTACTTAGCAAAATGGAAAGGATGGTTTTTAGAGATACATCCTTAAAATTATTTCAAAGTTACCTATCAAATAGAAGACGTGAAGTGAAAATCAGTGACTTTAAATAGTGAGTAGACGTATATCAATTATGGCGTGCCTAAAGGTAGCATTTTGGGCCCAACCTTGTTTCTTCTATATGTTAACGATCTCTATGGTCTTAAAATACGAAATTGCAAAGTTATTGCCTACGTCAATGACACTGTATTACTAATTAAGGGATCCACCTAGCAAGAAACAGCAAAATTAACGGAGATCGGACTTGAGGAAGTAATTTCATGGCTCAGAAGAAATCTATTAACGTTGAACTTAAGCAAGACCAAGTACCTGACCTAAGTCTTTTGTTGACCAAAAACAGGGCAAATAGATGTGGTAATTTTTCATCACTAACATGTGCCTGTAAAACTATGGAGAGGGTTAAATCCATTAAATACCTCGGTATTATTGTCCATAGCCTTCTTAATTGGCAAGAGCATATTGACTCTTTAAAAGGTAGAATAAGAAAACTGTTACCTATTTTCGGGTGTATAAGGCATATTCCCGCTGAACTTCTAAAAACCATCTACTATGCTCTTTGCCAATCTTTATTGGCTTACTGTGTATCTATCTGGGGTGGTACTTGTAAAGGTTATCTTTTGACAGTCGAACGATCACAGAGAGCATTGTTAAAGGTTATGCTTCACAAACCCTATACATTTCCAACATCACAGCTTTTCTCTGAAGTGAAGGTACTCACGGTCCACCAACTATTTATTTTGAATTCTGTCCTAAGGACTAATTCAGTCTGCAGACCAGATTTTAATATTTTCCAGAATCTAAGAAGAAAAGACCGAATCATATTACCAGAAAAATTTTGTTCCTCCTATGCTCATAGACATATATGTATTTTGGGGCCCTACCTATATAAAAGAATAAGTAATGACATCACCATATATACGCTTACTCATTACAAATGTAAGCAACTCCTCACAAGTTATTTAATGTCGTTGAAGTATAAGGATACTGAAACTTTATTAAAAATAAATAAGTAAATTTTACCTGGTATATGAATGAAATGTTTTTACAAATAAACAAATATATATCTATATCTATCTTTATTTATATACCACAAACATATTTGTATTGTAAATTTAAGTTAAGCAAATATTATTGAAACATTTATATAAATCACCCTTAACTTGTGTACTTAATTGTACCACTCAATTATGATATAACATGTATCGTTAATTCACTAGACTAGTTATAATTTGTGTGTACGATTTTAAACTAAGATAATCTACTACTACCTCCCTTATTGGGATATTCTTTCTTTTTTCTTTAATTAATTTATAGTTTTACTGTAACAGTAATTCTAAGTTTTATTTAAATTATACTTCATCCGGAGGAGGGGCTTAGCAGCTGTAACACAGGTCTAGGACCTAGCACGGTTGCTAAAGAGAAGAAATAAATGGTTGAAATTGTAATTGTAAATCTAAAATATAAAATATTAAATTCAGATCACTGTTAAAAACGCTAATAGCCATGTCAATATCAGCTACAAGAGTATGTCTAAACTAATAAATAGTCAAAAAATTAAATAATAGGTTATAGTAATAAACCTCGAGAAATATGTTTTAGTCATCTATAAACAAAATAAAACTAAGTTGGCCGACATAGCTCAGAGGATGCTAGTAGTAACGGGCCGGCCACATAGCTTCTAGAACCAATTAATATTAAAAAATATAAAAAATAGTAAAAAGGTGAGATCGGTTTGACTACTCGCTTTATAAATTATACTTTTTTTCATAGAATAGGTAGCAAACGAGAACGCATTTCAGTCGTTGGTAAGTGATTACAGTCGCGCATGGATATCTGCAACACCAGACGAGTCGCAAATGCGCTGCCAGCCTTTAAGAAAAGTGTATGCTCTTTTCTTGAAGATACCAAAGAATATACCGCTGGCGACAGCTGATTCCATCGACTAGTTGTGCGTGGCAGAAAATTTCGGGTAAAGCACACAGTGATGGATGATTGCCAGCCATCTAGATGATGAGGATGAAAATTTTGAATTCTATCGTGATGTAAGATGTTTAAACTCAGCGGCTTGAATTAATTCGAACAACTCCTCAGAAAACTCTTCATGGTAAATTCATGATTAGGAAAGTACATGATCATCAACGATTCGAGCCCCTCTTCGTAATATGTAATTTTTTCTATTTCTTTTTGTGATTTGTTTTTATTTTATTTCTGTGGTGTACATATAATATAATATATAATATAATAATCCTGCGCAGTAAATGTAATTTGCCCAGAAGAACAATGATCAATGAGCTAGTGATGATGAAGTTACTCACCGAATTGTTCTTAACGGGCAACTATTGTGTATGACATATAATAACTAAAAATGATAAAGTTTAATAAACAGACACAGATTGTTGACATAGCAGTTTTACCACCGCGTGGACTCGCACCTTGCACAGTTGCAAAGCCACAGGTCCAGGTTTTGGTTCCCAGTTTCAAAATTTATAAAGAATGTTATTTTATGCATCAGTATAAAACCAACTATTTGTAATGAAATTATTTTAACGTATATTTGAATAACGTCTCATGTGGTCACTGTATTGAACCTTCCTCCAGTATTATCACGTATGCCTTACATCGGAACAAGAAAAAGCAGGATGAATGCATCTGCGTTTGCACAAATACTCACACACTGTGTCCTACACATGTTGAAATATATCTGATTAATATTGCTAAAGTTAAAAGCTCTTAGTTATTACTCATGTAATATTTTTTCCATGCTTAGTACTGTTGATGGCCCACGTTTTTGACACTTAACCTTTTCTAATTTAATCGCATAAATTTTACACTATCGATTGCCATGTTACGTTATGTAACAATAGACATTGTTAAATTGTACGTTGTATATGTAGAAAATCTTTTCGTTCCCTGAAAGATGAGTGGTGGTCATGGTCGAAATTAATTATTAGATTCGGGAAGGACATAGTCATTTGCCTGTTTCGATTTTGGTGTATGGTGATGATTGATTTTTATCAAAATCGATTAAAATTTTTAAATAAGTAAGGTTGAAAAACGTGCACACTATTCACGTAATGATAAACGATGATTCTTTTATCTTTGGGGATTAAAGATCAAAATGTTGACACTTCTAAATTATATGTAATGCTCTAGTATAATGAAATCCGGTTCCCCTTAAGGCCAAGTTTAGGTTTTGAATCCACAAGTGAAAGTGAAACAGAGAAACTAATAGAAATCATTTTTAATATATTTATAATATTGATAATGATTAGAAGATCGCAAGAAGTTAATGTGGTCAAAATTAACAAGTAAAACGACATTTCTTCACAATTGTATAATGATACTAAAAAATTATGTTGTCTAAGAAAAAACCTTATTAATTTCTAATCAGATGATCAGTAATTTTATTATTATATTTCAGTAACATTATTTCAATCACTCAATATGTCAGAACAAACCATTTCTTATTCTACGCGGAGAAATGACTTATGTATAACCAGTCTGGCGGGGCAAAGACGTGTTATGTTACATTCGCACCGACCACAAACAGACGATGTCCATAAGAGAGGGCGACGAGAACGCTCTGTAACACATCAACGGCTTTTCCAGAGCCGGCCACATATCAGTAGCCCCTTCCAACATTGCACCTTATTACCGGTACCCAAACGGGCAGTGGACCCCTCCATTTCTCTACAGAGCGCCATAAGCGCTCGGTCACCTCTCAACCCGGTGAAACTGTAAAAGCCCTCGGGCTAACAGCGGCCATCAGCGCGAAAAAAAAAGAAGGACCCCTCCGAGCTCACCATCCGCAGTTCAGGGGGACTTGGAAAGGGAGCGCTCAGAAGCATCAGGTGTTGAGGCAAGGTAAGTAGCGTATTCTATTACTCCGACTCCATCTCGGCTGCGGTTGCAGGGTAGAAGGTACCTCTCGTTCACTCCGTAGTCCACTTGGTCTCATTCAACGCATACAAAAGCTACCATTCCGTGTGTATATATCTTTTTGTTTGGGCACGCGGCGTTAAGGCGAGCGGAGGGGACCGATACCAAGGTCAACTTACTTGCAGTTTCATGTAAATCGATTTGTTACGCTACACATTGCGGTTAGGAAATATATTTTGGTGACAGCAACTCTAACTAGCGTGACCTTGCGGTACAACGCTATAACGTTAACTCACAATATCCAACACTGATCTATTGTTTTGTTCGCTGTTATTAACTTTATTACAAATTATATGTGAAAAGAGCTAAATAAACAAATTAATTTAATACAGTTAGCAATAACGAAGTGATTGACAACGGAAATAAAAATTATATTTAAGGCAAGAAAAAAACTCGTATAAATAATTAATTCAGATGTCTTATTTGGCATGGTCTAATAACTCTATAATTGCGAGCTGCCAATTCATTAGTTCAATTATTATACAGTATCATTATATATATACTTGATCCTCGTGTGTTAATATTTAATCACATGGGTATTTTGTGTTTACGCGTGCGCGTATTAGAATTGTTCATGTGTATTATAAAGCGTTTACTTTTTCAGTAAATATAGTCTATATTTTTCGAAAATATTAGTTTCTCTCTACAGCATATAGTGCCCTTGGTGCGAAGTTTACAAATGCGGTCGACCAACAGATAATCGGCCAGTTGTCTAATTGATAGCGTCTAGTGTTGACGTCGTACTATTAACAATCACCTAGCGAGACCTGCGCTTCTATTTCGTGTATCAAATAGGACGGTAAATGATATTTATTTTATTTTTTTTCTTTATCTTATAGTTTTTCGGTGAAATTGTATTTTATACCTATATAAGTAAACTATACTTTTTTTTTGTGTACGAGTATTGCTGTTGGTCCAGTGACCTCTACAGCTTTATCTAAATAGTATACTTTTATACTATTACTATATATATATAGACTTAAAATAATTTTAGATTAAAAAAATAGGTATTGCGAATTCTTAAATTTAAATGCAATCGCTACTTATATGTTGTTAAAAAATTGTAAAACTTTAAAATCACATTTACTTTAACAATTTTATATATTTATATATCTATCTATTATATATAAGAGTGAGAGTGGTTTGCAAAACTGTCATTGTTGAACGTTTATATTTAAATATATATTATTAACAGCCTATTAGTTACGGGTATGTTCGGCGAATTTTAATGCCGTATGCACAGTTCCAGTTCGCCACTTGAAATGTGGTTAACGGATAATTATAGGATAATACATTAATAGATATAGATAAATAATATTAGATACATTCCTAGCAGTTTGTGAATACAAAATAAACAATATCGTATAATGATCGATAAAGATACTTAATATCTTGCTCATAATTCTTTTATTATTTCTAGTTTATTACACAGTGGTAGAGCTACACTGTTAAATAAAATAGATATGTTTTATTTCTAGCTGCAGAATAAATGGGTCACTTCGAACGGGGTAGGACCACGCACTCACAGAATACCAGCGTGAAATAACTGCAGCATTACGTCTGGTGAGTGTGGGGATTCGGAGACCTTTGTCTACTGGTGACGAGGCATTCCATCTCAGTCCTCAAGAGTGGTTACGTATATACTTTATGATTCCTTGTGAAGGATGAATGTAGATGTCATTGGCCGCAGGAATCACTTGCTATCAGGTGTACAGTGTGCTCGTTTGATACTCTCAAAGTAATAACATATATATACATATATATATATATATATACACTGTACATAATTTATTGTATTATGGCACAATTTAGTGCTTACACATAGACACTAGACTAAGAGCCTGTAGACTAAAGTCTTTTTATCATCGTATATCATGAACGCGAACGTATTATTAGCTGGGCTGGATATAAATCAGCACTTATAATTAACAATATCACTGGTGCCGGAGCTTTGGAAGGAACTTGGATTGTTTTATATTTATTTTCGAAATGAAGTTTTGAATAACTTTATTATATCACGTGGGAACGTTGTCTGTCATTATTTTTTTTGTGTTTTTGTTACCATAAGCAAGTAAACAAAATCCGAGGTAATTATTCTTAGCATTGTATTTGTTCAATGTGAGAAAAGCGCACACAGTTCGCTCGAAGTTAAATCATTCTAGTGAAACCGATATTATGAAATGTGTTAGAGCCATGCTGTAGTTTATCTCTGGCTGCGGCATGAATGGTTCGGCTCGATCCTCGTATGTTCCCAGTGTAAAATAGCAGCATAATGCTATTGTGTTTCAACTGATAAGTGTCGGATCTGGAAACCTTTATTACTGGTGACGAGGCATTCCATCTTCGTCCTCGGAAGAAACAACGTGTCTGCATTATGATTCCTTATCGAGAATGAATGTAGGTGGCCGCAGGAATCTCTTACCATTAGGTAAACTGTGTCCTCGTTTGTCTCGAAAATAAATTACATAACGCTAAACTATTATTTTATCCTGATACTTGTCAAAATATGTTCCTTCCTCTTTCGACTAGACCTATTTATTCTATAAGTCATTTGAAGTTGCGTACGTAAGTAGTAGATATATGATGTCACAATCATTAACGTAATAATTAAGAATTTTCTAAACAAATGTTTTTCACTTGAATGGAACGGTATTTTCAATCACTCACACACATTTATAACTTTTTAGATGCCACAAGATCTGAAACAAGAAGTGATCTCTATAAAAGAATGGCTTGCGAAGGAACCATATCTGCCAAAAGACCTCGGTAAGTGGCCCTAACATTTTTATAGTATATATATCAAAATGAAAGAAAAATTATAAAAAATAATGCTGGTCGAAGTTTAGATTGTCTTAGTCGATAAAAAGTATCGCGCTAATGCAGTTTTCATTTTAACGTATTCGTACATTTACACGAGATTTGTTTTGATAAGAATACTAGCAAAGCTATATCAATCATTCTGGTGGTCCTACCTAAGCATAGACTATCTATGGACAACCATTTATATACTCGTGCATAGATACGGTCAAATTTTTGAACCGAATCTTAAACTGTTAGCGTATTGACGCTTCGAATTATGTGATATTACTTCGAAAAAATGGCCTCAATACAAACTTGCCTTACTTCTACATGAATTCTCACAATTAATTCATAAATATATTGAAAACTATAAAGAAACCTAAGCAGAAAAGAAGGTGTATAATACTATAATATATATAGGCGTATAATAAATAATATAGGATCATCTTCAAAATGTGTACAATCTCCAATACCTTTCGTAGACCTCTCAAGTATTTTAAATAAGTATCTAGTCGGTCCAAAATCACCAGTGGATATAAAAGAGGCTCCTTGGCAAGTAGTAATCCTATAATGTACAGCCCAAACATTCACGATGATAGCCGATAGTGGGGCAAGTATCGTAACACAGAGAGCAGCTTCTTGGCGATAGACACAAATGCGAACTCACCATATTTTTTTTTTTATTTTTTTTTTAAAATATATAAGTAATTCTCTTAACATTACTAATATTCCGGTTAACCACTCAAACTAATCTAAACATGGTTCACGACAATAGTACCATTAGGCTATTGACGCAATAAACAAATATAAGACCACTGAGACACCTGTTACGTAATTTTTAGCTAGACAAATACAATAATATTATATTTATTTTATTTACTTGATCGAGCTGTGCCTCAATTATCTGGAATACGAAAAGGTCTGTCAAAAGACCAGGCTTTAATAGAAAACCAGTGTAAATAATAACCTAATGCTATCGTATTTCATAATGTGAAAAAATCAAACCAGAACGCTTATTACTGTTGTAATAATTATTGTCATCAGTGGGTGTCATCAGGAGAGTATGTAATTGTATAAGTCACCCTGCCACTCAACATGGCAGATAAGAATATCGTTGAGCAAATTTGTATTCTTTTTTTTATTGTAATTTAATAATTTAATGTGTTTTTCTATTTAGTTTCCACAAAAACATTTTTGCTAAATTGTCAAAAAACGTTTGTACACCCATAGTAATTAGTTATCCGCTTCTCATTTTATTTTATGAAATAGCTACCTAATACCCGGCATGTGTTGCAATTGCTCTACCAATTTTGTGTACTTAGTTTTATTTTTTGAAATTAATAGTACTTATTATTAGTGCCAGAACTTTTCACGTAAAGCAGACAACTCTACAAAGTTTCAAATTCAATTTAATGAACGATGCATAGACACAAAATCTATTTATTACACAATAAATGTGCAAATGTTGCATTAATAATATATTTATAAAAAAAGGTAAAGCAACATTTGTCATTTCTGTTTGTTGGCATAATTTTATTATATCGATAAATACACATTTTGTTATTTCATTATTTTTTTGTAAAATACCCATGAACATCGCCGCCCATGAACATACATACAAACCTTTAAGGTACAAGTAACTCTTAAGTTAGAATAAAAGTAAATAATTAATAATTAATTTACAAATAATTAATTGCCTCACCTAATTGTTATAGCTTAAATAATTAATTCCTTATTTTTTGTTACTTATAATGTAAAATAACAAAGTTTTTTTTTAGATAGATAAAACGTAATTCATAAAATAAAAGGGGAACCGGATAACCAGTTACTAGGGGTGTACGAACATTTATTAATCAGTCAATAAATAAAGCAGTTAGCGGAGCTAGCAAAAATTCCTTGTCTTTAAAAAAATGCCAGGCGTCACCCACTATGGTCAATTAGAAGGAAGTAGACAACCTGACACGAGTATAACATACCTACGATCTACCCATCACTATCGAAGATCTAGGCAAGGACACATGAAGGAATACTAATATAGCCATGATACTTCTGTATATCTTGTAAGGAACCGAAGACCAAATTACTGACATTTCATTTCAGTTCTAAGGGAGTGACAGCGTGTGTCCAATTTAAATCATTGTTGAGGTTGGATGTATGTTTATTGGCAGCAATCAACATTGATAATTTCTTAAAAAAAGAATTGCAGCTACAAAAGTTATTTTACCTTTAAAAAAACGTCTTACGCTACTACAGAAATCCTGAGTTGTGTTGAATAAAGGCACAAGGTAACATGCATAACTGGACAACACTTTTTTCGGCAATTTCTGTAGAAAGGCTTGCCAAGGGTTTATATCTTTGATAGTGACTATGCCCTCCTAGTTTATTTTAAACTAGCTGTGACCGATTTCGTTCGCGTAGACTACATGATGCTTGGTATTTGTCATATAAAGAAATGTTTTTTTAGAACTTTTAAAGGGGAACAATTCCGTTGTACATGATTTTTGAGTAACTTAAACCATTTACACAGCACACGCAACGGAAGCTCTCAAAAGGAATATTTTTCTCCTTTATATAGCTTATAGCCTTCCTCGATAAATGGACTATCCAACACAAAAAGAATTCGAACTAGTAGTTCCTGAGATAAGCGCGTTCAAGCAAACAAACACTTCAGCTTTATAATATTAGTATAGATACGGTGATATCTTGTAGTTATTACCAGAGGTCATCAGCTGTGCAAGCTTTTTGCAAAGTATTTGCGCAAGCACAGAATCTTTCTAATCTGATGTAATAATTCGTAAGCAATAAGATGAAATAAGGTTAAGATGCAAGGTCAGGGCCAATAAACATAAACAACCGGACTACATACTGCAGAGAGATATAGGGAAAATGGGAATATCACTTGTGGTGATTTAAAAATAATAAAAACTTGTAAGAAAGCTTATAGCAACAGTACTTGCTATTGTCAATGTCGGGCCCATGGTAGGCCGTTTTGGAGTTTAGAGGCTCCAGTTTTCTGTCCACTATATACCCTTGATGCAGCAGACTGCCTCAAATGGAGCTGGCTAACGACTATTCGCTAACTAAGTGCTTGTTGCAAAAGGGCAACAACTTGAGGACCTTGTACAAGAGTAAAATCCATAGCCCTAATATCCATAGTTTTGTAAAAACAATGAATACAATTTGCAAAAGTGGCAATAGGTCAACTTCTTATTAGCGACCGATAAGGTAGACGATGTTGCGCGGATTTTTATAGAGGTGGTACACTCGTGGGCACAGTAGAGATTCAATTTTCCTATACACGCATTGAAATTGCCCAATACAAATAATACTAAATCTTTTTAAATTATAATATAATTTTAAATGTTAATGTTATGTTAATTAAACAATATTTTAATACATATATACTTTTTATAAATAAAATACGTATTTTGAAAAAATCTTAAATGTATGCGTTTAATCGATTTGGTTGCTTCAGAGTGGATTATTATATGTAAGCGTATATTTCTACCTCTTTACCTAAAAAAATTAAATAAACGACATGTGTTTTAGATTTAATGTATTATTACGGGATACAGCCAAGTGTATGTTGATAGTATATAAATATAAAAATACTTTGTTACCAAGATATCGTCTCTGTGTAATATCTGTTATGACAGGCAATAAAATTACCAGTAATTGCGCTTGCTCCATGATAATTCTTTACAATTACACAGCTAAGACAATGTTGCGCATAATAAAATCGCTCTAGCAATTCTTTTGTAATTTAATGGATTATAAATTGCTTGTTTTTATTTCATATAAGTTCATTAGGAAGCGAGTATTAAATAGAATATACTGTTGGATTCTTTTGCTATTATTCTCGGTTTTTTGAAATTTTATTAGGAAGTAGTGATTTTATATATGTGTCATAAAGATATGTCTTATATAAAATTGATACAGTCCAGGAGAGCATAGCAGATTTGAAGCATCAATAGCCTAAGTCTGCGAAACGAAAACGTTTCAAAAATATGATTTTTTTTTTAATCAGGATCGATTTTTTTCGTCCCATCATCAAAGGTGTCATCAGTACTGTCGTCTGTCTTCGTTTGCGGAAGCGGTCTCCCTGTAATAGAAGAATAAGTAGCCTCCGTATCTATTAAGATACACCACAGACCAGACCCCCTAAAATTGTTTAATAAATAAATATATTAAAAAATCTATTTACTAACTTGGTTTTAATTTTTACTAAATTTCGTATTTTCTTTACGGCTTCGTAAAATTTGCTGATAAAAATGATTTAAGTCAAAATTCTTGTTTCGTAAGTCTTTCATCGTCTCAGCCCATCACTAATCAACTGCTGAACAAAAGGCTTCACTGCAAATTGCTACAAAGTAAAATTTTGAGTCTTTATTTTGAGTGTCAGTGGTCTCACATCCTCTATGGGCTGGTAATCGATTCCAAATGTGAAGTTATGAAGAGAAGTCGATAATATCTATTCGTCATCGAGTATCGATAACGAGCTATATAGCCGGTCTATTCATCTTTCCACCTCACTGATTCTTTGAGCTTCCTGTCACTGCAGGTATACTACAGACGTCGTTGCGAATTCTATCAAGCTTTGAAACACCAACCATAAACCTCTCGAAGGCCGTATTCACTTTTGATTCATAACGTATCGGAAATAAATTTATTCAACCTTTGTTATAAATATATTATCATAAATAGAATTATATATTTTTTATGTTTATATGATTATAACAAATATGCAGTTTCGTACAATATCTATGAATATCTGATCACGCTTCGATGATATCGCTCTCTGGTGACGGATGGATCCTGAAAAAGTTCGTAAAAAGATATAGAATAACAAAGAAAATGTCGTAACGTGTTGTCGATTCACAATCTTAAATATAATAGATCTAAGGGTACTTAGCACGACTGTCAACCGCCCTATCTAGTTTGGCGATTCCAAAGAAAAATATTTAATGGTATTCAACTTGGTAGAGACATTCAGCACTGGGACAATGGTCTATGGACAAATTATGTATATCAAATATATATATAGATTTTCCTTTAATTTTTTTTATTGTCCCTTTGTTTTAGATGATTTCATTTTGGAGAAGTTTCTTCACAGCTGCTACGGCAGCTTGGAGCGGACTAAACAATGCTTAGAAAAGTTTTCTACCACACGTACCATGATGCCCGAGATTTATACATCGAGAGACCCCACGTCTGTCAGCATGCAGACCGCATTTTCTATCACGTAATTATGTTTTTTTTTATTACGATGACAAATGTCCACAGTGTTGTCCAGATAAGTGATAATCTCTGTAGCTTATAGATTCCCACGTCCATTATCTATTTGTATTTAAGAAACAGTTGCATTTTGAACCCTGATGTCAAGACCGAGGGCGTTACCTGTTTTTAAGTCACCAGAGTTCTGCACTACCTATATGAGCCAAAGGTAAATTGTGCAGTTCTTCAAATAGTTAATTTAAGTTCATAAATTAATATATTCTGTCGCTCAATATACCGTACCAATAATTAAATAACGAACGCACTTAGCGATGCCATTTAGTTATCTATAAGGGATTAGTTGGTAACCAACAACGTCCTTTTTTGCCCATACATACCATTAAAGCAAAAAATTGTTTCGTCAGAGAACAAAATATTCAATAAAAAATGACCATCATTATCGATTTTTTGCTTAAACCAGTTCCAAGAAACAAGAACTGGATGTATATTAACTTTTGCACAATACTTACCGAATGGTAAGATATATACATACATATTTTATATTTTATTGCTTATGCCATTTTAATATTTTCAGCTGCGTCACGAGTCAGTTTCAAAATATATCAAAATAGTCATTTCTAAATCTTCATTACAAATGCATAGAATAATTCGTTTAGTTTTTATATAGTGCTTGACTTTTAATTTAATTCTCACCTAAATTTAATTTTGACTTTGATTGTGAGTTCTATTTTGACTTCACTAAATTTTCATATAATTTTGAAATTCATTTTATTATAATTTTCTTTTATTTCATATTTTATTATATATTTTGATTCAGTAATTATTTTGTTTTCCATTTTTACGTAATACGATAACCGTTCATATACGAGTTTAACAATTGATGCGTTCATTTTTAATTGGTACATATATCACATTTAATTTTATGGATTTGTAAATGTTTATAAAACAAATTATTTCTATTATTCCATTATTTATAAAATAAATAAATAAATTAGCTATTTAGCCTTCTTGTTTAAGTTTGGTAACTAATTGTTGGAGATCATTAACAGTTAGTAAATCATGTTGGGGATATTTGTTTCTACTATGTTTTTACTATGTAATTGCCTGTCATATTTTAATTTCAATTGTTTAAAAGACCTTTTTTTCCTTCAACCGCAAAGAGACAATGACATCATCTATAATGACTATAACAACGCTTGTATTTATTATAAATTAATAAATTATAAAGCGTGGTTTTTTCATAAAACTTCCGTTACGAAATGTGATTTTCGTATATTATATTCTCAATTTTATTTTATCCGCTTAAATAAACTTTTATTATAAAAAAAAAACACTTATACTTCAGCTAATGAAATTAAATCAACAAAATTAGCAATAAAAAATAAACCTCGTACCCAAACCATGCATACAAAAATGATAATTTATATTTTTCATATTTGATTATATTTTTATATTTTGATTTATATATTTTTTTTGTATTTTTGTCTTTGTTTTAGTCCACCACTCTACTTGAGTTCAAAATAAAAGTATTTGTTAAATCATATAAAAGCTTTAAATAAGGAGAATATCGTCCAAACTTGTTAATGGTAAAAATGTCAAATCGTTCGTTCAGACCACTGTAGTCGGATAACTATTAATCCAAATATGGATCATAAACACGCTATATATAAATTTTCATGGATTAACGACGAGTAGTTATTACGTGAAACATAACAATGTGACACAGATAGACAGATCAAGTGAAAAATTCTAAAATTCACTGGTTTGTTTGTCTATAGTTGTATTATAAATAGAAGACCAAGAATAATACAACTGTAGAAAATTTTAGTTTTTTTTATTATTTGTATTTTTGGATACATACACGGCAATGTGAGTATTAGTGAAGATAACGAGATAGAAGAACGTGTCTTCACAACAACCTCTTGTTTGCATCTAGTCTGTGACAATAGTATATCTTAGCCCTTTTTTATAAGTCCCCAAAACTACAAAGCTAAAGCCCATAATAATAAATTTTTTTTTTTATTTATTATTTGTGTAAATCAACACTTATTAATGTAAGTTAAAGCTTCCACATTTAGCAAATTACTCATATACGATGTTTAAAATTTGCATTTATAGCAAGTTATTAAAAAATATTTGTCATTAAATAACTGTTTCGTTTTTCTGCTTATTAAAATTTATACGACAAATATAGAACAAACGTTCAACAAAAACTATTTAATAAGAAATAATTCAACCCAAAAAATAATATGCTGTAGAGCGTTTGTTAAATAAGTTTCTTAGGGTCTAATATTTATTGTATATCGGGACAATGCATTAAAACTCAGATAACATAGCTATCTAGCGTAGTTAGGAAGTAGGGGTACTGCGTTTTAATGGCCTTTTTCGTTTACACAATCCAGAGTCCGAACAAAGAGCTTTTGATTTTTTCATTGATGCATTCTGATGCCCGGACACTAAGCTACCTACGACTATAATAATATCGTCCAAAGCCAGTTACCGTAACATCTGCGCTTGATACAATTTTAGTAACTCAGTGTTTGGGTCTTCGCTTTGAATTTGATTGTACGCCAGCAACTTAATTCCGCCTTCCATGGCACCACCAATGTTTTGCTATAAAACTGTAATCTTATGTATGTATAAGAGACTTTTTATTAACTAAAAGCTTAACTTTACACCACAACTATTGGATCAGGCTCCAATGTCTTATTTTAAGAGGAGAACTGGCAATGAAAATGGTTACTTTTGTGCCAACTAAATTATACGTATTTTACGATAGTTAACAGATCAAACATTCGAACAATTCACCTGATACTAAAAGCATTTAGATGGATTATCTAGTTACTGGTAATTAGGTCACTCGCTTTTTCCACTCACCATACGAATCAGGCTCATTGTCATTCTGCCCATACTACGACATCCTAAGTACATTATGCAATGAAATAGATTTTCGAATCTTATCGTAAGAAATAAAATGCGATGATGGTCTATCATATACAATAGTTTGCTCTTGTATATGATAGACCTGTCTTATATTTTTATGATACAGAGTATTATTGAACTATTATAAAGTTTTATATGTTTATTTATAAAACTTATTAAAAGAGCGAGACTTTTTGGTATCGTTATTATTTTTACTTACTACAAGATCTTAAAGTTGTTCTATAGATATAAGAAAAGATTTAATAAACATAATATCATTGAAAATAGTTTATTACACTTTTGTCGAGGTGTGTAATTGTATGGATATTTGTGTGAATGTGTGAGAATACACAATAAATATTTATGTATAATTTTATAGAACCGTGACCACATACGAGGCGGGTGACCATGAAATCTTGATTCATCAATACGAGGATTCAACTCTTGAAAAGTTTCAATACTACGACATACTGAAAAGTTTCTCTATACAAGCGGACATGTGGATCAAAGACCAAAAATTCTTACCCGAAGGTCATATCATCATACTGGATATGAATAATTACTCCCTAAGAATGATTCCGAGAGTTAACATTTTCAACTTTAGAGAGTTCGTTATTTACTTATTGGTAAGTTTTATTAACTCATTGCCTTTATAGTCTCATTTCCTTATAGTTAAAGATACGTTAAAAAAGTATTGTGATATATAGAAACATACAATAGAAATAAAAAAATACCAACAGTACTTCTTTGTAGAGAGCTAACTTTTTGAAGCTGTCAATTTTAATTTTTATGGAAGTAACGAATAATACTTCAACTAACAAATAACTTCAACCAAATGATACATGTTCACCGCGGCCAACGTTATTTCCAGAGCAGTAATCGAGATGCAAAGGTTGTCGCCCCTGAGGCTTTAGATCTGACTACGAATTATCACTATTTGTTAAGACTAACACTGGAGCCATACTGGAGCTGATTATTAACTGTGGCATGACTGGGTCAGCTCGACCCAAGACAAAATCACGCTCGCGCAAAATATAATGAATTTAGGCAACTGTAGATCCAATTACTCGTACCGAGGCATTCCGTTTCCTTCCGCATCGGTGACATATGTACATCTTGAATCTTTGTTTACGATGTTTGTCAGCATAGACTAGTCATGTTGATCCACGTTACAGCTATAACTTAGCTGAACCGCGATTAGATCGATTTGATCGATGAAAGAGCACATTTCCACAGAATATGATACACTTTTATTTATTTGACGTAATCATCAAAGTATACTTATTAATTTATCAATTATTTTAGTTGATTATTTAGTATGTCTTCTATAACGTGACGTAACATGTCATTTGACAAAATAGAGCACATATAAATTGACAGTTTTAAGGTAGCCAATATCACCAATATTTTATAATTTTTTTGATAATTTTGATATTATTTGTTAATTCACATTCAACGGTCATAAAGGCGAATGATGCGTATTCATTTAAAATTTATCTGTAATATCAATTATTTACAATGTAAATTTTCTATAATTATAAACTTGAATGAGCAATTTCTTCACGCCATTGTTATTCTCATTTATAATTTAAATTAAACACTAGGTACAGTGGGACTTACTTCATGCATATTTTAATAATTTTATACAAATATTTATGCCTAGGGGATAGGTAACCTAGCAAATCACCGAGATTATCAGTGTAACTTAATAACAATCTAACAGATATTCTGATTTTTACAGTATACCTGGGAACCTTCTCGGGCTATATATTACAATAATAGACACATTTTTTGAATAGTAATAGGCCTATTGTTGCCCATAGTTTAAGTTTTTTTAATAAATGGGAAGGAGATGTTTGTAAAGCACACACGCTTTGTAAATTCAATTGACTCTTTTCTCGAAGTTTTCTTTTTCTTCTTTTCTTTTTTCATTGTGACCAACGCGGGTTTTATTCCCGAAATGTATAGCATTAAGAATACTATTAATAAAAAAATATATAATTATTGAAAAAATTTTCAAAGAAATTTCAATCTAGGAATGTAGTTGTTATTAAAATAATTTCTTTTAATATTACAATAACAGGAGTAGCATAAAGATCATGTATATATATATATATATATATACTGGTTATTAAGAGACCGCTTCCGAAAACGAAAACAGACGATAGTACTAATGACGCTTTGAAATTAAAATAAAAAATAAAATAGTGGTCATTCTACTAAAACTTTTCAAGAGCTTTTTAAAACAATCTTGAAAGTAACATATGAATTCATGACTTCAAAATGGCATTGAAATTAATAAATTAAACTCAAATCAGCATAAATTTATAACAGTAATACAAAACAGCAACGTCACTTTGCATGTTCCCGCCAAAAGCGATGGCTCTAATTCATTAGCAGCGCCATTGATCATAATTCATTCTTCACTTTCAGTAGCAAACGGCAGCAAGTGTGACAATAGAGCATTGCGTAAAAAAATCTAATGGCTATTAAATATCACATGTGAAATCACTGTGAAAAAAATATTTCATCAAATGAAAATGAAATAAAAGTAGCAATCATTTCCATGTCTAGCTACGGGTCACCGCAAAAGGAGCGGTTAGTTTTGGCGAGATTGATTATTATGTTTAGTAATTTTAGTTTTTGAGACAGTTTCGCCTTCATGCTGTACCCGAGGGCTACCAATCAATGAGCAGTTCATCTTTCGCACTCAACACTCATGCTCACATCAAGTGCACCGCATCACGGAGCACATTCTCAGTAAATTTCTTCAGGGCTACCAAACCGGAGCACTTTTCCTAGACGTGGCAAAGCTTTTCTACAAGGCCTGGCACAACGGGCTCATATACAAACTATATGACCTCGGTGTGTCTGATCGACTCGTACTTATCATACGAGACTTTCTCCGTAATCGAACCTTTCGTTACCGCGTCGAGGGAACGCGTTCCGAGGTTCACCTCATTTGTGCCGGAGTACCACAAGGCTCCTAGGTCCTATTTTATACACACTCTACACCAACGACATACCGCGCACTCGCGGTGTAGAGCTATCCCTTTTCGCGGATGACACCGGACTCTACGTGTCTGGGTTCAAACCAGACGCTATTTGTAGACGCCTCTAATCTGCAGCCAACACCTTAGGGAAATGGTTTCGGAAATGGAGGATCGAGGTTAATCCCACCAAAAGTGCAGCCATATACTTCTCTCGGCGCAACAAAACGCCGCATCTCCCAACTATGGAGTTATTTGAGCGTCAATCCCCTGGGAAAAGACAGTTAAATATTTAAGCGTCACATTAGATGAAAGACTCACCTTCGGTCCGCATATCAACCGAGTACGGAATCGAGCAGCGTTCGTCCTAGGTCGTTTGCACCCGTTACTCAATAAAAATAGCAAAATGTCCCTGCGTAATAAAATTACACTATACAAAGCGTGCATCCGACCCATAATGACATACGCAAGCCCCGTCTGAAAGGTGAACGTCACATTCACCAACTTCAGGTAATAACAAAATGGTTTCATGCGCAAGGCCACCGGTGCACCGTGGTTGTTGCGTAATGAAAACTTACACATTGATCTTGAGCTGCCGACCATAGCTCAGTACCTGAAGCAGGCTCCCGCCGATATTTCGACTCTGCCGTCGCAAACAAGGTTATTCGCGATACCGCCATGTCACTGGCCGGCTCTCTCCAGTACATACAGATAGAAGCGTCGCTGAAGTTTCTTGCGCCACTTCTTCTCCAGCGCCCACGCATTCCGAAGTGATGATACAGATAGCTAATAATAATAGCGATATTAATTTAGATAATTCATTGTCCAGAAGCAACTGAGCGAGCCGAGGTTCGGCCCTCTCGGGCACCCTCGAGTCAGACGCTCTCGCGAAACAGGGTGACGGTACAAGCCGAGGCTCCCTCTTGGGAGCCCTTGTGCTGGTTACCCACTAATAGAGGTCTCGAAGCGCTCGGTCACCTCTCAACCCGGTGAAACTGTAAAAGTGCTCGGGCTAACAGCGGCCATCAGCCCGAAAAAAAAAAGCAGTTCACCATACACCATAACAGTTTCGCCCATGCGTTCGCTTAACCGAGCATCAGCTGTTTTTGAATTGGTGTTTAATTGCTGTTTTTTTTTAGTAAAGTAATGTACGTTTTATTTAGCTGTACTAACATGGAGCGTAAATAATGCTAATAAAACGTTTTAAAAATATGTTTTTTTTTAATCAGGATCGATTTTTTTCCATCCTATCATCAAAGGTGTCATTACTATCGTCTGTCTTCGTTTTCGGAAGCGGTCTCCTAAGACCATGTATATTCTTAGCCTTAACTTAAATAATCATTATACAAAATCGAGAAGATATTGTTATGATTGAAATCCCACGCAAACAAGTGCCGTCTATCTCAACGTCACCTTGTACCGAAATTGATGAACGGGAGGCATTAATTATCTTTTATATTACTTCAACTCTGACATTTGGATAGAATTAATGGTAATGGAACTCATACTTATTTCTTATTTTTTTCATATAAATTTCATTATCGTGTAATTAAGAATTTTGGAAGTAGATATTGGAACTCTTCAATGTGAAACAGAAAACATCCACGGTCGACGCTACCTTTTCACGGCTAAGTTAACTGACCAGAAAGTCAGCCACCTTACATCAACCTTCAAAACATACGTTCAGATCACGTAACAAAACTATGTTTTAATGTTAAATTAAAATTATTTTATATGTATTTTCGATTTATTTAAACTTTACATTTGGCAATATGTTTTGAATAAACTAACTTTATTTCTTGGAAATGGGTCTGCATTTTCCGAGTTTTACAAAAATTTTATTCAATTGTTACGATTTTTTTTTAAATAACGACGATCTCCCACGTCATACTCACGTATACCTAAAATATTTAGAAATCGAAAAGAATAAAGATCGTAATGAAAATGATGAGATTGTAGCCAGGTTTGCCAGAATCTGTAGGAATCTGAAATGAAAAGACTTGACTAGACAACGAAAATCGATTTACGCCTTTTTTAATTTAAAGATTCCAAAGAAGTAAAAAAATACATAGATAAATATTACTTGAATTACAATAACTGTTTTATTATATTATTTCAGGAAGGAATGCCAGTTCGTGTGAAACACATCTACGCTATAAATGCACCGTCATTTTACGACAAACTATTTGCTTTGGTCAAAACGACACTGCCCTCTGAAATTTGCAATATGGTGAGTCACTCTGTGATAACTAAAATCAAGGAAATATTTTCATTAGTTTTAATACCACGGGTGACAATACAGTTTATTATCCGCGAAGACTGAGATGGAATGCCTTGTTACCAGTAATTGTCAGATGCTTTTATTTATTGTCGTAACATATATATATATATTATATATAAACTTACATTTGAAAAAAATATTGTTCGCATTTCCAGATTCGCTTTCTACCTGATTCTGCTAGCCTGCACAAATATATAGACAAGAAGTATTTACCGATGGAATATGGAGGTGACGCACCTAGCATGAAAGAACAGCATAAAGACTGGATTGGCCAAATTCAAAATGAGAGGTATTTTAATAAACGTATTGACTTATAGCTTGAGCTTTGTTAATTTGATAATTCAGACTTGGCATGAGGTTGACTGTACCGAACTAACCAAAGCTTAGCTTAGCTTATAAATCGAAAATACATACAAAATAATTTTATTTAACATTAAAACATATTTTTGTAAGGTGATCTGAACGTATGTTTTGAAGGTTGATGAAGGGTGGCTGACCTTCGGGTCAATTAACTTAGCCACGAAAAGGTAGCGTCGAACGTGGATGTTTTCTGTCTCACATTGAAGAGTTCCACTGTCTACTTCCAAATTTCTTAATTATACGATAATTAAATTGTATTAACATCCAAAAAAATAAGAAATAAGTATGAGTTCCATAACCATTAATTCTATCCAAATGTCAGAGTTGAAGTAATATAAAAGATAATTAATGCCTCCCATTCATCAATTTCGGTTCAACGTGACATTGAAATAGACGGCACACGTGTTTGCGTGGGATATCAATAATCTTCTCGATTTCGTATAATGATTATTTAAGTTAAGATTGGCCAAATTCAAAATGAGAGGTATTTTAATAGTATACAGGGGAACAAATGAACATATTGACTTACAGTTAGCTTTGTTAATTTGATATTTCAGACTTGGCATGAGGTTGACTGTACCGAACTAACCATAGCTTAGCAGTAGAGTTCGAAAGCAAATGAATGAAATGAATATTTATATTCAACATTTGTGAAGATCATAAATTATTTGTGTACTCTAATCATTTATTCAATACCGCCTCCAATTTTTACCAGCATGGAATCTCATAGAACTGTACAATGGAAGTAATTTGATAAAAATCAGATAATTCCACTGTGATCCAAATAGATTCCGAATTCTACATCACTTCGCTTACATATACTTACGACAATATTATATATATCCTGCGTAGTTGATATTGGCAGTCAAGTATCAACTTATGTCCATAATTTCTTTACAAAATGATGGTTTTAACTTCCAACTTAACACGATATTTGTAAAATACACAAGAAATTATTATACAGTGTACATTAAATAAATAGGACACGTAAGTGACGACCGCATTATGTAGTGGAGTACCTGGCTATAGAGTTTTGGAGACAAGGTTCAATTTCCAGACGAGAAATGAATGTTTGTACAACACGAATTGATTTTAGGTGTTTACTGTGTATGTCCCGTGTCCCAAATCTTACGCACTATAATACATCCTGCACAGTTGTCATTTGGATTACCAAAAAGGCCGTAAATGAAAACGGACATCATCAACATATTAGGTAACATGTTAAACGTCAATGCGTTAACACGAATTGGTAACATGATACAGTGGCACACTGAAATATGAAAAAATATTTATATATAGATTCACTAGTCGTTTGATTTAAATTGAATAGCCTTTGAGTTATAAAATGCTTTAATTCCGTTATCGTTTTATAACTCAAAGGCATGTCTGCATCATTAAATTATTGTGTTATTACAGACTCTAGTGATAGTCTAGTTGAACTGCTTTATTTTTAACCCACAAACATGCTACTGGGTAGTATTTAAGGGTCAATATATCAATAAGCTTTTCTTTCTGGTTCTCTTGAACAATCATTTTTATATTATATATTAATTCCTTGCCTGGGATTCTGACCACCACGCCTAGAGTTCAGTCAGCTCTTACGAAAGATTTACAGTGCCACTTTACGTGTATTCTTTTTGTTGCAGATCGCTGTTTATTAACGACAATATGTGGAAGGCAGACTTAAAAAAGAAATCAAAGTCTAACTCTGTAGAAAACTCAATGAATGGTTCCTTCAAACTATTATGTATAGATTAGACTTGTATCTTACCATATATTACTTATATTAGCTAGCAGTAACTAGCAGCATTATTTATGTGGCGATGGTGTAGCGGCTAAGTGCTATCAGGCTTATGGACTAGTGGTCGAGGGTTTGAATTCTTCGGAATATTACGTGTAAAGAAAACCAAGGCTAACATTCGTGACAAGTAGCGACAACCTCGCCATAATGGATGGAGAAAAAAGTTGAAATTTGAAAAGGCAATTGTTTTTAATCTACGTGTATTGAAGTGAGTTTTATTTGGGTGCAATGAGAGTAAAATTTCAAATATTAATTTGTGCGATATGATTATGCATATAGAAAAGTTACACTCAAGTTAAAATGTTTCAAAATAAAACGTTATCCACGCAAAACAAAAATACTTGGCGGATAAGAGCCTACGACGTCAAGTTTTGCAGATCGTCCCTTTTGATTACAGAGACGCGGGGCGTCTATTCGTATTGTATATATATATATGTATTAAATAGCTTCATATAAAAATATGATAATAATGTCTTTCTTA
This sequence comes from Teinopalpus imperialis, assembly GCA_029286865.1. Classification (NCBI taxonomy): domain Eukaryota; kingdom Metazoa; phylum Arthropoda; class Insecta; order Lepidoptera; family Papilionidae; genus Teinopalpus; species Teinopalpus imperialis. Next base: position 9,579,111 of record JAGSMU010000021.1, read on the forward strand.
TACACTTGTTTATGTGTATGGAAATATCCTGCACATTTGATATCATTCAGTGTCATAAAGTAACCAAAAGTGACCGTGATAAAAATGGACCAGAATGATGATTTTACTTTGCTGTCCAACTACATCCTAACTACTGAACTAATTATCGAGACATTCCACCTAAAGACCTTCACACACCGCGTACGAGGACTGTCAAGTTATCCGTGTCGCGTTCAGCTATTAAGACGGATTCAACTGTTTACACATGTTTTTACTCTGGCTTTCTAATCGAGATCGGATGTATATGTTATAGGTCGTAGTTATCACGTACCATAAGGGAAACTGTGCTTCTTTGTTAACCCTAATATTATAAAAAAAACATTGACGCAATGCTATTAATTATTTTGCAAAATAAAGGTGTCGATATTAAATATGGAGATTAGCTTTTATTTATAATTTTCGAGTATATAATGTTTACATATAACCATATTATATTTCATCTCTCGAATTCCGTTAAATTTGAATTAAAATTATTTTAAAAAGTTTTAAAAAATGAAGCATGCTAAGTTTTAATTTATTGTTTTAATTAAGGAACTTACTAACAATCAAAAATGCCATCACTTTTGCTGTATGCCCGGTATGAGAAGCAGATAATAGGTGGAAGGCAGTTATATATATATCCATAGGGATATATAGGGATTTATAACTGCCTAAATATATTTAGATATACATACCTACATACACACTTAGGGACTTCGGATTAACGGACTTCATAATTCCTTTCTTAGACATGCAGGTTTCTTCTCGGTGCTCTCCTTAATCGATAAGCACATGGTAAATCGTACTAGTTTTTCTTATGAACCTAAAAATAAAAGAATGCACGTGGACAATGATCTACTATGGATCAACAGCTTAAACTATAGTAAGCGGTTAATAGTATAGCTTAGACAACTTCCTCACCTCTCACTAATCGTATTGTATTAATTCTCCCCTCAAACTCAGCAAACAAACTTAACACATGGATAATTTTTATATAGGGAAATGAAAGTTTGTATGTTTGTTACTCAATCAGGCATAAACAGTCGAACGGATTTTAATGAAATTTATCACATAGACGATCAGGCAACGATGTAAAGCGTCAATATCATTACCATTAAGTGGTTATTAATTCCTTTTCTTCATAAGGTTATTAATTCCTCGGTTAGATGTTAACAAAATTTTAAAAAGTCTCGGTAAATCTAGTAATGGCTGGTCAAACTTTTCGTGAATCCCGATGCCTTGCGCAAATTAAGTTCTTCAATATAAATGGACAGTCGTGGCATTTCTGATCAATCGACCGTCAAAGTCTCGTCTGTCCCCAATGAAGGCGAACCACGTACGGTCAAGGTAAGCATTTAAAGAAAAAGTTGGTAGTTGTGTATAAAAATAGCAGAGATATGCCAAAGAGCAGTTTAAAGTCTATATTTTGCGTACGTAGACGATGAAATATGTCAAAAGGTAAAGAACTTTTAGAGAAACATAACACCTTTAAATACTTCGTGAGTCGCAAATTCACCAGTAAAAATGTTGTTTCTATCAGTGTTCACAGAAGTGTACAAATTTGAGTTTTGCCATGGAACGTAAGCTTTTTGCGAATGGTTCAAATTGTACAAAACGAGCAAAAGGATTCTTCAATAATGTATGTAATCTAACATGCAGCGCCCTGTTTTCGTAAATTCATGTGAGCATTTGCATGTGTTCGTAGTATGTGAAATAATATAGACCGAAACTTAAAGTTCATAGCTATTTTCTTCTTCGAACACTATGTTATTTCTTATGAAATTGTGATGATTAAAAATCACTGATTTTCTATTTACTTTGAATAAATGAGTTTTCGATTTTAATTTTAAATTAAAAAAAAATATATAATTTAAGTCTCTGAAAAAGCGCAGGTAAATAATGGTACAATAGTATTTTTTTCCTATAAGTAAACCAATCCACAATGCATTTGGATTAGACAGAAAGCTAGACGCACATAAATTGTCTCGTTCCTTTACTTACCAACTTTTACTTACTTTACTTAACCATGTTAATTTTTATGAACCTTAGGAATAATATATTTTATATTGAATATTTTAGCTACTAGTTCGGTCTTAGACGGTTTATAGAAGTTGAGTATAGTTGACGATATCTGTTGAGCAATTATGGGTATATCACTATCACAAAACGGAACATCATTGGGTTGGCCATATACAGTTGTTTCTTTTACTTTCTCCCACTAAGCTCAGACAAACCGTTCAAGGTGATCATATATTTTTTTGACATGAATTTATATTATTATTAAAAACACATCTTTACTATTATTTTTAAACTGAGAGAACTACAGGGATAAAAGAAGAAGAGATGAGTGGACATCAAGGTAAAGGATGACAGAAAACCGTAATATTCGTAAAAAGACAAACCTATCACAGATTTATGACTTCTTATATAAAGGATAAACGTGAAATTTAAACATATTTGTATCCAATTACATAATTTTTGGTTAATACTATTTTAGCGATTTAAATATATTTCTCCTTAAAAAATATAAATACATTTAAAATAGAACAAAATAAAATAAATACAGAAAAGGAATGGCACCCAAGTAACGTATTGGTACCAGAGTACCAGACTCATGAATTGCGAACTATGGTGTCTTTTTACGAGCAATAACAATATAATATATCAATGTGGTTCACATCTTCACATCGGGAAAACTTCGTCAATCTCTCCAGATCTCCACTGAATATTCCAGAGAAATATTAATAACAAATTTAGTAAGAATAATATTTTAGTAATCATATAGTGTATTATTCTTATATTTCTAAATGAGACATTCTAAGAATCAAGACATGTCCAAGAATAACGGTAACTTTACGTTAAGGCCGCATGGCATAATTGCCACATTCAGTCAAGGTGATCAGTTAAACGGGCTTCACATGTGTTTCGTAAAATCATACGTCCGATTAACAATAGCATAATAATGTAATACTTTTTTAAAAGATAACTATTTATATTTATATCGGTATTATTATATAATATTATATTAAACATATTGTGTTTTATACGACAGTATATTATGGTGATGGCATGCTAGCAGTATATACTATAATGGTGTAAACAATTGCGTAAACACAGAGGCACTCACTAGTCTCCCTAGTTCGAACAATAAGATTGAAACGTTGAGAACATCTTCAATGATATGGGACATACATAGAACATACCCAGACCGGAACTAATTATATCTAAACTACCTACTACCTAACAAGACTAAACTATATATAACGCCACGTAGCCCTCAAACTATTTTCTGTATTATCGGTGTCATCCGCGTAAGCAAAAATTTTGGAGTTTTATTGCAAAGATCATTTATAATGGTTCGGGGAAAAAGTTTATTGTATTTTATAAATTAAAATATATTTATATTAAAATTGCAGTAAAAATTCTGTTTATATATGTCTGGTTTTGATACCATAAAATAGATGATTTTTTAAAACAGAAAAATAAAATCTTTTTTCCGCCAAAAATAAAGTTTTTCTGTCCGCCAAAATGATTGAATCTAAGGAAGAATTTTATACATTATGAAGTTTTATTACAAAGGGATAAAGCGACACAAGCTGCGAAAAAACATTGTGACGTTTATGGACTTGGCTACTCTTACTGACACAGTGTCAGTAAGAGTAGCACAAAATTGGTTTAAGTGTTTTCAGTCCGGGAATTGCTCGAGAAGAAGCTCGCTCTAGTCGACCTGTTACAGATAAAGTCGGTGCCATTTTTGAAATAGTGGAGAAAGATTGGCATATTAGTAGTTACAACATAGCTAAAGAGCTAGGGGTGAACCATAAAACAGTTTTATCCTATTTGAAAAAGTCTAGATATACAAAAATGCTCGATATTTGGGTAACACACGAAGTCACCGAAAGAACGTTAATAAATAGTCTGTGTGAAACAATAGGGACCTCTTCAATGGCTGGAACACATTCTTCACCTTCGCTTCTTGGCTTGTAAATCATAATCCTCTAAACTGATCTTTAATTTGCGAAAACAAAAAGAAGTCCAGGCTGCAACATACATGCGTCTACAGTTTTTTCTAGTTTAGAATTCGATAATTGATTTTTTTATTGCAAGTGGCCAATTCCATAAACTTTAAAAGTATGACCCACGTATAACCACTACTATTAATTCTACTCGAACTTTAACAAGCAAGCACAACTCATTATAGATACAATTGATTCGTCAACTGCAATATTTGAAAAAGTATTGTTAAAACTTACCACAATACCGTTATTTTGGTTGTATAACTCAAAAGACTTAAATTGTTCTATTTAATTAAATTGTGTTGTCTATCCAATGCAACGCAAGATATAACGCAAACACAAAGATAAACGCAACGCAAGGGATATTTTGATTACACAAGAGCCCGCATTCGGAAAGAGCAATACTATCACGGTATTATTTCAAAAGTTTTGGAATAGATTGCTTAATCCAAGATGTAGATTCTTCGGAGAACCATAATGCGGATGTCCATAAAAGACTATCAATATTAAATAAATAAGAATAAAAAAGGAATATTATAATAATACACTGTCTTTGCAAGCTGGTAGAAAGAATATATAAATTATAGCTAGAATTAGTCATTTGAATGCACACAAATGTGGACTTGATAAAATGAATTTGAAATGAAAAAAAATATATACTTTTGAGGTTAAAAAAAAGTATGTGAGGGGTTTTTTTGAAAGCAGTATAAATAACTACCAACTTTAATTCAGTCATATATCGTACTACTTTCAACCTTAAATACTCAGTTCTGCGCAAGTAAATGCGCAAACAAATTGCCGATAACATACATATAGGTATAAAAGGTTGCTACCATGCTTTAATCCGCCTATGCTACTACTCCCTGCTATTTTTTGATATGCAGATAATCTATTGTGTTTAATCTTTCTATTGTTATATGCGGTAATAACAGATGTGATGAAGGTTCATTCTTTCATTTGACATATAAGTTAATTTGACACGTGAAAAGGGTGGTAAATTAAAATATCCGCTATAAATAAAAAAGTAATACAGCCGTAAAAGCCTTTTTGTAAAATGAGGCGTGTTACTAAAGGTCAGAGCGAATTGTTGTGTAGATTATTATATCAAAGCCCATCTGATTTGAAGTGAACTTCAAGTAAGAAAGCGCTTCGATATTTTTCAATATAATTGGGCCATAGCTACAACGGGCTCACATCCCATCTGATTTGTACCTTAGAGATATCGTTTTGGGATCCTTGGACAAAATGTTATTTGTACCTGGTGTACTCATTATGATGACTCTGGTACAAAAACATTAGTTATTTCCTTATCTATTCCGATGTAATGCATGTGCCATATGATCAGAGACAGGTTCAGTGCAGTGCCAAATGTCCAGGGCATAAGCAAGACCCCTAGACCCAAATACCAATGATTTTCGATGCACAATGATTGTTGATGGTGAGATTCGGCTTACTTCCTATCCCTCTTAGTCTCATTAGGATAAAGATGATAGAAGTTATAAATTCACTTTTAAATTGTACGTTGCGTAGCCCAGGGTATCTATCTGCTCCGTCACAGGTCTTGGGATTTGATAATATATTGTGCATCAATTTTCAAACACAAAGTTCACGTGCTGGCAAATGGTTCCTGAGGCCCATGACACCTAAATTCATTCTTGACAAGGAATCATAATGCAGATGCTTTGTCACCCTCGAGGACTGGGATGGTATGCCCCGTCACCAGTAATAAAGGTCTCCGGATCCCTGCACTCACGAGACGAAACAAAATAGCGTTATGCTGCTATTTTACGTTGGTATTCTGGGACTACTCCTACCCCGATTGAGCTGATCCATTCATTGTGCAACTAGAAACAAAACTTCAGTGTAGCTCTACCACATATAACATACCACATATGTTTGTATTTTCTTTGTTGTTTTGTTAATGGGTAATGAGACCCACAGCAAACATATAATCTGATATTTTGCAGTAACATACGAGTACAAATAAATTAATATTATTACATAGTGTAGTAGCGGTTGCAGTAATTAAATCCACATTCCATAATTAGCTCACGTGACAATCACGTGACTTAGTGAAAACTGTGTACTTATAAAAGCCATATATAAATTTAAGTTACAATATTATATTATTTATTTTTTTATTTCTTTTTTTTGGACTGAATGCATATATAAATTCACCTTATGGCAAACGACACACATCCATTCTTGTCTATAGAATCAATGTTTAGCTGGGTGATACTCCTGAGGTCCAAGATGAATGCGTCACTGGTCTTAGGTTGGTAAATTTATAATATATTGTATACGGAAAACCCAACACAGTAACATTGTGCTGCTGTTTAACGTATGTCTTGTCGGAAAAGAATAAAATATTACTATCAACTGACCACACTAAAGTGCTCGTTGCCGGAATAGCGATAAGAGCAACTAGGATATTAACACACATTGATTATTATAAGAGTAAAATTTATTTCAATTTTGTAGTTAAAGAAAAAAATAAAATATTACACTATTTACATTTTTATTCTTTAAAATTTTGAAAAAATTTAATCAATCATAAAACTCAATTTACAATAATTATTAACAAGCTTATCAGTCTAAACTACGGGCCCAAAAATGTTTAACAAATTTTGCATACATGTCATATTTAATTATATGACATGTATGCAAAATTTGTAAATATAAAAAACGTATCCACAATTGATTAAATAAAAAACAAAGCCTTAATCTCTAAATATGCATTAAACCGTAATAATTAAAAAAAATGGTAGGAGCTATTTTTTTATGAAACCAATGGTGACAAAACAGTCAGATGCACCGTAAAGGACACGGGCATCCAATACACACAGACTTGAAACCGAACAATTTGAGATAAAGATAAAAAGCGTGGCCATGTAACGGTCGCACCGATATATTTTTGCCGCAGTTAGCAGTGGCGTTGCTCTACCACGTCAAGTTCAAGTTATGTTTCAGCAAGTTGGCGAAAGCAATACACTACTTAAACGAAATTGAGTGCAACATATTTATATTTGAAAATGATAAGATTCTGACTCAAATGAACAGTAATTAGATATTTGGACAAAGGGAGAAAAAAAGGTCTGTGCTATTCTTATTGGTTACTGAGCTCGTTTTAGTTCTCTTCTCTCCACTTTTTCTCTCTCTATCAATTTACCACTTACCTTACCTACTTTTACTATATACGTAATCACAAATCGAAATTTAGATTTCCAAATAATATTTTTATCCCGTGTACCGAATTACATGCACTCATTTTTACTCTTACCACGCACATAATTATGTGATAACACTACTTCCGAGATACGGTTAAAAATATTAAAATATGAAAATTATAGCACATTCATTGCACTGAAATTGACGATAACTCATATTCAGTACCTGCAATTATGTACAGTATTATTCCATTAATCAAAAATCGCTCACACCCTCACCCAGAGAAGTACGCTGAGTAAATGGAAATTCCATTTTCCACTTAACATAATGATTTACTATATGTTAATTCTTTTTAATGAATTGTGTTATAAATATGAAAGGTTTTGCTTGAACAATTGTTTTCTGATCAACTTAATTTTTAATCTAAAGCTAAGGAGCGGAAAGAGCCCGGCAGGTCGCGGACTTGATTCGTCCGGTCGTCTTTACAGTTGGACGGTCTTAAAGCTTCATCCACCGCCCAATTGTCATCATTCGCGAGGAACCAATCCCTGCAAAAATTGAAAATAATACATTAAACTCTATATTTTTTGTCAGATATTCTAAAGGAGTGTTCTGTGGAAGTTTACGAGTTTTGGATGCAGATTACGATGTAACTACTATGCACTTAAAATGTGACTATAGCAAGAATTACCTTCATTACTGGTGATGAGGCATTCCATCTCAGTCTTAAAGGTGACAACGCTTCTGCAGTATTCCTTGTCAATATTATTAGTATTCCTATCATGGGCCGTAGGTATCAGGTGAACTGTGTGCTCGTTTGTTACTCTCAATGTAATAAAAAAAATTGAAATTAATTGACAGCAAGAACCACGTCCACACAGAACACTTAAAATAATAAGAAAGCTTCTAGGTTTTTCTTGGTCGATTTCGACTGATAATTGCTATACGTCACGGTACATTGTTTGTTGTATTTACTCTCGTACACATTATCGTCGCCCCACACGAAATAAAATCGGAGGAAAATCCAAGAAAGCACACATCCAGATCCTGTCTTCTGAATCGAACGAGTGATTTATGTCTGATGAAATCGGATATAAGATTCAGATTATAGGCCAATCGTGACTAAAAATAATAACACGCAGACCTGAGATCAATAATTTATATTTTGTTCATAAATTGTCGTTGATTACAACCGAATTAGGACTCGTGAAGACGCAGTTGCATGCTAGAAGTGCTGCAATTACTAACATTCCCGTTAACCACTCCAACTGAGCTTACAATTCTTGTGTTAGGAGATGGTTCACGATAATAGTAGAATGGCGCATTCGAACGTACGACCCTAAGTTTGGCAGACCGTACCCTAAAACATTAGACAATTGACATTTTGAAAGACAATTGTCATGTCATGTATCATGTCAACGTTAAAAAGAATTATGAAATGTATACATGCCTGCCTATTATCATTTTATTTCCAGTTCCATTCATAAACACAAAAAGCCCATACAGAACCGTCAAAACAAATTAAATACAATAAAAGCACATTTGTTTTTGCCCCCAACTTTCAAAAATACTTACAACGCGTCATGACCTCTTTCACGTAGCGATGCATTCACGTTTTTTTTAAACGAAGGTGCACAATTTCGTTTAAAAAATGTCGGACGAAAGAAACTTGTTCCGTTGCAATAAATTGGAACGTGTAAGCGAAAACGAGCTAACAGTTTACATTATCATATCCATACCCCAGTTCGACATTTAAAAACGGTGACGGTAAACACAAATCGAACATCCCGCCTGTGTGTGTGATGAACTGTACCATATATCTTAGGATATATGATACAGTTCATCACACAGGCTGCAATTCGAAACTGTATACAATACAAATAGATCATCACGACCGGAATATCACTGTATATTACCAGCATATCATTGTTTTGGTTCTTACTGTGAGTGAGAGAATCTGGAGATCTTGCTAGCAAAGATGAAAATTATCTTTATCCCTTTCTCATCTTGATTTGTAGTCGAGAATAAATAATACCAAAGTAATATCATATATAAAACTTACAAAATGTCTTTATGCATGCTTCCATATGCTTTTATAATTGTTTTCGTTTATGGCTATCATCTTTACATGACATCAACTACGCAGGATATAATATTAATACCGTCACCATTTGCACAAACACAGTGGCACTCAATAATCATCCTCTTCCCTTGTCCGATAAAAAGTAAGGTTCAGCTTTCCTCTCCAGAAAGTGGTTGGCGGACGGCACAACTAAAACCTTGAAACCATTTTTATTTTAGATTTATTTTTTAAACAAGCAGATTTTTTATATATCTCTTCCTTAACCGCCGTGATAATTCAACTTTTAATATTGCAATATTAATAACTGGAAAATGCGTGCGGCGGGTATTCCTGTAATGCAAGTGCACAGCAATTGAATTTTCAGAAGCTAGGTGTTAGAGACACGGGACACCGAGGACTGATCCAAATATTTTGGCATAAATTGAACCACGACTAAAGTGATAATGTACAGTAAGTTTTAATGACATATGTGAGTAAATTTCAAATAATACCTTTTAGCTTCGATACGTTTGATCCAGTATCGCTTGATCTGATCTACAGTACCGGCCTTACCGCCATATTCTTCCGGCAGCAAATCTTGTGGTACGTCCTTGTATAGTGTAGTTGAATTTGGCTCATGGAACTTTACCTGTGTATTATACAAAATATATCAAAGTATGTTACAAAATAGAAAATATACAAAATATATCAAAATATGTCATCTGTTAACAAAATTCTACTGGTATTAACATGTCTTTTCAAATTGTGATAATACATTAGTAATATAGCGGTATCTTCGTCTATAAGTTATTCCCTAAATTTTGCAATTAGCTTCATCTTTAAATACTTAAAAGCAATGATATTAGAATTACTAATATTACCGTTGACCACTCCAACCGAATTTATGTGCTTGTGCCCGGAAATAGTTCATGACAATAGTCTAATGGCGGATGCAATCGTTAAGCTTCGCAGAGCTTAAACCATTAGCCAATTATCGCTTATACTTTAAATGTTTTTTACCTAACTTGTCAAGAATATAACAATGATTACCAATCTATCACTCCTGTCACTGTTGGAAACAAGTATGTCAAAATAAAAAGCGTGCATAGACCTGTTCTTTATTGGAAGGATTTACCGAATTGGCAAAGGCATAGAACTAACGCTCAATACCAAGATATCAATTGCAGAAGTTGCTACACATCAATAGCGTAGATAAAATTCGTTTGGTATTTTCGTTATGAACCGATAAAGAAGTAAAGTCCATCATGAGTAACCTTGTCTTCTTTCCACTAGATGAAGTGGCGACCTATGCAAGTTTGTAGGAAGTTGTTGATATTATTTGTGTTTTGTGTGATCTGCACATTTTTGAAGGGCCAGAATGGCCAAAACTTAGTTTTCAATACGGATAAAATATATGCACTATATATGCACCCTTTGAGAATAAATGTGAGACAAAGGAATCAGCTGAACTGTGTTCGCTTTTTATTCCCTAAAAAAATATAAAAACATTGTCCCAATATTCAAATCTCATATATAATCAAGAATAATGAACGGTTCAGGGAACTGACTGATGCCAGAAAATCATTTAAAATGTGCCAAAATCAAATTTCTCTCTCTATTGTTGATAGCGGTAGAATCACGCAATAACAACTCTCTATTCGTAGTGGGAGTAGGTCGGCTTAACGGGTAAAGGACCAAAGACCAGATTCAGAGATTACCAGCGTAAAAAAGCAGCATAAAATTGATGTGCTTCGCATGGTAAATGTAGGGAATCCAATTACTGGTAACGTAAGTGATTAAACAGTAGTGAACTAATGTTAGCCTGGGATAATGTATATAATATATAATATTCGAAAATTAAAATTTTGACACCTGTCAAAAGCCGCTAGATATGGATAATACAGTGCAAGTTGGTGAACTCGTTTCAAATGTTTATATAAATAATTAATTACAAATTATGTTATAGTACCCACATTCTAACAGTACAACTTGACTTCGCCGATTGTTTACAGTTGACACGTCAAGTAAAATTAACAATAGACAAGTGTTGTAATTATACAACATATATATAAAAAGGCATTTCAACAATACATTTGTAATTTATGTATTTCTTGTGTAAATAAGCCAATATTTATATTTTAAAACCTTAAAAACTATATTCAGTAATTTTCGAGATTGGCGGATTCAAACGAACAGATGCGGATTTTGTTATATATTATGAAGTGATTTAGATAAGTGCCTGACTTCTGTGCCAAGTTATATCAACTAAGTTATATTTTAAACTATGCTCTAGTTGTGAATGTATTATATGCGAGAAAATCTGACGGGAGATTGCTGGCAACACTCGAAGTGATTTTCACATATTGATTTATTATTATTTTAAAAAAGGAATAAAGCCGCAAGAATGTTTTGAACTTTTAGCCACAAGTTTCGGTGAGTCTGCTTGTTTACGAGTAACAGCTTTTAATTATTTTAATGAAAATAAAAAAGAAATTGGAGGCTTTATAGATGAGACAGGTTGGTCACTCAGAAAATATATAATAAATCGGAAAAAAATATAGCTTAAGCGAGAATTAGGTATTCTATCAGCATCGCAAAACAATTATATTGTACGAGATGGGTGCCATACATACACGTGGGATGGTGCAAATTTATGATAGATAAAAAATGCGAGATAAAAATGTTTACAACATACTGACAAGTGACGCAAAATCGTTATATAACTATAATACTGTGTGCAATTTTAATTTTTAATTCAACCTCATTTCTGTAGTATATAAAGTAAAGAGTGAAAAGTGTTATAAGTGGTATTCTCCTAGTAGTTTAGACTAAAGTAAAAGTGTATATGTGTCTTTGAAAAGATCGATACCATAAACTAATAAATAATAAATTTTTGAATATCTAATTTCTTTTGGCTCGACCGAATTGTAATTGATTAATTCCTCCAACAGACATCTGTCACAATAAACTCATACTTGTCTTGAGGGTTGGCCGAAATTTTTAATCCTTACCAACTTGGCGACTTCTGATTTGAGAAACGGCTTGCACAATGCGTATATCTTGCTTATATACGCCGGAGCATTGATAATATGCACTTGCTTCAGCCTGATCGGTATCGCCTCCTGAATAGAAAAGTTTAAGCATATGATAAATAAACAAATAAATAAATGAAACTCTATTTTGAATATTAAAGACGCTCTAATGACTTCTGTCGGAGTCGGGATAGACAAAGATAGCAAGAATCCATTTTTCACCTAAAGTTTTTTAAGTTCAAAACTGTTTGTCACCCAGTGAGGCAGATAATGGCTTTTTCATTAAAAGGAATTTCTTTTCGAAGTATTAACGTATTATTTTAATCACTTGGGGATTAAAAATTCAGATCATAGTTAATCATCAAATTATTAAATTTTATTTCAAGGCTTTACAACAAAATAAAATTTTGGACTAATGAATCCGGACTGTGAAACTTAACATGTTTTAATATTTTTTATTATCTAATATATAATCATGAGTAACAAACCACCTTAATATTACAAGATAAGAATATCTTAATATCCTGTATAAATAAACGAGATATGATTTTTACTCCATTTTCGATTTAATCGTCCTAAAGGTGTCCTTCAAAGATAATGATCTAAGTTAGTGAGTTAATGAGTTAAGTTGTTAAACCACATCGATAACATCATGTTATGTGCGAATGTTATCTTATTATATTGTCGTCACAGAACACTCACGCGTCGCCTACCATAACGTAAAACATGAGATAGGAAGATAGTTCAGATTCGGCCTACGGGAGCCCAATTATAGGTAACGTGGCATTCTTTCTGAGTCCTTAAGGGTAACAAAGTATGTGTACATTGAACCTTTATTGCCACAAACATCACTCACCATGTGCTCACGCGTATGTCATGCTTAATATTTTAAAAAATATACACCTCGACACGAAAACCAACAATTTACTTAACGCTATATAAACGGTGACATCTTAGAGTACATAAAGCAATAAAAAACATAGAGTAGGTGACAATATCTATTTCTGGCTACTAAAGTAAGGATCATATAGAAAAGGAACCTCGCGAATACTGTTGCCTCTTGATGATTCTCCCATTTGGGACTAACAAGCTTTCTGTTGATGTCACTTGTTATCTCTGACAACCCCGATCATAAAGAAAGACATGAGGGCGGAGGGAGGAGGGAGACTATGCGTGCGATGTATTGAGAAAAGCTTGGGATAACATTAAATCATTAACAAATAAAAAGATACGTCAGTTTTGAATTGAGATTTCGTGTGTAGATGTCTACGCTTAATTACTCGATTTCGCGGGCATTGCCAGTTTTTTTTAATAAATATCACTAGCCTGTGTATAAAGCATATATTTCCTGAGCACAGAGAGATTCACTTTCCCGATGAACTTGAGGCTGACGTTGGCTGAATCGAAAATAGGTATCTCTCCAGATGGTATATCATCTTCTTCTGTTAGCCTAGTATCGGCCAGCATGAAGAAAGTCTTCACCGCATCAACGAAGTTGAATAAATCCAGGTCGGGGTTGCTTAAGCGGTATATAAATACTTTATAGTTCTCTTTTGTCTTGTTTGGAAGAGGCAGCATATCTCTGTAATAAAAATATACATATATCTTATAGTTTCATCCACGTTAATGTACCTAGCATCGCCAGACCTAAAAGATGAACCGGGCGATTAGCAGCCAAAGCGAAGATGTAAGAAATCTGGTAATGCGATCCTCTATTTTGTGTGGATTTACAACTGCTCTGAAATATCACCCATAATTAAAAGGAGCTTTTTGTTAAGTCAGGTTCCTAGTTCTCCCCCCCGAAGGGTTCTCGCCTTGTTGTGGCGGGGGGGCTTAGTAAACGTGGCTTGGTCACCCACGGTGAAGCTAAGAGGAACCCAAACGGCCGGTCAAAGGCGCTCTAAGGCCGGCCCGAGGAGGCCGCTCCGAGTGGGCTCGTTAAGGGCTCGCCTCGGAAGCGTGTCGGTGGACTGCTGGGAGCGGAAGTGACGGAGCGAGGCGGTTTTCCCCGCCCTCAGCAGCCGAGGCGGAGTCGCGGAGGGAGAGGAGTGTCGGCGTGTCGTTGCCGCTCTCCCTGTCCCCCGCGGCCGAACATCGGTCGGCGGTGGAGCCGCATACCAGATCCGCCGCAGGGGGCTGGGATTGCTTAATGCTTTTCTGGCCCCCATGGCCTCTGGGGGCGGACTTGGGGGAGTCCGCTTCCCACCTATAGAGGAGGCCGAGATGGAAGGTGCGTCCGTGTTCCGGCGCGCCTTACCTGGAGGGGTGGAGAGGGGGATGTCCTCCCCCCGGAGAAGGGGCCGCCTGGTCGGCGGGTGCAGGCGGGGACGCGGATGTGTGCGAAAGCGTTCCCGTGACCCCGCCATACGCGACGATGGTGGAACACCATGGGGTTTTGGTCGGTGCGAGTCCGACATAACCCATCCTTGCCCCCGCAGGGGTGGGGTATGCGTAGGCATTTCCCGATGTAAAAAAAAAAAGGTCCCTAGTTCTGTTACCGCACGAAATATATAATATATGGAATAATATAGCATTATGCTATTAATTCATGCTGTTATGACCACTTATTATATATATCGACACAGACATTGTCAAACTTGTTTTTTTTATCAAACTACCGGTAAATGATGACAACATACAGGAACGTTATCACTGTTGGACTGAGATGGAGTATCATTCTACAGGTAACGGAATCTTCGAATGCCTATGATTACCAAACGAAACACGGCAGAGTTATATTGCTATTTCATGCTGGTATTCTGTGAGGGTCCCACTCTGAGGTCCTTCCCCGGATGAACCAAATTCGTTGATTTCAAAAAATATGATTTATTGTTTTGATTACACCCAAACCCAGAATCAATAATGCACAAATATTAAATTTGTCTGAGAATCAAACTCAAAATCAATTACAATGGCATCTCAGCCACGCGGCCGTCACTTTCAAAACAATACGGAGGTGCTAAAATATGCAATTACGTCTCGCACTTAACGACATTTCAACTTTGACATTTGTACTTTCGGAAATGACATCTCTGAGACAATCAGTCAATACTCCAATACCACTCCTCCACTACTTCGTCAATTCTCCACCCTGTAAATATTTTATGGCTACGGTATAGGACGGCTCGACAATCGATACTTCGAATCCTTCGAATCGATACCTTGAATCGCAGCGTGACACTGCTGTGTTTCGTACGGTGTAGTAAGCCGCAGCATCTTGAATCTTTCATCACTCACAAAGGTGAATTTGCCACGATTTGTTTCATAAAAAAAGAAATAGACTGTATGTATAGATTTTCTGATATCACTCACGAGATAAAACACAGCAGTTGGTATTCTGTGTAAGAGTGGACCTTCCCGGACTTAGGCGATCGTTCTACAGCTATGGCTATAAAATATACAGTTATTGACAACCATAGAAGAGAAAGAACGTTTGAACTAAACCTACTAACAATATTACAATGTATTATATTCTTATCAAGATCACAGCAGCCAGATTTTGATAGAAAAATACTATTGTAATATTGTCTTCAATCATTTCGTACTGATAGTCGTGCAAAAAAACTATTACCGTTTAACTGATGTAACAGCACTGACGGTACAAAATATGGACTCGTTAACACAGACAGGTCATTGAACTCAGTGAAAAGTATGCCAACCATATACGCTTTAGAAAATTACTACCAGGCGTTTTATATTATAAAGCAGTTACTTAAGAACTTTAAATACATATGCTAAAGAATTTTTTTTATAGAATTTTTATTTAATTTTTTTACGTAAATAACTACTAAAATTATTATTTAAAAGACCAATACGTGTTTGCGTACAATTATAAATTTGGTACGAACGAATAATTTCATGTTTCTCTAGAAACTTTTAATTACTTAGAAATTTCTAAACGTGACCGTATATGAATTTGATCGGAAAGTACCAACATCATTAATTTGAAATGTCTTTAAAAAAACAACTCGGATCTAAAGATATTAAGTCTCTCCTCACCGCATGATTTTACGTGAATAATGACAGACTAAGTGATACTCGTACCATACACACCAAAGTATAAAATACCCAGACCTTGAACTTAACTCTTCAAAGCGTTTTACGTGGTAGAGTTCACACTGCAGTCAAAACCTGTATCTGGTAGAAATGAATCGACTGACCGATTAGCCTTAGCGCTACATATCACGGTTAGCATTTAGTAAGAATAAATACAGAAACTCAATTACTGGTAAAAAGACTTTCCATTTTACATTAGTAATGTCAACGATTTTGATTTTCCCGTGGAAAATCCCGTTGTGTTTATCTATATATAAGTTTCGCATTGATCACACCAGGTATTAACCGAGTTAGAGCCTCCATATGAATCGATCGGTTCCTCTGTGGAAGGATCACGCCGTCGAAGACTATCAGTGTGAGATAGTAGCATAACATTGCTGGGTTTTGTACAATGGGATCCGAGAATCCAATTACGTGGAACGAGGTATTTCTGAATCTTTATTGAGTATGGATAGATATAGATGTTATGTCCCACACATCATTAACCATCAGGTGAACTGTGCTTTTTCGCCCTTTATATTAACACAATGTACCCCTATATAACTAATAATAACAACCCCCTATGAATATGAACTGTGTACGAGTATCAACCTTATCTTCATAGTAAAATACATTTATAAAAAACAATATTTTAATAAAAACTTGTTTTTCATAAATGTATGTTTTATAAAAACAAATGTACTCACGTTACTTCGAACACACGTCTGATTTCAGGTGACCAGGGATCACGCTTGCAAAACAGCTCCGGACCCGTGGAGCGAATGGTGAAGAAGAAATCTATGGTACGCTTTGCACGCTCCAAACTATAGTCGCAGCTGGTGAAGAATCGACGTAAAAGCACATCCTCTGTCAAAACAAAATAAAATAACCTGTAGCACATAGATCATACATAAAGGATTTTCGTGTCTTTTTAATAAATCCATAAGTTTCAAAGAAAAATATTTATATATATATTTAAAAATAAATAAAAGATTAATTAATTTTACTTAATAACTATCAACCAAAAAAATAGTCCTCATATATATTTGGTTGATAATAATGAAATGTAGAGTTTGATAAATCGGTATTGAATAATACATGACTAATATTTTTTTAATGTTTACTGTCAAGTAGAAACTCACTTTTAATAATTGTTCTTCACAATATGAATTAACAATAGATATTTTGGTGCAGTGTAACATGCAATAAGCATTTATTTATTGAATCAGTATTGTGCAACAGTGTTGTTCTCGGTTGGGCAAATCGAAAAGGTATGAAGTAATAAATTTAATTATTAACAAATTTTTTTAGTGGAGTAAGTAACGGAAATTAACTCTTGTTTTTGTAATTCTTGTTTCGTTTCGTGATTCTGTCTTAATATGTGTTTCTTAATCGTTAGTATCATCAATGCCTTCATTGCGAATTGTAGAAAATCAATAATTATATTCTTGAACATTTACTCATTCTTCTTTTATTTTATGTATCTTTGTATTATCTATATTAAACTTGAATTCGGCTCGGTCACGGACGGATTATCTCAATTAACCAATTCTTGTTGCAACCAGAAACATGCTGGAGTTTCTTCTAAAAATTTATGACATTTTACGATTGTAAGACAATACCAAAATAATAGCAAATACAGTTAAAAATCTGGTGAATTTCTACCGAGGCGATAGTTTGACCTTGAACAAGTTACGAGTGGATCGAAATTACTTTTATGAATATTTCGGATAACAGTTAAGAAATAATATAAAAGATACTAAGTATTTAGAACCTTGACGCCAATCGAGATGTGCCAATTTCTTAAATTTAGGTAACGTTCTAACTCTAAACTTAGAAGTTTATGAAACTAGAATGATATGTTATTATAAAAATGCATTTGTACATTAATACAAATAGGTAGCAGCAGATTATACTAAACATATTTTCTGAGACATAATAAAAGA
Source organism: Teinopalpus imperialis (assembly GCA_029286865.1). NCBI lineage: Eukaryota > Metazoa > Arthropoda > Insecta > Lepidoptera > Papilionidae > Teinopalpus > Teinopalpus imperialis. The sequence goes on from JAGSMU010000021.1 coordinate 9,597,388, forward strand.
TAAATTGTTGTTTATTAAGAAATATGTTATTTGTGAATGTCTATTGTACATTCGTCGATATTGTGGCCCATTTATACGCCTGAGTATGGACAAATTTTCTAACGTGTTATTTATTATCTGCAGTGAATAAAAAATACACAATGAGGATAAATTTAAATATTTTATCCAACACTTTTAAACGTACATTACTTTTATGGAGAACTAAATAAATGCAATGAAGGCGGCCGGCATATCTGTGGCACGAAAAATGCAATAAGCACACGATTTCAACAGAAACTCGCAATTACTTGAATATAGCAGGTGTACAGCAATATTCTTAGCACGGTATATAAGAAAGTATAGTGCAATATAATGCGTATATCATATATAATATAGTTCTATTACTTGTTTGCATCCATGAAAATCAGAATAGTAATGCTAAATAAATCTTTATAACGCTGATAACGTTTTTCAATATAGTAAATATAGGTATCTTTCTTTATCAAATAGTATATTTCTTTATTTTACTTTAGTACCATCTTTTTACCACTAATGTTTCCTCATAATATGTTCGTACTCATAAACATGAGGCGGGGTCTGGTGACTTGTGATAAAACCTAGTACAGGCTCCAGCTATCACAAACACTTGTATCAATTTAATTTTTTCCATACCATTACATGTGATTTAGTTAATGTTTATGGTGAGTAATAAAGAATTATTATTATTATAAATTAAATAAGTATTTGTTGTTTCTATGTGAACAGATTTCTTAACATACAAAATTCGCATTTTTTATTTTCAAAACAAAATAACCCATCATTTCCACAAAACTAAAGGAAAATTGGTCACTATTGCAGCAACTAATATTTATGGTGAAAGAACCACTCCGTATCTCATACCACGCATTCTTAATGATTTGGATGCATCTTTCATTCAATGCATCACATTTAAAAACAAAGCAAAAATTAAAATCTCATTTCTTGAACAACCTGTTCATGCATTGAATGCATCGGTGCTCTTTCTACCCACCTTTACTTCTGTGTGTGTAAATTATGATCTTCACTGTATTATATTTTTAGTTATTAATGTAGGTACTTGCATGTATTGCTTAACATTTTTAATGAAAATATTATTGTTAAGTAACATTCTCGACAAACCTCTGTGGTTTTCTCAATGTTATTTTTTTGGAATTAAAATGTTATGTAGTCTTATTATAAATAAATAATAATAATAATAAAGTATAACACAATATTTTATAAAAACATGTTTGAAAAAATAATAACACCTATATTAAAAGTCAAGCCAATCTTCTGTAGAGGACCTAATGAGCCCAATACTTCTATCATGCATTTACAAACCGTACTAGGTAGTCGCTAGTAACTCTAATTGTCAGTACGATTATCAGAATTCCGTATAACGCTCCAAACTAAGAGCTGACAAACGTTAAAGACGCACACAAACGCAGACAATGAGTTGCTACAGTTCACTTAGTTTACGTAAACATACTTCATTGGACTCATTGTTAATAACTATTGTTGATTTTCATAAGTTCCAGTTATTCACGCAAGTAGTTACGGTTCCAAAAAAACTTTTAGTCATTTCCACGTTACTTGATATCACTAGAATGTAGTTACTACAGCAATCACGTTAAATTACTATTAGTTACCTTAGTCTTGCTTACCAAGACTGAATAACGCTGAGAAATATCTTTAACTTTTTTTAATTTAGCTATTATCACCATTATACGAAAAATTCGAAAGCATTTGTTGGAAGTAGTGTCAGCAGATTCACTACATCGATAATAATTATGTATATATTTATATATATATTCACTTTTAGATATGTTTGTATTTATAATATGTATATTTTTTTGTTTTATAGTTAATGTAACTGTATATAAATATCTATTATTTTACTTAGTATTATAAATTCCTAAGATAATATATAATGATATGTATATATAATTGTATAAGCATTTAGATGTACTGTATGTCTCTTTTTTCTTTATTATTATTCTTCTGTCCCTACCTTGATTTCTCTGAACCCCCCCAAGGTTGACTGGTAGATAATGCCTTAAGCATTAAGTCCGCCTTTGTGCATATGTTAGTTGTACAAAAGTTTATAAATAAATAAATAAATAAATTATAAGAATACATTAATATAAATAAACATAAATCTATAAAACAGTGTTTTATAGATTTATGTTTATTTAATTGTTGAGCCGTAGACACAATCTGCAATCCTAATTTAATCCGCAATATAGGAAATAGCAGTTTCTGTCCTAATTTAGCAAATGTTCTGGAATGAAGAAAAACGCATGTTATTACAGATACTTGCATGTTATTTATAGATATAGAAAATCAAACATGTATATTTCCTGAATCAGAATTGCTGACTGTTATCAAATACCTTCTCCAAAAAGGAGGATCCTATCGATAACGAAACAACAAATTTAATTTTAGATATTAACCCGTTAAAACACTGCCAAAGCAAATTCATATTTTTTTCTTTAGTCCGGTAACAATTATATATTCGGAACCTTCAACATGAGCTGTTTCATGACACGATCACATCAATATAGCCTGTGAAGATAATTTTTTTTTCCACTTTAACAAATTGAGGTCTTTGGGCCCATGTATTAAAAATATATAAATAAATTTCAATTTATAAGATGACTTTTATACAAAGTCGGGTTTTTGTTGAATGACGTTTGATAAATTAGGAAACTATCGAAACAGACAAACAACGCCTCCGGCAAGATACGTCGTCTGTGTGAAGCACGCATTATGATTTATAGAAATGGTAAATGTTTACGATCGGAAATAAGTATACGTCACCACTAACCCTTCTATGAATTTTGTAAGACAATAAAAGAATAAGCTGGTTATAGGTATGTACCAGAGTTAATAAATTTTGTATTAATACGAATTGTAGATAGTACATTTTGTATTTAACACGGGAAACAAAAAGAAGTAGCGTTGTTAACCTTAAAGATTTAAATGTTACTGGTAAATGAGAATTCGTTTCACAGAACCACGTATTTTTAAGAAAATATTGTCATAAAAGGTTTTTTTTATTGTAATTTAAGGTGACAGATGAGCATACAGTTTACCTGATGGTAAGTGATTCCTTTAGCCCATGATACCCACGTAATGCGTAATGACAAATACGTTCTGCTCCAACGAATTATGCAAGGAAAAATCCAGAAAAAAGACCACACGGACACGTACTTCGTGGCTTAAGAATCTCCGGACACGGTTTAACCAGATAGCCCTAACGATAACCGGTATGAGATGTCACCTCAAGAAGAAGAAGACCCACATTCACCTTCGATAATGAATCATGCAGATGCGTCATATCTGAGGACTAAGATCATCAACCGAAACACAGCAGCGCAGTATAGAACAAATCCCACCTGGTGATAAGTTCGAAAGGGTAATAGCCGATAGACAACATGGACCTGCGTCAATTGGTCCTCTACTTGTTGGACACACAGTTCAACTCTGGTAGGCGCGAACGACTGTGAACACATGCTTAGCGTCCGAGAACAGTTGCAGCGGGCTAAAGATGATTTTGCAATAGCAGTCGATCTCACAGCCGGTATCAGTCACACAATTTAAACTATGTCTGACACCATCGTAAATCTCTATTTCTATGACAATATAAAACAGTGTAAGTAATTCATTATGTAGATAATAGACAAATTATATACTTACTGGAAATAAATAAATAAAATAAAAAATTAAAATATCTTAAAATCCCTAAGGAAGCGTATCGTCTGGGCGTACTTGCAGGACAATTGCATTCAGCACATGAGCTGGTACGCGTCAGTTCACCAGAGCAAGGTCAACTATACGAGTACATTACTGCGACCTATAAACCTCCCTTCACCCATGTTATACAAATATTCTAGATGAACATTAATTATCACTTGTGAGGAATGAGATGTAATGCCTCATCACATTGCATGGTGAGTTTAGGGATTCTATGCTGATATTCCATAAGGCCCGGTACTTCCATATCCGTGAAAGCGTGATCCTCCGTTGCGCTCGCCGACCTATTTATGTTAGGCCAATTTCTAGCTGCATCGTGGCTTTACCATTCACAAAACAAAAGCATATAATACTGGAATCAGTGATCGGCCAGTAAAGTTTGGTAGCTGTATTTATAGTCGTACCTCTTACCAATTTCATATTGCATATCTTTAGCGAAATATTCGATAATTGGTATCTTAAGAAAATATTTATAACGTTGCTCTCGTTAAATATAAAATTATCTTTTTTAAAACGATAACTAAAAAAATTTCAGCAATGCCAAACTTATATAAAAAAATCAAAGTAGATAGTTCAATAACCTTATGATGGGAATTGGACACGCCTTTCACTTTTATTGCGATATTAATGTGTCTTGTCTTATACGTCGACTTACTAATTTGAAAACTTAACAAAAGAATTAAGCACGATACTAATTCTTAGAATATTATAGAATCTATAAGATAGGTTTAATGCTTTGTATCGTGAAAATTAAATAACAATATATCTGTCCATGTAAATATTAACACGGCGTTTTGACACAGAAGAGACTATTAGGTGTCATACAATCACACTTCTTTTTTTTACGAATGATTGATCCATTGGGCTAACTGGCCAGAAGGCTTTTAGACCTTTCTTACAGGGCAACTAGCACAAGGGTGCCCGAGAGTGACCCTCGGCTTAGACCGTTACCCAGATGAAATAATCTTAGTAATATATACATCTGTATGTTCTACCAACACTTCCGAATGCGTTAGCGCTGGAGAAGAAGTGGCTCAAGAAACTCCAGTGACGCGCTTAATGTGACTCTATGTAATATATCACGAATTTGTACATTAAATGTGTCGATAGTGTAAGTCTTAAAGTTAAAAATAACTGAAACTACGTGTTGGTATTTGATAGTGGCGGAAATCCTTTCCTCAGGCTTGCCATTAGTATCCCTAAGCATCTGGGTTAGTGAGGTCGCATCAGTGCTCTTAAAGTCGACGGTAAAGCGGTACACCAGTCCCAGGTCACTTTCCTTGCGGTTTGCTCAGCCAGAGAAGTCGGTTGAGCAGCATAGACGTGGACGGAGGGGGTTTGTCACGTGGGGCGTAGCGAGTTGAATGGCTTGACAGCTGGTGCGGGTGCAGGTGTGGGTTTAATCGCAGCGCGTTTGGGCATAAGAGCCTTAGGACAGCCAAGGTTGACTGTGTTACCCTCTGAGTTACAGAGAGGAGCACCACATTCAGGAGGATCAAATCTTTTTCCCTTGGACTGGGACAATCAACAGTGCATGGTCACCTAGGCACTTGACGCACCTAAGCTTGCTGAAACAATTGCGGGTCGAGGGTCCATAAAGTTGGCACTTATGGCACTGGCCGGGTGGACCTTTTTTAAGGGGCCGGATATATCAGTCAGATGGCAGCAGGTTTTCAGGTTGAAAACCTGTTTGCCAGCTACAATCACCATGTTAAATCGATTTTTATTACGGCCGCTATAAATCCGATTAACCGATACTGCAGGAAAACTCTGTACTATTAAGTGATTGTGTATTGTACTTAGAAAAGGGTCGGTGCGCAGGTCGGTGGCTCGGATGGGTCGTGCCGACCGTTCACGACTAGTATCGTAACCAATAAATTATGTGACTATGACAAATTTATGTTGTATCATCAAATTCATCAATGGCTATATAATGTATTTTCAAGTTCAATTGTATCAAACATAAACAATATTTAAGATTCTTAATTAGTTTTTGAATAATGTGATAGCTTATGTAATTATGTAGCTTCCGTTTAACCAAAGTGAAACAATAATGTATTACATACCGACATCGTGAGGAAGATGAGATTGTTTGTTGAGCCAGTCTCTTATAGCGACAAGGTCTTTGTTGTATTCAATTTCTTGATCAGGCATGATTCTGGAAACAAAAAATATGTTTTTGTATTAAGTATGGATTAAATACGAGCTAAAAGTTCACTCGCTGGTAAGCGATTATTACAACAGGCCATAACATGTTTATTAATGTTTTCTTAGTCAACCAACGGCATTCATATTAATATCCTTATAAAAAAAACTAATTATCTTAATTATATGCTTACAGAAATGAATGCTTGTTACAGGTATGTACAACATAATCTATAATAACTTAAAAATATATAATTAAACATAAAACGTATGTGAAATAAGGAGGTGGTAAAATGTTTTTTTTTTGAATCTCATTAAAAGTAATTATTATGAGATTTTTTAATTATAATTATAATTTCATTCCTTCTTTTTCTATTTAACTAATCTAAATATAAATAATGAATCCGAATTAATAGTATTAATGTAGTTAATAGACACGTAATGAATTAATGAAGCTAGGAATAAAATTCCGCAGGGTAGTTTATTGAACCCCCTATAATAGCATCCCGACCACACGTAAAATATATCAATAGCAAACTTCCCATTGAGCTTACTGAACTCGTTGCATATTCTTACTATGAGTGAGTTGAAGTCAATATTTATTTTAACAAATAGCGTGGAAAACATCTCAGTCATAGAGTTTAAAGAAATATTAACAGTTACTGTGAAAAAATATAGTTAATAATACCAATGCAGATTATGGAATTATTTAAACATTTACGAAGGACTTGTAAATCGTGCATCTTTGGACGAGCGGACGTGGATTCAATTTTAAAGAATTTCATTCTTATTCCATGATTGGGTTTTCATGTAAAAGCTAAATCTCGTTTAAAATTACACTGGATACTTTTAGAAGTTGAGTGTATACTATAAAATGGACTACAGACAGGACTGTAGCACCTCTACTCAATTTTAGTTTCTAAGTACACATTATTTAATGATTTAATTTTGGTAAGTTCACATTTAAAGCCTTTATTGCTTTTCAGAAATCAAAGCATCAGAGCTGCTTAAACTAAGGGTGACACACAGATTCGAGCACACATTTCACCTGAAGGTAAGTGATGACTGCATATCAGACCTAACATCTATCCTTAACAAAGAGCCAAATACGGTACTTTGTCATAAGGATAAACAGAACCTTACCATTAATTGGTTCTCCGGGCCTCTCAACTCACCAAACGAACATGCATCGTCATGCTGATAGTCTATGGTACTCCTTCAACATGCTTTTTTTGACAGCAGACTCAACTTAATTTGAGAATCTTAGTTGAATATCGATTATGATACCAAAATCTCTCATTTCATTAACTTTATATATTGTCACAGCACCTTTTTTACTAACCAGCACACATCTACGCAAACAGATACAGTACATGCACCATAATACACGTAAAAGATGACATTATGAGCCATTTATAAAACTAATCCTCCTTTTCATTCATCATTTTGTCTAACCATTTTTTTTTTCGGGCTGATGGCCGCTGTAAACCCGAGGGCTTTTACAGTTTCGCCGGGTTGAGAGGTGACCGAGCGCTTATGCCGCTTAGTCGAGACCTCTACTAGTGGGTAACCAGCACAAGGGCTCCCGAGAGGGAGCCTCGGCTTGGACCGTTACCCTATTCCACGAGAGCCTTTGTCTTTCCATTTTATTAAATCTATGCAGGGGATTCTACCTTTCTTAGTTTAAAAACCCACAGGTGGAGGCGAGAAATTATTATTATGTAAGGCCCTAAGTTCTGTTACGCAGTATTAAATTAAATTAAATGTATTTGTTCAGGACCTTTGTACTTTTACCGTTTCATATTTCCTCCTAACCTTTGTATTTTTATTTCTATTCTTTTTATATCATAAATTTCCTTTAATCTCATTATAACAATATCGAATTAATATGTAACAATAACAGTTTTCTTAATAATTAGCCGTGTCTGTTCGACTATTCTCAATTATGATATTCAAGGTTTTTCCGTTTCATAACAGATCATGTCTGTCACAATTATCACGACATAAATAAATGGATCCGACTGTTCTCTAACCTTTATTATTTTAACAAATACATAAATACTTCGTAGGTATCATATTGCTAAGATACAAACGTAGGCGTACGCGTTCTTCTTCTTGAGGTGCGTCTGCATGGCTGAAGGTTGACTGTTAACGCTGAAAATGGGTATCTTGCGCAAGTTGGAGAAACTCCTCGACGGATTTGATGCCGGTCCACTCCCGTATATTTGTCAACCACGTCTTATTTCTTCCGCCAGCACGTATTTTGCCTTTTATCTTGCCCATCACGATCAGTTGTCATGACGTAAAACGTGTCCCCTATATTCGAATACCTCCAGTATTCGAATTATCCTTTTTTAACAGTCGACATAAGCTTCCGCGTCATGCCGATTCGTTGGAGAACCCTTTCATTACGAGACTTTTTGGATTCAGCTGGTAGTACCTCATCTCAAAAGTTTTCTAGTGACTTCTTTAATAGTTCATGCCAATCACAACCGTATAAGTATACCGTGGCCAGATGTACCAGAGTAGAATACGCATTAGACAGTGATAAATGCAGATTTTTAATAACTATTATTTTTTTATCTATGAAAGTAAAAAATACTAAGGAATTTACATTCGAATTTTTTTGTGTCCATATTTGATCATTACAGTTCTAAAAAAGAATATCAGAAAGACAATGACAATTTTAATTAAATTATTGGACTCCCAGTATTCTATCTACTAACAGCTCTAAAGTTTTTATTTATAGAAGAAATGCAGTCATCGTAGATGTTAAATAGTAACAATTATATTTACGTAATTGAATTACGGTGAAATATAACAATTCAGGGAGAAAATGTAGCTAGCGTTCTTGGCATTTTACAACAAGGAACTGCTATACGATAATTCAAGTTTTAAGGTAATTTTAACTTTATTATTTTGTTTTTAAATATATATGGTAATTACTTTATTACTGATTTAAGTAACATTTAGATCAATAATAACCGAATCACAATAATATGGCAATTAATAATCTACTTTTTTCAATGGTTCTCTGACAATATTTGTACTTTCCATAATTTAAATATTACTAGAAATATAATTAAACTGTCCGGTTAACCGGGTGGGACTATACCTTACTATATATTTTTACTAACTACTACATCTTTAGTACCGTTAATGATAGCGCACCCAGTGACACATTTGTAGGATGATATATTACCATCGGATCATCGGGTCTCCTCACCCGCCATGATATATCAGCATTATTTAACTAGTTTACATACATACATACATACATACACACATACATACATACATACACACATTCATACATACATACACCTTTACTATTGATTGCCATGAAACATGATCCTGAGTCACACGCAACTATATACTTTCTACTGTCCTTGAGTCCTAGTGAGGAGTCTTCCAATATTGTATAGATTCTGCTCATTTCTTTGATCTTCTTCATACCAGCAACATAAATGACTCAACTCCAGTCGACGGATGAAGGACCAAGCCGTCGCCTATTACCAGCGTAAGATAGAAGCTGCACTGTTCTGTGTGCATTTTAATTCTGTTTGCACGTGTTGCTTAATAAAAATACCAAAATGTTCCTACGTAATAAAATTACACTGTACAAAGCGTGCATCCGACCCATAATGACATACGCAAGCCCCGTCTTCACGCTTGCCTCTCCGCGTCTCATTCACCGATTTCGGGCAAATCATTTCATGCGCAAGGCCACCGATGTGCGGTGGTTCTTGCGTAATGACTATCTACACATAGATCTTGTGCTGCCGACTATAATACCTGACGCAAGATTCCCGCTTAATATTTCAACTCTGCCGTCAAACACCCAAATCCGCTGATTATAAGTGTCGCCACTTAGATCGCGAATCATAAATTCACGCAGGGCGAGGAGAGGCACGCCCTCGATGACCCCCACGACGCAAACACCAGGGCCTAAGCCGTTCATAAAGCTCTATACACGAACATTGCACCCTCATACTGCCGCCGACTCCGAGGGCGTCGCTAATAACATAATTATACGCGATACCGCCATATCAGGCCGGTTCTCACCAATCAACATCGATAGAAGCGTCGCTGGAGTTTCTCGTGTTACTTTTTCTCCAGCGAAGCCCACGCATTCCGAAGTGGTGGTACAGATAGCCAATAATAATAACTAAGAGATAGATAATCTTTAGTCAGAAGGTGTGAGAGCGCTCTCGCGAAACAGGGTAATGGTCCAAGCCATTGTGCTGGTTACCCACTAATAGAGGGCGCCATAAACGCTCGTTCACCTCTGAACCCAGTGAAACTGTAAAAGCCCTCGGACTAACAGCGGCCAACAGCACGAAAAAAAAAACTTTCTTGAGGATGTTTATGGGTTGATTGGTAGGTATGGTAAGTTAGTCATTACTTACATGTGTCATCCTTTTCAGTTTCATAATACAAGTTGCCAATTCAAGATTGCCATACTCTAAACTTCAAAGGACATGCGATTTATATTATTGACGTATCCGATTGTGTTCCGCCACAATACATTTATTTATGCACGGTACATATTAGCACTCCTATATTTTTATAATAATACAAACATTGTTTAAATCACGTTCCAAATTACAAACAGGCATCCGTTCATTTTTTTTTAAACAGTTATCCGAGCGTCCAATAATGTTTGTTAAACTCAAACAACCACATAATAGTCATAAAGACCGTGTTATTAAACGGATTATAAATCTATCAAAAATAAAGCGTATGTTTGTTTTACAAGAATTTAACCGGTTCAAACATATTTTTTTTTCATTTAACATTTTCTTTATTATTATATAGATGATATTAATTTATCCCTAATGGGAAAGGCAAAGGACTTTAGTCCATACAGCCAGGTCTTGTTCGTATTATATAATTAAAATGGTTACAAATAAAAAGTTCCTTCGTCTTAATGGCGCAAGGAGCCCACACACACAATTACACTGTATCTATCTGAATACAGAAAATCGCTAATAGTACAATTGATGACAATTCAATAACTTTAAATAACACTGAATATAAATTTCAAATTAGTTAAAACCATTTAGACTTTTTAATACAAGCAATAAATAAATAATTACTTAATGGTCGATGATAATCATTGTTATAAAGATACGATTTTTGATTTTATTTTAAACATTTAAATACTGTCTCTACTGTTTACAGGGTAGAGCTGTGGCTTAACCGGAGAAATCTTTATATAATATCAGTAATGGCTTTGCACTGTCTTTTTTCGTCTATAATTATTATATTATTTAACAAAATATTAATATATATATATATAGTAATATTTTTTTATTATAATATAATAAAAAAAACAAGAGACAAAATTATTTCTTGTCGCGGTTGAAAGTAAGTGCCGATCGCAGTGCCAGATAGCAATAATCATTAATCATCAGGTAAACTGTGCCGTCCGTCCCTGAGGACTGAAATGGAATATCTCGTTACCTGTTAGTCTGTGTATTCGCAATGATTATTTGTATACGAAAGAGAGCACTCCGAACAGTAGCAACTTAAACGCTGCACTTGCACTTGTATTCTGTGAGGAGACACAATTTGTAACTAAATCTTTATATTGTCGGCTTTGTTCAAATACCGAATTTATACGACGAAACACATTATCTATGCATAAATAACAGAATGTCAATAACGTAAGTACCTGCGCAAATATAGAGCAATAAAGTATATCCTTAGCGTATTCGATACAACTCATAAATAAAATTGAAGGTCACATCGAAAAAAATACCCACGTAAGGACGATCGTGATGCAGCCTTATCCGAAAATGATTTGTAAGATATGTAAATTAAAGCGGTTCCTAGCGAAAAGGACGTCAACTCGCAATTCAAAGGTCAGTTTGGCGTTTAAAATTTGCGTTCTGGTTTTTAGAATTCGTAAGTACAATAACTATACTTACTATTATTTCTTCGCGTTCTATAAGTGCACACATTCTGACACGATTTAGACTTAATAACATCAGTGTACCCCGGTTCGAATAAAATAATATATCAGAGAAAAAAAATCTTTGATCAAGTAAAGCATGAGCTTCTTGATTAAAGTTTATGTTTAATTATTTTTCTTAGCCCACGTTTTACCTCTACAAATTAATTTTTAATATTTATTTGTGGCAAAAAACACTGGCTTATTATATCATACAAGGAAGATATAAATCACGATATTTTAATAATACAATAATCACTTGCGTTAAAGTCGTCTTTAATTTGTTTTATGTATTAACTATCGACACAGATTGATCTTACGTCTGATTTGATCGGATCAGGTAACAGAAATATACAGGTATTCTGAAACAAACAGACGAGAAACATAACATATTATGCATGGGCGGCGAGAATACTGGTGTTCTGCGCAATATTTTTAGTAGTTACTATCATGGGTAAGATAAAACTAACATCATAGCACTTATGTAAGAGTTCCTCGTTTTATGTTTCTTGTTGGCCGCTGAACATAAGTAAAGTGAGGAACTTTTTACCTCATTTTCCTTCTCGTCCTGTCGTGTAAGACTGTCATACTAACAAATAAAAATATATTTTATTGTCTACGAGTAAAGTCGAGCGATAATAACCAGTGTCTCTTGACAATTACCTTCTCTGTTAGCAAAAACATATTAATAACGTTTAAATCACATATTCTTTATCATTGATTCTTCAGGTCAAATTAAAATGAAAAGTTCAAAAGTTACAGTGGCTACATTTGCTTTATCTCCTTTATATTATAAAATAAAATTCAGTAATATTTCTTAAAAATATTTTTGTATTATATACTCCTTTTTCATTGTAATATAGTTCATTGTAATTATAATTGAAGTGATATTTTGGTTGCCTAATCTATCTTTACCTATCAGTATTGTTTTGACTCATAGATTCTATCGACATTTTGTTATTAGTCCAGCGTTGGCTTCAATCAACTAAATTATTGAATCGATTATTCAAGTAAGTAATATTATTGTTTGCTAATCATAACTATATGTTATACACTACATATAGTTATAATTTAACGTTATAGAAAAATAAAATAATAACCATGACTTACTTTTTGATCATAAGTTATATTTAATATAATATGCCGAATACAATGTACAGGTATATGTCGTTTACCCTTTTTCCCATTCCTATAAAAACTGTAACGCATACATTCATATATCCACATCCTAAAAATTCATAATGTATGCATACCATATTTTTCTGACTATAAGACGCACCAGAGGATAAGACGCAAATCAATTTAGAGACGATTTATTGAAAAAAATATTTTAATGTTACCTTCGGACCATAATACGCAACCAAAATTTGAGTTCATATTTCTATGTAAAAAGGTGCATCTTATAGTCCTAAAAATATGGTACATCGTTATAGAAATGTTTTAGTTGAATTTAAACTGAAATTTTTAGGTGAAGACCTAAAACTACTTTTGCCTTACATATGTATTGTTTTTATTCGTACATCTTCTACTTGACACATTCTTCTTCTTCTTAGTCGTACACTCCTGGTAGTGTGGTCACGGTCATGGACCGTCTGATATGAAGGTTGCACTAAACGTTCCAAGGAGCTTTTGCGTTGAACATTGCCCAAACATCGTGAAAACTCGCACAATCGACGAAGACCTTTGTTTGATGTTAAACTCTTTCAGAATGGAAACGTTAGTACGGTGAGTAGCATTTTATCCTCAGCAAACGCCTCGAGAACCACATCTCAAGGGCGTCAATCTTTCTATGATGTCTTTGATAGTTTGTCCATGTTTCTGCTACAAGGAGATAGAAAGTATTAAGCATGTCATTAGGCGAACCTTGGTGTTTTTAGTTATGTAGCGATCTTTCCATGTCTTCGTGAACTTTTCCACAACTGATCGTGTCATGGCACAGCGTCTTTTGAATTCTTCTTCGCAACTTCCAGCGTTTGTGTTTGTGGATCCCAGGTAGATGAAACTCTGGACAACTTCGCACTTAGTTATTTCACGTAAATCAGGTCGATTGTAAGTCTTACGATCCACCACCATCATTATGGTTTTTTCACGCTTTATGGTACAGCGAAAGTCGGAACTGGTTGTTTCCAGAAGCGAAAGAAACCGTTCTGTCTGCTTGTTGTTGTATGAAGTGTGGATCATCTGCATACCTCGAGTTTCATATCAACCAACCTCCAATTGATACACCTTTGTCCCATTTTTCTAATACTATCCGCATTATGTATTCCGTATAGATATTAAACAGGAGAGGTGAGAGAATACATCCCTGCCGGAAAAACAGCTTGAGTTATGAGACTCCCGGTGTCAATTCCGTTTTTATGTTTAACAAAAAATAATATAAATATTTTTTTTAATTAACTTAGTTCACCATAAAGTTTGTGATGCATCCGGCCAATAAATATCTAAATGCATCCTCATCAAAGCTTAAAGATGTACATTGTCATCCCTGAAGACTAATATGAAATGCCTAGTTACTACCAATTGTGTCCTACATTCTCCACCAAGAGCACAACAGCGTTATGCTGCTATTAAGTGAAGACCCATTCAGCTGTAACAAGAGTGTATGGGTCGCATTACTTAATTCCCAATAAAATATCGTTCACCATCAGTTAGTTAATTAACTTAAAAAAGCCATGACTAACACGTTTTTCCCGTTCCGTGGCTTGAAATCTGTTTAAATAAATAGCACAAAAAGGTTAATAAAAACATCAAAGCAATTCTGAAATTATCAAATTCATCTTTAAATTTAGTATTTTTTCTTTCGTAATATATGCCCCTCAGGTATATACGTGAGAGTTATAATACTAGATAATTTATATAATATCTATATAATATATTACTTAAGGAAATCTATCAAGTTTATAAATTATAGTTGTACAGCGAATTAATTGGCGATACCACTATATTTTTTTTTATTTGCGTAATTAATTACATTGAAAATATTTAAGGCCACCACTGGAGTCGTCCTTTACGTGGGACTTGAACGATCTCAGCACTACTATATTCGGACAAATCATCGTGTAAAACTGTCACAGGAAGCTTTATAAAAACCTGCCATCGTCTGTACTTTCCATCACGTTATGATTTTGATCTGATATGATTCCCTATCCAAATCATATGAAGTAGAGATATAATACAAACCACTAGTTTGTATTTAATAAAAAAATACCTCAGAATTGTTCAATTAACAATAAGGACAAAACCGGCCCAAAACCTTAAGTTATGCTACCTCGTTATACAGAAAGGTCAAAACTCATTACGTAAACATAGTAGAAGTAACTTGCGTACGTGCCCCATCAGAGTGCTCTGTTGGAATACGAATAGAATTAAATTCAATCTGAAAACCATAAAATATACATTCTATCTTCGTTATTACCTTTTGCGTTTGGAACAAATGGAATCTAAGTATTTTCTTTAATCGTTTTTTTTTTTTTTTTTTTTTTTTTTTTTTTTTCGGGCTGATGGCCGCTGTTAGCCCCAGGGCTTTTACAGTTTCACCGGGTTGAGAGGTGACCGAGCGCTTATGGCTCTCAGTCGAGACCTCTATATATGGGTAACCAGCGCAAGGGCTCCCGAGAGGGAGCCTCGGCTTGGACCGTTACCTTGTTTCGCGAGAGCGTCTGACTCGAGGGTGCCCAAGAGGGCCGAACCTCGGCTCGGTCAGTTGCTTCTGACAGAGGATTATCTTAATTAATATCACTATTATTATTAACTACCTGTACCACCACTTCAGAATGCGTGGGCGCTGGAGAAGAAGTGGCGCAAGAAACTCCAGCAACGCTTCTATCTGTATGGACTGGAGAGAACCGGCCATTGACATGGCGGTATCGCGAATAACTTTGTTTACGACGCCCTCGCCGTCGGCGGGGGCGATATGAGGGTGCAATGTTTGTGTGTTGTGTTTTATGAAGGGCTTGGGCCCTGGTGGTTGCGTCGTCAGGGTCGTCGAGGGCGTGCCTCGGTCTCCTACGGACGCGGGTGAATCTGTGATTCGCGATGGGATTGTAAGTGGCGGCACTTACAATCAAAGGGTTTCGGTGTGTGACGGCAGAGTCGAAATATCGGCGAGAAGCCTGCTTCAGGTACTGAGCTATGGTCGGCAGCTCAAGATCTATGTGTAGATTTTCGTTACGCAAGAAACATGGCGCACCGGTGGCCTTGCGCATGAAACGATTTTGTATTACCTGAAGTCGGTGAATGTGACGCGGGGAGGCATGCGCAAAGACGGGGCTTGCGTATGTCATTATGGGTCGGATGCACGCTTTGTAAAGTGTAATTTTATTACGCAGGGACATTTTGCTATTTTTATTAAGTAACGGGTGCAAACGACCTAGGACGAACGCTGCTCGATTCCGTACGCGGTTGACATGCGGACCGAAGGTGAGTCTTTCATCTAATGTGACGCCTAAGTATTTGACTGTCTTTTCCCAGGGATTGGACGATCAAATAACTCTATAGTTTGGAGATGCGGCGTTTTGTTGCGCCGAGAGAAGTAAATGGCTGCACTTTTGGTGGGGTTAACCTCGATCCTCCATTTCGAAACCATTTCCCTAAGGTGTTGGCTGCAGATTGGAGGCGTTTACAAATAGCGTCTGGTTTAAATCCAGACACGTAGAGGCCGGTGTCATCGGCGAAAGGGCTAGCTCTACACCGCGAGTGCGCGGTATGTCGTTGGTGTAGAGTGTGTATAAAGTAGGACCTAGGACAGAGCCTTGTGGTACTCCGGCACAAATGGGGTGAACCTCGGAGCGCGTTCCCTCGACGCGGTAACGAAAGGTTCGATTTCGGAGAAAATCTCGTATGATAAGTACGAGTCGATCTGGCACACCGAGCTCATATAGTTTGTATATGAGCCCGTTGTGCCAGACCTTGTCGAAAGCTTTCGCCACGTCGAGAAAAAGTGCCCCAGTTTGGTAGCCCTGAAGAAATTTACTGAGGATGTGCTCCGTGATGCGGTGCACTTGATGTGTGCATGAGTGTTGGGTGCGAAACCCGAACTGCTCATTGATTGGCAGCCCTCGGGACAGCATGAAGTCCTTGAGGCGGGTGAGGATGAGCCTTTCATATACCTTACCCAAGACTTTGAGTAGGCTTATGGGTCGATAGGCTGATGGATCGGTTGGATGTTTTGAGGGCTTGAGAATCCCTATGACATCGGCTTCCTTCCAGGTGTTCGGGAAGGTGCCTTTGGATATGGCCGCGTTGTAGATTATCACCAGTAGGTGTAAAATGGACATGGTCTTTAATCGTATAAGGGCGATAAATAAGACACCGATGGCCAATGATCCCATACGCCCAGAATTTAATTATTTATTAATTGAAGCTGGTCTTCTGTGTAAGCTCGATTCTTCCTCAGTCTGATGCATTCATGCTCCAACCAGTAGTACCGTGAACAACACGTATAAAGTTCTATGATCATTTAAAATGTCTATAAATTAAAACAATAAATAAACTTAACGTTGTTTTGTATTTCCGTTGACAATTAAAACTGCTTTATTCCCTAGTAATAAAGTATATAATCCCTTGTCCAACATATCATAATGTAACCTATTATATTGTCTCTGTTGCATTAATATCATATTAATGCTATTTCTATCAACGGGCTCAGCTAACAATCGCTAATCGGAGGTTGTGTGGACAGACGCATTCCTATCAGAATTTGCACTGGGAAATCCGTTTGATACCTCGGTGTACTCCTAAAGATCAATAAAGTTATAAAGAAATAATTTGTTAAATTAACACATCTTTGAGTGATATCAAGAAATCATGGACAATATACAGATTACATTAAATAATTTTTTAATTTATAATAAATTAGTTTATAATTTTTCTGAATTTCTTGTGACAAATGATCTTTATATAAGAAAATTGCGTATCACTAGTGATGTTCTAAAGATATGGTAATGAATGCTATCAAGTATTTCAAGAAGTTGGAATGTTTTTTTGGACATGGTGTTGGACCGGTTAGGCAAATTGTAGGCAATATTGATAAATTCCACGAACATTTAAAATACAACTGTATCACCCAATACAGAGAAAAGTTTGCCAGTTATTTGGACTCTCCAACAAAACAATGATCCAAAACACACAGCAACGGTGGTTAAAGACTTTCTACGGAGCCAATCAGGAACGGTCTTAGATTTGCCCCCATAAATGTCCCATCATCGACCCTATTGAAAATTTGTGGTACCATGTTAAGAAAATGGTGGCCACAAAACGTACCATTGACGTTCATCAACTTTATATAGATTTTAAAGAAACATGGGAGCAATTTCCAATATCAACTTGCAACAAATTAATCCGGCTATTATTGCTGCTAAAGGACATGCGACAAAATATTGATAATTTACATAATGTTTTTTAAAAATGTTTACAATCAATTATTATAAACTTCTTTTTAATAATAGGTCTTTACCTATGAAATTGCCGTTTTGTATGAAATAAGTTAAAGTATTTTTTTTTAAACTTTTTTATTTCTGTTGTTCAAAGTAATCACCCACGTAATCGATGCATCTTTGCCAACCCAAAGGTGGGTGCAAGGTCTGATGAGTACGGTGGATGAGGGAGAGCTTCCAACTCCAACTCTTGCAGCTTGAAGACTGTCTGTTGTGCAGTATGGGGTCGTGTGTTGTCGTGTAGGGGCAGCGGGGACGACTGATTGACCTAAGCTGGTTGCGTTCGTGGGGCACCCATCTATCAAGCTTTTTTACCTTGCCAATTTGTCGCAAATGGACCAATATTGTTTTGATGTTAACATCAAAAGCTGCTACTAGCTCGGCTGTAGATTGAGTATCATCAGCTTCCACAATCGCCTTTAATTCATCATTGTTGACCAAAGTGTCCGGATGACCACGAGGTTCATTATTCAAATCAAATTTTCAGAACGAAACCGGGCAAACCAATAACGGGTTGTGGGTTCGTTTGTAAAGTTCTCTCCGTAAACGTTGTTGATGTTACGTGCCGTTTGTGCCGCGTTGATGCCACGACGGAACTCATATTCCATAATTACACGAATTTTTAAAGTATCCATTACGACGAAAAATGTTCAGTAATGAAAATACAAAGCTAATCAATAAACAAAAGACTGAATTTGTAAAAAGAATGTCATGTTTTTAAAACAAAATTAATTTTAATTTACAATTCACAGCCAATCAAAACTTTTGTTGGTTTGAAATGGCCAATACTGAAGAACTGCAATTTTATAGGTAAGTACATAGTAGGACCTAATATTTATTACATTTAATTATTCTTAGTTATTGTGTCTTCAATTAGTTAGGCCATACCTTTGTTCAATTAACACAGCGTGAAATATAGTTAAACCGAATAAAAATTTAGGACGTCTCAACTTTATTGAAAATATATCTAATATTTATCTCACAATGCTGTCTCATATGAGTGATTATTCGGCCAGTTTGAGTTTTTTAACAGGGTAAAAAGTCGGTAGCAAATTAAAGCATTATGATGTAATATATTTCGTCCGAGTGGGTAACTACTAATCTAAGTTCAACAAAAACAAGTTTACGTCATAAGCACGGCACAAAGAATTGGACAAGTAAAAAATACCAAAACATCTTATTTCATAAAAAAAATACCCTTATCCGGCTCGCTCGGCTCTATCTTTTGTAATTTTACAATTACACTTAACCTATTTTTTATCATCACGGTTATAAGCCGTGTAAGACTGAATAATTTCATGAAAATCTTGCCAAAATGAAAATATACAAAAATTCTGCGTAACATTGGTAATACTATTTCAGTTAAGGTTAATTTAGGTTAAAGAAAGTTAGATTATTGAAAATGATTAATATACTGTGATTAAATCAACCAAAATATTAGAATCGTATACATACATGAAGAGTAGGTGGCCTTAACCACTGATTTGTATTACCTTCTTTAATTAACCGTAAATCGGAATGAAAACACAACAAAAAATATACTTACTAAAAGCGTCACTAAAAATTATACTGAGCCATTAAATACTACGTACAATTTTTTTTTTATCAATCAGTCCGATGCACAACTTTTAATACTTGTACAAATCCACGATATATCCTAGATGTTAGTTTAAAAGTAAGTTTTGAATTGCCATCTGTTCTGCTGAACTAGACAAAGCACTCTCATAAACCACCCCAACCTGTCAAAGCCGATGATCGGTTTACATTTTTATATTTACAAGGAAAATTTAAACATACAAAATTCACTACATACAGGGACAGCCACACTAGAGCTGCTGTTAGATTACAATTCATCACGCAGCTGCATTTAGCATTGAATTAGGTTTTTTACCAATACTGAATGATGTAGGAGGAGAGGAATTTATTAACTTAAAACATATCTTATGGGAAAATTCATTGGTATTTTCGGTTTTTTTCAAGAATAAAATAATACAAAATAAACTATTATTATATCTACAGAATATAGAACGTGGATATAGAAAAGCAGGAGCGTTGTGTATTAATAACCTTACAGTACATGTTTGGTCGTTTCCGGAAAAAAACTTGGGCTTGGCCTGTGTATGAGTTGGTCATAACGTCATTCATTCAATGGCTAACATGGTGACATTTCTTTCACCATCATATGTCAACTATGTAGTACTATATTTCAGTGATACATTCTGGGTATTTAAAATAATCAAGGAATAATTACAAAAAACTCAAACCAATAAATTTATATTGAGAGAATTACCCCAACCATAGAGCTATTTGATCGTCCAATCCCCTGGAAACTTAGATGAAAGACTTGATGACTCACCGCCGTTCAGAATAGTACCTAAAGCAGGCTTCCCGTCGATATTTCGACTCTACCGTCAAACACTCAAACCCCTTGATTGTAAGTGCCATCATTTACAATCCCATCGCGAATCACAGATTCACCCGCGTACGAAGGAGACCGAGCCACGCCCTCGACGACCCCGACGACTCGACCACCAGAGCCCAAGCCCTTCTTAAAACACTACACACGTACGTTGCACTGTCATACAGCCCCCGCCGAAGGCGAGGGCGTCGCAAACAAGGTTATTCGCGATACCGCCATGTCACAGGCCGGTTCTCTCCAGTCAATACATATGGAAGCGTCGCTGGAGTTTCTTGCGCCACTTCTTTTCCAGCGACCACGCATTCCGAAGTGGTGGTACAGATAGCCAACAATAATCATAGTGATATTAATGTAGATAATTCTTAGTCAGAAGCAACAGACCGAGCCGAGGTTTGGCCCTCTCATACACCCTATGGTCAGACGGTGTCGCGGTACAGGGTAATTGGCCAAGCCGAGACTCCCTTTTGGGAGCACTTGTGCTGGTTACCCACAAATAGAGGTCTCGACTGAGCACAATAAGCGCTCGGTCACCTCTCAACACGACGAAACTTTAAAAGCTCTAGGTCTAAAAGCGGCCCGGACTATCAGACGAAAAAAAAAAGAAAAGAGAAAAAAAAGAGAGGATTATCAGAATATTTAGCTAAGAAGAACTTAGAGGATATAAATTTTGCCCAGCATCCCCATACATGATACATGGACGTGGTAGAGCCATACCGCAGTTAGTTTCCACCTACAGAATGATCGGTTCGTCCAGGTCAGTACCACGCCATCTCCACTACTCGATGGGGCGCAGTTATCACGTACTATCAAATGAACTGTGTGCTAGTTTTTCACCATGCAGCTCATAAAAACACTCGTAGTCTAATTGACAAATGAAATAAATTCAATAAAATTATTGTAATTATAGTAAATATTTAATGAAATGGTATGACTGAGTTCTTTTATTAATATTCAAGAAGCGGTCTATTTTTATATTCATGATGGTACCGCCGTTGTATGCACATCACGTGTAATAAAGGATATTTCATTACATGTTCAGACTCTTGCGCACATAATGTTGCAAGTGACCACACCTTAGAAAAAAATTATATATATACATACATATATTAAAGCATACATATAATAATTTAAAACTATTTTAAACTTATGCTTACTCTGTTGTGTACAAATTTTGAATAGATACCGGCTTAACAACAATCAGTACTGCTACATTTTTCCCGGCAATTTAAATTAAACAATCATTAAATATTCATTTGAACAACAAAACGTGCCTTTTGAGGAAGTACATCGTAAGATTCTAAAAGTGTAAAATAATGTTTTCATACTATCGCACTAATTTAAGTTAATACTTATAAACTTAAATTAGTGCCATATAATAATAATTTATAGTTGGAAAAGTTATTTCAAATTAATACTTTATGTACTATTACTGTAGTAGTATTTTATAATACTATGTAAATATTCGGCCGCGTGGCGCAATGGTCAAAGGGACAGGGCCACATGAGCCCTGGTCATAATTACCTATGGAAGGAACAAGGTTTATGCATGATATTGAATTATGTGTAAAAGAGACGTACATTATTTGCTTCTGCGTTTGACCGAACTATAATACATCCTGCGCTTAACGTCTTCCAGAAGTAGAATATCATAATTTTATTTAAAAAAAGATGACCATAAAAATACAGATAAAATAATGATAAACATAATTGAACTCACGTTTTATTTCAAAAATTAACACCGGATATCACAAAACGTCATGTGTCCGATTAGCACTATGGTAGAAAGTTTGAAAAGCGCGCGCGTCTCTCGGATGACCGCGTTAAACTGGCCACGGGGGCGCGCCGACTTCAATCCATAGTCAGAGGCGATTGCAACTACATTTCTTGAATTTGGGACAAGAGTAAAGGTATATACGTTTACAACATGATACTTGCAATAAACACAGTAAATGATTATTAAACATTCATCAAGAAGAAAAAGAAATAATAACAATAGTTATACATAAAAAATAATAGTAAAAGGCTGAAAGGCAGTTCATAAGTCATCTGAAATAAACAGACCTAATAAAAGTTATATTTATTTTTATTTATTTATTTTAACTTTATTGGTCACAACTTGGGGTACAAAGGGCGGACTTTTAATTGAGCTGTAGCCGTAGCTATAGAAATAACAGTAGCATTGAATATTTAAAAAAATATTTATGCTTTACAATAATATCATTACAAATATAGTAAAAAGATCAGACAAGGAAGTATTATAAACGTACACGCACTCATATAAGCAGAAGTAGAGGTAAGAACAGTAGAAAAACGCAAAGTTCAATACGAATAAGTTTCAAACAAATATAAGTAAGCGCCTTGGTAGCTTACAACTAACTTATTGTAACATTTTGCCAGGCTTATATATTAATTATGGTGTAAATAAAGCTAGAGTGGGAACGCCACTCTACAATGGTTCTCACATTCATGTGAACACTTCAATCGACACGTGGATGTTAGAGTCTTTAAGTTATCCACTTTTAAGTGCGTTAAAAATACTTGTTTAAACACTCAAACTAGTTAAAAGTAATTCATTTGTTTATGGATATAATCCATGAAAAGGACTCTGTTATGACACAAAATATTTATATTTAATTCTATACAATTCGAATATCATTATGGGACTACGTAATTACCTATTTATATTATATATTATTACTACTGTGCTACACCCCAGGCAACCCGTGGCGTGGAGATAAATTATGGTAGGTGTAGTACATTGTGTTAAAAAGAAAAAAACTTAGAACTAAAAAAAATATATTATAATAATTAATTAGAAATAATACTAATAACTATAATAACATACCATATATATTCACTACTATATATGTAATATATATATTCACTATTAGATAAATATATTTACATATAAATAGCAATACATGATTAAACATATAACAAGCAACGAAGAGAGTAATTTACCATATTAATTAGCAACAGACTTTAAGTAGTATTCCCGTACCAGCCTTTTAAAAAGCATTCTATACTCTATATCTACCGGCAAGGAGTTCCAGAGACGTGAAGCCTTTACCAACTAAATCGGTGAAGTGATGAGGAGTTCTAATTTTAGATTACATTCTTTTTTCTTATTCTCTTTTCTAATATTAGATTCAAAGAGAAGCGAAGATCTCTGTTGTGAGATAAGGAAAGGTATTGAAAGTTATCTTTAAGGTAAGAAGGAGTAGTTGGATCGTTCAAGATTGAGAAGAGAACAAGTAAAGTTCGAGAGTTCTCTAGAGCTCTGCTCTAATAGTGAGCCACTTAAGGCGAGAAAATATACCTGTTGCAATTATTGTTTAAATAATTACTTTGTTTATATCTGGGAAACATACATCTGCATAATCGATAATATCACTATAAATCTGAACAAGGTTAAGCTTGGTCGTAAAAGGAAGAAAACTCTTCAAACTGTTCAATGACCGTAAAGCGGCATAGACCTTACGTACATTATGTATGTATTATTATATTATATATGTATTATTTTATCATTGTTGTGGATGAAAGGCAACTTTACAATATTAATTTTAATTAAGATCCTCGGACTACCTACAATGATAGCTTGGCATTTGGAATAATTGATGAACACTCCAAAACGCGACGACCAATTATGAATAGCTTCTTTTTATTAGGTTCTAATTCAGCTTAGCAAACGCACTCAAACAAAAGATTTACTCAATATTGGCCTGCAAATAAAGTTGTAGGTCATCTGCATACAGGTGGTACGAGCAATCAATGATGGAAGTGAAAGAGATTATAAAAACTAAAAGCCAGTAAGCCAGATGCGAGGTCTGCTCATTGTGATGACCCACATGAACAGATTGCTAATGCCCGCGAAGATAAGAAGAAAACCACTCCAATATCGTGGGAGCGAATCTATAATGGGATAGGATGGAGAGGAGTATATCATGGTCGACTGTGTTAAAAGTGTTAGAAAAGTCCACAATAACCATCACAAGCACAAGCATACCTTGTTTCCCATATCCATTTTTTTCTATCCCATATCTATGGGATAGAAAATATCTAAAATTCTCGGGAATTTTAAGTAATGCAGTGATGGGACTGTGGCTAGGGCGAAACCCGGACTGGTATACATACATTTTTTATAAATAAATGTAGATACTTGCTTATTCCAAAACTTTAGACCGAAAAGGTAAAATTGAAATAGGGCTAAAATTTTGAGGGAATATGTAGGATCGAGTACTTTAGGTAAGGGGCGTGTTTCTCTAAAGGGTTGGATAAACTCTTGGATCAGGAGAAAAGTTTATGATGAGTGAGACTGCAGGGAGAATAGTACTATAGTATATATCGTATATATATAGATTCTATATCGGCTATCATAATTCTATTAATTTATTTAAATTAATATTATTCAATATAATCTTACAGCAAGCGGGAAGAAAAGAATGATTAGGTATTTATACATTCAAGAGTTTTGCTTTAAAATTTATCATGATAAAGATATTGTTCTATTTTCAATTAAGCTGTGTATATTCCTATGATTTTGGAAAAGTTTAAATAAATATAACCGGTTATTCATCAATGATGGCCTTACATTATCAGCAGTAGCTGATCATAGTCCTCGTACAAAGATAGATTGAAAACATGGCTATCCTGTGCCTAGTACAGCTAGTATTTTTAAATAAAGTATTAATTAAGTGAAGGTGACAATCTATCACACATGTCGTCTTATATTATTGGCAGTTTAGAGAAACTCATCTATTTTTAAAGTCAAGGAACGATGAAAGCCTGTCCCACTTCGTGAGGATTTATATTGAATACATAATTGGAACACAATCAAAACTTAAGACCGTGTTTTTTGCGTTCGATTTTATATGCAATACTGTAAAACATAACAAATAGCTGTTTTGTGCAGGAACTTTGTAAGAGTATGGTCCTTCTGCCAAACCGACCTACATGTTATACCTAATATACTCAGCTTGTCTCGACATTGTGAAAGATATGTGTTATTACTTTGGCCAACAAACATTAAATTTGTTTGCACAAATTTGTAAGAAGTGATATTTAGTCATTGTGTGACACCACCACCAAAGGTATACTAAGATTTTAAATTAATGGAATTGTCACTGCACCTTTAAACTTAAACAAATTAGCTCTCAGACAGCGGTCTATGGAATATCAAAGGATAATAATAAATAATGTAATATATGAGTATTTAAGTTAAAAATGTAAACGAACCTTGCCCGCCGACAACACTTTTGTAACAGTCACTTTAATTTTGAAAATTGAAGCTATTACATGGATTATGATGTCATAAACGAAAATTTCGTTTATGACATCGGTCGTTTAAATCTTACTTAGATATAAGTATACCGAAGTTGAATATCTTAATTCAAAAAATACATTTCGAAGAAATAAAGCCTAAATATTTATTAAAAATTGTTTTATAAATTATCTTTATTAAAAGGATATATATTTTACAATATTTTACGTTTATAAATGTAACTTTCCTACAAAACCTTCAGTTTTTTAATCCGTAATAATTATATTTCTTTTTCAAAGAGAATAATACATTGTACTCGCATAATGAGATCCCATGGAAACAAGTTTACGTTACGTATCATAAATAATTGCGCTTTGTCTTGAATCGCTCTAAGTATACGAGTTAACAAACTTTTACTATATACTTATATGGGACGTGTTGACCGGGCCTTCTTCGGCCTACACACGAATTAATAGCATCATAACGCTATAGTGTTTCGTATGGTAAATGAAGGGATCCGGGGACCTATTACTGATGAAAATATAGAAAGTACAATAAAAATCAAATAATATATTTGGTCAGTAAGCTCGGTACAATCATCTAGTTATGACATATACTATTTGACTATTTAACTTGATGTTATAATATATTACAGTAATCAAAAATCATCAGTCTGTTAATATATTTGAATAATCCTGAAAATCACGTAAAATACTTAAAATTAAAATATGGCTTTATATCCAATAAATACCTATTTGAGGCGAAAAATCAACTGCAGCAAGAGGAACTAAATCCAATGTAATGATAGAAAAGAAAATGAGAAGACACTGGCTGTAGGTCTTAGAATCCAATGCTAACGAAAATTTAAAAAATGCAAACTTCAAGTGTAAGTTGTAGGTTATGTTATTAAGTTACATTAGGACATTTTAAATATATTTATTTGCACAGAAAATGTTTGGAATTAAGCTAAAACCTTTATTGAAATTCTCTGAAAAAAATATAATTAGAAGCTTAAGAAACCGACGACAACTTGATGTTAACGGCGCGAACCCGGGATTAAATAAAAGGATCAAAGCTTTTCAGGAGCAAGGAGTCAGAATTGAAGATGATGACGCAGAGGAGTTTATGGAAAAATCTGATAGTCATTTCCATAATGTACGTTAATGATTTGTTTACTTCAATGTTTTCATTGAACTTTCCATTTGTATAAATCATAACAAACTGACATTTTATCTATTATTTTTCAGGTGGGTGATGCCTATAACGAACATTTAAATGAGACTTTGATTGGCAAATATGACCTTCAACATAAAATTGTAAAACAAAAATATTTCAAAGAAAATATGCCAAACCTTTTAACTTGGAGTGAGAAAGAACAAATTCGTCACCTAACTACAACATATCCAGATGAGTGGTCACCAGAAAGAATAGCTGAAAGTTTTCCTGTTACAGTACCAATTGCAAAGGTATACATTTTCTCTTGTCTAACACAAACTTACGGATATAAATATCTATGCATCAATATTATTGTGGTTTGTTGATCATTTTATAAGCCACAGGCTTAATACCGTATTTTCTTATGGCACACCGGTAGTTGTTAAAAGATTGGTCTTACTATAGCTAGTTTGCTATAAAGCTGCACCATTTAGTTCTCTTAATTTTACTTCCATTTAAGCCCTATATCAGTTTTGTTTTATAAGTTACTAATAAAAAAACTAACTATAAAATGATAGCTCATGTTTAAAAAGTCTATTAAGTGAAATGCTAGACCAATGATATGACTTGTGTGTAAAAAGTCAAAAACTTTTCTTGTGTGTGTACATTATAGTGCTGCAGTTGTTTCAACTTCCATTTTAACAAATTTGACCAATGTATGCATGTTAATGATTATTTTACTGTTAACATTAAAATATATAACAAACCAAACGTAAAAACTATCTATAAAACAAAAATAACCAGCTTAAATGCAGAAAAGAGGATTATTTTTTTCAATAAATGCAAAGTTATAATGTATTTTATAGTAAAATAAAGTCACTACTACCTTATTTTTACCCTAAAGCTATAATGTAACCTCAGAATACAAAATAATCCAGAAATTGTCAACATGCAATCAAAACTAATTTAAAATAGTGTAGTTTGGCTTTCAGGTGCCTAGTCCCTGTGTGTGTGTTACAGGAGATAGTGTAGCTTGATATGTGCCTATTTTAATACCAGTATTCTTATTTTTACATGTAAAAATGCTGTAAGATAAAAAGAGGAAGGGAATACATGTCTTGTATACATATCTCGAACAATAATCTTTATAACTCGAAAGTTATTTGAGTACCTTCTTCCTTACTTCATTTTATATTTAATTTTTATTAAAACTTTACTGTATATTATGAAGTGATGATGATATGTCCTTGTAGTAGATTTCGACCACCGCAATATTTTCTGGTTATTAGATGACATAAATGACATAGCTCAATATATTATAGGTTGATAACCCATTGTACATATTCAGAGGCACTCCCTGGTAATTCCCTTCACTAGGCTGATGTAATGCATGTAGAATAAAAACAAAGGAAGGTTTAAATGCAGTGTCAAAGACAGAACACATAATATATGCCCAGGCCTAAAAACCAGCAATTGTGATACAAATATTTATTAGTTGGGAATCAAACCCAGGACCTGCAATGCAACAGTTTGTTACTGTAATCACTATGTGACACATCGGTCAAACTCAATTATGTTATATACTAAATACAATAAGTATGAATGTAGTTTGATTGTTCCCTTACTGTGGTTGGTCCATAGACCTTTGTCTGAAATACCTAATTTTTGTAATGGTTAAGTTTAGATTATAAATAAAGGTAATTGCTTAAGTTTCAACTTGTAGTAATAATGATAATAACATTATACCTATTATATTTATAATTGTTTTTCTATTATAATTCCGATTTCCTGCTTGTGAATGTATGAAATCGGAATGGATGCAAATAATCAAACAAGGCTAGGCTGGATAAGTTTCCTTTGTTATTTTAAATGTACCCCATAAAGGAAAATACTGTAATGATAAACATATTATTTATCATCAGTGATCCACTATCTGATAAGGTTTACCCAAGCCATAAATATTCCAAATTGTAGCAAAATTGTGCAGATGAGGATGAACAGAAACTTGGCAGGCATGTGGGTTTTGAACAATATGCATCATATATATAATAACAGTTATCATTTATGTGATCTTTCATAATTTTAATGTATCTTTCATCAACTTTATTATTTTTATGAGTACATTATGCATGCTACTGCATGAATTCTCTTAAATTTGATTAAATTGTTATTTTGTTACTTTTACATTGAATTACTGTAGACAAACATTTAGTCATATTTGTCAATACTATTTATTTCCAATTATTTCCTTCATAATTCAAAAGGCTTGTCAGAGTATCTGGCCACTTATTACAAAATCTCATTTATGATATTACTGTAGGCCAAGATGTGGTTGTGAACATGTTGTGTCTCTAATACCATATACTTCTTGCTTTTTCCCTTAGTACATTAACAAACTCAAAATATATCCTTTGTTCCAGAAATTATTGAAATATCCTTGGAAACCTGCCACAGAACAACGAATAGCACGCCATGATGCGTCAGCCATGAGAAATTGGAGAGAACTAAAGGAAAGAACATTAAGTATACCAGATGATTTGCGTAAACATTTTCTCAAATTTTCTGAGCGTCAAATACCACCACTCAATAAAAAATCAATAAAAGTTGATTTAACACAGGCACAAAGATTTGGTGAATTTGAACAGATTATAAAAAGGTGTTCAAATTTAGACAACACTAATTCAGAAAATTTTGATAAGTCTGAAGAAACAGATGATACTGACAATGCCAATAATAAAGAACTTATTAGAGATCCAAGACGAATGACGTTGGATGATTTAACGACAAGAATAAAGAAACGATTAGATTGTGGTAGCAATGTGGAGATACCTGATAAAATAATAGTGGACACAGTGCGGACAGAACCTAAAAATTTTGACAATAAAATAGTCGAATTAACAAATAATGAACTAGAAGAAAACCAGTTGGTAATACATAATGAAAACGACAATAATTCAATCAGTGTAATAGATTATCCAGAAAGAATAAGGATACCGAAAAAAGCATATAAAAAAGGAGCAACTTACAAGATTAAAGATTGCTATTATGACCATGATGGTAAATTTTTGTATCGAGTCATGGGTATGTCTGAACAATGATAGAAAATAAATAAAACATCCAGTATTCAAGCCTTATTTTTTTATACAAAAATTATATGCATTTTAATATAACTAGTCCATTATAGTAAAATAACTTAAATATAATCAAATAACATATTGCTAGATTGTGTACACACCAAAGTTATTGCATCTTTTTTGATAAAAATACCATACTATCTTTTATACAATAAAGTAATCATTAACATATGCAATAATTTATATCATTATAAAAATACAGTATGATGTCTCTAAACTTTGTATTTAATATGAAACAAAAGATATGGCTGCTATGATCACTATTCTATTTACTAAAATACATTGGTATAATTATTAATCCAAGTGATGTGAAAAAGAATTGAATGTGTATAAATACAATGCTCCATACAAGATATAGGACGCGACTAAATAACATGAGCAGGCTGTTTATTTTATGACAATTATTAGTAAACCAGACCCAACTATGAAATAGGTCTTTAATATATGCAAAATGTAGTAACGTTAAATGTAAACGATGCAAAATTGCATTCAGTATATGGTGGCCCTCCTTAAGGTCTGTTTCCACAATGGCGATATGTTCTACCATTACCAGAAGTCATCAACAGCGCAAGATATATTATAGTGCCGTAAGAGTTTACGATAGGTTCAGATGCAGTGTCAACTGACATACATACAACACACCCAAGACCAGATGGAATACCTACTGCGCAGGATATATGTTAGTGCAGTGAGCATTTGAGCAAACACAAAAGGCACTCGCTCGTCGTCCGCTTCTCTAGCCTCATGTAATGTATGTGCAATAAGGGGATGGTTTGGCTGCAGTGTCAAAGACACGGGACAGAGAACACACCCACACCTGAAAACAATATATGATACACTAAGGATCGACGACGGGGGAATCAGTTACACTGACCACCACACCTAGAGGCAGTATCTACTCAATATATATAACAAATATTCATATAATAAATGTGTAACAAAACAATTACTCTTCCAGTTTATTAAGTTTTTTTTTATACTTTTACTTATATATTTTTTATATAAGGTAATGAATTGACAAATAACCAAAGTTTATAGTTGTGTTTTCTCAATTTTAATCAAATAGCAAATTTCATAATACAGTATAAGCAATGCAATCACATGTTTATTATTATTTTTCTTCTTAATAAACTGTTTTTATACAATTTCCGGCATACACAGAAGTAATTTATGATCGAAAATAAATGTAATTAATCAAAAGATTAACTGTTTACTACTTGAAAATAACATTTATAGTTTCTACTTGAGTATTAAATTACTTACATAAGGGCTACATGAGCACTGTATACAGGGCAACAATGCCAACCAGAGAAATATTTCAAGGTTAATTGGTGCAAACCATACATAATCGGCAAAATTAATTCGAAAAAATTAGACAATCGTGACTAACGGATTTAGAGATTATATGTAAAATGCTTTAATTTTTCAGTCTTTCGTTAATATGTTTAATAAATAATTTTATTTAGGCATAATCAAGAAACTGATTATTAAAATAGGAATTGGTAATCCAAATTTACTATGATCTAAAACAGATGATGTAAATATAGTATGAAGATAACTGACACCACAGTATATATGTAATGTAACAATAAAGTATCCAATTCCTGGCACATGTAAGACGACCTTTACTATTCAAATTAGTACAAATACATTAGAAATGTGCGGGCTTCATGTACCTATCGATTTATATGACTCAATGATTGTTGTTAATATACGAGTTTATATATTACAAACAAATTGCAATACCCAAAAGTTTAGATAGTTGATTTAAAAAAGTTACCAGTTATTATACCAGGTCCATTGTAAAGCTCTTATCACAAACAAAGACTTCATTTTTAATTCATATTAAATTAGGCCATAGACAACATAAGAAAGTACAGCCTTTACATAGTGCAAAATATATGACATAGTAATAGACATTTATTACCATTTAATAAATATTTTAACAAAGATTTTCATATTGAAAAACTAACAGCCAATAATTTCATATTATCATACATTTACAATATTAATACCTTCACCATTTGGCAGCCACGTTTTTGACTACTTTTTTATATTCACAAAGTTTTTTTAATAAATTACCATAGTCAAAAACAACCATAACAGCATGGGAAAATGCATGACCAATACATTGCCCCATTACGGAATATATTAGGGGGACCGAAAAGTAATCAAAATTTGTCGCTGAGCTCATTCTAATTTAGTTTCGTGTCGAGACGCGGTGGGAAATTTCACTATTACGTTCATGCTTGATTGTAAATTTTATTTTTCGGTTAACAAATTTTTAATTTACCAAGGAGGAAAGGTTCCAAGGCCAACAATAAGGAATGCACACTTACGTTACACTATATATTTTTGTTAGATCAAGGAATGAAGCAGTGGAAAAATTAACGTTACTTTTTCAAACTAAACAAGTGATGGTTTAAAAAGTTTAAAAATGGAAATAGGGTTCTCAAAGATGCCGCACGAAACGGACCACCCCAAAAATTAGATGATGATATTCTGAAGGCGATGGTGGAATCAGATCCTCCAAACAATTATTAATGAAGATTGGCAGTCCAAGGTCTACTGTTCAGGATCATCTTCGTCGCATAGGAAAATTGGCAATTTGGGTTTCTCGGGAGACGGCGCTCGATCAACGGCGTACCATATGGGCGTCTCTTTTGTCTCGGTATGAAGCCGATCCGTTTTTGCGACGAATTGTAACTGGAGATGAGAAGTGGGGTGCTATACAATAATCCTGTACGACACTTGACTTCGTAAGATGATTTTTTTTTGAAAATTTTCAATGAAAAATCAAAGGACTTTTTTTAAAAAGGGAATGTAACAACTAACTGCCTTTACGCTGGCAAAGAGTATTAGAAAATGATGGAGATTTATTTTGATTATTAGTATTTAAGATTTCGTTAATAAATAAATGTTTTACGCCAGCAAAAAAAATTGTTTACTTTTCGGTTCCACTTTTATAATAATACTTTAAACTTTTTAATAAAAAAATATTGTTTTTCGGGCACTAATTTTTTTTATAACTATAAATTTAAATCGTTAATTTAATACTTGCTATAATTTTACTTTCAATTAAAATAATACATTGTAGTGAAAATCACTAACATAACAGACTGTTAACAATATTACTTAATGGCCTTTCAATATATTATATACAACACACATTTTATGTACATTATTTTTCAATTACTCCGAATACTTTAAATTAGCACCCAAAAGTATATGTAAAAATTTGGAACGTATTTCTTACTAGAAACAAGGTATAGAATTGGTAATAACTGCTATTATTTTTTTATATGGCAACACACACACACTCAATTAAAATATCAGCTGTATTTGCTTTTACAGACATTATAATAATTAGTGGGTAGTTACATCTTGTTAAAAGGTACAACCTGAATATCTCCTCTAAGTAGTTCAGTGGAATCCTATAGCAAAAATTTCTTTATTCATTGTTACAATAAATTTTATGTAAAGTTTGAAAATTATATAGAGATTTTACTTCTATTGTATGTAAGCTCCAGTAACGGAGAATACTCGAAGGCATTGTCCTAATTATTAAAAATAATAAAAAGTTTGAGATGCTCACTGGCACAGGAAACAAATGAATGCTTTTGCAAAGTTCTTTGAAGACCTGCCATTTCATACCTTAATAAAAGTGATGTTTTTCGTTGTCAAACAAAGGAAATTTTACGACATTTAAAAACTTCATTAATCCTTAATGATAATTTCCACCACATTATATTGAACTAATAAATTGGGGCAATATAATTTGATTAATTTTAGGCCTATAAACAAATGCACCAAATTTCACCATACAAATTTTGCTAAAAGACGCGTGTTGTTTCTAGTTTCGTTCATTTCTATAATATTTCAAACTTACGATATATATGAAATGTACATGTTAGTGTTTGTGACTGTAAATTTAAGTAACGATTAAAATGATATACACTAAGGTTATATTAGTCAGATTCAAAATAGAAAGAAAAATACAATAATTCTGACGTATACATGATAATGAATTTAAAACAAGCATCTATTAAATATACTAATTCAAGTAAGACGCCTTCATTCGAATACACATTTTTACAGTTTTACAACTTCATCAAAAAGTATAACTCAATATATATAAAGCGGTACTAATATACTAAAAACATATTAAACGATCAAATCAAGTGTCTAAGTTTTGTTTTTCGTAGCACATAAAAATAAATTATCATTTTATATATATATATAAGTTTAGTAGCTAAAACAAAGTATAGTTCAGTTGTCATTAAATTATGTTATAAACCAATCTTAGAGACTATTTGTCTTCGGATACAAGTAAATGTTTTTATAATCATAATATATTTATATTTCTATGATTAAGTTATAACGTATCGTATTTACAAACAAGTCTCCGTTGGTTTATATGACAAGCAGAAAAAGAGTTAACAATATGGGGCTTTCCTTTAAGATTTTATATATTAACTAATTTTTTGTGATGTATTATATATTTACTAAAAATAAAATAATTTCAAACAATATTGTCGTGAATTTAATATATAAGTTGAGAATTTAATACGATCTTTTCAAGAGAATCATCTCATTCCAACTAACGCAGGTCGTAAAATCCAAAGAAAGACATATTTAATACTAACTAAAATATAAATACAGCTATGATATATATAACCTCCATGCAATTTGCAGCAACAATGTTTCTTGTACACAAATCACATAGCATGCGGCATTAGAACAGTACATAATACTACAGATATTAAACTTTTAAGCATGTCTTTATAGTATACGTGGACCTTGGCTAGAGGACTGGTATTTTATATCCGTCACGCGTGTTGACCTATTAAATGGTGGGAATTTTGCGTCTCTGTCTGTATCCTACGTGAACAAGGCCGAATATGCGTTGATCAAAGTTGTAGTAGTTTATCTTTGTAGTGGAGGTCGCTTGATTTATTGATGGCTTTAAAATTCGAATACAGACATCGTAGTCTATGTTGCAAGAGAGTCGATGTGATGGCAACAGCGCTGCGCCCGCCCAGTAAACAAATCAACGAATGTCAATGCAGATCACTCCGTTGCCCAACTTATAAATGAATACAGATATATATATTTTATTGAAGACGTAACGGATGTATAGATAAGGAAGGTTTATCTCGCAAGTGCAAGGCGCTTAAAGTAGTGTCGACAGCAGATGGCGGTAGGCGAGGGCGGCAGATCTTGCGGCCTCGCTTCTCCTCCCAACTGTTCCAATGCACGAGTATATTCCCGTTGCAGCGCCACCAAGTCGATGTTCTGTTCGCCCATCGCCGACATTGATAGGAACACGATGTCCCTGTGAATTATTTTTTGTCGATTTTAGATAACATGCAAAAAAAACTTATATGATTTGAGAACTTCATTTATCGTAACAACTGTACA
The DNA here is from genome assembly GCA_029286865.1 of Teinopalpus imperialis. Taxonomy (NCBI): domain Eukaryota; kingdom Metazoa; phylum Arthropoda; class Insecta; order Lepidoptera; family Papilionidae; genus Teinopalpus; species Teinopalpus imperialis. The sequence continues at coordinate 9,633,064 of JAGSMU010000021.1, forward strand.
GTTTAGATAAAAATAAACAATTACATAAGAAAAATTTGCCAGTACGAGACCAGAGACTAGTTTACTATATTTTTTTTTATTAATTTTTTCGTTTCCACATTTCACGTTCATGACATTCGTCGCGAATAAGGTGTTATAATGTAGATCAATTGGTACCTTTGTGGATTAAGGTGGAATGCCCCATCACCAGCAATACGGCAGTACACTGCTTATCGCCGTCTTTAATTGGATTTGGCAACTTAATATACTACTGTGTTTTCGTTCAAACTTCATATTTTCGGTAAATAAAGTAGGAGTTTGTTTTAATTCTGAAATCTTATTATTGGGGGCGCGGTATTAAGTGAAATTTGCCCTTACTTGGTAAAAAATAGTTCACAATACGCAAATACAATGAAGATTCAAAACTCATGTGAATTTTCATCCCTGAATGTATTGGTATCAGACCTTATTTTTTTAAAATTAAATTGAGAGTAACAAACCAGCATACAGGTCACCTGATAGTAAGTGATTCCTGAGACCCACGACATCTACATTCATCCTTAACAAGGAATCATAATGCGGATGCGTTGTCACCCTCGAGGACTGAGATAGAATGCCACGTAACCAGTAATAAAGGTCTCCGGATCCCTGCAGTCACCAGACGCAACACATCATCGTTACGCTACTATTTTACGCTGATCTTCTGTGTGAACCTGGTCGAGAAATCATATATGGGATTCGTCATTTACTATTTTTTAATACTTATTTTAAAATACAATTCTATTGTTTAAATAAAGATAACATATTATTTTATGTATGTATGCTATATATGTCTTACTTGGTTTTGTAAAAGATCGTTAATTTTAAATTGCTTTAAGTACGGTTTTAAGTGTAACGATTCCATGTGTACACGTCAACGGGGCCAGTATATCACATTGATTTTGTGAAATACTTGACATTCAAAACAGTTGATCCAAATACCGACACAATCGATATTTTATTATCTTTCATTTTGACTGTCGCGTGGCGCAGTGCTCCGACCCTCGAGTTTGATTTGTATTATTTATGTATTAATTAATTTAATTTTAATTTTATTATCACTATCTCTATTTTTCAATATTTCTTTTTTTTTTATTTTGTGGGTACATCATTTATTTATTTATTTATAAACTTTTTGTACAACTAACATATGCCAACCTTGGGAGGGTTCAGAGAAATCAAGGTAGGGACAAATGAATAATAATAAAGAAAAAAAGAAACAAAGTACATCTAAATACTTATACTGTCATATATACATATCATTACATATTATCGTTGGTATTTATAAAACTGAATAAAATAATAGATATTTATATACATTTATATAAACTATAAATATATATAAACATATTATAAATACAAACATATGTAAAAATAAATATATATATAAACATATACATTATTTAATATCGATGTAGTGGATCTGCTGACGCTACTTCAAAAACAAATGCTTTCAAATTTTGCGTTTAAACTACATCGCTACATATACACTATGTTTTTTGTTTACCGACAATATGTCCAACACCATGCCTGCTGGAAGAGATTTTAACTGTAAAATAAGCTGCGCCGTTGTACACACCTTTCCTATATTGCTTCCTTTATATAAATGCTTTGTGTACGTTAAAGTTCAATAAATAAATAAATATTTGTGCATTTCCCGTTTGCCCGGACTATACGAACTATATCTACTTACGATTTTATTGAACACGCATCGGCGGAGAACGATGATTAGGTTCATCAAGTGAATGCGTCGAATAAATACGTCACTATAATATATCTTGCGCAGTTGCATTCTGAAGTGTTACGATCGCGATCATTTCATCAGCATTAAAATCGGTTACCTGTAAAACGACGGATAACGTTTGTTGGTGCTTGATGTCTCCCGCCATGCTGCAAGCTTCCGCAGTGCGTCCGACAGATCGTTGCTTAGAAGTCCGTCCAACACCGCCAGTATAACTCTGTTGCGTATATAAAAAAAATAATTTTTAAATTAAAATTTTAAATTGAGATTAAACAGTTCACCTGATGGCAAGGCATTCCCGCGGCATAAAAAAAAGCAAAGCGAGCGGGTGGCTCGCCGAGTAAGGGAGGTGTGGTGGTAGTACTAACGTATGCGCGGTGCGCGAGTCGTGCTCGGTGAGGAGCAGCGCGCGCAGCTGCTGCGAGCGCGGCGGCTGTGCGCGTCGGGCACGCCACACCGCGTGCAGGGGCGCGCACGGCTCGACCACCTCGCCAGCACTGCGCGCGCCCTCCCAGCAACAACGAACCACGCAACCTGCACAAAAATATCATTAAACAGGAACAATAATACAATGACAAATAAAATTTCACAATACAAAACAGTGGTAGAGCTAAAGTAAGCTCGACTGGGGTATGACCACGCCCACACAGAATATCAGCAAAAATAGCAGCATAATGCTGCTGTGTTTCGTCTGGTGAGTGAAGGATCCGGAGACCTTTACTATTGGTGGCGAGGCGTTCCATCTCAGTCCTCAAGGGTGACAATTATGATTCCTTGTCAAGGATGAATGTAGATATCGTGGGGCGCAGGAATAACATGCCATCAGGTGAACTGTGTGCTCCTTTGTTACTCTCAATGTAATAAAAAAAAACAATCAAATACAAAAATTATTACAAGTTAGAAAGTAATCGATAACACTCAAACATTACACACTTTTAATTTTTACACAGTTTCTAAAAAAACATCAAATTACTTGTTGACATGATAGATCAAGTTATGTCAGTGTTATTACAGCTATACGCTTTTATATATTTTATACCAATTTGCAGTGACAGATTTTCAGCTGGGATGAAAGGTATGAGTTTATCTCATTTCTTTTTTTTTGTAGTTTGCTGTTTCCCAGTTTGCAGAGTCAATGGATAGAGCTGAGATTGCGAGTCCTAAGGAGTCCGACTCAATGTCGTCAAATAACTTGTAATAAATAAAGAATCAGTGTCGATGTAAGTTCTTGACTTAGTTGACTGCTTTTTTTATTTTTAATATCGGGGTAGGCGACGTCTATATCCACCTGAGGATTGGTCAGTTAGATAAATTTAAACAAAATAAAGAATTCATCGATAAAATAAAGAATAGGTTGATTGATTATTGTAAGTAAAAACTGTGTGTACTAAATTTCTGTGATAGTCGCTTACCGGAATGTTCCGTGTCGTGGAGAGTGTCGCAACTCTGATACTTCGCGGAGAAGTTGTGACACAGCAAATCTGGCAAATGGTTATCGATATTGGCACGCTCCAGGAACCATACCAAGTTCCAATACACTATGGGATGAGACTCCACAAATTCCGGTTCGGCTAAACATGAGTCGCCTTCTCTACCTGTTGACAGTATACAAATATAATTAATAAAAATACCCTTCCAAATGTTCGATCACGGAACAGGAATTAATTTAGTCATAATCTCGTTACTATATGTGTCACGAAGATAATCTGTACGTATTAAAGATATAGTTTTTGTCGTGACAACGTCTTATAAATTGGTAACGCTAGGAGGCATTCGCAAACAAGTATGACTCATTGTCCCGTTACGATCGGTGTCCCGTTACGCTCGAGCCGAGAGTAACCGAATCAAGCCGAGTTAAATATTATATATGTTATAATATTATTTTATAATATATATTATAAATGTTATATTATATATATATAATTATCATTAAATGAATAAAATAAATTGATTTTAATAAATTGTGTATTAATAATTGTTATTCTATGGTACATGTATATTGTTATTCTGTGCGGAGTGCTCATTGTTTTAGGATTCGTTGTCACGAATTTAACGTCCAAGCGCCCAGACACCTGGGATTTTTTTATTCATCATTTTCATCTCAGTAAGTTTAAGACAAAGGGCCTCGCATTGATTTAGTTGTCAGTCGACATCAACTGTAAAACTCAATTTCTTTTATTTTGGGTAATATGTATTTTGTTTTTGACCACTGGTAACGTAAATAAAGTATTGTTCAAGATCCGCGATCAGATTATAACAATGTTTAGAACTTGCACTTAAATTTTTATTTTACTTTGGTCGTGATAAAGAGCGCAACAATTTGCACATACATTAATATGAAAAATAAAATAAAAGGTCATTCAAATGCTGACTAAGCAAACCGCTTTATTTTCATTGAAATGAATCGTATTCTTCCTCAGACATAGGTACATGTTTGCTTTCTATATTTTATTGCACTGGTAACACAGGATTTAAAGTTAAATATAATATGTAAGGAATTTTACTAAATGTTATTGGAAAGTTTTTTTTATTTATTTTTGAAGATCATTTTGCATTTATATATATGTAGTCATGTTTTATGAACCTTAATAATTTACTTGTACAGATGTATACAAAATTAGTATCTTAAAATCTACGTATTTCAGTTATTTTTCATATATTTTTGAGAATTCATAAAATTAATATTTTAAGTAAAGTTGTAAATAAAAAATAAAAGATAGTTACCTAATATAGATTCAAACTCCTTTCTTAAAACCAAAGGATTCAAATACGGCACGCTAATTGTTTCTGGTTGAATCTGTCCCTCTCGAATAATCTGCGCAAAATATATATTTGGATTACAAACACATTTCACTATAATAGTAACCATGGTAATTTGTGTTTTTAATTATTCCATGCTACATTTTTGACTATCGATGAACATGATATATCTTCAGTTAAAACCAGTAAACAAGAATTATATATTTTAACATTTATTACCAAATTAGTCTTAGCTGTAGCATAAATGGGTCGACTCGATAGGTGAGGACGACACCCTTACAGGATACCAGAGTGAAATAGCAATATAAGACTGCTGTTTCATATGGTGATTGTAAGAGACGAAGTTACAGATATCGATGCATTCCATCTCATTTCCTCACAGGGTTTTTCACACTTTTTCAGGGTTCACAATGCATGTGCATCCTAAATCTTTATTGAGGATAGATGTAGATGCCTTGAGCCGCCGTCATTAGCTCCCATCATGTGAATTTTGAAATTGTTTGCCATATATTCAATAAATTCTAATAAAAAAAAAATATTTAATTATTATACATATACTAAAAATTCTAGACTGAAAGACCTTACCAAGTTTTACCTCAAAATATACGCGCTTGTAAATAATAATAAATTTAAGTAATCACACGTTTTTAAGTGACTTGTCATAAAGTTAACACACTACATATGATTATAGTATCGTGCCAATAATATGGGCAATATTTACCAAAGCATAATTCATCCTGGTGTGTCGGGTCAGGATGGGTGCATTTAATTTTTCTCAACAGCCTGTGTGCGTACGCACAAGTGAAAACATACATGCGTGTATATAAGTGTGCTCATGCATGTACGTGCGTGTATACGTGACTTCCGGAACATGTACGTGCCAACGTACGTGTGTCAACGTGTGCATGTATGTGCGCATGTGTGCCAGCAGTTACATGTACCTGGGCGGTGAGCAACGGCACGGTGTGCCTTCCGCAAGCCGTGCAACGGGTGTTGAGGTTAGAGTCGTCGGCCGCCCAGCCCGCCATGATGTCCTCGTCGTATAGCGCTCCAAGGCACTGGTGGCACTGCGAGCATGACGTCAGCAGCACGCGCACTGACGCACTGTCGGAGCTCGAACTTTCCTGCAATGCAAAGATTATGCAATAGCATCACAGCCCTTTATTAGACCAATGCCTCGAACCTCTATGTTAAGTATGCGTTCGTTCACTTCCCGCAGGCTTCCTTAGAACATTGTTCTACCTAGTAAGTTTGTATTATGTATTTGGCTTTTCCCACCGATGTTGGTTCCCTTGGGCTATATCGTAATTATATTTGTATGTATGTATATACTAAGATTATATTTATTATATTTTATTTATATAAATCATGAGTATATATATCTATAATGGGAGAAGACACTGTAACACTTCTGTAACACAGGTTTAGAACCTATCTCAGAAGACTTAATAAAGATTGTGTAAATAAAAAATTATGTTAATATTCTTTTTTAATATATTTACGTACCGCATGCTGCGGGTATAGGTTGTCAGGCAGTTGCGACAAGAGCGTGGCCAACGAGCCGCGCTCCATGCTGCAGGCAAGCTCCGCCTCGCTGGACGCACGACGGAACGCACCCCCTGACGTCCACTCTGCACATGCGGACAAACGTACACTTTAATATATACTGACTCATTATACATCCCATTGTATACTCTAAGATATACAATAATATATTTTACAACCATATACAATATACAGTACTAAATATATACATGCTAAAAGTTACGCACATAATATTTATGGTCCCTGATTATGAATAGTTTTCATGTCAAATAAGATGATATACATGCCCTTTTCTACAATTCAACATTATAATTTTGAATTTAAGTGTGTAATAGATCAACAGATGACAACCTTAAACTTCCCTTACGTATACACGGATAGTCAAATCTATATAGTAATTTGTAAAATTATAAACGTGATAATTCTCACCCACTTCGTTGGCAACTCCTTCACCCTTCAGGCTACAAGTGTCTGAAACTCCTTACCCGAAGAAGAAGACTATACTTATAAGAAGACTAAACGCGAACACTACTTAAACACATCTGATGCTAATTGATATGATAAATTACTCTTATCATTGTTTGTTATATGCTTAAGTTTATTATATATTGCTTTTATTTGTAAATATATATATGTATATATATGTGTATATATATATATATATTCTTATTTACAATGTAGGCACTACACCTACCATAATGTCTCTCCACGTCACGGGTTGACTGGTAGAGAATGCCTTAAGTCCACCCTTTGTATCCCTTTTGTAAGGTGTGACCAATAAAGTTTAATTAAATAAATAAAAAATATTTAATTATTATACATATAGTAAAAATTCTAGACTGAAAGACCTTACCAAGTTTTACGTCAAAATATACGCGCTTGTAAATAATAATAAATTTAAGTAATAATTAAAGTTAACACAGTACATATGATTATAGTATCGTGCCAAAAATATGGGCAATATTTACCAAAGCATAATTCATCCTGGTGTGTCGGGTCAGGATGGGTGCATTTAATTTTTCACAAGAGCCTGTGTGCGTACGCACATGTAAAAACATACATGCATGTATATATGTGTATATATATATATATATATTCTTATTTACAATGTAGGCACTACACCTACCATAATGTCTCTCCACGTCACGGGTTGACTGGTAGAGAATGCCTTAAGGCATTAAGTCCACCCTTTGTATCCCTTTTTGTAAGGTGTGACCAATAAAGTTTAATTAAATAAATTAAAAAAAATCATTAGGAAATATGACATTGCTTGGCGGACAGTTCCGTCCTGCCACTTTGTACAAATTGTTAGGGATGATTAGCCATAATACTATAACTGCTTTTCGATTTAGAGTTTCAAGACAAGTGACAATTATAATAATTGAGATTTAAAACGAGCAGACAGGTCACCTGATGGCAAGTGTGCCAGCAGTTACATGTACCTGGGCGGTGAGCAACGGCACGGTGTGCCTTCCGCAAGCCGTGCAACGGGTGTTGAGGTTAGAGTCGTCGGCCGCCCAGCCCGCCATGATGTCCTCGTCGTATAGCGCTCCAAGGCACTGGTGGCACTGCGAGCATGACGTCAGCAGCACGCGCACTGACGCACTGTCGGAGCTCGAACTTTCCTGCAATGCAAAGATTATGCAATAGCATCACAGCCCTTTATTAGACCAATGCCTCGAACCTCTATGTTAAGTATGCGTTCGTTCACTTCCCGCAGGCTTCCTTAGAACATTGTTCTACCTAGTAAGTTTGTATTATGTATTTGGCTTTTCCCACCGATGTTGGTTCCCTTGGGCTATATCGTAATTATATTTTTTTCTGTTGTATGTATGTATATACTAAGATTATATTTATTATATTTTATTTACATAAATCATGTGTAATCTATAATGGGAGAAGACACTGTAACACTTCTGTAACACAGGTTTAGAACCTATCTCAGAAGACTTAATAAAGATTGTGTAAAAAAAAAATTATGTTAATATTCTTTTTTAATATATTTACGTACCGCATGCTGCGGGTATAGGTTGTCAGGCAGTTGCGACAAGAGCGTGGCCAACGAGCCGCGCTCCATGCTGCAGGCAAGCTCCGCCTCGCTGGACGCACGACGGAACGCACCCCCTGACGTCCACTCTGCACATGCGGACAAACGTACACTTTAATATATACTGACTCATTATACATCCCATTGTATACTCTAAGATATACAATAATATATTTTACAACCATATACAATATACAGTACTAAATATAGACATGCTAAAAGTTACGCACATAATATTTATGGTCCCTGACTACGAATAGTTTTCATGTCAAATAAGATGATATACATGCCCTTTTCTACAATTCAACATTATAATTTTGAATTCAACTGCGTTATAGGTCAACAGGTGACAACCTTAAACTTCCCTTACGTATACACGGATAGTCAAATCTATATAGTAATTTGTAAAATTATAAACGTGATAATTCTCACCCACTTCGTTGGCAACTCCTTCACCCTTCAGGCTACAAGTGTCTGAAACTCCTTACCCGAAGATATAAGAAGACTAAACGCGAACACTACTTAAAGACATCTGATGCTAATTGATATGATAAATTACTCTTGTCATTGTTTGTTATATGCTTAAGTTTATTATATATTGCTTTTATTTGTAAATATATATATGTATATATATGTGTATATATATATATATATTCTTATTTACAATGTAGGCACTACACCTACCATAATGTCTCTCCACGTCACGGGTTGACTGGTAGAGAATGCCTTAAGTCCACCCTTTGTATCCCTTTTTGTAAGGTGTGACCAATAAAGTTTAATTAAATAAATAAAAAAAAATCATTAGGAAATATGACATTGCTTGGCGGACAGTTCCGTCCTGCCACTTTGTACAAATTGTTAGGGATGATTAGCCATAATACTATAACTGCTTTTCGATTTAGAGTTGCAAGACAAGTGACAATTATAATAATTGAGATTTAAAAACGAGCAGACAGGTCACCTGATGGCAAGTGATTCCTGCGGCCCAAGACATCTACATTAATTCTCGAGAAGGAATCATAATGCACATGCGTTGTCACCCTTGAGGACTGAAATGGAGTGCCTGGTCACCAATAGTAAAGGTGTCTGGATCCCTACAATCACCAGACGAAACACAGCAGCATTTTTATGCTATTTTACGCTGATATTCTGTGAGGGCGTGATCATACCCCGGTCGAGCTGATCGATTCATTCTGCAAGGTATCTGTATATAGGGAATTTCTTTATTATATTATTTATTTTTAACAAGTAAACGTTTTTATGTTTTTTTTTCGCAAATCTATTTACTGTCCGAGCTACACGTCTCTGGAATTCCTTGCCCGGTGACATCAGGAAGTAATGAAACCGGTTTAAAAATTTGGTTCATGACTACTTAGGAAGTTAACCTGTAGTCAAATAAGTTCATCATCTATACATGGAATTTATTATTAGCTACCGCTATAGTATTGAATTATGGATGCATATATATTTTGTTATGTATATTGTATTTATATATGTAATTAATATCAATATATGTTTGTATTAATTCTTTATTTGTATATTTTATATAAGCTATTTTTAGTTTTTCTTTTTATTAATTAGTTTATTGCTACACATATCACAATATCTCACCACACCTTGCGTTGCTTGATATAGATACATACCATCAGGGTTAACCTCTGAAGAACCGTCAGTCGAATCTTCCTCGGTAATGAAGCTGGTCAGCGCACTCGTCGCGTTCCCAAAGGCGCCCTTCACTGGCGTCGAGTTGGCGGATATCACTTCCTTCATCTCGTCGAACTTCTTTGCCATACTCGTCGCGGCGGACTTAAGACTGCTTAGGCCGCTCTGTAGCAGCTCGTTGGACTTCTTGCCGGCTATACTTGTGGGACTGAAATTTATTTATTGATTACCTATATAATATAGAGTACGTTTTATTATCTGTTTGTTCGTATTTAAGAAAAGAAAAAACTGTGTTGCGTATTTCGATTCTGCAGGACAATGTTTGTAAAACTTAAACGTTTGTAATTTCAGTGTTCTATGTATGTTCAGAAACTGTGACGCTGCGTCCGACTCCTCCTATGTGGTGTTATTTAACGATGAGTGAGTTGAATGGTTTACGCGAATTCCTATAATATATCGTGTGCAGTAAATGTTATAAAATCAAATCTAGAAGATATTGCCGAACATCGACCATAACCAAAATCATCTTTCTTGTTAAGGTCAACCCAACCCAACTGAATTACATAATATTCTTTGCTTCAATTAAACCTCCGAAAAGTACAAACTGAAAGATATTCTATTCCTTTCACCAGTCGAGATATGGATCATAATATGTGTAAATATATAGCTAGCTATACAGCTATTCTGTTCCTGACGCGGAAACGGATTTCCTTAGCAATTGTGTAATTTTTACACAACATGTCTACAATATCTCTAAAATTAAACATTCACATTTTATGCGAGTAAACGCAAGTAAACGTCGAAGATTAGTTGCTGTCAGCTGCATTGTTCAAGTCTCCGGATCTCATCTCATGAACTGAAAGCTGTTTTACTGATATTCTGTAAGAACGTGGGAAGGGGAAGAGTTTCCCTTGTCATATCGGCCCCGTTTTCATCATTCTGTGCTACAACTAGTAGGCATAGTGATTCGAGTAACTACTACGTCGCGCGACTTAGTGTTTAGTGACCGCTGAGTTTAAACATCGTTACGTACATCACGACGGAATTCAAAATTTCATCCTCATCATCTCGATGGCTGGCAATCCAGCACTGTACGTTTTATGCGTAATTCACTGCCTCGCACAACTACTCTGTGGAATCGGCTGTCGACGGCAGTATTTCCGAACCGATACGACTTAGCGACCTTCAAGAAAAGAGCCTACATCTTCCTTAAAGAAAAGCAGCGCATCTGCGATCTGATATTGCTGATGTCCGTGGGCGGCGGTAATCACTTACCATCAGGTAAACTGCTTGCTCATTTTGCCACCTATTCTATAGTAAAAAAAATAAAAAAAGTGGCATGGATATCCAACCGAAGAACGATATGTGTCCATCATAAATTATTACTATTCAGGTAGTGGTATATTACAAATGATTTAAATGAAAAAAGGGAGGGGGCAACGGATGAGTGTTATGGCTATGTTCCTGTGCAGTTGATGTCATCCGATGATATAACTAGCCCCGGCGTGGTTCTTAAATGTTAAATAAATAAATTAAATATATTACGTTATGTGAATAAATAAATCATAATATTAGAGATTTAAACTAACCATGCATTGTTCGATATTATTTAAAGCAAGCACATAAACAGGTTTAAATGATAATGGTTAATGATTTAATGGACCACTAAATAATAAATATTAGCTTAACTTAATTGACCCTTTGCACTCCGAGCAATTTTTAATAGGCCGCTGTTAGCCCGAGGGCTTTTACAGTTTCAGGTTTACAGGTTGACACGCAACTACAATTTGTTTTATTCCAGTACTATTTTAATTTGCGATCTTTAAAAATAATGCTTTATTTACACGCAATGCATTAAAGAATAACAACAAAAAATCATAAATACTTTTTAAATTACACGAATTTAGCCACAGCGGCGACTTCACGCTTAACTCCTTTCTTTTATTCGGGCTGATGGCCGCTGTTAGCCCGAAGGCTTTCACAGTTTCACCGAGTTGACACGCAACTCCGAGTCTTTTTTATTCCAGGACTATATTAAATTGCGATTTTTAAAAAAAAAGTTTTATTTACACGCAATGCATTAAAGAATAACAACAAAAAATAAAAATTATTTTTAAATTACACGAATTTAGCCACAGCGGCGACTTCAGAGTGAAAAGAGTTGAAGTGGTTATTACAATAATTAATGGCATAATACAAATCTAGGGCCAATAGATAATTAGGGATAGAAAACTTCAATGTCACAAATTCGACCAACGAAAAACTGTTATCAAAATATTGGATGATTTATACAATATGTGCCAATTTATACTTCGACCACAACCCACAATATTACAAAATACATATAACATGGACGGGCTGTATAAGAAAGCTTTAGTCTTACCTGAAATAATTCTCGATCATAGCCTTTCCGAGTTTCATGTTTTCCTTGCGCAACGACAGCCTGCCGGGCGAATAGCGTCTAAGGAAACAAACAGGCTAGCAATGCTATGTGGTGCGGTTAAATGTTGTGCGATTTAATTAAACAAATGGATATAATTTTATTTATATAGACCAAAAGTACTATTAATATATTTATGAGAGTTTAGGCAATGACCGTGACGTTAGACGAATATCTTTTAAATTTAATTGTTTTGTTATATCTTAGGGACAACATTATCCAGTAAAGCACAATACGAATAAGGACAGACGGATGTTTGAAGAGGACGACACTCGAGCGTACTGTTCGTTTAACTAAATAAACTATTGTATAAAAGGTCTACGATGGTAGAAGAAAGTAAAAAGAAATTTCGATCGGCGGCTAATGACTTTAGAACAGAGGTTACCAGACTTTTTCTAATAGACCACTTTCGAAATATAGCTGGTTCCGGTGGACCCCATGGAGCTACATTTGTACCATATTCTCTCAAAACTCGACAAAATATGTGGAATATGCAAGTTTTTACGTAACAGTCGCTGAGCTTCTTAAAATATTAGCTGCCTTCATTGATAGGTGAAGTCAAGCCAACATTTTAGTTCTTCACTATCGAAAGTAAATAAATTTTCGTAGACCCCGCTTACGAATTGTGATCCCTAATTTTTTGGGTACGCCAACGTAGACCCCCATCGAGTATCCCGTGGACCCCTGGGGGTGCACTTGGACCACTTTAGCAACTAAGGGTGTAGAAGTAGTCAAGAAGTCAAGAGAAGCTCCCGAAATAAGATAGAACTGCCCGAAAAAACAGAATATATGCCAGATAAAATAATTATCGCGAAACTATAAATAAATACAATATTAATGGGCGACCTTATTTCTTTGTTCTTAGAGTAATGAAAAACACTACATTCTTGTCTAGATAGAAATGGATTGACTCACATATATATTACATATTTAATTTATATTTCATTGCGTATATTACATTACAGGTTGCAACTGTTAACTCATTTGCCAACCTCGAATAAAAAAAATAAGTCCATTTTTTTATATATATTAATATGATAATATTTCTAGTGACTCTATAACTAAATAACTAAAAACTAAATAACTCTAACTAAATAAATACATTTATGTTATCATATTGATATTTTATATTTATATTAAATATCAACACTCCTGATATATTATATCCATTTGTTTTTCTAAGTTAGGTGTAAGCCACAAAAAAACTTGTAAATGGCAGTAATTGTAATAGTGTATTAAAATTGTACATGCTTTAATGAACACAAATGAAAATATATAAAATATTCATATCATTAAATTCAATTAATATTTTGATTAAATTACTGTAACTAAATTACAAATAACAGATGGCATCATAATGTATATTATATTGAAAAGATTTTTATTAAATATTAATTACAGTAATTTCATAATAACAATAAAAACGACGCTACCGAAAATTAAATGTAAATAAACACAAAAATAAAAACATAAAAGAAATATCTAAACTTGTATACTGAAAAGTACTAATAAAGAAATAAAACTATATTAATATTTAAAAACACTTAAAACGCATATTAGAACAACATATGTCATACTATCAAGCGCTTAGCCAATTACATACTCAAAAAGTGTATTAGGCAAGAAACAGTACTCACCCAAACGCTCGCGAACCAAGTGCAAGCAAGCAAGTCGCGGGTCTTGAGTTCGATTCATAGGAAATGTTTGTCAAGTACAAACAATTCTATAGGTTTCAATTTGTAAATGTTGTTATGTCCTAAGTAGATACAATCGATTTGAAAATTTTCTGATGACCGATTGCCTCTATATTTGTTCGATTTACTTATAATAATATGTAGAAATCTTAAATATAGACTCACCCGAAGCTAATCTTCAATGTGTTACCAAGACTGACAAGGCTCGACGACACCGTGCCGGCGGGGGCTGTCTCACTCCTGTGTAGTTTCCTGGCGACAGGAAACCATCGAGGTTATCTTGCTCACAGAGAAGCTAGTACTAGCTGTACAGGATGTTAGTAGGCGCACAAGTCAGCTGAGGTAGGTTTATTCTAACGCAAGGATCGGATGAGAGGAATGGCGAGGTGAGGATTTAGGATTTATTTTATATAAAACGCTATGTACACATCTTCAGGGGGATATTGAAATCAATATATACGATATTATGTTGAGATTTTTTTTTTGTGTGTGTGTGAATATTGCTGTTCGTCCAGTGACCTCTACTACAGCTTTATCTAATTAAACTCTTGAACGGGAGGCCCGCTGAGTATGTTGAGATCATTATTTAACATTTTATACAATAATATTATTTATGCCGCAGTACCGATGGCCGCTGGGGCGGACGGAAAGTATTGAGGTGGAGACCGCGAATCGAAAAACTTAGTGTAGAACGAAATTTAACTAGATGATAGGCGATGATATTCGTTGGGCAGCGGACAGAGACTGGAGGCGGAGAGCTGAAGACCGAGCTCAGTGGCGTGTCGTGGAAGTGGCCTATGTCCAGCAGTGGACTGATACTGGCTGATGATGATGACGATGAAAACAATACTAAATACGAATTCTCCAATTATTGTGACAATATAATCACGCAGCTACTGTTTTCTTTGGGCTACAGTGTTTTGAGGATGCACATGCATATTGCACATGAAAGTAAGTCATCACTGTAGACCCTGACACCTAAATCGATCCTGGAAGTCTCTCAATCTCCTTTTGCAGTGTCAATACCTTAATGGTTTAGGGTACGGTGTTTGAAACTTAAGGTCGTAGGTGTTCGAATCCATCATTAGCCTATTGTCGTGAACCATCTCCTAGCATGAGCATCTTCAGCTTAGTTGGAGTGGTTAACCGGATATTAGTAATGTTAATGGCCTTTCTAATATTCTTCATAAAAAAAAACCCATAGTAAAGTAATTACAACTAAGATATTATATTTTCTGTGTGGAGTAAGATGATACGGCACATTGACAGTAATTCCGATTTTGATCGTGTTCAAAAATTAAACGTTATGATGCCATAAGCACCTCCAGTCTCGCCCTTCTCCAACTTAAATCCCTTAATCTCGTTATACGGAATGGGAAGAATTAAAAATCTAAACAATTTCTTGTTCTGCATTGCAGACTGCTGCAGGTCCTGGGTTGGATTCCCAAATGAAGAACAATATTTGTCAATGATAAATCATTGCTTTTCGGCAGCGTTTTATTTATGTCCCGTGTCCTTGAACGGATCTGATCCAAGCTTATTGCACAATCATAACATAGGAATAGGAAAGAGTACGACAAGTGAGTGCTAGGGTTTGGGCAATTTCTTGAAGCACTATAATATGTACTGAGATTTCTTCTTGTTATTATCATCTGGTAATATACAGAAGAAAACGCCGTGATAGAAATCGACCAAGAGGAAAAGAATCACTTACCATCAGTAGAACTATGGACTACGACAGCTGGACACCCGTAATTTGACAAAAAATAACTATGTATGGAGACTGAACAGTATATAAAGTGAAGCGTGTACCCGCACTGAGCGTCCTTGTCCTCTTCATCCGCATAAGAGCCAGCGCGGCGACGGAAAAGCTTGGGGCTGACGCTGAGCTCATGGCGGCGCTGCGGTGGCGAGGGGGGTTGCGGGGCGGGCGGGAGGGGAGATTGGGGCGCAGCGCACTCCGCAGCACTCAGCGCGCCCAGCGGGTCGTCCGCCAACACCGGCGTGCGAGGCGACACTCTGGAAAGTCATCGAGATTATAGAAATGAAGTAGATATATATATATATATATATATATATATATATATTTATACATATTATATATTCACTGCCCGCCACACTGCTACATATAGGGCCACTCAAAATCGGGATTGGAGTATACTTATGCACGACCATATACTTATTACGCCAACATTAAGTTTTATTTGTTTAATTTGTAACACAATGTAACATTGAGAGTAACAAACGAGCACTCCGGTCCACCCGATGACAAGTGATTCCTGCGGCCCACGACATCTACATTCATCCTCGACAAGGAATCATAATGCAGATGCGTTGTCACCCTTGAGGACTGAGACGGAAAGCCTGGTCACCAGTAATAAAGGTCTCCGGATCCCTACACTCACCAGACGAAACAGAGAAGCTTTATGCTGCGATTAGTGTGAAGGTGTGGTCCCCACCCCAGTCGAACTGACCCATTCATTCTACAACCATAACAAACTACAGCGTAGCTGCACTTAAAATTTAAATTGTAGGATTCAAATAACATACAGTTTGTGTTTATTTTTCTTGGTTCTGTTCTTTTCTTCTACTCTTTAATGTATTATGTGTACCTCGGTGTTTTTGCAAAATTTGTACGACACTAACCGCAGTTCGCATCTTGGCTACAAATATATCATCAAGAAAGGACATAAGTATATGTATTGAAAAAATATGTGCAGGCAGACCCGACATATTAGTTAGAACAACATTATGTTCTTAACAAATATCGTACCTGAGTGGCGAAGATTTTCCCATTTCCTTCGGCCCCGTCGCAGCTAATTCCTTCTCCGGCTCCTCGGGGAAGCTTAACGTTCTCGAACATCGTAACTTAGTATTCGATGTACCTGAGGAAAAAAATTAACGTGAAATCCCAAGATATATAAGTCTAGAAGTTTATCGGTGCTAACAGTGATTGCTGATGTGGAACATAACATAAATCTAGTTATTTATTAATATTCTATTTTCTAGTTTTTCTAGTTAATATTTTTTTTCTATTTAATTCTATTAAACCCGAATGTTATTCACACATAAAATATAAAAGTATTATTTGTATATGTATTAAAAATAATTTAAAAAAAAACAACAATATAGTGGTAGAGCTACACTGCAGTTTGTTCTTAGCTTCAGAATGAATGGGTCAACTCGACCGGGGTAAGACCACGCCCTCGCAGAATACCAGCGTAATGCTCAGTGAGTTAAAGGTTTGTTTAGGGTTATTAGGTAGTCGCGATCGATTATGGCATTCTATTGAAGATATGAGCGTCATGGAAATCCACTGGAATCTCTTACCAACAAGTTATTATTAAAATTTAAAAAAATAAAGAAAAAGTAACAATGACTACTTAAATACACTTTGCTCACTCACCACTAGAAAACGATAGCCTCTGCAAACTTTGTACAATTTGCGCATCACCGGCGAAACTCTCCGATCTGGTCAGAATACGCAAGTCCGACGGACTATCGGGACTCACGTGTATCGTCTGCAAGTTTAATATTAATTGTCATTCTGCACAAACTAACCAACTTTATGTGTCAAGGCTAAATCTCTTATCTTTGATTGTACAATAAGTAAAATCAAAAAGATAATTGACGTGAATTTTATATATACAGGATAAAGATAAAAACTTCTAAAAACCAAAACCTAGAGATTACACTGATTTGTGTCTCACTCTTTATCATTTTTAAAGTTGAAATGTGGAGTATGAAAAACCGGTGAGTTTGATTAATTTAAATAAAAACCCTGTTTGTTCTAGTAAAAAGCGAAGACTTTGTTCCATCTAATTTCTATAATAATTCTTAATACATCTTTTAATTTTTGCGACTCAGCTATTTTTAAAAAACTTTGCAGCAATTAAAGTTTATTTATTTTTATATATACAACCTGTTTTAAATAATTCTATAGTATATATATATGTTTAAATATATTACTTGACGCTTTTCTGCAATGGTCAACGGTGCTGGTGGATTCGTTTCTTCAGTGCCTAAGGAATTGCTTCTTGGTCTGGATACTTCACTCAGATCTTGATTAGAGGGTAAACCTACAGGAGTGACAAAAATCACAATTAACTATTAAGATACAATGAAATTTTTAAACATAAAATAAATGTAGTAAATGTAATATATATATATAATCTTTTCTTTTTTAATTTCTCGGAGAGGAATTTGTTTTCTAGGTGATTTATTGTTATTTCTTCTTACTTTAAACTAAATTTTTACCAAATTTAATTAAATTAGAATTAATAAATTTAATATTTAATAAATTAAGAAACGGACAAGGGAGCGAAAGATATAGTAAAGAGTAGTTTTAGGCAGACATTATATCATATAATGAAATTTGTTGTCAACAACAAATAATATAAAAGGAGACATTTTTGCACAACATAATGGCTCTACAAAAATATGGATGGATAATTGTGATAATTCACATAACATTAACCAGCTGCATCCATCGATTATCTGCAAACTTATGAAGGTCCGGACGTCTAATTAGAATCGTTCTACCTTCCCTATACCTCCAATACCTTTCAAGACTTTCTCTTTCCTTTATCTTGGATATTTTACTCACATTTTAGAGTGACAGATTGCTGCGAGCACAGACTTGGAAAACTGAATGAATAAACTATGTAAATATGTTTATATTAAATGAACTTGAAAACAATGTTTGCTAAGTTTCACACGTTTACAGTTATATAGTATAGATACGTAATGCCATGCATATCCTGTCTTAGTCATCAAGAACGAAAATCATCTGCATTACGATCGAGTGCAAACATTAGATATTTCCTGGCTAAGAAACTATTCGAGCGACGACGGCTACAAGTAATTTATCAACAAACAAAATGTATGTAAGGTCGACCTGATATAAGTATTCCGGCGGCGGCGGAGAGTGCGTGCGCGCGGGGACGTCGCGGCGCAGCACGCACTATATTAGCTCGCCGCCACAGCGCCTCCAGGGCCCCGCCCGCTGTATAATAAACACTATTATTATTACGGGTAAGTATCCATTTTAGGAAAAAAAAACACTTAAAATCATACTGTAAAAGATGCATGTATAAACGAACGCATCAAAAGAAATTTTAAAAAATGTCTTCTTGATATAAAATTTTAAGATTGATTAGCTATTGATTCTCATTGATAGTGATACTTTCTTGCGAAGTGAAAAACTAAGTATAACGACGAATATGTGGAGATGTAAATGTGATTGATAAAATTTTAATTTAGGCAATAAAAAAAATATCACAATCTTATGTGTAAACTAATACACAATATAAAATTTATTATTCTTAACTAACATCAGCGTGCGCATGGGGTTTCGTTGATCCGCTCATATGTTACGACATCTTAAAAACTTTTACTTACAACTTCAATAAAATTAGATAAAACAAATGTAAAATGAACAACCAACCCCTTGCCAGGATACTTACTATTTTGTTTATCCCAATTTTTAGAGCATATATATCCCTAATACTATTTTAACTATCGATATTAAGATTGTAAGGGTAATACTATTTTCATTGTTGGCATTAATTTTGTAAGGGTAATACTATTTTCACTGTTGACATTAATTTTTTAAGAGTAATACTATTTTCACTGTTGACATTAATTTTTTAAGGGTAATACTATATTCACTGTTGACATTAATTTTGTAAGGGTAATACTATATTCACTGTGACATTAATTTTGTAAGGGTAATACTATATTCACTGTTGACATTAATTTTGTAAGGGTAATACTATATTCACTGTTGACATTAATTTTGTAAGGGTAATACTATATTCACTGTTGACATTAATTTTGTAAGGGTAATAATATATTCACTGTTGACATTAATTTTGTAAAGGTAATACAATTTTCAATGTTGACGCTAATTGTGTAGACAGATAAGAGCCATCATACATACCAGAGTCGATACTGGAGCGACTCCGCGCATGCTCGTGCAAGGGCGGTACCTCTAACTCCCCGGATGCTCGGACACGGGGCAGCGTGTTACTGCTTCCTGTAACAAATACATAATACGTTTAATTTGCCGATTATCATTAATTTTTCGCCACGGCTTCGTCAGAATGGCGCTTTTTATATACTTATGAAGTTTATTGTAAGCATCGACAACGTTATTGCGTATTTAAACATTCAAATTTCAAGGTTATTTTTATAATATGAGTTTTTTTATATAATAGGTGGCAAACCAGCAAGCAGCTTACTCGATGGTAAGTGATTACCGCCGCCCATCAAGACGCAAATGGTTTGACGGCCTTTAAGAAAGGTGGAGGCTCTTTTCTTGCAGGTCCCTCATTCATATTGGATCGGAAATACCGCTGACGACAGCCAATTCCACAGAGTAGTCGTGCGCGGCAGAAAAACTCGCGTAAAGCGCACTGTGATGGATTGCCAACCATCGGGATGATGGGGATGAAATTTTGAATTCTGTCGTTATATACGATACTTAAAGTTAGCGGCTGGAATTAATACGAACAACTCCTCATGAATGGTGAGAAATAAGGACATAGTTAACCCGATGGTGACCGATGGATGAGGCCCATTATATCTAAAGCCATCCACAACAGATTTTTGAAGGTTACTTTAACACCGAACGAAACACAGCGGCATTATGCTTGTATTCTTTCTGTGAGGCCGTGGGCCTTTCCCGGTTGAACTAACACTTTCACATTGTAGCTAGAAACCAGTTGCAGCCACACACAGTATAAACTGATATTAGTCCAGTTGTTTTCAAGTGCATATTCAACATACAGATATAAATAGTAAAAATTGAATTTGAGCTCAGTGAATTATGCATCCATTTGGAGCTTTGCAGAAATTTATATATTTATATATGCCGAATTGTATTGACATAATTCCAATATAGTTAGTACAATAGGACAGATAGATTTATTATAGGATAGAAATTTAACAAAACGTACCTGGTATGTTATGCTGCATATCGCCAGCAGCGCGGCTGGCTCGCAATGCGCCCGCCTTTCGGAACAACGCCGCGCCCACCACCGCGATACGCAGCTTGTTCCATAACAACTGCGATCCACTGTCGAACGAAAATATTTAATAACAGCTCTATTAATCAAAACTGTTTTTTTTTCTATTGTATATGTTTATGGTTTTTTTTAATCTGTCATACCTACATACACAATAAATTTATCTTGCAAACTTGTATAGTATCATTTTTTTTTCTGTAATTAATTTTTAAGATCAGGAATAATCAGGGTTATGGCATCAGTCACAACAGTACCTGAGTAGTGGAGATACTTTTCCTTATTTGTCGCACGGCAGGTTTCACTTCTTTCATTTATTTTCATTTTTTTTGTTTTTTATTTTTAGATTAGGTAAAACTATTTCTTTTCATTCTTTTCACTGTACCTTATTTTTCTATGTATTGTTTATGTGTGCCAAGAAGGAATAAATGAATATTATTATTATTATTACCCATCAACGATATTTAATCTTTCATAGTTTTTTTTTAATTAGGGATTTGTGAAAAAAGCCAAGGAAATAGCAACACAACGTTGCTATTTTTCGTTTGGTGAGTGTACAGAGATCCGGGGATGTGTTACATTGTAATAAGGTATTCCATTTCAATTTTCAGGGGTGGCAATTAATCTTGAATCTTTGTTGATGATACGTTTAGTGTGACAGGTAGGCCGCAGTCACCGCTTACCAGCAGGTGAGCGAGCAGTGGGCTCCATATTCTCACCCCTATTATTATAATATAAAAAAATATATATCACGTCGATCATACCTAGGCATGTCCTTAGGCCACGCGGCCTCCAGCACGCATCTGTTGTAGTACCCGTATGTGAGTGCGTTGGGTTGCAAGCCGGCGCGTTTCATAAGGAACAACAGTTGCACGGCCAGCACTGGCAGCGAGTGGATGCCACAAAGTTGCATCATGACTCGGTAGCAAACCTAGAATTTGAATGAAATAGACCATCGTCACGTTCAAAAATAGACTGGTCAATCGGAGACCAATATAACTCGTTTGTCTCTCTGGGGCGTGTCCAAGTCGAGGCCACACCCAAATAACATCTCTAGGAAGGTTTTTAGTATCATTGATAAATAAGTTTGCATACATGAACAAAAAATACTGCCACAAATCTCAAAGTCATCTACATTCATCCTTGACAAGGAATCATAATATACGTGCGTTGTCATCCTTGAAGACTGAGATGGAATGCCTCGTCACCAGTAATAAAGGTCTCTCGATCCCTGAACTCACCAGACGAAACACAGCAGCACTATGCTGCTATTTTATGTATGTATTCTTCATAGAATTCGTAGAAGAACAGAACTTCATAGAAGTCATAGAAGACGTCCTCATGGACGTGGTCGTGCTGTCTATCATTCTGCAGCTAGAAACGAACTGCAGTGTATCGTAATCGATTCATAACCAACAAGAAACGAAGATATAGAAGCGTTATCAACCACAAGGACTGTGATAGAAACGCCTCGCTCCTCGGTTCTGTCACACTTACGAAACATAACAAGAAGCTATTAGGCGGCTCTATCACAGAGAAGCCATAGGATGTCAAGTTAAATAGGAATCTCACTTCATCACAAGGAACTCGTAGTTTAGTCGCACGTTCCAGGAGTTCGAAGGCGGCCCTCAGCGTCGCGTGCTCCCTGCCACGGTACAACATCAGTCTACAAGGCAGCGCCAGGAAGTAAAGGGAGTAGCAAGCGCCGAGTAAACATTTAGCCCAAGCTTCCGGTGAAAGGCTTGCTTTTCTTGCCAACCTGTGATATTAAATTTTCAATTATATTATAAATGTTTATTGAAAAGTTATATTCGAACCAGTACCGGAAGAATTAATTTGAATATGTAATATTTTTAAAATAGGTACATATAAAATCAATAATACTTATTTACTAAAAATATCAGAACAATAAATTATTTAGCATTTATTAACTTTTTATGATTGAATACCTAAAATATATAACATGGCAGAACAGTGATATCATTTAACTTTTTTATTAGTAAAATGAACTGCAGTAGAGAAATGTAAGAAATGAAAGAGATAAATAAATAATATTTTACAGACATGTGACAGTTTTTGTATTTATTTTTTTTCTTTTAATATTAAGTTGATGTTGCGATGCGAAAAAATATGTATTTTATGTGTTTTTCAATATCAGCAGATAGATTCAGTAATATTTAATTGTTTTTGATTATTTTAAAAGCAAGTCGTATAACAAAAAACTTGATAAATATAGAATATACACATATGTTTGTCCAATGTGGTGATCAACAATCAGATATTTACCCTAAAAAATTTTGATCACAGCCTAACAAAAGTCCATTGGTGAAATAGGCCTCCTCCATAGATAACAGATTTTAAGTACATAGACGTATAGTATAAAATAGAGTCCACGGTACGCAACGTTTGTCTGTATGACTGCAATAATCTAGATCAGAGAACTACTGATGATCCTGAACTACGGATCTGAGTGCAATTTCCACTGTTATTATCTTCGTTGCTCGAGGAAGGTTAACTTGTATTAAAATTGCGCTATCAATGATAAGAGTTAAAACCCAGGTGTAGTTTTGTAACGAGTCAAAATAAAATTCTGTCTTGAAAACCGACCGGGCCGATAATAAGTGATAAAGTGAAAAGTATCTACTTAAAAACAACAATGTTTTTTTGAATGTGCCGCAAGAAATTGAATGAATATTATTAATTCTGAACAGGCTCCGCGTACCTCTGCGCAGCTGCAATCTCCTGCTTAGTGCGTCGCGCCATGGGAGATGCGTCGGCGAGCGACTCCGCGGACGCTAGCGCAGCTGCCGGCAATGACTGCAGGGCTCCGCCCCCACTGCGTCCGCAGCTGCGGCTGAGTTCAACAAGCTCCGAGTCCAACTCGAACGTTGAGTATGTGTAGGTTTGTTCTGTGAACAAAAAATTTATATATTGTTAATAATAATAATCAAAAAATACATTATTAATAATAAATAACAAAATTAGAAAAGAATGTTAAACATTTTCGGGCGCTCTTAAATTTTAAATTGGTGTTAACAAGTAAGACAACTGCAAAACTTCACACACACGCTGATTCATTAAGCTCTTTTATTATCTATACTGTATACAAATGATAGACTAAACAAGCTAAAAAAAAAGTTACGTTTGGTGTTGTGAACATAATCTGTGGTACATACAATATACTTGGATGTTTAAATACAGCACGTTTTAACCTTTTTATTATCAATACAGTGCTGTAGGTAAGAATGTAAAATCTAGAAAGACAAAATATTCATTCAAGCAGCACCATGCACAATCTTTGTATGTAGGATGTGCCACACCGATTTCGTTTCTAATACGTATATATGTGTATGAAAAATAGTGGGGTTGGCCGCCGAAATAGGTAGCAGCACATAGTACGCCGATAACACGCGCGCAAAGTTGGCACGCTTTCGTTTCCCTCTAATTGTCGAGTGTGAAAGAGACAAACTTACCAGGGTCGGGCGGATCGGGTGGCAACACAAATACTGTACGCTCTGATACATTGCTTGTGTCAGCACCGAGAAGCGGCTCATCGCTGGACGCCACGCGCTCAATGCACTCGTCGAAATACGTCAAGCCTTGATCCGCGTCGCACACGAACGAACGCTCTTCTATGAACCGCGTGAACATCTGCGTGCGCATCATCAGCGCGAAGAAACGCTGCTGAGTCTGCGAACGAAGAGAAAATTATTCAGACCTGGTAATGGTCTCATCAATATTTGGAATTTGTTTTATAAGTTATTTCTAGTTGAAATTAAATATAATAATCGTTAATTCAATTAGATTTTAAAAGGGCAAAGGAAATATATATAATTTTAAAAAGAAAACAAAAAAGACGCTTCAGAAAAATTGTATGAATTATAGGCAAAACTGAATCTTATAATCAAGAAAAAAAGTGTAACAATTTGTATTTTAAAGGATTGTTTCAGACACGGTGATATATACAAAAATAACAAACCTTATCTCTAGAGCGAAGAAACGCATCCATATGAAAGAGTGCGTGCGGATCGGTTGTGCCAATCGTGGGCGCCTTAGTTATGGGAATGAGATAGCCCCGATAACCTTGCAGCGTTACAGCCATGAAGCGTAAGAAAGCTTCTTGTATTTTCAGTTCCAAGGCTTCCTGAAAACAATTAGATAGCAAAATTTTCTACCGATATTTATCTTTCCAATATGGACTTTCCAGATCTTTATCTGATGCCAGATATGTCGATTGTAGTATATGAAAGTATTTAAAACTCCTCTGTTTTTACGATCACCGTAAACAAATTAAAATATAGTTTAAAAAGAAGGCTATAAGGAACAAACTACTAATAAGCTAATATAAGGTCCGTGCCACTCGCACTCATTATTTCGCCTAGTGTGTGTAGGGATCCGGAGACCTTTGTTACTGGTGACGAGGCATTCCAACTCAGTCTTCAAGGGTGACAACGCATCATGATTCCTTGTCAAGGATGAATGTAGATTTCATAGGCCACAGGAATCACACCACAGGTGAACTGCGTGCTCGTTCGTTGTGTATAAAATAAAATAGGGAAGTAGTAGCGTTTGTGTGACATGCTCATTAAGTCCTCCTGTCTTATCGATTCTAATCTATTCAAATAGATATATTCGAGTGCAAATCCATCGGCTGCCAGATAATTTCCTTGGACTTACCCTTACGACTCCATTAAAAACCACCTGTAGATCTTGCGAGCTTGATTCCCTTAGGCCAAATTGGCGTTAAACAACACATGTATTATTTTAATTTAATTAATAGTAAATACTTGCCTCCTTTTTTCTCCTTTGGAAATCCCTATCTAAGCTTGTTGTAGGTTCACCATTAAATTTATTACTCGAACGTTGAACAGGTGATGCTAAGGAAAAAAATAATAAATTCATATACACATATAAATTATAAAGTAACAAAACTGAAACGTAAATTTAATATACGGAGACATAAAATCACACAAACAAGAAAGCACTAGATAAATTGCATTGCATCAAAACTTCAAGCGTAATGCTGCCAAAAATACCAGGTATAGGTGTACGATGGACTGAAGATTGTACATACTTAAACCTACATGTTGAGACATTATAGAGGTCATTGAGAATAGTGTTCAGGTCCTCCCCGTGCATGCCATGCATGCTACCATGATGACTATTTTCGTTGGCAAATCGTAGGTGGGTGATGTACTCGCCATTGACCTTAATACCGTATCCTTAGCAGTCCAACAGCTTGAAAACATCATTGCAACGCTTCACGTTTCGGAGATATGACAACACCCTGTATAACACCTTTGGAAGTTGGTTAGGTTTCGTACTGCTGGACTATATGCGGCCAGACATCGTAGCCTTGTACAAATACCTCAGCACTTTTATTTATTTATTTTTATATCCTGTTGAATACATAATAACTTTATCTTGTGTACTTTTAATAGCATTTTCTTTCTCTACATGATTTTTTTATTTTATTTTTAAAACGAGGGCCACCATTTCTCTTGAGTAGTTTTCACAGAAGGTCAGGGTTGTGACCCTAAGTCACAACAGTACCTGAGTATTACCAGTTACACTTGTCTTTAATTTATTATTAATTTTATCTTTTTCTTTTTTGATTAGGTAAAAATTGTTTTCTTTTCGTTGTTTTTACTGTACCTTTTACTGATTTTGCTATATGTTGTTTAAATGTGCCAAAAAGGAATAAATTAATATTATTATTAATATCATCGACAGACAATTTGGCACCGCTGAACAAACCGGAGCACCGCCCGAACTTTGACAGAATCAAAACCTTTCTCATCGTCAACATACACCAGGCAAAGAGACATATTATACTCCTAAGTATTCTATATAATCTGCCGAATAGTGTGCGTCTATTTTTTTTTTAATAATTTAAGCAATGTTTTTAATAAAATAATATTCCGGTCAACCAACTCCAACTAAGCTGAAAAAGCTTGTGGTGCTAGGATATGGTTCACGACAATAGTCCAATGGCGGATTCCATCATCCGACCTTTAGTTTCGCAGACCGTACCCTAAACCATAAGGCTATTGACGCTTCAACATAGTATATATTTTTTTATGGGAGGCACAAGCTAGTAAATACATGTAGATATATATACATATATATATATATATATATATATATATATGTATATACTATGTAGATGTATAGATATACAAGTATATACTATGTAGCAGCGTGGCCTAGTGAACGGAATACATATTTATTTAACACTCGAAACACAGAGTATACATGTTTTAGCGGAAATATTTATAACTTATCCGGAAAAATAAGTAATGAAAACAACACTAAAATAAAGAGATGTCGCCTTAGCGAAAATCATCTAGAAGAGCGTTAATTTATCTCTATCATATTCATTTGCGGTATTCACTTGTGCACTGGCCAGAGCATATAAGGCCTACAATTCACTTGACTCTATTGTTGCCTCTATGTTTATAAAGTAAAAGGAATTCTTGCCTCAATGTTTAGAAGGAAAAAGATCGTAGTGGTAGCTGATCTATTTACTGAGTCGAACGCAATTATTTATACGTGGTAGACACGCAATTTCTTATTTACCTATCTATAACCTAATTGTACGAATAGGTTAGCTCGACAAGGGAAAGGGTAAACTTACACATAATACCACCGTAACATAGTACCTTCTTACACAGAATACCTACGTAGTACATAGTAGCATACATCGCTCTGTTTCACCTGAGGAATGAAAGAAACCGGATATCTAATTACAACAAAGTATTCCATCTAAGTCCACAAGGGATTTGCATTACTTTCGAGGTTGAACGTGGGTAACATGTGCCCAAATATCATTTACTATAAGGTGACTGTGTACTTGTTTGCTCTATTCAACTCCTAAAATCATAATAAGCAGTGAACATTTAGAAAGATAAAGTTGCGGCATTAAGTTTATTTATTATTAACTAATAGTTCACTTTAACAATTAGTTTATTAATAGTATTGATTATTTCAGTAATTAAGCTATATATTTTTTTGAACAGTTGCTTCGTATGACTAGAGAAAGAAACCATATGTGCCGTGTACCATGATAGATAGACCTAAACGGGCAGTCATAATGGTACAGCAGAGACGACAACAGATGTTACATCTTGATTACTTTTCTAGAATGGATGTAAAAGTTTCGATGGCCTCAATGACCAATTTAAATGAAACGTGTGCTCGTTCGTCGCTAATATAAAACCACCTTGTAATATATATGTTAAGACAATTACACTTCCATTCATACCTAACATACCGGGTCGAATGTTTGCGTAGAGCTGTTCCAACGTGTGCCGGAGTGCCCTCGCCTGCCGCTTCGGAAGGAGTTTCAACGATATATGACGCTGAGATTCGCATATCTAGAAAAGAAACTGGCATTAAATCTTATTTATTATTAATGTCAACAAAAAAATATTTAGAGTGTATCTCAGCGTCTACGTGCTCGGGTTTTAATTTCACCGTATTCGTGAAAATCGAATTCGTTCCTTTTTTCCCAAAAATTTAAATGTTTCATGTGAAAACCTGCATGTCTGAGAAAAAATATATAAAATAGAGAGAGCCAAGCAGTGGTATATTTATATTTAGGCGGTTACTTAACATTTCTTACATGGAAAGTGAACATTTGACTTCATTTGCGTATTAGCTATCAAACAAAAACTTAAATTTGAAATGTTGAAATGAAAATTCAATATCCTAATATACTATATAAATAAGAAAGTTTGTATGTTTGTTACTCAATGACGGATCAACAAATTTTAATGAAATTTTAGCACACATATAATTTATAACTTATTCTATAACAGGACATTGCGTCTGCTGTGTAACCAACGTTACTTATAATGGACATTAACATGTAAATGCAAGTCCTACACCGTAGGACCAAAAGCCGAAAAAGGCAGGAATTCGTTTAGGCTTTTCCTTTAATATCTACGTTTTTTGATTACTTGAATATTTATTAATTTTTCAATATTTCGTGTGTTCGTGTGCTCTTGGCCTTGTGACCTCAACAGCTTTAACGAAACAAACTAGCGAGCGGGAGGGCCCGCTCTGTAAAGTTCAATGGTCTGAAAAGACTTTGCTATTGAATTGTGCGTTCTGGGTTCAATTACTTCTCAAATATTGAAAATCACATATCAAGAATACTTACTGTGATATTGTTTGTGTCTAAATCTACGCAAGTAACGTCCGGCGGGGGTTCGTAAAGATCGAAAAATCTAGAATCAACTCCGATGAGATACGGAAGTGGCGCGTGCAACACTTCCGCTAAACCTGAAAAACAAACATACATACATAATGTGCTCATTATATTTTTCTTAATAATTAATGAAAAATTAAAATACAACTGCTATTACCTAAAGGACACAACGGTATATACGGGCACTGCCATTTAAAAGGAAACAGGAGACTTGAGACGGCTTCCGAAACAGCTGTTAATGTATCTGGCCTGCGAACATATTTTTTAATAATTAGTACAGCTAATATACTATTTACACGACGTAAGTTAAGAGCAACTCCATCACTATAGTCGATGCATTTTAAACTGAGTCGTCGGGCAATAAATGTCACTGACAGTAGGAATGTGCACGCAATGCAACCCGTTATCGATACTAAGCTACCTGCGCACGCGGGGTCGATGCGTCATCGTGACCTTCAATAGCACTCTGAATTCTGTATGGTCGTTACGAGTAAGGGTTGTTGTTTTTCTATAAATATAAGATTTTTTGTTATGACACTCATTACATTACTTACGCTTTGTTAGATAACTATTTTAAGAGATCAAGCACCACCTCTGATAATTAACCTACAGGAAGATGACACAGATGGGGAAGATACGGATGAGGATCTTTGAAGAACTAAGAAATATCCCTAGAAGGGATAAAAACGGCCCTTTTCAGGGCCACATTACGATCTATACAGTTTCTCTATGATTACGTCGAATAAAACATTTTATGTTACAAATTAAAAACTTTTATTTTCAGATAGCGAAAAATAAATTTCTATTAATACTTAACATAATTTAGCATATCGTTCGTACCTATCCCGTTATCGATATGCACCTCTACAATTCTTACGCACATCACTACACCTCTCCATAAGACCTGTAAGTGCGAGTGAGACATACAGTTAAATATGTTTTATGACCCGAAGCCTCAGTTCATAATGCGTCGACTATAACTACTAGTTTTGGGCTGAAAAAGGCATGAGTCAGCTTGACTGGTTGGTTTTCTAACAAACGACAAACGTGAAATAGTAACGCCCGCTGCTTTTTTTCGTATGGAAGTGATGGGATTAGACCAGAGGTCGGCAACCTTTTTTGACAGCGGGTCATAATCAACCAAAATTTGAGTATTAAAGAAACGCTTGGGTCAGAGATATTGGAGTATTAAAACGGTCAATAAGTTTGAAATAGCAGGAACTAAAGTGGGAACTAAACTTGAAATTATCAAATAGATCACACGGCAAGTTGACGACCCCTGTATTAGACGGTCAAGTAGGTAGAAGCCAGGCGTTCCACTTTAGTGCTAATGGGTAACAAATGTGCATCTATGTTGAGTATGGACGTAGGTGTTTATGGGCAGCTGTCATGAAGTAACATACTGAAATTAGCATAAACACGTTTTCAGGCAAGTCCCAAGGAATGTCTTAACGTTTGTAATTTATTTGTTCAATATACAATTTATATTGCTCTTAAGCTATCATGGAGATAATACTTCTTGCTACGGGCGGCCGGTGGCGTAGTGGTGGTAACGACGCGCACGAACACGCGCACGCGCCTCCAGTCCCTCGAAACCCGCACTGACGCGAAACGCACGCCGTTTTACGCTAGGAAATCTGTCGACCACGTTACCCGCTTCACGTTTTTAAAATGTCACATCCACTCTCCGAAATCAGCCGTCGCCAGCGGTATTTTCGAGCTGAACAAAAGAAAAAAGACTACTCCTTTCCTAAAAGCTGGCAATGCACCTGCAATTCCTCAGATGTTGGGAATATTCACTGTCGGCGATGATGACTTATCGTCCATCAGATGAGCTGCTAGTTCATTTGCTATCTATTCTATAAAAAAGGGACAAGTCCAAGTACCTTAATGAGTGTATAAGTATCTTCTGCTCGGTGATAGCGAGCGCTAGAAGCAGCAGGCAGTTGTCGGGACCTAAGTTCAGCAGGAGCTGCCGGAAGCCTGCCCCGCTGCGAGCTAAAGGTTGCTCGTCGCGACGCGTCACTATCACACGCTCATGCGCATGCGTGGCTGACAACTACGCAGAAGGAAACATCAATATTAAATCATCTTCATTGGTAGCCAAGTTTCAAGCTATAGCATAGATGGGTCGGGACCACGTCGCACAGTAAGATAATTAAATAATGGCATTCCGCTGCCATGACTGATATGATTAGGAGTGTAGGGGGAACCAGATACTAGTGAAGGGGCCCATTTAAATATATATATTTATATACATATATATATATAAATATATATTTAAATGTATGTGTGTGTATATATATAGGCCACAGGCATCAGTTTCCATCAGACAAACTGTGTGCTCGTTTGTCACTCAGAGATCCATAAAATGAAAAAGTTTAAAATTCAATGTTTAGAACTTCTGAGCATTTTAAAGCATTAAGTTTCCGCAAATTACCGTAATACACCGAGTGTTTTTTTTTTTTAATATCATACATGGTGCGGGACCTGGAACAGGGACAGGAAATTATTTTCAAATGTTTGTCAATTTCATGGTATCTTAGTGCTATACAGGGCAGTGGTACCAACGTATACCGGCCCGCTTTAATACCAAAGTACGTATAGCCATGCTCCAGGTGGCACAAGGCGAAGCACGAATCAGCTGCATCGAGAAAGGTCAAGGCATCTATTGAACACCAGTTTCAAATGATAAATTC
This sequence comes from Teinopalpus imperialis, assembly GCA_029286865.1. NCBI lineage: Eukaryota > Metazoa > Arthropoda > Insecta > Lepidoptera > Papilionidae > Teinopalpus > Teinopalpus imperialis. The sequence continues at coordinate 9,664,907 of JAGSMU010000021.1, forward strand.
TGAGTGCGAAGACTTTACCACTAGCGAAGGGTGATATCATTAAGTCCTAAATGGTCCCAATGCATTTATTATGACTTCTTATCGATGATGCATGTGGGTCTTGTGGTATAGCATAGTAATAAGAATATATATAACAGTTTTATCAGTGGTACAGCTACACTGCAGTTTGTTTCTAGCTGCAGAATGAATGGATCAGCTCGACCGGTGTAGGACCTCGCTCTCACAGAATACCGGCGTGAAATAGCAGCATAACGCTAGTGTATTTCGTCTGGTGAGTGCAGGGATCCGGAGACCTTTAATACTAGTGACGAGGCATTCCATCTCAGTCCTCAGGGGTGACAACGTATCTACATTATGACTCCTTGTCAAGGATAAATGTGGATGTCATGGGCCGCAGGAATCACTTAACATCAGGTGAACTGTGTGCTCGTTTGTAATTTTCAATGTAATAAAAATATATATATATATATAATAATTACATAGTCCCATAATGATGTCTGTTTTGTATAGAATTAAATATAATTTTTTTTTGCCATAACAGAGTACTTCTCATGAATTACTTTTATTTATTTATTTATTTTCGAGCTGATGGCCGCTGTTAGCCCGAGGACTTTTACAGTTTCGCCGAGTTGAGAGGTGACCGAGCGCTTATGGCGCTCAGTCGAGACCTCTATTAGTGGGTAACCAGCACAAGGGCTCCCAACAAGAGAGAACCTCGGCTCGGTCAGTTGCTTCTGACTAAGAATTATCTACATTAATATCTCTATTATTATTAGGCTATCTGTACCACCACTTCGGAATACGTGGGCGAATTACTTTTAACTTATACCGTACCTAAAAACTTATAACCTCTCATATTCACTTGTTGATTACTCTTAACTTTGGTTAAATATAAATTTATAATATAAGCCTATACAAATGTTGCAATATAAGGAATTGTAAGTTAACAGTTAATAATATTGAACTTGTTCAAAAGAAATTTGTGAAAATTCTCAGTTTTAAATGTCATAGAGAGCGTACTTCTTGCCAGGAGGATTGGAAGCACTTTAAATTACTAACATTGTATAATAGAAGGCTTCTATTAGGTATGAGTCTACTTTATGATGTCTTGCACAATATAGACCTACCCTACACTACTAGGCCGTAGAACATTTTCTACTCCTAAGAGGCGCACTAGAAATACAAGATTATTTTATGTTCCATATCACCGTACTAATTATGGCAAAAATTCCACATTAACAATGAAAACTTCGGTGATGTAGATATTTTTCACCTATCAAAAGTAAGCTTTAAAAATAAAATCCTCTATGTACTTAGTCTAATTTAGTTTAAATGAATACTGGAATGTATAAGAACGTAATCTTGTTTGACGCTTCATAATTTAAGTAATTACCTAACTTAGTAAACTTAACTTTAATAAATTGTTTCTGATAATGCTGTTGTGCACCTTTTGGCTTATTTATCGGTTTGGTGTATACTTGTTTTATATTTTCCTATGTATTTATGTGATAAAGTTAACTGTTGTGTACACTTATATAAATCAAATAAAATAAAATAAAATAAAACACTTGATCGCGCGTGCGTCTACTTATATTTATCCGATACTTTCGTATGGAACTTGTGTCCATCATTCCATCTCTTAGTGAGTTAACGTCTATAATACTTCCTTGTCTTCTCTTCATATTGTGTTTGTAGCGAAGTTATTGTAAAGAAAAAAAAATAGATAAACTTTAAACTGTTGTGTTGTGTAGCTACAACTACAACTTACTATAAAGGTGTCATATAATCACTTACTATAGTGTGAACTGTGTATACCTTATCCACGTCGAATATAACAAACCAGATAATATAAAAGCAAATAAGAAAATATAAGTTTAACATATTATATATATCTATGTGTATCACATTAAAAAATATTATCTTTTACCTGTAACAAAATTCTCGGTTCCGGAAATGGCACTTCTTCCAACAGATGCGTTATATAACGTTCGATCGGAATATTCAAGGGTTCTTCACTCCAAGACATATCCTGTGAAATGAAGTAAATATATATCACCACCCTCTATCTTATTAATAGGCTAGAGCTAACAAACATACAGGTTTATATGTATATATATATTCAGCTCTAAAAAACCAATAATCCTGCAATTATACAAACTAGTAAAAGTGATTCAACAGCAGTAGCCAATCTGTGAGTACTCCCTTCACGCAATGCACCCAACATCGAGTGAAAGTAAAGTTTTTCAAGTATCAGAACTCACCAGAATATACAAGAGCCATCGTTCGAAAGTATCACTGAACGGCCACCGTGACAGCAGACAGATGCATTTGATGACATGGGTGGAGTGCGACGTATGGGATACGCCTTCACGCCAGCCCAGCTGCTCCTGTTGACATGGAGTCAGGAGTTCGTGAGGATAGTGCTCGTAGAACGTCACCGCTGATCCGTACACCTGTGGAAAGGAGGTTAAGGTTGGAGTCACAACATTCGCTTACCTTTTTAGTATAATATGTACATTTTTTTTGTATGCCCATATACAATATTAAACACGGGGTCATCTTGTAATCTCTGTATGGGTTAATAAATGATTACGAACCTTGTCCGTCGCATCAGCGACAGTCAACACGAAGGTGGAGAAGACAGGTTTGGGCGCAGCTGCGTCATTCGGCCACAGCTCTAGCGTCGCACCCATTGGCAAGCAAAACAGCGGCACGGATGTGGGGAACGCTAGACTACGTCTGTCCACCGTTGGGTACCTATGAATATTAGAATAATAATCAACACTCAGATCACCCCCCTATCATCATCATCATCATCATCTCAATCTCCATCACTTGTGTTTTGAGTGACGACACACATAGAGAGGGCTATAATTGGTGTTTCTCTGTAAGATAGAATTCGCTACGTGGACATCCGTAACTCAAACATTCAAGAAAATGAAGTGGCAATGGACCATATGGCTTGTTGCATCGACAACTAATGGGGATGAAAGGTTCTCATGTGGCAACCACACTTTGGCAATCGCGATTTAAGACGACCCCCTCACTAGACGGAGGAAAGACTGCAATTCTGCGACAAGTCGATAGATACAGGTGACGAAACATATTTAAACTTCGAACGTAGTGCTTTCAACTACAACCGGTACAGATGTTTGACGTCTTCTCTTTCTATACCTATCCCCTAGGATTCTGTGAGAACATAGTCCTGCTCCGGAAGACGATTACAAATCACAAATACTATTCAACAAGTAGATGAAAACATATACTGCCTAGAAAATTAACTTTGTTAGTTTAATCTAGTCAAATTACATATATATATTTTATATTGTTTTTTATTTAAACTTTGTTGGTCACACCTTACAAAAAGGGATACAAAGGGCTGATTTAATATAATAAAAAAACCTGTGGCGTGGAGAGACATTGTGGTAAATGTAGTGCCTACATTGTAAATAAGAGAAAAAAAATATATCTTTAAACTAAAAAATTTATATATATATATATATATATATATATATATTACATACACATATACATACATATATATCTGATACTAGTCAAGTGTTTTTTTTTATGTGTGTGTGTATTGCTGTTGATCCAAACGGCATCTGCAGCTTCACCGAGTAGTGTTGGCCCGCGAGTAGACTAAAATTAATTTAAACTTCTCGAAAAGTAGGTGAGTAAGCAAGCCATTGAACTACGGTTGTATTGTTCTCGGTATTTACTATGCACAAATTGGAGCGCCTTTTGATACGGAGCCAATGTTAATTAGCTAACTATGCTCTGTGAAAGTTTCGTCAATTGAAGCTAATTTTATATGTACATTGATAAGATCTCATGAGGCCACTGTAATAATGAGCATTTTTTATTTTTACAAAATTCCACGATATAATAGCAGCTTTACATTGTACACAAGAACGTTATGCTATTATTTTATGAAGAGGGTGACCCGGGCACCCAATTACTGGTAAATGGGCCTCCTAGTCCTAAAGAGTGTCAATGGATGTGAGTGCGTCTTGAATCAATTTTGTGGGATGAATGTACTACCATCAGATGAACTTCGTGCTCAATTCTCACACTCAATTTCAAAAAACAAAAAAACACAGACCAATTTTCACATAAACAAAACACCGAGGGGCAAATAAAACAATAATCCGTCAGAAACAAATGATCGAGCCGAGGTTCGAACCTCTCGGGCACCTTGGAGTAAGTCGCTTTCGCGCACAGGGTAACGGTCCAAGCCGAGGCTCCCCCTCAGGGGAACCCCTGTGCTGGTTACCCATTAATAACGGTTTCGGCCAAGTGCCCTAAGCGCTCGACCACCTTCCAACCCGGTGAAGCTGTAAAAGCCATCAGGCTAACAGTGGCTATGAGCCAAAAAATTATTTGTCGCATTATATCGCAAGTTGCAACTCCTTTCTTGTTCATCTGTTGTCAATCTGTGTCATGGAAATACCAAACTGCCCCAATGGAAGACCAGCGTTGTTTGTGTGCATTTTGCAGCTACCCAACAATAAGTATAATTTTATACTAGGCATTTTCAGTGTTATTTGTTGAGTTGAAGAAAGAAAAGTTTCTAATCTTAAGCTCACCTGAACAGGACTTCTGGCTTGTAGGCTATCAGAGGCGGACGGTTCATTGACTTCTTGTAGCAGAGAAAAACATCGCTGCCTATTAAGCCTGCAATTTAAAACAACTTACAAGTTAATTATGTCCTGATAAGCACAATGGATGCTCTAACGTCTACGTGACCAAGCGGATTGGCGTGCCGATGTGTGTATACTGCATTCGAATCTCAGAAACGCTTTTCGATGTGGTATTAGTAGTTAGATTGTTGCGACGCGGATCCCGTAATCGATTCCCCAAGATAATATTGTTACATTACAAATTCTCCGAGTTTGGTCCGGGTGTATTGTTTTTATGTACGTACAAATACATAAAAATAATACAAATACAATAAAATGACTCATGGCTGCATCTGAACATTTCTCGGATCTTCTTGCGCATGCATTACTTCGGAATACAGAAGGGCAAGGACAAGTGAATGCAAATACGACACCATATAGATATCGATGTCGTCGATATCGTCATCGTAATCCAGATGTAGGACATCATCGTAACATAATCCTAAAGTCAGCCTTCTTTACCAAGAGTGTTGAATGCATTCAAGACACTTAGTCGGCCATAACCACCGAAACCTGTATACGTGCGCTTGCGCAAATTTTGTGTCTAGTTGAAATATGACAGACGCAGATACAGCATGTACATATCAGAAATGTTGAAGCAGTTGACTGTTCTATACTATAATAAGAGTGATAAATACTATTTAAATTATATTAATTAATTTAGCTTTTTTTTAAACAATACAGTTATTTAAATAGATAATATTTTTATATTCAATGATATAAATATTTATTACATAAAACTGGACATTATAATCAATAGTCCGTTGTATTTATGGGAATCTATCCATCACCTAATCATTCATGGTTATTTTTTGACATCCCAATTTTTAAAATAAATGCATAGTATATAATAAGATATAACTAAACTGTTAGTTATATCTTATTATATACTATGGTCGGAATCTAGGCTAGGCGGGGTCTAGATAAAACGTGTAATTCATGACAGGTTTAAGGCCACCTTTATACGGCCTTCTGCCACAACCCGTTAGCGAATTGCTCAGTGCTCAGAATACTATGAGGTATACAACGATAAGTCCCCGGTACGATATCCAACGGAGGTAACTAAAATATGCAAAAGCTATTTTTTATCCAATCAAAGATTAAAAAATATATTTTATATGTAACAAGTTTTTTTTTAAATTGTTTATACATAATATACAAATTGTAACATAACAATACATTTTAATACAAGATTTAAATGCAGACAACCAATTAGTACCCGGCAGTAACGTCGCAGTTCCTGGGTTCAATTAATAGCCGACTAACAATATCACATATAACACGACAGATTATCAGATCTACAGTGTGTGCGTGTTCAGAGTGTGTTGTGTACGCCGTCTCCTACCTTAACCAGGTTTTATTTTAAATGCATAACATAGGTACGAAGAGCGAGTGTCTCTGTGTTTGCACGTATGTTGACGGCGTCATAATACTCGGATATCCTGTTGGTGTTAATACGAAGATATCACCGATAATCTACTGGCAGCATAATTATCATCATCAAGTCTCCTTTTGAAAGCCGCTGGTATATTTACAGAATAAAAAAAAACTATACTTATAATTGTTGGTTCAAACATATCGCCACATATTTGCCAAATTAACCAATTTCACACGAAATATAAAAAAAAGTTGTGCACCGTATTTGTTTTCAGTACGGTTTCAGCCTCGTTGTTTTTTATTGCCAATTAGTTGCAAGCGGGGAGAGTAAGTAATTTTAATTGACCTTATACCAAACAGCTTGTTGGTATGTCAGGGTCGAATCGATTTCCTCATGTCATATAGAATTTTGACCGCCGCGTGGTATAGAGGGCTGAGTAGCTAGCAGCTGGACCCCGAGTTCAATTCCCCACTACGACCAACATATGTGCAAGAAAGATCATTAGTTTTCGGGTTAAAATAGTTTGTAAGAAGTCCCGAGTCCCAAAGAGATGTTTAGTTTCAGTACGGATCTGAAGCCCTCAGTGAGTGTATGGTATATATATTTATACACTGTTTTCAATAGGACAAATGGCCCAGTTTTTTAAACGAAATCGTATCAAAGAGATTGCAATACTATGTTAAAACGAATCAAGACAAGCGGAGATGACATACTGCGCGATGATTCAATCGCATAATCGCAACGCCCTCGCGCTTTTAGTTAACCGAAAAGACTCCAAATATATATTCAATGATAAATGAAACTCAGATTCGGTGCAAATAGGAGAAATGAAATGTTCAAAACTCGATCACTTTAAACACGCAATCAATTTTAAACCTATATAAATAAAACCTACTTGACGTCGCATGTAATGTCAAAACGTATCAATCTATATCGGACTTACCGTTTATGTGAACTAAAAAACACCAACCTTTATTCAGGTTCTTGTTAATCATGCAGAAGGCATGCGGCGGAGTTTCCCCGCGACTGGCAACCACGACGCATATGTCGACGACCACCAGCGCGTTGCACGGCGCCGACTGGTGAGCGCGACGGTACGTGATGAAAGTCTTCGCGCTCGAATTGTTCACGTTTGCTAGGCGACCGCCCACGGATACCATAACCATCTCTGCGTCGGCCATTAGACGTTCCCTGCCGTCGTACATCACTCCTGTGAACAAAAATATAAATCGAAATAGCACACAGTCTTGCGTAACGGTAACAGTTAACGATTCCTAATCCATTCCTGACGAGCGAATGGCCTCATGGTCGGTAGAGCTACACTGCAGTTTGTTTCTAGCTGCAGAATTAATGGGTCAGCTCGATCGGGGTAGGACCACGCCCTCACAGGATACCAGCGTGAAACAGCAGTATAATATTGCTCTGTTTCGTCTGGTGAGTGCAGGGATCCGGAGACCTTTATTACTGGTGACGAGGCATTCTTTCTCAGTCATCGAGGGTGACAACGCATCTGCATCTTGATTCCTTGTCAAGGATGAGTGTAGATGTCATGCGCCGCAGGCATCAAAAAACAAAAAAAAATTTAGTCTATGATGGTCTCAACGCACCAGCTTAATGATTTATTGAGACTCAATGTGACACTGCTTACGGGTCCGGATATGCGTCCGATATTCGGACCCGTAAACAGTGGTGGATTCAAACTGCAGCTAGTTACCACGCTACTAACTGGAAGATAGGATCACGGAAGGGCCACGCTCTCACAGAATACCCGTGCATAACATAACGATGGAATGTTTAGTATGGTGTGTAGGGGAATCAATTAGAGACGATTCATTCCTTCTCAGTCCTAAGGGGTGACCACACATTTGCACCTTGAATGGATGTAGAGGTTGTGTGTGGCATCAAATGAGTTTTGTTTTATAATTTTATAAAAAAAAATATTCTTCATAAATACTTTAATAATTAATGAAAACGAAGCGAATGATAGGGTGTTACCGATATTCACTTAAGGGGTTATTAAATTTAAGAATCATCAGTGATAACTACCATAAATTTCATACCGAGGTTAACTGTACGCGCTTACATAGGAAACTACTGATAAGATTTCTATCAGGTTTTTACCAAAATAAATACGTGTTTATCTTTATGCCAATAAATCGTGACAAACCCGGGCACACTTTAACTGATAGTAAATGGTACATGCGGCCCATAATACCGACATTCACGAAGAGATCATAATATATGAAAGTCGTCTTATAATAACCTGAATTTTTTAGAGTGATCGTGTTTTTATCACTGGTACGGCTTCTTTAAAGTGTATACTCGTATAAAATATTATTAAATCGCAATCGCGTATCATAAAAACCACAGCTTTCTTGGTGTACTAGGGTGACACCACATTTGTGTATTCAATCCACCTTCCATCAATCCACTGGATGACGCGAAGTTTGTCACCTCCAACTTAATAAAAACTTGCACAGGTCACCGCTCTATCTAGTGTTGTTATTCTTCGACGTAAAGCGGCATGAAAGCATTAAACTAACATAAAGTGATTACCTGGGTGACACTGTCGTTATTGCCTCCCGTTCTTATAAAAAAATAAAAAATCTAACACGTGGGTTTTCGTACTATTAAACAACTAATATTAACACATTTTTAGTCATATTTTTTTTATAGCATTAAGGGTAATAAAGGAGCACACAGTTCACCTGATGGTAAGTGATTCCTGCGACCCATGACATCTACACTCATCCTTGACAAGGAATCATAATGCAGATGCGTTGTCACCCCTGAGGACTGAGATTGAATGCCTTGTCACCAGTAATAAAGGTCTCCTGATCCCTGCACTCACCAGAGAAATTATGGTACTATTTTACGCTGGGAATCTGTGAGGGGGTGGTCCTATTACGGTCGAGCTGACCCATTCATTCTGCAGCTAAAAACAAACTGCAGTGTAGCTCTACCACTGATATACGGTCAAAGTCAACATGTAACATTTTTAATTTAGATTTTCTTCTGTTAAGATTAACAATTTTTTTATCAAGGACAGATTAGTGCCAGAGAATTGTAAATAAAAAACATGAAAATTGTGTATTTGACCGAAAAGTGAAACCGTGACGACCGTGTGACGTTTGATTGCGAGTCCTGGATTAAAATCCCAGCCCAGTACCAATATTTGTGTATCGGAAATTATTAGTTTTCGGGTCTATTTTATTAGTCTTTATTAGCTTGGGGCGGGTGTTGTATTCTTAGATTCGTCTCCTTTTTTATGCCAAAATTTAAAAATCTAATGTACTATAAACACCAACATGAAAGGAATAAAGAATTAAAAACAAAAATTTTAAAATAACAATTTCAAATACATAAAATATACGTTCTAACACCACACTAACAACTTTTTTACTCCATTTACTCATACATTCACTCATAACTTTACATACTCCATACACGTTATTTTTCAAAGAATTCATTATTCTTTGAAAAATAACGTCTTTTTAAATAGAAGCAACATAAGAATGGTAATCGTTTAGTTTTTACCTCCTAAACACAATTTTTTTTTTGTTTAATCATTTTTTTTATATAATAATAATAATAAATTGAACTTGAATTGAATTGACTACGCAAAGGTACAAAAAATATTATCCGTGTCTCTTTAGCACCTTTTACGTAAAAGTATTTTGGTCATTGCCAGTATTATTATTGCCCTTTCAAGTTTACGTATATTATTAACAATGTGTATAATTATAAAGGATAGTTCGAAATGATTGGTTCGTCAACATTTCACAAATTACGTCAAGCGTGATTTAATTGCAAAAATAGCGCAATTAATTATTAGTAGTTTTTTTTTTTTTACTGTTAAAGGTACCGAAGTTTTCGTTTAATTTATGGCGCCTTAATTTTTATTAGTTTATAAAATTTGCATTGTGAAATGAAACCTCTGATAATGTATCAGAATAGTGAGAACAACTTTATATTTCAATTAAACATTATTATTGGTATAATAATGTTAAATTGAAAGTGTACTTATACTTATTATATTAAAAAAACAATTTCTTCAAAAACCAATAATTAACACGCAATCTAAATTAACAATCAAAATTACATATAAGGAGGCATTCTGACTGGCATGAACTTCAGCCTTCACTTACTATCAGGTGAACTTAGTGCTCATTGTCCACACTTTATTTTATTTTTTTAAAAAAAAACAACCATATGACAGACATCATTTGCTCGTTTTATTAGCCTATATTCCTTAGACCATAATGCTTTTCCAGTCACTCTAACCACGGTGACATAAACTACGTAAATAGACCTACAGGCAGCGAATGATAATATTAAATTGCATCACCGCCAACTTACAATCCGTATCCTGCGCAGTGATGTCATCTGTTAATCAACCAGTAGCATCATATATCAATAATTATCAAAAGCTCTTCAAAACCCCGCAGTATATTTGAAAAATTAAGCATCCAAAAAATGCTAAAATGGACATGAAAGAAGTTATTAAAGAGGCACGCGCAACCGTGCGTAACGGTTTGCTGTTGTAAAAATATAAAAAGAAGTGTCCTCTAACGGGCGTGGCTGTACGTTAAATCTTCATTTATCTTATCTACATTGCGATTGCACGCCATTAACGCTTTATATAACAAAAAAAACTATATCTCGCTTATATTATGTCACCGTGCAATGTACACATAAAATATAACAATACTATATATATATACAAATTTATATATTAAAATCGTAAACTTTTTGTATGTTCAGGTTCAGTGATGTTTTGAGATGGATAGATGTCATCTCTCATCTTCGTTGTTTTTTTATGTGTGAGTTGGTCCAGAGACTTTTACTGCTTCTAATTAGAATCACGAGCGGGAGGCCCGCTGAGTAGGGTAGGGAGACAATGACGATGCTGCGAAGCTGGCGCTGAGACTGTTGCTGCACAACCGCACCACACCGACCCCTGTGGGCGAAGAACGTCGACGACAACAGAGGGGGCGATAATACGATCCGAAGGCCTCTCATAAGGAGGTACGAAACCTCGACTCGGATCGCTATCTAAAGGGATCATCTCGTCTTGACGCGTACACAAGCGCTGCTCTGTTGCGTTGCGCGTATAAAAGTTATACGACGGTCATTCTAAATGAAATTTGATACTCGTGGTTCATTTGTTTTACACTGGAAAGTTGTACACCATCGTTGTTTGGTTATTTGCTGATAAATTTGAAAACGGAGCATTTATTAAATCGAATAAATTTTTTGGACATGCATTTTTCCCAGAGAATCTTGCGGGAATTTGCTCGCAAGCAAGCTCACTCGACCAGATTTTTGGGTTATGATTTATTACATATTAGAGGCATGAGTGTTTTGAACTTTTCGCTTTTCATGTTTACTTGTATACGAGTTACAGTTTTTAACTGGTTTTCTTAATTTAAAAGAGGACGGGAAAGTCTCGAGACGGCCACCAGCCAAAGCAGTTACTCAAGAAAAAGTTCAAACGGTCGAAAAAAGTTCTTCCAAAACGACCAATTACAGAAGCATTAAAAAAAATATTTAATGGACCTTTATCTCTTTGCTATAGTTATAGCTTTTTTGAAGATGGATGGAAACTGAACGAAAGAACTTTTGATTTGGTGCAAAACTTTATGATAGACGTCGATAAAAAAACTTACTATATACCGCACGGTAACGAAACACGGTTGTTTATCAATGATTCTGAAAAATGCGACCGTCGACGTTATTATGCTTTGAGCCATCTTCAAAGAATAATAACGTCGACTTCAAACGAGATATCGCCATGCACAAAACAAATGGTTGCATCATCTTTCTACAAGAGACATGTGTATGACATTGCTTTTGTGTTGCTAGATTATAAAAAGATAGTTAACTCCGAATGGTATGTGGCAGTTTGTACTCCCATAATTGATATCAGCTTGGACAACAAGCGGCCAAAATCAAATATCTGGCGGCATCTCAGGCATCACGATAACGTCGCTCCGCCACAATTGTAATTAATAATAATTTTAATGTAAAAACGTGTAAATCCTTCCTCACCCATCATATTCCCATCACCTAGAGCTTTGCCACTTGTATCTCTTTCCAAAAATTAAAAAGCAAAGCGTTAAAAAGCAAAGACTATACTTATCTGGCACCACTAATCTGATCTCTGATCTAGTGATAGGGAAACCAGGTACTACAACCACTAAGCTAAATGGCGTTCATTTAAATAAATTATATCATTGTAATAAGACGCGTAAACGATAATGCGACGACTTTAAAATGCTAATTAATTTGTACACCCTGGCAATGACATCGCGAATTATAAAGGATGACTATCCATCACCAAATTGCAAAACTTCTTGTACACGCAGTACGCTACTATGTATTAACAATCCGTCGCAATAATTCTCGGGTCAAAATTAGGGTATCAACAATCTATAGTTAACCATGATACCATATGTCCAGTGACAAATTTCGCTTAAAAGCCCTAAATCTTGAATATTATTATAGATTCCAAATGATTTTTTTTAATTTGGTATAGAAACCCATTATATGTTAATCCAAATATTCTAATTAATTTAGATCATGATACACAGGTGTTATACCCATTATAGACACTGGCTTATTTAACCAAACCTTAAATTCCATCAAACAAGAAATTGTGTTTATCTATCTGTCTCTATGTACTGGTTTTAAAAACTTAAAAGTTAAATGTTATATTAGTTTGGCGATATTTTGAATTTACATAACTTGTCAACAGACAAAAATCAGCTAAGCACTTTGATAAATTATTAATTTTTACTTAACTTACCTATATCGACCAAGGGGGGTCGGTCCCGTCCTCTCCGCAAACATAGGAAGCACTCGAGTGAGCGCATAGAGCCATGGTTCAAGTTAGCAGGCAGTCCTGTTGGTGTAGTTTCGACCAATTCATAACCACTTGGAACTGTCTCCCCAAGACTAGGGAACAAGACACCTAAAAGAAATATAAAACTTATAAATCTTGCAAAATCGTAATGTTTTCAGGCATATGTCATTGGGCCCACTCTAAGTTAATCTCGAATTTCATCTAAAAAAAATTGTTGGGTAGTGAATAGTGAAGTTAAACATTTCGAAGTATTGTTGACATGTTTATCTAACGTTATCAATGTTTCAAGTCAGGAATTCAATGGTGGGTAGACAAAAAAAGTGAAGTACTCCAAAAAACGTTTATTACTCAAATTCCCAGTCACTTGTACCCCCTCAGTCACATTCTGAATGTTACAGTCGCATGAATACTTTCTTCATTTTGACTTGATTTCGGTGTTACTCATGATCCTTATGCCTGGTTTTATATACAATGTATAATATCATTATCATCTATACAGATGATAATCTAGCATTTTCATTGTCTACATAACATATTTTTCACTACTTATACTGCATTTAACCCTAATTATTTTAAAGGGCATGAATTTTCCTTATATGTGTTTCTTTATTAGATATAAATTACTCGTATGGAGAGTTTTCTTCAAAGTTTTGATTATATTATAGCCCAAAATAACTAAGAATTACATACTAAGTTGATGTTGATTCTCTTGACAAACAAAAATATACATAACAAATGTCATAATGGCAATATGGCTTAATTTAAAATAGTATAGTGCCTCTGCATATCATTGTTATTTTGCTTTGTTATCACTCTCCTTTACTAAATTACCTTTTTTATTATTATCCTTTACTTAATTTTGATTTAACACTTATGTACTAAGACTTGAGAAAGACTAAATACAGTTCTAGATAAATAAAAACCTTTATAAAACAATAAGAGCAGGAAATTTACAGATGTGGAATTGATGATGCATCTGCCATGCAGCCCAGACCCTTGCGACTTCCTTTTTTTCCGAAAATTAAAGGTAAGATTAGAGGTTTCCGATTTACACAGCCCAGAAGTGACGGCGAATGTGTTCCACAAAGGTACCTACTGAAGACTGGATCCACTGCTACACAGAATGGTTCCGACCAATACAAAAATGTGTAAATAATACCTACTTCTTTTTTTTTATTTAATACATTTATTATACAACGTTGTTACGTAACAGATATTTGATTTGATTTACAATTACAATTTCAACCATTTATTTTCTTCTCTTTAGCAACCGTGCTAGGTCTTAGACCTGTGTTACAGCTGCTAAGCCCATCCGGATGAAGTTTAATTTAAATAAAACTTAGAATTACTGTTACATTAAATAATGAAGGCATATACTTTAAAAAGCAATAAAAGTATCTTCAATATAATATCTGGTCTTATTTATCAAAATCCATAAACTTTCCATATGTATGTGTATGTAGAAAATGCATAGATTTTCATGAGAAATAATATTATTTTCAAAACTTGTTGCTGTACACCCAGATTAAAGACCACAAACATATCATACAAATATTAACATCCATTGATCATATTAATACATAACATAATATCAGTTACACACAGGTACAGTTCAGATGTTACATGATACTTGACCACAATCAATGTGGTCATAATACTGTTGTAAACAGATCTGTATAATCTCATATTGTTACCTATCTAAATAATCATGAATAACTATAATAATCAGATAATAAAATCAATCTTAGAGTACCCACTAGATGAAAAATATTTATTTATTTATACTTATTTACATTACCTTTGGAAAAAAATGTTTCAAACAAACTAATCTCTAACATTGTCTACCAGACAACCCAATAATTCTAGTTTATCTTTCAAGAAGTATATATAATAATTTACTTAATTGTTATAGGTTCCTTAAAATGGTCATTACAACTAAAAATATGAAGTAAAAAGGAATAAATCTTAATTGACCTAAAGAAAAATAATATAGACCATAATTGCAAGGTAAATATGTAAATTTAGAAATTAAAACCATTCTCATGCACAAACAACACAGTTCAGTACTTTAGAGTTAAATCTTTATGAAAAGAATCTAAAAAAAATAATACACGATAAATGCTGAGAGTGTTACATACCTATATCTGTTATGGGCGCTTTAGTACTATATCCTTTCAGGTGTCCAGAATCTGAATCATCCAGTAAGTCTGGTTTTTCTGGCAAACCAGCTACAACAAAATAGTCTGCTACACGCCTTTCATCCATTGTAGTGCTTTTCTTTTATGTTATCTGTATAAAATACTTAATAATAAATATTAAACATAATTAAAGGCAGCAACTATAATAGTAACAACATCGAAGAATTTTAGCCACAATAAAAAAATCTAACCTGTTTTACTACTACAGTTCATTATAATGAAACACTAATTTGAACCGCGTGAGACATAAATTCTTACTTAGAAAACAATATTTACATTTTTATATCATTTTCATTGCACAAAATTATAGGAATTAATAAAACAGGAATTGTAATGAAAGATGAAAACTTACAATTACAACAACTACAGATAGTAAATTATTTAACTACACCACAAACACAGACAATCAATGCATATTCACTGACAGCAGAACTAGGAAAAAATCGTTTCTTTAAACTTATAAATTTACCCTTGTGTTTTAAAATAAGAAATATGTAAATAAAAGCGTTAATAAATTTTAATTAATATATATTAAATTTTTAACATTTCTTAGTCATTTTGTGTTCACATTGTACACTCGAAAAAAACTGTTCTTATAATATAAATAAAATGTTTATACATTTCAATTCAATTTTTCTAATTTAATAATTGATTACTAAAATACATACTCAGAGGTGTTGTCAAGAAATCTTCTTCAACTGCTTCGTTCAACAACAACATAAATTAGATGCCACCATTCCAATGAACACTACATCATCGAATATTCAAGGAAAAAAGTTTTCGGATTATATATGTATGACAACAAATAGTACGAACAATATAGAATAGATTTGGTATTGCAACAGAATTTATCTATTTAACAATGACAAAGTTTATATATAAAATTAAAATTTCCAGAAGCCCTGTCATGGAGAAGTAATGGACATAATATTTCCAAGAAACAAAACATACTTCTAGACATTAATAATGAACACGCGTCCGCGCGGTGGCTGTCTAGAAATGTTGTTTTTTTTAAAGTAATTTTTACCAAATTTGGGTTAGTAGATATTCGCCACGGCCACGCAAGTTGAAATTTTCAGCATATTTTAAGAGATGGAGACAAGAGGAACGTGAAAGTTTTATAACCTGCTCCCTTAATGTTTATCTGGCGCAAATATCAATGGGTTTAGTTATGACGACGGCATTTTTTTTTAAGTTTTTGACTATTGTATCCCATTTTTTTGCATTTGCGAGTTCAGAATTAATTATTTTGTCATTATTTAATTTATCAATCGTTACAATTTATAGGCAGACGACTTATTAAAGAATAAATCTAAATAAACATAGTACTACTTACAAACTATAACTTCTTAGGAGAGATATTTACCATGGAAGTTGTTAGTACAACCACATTTGGTTGTCCTAACAACGCTTGTAGTATGAGTGCGTAATGACACGTGCACACACAAACGTGAAACGATCGGCACAGGCAAGCCAAGAAATGAAATGCGCATACACCTCACCTACCGCCATTCAAAACAGCAGCAATGTACTGCTACCTCAGGTGGTACCTACGTGATCCTTCCCTGATTCCCGACTCACTTATGATGTAAAATGGCTCCCATAATGTACATATACTCCTTCTAAGAGAGTGATCACGATCTATTGAATATAAACCAGCAGAAATAACGAATGTAAATACTAAAGTTAAGCCTAAATAATATAATATGACTATATTCATTGTATAAGATTACTGTACAAAGTTGATAACTCAATTTTGCTTCAAATATATTTACGAAAAAACGAATATGATCTAGTTGGTTAGTTAAAAAGTAAAAATATTTTGAATCATATCAAAAAATTAAACAACTATTACCTTTTACCATTGGTAGAATAGCATTAGATAAAGTAGATGGAATTAACCATCTGTTAAGGCTGAATAAAAATTTTATAATATTGATTGTAATGTTTCTTGTTTTGCAGCAATAAACTAGAATAATAATAACTTAATACAGTTTATAGTGTAATAATATTTTATTTAAATATCAATAACAATTTCTTTTTGTGCTTTATATGATGGGGCAAGTATATCACTAATTTCTAGCATATCCTTTGTGGTGTTGACTTGCGCACCAGATAGAAGCAGACCTATTGCACCTTCTAATTCACTGGCTCTTTTACACACATCAATTTCATGTGTGATTTCTTCTTTCAATGAATTGTATAACCATAAATTTTGTTCTGAAAATAATTTTATCTGGTTTTCATAAATGTCAATAAACACATTGACAGCATCAATCACAGTCCTTGTAAATCTGGTTTCACCAAGATTTTTTTTGAAGAACCTAAGTAATGCACCAATATCTTTTTCGGATAATCCATCAATTGCAACATGCAATACTTTTCTACGAAGCATTTCTTGTAATAGTGCTACTGTCTTTTCAGGATATTTAACTGCAACATAAGATTTTAGCACAGCTGACAAACCTTTATCAAATTCCATTTTCCTAAGATGCTTTTCAAATTCAGGTCCTTTTTCTAATTTCTGCTTGCTAACAACAATATCTACAGAAGTAGAACTTTGTACATGATCAGGAGCAAATTTGTATAACCCTTTCTTTTCTTCATTATGCCTTACAGGTTGCTCCCTTTTTCTAATTGATATCACACCATCAATCATGCCAACTGCTAATACATCATCATTTTCAGATACAGCCATACTGAGTATTGCATTTGGGAAGTCAATATTATGTACAACCTTGAATGTTGATATATCATATATTTTAACATGCCTATCAAGTGAGGCTGACATAAGTCTACTGTTATTACTAGATAATCTTAATGTTGTTACAGTTTTATGGTGCTGGGAAATATTTGCTAATAACTTGCCACCATTGAATATATCCCAAACTTTAATTTCTGTTCCCCCTGCACTAATAAATAATCCACCTGATGGAATAAAAATTGTGGATTCCACAGGGTTCCCATGGTTGACGGTGAGTACAGGTTCATTGGTCCTACAATCATATAGTTTTACTGTATGATCATAACTCCCAGATAGAATGAGATCTGGTGATACTGGACTTGGAGCACCGGCTCTTATATAATCTGTATGTTCACAAAAGCTTTTAATTCTCTCTTCTGTAGCAATGTCCCATAAGCATACAGATTTGTCATCAGAAAAACTTGTGACTTTGGTTTGATCTTTTGTGAAGAAAGTCCTATGAACCTGTAAGAAAAGAAGAAAGCTTACAAATATTAGCCTTCAAAACTAATAAAGCTCCTATTAAATTTATTTAGCACTTAATAGTAAATTCATTCATAAATTGTACTTGTTCTACTTACGGGTCCAGTATGTCCAGTGAATACTCGTAGGACATTTTTTGACTGAACATCAAATAATTTAACAGCTGATTCTTCACTTCCTGCTACCAAAAGCCTTCCATCATTTCTGAAGCACCCACCATAAGCAGCTTCCAAAAATTTTGATATATTTTTGGCAACAATTTTTGTAATTGGATCATAAATCTATAATATACAATATGTTTTAAATATTTTTCAAGTTACTCCGAGTGATACAATAAATATTTCAACAATTGCATTACAGTATAAAAGTGCATACTAGTTAATAATCTAGTTGAATAAATTTTAGTTTACACTATAAAATTTTCTTTTTACATAATAGATTGTGTTTACTTTTCGCAAAGTTACTATAAATATCTTTTAGAATTTGTATACAATTATTTATTATACTTTAAATTACCACTTCATTTTACATTCTAAAATTTGGGTGCTTGAGATGGAACAAAATCCAGAAGTTTACTAATCTATTATCCAGAAATTACTATTAATAAAAATGTGTTGTTACATAGTAAAATTCATTTTTCATTCCATTCATTCCAACTACTTTATTATTTAGGTTAATTTTTAGTTTACCAAAACAAGGCTTATATAATTTTAGATAGAATATATAATTACACCAAAACTGATTTAGAAATACATTTTCAAACTATTTATCTACTTTACCTGTATTCTGACTGAGCATGTTGCAGCAAAATAATAGGGTTCAACAGGGCTGAAATCCAAATAGTCGATAGCTCCAAATTCTTTAACCAACACAGGTTGCTGAAACATTTAGATTTTATTTTAATTAATCTTACATTTTCGACTAGCAGTGTTTGAAAACGCTGTTAGAATTTTACCCCTAATTTTTTCCAATATAAGTTATCCTCAGTAAGCACGGACGCCGGTTTTTGGAACACGGATTTGTTGGTTTTCTTAAATGGATACGATATATGCGACATGTTTAGATTTTTTCTGTTACGGTAATGTGATAAAACATTCCGTAATTTATTAATCAAAAAACAAGCAAGGTTGACATAAGAAATACTACCCTTGATGTTTATTTGTTTGACAGTTACGAAGCACGTGTTGTTATATTTGTAGAGTTGCCCCAACAAATGAACTTATGGTATTAATTATTTCCGATTT
Organism: Teinopalpus imperialis; assembly: GCA_029286865.1. Classification (NCBI taxonomy): domain Eukaryota; kingdom Metazoa; phylum Arthropoda; class Insecta; order Lepidoptera; family Papilionidae; genus Teinopalpus; species Teinopalpus imperialis. The sequence goes on from JAGSMU010000021.1 coordinate 9,684,500, forward strand.
GTTTAGGACTGATAAAACATAAATAGTTTTCATTAAATTTGTTATTACAACATTAATATTAAAAATTAATATTAAAATATTTACAAATTTTAAATTAGTCTAAGAATTTAAATTTGTAATTTGCCGTACCGAGCAATAAACGCTCGTTTACCTTACTAAATTCTTGTATCCAATCTTTACAAAAAATTAGTCTTGTTACGAGCGTCAACAACCATTCAAAAATGTAGTAACTGCAAGATTTTTTACTTCTTATTAAAGTAAAAGAATCTTTTTCAGAATATCTCACGGATTGCTTTTCTCTAAAGTACATAACTTGCAATGTTTTTACTTGTACACTAAATATATACTAACATAGTTTGGTTTCTTTAATAAGAAGCCTTCTTTTATTTAGGACGCTAATATCTAAGAAAAGGGAATAATTGATCTCGTATTGTTTAAAGACCTTTTAGCCAAGCTTAAATAAATAAATAATGCATCATTGAAGTTTTTGATTATATAGTTTTACTTTAAGGAATGTCACTGTCAGACTCACCGATACTGACAATAAATCGGCAATGTTTTTCGATTTATGCCTGACTACTTAATATTTATTACAATTTGTACTAATTCAAATAAAATAAACAACTACGCTAGTGTACAGTATCATACGAAATGTTTAAATTGTTTAATCGACATGCTCGCCGAAGTGGTATCATTTGTTTGCGTAATGAAAAATTTGAGGTTAGAAAAGCCAAAATCTTTTACTGTTATTCATCAGCAGGAACAGTGAGGTTTGCCTCTACTGTTGGTAATGATGCAGGAAAAACAATAGCATTAGTCGAAAATATACCTGAACCTCCTCCTGTGCCTGATTCGTCATCTATTGGTGAGATAACAGAGGCTGTTCAATCTTTAGTTGCAAATGGTGAACCATCATTTGCTAGCTTAGGCTTAGGTGGTTGGGGTCCAGTTGGCATGGTACAGAATTGTTTCGAATATCTTCATATCTCCTTAGATATACCATGGTGGGGCGCAATTCTGATTGGTACTATAGTTGTAAGAGTTGTAATGTTTCCCTTAGTTATAATGTCGCAGAGAAACACAGCAATAATGAACAACAATTTGCCTGAAATTCAACTTTTACAACTTAAAATGACTCAAGCTCGCCAAAGTGGTAATCAATTAGAAGCTGCACAATATGCTCAAGAAATGATGGCATTTATGAAGGAGAAAGGATTGAACCCATTGAAGAATGTAATGGTTCCCTTAGCACAGGCTCCTCTGTTCATCTCATTTTTTGTGGGCTTAAGAGGAATGGCAAATTGCCCAGTTGATAGTATGATGCATGGAGGATTGTGGTGGTTTACAGATTTAACAGTCCCAGATCAATTCTTCTTGCTGCCACTGATAACAAGTGCGACATTGTGGGCTACAATTGAACTTGGTGTGGATGGTGGACGTCTTGAAGCCCAAAATATGCAGCTCATGAGGTACTTTCTGCGTGCAATACCATTGATCATGATACCATTTACTATCAACTTTCCTGGAGCTATTCTCGTTTACTGGTGCTCAAGTAACTTCATTTCATTACTGCAAGTTGGAGTCCTGAAAGTTCCTAGTGTAAGGGATTATTTTAAAATTCCAAGACTTATAAAACACACTTCAGAAAATTTGCCAATTAAAAAGAAAGGTTTTGTGGAAGGCGCTAAAGATTCCTGGACAAATATGAAAATTTCCAGGGACCTAGCAGAAAGACAAAGAGTAGATGAAATGATATTCACTAGGGCCGGAAAAGGACCTTTACAGAAAACATACAAATATGATCCAACAAAGTTATCTAATGTACAAGTTAAATCTAAGTAGCCTAGTGTCTTATTTTGTATATGATATAAATATAATTATATAGTAGTTTAACTTTGCTTTTTTTTTGTTAATTCCATTACTATAACATATTGGTTTGGTGTGTTTGATCTATTGGTATGTGAAAACCCAATACAAAGTTACAAATTAATAATAATACCTAATACAAATTGGATGTTAAAAAGTATTGGTGAATATCAAAAGTAAAAATAAAAAAGATAGTGTGCAACTGAAAACGAATCTACTATATTCAATAATATAATCAAACTACATTCATTTTGAAACTAACAAGTTGATTTCTGTATAAAGACAAGAAAATTTGTTATATTGTTATTATTTTACAATTACTATTGGGTATAATGTGTATGAGCCGCTAGAACGTAGAGTTACAATGGCTGGTGACTGGGATTTGGTACTACCTGTCCAGTGCTCACTTACTGTATGTACCTTAGCATGATAGATAAGCACACAGTTCACCTGATACCACGTTGACTGGCTCATAAATAGCTTACAGCTAAACAAAGATAGAAGTTGCACATTCATTACCACATCTGAGGACTGAGATGGAAGGCCGTATTTTCAATATTTGGAGTGTTATTAACTAGTTTCCACAAATGTGTTTAAAAATTGCTTTAGCTTTCCGATTCTTTATTACAAAACTTAATTCACAGTATTTTTGGAAATTTACATGTATTTCCTGTTTTGCAATCCACACTGGTACCCTGCATAAGGCCGCAGTGTGGTTAGTTGTGATGAATGGAGTGAATCCTTTAGCCCCATCTGTCGCATCTGTGACAGCCTACATAGCATTTGATTGTAGTTGGCTTGGGTAATTTCAAGAATCAGTTCCATGATGTCTGTTAATACATTTTCAGATATCCTAGATTATAAATGTTAATCTCATATCAGGTATTATGAACGAGAAGTGTGAACTTATCATGTCAACCCTTTAAAGGCATATAGATCAGCCATTGACAATCCATTCATGGATTCTACTTTTTCCTGGTTACATTGTAAGAAGTAAAATGATATGTATGTTATCAGTTGCTGAATGGTAGCATTTGTAACTAATTCCAAAATACACATCCACATTGTTTGATAGTTTTCCTTTTTACAAATTGTTCTTTTTTCTTTATTTCTATAAATACAAGAGTCAAAGCATAATGTTAATGAGCTAAAAAAAACAATATTGCCAACTTGATAAATTTATTTTAAAATTTTAACATTAAATAAATCGATCACAAGAATCAGTTACCCATTTGTTACATAAATCTTAAACACTATAAAACTTAATCTATAGCAAGCGATCGGAATGAGGCAGTTTCGACTTGAGCCTTGTCTTTGTTTTTCGATTTCTTGTCCAGTGCTACCCAAAGATTCTCGTTTAAAAGCTCCCTGAAATTAAAGAAATTTAGGAAGAAGAAGTTTAAGGTTTTAAGCACTTTCAACCATGTGATCATATGGTAGGTATCATTAAATTAGTATGAAGTTAAATTTTGATTTTATTGGACAGATTGAGGCTTGATTTAAGGCGCAAGGGCAGTTACCTCATTAGATTATTGCGAAATTTTTCAATGCCGCTTGTCGTAACTCATTTATATATAAAGGAATCTTTAACTCGTTCTTTGTTGTGTATCAAAACAGCTCAAATATATTTGTGACTGTCAAGTTCACAATACGCAAACAATCCTTTAACTGATTGCCTAAAATACTTTATTTTTATAGAATAGGTTGCCAACGAGCAGGAAGCTAGCCTTATGGTAAGTGATTACCGCCGCCCTTTAACATCTGCAACACCAGAGGAGTCGCAGATGCGCTGCCAGCCTTTAAGAAAGGTGTAGCTCATTTCTTGAAGGTACCTAAGTAAGTCGTATTGATAATACCGCTGACGACAGCTGATTCCACAGAGTAGTTGTGCATGGCAGAAAATTTAAATTTTTAAAAAAAAAAATTGCGTAAAGCGCACATTGGTGGATTGCCAACAGTCGAGATAATGAGGATGAAATTTTGAATTCTGTCGTGATGTCGCGATGTTTAAACTCAATGGTTGAAATTAATCAAAAACAACTGCTCAGAAAACTCCATGGTCAATTCGGTAAAACTGGAAAGAGATGTAAATGGTAAAATGCCCCGGTGACCCAGAGATGAGAACAGTATTCCATATGAGGCCGAACTTGCCCTTTGTAACTTGCCCTTAATTTGGCCTTACCCTCCAAGTGAGTGCGGAACTGAAAGTCGCTCAATATATCATTCCGATAGTAGCAAAGGGGAATGTTTCCATTATTAGGAGATGAGACAAAGGGATTCTTTTTTGGCGGTAAACGCACAAACTTTTGTCTTCGTGGGAATAAATTGGAGTAGATTTTGTCGACCTCCATCATAACTAATTAATAATTAGGCAAACCTTTTGGTTTGATATCTGCCAAAGAATCTATTAAGAAATCCTAAAATATGAGATAACATACGAATTTGGAATCTCCTATTTTTCAGAAATCGGTTAATAAGTTACACTAAGTTTCCTTAGGATGTTATTTTCAACATTCGATCACTTGTTTAACAATTATAAATATATTATATAAATATAATTTAAGAGAGTTGAAAGAAACTTGGTTGTACTATTGACGAAAAAAGCAATGAATAAAGACCGCGACGTACTGGCCCGACCACAGTTAGTAATAGGGCTTCGTAAAGTTAACCAATGTTAATTGAGGTAAACAAATATTATTTGTATACATTTTAATAACAGTCCAAAGGAATAACCTATTTTTTTTACATAAGCAAGGATTACAAACAAGCACACGATTGCACTCACTGGGAAGTGTTTCTTGGGGCCCTTAACAACTAGATTCATATCAAATAAGGGCAATATCACCTTAGAAGAATAAGATGGTTACATCATTACCAGTAGTAGGGTCTCCGGTTACTTTCGTTCAACATGCGAACCAGCAGCTGTAAACTTCTATCTGTGAAAGCGTGGACCTACCCCGGATGCACCGACCCATTTATAACAGTTCAGTTTTAACTGCAACATGGGTCTACAAAACGGTTAAATAATAAATAATGTCTTCTTTACCTGTGCTTCATTATCATTTCGACAACAGGTTTATTTAAGTCCTCCATCTTGGGAAGTTTCCACCATAGTCGGCGGGCAGCTCTTCCTTATTTAGATGTTTATATAAACTCTGTGACTTAGGGGGATGAAAATACATCTGTAAAATTTTTAAGTAATTAATGTGAAGTAAAATAAGATGTAACGAAAGGATTGGTGAGGAGCGAATGTTGGAGCGAATGATGCGGTGGAGAGTAGCGGAGGCGACCGTAGGAGGGTGAGGCGAGGAGAGGAGAGGGTAGAACATAAAAGTGATTGCTTTGGTTGGCGGAGCTTCACTTCGTTGTCAGAAAAGCAAAATAAAGTGTGCATAATAATTATTATTAATTAAGTGTTTTCTTTTTTTAAAATTATCAAATATAAAATAGTTGTAATAAAGATTTTTTTAGTTTCATTTCAGATTTCATGGATTCCAAAGAAGTAGATTACTTTCTGAATGAATTTCATGTTATGTACAGCCTATAGACTTAGGTCTATTTCTTTTTTATTATAACAATCTAAAAATAGAGAGGAAACCCAGCAGTGGACAAATGATGAATGGGGGAGGTGATGAGATGATGAGTTCAAACGGAAATCCTTAGGATAAGCCAGTAAGTTAGGTAGGCAATCTTACGTGAAGTAATTATATGTGCCTATATTGGTTTGAAAAATATCAGACTAAGGCAGGGTTATAAATTGATGTAAACCGAAATTTTACCATTTTGGCTCAATTTCTTTTTTGTTTTTTGAAAAGAATATTAGCAATGCTAATAACATGTCTAATATTCCGGTTAACCACTCCAACTAAGCTGCAAATTTTTGTGCTGGGAGATGGTTTACGACCTTTCGAAGTCTCGAAGTTTCGCAGCCCGTACCCTAAACCATTAGGCTGTTGACCCGGCCTATGACATCTATATTCATCCTTGAGAAGGAATCGTTATGCGGATGCGTTGTCACCCTAGAGGACTGAGATGGAATGCCTCGTCACCAGTACTAAAAGTCTCCGGATCCCTTCACTCATCAGACGAAACACAGCAGCATAATGCTGCTATTTTATGCAGTTATCCTGCGAGGGCGTGGTCGTACCCGGGTCGAGTTGACCCATTCATTCTGCAGCTAGAAACAAATTGCAGTGTAGCTCTACCACTGTCTAAACACCACTTACCATCAGGTAAGAAAACATCTTACATTAAGATTCGTATATTAATGTCAAATAGGAAGTCTGTTTACCATTTCGGTTAATTCCTTCTTCAGAAACGGCTTCATGAGACCGTAGATTTTGTCGATGAAAGGCGGCGCGTTCACTATATGCACTTGCTTCAGTCTTATTGGAATTGCCTCCTGAAATCATTAAAATATAAAGTATTAAAATGGAAATGATAAAGAAATGAACACGTAATTCAACGCAAAATTATTAATATAATCTAAATAAATTAGATTGTTTTAAAAATACCTTTACATGTCAAATAATTGAGGCTAAAGGAAACTGTTTAGTTTTTTTATTATTTACAAGAATTTTTTCCATAAAAGTAAAATTCTCCTAACGTTAACGTGTTCTTAATAGAAATATTTTTATCTCATCATCTCTCATACTGTCCAGTAGACTGTACTATAAAAATGTTAAAATTTAACCTTTGGTAGTAATCCATTGTTCACTCCTTTTGTGCTAGAAATAACAAACGTTACAGTTGACGTGATCTAGAGTAGACAACGCGTTAAGGTTGCCTAAGTGCGTAGTGGGTGATTTTTATAATTATTAGTAGAAAAATAAGACCGTGTGTTAGTAGTGTTATAATTACTGTTAATGTATAAGAGTCACGAGAATTTAATATGGTGGGCGGCTTAGTCAATATAAATTGTAACTTTTGTATAATGAAAATAAATAATAAAAAAGATTTCGTGAGTAGACTTTAATGGTGAAAATTCTTTTTTTTAATGATACTAAAGATCACATATCTTAAGAAACCTTGTACATATGTATATTTATAGGTTGACTGGTAGAAAATGCCTTAAAAATCATAACGTCCGCCCGTCGTAACCAGTAATAAATAAATCACTGCGGCCCAATCAAATCTTTAATGTACATCCATCTTTAACAAAGATTCAAGATACACAGGCGCTGCCATCTCGTGAGGACCGAAATGAAATGCCTGCCACTATCAGTCGCTGGGTCTTTGTCTTGTAATTCTATTTTAAGTTTTTAGTACCAACACTTTTATTTATGAGTTATTATATTACTATTATAAATATATTTTAAACTACATTCCATTTCATGAAACAAGCACTATTTACAGGTTGAAATATACAAAATATGACACCAATTGTTAATAGGGCTCTGATTAGGTCCGAATAATACGTCATCAAACATACAAACATTTGCCATTTGGTACAATCGTTTAGACATCCACATAATTATTATACGAGACTCGTAGATGAGAATCTATTATTTTGAAGATATAGTTAATCGTAACAAATACGAGTACATGAAATAATAATTATCATAATCATATTGCGAAATAATGGCATACAATTTGTAAGTGTGTTTGTCTTTCAACGACTCTCAAACAGCTGAATGAATTTTAATGAAATGTTGACATAGACGTATATTTTTATTCATGGAAAAGAATACAAATAAAAAAATACGAACGCAGGCGGGTAACATACATTATATCATTCTTTGTTCATCTTCTATATATAAAATTTGTAAAGGACACTAACCTCTTGGTACTTCGCTACTTTTCTCGCTATTGACATGTTATATTTTGTCAGAAACTTAAGAGATATATCCTTTACGTCCATTATGACCACGTCGGATTCTTCTAGCTCATCGTTCTCCAGCAACCAAGCATCCGTAGACGTGTAGAATAGTTTCACGTCTAGTAAATAGTCATAGATATCTAACCCGGGGTCATTAATCTGATAGATCCAAATATTTCTTTTCCCAGGCAATTTTAGATGTCCGATGTTTCTGTAAAGGTAAATGTCAAATCGTGAGTAGATACCATTCTGAGAGGCGTCCGTTATAACGATACCATTGTCTCAGAGTGGAGATCACGTATGTAGGTAAATTGAACGACACCTCATAATGTACTAAAGGTATATCAGTAGGTAGAAATTCCATCTTACTCCCAGGAGGCAGGGTGATTTGAAGATTTCTCCCTCGACGGGAAAAAAATTGACTTCAACACTAGTTGATGTCAACTTTTTATGACAAGTGTTTTTTTTCGATTGTTTAGTAACAAAACACCTATGTCGAAATCAATCTGAGGGATATTATCACAGGCTTATGAAAGTGTTGATAACCTCCTGGTGTAGTGGTTAGAGCGACTTCTGCTGTTTGCTACGTCGCATGTCCTGGGTACGATTACCAGGCGAGGTTGTTGTTGGTTTGATGCTGGGTATTCTGCACATGTCATTGTGACTGCACCAGAACCTTCCTTTGGTTTTATTGTACATGGTTTATATCGGAATAGGGAAGGTAAAGATGAGGGAGTGCCTGTGTTTACGTGGATGCTTCCTGCACTATAAAATATGCTGCGTGGTTCATGTCATCTAGTAATAATTAGAAGATATCGCCGCGGTGGATCTCGGGCAAGAGGACATCGTCATGTAGGTAATTTAATGTAGAGCAGATAAGTGGAATAATTTGGAACAGATAGCTAGATGGTGCAAAGACTATCATAGCAAGGAGAGAGAGTTTTTTACAGTGGTAGAGCTACACTGCAGTTAGTTTCTAGCTGCAGATTGAATTGGTCAGCTCGTTCGGGGTAGGACCACGCCCTCACAGAATAATAGCGTAAAATTGCAACATAATGCTGCTGTCTTTCATCTTGTGAGTGTACGGACACCTTTATTACTACGAGATATTCCATCTCAGTCTTCAAGGGTGACAACGCATCTGCATTATGATTCCTTGTCCAGGATGAATGTAGATGTCATGGGCCGCAGGAATCGCTTACCATCTGGTGAACTGTGTGCTAGTTTGTTACTCTCAATAGAACCAAAAAAGGAACCGAGGGTAAGAAACGAGCACGCTGTTCACCTGATGATAAGTGCTCTCATGAACACCTACCATATCCAACAACGATTCAAGATGCACATGCACTGTCCGCCCTGAGAACTGATATAGAATGTTTTGTTTGGAATTGTCCGGAATATATAATAGGAATAATATTCCCTTCGTTTCTCCTTTGTATCTTGTATATATACCTCTATATCAAAACAAACTATAATAACTATAAACATATAGTGTTAACTAAAATGACATCGACTATCGAAGAGAATCTATTGAACATTTATAAGAATATACAATGTATATATTGTTTAGAATATACAATGTGTATTTTGTTTAGAAAATAATACATCATCATTGTCTAAAGAGATATTTCATTGTACTCCTCAAACTTGTAATCATCTTGAAGTATCATCGTGGATGTGTGTGGGTGCTCATTACGTACTCACGACGAACATTTTAGTTTTCACACAAATGGATACAGGAAGTTCCTCTTTATATATTATATAGATATGTGACAAACTTACATAACACTTAAAATTCTTTGCATATGCGGCGCAAGCGGGTCCCTGTCTTTGAGCAAAGCCGTACTATCTGCTCTTAGAGTGAAGAACAATTCTGCAGCTACCTTCGCCTTCTCCACGTCATAATAACAGCTGTGCGCGAAACGCAGAAGGAGCCAGTCCTCTGTAATAAATGAATTTGTATCATTAATAACTAATTATCCAGTGGTGTGATTGACTGATTCATAAGTAGGAAAAAATCAGATGTTGTGCACCCTGTCTACAATAGGTTCGCCCCTGTCCAATTTTGGACGTAAAAGCTCATGCTGCCACTGTCTAACCTTATGGAAGTACGAAACGTTAGGCCTTGTTATTTTCTCAATTATTTTCTACGTAATTTCAAGAAATTCTCAGAATATTTTTTTATTAAGGTAAGGGTAATAAACCAGTACATAGTTTTCACCTGTAAGTGATTCCTGCGGCCCATGACATCTACATTCATCCTTGACAAGAAATCATAAGGAGTTGTCATCCTTGACTGAGATGGAATGCCTATGCCTGAAAGCCCTTAATTGGGTCTACGGTTTGCTACATTCACGATTTGAGACACGGCGGTATCATACCGCTTTTCCGCGGAGGTGTTCCACCATCGATGGAATACAAAATGGAATGGTGTACATTTTACTCCATCTAATGTAATATTAGTATTTGATGGTCCCTACAGTGAATTTTGACTACAGCGACATCTGCTCTTTCCCAGATGATGTCAATACAAAGATAAAAAACGTGATAGGTTTTTATCGTCTAAACATACTATAACCCAAGGCTATAACCATTTATAGGCTACTTCGACACAGTAACGTTCTTTAGTTATAATGTTACAAATAGCTGTTTCCGTTCAATCGGACAGTATTCATCAATAACAGAACATTCAAACTGTTATCGTGGTAGAGCCACATCACAGCTATAAACTAGCGGTAGCACGAATAGTTCGACTCGATCTGGGAGAAACAGTATTCACAGAATACCAGCATTAAAAGATTTGCTTAACGATGTTGTGTTTCTTATGGTGAGAGAAAGAAACGGTAGACTTTATTATGAGTGTCCAGGCATTCCATTCTAGTCCTTACGGATGACCACGTATCAGCGCCGTGATTCCTTATTGATAGATGAACGTTGGTCATGGGCCACAGGAATAAGTTACCATTAGATGAGCATATTGGGAATAAATTAATGCTATCATAGAACTCAAATTGGTGCCCCGAATTCGTAGTGATCATGTTTTTCTTATTACTGTTGGAGGTAAATAATAATTGTATTAAGGAGGTCAGGACGTTCGCCTTCTGTTGACAGGTCGTTATTAAATTATGACTTACTAAATGGCACGTCATCAAATTATGTCATATCATTACAAACCTAATAACAGGCATGGCCTAATAATGGCTAAGGCAATACCTAAGAGGTTATTAAAAAGTATTCTCATCTTTTCTTTAGATGACTCTTCACAATCAACCAGAGACAACGTAATTATCATTTTGAATAGCTTTTTGATCATAAAAAGTTATGGATTAATTTTTAATTTAAAAATTAAAATATTTTTTTTTTCGCTATTGTAATACTTTCGTAGTCATCGAAAATTTAGTTGAATTTTAATAATGCTATTACAAGTATTAATATTTTTGGACTTCATAATCAACATAAGTTACGCCCAAAAATGTAAGGTATCGTCCTTTGAATTTATGCCCCGGGCTGAGCTATGTACCTACATCCGGTGAACCCCCGTTCGACTATAACTATTACGTTAAAATTTCTAGTGTAGGTATTATAATATTTATTTGAAAATAAACACCAACAGCATATATACATATTACACATTTCAGAGGAAAATCTTTATATGATTATATTTAGATATGCACAACACCAATAATATATCGATAGGAAAACTCTCTAAAATCTCATCTTCTAAAAAAGCCTCTTGCTTCTCTCGCCCACATCGTAATGAGTACCAGTAATGGAGATGGAAATACATTAAGCATTAATTTTAATTTTGTAATAATGATAGTAATAGGCAAATAGACGAGGCGATGCTGTAACTTAACGTTTATTGATCATAATTGTTACCTATGTTTTTAGGCAGGTGTGGTTGTGCATTTATCCAGCTTCTCATGTCTTCGACCGACTTCGACGCTTCGTCTGACTTGTCCGCCATATTTTGATGATTCTCTGTAGAAGAAAAACCATTATTTTGACTCGGTAACGGGAGCATGCATGTGTTGTTGTATTAATTTAAAATAAATATAGATCAATGAGTATTCGTTTATGTTATTTAAAGGAAGTTCCGTTCTATAAAAACGAATAGCAATCTGTGTGACCACTTCTGTGTTGCAGACGTTTCTGTATAGAATTGAGGTATTCAGAATGCGCTACCTTTTCTAAAGAGGTTACTTAAGACTTAAATAACTTAAAGTTTGCAGATGTTCCGTCAAAAGAAATACGTACGTAATTTTCATTGGGTGAATAAAATTTTCTATTGCTCTTAATTCAATATAAATTTAACAATTTAAAAATATATATTAATAATTACTTTCCACATCAAGAGCAATCAAATTTAAAAACCTGAAACGTAATAAAAATGAAATAAAATACTGAAATTATAAAAATCAACACATTAGGAATTTTTTTATGAGTGAAATGACTCAAGAAAATGAAGTTTTTACTTTATGACGTAGCCTTGACTCATCAATATCATAGGCTAAGTTAGGCCGTTATTAACTGAAACCTGCTAGTTAGGCATTCACCCACGGATGTTAGTAATGGTGTAATTGAAAAAATGGATGGGTTATAACTCTTAATGACCTTACACATATAAATAATCTATTCGAGAACACTTTTAGGGTTCATCCAACTATACGTCAAACAAATTTCATCGCCAAATAACGACTACCTATCATTACCAGGAAACATCCCTGTTTCCTTCCTATATTGTTCTTTCGTTAATTTTTTGGAATTATTTCTACATTCTTAAAGGTTAAGTGTTACGAAGGGAGAATTATTCACATTTATTTATGCTATTAAGATTCCCGCTGTCATATATACTCGATACGCAATTATAATATATATTTAAGTTGTCATAACTTTAGAACTAAGATGGATTGGCTCGTTGGCTCGCCGATAGTGAGGCTTTAGGTTTCTTTCACTCTCCAGTTGAAACGCAATAGCGCTAAGCTACTAATTGACGCTGTTTGTGGTGTTGCCCTGTTATGGTAGTAATGCAACTAATTTTATAACTTAGGCGTGAGTCTATCACCAGCACTCTGCTTAAATGATAAGTTAAAGTTTGTCGCAATCATCATACTTGGTGTTGTGAGAATTGCTTATTTAAACATCTAACCAACGACCCAATTACTTTTAGAGAGATACTCTATCCTAGTGCTTAGAGGAAATAACATGTTTTTATATTAAATTATGGTCGAGAATTAATGTGTTGTCCTTCCGGTCGATATCGACCACGACGTCATTCATCTGTGAAAGATTTATTATAGTGCCGTATTTGCGTAAACACTTGAGATATGACCCTATGTCAGCAGACGGAATGGTGCCGGCGCTGGTAAGAAACCGGCCATGTTTACACATAAGATATTTTGCACCAGGCATATGTTAGCAATATTCCCCAAAGCTCTTGTCCCAAAACACTGTACATACTTCAATCAAAATGTATACGTTCGCTGTACCCAGCGGCTTGAATGACTGCTTACCGTCCATATATGACTGGCGATCGAAATTAGATCAGGTTTTTCGTCGGTGTGAATTTGTAGAAAACGGAAAATCTTTCACTTTGTTAGAATTTCCTTATTAAACACAAATCTTTTCTTTTAATCTAAACTTTCTCTTTTAGTATATACTAATTATAAAGATTCTCTATAGTTTAAAATATCTTTTAAATAAAAATTACAATTTATTGACCCCTGTCATCAAGAGATGGGTGTAGGTATGTTTAGGTACATAAATACTGACATCAGGTGAACTGTGTGCTGGTTTGATACCTTACCTACCATCCATAATACCCTGGTAAAGTAAAGTAAAAGTAAGAAGGGATGCCAATTGATTATTGCCGTCCCTTCGATAATCGATAATACTAAATGTCTTTTAACGAACAAAATCAAGTTATGTACTATCATGTCAACGTTTACATATAGAATACATGGTAACGTATGAAAAAGATGCAAAATCAAATATTCAAAAATTACACGTACCTTAAAAATGCATACTTATATTAAATTTATTAACCGAATAAATTTTTGACACTAACAAAATTGTCATGGTGACATTAGAGTTATTTTTTTTTTGATCGAAATATTTCAAAAAACAACTAACTCGCGTTATATCATCTATTCTTGTTGTTGATCGAAGTGGCCACAATACCCATGGTCTTTCTTCCAGTTTGTGCAAAACATGCCCTCTAAAACTGAACTTTTACTGGAGCATTTCTTCGGGTTACGCTTTGAAATTGCACTCTGACGTTTCGTACTTATTTAGGGGCTTGAATTACAATTTTATAACCATGAAGGTTAATTTTATATAAGAAAATATATGTTCATCTCTTTAGTATTCATTACCTAGAGTTACTGAGATTCGAATAGGTATGTACCTACGTTTTATGACGATTTTAAGGTTGTTTTGTGGTCTGCGGTGAATAGCAATCCGTGTAATTACTGTCACAATAAAATGTATAGCGCGACACTTTGCACTCCTTGAGTTCTGTTATAATTATGAATATGCTCTTAAAAAAAATCATTAAGCTAGCATAATTTAGCTATCAAGATTTTTTATTGAATCCAATTAAAAATAAAACAATCAGCGGAAAAATAGAAAAAACAAACTAATAAAAATGCTGAAAGAATATAATAAATATAACTCCGAGCTTGATGAATAATTTGAGGTGTTTATGATGTGTGTCTTGGTATTATTAAATCGCGACTCCTGTCACTGTTGCCCATACCTTAGAGACTGCACCCAAACCTGGTCCCGTGTACCACTTTCCACCGACCTTCCAGCTGGACCATGAGTTAGTCGGTTGGCAAGTACCTGTACCGCTTAGCCGGCAAAGGCCCACAATCGATTGAAGACTAGGATAAATTGATCAGATCAAATTTGATAAGAGAAATTATTGACAGTTATTAAATCAAGGAATGGAATTAATCCGTCATTAAGAATATTATATAAAAATAATTAAATTTTTATTTCCTATTATTAATTCCTTAATTATATTTTTAGGGTATTTTTTGTTACAATGAATTTTAGTTATCTTCACGACATTCGGTAGGCTTTTATCAAAAAAAATCTTCCACAATTTAATTAAAAACAACAAGTATTATTTAAATAAATACTGTTGTTTGAAAATAAAACTAAAACAAAAATAGTTACTCAAGAAATAGTTAACATAAAAATTACCATACCAGACTTTTTTATTAGCTACGAATAAATTTAGTACCGAGTAAATTTGAGATAAATATTTGAGGAAGTAATAGAAAGCCTGTTTGGGAAACTAGTTTGGAGAATCATTAGCAGGACCAGATAGCATGTATATTCTTTTCATGAGACTATGGTTTAAAACCAATATCGTAGCCGATTTTATTTCCGATATCGTTGCCATCCAAGACACACCGGAGTGAAGCGGAATCGGAACTATCATGTCTCATTAATCAGAATAAATGAAACAAAACAAAGTGTAAGCAATAAAAATAATACAGACCAATGTAATTAGAGTGGTTTTTTTTCTCGTGCTGATGGCCGCTGTTAGTCCGAAGGCTTTTATCATTTCAGAGAGGTGACAGAGCGCTTAAGGCGCACAGCCGAGACCTTTATTAGTAGGTAACCAGCATAAGGGCTCCCGAGAGGAAGTCTCGGCTTGGACCGTTACCCTGTCGCGAGAGCGACTGACTCGAGGTTGCCCGAGAGGACCGAATCTCCGAACCGGCTCGGTCGGTTGCTTCTGACTACAGATTATCTAAATTAAAAACAGTATTATATTAATACTATCTCGGAATGCGTAGGCGCTGGAGAAGAAGTGTCGCAAGAAAATCTGTATTGACTGGAGAGAACCGGCCTCTGACATGGCGTTATCGCGAATAATTTTGTTTGCGACATCGTAGGTTGGTGCAGTGTTGGAGTGTAGTGTGTTGATCTGGGCTTGGGCCTTGGTGGTCGCGTCGTCGGGGTCGTCGAGGACGTCTCCTTCGGACGCGGGGGATATTCGTGATGGGATTGTAAGTGACGGCGCTCACAATTAGCGGGTTTGGGTATGTGACGGCAGGGGCGAAGTATCAGCGTCTGCTATGCAGCTATCTGCTTCAGGTCGGGAAATTGAGTGACGAGCAAATAAGTTTTTAGTTCTAATTTATTATCAATCAAAATTGTTACACTTCATTTTAGTTCTTCCGTTTTATTTCTGCCGTATTTTAAATTTAATCTTTAATTTTTTTCTTCAGGCTTATAACCGTAATTTACATTAAATTTACATTGTCGTAAATAAGTATATATGATAATGATCTTGTATTGGCCACAAATTGTCAATAAAATGTTTGGACTCTCTGTTATGTACTTTTCTTACGAAAATAAAGGTGTAAACCGAGACGATAATTAATTTAATGAAATATCGTATAAAATGTTTTATTTTAAAACCTTTTGCAGGTGCTACACCTTTCAAAGGGGCTTACTTTTTATAAGGAAAACCGGTAACCGATAATTAAAGCGCGTCCTCAGTAAGGCCTCAAGAGTATTTAAAAACAGCCAAATAGTATTATAACAATAATCGGAAGATATTTAAAGTAAGTTCACTATTAACCAAACGCAACCGGCAAGTTTTTCTGGTATGACCTCTTGAGGTAACTGAAATACAATGGTTCAGCTGTATTTAACGGCGCCAAAAAGACGGTAGAGTTCTTTTTAATTAATATTTGATAAGTATTTCATAACAAAACGTCTCATTTACAATACAAGAAGACACTGCACATAGATACAAGGAGGAAATGTAAAAATAATAAAAATAGTCCAATTGAAATCGATTAGGAATTGTCTGCATAAAAGCGACTCTTAAATATGAGGAGTTAGAGAAAGAATTAAAATGAACTGTATATAGTTCGACTGACAAGAAAACTTTAAGCTCATAAAGATCTACTGATTAAACAACCGAATTTAAATGTGAGTTTGGATGACGTGCCCATATACCCCCCGTAGTTGGCTTATGAGCTCTAGAGGGTTCGATGAACGAAGTGATAAACGGAACCCTTTTTAATTTTTTAGTGCGTCATAATTGTAAAATATATAAATATTTATGCTCTAAGTACTTAGAGCACAATTACATTAAAATTACTTGCTGTGTTTATTGTAATTAATATGTTGTAATATCCATTTTAGCAGTCATATTATTATATTATACCTATATTATCACACATTTGTAAATGTTTTCTATTTGTAATCGTATCAATATGCTATCTATAATGAGAATAAATATCGGGTCAAGGTAATACTTTCCGCATTGACGTTTACACCTAATATATTAAGGGTCGTGGCGTCATGGCTACAGAAACTGACGTCTCCATCGCAGGTGTTGAATTCGATTCCTCGTCTAGGGAGAAAGGTTTGCATAAGTTGTTGGTTTTCGAGTCCGGGTGTGTTACATGTATGTCCATATACGCGTCTCAGACATATCTGATTCTCCGATCTAATTGTCTATTGTTGTACGTAGGAAAAGGTAAGGCGACTACGAGTATCTCGGTGTTTGCTAGATTATTTACTGTACGGCAGTTGATCAATTGGTTTTAAGAATACATCGCCGTGTCCAAAATCGACTAGGAAAACGTCCTTATCATTATGAGTTATTTGCTAAGTCACTTTTAATGCACAGATCCGTCATCTAACCTTAACCAAATTGTTGATTGAGGGACATAAGTATATATCTGTGGTCATACATCACACAATGATAAGTATATTTTTGCTCAGTATGACTTATTAATATAGGTATAATCACCAAAAAATGCTCTTTCATTTGGTCATATCAGGATAACTACATGCAAAACATTGTTACATGTTAATACTGTTGTATTGAATACTAATTAGATTATGATAACTTTTATATTTCAACTTTTGGCGATTATACCTATATTAATAAGTCATACTCAGCAAAAATGTACTTATGACCACAGATATACATACAAAACTTTATTACCTTCGTCATATTTTTAAGAAAGGCAAAGCTAATACTTCGAAGATATTTGATAACGATTGGTACTTTCTATACAGATCTGCCACGGGGTACTGGGTACTCGGCCTCGGTAAAATTTATTAACGATGTATAATGTAGGGGAGATGCTTCGGACAATATTCACACAGATAGACAAGACCGTACAAGAGGCGGCGAAGTTATTCACTTCTCACAGTCTTTACAAAATATGAGGGAAGATGTGATTTTATTTAAAATCTCAAGTAAATGAATAGCAATAAAAACAGTTGATTTCAAATATCGAACGATGATTTTCTTTTTTTTAAATTCCAATGAATAAAGATAATTCTTTAAACAACAGATTGATGAGTATAATAATTGTCATTATATATAGTAGGTTTCGAAATTTTTATTACCGCTAAAATAGCTATTTCTGTAGCCATATACACATATATAATATATACTATAAAATATACAGTTGATATGTAATACATAAGCGATGATAATTATCGATACATCCAAAGTTTCCTTTGCGCATTATCTTATATTGTATTATTGCATTAGCAAAGTCAAGGTTAATGATATAAAGTCATAAGGTGTGATAATGTATAGAGATTTTAATTGAGATACAAACTTATCAATAATCTTTGTCAGTCGTCGGCCTGTGAATAACCATTGCTGGACATTGTCCATTTGCGTCACTAGACTGCCCTTTGGATTATGTTCAATGCCTTTCAGACTTTGCACTGATCATTTGTTTCGCATTTTGGAGTGATTAACGAATTATTATTTTTATTACGTTTATTATTATTACGTACCTGAGCACGGTCTCTTGAACTTATTTATTTATTTGTTTTTAAAGTATCAATAGCTTAACGATCTGCGAAACTTAAGGTGGTAGGTTCGAATCCACCATTTGACTATAGCCGTGAACCATTCTCGTAGTACAAGCATTTTCTGGTTAGTTGGAGGGGTTAACCGGAATATTAGCAATGTTAAAAGTTATTTATAAAATAAAAAAAATTGTTTACACAAGTAAAACAAACGGCGGACTTAACGCATGCCTGAAGGCATTCTACACCATTGTACACCATTCACAAGGTGTTTACTACTTTAATACCCATTGCCACTTAATTATAGAAAAACTTTTCCATTGACTATAATTCAAATCTATCAAAAATCTTTATTCTAAACAAACGTCTGATGTTCATAAGTTGGACCAAATTCTGTTGTTATTTTGACCGTAATTTTTTATTTTTTTGGTGTATGAGTATTGCTGTTGATGCAGATACCTTTACAGCTTTAACTAATTAGACTTGCGAGTGGGTGGCCCTCTGAGTAGGGAGACAAAGTCGATGCTGCGAAGCTGGCGCGAAGACTGCTGCTGGACCACTGTTGCACTCCGACCCCTGTGGACGAAGAACGTCGACGACAATAGAGGGAGGCGATAATACGATCCGAGGGCCCCTCATAAGGAGGTACGAAACCTCGACTCGGATCACTATCTAAAGGAATTGACCGTTATATTATTATTCTTTGGTACGTATAGACAAGATACTTAACTATTATATTAAACTTTAATTCACTGCATTAAATCACACACAAATATTATGTTCTACACAAAGGTTACCCATCCTCGTGTAAATTTAACAAACCAATTTAAAATTTCGCCCCGTTTCATTAGCACGTTTATTTCTTACAATAAGATGAAACAATGTGTTCATTAATTACCTTTACTTTCTTTTAAAAAATGGGTCTTACCTCTAATATAAATTATACGTAGTTAAAACAGTAGCAAAATAATAGAAGACAATAAAGGTGATTACAGGCTAATAAGAAAGAAAATAAGTTTTTTTCTTAATTGCTTGTGACAACCTAGCACAGATTTCAATTGATGGTGAGTTACAATTAATACTGAAATTAAATCTCTAAGAAATCATAAGCAGGGACTCAAAATACATTTTATTTAATTAGGCCTTTACAGACAATTTCAAACGGTCAAATGAATCTACTGCCGATTTCAAATATGTAGTCTTTTCTGAACAGAACCGAGGAGTAACCTCTGCGGCTCGTTTTAAAACGTTACACTGATTAATACATTTTTATTCCTGATTGCTTTAAGCTAATTCAAGGTTGCAAAGATTTTGGTTGTTTATGTTATTATAGTTTCATCCGTATTATTTTTTGTTAATGAGGGTATTAAGGGATATTATACTTATTAAAATACTTTTGGTATAGCTTTTAATTATAGACAATGGCAGAACTAAAACGTTTAAAACAAGAATGATGTTTAGATACGTTGTTACCCCTGAGAACTATCAACATATATACTAATTATACTAATTCTTAGTCAGAAGCAACTGAACGAGCCAAGGTTCGGCCCTCTCGGGCACCCTCGAATTAGAAGCTCTCGCGGAACATGGTAACGGTCCAAGCCGGGGCTCCCTCTTGGGAGCCCTTGTGCTGGTTACCCACTAATAGAGGTCTCGACTGAGCGGCATAAGCGCTGGTCACCTTTCAACCCGGTGAAACTGTAAAAGCCCTCGGGCTAACAGCGGTCATCATCCCGAAGAAAAAAACTAATTATTTTGACTGAACTATAAAAAGTAAATTGTTTGATTTTCTTATTGTTACGAAAGGTACAGAAGACGTTAATAAAAGCATAATAAAAAAACGTTCCACTGAATCAACTTAATGTAGAGTATCTCTTCGAGCCAACGTTATTGTATTGTACAACGAGTACACAATTACTGATTTCCTGCCACAAAGGCCTCTCAATGCCGTAGAGCAAATTTCATTGTTCATTAACTTTGACGTTTAAACTTGTACTTCAAAATACATTGTTTGATTTGACCCGTGCAAATTTAGCACCCCATCCAAAATTTTTAACGTCATAGTTCTGCATGTGACCTAACGAAATTAGCTGATTTGTGAATGGTGCTAGATTTGCATAGGTGTTGTATTAATTCAAATAAGTTTACCTTTTTCAAATAAGATTTTTTTTTTAAATACATGTTAGATATTCTTTTTAGATTTTTATTTCCAGCATTCACACCATAGTTTAGAGGGTCTCAGGTCATATATATATATATATATATATATATATATATATATATATATATATATATATATAATTATATATATATATATATATATAATTATATATATATATATATATATATATATATAATTATATATATATATATATATATATAATTATATATATATATATATATGAGATGTGGAAGTATCAGGTACAGGGTATATATTGGGTTATAACAGCGGTAGAGAAACATAGGTTCGATCGTAGAAAGACCACGCCTTCAGAGCATACTAGCATGAACGCGAAGTATCCTTTGCGTAGGATTCCACAATCCAATTATGAGTAACGAGGCATTCGATCTAAGTCCTCATGGGTGACAACGCATATGCATAATGAATTTTTATTGAGGGTGGATTTAGGTGTCATGAGCCGAATACAAGGTGAACGGTGCGTTTGCCACCCCTGATATAAATAAAGATCTGGTCCTGGGAAGCTTTGAAATTCAGATTACATGATACATGATTATACGCACGGCTACTACACGCAGAACCCCTGTGTAGAGTACATTCACAATTTATTTATTATATTACGAATACTTTTAAAAATAGGGATGTACATACTTCAGGGGGAAATCTGGTAAATTTAATCAGTGCAAGTGATGTTAGTATTTTTAAACAGTTTTCATAATTAAAAGTTAAGATAAGACACTAGTAGATAAATCAGATAGATATTTAATTATAATTATTTTTATTTAATTTAAATTAAATGGATAATTTTAATTTAAATATGTATACATCATTCCATTTTTCAATGTTCAAACTTGGTTGGATTGTTACATTTACGCCCATTTTAAATTAGAAACCAAGTATCAGATCTTTCAATTGCGTTTTTTTTTCTTTTATTAGCATTTGCTTTGTTTGGAAAACTATATAAAAAACAATATTTAGGAAATATATTAAATATTGATCAGGTTTCACAGTTGAAGTTTAGTGTTAAAACTTACAATAAATTAGTTTGAATAAGAGACACGACCACGCCTAGCCTAGGTGTTAAGATACTTAGTATGTTATCAAAAATGTATTAATCGATTCAAAGTTTTAAACTATTGGGATTGGAGAAAGAAATAACCACATACATACTATGAAAATATCGCACACCGATTTCAGACAGTCGTATAACCAACAAATAACTAACTATTGTGTCCTGACGCCAGGGCTATTTTACGTGTCCAGTCGACGGTAAAGCAAAGGAATATACCAACTCACGACTCTGATGATGTCTAGTGGTTTATTCGACCTTGTGGATACATGGCATACTGGCGTGCACAGTGGGTGTATGCACGATTGTTGGATGAGTAGAACAGAAAGCGGTCTACGGACCTTTGTGATTATTGCATTGTTTGTGCATTTTGAACATAGTGCGACCAGCGCCTGCCTCTCTATGATCTGAGTTTTTTTTTATGTTCTGTGAGCGAGTCATCAATTATGTAAATGATTACATTATCTTTTCCCCAATCCCTTTTTTTATCGTAGCGTAATCCTAGTTTTATGGATAACGCAGACAATTGAATACAAAATATTAATTAAATAGATAACTGATGATTGACTCATTTGGGATTGAAAATATGGAATTGTCGTTAAAGTAAGGTTTTAAAGTACGAAGTTTCGGTGAACAAAGCTTGACTAGTAGTTCTTAAAAAGAAGGTAAGTTACGTTCATCGCAAACTTGAATGGGTCAACTCTAGTGCTTCGAAGGGAACGATAATTCGTTCCGCTTCGGGAAATCTAGTATTTTCGTAATCAATACGTAACCAACCCAATGATGCCTAAATGATGATATGCGTTAAGTAATAAATGGAAGCAGTATTCACTAGTAAATTATTTTGAGTCGAAGTGGTGAAAACGACAAGACACGACACATGTATGCATTGTAACAAAACAAACATAAAACAAACCAAGACAGTGTTTTGTCACATGGTTGTGTCAAATACGTCAAAATCGAGAAAGAAGACACAGATGTTAGCCAGAACAAAAAAAAAAATTAATCTGAGCTTTTACGCCTTAAACAAAAAAATCGTGGTGCGTGTATTAAAAGTGAAAAGAGAGAAGGTCTTGATGATTGAATATTAGTCTATTTTGGATATAAACAAACATAGTAAAAACGTAAAAAATTAAGTTATAGCATAGAAAAAAAAACGCGAAATAATCATATGAGTTAAATCGTTCGTTAAACGAAAAATGACCATAATAGCTACAAGATACATAAAATAATAGAAATATATAGTGTTTATCATAGAAATGTGCTTTATTACTTCGTCTGTTGCCCTGTTACAAAGAAATAAATTCAAAAAACAAAATAAACCAGGTGCAACCTCGTTCAATTAATTGAATAAAAGGTCTTGACGTCGTGTTGAATCAATGGTTCGTTTATTTTGCTGGTTAAACAATAATCTACATTCACGATAAAGCGATGAAGTTGATTATTCCTTTTCAAACTTTTTTGACAAACGAGCACGTAGATGATAATCATCATACATCTAATGGTACGAGTAAGTAATGATCATGTTCTTCGATGTACACATCCATCCTTAACAAAGATTTGTCATCCCTAAGGTTTGAGATGGAGAGCCCCTAGTTACGCTGCAGTTTTTTACTACAGGGGATGGTCCTAGCTGTCAGCATACCAGCGTTAACTAGGAGCATAATGGTACTGAGTTGGTGAAAAACTAAGGGAGTTAGTTTTCATTCATCATTCATCAACAATTTCCATAAAATATCACTACCACTAGTCCACTGCTGGACATAGGGTTACGACTACCATAGAGTACGATCCCGATACCCCTGCATCCACTGATTTCCCGTATCTATCCAATCTCTCAAATAGCTCAAATTCACATATTTAGATTTTTCATTGCAAATTATTCTTCGGCTTTTTCCACATTTTTTTTCTTGATTCTATTGATGGCGTTATTTAAAACAAAAGTTTAAAAAATTAAGTATAACTCTAAATTAGTGTCCCAATGTTTTTATGGTTAACATGTTGGTGATGGTCCACCAACCAGGTCGGTTTCAACCGTGAGGATACTTTTCTGGTCAGGGACACAACATACAAATAATAAGCTGACAACAAACTATTTGCGATACACAAATTTAGTTTCTCGGTATCAAACCAAAATCACGAATAAGTCGGTTACTCTAACCACGCCACTGCCACGCGCTTTTCAAGGTTTTATATTAAAGAGTAATACGTAATTCTACTAATGACTAATATAAGAGGGAAATATAAATCTGACTTAAGTTTTTTGCACTGCCGTAGGTAGATAAAAAATCACCTAAATGTTGTTTATACACTTAAAGGTAGACAACCATAGGTATACAGAAAGTGTAGACTAAAAGATGACGGCCAAGTGATCAGAGTACTTAACGGGTGAGCCCCTTGATTCGGCAACAAAAATATCACTATATATATCGCCTACGTCTATCATAATATCTCACAACACCTTGACTGGTAGAGAACGCCTTTGGCATTAAGTCCGCCCTTTGTGAACCTTTAACTTTGATAAGGTTAATGCAATAAAGAGTAAATAAATAAATACAAAAGAATATCGATTTCGTACCTGGGTATGTTTGTGCAATATTTTAGCTGTATTCTGTCGTATAGATATATCTATAAGCTAAAATAAATACGATAACGCGATAACATAACAAAGTTATCTACACACAATTATCAAAATACCGGTGTAAAATAACAGCATAACGCTGTTGTGTTTCGTATGGTGAATGTATGGGATAGATGATGATGATGATATTCATTTATACCTAATGGGAAAGGCAAAAGACTTTAGTCCATACAGCCAGGTCTTGTTCGTATGATGGTTGGTCTGAAACTCATCGTATGGGATCGACTCGACTCTTTCAGTTAACGAGGCATTCTATCTAAGCCCTCAAAGTGACAACGCATATGCATCAATTATTTTTTTGAGGAAACATATAGGCCGTACGTATCATCGAGACATATATTACGAGATTCACTGTGTGCTTGTTTGACACTTATAATACAAAAAAGGTATTATATTATATATTATACATTAATGTAATTATTAATCTGTGGTCGGGTGTTGAAATGAAATAAACATTTGCAAAATACCATAGTCCTATGCTATAAACAGTCTCGTAAACCCGATAATTAGTGACGACAACCTAGCTAGATCCATGCTCAGAGATCAGCACTAAGGAAGCAGGATTTCAAAATGCTAAAACGGTGTTTCATAATATTTTTTAAAATATTGAAACCATAAGTGTTAACAACAATAATAAGACATATTTTTACAAGACATTTTAAAAGAAGTATTTTGTACTAAAAAATGACGACTTTTATATTATTTCAGAATTAGTCCATGTTTAAAAGGAATCGTTTATCTTTTTGAATTGTACCTATTCAATCTGTTATCTATATTTAGCACGGAACTCGTGTTAGTTACAAATTTAAATTCATACGTTTGAAAATTTAGCGAAAGCCTTAATCTAGATTTAGGTCTTAACTATTCACCTAGGAATGACCAAGAGAAAAGTTATCATTTAACGTAATTGTCTCATATATCTCTAACCCTTTTAAATATTAATAATAATAAATAAACAGGTATAGGTATATCTAACAAAATAACGTAACTGGAAATAAAACGCCAAATTAACAACTATATTTACTATGAAATAGAGGACAAAAAATATTATTTTATTAAAACATGATGAATAGTTAAATATTTTATTATTCATTTATTTATGAATCATATCTTTTATTTTATTTTTGTAGCAACTTAGAAAGACAAAACGTAAACTATGACATCACCAATACTGTTATAGTTCTCATATCTACCATAAAGTACTGTACTGTGTACATGGTTGTAAAGGTTTATAACCATCTATATTTTTTTCATACCCACAAGTGATATTTCAAAAGAGAACTAGCAGTGTCAAAAATAGAATAAAAACGGCAGAAAACTCCACTTACCTTCTACAGCTCCTTTTAGCGAAACAAACCTTCAGTGAAAGTATTATATTTTGAACATAAAGTTGTACATTTCGAGCCGCACGAAAGTAAATACGAAATATTACATGACACAACGTCTACCCTTCACAATGTGCAGTTGGCGACTGGATGCTTGACAGTGTTTGACATTCACAAACTCGAATCGTATTAATGTTGCAAGAGTTGGAGTTGAGCTCAACTGTTTATGAAATTATATTAAACCATAAAACGATAGGCCTACTAATGTATAAAATATATAAATAATTCAAAATTTCGAAGTTTCTTAGTGCCAAGTTTGATCATCTAACGCAAGTGGTAATAGTTGACCTTGCTTCATAGTTTAACATAATTGGCATTGCTCACGAAATTTAGGTAATATTTATGTTTATCTCAAACCTGTTTTAATCTTGAATATGGTAATATAAACACGTAATATGGAATGTATCTATGAAAATGTAGTCAAAATACTAATGGTTTACTGTACTGTTATAAAATTTTAACCGATATCTTTATGTTTATAACATTCATAAATCATTTGAGATCGATTATCTTACCAAAATCCGTCTTGGATTTGGGTTAAATAATGTCATTTCGATAACTTAAAATATGTATAAATGCACTGTGATTGGATGGATGGCTGAGAGTGAATAGAAAGCGAAGCAAATAGTCGCTGGGTCGGATAAATATGCATCCCAATTTTTTTTTTTCATTGAAGGAAACAATATCATTCTTATAGTGGAAATAATTCAACCGGGTTCATTGCGACTACGATAAGAATATCTTCTAACAGATAATATCAATTGTGTATATGAATATTTTTTTACTATATACTCAGATGAGTATATAGTTAAAGAATATTCTCTCTCTATAATCTTATAGTGCCGTTAGCATTTACGAATCTAGAGGCACGAACTCGTCATCGCATTCTCTATTCTGTTCCGTCAATCAGTGGAAGGTTCGGATGCAATGTGAGGGTTACGGGATATACATGTGTTATACACAGCCCGATAAGAAAACCAACAATTAATGATGCACAAATATATTTCCTTTCCCGGGTATCGAAACCAGGACGAAACCAAGAATTAACCAAAACAAAATTAAAAGTTCACAAAGGAAAGACTTTTCTACTAGTCCCAACCAGATTGTGTAGGAGTAGCAAGAAAAAAATTGAATATATAAAAACAAGTTAACGATCATTTGCTACGAAAGTTCGAGACATTATATCTCTATTCCTAAATACCGCAGTCGTGACGTCTAAGAACGTATAAAACGCATTAAATCCTATACTTATTATGTATCCATGAAAAAATCCAGAGAGTATCAAAGACCTCCTCAAAAAATACTCAAGTTAATTGGGCTAATGTAAAACCGAACCTTATTGTCATAACAATGCCGTCAAATTAGTCACCTCAAACGGGGAAGTTTTAGGCCGTCATTGAATACCACCATGACAGTAGAAACATCACACGCTTATTCAAAACAGGATATAACACATTTTTCCCATATTATACGTAACGAAACTTTACTTGAACTTAATCATTTATGATAAAAGTGTCATAGGAGAAGAGCTAAGTTGCCACTTAGATATATCAAGTGTATTTGTACTTCTTTTATGTACTGACCCCTAAAGGAAAGTACGAGTATGATTGTCTTATAATAATTATTTACTTAATGTAGGATGACATACCTTTGAAATTTAATATAGTACCTAAAACCTAAAACTAACTTAACCTAAACCTACACCAAACTTTCTGACCTACATAAAACGTAATCAACCAGGATTAAGCGTGCAAGGTGAAACCAAAATGCTACACCGTTGGGGCTGTTGTGGGTCTCAGTTCTAATAACTTTGCAAATCCTAAATCTCACGTAGCTCATAGACGAGAAAAAGTATTAGCATTATAAATTTTGAAGTACATTAAACTTGACAGAAAAAAATCACCGTAATTAAATGTAGTTACATTCATTCCTTATATTATTAAATTCCTATCTTGTTAATCTTACATTACCCTAGAGTTTATTTACTAACCATTACTTAAAATACTAAAAAAATACAAAACATATTGGTTGTAACAAATTAAAGAAGATTTTTACTAATAGTGCACCACCAAAAAAAGCGGACATATCAATAACATTTTGGTAATTGGATGTCCTTGTATACCTTATAATATTCAAGTTATATTTATAATATATTTTATTATCTGTATGTTAAGTAGATATCGAACAAGAAGTCATTGCATGATGCATTCTACAAGGCTAAAATAAAAATTTATAGATTTACGAACTCTATGACTTTTTCAATTAATTTTTGTCGGGTTGTTCCTATTTTTATATAAATAATTTGGTTTATTTATATAAACTTCTACTTTAATAAATTTAAATAATTGAAAGAATATTGGCATTTTTTTAGTTTTGGTAAGTTATGTACTTGAAACTTGATATTTGGTAGTAAATGTAGTGTACATCTGTTTTTCCTTTTATGTGTATGTTTATTGCTGTTGGTCCTAAAAATTCTACGATATCAACGGAACAGATCCGGGAGCAGGCGTCCCGCGAGTAACGATGTACACCTGTAAAGATGTTTCGACACGTGTATTTGTAAAACGTATTTGACGTACTAGTGATAAGTGTATAAAATATAATAATATATTTTATTATCTGTATGTTAAGTAGATATCGAACAAGAAGTCATTGCATGATGCATTCTACAAGGCTAAAATAAAAATTTATAGATTTACGAACTCTATCTTATGACTTTGTTATGTTCCTATGACTTTTTCAATTAATTTTTGTCGGGTTGTTCCTATTTTTAATAATTTGGTTTATTAATATAAACTTCTACTTTAATAAATTTAAATAATTGAAAGAATATTGGCATTTTTTTAGTTTTGGTAAGTGATGTACTTGAAACTTGATATTTGGTAGTAAATGTAGTGTACATCTGTTTTTCTTTTTATGTGTATGTTTATTGCTGTTGGTCCTAAAAAATTCTACGATATCAACGGAACAGATCCGGGAGCAGGCGGCCCGCGAGTAACGATGTACACCTGTAAAGATGTTTCGACACGTGTATTTGTAAAACGTATTTGACGTACTAGTGATAAGTGTATAAAAATATGATAATATATTTTATTATCTGTATGTTAAGTAGATATCGAACAAGAAGTCATTGCATGATGCATTCTACAAGGCTAAAATAAAAATTTATAGATTTACGAACTCTATGACTTTTCAATTAATTTTGTCGGGTTGTTCCTATTTTTATATAAATAATTTGGTTTATTAATATAAACTTCTACTTTAATAAATTTAAATAATTGAAAGAATATTGGCATTTTTAGTTTTGGTAAGTTATGTACTTGAAACTTGATATTTGGTAGTAAATGTAGTGTACATCTGTTTTCTTTTATGTGTATGTTTATTGCTGTTGGTCCTAAAAATTCTACGATATCAACGGAACAGATCCGGGAGCAGGCGTCCCGCGAGTAACGATGTACACCTGTAAAGATGTTTCGACACGTGTATTTGTAAAACGTATTTGACGTACTAGTGATATGTGTATAAAAATATAATAATATATTTTATTATCTGTATGTTAAGTAGATATCGAACAAGAAGTCATTGCATGATGCATTCTACAAGGCTAAAATAAAAATTATGAGGAGGCATCATAATTTTTATTTTTGTCCTTGATATATATAATATGATATATAAAGGGATTAGTACTCAAACGATTATTGAAATTAATGAATTGAAACAGAAGAAACACTCTTTGCTGTCTAGTTATCGTTTCTATAGAAAACAGATTCTATATATTTTAGTCATTCACCATCTTCTTCTCCGACTCTTCTTTCGTAGGTATAAATAGTTATAAGTTGTCACAGAAAACAAAGTTATTGTAGCAGCCGCCTCCACGTACATTTCGTGGTAGGTTTCACTCACGAGTGCGTGACCAGTGACTGTAGAAGGCACGACTTCTACCGTGAAATCATGGCGCGAATGCACGCTATGCTTTCCGGCACTAATATGAAGCCGGCATTACAAGTATTCTTATGATGTAGTGCAGTGCCATCTGTTGTCGAATAGTAAAAATCAATGCATATACCTCATTATTCTATTAGATATCGTTTGATAGAAAAGTAGTGACTGACAATCCTGACAAATTTGATACTTTGAGTTTTAACCTAGGGTCTATTGCAAGTTTTAAAAGAAAAATATGTAGCCGTATAATATAGCAAAATGTCAATAATATTTATATATACTTAACGGGCAATTATTTTAATAACAGCCGCGTGGTGTTTTTAGTAGCTAGCTGGTGGGTCACGGGTCCTAGTTGCAATTTCTAGCACACAAACAATACTTTTGAATAACAAATTGTTGATTTTTGGGTTTGGTTAAAATGAGTATGTCCCTAAATCTGCGTTTGAAGAGTCCGATCTTAACTGACTTTATTGCACATGCGTAATGAAGGGGACGACGAGCACGTAGAGTTTGTCCGTATGCGTATGTCGTCTAGCAATAAGCAAAAGATAACGCTTTGCAAAATTAGGCAGGGGGACGTCATGTTTTATAGTTTAGACCACATGTCAGAATGGTCTGCGTAAGTCGCTACCAAATAGACACAGATTAATTTCAAAAGTTATTGTTGATATTTAAGCAAAAAAAGACATTTCTTCTGGTTTATGAAATGAACAATTGCAATTTGAACTACATTCTCGGTACTGGAAAATATTGCGAGATTTGCACGTTCAAAAAATAATGTGCATGTAAAGAAAGTCAATTTTATCTATATATAATAGCGACCTGAGGAGAACCGTGTCGTTGCGGATTGGGCTTCATTGGGTCTTCCTCCAACAATGATATGTGTATATCTTCAGGACCCTGCTTTTATTAATCCAACCAACTTATAGTGTGAGCCTTACATCGGATCAGGACAGGTTCGACGAGGGACTGTTTGAAGTTTGCGTTTATACTTGTCCGCTATATCTAGCGCAAATAACATTAACTTCTATAAATTTTTCTCTTTCGAATTACATTTTTAATGATATTAGGGAATTCCGGAGGCGATCGACCGTTCGAGTATTGTAATACTAGCAAAATAATATGGTGCTATATTCTTATGTAATTTTTTAAAAGGTCTAATTTGTGCTATTAGTACATAAAAAAAATAAAAAAGCCATTTTCATTTCAGAACTATATAATACATATTTAAATTAAAATTTTAATTACTTTAGTTAATATGTGGTTTTTTTTTATTCATATATGTAAATTGATATGATGGTAATGGTTATTAATTAAAAAAGTAACCAAATTTAAACCATGTTGTTTTTATTTGACTATTGGACCGTTTAATTTTGTTACTCAGATATCAGACACAGCGGTTGCAGAATTCTATAAAAACTGAATCAAAATGATATGGTTTAATTGCATACAATCAAGAAAATTTCATTTTAAACGGTGGATGTGGATCACAGTGGTGGATTACCAACCATCGAGATGATAAGGATGAAGTTATGAATTCTGTCACGATGTATGATGCCGGAAAATGTACACATAGTTTCCACTCCTAGTATATTGCAAATACTTTTGGTTTCTGTTTTTGTGTTGTGATGTCCCGTCTATGAGTTTAATTGTTTCTAGATTCTAATCTTATGAAAAATCATTAATTAATGTGTCAGAAATAGATTACAACAAATTGAAATGATATCACTTTATCTACTATCTTCATGACCAAGGTCAGGTTTCCCACAGATGAATAATCGTTTATTGTTCCGACTATCTACACAAGAATATTTAGAATTTTTGAACACACACGTTCCGATAAATCAGTTATGTATGCCCAAATATTTTTTACGATTTAACTTGTGGGTCGCAAAGTAGTTTATATAATCTATAAATAATTTGTGTTGCAATTATGATTTATAGTTAGTTTTTAGTTCAATCGATGTCCTCGACACAGAAAGACCTACTACATAACGTTGCTGTATTTTGTACAGTGAGTGTAGAGATACGGGGTCCCAATTTTACTTAACGAGGTATTCCATCACAGTCCTGAAGGGTCCTCAAAAAATATCCTCAATCCTCATGAAATTAAATTTTTCGCCACACACAATTACTCTGTGCAAGTATATTATATGTATAAAGTATTATTTTCTATCCTATACGACTTCAAGAAAAGAGACCTTTCGTAAAGGCCGGGAGTGCGCCTCTTCTGCTATTGTGGATGATCATGGCTGACGGTGATCACTTACCATCAGATGAGCTAAATTATATAAATCGATATATCTGCACAGCGTGACACCACCACATTCCGGATAAGCCCAGGATTTTCTATGACAATCTTCATCAACGTCCCAACTTTCACCAAATTAAGCCAACGTCTGAGGGCATCGCTTACTGTCTTGGCTGATTGTTCTCGATTTGCTATAGAAGTGAATTATTCCAAATTACATTCGATCGATACGATTCAATGCTTGTCTATAGTTAAACACATTAGAAATACTGAAAATGGAATACAGCATTCGATTTTTGCATAAAATTAACATACAAAAAAGATTTACCTTAAATAGAAATTAGGAATTATATGTACTAGGAGCTGTTTTTAAAAATGAGAAGAAAGTGTTTTTAGAAAAGAGAAGAGTTTATAAACGCTAAATTCAGGTTAAAATCAACCATTCTAGTTAAGTTTGATGAACTATTGATTTGCTCCGTGCTAAGGTTTAGATTTATAAAGCGTACTTGAACTTTGCACAGGCTTTGCATTTGAAATCTTTAAAACTTTCTTTTCAATTAGTTTGAGAGAATCTTAAAATATTACTAGGAGCATGTAAGTATTTGGTAAGTCAAGGATTTTGGTGACTTTAGCTATGCTAAGCATAAACTGACGATATGACTATAAATCTCATTGCATACTTAACTCGCAAGCTAAGTCGAAGCAAAGTTTAAGTGCGCTTTGTAAATTTCAGCATTAAATGGACAATTTTATATTAAACTACCTGTTTATGTATCTTACAATCTGCTGAGTCTGAGTTAAAATTGTTTCGTCCGAAGGTTCTTTATTATTCAAGAACGCAATTTAACGAGTGTTGGCTGTTATAAAATACAAGAAAAAAATATATAATTTGAACAATACTATTTTTTAAATAATAATTACATTGTTTATTTGGTATTATTTTCAGTTTATTTTATATTTTAATATAACATTCTGCATCTATTTTTATATTCTTATTCTTCAAGATTATTTCATATAGCAACATTTCCCGCTACAAGTTTGCGCATGCGCCGAATGGCGATATTTCAGTGAATAATCTTTGAACTAATATTTTTTAACTATGAATTTTTGTCGTTAGATAGTATTTACGTCGGTAAACTAGTAATTGAATTTATTATCTTGACAAAATATTTAAATTAGAGTATTTACAAAATATTATTTCAAAAGTGTTAAAAGTGTACATTGGTGGCCATTACAAAACCTAAACTTTTTTATCAAGACAAATGTCCATTTGATTTGATGTTTCGGCGACGTTGTGAAGCTAATCAAAAGTTGCATTCCCTGTTTCAGAGGAGAATGAGTTTGTGTCTGTATTGAACAGTTAATTTGTTATTCAGCATTCGTACAGACTGTTTTGAAGCGATTAAGAGTTAACAATTTCATTAGGGCTGATTTCCTACCTAATGAATATCTGTCATTTCCTTAGTTTTCCAATGGTTCGGTTTTATGTTTAAAGTATTAAAATAATTATTCTTTATTGATGTTTCGTATAATCTAGAGTTATTTAGTGTGATTTAATTTGTGTATAAGGTGTGAGCCCAGTCTCGTTTGTTACTCTTCATTGAACATAACATTGACAAGGCGACCTATATCTGGCGCTTTCATCTGTCATACTATAACAAAATTATCAGATATTGAGTATAATTTTTAATAAACCATATCAGTGGCATAAAATGATAGTTATCGCTCGTTCTTTGTAATTCTAAAAGTCCTTGAAATTGCATACGGTTTGCCGAAACATCAAAATAAAATCGTGCTTGCAGGGTAACAAAAATGATTTTGAGGTAAATTCCAAATAGTGAAGTTGTTATATAGTGTACAAAAATTAAAAAAAAGAGCAATATTTAAAAAAGTAGTGATCTGAAAGTGGTGTGCACTGTGTGACATGGGGATTATGTACTGGTGTGTATATTCTTGGAAGCTGTGGTGACATGGACTGCAGGGGTGCGGCCAGTGAAGCTGGACTCCAGGAGTGATTGGTGTGCTCGGCATAGTGCCTGCACCAGACCCTAGTATTATGAATAAGCGAGACAGCAATAAGGAGAAGGAACGTCAAAGTGACGATAAAAGAACTTCTTGCGTAAGTACATATCTTTCATTATCCGCCCACATCTATGGATATAAATGTTATTTTGATTTTCATCAAAACCTAAAATTTACTTTATTTATATGAATTTTTATACAAATTATCTAGTTGAATTACAATGTTGACCAAGAATATTTTGATGGAAAAGTATTGATACTTATTTATGGCCGAAAAGCAACTTAGTTATTGGGATTGATGATGTACCTTCATATTAAAATGTAGTTGATGTCACTATGGGCATATATTTCACTCATACTTAAACACTCTTAAAAAGCATAAGATCTTATTGAAATACCTAAAAACAGTAATATGTTTATAACTTATTTTTCTCTGTAACTTAAATTCAGCTTATATTAATATTTTATACTTATTGAGTTATAACATTTATTGAATAAACCTTAGCAATTCTTACAATGTACTAATATGCTATAAGCTCATAAGGCTATTACAATGTTTTATTTATAAAAATTGTATTTACCTTCTTTAGAGTTACTAGTAATTAGCTATCTATACAAAAATAAGCAAACAGTTGTCACTAGTGGCAATGCATGTCTGTCCACATAGAATCTTCGTTCATGATGGATACCTATAATACTATAAATTAAAAATAACACTTATCCTCCCATATACTACACACAATACAGATTAAACACTTACACAAGATTATTTTCTGTTGTTGCGGTTTTTGTGAGTAGTACAACCACAAAACCAATTACAAAAAAGATGAAAAAAAAACATTCGTTAAAAAAAGGAATAGTTCTCTGGGAA
Organism: Teinopalpus imperialis; assembly: GCA_029286865.1. Classification (NCBI taxonomy): domain Eukaryota; kingdom Metazoa; phylum Arthropoda; class Insecta; order Lepidoptera; family Papilionidae; genus Teinopalpus; species Teinopalpus imperialis. The sequence continues at coordinate 9,719,356 of JAGSMU010000021.1, forward strand.
ACAATACATCTCGATTTTGATTTGTTCAGGATAGATGTAGGTGTCTAGTGGCTGTGGTAACATTTAGCATTAGAAGTGACTTACTTTTAGTCCTGTGATACTTAATTTTGTAAATTAAGTGTCATGTAATATGTTACATAAACATCTGTACACTATCAGAACATTTGTGCTCCTAACGAGGTTAAATTTATATAATAATAAAAATAATTAGCAAACACAAACACATTTTATTACCCTCATAAAAGATCTTATTGAAATACCTAAAAACAGTAATATATTTATAACTTATTTTTCTCTGTAACAATTCAGCTTATATTAATATTTTATACTTATTGAGTTATAACATTTATTGAATAAACCTTAGCAATTCTTACAATGTACTAATATGCTATAAGCTCATAAGGCTATTACAATGTTTTATTTATAAAAATTGTATTTACCTTCTTTAGAGTTACTAGTAATTAGCTATCTATACAAAAATAAGCAAACAGTTGTCACTAGTGGCAATGCATGTCTGTCCACATAGAATCTTCGTTCATGATGGATACCTATAATACTATAAATTAAAAATAACACTTATCCTCCCATATACTACACACAATACAGATTAAACACTTACACAAGATTATTTTCTGTTGTGTATATTCTTGGAAGCTGTGGTGACATGGACTGCAGGGGTGCGGCCAGTGAAGCTGGACTCCAGGAGTGATTGGTGTGCTCGGCATAGTGCCTGCACCAGACCCTAGTATTATGAATAAGCGAGACAGCAATAAGGAGAAGGAACGTCAAAGTGACGATAAAAGAACTTCTGCGTAAGTACATATCTTTCATTATCCGCCCACATCTATGGATATAAATGTTATTTTGATTTTCATCAAAACCTAAAATTATTTTATTTATATGAATTTTTATACAAATTATCTAGTTGAATTACAATGTTGACCAAGAATATTTTGATGGAAACTTGGTTTTAATGGAAAAGTATTGATACTTATTTATGGCCGAAAAGCAACTTAGTTATTGGGATTGATGATGTACCTTCATATTAAAATGTAGTTGATGTCACTATGGGCATATATTTCACTCATACTTAAACACTCTTAAAAAGCATAAGATCTTATTGAAATACCTAAAAACAGTAATATATTTATAACTTATTTTTCTCTGTAACAATTCAGCTTATATTAATATTTTATACTTATTGAGTTATAACATTTATTGAATAAACCTTAGCAATTCTTACAATGTACTAATATGCTATAAGCTCATAAGGCTATTACAATGTTTTATTTATAAAAATTGTATTTACCTTCTTTAGAGTTACTAGTAATTAGCTATCTATACAAAAATAAGCAAACAGTTGTCACTAGTGGCAATGCATGTCTGTCCACATAGAATCTTCGTTCATGATGGATACCTATAATACTATAAATTAAAAATAACACTTATCCTCCCATATACTACACACAATACAGATTAAACACTTACACAAGATTATTTTCTGTTGTTGCGGTTTTTGTGAGTAGTACAACCACAAAACCAATTACAAAAAAGATGAAAAAAAAACATTCGTTAAAAAAAGGAATAGTTCTCTGGGGAAACAATACATCTCGATTTTGATTTGTTCAGGATAGATGTAGGTGTCTAGTGGCTGTGGTAACATTTAGCATTAGAAGTGGCTTACTTTTAGTCCTGTGATACTTAATTTTGTAAATTAAGTGTCATGTAATATGATACATAAACATCTGTACACTATCAGAACATTTGTGCTCCTAACGAGGTTAAATTTATATAATAATAAAAATAATTAGCAAACACAAACACATTTTATTACCCTCATAAAAAGATCTTAAGAATTGTCTCTTTTATGTCTCTACTGATTTGGAAGGTCAGTTATATGGAGATGAACTAGTAAGAAGTTTGAGTTGCTCTTTTTAAACAGATATATCAAAAACCAGTATATAAATCTTATCAATAATATTTAGCAAATGAATCCTGAAAATTACTGTGTATATTATTTTAAAAAAAATCTCGTCTTAGTAACTGTATTTAGTTTATTAACTTAATATTTGATTAAATTACGGGTCTAGTATATCCCATAAATAATGTTGTATTTTAAAACTATTGAAAATATCTTTACAGTTAATATCATGTTGACTAGATATCTGTTGTAAAATCCATCATCATGACTAATTATTAGCCTGTGATAGGCTACTACAGGACATTTGTAGGCTTCTCCCTTGAAATTATTTTTATTCAATTTATTTGTTACACCTTTGTTCTATTCATGAAGCACTTATTCCTTCACCGAGATCTGCCCCTTGGCTGGTGTGCATTGCTAAATCTTCATTGCCACCATAGTCGAAGCAACCATCACTTCTCATTCGATCTTATGTCATGACATAATAGGTAGTTTACTAAAACACCTGTGGAAGTTGTTCCATCTTAGAATAACAATCAAGTATTAAAGTCAAAGGCTCAAAAATTAAAGGCTGTCTAATAGTTCCAAAATCCTATTTCGACAATATGATCACAAGTATACCCTCAGATGGGTTATGTTTAAGTGTCTTTTTCGTGTCAATATGTCTTTGACACTCTATTTTACTATGGGATATTGTTTTTACAGCAGATTGTGCTAGATTTCAATTAGCAAAAATACAATAGACCTTAAATTTATTTAATTAACTTTTATGTACACACAATTATATATAAAAACTAAAATAAGAAAAGTATGTGTGTATGCATAGCTTATTGTACCCAAATAATATCTCTTCTAGCGCAGGAATGGTATTAAAGGTGTCATTGTACACTATATTTAACAACACTTTATTTATTTACATTTGTATGCATACAAATACAACAAAAATGTTTATTATATATCTAGGTCATAAGTTCTGTCTACTTATTTTTATGAAATTTCGAATACTGGCCAGAAATATTTGGATTTATTTTGAATAAAGAACTTTTGCACCATCTTAAAATAAAAATAAATAGATTTTGTTCCATTAAAAATGGCAAAATAAAAACAGTGTCACACTTTTTGAGTTTTTGATATACAACTAAAGTGCACTTGGTTCAAGCTCGGGTATTTTCGATATTCTTGTATGGTGTGAGACTTGGACTGTGAGAGGCACTATAGGGACTGTGAGAGGCACAATAGCAATAAGATAAATGGCTTTGAAATGTGGGGTTGGTGAAGGTTAATCCGAGTTCCTTGGACCGCCATGAGTTCCAATGAGTCCATACTAAAAGAGCTAAAAAACACCACAAGGCTCTCCACAATCTGCGAACAAAGAGCCCTCAACTTCCTTGGACGCATCATGCGGTCTTCAAAGCAGATAAGTTTAGGCAAAATGAACAGTAGACATGCTCAAGGAAGGGCACCTAAAACTTGGGTTGTGTGGCAACATGCACTATGCGGTCCACTCGGCATATGACAGTATTCAGCGGAGTTTTTTATTTGTGGTTGTGATCTGCAGCCAACATAGGCAATAAAAAAGAAGATATTATAGTTGAATTTTAATTGTTTTTTTTTTAAATCAAAGGATAACTATATTATCTAGTTAAAAACATATTCACATTGTTATGATTATTGAAAGAAAATAATACTTTATTTTGCCCTCGTTTACTGATTTAGTTATGTATTATTATGTATTTAATTTTTATGTATTTATAAGTTGCTTAAATTATAAAATACTTTGAGTACTTATTATAACTATTAATTATTAAAAAGCAGGTCAAGTCCATGTTGGATAATACATAGCCTTTGGGTCTTGATGTTACATAGTAGGTGCTTGAAAGTTCTTTGAAAGATTTATTCATATGATACTTGATAGAGCTTTTTTATTCTAGTTCAGCTTAGAAATCCCTAGGTAGAGAATGCAGTTATAACAATCTTAATATTGCATAATAATGGATAGGTGATATCTTAAAAATAGTATAAAAAAGAACAAAATGTTATGTCAAAACCACTTATTTTTTAAAGATGATTCACATAACAGGTGTTGATCAAAAAAGGAATCCTATCTCTACATGATGAGATGGAACACATAAGTAGTAAATTCTTTATTTTTTTGTTTAATTGTTAAATTCATTCAATTTATACATTTATTTGGCTTTGTATAGAGAAATAAATGGGTCAATTTTGCCTTGATGCTTTGATACAAAAAAAGAATTGTCTCATAATTAGCATAATGTTTGTATGTATAAAAAATTAAAGCAATTTAATTGTATTAATAAAATGTTATAATAGTGATTGCTTATATGATAATAATTAGCCACCATAATTATTAGCTTTGTTTGGTCCTGATACTATCTGGAGTTGGGGTTGTATGTTATTTCCTTTCATTCATCTCTTCTTCATCAGTTGTACATCAGCTTCTGTTGATAAGCATTATATGCTAAGAATACCTTAATAACCTTTGATGAAAATAGTTTTATTTCCACAGTTATATTGAATAATATTTTATAGTATACTAAATTTGTAATATTGATTATCAATCAAGATTATTTTAAGGATATTTATTCACCAATATTTAAAACAGTATTTATTGTTAATAAATGTGGAAAAAGAAATATTTGATTTACAAAATAAATGAATTATGTGATTTAAAATATTACATAAACTGAATATATATGTATATATGTTAGTGTAACATGATTTTATTACAATTGTACTGCATAGTTAAATTGTCTACAGATTCATAATAAGAAAATGAATCACAACATGTAATGTCTTATATATATCACACAATACCCTTGATAACACTTCTTAATAAGAACAGAACTTACTATCAGTAACTGTGGTTTAGTGCTGTTTATACAATAAAATTGTTAATAATTTTATTTGCATTGTTCCTCATTTTAAAAGTATGTTTATTAACATGCAATATGTGAAAATTAAACAAGCTTGCAATGTTTATAATAAAAATCAAGAGTGCCCTGCTTATTTCATCAAAATTGACAAGTGAATTTTATACATCAATTATTACTAAAGCTACCAAAATGCACACTCACAGTGATTATATTTTATTAAACTATTTGAATAACATTTATTATGCATAGAAAATTGTAAGTAATTTAATTTGTTATCATTATTTTGTAATAGCTTAACTAACCTATAAAAATGTATAACAGTTTGAGCTTCCCTATTTCTCTTTAATTATACTTGAACACTCCTAGTAATGTATGTGATTTGTATGAATATATATTTTGAAATGAATGCTATATATCTGACATTATTTATTTCCTTTAAATTTTAACAATAACAATAATATTTAAAAAGTAATGGGTGAGAATTTATAACATTTTCTACTACAACATTTGTATTAACTATATTTAATTATAAATAAGTATACAAGTGCATGTTTTGACTCAATTTTCTAATTAAAAATCTTTGATAATACAGTTAAATGTTAATTTTCGTTAGGCAGTTATGACTTTGTGGTAGGCAGGAGCATGTTGAGACTTTCACTTTTGACTCAATGCCAATAACGGTCACTGATTCACTGCAGTCAGTACTCGTTTAGACAGCGGGCCATGCACCAATTCATGCTGATAATGATTTGACAGCATAATTTTATGTAATGTAAAGTTTATATCTTTTTTTCTTTACCTTCTTTATTTTTGTGCTAAAATTTGTTCTATTTATTAATTGATAAGTAAGTGAGATTTATCAGGTTATTTAAGGTGTCATGTTTGATTAACCTTTCTTTTTTTTTAAGTTAAAATGTTAGTTATTGGCAAATGAAATTATTAAATAATATAAGTCATTTCAATAGTTGTAATTTAACTTGTTAAATTAACTATATAATATTTAGTTTGACATGTCAGCTTAAACATTATTAATTATATGTTAATTATATGTATTATAGCTTTCCTTTAATTATTAAACAATCCATTAGTGCAATGAGATAGTTATTCCAAATTTTAGGAGACCACATATCTTTTTTGTTTTAGACATATACCATTTTTTAATTATAGGGAATAGTAATTATCTTATTTTTTGAATTGAACACAGTTTGGTATGTCAGACTCACTTAAGTGTCTGTGCATGCAGTGTTGTCATTTTATGGCCCTGTACCATTATTAAGGAGACTGATAGCACATGCATTATATTATGATGTGAATGAGTCATGGGGTAAACTGGTCTATTCCAATTTAAGTTTTTTCTAACATAATAGAACATTTGGTTTATTTATAACTATTGTTTGTTTTTTGAACTTATTGCATTTGGTTAATCCAAACACAACTCTGGAATGTTTTCTAATTCATATTGTTTTAATTTGTATGTTTGTAAAATTGTATTGAAAAAAAATCATACGGCCGAGTTTCTTGGTGCTTCTCAGATCAAAGGCATTTATTTACAAAGCACCATGAAGTCTTTCAAATTATTATTGACATGGAAACCTCATGCAGTGTACTTGAAAAATAAATGATGTGTTATTTAATTACCAAGAGGAGTGCACTATTTCTTTCTTATGTTATATAATGGGTTTTCTCATACCTATGGTTCATAAGTTCTATGTAATCTGGAGGTCAAAATTACATAATCATTTCCCGATTAAACATTTTGTATGCTTTTTCTCTTTTTCTAACAACATACTAATTCATATTTATAAACATAGTTGTAGAGTAGGATTGACACATTATATTCACGCTTATACCGAGGGATCGAATCGCATTTGACTTGTACCAAAAATCTTCGTTTATCTGATTACAAAATATAATTTTCTTTATGATGTCCTTCTAGTCAATTGCAAATATGGATATCTTCTGGTTATTATTGGATGGATGAATTGCGTAGAATATATACGAGGGGAGGTCAAAAAGTTCGCGGAATGAGAGGGAAGGAAGTTGAGATTAAACCCTAAACTACATTTCCTTCTCAATATATTCTCCCTTAAACCTAATACATGTTATGGATCTCGCAAATAATTTGTTTATACCGTCAAAAACAAAAAATTGTCTTTGGTGTCAAAATAGGCCGAAATTGACTTGACTTCTTCATTGTCGTCAATTTTTTTTCCACGCAGCTCTTTATTCATTTTTGTAAATAAATAATAGACACTAGGAGCCAAGTCTGGATTGTAGGGTGGGTGATTCAGTAATTCGAAGCCGCGACAGTGAATGGCAGCCGTTGCAACATGGCACGTGTGAACAGGTGCGTTGTCGTGACAGTTTTCCTCTTCTTTTTACTTTGATGGGTTCTTTCAATCTTTCCAGTAAAGAAGCGTAGTTCTGTCCCGTTATAGTAACACCACATTCTTTACAATCGTTCAGTAAAATTTCTTCTGTATCCCAAAGCCTGGATCTTTCCAGGTGACTGTGCCACTTTGAACTTCTTTGGCGGAGGTGTGCCTTTTTTATGCCACTGAAAAGTTTGTTTCTTGCCTGGGAATTGAATAAGAGAACCGAGATGCACACTATGCCAAGTGTCACATGTGTACGGCGATAGGTTGACTTCAAATGTAATATTTGGAGCCTGTGTAATGCACTTGTTATCTCTTTCTAAGATGAGTGCGGAGAGATATATCTTTTTTTTTAAATATTTGATTGAATTTGCATGATTTAAAAGATTTCTAGCAATATGAATACATTTAATTCCTTCTGTTGAAAAATTGTCTTATCTAAGAAAAACAAACAATAAAACGATTTATTTAAGAAGTGGTGAACTCCACCGACCGACATAGTCATAGCTCACAGGATCAGTCATTTGAAGTGGCAATGGACCAGTTATATACATTGTAGAACCGTTAGCCGATCATATATGACACCCGAACCGGGGAAGATAGGTTCTCGAGTGGCAAACTCGTATTGGCCATCACAGCGTAGGACGACCTACACTAGATGGAGCGACGACCTATTTAAGTCTGCGGGAAGTCGATGGTTGCAGGTGGCTCAATATGATACACTCAGTCTCAATATTGTAGTCTGTGGGGACATGTATTTTTTCTTTACATGTACATGTAGGGACATGTATTTTTTCTTTTTTTAAAACTTTCTTAGTAAGTGCTTGACTACGATCCCACCTGATGTTAAGTGGAAATGCAGTCCTGGATGGTAAGGCGCACTAGCTCAGTAAATGCCTATTCACTCTACTCTTGAAAACACCCACATTTTAATCGGAGGGAAAGACAGACGCGGGCAAACTATTCCAGTCCTTTGCTGTACGTATAATGAAAGGCGAAGCAAATCGCTTCGTTCGGGTTTGAGGGATGTTCACAACAAAAGGATCAACATTCAATAGTGGACTAGTGTGGGCTGATGATGATAATGATGAAGTCCTTCTACTCAGTATCGACTCTAGCGACATCTGCTCATCATCAAATGATGTCAACTATGCAGGATATAGTATCTTAAACATATTCGCAATCGCAGAAGCACTCTATTCGTCACCTTCAAATCCGATGTATGGCATATTCGATAAGATTAGAGCAATGCTCGGATATTATCGACGTCACAAAACAGGTACAAACACGTTTTCTGCACGGTAGATCTACGTCGCAATTATTAACTGGTTGTAGTATCAATAGGTCGGATTAATCACGGAAGATAACGTGAGAGGATATTGACTTTTATATAATACCAGCGTGTAATAGTAAGTTGGCGGTGGCTTCTAGCGATGCGTTCATATGGGACAAAGGTGGGACAAAGCAACTCCATTATAATAACTTATCGAGGATAAACGCGAGTGTTAGGATCGCAGGAATCACTCTGTGAACTGTGTGTTCTCTCACTCAACACAATAAAAACAAACATCTACTCATACACAAAAAAACGGTTTTTAACATCAATTAACTTCCTCACTTTGTGATTATCTATTATAATATAATAAATTTGTTGTGCTAATTAACTATGTTCATAGTATGTGGTGGTAACATTTTCTATATCCTTGACTTTGGCTGGTAACATTTTCTTTATCCGTGACTTTGACTTGTAACATTTTCTATATCCTTGACTTTGGCTGGTAACATTTTCTTTATCCGTGACTTTGACTTGTAACATTTTCTATATCCTTGACTTTAACTTGTAACATTTTCTATATCCCTCAATCCGCAGTGAAGCCGCGTAGCGAAATTTGTTTCAATACTCTTTAGAGAGAAGGCCTGTATATACTCGTTTGATATATTTCTTTTATGATATTAGGGGTGAGAAACGAGCACATAGTTCACTTGATGGTCAGTAATACATCAATCCTCGATAAAGATTCAAGATGCAAATGTAGTCACCACTGTTGGTTGCGAATGAATGCTGCCTCATTACTTATAATTACCGAATGCCTACACCCACCAAACGAATACAGGGCGTTATACACCCACGTTCGTATTTTGTGAAGACGTGTTAATTTCCCGATCGAGCCGAACCATTGTAGCTAGAAATTAGGCGGATTAAGCTATAGCACAAGTGTGATCATTTGTCATCCTAAGTTTCATAAACAAATGTTTTCTAATGTGCCGACCATAGACGTGCACGATAAGGGATCAGAATATGACAATGTGTTACCCTTGAGGACTAAGTTGGTAATGTATTCGTAAGGAGACGAAATACAACCACAAACTCACTAGTCCTTCCCCTGTTGAGCCGCATTAATGGATGCTCCGGCTACTTGTGAGTTTGTAGTGTGACTACCAGAAATGCCGATTGTCATATCTGTGAACACTTTTATTTATTAACATTTTCGTTAGCACGTTGTTTATTATATATTAGTTGTTCAAATAGTTAAGGAATCTCTCATCATCTTTGCGCAAATCTCCCCCGATTTGCGCAAAGTTGCACTTATAGTATAATCTTTTTATTTTATCTTTTATTACATTGAGAGTAACGAATGAGCGCACAGTTCACCTGGTATGGTAAGTGATTCCTGCGTCCCATGACATCCACATTCATCTTTGACAAGGAGTCATAATGTAGATGCGTTGTCACCCGCCTGGACTGAGATGGGTGCCAGTAAATAAAGGTCTCCGGATCTCTCCACTCACCAAACGAAACACAACATTATACTGCTAATTTTCGCCGGTATTCTGTAAGGGGGTGGTCCTATCCCGGTCGAGCTGTCCCATTAATTCTGCAGCCAGAAACAAACTGCGGCGTAGCTCTACCGCTGTTAAGATAATCATCGTTTTTGAAAGTAATCGTTTAACCTGTTGTATTAAAACGGAAATCGCTTAAAGATGTCGCAAAATTACGTGCGTTTAAACGTATCATGACAAGCGGCGATTTCGGGCGAAATCCAATCGCGTATTGACACTGCCCTCGCACTTAACCGCTATCTGTAGTAGAGACACTAGCTAGCTCTAGCTAGTTTCTGCACCACAGCTTAACGTGGGTAGGACCACGCTCTCACAGAATACCAGCCTGAAATTAGCAGCGTAACGTTGTGTTTTGTATGATGAGTGTAGGAAACCCGCAGGAGTCATGATTACTGGTAACGAAGTTGGTTGAATTTCAACTTCATCATCTCGATGGTTTGCAATCCATCACTTTGAGCTTTACGCGAAATTTTCTGCCACGCATAATTAATCTGTGGAATCAGCTGTCGCCTGAGGTATTTCCGAAACGATACGATTTGGAGACCTTCAAGAAAAGAGCCTACACCTTTCTTAAAATCTACTACTCCCTCTTGTGTTGCGGATGTTCATGGGACCACCAGGAGAGCTGCTTGTTTGTTTGCCATCTATTCAATAAAAAAAAACTCAGTCCTCAGCAACGAGCAAAGATTCAATTCAATGCATATGCATCTTGAATCTTGTTGTTGTTGGGTTCTATCTTTATGTTTAATCACTTCAGTGGGGTTATCACTTACAATTCTTTAAAATTACAATTAATTGTGGATATTTTGATAAACAATAAAGACATTTTCGCAAATAAATAGTTTTATGTACTTTATTATTGAAATTTGTCTAAGTGTGTTAGTCCTCGAAAACATTTATACACTAGTTGATCTCAGTCTTATGACATCGCACATCGATTCAAACTCTAGTTGCTATGGAATATTATTTACTATTATTGTATTAACGTGCATAATCTGTTTAGTATGGGTTAGCAGATTTGCATAAATGGCGGTAACAGCGGTATGCATAAATGGGTCTTGTATACTTGTAATTAGCTGGTTTCTTTCCTATACTGTAAGTGTAGAGTTGTAGAAGACGAGAAGTTTACTAGATTGATACAAAGACGCGAGTGATCGCCCGATGATCAAATCGCCTAGTAATACAATCATTACGCGGTTATCTTCTTTCTCTTCGATTGATAACTACTTAGATTTATTTCATTTTGTTTTAAACTAAGGGTAACAAACGAGGATAGAGTCTATCTGATGGTTTTTTTTAAATAGAATAGTTGGCAAACGCAATGGTAAGTGATTACCGCCGTCTCATGGCCGCAACACCAGAGGAGTCGCAAATGCGCTGCCGGCCTCTAGGATAGGTGTAGGCTCTTTTCTTGAAGGTCCCTAAGTCGTATCGGTTCGGAAACCGGTGAGTGATGACTGCAGTCCGTAAACACCTACCATCCAGACTCAATAAAAATTAACGATGCACATGCGTGGTCACACCCGAGGACCGAGACTACTGCCAGTAATTGTGGTGTCCATTCTTTACACTCCCTAAACGAAACACATAATGCCGCTATTTCAAGCTGGTATTCTGTAACGGTAACTGGTCGTTTCCTCGTTTACACTATGCACCATACGAATAACCGTGTTTTGGTAATTAAAAAAATTTATAGATGTATTTAGATTATATACCATAGATCTTCACTCCGTCTAGTGGGGGTCGTCCCACGCCGTGTAACCAATACGAGGTTGCCACTCGGGAGCTTTTCTCCCCCGTCGTTTATCGATTCTACGCTATATGGCCGGCCCAATGCCGCCACTGCTTACTGATCCTTTGTGCTATGACGATAACCTAATTGTAAAGATTTTTTCTCGTTGCAGCGCGACCGGTGCGGTGGGCGGGCGCGGCGTGGGCGGAAGCAGCGCGATGCACACGTCGCGGCACTCGGTCACCTCGTCCTCGGGCGTGCTAATGGTCGGGCCCAACTTCCGGGTGGGCAAGAAGATCGGCTGCGGCAACTTCGGTGAACTTAGGCTTGGTGAGTGTGCCTTACTTACTGCTCTATTCAGCAGGCTCCATTTTTAGTTTAGTGGTACTTCATTTCGGGGTACACGCCATGTGTATACAATGGTGAAAATAAATAAAAAAAACCCTCGTAACGGGGCGTTTGGCGTCGCGGATGGATTGAGTATCATTGTAGTAAATTCATAGTATGTCTGTAGATGACTTTTTGTGTTTATAAAATGTGGAAAAATCGTTAATGTCTCATTAAAAACAATACCTTTTTAGAAGCAAAAAAAAAAATGACGTGATACTGGTTTACTGGTTTACGAATAACAAACAAACGAATAGTGCACCCGATGGTGTTTTAAGGTGTCGATTGTCATGATAACAATTATAAGGACTTGGATTTCTGTCACTCATCATACAAAACACAGCAGCGCTAATGTGACATAGACATTCTGTGATAGCGTGGTCGAGCCTCTGTAACGAAGGTAATAGCTGGATTGTATTTGTATCGTGACTCGTAACATGTTAACGTTACTCAATATAAAAAGCAAACATTTAACAACTACGATACATTCACGAAGTTACAAAAGTTGTTTTTACTATCGGAATGTACATGTTATAATTCAATGCATGTTACGTCTTCTTGGGGAATCACAAAAAACATAAAATAAACATTAAGCAGACATTTTTAATTCTTTTTTACTTTCATATCGTGTCATATATCGTTAAAGTTAATAAACTTTTAATTAATATGATTCTTAAATCGTCATGATGTATGACGTTGAATTATTGAACTACAAAACAAGTATACGTTATATGTATATATATATATATTTATAGCATTAGGAGTAACAAACGAGCACACAATTCATCTGATGGTAAGTGATTCCTGCGGCCCATGACAACTACATTCATCCTTGAGAAGGAATCATAATGCAGATGTGTTGTCACCCTTGAGGACTGAGATGGAATGCCTCGTCACCAGTAATAAAGGTTATGTAATTACGGATATCTAAAGTTATTCGTATGGCCTTTTTTTTTTTTTTTTTTTTTTCGGCCTGAAGGCCACTGCTAGCCCGAGGGCCCCCACAGTTTCACCGGGTTGAGAGGCGACCGAGCGCTAATGGCACTCAGTCGAGACCTCTATATATAAAGATTATATAGCTATCGCCACGGATCGCTCGGGACTCAGTGACAAAGTTGTGGAATAATTTGCGCATTGTGAATTTATCACAATCACGAAAATGTGTTCGTTATTAACTAACACACACAACAAATAATTGAGAGTGTAAAACTATGTTCAAACGAATACGAAAAACGGGCGATGGTGGCGAGCCGTGTGATGCAATAGCGTAATGATACTACCGTCGTCCCTTATTGTTTGCCGAGAACACCCGAAAATTAATTTCCGCATGAATAGTAGTGCTCGAAATCGGAGCTGATAAGTATATTAAGTAGTGATTTATACCAAGGCGGTAGAAAGAAATATGCATGAACTAAATATCAACGTCCGCCGTGGTTCTAGTTTTTTTTATTACATTAAGAGTAACAACCGATCACACAGTTCACCTGATGGTAAGTGATTCCTGCAAGATGACATCTATATTCACCCTTGAGGACTGAGATGGAATGCCTCGTCACCAGTAATAAAGGTTATGTAATTACGGATATCTAAAGTTATTCGTATGGCCTTTTTTTTTTTTTTTTTTTTTTTTTTTTTTTTTTCGGCCTGAAGGCCACTGCTAGCCCGAGGGCCCCACAGTTTCACCGGGTTGAGAGGCGACCGAGCGCTAATGGCACTCAGTCGAGACCTCTATATATAAAGATTATATAGCTATCGCCACGGATCGCTCGGGACTCAGTGACAAAGTTGTGGAATAATTTGCGCATTGTGAATTTATCACAATCACGAAAATGTGTTCGTTATTAACTAACACACACAACAAATAATTGAGAGTGTAAAACTATGTTCAAACGAATACGAAAAACGGGCGATGGTGGCGAGCCGTGTGATGCAATAGCGTAATTGTGGTGTCCATTCTTTACACTCCCTAAACGAAACACATAATGCCGCTATTTCAAGCTGGTATTCTGTGTGGGTATGGTCCTACCCCGGTCGTGCTAGACCCATTCATTCTGCAGCCAGAAACAAACTGTAATGTAGCTCTATCACTGTCACAACGCTGTCTATTTTCAAGTTCCAAGGCTTATCCCCAAACCTTGAATATAAACACTAGGTATTTTACAGCACGAGTCTAAGCAGATAATTTTAAGCAGTTTCTCTGTATACAGTTGTCATGCCAGGGTCATAACTTTTATCGTGGGTCATGACTTTTTTTAATAAAACAGCAATACTAATAATATTTTAGTAACATTTCCGTTAATCATTTAACTAATCCTGCCTGTGGCTAAATGTTTCTAGACAGTAGTCGAATGGCGGATTCGAACCTACGACTTTAAGCTTTGCAAAGCGTTGATCACTAAAAACTAAAGTTAAATCGTTAATTAGTCTGTACTTGGAGATAATTATTACATAAGAGATTAAACAGTGTTAGAGCTACACTGCAGTTTGTTTCTAGCTGCAGAATGAATGGGTCGGCTCGACCGGGGTATGACAAAGCCCTCACAGAATACCAGTGTGAAATAGCAGCATAATGCTGCTGTGTTTCGTCCAGTGTAGGGATCCGGAGACCTTTATTACTGGTTACGAGGCATTCCATCTCAGTCCTCAAGAATGACAACGCATGTGGATTATGATTCCTTGTCAAGGATGAATGTAGATGTCATGGGCCGCAGGAATCACTTACCATCAGGTGAACTGTGTGTTCGTCCGTTACTCTTATAGTATTAAAAAAAATCATTGGGGTATTGATGTTTGAGTCCTTTTTTAATAAATTGATACGTTATACAGCTATTTTACGCTGGAATTATGTGACGGCTTGTTCCTATCCTGGTCGAGCTGACCCATTCTTTCTGCAGCTAGGAACTATACTAACTTATCTCTAAATACAGACTAATTAACGATTTAACTTTAGTTTTTAGTGATTAACGGGAACAATACATTCTTAAAAAAAAAATGTTTCACGGCTAGAAATAAACAACCAGAAACTGCGACTCCGAAGTACTCTGGCCAACACGCCATCGTGCCGTCGTGCTATTTTATTGTGTTATATTTTCTATACAGTGATGTGCATATAAATGCGGTTGAGATGTGCAGATCGGATCGCGCATGAACTACAGTTGTAAAGTGAGTCATGGGTGTCCACTTTATATACTTGACATACTTTGTCCGACGGTACCTCAATCGATATTTTGCCGAGAATTGCTACAAAACCTCGTGTATTTATTTTATATTTATATTAGTGAACTATGTCTAGCTGTGGGATCTATATATATATATATATATATATATATATATATATATTTATAGCATTAGGAGTAACAAACGAGCACACAATTCATCTGATGGTAAGTGATTCCTGCGGCCCATGACAACTACATTCATCCTTGAGAAGGAATCATAATGCAGATGTGTTGTCACCCTTGAGGACTGAGATGGAATGCCTCGTCACCAGTAATAAAGGTTATGTAATTACGGATATCTAAAGTTATTCGTATGGCCTTTTTTTTTTTTTTTTTTTTCGGCCTGAAGGCCACTGCTAGCCCGAGGGCCCCCACAGTTTCACCGGGTTGAGAGGCGACCGAGCGCTAATGGCACTCAGTCGAGACCTCTATATATAAAGATTATATAGCTATCGCCACGGATCGCTCGGGACTCAGTGACAAAGTTGTGGAATAATTTGCGCATTGTGAATTTATCACAATCACGAAAATGTGTTCGTTATTAACTAACACACACAACAAATAATTGAGAGTGTAAAACTATGTTCAAACGAATACGAAAAACGGGCGATGGTGGCGAGCCGTGTGATGCAATAGCGTAATGATACTACCGTCGTCCCTTATTGTTTGCCGAGAACACCCGAAAATTAATTTCCGCATGAATAGTAGTGCTCGAAATCGGAGCTGATAAGTATATTAAGTAGTGATTTATACCAAGGCGGTAGAAAGAAATATGCATGAACTAAATATCAACGTCCGCCGTGGTTCTAGTTTTTTATTACATTAAGAGTAACAACCGATCACACAGTTCACCTGATGGTAAGTGATTCCTGCGGCCCATGACAACTACATTCATCCTTGAGAAGGAATCATAATGCAGATGTGTTGTCACCCTTGAGGACTGAGATGGAATGCCTCGTCACCAGTAATAAAGGTTATGTAATTACGGATATCTAAAGTTATTCGTATGGCCTTTTTTTTTTTTTTTTTTTTTCGGCCTGAAGGCCACTGCTAGCCCGAGGGCCCCCACAGTTTCACCGGGTTGAGAGGCGACCGAGCGCTAATGGCACTCAGTCGAGACCTCTATATATAAAGATTATATAGCTATCGCCACGGATCGCTCGGGACTCAGTGACAAAGTTGTGGAATAATTTGCGCATTGTGAATTTATCACAATCACGAAAATGTGTTCGTTATTAACTAACACACACAACAAATAATTGAGAGTGTAAAACTATGTTCAAACGAATACGAAAAACGGGCGATGGTGGCGAGCCGTGTGATGCAATAGCGTAATGATACTACCGTCGTCCCTTATTGTTTGCCGAGAACACCCGAAAATTAATTTCCGCATGAATAGTAGTGCTCGAAATCGGAGCTGATAAGTATATTAAGTAGTGATTTATACCAAGGCGGTAGAAAGAAATATGCATGAACTAAATATCAACGTCCGCCGTGGTTCTAGTTTTTTTTATTACATTAAGAGTAACAACCGATCACACAGTTCACCTGATGGTAAGTGATTCCTGCAAGATGACATCTATATTCACCCTTGAGGACTGAGATGGAATTCCTCGTCATCTGTAATAAAGATCTCGGGAACCCTGCACTCACCAGACGAAACACATCAACATTATGTTGCTATTATACGCTGGTATTCTGTGTGGGTATGGTCCTACCCCGGTCGTGCTAGACCCATTCATTCTGCAGCCAGAAACAAACTGTAATGTAGCTCTATCACTGTCACAACGCTGTCTATTTTCAAGTTCCAAGGCTTATCCCCAAACCTTGAATATAAACACTAGGTATTTTACAGCACGAGTCTAAGCAGATAATTTTAAGCAGTTTCTCTGTATACAGTTGTCATGCCAGGGTCATAACTTTTATCGTGGGTCATGACTTTTTTTAATAAAACAGCAATACTAATAATATTTTAGTAACATTTCCGTTAATCATTTAACTAATCCTGCCTGTGGCTAAATGTTTCTAGACAGTAGTCGAATGGCGGATTCGAACCTACGACTTTAAGCTTTGCAAAGCGTTGATCACTAAAACTAAAGTTAAATCGTTAATTAGTCTGTACTTGGAGATAATTATTACATAAGAGATTAAACAGTGTTAGAGCTACACTGCAGTTTGTTTCTAGCTGCAGAATGAATGGGTCGGCTCGACCGGGGTATGACAAAGCCCTCACAGAATACCAGTGTGAAATAGCAGCATAATGCTGCTGTGTTTCGTCCAGTGTAGGGATCCGGAGACCTTTATTACTGGTTACGAGGCATTCCATCTCAGTCCTCAAGAATGACAACGCATGTGGATTATGATTCCTTGTCAAGGATGAATGTAGATGTCATGGGCCGCAGGAATCACTTACCATCAGGTGAACTGTGTGTTCGTCCGTTACTCTTATAGTATTAAAAAAAATCATTGGGGTATTGATGTTTGAGTCCTTTTTTAATAAATTGATACGTTATACAGCTATTTTACGCTGGAATTATGTGACGGCTTGTTCCTATCCTGGTCGAGCTGACCCATTCTTTCTGCAGCTAGGAACTATACTAACTTATCTCTAAATACAGACTAATTAACGATTTAACTTTAGTTTTTAGTGATTAACGGGAACAATACATTCTTAAAAAAAAAATGTTTCACGGCTAGAAATAAACAACCAGAAACTGCGACTCCGAAGTACTCTGGCCAACACGCCATCGTGCCGTCGTGCTATTTTATTGTGTTATATTTTCTATACAGTGATGTGCATATAAATGCGGTTGAGATGTGCAGATCGGATCGCGCATGAACTACTGTTGTAAAGTGAGTCATGGGTGTCCACTTTATATACTTGACATACTTTGTCCGACGGTACCTCAATCGATACTTTGCCGAGAATTGCTACAAAACCTCGTGTATTTATTTTATATTTATATTAGTGAACTATGTCTAGCTGTGGGATCTATATATATATACATAGTAAGATCTATATTTAAATAATTATTGCAGCTAGAAACTAGCTTCAGAGTAGGTCTACCTACCACTGTTGAATGGATATTATGTTATTTGCAAATGCTATATGTATTTTTGCTAGAATACGGTAGAAGCAGGTTCGGTTTTCGTTATGAGGGTGTGACGGGAATATATGCAAGGTGACAACCAGACATGCGTTTCACTTGATGACAAACATAAAACGCTGATTAGGGTACCAATCTGCTAACTAAGATCCATTTTAGATAAAGGAACGTCTTGTAGATGTGATGTCACTCCTGAGCATTAAGATCAAATGTCTTTTTATTAGAAATTAGATGTCATATGAAATGCCAGCTTTGTCGTGGTTTTCCATAGTCAATATACGATACACCATGTTTTTAGATTAACAGTATATCACTTAACAAATATCCATAGTATTAAAGTTATGAATGTTAAAGTTTGATTCTTCGATATAAACTTGACTACTAAAGCTTTCAAAGTAATATATTCATTCAACGTTACATTTACTGAACTACTTCCTTGGACAACAAAGCTGTGAGTGAGGTCGTTGCCGCCACCAGCTATACTCGTTCAGACGAATGTAATTAACTGATGTATCGGAATTAATAAGTTCTGACTATCGCTAGGAAGCAGTGTTTGTAATAAAATATTTTAAAATAGATCACAAATGTAACCCATATTTGGTATGGAGTTAAAAATAATGATTTAAAATTTTGCACACATTATCCAAATCTTCTTTAAGAAATACCAATTCAAAAAACATCGTAATTTCAATAGACAAAATGGCTGGGTGTGTTACATCTGCTTGGGATCTTGTGATTAGATAATAAAATAGAATCTCAAACCAAACATACAACTTTCTTTTATTTACGGCTGATGGCCACTTTTAGCCCGAGGATTTTACAGTTTCTCTGTATACAGTTGTCATGCCAGGGTCATAACTTTTATCGTGGGTCATGACTTTTTAATAAAACAGCAATACTAATAATATTTTAGTAACATTTCCGTTAATCATTTAACTAATCCTGCCTGTGGCTAAATGTTTCTAGACAGTAGTCGAATGGCGGATTCGAACCTACGACTTTAAGCTTTGCAAAGCGTTGATCACTAAAACTAAAGTTAAATCGTTAATTAGTCTGTACTTGGAGATAATTATTACATAAGAGATTAAACAGTGTTAGAGCTACACTGCAGTTTGTTTCTAGCTGCAGAATGAATGGGTCGGCTCGACCGGGGTATGACAAAGCCCTCACAGAATACCAGTGTGAAATAGCAGCATAATGCTGCTGTGTTTCGTCCAGTGTAGGGATCCGGAGACCTTTATTACTGGTTACGAGGCATTCCATCTCAGTCCTCAAGAATGACAACGCATGTGGATTATGATTCCTTGTCAAGGATGAATGTAGATGTCATGGGCCGCAGGAATCACTTACCATCAGGTGAACTGTGTGTTCGTCCGTTACTCTTATAGTATTAAAAAAAAATCATTGGGGTATTGATGTTTGAGTCCTTTTTTAATAAATTGATACGTTATACAGCTATTTTACGCTGGAATTATGTGACGGCTTGTTCCTATCCTGGTCGAGCTGACCCATTCTTTCTGCAGCTAGGAACTATACTAACTTATCTCTAAATACAGACTAATTAACGATTTAACTTTAGTTTTTAGTGATTAACGGGAACAATACATTCTTAAAAAAATGTTTCACGGCTAGAAATAAACAACCAGAAACTGCGACTCCGAAGTACTCTGGCCAACACGCCATCGTGCCGTCGTGCTATTTTATTGTGTTATATTTTCTATACAGTGATGTGCATATAAATGCGGTTGAGATGTGCAGATCGGATCGCGCATGAACTACAGTTGTAAAGTGAGTCATGGGTGTCCACTTTATATACTTGACATACTTTGTCCGACGGTACCTCAATCGATATTTTGCCGAGAATTGCTACAAAACCTCGTGTATTTATTTTATATTTATATTAGTGAACTATGTCTAGCTGTGGGATCTATATATATATACATAGTAAGATCTATATTTACATAAATATTGCAGCTAGAAACTAGCTTCAGAGTAGGTCTACCTACCACTGTTGAATGGATATTATGTTATTTGCAAATGCTATATGTATTTTTGCTAGAATACGGTAGAAGCAGGTTCGGTTTTCGTTATGAGGGTGTGACGGGAATATATGCAAGGTGACAACCAGACATGCGTTTCACTTGATGACAAACATAAAACGCTGATTAGGGTACCAATCTGCTAACTAAGATCCATTTTAGATAAAGGAACGTCTTGTAGATGTGATGTCACTCCTGAGCATTAAGATCAAATGTCTTTTTATTAGAAATTAGATGTCATATGAAATGCCAGCTTTGTCGTGGTTTTCCATAGTCAATATACGATACACCATGTTTTTAGATTAACAGTATATCACTTAACAAATATCCATAGTATTAAAGTTATGAATGTTAAAGTTTGATTCTTCGATATACACTTGACTACTAAAGCTTTCAAAGTAATATATTCATTCAACGTTACATTTACTGAACTACTTCCTTGGACAACAAAGCTGTGAGTGAGGTCGTTGCCGCCACCAGCTATACTCGTTCAGACGAATGTAATTAACTGATGTATCGGAATTAATAAGTTCTGACTATCGCTAGGAAGCAGTGTTTGTAATAAAATATTTTAAAATAGATCACATAAATGTAACCCATATTTGGTATGGAGTTAAAAATAATGATTTAAAATTTTGCACACATTATCCAAATCTTCTTTAAGAAATACCAATTCAAAAAACATCGTAATTTCAATAGACAAAATGGCTGGGTGTGTTACATCTGCTTGGGATCTTGTGATTAGATAATAAAATAGAATCTCAAACCAAACATACAACTTTCTTTTATTTACGGCTGATGGCCACTTTTAGCCCGAGGGATTTTACAGTTTCACTGGGTTGAAAGGTGGCCGAGCGCTTAGGGCACTCAGCCGAGACATTTATTGATGGGTAACCAGCACAAGGGTGAGGGGACCTCGGCTTGGGCCGTTATCCTGGGCGCGAAAGCAACTGACTCGAGGGTGCCCGGAGAGGGCCGAACCTCCGCTCGGTCAGTTACTTCTGACGGTGATAATAATAAAAAAATTGTGTATTCCTGAAGGACGGCACCGTCGACATGTGTCGAGCTTGCCATCGCCCTGGTGAGTCCCTCAGGCATGTTATCTCTGGTTGTTCGGCGCTTTCTAACTCTGAGTTTTAGTATTATAAGTACACGCCGGAAGCTCGAAAATAACTTCGCCAGGCTCTAATGGGACCGGCCCATCATGACGGACAGGACTATTCTTGCGAATAAGCCTGATAACGTGTTGTTGGACCGGGCACAGTCAAGGATATTTTTGGTCAACATCACGATCCCATATGACGAGAACCTTTTGAAAGCAGCAGCGAAATAGATAAAAAGACAAAATATCTGGACCTGACACACGAGGTGGCCGACATGTGGGGCTGTTATACCGACCGAAATTATTCCTATTGTCGTATCTGCAAACGGGTTAATCCCAACCAGCCTCTCGAATCACCTGAGGCGGTTGGGACTCCGTGCCTGGCAGCTCCGGGCTCAAATGCGGAAGGCGGTGCTCCTTGACACCGCTCGTATAGTCCGCAGGTTTCTTTCCCTTTCCCTCGACCGTTTGGTCTCCCCTGTCGAGGGATTCCCGTCTGGTTGGTCTTTATATATATATTATATTATATAGTATATATTTGTTTTTTTATATGTTTATAGTTTTTTATTTATTTATTCTATTGACCAACCAGGCGGAGATGGAAAAAAAAATATCCCCAATAAATTTGTGTACCACAATTTGTTGGTTTTCGAGTCTGCATGTGTTCTATGTCCCGTGTCTCACAATGATTGACACTGTATCTGCACGTTCTTCCAATATATTGCACATGTCTCGGTCATCGGCCTCTACGTTTGCTTAAACGCTTACGGCACTATATCTTACGTAGTTGATGTCATCTGCTAATAAGCTAAAGATATCGCCGTTATCGAATTCTATCATGAAGAAATGGTCAGCTTAAAAAACGGTCGTAATGTCTGTTTTATTTGAATGCGTTTAATTTACAAAAGAATATTGTTATTCGATTTAAATATAGTTAAATATGTGAAACCTCTTACACCGTAGTTACAATTATGATTTTTTCTTTTTCTACATCTTTTTTCCTAACCTTATTTCGTATTATCATTAGTCTCTTCACGCTGTCCCGTAAACAAACGGCGTCATCCGCTGTAAGAAGTGTTTCGGTGTGGTAACAGCTGATGTTATTGTTTTTATAGAGTTGGAACGCTCATATTCAATAAAATGTTCTGTAAAAACAAGACGTAGGACATAAGTTAATTGTTTATACATGAGTGGTGTTGAGAGAGCATTCTAGTCCTTTCCAATAAACCCGTCTTATCTTATTTAATTTATAAACAAGATTTCTAATAGGATAAAATGATGCTTAAAATGTACAGTATATAACGTTGTTAAATGTCTATAGTAATTGGGTCGAAGTCTAGTCTGAGTTATAAAATTAACACATTTTTGCTATATTTTTTATTCTAAAATTAATGATTTTTATACAATTACTAAAATATTTTATTTCATATGTATATCGTATATATTATTTTTAGTTTTTATATACACTAATTTTTCTTCTTCTTGTACAGTTTACCTAAATAGATTTTTTTTAGCATTACGACTGAAATTGTATTTTTATTATTATTCTATTTTTATTTTATATGTACTATAAAGAGTTTACGTTACTCATTTAAAACAATTATTTGTTTTAGAATCTTTCCCTTGAGCATGATTCTATTGTATGTATATTTTCTCTCATAGCATTAATTTTCGGTAAAATGTATTATTTAAACTGCCCGTCATTGTTTTTCTTTTATAGACATTAGTATACATAACGAGCACATAGTTCACATGATGATGAGACTGCTCTGATATATATCTGTATATCGTCTTTGGCGATGACCTCCCATTTAGATAGCGGTCCGAGCCGAGGTTCGAAACCTCCATATGATGGGAGGGGTAGTATATCGCCCCCTCTCTGTTGTCGTCGACGTTCTTCGTACATAGGGGTCGGAGCGCAGCGATAGTGTACTAACAGTGGTCGTGCCAGCATTGGCTAGCATGGTCGTTGTATCCTTACTCAGCGGACCTCTCGCTCTCCAGTCTATTCAAATAAAGCTGTAAAAGAGCAAAAGCATCACACTAACACAAAAAAATACTTTGGCAATGAGTAAAAATTAAAATTGTCTCCGCCGAGGACCTCTTCCTTTGATTGTTTGAAAGTAATTGGATCTGGAGTACTCGAGATGGCTCTTTCAACATCTGTTGTTTACAACGAGATTTTTTTATTTCTGCCATTTCTTTGAGTCGCCTTTAACGGTATATATTACTATAGTCATATTACATTCCTTTCCTGTGTTAATATTATTTATTTTGTTAATATATACATAAATTACTTGTTTAGAAACACGCATGATAGTTATATAGTATAGGCAAAGGCCTTCTCTCCTACCTAGACTTATTGATACAATTATTTATATTGTTAAAAGGCGTTAAAAACTGTCTCAACTTCCGTTAAATATCACCTTTGCCGACTATATTGTTGACTTGTAAGTAGTTTTGTATAATAATTTTGTATGGGTCAAGTGCTTAGTTCTGAATGGCGGTGAAGATTCATCTTCACTTCAGTGCCTCGGTAAGTTCGCCGGTATCGGTATCTTTGACCAAATAGTTTTTTTTTATGTATTCTGAAGCTGATATATTTTTTATTTTATAGAATAGGTGGCAAACGAGAATATATAATAGCTTACCCGATGGTAAGTGATCACCGCTGCGTGAGTCGGCAGATGCGCTGATATGGTAAGTGATTTCTGCGGCCCATGACATCTACATTAATCCTTGACAAGGAATCATAATGCAGATACGCTGTCACCATTGAGTACTGAGATTGTATGCCTCGTCACCTGTAATAAAGTTCTCCCAGATCCCCTACACTCACCAGACGAAACACAGCAGAGGGCGTGGTCCTACCCCGGTTTAACTGACCGATTCATTTTGCAGCTAGAAACAAACTGCAGTGTAGCTCTACCACTGTAAAAACTAAGTCGTATCGTTTCGGAAACACCGATGGCGACAGCTGATTCCACAGATTAGTTGTGGCAGAAATTTTCGCCTAAAGCCTAGTGGTGGATTGCCAAGCATCGATATGATGAGGATGTTATTTAAGTATTGTAATTTGATTTAAATGCAAATAGTTTGGTAGTAATTTATATGAGAACGTAGCTACAGCATGAAAATAACTATACCATGAATGTGTTGGCTCCAATAGTGAAAAATTAAAGATAAAAGCCAGTCAAAAAGCATCAATCTTCCGCTGGTCAAGGTCTGGAAAGAGAATCCGGTGGTCTGATTACTAATGAAATACACGATGTTTATTAATTTTGATACAGGAAGGTGTCGTCAAAGTTAAAAAAAGAGACTGTAGTCACTTAAACATCGGCGAACTGGTGTGCTTATTTATCAATCATAAAATTAACTAAACTTTCGCTAGATCCCTAATGTCATATCCAAACGGTCCACACGAGCACAACACAGATCACCTGGACCTGCAGCTCATGTCATCTACTAGATGCAAAATGAACATACATTGTTATCTTTGAGGACTGAGATGGAATTCTTGGTAATGGACCTCAGGTAGTAGTCCTCATCTATATTATATAAAATATGATGAGTCGCATTCGTTACTCACCATAGGCGGGAATCGTCTGTCACATGATATAAGTATCATAAAGTTAACAAGAACTTTTTTAAGGCTAATGGCCACCGTTAGCCCGAGGGCTTTTACAGCTTCACCTAAGTGCAGGAGAGATCGAAATTAAGTTTACTACTCTTGCTCCTTTCAATCCCAAGCATCAATTGTTATTGACATCGAGGGACATTTCCCACCGATGACGGAAACGTATCTAAACGATTTTAAGCATTAGAAGCTGTTGTTTTGATTATTTTATAATTGCCATTAACGAAGGTACAATACCAAACGTCAACTACAACAGGTTACTAATTTAGTAATGTTAGTTAGTTTAGTGTTTTACTATAGTAACATATTCAAACCATGTGGAACGCCTCTATCATATCAACGTACGCCAAGAAACTAATTCGTATTAATTCATCGCCACACCTTTAAAGGCACGGGCGAGCCCAGTTAAAAAAGTGACTGTTAAAAATAACACCACAAGCGTTAAATAACGTTCATGCTAATTTATTATGATAATTAGCAGGTCAATGTCTCGTTCCATTGTTTATTCAAGAACGTAGATAGAATTAGGCGTCCGTCCAGATTGAGCGTTTCGCTTGATTAATCATAGGTTCTGTGTTACGTTCGAGACTATTACGGCAACAAAGCCATCTGGTGAAAGCGTAATTCTACGATAACACACTGCCTTAATTTCTAATATTACATATTAGTAGTAGTACGTTATTAATTAATATGATATATCGGAAATTTCTTTTATTTAATTTATTTTTATTATTATTTTTATTGTCTTTATTTGTACAACGGATATGGCAGATATTTATGAATTGTTTCATTATGTAACTGTGAAATACCATTACGTTGAAACAGATTATCCAAAAAATAACTTCTAGACTGGTATCATGACCATTAATTTCCTAAAAATACCGTTAGGTCACTTTTATCAATGGGCGGATTTCTGGTTTGAAATTAAATAATAAGTGTAGTGAATTAGGAAACGAAAAAATGCTCAGTATGATATTTACCTTAATAACGTTCTCATTAACTACTCCAATTAAGCTTAAATGCTAGGAGATGGTTTACGACAATAACTGAATGGCAGATTCGAACCTACGATCGTAAGTTTCGCACACCTTATTTAATAAGGTTATTATCGCTTCTATACATACAATGATTATAATGTATTCAGAAAATTTATACTATAGATATTAAAAAAGTAAGGTAGTACCCTAATCGTGGGTCCCTCTACACATAAATTTAAAATGAAGCATTGGTCTCAGATTTTTTGCAAGATGGCTTTTGTTAAATTAATGTTATTATTTTTAAAAAGAAGCGGTTGCCCTCCCAGGGCGCGGGGGGTGGTATCGATGAAGATTTCCATTTCCCCCACGTAAAAAGGTATTGTCCGTCCGTCGCCCTTTTATGTTAAATGACTATGTATTCATTGCATCAAGTGTCATTTATGATCAGAAGTTTTGAGATTATCAAAAATAACTTCTAGACTGGTATCATGACCATTAATTTCCTAAAAATACCGTTAGGTCACTTTTATCAATGGGCGGATTTCTGGTTTGAAATTAAATAATAAGTGTAGTGAATTAGGAAACGAAAAATGCTCAGTATGATATTTACCTTAATAACGTTCTCATTAACTACTCCAATTAAGCTTAAATGCTAGGAGATGGTTTACGACAATAACTGAATGGCAGATTCGAACCTACGATCGTAAGTTTCGCACACCTTATTTAATAAGGTTATTATCGCTTCTATACATACAATGATTATAATGTATTCAGAAAATTTATGCTATAGATATTAAAAAGTAAGGTATTAATTACCCTATTTACACAGTTATTACCGCTTCTATACATACAATGATTTTAATGTATTCACAAAATTTATACTATAGATATTAAAAAGTAAGGTATTAATTACCCTATTTACACAGTTATTACCGCTTCTATACATACAATGATTTTAATATATTCAGAAAATTTATACTATAGATATTAAAAAAGTAAGGTATTAATTACCCTATTTACACAGTTATTACCGCTTCTATACATACAATGATTTTCATATATTCAGAAAATTTATACTATAGATATTAAAAAAGTAAGGTATTAATTACCCTATTTACACAGTTATTACCGCTTCTATACATACAATGATTTTAATATATTCAGAAAATTTATGCTATAGATATTAAAAAAGTAAGGTATTAATTACCCTATTTACACAGTTATTACCGCTTCTATACATACAATGATTTTAATATATTCAGAAAATTTATACTATAGATATTAAAAAAGTAAGGTATTAATTACCCTATTTACACAGTTATTACCGCTTCTATACATACAATGATTTTAATATATTCAGAAAATTTATACTATAGATATTAAAAAAGTAAGGTATTAATTACCCTATTTACACAGTTATTACCGCTTCTATACATACAATGATTTTAATATATTCAGAAAATTTATACTATAGATATTAAAAAAGTAAGGTAATTAAAAGTACCCTAATCGTGGGTCGCTCTACACATAAATTTAAAATGAAGCATTGGTCTCAGATTTTTTGCAAGATGGCTTTTGTTAAATTAATGTAATTATTTTTAAAAAGAAGCGGTTGCCCTCCCAGGGCGCGGGGGGTGGTATCGATGAAGATTTCCATTTCCCCCACGTAAAAAGGTATTGTCCGACCGTCGCCCTTTTATGTTAAATGACTATGTATTCATTGCATCAAGTGTCATTTATGATCAGAAGTTTTGAGATTATCAAAAATAACTTCTAGACTGGTATCATGACTATTAATATCCTAAAAATACCGTTAGGTCACTTTTATCAATGGGCGGATTTCTGGTTTGAAATTAAATAATAAGTGTAGTGAATTAGGAAACGAAAAAATGCTCAGTATGATATTTACCTTAATAACGTTCTCATTAACTACTCCAATTAAGCTTAAATGCTAGGAGATGGTTTACGACAATAACTGAATGGCAGATTCGAACCTACGATCGTAAGTTTCGCACACCTTATTTAATAAGGTTATTATCGCTTCTATACATACAATGATTTTAATGTATTCACAAAATTTATACTATAGATATTAAAAAAGTAAGGTATTAATTACCCTATTTACACAGTTATTACCGCTTCTATACATACAATGATTTTAATATATTCAGAAAATTTATACTATAGATATTAAAAAAGTAAGGTATTAATTACCCTATTTACACAGTTATTACCGCTTCTATACATACAATGATTTTCATATATTCAGAAAATTTATACTATAGATATTAAAAAAGTAAGGTATTAATTACCCTATTTACACAGTTATTACCGCTTCTATACATACAATGATTTTAATATATTCAGAAAATTTATACTATAGATATTAAAAAAGTAAGGTATTAATTACCCTATTTACACAGTTATTACCGCTTCTATACATACAATGATTTTCATATATTCAGAAAATTTATACTATAGATATTAAAAAAGTAAGGTATTAATTACCCTATTTACACAGTTATTACCGCTTCTATACATACAATGATTTTAATATATTCAGAAAATTTATACTATAGATATTAAAAAAGTAAGGTATTAATTACCCTATTTACACAGTTATTACCGCTTCTATACATACAATGATTTTAATATATTCAGAAAATTTATGCTATAGATATTAAAAAGTAAGGTAATTAAAAGTACCCTAATCGTGGGTCGCTCTACACATAAATTTAAAATGAAGCATTGGTCTCAGATTTTTTGCAAGATGGCTTTTGTTAAATTAATGTAATTATTTTTAAAAAGAAGCGGTTGCCCTCCCAGGGCGCGGGGGGTGGTATCGATGAAGATTTCCATTTCCCCCACGTAAAAAGGTATTGTCCGACCGTCGCCCTTTTATGTTAAATGACTATGTATTCATTGCATCAAGTGTCATTTATGATCAGAAGTTTTGAGATTATCAAAATATTAAGTAAGGTAAATCAATGCCCAATATATTGGAAGATTATCTCATCGTTGCTGGAAGCCAAGGGATTCAGGGCTCCTTATAAAAATAAAAAATTTCTTTGAAGTATCCACAAAAGAAAAAATGTCTTTGTTGGAAGATAACATACCATTATGGCTGGGACGTCTTTTCCCCACAAACTAGACACATAGGCACTTTACTATTTACTTTTGATGACATTCTTCCGTTGAAGATCAATATAATGTAATGGTATAATTGATTTATTTTGTTCTTACAGTTGTTTACGGTTAAAAATTATCTATGGTTAAAGGAATGAGGCCGATAAAACGGGTTTCTGTGGTTTCGTTGCACTAGCTAGCAAAGTATGCAGTGTATTTTTAGTAATAAACGAGCACACAGTTCACCTGATTGTAAGGGATTCCAGCTGCCCATGACATCTAAATTCATCATTGAGAAGGTATCACAATGGAGATGCGTTGTCATCCTTGAGGACTGACATGGAATGCTTCGTCACCAGTAATAAGTCCGGATCACTATACTCACCAGACGAAGCACAACAGCATTATGCTGCTATTTGACCCTGGTATTCTGTGAGGGAGTGGTACTACCCCGGTCGAGCTGACCCATTCATTCTGCAGCTAGAAACAAACGGTGTTTTTCAGTTTCTACTTTGTTAATGATTCGTCATTATTATCATCATGTTATCAACCCATCACTAGTCCTTTGTAATACAAGAGTCGGCCACGAAGCACAATCCTAATCGCGTGTTGTCCTCAATGCATTTGCCAATACGAAGTTACCACTCGACTACCTTTCCCCCTACTCATTCATCGATCCTATATACTATTTAGCCGCTCATTGTCACTTCAGCTTACATAAGCTTTTTGAAGCGTCAAAAGCCTAATGGTTTGGGGTAGTCGAATCCACCATTAAACTATTGTCCTGAACCATCTTATTTAACTTGGTTATTATATTAATCTTATCTTGGTTAACCGTAATGTTATTAGCATGACGAATATTCTTATATGAAAAAAAGATACTTTGAGCTGTCTTTCTCTTTGATCCTCAACGGGTGACCTCATTCCGCATTACATGTACGTCGTTCGTTCCATGTAGCTTCAATTTTGTTTTTAATCTAATCGAAAATCTTCCGTTATTGTTGTCGATACTTCTTTGATACTGACTGGATATTTGAGCTTTGTTTACTTCATTAATTGTGTTATTACGAACACTTAAGTCGTATTAGAGCACTCAATCTACTCTGCCTATGCTATTTGGCAATTGACCGCGTAACGTTGAACTTATTGGGGGCAAGGTTTCTTCGCAGTTTAAGTTGTTCGATTAAACATAAAACCTTGATATTACTACGGTCGGCTTAAGAGTTATCAAGATTGTTTATCCACTAACATTAGTGCCTTTAGAAATGTAAACTTTTTATATATAAATGATGAAAATCGTTCACACAGCTAGATTAATGGTAAGTGGAGAGAATCAAGATGTCTCATAAATAGTAATAGAGGCATACCGCTTATCAGCCGTCAGCGTGACTCTCACTGCAGCATGTTACTGGCTACAATTTGAATGGTTCGGCTCGGCCAAGAAGGGCCATACTCTCATTGAATATCAGTGTGAAATAGCGGCAAATAGTGCCGCGTGCCGTCTGGTGACAACGCATTGCATTATGATTTATCATTGACCACAGGAATCAATTGTCAACAGGTGAACTGTGTGCTCGTTAGTAGAACTAAATCCAATAAAAAAAAACTATATGTGTCAGTTTATACCAGAAGCATTTGAAACTCCGAGTGCGGTATAACAGTGCATTATCCTGGGGCTTGCCGGGATATTTTAATGCTTCAATAATGTTCGCAAAGATACGCACTGGGGTGGCTCCTATTGTATCGTGCGCAAAAATATCGGGTCGTTAATGCAACCGTGTCACACATAGTATTAGCAACTTCCAAAAAGTTTAGTTTACAAAATGGAGTGTTATTATGAGGCACTGGACTAACTGGTCCCGCCGACGGCGAGGGCGTCGCAAACAAGGTTATTCGCGATACCGCCATGTCACAGGCCGTTCTTTCCAGTCAATACATTAGAAGCGTCGCTGGAGTTTCTTGCGCCATTTCTTCTCCAGCGCCCACGCATTCCGAAGTGGTGGTACTGAAAGCCAATAATAATAATAGTGATATTAATGTAGATAATTCTTAGTCAGAAGCTACTGACCGAGCCGAGGTTCGGCCCTCTCGGGCATCCTCGAGCAGACGCTCTCTCCAGACAGGGTAAAGGTCCAGCACAAAGGCTCTCTCGGGAGCCCTTGTGCTGGTTAACCACTAATAGAGGTTTAGACTGAGCGCCATAAGTGCTCGGTCACCACTCAACCAGGTGAACATGTAAGAGCCCTCGGGTCAACAGCGGCCATCAGCCCGAAAAAGGAACTTACTAACTTGTGTCTCAATCTCTCTAGTTAATTATCTACTAAATACATTACTAAAATTTATTTCTTCTACCAACCGAAGTATGGATTGTGATATGATATAAATATTTTATTATAATAATACATAATAAAAAAACCGCAATAAAATACATTTCGAATGAAAATGTATTTAACTTTGTATGTTTTTAACAATGGTTTGTGGTTTGAATTCCTTATAATATTTATTTGACATAATTATAGGTAACACTAGCCAAGTATGAATAATTAAAATTTTTGTCGGTGTTTTGCATCGCTGTCCTGGGTAGAGTTCCTACGATATTTCATGTGGAAAGGCATTTTGTTCTAAGCTATATAATATATGATATAATAGGTCGGCTTGGCCTGGGAAGGACCGTGCTTCCACAGAGTAAGAGCGTAAAATTGAAGCTTTAAGCATATTTTAAATGTAGCTAACATTTCGTCTCTTTAGATAGAGATCTCGAAGTCTTTTAAGATATTATCGGTCCCAGGTATCCATTTACCATCGTTAACTGTTGGATTTTAATACATTTTAAAGATACAACTTCTTAAATTCTCATCTGAATAATAAAACAAGAATATTTTTTTTTATTAAAAAATGCCATAAAATGTTCTTCAAACATATGCCACGACGATTATTGTATAGCTAGATAGAATAAATTAGATTTAAACACTTAATTCATTATAAGGTGACCTTTGGAAGTTGTAAGCCTTATTATCATGATAATAAGGTTTCTTATTGTCGTTGAATCACCGTGAAATTATATGGCTGCTTGTTATTTGAACAACGGGAATTGGATTCAGTTTAGCGTCACTGAAAATTACATTACAGACGGCACGTGCGTGGCCATCGGCTGGCTCTTTAAATAAGTTATGTCTTCATTATGAACTTATATTGCGAAAGGCTTTTCGCAGACGGAACTGTTGTCGCTAAACAAACTGAAGCAACATCTGAAATAACTAACCAGGAAGTCTTTCATCAGAGAGCTCGCCATTAATCCACTCGTCAACATGGGCCACATATTGCCAAGAAACGCCTCATCCAACCGCATCTATCGACTTCCCTTAAAATTACATAGGTTGTAGCCAGCTGCTACATTAATGGGTCGGCATATTCTCGTGAAATAGCAAAATATAGCATACATACCGCTTTGATATGGTAAATGTAGGGAATGGAACTGATAACGTGGTGTTCCATCACAGCTCTAGGGATGACGCATTTGCCTTTTGGATTCGATTGAAAATGAATGTATTGTTTATGGGCCGCAGTTATTACTTTTAGTCAGATGAATTGTGTTAACCTTTGTCAGTGTGTCTTTTTGTCTACAGTTTCATAAAAAAAAGTCATCCTGCATTGCGATCGCCAATACCATTTTACCACTCTAGCGACCTGTCATCTCGTTTTTAATTAACCCACTTCTACTTCATTCGCCAAAATGGCCAAATTACATATCCTATTTATATTTATTACTTATGTAACTATAATTCATCATACAGGCAGTTGCCATAGCGAAGTGAATTATTGATTAAGTTGACCGTTATTAAACATTGTTCAGGATAACTATGAATTTACATTTACGATACAAATATAATTTTGACACTTTTAACAATTGCTTATTAAATAGGCTCGAATTCGTTAAAAATATATATTGTATTATTTTATAATTTCTTACAAATTTCATTACGAAAAAGTGAAAAGAGCTCAGACGACCGACTGATGAACACCAATATAGAACAGTGTAAGTAATTCATAAGGTAGATAATAGATAAATTGTATACTTACGGGAAATAAATATATAAATAAACAAATAAACCTAGTCGATATCAACTGCAGTTATGGCGGCTTAAGTATTTTCACGAGTTATACATAGTATAGTAGCACTCACTTTTCTAAACATAAGTATTGCACGTGTAATACAATCGAAACAGGTATATGACATGATACAGTGTCATGGAAAAATATTTAAGCCACCATAACGCCCTCACAGAACACAAGCGTGAAATATGAGCATAATGTTGCTATGTTTTGTATGATCAGTGTATGGATTTGGCGACCTTTATTACTGATGACATTCACACAGGCATTTCGTCTCAATCCTCAAGGGTGACAACGTATTTGCATTATGATTCCATTGTCAAGGATGAATGTAGATGTCATGGGCCGCAGGTATCACTTACCAAGGTGAACGGTATGCTCGTTTGTTACTGTCAATGTGATAAAAGACTAAAATTGTAATTTGCAAACACGCTAGGTACACTACAGGTACACGTTACGCTACGCGGCTGTCCAGTGTCCGGGACCAAAACTATTTTAATAAGGGCTACGAACACATGATGTTAAGACATAATTCCCGTCCTTGATATATCAAGGTAAAGGTGCATCACACCTGAGTACTGAGATGGAATGTCTCTTGACTGTAATTGGGGCTCTGGTCGTTCCGTTAGCGAGTTCCATGAAAATATTAGTGCTGTGATTGTTTTTTTTTAGTAGCGTTGTTTGTAAACAGCCTAAACATACGTGTCGTTCGGCATGTCGCTTCACCTATTGACCGGCAGGAAACACATACATGTATATATTTTCTCAACATGATTTTCGGTGAGGTGATCTGATAATTTTTTTTTTATGATATACATACATCATCTTTACCGACCTTCTCTATATGCTTATTATTGCATTTATATTTAACGTTTTGTGTGTGTCTTATTGTGTCTAGGTTACTAAATTGTGTCAATTTCGCTACGGAACTCAAACTTTATCTATAATGTATCATCGACTTTTTGTTGTTCAACGTTGCTTTTACACGACGTTTTCTGAATTTCAAGACCACTGTGTGGAATCATACGGTATTATCGGTATTTCCGTACCGGGAACATCAAGAAAAGCTCCTACTCCCTTCTCGAAGGTAGCAATTTCTATGTTGAGGCGATGTCAATCGCTTACCGTCATGTCAATCGCTTGTTGTTACTTTGTTTCTTCTTCTAAAAAAAAGTAGTTGAAATCAATCAGCAAAACCACAAAACGATAAGGTATTTCCAATTTTTCTGTTGGCGGCGTAGAATTAAACGACTGGAATAATTTTTGGTCGTTAGTGTTTTTATCCGAATACGATTTGAGACACGATTGTTTTCCAGAGTGATTAGTAATATATCTTAAGCTAATGCGCTATTACTGTCAATGGCTATATGGCCACTTAGCACTCGATGGCATTGTTGTCTTTTCTTATGAAACTAAAGATGACCAACGAGGCGTGTAACGAGGGAGTAACAAACGACCATACAGTTCATCTGATGGTAAGTGATTCCTGCGGTCCATGACATCTACATTTATCCTTGACAAGACATCATAATGCGAATGCGTTGCGTTGACTTAGATGGAATTCCTCGTCACCAGAAATAAAGGTCTCCGGATGCCTATAGTCGCCAGACGAAACTGCATTCTTCTGCTATTTTACACTGGTATTCTGTGAGCGCGTGGTTTTATCCCGGATGAGATGACCAATTAATTCTGCAGCTATAAACAAACCATAAACACCTACAAATATTCAAGATGTACATTCGTTTTAACCGCTGCTAGTAACTGGGTGTCCGAATCCTTACCAAAATAGTCCTGTTAATATTAGAAACGACTAATTGGAAGCTTTTGTAATAACCACTCTGGTAATAGCAGGTAAAATAATATCCAGACAGTGTTTAATGCGGCCTGTGTCCAATCTCGGCCTATGATCGTTGAACGGAAGTCCTGACAATTAAGGAGAATTACCTTACTTCTAAACGGTTTAAAGATTGTTAATTGTGTCGTTTCGTAACATCATTATTGCATCATATGCACACATACTAACATATTATAAAATTATTATTGTCGATTAAAAGAATAAGAAAAGTTCACGGCTTCAGGCATCGGCCGAAAGTAACTTTAAAAGTAAATTTATTATCGACAAGCTTCGTAATGTCTCTATTATTCGTAAATATATATTATAATATATATTATAATATATACACTAGATTGATAGTACAAAGTGCGATGGAGACGACGTTCTAAAAAAAAATATCGACCTTACGCGAGTCTTTTTTCCGAATGGTCACTATGAGATAAAGTTTGGATGCCAATTCGGTATAATAAAAATTCCTATAAAAAATAATTGTTATGTATGACGTTTGGTTGGATTTAATTTACCACAAATGATTAAATTCTGTTATAAATCTATGCTAGTTAATCGGAATACCTCCATAATAGGACTAGAGTGGCATCATCAGCAACTAAACAATTTCGGTTACAAAGAAATCCAATGTGCAACTTCCTTACGGGAGCGGTGCTCTGCTCTTTAATGCGTTCGTTATCATAATTACAAAATGTATTGTATGATGTTCATTGTGTTAGAATTGCGGGTGCATATGTAACCGTTTAATCGTGATTTGGGACTGATAATAATAATAATAAGTTAGAGACAAAAGTGACCGATATGTGGGTTGGTATGCCGACCGATATTATTTCTATCGACGTATCTGTAAACGGGTTAATCCCAAACAGCCTCTCGAATCACCTGAGGCGGTTGGGACTCCGGTACGGGCAGCTCCGGGGTCAAATGCAGAAGGCGGTGCGGTGCTCCCCGACACCGCTCGTATAGTTTAGATCGTTTGGACTCCCCTGTTGATATGTGTTTGTCTATATTATTTTATTATATATCAATAGTATTTTATTTATTTATTTAATTTACCAACCAGGTGGTGATAGAAAATAAAAATATCCCTATGATAATAAGTTTTGTCACCGCGGAACGTAAGCAAATTCCACGTGGTATTTCTCTACGTCTTTATGTTGGTTACATCATTACGCAACCTCACTAGGGGGAAAAAGAACGAATATTCTTAAATGTGGAAGTGACCAGCGTATAAGAGGTTCTTATCATGCGGCATGCCAGTTTGAGATAATAAAGACTTTCTACCGTTGCACTTCGAAATCGTTGAAAATCGTACATCGCAGTCTCCAGGTAGTGAAAGAACCATACTTATTTCGGCTTATCGCGATTTTTGCACTTAAGCTTATGTAGGCGGATGAAAGAACAACGTGGTTGATAACAAAAACGGAAGTTCTTGATTTGTATTTGCGTTGACTGAACATGTCGGTCGGAGCATTACTTTTGACCGGTACGATCTGTCTTTAGATGTATAAGTTAGTCTAATCGACTACCACAGACCACCTATGTCACGTCAGAATTCAAAATTTCATCCTCATCACCTCGATGGTTGGCAACTCGCCACTGTGCACTTTACGTAAAATTTCCTGTCACGCATAACTAAATGTGGAATCGGCTGTCGCGCCGGCGTTATTTCCGAAACAATATGACTATGGGACCTTCAAGAAAAGAAGCCTACACCTTTCTTAAAGGCCGGCAGCGCATTTGTGACATGGGAGTTGGTAATCGCACACCATCATATGATTACGGAGTCATACGGAAATAACCCATAACATTTCAGGGAAACACTGAACGTATATATGTCGACTTTCATGTTTTTCTCTATAATAAAATCATAATATTATTTTATTTTCCTTTACACAACATAATGGAAGTCGCAGAAGTTAACAAGAAGTAAACAAAGAATTACGTAATTTATTCTCCCTATATTATATATACTCCGCGTCGGTAAATTTAATTTGTTGGTAACAACGATAGTGTACCTACATGTAAGGATTCGTTTATGGCTAAAACACCTATGTACGTCTTCGATTGGAGTTTGCAGTTTACATAATTTGTGATGTTATATAGTTTAATTACATAGTATAATTAATGTCCGTGTGGCGTAGTGATTACAGTTATAAGCTGCTGTATCGCGGGTTTTGGGTTCGATTCCCAGTTGGCGAAGAAATAATAATAATAACAAAAGCATTCATGATCACATAAAACAAAAATAATAACAATAATACAAGGAAAATAATTTTAATCAGGGCACTACGCTACGCTGCTACGCTGAAGACATGCAGCTTCATAAGCCGACGAATCAGGAAACTGTCGCTCCTATCGGCAAACACCCTTTAGAGAACACCCTAAGAGACTATTAGAGGCTTTTTTTTGTTTTTTTTTGGTAGAGCTACGCAGCAGTTTGTTTCAAGATGCAGAATGAATGGGTAATCTCAATAAACAGCAAATGTTGCTGTGTTTTGACTGGTGAGTGAAGGCGTCCGGAGACCTTAATTTACTGGTAACCGTACCTGAAGAACCGAACCTGTGAATATGAACCTGAGAATCCGAAAACTGATGCTTACATCGCAATTGTTGGTTTTCAGATTTACATACATATAACATGTATATCAAGTCACATCGCATTTGAAGTTTCGTCCCATTTTGAGAAAGGGAGGGATAACAACTAGTACTAAACAACTAGTAATAAATCCATCATCCCAAATCAATATATTTCTATTTTTTAGGCGTCTATTTATTTAAATTTGTATTGGTCAATCTCGTAATAAGTCTCTTACATATACATAAGAAATGTATTAATTAAACATAAAATCATTCTTAAGAATCCGTCTAACCGTAAGTGATTAAAGGGATAAACCTGAATTAAATCTGTGTCCGAGATTACAGCGGACTGACACGAAACACGTCGATTTTTACTGTATACAGATATCGCGCTGTCGTTTCGTATCCGGAAGGAAAGTAAGATGAAGGTATACATATAGAAGTACATTCTTATACACGCATACTTTGAATAATTCATGTTATCAGTCCAGCTCAGTATCGAGGTGCTGACTTTTTTTTTGTTTAAAGACTATGCTAGCAGGTGCTGTTGACAATACCAACATTAGGTTAACCATTCCTACTAAGCTTAAAATGCTTGTTAGGAGATGGTTCAAGATAATTGTCGAATGGCGGATTCGAACCTACGACCTTTGTATTCGCAGACCGTACCCTAATGACGCTTCAAATGAAAAAAATAAATGAACGCGAGCAAATCGAATCGCATCACCGTTGCCCGTAATTAAATTTTTTATTCCAATTTAAAGTGAGGATTCACCATGCGCTCGTTAATGAAAGAAATATAGAAAATATTTCAGGATATGTGAAGTCCTCCAATCCACAATGGAGCCGCGTGGGGGACTGGACGCGCGTCGGGCCTGAGTGCTGTACCGGGATTTGTTATTTTTTTTATTACATTCAGAGTAACAAACGAGCCCACACTTCACCTGATGGCAAGTTATTCCCTTGGCCTATAACATCTACATTCATCCTTGTATAATGCAGATACTTTGTTACCCTTGAGGACTGAGATAGAATGCCTTGTCACCAGTATTAAAGGACTACGGATTCTTACACACACCAAACACAGGAGTGTTGTGCTGCTATTTTACGCTGGTATTTTGTGAAGGCGTGGTGGCTACCCCGATCGAGCTGACCCATTCATTCTGTAGCTAGAAAAAAACTGCAGTGTAAATACACTGCCTGTTACTTCAAATGTTTCTGTATCACTGCTTGCTTTGGTGAGAATGTTGACAGCTTTAAGAGTTATCAACATCGTTACATCGTCGTCTTGTATGTAAAATTGTTTATATAATACTAGAACAGTACTCATTCAAAATCGACTCACGAACACACTCGGAAATCGAAAAACTTAATGTGTCGACTTTAAGATGTTTTTTTTAATTTTACTTGTATTTTAATGATCACAAAGCATTTTGAGAGGTGGAATCGAATTATACAAAGAAGAAAAATCTTACTGATAATTATGACATATCTTAACTACCGAAACGGTGGTGGTGCAATTTGCACTGCAGCCCAAGCATACACAATCAAATTAATAGTTTCTAAACAATACATGTATAAACATCATATATATCTAACACATAAAAATATATTTATAACATAAATACCAACAAACCAATAAATACGAGTATACATAACACAGTTAATTTTTGTTTTTAATTTTTGATTCAAACAACGTTTTCTGGTGGTAATAATTAAAGCAACTCAATCGGGAAGAATGTGTGAAATATGGAAAAAAATCGAGTACCCGTAATCAAATTTCTTACGAAGCAAAAAAAAAGTCTGTCGAAATCACAATGGAAGATATGACATTGGTTTATGGGGACTCTTGCCCGGGAAAATGATGGTTTGCAAGTGGCACTATAAATCTAAGTAATGTCCAGTAACTCGTGGATGTCAATGCGTACTATGTATTTTTTTTTACATTGTGAGTAACAAACGAGCACACAGTTCACCTGATGGCAAGTGATTCCTGCGTCTCATGACATCTACATTCATCCTTGACAAGGAATCATAATGCAAATACGTTGTCACCCTTAAGGACTGAGATGGAGTGCCTCGTTCACCAGACGATGCACAGCAGCATTATTCTACCATTTACGCTGGTATGCTGTGAGGTTGTGGTTCTACCCCGATCGAGCTGACCCATTCATTCTGAAGCTAGAAACAAACTGCAGTGTAACTCTAACACTGGTATAAAATGTATACTGTAATTATGAACGTTCCATCCCAGATTTACAACGTCTTTGACTTCATATAATTATTACTAATGTAATGATTAATTATATAACTTAAATATAACTTTACCTTATTTTCTCTCACATGTAAAAGTATATCACTTACTTTTGT
This sequence comes from Teinopalpus imperialis, assembly GCA_029286865.1. Taxonomy (NCBI): domain Eukaryota; kingdom Metazoa; phylum Arthropoda; class Insecta; order Lepidoptera; family Papilionidae; genus Teinopalpus; species Teinopalpus imperialis. The sequence goes on from JAGSMU010000021.1 coordinate 9,759,618, forward strand.
TTTAATCTGCTTGATAATGAATAAAACATAATTTGGTAATAACTATCATAAAGGCATTTGTTATGAATACATGTATTTTTATTATACTTATCCTTTGCCTAACGTCTGCCGTCAAAATAGAGTGGATGTAGACATGAAAAAGACGGATGCGCAAGTATTAGAAACACATTGCCACCATTGATTGGAATGGGAACATTCTGCACTCGCATAGAATCGAAGTGATTTAGTCACAATGTCATTGACCTCTCGATGTCCATGACACGTGACTCATCGTTTTGTATTTTACCACGAAATACCAGTGCATTGCTCACCCTCAATACAATTAAAAAAAAAAGAGTTATTAGTAAGCCGCTACATTTAATAAGGTATTTAGTAGTTGGGGTCGTATGAGATGGTAGTACCCGACTATAGCCAATTCCATTACCGATGCTGGTACGTTAATGATATCTGTGTTCTTATCAATTCCTAGGATGTGAGTTCAAATATTGTGAAGCTACGATGTAGGTAGAGCCACACCGAATTTATATTTTCATTGCTACTAACAATTAGATATATCACAAACAGGTCAGTTTTAACGGGGGAAGACCACTCTGTCAAATATTAGCCTTGCAATGTTTCGTTGTTGAGTAACAGTACCATATTTCTGGCGACCCTTAATTTCATTCCATCTTAGTGTTAGACGTGCTTGGTGTTAGTTGGTAGCTGCGGCGAATAGTGAATAGCTCACATCATATGAAAAGCATAATGCTTTTGTGTTTCGTACGGTTTAGTGTAAGGACCGGATATCTAATTACTGGTAACGAGACATTTCTTTGGTTCCTTGGGTGATCACTTACAATCTGGTGAATTGTGCTCGTATGTCACCTCGAGTTTCATAAAATAAAAATAGATTTATGGGGATTCAATATTAACGGAAACGAAATTGCGGTTATTGCGTGTTATATTTACGAGCACACGTATTCTAATACATGCATGCAGCTGTGTTTTACACTCTAAACTATCTAAAAATTATCCAAAACCAATTATGCTTTATTATGTAATATACGATCAAGCGGTCAACGATCACGTTTTATTCAATATGTTTTTACTAACGGAAATGCTTTAGACAGTATTGTATCAGTTCAAAGTACAAGATAAATGATTCATGACTTCTTAGTATGAAGAATTTCTAAAAATATAATTTGAGAATTAATATTCTATGCATTAATTACAATATCGTTATGTATTAAATAAATACTCAACTATGTTACTTTATAGTATTTAACATTAATTTTTATTTTCAATAAGTACATCCATGTCAATTACATTCCTTTAAGTGGCAATATGGCAAATTATGCTGAAATTTAATGCCCATTTCTTTTGAAGACAACCATATTGTATTCGGACAGAAAGACCGACGAAGGCAAATTTTCCAGTCCTTTGTGTTACATGAATGACGTCATCTGTACGTGGGTCCATGCTGGTATCGGTGTCTGGCAACGGATTATCTTTTTGTTCAAACCATTGTACTTAGATGACGGCCGCATGTGCGTAGCAGTTACAGTCCTTGAGCGATGCGGCGCGGGCCTCGGGCTCGTTTCCCGCTAGCTTATTAACAATATTTATGCAACACAAAATATTGGTGGGGGGGGGGGGGGTATGTTCCAATTTTCTGGACACTGTATCTAACCCTTCACTCAATCTTATTGCACGTTATATAGGATTAGGATAGGGAATGACGAGTGCATCCTTTGTATGCACAAATGCTTCCAACCTTGATATATCTTGCCATATCATGTGGTTATAACCAGAAGATAGCGCTGTTGTCCTAGTTGACCATTAGAAATTTATATATATATATATATATATATATATATAAATAAATGTGTGTGTGTTTGTTAAAATATATATAGTATATATGTATGTAAGGTACAAAGAACTTTAATTAATGTGTATTTTATTAATATTGTTATGCTGCTGTAGGTTTCGTGGGATAGAAAAGTCTTTAAAGTAAAAGTATGTTGATCGAACTTAAAGGAATCACTTGTAACACAATTCACTTTAAAAATCCTTCGGAAATTTCATTTCACTCTCTCCAATGTGTATCTTCGTATCTCAATCGTTCGTAACTCCTCGTAGCCGCAACCCGACCCGCTTATATACGCGTGGTAAATAGCTCTATAAAGTTCGGGAATGTTCCTGTTGAATATGGCTGTTTCCTTCAGCCCTCCCTTTTACGCATAATCGAAGACATTCCAGCTCGTAATCGAACATGATCTATCTTTTTCTATTACGCGTGTGGGTATGATCCTATCTATATCCTGCTCATGCATTTTAGGAATATTCCGGAGACATGTTTGATTACAATAGTTTCTCTTTCGCGCATATAGCCTCCTACACTTACACCTCTTCTGGATGGTTCCAGAGACATGATCGAATATATTCGGCTCTCTCTTTTGCGCATAAAGCCATCCTGCTTACATCTTTTCTGGAATGTTCCGGATACAGGTGGGGTATAACTAGGCTCGAAACCACCTAAAATGGGTTTTCAGGAAATAGTGGAAAGTAATTTTTGTGTCCTAAACGGTCTGAAAATATGTTTCTGCCTGCTTAACTCGGAGTAATTTCTGATATACTGTTATGTGTTAGGCCTTTCTCTGAAACAGCCTGAAAACTCTTTAAGTGACGGAAAATTAAAAAAAAATGTTGCTCCGACTTCCCTTTTAACTTGCCTCGGTAACAATATATTATTTATTAAATTTTATGTACTCTTAAAATTAAAATAAGTTTTTTCTTGGACCCACAATATATTCTGTGCCTAGTCCTCCTTTTTGGTCAATATGTTTGTTTTATTTAAACAAATAAAGAATTATAGTAAACAATAATCACGCTTCGATTACCACACCGCTTTTCATGCTTGTAATTCCGCCTTCATCGTTTGTAAACTGTTACAAAATCTTTTGTCATAGAGTGGTATAGTCACGCCACAGTTATAAACTGGCTGTAGCAAGAATACGTCGGCTCGATCGATGTGACCACGTTTTCCCGCTTAAAATAGTAGATTATCGCTTCGGCGTTTTGTATAGTGTAAAAAGAATAATTTTTAATGGTAATGGATTTTAGTCCTCAGACATCACGTAGCTGCATTGTATATCGTTACCGAGGATGCCATGGGTATCTAGAATCACTTATCATCCATCAGGTGAACTGTGTGTCACTCCTAATATGATAAACAAAATCTGACATTCGAAGTTTCTTGTCACTTATTACCTAGACGTGTAACTTGATCGCTCCCAAAAAAAAAGATACGAAACAAAACAGCAATGTGTGGTTTACATGTGAGGAATTGGCCCTTTCTCTGTCGAGTCGAACGGTTTCCGTGTTCCAATATGATATAATAGCGTATATAATATATTAGCCGGTTTCATTTTTTTTATTATAGTGAGATTTACAAACGAGCACACAGTTCACCTAATGTTAAGTGATTCCTGCGGCCCATGACATCTACATTCATTCTTGGCAAGGAATCATAATGCAGTGCGTTGTCTCCGTTGAGGACTGAGATGGAATGCCTCGTCACCAGAAATAAAGTTCTCCGGATCCCTTCACTCAAGAGACGTAACACAGCAGCGATTTTTTTTTATTTCACGCCGTCATTCTGTGAGGGCGTGGTCCTATCCCGTTCAAGCTGACCCATTCATTCTGCACTTAGAAACAAACTGCAGTGTAGGTCTACAGCACTACATACCGTTTGCATAGTAGGAGTTACAGTTACAACTGTAATATAGCAGCTTATATGTACTATAGTGGGTTTTATAGTCAGAGTTACATGTTGCAACTATAATATAGTAGCCTATATGTAATAAAAATGTAGTAGGAGATACATGTTACAAATGTAACATTTTTTTTTAACTTTCAAAGCAAGTGCTTGACCACAATCCCACCTGATGTTAAGCGGAAATGCAGTCCTGGATGATAAGGCGCACTAGCTCAGTAAATGCATATTCACTCTACTCTTGAAAACACCCACATTATAATTGGAGGGAAAGACAGACGCGGATGGTAGAGGGGTACGTTGTAGGAGTTGCATGTTTAATATAGCGCTCTGTTGCGCCAGTATCGGAGTATGTCAATTGTTCACAATGTATGTTGAGAGATAAAAAAACGTCCTGTGTGCTTTTATATCAGCTGTTTCTCAATGATAGTAAAAGCTTTACTAAATCTCCTGTGCTTTGGAAGACATTTTTTATTGAAATCAAGGGTGACCGGTAAAACTTGCAGCGTTGCTCTAACACTATTACGCTCGTACATCACTAAGTTGTAAGTGAAGGTTAATATTGTTTTTAGCTAATATATTAGTAGTGGGCGTAGTGGCTGATTTCCGTATGCCTTTGTTCTGGGTTGAATTAGACGAAGAACAATACAATATTATATTTTTAAGTGGCAACACATCTTCATTATGGTTCAACTCAAAAAGGATTTGGAAGGGGGACTTGGAAAATCACTTACTTGCGCTTGAATTGCGTGCTCATTTATAATAATTTAAACGAAAAAGAAGTGTCTGCGTTTATTAGTCACTGAACTAAAAGATGCGGTAATGCTAACTGCGCTTTATTTAAGGAGTTTTTAGTTTAAGTGTTAGCACTTGGCAGCCGATCACTTCAGATATGACTATATCTATATCACCGACTGCCGATTTGGTTTGAGTCACTATCATTCCACTTAATCCAAAACGTTACTAAATCAATTATTCATGATAAAATTATGTTTTGTTCAATTTCTTTATGAAAATAGAATGCCGAAACCGTATTCAGATGCCTGTCTGTAGATAATTCCTGAACACCAATATACATCTTAGAAAAGGAATCAGTGTAGTCTTCTCATGTCTAAGGTGAATCCCCGGTTCATTTCTTTTCTCTCTCTAATCATATGCTATTTGACTTATGATTTTATTTATGATTTTGTGGTATATACCTGGTAAAGTCGAGCCAGCTAGATTTTGAAGCGTGATGCGTATATATTATTGCATAACGGTTACGTGACGTAGTTATCAGAGTACCTGGCTTATTGTTGGATTCGTCCCAGGTTGTGGGTTCCATTCTCAGCCGAGGAACATAATTAGTGCACCGCAAAACCGGTCTGAGTGTGTACAACGCACCGTGTCCCTGACACTGCATCGGAACCCTATTGATCTTATTGCAATACATAGGACAAGGGAAGAGGTGTTGTCTGTATTGTTTGTTATGTCCCTTCCTGCGCAGTGGACGTAGTCTAGTAATAATCAGAAGCTTCAGGTAGTTGGGCAAATCAAGTCTCGCTTCAGTATTCGACCATATATGTCACTACAAATCGTTACGCGTTTAAGGTGAAAGTTCGGGAGCTATTTGTTAACAGTTATTTGGTAGAATCATCTCAATATCAGATAATTATATATTTGTATATATACGATATACAAGTATGTATATTTCTATTTATTAAATATTTCTAGTTATATATGTATTTTATAATTACGCATATGTTGTTTATTTATATAATATAATTAATATTTATTCGTGACAACGTTTTTAGGCATATACCTACTTCATTTTATCTGCATTATGCTAAGGTTGAATGGTAGAGAATGCCTAAGGCATGTGTCATCAATCAATGAAACGTACATAAGGTGAAACGTGTACAGTGAGTAAATGCCATCTTTATTTAGTGAATTGGAGCAAAATTTAAATAACTATTCGATTTGTACGGTCCACTGATCCATTTCACGATCCGATGCCACTGTCTCTATCAATCATTTTAATATATATAGACACCACTAGACGAGAATAGTGTCATCAATTGTTTGCGAGGAGTTTTAGTAGTGACTGTTGAACTTGAATGCTTTGGTAAAGATTTACAGGTAACAAAGCATACCATTAGAGTATTCAGGGTTAATTCCACATATGCTTTTTTATTTTATTAACAAAAATCTTTAAGATTTTTTAAATCTCAAAGATTTTTGTTTAAAAATAGAGGTTGCTAACGAGCGAAATGCCCAACCGATGGCGACAGTGATCACTTGATCACCGTCGCCCATGAACATCAGTAACACCAGAGGAGTCGCAAATGCGTTGTTGGTCTAAACGTTCGTTACTTTCATAAAACTATGTGATTTCTTTTCAAGGTCTTATTCCTAGATTCTGTTGATGTTGACGCTGTTACCTATGCGGCTCTTACAGCTTCATCGGACACAGGTCTCACGGAACTGAGGGGTCCGTGAGCTGGTTAGAGAGTTTGGTTCTCTTACTTACATCAAAGCGCGCGTACTACACTGAGCATGTCAGCTGTTCTGATCAAGGTCCTATCTGAATGCCACCTAAGTTGCCAGTTCCCTAGCTATAAGGTATTATTGAATTTGCCTTGTAGTATGTATATACGTACTGGCTTTCTGTCCGCCTGGCACATACTCGGGGACTCGATTATCATTGATTTTATCTCTTCACGTTACCCGATTGCATTCTTCATGATCCGATTATCGGTAATTTGGAATAAGCATATAACATATAGGTATATTGTGCCGGATTCTGGTGTTCGATGGATGAAACTTTGATAACTTTCGGAGCAAATTCCATTAAATTTGGGTTCCTTGCACTCACTAGCTAGTCAGATTCCAATCTTATACCTATCGCTAGAAAGGGTATCACCTCGCTCATCATTCGCGCTCTTTGTCCTTATGAGAACGGGTTAAACTTCCAAAAGCGCGTTTATGAATAAATCGGACTAATCGGGCTACGCCGGTCGTTGCCTAGGATCGTTAAGTTCAGAATCTGCAGTGTATGATCTCATTTTACATACTCTGCGGTTTTGCTCTTAAGACTGGACTTGATAAGGCATTATAGTGATGATCACGGTTGTCGCGTGTTCACATTACGAAGAAAATTAAAATTTTAACTATTGTTCTGTTTTATACTTTTGTTCTACTGTGTTTGTTGATGTGTTTGGTATTAGGATAAAATAACAACGTCATAAAAACTAAGGCACATGGATCTTGTTTTTATAAACTAAAATGTAACAATTATTCTAAAATTTATAATTTGTGTAAATTTTGTTATTTGTTCTGCAGCCATGATATATTCGCTTCAAATAATATGTAGTGTAACATTACTCTTTTGATTTATTATTGATATATTTTTTACAACGTCAGTTAGTGGTATTTTGGTGCGAAAGATATCACTGCTCGCTCTGTCCTCCAAAATCGTCTAGCTCTTCTAAATGAAAGTTATTTATACTATGTAAAAGAAGTCATTGATTGAAGACCTTTATTGCTGGTGACGAGGCATTCCATCTCAGTCCTCAAGGGTGACAACGCATCTGTATTATGATTCCTTGTCAAGGATGAATGTAGATGTCATGGACCTCAGGAATCACTTAACATCAGGTGAACTGTGTGCTCGTTTGTTACTCTCAATGTGATAAAATAAAAACAAGAATTAAAAAAAATATATATATAATTACATTCTGCATTACATATACATACATACATACACGCACATCACTGTATCTGATAAAAACGGGTTAAATACTGGCTGTTGCACCTCCTCCGAATTTGATCAGGAAGACAAATTCGGAGGATATTCTGCATAGACTATTTTATTGTTTTTTTAACTTCTTAGAACACGTTTTTAAGAAACCTGTATGAAAACAAGCATCTGCATTTTAATGGCTTGTTATAAATATAATTTGGTGAATCTTTTATCTGGTTCGATCAGTGAGTCATTCGAAGCGAAACTTTTTTGTAGTCTGTCATGTACTTTGACATGATTAACAATGGATATTCAGATTATTTTGCGTGATGACTGTTGCGGCATTAAACTAAGTCTTACATAGCACGGGTCAAAAAAATATATATCAGCGTACGCTATTCATTAAGATTGACGAGGACTGAAGCCTCGATTACTTCTTTTTTCTATTCTATTTTCGTTTTAATGGTAAACAACAACATACTCATTCTTCGAAATTAGATGACTTCGCCCACTTCGTAATAATGATCTCGTCCTTTCATGGTCGATTTAGTTCACGGATATCTTGTCAGCCGCTGAGTTTGAACATCCAACATCACGACAGAATTCAAAATTTAATCCTCATCGTTTCGATTGATGGTTCATAATCCACCGATGTGCGCTTCACGCGAAATTTCCCGCCACGCACAACTACTCTGTGGAATCAGCTGTCGCATGCGGTGTTTCCGAACCGATACGAATTAGGGACCTTCAAGAAAAGAGCCTACACCTTCCTAGGCCGGCAACGCATTTGTGTCTCCTCTGGTCTTGCGGATGTCCATGGGCGGCGGTGATAACCACCTTATGGTACAGGTTGTTCATCGCCTTCGTTGTTCATCATGATCGTTTGCCGTCTATACTATAAAAAAAACCAAATGATATCGATTGTGCAGGATCTATTATAGTACTGTAAGCATTCGCGCAAGACCAGATACACTCCACTCGTGGTCTCCGTCCCCAGACAAAGACGTTTTTTCAGTAAGATCACATTATGTATATATATATATATATATATAAGATTAAACTTAAAATCAAAGCTAGTCTATCCACCATATGCCTACGCAGGATCCTGGAATATTTCGGTCACATTGCCAGAAAAAACAGTGACAATTTAGAAAAGCTGGTTATCTCAGTAAATCGACGGGACTAGACCTAGAGGTCTAAGCCCAACACGTTGGTCTGACCAGTTCCGCACCACTCTCGGCACATCGGTTAGCAATGCTTTGCACACGGCGGCAGATAGGGGAAAGTGGTGGTGGATCACCAAAGACAGACTGTTCCCACGAGATGGTCACGACCCTCAGCATTGAGGAAACTGACGCGAGAAGGAGGTGGATATATATATCAGATACTTTGACTACAACGCCAAGTGGCCGTCAGAACGTTTCTTAGATTGAGCATGCCTTTCCCATTAGGCAGTAAATTCATTCTATATGTAGGACGGAGACAGCTCGGCCGGGGAGACTATAACGCTTTCACAGAATATCAGCGTAAAATGGCAGCTTGGCTCTGCTGTGTTTTGTTATGGGTTACAGTATACCATCACAGGATCACCTTATATGTAAAGTGTGTTTGTTCCACCATTATATTTTACTTATGAAGGAGTTCTCATAGTTGTTACATTTATAAGGCAGATCGGCAAACCGTTATACAATTTTGTTAGTTAAAAATCATGTCGCGTTCAACGCCACGCGGTGCATTACGTAAGACGTACTCTTATATACGGTAAAACAATAACTTAGGAATATACTACCTGTGCATTGTTTGACCGATCATCTAAGTGGGGTGGCCAACGCTTTCGCATTATGATTCTTTGTCGAGGATAAAAGTGAGTGGCACGGGCCGAAACAACTGGTTATCAGACTAACTGCAATTTTTGACCCTCTTGACCTCGACTTTGTGAACCACTATTTTTAAAATAAAAAATTTCCGGTTCCGGACCTGGTTCCAATACTGAAGCCGATGGACACAATTGAGACAAGATCCGGGAACGACAAGTGCCTTTGATGTCGTTGCTATTTTTATCAACGGCTTAGTATTGTATCAAATCTATGTTGATATTGTATGTTTTTTCTAAATCTTAGGATGTTGCACACAGAAGTCGTGCGCTTTTATATATGTATTATATTTTATATATTTGTTTAATTATATGTTTAAAGTATGTTATGTTATTTATTTATTTTATTGGCCAACCAGGCGTAGATAGAAAAAAAAATAGCCGCATAATATTTTTTTTTCTATCTCCGCCTGGTTGCAATTTTTTCTAAACTTTAACCATTTTATTGTTTTAATAGTTTACACCGCCTATTTAATCTAAGAATTATTGGGAAGTTACTGACTCCTGATGCACAGGTCTTGGGAGTCAGGGTTCCATGTAACATTGTAAACTTGATTTTTTTTTCTGTTTCAAATAAATATTAAAGATTAATAATAACGATAATAGATTTCAGAACATTTTATAATGTAGTTAATATAGAACAATAATTGAGGTTGATGTGTAAATAAATATTAACCTCAGATTGAATTCGAACTTGCAACCGTACCTAGCAATTCGTCTATAAGGCCTACTTGTTGCTTATTCTCTTCATTTACACAATGTGGGTAAACTACGCCGCTTAAGTAAAGTAGTGTCACTTTTGTTTTCAATGAGTCGTGCCCATAAATCTAGTATTTTAACGACTTGTCTGTGAGAACGTTTGTTTAATATTACTACTCATTTCGTTCACAGGAAAGAACCTCTACAACAATGAACATGTAGCTATTAAGATGGAGCCTATGAAGTCGAAGGCTCCGCAACTACACCTAGAGTACCGATTTTATAAGTTACTAGGCACGCACGGTGAGTATTCTTTTTATTTTCGAAGCATTCATAAAGTACAGTCGCCGCCACTAATATTGACCAATTAAAATAACGCTGCTTTAATAAAGTATTATATAGATTTGACATTCACATGTAAGAGACAAAATGTAGTCAAACAATATACATCGTGCTATGTTAAGTTGCCAACGAATGCCCAGACAAATTCACATTCATTGTAATAACGACCGAATAGCGTTCAATTAAATGAGACCATTTGTCATAAAAAAATGGTTGCTAATTACTTTATTATAATGTGGACACTAGGGATGTTACGGAGCTTCGATTCCTATTCCGAAAGGTCGGAACTTCCGATTGATATTACACCTCCGATTTCAACTTCGGATCCGGTAATATTGAACCGGAGGTTTTAATCGGAGGTCGAAGGGGCATACATAAGGGGCCGCGAAAGCAGACCGTCGGCGCGTTCAAACAGGTTTATAGTATGGACTGGGATTCCCCGTACGACATGTATAAACTTTATACATGTGGTACGAGGAACCCCGGTTGCGGGGAAGATAGTCGTATTATTTTATTCTGAACTGCTAATACATTTCCTTTTTACCTCCGTCTTCGTTTCCCATTTTGGTTCTGATTCTGGTTCCGATAAAACCACCTCCGTTACATCCCTAGTGGACACAATATCTTCTACAAAACTAGGATAAAAAAGAATCTGCTTTTTTTGGTTGTCGGCATGTCATGCTCAAATTCTTTTCGCTCACTCTGAGTATTATTATTAGCGTGTCAGATCTATATTTAATACTGTTTAATTAATGCAAAGATTTCAGAATATTACACAAAAAAAAAATCATACAACAGTACGTCAACTCGTATTCAATCGTTTACTGAAATTCCGTCTCTTGAGGCCACTAACCGCAATGTAATTGTTTATAGGCACGACAATTAGCGTTACTACGGAGCATACGATCTATTTTTGTGACATTTTTACGCTAGTGTAGAATTGTTCAACACATCAGTGTGGTGTGTTGAACATTTAGTTCTGCCTTGAAAATAATTTTAACCATATTGTCGTCTTAGAGGCGACACAATATTGTTACACTACGAAAATCTGCGTTATTAAATATCAGCTAAAATACCGTAACCCAGTAACGGTAGCATCTCTACCACGATAACCAAATTGTACTCAGTCGGTACTTATATTTGAAGTTTGACATACTTATCTCACTGATATATCTCTAAGTCAATTAACCAGAAATTTGTGCCTAAAATCTTTTCTTAACCAGAGCGACGACAGTAAAATAAAATATATATAGGTTATGGAGTAGGGTAAAATTACGGAACTAAGTTTAACTTAGTGATTTTAAAAAACTATATAATTGATACTCATTAGTACATACATTTTTTTTTGTTTTATAACGCATATAAACCAAAGTTTTATCACGATATAATCTGTAAAAAGACAAAGATAAATAAGACAAATTAACTTTTCAAAAGTTAATACGACAACATGACAATTGTTTTGAGCAATGCTACTTACATTGAATTGCTCCAGTCCGAGTTCTTTAACAGAAGCTTAGAAGACCCTTTGTTTCTCGTTTTACTATCTATGTCTCTCATTGTATTAACCATAAACGACGGAATACTGAACTATTACTTTAATTTTTTGCATAGAACTCAATTTACATCTCCTATGGAACTAAACATTGTACCGAGTTTAGATATATCTTAAATTAAAGTAGGCTAGGTATTAAACATACTGAGTGTAATCCAGTATTCGGTCGGTTAGCTAAGCAACAATTGTAATTACTTATAAAATCAATATTAATATGCCAAGTAATATAATTTCTTAAACCATCATCTGTGCAATAAAATCTTCTAATAATTTACCCGTTTGCATAATAATATCGATTGTTGTTCTATAGCAATTATTATATTTTTATATGGATATTGACTTATAAATCCTCTTAGAGGGCATACCAAAAGTGTACTACTTGGGAACTTGTGGCGGCCGGTACAACGCCATGGTCATGGAGTTGTTAGGGCCCTCGCTCGAAGATCTGTTCGTTCATTGCGGCCGGAGGTTCCGGCTCAAGACGGTGTTATTGATTGCAATGCAACTTGTAAGTGCAAATACCGTCCGGTACCGTAGTTAGGTGATTGATTTCGTAGACGATTTAAAGACACAACATCGTATCCGATAACTGATCAAATTTATCTGGAACTCTTGATCTCGATCTGATCTCGCGAGGGCACTCGCAAGCCGTGCTCATGGGCGTTAAGGCTCGCGACCAACCTGTTACAATGTTCCATTCATGCTATCCATATGTTGTTTTTTTTACGAAGCAATGCTCTCGCGTTTTGACCTGTTTTTTTTTTCATCTTTTATCGGCTATTGTGTTGTGTCGAGCAGGTGCAAGCGAGAGCAATGCTCGATGTTCGTGCGTGAGTACTAATTTGTTACCCGTCCCCCTCTCTCCCGTATCCTGCCCCTCTCCGTGATTCCGCAGCCCCATCCACAGCGGAAGGTATCCCCGAAGTATACTACTTCGGGCCGTGCGGTAAATACAATGCACTGGTGATGGAGCTCCTGGGTCCGTCGCTTGAGGATCTCTTCGATCTTTGCGGCCGACGTTTCTCTCTAAAGACTGTGTTAATGATCGCTATGCAGCTGGTGAGTACTCTAGTAGCTTGCTATAGTCGCGCACGCAAACACGGGCACTTATCTCGTACAGACCTACTAACATTTAGGAAACCATATGCATGTTTGTGCATGTGATTGATTATAAATTTAACATTTTTTTTATGCAACTAAAGGTTTTAAACGATCATGCAGTTCATCTGATTGTGACGACTGCAGCCTATTAAAATATACATCCAACCTGATAAAAAGGTTTAAGACCCGCACCTCACTATCCGTAATTGATCTCCGGTTGTGTACACTCACCAACGACGAAAGACGGCAACGTTATGCGACTTTAATACAGGTATATCTTTGAGGATATGGTCCTTATCCCAGTTGAGCCATTCCATTCATGCTTCAAGGTATATTACTTTTGAAGAATGTGTTAGTAAACCAGAATAACTGCAATATTCAGAGGGTAATTTGTATTTTGAAATTTGCGTTTGAGTTTACTGGAAATAAGGCATGATCAATCAATGTTAGGAGAATTTGCTAAACTTGTTTCGATTGTGTGGTGGATTAAAAGAAAAATAAAAACATAGCCTTCTCTTTAAATGTGTCCTAAAGATCGCGTAACTATTAAATGTTTTATTTTTTATTTCTTTTTATTAATTAATTTATTGCACATCGCACAATATGAGACTGGTAGAGAAAAAGAAATTGTTAAGGTTAAAAAATCTATTCAATTTATATGGCCTTTATTAGATAGCCTGTCAAACAAGTTCAGCTGCATAGACGAGAGATTAATCCAATACAGGATGTATTAGAATAATCTTACTTTTTGTATGGTGAATAAAACTAGAGATAAAATTACTTATATAGAGGCAACCCATCTTGGCCTATTTGCGTATTGAAAGGTTGGAGCGTCTGTCTGCTATCGAAGTCAGACGACGCACGTCCTGACTTTGATTTCTAGCCCAGGAACAATATTAACGCGTTATATATTGTTGGTTTTTGGATCAGGGTGTGTTGAATATGTTCCGTATTCCGGATATTGTATCTGGACCTTTCCCTGATCTTATTTCAGAAGCATTATATTAGAATAAGGAGAGGGATGACGAATGAGGGCGTTTACGTGTGAATGTTTTACGCCACTATAATATATATTACGCTGTTTATCTCATATGGTATTAACCACAGAAGATATTGCCATGGTTAAAATAAATGAGGACATCATCCTAATCAATTATTTCATATTTACCGTATCAACCTTAATCGTTTATTTATTTCCAGCTACATCGTATCGAGTACGTCCACACGAGGCACCTTATATACAGAGACGTGAAACCCGAGAATTTCTTAATAGGTAGAGCATCGACTAAACGGGAAAAAGTCATTCACATCATTGGTAAGTACACTATTGTAATGTTCAAATCTTATAATTAGATTTCGATTTATATAATGTTTTAGTATAATCGGGATAATGATAGCGACGGCCGTGTGTGCCCAAAGTATTTGGCTTCTAAGTTCCGCTTTCAACATTTTGTTAACACAAATTGTTTGTATGTCCGGTGTCCACGAAACTGCATATGAACTTTCTTCCGATCCATGGCGTCACAGTGGTGTCGCTGTTTTGTCGAATGCTTCCGATGCTTTTTTTTGTGTGTGAGTATTGCTCTTAGTCCAGAGATCCCTACAGTTTTATCTAATTAGACGCTCGCTGAGTAGCTTCCGATGCTATAGTACAGTATATACTATAGCATCGGAAGCATATAATTTAGATATCAGATAATTATGAAAAAAAATTAAATGGTGTACACAATACATTCATAAACTAGCTGTAGAACGACTAGGGCGGCTAAACCTAGTAGTAACCACGCTTTCCGGAATACCATAGTCTGGTGAAATATAGAAACCAGATACCTTATTACTGGTGACGAGGCGTTCCATTTTAGTTTTTAAGATTGTCCACGAAATTGCATTACGATTTCTCAACGAGGATTAAGTGGGCTTCACGGGATCATCAGCTTACATGTGTATTCCTTTGTCACACCTTATGACTAAAAAATAGCTAATGTTATAACGACCAGAAAACTTCGCCATGGCGGAAATCAGTATGGAAGACATTGTTATCATATCCACAACCTAGAATATGTATAAGTAATATATGCAATAACAACATACAAGTTTATATGTGTTTGGATTAAATAAAATAAAATATAAAAGAGTTACTTAACACAGTAAAATCACGACACGCGTACGATACACGGTATTTTCGTTGTCCCCATTTTATATGATAGTGTCAAGTTGCGTTCGTGCAGTTAAGTGCACTTGTGTTTAATGTAAAATATAATCGTGAACGTTTTTTTTAAAGGCATAATTGCTCTTCCTATTCTCCGTTCCTCACTATTCGACTATATAATGTCTAGATAAAAATGTAAGTCACGCCATATTCATAAAGGACCCTTACACTTACCCTCCATTTGTGTACGCTGTAAACAAGGATCGACGGAAGCACACAAGTTGGAAACATTCTTATGTCCAATTTAGTGGGATAAAGGACACGTAAATCTCTTGTCTTTAGACCCGCACAGATTTAATTATTAATAAGAATAAAGGTTGGACTAGGTTAAGAGTTTTTGCGACTTCTCAAAGCGTGAGATATATAAATTGATAGGAGCATATTGTGAGCATTCTATATTAGTTTTAAGGAGTAACAACGAATCTGTATTATGATTTCGTATCAAATGCATGTATGTGAGGTTTCGGGTCATAAATCATATTTATCCGTCTGTCTCGCTCGCACTTACAGGTCTTATGGAGAGGTGTAGTGATGTGCGTAAGAATTGTTGAGGTGCATATCGATAACGGGATAAGTACGATCGATATGCTAAATTATGTAAAGTATTAATAGGAATAATTTTTCTCTATCTGAAAATATTTCTTCAAAACCACGTTAGATTCGTTTAGAGTTTAGATAAATTCTCCATTGTGCGTATTGCGTAACGAAGCGTAAGTAATGTAATGAGTGTCATAAAAAAAAATCTTATATTTATAGAAAAACGACAACCCTTTCTCGTAACGACCAATCAGGAGTCAGAGTGCTAATGAAGGTCACGATGACGCATCGACCCCGCGTGCGCAGGTAGCTAAGTATCGATAACGGGTGGCATTGCGTGCACATTCCTACTGTCAGTGACATTTATTGCCCGACGACTCAGTTTAAAATGGGTCGACTATAGTTGTTATGGAAAATGGCTAAATTGTTTATTATAATTAATTTCATAAAAAAAATAAGTCCCATCACATCATACAGGCCTTTCTCAAGTTGAGTATTTCTTATGATAATGAGAAACTTCCGTTCGTAAGACGTATCCGCTCGACGGGTACTTCCATTCTTCACATTTCTTTCTGGCATATTGGCTTCTTATATAATTATATTATTTCAGGCTCTGCAATGCCTTACCGAACAAACGTGTAGTTGATAGTTCAAACGTTTGCCCTGGGATAGTTGTGTTAATAATAGTTATTGCTTTTTATGCAGTACGGATAGTCGATAGTAATCTGAATCGTGCATATTTATTTATGTAAACTATTGCGGAGTCGGCAATCAGGCTAAGCCCAGAAAGGCATATAGAAGGCATCCAGCAAAAATAGTAGTAACGCCCCATTTCCTATGCTCCATCCAAAGATAGTGTATAGGAAAAGAATTTCTTTCAGTATTAAGGCCGCTTTTTAGTTTTTTCTGTGCAAATAAAGATTAATTAAATAAAAAAACCAAGACAAAATGGTGGACACTCAGGGTGGGCATAGTGAGGTTTGGTGTAGTACCGTAGCACAGCGCAGACGTAACGGGAGTTGCAGCCTACCTTTGTAGGCTTGTGCTCTATGCAGAAGGCCACCTGTGCATTTAGTAAGATAAACTGGAGGTCTTCTTAACGCACCGAGGATGCCCACTCATTATATACGAGTATTAATGAGGATTTACTCAGGATGCATAGCAGCGGTTTCTATTCAACATTCTCCCCCGATTCTAAAAGAAGATACTGTGACCACCAGGTCACGCAACCGACCATCTATGATCTATAAATAAATAAGCGTGGTATAAAAACACCATTGACAAGATGACCCGTGTACGTACATATATGTGTCGCCCTGCATTGATCGAATCAATTACAGCCTTTATAGAGGTCAAGTGCAAAACACCGGAATCAAGGGTCGTCACCTATTTAGATTTGTATGCGTAGGATTTGAACTTTGACATTTGACGTTGATTTTTGATTTGTTTATTTGGGCATCAGTAGGTTTTGTATAAAATACTATGAATACACTGTTAGATATTTAATAGGTCCACTAAGCTGGCTGTAGTATAGTTTAGTCGTTCTGACTGGGAAGATAAGACTTTTTTTAAAGAACACTTGCATTGTTTTAACAGTGGTAGAGCTACACTGCAGTTTGTTTCTAACTGCAGAATGAATGGGTAAGCGTGACCGGGGAAGGACCACGCTCTTGCAGAACAACAGCATAGTGCTGCTGTTTTTCGTCTGATGAGTGACGGGATCCGGAGACTTATAACTGGTGTCGAGGCATACCATCTCAGTCCGCAAGGGTGACAACGCATCTGCATGATGAATCCTTGTCAAGGATGAATGTAGATATCATGGGCCGCAGGAATCACTTGCCATCAGGTGAACTGTGCGCTCGTTTGTACTTTCAACGTATTAAAAAAAAATAATGTATTAAAGTGCTGCCGTATGCCAATTTCAGAGTCTCAGTTCTTATAACAGATGGCCAGACATCTTAATCCTCAGGGGAGACGATGCAATATAATTTTGTTTTCAAAATAGGAGGGATAATTAACTTAGGAAAATGGTGTTCTCGTTAATCGCAATTATTTAAAAAACTTATTATGTTGGTTTTGCATATTCGGTAATAACCATGGAGTCACAGGATTACAAGTGGGTCGTGTTTATGTACCATCGAGTGATTATTACAGGGATAAAAAACAATATTGAACCCATTGTAAATTTTATTCAAAGCTTTCTTCAAAACTACTGTAAACAATATTTATTAAAACTTTTAATTGTTATTTTCAGGATACAATTTGGAATACATTTTCACAAAAAATAAAATGAGTTCTATAATAAATGTGCCGTGTTCACTTGTCATCGATGTTTTATCCAAATTGTTCTTTTGTTGGATCGTGTTAATTATGTCATTCTAAAAGTTTTTTAAAAAGCCTGTTCTTTGATTTGTTAAGAATTTATAGTTGGCATTTTTCGAATACAATCTGCAATTCATTTGTACAGAATAAAAAAACCCGACTCTGGAAAGATTGATTTTTGCGAATCTCTCTGAAAGCAGTTTTCATTAACACAGCTTCCACATCGTAATCCTCTCATTTGTTTTGATACCAGGTGGACACACGGACACATAGAAATAGTGCTTAAAATTATTTAACATTTCTGTTTTGCAGTCGGATATTAAATAAAGCATCTGATTCAATCATCAATATGGTTGGATGGTATTAACTTTGGTTTTTGTAACCAAAGTTATGCAGTAATTAATTAATTCTTCGTTAAAATGTTTCATTCTCGTTTTAATTGAACTAATTGTTACTATTATAATTCCAATTATAAAATTTATTTATTTATTAAATATTTTTTTCAATAGCTACATGAGAAACGGTGATAAAAGATATGAGGAAATGTAATTACTTCTTAAAGTAATATAATTTATACGAAATGACTTCCTAGACTTGGTTAGCTAGTCTTTGGTGCTATGCAGGGGAGCTTTTGTTCAATTCACGAGTACAGCAGTTTTAAGTTAGATATTTCAAGCTAGTATTCTGTTAATGCGTGTTTCTTCCTAGACATCAGAAACAGACATATAATATATATATAACATATTGATAATAAAAAGGAGTCTTGAGCGACAACTTAATGGTTCAGAAAGTAAGAGAATCTACTACAGAATCTCGGAATAAAGACATTAAGAGTATGACACATGCTCCGTCAATAGTGGACGTAGGTATCGCGGGTCGCAGTAATCATCATCAGGTTAACGTGTGCGCTCGATAATTATTTTTTTTTATTTATATATTTTTATTAAAAAAATGTTACAATGGGCGGAATGTCAACCCTTGAGATGGAGAAACATTGACTGTATTTGCCAATAATAAAATAATTCTAAATATTAACAAATAACATAAAAATAATACATTAAACAATAAATACATAAATATCATATAAACCTAAAATATATAATAAGAATAAATAATATAAATAATTAAATAACAAATTCAGACGATTTTCCCTGTGTAATACTCAAGAATCAGTCTTTTAAAATTATTTTTATTAGGAGCTCGTTTAATGTCATCGCGCAGGGCGTTCCAGATTATCACTTGGCAATATATTTTATGGCGTGTCCGTTAAACATTTTATTTAATATGTATTCACTTTACTTTATTCTCCTTAACACGACCCTTAAATTCTAGAATATGAATTAAACATAGCATATATGGCCGAAAATATTCAAAATGCCCGGCGAAAATATCTTAATAGTTATTTAGCTTGCTGAGTGTCGTGCCTGGATGTATTCGAAGATAATTTGGTCCGAGCAAATTGATATTTGACCTCCGAATGAAACTTTATAAGTGGGGTGACGGTAACGATTATGAAAGGTACGCATCCGTTCCTTGTTTGCGAGTGTTTGTGAGCAATTCTCGCCTATAATAACTAAAACAACCGCGGAAGATGATCTTTAAAACTCCAATATTTTATATTGTTACTGATGTTGGTTATATGTAGAAACGGTTGAAGATTACGCGATCAAAGCAAAGAAGTAAAGAAAAATTAAATTAACGCAACGAAAAGAAACGATTAACTCTTAACAAACGTTTGGTTATAAACTTGGTGTTTTTTTTTGTAGAATAATTTCATTTATAATTTTTAATATTAATTGGTGTCATATTAAACAGACCCAAAATATAAACTTACTGGTAACTGTTTGCAGTGCGATATCTTATGTGGGTAAACAAATATACACATATATTAACTTATAATATGCGAAACTTGGTATTATATTAGATGCACACCAATGTAGAAATATATTTATATAAATACAAAGACCTAGTTACAAATTAAGTTGCTTAAATATTGTACCTTGGCTGGAAATTAACATAGGATCTGCTTTTTTGATGATAGGAACTTTTCAAGCAAGGTACTCTGACCGCTATTCCACCGAAAATTTCATGTAAAAAGTGTATATATTCCTGTGGTCATAAGTGTGAAGAACATTAAAAACTCATAAAACAGTTGAAGTATCCCAATGTTGGGTATAGGTTGCCTCTCTAGAGCAAGATTGTGCTTTTATTTAAATATAAATTTTATATAGGTTGCAAACGAGCAATCAGATTGGTGTCATGTCTTTGATTTTTTTTTATTTCGTTGATACATTGGTTTCCTCGCGATGCTTTCCTGCACCGCCGATATTTTTGTCGAAAATTGCATTTTAAAATTTATTTGTAAAATTATATCTAATGATTTGTATATTAAATAAGATTCAAGATGCACAAGCGTTGTCAGCCTTGATGGTTGAGACGAAATGCCTAGGTACCTTTATATATAATAGTATTCTGTATGGGTGTGATACTGATAATGCCCCGGTCGAGCCAACCCACGAGCTGCAGCCTGTCCTCTGCCACTGGCAAAATGCGAGCGCCCATACATCGAGCTACCACAAAAATACCGAGTCCTAGTTAAGTTAAACCGTGGACTCGAGATTCGTGTCTGTCATGCGGCGCAATCATCGATTAGATCCGATCGTCGATCCGACGGTTTCATGCAATCGCTTTCTTTCTTACATCATTCGTAACGCAATTTCTCCTGAAATACGCCTGTCGGTAATATACCTATTATTCTTCCGTTTTTTATAATATCCGCATGGCAAACGAGCCCAATACTTACCTAGTGGTAAAAGTGGTCGTTACGCCCATGAACACTTGAAGACTTTGTAAGAGAAATGAATGAATATATATGTTCCTCATACGGAATGCACCAGTCTCAGGGGAATTAAGGCTTCCTATAGCACCCCCGCTGTGATTTTATTTATTTTTTGTTTAAAATTTTCATACATAGTGCGTGGCGATGAGTGCTGCTGAGTTAGCACTTCTCTTATATGTAATTTCTTTTGATAAAAATGAGCGTACACTTTTACCGCCCACACGGTAATCTCTAATCCTATTCGGCGGTCGACTTTAATTTGTATTGATATTTAAGGCGCCGAGATCTGACATTTAAACGGAGTAAAAAGATTGTTTTTCTTTAGAAATAAGGTTGACAATTGAGCGAACAGTTCATCTGGAGGTAATTGATGACCGCCGTCGAGAAACTTCTACATCAAACTTCAACAAAGATTCATGAAGCACATGCGTTGACAGCCCTAACGACTGTGTTAGAAACTAAATAGAAAAAATCGCTACCAATAACAATAACTTAGATGAATAAAAAACACTAAATATAATACAAAAAAAGAAATGAACACTAATTTAAGATAAAAATGGGGAATTTGTTAGAGAAAAAAAAAACTAAATCACGAAAACTTTACCGCGGCCCATAAAGAAATAACATCCGTCATCGACGTACCGACGATGGTCTCGTTTCCTGTAATCAGATTTGCAGAACTGCTCACTCTTATAAAATATAAAAGCATGGTTTTTCATGTCACCGGAGACAATAGTTGGGATACGATTCTATCATATATACAAAAAAATCGCGTACTACTGGCGATAATGTAAATTTAGATAGTTATTGATAGAGATAAGGATAGCAGTCGATTTCTCTCTACAAGCACCGCCGACGTTTCACGTCAACTAGGCCACGTAGTTTAATTACCTAGTGTTAAAAACTTCGTATCATACACAGTGGCACGGTTAAGATGAATGAGAAGGGATGAAAGTGAAATCATGAGAGAATTAATGAATATTACTACATTCATATTCAATAATCCTTTATTGCATAACGAGAAGGGCAAAGAAAAAATGAATGAGTCGTGTTAAATTTTGTATGAAAGAGTGGGTGCGGATGAATATGACGGCCCCAATTACAATTGTGACGGCTGCTTAGAATAGAATTATATTATATTATATTTCTTAAGTAAATATGAAACATATATTATTTTTGTAATAGATTGGGCAATGCTTCTTGAAGGTTAGAAATACATCTGGCAAGTCATGGGACCCTTTCACCGTTAATATTTTAAAAACCTGTCACATGAACAGTCTGCCTGTCTGTCATCTTTAATTTAAAAAAAAAATAAAAAAATCTCATTTCTTATTTTATTTTATGAAATTAGGATGGGACAAACAAGCAAGCGGTTTATTTATATTTTTTATAATATTAGTCGGTTCTTAAATCGATCCTACCTACAGCTAGTTTGTGACTGGAACGTAGGTCTACCATGTCAAGAAATGATAAGGAAGCAGTAGCACTAAAAATATTTAATCTCGTCATATTACTTTTGTTATATGTGTATATACTATATTTTTTAATTTTCGCTATTTATGCTAGTTTAATATTAAATTGACTTTTTTCTTTTTTCAGATTTCGGTTTGGCCAAAGAATATATAGACTTAGAGACAAACAAACATATCCCATACCGGGAGCACAAGTCGCTCACAGGGACCGCAAGATATATGTCAATAAATACACATTTAGGAAAAGGTGAATTTCTACTTTAGGATATGCATAATGTTTTGGTCCGATATTACACAAAGTTTAAATTGTGATTATATATAACATGTCTTAGGTCTTGTCTATTAAGGCACGTTTAGACTAAATCCTAATTTGTCGTAACGTTAAATATACACATGCATTGTGACAGATTAATTATTGTCTGGCACATAGTTTTTATGTCGCGAGTCATTTAAAATCGGAAAAAGGTAAGTAAAAAGCCTATCATCACCCTTCGCTATAAAATATAAATAGCTTCTTCTTCAGCTTAGCGATTTCCCGGCCTACTACCATTACCTCACATACCTACCATATAGATTACCTTGGACCGCTTTCTGACTCATTCTTCACCACTTTGACCGGTCTTTGGCATCCTCTTTCGTGAGATTTCGGGAGAAATTTTCCTGCAGCTTGTCTGCTATGCCACGGACTCCACTGCAATGGACGTGTTCGTTTCTCATGCAATCTAATCGCATCATCTTCATCTCCACAAGTGTAGCTGCCGGACATGCCTTCTGAGGACTGGCCACGCTTCGCTGCCATATAATAAGACTGGTCGGATGATGCATTTGTACACTTGGCCTTTTAACTTCGGTATTCTGCGATCGCAGAGGACACTGATCTATTCACCTGGACTCATGTCAGATCCTAGCTATTTAAAATTGCCGGTCTTTGCGACGAATATAAATAAATTTTTAATTAATAGTTTCTTTACTCAAAGCAAGCTATCAGTTTATTTTGTCATGTTGTTATCACATTGTAATGTTTATTTTTATAAAATTACATTAAAATTCATTTTACAGAGTACGTGGATGAGTAGAAAATGTCAAGTATGAATATTTGAATGAAAAAAAAACAAAAATACGTAATTTGTCAGTCGTAGAACAAAATATCTATGTTTCAATGATTATGAGACCGTTTTAGAATTTTCAGATTAACTGTGTCTATGAAAAATGCTTAATACATACATTTATATATATCTTTATCATATTAATAGAATAATTAAATTCTTCTTTCAGAACAATCGAGACGCGACGACCTCGAAGCCCTGGGGCATATGTTTATGTATTTTTTACGTGGTTCCTTACCCTGGCAGGGTTTAAAAGCTGATACACTTAAAGAGCGATACCAAAAAATTGGCGATACCAAACGGGCAACACCAATTGAGGTCAGTTTACATTATTAATGTAAATTGCATTAAATTTTCCATTTAAGGTAATGTTAGATTTTTGCGTAAACAGCCTTAGAAATAATTGACATATAACCTTCATTGACCTTTGTACGTTGATTTTATAACTTTCTTTAGAACGCTGCAAAAAGTTACGCTATAGTGCTAATTAAATCGCACTATGTTTGTAAAACGATGGTCTTTTTATCTATTGTAAACAATATATTTATAGCAATATTTTGTATATTCGTCAAAATATTCAATAGTGCATGTTATACATAATGAAATTAAAATGACGCGTTTTCGTCTCAACGCAGTTAGTGAATCATATATGGGGCAAGGTATTCGTATCTATAATAAAATTTCATTATTGTCTAGATTCGCTATTTCTACAAAATATAACTCGCATGTCGATAATTGTTAATTAGTAACCTAATCTGCATAGATAATTTGCATGAAATTAGGATACTTCGATTCTCACGTATGAAAAATAATTGAAAAAGCAACTGATGAGAGTCGACTCTTCTTTTCTCATCAGTTACGATTCCGACTGTACTCTTGGCGGTTGTAGCCTCAACTATTTGACGTGTAACAAAACATCTTTTAAAAAATAGTTTCGTTTTTAATTTTAGTTTGAAACAAAATGAAAAAGGCAGTGTATTGATCCGCCGAATTTTTAAAACTTATTAACAAATTTTGTTAGCTCAGCTAGCTAAAGAGCGAGAGTCTCGCGATCGACTGACGGCGAAAAATCTGAATGAGCTGAACACCATGCTGCCTGCCACTGGTTTCTAGCAACATGAAGGGTAACACAGAATACCGTAATTAGCAACACAGCGCTGCTAATTTCGATATTTCCTGTATTTGGTTTAATGAAAGTGCAGAGAAACCCGGTCAATGGTGTCGAGCGATCTCATGTCTCAGGGGTGTGCAACGTTCAATATCTATTATTTTTTTATGACTTCTACATTCATCCTTGACAAGGAATCATAAAGCGTTGTTATCCTTGAGGACTGGGATGGAATGCCTCGTCACCATTAATAAAGGTCTCCGGATCCCTACACTCATCAGACGAAACACAGCAGAATTCAACTGCTATTTTACGCTGATATTCTGTGAGGCCGTAGTCCTATCCCAGTAGTCGAGCTGACCCAGACTGCAGCTAAAAACAAACTGCAGTGTAGCTCTACCACTTAATATATCACCCAGTTTTTTTTCTTTAAGTGACTCGACTTGTGAGCTCGTATATCACCTTTAGTTCCATAAAAAAAAAAATTAAGCAAATTTTCAAAAAATGCCTGTGCAAAAAACTGATAAACACTGGTGTGTTTCGAATGGCGAGCATTAATGGTGATGAGGTGGATACATCAAACAACTAAGAGACGGTCAACATTTTTTAAAGCCTGTGCCTATAGAATTACGTTCTATTTAATTATTGGTCTCTGATGAGAAATCATTTATGGCTTTGTCATTTAATCCTTCTTAATTCTCAGAGGGCCGCATCACTTATTAACAAGTATTACAGTTCCACCTCATAGTAGTTAATTCTCGTTTGTCATACCCCCGAATATCTTGCAACAACAGATGTTAATATTATAAAAAAAAAATCTATTAAAAAAAATAATATGTATCCAAAAACTACTACAAATCGTAATTAGCCGTAGGGATGTGATTCCACCGTTAAAGAATCCATTAACTCGCCTCATTTCGTAGACGGCGTAATATATTTTTTTTTGCTTAATTAAGGCTGTCCAACAAGCATACGGTACACATGAGTGATAACTATAGTTTTCAACACCTGTATCAATCTGTATCAGGTTGAATTAGAAGTAGGTGTGCCGTCAATCCGGACTCCTCAGGTGGACTTCATCGATACAAGTTTCAGTCAGTTTTTTTTTTCATTTATACGATACACAACAGCGCTCGTCTATTACGCAGGTGTTCTGTAAAATAATTCAGCATGTGTGTAATTGCCATGATAATCTACTGAAATCTGACTAAATAATAAGCTTGCTCAGCAGTTGACTAATGTTTAGCTGCGACGATGATCGATGATAATGAAACGGTATTGGACCGCAGGTGCTTTGCGAAGGTCATCCTGAGGAGCTGGCGACATACCTACGCTATGTGCGCCGGCTGGACTTCTTCGAGACGCCTGACTATGATCAGTTGAGGCGGATGTTCCGAGACCTCTTCGAGCGGCGTGGCTATGTTGACGACGGCGAGTTTGACTGGACCGGCAAGACTATGGTAAACAACACTGCGTAGTGTATGCTTCACGCTTCACGCTTGTCATTTTTCCAGTACATATTTCGATAACATGATTTCTTTAATCTTATGTCATTTCGCTGCTAGCATGCATTAGTGTCAAAATCCATTGACACCTGTCTAATGAATTCGTCTGCTAGATCCATGCAGGGTATTTTGTCTTCCTGCTTGTTACTATAATGTGGAAAATAAGATCAATTGACATCTGTCAAATGAATTTAACAACAACATCCATGCAAATTAACCTGTAGATGCTTCATATTTCCGTAAATTTATGGTACGTTCTATTGACATCTGTCAAATGAATTTTAGAAACTTTCTGCATTGATCACGGGGTCTTTGCAATGACAAAAAATACTTTCACAAGTAATATTTTTTAGAATTAAAAATGTATCAACAACTAATATTTATTATCATGATAAAAATACTACATAACAAAAGGTTATTTACTTAAATATTGAGTAATTTAATTAAGCGAGGTTATAGTTAATTTATTAGTTTGGAGTCAGAGCGAAAATTCTGTTCTGTCGTATATATTTTATATTTTATAAATAACAATCTTTATTTATAAAATATAGAATATTAAAACTAAAATTTTCTTATGCAATTTGACAACACTCATTTAGATTTCAATGTAAAGGTAATACGGTGTTTTAAAATAATTATAAACATCTGACCCGGAGTTCTGTCGTAATTTTTATTACTTAGTTGAAAACTTTCAAGTGTAAATTATAATTTCTTCAATGAGGTTAAGTCATATTGAACTAATTTGATCATTCGTAAAATGACCAAAGATTTGTTTCAAATGACTAATTACATTATTTTTTAAAATAACTTATTGTTCAATAATGAAATGCTTGATTTTACTTGATCTTAGGTACTTGATTGGTATCTTTTAAAATGTGTTTTATTTTGATATTGTATGCTTATAAATTTAATGTATTAATAAAATTGTCAAATTTTAAGTTGCTTTCATTTTACACATTTTTTATAATGTGAAATATTTTATAAACGTACTTGTATAAATGCTGGAAATGTAGGTTTTCATAAAGTAATAATTACATTTTTTTTTTAAAACTGCAACATTAATATTCAGATAATATATATATCTATTGTATGAATATTAATGTATTATTATATACCGTGTTATTTATATTAAACCATATCCTCCTAGGTCCACAATCTAGGAAACTGTTCCCGACATTTAGGAGCAATTTTTCTAGTATTACCATCAGCTATCTAAATTTTGTTAAATATCTTTTGTTCCCATTTATATCTAACCTTAAATTAATTATAATAATGCTTTGTCCGCTTTCAAGAATCACTAGTAAAAAAAAAATTTGCTTAAGATGGGCTTTCGTACGCATTATAGCCGCTCGTTATTAAAGTTCGCGCTTATAATTTATTTGCTGGAATGATCACAAAATCTTAACGTGATTTAATGGACTGTTTTTGAAACATTGAACTCTCTATTGAATATTTTCTCTCCAAAAAGAATGGTAAGAAGTGATGGAAATGAAAAAAATGTTTTTTTTATTTATCGACATGCATAGACAGTTTTTTATGAATTTAAATATTTTGTTGTTAATTTTTGTAAGTATTATTAGATTTAGTAAAGTTGCAAGTACTTTTAACATTGCGAATTAAAACAAGATGTGTTTTAGAAAACTCAAGAAGAGCTCATCGTATTTATATTTGATAATAATATTCTAACAATACTATTTAAAGTAAGATAGACAGATATGTAGAGATATTTGATATATTAATAATTAAAAATATGTGTCTAATATTTTGTATTACAAATTTATTTTACTTCCTTTAATGATTTTTCTACCTTCTCTGTATATGACTTAAAACTTAACGAGTCTTTAAATTTCAATTTTCCATCGGACTTGTCAATGTTGCTACCCATAGAAAGTATATATTCATATAATCTTTAATAATAAATATTATCCTTTAACAATCGGTGTTTTTGTGATATTTCATACGTTACTAATATACAAAAAAAAAATAGCATGACTCTATTCTTAACATTTTTCAATTCAATTTGACGTCTTCATAGCTGCGCCATATTAAGACCTTTGAATGGAAGACGGCGGCCTTTTCCGCATTGAAAGTTGTATTTTAAAATTGTTCAGAATTGAGTTTGTTTCTGTTTACCTCATTATTTATGTCTTTTTATAAAACAAATTTTTAACTTTATTGGGTGTTGCATGCCGCATGCTTACCGCTTTTGTACCGACGTCAGCCTGCCAATATGCATGTGATGAGAATTTTACGCAACGCACCGCCGTCTAATATTGTTAGAAATAAGTCGGATAAGGTTAGTAGAGATGATATTGATTTATTCAGGACTAAAAAGAACAATATATAGAAATGTTTTTTTTTAGAAACATTTCACATATATCATTATATTTTCATCATTCATTCCAATCGCGATTTAAACATTTACTTTAGTTGAATATTCGGTGAATATATCCTCAGTTTTATTTTTCATTTGATTTTATTTGATTTAATATAAGTTATTTACTTTTAAAATTAATATTGAAATGTCATTACAACCTATTTTCATATAATATAAACACACGTAGCAGGTTATTGCCATCTATCTCCTTATTAGTTATTTTAATTGGATATATAAGTCAACATATTTTATGTAGATCAAGGTTATGTCGAATATGATACGGTCGGCAGATATTTTGACGATCGAATACATGAAAAATTCTATAGGGTAGGAAATACAATATGACTGAAGTCAATTCGACTCGTCATCTTCTGGTGAAGAATTAATAATTTGTTATGTCAAAGAACTTAATTCATCCAATTACATTTTACTTCCGACGTGTTTTGACATTTCTTTCTTTACATAAATTATCTTGCAATAGACATCTTAGTATTAGTATAATAAATTTTATATATATATATATATATATATCTTTGTAATTGTAAATCAACTATTCGTTTACATGTGATAAATTAATATTTTTATATTTTTCATTGATGCGTTAGCTTCTAAAAGTTTACTAATTTATATTCTTTTGGCATTTACAGTCTACACCAGTGGGCTCTATACAGACTGGCCACGAGATTGTCGTCTCTCCCAACCGCGACCGACATCCGCCCTTCCATAAGGTCAGTTATTGCCAAGTTAATGTATATAATAGAAATAAGTTTTCGATGCTGAAGGCGACATTACCTAAAAAGGAAATGCTCGTCTTATCTCGTCTCTCATTCTAAATATGACTTTAGTTTTTAGTCTTTAATAGAGTAATAAGTTCTTGTTAGATATCCTTTTGTTTGTTTTAATATATTTTATATTATACTATAGTACGTGTTTTAATCACAGAGTGAATAGTTTATGTATAGTTTTATATAATTTTGACTGCATATTTCTAGTGAAATATAATAATCGATTTCTATATTCTTTCATATGTTTTTATTTCTAAGACAATGTCTTTGTCTTACAAATAATATTATATGAACCTTTTAACCTATAAATTAGCATTTTATAAAGCTTACCACTTTATTTTAGACGTTAAAAATTAATAAAAATGTGAAATCGTTAAAAAGAAGTCATCTAACTTTTAATAGGAATAGAAATTATAGAAATTTTTACATCTTATTACACTTGGAATTAAATGAATGAACATTTTCTCCCTCTCAGAGGCAGTAGTATATATGTTTTGTGAACAAATATTCTTATTGTTATATTAAATTATATCACACATAAGAGCTACTACGGATGTATTATAATTAACATTAAATATTTAAAGAAACAAACTTATAATATGGAGATATTAGGTCTTTACCTATGAAATTGCCGTTCTTCAGTTTTGGCCATTTACAAACCATAAAAAAGTTTTGATTGGTTGTGAATTCTAAATTCAAATTAATTCTGTTTTAAAAACATGACATTCTTTTTACAAAGTCAGTCTTTTGTTTATTGATTAGCTTTGTATTTTCATTACGTTTGAACATTTTTCGTCATAATGGATACTTTAAAAATTCGTCTAATTATGGAATAAATATTCTTATTCTTATATTAAATATGATTGTTTTTTTTTTAATAATTGTTTTTTACTTTTCACACTGTTAAGATATTCTATTATGCAGTCTGATATTGTGTTTTTGTCGGTACAGGAGAATATGTGTGATTATATGATTGGTTTGGTTGAGGAGGATGAGGAGGCCCTCATATGCGTAGAGGTTTGGGTCCGTTTTTTAGTTTACTAAGCCAGCTCCATTTCACTGTTAGATAACTGACACCACATTTTCACTTCCTTATGACATTTGTAAATATGATTATATGTTTTTAACTTATTAAAATTATCTCCTCGAAGTAGTTGTACAATTATTAATATATAATATTAAAATTGATTGGATTCATTTTAACTGTATAAATATTTATATTTGTCAATAGTCTAATAGTTTATACAGGTTTTATTCCTAGTTCAGGAGATTTCATGCATTTGTTATATGATTTATAAATTAAGTGTTATTGTTTAGGGGTACGGTTTGAACTTAACGTCGCAGATTTCGAATTTGCCACGTCACTCGATTATTGTCGTAATGACATTTGAGATATAAGATTTACGTTCACGAAATGGTAACAGCATCGTTGGCAATATTTTTTATAAATACCGCCATTAATTGTTATGTTTAACCAGCACATTGTGGAGAAAATCAACGGGTTTTTAAGTTAAAAAATATTTTAACATAAGATATTAGTTGTAGTTAATTTTAAATACTACTCAGCCCTCTGATGGCGTCGCAATAATATAACCTCATAAAAATGAAGCTTTCTCGATTTTTAATTTGAGTAGGTTAACATACTGATAAGGAACATAATCCTTATCTATCTGTATCTATCGACGTCCTGAAATCATGTTTAGCTTTTCGCTCTGACAAGTGAAGTAAAGTCTACCTACACTGCGTTTGTACTAAGGTTGCCACTCGAGAACCTTTCTGCCTCATAGGTCGTTGGTGGATTAATTTAATTATAGTACATACTGGGTAGTAAACATACTTCCCCAGGTAGTAACAGTGTGCTTTATTGTGTACATATGTCACTCTCTCACAACCTTGAACTATTGTAGCGACTCCACCATGGATTCACGAAATATTTTTTTATTTATTTCTAATACATGCAGTTTTCCTCAAGATGTTTACCTTTATCGAGCACGTGGTAAATTTGGGTAAAATTAACAGTGGTAGAGCTACACTGCAGTTTGTTTCTAGCTGCAGAATGAACGGGTCAGCTCGGTCGGGGTAGGACCACATCCTCACAGAATACCAGCATAAAATAGTGCTGTGTTCTGTCTGGTGAGTTTAGGGATCCGGAGACCTTTATTGCTGGTGACGAGGCATTCCATCTCGGTCCTCAAGGGCGACAATGCATCTGCAATGCCGCAGGAATCACTTCCCATCAGGTGAACTGTGTGCTCGTTTGTTAATCTAGAATGTAAAAAAAATAAATGACTAATTCTTAAAATTGCATCAAAAATTATTGGTACCAGTACAATAAAGACAAGCGCTTGGAACCATACACGTTTATTAAAATATTGTAGTTTATAAACTGAAATATGAATTTAATCTTTCTAGTTATGTGTTAAACAATAATGTGGTTGTAATTAAAACAATGTACATCTTGAGTACCGTACCAGTGCCGATCTTGAGTGCTGTCCGTTCGGTTGCGTAGAAGTTAATTTTGGGTCTGGTACAGTGCGAGGGCAGTGCCGTTACGCGATAAGACCGTCGACCCTCGTCGCCGCTTGTAGTGATTAGGTTTAAACATGCTATCTCCTCATTCGTTCCGTGTCAAAAACAAGCAGAGTTTCATCATTGTACAAATTGTGCTTAAATATGTATATATACCTACACTATTCTTGTCTATGACTATATTTTTTATTGAATTATGATTTATCTGTTATCCTATAACTTCCATAATATATAATTATATGTTAATTCTGTCTATTGTAATGTCTTATATATTCCTTTATGTTAAAACTAGCACCAACAAATGGAGCTAAAAAAAAAATTAACTCGTTAAAATTATATAATAGTACAAAAGCCACACTACCATTTTCTATTTTTCCCCTTTCCCATAGCTAGTTGAATTGTTGTGTGTTTGTAAGTTTTCAGGAATGATCATATCATATGGTTGTTACATTGTGTTTTGGAGTGCATAGTTAACGTGACAGGCTAGGCTAGGTCTACTTTCGTATATATGTATGTGTTATGTATGACAATTCGCTCCCATATATTGATTCATGTAATTGTGTTAACTCTTTAGTTGTGTGTTCTATTATCGTTTATGTTACAGAATATAAAAATAAATGGGTATTGTCTCTATTTTCGTATATATACTACCTCTGTCAAGAAAGTACCGGGAAAAGATCAATAATACACAAAACGTTGGTTATTCATCCAAATTTATTTTATCTACCTTCAAAGTATGCTCCTTCAGAAACGATACACTTACGC
This sequence comes from Teinopalpus imperialis, assembly GCA_029286865.1. Lineage (NCBI taxonomy): Eukaryota > Metazoa > Arthropoda > Insecta > Lepidoptera > Papilionidae > Teinopalpus > Teinopalpus imperialis. Next base: position 9,792,217 of record JAGSMU010000021.1, read on the forward strand.
CAACGAATAACCCAATCATCGAAACATTTTTTAAACGTTTTATCCGGAATTGAGTTCAGTTCTCGTTGCGAATTCGCCTTTATGTCTTCTATCGAATAGGAACGGGTGCCACGAAGTGGTAATTTGAGTTTAGGAAAAAGAAAGAAGTCGGCTGGAGCAATATCTGGTGAATAAGGTGGTTGCTCGATTGTATTTGTTTAGGTTTTGGTCAAAAATTTGTCCACAATGATGGGCTTGTGCGAAGGTGCATTATCGTGGTGGAAAATCCAAGCTTTTTCTTTCCACAAATCTGGCCTATTTCGACGAATTTGCTCTTTTAATTTGCTCAGTGCCGAGTCTCAAATAATATTCTTTATTTACCGTTTGACCTTCCGGCAATAATTCCGAGTGCACAACACCGAGATAGTGAAAGAAAACATGACTTTGACTTTTGAACGATTTTGGCGTGGTTCTTTCGGTTTCGGTTCAGTTGGAAGGCGCCACTCCGAAATTTGTTGACTAGTTTCCATGTCAAACTCGTAAACCTACGTCTTGTCACCAGTAACAATGTGTTTCATGAATGTTGGGTCGGAATTGACTCGTTCTAGCATGTTCTCAGCGACAGCGATTGTGTTTTTGGAGAAAGTTCAGGTCTTTTGGGACTAGCCGAGCGAAAACATGTTTCATACCCAAGTGATTATTTAAAATGGTACGGATTGACCCGTGAAACACAGAAAGTTCGGCGGCTATCTCTCTCAAACTTAGGATTTCCAATAACTATTTCCTTCACTTTTGCGATGGTAACTTTTGGTGCAGACGTTGATGGTCTACCAATGCGAGACAAATCTTCCATCACTTCTCGACCGCTTTTGAACGCTTTTTATCACTCATAAACACGTGTTTTTGATAAAGTCGAATCACCGTAAGCCTTCTGTAATATTTTCAGTGATTCCGAACACGAAATTCGATTGGAGATGCAAAATTTAAGACAAATTCTTTCTTCGATGTTTTTGTCCATTATGAAATTCGCAATACACACTAGATATGATATAACTAAAAACAGCTCTATATTTAATCTAAATAACAGATGCAACTCAAAATTCGCTTCAAAATGGAATATAGTTGTGCCAATCTAACGACAAAAAAGAAGAAAAAATTGAATTTGGAACCATAAACAAATCATCCATTCCCGATACTTTTTTGACTGAATGCATACATATTTGTAAATATTCTAGGATATATCATGCGATTTAGTATATTCTTTGTAAATTTATGATTCGTTTTGTATACATTGTGACTTGATCTTCTAATGAATAGTAAATTTGTCTATATCCACGCTACAGTGTTCTTTGTGTTGTTGTTTGGAGTATCTGTTAAATTTCTACGCTTTTTTTTAAATTTAATTTCTACCTTCCAGGGGGCAATGAAGGATACCGGTACGGGCGGGACGGCCAACACGGGAGGGAATTGGCCACACAGCGGTAAAGCTACCCCTTTGACGGCGGGACATCTGACGCCCGCGGACAGGCACGGATCGGTACAGGTGAGGACGGTGCCGTAACATTTTCTCGCTCGTTGTACGAGTCGAAAGTTTTGTTTTTACGTGATTATTGCTCAGTTCGTAATCACCGTTGTATCTTGGCGTATTCTATAAGCACGTATCTCATATAAATAATAAATGGTGGACAATAGTAGCACATTCTTTTATAAATCCATGCTGTATGTTCAAGGAAACTATCTTTTATTATTTTTTACCGTAACACAAGACACCTAGTACCTATAACATTTAAACACGTTAACAATTATAAATATTATGAAAAATTTTGTCACAATTTTCCTTTAAGTGATTTGTGTCTGCATGTTTCCCTTCACATTGGTCATGTTTTTTTTTTCGAAAGCAATGACATTTTCTTTACCCGTAAATGTATATTTGGTGTATTTATTTTTTAGCTATTGAAGAATAAGCATTTTCGGTATGTGAAATTTCCCGGATCCGTGTCCACGGTCAGTTGTGAACATTTTGCGACAATCCTTGGTGTGTCTGTTTGCATGACTTGTTGCTTTGTTATTGCGCTCTGTCATAATTTTTAAGCTTTGCACCCGCTGTCTCAATATAATTTATAAATGTCCCAAATTGATTATACCAGGCATAACTGGCACATGTAATCGACTATTATAAATATGTCTTATTGTCTGATTGAGTTGTATAAGGTAGTTTGATAACGTGTGTTTGTTGAATATACGTCGGCATTCCCTGCTCAGTTTTCATTCCCGTCGTGCTCGTCATTTTTTTCTAGGTTACGCTCATTGTCATTAGAGTTATTAAAAAAAATCGGCATCATATTTCGCAAATCTAGTTATTCTTCACCGATTTTGGAAATTTGAACACAAGAAGAGAAAAATGAGATGTCAGTTCGGAATATTATCTAAGTTTTTTTTCTCAGAGCAATCGTTGTATTTCTCTCGTCTAAATCCTCCTTTCTATTTTAGTTATTTTTTTGTAAATATAATTCAGTTGCAATTTTTTCATTCCTGTATAAGCTATCATTCGTGCTACAAGCTGTGCGTGAGTTATGTTTTATTGTGCATTCCTGCCACTTATTTCACAAATTGTGGAAGACAAATACGTGCGTTGCTCTTAAGTCATCGCTTTTATTTTAAATGGAACCCCTTTCTTAATTGTCCGTCCCATTTCAGTCGTCGATGGCCATAGCAGTCGTGTTATTGATATTTTTTTAATTTTGTTCTTTTTAACAATTTAAATAACGATTTCAATACTCGCATTGGTACCATAATATTTACCATTCTTGTCGTAGTTCTTTCTTTAACATTTTTAATTTGCATCGTATTCAGCACTAGCATTCATTATTACTTCATTCTTTCATTCATTCTTTATTACTTCATTCATTCATTCATTCTTTATTATTTCATTCACAGTTGTTACTCTCATTCTGCTTATTGACATCTCGTTATCCTTATATATACATTACTGACTGTGACCTATACTGGGTATTAGGAGACCGCTTCCGAAAACGAAGACAGACGATAGTACTAATGACACCTTTGATGATGGGACGGAAAAAAATCGATTCTGATTAAAAAAAAACATTTTTAAAACGTTTTATTAGCATTGTTTACGCTCCATAGTGTTAGCACAGCTAAATGAAACGATAGTTTCAAAAAAAATACATTAATTTACTTAAAAAAAACCAACAATGAAACACAAAATCAAAAACAGCTGATGCTCGGATCAACGGTGTCATTAGTACTATCGTCAGTCTTCGTTTTCGGACGCAGTCTCCTAATACCCCGTATTTGATTTCACGACCGTTGCAACCACTTTAGAAAGTTATAACTCTATTTCGTTATTTTGTTTAATAACACTACACAAATAGTTAATTTACAATGAATTTAAGTTTTATTCAAATAGTTAAAAATTAAACTTTTTTATATGATAGCAAGATCTATGAAGGGATCTCTTAGGATAAACTGCGTGCTTGTTTATATTACATGATTTTTTTTATGGTTTATTATGTAGGGATGTCAAACGAGCACACAGTTAACCGGATGGTATATGATTCCCGCAGTTTTTGGCGCCCAAGTTCATCCTTTAGAACTAAGTGCTTCGTACGTCGTAATAAGTGTTGCAAAGTTTTATACATTATTTATTGTCAAGGCATTTTCATCTTGATTCTATAAGTAGGATTGATGTTGGTGTTCATGACGGGTCAATGACCATCGGGAGAATTGTGTTCACGTTTGTAAAAATACCAATGTTCGATTAAATGTTTGCCAGTAATGTCTGGAAGTGGAATTTTTGATTGGCGTCGCTTCTGTTATTATAACAGATACAGAATGTACACGCTTATATATTTATTTGCGAGCAATGTTATTTGCTTGTGGTGGCATTTGTGTTCTGTGTGATTGAAAGCTTAAAAGAGTATTACCAACTCCAATAATAGATAAAAATAAGTCGCAATAATAGGCAATTCCGAAAGATTTGGGAGTGTAATGCAATATTATTGATCTAAATTCTCATAGCGTATCTTCTTTTATGTATATAAATGGAAATGTTAAATTATTTGTTGTGTATTTTTCGTTCAATTTAATCTGTTTTTTGGACACTTATACAAATCTAAATCTAATTGCTGATATTTTTACGGAAATCTTAATTGTGAACATTCAAATTTTTCAAAATTTTTTTTTGGGCGTGTAAAATATTGCGTGTGGATATTTAATGTAAATATTTTTAATAATGGTAATCTTCGTATGTAACAAGATTTGTTTTTATGACATATTAAGTAAATCAAATGAATGTACACTACGTCTCGTATTATGTAAAATATTACACAAAAATACTGTATATTTTATTTTCACAATCTTTTATCAGGATTTTGTTCTATTACAAATATTATTAAATAGTTAATAAATTTTAAATATATGCCATTTCCTCCCTTCTCTTTCAAAAACTTAATTATTTATGTAAATAATTAGACTAAAAAAATAGAATAAAGGCTGATGTAGTTATTGTTACTGACCTGAAATTTGATCGCGGAGCAGAAAGAGATTCGGTCATTAACCCGTCACTGTTTGTTAGTCAAATATATTTCTTTCCCGCTCTAATAAAGAGTGACCGCCCCCTTTCATACATTGCAAACCTTTTACTATAACGTTTTAAAAACGCGCTCGACCGGTTGCGGCAGGGTGGTAAAAATAATAGTAAAATTTTGAGAATGACGCCTCGAGTTTAAAATATTGATTTATACTCAACATTTTTAAATAAAAAGGTTAAAAGGTTTTTTTTAATATATTTCATAACTACCGAAGTCCTTAGCAAAGTACTATTTTATTCAGTAGGTACATGTTTGTATTGGCTTCGTATCTTTCTAACAATTAAATAACAGTTTATAGAATAAATATTTTTAAGCACTTGTTTTATTATCATATTTTACACTACTCACTATACACAGAATAAAACTTTCGATGATGTTCTAAAATCTTCCATGTCGGTTTTTTGTACGTTTTCGTTACAGCTTTTATAAAAACAATACATTGGAACAACAACATTAGAAAAAGTTACTCATACATTTTAGAGTGTAAAAGCTCTAGTACTTTATAGACTCGCCTAAACTTATCTAAAAGGAAGTAGGTATAGATGTTATTTAAATAAAATCATCCAGCTCCGCAACTCGGCCTTTATAATCGAATTATTTTTGTAACTAGAGTATAAACACCTGACATCGCGTTTAAACTGAGCTATGTCGCTACATGTACACACATTTCTCTTTTTGACGACTGAATCCCATAATACTATATCAAAATACAATTTATTTAAGAGCACTAAACGCAAACAAAACCAATTTACACTATGTAAATTAAACTTGATAAAAATTAACGAAAAAGTATACTAATTAATATAAATCATCGTTAAAAAAATTAAAAATGTAAACGTCACATATTATTGTTTATTTTAAATAATATGTAGTAAACACAAAATGATCCTTCCTAATGTCTTTTTTATTAATTGGCAGTATTTGTCCAATGGTATATATTAAAAAAAAAAGTGATAACGTCAGTGGCGTCATAGGAGCGTACGTTGTGAACAGGTGGTGAGCTCCACCAACGGCGAGCTGGGCGCCGATGACCCTACGGCCGGGCATAGCAACACGCCAATCACGCAGCCCCACCACGAGGTCGACGTGGTCGACGACACCAAGTCAGTGTTTCAACTGTATGGCTGTTTTTCTTTTTTTTTAGTTTTTAATTTTCATTTAAGTCGGCAACAACATGAGCTTCAATATTAAAACAAATAACGTTTAATATTCTTTAATTTTTTTTTCGTACTGAATATTATGAATATTGAAGCTCCTTTCTTGCGTTTTATGTATTTTTTTGTATTCATTTATTATTTTCGAAATCACAGTCACACTGCTTTCGTGCATTTTTTAATTTCACATTTTGAAAGAATAAAACGTATGACGTTTTCACTCGTGTCAGGATTTTTTAAAGGTTACAAATGACACATTTATTTTTGTGCATCTAGTAATCGCAATAATAATCTGGTTTTATTAGTGTCAAGCTATCACTGACAAAAACTATTATTTAATTACATGCAATTTTCACATTACATGCATTGTGTAAACTCCAGTAATGTTGTCCACTGCATTATTAAAATGCACCTTGTGCCCCCTCTACCATCCTCTTTCTACGCGCTGTGCAAGATAAGGTAGAAGTTTATTCATCTCCGTACCATCTTGCCTTTGTGTCACTTGTCTTTTTTAATTGGCAGTATTTGTCCAATGGTATATATTAAAAAAAAGTGATAACGTCAGTGGCGTCATAGGAGCGTACGTTGTGAACAGGTGGTGAGCTCCACCAACGGCGAGCTGGGCGCCGATGACCCTACGGCCGGGCATAGCAACACGCCAATCACGCAGCCCCACCACGAGGTCGACGTGGTCGACGACACCAAGTCAGTGTTTCAACTGTATGGCTGTTTTTCTTTTTTTTTAGTTTTTAATTTTCATTTAAGTCGGCAACAACATGAGCTTCAATATTAAAACAAATAACGTTTAATATTCTTTAATTTTTTTTTCGTACTGAATATTATGAATATTGAAGCTCCTTTCTTGCGTTTTATGTATTTTTTTGTATTCATTTATTATTTTCGAAATCACAGTCACACTGCTTTCGTGCATTTTTTAATTTCACATTTTAAAAGAATAAAACGTATGACGTTTTCACTCGTGTCAGGATTTTTTAAAGGTTACAAATGACACATTTATTTTTGTGCATCTAGTAATCGCAATAATAATCTGGTTTTATTAGTGTCCAGCTATCACTGACAAAAACTATTATTTAATTACATGCAATTTTCACATTACATGCATTGTGTAAACTCCAGTAATGTTGTCCACTGCATTATTAAAATGCACCTTGTGCCGCCTCTACCATCCTCTTTCTACGCGCTGTGCAAGATAAGGTAGAAGTTTATTCATCTCCGTACCATCATCTTGCCTTTGTGTCACTTGTCTTTTTTTTAATTGTTCAATGATCTAACTAGTTAATTTAAATCATTGGTTAATAATTGGTTTCGGCCTAAACCTACACCTTGACGTGATGGTGAACCAGCGTATTTAGAGTGAAGGATAAAAGAGATTGAATAATCTGGATGCTGTTAATTTTGGTAATTGTTTAAAGTTCGTAATTGAAAGTAATTTCGCAATACAATTTATTAAACATGCACCATTCGACCTAGACACGCATAATGGATACATTATATGCGTCGGTAAGACACCTCCAGTCTTTAAATACTCCCGTTATATAAGGTTGTCACAAATTGGTAAAGATTTAATGCAAAGTGTATGGTAAAGGCCAGGCCACCTTTACACATAGTATACTAAATTAACTTCTGGGCAAGCTAATGACCAGAGGTCAAGGTCTTTGTCGCGGTAGGTTTGCATGAATGATGCTTTTATTAATGTACGAACGAAGGAATTAAATCGTTAAAAGTGATCTATTTTCTGATGATGACTCCACGATGTAACGATGAATGACTTTTGCTTATCTTGGACAGTGTATAATAGTTACCGGTAACAAACCCTATAGTGATTTGAAATTTAGGATTTGATTTTGGTCTTCAGATTTGATGACCACATTTTGATTCTCTATCCAAGATGAATGTAGATATATGGTATAGTAATTACTTACTATATTTATTTTTCAAGATTTTCACATATTCAAAGAAAAAATGACATTAACAATGAGCTGTGTGGGTAAGTGTACCACCGGTTTACCTTGAGAAATCTGAGTGTGGATTTTGGTGTTAATACCAGTGAAATCATTCGACAATAAATCATTGTATTTTGTATACTATTTAGCCATATGTTGCATTGAAATCCAATTTCTGGTGAGCTGTAAAACCAATTGTAAATTATGTATAAACTGAAACTTTTCCATCAAAACCTAATAATTTAACCGCAAGCAGACTCTGTAAATCGTCATGTAGGCAATCCGTCTATTCCAGGTGCTGTTGTTTCTTCAAGCGCAAAAAGAAGAAGTGCGCGGCGCGCGCGGGCAAGTGACGCGTGTGTTTCACGTGACGCACGCATTAGCACTCGCCAGCACTACTCACCAACCGACCATACATACTGCCATCCCAAACACATACCTATGCACATATAAAAACTCGACAAACATACAAATAAGTAAGAAAAAACTATCACATCTTATATCCCGGGGTAGAGGTAACGAGCACTACACATTTAACCTGGAAGTAAGTACCACGCGTAACAGGGGACTACGCGAAATATATTCCACGGACCTATAAAACTACTAGATCCCATTGGCATTGTGTAAATGTCTTATATTGTGTGTAATGTTACAGAAAAGAAAAATCTGTGTAATAGGCGCCCATGTCTTATGCAACTGACATATATATAGCCATCCACGTCACGTTAAAATGCTAATGGGATCGTATTAGAACGAACATCCGGTGCAACTTGCAAAACTGTATGGAATACTTCAATCCTCATTATTGTACTTTTAGTATTATTTTTGTTTTAATTGGTATTGTAATTGTAATAATAAATTGTAAATCTATTTACTGATGTATAAATATAAATTGCAACAATTTTATTCATCTTGCAAACTGGTTTAACAGTTCGTTATATTGAAGATTATAATTCATGGATTAGGCCTCGCATAATATTTTTCTAGCGAATTGCATATTTGACAGTCCTATTAGCATTTTAATAAAATTATACGTAAAGTTATAATGTATACATAATGTTTTGAAATTATATAAAATATATAGTTCCATATTTAAGGGGCAACCCTCTCTTTTGTAATCGAAATTGACGTACATAAACTCGCTTGCAAAATGTCTTTTGGCGCAACCGTTGTCAAAGTTTAAAGGGTCCAGATATAATTACCTTCTTGCGTTCCCCTAAAATACGCTCACCCCTCGCTCCTTTTACTAATTTTACGACTTCTCCCCTCTAATGGATATTGCCTTAAGAATAGTGTTTTTCATACGTTTTTTCGTGTTTGGTGCCCGTTATAATTCATCGCTAATACTCATTTTTATTTATTATCAATTGATGAAAGTGTTTGTTGTGTGTAATCTGTTGAACGATGTCTGGTTGTGGAATACACAAAGTTGTCATTTCGTATTTTTTTTATCAGATCCAATATGGCAATTATATATGTTATATAGGCGGTATCATATTTCAAAATCATTTCTAAAAGTAAAAATAATAAAAAGTGTGACGTAGTTTTGGATGGCAGTATCCAGAGCAATTCCACGTACTCTGGCTATCAGGCTCCAGTCGACGTTTCCTTGCGCTTAGAGTATTTAAACTTATGACATCTGTCATTGTGACATTTACGTGTGGATAAAGACTTATGACTGTTGTAAACTATTGCTAGTTAAATAAAAATAAATCAATTTAGAGATATTCCATGAAATGTTATCTTATTAGCAATATTTAACCTGCATATTAATAAATCAATATAAGAGAATTATTCAAAACATCGGAATTATTGTGTCGTGTCAATAATAGCAAGCGCTTTCAGAACAAGGTTATTTTCTACACATAGAGTAAGTGATCCATATGCCCTGACTTGATGCTATAATGGCTGAAATAATATATAAAATAAATTTCCATATTTATTACGAGGCAACACTGTCTTACCTTACTACTTCTATATCACTCGGTCATAAATTAACTTTAACAAGTAGGAGGTAGAGATGATTATATAAGTTGTAAAAACATTAATCTATTAACAGATTTACATAATATTTATTTCATTCATTGTCACATTTGTGTTAGTGCTGTTTATCTGAATTTACATAACCAGGCGCTTTTAAATAAATTAATCACCATCAAATGTCTATTGACGTGTACGAATTGTTATTATTGTAAATTTTACTATCAACAGGAAATGCAGTTTATATTTGTTGCCGAGACTTTTTACTAAAATAGATATTTACAATTGTAATAATTACACATTTGTTTGAAGACGTGATCACTGTGCAGTCTATTGCGAGTAAATTAATTTGAGCTTTAACGATTTCATATTGTAAATTTATATTAGACCACAATTGTAAAATATATATAAATATAAATTTTAACTGGATCCAAAGATTTGTTCAACAAATAATTATATATTTCTACCGACATGTAAGAATTTGGATGAATCAATTTGTCATAGCAATTATATGGAAACCGAAGTCGACTTGGTGCTTTCAGTATGTCTCGTATTTACAAGATGTGTACGTACGTATTGAAGTGATGTTTTCCCTATTATTTCATAGTGCTTATGATTGATTAATAATAAATAACTTTAATTTAATATGTGGAATGTTTGTCTTCAAGAGTGTTTCAAAATAATTTTAAAATTATAAGTCATGAGCAAGATATATATATGTATATATCATATAAAATGACTCCTGTTTTCAATTGGTAGGTCCATATCATTGTGTTGGCTAGTGTGATTTATTTAATAGACATACATAGGACATTCTAATTCAGAAAATGCTAGAGCCATGTGTTAATTAATAATAAATCCTTGTTCACAGATTGTGGTTATAGCATTATTCCTATCATTGTTTGACGATGTTTCACGAACAAAGTACGGTCAGCAGATGTATATCTAGTCTTCGCCGATGTTGTCACATCTATTAGTTACGTCAATAGTTGTGGACAACAGTCGAGTCACTTCCATACATACCATCCATTAAAATATAATCATCGTGATCTGTCGCTGCCACGTGTTGGCTGGGAGTTGGTCGATTATAGTTTTTCTTTTGTGTTCCCGTCCGTAGAGAGTTATGTTTCGACGTCATCTAATCACTTACGTGTTATTTATGTTATATTATTTTGGGACGATTGATAACTCTAGTGTATGTCCCTCGCATCGATGGTCCATTCCAGCTCGTAGCGCGCGAACAAATCGATCAGCCGATGTAGTACATTAGTATCGATTACATAAATACTATAGTTTAGTTAAAAATAAACCAATACTTACTGAGTACTTGTATTTCGCTTTGTCCCATTTAATAGAGGTTATACATTTATTTTCGTAAGTTCTGTGGGTTTTCTTATTCAGTGTAATTATATTTTTGTTACATAAGTAATTGATTTACCATAACATAGTGGACTTGCGGCTATACTAAGTTTGTGTGTTGTGTCCGATTCGTCGAATGTGTTGAGCGTTGAGTTGGGATTTAGAAATTTTTCATATATTTAACTTATATTCATTTCATTTAGGTTTGCATTTCATCAGTCCATGTAACAATACTTAATTTTACGATATTGTTCTTATTTTATTTACATGTGAATCATATTAAGTGATGAATCTAGTAAATTGTGGTACATAGAATTTCTGAATAATAAATCGGATGGTTTTGCTTATTAGTTGTAAGCTAACGTGCTGCTCATTACATATTTTTTTTTTAATTAAAAATAACTAGGTAATGTTTTGGTGATTCTTGTACGTTTCCCAAGAATATGCAAAGATACCTCCGTTCCCAGCGTTCAGCACATCGACTATAATCTTATTTTAGTTATATTTTTATTACGTCATCGAGTGAGCTCTGTTATTTACGTGGGTATACATGCCCACAATATGGACGGCTCCATTCCTATAGTGTTGCCAGACACACCTATCTTTATTTATATCTATGTAATTTTAGTTTTAAGTCGCTGAGGTAACCTGATTCAATAATTTTACGCAATAACTGAAATCTTAATATGGCAGTAAACCGTTTCTACAATGTTACATGATGCTGTAACAACAGACAATGTTGATCTAATATATATGATTCGTTGACATAAAAGGTATGTAAAAAGTGCAATAATATATGTTAAAAAATGATTAAAAAAGGCAATTTGTTTAGATTGGTGCATCCGAATCTTAAGTGTATTTAGGTGACAAGACTGATTGGTATAAAACATCTTGTGTACAAGCACGTTGCCCATCGACTGTCGTCAATTCGTTTCATTCGTGTTGTACTTTCTTTAAAAGCTAGTTTTTAACTTCCAAACTACCCGATTAGCATAACAGCTGAAGAATTTTTTTTTCTTTTTATAATAAGTCCTGCGGACAGGATCGTTTTTCGAATAGTCCTGTAACTATGGCCGTGGGAACCATGCAAAATTATTCTTAACGCAGTGAATTCCCAGCATTTTATACATAGATGCTTGCCAGTCATCGGACTGATTGTATTAAATAAATATTTTTTTTAATTTATTTTGGTAACTGCGGGCTTTTGTTAGAACTTAAAAGCGGACCTTAACTGAATAAAAAATAGTTTTAATACTACATTATTGCAAGCAACTACTAAAAAAAGCTCTATTATATACTTTTTATGATTAGTTTTGACCTTGTTTTACGGCCATAGCTGCAGTCCTCGCAGTGCAGGGTGTTGGCTGTGTATGAGAAAGCAGTGATCCAGATCGTTATTTGTAACGGATTGTGTATAGACTGAGCGAAGTCTTCACCTCACAGTGTTATAAAATGTACAATTTAGGGAAATCACAATTGTATATTTTTGATTTGACAGGAAGTGTCATGGTTTCGGCGCGATTTACCTGGGGATTTATTCATAGTTTTGTTTTTAGATTCTGAATGGTTTCGCACGATTGGTCATATAATGAGCTGTCACAGCAATACGATGAATTGGCCTTTTTAACTTCTATGAAAACCTAACACAATTATTATTGTCGTTTGAATGTTTTGATTTCATAAAAAACAAAATGGCGTATTTCATGACTTTACGAACACCTCAAATGACATTGTAAAAAGTATTTCAAATTAGTCGAATATATACATCACAAATGTATTCCCTGTTAAGTGAGTTATAACGTTTTTTGAAACATAAAATTAAATTGAGTTGTTTTCATATTTTTAGATAAAAAAAATATAGAAAATTCGAGTATCATCAATGTATTTACGATTAATTGTAATGAGAATTTCAAAAGCTTTTTGTTAATTAAATTATATAATTAAAAAAATATTCCTGTCGTTGAATGATTCAATTATTGTAAAGTTGCAGTATAATCGAATATAATAGACGTAAATTTTAACAATCATTACAAACAATATTTCTACCAATAATTGTTACTTTGTATTTGCTAGATAGACTATTAAATTAGATTGGTATAGGAATGAGAAAAGATAAATGTGATCTCTAACCAAATACGGTTCAATTTCTACATGTGTTATAGTGTCGTGTGATGAGGCGTTTGTTGAGGCGGACGTGCAACTTGCGGAATCGAGACCAAGCGGCCAGTGTCTGAGGCGGCAGTAGGTTAGCATTGATCGAGGGCGTGTGATTAGCTTAATAACATTTAGCACCAACTTACTACGTTTTCACATTTTGATTATATTTACGTGTATGTAAATGAAATACAAATGAGTATTTATTGCTATGGGCGCACCGTACGAGGGCTGCCTCTACTGCCTAGTTAATTTATATTATAATTTCTAAAGAGTTCGCTTACTAAGACGGTTCAGTCGGTCGGCTTGTGGGATGCACGGGGATTCCTGAGCTCTAGTTATTAACTTGTATAATACATGATGCTTTTGAAACTGAATTGAATTCTTATTGTTAAGTATAAAAATAAATAAATATTTCATTATTATTATAAAAAAACAGTCTCAGTGTTCGTTTATTTTTCTCTGTAACATGTATAAAATATTTGCGTATGCAATTTGACTTGTATTCAGTTAAGGTCACAACTGTTCAAAAAAATACGAAAATATTTGTTAACTCATAATTAAATAAAGCTTATTATAAGATGTTCGTTTTATTTTTTTAATTGCATAAATAATATAATGATGCACTTCTATTTTAGATTTAAGCTACAGTGACATCCGGTTGTTAACAAATGTCAACTGAATATAAATTACAGTGCCGAGTAATTGCGTAAATACAGAGGCGCTCATTTGTTGTCGCTTGCCTTAACCCAATGTTGGGCATATGAAATAGGATCAGATGCAGTAGTATCACTTTACAAGTACAACCAAAGTCTCGAGTCCCGGAAACTAATAAATTATTGCGTAAAACAATATTGGATTTGTCTGGATACCGGACTCGGAAGTTTCAAATGCGTTAGCTCAAAACAAGGCCACGCGGTTTGGTCGTACAATATATAGTCTACAAAAAGATTATAAGGCCGGAGCCCACTGGATACGCACGGGCACGCTGTACACGTCGCCACATGGGTCCATTGGTCTGGTTGCGTGTGTCAACATTTTCATAGCAACCAATCCTCGCACACGTAAAACGTGTGGGCCACATTGGTCAGAACGTCGAGCAAAACGTAAACTACAATACAAACAAGGCGCACGATTCTTGTCTCCCCGCTCCCCCTCCCTGTAGATACGGCATTCGTCCGTAGGTGGGTCGTAGTGGGCTTTTCCTGCCACGCGCGCTACTGTGTGAGTGGCTAGCACCTCGGTACATACCACGCGTATATCAGTGACGTCATTTCGTGCGAAGCGTCCTTGTGCACTACTTTTGATGTATCTACCTACATTTTTGTACCCACGTGTGTAGCTCGACCGTGCGCAGCAGTGAGGTTCAGTCTTAAAGCCGTTTCGCTTTCCGCTAATTGGCTTAGGAAGGCGCCAAACTAATGTATAGTAATGTAGCAGGAAAATGTTGATTTGTAACTGTGTCAGTTTTGATATAGGTAAAATAAAACAATTGAAATTAATATAAACAAGCATTATTTTACATTTAACAGTGGTAGAGAAGGACCACGCCCTTACAGAATACCAGCCTGAAATAGCCGCATATTGCGGCTGTTTCGTCTGGTGAGTGTGGGGATACGGAGACCTTTATTACTGGTGACGAAGACGAATTCCATCTCATCCTGGGTGACGACGAAACTGTATTCGATTCCTTGTCAAGGATTAATGTAGATGTCATGGACCGCAGGAATCACTTGCCATCAGGTGAACTGTGTGCTTGTTTGTTACTCAATGTAATAAAAAATAAGAATGATAATATTATTTATTTAAATGTAGATAGTGGTCGTATTTATAACCTGACTCAACTGTTGCTATCGTCTTCCCAAAGATTTACAACTATAGGCTACTTGGTTGTCTTAAAATGGCTTTTTTCAAGTTACTTTCCTCGAGCTCTTCGCCGAGATTCATACATTTGTTCCAGTTCTCCTTGGTAACTGTAGATTTCTTTATGTAGGACTCCAATCTCAAACGTACAGTCTGTATTTGTAGCTTTTCTTTTACATGAGTATATAGGATTATATTGAGTGGTGTTGGCAGTCCTATCACTTTATGGCCATGTTCCAGCTGATCTAAGACTTAAATTTTTTTGAGAAAAGTAATGTTTTTTTTTACAATTTCTGGATGGCTTCCCTCTATCTGGATTATGTTGTATGTCGTGTCTCATTGAAATTAAGCTGAGATTTTTTCCCTGCGTAAGCAGGTAGAAAATTAGTATGGTCGATATTTCGCACGTCGTTGGCACATTTCTGTTATAGTGACTGATGATTGACGGGATAACTCGCACGATAACAGTCGTACTTTCTGTCTTCAGGGATGAAATCTTATAAAGTTAAGTAAACAGCTAGCTTTAAATCTGTCAGATCTAAAAATCTTAGACTGGTGACGTGCGAAAATGTAGCAGATATTAAGGACCGACCGTACAGATTGTGATAAAAAATAAAAGAGATTTTTTAAGTCATAATCATCGGTCTTCGCAACAGCCACGCCGAACGTGGCTCGCGCAGTTACAGATCTCGGAACACATTAATTATAAGATAGGAATTATCATCAACAATTATTTTGTTTTCTAACGCACTATTCGTATGTGTTCGGAGACTATTTTAATTGTTCTTATGATAAACGGTAATATGTTTATTGCCTTTTTTTCTTGTGTCATTTAGTTATAACTGGGAAGAATAAAGAAGACAAACTGAAGTGTACAATTTATTCCAATTAACAGTCTCATTCCAACGGGCTCTCAAAACAACGTCAAGTTTAGATTCCAAGGAATAAGAGCAAAAAATCAAAGCCTTATTCAAATATTTAAAACAACTATCTAACACTGAAGATCAGCAACTGCACATATGCACCGAATCCTAACAAGAAATTACTTAAAATTAACTTACATTAAACAAAAAATAAACTTATCATGTAAAATGTATAAGAAAAATATATTAATTTCGAATAAAATAAATATCCAACAATTACGTATTGTAAAAAATTAATACGCATTCACCACAAAATACTCATTACAAACTAACCCTAGCGTTTAAAAAATTATATTCAATTGTATTTTTCTTCTCAGTTATAACAATACGGATTAACATCCCAGTCTAACTAAATCTAACATTAAAGGAATTGCATAGAACATAAAAAGTATTCGTGCAATAAAATTTGAAGTAAAGTATTTTATATAATAAAGGAATTAAATTTAACAAGAAAATAAAATATAGATTAGGATTTTAGATTTAGAATTCATTGATATTGCCGTTGACGACGAAGCTCTTGATTTCGCTGTGGTTTCTGTTGTCGTAATCCGTGACTTCCTCTATCACGAGGTCCTCGTTGTTGACGGGTATTGGTGGAAATGCGTCGAGTAATTCTCCGATTTTACGACTCGCCGATAGGAAAGCATTGTTCATGAAACCCTTGTCCAACAGTTTCGGTTCGCTTTCAACTTTCGAGTCTATTTTGTAGAAATTCTCATACTTCTCTGCTTTGACGATAGGTGCCAGATAGTCCCGACCATCGTCGTAATCGAATTCGAGCTTTTTCATTCTCTTCTTCAAGTTGGGCGGCCAGTCCTCGTCTATGGGCAAGTCGACATACCCGTTTGGCAACGGTTTGCTGGTGCCGAGGTTCTTGACCACTTGGTAGTCGTGGTCAAGTGTGGTCGGTTGACAGCAAGCTCCCCCGCCGCTCCTGAGCGCGCCATAGCTGGCTCAAAGAAACCTTCGGCTGTCTCACAGCCATCGAACTCCCGCCGCCTGTCTTCATTCAGGCATCGCTATCAAGTGGCCGATTGTCGCATCGGCCCTATTCAATCGCTACAAATATCAAGCGATCCCCACCGCTGTAGGTAATAAACTGCAGTTAGAACCACGGACGACCATAGAGCGGTAACTCGCTTCTTGCAAGACAAAGGTGTTTTCTTTCACACCTACACCTTGGCGGAAGAGCGCCAACTCAGAGTAGTAATTAAAAACCTCCCGCGGGAAATCCCAGCTGATCTGATCAAAGAGGACCTTCAGGCCCAGAATCTCCCCGTTCTATCTGTGCATAGGATGTACAGTGGCCATAATAAAATCCATTCAACATGGTGATTGTGGCCCTCGAAGATCCGAGGCCGGGAATTAACCTGAAAACCTGCTGCCACCTCTCTGGGCTGACTATAGAGCGCCCATATAAAAACGGCCCACCAGGCCAGTGCCACAAATGCCAATTATATGGCCACTCAGCTCGCAATTGCTTCGGCAAACCCAGATGCGTCAAGTGCCTGGGTGACCATGGCACCACCGAATGTCGAGACCCAAGGACAAGGCCCTTCTGGCCACTTTCGGGCCTCCCGCATGTGTCCCAGTAACACAGAGGACACCACCACCTTGGCTGCCCAAAAGCCCCCAAGCCGAAACGTCCGGCACTAAAAATCGCGCCCAAGGTCGCTACCCCGACCGCCGCCCCCGCGCCAATTCTCGCTCCTGTCCGACCTCTCGCGATACGCCGATCGGCGTAGCGACCGTTGCTCAACCGGTTGAACAGCCTCCTCCATCAGCCGGACGGCCGGTTATCGAAAGCGACCTCGACTTAGTGTGTCGCTTCGCCGCCGTCTTCAACGGCGCCGACGTCTCAGCCTAGCAAAATTCCTAAGGGATTCTAATGGCAAGCCCGAAGTTAGGGATTGCCCCCACAATGCGCTACCAACATGTAGTGTCAGCCATCGTCAACTTTCAAGCATAGAGGGCCTTTACAACGGCAGAGTAAAACCGCGTTCCCTTAACGTCGCATTTTTTAACGCGAACGGTATTAACAATCAACGCGACGAAATCTTCAATTTCGTTCGCGATCCTGAAGTCGACGTGCTCCTAGTGCAGAAGACATTCCTCAAACCGCACACTCGCAATCCCAACATTGCGAATTATAACATCATTAGGAATGATAGAACTTCTGCCGCTAATGGGGAACTCTCATTTACTACAAAAAGGCCTTGCACTGCGTGCCCGTCGACACGCCAACCCTCACTTTCCTAGAAGCCTCAGTCTGTCAGCTAGCCATGACCGGCCATGCCCCCATCACAATCGCGTCCGTCTACCTGCCTTGCAGACGTGATGCACAAGTATTACGAAGCGACTTCGTGGCACTCCTTTCCCTTGGAAACTCAGTCATTTTGGCAGGAGATTTCAATAGCAAGCACACTCGATGGAATGCAACTAAAATCAACCCCCGCGGGTTGGCTTTAGACTCGCTAAGCGACGCACTCGACTTCGACGTCGTAGCGCCTACTACGCCTACCCATTTTCCATATATATTGGGTCACGCACCGGATGTGCTTGATATTGCCATCTGTAAGAACATCAACCTCGCCTTCCAAGGGATAGACGTAATCCACGAGCTCGCCTCCGATCATCGCCCCGTTCTTCTTCGGTTAGGGCCCTCCGCCCCAACCTCACCCTCCACCAAAACCATAGTAGACTGGCACCGACTCAGGAACGACCTGAAGGAAGCCACATCACCACACCTAGATGCTATTCCTAGGAACATATCTTCAGTCCACGACACGAACCTCGCAGTTCATGCCCTCTCTAGGCACATCCAGACAGTCGTCGAGGATTGTTCGAGGCGGGTTCCCTCGGTGGAAGACCACCGATGGACCCTGCCAAGCGACATAAAGGACCTAATGAGGCCCAAGAATGCGGCGACTCGTGCCCACGACTTATATCCCACTGAAAGTAACCGGCTGGTGCTACGTACCCTTCAGCGTGAAGAAGTCCGGTCACGCATAGCCCAGTACAGGAACGATCGGTGGGATAATCACCTCTCCAACATCGAACCTTCCCATCTCGCCTACTGGCGACTTCCCAAATCCCTAAAAGGGGGAAACGTCCAAACAATGCCTCCCTTAGCGCGTCCTAATAAACCACCCGCCTTCTTAGACGAAGAGAAAGCCGAATGTCTGGCTGACAATCTGGAGCTCAATGCTCACCGAGCACACTACCGATCGACGCCGCTCACCTTGCAATGGTTGAGGCGAGGTCGACCGGAGGAGTAAGGAACCACCTCGCGATTCCGTTACCCAAGTCACATGCACCGAAGTTGAGTCCATAATTAAAAACCTGCGACCACGCAAGGCTCCCGGCCCCGACGGCATCACCAACAAGGTGATGAAACTCCTACCCATGCCCATTTTACACCTACTGGTAATAATCTACAACGCGGCCATATCCAAAGGCACCTTCCCGAATACCTGGAAGGAAGCCGACGTCATAGGGATTCTCAAGCCCTCAAAACATCCAACCGATCCATCAGCCTATCGACCCATAAGCCTACTCAAAGTCTTGGGTAAGGTATATGAAAGGCTCATCCTCGCCCGCCCCAAGGACTTCATGCTGTCCCGAGGGCTACCAATCAATGAGCAGTTTGGGTTTCGCACCCAACACTCATGCACACGAAATCGAACCTTTCGTTACCGCGTCGAGGGAACGCGCTCCGAGGTTCACCTTATTTGTGCCGGAGTACCACAAGGCTCCGTCCTAGGTCCTATTTTATACACACTCTACACCAACGACATACCGCGCACTCGCGGTATAGAGCTAGCCCTTTTCGCTGATGACACCGGCCTCTATGTGTCTGGGTTCAAACCAGACGCTATTTGTAGACGCCTCCAATCTGCAGCCAACACCTTAGGGAAATGGTTTCGGAAATGGAGGATCGAGGTTAACCCCACCAAAAGTGCAGCCATGTACTTCTCTCGGCGCAACAAAACGCCGCATCTCCCAACTATAGAGTTATTTGATCGTACAATCCCCTGGGAACAGACAGTCAAATACTTAGGCGTTACTTTAGATGAAAGACTTACCTTCGGTCCGCATGTCAACCGCGTACGGAATCGAGCAGCATTCGTCCTAGGTCGTTTGCACCCGTTACTCAATAAAAATAGCAAAATGTCCCTGCGTAATAAAATTACACTATACAAAGCGTGCATCCGACCCATAATGACATACGCAAGCCCAGTCTTTGCGCGTGCTTCCCCGCGTCACATTCACCGACTTCAGGTAATACAAAATCGTTTCATGCGCAAGGCCACCGGTGCACCGTGGTTCTTGCGTAATGAAAATCTACACATAGATCTTAAGCTGCCGACCATAGCTCCATAAAAAAAAAAAAAATTCTTATCTCCCCCGCTCCCCCTCCCTGTAGATACGGCATTCATCCGTAGGTGGGTCGTAGTGGGCTTTTCCTGCCACGCGCGCTACTGTGTGCGTGGCTGGCACTTCGAAACATAGCACGCGTATATCAGTGACGTCATTTCGTGCGAAGCGTCCTTGTACACTACTTTTGATGTATGTACCTACGTGCCGTGCGCAGCAGTGGGGTTCCGTCTTAAAGCCGTTTCGCTTTCCGCTAATTGGCTTAGGAAGGCGCCAAACTAATGTATAGTAATAGCAGAAAAATGTTGATTTGTAACTATGTCAGTTTTGATATAGGTAAAATAAAACAAATGAAATTAATATAAACAAGCATTATTTTACATTTAACAGTGGTAGAGAAGGACCACGCCCTTACAGAATACCAGCCTGAAATAGCCGCATATTGCGGCTGTTTCGTCTGGCGAGTGTGGGGATACGGAGACCTTTATTACTGGTGACGAAGCATTCCATCTCATCCTGGGTGACGACGAAACTGTATTCGATGACTTGTCAAGGATTAATGTAGATGTCATGGACCGCAGGAATCACTTGCCATCAGGTGAACTGTGTGCTCGTTTGTTACTCAATGTAATAAAAAATAAGAATGATATTATTAATTTAAATGTAGGTAGTGGTCGTATTTATAACCTGACTCAACTGTTGCTATCGTCTTCCCAAAGATTTACAACTATAGGCTACTTGGTTGTCTTAAAATGTCTTTTTTCAAGTTACTTTCCTCGAGCTCTTCGCCGAGCTTCATACATTTGTTCCAGTTCTCCTTGGTAACTGTAGATTTCTTTATGTAGGACTCTTATCTCAAACGTAGTCTGTATTTGTAGCTTTTCTTTTACATGAGTATATAGGATTATATTGAGTGGTGTTGGCAGTCCTATCACTTTATGGCCATGTTCCAGCTGATCTAAGACTTAAATTTTTTTGAGAAAAGTAATGTTTTTTTAAACAATTTCTGGATTATGTTGTATGTCGTGTCTCATTGAAATTAAGCTGAGATTTTTTCCCTGCGTAAGCAGGTAGAAAATTAGTATGGTCGATATTTCGCACGTCGTTGGCACATTTCTGTTGTAGTGACTGATGATTGACGGGATAACTCGCACGATAACAGTCGTACTTTCAGTCTTCAGGGATGAAATCTTATAAAGTTAAGTAAAAAGCTAGCTTTAAATCTGTCAGATCTAAAAATCTTAGACTGGTGACGTGCGAAAATGTAGCAGATATTAAGGACCGACCGTACAGATTGTGATAAAAAATAAAAGAGATTTTTTTAGTCATAATCATCGGTCTTCGCAACAGCCACGCCGAACGTGGCTCCCGCAGTTACAGATCTCGGAACACATTAATTATAAGATAGGAATTATCATCAACAATTATTTTGTTTTCTAACGCACTATTCGTATGTGTTCGGAGACTATTTTAATTGTTCTTATGATAAACGGTAATATGTTTATTGCCTTTTTTTCTTGTGTCATTTAGTTATAACTGGGAAGAATAAAGAAGACAAACTGAAGTGTACAATTTATTCCAATTAACAGTCTCATTCCAACGGGCTCTGAAAACAACGTCAAGTTTAGATTCCAAGGAATAAGAGCAAAAAATCAAAGCCTTATTCAAATATTTAAAACAACTATCTAACACTGAAGATCAGCAACTGCACATATGCACCGAATCCTAACAAGAAATTACTTAAAATTAACTTACATTAAACAAAAAATAAACTTATCATGTAAAATGTATAAGAAAAATATATTAATTTCGAATAAAATAAATATCCAACAATTACGTATTGTAAAAAATTAATACGCATTCACCACAAAATACTCATTACAAACTAACCCTAGCGTTTAAAAAATTATATTCAATTGTATTTTTCTTCTCAGTTATAACAATACGGATTAACATCCCAGTCTAACTAAATCTAACATTAAAGGAATTGCATAGAACATAAAAAGTATTCGTGCAATAAAATTTGAAGTAAAGTATTTTAATAAAGGAATTAAATTTAACAAGAAAATAAAATATAGATTAGGATTTTAGATTTAGAATTCATTGATATTGCCGTTGACGACGAAGCTCTTGATTTCGCTGTGGTTTCTGTTGTCGTAATCCGTGACTTCCTCTATCACGAGGTCCTCGTTGTTGACGGGTATTGGTGGAAATGCGTCGAGTAATTCTCCGATTTTACGACTCGCCGATAGGAAAGCGTTGTTCATGAAACCCTTGTCCAACAGTTTCGGTTCGCTTTCAACTTTCGAGTCTATTTTGTAGAAATTCTCATACTTCTCTGCTTTGACGATAGGTGCCAGATAGTCCCGACCATCGTCGTAATCGAATTCGAGCTTTTTCATTCTCTTCTTCAAGTTGGGCGGCCAGTCCTCGTCTATGGGCAAGTCGACATACCCGTTTGGCAACGGTTTGCTGGTGCCGAGGTTCTTGACCACTTGGTAGTCGTGGTCCAAGTGTGGTCGGTTGAACGTGATCAGGTCGTCCATGTTGAATTCCCCGTCATCGATTACTGTTTCCTCCAGGGCCATTTCTGGAAAGAAATAAAAACATTGTTTATTTAGATACCTTACCAGCCCATACTCCAAAGTGCGCTTTGCTCTGCTCTGTGACATCTACTTAGAGGAACGTCAAGTCTTGTTACATAATAACTCAAAATGAAAGACGTTTTCTTCCGTTCCCAACAATATGCTTGTGAGAGGATCCTCGACAAATAAAGCTTCAAAGACAAAATAATCCAATAGACTGTATGCTCGATTCAAGTCTCCTCTATTGAGCCTGACATTAAGTTGGTCCAAAATTACAAAAAAAATCAATTTATATATCATAATTATACATAATGGAATTAGTAGTGCTATATATGTGATATATCTATTTCTGCATGATTTTTATATAAGAATCAACATAATCAAGTTTGACTTATTTATATATATAAGTTTGGCTCAGTAAAATGTTTAGTGTGTAAACTTAGCATATAATTCCATCATTAGCTCAAGCTTAGACTTTAGTTAAGGCGCTAATATTAAATAATAATTTTACAGTAGACAATTTTAATTCTAAGCAACATGGAGATTTGTTACGCTCTCACATTTTTTACATTAAAATATAACGGCGTCACGGTTTTTTACTTTTGTACTTGATGTAACAACGATTTACACAATTTGAAGTAATAAATTGTACACGTAATTCTTTGTTAAATGTTTTGTAAACTTACATAAATCAAAACTTTTTCCGTTGAATACAAATTAGATAACCGTGTTTAGTCAACGTTTTCAGTGTACGGCTAAATGAATGAAAAAAAAGATTAATTTCCAAAAACATTTACAAATATTATGTTAGTAAAGATGTATTTTAGTTTAAATCCAACTCAATCGAATTTAACGCAATCAAAGGAGATGGCCCAAATTCGCCTTGGAATTAGCAGACATTGGATATATATCATAATTCTTAGCTTAATTTATGCCATTTGATACAAGTACTAGAATTTCACGGACACATTTTGTTTGATGCCTGTTGATTCTTAGGCGAACTTTGTATGGACGGTGAACGATGTCCTTTAATCTAATGTCGAATTAGATTATATTTGATTGCGTCCAATATTAGAGATAAAAAATTAAACGTAGTAATTTATATTAAGTAGTATTATTATTAGTAGGTTTTGTTGTCTTGGTTTTGTTCAATGGAAATTATACAAGGCTGTGCTTGGAGGGAGATAAAACAATTGGTAGTTGGACAGTGCCATAAATCCATTTCTCGTGTTCGAGGAGCATGATACTTCAGCATCCTATTTCATTAATATCATAAACAACCTAGAGATTTGTCCCCGCCTTCTGCAACGTTAAGCAACTGAATTATGATTCCTTATTAAATATAAATATAAGTGTTATGGACCGCAGGAATCGCTTTCCATTGACGACTAACAAGACAACAAGAAACTTCTTCCGACAGAAGTGTGTGCTTAAAACCTATTATATATGTTCACTTCTATCCTGTGAGGGCGTGGCACCCTTCAGCCGAGTCATATATGTATACGTAGTACATCCTTTTTGTATCCGCAGCGAGGCTGTAACATCTAACAATAGCACGTGTAATGTAAGACAAGATTAATGACTTACTATTGGTGGCGGATAACAGAGCGCGGGTGATAGCGGGCGAAGCGTGCGCATTGTTCGTCTCATGCGCGTTCGCGTTCGCTTCGTGTCGCGGTCGCAGCTCGTCGCGCACGGAGGGCAGGGCCACCAGCGCCACGGAGAGCAGCAAGACCAGCAAACATGTCGCCGGTTGTGCAGATTTGCCGCTGGAGCCGTTCGCCACGCCCGTTAATACGCTCTGCGAATTTTTCGAAAATTGTTCGTGATCAATGTAACCGACATAGGTATATATCTTACATATTTTATTCCAATGTATATTGACAGCTAGCAAGTGGCAAATAATGTTGATGAAACAAAGATGATTTTTTATTTAATCTGCCCTTAGTATCTGATGACCCTAAACTTAGTGACAAATATTTACATAACAATTTTTTAAATTTTTAAATTAATAGTATATTCAAACCGAAAGACAAAAACACAGTCACGAAGATAAGAAAAACATGTTAACATCTCGTCATACGATGTCTTTAATGCTCTCGAATGATATTTAAGCTTCATAAAACTAATTCGAGCAATGCTCATAGATTCAAACTCACGACTACAGTAGAACGCGAATTCAACATGCTTGAAAACACAATTATACCAAAGACCACAAAACGTTTCGTCAGAGTATTGATTATACATATATGTTAATATGTCCATATACGTAAAGGCACATAGATATGCATACATTGTCATACTAACATCAACACGGGATTTTATTAAAATATATTAGACAATAAGGGTAAAGTTTATATGCATTATTTCCTCCATTTAGAAGCGTTAATAGCCTAGTAGTCAAGGGCGAGGTCTTAGGGTCGGAGGTTGGCATCCGCCATTCGTCTATTGTCTTGAACCATCTCGTAGCACAAGCGTTTTCAGCTTATTTGGAGTGGTTAACCGAAATATTAGTGATGTTACTAGCATTCTTTTAAAAAAGCCGTGGATATAGAGACAAAGATAAATTATTATGGTAAGGATGAAATCGTTGAAACTTTTTCTTCGTTTATTATGCGACACACCATTTGATTCCTGTTTATTACGTAGACATTATGTTAAAGCGTCTCTCACTAAATAGTGGTCAAATTCAACAACATATATCACATTAAAATCCTCAGATATACGACCTTTATTTTTAACCAACAACCCTGATTTTGTTTATCTAAAGATTGAATAATAAAATATAGACGCATTAGAATATACTGTATTTTATTGTAATAAAACTGACAACTGCCATATATATAGAAAAGGCGATTTATATCAGGAGCGACGATCGCTACACGGCTTGGTGAAACTGTATTCTTTAAAAAAGCCGTGGATATAGAGACAAAGATAAATTATTATGGTAAGGATTAAATCGTTGAAACTTTTTCTTCGTTTATTATGCGACACACCATTTGATTCCTGTTTATTACGTTGACATTATGTTAAAGCGTCTCTCACTAAATAGTGGTCAAATTCAACAACATATATCACATTAAAATCCTCAGATATACGACCTTTATTTTTAACCAACAACCCTGATTTTGTTTATCTAAAGATTGAATAATAAAATATAGACGCATTAGAATATACTGTATTTTATTGTAATAAAACTGACAACTGCCATATATGTAGAAAAGGCGATTTATATCAGGAGCGACGATCGCTACACGGCTTGGTGAAACTGTATTCTTTGAACAGCCAAAGCCGTAGTACCTTGGAGAAAAGCCAGTTTTATATCCAGCAGTGAGCAGCCGCAGATTGTTCAAGGTGATAATATTGAAACAGGACGACTGTCAACTCAAAATTCGGGTCACCTCTCTCCGTATTCGACCATATAACTCACAATAGCTAACTCATTGCAACAAAGTTAAGAATTCTCGTTCCAACAAGCTTCTTTTTATAACTAAATGTAAGTTGTTTACACTTTCTAAACTGAATTAGAGAGGTGGCTTGCAGAGATCGAACGATAATCGACATTCAACGTAACGGGCGGTCGAGCGTAGCACTCGGACATTAATATGTAAATGCTACGTAAAAAAGTAAAATGCTGCTAAATAGGGCTTTTGAGTATGTAAATACGTTTTCCAGTTCATAAACAATATGTGATGAAAGTTTTAAGGCATTTGAGGAACGTCAAACTTCTAAAAAATAAACAAATATACTTTTTGGTTAATATTTTTTTAGTTTAGCCTTATATAGATTAAGACGAATTTGTAAAGATTTTTAGTCTAGGTAATCCTAATGACAACACAAGTTGATGATTCCGAGCTCTAGTTGGAGCTGTTGCAGCGGAATAAAAAGGAGTTTTGAATCGATACGTAATGATGTACGGAAAGGTACTTAAACGTATCGCTCTTGTAGGAGACAAGAGACAGTGTGAATGAATAAAATCGAATTTGACAAAATAATTTCAATTAAAATAATTTTTTAATTTCTTCATTAGACCGGAAACTTATCAGCCGATGTGTTAAACTGAGGCGGTCGCCACACCTTATGGTTATGGATTAGGTTCGCAGTCCAAGAGCAATATTTCTAATAATTATTGTCGGCTCTGAATGTGTTCGATGTATGTCCAATATCCAATCTAATTGCCCGTGCATTATATATATTATATTATATATCGAATTAAGGAAATGGACGAGTGAGTGCCTATGAATTGGCACAAATGCTTCCGGTCTAATATAAATCTTGGACACTACTTTATATCTCCGTAGTCGAAATCTACTAAGATAACTTAAAACTGCGCCGTATAGTATATACCATCATAGTTCTATCCACGTAAAGCCTATTTGAATTCAAGGCATTTAAATATTTAGATTTCGACTTAAATAACAGTAATAAAATTAATACCAAGTTCCGTCTTAATATCAGACCGTAAGACAAGACGTCTTCTTGGTCGTATCTGGTTCATATGACAAGTTATCATTAGGAATATATTATGGGTAAGTATTCCTGTAACAACAGTTTCTTTGATTCAAAATACATTTCACATGATTTGCACGCAGTCATAAACAAATGATGTGTATTACACAAAAAAAGGCCCTGTGATCTCCTTCATAACTAGGACTCGCGACTCAATCAAACCTAGTGTCTCAGTGGTTGGTCTTTATAAATTGTAGGCGATAGTTACGACGATATCTTCTGACTATTACCACATAACACGAACTACTAACTAAATGAGTAATATAGGCGGTCCTTAATAAGTTATTTACATTCACTTTACGAAACACAGGAATGGTATGATGCTATTTTACTTTGATATTCTGTGAGGCAGTCTTTACCCGACCAAAAACGATGTTCATGTTGTAGCATGCTCTTACACTCTTTGTTGACGTCAACTGCGCAGTATATCTTATAGTGACGAAGTATTCGCTCGAATACAGAGGCGTTAATTCGTTCTCTTCCTTCGTCCGATGTAAAGCATGCGTAATAAGAACGGAGGAAATATCTAAAAAATGAAATGCCTTGTCAAGGGCATGAAGATGCCTTAAGCATGATAAACATCATGCGTTTGTGATGCATATTTTTCTTCAACTGAGAGTAAAACACCGAACCCAATCCGCAACTTCTAAGACATTGATCACTAATATTCTTTCGTTTCATTCTATTATTTCTAATAAATAAAAATAAATAAAAAAATAGCATAATAATGTAACTGCGTAAAAAACAGTAAGTTACCCAATCAGCTAATAGCAAACTACATTTGACCCAAGTTTAGAGATCTTTAGTTAATTTTGACTTTGATTGATGAAATAATTATTGAATGTACGGGCGATCGACCTTTTGCATAGATAATGGACGCCTTTATAAAGTTTTCGTCAAGTTCTATCCGTAGTTGTTTGTTAGATGTTGCAAGTATTAACAGAAAAGAGCCTATATACACTGATCATTTCATCACCATTCGATATATGCCTCCCCTCAAAAAGGCGAGCATGTTGTAAATCAATAAGGTAATTACAATTCCATTGATGCCGGTCCCGTGAAATTAAATTGAACGACCCCAGACATTTAGCTACATGTTAAAATATTTCACAGTATAATAAAATAATTGTTCTTGTGTAGTCAGAATATCCAAGGCAGGTTATTACGTATTCAAATCCCCGTTAATATCTGTGCAAAAACAAATTGTTGTTTATCAGAATGTTTATTCAGTGACTCTAAACACTGCATTCGAATCTTCCTCCGATCTTATCACACACAAATAACAGTCATTATTTATGCTAATGCTTAAGGTAATGCTTGACATATAATATATTACAAATGTACCAGGAGAACATCATGATTAAAATTAAAATAAGTTTCTTCTTGCACCCACAATATAATCTCTGCTCCATCCAATGGTTGGCTGGTGGAGCATGCCTTTTGGAAATAAGTCCACCTTTTGCACAATGTTTCTTTTACTTGTGCAATAAAAGAACACATGGGAGTAATATCAAATCATTAATAAACTCGACAATAGTCTATTGGTTTCGGATAGAGTGAGCGGAGCTTAAGATCGTAGCTTTGAATCCTCCAATCGATTTCGTATATCTGAATGTAAGCCATGTCGAGTGTTAATAACAATATTTTTTTTTAAACTATTTATGTAAAATTGGTGTAATGTCTTTTATGTCAATTTCGATAGTAGTTCCATCTGTTCAGTCGACACAGACCGACGAAATGAAAAATTGAATGAAACAACCAAACAGTTCACGTGTGTCATACACGATGGGGAATTGTAATGTAGATGCGTTCTCATCCCGTAAGAATCTCATGACAACGGATATGTCATCGGTGCTAAAATGCACTTAATTTCCTACACTCACCAGACTAAATCATTAGATAATAGAAGCGTTAGGCTACTAATACTTTACTCCGGTATTATGTGTTCACTATGCGTGCTATAGTTAGTTTATATTTTGAAATTGAATTTTAATTTAATAGTGAGAAAAATAGTTTTCAAAGAAGAAAGTTAGTTAAAGTAATTTTTTTAAAAAAAAATATAATGCTAAAAATAAAATCAAGCTTCTTTGAAATTTATCAATTTGAATTCAATTAATGTTATTAATTTTTATTATAATAGTAATTATATTGTATGATTTTGTTATATACTATATGTTGTCTGAACGTAATGTTGGATTTTTTTGTTGGATGTTGTTGGATTTGCTACGTGTAGGTTATATAAAAACATTGTAAAATGACGAATTAATTTTTTTATTATTTAATTATCATTCTTATTATTATTGGTACTGCATGGTTGTACTACATAAATTTTCGAATATCGAAAAATGTTATAATATTCGTAGCACAGTAGCGATATCATTAGTGGGGCAACGAATATATCCGGTTGTATGTATGTACATCCACTATATGGTATATCGCTATCACGGACAGCAACACGCTCGCAATTCACTTGATTAACGGGCCGATAAACAGCCATTATTGCCAGCTGCAACTATCAGTGACGTCATTTAATAACATCACATCGCGTTGCTCATTTCAAGCTGTACATAAAGTTATAAACTGAGCATTATTTTTTTTAATAAAACTTGGACGTGACATCGAGCGCACACAGCCGCTTTAAAAATTATTGCATAAACGGTTGGTAGATGAACATACACATTTAATTATTCAACATTACAAGTAAATATTGTTTTAGTAATGCTATAAATAAAATACTTAATAATAAAATATAACACTTATCAATTCGACAAATTATACATTGCTATACAAATAGATAAGATAAACTAAGTTGTTTTTACTACAGTAATTTTTTATTATAATATTTAGTATAATGATTATACAATATCAGACAGCCGTGCGATCAGAGCCAGTCACGTGCCTGATCGCGGAGCCTGCGTCCTGTAAAGCACTCGTTTTTTTTTTTAAATATAATAAGTGAGCAAGCAACTTACCTGATGGTATTAAACATATTGCATAGTTCACCATACGTAGTACAATAAATATGTAAATTTTTAAGGCACTTCATACGTCCATTGAAATATTTATGGTTTGGGCGTATGAAATTATGTGGTAACACCGTAAGTGAATTGACTACTCAATTTTTAAGGGACATTTCGACTCATTTATGACAGTGGCGGACATGTCAAGCATACCACTCCACAGAATACCAGCGTAAAATAGCTGCATACACTGAGATACGGAGACCCTTATCACATGGTGACAAGACATCCCATCTTAGTTTTCAAGAATGACAACACATCTGCATTATGATTCCATAGTGACGATGTATGGTATTGCTTATCCGGGGCCGCAAGATTTACTACTTACCATCAGGTGAACGTGTCACTTTAATACTATAAGGAATAAAGCCCTTCACAGAATACATAGTACACAGCAGCCATAGTATATTTTCAGTAATAGCACACGGTCCACCCGCCATTTAATTCGAAGTTATTGTTTATTTTTTTAAATAAACACTGAATTTGGGCCCGACAACAATGCAAACATGCCAGCGATATAACGGACAAATTTGCGTTCGAAAATGTTCAATGTAAAAGTTGAAATTTCGTATGCTCTGTTAATATAGAGTAAAAAAACTGCTTTAAAAATAATTTCAAATGTAAATTTTCCACTCGTAGTTAAAAATAAAAAGTATTTTTTTCAGCGTGGCAATATTTTCTCGTTACTTTCGATGCATTGTTATATTTGACGACGAGGTGACCCAAAAAAAATTGAGTTGGTGGATTGGATTTTGAATGTCGTGATTTCGAAAAGATTGCGGAATAACCTTCACAAATAAAGAAGTAAGGTAGAAAGCTGGACAATGAAGTCATGTCCAGAGAAGATACTGGAGTCCACTTGGGACTGGCGAACTTCATCTGCTCTAAATGTTTTTTTAATTCTCAATGTTTGTCTTCATCACCGACGATATGGTAAACTAGCGCTTAAAGTTACAAATAACAATTTCATTGGAGCACTGTCTGACTATCTTCACCCGGGTACCGTGAAATTAACATCCAACATCCGTACGCTGAGGTGCCACGGCTCATATCTTCTTAAATATCTAAGTTCAAGGGGGTACTCATCGAACCACCTGTTCGTGTCCGATAGGTGTTTCTGTCATCACAGATGTTTTCATTTTTTTTATTACGTTGAGATTAACAAACGAGCACACAGTTAACCTTATGGCAAGTGATCCCTGAGGCCTATAACATCGACATTCATCCATTTGCATGGAATCATATTGCAGATGCGTTGTCAACCTTGAGGACTGAGATGGAATGCATTGACACCAGACATATAGGTCTCCGGATCCCTATTCTCACCAGACAAAACACAGCAGCATTATGCTGCTATTTTACGCTGGTATTCTGTGAGGGCGTGGTCCTTCCTACCCTTGTCGAGCTGACCCATTTATATGGTTGTACATTTTGCTGTGGACTAGTTAGCTGACTGCTAACAAGGGCCGGCTCCCTCGAGTCAGTTGCTTCCACGCGCAAAGTAACGGTCCAAGCCGAGGATCTCGGGAACCCTTGTGCTGATTAACCATAAATAAAGGTCTCGGTTGACTGCCCTAAGCGCTCGGTCACCTTTCAAACCGGTGCTGTTCAAGCCGTAAATGCCCTCGGGACCATAAAAGGAAAAAAAACTAACAAGTTATGTTTTAGTCTATATATGGTCATTCAATTCGTACTATTCAAACAGTTGGATGGCTATCAATTATTAATCTAGATATCGTTAGATTCACCATGACAATCCAGATGAAATAGGAAAAGTACTAATATATGGCAGCCATTTAGTCAAATTGACAAAATAATTTTCATTAACCAAAATATAGGTCTCATGATAGTTCCTCATAAAGATTACAAAAATATTTATTTCATATCTGAATTCGAATCGATCTTTGATAGTTTTATCGTTTTTTTTTATAAAGTATTAGATGAAGTCACTGTTATATTTTTGAGTAAAATCATTTCAGCCTAGGATCAGTGAAACCACCTGACTACCACAGAATACGAACCTGAGCCACCTGCATCCATCGATTTCCTGCAGACTAGGATAATTTATATATATGGCAATATATAAAAAAGCGACTTCATTTAAAAATACATGAAATTACCGCGAGACCAATAGGAGAATTTTTTTTTCTGATCCAATTATACCAAAACTAAGCATCGAATCGAGAACTTTCTTTTTCTAAATAACAAATGAGTACACAGCCAACGTGACATGGTTAGAAGTTAGATCACGTGATAATAAATCTTACATAAAATAAAAATGTAAATGATTTGTACCTCCCTAAGGGCTGCAATAGAATTCTTCGTAACTTGTAATTAGGTAAATTTCATTGGCCCCGTTTTCTATTTTATTTGTTCGCAATTGGGTGGGTCGAAAATAGAATACATCTATAAATGGAATTAGTTCCCCCACTTACGCTGATTAAAGCTCGATGAACTGATCAGGTATGATTGGTGTGCGAAACAGAGCGATATACCAGGTAAATAATGTAAACATTTCATTTGTAATGAATTCCATGTACTAACTTTTCCGGCGTCATTCATATCTCGCATCAATACCATTCGGGAGAAATTAATTAATTTAAGTTTAATAATACAAATATATATATACATATATATATATATATATATGTATATATATATACGTCCGAGAGTATGACGAAGTTTTTTCTTTATTATATTAGGGGACAAACGGCACAGTTCACCTGATGATTAGTGATGGCAACGGCAGATGATATCTACACCCATCACCAAAAATATTCATTATGACGAGTTAGATGACCCGTAATTGGGTCGGGATCCTTAAACACATCATGCAGATATTCTGTGAGGTCGGGGGTCCCAACCCGGTCGTGCCGAGTCATCCATGTTACTGCTAGGATGTCATGACGTATAGGGAATAGCGTGGCTTTAACATTATTAATTAAGTATTGTGTAGTGCTAAACTTTTGCGTTATATGAACATAAATCTAAATGATAATTCAACAAGGTATCCTAGGTATAAAAAACACAATTACAGTTTTCTTAGAAGTGCTCGTTTATCCTTATTACGGAGGAAGTTCTAGAGCTAAGTATAATATATAATAGATATAAACTTTTTTTTTTTTTATAAATATAGGAATTTAACGGAACACCAAGGAAACACAGTGGCAACCAGTCTAGTCAAGTCAGCCAATATGTATGTAACTGCAGACAGTATAGATTTTTTTTTTAAGCAACTAAGGATGATAAACGACCACACGTCTCCCCTGACGCCTGCGGCCCATAAACATTGTAGTCTTTAATTTTATTTTTCTTGCACCCACAACATATTCACCGCTCAACTCAAAGGTAGTATGGTAAGTTTTGGCATTAAGTCCAGCCTTTTTGTGCAATGTTTGGTTTACTTGTGCAAATAGAGAATAATTAATTTACCGTATTTTTCGGACTATAACCTTTTTATATGGAAAAATTAACTCAAAATTTAGAAGCGTCTTATGGTCCGAATGTAACATTAAAATATTTTTTCTATAAATCGTCTCTAAATTTGAGGTACGTGTGCGTACGTGTCCGAAATATATCACGCCATTGAAGATGGTTATGACACAAGTTATCTCAAGACAAGCGGGGGAATCACCGATTTACCAACACGCTTTGTATACTGTTTAAAATGCCTGCGATGTTAGTGTGGGATCAATTCAGACCGCGTACAACAGAACCAACCAGAAGCTTCTAAAAGGAATACATGCAGAAACCAGTTTGTATCTAGGTGAAAAATTAATGGGAAGCTGTAAAAGAAGTTTGGTGCGTCTTATGTTCCGAAGGTACTTTTAAAATATTTTTTTCAATAAATCTGTAAATTTGAGGTGGTTGCTTATAGACACAAAAATACGGTAGTCCTCGAAAAGGTACAAGACCCACATGCGTTGTCAGCCTTAGAGTCTGACATGTAATGCCTCACTCACCATACGAAACACAGCAGGGCTATGTTACTATTCGGTATTATATTGAGGCGTGGATTCTTCCCCGGTCAAGTCCACCGCATTCCTGCTGCAACTAGTAACAATCTACAGATTAGCTCGACGGCTGTTAAAATAGCTTAGGTAAAAAAAAAACTGTTACCTGCAACCTCTTCAACTGCGCAGTGAGCGTTTGGTTCTGTGACTGCAATACTTTTATCCTCCTCAACAGCGTCTGGTTATCCGCCGTGCATTGTTTGACCCTGTGATAGATAAATTGACCGTTAGGCATATGCACGGTGAGTATATCTTATTCGACATATCGTCCATGTCATTGTTATTTTTAATGGATGATATTTCTGTTAGCGCTAGTGCTTTTACAGCTTCACCTGGTTGATAGGGGGCCGAGACCTTCATTAATGGGTAACCAGAACAAGGGTTCCCGGGAGGGTGCCTTGGCTTGGACCGTTACCCTGCGCGTAAAAGCAACTGACTCGAGGGCCGAACTACGTCTCGAACAGTTACTTCGAACGGATTAAAAAAATTAAATTAATATCGATTAGTCTTAACGTACGGAGCGTTAGCTTTTTTTTTGTATGAGTATTGCTGTTGGTCCGGAAACCTCTACAGCTTTATCTAATTACGACTCGCGAGCGGGAGGCCTGCTGAGTAGGGAGACAACGACGATGCTGCGAAGCTGGCGCGGAGACTGCTGCACCACCGCTGCACGAACATGTGGACGAAGAACGTCGACGATAACAGAGGGGCGTGATAATACGATCCGAGGGCCGCTCATAAGGAGGTACGAAACCTCGACTCGGATCGCTAACTAAAAGGGAGGTCCGGTGTGTCGGTCAGTATATTTTGCTATCGCTATTGGCCAGTGAGAAAATCAGTCAAGCGGGAGTCTTATAATGTTATATGGGTTCAGTTTTGTACAGATGTAGAGTCACACCGCAGTTCGAAACTACCTAGAATGGGTGAAATACCAGGCCCTCACCGTTGTTTCGTATGAAGCTAGAGACGTTACACCTAGGAAGACATTCTATCTCATTCCTCAGGGGTATCAACGCATATTGATTCTCTATTGAGGACGTATATCTCTGTTTATGGATTCATGTTATCACTAAGAGAAAATTGCATTGCGTTTAGTTGCACAAAATAGGTGAAAAAAAAAAACTTTCTAATGATTCTTAACACAGTATTATATATAAAATGAAAAGTTTTTAAATCTATTCAATATTGCTGACTATAATGTTCCAAGATAAATTGTCGAAGTTTTTTTAATAATATTAACGATCTTCGTTCGAATACGTAATGCGCATGTATTACGGACATCGGACTACGCGATGGAGTACATGTGTACCTTTTAGGTCACGCTCATGGCACTATACAAATTTCTGAGGAGTTGATGTCATGTCGTAATAACCAGAAGTTTTCCCGTGCGTGAAATTGTATCATCATTCTTCTGTATAATAGTAGCCTTCTTTTTAATAATTTTAAAACCCTTTTACAAATATGTATGTTATCGTTTCATTTGGTAATATTTTCGGTAAATAATTGTATTAGGGAAAATATTACCAAACAATAAAAGTAATGTTATTTATCTTTTTTTTAACTTTCTAAGCAAGTGCTTGACCACGATCCCACCTGATGTTGAGTGGAAATGCAGTCCTGGATGGTTAGGCGCACTAGCTCAGTAAATGCCTATTCACTCTACTCTTGAAAACAGCATTTTGTAATCGCAGGGAAAGACAGACGCGGGCAAACTATTCCAGTCCTTTGCTGTACGAATAATGAAAGACGAAGCAAAGCGCTTCGTTCCGGTTATTTATAATCGTCGTAATAAATGTATTTAATATACTCTATATTTATGTAACGTTATTTAAAAAACTAAAATTTCGTCAACACGAATAATAAATTATTTCTGCCACTATGACAAACTAAAAAAATAAAAGTCGTTAGCAGAAGCAATCTCGGAGAAAAAAGACACCGAAATTTTACTGTAAAGTTCCGTTTGGACCTTTTAAATCTGATTGAAATCTTACTCGTCAGAATCTTGATCACCTTCAAACGAATCCGTTAATTGGAACATATATACCATTGGGTTCAGTACATGTAATTCTAACTGATTTATGCATGATATTTACAGGGTTATAGTTTATAATTTTAAATAATAAAAAAAATTTCACTGGCAACAGTAAACAACAGTCGATGTTTAATTAATTTAACAGACAATTCAATCGATTTTAATTTTAATTTTAAACCTCTACGCCATGCGGCCATTCAATATTCACATAATAAAGATATCATACCCTTCTGTCGTCCTTTTCTGAAGGCATGAAAAATCAATGTATCATTGTTTTTCTTATTACGAATATAAACAAAATCAGTTTTATACAGCGGAACCCTTAAGATTCTCAAGTGATTAAAACGTAAACTGAAGTAACCTTGAGCACTGACCATGTTCTTCTGTACCGAAAAAGGGTTTAATTGCGGAAATCCTGGTAAACTTATATAAACTGTTTATTGAATTATAGTAAAAGTTTATAGACGGTTGTTTGTATTTATTTAATCGTATTTTTGTATATTATTAATTAATTAATTTTAACTTGAAAAATTATGTAATAGATTAGAATAGGCACACACGTTCTATAAGCTTATATAATAAGAATAATAACGGTTATGTGTTTAAATACAAATAGGTGTGTTTCTTTCTTATGTTAATTAAATATTTATGATTACAATGAGGCACAAAAGTAAAACAATAACGTTCAGTAAACGAACCTTGAGAAGGTATGTACATCTGTGTACATACGGTATATTCAATATAATAGTAATACGCAATATGTGCAGTGGACAAGTGACGGGCTGAGATGGTTATAATTAAGCAATACTATACGTATAATATAATTTAAAAAAAGCCAATGTGTGTTAAGAATCCATCACTCATACTCTTACTTACTTGAAGTGGTAGAGCTACGCTGTAGTTTGTTTCTAGCTGCAGAATAAATGAGTCAGCTCGAGGTAGGACCACGACCTCACAAAATACCAGCGTAAAATATCACAGATAGCAGATCCGTAGTCCTTTATTACTGGTGACTCGGCATTCCATCTCAGTCCTCAAGGGTGACAACGCATCTGCATTATGATTCCTTGACAAAGATGAATGTCGATGCCATGGGCCGCAAGAATCACTTACCATCAGGTGAACTGTGTGCTCGTTTGTTACTTTTATTGTAATAAAAAAAATATACACTGACTCGCTACTGAATCTCCTATAAACTAGGATAGGCAAATACAGTACTAGCTTTACCCTTTTTTGTTTCTAGCATTACGTTAACTTTATAACTATTATAGTTAACTTAATGTTAGAAACAGCATACTAACATTAACGTTAAATACTTTAACTAAGCTTAAATGCTTTAGTCGAGAGGCGAATTTAAACCTTCCACGTTTCACAGACCGTACCTTAAATCATATCAATAAACTATTGACGCTTATATACAATATATTGTGTATATATATATATATATATATATACATCGATACATATATATTCATATATATACATGTATATATATATATATATATATAATCATAATAATACGCCGATTCATCTAAGGTCTTCAAGTTCAAATGTCTGTTACATAGCATATACTGAAACCGAGATTCCATAACTGTTTCATATCGAAATACTTGAATAGATTTTAAATAGTAATTTTCTACGCTATAATTCGTTACGGTTTGGATGTTACAACTTAATTTAATTTTAAATCAATATTTAATGATTATAATAATAATGCACATGATACCCAGTGAAATTGTATCATCAAAATATTATCTTCCGATCGGACTATAAGAAACGAGAAATTTCATCACAGTTCCTTTTAGTTTAATGAGCAAAATATAAAAACCAACTACATGACGTCTATAAATTCGGAGCGGATTACGCTTTCCAAAAATACCTCTTAAAAAACCAGAAACGTTATAAAATTAAGGTTTCTCTTTGCCTATACGTGCTAATCCCGAAAAGTATTAAAAATATTTTGTTACGGTTTTCATCGACTCGAAGGTTTGCTTGTTTGTATAATATATTAATGTTTTCTAAGTAAACTAAATCATCAAGCTAACCCTGGGTCGAGGTGATAGTAATAAATGTAAAACTTACCTATCCTCAAGTCCGTCAACGTATTCCTTCTTGCGCTTACGGGAGTCTTGGGCGGAAATCTTATTTCTGATTTTGCGACGGATCCTTTTCAATTCCCTCTCCTCGTTCTTTGTGAGAGGATAACTGGTTGGAAGAGATATTCCCTCCTTTGCTAACAACCGCCTTTCCTCCGATGTTAGAACGAGTCGTGGATAGCCGTTTTTGCCGTCGGGGATTTTAATATCTTTTTGGTCTTCGTCGTCATCGCTTCGATCACTTCCAGAATCATCTAGAGGAAATATTGATATGATACGTATAAATTTTTGGTTTTATGGTCCCGGTATTGTATTGTATAGATATTTTTATTTTATTACATTGTTACAATTTTCAGACGACTTACAGCTAATTAATACTCTAACAAACCAATAACATAATTAATACGGATGGGCAATTAGAAATATATTTAGTAAAAAGCTAAAGGGAGTAAAGAGATAAAGAAGTACAGAACTAACTAAACTAAAAAGTAAAAACAGACTTTGTTAACAATAGATCGATGAGGTTAAGCATATTACAAGGTCTAAACTAAAACCATTAAATTTAGCTTTTTATGGACCATGTTCTCCCGGTACTTCTTGATCTTACAGCACAAGCGTTACATCGGAATAGGTTAGGAGACGAAGTGTGTGTGCGTACAAGAAGATATCACCGTGGTAGAAATAGAACAGGAGAGCGTTATTCATTTATTTATTTACTCTTAACAAAGTTAAAGGTTCACAAAGGGCGGTCTTAATGCCAATGTGAGAGGTGTAGCAATAGACTAATTAATAAAAAAATAGCTAACAAAAATATACAAATAAAGGATAATACATACATATAAAGATATTAAATACAAATATAAATATAATATAGTGGATGATGAACTTATCTGTCTACACAGTTTTACAAAAGTTTACATATGCACATTCCGATTTAAGTTTTAAATTTTATTTGTACAAGTTAATAACTTAAGTCATGAACCAATCTTTTAAAACTGATTTTATTACAGACCTTCTTGATGTCAAATCATATTGAAAATCTTGAAAATTGAATCCATAAGTTTTTTGGTAATTTCTTTTTAAAACTTGGTGACGTAGGGGTAGGTTTTAATCGCCGAAGTGACTTTGTCAGCCCCCGTAAAGTTTTACAAAACTTTACATAAATTCCGTTTTAAGATTTAAATATTATTTGTACAAGTTAATAACTTAAGTCACGAACCAAACTTTTAAAACTGATTTTATTACAGACCTTCTTGATGTCAAATCATATTGAAAATCTAGAAAATTGAATCCATAAGCTTTTTGTAATTTCTTTTCAAAACTTGGTAACGTAGTGGTAGGTTTCACTCGCTGAAGTGACTTTGTCAGCCCCGTTAAGTTTTACAAAACTTTACATACATTTCGTTTTAAGATTTAAATATTATTTGTACAAGTTAATAACTTAAGTCATGAACCAAACTTTTAAAACTGATTTTATTACAGACCTTGATGTCAAATCATATAGAAAATCTAGAAAATTGAATCCATAAGTTTTTTGTAATTTCTTTTTAAAACTTGGTGACGTAGGGGTAGGTTTTAGTCGCCGAAGTGACTTTGTCAGCCCCCGTAAAGTTTTACAAAACTTTACATAAATTCCGTTTTAAGATTTAAATATTATTTGTACAAGTTAATAACTTAAGTCATGAACCAAACTTTTAAAACTGATTTTATTACAGACCTTCTTGATGTCAAATCATATTGAAAATCTTGAAAATTGAATCCATAAGTTTTTGTAATTTCTTTTTAAAACTTGGTGACGTAGGGGTAGGTTTTAGTCGCCGAAGTGACTTTGTCAGCCCCGTTAAGTTTTACAAAACTTTACATACATTTCGTTTTAAGATTTAAATATTATTTGTACAAGTTAATAACTTAAGTCATGAACCAAACTTTTAAAACTGATTTTATTACAGACCTTGATGTCAAATCATATAGAAAATCTAGAAAATTGAATCCATAAGTTTTTTGTAATTTCTTTTTAAAACTTGGTGACGTAGGGGTAGGTTTTAGTCGCCGAAGTGACTTTGTCAGCCCCCGTAAAGTTTTACAAAACTTTACATAAATTCCGTTTTAAGATTTAAATATTATTTGTACAAGTTAATAACTTAAGTCATGAACCAAACTTTTAAAACTGATTTTATTACAGACCTTCTTGATGTCAAATCATATTGAAAATCTTGAAAATTGAATCCATAAGTTTTTTGGTACTTTCTTTTTAAAACTTGGTGACGTAGGGGTAGGTTTTAATCGCCGAAGTGACTTTGTCAGCCCCCGTAAAGTTTTACAAAACTTTACATAAATTCCGTTTTAAGATTTAAATATTATTTGTACAAGTTAATAACTTAAGTCACGAACCAAACTTTTAAAACTGATTTTATTACAGACCTTCTTGATGTCAAATCATATTGAAAATCTAGAAAATTGAATCCATAAGCTTTTTGTAATTTCTTTTCAAAACTTGGTAACGTAGTGGTAGGTTTCACTCGCTGAAGTGACTTTGTCAGCCCCGTTAAGTTTTACAAAACTTTACATACATTTCGTTTTAAGATTTAAATATTATTTGTACAAGTTAATAACTTAAGTCATGAACCAAACTTTTAAAACTGATTTTATTACAGACCTTGATGTCAAATCATATTGAAAATCTAGAAAATTGAATCCATAAGTTTTTGTAATTTCTTTTTAAAACTTGGTGACGTAGGGGTAGGTTTTAGTCGCCGAAGTGACTTTGTCAGCCTCCGTAAAGTTTTACAAAACTTTACATAAATTCCGTTTTAAGATTTAAATA
The DNA here is from genome assembly GCA_029286865.1 of Teinopalpus imperialis. NCBI lineage: Eukaryota > Metazoa > Arthropoda > Insecta > Lepidoptera > Papilionidae > Teinopalpus > Teinopalpus imperialis. The sequence continues at coordinate 9,833,662 of JAGSMU010000021.1, forward strand.
TTATTTGTACAAGTTAATAGCAAGTCATGAACCAAACTTTTAAAACTGATTTTATTACAGACCTTCTTGATGTCAAATCATATTGAAAATCTTGAAAATTGAATCCATAAGTTTTTTGGTACTTTCTTTTTAAAACTTGGTGACGTAGGGGTAGGTTTTAATCGCCGAAGTAACTTTGTCAGCCCCGTAAAGTTTTACAAAACTTTACATACATTTCGTTTTAAGATTTAAATATTATTTGTACAAGTTAATAACTTAAGTCATGAACCAAACTTTTAAAACTGATTTTATTACAGATCTTCTTGATGTCAAATCATATTGAAAATCTTGAAAATTGAATCCATAATTTTTTTTGTTATTTCTTTTTAAAACTTGGTGACGTAGGGACAGGTTTTAGTCGCCGAAGTGACTTTGTCAGCCTCCGTAAAGTTTTACAAAACTTTACATACACTCTGTTTTAAGTTTTAAACTTGTGCAAATAATATTGTACAAGTTAAAAGCTAACTGTATTAAAGGACCTAACAATAATCTTACAAGTATCAATGTTCGACACCTTTATCCTGTTCTAATGCCTTACGGTTCAGCTGGGACCGAAGTATGTTTTTTTTTACATTACTACATGTCACACTTTTTGACTTTTAGGTATCACTTTAAAATGCGTTTAGTGTAATGTGTCCGGAAAGCAGTCTCATATTTGTAACTAATAACTACCTGTTCGTCCTTTTTTAAGTACACTAGTAGTATTTCTTAAGTAATTCATTTTGTTTTGTCTTGTATCAGATCTTTGGGCCTTTTGTCAAAAGTAACTGGAAGTTGTGAAATTACAAGCTTTTGCAACTTCACAACTTTCAGATCGGTCGGGTACATGAAAACTTCTATAAATTTTATTTTATTATTCACGAAAACGTTTCTCTTCAAAAACAAGTTAATTAATTATAACAAAACATTGATTGACTTCCAAACTTCCACTTTGACGCATTAAACTCTCCTTCGAGTCATAATAACTTAGCTTTGTAGTAAAGTTATCGAGAAGGACCGAGTTGCTCGATCGTAAGGAAAATTAAGACAATATTGTTGCTGAATAACTAGACAGAAGGATTAAGATATATTCCAATGACTACTGAGCGATTTAGAAATCGATTTTATACATATATCGAATGTCCTGATAACATATCTAATCCAAACAAATTAGAAATCTTGCAATGTTTTCCAGAATAATCGATTTAAGAATAATAAAAATAATGGAATATTTTGGTAAAGTAACGTAAAGTAAACCACACATGAAGAACATTGGTAGAGCTACGCTGCAGAATGAATAGGTCAGCTTGGACGGGGTAGGACCACGCCCTCAGAGAATAACAGCGTGAAATACCAGCATAATGCTGTGATTTCCGTCTGGTGATTGTAGGGAGGTGACGAGGCATTCCATCTTAGTCCTACATTATGATTCCTTGTTAAGGATGAATGTAGATGTCATGGGCCGCAGGAATCACTTCACATCACATGTGAATTGTGCGCTCGTTTGGTACTCTCAATGCAATAAAAAAGAAACTTATTCTGCGTATATCAACATCATTCATCATTTTAAAAATCGAACAGTTTCATAGGCAACAGCCACAGTATTTCAGGTTCTGAATCTGAATAAAAGTACAATGACCATAGAGTCATAAAACAATAGCTTCGCGACCGAATTCAAACAATTACTCCCAATCAACGTGGGCGGGTTTAAACGGGTCGCAATAAAAATAAATCAAAGAGACCACTCACCACAATTATTGCTACGTCCATATTCATAGTCCCCGCGCGATTCCACTTTAAGATCCTGCAATTTTCTTTGTGATAACAAGTTGGCCGCCGCCAGTTTAATATTTGATGCATTCTTCAAATCGGCTGCGTTTATTATTTTGATCGATTTCAGGTCCTTCATATCTTTAATCGTCACGGGTAATAGGATGGAGCGAGGGTTGCCCACCATAGGGGCAACCCTAATGACCCTACGCTGAGGTGCAACAGACTCAACAGGCTTCGAGTAAACTTTTGTAGCTTGCGGATTGATGAGCTGAATGTTGGTCACCTTAAGCGGCTTCTGGGATTGTGCCTTTACTACTAATTGGGGTTTTTGTACCTTATTCACGGGTATACTGACGGAAGGCTTTTGGACTTTCGGCTGAACAACAATTTGAGGTGTTTGGGAGAGACGACGTTTTCTGTTGCCTTTGCCTAAAAACAATTAGAATTTATTATAAGTATTTGAGTATTATTTATAAGTGTTTAATAATGTTTTAATGTATTTTTTATGAATGCATGTTATAATTTTAGAATGTCCCTTGGTTGTTTGTTATATATTTTAGCCACATTGTACAAAAAACAGTTTTCGTTTGATTTTTTTCTTTTTACAATATTAAGGGCGGCAAACGAGCACACAGTTCACCTGTTGGTAAGTGCCGACAGCGGCCCCTGTCATCTTCATTCATTCAGCCAAGTAGGGTGGTATTAAAACATGATTCAGATTTTTGTCAACATGTTTATTTTCTATAGTAATTGTATCAGGTGTACCACATATTTTATTGAATTTGAAAGGTTTGCCTTTATCCTCCAATTTTTTTTTTAAAAAAAATTACAATAACCTCCCCGAAAAATTATTTCGTCTTTTCTAAATTGCAACAAATTATTTTGATCATTTAGGATAGTAGTAGGATAGTTAGTCCGTTGGTTATATAGCTAGACCGTTCGTTATTTTAACTTCGCCACCATTTACCTTATGTCTACAATTAAAACATCTGGAAGAACATCGAACTACCTTCCTGTTAGTTTTATCAAACCTCTCGTGTTTTCCACTTCTAAGATAACTAAACCCACGTATTAAGTTCCGTATCGAAAAGACCTATCTTCTATACCATAAACCATGTGAACTGGGATGGTGTGCCTTGTTACCCACACTTAATAATTATTATAATTTATTTAGCAGAAAAAGTACACAATATATATAAACATACAATATATATATATACAATTTGTATACAAATATGTTATAAAAAAAAAAAATTATTAACGACTACAATTCATTTGGTTCGATCACTAAAACTGTGAACATTATCTTTAAATCTTTAAAAATAGCTAACAAATATTGCGTGTATTATTCGTCGGTACTATTAGTATTTAAACTAGGCCTAGCCTGTATCTTAGGATATTAGTCTCTTCTATGGGCATATTTTTTTATTAACTTTCTAAGCAAGTGAGGCGTTGCGAGGGATATTCAAAACAAAAGGATGAAATCCAGCAGTGCGTCGTGAAGTCCGACGGTGGAACGGGGATGGAGAATTAGATCATGTATTTCCTGAATTTAGAAGGTACGCACTTAGACTATGTTATATAATAGCAATAATTTTATATATCTCATTGTCCATTAGTTACTTCTTGTATTTTTATACTCGTCATAATAAATGGTAGCGTTATTCAGCTAGTTATCCCGCAAGGTGTAATATCTCCCAGGTCGAGTTGGTCTATTGATGTTGCTACAGTGTTTCCACCACTGTCAATTAAAGTTGACGTAAAATAGAGTAATGTGTTTTTATTGAATTTGAAAGGTTTGCCTTTATCCTCCAATTTTTTTTAAAAAATTACAATAACCTCCCGAAAAATTATTTCGTCTTTTCTAAATTGCAACAAATTATTTTGATCATTTAGGATAGTAGTAGGATAGTTAGTCCGTTGGTTATATAGCTAGACCGTTCGTTATTTTAACTTCGCCACCATTTACCTTATGTCTACAATTAAAACATCTGGAAGAACATCGAACTACCTTCCTGTTAGTTTTATCAAATCTCTCGTGTTTTCCACTTCTAAGATAACTAAACCCACGTATTAAGTTCCGTATCGAAAAGACCTATCTTCTATACCATAAACCATGTGAACTGGGATGGTGTGCCTTGTTACCCACACTTAATAATTATTATAATTTATTTAGCAGAAAAAGTACACAATATATATAAACATACAATATATATATACAATTTGTATACAAATATGTTATAAAAAAAAAAATTATTAACGACTACAATTCATTTGGTTCGATCACTAAAACTGTGAACATTATCTTTAAATCTTTAAAAATAGCTAACAAATATTGCGTGTATTATTCGTCGGTACTATTAGTATTTAAACTAGGCCTAGCCTGTATCTTAGGATATTAGTCTCTTCTATGGGCATATTTTTTATTAATTCCAAACCACGATAATATTTGATGGCTTCATAACTAATCCAGACGTGTTTTATAGACGCAAATATGTCTATTCTAATTTCCTACTATCTAACATATCAATAGAATGTAAGTATACTTGTTACCGTGAACAACTCAGTTTGAGTTTGAGAAATAAAGGTAAAAATTGTCGGTAATATCATATTTAAGTAATAAATCTATATTATCTTAAACCATACAATAAAACAATATTTCAGACATATGTACAGACAGTTTTGGAACACTATGTCGAATTATTTTACTTAGTTGCATATTCCCGTAACGTTATGCAATGTATAATTTATTTAGCAGAAAAAGTACACAATATATATATATATATATATATATATATACAATTTGTATACAAATATGTTATAAAAAAAATTATTAACGACTACAATTCATTTGGTTCGATCACTAAAACTGTGAACATTATCTTTAAATCTTTAAAAATAGCTAACAAATATTGCGTGTATTATTCGTCGGTACTATTAGTATTTAAACTAGGCCTAGCCTGTATCTTAGGATATTAGTCTCTTCTATGGGCATATTTTTTTATTAACTTTCTAAGCAAGTGAGGCGATGCGAGGGATATTCAAAACAAAAGGATGAAATCCAGCAGTGCGTCGTGAAGTCCGACGGTGGAACGGGGATGGAGAATTAGATCATGTATTTCCTGAATTTAGAAGGTACGCACTTAGACTATGTTATATAATAGCAATAATTTTATATATCTCATTGTCCATCAGTTACTTCTTGTATTTTTATACTCGTCATAATAAATGGTAGCGTTATTCAGCTAGTTATCCCGCAAGGTGTAATATCTCCCAGGTCGAGTTGGTCTATTGATGTTGCTACAGTGTTTCCACCACTGTCAATTAAAGTTGACGTAAAATAGAGTAATGTGTTTTTATTGAATTTGAAAGGTTTGCCTTTATCCTCCAATTTTATTTTATTATTCACGAAAACGTTTCTCTTCAAAAACAAGTTAATTAATTATAACAAAACATTGATTGACTTCCAAACTTCCACTTTGACGCATTAAACTCTCCTTCGAGTCATAATAACTTAGCTTTGTAATAAAGTTATCGAGAAGGACCGAGTTGCTCGATCGTAAGGAAAATTAAGACAATATTTTTGCTGAATAACTAGACAGAAGGATTAAGATATATTCCAATGACTACTGAGCGATTTAGAAATCGATTTTATACATATATCGAATGTCCTGATAACATATCTAATCAAAACAAATTAGAAATATAGCAATGATTTCCTAGAATAATCGAATAAAAATAATGGAATATTTTGGTAAAGTAACGTAACGTAAAGTAAACCGCACATGAAGGACATTGGTAGAGCTACGCTGCAGAATGAATAGGTCAGCTCGGACGGGGTAGGACCACGCCCTCAGAGAATAACAGCGTGAAATACCAACATAATGCTGTGATTTCCGTCTGGTGATTGTAGGGAGGTGACGAGGCATTCCATCTTAGTCCTACATTATGATTCCTTGTTAAGGATGAATGTAGATGTCATGGGCCGCAGGAATCACTTCACATCACATGTGAATTGTGCGCTCGTTTGGTACTCTCAATGCAATAAAAAAGAAACTTATTCTGCGTATATCAACATCATTCATCATTTTAAAAATCGAACAGTTTCATAGGCAACAGCCACAGTATTTCAGGTTCTGAATCTGAATAAAAGTACAATGACCATAGGAGTCATAAAACAATAGCTTCGCGACCGAATTCAAACAATTACTCCCAATCAACGTGGGCGGGTTTAAACGGGTCGCAATAAAATAAAGAGCCTTCGAATCGATGACTCACAAATGTAATAAAACGTTTTTATGTAGAGGCTCGCTTCGGCTATAATATAGTCGCGATCGTGAAAGACCACGTTTGACAGAACTACAGCGTCAAACAAGATGTTCCGACCGGTGACCGAAAGAAACCTTACAACCGGTGACGTACCTCGTAGTCCATCATAGTCTCAAGGTGCCCACGGATCGCACGGATGACTTATTAGATGGACTATGAGTTCGTTTGCTCCACTTTAATATCATAAAAAAGGTTTCATTCTAATATATATATATTATAACACGAAACTTCATGTTACATTGAAGTTAGCCCGTCCTTCTTCGGATATTACTGCCATTATATTCCAATTTATGCATAAAGGAGCCAGCGTCGAGTACAATCTATATTTATCGCAAATTGAACCGTAGCAATATAAGATGTAACGATGTAAAAAAAATTAATACAAAAGTAACATGGAAATGGTTATCTACATGCCAAGAACGACAAATGTTATATGGCATCTGAAACAAAAGTTTGCCGCCAAAACAATCTAGCTGATTTGCCTATATAATATATAAAATCGGTTAGGTTTACATAATTTAGGTAATATTGCTTATCGAACCGACAAGATTTCATTGTTTTTTTTTGGCTTCATTATTTTGTAAGAGTCGCTCGAGATATTTTAAATCAGATAAATACGATAATCAATACAGTAAAATTTTCAGGTTTTATAATTAAGATCTAAACACTATATTTTTTATGTGGTACAGTCACGCCGCATTAACTAATAGGCACTGATAGAGGTACGCTACAGCTTGTTTCTGGTAACAACATTAATTGTTTTTTTGTTTTTTCAAATTGATTGAGAAGGACCACACCCGCATAAAATGCCAGCAAAATAACGCTACTGTGTTTCGTATGATGGGTGTAGGAAAACGAAGGCAATGACTAGAATTGAGATCTCAGTCCTCAGTGTAATATGTAAATTTTGAATCATCGTTACGAACATGAACTAAAATGGCGTCGTGCGAACTAAAGTGAAATATATATAAATGTAATGAATCATAAACATCCAACTTGGCTATCTCTACACGACGCAATATCATTGGGGTCTTGTGAAATCGGGTACATCTGACATCCTCTAGGTATGTTTTGTTCAATTCTATTGCCGACTAAAGGTTTAATGCATTTTAACAATATGAACATTTAACAAAATGTCACATGTTCTTTACAAACAATAAAATAAAGAGCCTTCGAATCGATGACTCACAAATGTAATAAAACGTTTTTATGTAGAGGCTCGCTTCGGCTATAATATAGTCGCGATCGTGAAAGACCACGTTTGACAGAACTACAGCGTCAAACAAGATGTTCCGACCGGTGACCGAAAGAAACCTTACAACCGGTGACGTACCTCGTAGTCCATCATAGTCTCAAGGTGCCCACGGATCGCACGGATGACTTATTAGATGGACTATGAGTTCGTTTGCTCCACTTTAATATCATAAAAAAGGTTTCATTCTAATATATATATATTATAACACGAAACTTCATGTTACATTGAAGTTAGCCCGTCCTTCTTCGGATATTACTGCCATTATATTCCAATTTATGCATAAAGGAGCCAGCGTCGAGTACAATCTATATTTATCGCAAATTGAACCGTAGCAATATAAGATGTAACGATGTAAAAAAAATTAATACAAAAGTAACATGGAAATGGTTATCTACATGCCAAGAACGACAAATGTTATATGGCATCTGAAACAAAAGTTTGCCGCCAAAACAATCTAGCTGATTTGCCTATATAATATATAAAATCGGTTAGGTTTACATAATTTAGGTAATATTGCTTAGGTAATTCGAACCGACAAGATTTCATTGTTTTTTTTTTGGCTTCATTATTTTGTAAGAGTCGCTCGAGATATTTTAAATCAGATAAATACGATAATCAATACAGTAAAATTTTCAGGTTTTATAATTAAGATCTATACACTATATTTTTTATGTGGTACAGTCACGCCGCATTAACTAATAGGCACTGATAGAGGTACGCTACAGCTTGTTTCTGGTAACAACATTAATTGTTTTTTTGTTTTTTCAAATTGATTGAGAAGGACCACACCCGCATAAAATGCCAGCAAAATAACGCTACTGTGTTTCGTATGATGGGTGTAGGAAAACGAAGGCAATGACTAGAATTGAGATCTCAGTCCTCAGTGTAATATGTAAATTTTGAATCATCGTTACGAACATGAACTAAAATGGCGTCGTGCGAACTAAAGTGAAATATATATAAATGTAATGAATCATAAACATCAACTTGGCTATCTCTACACGACGCAATATCATTGGGGTCTTGTGAAATCGGGTACATCTGACATCCTCTAGGTATGTTTTGTTCAATTCTATTGCCGACTAAAGGTTTAATGCATTTTAACAATATGAACGATTGTAATGTCCTTGTAAATATTGTGATACGAACCAGTAATCCATCCTGCTGATAAACATCCATCTTGTTACTTTTTATATTAAATTCGTCGTGTTCTTGATCACTTCTTGATAAATATTCGAAGATATTACTCATATTGTCATTAACGAGAGTCATTTTGGTTTCAAGTTTCCACTGAATTGACCATCATTTTACTTTTTATAGCATACAATAAAAATAATCTGTATTTTAAATAATATCGAAAAATAATTGGGTAGATATCATAAAGCTTAAAACTTTTGATCACTACAAATTATTTTGACACTCATTGTATTAGAAGATCTAATATTCTGTTCATGAACAGAGACACAGTGTGGTGTGTTTATGCATAGAATGCCTAATGAGTCCCACATGGCATTTCATTGACCTCATGTTGTGTCATACTTGAATTATTTATTTATTTAAATAATTTCTTTAATCCCCTACGTGTTCGTGAATGTGGATTAATGCAATAAAATTATATAAAATTGTGTTACATTTTACAAATCAACCAAATAATATGAAGATATTTGAAAGCATTCGATAACTTTACTGAAACATGCAAGGGACATGAATTACTTATTAGAAATATAAAACTGATTGTTTAATGTTACAAAGTTATAATAATATAACTAGGTCTGTATTATTATGAAAAACAAATTTTCACTTGATTGCAACACACAGTTCACTAGGTAAGTGACCATTTCGACCTTTGACCTACGTTCATTATCGATATCGATATATAGATGCGTTGTTGACCTCAAGATTTACATTAGATTGTCTACGCCACATTCACAGTATCAGACCTCCCGAGTCCAAATACCTAGGGCACAATTAAAACCAATAATTTCCGTAATCCAATGATAAAACGTGAATAGAAAATAATTGTTTACTAGAAGTAAATACGGAAATAATTTACCTAAATAATATCGTATGTAAATTTATCGATATGTTTTCCGTAATGAAAAAAAACACTAAATAGTGACGTAACGATAATGATAAGTCTTCATGGAATAAAATGACAAGAAGAAAATTGTCGCACATACTCTTTTCTATTGCATAAATTAAATTATCTCTAAAATACACTGATTAAATAAAATTATTATTAGATACGTACTTTATTTATTTAAACATTATTATCTTCACCATTAAAGTGTACAATGTACGGGATTTCCTACTTTAAAAGTTACAAAATCATTGTTAAGATTAATTCAACGGTAATAACGATATTGAAATGCAGTATCACTAACACATAATTAAGCAGAATTTACTATCAACTGTCCTTAAAAATAACGAGATAAACAATACATTTTGACAACTTTTCAGCACAAAATCTGTCAAATCATCAATATATATTATATTATAATAATTACATGTATACATATATATTTTAGCAGATTGAGATATAACGCGAGGTTGGGGTTGGATCTTAGCGCGAATTAACGCGATTCTTTTAAACGTATTATGTACTAATTTTGGTGCATCATCCGCTCTTTGTTAAAAACAGACGCAATAACCCAAAACCATGAAAGCAAATTGTGACCTTCGATACGTAGCAGATTATTAATGATAACCACAAACTGCAAACACACGTTAAACGGTAAATGTCTATGGTGACGCCTATTGCATTGCTATCAATCATACGCAAAATAAAAAAGAAAATAAAGAAACCTAAATCTGACTGAATAAAAACCAAAGACAAGTTTTTGATGTAACATTTTTTAAAATTCTATAATTTGAATATTGTCATTTTTCATAGCAGTCTACACAAGTAATTAGGTCGGCTCGGGGCATTCCTTTAGTTGCGGGCTAAGATATCTCCGGCCTGTTTGTTTCGCGGGCGATCAGGGTGAGGGCTTCATCGTTCAAACTAGCGAACCCTGGGAGGACGAAGTGGTTCAGCGAGGGTGCTAGGGGAGGCGAGGCTTCCCTTGGGGAGTGCTTAGGTGCAGCGCGCATGGGCACCCATGCAATTTTAGGTGATCCTGGAGCCCCACCCAATGCTTTGAGGTTGGCCACTGAGACCTGCCTCTTCCCCTCAGGAGGCAGGGTATCTATTGAAGATTTTCCCCAACACCAAAAAAAGGTAGTGCCATTGGCCACAGAAATATAAATTACATAAACTAATTCACCTTGACCTTACCATACCTTTTATTAACATACTAATTCAGTTTATTTACACAGAGCAGGCTATAAGTTTATTTATTCATGTTGTTATAATGGCATTATTTAATTTTATAAAACACCATTTTACAAAATCATTCCTTTAATAAATGAAATTAAAAAACAAACAAACGCATCATTCCCAGGGGTCGCAACACCTAGGTTGAGAAAGGGGACATTAGATAAACAGTGTTTGAGAGTAATCCACAAAGAGATAAAATTAAAGTAATTAGTGTGAGTCCCTTATATATATATATATATATATATACATCGATACATATATATTCATATATATACATGTATATATATATATATATATATATATATATATATATATATATATATATATATATATATATACATCTATACATATATATCCATATATATACATGTATATATATATATATATTGATCCCTTCTGTATATATATATATATATATTGATCCCTTCTGTATATATATATATATATACATCGATACATATATATTCATATATATACATGTATATATATATATATACAGAAGGGATCAATATACACAAAAACACTTAATTGTTTATGACTATTATCATTAACAATTAAGTTTATTCTATTAACAAATTCCTGTTATATTTTAAGTTGTCTGTACATTTCATGTCATTACATTTTAAAGTATTTATTTCAGTTCATTTATGCTGTATCTCCTTGGATCATTTTACTTTTACTCTAATGAATATCATTATTGTATGTCGACATAAAAATATAATTTGTGTATTATAATAACATTTTAATAGGAAAATATTAGCTTACAAATATGAAACAACAAAGTAACAATATGACATTTCTATACAACATCCAACGTGGATATATGACGTCAAGAACATAGTACACTTTTCACGATTTGATTGGTAAGCTTCAGTCGATAAAACAGTGTTGCTTAAGCGCCATCTATTACCTGCATTTTAAAGCATGCAACGTTTATTTTATTCATATCATTTTCAATGCACAAGATCGAGAACCAAGAACCGCTTGTAATACAATTATTGGAAGAATATAGAAAATAAATATTATACTAATGTCTATTAATGACGGTGTATTCATAATCTGTTTTATTCTAGTCATGCATGTAGTTCAAACAAAAGTGATGCAACTGTACTTGACTCGATTCCTCCTAATAAGGATTACAAGATTGTGTGTTTATGGTACTTATAATGAGGTAAAATAATCTATTTGGTGTGAAAACATATAGATAGCCAATCTAATCTTTTCTTTTTATTAAAAAATCCTGGCTATGGTTGTAACATTACTAACGGGAAGGTTACCACTCCAACTAAACTTAAATGCTCATGCTAGGTGGTTCACGCCAATAGTGGAATGGCGAATTAGAACCTAAGACATTAAGTTTCGCAGACTGTACTCTAAAACATTGCACTATTGAGCATTCATGCTTGTTGATTCTTTCTTAATGGGAAAGGTGAAAGACTAGATTCCGTACAGCCAAGTTTTCGCGTTTCCTTTTCTTATATTTTTTTAATATTAAAAATATTATTAATATTTTTTTTAAAAATCTCAAAAAGCCACCGAAATTCATAACCTGACTTATATAATGCAGTTTTACAATAAAAAGTAAGAGCAACACACGACCGTTCAAATTCTCGCGAAAAAAAAAACTGTTGCTTCTTGCTTGTTAAATTACATTTATTTTTACCCACGAAATATTATTTACATATTATTGTTTAAAAAATATAATGTACATGGTTTGTGTAATTATTATTTATTATTAATTGTGTATTAATTAATAAGACAAAAGTTAAGGAGAAATCACCGGAATACGTTAGAGTTCCTTACGAGGGTCGTTCAATGTATTCTCGGTATCAGGGTGATATACTAATGATGAAGGTAATTACATTATCTCATTATTTAAAGACACTCTATGAGGGTATAAATATGAAAATAACATTTAATTGTCACAATTAGTATTCAAGTTATCGTTACGAAAAGACAACTACGACTGGTACGACCGTCGCAGCGAGCTTCACAAAGAAATGGTGGCTGTTTACCAAGTCTGAATTATCATGAACATCGATGTAGAGTTGAGGACGGATTGATGAACATTTTTAGACGAGAAGAAAAATATTTTTAGAGGGTATTGAAAAGTTACTTTCCCGTACAAATAAGTATTTGGAGGTGATGGGGGACTATATTGAACAATAAATTTAAATAAATGTAGATCTCTGATCATGTCACCTCTGACTAAATTTATGGAACTCTATTTTTATTGAAACTAAGGGTTGTTACTAGGTTACAGCTTTCAATATTTACGGCGATGTACTACAGATTTTTAGAGATTTATTCTTATATGACCAAATACAACATGTTAAAATTTGTGGCCACGTTAGTTCTGGCGTACCGGTGTTCCGCAGGGAAGTATTCTGGACCCATGTCTCGTTTTAGTTTACTTAAATTATCTTTAAGTTAATTGCCAGCAGCCTTTGATAAAAAGGAAAATAAGTATTTACGTATACTGACGTAAATTTGCAACAACTGCTTTTACATTTTACACGGCGACAAGTACTAGTTACTCAGGCTTAATATACTTTTCATGCTAACCTTCTTCTACTAAATCTAAATCAAGAAAAAAACAAAAATTACATAATTAAAATAAACAATTGGCAAAATTAAACTAGATATTATAAATATTTAAGTTCATTCATGTAACTATCCTATTTGTGGTAAAAAACCTTTTCTAGAAATTATTAAATCACCTAGTGCATATATTCCTAGACTTATTTCGATCCAAATCCGGTATCGGTAGTGATTGATACATAATGTAGATATTACTGATGGTAAGCGATTACCGACGCCCATGAACATCCGCAATACCAGAGGAGTCGCAGATGAGATATCGGCCGATAAGAAAGGTCTAAAAAGCTCTTTTCTTGAAGGTCCATAAGTTGAATCGGTTCGGAAATACAGCTGATGAGAGCTGACTCCACACATTAGTCGTGCGTGGCAGAAAATTTCTTGTGAAGCGCACAGTGATGGCTCGATATGTTAACGCAAAGGATTCCGATGCTAGTAACTAAGGTACTCCCCGTTTCAAAATTCAGAGATACTACAAAGGTATTCTTTTTAGCAGTTAACGCACAAAGTTGTGTCTTTATAGGATTAAATTGGACTAGATTTTATGGGCCCCAATACCTGAGACATTTTTTAATAAAGTCTCGACCTCAGACACAAGTAGACACAAAATATTTATTGACATGTTCCTGAGAAATATGTGCTATAGACCGCAGAGCAACGAACGTTATTATTAATTCGCAACATGTCATTGATATGCAGAAGAAACAAGGTAGGAGATAGCGCACAGCATTGGGGAACACCAACATTCACTGGTTTGGAGACCGGAGCATGCATCGACGACTACGACCTTGATGCTACGGTTCGTGATAACACTTGCAGCTTCGAATGAAGCTCTTTGCCAAAACCCGATTGAATTTCTACGCTACGTTAAGACTAACCACCAAGGCCTCTTGCCCCTTGAGTTCGACTGCCGGCGCCCATCGGTGTGTCAAGTAGAACAGAAGGTCACCAGCTGAGCGACCCAGACGAAAGCTATACTGGCGGTCAATCATCAACTGATGTTCCGCTGGGTACCTCATGAGTTGGCAGTTCACCATGGATTCCATTATTTTCGAGAACAAGGGGCTAATGGCAATAGGCCTGTAGTTGAACGGATCTAAGCGTTTATATTTTTAAGGGTCGGGTGCACCAAAACGTCTTCCAGTAGACGTCGAGCGAGGCGAGACGACGTCTACTCGAGTAGTATTACCGAAAATAAGCACTGTTTAGTATAATTTTATAGTAGCATGGCATGCGATGGAGCTGTACCTAGCACCTAATAAATGGATTATACGAGTAGCTTCGAAAGCTTAATAACTATCGGCAGCTTTGTAGATCTGAAGCGGTTTATTCATTACCTAACGTGCACGCCTTAAGCAGATTTAACGTTTTTGTATATACAGGAAAGATCCTGACGATTTTTCGTTCATGTCTCAAAATATGACACCATAAAATAGCCAAGCACCTATTCAAGTATTTTTTATCTATTTTAATTCTGATCAATGTATCATATGCATATCGGACGGGAAGCACATGGAAACTGGCTGTTCGCCCATGAAACGTTCATCCTCCAACCCCAAACCCGTTGAATTACAAATTAGAACCTAAGACATTAAGTTTCGCAGACTGTACTCTAAAACATTGCACTATTGAGCATTCATGCTTGTTGATTCTTTCTTAATGGGAAAGGTGAAAGACTAGATTCCGTACAGCCAAGTTTTCGCGTTTCCTTTTCTTTCTTCCCCCTTTTGCGTGTAAAACCTAAACCTGAAGGCGTGTGTGTGTATAATAGTTAGTCCTTTTATTTAAGTAAAATCCGGATATTTTAGAAGAGAGATAGAAGAAGTTTTCTTCCTTATATCGTTAATTATTTATATGTAGTGTTTATAAATGTTTAAAATAATTTTTGTTTCTATCTTTTCTTGTTTTTTTTTACGCAAATTTGAATTTGTAATTGTTTTCTTTTCTTTAGTATCAAAAAATTTTTTTTATGTTTTAGTAAAATTGTTTACTTTTATGGTAAATTTAATGCCACTCAAAATTCACCCTATTTACCATTATTTTCAATTCATCGCACATGTGTATATTAAAAAAATATTTTTTTTAAAAATCTCAAAAAGCCACCGAAATTCATAACCTGACTTATATAATGCAGTTTTACAATAAAAAGTAAGAGCAACACACGACCGTTCAAATTCTCGCGAAAAAAAAAACTGTTGCTTCTTGCTTGTTAAATTACATTTATTTTTACCCACGAAATATTATTTACATATTATTGTTTAAAAAATATAATGTACATGGTTTGTGTAATTATTATTTATTATTAATTGTGTATTAATTAATAAGACAAAAGTTAAGGAGAAATCACCGGAATACGTTAGAGTTCCTTACGAGGGTCGTTCAATGTATTCTCGGTATCAGGGTGATATACTAATGATGAAGGTAATTACATTATCTCATTATTTAAAGACACTCTATGAGGGTATAAATATGAAAATAACATTTAATTGTCACAATTAGTATTCAAGTTATCGTTACGAAAAGACAACTACGACTGGTACGACCGTCGCAGCGAGCTTCACAAAGAAATGGTGGCTGTTTACCAAGTCTGAATTATCATGAACATCGATGTAGAGTTGAGGACGGATTGATGAACATTTTTAGACAGAGAAGAAAAATATTTTTAGAGGGTATTGAAAAGTTACTTTCCCGTACAAATAAGTATTTACGTATACTGACGTAAATTTGCTTTTATATTTTACACGGCGACAAGTACTAGTTACTCAGGCTTAATATACTTTTCATGCTAACCTTCTTCTACTAAATCTAAATCAAGAAAAAAACAAAAATTACATAATTAAAATAAACAATTGGCAAAATTAAACCAGATATTATAAATATTTAAGTTCATTCATGTAACTATCCTATTTGTGGTAAAAAACCTTTTCTAGAAATTATTAAATCACCTAGTGCATATATTCCTAACTTATTTCGATCCAAATCCGGTATCGGTAGTGATTGATACTACTGATGGTAAGCGATTACCGACGCCCATGAACATCCGCAATACCAGAGGAGTCGCAGATGAGATATCGGCCGATAAGAAAGGTCTAAAAAGCTCTTTTCTTGAAGGTCCATAAGTTGAATCGGTTCGGAAATACAGCTGATGAGAGCTGACTCCACAGATTAGTCGTGCGTGGCAGAAAATTTCTTGTGAAGCGCACAGTGATGGCTCGATATGTTAACGCCAAGGATTCCGATGCTAGTAACTAGGGTACTCCCCGTTTCAAAATTCAGAGATACTACAAAGGTATTCTTTTTAGCAGTTAACGCACAAAGTTGTGTCTTTGTAGGATTAAATTGGACTAGATTTTATGGGCCCCAATACCTGAGACATTTTTTAATAAAGTCTCGACCTCAGACACAAGTAGACACAAAATATTTATTGACATGTTCCTGAGAAATATGTGCTATAGACCGCAGAGCAACGAACGTTATTATTAATTCGCAACATGTCATTGATATGCAGAAGAAACAAGGTAGGAGATAGCGCACAGCATTGGGGAACACCAACATTCACTGGTTTGGAGACCGGAGCATGCATCGACGACTACGACCTTGATGCTACGGTTCGTGATAACACTTGCAGCTTCGAATGAAGCTCTTTGCCAAAACCCGATTGAATTTCTACGCTACGTTAAGACTAACCACCAAGGCCTCTTGCCCCTTGAGTTCGACTGCCGGCGCCCATCGGTGTGTCAAGTAGAACAGAAGGTCACCAGCTGAGCGACCCAGACGAAAGCTATACTGGCGGTCATCAACTGATGTTCCGCTGGGTACCTCATGAGTTGGCAGTTCACCATGGATTCCATTATTTTCGAGAACAAGGGGCTAATGGCAATAGGCCTGTAGTTGAACGGATCTAAGCGTTTATATTTTTTAAGGGTCGGGTGCACCAAAGCCGTCTTCCAGTAGACGTCGAGCGAGGCGAGACGACGTCTATAGAGTAGTAGTACCGAAAATAAGCACTGTTTAGTATAATTTTATAGTAGCATGGCATGCGATGGAGCTGTACCTAGCACCTAATAAATGGATTATACGAGTAGCTTCGAAAGCTTAATAACTATCGGCAGCTTTTTAGATCTGAAGCGGTTTATTCATTACCTAACGTGCACGCCTTAAGCAGATTTAACGTTTTTGTATATACAGGAAAGATCCTGACGATTTTTCGTTCATGTCTCAAAATATGATACCATAAAATAGCCAAGCACCTATTCAAGTATTTTTTATCTATTTTAATTCTGATCAATGCATATATATATCATCATATATAGAACAGCTAGTTTTACGTGCTTC
Organism: Teinopalpus imperialis; assembly: GCA_029286865.1. Classification (NCBI taxonomy): domain Eukaryota; kingdom Metazoa; phylum Arthropoda; class Insecta; order Lepidoptera; family Papilionidae; genus Teinopalpus; species Teinopalpus imperialis. The sequence goes on from JAGSMU010000021.1 coordinate 9,851,289, forward strand.
CTGTCCGATATGCATCATATATCATATGCATATCGGACAGGAAGCACGTAAAACTAGCTGTTCGCCCATGAAACGTTCATCCTCCAACCCAAACCCGTTGAATTACAAAACATTTCAAAGAGAAAGCCAGCGCTAAACCTCACCAGAATTTGGAGTCTCTCAAAGAATCCATAATTAAAGCAGTGGCTGATATAGACATGAACGTATTGCGTGATGCGAGCGATGACAGGCCTAGCTTAATTAACGTCTATACACGTTTTTGCGGTTAGATTTATTTGCTTTAATTATATGAAACTTATAACGAAGCTTACATAAATACACAGATGAATATTTATAGAAAAAGAGTATGTTTTATCTACCGCTCGCTGATATCAATACTAATACCGTCTATTATGGATCCCTAATTACGCTATTTATGGGACCGTGATTTTATGATAAAAACTCGATCAATCTGCATCACGTTTTCTTTTCTATTAAGAAGAATTTGATTATCTATTGCCTCTACTAATCATAACTCTAGCCACCTTCAGATGAACTATATGCTCGTTTGATAATGTTATTCAAGAAAAAAACATACAATTTAACTGTTGCTTAACTTATTTTTATTCTACTCTATCAATATTATAATTGATAATAAATAAGTCTTACTTTATATTTATTTTACTTTCAAAATAAGAGAGGCTTCTGTATCAAACAGGGCGTTGAATAATCTCCTCATATCGATTTTTTCGTTCCATTGAACAAGGGTGGACGCATAAGAGCTTCTGTACTCTACGCAGACTTTCACAATACTTGAATATATTCTTAGTAAAGCCCAATTCGATTTAATAAGATAATTTCGTATATAGCCGTAACATTATTTTTGGTATTATTTTGTAAATGATATTTATGTGTATTATTTTATAATTTTTGTCTTTTGTCAGTAGGTTAATAAACGAGCACATAGGACACCTGATATATGTACATATTTATCGAGCGAATTGTCCTATACGCGCTACTATAGCTATATACTATAGCTGCAAAGTGGCTCTAACACGTAAATGAGTTTTGGTAAAATTTACTCATATATGACCAAATTATTGGTAACGAGGCATTCCATTTCTGTTCACAGCGGTGATAGCGCAAGTGCATCATGAAACTTTGTTAAGGGTGGATTTAGGTACTATCATTAACCACCAGGTCGTTGTGTGCTCGTTTGTCACACTTATTCTCGTATAAAATGTGCGAGTTTATTAGAGAATAGTGTGCGATGTCTTGCGCTATTTGCACTATCACTGTATGATACGTTAAAATAAATGTACTATTTCGGTCTGTAGTATATGAACTATATATTACACTTGTGGATCATTTCTCAAACCGTTACGTTAGTGGAGTGTTAGTACCAGCTGTGAGACGCATTTACCTTTCCCTAATGTATTATGGACGGTGTTATTACAAAATATACAAAAGGACTCACAAAGGGAACCCATCAAGAAAAAGGTTTAGGAAAAAAATGAATTACGTGTTCCTAATACTAAATCGAATAGAGGATTTTCTTTTACGTAGTTGCCAAGCGCTACTTAGTGCCGGTATTAAGAAATACGTGAATGGAAATCCCTTTTTTTGAATTGATATATTAATTCCTATGTCCTTAAGGATGGATAAAGTGGGATAAGGAGGACAGAGCTGCCCGTTTTCGTAGAGTTTCTCGTAATTCGTTTTCTTGTCCCTTAGATTATTGAGAACAAGGAGTGCGAATATTCATCAATGCCCACAAATAATTTCATTGGAAAAGTAACGAGCGAATATTAAGTTGTCACATAATTTGTCTATCTTCCTGAATCCTAATTATTATTTTCTATGTACTAAGATTCTTGCAGCCAACGGTATACGGCTTAGACATAATAAAAGTACAAAGTATAGTGTATGAACAAAGAAACGAAACACAATTCACCAGATGACAAGTGGCCCATAGATACCTACAAGCACATCCATCTTCTACAAAGATTCAAGAGAGACATGCGTTGCTGATTGATGGCCCTTCTCCGTTCAAGCCGAGGTATTCATGTTGTAGCTAGAAATCAGTCACAGTCTGGCTCTATTTCCGTTAACACAATTTTAAAAATACAAAATCGTAAAAAAATACGCGTATATTTGAATAAGATACATTATCACTTCGGACGATTAATATACATATTTGCTCGTCGACCTTTTATTATACAATCACAATCACAAATCACAATACCATTTACATTTAGACCTTTGATAGAGGATTATACAGTCAATTGACGATTATTGCGTTCTTTGCGATGTCGCTTTGTGAAGCTCACACAGAAATGTATAAAATTGGTTATTACTAGTTACTAAGGCCTTATAAGGATATATCGATAGTAATGCTATCTAGTACATACAGTCCTTGTCAAATTTATAAAATGTCGGAAACACACTTCTTTATCTTAAATTTAGACTCTTTCTCGAGTAATTCGATAGATATAAGTTATCTATGGAATGTAGTGATAGTTCAATGTCAGGTTATATATGGAATTGTCTCTCTTATTTTATAGGAAAGTGAAAATAAAATCTAAATCTATAAAATATATAGGCCAGTCTCGTGCGGGGACACTGTTTCACTTATACACGCCCGTTAATGTCTTTTATTTTTATTCTGAGGTTTGTGAACTGTTAGAAAATTAAACGTATTTATAATTTCTTGATATCCAGTCATGCTCCACCTATGGAAGGGAAAGTTCAGGTCTTACTTCTACGTAAATGGTGTTCTCAGTTTTATGATAGAGTGATCTATACGGATTGTTTTCGAGAGTTTTTTTTAGTTTCGAACTGATGGCCGCTGATAGCCCGAGGGCTTTTACAGTTTCACCGGGTTGAGAGGTGACAGACATACAGAGGTGATTATACGTATATTATTCTAAAAACTTCTTTCAATTTTGATCCGTGTTCACTATCAAATTACAATATGGAATGGGATGTTAAAGAAAATAGGATTGCAGTGATTGCCTTGCACAAAGTGGGTATGGAGCCAGGTATACAGACATGCCCTAAATCAATCTTTACAATTAAAGAGAGTGGATCGATCAAAACGCCTTCTGTCGCGATACGCCGGTGAAAGGCACAGAAATATCCTCACGAAAAAATTTTCACGATTGAAGAACACTACAATAAGCAAAATGATAAAGTGTACGCTCACAGTTCTAAAGAAGCTGCTCAAGTGGTCGGGAAGGTACAACGTGGTCATCATCCTGCATCAGTGATGGTTTGGTGGGGCGTGTCTTATCAAGGAGTCACAAAACTACATTTTTGTGAAAAAGGAGTGAAAACTTCAGCCAAAGTTTATCAAGAAACAGTCTTGGATAATTTTTTGAAACCTCTATGCAATAAACTTTTTAAAAATATACATTGGACTTTCCAGCAGGACTCTGCACCTAGTCACAAGGCACAAACTACCCAAGCCTGGCTTGAAACCATCCATGATGATGTTGAAGTGTCAGTGTATTGAGAGCAAAATCATATGATATAACCTAAAATTCTTATCTTATTTTTTAAATCTAAAAACCTCTGTATCCCCATGAACAATATTGATTTTAATTTGTTTATAATAAAAGGGATATATTATCTGTTATTTAAACTTAATTTCATTACTGTCCTTGAACTTCGTTACTGGGCCGTGCAGTGTATGGAAAGTGGCCCATGTCCTTTACCGGAACCTGGCATCCACATGATAATTAAGCTATTGGTTCGTCACCAGTAATAAGGTGTTCGGATACTTTCAAACATCAAACGAAATGTAGAAGTGATTATGTTATTATTTTAAATTGGTATTATGTGAAAAATTTGGTCCTTCACTGAAGTCGGCTACAGATATATTACATCTACACCATGGCTCTACCGTGTCAAAAACAACTGTAAACATTTTCAATGTATAGTAACAAATATTAGTTTTGGAATATTTACCCTTCAAATTGAAATCCCACAAAAGCAATCGTATTTATATTGAACTCACCCTATTTCAATTTGACGGTTGTCATAAAAACACTTTGACCGTCATCCTCCCTGTTTCTGTACTATCGAAAAATTATGCGAAGTAATTTATCGGAACCGATAGCCATGAAATTTATCCTTTGCCGAGCGTTTGCTGCGTGTTCTTGTTTTTACAGAATATTTTTTGTTTTACAAATTTTAAGTCTATGATCCTTGACAAGGAAACATAATGCAGATCCGTTGTCACACTTGAGGACTGAGATGGAACTTACCAGTAATAAAGGTCTCCGGACTCCTACGAAGGGCAGCAGCATTATGCTACTATTTCATGATGGTATTCTGGAACGATCTGATCCATTCATTCTGCAGTTAGAAACAAACTCCAGCGTAGCTCTACCACTGTTGGTAATAAAAAGAATGACGATGATAGAGCCACTTTGCAACTATTTTTAGCTGCAGCTTAGTTAATTCAGCTGGACCTGGACCCTTGGAACCATGACCCTTCACTGAAAACCAGCTTGAGCAGCACTGTTGTGTTTCGTATACACTCCCCGTGTAGGCATCGGCGACCCGATTAAATGTAACTAAGTATTCCATCTTGCGCATACGTGCATATCATCTTCTAATCTCCAAATCAATCTTTGTTTAAGTTGAATGTAGGTGTATAAATACACATATATTAGGCTTCTATACTAAAGTAAACTTAAATAGGCTTAAGAAGACCCTAATATTTAAATATCTTCGATTTTAGAAGTATTACTGATATCAAAAAATCGTTATTCTACGAATATTTCATAACCTAAGTTTATAAGTTGTCCGTTAATACACACAAAGACATTTGCATCTTGCTATTAATCTTCAAAAATATCGTGAAATTGTACTTGAGTTTTTTTCGTTATCCGTTCAACAGAGCGTTACAATTCTTTTTTTTTTATTATAACGCTTTTAGGAGTGAGAAATGTCTGTGGAGAACGTCGTAGGAAATGTAGGCCACCTACAGAGTCTCGTTGCCAATAGGCGACAATGAGAGGTATACAGTTATTCGAGCCATGAGCTAGATTTTACATGATGTACACCCATCTTGCGGTTATGAGAAATTAATACATAAATACGTTCTATATTTTTTTGCTTTTATCTTATTCATTTACATTTTATAATTTATGCGTTGATATGTCTTATCGTATAATTTAATTTAAAAGCTTAAGAAGCTATATTTATTTTTGATAGAAATCGTATCTAAAGGATTTTTATCTAGTTTATTGCAATATATAGTCTCTCATTATAGTCAATAATATAGCCGAATTTTCTCAAAAATTTCTTGTTTTATTTTTTCTGAAACCAAATTCGCTTTTAGAACAACATACATATTTAACATTGTTGTATAGTTTTAAATAAATTATCATTTACTGTTTTTATTATTCCCAACACATATGGGCTCCAAGATCTAAGAGTCTCAAGGTATCTCAACATATTATTTGGATAAACTGTTTACATGTCAGCCTAAGTCAGGTTTTTTCTTGATACCCTATCATCTATTTATTTCCTATCACGTTTTTTATTACTCTTAGGTTTTGTTCTTATATTGGTGAGCATTAGGTCTCAGCACTTTTTTATATATTTTTATGTATTTAACAATATATTCTTTAGAGTTAAAAAAGAGTAACAATCTATATATGTGTCATTGGACACAGTTTCCGTCCCACGAGAGGTCATTGATGCATATCGTTACGTGGCCCTATAGAGAGTTGGCATAAATTACATACAGACCTACCTTTGAAACGTCACATCTGTTCCTTAGACGTGCAGGTTTTCTCACGATGTTTCCTTTCACTGCCATGCCTGCAGTATCAGCTCTTAACGCTGCAATCAAGACTTCCCTTGAAGCCTACACTGGCGATGGAACTAAGGTTCCATCGCTATGAAACTTATTAAAACATATTTCAATCATTGATATCAGCATACTTCAACAACAAGTACCCACAAACATACTTAGAAAAGTTTTGGGAGATATGTTTCGGTACTTCACAACTTTAGATTAATTTAATGGAACATTCAATATTTACCAAATTCACAACCAACATCAAACCTACACTAGACCCATTAAACACGACTTTTACATCGAGCACACACCAAGAATTTTTTTTTAAACATGAAAATAAAAAACAAATTATAGTCAAGCAATATCTCAAAATGTTTTAAAATGAGTTTTAACTTGAATTTAATATTTTTTCTGTATGAATTGATTAAACTATTAACCCTTGAAAAAATACTAAAGACTCAAAAAGAAAAAGTTTTGCGAAATAGTATGTCGGATTTTAATATCCGTTTTAGCGTTTTAAAATGCCGCAAAGAGACGCATTGTTCTTCCTCTGTTTCTTCTTTAAAATGTAAAATATTAAAATAAAAATGATTTGTGTAGTATATCAGTTTAAACAATGAAAAAATAAAAAGAAAAACTAGAAAATATTGTTTTTTATCATAAACTTTAGATAAATCCACTTTTCCAAAAAATATAAAGTTATTTCTTTGTAAAAATTAGGTAATAAAGAAACTTGGAACTTTTTTACTTTGGCTCGATATTATTTGTCAAAATTAAGTGTTTTTTAATTCATAAGAAATAGTACGGCTTTATTCATAAATTAACAATTGATTGCTATGCGAGTATTTAATGCATGGAAGAAGCATGAAAACTTTATTGTATTTTTTTTGTGATTTACAGAAAGAGATAATCACGAAATTCAGCTTGACAAATTAAAATTTTACAGAATTGCGGGTTCATCATAGAAATTAATTCACTCCTACTTGACATACAGGACGTATTTGTTTCCATGAATGGTACAAACTTAGTGGACTCTCCTCTCCTGTGTTTATTGGTGTTCTACACACATGTATATACTCGTATCTTTCAATTTTCTTATATACATGAATAATTTATCATAATACTATGTAAATGATATTTTTGATATAATGCTGTTTGTAGATGAAATACGGTATATTTGGTTTAACCTTATCAGACTTAAAGAAAATTATGACAATGTAAACAGAGTTTTCAAAGTATTTTCCAAGTCTACGGCCAATAACTTATTGCTAATATATACTTGTTACTATTAATACTCTGAAAGGTAGAAAACCATTATGGCATAGGTTAGGTTAGTTGGATGCTGAAATTAATGGTATGCCCACATTACAAGACTCGAATGGAAACTCAGTTCTAAACACTGTACGTAAAGTTAGACAACTCACGGAGTTCACGAACGGTTTACTTTAATTATTTTCATAGTTTCACGGCATCTTAAAGAAGCAAAGTTTCTAACTTTAATGCTGCGTTTGTTGTACATAAAATGACTATTCAATCAATATACTATCTAGAAAACTTAGGTTCGAGAATTACTCTGAAGAAAATCGAAGAAAAGAGCAGAGACCGGGTATGTATAAGTTCCTCACGTATTAAAAAAGAAAAGTATCCTTTCCGTTTGACTATCACCGCATTTAGCTATATAATATAGTTCTTATTCAACGCTTGCATATATTTTCGGTATTAAATTTTTAAATATTTCATAAAATAAACATTAACATCGCGTGATTGCTCGTGAATCTTGCCACTGGCTACGACGGAATGATATTAAAATTTATCAAATTAAGGTAAGTTCAGTGGAATTTCGTTTCGTCACATTATACACACTTATTTAATATTTTTCCAACATATTTAATTATAACAAGTTAAAATTTTCAAGTGAGCACAAGGTTTATCTGATAGTTACTGTGCTGCCGTTCAAATATTAAAAGACGTTTGTGATTGGCCTTATACATGATTGATTTATACAGTGTCGCGAAGACATCTTTTTTGATGGCTGTATAAGCCGATACGAGAGCGACAACCCTTACCGTAGGACTGACAGGGAAAGGTAGTAGCAAGTGGGTTTATGTATCTTGTTAATATAATGGTGTATCCTGTTTCTCCTGTCAGCCAGTACACCGAACCAGTTTTCATCACAGACTCTTAAGTAAAATTAAATAAGAGTAACTTAACGGTATTTAGTAATCAGTGGATAGTATGTAATATGGCATACAATAATGACTACTGCAATTAAAGTTGAGAACAAAGATGGCGAATAGATATGGGGTTCGCAGTAATTTAAACACATAAGATGGAATACCCCCTCGTCTGTAATATCATCGGGTGATATTCGCGTATACGTATATCCTAACCCTGGATGACCAAGCCCCGACTATCAAGCATTTCCCCCGGTCCCCCTCGGAACTCTCGAGTCATTCTGTGTTCGAATTTCTGTTTACTGGTACATATAATACATAAATATACTACTGCCTATCACACTGTACGCACTACCCACGTAATTGGATTATTGTATTCAAATTGTTGTCGTAATATACGCACGCCTAGATCCATTGGACAATTTAACCTGTATGTACATAGGAGTATAGATAGAAGCAAGATATCTACTATCTGCCACACTGGTAGGAAGTATTTTTTATGTTAATGATAATGTACTTGTGATCGAAGATCGAAGAAATCTTCTCATTATTGCTTTATGACATGAACTGCGAAAGAAAAACTAAAAAGGAAGGAAAAGTTTGATAGATCTTATGTCGACATAAATTATATTTAAAGTGTTGAAGTTTGATTTCCAAAACTGTATTTATGGTACGTGGCGTAATTCCATTCCCAGTTAAAGAACAATATTTGTGTATCTCAAAATATGGATTTTCTGGTCTGGGTGGTTTCTATATCTTGTGTTGTTGATCTCAAACTTCCTCGTGATCTTATGGTACATGCAGTGGCGCTGTATGCGGGAATGCGTACAGCACTGTAATATAAACCTCGTAGTTGATGTCATCTGTTATCTGATGGTTATACTCATATAAGCGACCAAGCGAACATCAAAATAATATGTTTATAATCATAAAATAAAACGTATAATTACATTATCATATAAATTTGAAAATCTCGTGGTACCTCTCAATGTCGGAAATAGTGTCAAAAGGTTTTACTTTTAGTACGGTTTTTATTTTTTTAGAACAGCTACACATCGCATGGTGCTAAATCCGGAGAATAAGTCGGATGTGAATAGACATTCCTGTCTATTCACATAGAGAAATCTAAAAAGTTTCCCCTTTTTTCGGTCAAAAACTAGCGGTTCAGAAGCGAGGAATAGCATGGTGGCGCGCATTGTCGTGATGAAAAAGGAAGCCATTGGCCCAATTTTCTGGTCTCTTTCTTCGTACAAATTATCGCAAAGTTCACAGTAGTTCCTCTTGCAATACATTCCTATCACACTATGCCTCGTTCGATTTTGACTGACGCGCCTTCTTACGCCGAGGAGAGACATTCGTTTTCTACGGAGAACTTTAAATTTTTGTCTCAGGGTTAAAGCCATACACCCACTTTCATCTCTAGTTTAAATTTTTGCCATTAAGTCTAGATCCTCGGTCCTGCATCGAGACGATTGTTAAATTCCGCGCGTACTAACACGATATTCCTTCCGATCGTCAGTCAAAAGTCTAGGAACCAATTTTGCACTTACTCGATTAATTTGCAAATTATTGGTTAAAATGCTTTGCACGGACCCGTATGAAATGTTTAGTTTTCAGTCATAGTCAATCCTCAGTTTGAACAAACTATTTCAGCCACTTTTGGCATGTTTTCGTCTTGAGGTCGGAGGATTGCCCCAAGGTTGTTCGTGTTCAACCGGCTCATTTCTGATTCTTAATCGCTCCTTCCAGTTGAGAACAATCTTTTGTGTTATCTCTATACACTGATTTTAACAATGCATGGGCTTTTTTTTGATTTAAAATTGGTTCGTTATTCGAAATCCATGATGTGCGACAGATACGACAAGATTTCGTTCTTCCAGCTTTAAAAACCGACCGACAAGTCACAACTTGGTCAAATTCGACACCAACTGTCTGGACGAAATAGATTATCTGGTTAACTATTTCAAATGAATGTCTCCGCAGATATTGCTAGAAAAATTCATTCACCTTATTTTTCTCGATCACACCTTGTATAAAAAGCATACGAAATACAGCAGTATTAGAGTGATAATTATATGCGATCTTGATTCGTTGATCCTTTTTAATCCTATCTTAGTACTTTTTTGTACTGCGAGTATCTTGTTAATTACGAACTGAAAGTTTCCCTTCAATGTATACCGGCCGACCTCAATTTTTAGATATACTTACCCAATCTTGCGCATACTATGTCTACTATGCCTGTTTCTCTACGTAACACAATCCGTAACGAGGACATCCGCAGTATAACAAAGGCAAGACCGACATAGCTCAAAGGATCAATAAGTTGAAGTGGCAATGAGATGAAGAGAGCCAGTTATATAGGTCATAGAACTGATAATTGGAATAAAGGTTTCGGATTATCAAACGCCATCTACGCAATATTCATTGGATCGAGTGATGATAAATTCTGGATTAGGGGTAATTTATATTAAAAAAATGCAGACGACTCAGGATTGAGGTGTGTGGCAATTTGTGGGCAAGACAATGTTTAATAATAGATCAATAATGAGCTGATGATTATGAGTCTATGTTATTTATGGTGGATTTAAAACAAAGGGGATAAGATATGAATCTTATTAACATACATCTACATGTCTCATTTTATTGCATAATTTTAACTCCAATACTTTAAATTATTATTATATAACTTATTCATCAATTTCATTAAGACACGGCCAGTGAATAGCTATAACACAGGTTAATCCTGTACAAAGAATGTTTCTATAAAAAGCTCGGTTCGCACAAGAAGGCTCCAGAGAGAATAAAGATTTTTTTAGATGAGGAGCAAATATTTGCACGTAAAATCAGATTTAACCATCCCGAGTAGAAGCGTAGATTACTTTTATAAATTTTGAACGTTTTTTTTATCAAGTAATTCATTTCTTTATTTAACGACACGATTTTCTTACCGATAACGATGTCCTCAAGGTCGATTCGATCACGGCGATATCTTTATTACCAGATGACAGAACCAGCGCAGAATATATTGCTTCCCACATCCAATGTAATTCATGTAAAAAATATTTGAGGAAGTTTCAGCTGCATTGTCTGGGGCATGGGATATATACAACACATCCGGAAACCGGCAATTTATGATGCAAATATTTTTTTTCTTAACGTGGAGTTGAGGCTTTGTCCATGAAGTCAGTTGAAAACTTAAAATATAAATACGTTATTGATCCAAATTTGGGAACGTCTGTATGTCCAACTGTATGAAACTTAAATAGGAAAAATATTTTTTAAAGTATGAAATAACTAAAGAGATAAATACACACGTCTTGTACAATTTAGATAAATATCAATAGTCTACTTGTTTAGGGTGCTGCTAAAATTAATCTCGCAGCTTCCAATCCACCAACTATTGTGATGAGCCATCTCCCAGCACAAGCATTTTAAGATTAGTTAGAGTTGTCAGTGGGAATGTTAATATCATTGCTGACATTCTTTAAAAAGGGATTATTCTGAGTATGTTATAAAATTATGTAATAAGAAAGAAGAACAGGTATTCAAAAACATATAGTATAGAGCTTAGAGTAGCAAAGAAGCGTTAAAGGATCAAACGGATGCTGTACAATGAGCAAAGGCCTTTTTTAATTTATACTTTGTAGATCTCATTCGTTCGTTCATTTCTTGCTACAGAAAAACGCAAGCAGAAACCCGCATCGACACGATACGTTTCTACGCGTCTTATCATACTATCGATTTATCGATACATAATTTAACACAATCTTTTAAACCATATGCGCAAATAACATGAAGGTGCAATTTTAATCTCCTTTATGTGTTTGTGGTATGGGTTTGGGGTATTATTTATTTTGATGTGATTTATCTAATAAAAGGTTATAGTCAAGCACTAGCTTAGGGTATGTTAAAAATAATTCTTTGATTTTAATTAAAATAAATAGAAATCTAGCTAAATCTTTATCATCATTTTTTCATCATTCTAATTTGTCGTTTTTTTATATGAAATTGTGTACTATATATTTAATTATCCAAATATATACATGTGTATTTTTAAATATTTTCAAACACTCAGTACGCCTTGTAATCTTTATAGACCATAAATAATTTGTTGTAACAGTTTTTCTTAAGTATATATATTCTGTAATTCCTAAGGAAATCAAATTACCAAACCACATTAAAACAGGCAGTACTGTGCCTTTCGTGTAGGAGATATATACTGTTCTCAGAAAGTTAAGATTTTTGTGAACAATAAATAATTCTTTCATATTATGTTTTAATTAAAATCAAATGCCATCAGTAGCGTTCGCTAAGTAAGCGCCTTGGTGACTTTTTGTATAATTGCGTCACACTATTGACTGTTTCATTTTTTTTATTATTGCATTGTGGGTGACAAACGAGCACAGAGTTCAGCTTATGCTAAGTGTTTCCTGCGGACCATTACACCTACATTCATCCTCGATTGCAGATGTGTTTTTGCCCCTGTGGACTAAGAAGGAATATCTCGTCACCAGTAATAACGGTCTCTGGATCACTACACTCACCAGACTTAGTGAGAAGCGTAAGATCAGACGTATGTAAGACGTGGTGCTTTGTTGAGTCGACCCATTCATGCAGCACCTAAAAACGAACTGCAGCTTCGCTCCACAACTAGACCTTTATGATAATTAATTAAATTGAATCGATGTTTGTACACCTTAATCTACAGAAGTTCTCTCTGTTATTTAATTGTAACAGTTTTTTTTTATTAATTCTCATTCAACTCGTTATTCAAATAATTTATTATTTATGCGCTACCATCAGATCAACCGTGTTCTTGTCTTAAGTTTTATAAAAAACGATGTACGCCTTCTTTTCCACCGAACGAACAAAATCCATCACTCAGAAAACTATGTCGGGAATCCCTAAGTGATCATTTCCGCAACGTAGGCTTTCGCAGTATAAAATAGGCGACATTAAAATAGCCCAAAGAATCAGTGAGCATAATGATTTGAAGCCTCTGTGTTTGCGGATATATATTATAGCGTCGAACGCTTACGTCGAAGTAGATCGCGCAATCAAAATTGACCAGAAGGATATCGTTATCATTGTAAATCGTTGAATAATATTAATATAAAATTTCAAAGATGATCTGCATAGAGTATTTATTGCGCCACTCTGTTCGTATACACCAATCTCTGAGAGCATACAATAGACTTGGTGTAGAGCAGGTTCTCATCAATTATTTATTCTATTTGTATTTTACCAGGACTACAGAAACTAGAAAGTCATACTAAAAACTGGATTTAACGTTAACGAAACATAGCTCGAACAGGAAAAGACCACCAATTACATACAATACCAGCTTAATGCAGCGTGTTTCTTATATCAGAATAATAATATTACAATACAATCAGGAACGCCTAGTATTGGTTACGAGGCAGCTTGACTTAAACCCTATGGATCGTATATCTGCAGCTTTTTAACTAGGAATATAGGTCAAGGACTACAGGAATGACCTATCATCAAGTAAAGTGTGTGCGCGATTAACATTAAACTAGTAAAAATTGCGAAAAGTGAAATAAGTAGTAGGCCATAGGTATGTAGCCTTTTCTATTAATAAACTTGTTACATTAATAGGAAATAGAGAACGTGTTCAATCGTTAGTGTGGGAACGATTACATCCAACAGGAGGGGATGGGTTTGGTTGATGACGGTGGGGAAAAAAGGGGTCGGAAAGAGGGAGAGGTATACTTCTGCGTTCAAACCGTTCATAACGTTAGATATTATTGAATTTTAGATATGATGGTCAAACAGGCACATCTAAAAATTTACGTATACAAAGAAATACAAAATTGCCTTTATATTCGAAGGGATATAATTTCAAGAATATTCGGGTGTTGTAATGGAGATACGGGCTTAATTATCCTAACCCCAAAACAAGCTAACAACAAACCCAAAACCAAATGGTTTTCTTATGTATGTTATGTCTGATGCCAATAATCTTTCGAATAAGATTTTATAATTGCTATATACCTATTGTAGCAAAAAGCACTATGCTATGTATTAAACAAATCATACTATTTTATGAATTGATTATATTCTAACTTACCAAGTAGTTTAAAAAAAATGAGGTCTTATAAAAGTAGTTATTGTCATGTTTTTTTGCCTCTTTTCTTTTTTGAAAGTTTAATATTGTTTTCTTCAACTTTTCTCTTCGTTGCATAATATGCAAAAAATTGCAACATTTTACAAAAAGAAATGTCTTTATGCGGTGATTTTAATATCGACCGTATGATTATAATGATACTGATAAATTCGCTCTTTGAATTCGAATATTAAAACCAGGATAAAAAGCTGAAAATACCATATTCAGTCTTTATAATATGTAGTTTTGGTAAAAATATAAAAGTGTAAATTTATAAATTCGCTCTTGAGGACCATTCAGCACAGAAACCGATAGTAAAAATGAAAAGTGAATTAATGCCAAAACTATGGTTCATTCATAAAGAGACTGTTTGCAACGACTTTTTCGTGAGTGTATCCAATCGAAGAGATATATTACTGGTTATAAGTTATTTTTTAGTACTCCTTAACGAAAAATACAAAAGGGCACTGCTTGAACGCTTCTTTGTTACGAAATATAATAAATATCGTTTAAAAAATATACAAATAAAAAAACAACACATGTAATTTATTACTGAAAATAAATTCTGACATTGACTTTCTATCTTCTTGTTATGTCTATCTTTTGTTAATTAAAAATGCACTCGTTTTATTGAGAAAAAGAGATTTTATGAAACGAAATCATTAAAAAACAATATATTTATTGGTTGCTTATAATTTTCGGAAATATATGCTCGATTATGAAATGGCTATATATTATATATTATATTATTATTATTATATTATGCACATTTCTGTACATAATATAATAATAATTATTTCATTGATTTGTGTTTTCCTAAAAATCTAATTAAAATCGAAAATATTACTATGCAAAATGAATGGCAAAGGGTATTAAAGTATGGAACCAATTAAAAGAAAAGTGTTTACAATTTAACGTCTACTAAAAAAAAGTTATAAAGGCAGTAATGGCAAATAATAATCACAAAATGATATTGAACGCAAAACATAAATGTAAAGCTTCGTGGAATGTCGTAGATACTATGTGAATAAAAATAACACAAATTATTGCAGATCCTTAAAAAGAATTGCTATTGCTTGATAACTATTTAAACGAATTATTGCTAGTAATACTGGAACTCTAAGTAAAAAGTGCCTTAAAATATAGCTATTTGAATATATTTATTAAAGAAGGAACTATCACTGCAGTATACTCCTAAAAACATGAAATATAATTGTTAAGCTAAAATCTATAGTAGGATTATAAAAGGAAGTATTACTTATCGCCCCACATCTTAACTATATTTTCAATTTAACGCTAGTCACAAAACGTCAAAGCTCAAAGTTTCCTTCATTCAAAACCAAAGAAGGGAGACCAGAAAGAAGTAAATAGTTTTAGTTATTGTGATATTGGCATTCGTTTTCTCAAAACTATTTGGACGGCTCATATTTAAAATATTGTTAACTTTCTAAATCGTTAATAAAATGGGTTTCGGAGATCGACTACCTTAATTGTTGAAATCAGTACATGAATGTATTTATTATTTACTGATTTAACAAAAACGTTCTACTGAAACATGACTATGAATATCATGAATTTTTGTCATAAATAAATTGAGATGATTTGGTATAAAGAAGTAAAGCTTTAGATTGGTTGGACTCATACAAAAGTGATAATAGACTTGCTGTCTACAGTACAGTACTCTGTACGTATAAAGATTTGATATTCACAAGAAACAAAATTATAGAAATTAAACATCAAATTATAAATCTTAATAAAAGAATCCAGACGGTTGTTATTAACATTCATATGAATTTCATACACAAATGAGTGCCACAAGGTTCAACTTTTGGGCCACTTCTATTGATATATTTATAATTTAACATATACATTTTTTATCAAAAATATTTAGGACGTTGTTCTGTTTGCAGATGATGCATCTTTAATTTTTATAATTGATAGAAAGACAAATAACTATGACTTTGTAAACTCTAAAATGTTTTTAGACTGGTTTTATATAAATAATTTAGTTCTAACTACGAAGAATACTAAGTGTGTTTGTTTTCGTGGCCTAACGTTAAATTGAATTCTTCCGCGGTTATTTTAAATAGTGAACGGATCGAGTTTGTTGAGTCGACGGTTTTCCTAGGAGTAAACCCCGACTCAAAGCTTCAGTGTAGCGCCCATTTAGGTATCTGCCCTAGCAGTAAGACTTGGTAGTGCAATTTATGCAATTTAAAAATCAGACAACGCACAGGTATGAATGCTGCGAGACTCGTTTGCAACTGATGTTGAAATTATATTTATTTTACAAAAAAGGAACTATTTACGCACTCTTTATAATCTAAAATCTAGAGTATCGCTTAAGGAAAAATTTAAATAAATAAGTATATTAACGGCTACCTCATATATTTACGATAACATATTCTTTATACGTAATAATTTACAAAAACATTCTACAAAAGCTGATGTACACATTATCAATACAAGTAACAAAAAATAACTTATGACACCTATTTGTCGTTATAAATCGTTCTTCGGCTTATTGCCCATACAAATATTGGATAAGATTCCGCAAATAATCGATTTGTCAATAAACAGATTTAAAATTTTGTATATATGTAAATAACCAACTAATCAAGAAGTCCTACTACTCTTTGTCAGAATATTTGTCGGATGAATATGTTTGAATTTAAGCTTTGAGGTGTGGGTTCAAGACCGGAAAATTCCTGGACATTTATAATTTAAAAAAAAAAGAGCAACTAGTGGAGTTCCTTGGCGTTTCTTCTCGCTTGCAGCTGCCTCCAAAGCGGTGATCCTATTAGCTATCTTAACGATTACTTGAATAAAGCTTGTTTTGATTTGATTTTAATAAAATCAAGAAAGGAATTCCGCAAGGAAGTATTTTAGAGCCCCTTCTATTTCACTTTTATATTAAAAATATTTTAAAAAGTATAAGGCAACAAATTTAAATTTTGTTATAATTTAAATTTAAATTATATTATATGCAGATAATATGCTTTGCCTTAATATTATGCAATTATCACGAATAATACGAACACGACATAAATGAAACGTGTATGATGTAGTAGGACGGATAAACAAGAATGGCCTGCAGATAATTTGTCAAAGACAAATATCATGCAGATTCACATATATGCATAATGCATAATGAGACAGTCTTTAGAACTTAATATTGTCTATGATTTTCAGTGAACTTTAAAGAAGCCTTTAAGATGTAAAAACGCATCTCGTAAAACAGTGTGTTAAAGTAATTTCAGGCTATTTGCAAAGGAACTTACATAAGTTAAGACATTTCCACTTTCCTGTATTTACGTTAAAGAAACAGTATATTTAGTATTGTAAAAAGGAAGCTACATAATTTTGAGTCAGTTTCAAAATTTCAACACTTTTTAAAATACAATCATCTGCTTCCCCAATCGGGTTCATGGGTCAGAATTTTATTGCAAAATTGTGTGTTTCCAACCGTTTTCATGTTGGAATGTCTTAAATTTAGTTATGCCGTGATTTTGTAGATAAAAATTAAATTATATTTTTGATGGCAAAAAAAAATGCATATCATGTTGTTTATTTTAGAACATTGTCAGTATTATTAAATAGTATCCTAGGATTAAATGATATTTTTCTATTCACATAACATGCATAACTTTAAAAAAATTGTAATTTTTTAAATGTTTATATAATTAAATATAATCATATTATATATAATTATATAATCATATATAAATATAAAAAATAATAACATAAAATGAGTTTTTGTGTTACACAGTTAATAAACTGTCAATGAAAAACAAACAGTTCACCTAATGATAAGCGAAGAAGATGAAGTGCAGATCACAAAAACCTACATACCTATCTTTTCAGCAAAGATTCAAGATGTACATGTGTTCTCATCCCTAAATACTGAGATGTAACGCCTCACATCCAGTGATATAAAAATAGCATAGTAATGTTCTCCAATTGAGCCGACCATTCACCATACCTACCATCTACCAGTGTCAATTGCAGTGTAACCCTGATCTTATTTATTGTGCAAATAACGCATTAAATAAATTGAATTTGAATTTAATATTAAATAGCTAGTTTATTGATAATTTTGTCCATTAGAAGTTCTTCACTATACGTACTTCGGTAATATTTTTTATTTATTTAAATCTCGATAACAAAAAGAGAGCAGGTGATAAAACGTTGTACTACATGGTTACTATATGCTTTTTAACGTAATTTACTGTGAAAACTGCAAAACACTTGATGGAACCTTAATAAATTTTTAAAGAGGTTTTAAAGACTTGTTAAAACTTTTTCCGCCACTTTAATTTAAGACTGAGTGCTGCGTCAAAGTGCAAATTATTTTTTGATATTTTTGAAGGAAATATAAAATAAAAATCAACATTTTCTTTTTTTCATACATAGAGATTTAATTCAGTCTAGTTCGTTAACTATCTAATTTATATGTCCAATATAAATAGTTGGAATTAGACAAAAATATCAGTATTAGGAACTTTAATATAACTAAATTCACAAATATTTCTATTTATTATTTAAAATAAAAGGATTTTACAATATTCAGAGTAATTTTTTTACACACACTACTACATAGAAAGTACATTCAATTGTGTTACCAGTATAGCGTTAAATATCAATTGTTAAATAAGTAAGTTTTTCTGCAATATTAAAGTATAGCGATTGTTTTAATTTTGGTAGTGCATTGTACATTTAAGTTGATATTTGTTAAGTTTAACGAGCATAATATATCAATAGTGTTTAACGAAACTTTTGAAAATCCTTTAAGTCGAAAACCGTCATGCCTAAAAAAATATATAATTACGTTTATACTTAAATATAATATATTGTACGCCCGATCTTAACGGCTCAGTGAATAAGTAGGGTATAGATAAGGGCACTGTATACTTGTGGCATATTTCTGACTTATTAATAAGTTCCATATAAATAATTTAACTTGCATATACTCAAAACAATAAACAACGACAAACAATAAATTACACTAAAATATAGACACATACAACAGTAAAACATAATATTTATTGTTTTCGAGAGACATTGCAAGCGAAATCTCCTCCGTGTTTCTATATATTCTTTCATCGAATCAAACCAATAGTTGTTCGTCCCGTGTTTGCATAATATCTTATTTCGCGAATCAAACCTTACCCTAAATTCATTTATTCCGTAAACGTATTCAGCCCGCGTTTATTCGTACAAAACATGAAACCACCTATTTTTTAGGCGAATTGTACATTTGAACATGATAGCGGTATGAAATAAGAAATCCGAAAACATATAACCTTCGTATAGATTAGATTACATGTATAAGTTTTCTTGATTTCTAGGGTATCTTTTGTTTATTCTATAACGCAAATTATTAATAGAAATATTCTTAATAGCATTTTATATTAATAGCATTACATAGCGTATTTAAAAATATATAATTTTTTTGATTATAATATTTTTATATATTTTTTTAAGTACGCTTTATATTAAATTATTGTAATTTATGATAACCATTGTATTATTGTATAAGTTAATACTTAAACTTTGATAAGTAAATCCCAAATAAGATAATATAATCCATTTCGAGTCGTGATAACTCCGTGTCCAAGCACTCCGTTTTAAATATTTGCTATGCAAGCCCAACAGTCCGAACTCCGGTGAAGGTATCAACATAAAGTTGCGATTAAAAATTCAAAATTGTTAATCGTAACTTTATGTGCTGATCGGTGACTGTTGGCTGTGAAAAAAAAACCAGGAGAGGAAATTTTTAGGAAATTATGAAACAGAAAAAATTAAAAATATTTCGGTGACACGAAATCCGGTAAATCTCTGTATTGCGGCATGGTGCATGGCAATCTTTAAAACCCTCACTAGAAAGGAGTCCTATGCCAAGCAGGGACCAGGGACCAGGGATTTATATTTAGGATGTTACCCTGCGATCACTATATCAACTAACCTGATAGGCTCGTACACACCATTCGTGCCTTTTTATCACATCGTCGTTTCTTTCTTTCACATCGCGTACAGCAAAATGATCCTAAGGAACAAATTTCATCTTTACATGTCCTGCGTAAGACCAATGATTTTATATAAGGTATTGGAATACAGCCAGCCTTCATAAGACTGAGATTTTCTAATATTCTTTTTATACTTTTTTATTTATTTCCTTCTTGGTCTAAGTATGGGTTACCTAGATTCCATCACCGCCAAGGACCGTCACCAGCATTTAAAATTTGTAATTTACAATTTCTTTCGTGTCAGCACCGGACATTGTTCTTGGATTTCTCCATGATGGTGAATGACACCGTATTTATTTTATTAACAAGTTGAAGCATAAGTAGCATGGCTTGACTGGGGAAGGAATGCGAGCGTAAAATTGTAATTTAGCGCTGCTGTGTTTCGTCGAGCCCTTATTCCTGGGGATATTCTATCTTGCTCCTCTTGGGTGAAGATGTTTAGTAAGTAGGAGTTTACGGACCGCAGTGATACCGCTTGCCATCAAGTGAACGAGTGTTTTTTTATCACCCTTAGATCCATAAATGATGAGTCGGGGAAAAAGTTTTTTCGTATTTTATATACTAAATTTAAGATATTTTTTATCATAGTGTATTTACATTTGATTATAATATATGTGCTAGTTTTTTCGATAAATTTTTGCCATTTTTTAGGTAGTGATATAATCCCACTGTTGTAGAAATTATGGGTCCGTTGATTTGATTTATCAAAAAAATAAGTTAAATATAGTAGTAAAAATATAGTTCCGACAGTCCTCTCTTAATGTTAAACTAACGCTACCTAAGGAATTCTAAAGGGACCGAATATATAATAATGACTTTTATATCTCAACTGGTTATCACGGTTGGGTGTAGGTCTCATTACCTGATCAACACTATCTCTTAAATTAGTTCTACACACATTTGTTAGGGGCACACATAAAAACAGAGAACACTACATGAACAAAAATAGCGACCTAATCGAATTTATGTATTGTTCAAACTAAATTCAATATACGGTAGTACAATGGAGTATTCGTTATACAATGATAACCTTGTTGGATATAACCATTTGACAGCGACGCGACATCCACGATATTAAATTATTACCCGTTTCTAAAGCATTGTTGTTCTCAGTCTCTCTCTTCCTGAAACATTCCATAAACGTACTTCATAAAGTAATGTATTCGTAACACAGACATTAAATCTATTATTATTATATAAGGAACAAAATCCACGAAAATTGAATTCGCTTCGTGTCCACAAGAATAGAAATGTGTAATCATAAAATAAAATAAGAACAGAAAAATCAGAAACACAGAAATTTTTAACACCTTTTAAAAGGAGTATCCTTGAGTCTCATTCGTCAGAAGAGAAGAACTAGGAATGAGAATTAGAAGCCTACATATAATAAATATAAAAAAATAATAGATTTTTTTTGATTCTACATGTCTATTTGCTTGTATAATAATAATTTATTATTTTACCTTATTAACTTTATTTTGCTAACAGCGATGGTTGACAACTTACAGACTTACCTAATAATACATCAGTAGTATTTATGAATAGTATTTATATTTCGCATTCTCGCCTCGACACGGTGGGGGTGCTTAGTAGCCGTGTCTTGGTGACCCACGGTAAAGCTATTAGGGGCCGTTTTCCATGCCCACCACAGCCAAGGTGGAGATATGGAGGGAAAGAGGTTTCTGTGTTACGTTGATGCTCTCCCTGTACTCGGCGACTCAAGCGGGGGTCGCTGATGCTGCGGCGGTGGGGCCGTAGGGGAAGTTGCCGTGGACCTGAACCAACGTAGGGATTGCTGGTTTAATGGTTGAGTCTTGTTGTTTTTTTATTGTTCATGTTCTATTCTCCTCGATGATGTCATAGGCCGTAATCATCACATACCATCAGGTCAATTGTTTGCTCATCTGTTACCCCTAATATAATAGACAAATATCCTAGATATTCATCGCATTGAGATTTCGGTAGCGTTATGTTTTGTTTATAATGTGTCCAGAATAAGATTGCAAAAATTTGCCCGCGTCAGTTTTCGTCCGAATAAATGTAGAACTCTTCAATAAAAGAATGAATTTACAAAGATGCTCTTTATCATCTTTAGTGCATCTCCACTTAATTGTAAATTGTGGTTAAGCACACACATGAATATAAAAAAAGAATTCATTGTTATTTTTGATTTGGGCACCAGCTGACCAACGGATACAACTCGAATCATCGACTGTAGACCTTATACATTCATTGGTATATAAGAAACGCTCCTGTTAATCTTTTAATTCTTCAAACTTAAAGTGTGTTTTGTTAAAGTACAAATACTTGAGACGCCAAAAGTTGTAGTCGGTAAAGAAAGTCCACAGTATTGAAGGCAGGTAGTTTCTCAGACCAAATCAAATGAAATGTCTTTATTCAATATAGAAGCATCTTACACTTAGCATTTACTTGCCGATTGCAAAAATACTACCGATACAGTAAAATAAAGCCGAAGGCCTCAGAAGAACCGACGAAAGGAACTCCGCTAAATAAAGCTGATAAACTGAAATGTTTAGAGATATCGGAGCTTCAGGTCTCAAGTTCACAAAAAAAAATGAATATTAACTATGTAGAATGTACATAATTATTAGAATAGGTTTATTTTATTTTACCTTAATTTACAATTCAGTTTCTCAATCTCTTAATAACCTAAAGAATTTATCAGGATACTTACGTATGTATGCGTACTTGTACCATAACTGTAGATATTAATGGACGTTCAACACGCCTCAGAATAGATTTATTTCCTTTAATAAAACGAAAACGTCTTTTGCATAAGCGTAAGGGCGCGGTTTGCCTATGTATTAAGTTTTGTAACATCAGTATAATTCTAAAGAATATTATTTTTGCGATGATAGCTTGCAAAATGTAATCGATTATAGATATTTATATTTTATTATAAAATATAATTATATATGTATATGTAAATTCAACGATCAACTTTACTTAAATTTAGGTGTTTTTGGAAAATCGGTTATTGTTTTAACTAAACATTTTTATTTATAACTATTTTTCTATCATTACTTATCTTAAGAGAAGAGTAAAATTTATCGGTTGCATTGAATAAGCATCTTGAAATTATTCCTACTAGTAAAACTGATTGTTGAGATAAAAGGGAGAAAAAAAAGATAGCAATGAGCAAATTAAGGGTGAAGAAGAAGGAAACTAAGAACTGAATAGTTAAATAGACAATAAAACCGTGGATTGGAAAAGTGCACGACCGGAAGAAATAGAAACGTACAATACTGCTTAAAAATTTAAAAGTCGTAGTGAAATTTTGTGTGTTCAATTCGAGAGCTTCCGCAAATAAAAAAGAATCACGCATTATTATAAATTATTATTATGTATAAATATATACATATATATACCCTGCCGGCCAAAAGCACATAAACAACATAATTATCCATCAATTGTAATAAAATCCCAAGTCTAATATTGTGGTTTCTACAGTGAAGACGTCATAAAATGGGAAAAGTTCGAGAAATTAGCAGTGAAGCGCGTTCTGCCATCATTGTTTTACATAATGAAGGCAAATCGGAACGTGAGAATGCTTCACAATTGAAGTAATCGAAGACTTGTGTTCATGGCACAATAACTCGATACAGGGAGACAGGCACTTTTCAAGATCTTCCACGGTCGGGAAGGCCGAGTGCTACCACGTCAAGTGTAGATAATTTCATTGTTGTTACCAGCAAGCGAAATAGACGCTAAAGCACCAGAAATCCGCGTTGAAGTAAACAAAACCCGAGTTAAACCTTTATCATTGACTACAGTAAAACGGCAACTGAGAGATGCGATGTTGTATGGTCGCGTTGCCTTTCGAAAACCTCTGCTAAGGCCGCAAAACAAGAAAAAACGGATGCAGTGGGTTCTCGCCATCGTGATTGGACTGAAGAAGATTTTAAAAAAGTGCTTTGGACCGATGAATTCAAGTTTGAAATATTCGGTTCAAAACGTAGAATTTACGCTCGACGCAGTGCCCAAGAAGAGATGATGTCAGATTGTGTAGTCCTAAAAATCAAGCATGGTGGTGGCTCAATTATGGTATGGGGTTGCTTCTCTATCCAATGAACTGGTGATTTGATTAAAATTGAAGGAAGGTGGGAAGTACTACTAAAAATTGATTGCCCGTATGCCGAGACTTGTGAAAAATGTCATAAAATGTAAAGGAGGATTTTTGATGAAAAATCAGTTTAGCTAACTATAGCCTTTTTTTGCATGGACTGTTAATATTTCTTTACGCTTTTAAGTTGTATTGTTTGTCAATCAATGATCTATTAGATGACTAAACAGGTTAATTAAACATTTAATATTTTATTAGAGTTTTACTTTATTTTCCTACTTTAATTAAGGTGGTCTTAAACTTTTGGCCTGCAGTGTATATATATATAAATATATTTATGTATATATATATATATATATATATATATATATATATTTAAGGATTTAAAAAACCGCATTACCCATTTTTTATTAAATTATTTTTTTCTGAATTTAGTAAATTTCAGACAGCATTTCGAATTAAAATAGTTTTCACTACTTGTTCTGAGCTTTACAGTTGCAAACTTTGCAGTCCCATTTGACAAATTCGAGTTCGTAAAGCGGAAGGCACTAGGCGAAATTCTGCCTTAACTCATATAGAAAACCGACATTACTGTTGTATTGCGTAATAGCAGAGTATCTTCAAGAGTTTACGGTTTTCGTGTCACTTTTATATAATATGACTGCAATTACCTAAAGTGACTCACTGCACATAGCGTCAAGTCATTAATATGAAGCACTTTTTAAAATATTTTTATAGAAAAAGAGTTTTCATATTCACGTATTATGAAGTATAATAAAGCCTTTAAACCTTTTTTAATGTTTGATTAACTTCCAGTCTATTTTTTTTAGTAACAGAAACATTTGATAACGGATACATTTGATTTACAATTTTAAAATTATCAGATTTTAGACTGTCCTTGTATTTACTTCCATAGCACGTTATTCATACTACAATTAAAAGTTTGAAAGTTCTCCTAATATTACACAAAAGCAAAAACAATTTTTATTTTATTTATAATAAAAACTTGAATGATTTACTTTTTTTCTTTTCTGATTCGGTAGAAGTTTTTACGTTGGCGAAGTTGAAAGAAAGACTGAATTTCAATAGGGTAATTTTACCTTCAAGTTTGAAAGAGCCCCTCTCGTAAAATTACCGAGCTCGGATTATTGTACGTTGAAGAAACGGCCGTTGGAAGCACTTTCGTGGACCTAAATTTGCTTGTAGAGAAAAATAGCACGACTGTTACAAAAAGTAACCCGCTCGACAACTAGGCCTAGACTACCGCTAGGTGTTAAACGAACACCACTTGGTAAATCACGGTAAACTTCCTTAATATGTTCTGCACAATACGGTATCGGGCTTTGACCCATAATTAACATAAACCTGCCAAAATTACCGTTAAAACCGTCGCGCGATTGCAGTACATGTAAATTAAATTGAAAAAATTTGACCGTATACAGAAAAAAACATCTATTTCACGGTAACAACTATTTTCATCTTTGTAAAAGATAAGATTTTTTTTTAACTAAATCTAACTTTTGAAAAACTTTTACTAAACCTAAATTTTTAACGTTAAATTAAATTAAAATTAAAAAATATTAATTTTAAAATTAAAATAAAAATTAATTTTAAAATTAAAAAAAAAACGTTAAATAAAAATTTAAAGTTAAATTTTAACTTTTTGTCTGTTTGTTTCTAGACTATGGAATCGAAAATATTTAAACGTAGTTTTTAATGTAACTCCGTGTTTAAAGGGGATCATTTTTTAAGTGGGGCATTTTATCTTGTTATGACTACGAAGTGTTGTAGGAAATCATATATTTTATACATTATATTTCTCGTCACAAAAATAACATTTACCAATTGTTTTAAGCTCGTTATTCACACTTGTTTAAAAATAATACGAATCCATCGTATACATATAACATAATATTTCATGCGTAAAATAATAATAATCACATAAATTTATATTTCACTAAATCAAATAATATTTTGTTGCATGACACAGCCGATTTCATGGAAAAAAATTTCGAGCTGGCAATCCCCGAGCGGTCCCGTACTCCATTCGCGACGAGCGACTGAGAGCAAGCAAAACGAATCAGTCAGCATCACGTGCGCGAGCGTGGAGGGCATGTATTGAGCTGCTCCGTTGCAAAATTCACGCGCTATTTGACAGTCGTGTCGTAGTACGACATTGGTGTGTCACAGTGTAACATAGTTGACGCTTATTGCTTGTATGTGAGGTTATTTTATATCAAATATTTATGAATAACGAAGTTTTTACAAAAGTAAAGCGGGATGTGAGAGGTGAACGCTCGTCACAGCGGCGCCGACTCTCACCGGCTACTATTGTCTAAGTGCCACGGAATCTTGGTCCTTCCCATCGGATTCTATCGAAGAAACATCCGCCTTGTAACACGGGCCCCACGCAAAATTCTTGCGTTTGCAATTACTCACAAAAGCGAATTGTTTGCATAGCGATGCAATGAGCACTGATAGGATTGATACGTATAGTATTAAAAGTAGTTATTGTTTTTGTGACTTCAGTACATTGACGTAGCGTTGCGTTTTGCTTACTATGTCCGGAAAAGTGTTTAACGGTGTTGCGTTATTTTTACTAATATTGTTCAGTTATAATTATTAAGTTGTTTTTGTTTAGAAATATTGTTTTATATAACGCTTTAGAGCTCAAACTATAAACTGCCTCAACACTATCGATATTTACTCATGAACACAGTAAGTTATATATTAGGTTCATTGAATGCTCAATGTAATCCCGTTGTCGTAAATTGTTACCTGAACAAGACACCAAATTTCCCTAAGCCTGTTAAAGATATCGACCAAATATTAACAATACAGCTTGCACATAAAGAGCACATTTAAAATAAAATGTTCACTAAAATAATCACTAATTAAAACAAATAATTATTAAAATAAAATAAATAATTAAACGTCCGTGGAATTCTTAATTCATACTCACTATTGACAAACAAAGAGCACCAATTGTACAGAAACAAAACAAACAACATCGTTAATTATAAACACAATGGTAAATTCACTATTTTACTGGGTCTTCGTTGAAATCTTTTTCATACCTAATGATTACGAATGAACACTTTAAACCGTTTGATAAAGTCTATGTATCTTATCCACTTCTTATCTTGTCGAGATACTGTCTTTGTGAATGTTAGTTCATTGTATTGACCTTTTATAGTGTACAGGCTGAATAACGATAAAAAAAATGCTTAAGTGTATATTTTTAAAAAGAAATATTTGTTTCAATATTTTAACGTAATTAAATATTGTTATCATATAGTAATTTATGTTTATCTGTTAGTGGTTATGTACTAACATTTATAAGAAGAAAAGTAATTCATAATATTTTAACGTAATGATCTTGCAACAGACGAAAAAGCCTTGTCAACTGTTTTATGTTGGCTTTAAATTATAAACTGGTAAGGTAATATTTATTTAACTTAGTTATCAAAATAATCATACTATATATATATAATTATACTAGTAATTGTAATATGACATTATCTTCTTTCGTGCGTCTTGTAGGATTTAAATAAGGAAGCTAATAATTTAACTATCGATAATACCATTCCTCGTTGCAAATGTCGTATACAGAGGCTGGCAACACACTATGGGGGACATATATAAACCTGATAGTTCTGTATTTGTGTTGGCATTATCAGAGCCTCTATCGACAATATTATAGGGAACTTAAAATATATCATTACAAAAATACAATGCTACTGTATTGAATCGGGCGTGTAATCAATTAAGCTTGTTTGGGTAGCTTTAACGGTTCTTATTTCTTTATTATTAAACGTTTTTGTATTATTCATTCCATTTTATGAGACTGATTTTATTTTGAAAGCGTTAATAACCTAATGGTCAGTCTCGTAAGTTGAGGTCGTATGTTCGAAGCTAGCAAAATCATTTTCAATTTAGTTCGAGTGGTTATTAATGTTGATTGAATTTATAATATTCATTAAAAAAATCTGTAACGATTAGGATTCTTATCATTATGAGTGAGTATTGTAGCCCTGTAGGATTCTTTTCTGCTTAGCGGGAGACTGATCAATATTTCTATATACTATATTATATCAGCATCATCAGTATTTTTTACGCTCTACCAACATTAATATGATAGTGAAATGTAGTACACCTAATGATAAGTGATGAAATAAATAAGTAAGATGAAGTAAATAGATAAGTCCGGAAATAAATCAATAAATTTCACTCTGATATTCTATGGAGGTGTGGTCTTTTCATGGTTGATACGACCAATTGATGCTGCAGCTTTTTCTTATTACATTGAGAGTAACAAACGAGCACACAGTTCACCTGATGGTAATTGATTCCCTTGACATCTATATCTATCCTTGACAAGGGATCATGATGCAGATGCGTTGTCACCCTTGAAGACTGAGATGGAAGACCTTGTCACCAGTAATAAATGCCTCCGGACACTCACCAGACGAAACACAGAAACATTATTCAGTAAAGGCGCGAGTCCGGTCCAGCTGACCCGTTCATTCTGCAGCTAGAAACAAACTGCAGTGTAGCTCTATCACTGTAAAAGTTGTTAAGACATTTATGCAATTGTTAAGTCGAGAAAATTTTATTTTGCTCCATTTCATGACTGACAACCCAGACTACCATTATTATCGGCTTGATATAAAAAATGTTTAGAAAACAGTTACATGTTATCGAAAGGCAGATGTGATTTATGATAGCGAAGTGATACTTAATAAAGTATCAGTCCGGCCCTGTTAAGTTCTTGAGCATTGTCCTTGGTGCGTACTTGACCTACTTAAAGGCGAAGTGATGTAACCTCTGACCTTTACTCGAAAAATTCGTTGAATTCTCTTCACAAATATTCAAATATTCTATACTGAAAATATTAAACTACAGTCTAATTTAATGAAAACCGAAGTTTAGTAGTCGAAGTTTAAGAAATATATATTTCATTACTTTAAATTTAAGGATATAATTACTAGATAAGTCGTTCCAGTAATTATTTTTTATAAATGAAAATAAAAATAATTTTCGAAATAATATTTTATGAAAAATAACCTATAAAATACGGCCTGTACGCTATATAATGATAAAATTATATACATAATATATGTACAACTAACTAACTTTAACCACATTATTATTCCAACAAAATAGAATTCGAAAAAATTCCGTGACATCTCATCTTAATAAAAAGACATTGTCCTATTATATTACAAACTTTTGTAATAAACATGAAATCGTCGTAAAGAATTCCTGTCATCTCGTGATTGTAATAATAGTATCACAGAATACTAGCGTGAAATAGCTGCATAATTCTGCAGTGTTTCAATTCAATGTAACGTGGCATTCAAGTTTGGTTCTCAGGGGTGACAATGCATTTGCATCTTGAATGTTTGTTTTGTGATGTGGATATGATAAGGATCGGTCATCGCTTACGATCAGAAACTGTTTTTTGATTGTTTGAACTGTTGGGGAGCTCTTGTGCTGGTTACCCACTAATTGAGGTCTCAACTGAGCGCCATAAGCGCTCGGTCACCTCTCAACCCGGTGAAACTGTAAAAGCGCTCGGGCTAACAGCGGCCATCAGCCCGAAAAAAAAAACTGTTTGCTCGTTTCTCACTCACTAATACTCTAAATAAAGGGTTGATAAAAGAATATTTTAACAAGAGGATGAAAGGAAGAATTAGAAGAATTAGAGCAAATATCTTCTCAGATAAAGCTTCTCATAATTTATAAGAGGTAGAACCACAACTGACAGCTGACTGTAGAGATTATTGCCTCGACCGCACAATGATCACGCTTTTACAGAATACCAGACTGTAGCTTAATGCTACTGCATCTCCTCTGATAAGTTAGTGAAGAATACTTTATTAATGGCCATGAATTTATACAGCAGACAACGTAGTTTGAGTTTTAATAGTTTGAGATTAAACATCGTACTCAATTACTTGAAGTAACTAATTAAAAATTGCATCCTCATCATATCGATAGTTGGTAATCCACCACTGTTCGCTTCACGTGAAATTTCCAAACACGCACATCTATTCTTTGGAATCAGCTATCGCCAGCGTTGTTTTCGAACCGATACGACTTAGGGACCTTCAAGAAAAGAGCTCGACTCATTGTTGGGGCTGCTTGCTCGTGCCACCTATCCTATCGTTGCTATAAAAAAATTAAAACAGCATTATAATTCTACATCGAAAAACAAATGTGGCTGTCATAGGTTGCAGGAGTTAGGTGGAGTGTGCACTCGTCAGACACCCTCTAAAGTCCGTCTTTTTATCTAAAAAAAATATGTCAGTGAGGGTCATGGACATGATAAATCAATATTAAAAAAATAGAGGAAACCTTTAATTACTTTGATTCAACATTCATAGGATTTATGTGATTGAGTCGGTACTGGCCGCTTGAATAGAACACGTCGCATTGTGGATTTATGGAATTGAAACAAGTTCACTGTTTAGCAATGAGGTTTCAAAAATGACTCACGTCAGAAAGGAAGTGATTCACAAAAGAGTATTAACGTTAAATATTTAAGTAACTATAGTTCCTATCACTTTAACGATAAGGATTAAATTAGATTGATGGAAGGATCAATATTACTGTGCAGGCAAAGACAATAGTAACGAAGGATGAATGCTATTGTATTTTTTTTTTGTTTTCTTAAATTTATCTTAACTAGAATTAGTATGATATTTGAAGGATGTCTTTTGATCGTACATAGTTAACTGTTTATATTGATTTACGAGCAGGTGTTTAAATCTTCAAACAATCTTCGGAGAACAAAAATCCATTTGAATGTGTTTGTGCAATGCTGATAAGTACTAGCTAGTGAGTGCGTGTGCGTGAGATGGCGCAGTGTGCGCTGTGGTTGCTGGGCCCTTTGGTGTTATTTATGTTGGATGTGGCAACCGCTCACTACACACCAACATGGGCAGTCTACGTACCTGGCGGGAAGGTGGCTGCAGACGCTGTGGCTACTGATCATGGGTTCATCAACCTTGGAGAGGTGAGACAGAGAAACCTTATTTAAAATATTTACTTTATTGGTCTGAAGGAAATGATGTTTCGACGCAGTTGTTAGGTTGTTAATAAATTCTTATTCAGCTAAATTAGAATTTGTTGTATTAAAACGAGTAAAGTAACGGTTATTGTGACATTTAGGCCAAAATTGCATACGTAGATAACTTTTGATTCTATTTGTAGAAAATATTGTGTCTATTTTGCTATGAGCTTATCAGGAGTGGGACATTTGGTTCACTCTTAGTAAATACACTATTATTACATTGTTAGATATTTAACACAATATTTATGAATAATGCTAAATAAAAATTATCTCTCACGTTTTAAAGTACAACCAAATGGCAGTCAGTGCTATATGATATTAGAATTTAATAGACAATATTATTAAGTTGACTATTAAAAATAAATAAATTTAAAAATATTTAGTATTTTATAACAGATTATTAATAGTAACCAATGAATCGAATAAAAAGATACTTTTAAAATAAATATTCTCAGATTTTTGCTTTTTAATAACACTTGATATTTTGATGGCCCATAAATATAATTCGTACATTATTTTCAAGTTGTAATTATGAGAAATATAATAAGGGAGTGACAGTTTATTTTGAATTACATAATATTTGGATAATTATTGCAGTAGCATCTCGGTTTGTTATAAAATTTATATCTAAACACTTTCTGGCGTTACTTTTATAAATATAGATATTAAAGATTTATAAACGATGCATATAATATGCGCTAATTTACAGTGGCAGAGCTAAGTTTGTTTCTAGCTGCAGAATGAATGGGTCACCTCGATCGGGGTAGGACCACGCCCTCACTGAATACCAGCTTAAAGTAGCAGTAAATGTTGCTGTATTTCGTCTGGTGAGTGTAGGGATCCGGAGACCTTTATTACTGACGAGACATTCCATCTCTGTGCATAATGATTCCTTGTCAAGGATGAATGTAGATATCACAGGCCGCAGGAATTACTTACCATCAGGTGAACTGTTCTAGTTTGTTACTCTCGATGTAATAATAAAAAAAATATGAATGCAAATAAGGCATTCCCTTCTTTTCTTTCCCTTACTTTGTAAAAACACATTTATTATATTACATTAAGATATAAATGAAAGAGGAGCCGTGGTGTGTAAGTGTTCGCTTTCCGTTCACGGTACGCGAATGAACCAAGTTCGATTCCCTTTGCCGGCATAAATTAAATTGTTAATACAATTTTAAGTACTAATTTACCACGTAACATATTTAAGGTATAAAAAATTATTTCGAAGACACGTGAAGTCTGCTAATCTGCAGACGACCCGTCTAGGCTCTAAAACCCTTTCTAAAGAAAATGTCTATGCCCATAACTTCAAAATATAAATGATAGATTGAAATCCTATCCACGATATGGTCTGGATTAGGATGTTCTATCTGTACTACGGTCACAATTACTTAAAGACGTTACGTCTTTGCCGTAATAATATAAATGAATCTATCAAAGAAGGAATCACAGTGTTAATACCATTATAAAGTTAAAGCTGCTGTGTTTTATCTGGTATTTGAAATAAACCGTACCTTACTCGTAACGAGGCCATTGCATCTTGTCGAAGATGGATGTGGCTGTCTATGGGCCACAGTGGACCTTTACCATCTGTTGACACAGTCCAACTGTGTTTGTTTGTCAACTTAATCACTTAAAAGAATAAAGCGCGTGCAATTCTACTGAGGGACAGAAATGAAACTTTTTGGCGTTCTTCATTTCGATTTGTAAGTTTGTATATAGTAAAAAAAATAAGAGGTAAAACGAAAGAGAAAAGAGGAGAACAAAAACGAGCTCATCAACGTTTAATGCAAAGTCCTTTTGTGCATAAAAAATGTTGCATTTTGAAACATAGAAATGTTGCACAGAGATTCCACTTTGAAATTCTACTCTTATCGCGGCCAAAGAACTTTCACTTCAAATACACAACAAACAATAGTTTATTTGTTCTTCAAATTTACACTCGACCTAACTGATGCCTCGATAGAGAGGTATATTGATCGCCGAGGTCGTGCGGTTGATTACTTATACAAATCGATACATTATTATTCATTTTTTATTAACATACATGTCTAATTCATTGTAAAACTTTAGCACAATAACCCCAAAAAGGATCTTGACCTCACATAGCAAACGAAGTTATTCTTCCGGTCTCGGTAATCTTTCTATTATTACTATGCTATTCTTAAAAAAATATCTGCAATGGGTTAGAGCTACAAGAAATTGACAAAAATAATCTAAAAGTTATATTATCAATTTATAATATAAGGTGAGACAAACATGCAAAAAGTTCACGTGATGATGGTATGTGGTGACGCTGCCATGACATCTACCTTTCAAGATGCACATACTCTAACATTGTTAAAACTAGTTAATTAGTAGAGGAACGTGAAGTAGTGTTTACAGGAGGGGAGACGTGGCGTCTTTGTTTTATACTATGTAGTGGTGATAATGATCCAAGAGTTGTTAAAATTTTTAATTCATTATCATCATCATAATCTATCATTTTCCTATCCTATCATTATAGTATTCCCCGAAATATTAATTCTTCCGTCCTGAAGTCTCCAAAACCTGAGCAGATTCCAACATATTATACCGTCCTATGCTATACTAAGAGTTAGTAGATTAAAAACATAAACAAAATATCATAAAGTATAACCGTCGACGTATCATTTTTCCTTTGATCTTTTTTGAATTACGTTCTCAAAAATTTCCAATTTTCTCTTGTTATTACGTTCAGTCCATTTCGTAAGCGCTGTAGAATTTTATTACTCGCGTGCTTAGTACAAAGAATGTGAAGGCAAAGCGCTGCAAGCAAAATACTGAAGGCAAAAGTGTATTATAAACACTTATACTGAATAACACAACTTAAGTGTTTTGGCAAAACTATCCCGCCGAATAAATTCTGTCGTTATATTGTTACGATGTTCAGACAAGTCGATGTCTAGAGAACGGGTCTAGACTGTTCTTGTGTGTTAGCTAATGTTTTTAGAGAATAGGTTAGGAAAGTTTTCTTTTTACTCACTTAAGCTACGTCTGATTTTAAATCTCATTGAACATCAAGTAGTATTATTTCGGACTGTTAGCTTATGCTAGAAAATACCAATACAGCAATAAATTATTGTAGATATATTATTATTTATATAAATTATTGTATATAAATATTTTAGATAGCATTGAAATGAATGATTGACCGAGTGGATTGCCAGGAAACTGCACAACCTTCTGGCTGATAGTAGAACAAGCCAGTACCATAACAGATCTTTACACGAATGATAACTCAATTCATTTTAAAATTTATTATGTGTTTCTCGTTATCTAAGAAATATTCAACTTAATGATCTTCAAAATATCTCATTTTTTTTAGATTCTCTAAATCCGATGATAAAATATATCCTTATAGGATAATTCTCGTGCCCTGTCCGTTTGACAATCTGTCTTTCTATCTATCTGTCTATCTAAAAATGAATTGAATTGATTTGGTACATATATGTATATAGCAGTATTACGAACGTATAGCGTAAATAATCGAATTGCAATTTATTATTATATTTTTTCCAATTGCATTACAAGTAGTGCTCGTCACAAGTAATATATTATGTATAATTTGTTGTTTATAATTTAAAAAATACTTCAGAAGATATGAAAAATGAGCAAAAAAGTGAACGTAGAGGGCGGTCACGGTTTACAGAAAAACCTAAACGAAAATAAACCGTAATAGTCATCTTATTTACCAGGCTCTTTTGATTGGAAAGGCGTCTAATGACTATTCTACGACATGTTTTTATAAAAATTACGTTAATATATTAATAATTAGATATATATCATAAAAAGCAACGTGGTGGAAACATGATGCGTTAGAACCTGCAGTCAAAATTGCCTGTAGTACGTATGTGTCGAGTCGGCTAGAGAAAGACCAACTTTACAATCAAGCGTTAACTCGAATATAGTATTTTATATTGTCTGTGCTTCTTCAATATTTTGTTTTCTTTTTTCTTCTCAGATACATCTATTTTAATGTAGTCAACCTTTTCCACTGCTTGTAATTAAATAGCAATTAAATTATTCAGTGCTTCATATGATTATCATTGGAAATTAGTAGAGATATAACTTAATAGTAAGACGGCTTAATCTTGGTCTTTGACGTGTTAACGTAACTACGTCGTGATTCGAAGTATTATTTGTTATGAGCTAAGGTAATTTTAGAGAATTTTTAGTGGAAATACCACGATACAGCTTGGATTAGTGCAACCCAGGCAGCCCCACAGTTTCACGATACTAGTGTAATAAAGCGTTTGTGATTTTTAATTATATTAACCAGGATATGATTATATTATAAATAGGATGTGCTTGTTTGTGGCCCTATTTCAATGAGGTTTGTATTCTGCAGAAATATTGTCATTTATAAAAATGTAAAACAGTAAACGACTAATTAGGCTAAAGTAAATGGAATAACCTTGATGGTATCTAGTAAATATGAAACGGAAGCACCAATTATGGTACCGTAAAATTAAACACAAACTAGTTATTTGTTTTGTTAAATTGGTGTCAAGTTAACTCATTCATTGAAAGCTTCACACAATTGTTTTGTCTGTGTTGTATAGAATAAATAACGTTAAACTATTTAATATGGATTTCTATCTTTCACATGGTAGGAGCTACGCTCTGATTGAAGATTTGTCAGCTTTAATATACAGTTTTTTTATAGTTTGTTACAATTGTGTATAGTTGTATCGTTGTATTGGTATGTGGTTTAGGATTTTCTTTGTTTCAACATCATTGAACTTACTAAGTTTTATTATTATTATCTGGGATCAGTCTTGAGCTTTATATTCTTCCAAATATCTGTGGTGTATAGATAAAATAATGTTATGCTCCATATTATGGTTATATATATATATATATATATATATATATATAGATTTTTTGTAGAGACTCTGAAATGTTGTCTGGAGAGCGCTGTTGGAGCGGCAAGACCACCCGTTGTGCGTTTAAAAATTTGTTTAATATTATGTAATGCCACTTTGATTTTGTTTTTTATGGTGTGCAATAAAATATGTTCTATTCTTTTATGTAATATGGATTATGTTAATAAGCTAGGAGCTTACTACTGACTGAAAAAATTGCCAGTTATACAGTCATGATATTGACGTTATATGTCGTGTCTGGTTTAGGATTATCTTTGTTTCATTATCATCTGTCCTACCACGTTCCATCGCTATCTGGGGTCGTGGTCTCATGTTGCTCACCGAATTATCTCCGTTTCCGTGGTGAATAGAATCAACAACATGATATTATTTAATATGGATTTGTATATATGCAGGTGTGTTTTTCAGTTTGAGTTCAACTCATTCATATGCAAGAGTTGAACTGACTGAACATATTAAAAGTTATAATATACATATTGACTATTTTCATTTATTTTTTATGTACGCATTTATATAAGGAAACTAATATGGGAAAATTATGTGCAAAGGCGCAGCTTATTTTACAATAATAATCTCTTCCATCAGGCGTGGTGTTGGACACATTATCGGGAAAAAACATAGTGTACTCACAAAAAAAAAAGAATTAAAGGAAAATAGAGAAAAAAATAATTACAGCATTATATTTATTTACAAACATGCATTTTAATACATAAATAATTATATAATATATAATGTAAACAAATAATAAATATATATATATATATATATATATATATATATATATATATATATATATATATATATATAGATTTTTGTAGAGACTCTGAAATGTTGTCTGGAGAGCGCTGTTGGGGCAGCAAGACCACCCGTTATGCGTTTAAAAATTTGTTTAATATTATGTAATGCCACTTTGATTTTGTTTTTTATGGTGTGCAATAAAATATGTTCTATTCTATTATGTAATATGGATTATGTTAATAAGCTAGGAGCTTACTACTGACTGAAAATATCTTTGTTTCATTATCATCTGTCCTACCACGTTCCATCGCTATCTGGGGTCGTGGTCTCATGTTGCTCACCAAATTATCTCCGTTTCCGTGGTGAATAGAATCAACAACATGATATTATTTAATATGGATTTGTATATATGCAGGTGTGTTTTTCAGTTTGAGTTCAACTCATTCATATGCAAGAGTTGAACTGACTGAACATATTAAAAGTTATACATATTGACTATTTTTATTTATTTTTTATGTACGCATTTATATAAGGAAACTAATATGGGAAAATTATGTGCAAAGGCGCAGCTTATTTTACAATAATAATCTCTTCCATCAGGCGTGGTGTTGGACATATTATCGGGAAAAAACATAGTGTACTCACAAAAAAAAAATTAAAGGAAAATAGAGAAAAAAATAATTACAGCACTATATTTATTTACAAACATGCATTTTAATACATAAATAATTATATAATAAATATATATATATATATACACCATACAAAAAAGCTACGATATATGTACATTGATTTTTAAATAGCATAATAGTTCTCGAGGCACGATTATTTTTCAGGAAGAGCATTCCACAAATGAATACCCTGCCGAGTGTAGGAGTTGGTATAGAAACTAGTTTTATGAGCAGGAAATTCAAGGAATGCAAGCTCAGATCAGCAGCATTCATCAGGAGGGTATACAAACGGAAACCGTTTATAGAGATATGACGGAGTCTATGGTCCAAGCCGAGCCTCCCTCTCGGGAGCCCTTGTGCTGCTTACCCAGAAATATACCTCTCAACCCGGGAAACTGTAAAAGCTCTCGGGCTAACAGTGGTCATCAGTCCGAAAAAAAAGACAAGAGTCTCTGGGGAATGAAGGATATTAAAAAGGAAGAAAGAAGTTTTATTCAGTGTTTGGTTCGATATTTGCTTTGCTTCATCATTATGAGTCTTATAACGTCAAATAGGTAAATGTAACTCGGTAGAGATAATCTGCGATATGCAAATATGATGTGAAGACGTGGTCCTTACCTAGATGAGCAGTTCCGTTCGAGCTGTAGCTGGGTTTATGGAATACTAGTTCCATCATATAACTATATTATAATAAAATACTACTAACTAATATGACTTTCTCATTTTGACTCTACAAGTAAATTAGGTTCTGTGAAATAATTAATTTCTTCGTTACGTTTTTATAATAGCACATACACCGGAAGCAAAATTAGCCACGTTTGCTTTTGTATTTCTACGAGTTTGTTAAATGAAGTAATTACGAAAATTTGAAATAAACTATAATACAAATAGTTTTCATAATTGGCTCCTAACTTTTTTAAAATTGATAATTTTTTGTTATCATAATATTTTTTTTAAATTTAATTAAGAGGCCCATCCAAGGACGCATTTTATAGTGCCAGAGACAGGTTAAGAGCTGCAGCATTTAAATCATCATCATCAAAATCGAGATCGTTGGCTCGACGACCAGAGGACGGTTACTTATTCTGAATATCAGCGTGAAATAGCAGCATAAAGCTGCTGTTTCTCATGGTAAATTAAGTGAACAATCCAATTCATGATGACGAGGCATTCGGTGAGGCTCCAGTTCTCATTCTGACAACGCATGTCAAATCTTTATTCAGGATACCACGTCTTTGCCACAATGGTAAAAAGCAACTTTGACAACAACATAACATTAAAAACGTTGCTTTTTATCGTGTTTTAAATTGGGTCCAAAAATATTTTCTACTATATCGTGAGTTATTTTCTGTATGTTGTGCTTTAAGCATTCTTGCTTGGAGCTACGTCGTGTGTGGTTATATACAGTGTCGTCTTTCTTGATTGAAGAAGTTGGTTGAATCTTCGATCATCCATTACTATCACTTCAATTCGGTCGTCTATTTCTTTTATTTTTACAAATAAAAAATGTTATGCGTTTTGCAGTAATTATAATTATATATGTTGTAATATAACAGGCAGCTTTATTTTAAATCCTATGTACCTTATTGTAAAATACTTAAAAAATATCTCCACTGTCATCACATACTATCAGGTGAACAGTGTGCTCGTGTGTCGCCCTTAATTATTTCGAAATATTTTTTTTTTTTGATTTTGATTTTTTTTATAGAATGCTAGCAATGTATATATAATTACTTACATTCCCGTTAAACACTCCAACTAAGCTGAAATGCTTGTGCCGGGATGGTACACGAAAATATACTAATGGCCGATTCCTACGACCTTAAGTTTCGCAGATCGTACCCTAAACCAATAAGGCTATTGACGCCTTAAATAATTAGTACAGGAAATAGTGTAGAACCGCTTAAAATATGTTGCATATTACGTGCTCCAGATACCGTCATATATTTAACCTCTAAAATCACAAATTTTATAAGATTAAAATTATTTCTTTATACACACAAAAGTCTATGTAGTTTCTATTAAAAGTTTAGAGAAGCCAATGAATTTCAATTAAAAATAGAATTCGTGCCGTGGTGATAATAGTTAAAATGGCGTTTGGTATATAATACATTACAATAGCGTAGGCGTACGTAACGAAATATACGATTTGCGGCAGAATCTCATGTGTCAAGTTAACCGCATCCATAAACACACTAAGATAAAATTAGAGAGGTATCTCTTGTTAATGTGGTTTCATTAATTTTGTGTCATTGTTTTATCTTAAAATCGTATATATCATATAGCATGTCCTGCATCTTCTAAACTGGACCGGTTTCAACCGAACTTAGTGCAAGGGTGGGGGATAAAGGATAAAGATAAGGGAGTCCCCTTTACCGCATTTAAACTTTTAATTGCTCCGTTATATGCATGAGGGAACGGCTCAGATTCTGGCAGAAGTTCAGAAGTCCTCTGGGAGGCTTTATAGCCTACCTTGGCGAGTCGAATATTTGTACCCTGTCTGTTGCCACTTGTTTGCATTCCAGAATTACAAGTGCAGCAGCTTCTGCACTGAGACATCCTCTACAAATGGGTATGTCTGTTCTTTAGATGTCGTATAGATATTTGTTCAGTGAACGATGACCGATTCTATACTACACACTGCACACAGTTTTTCCAGCGGTTAATGCAGGTAAAACTGCAGTGTCAATCGGGTGAGGAGAAAAAGTATTGATGTACAAAAGTTTTTGAATATTAATGGGTAATTTACAAGGTCGATAAGATTAGTGGTGACAGTTTTAACGATTTAAAAAAGCTCCCCGATTCCTTCTGGAGTTCTATAATAGCAAATATTATAGAACTCCAGACTTAAGTATTAATTTGTAATAGGGTAATTATCTAGTAAAAGATAAAGTACTAAACTATTAACCTTCATGTGGATTCCACGAATGTTACACCATGTCTTGGAAAAACCGGTTGTAATATATCAGTATGTTAAAATTACTAATAATAAGTAAGTTATCTTTACACACGATGAAGTCAAAAATATTTTGTTGTTATATTATCTTGAGATCTTGTCCCATTTTTGAGGAAATTATTTTATAACATCTCGATAATATCTCAGCTTTGTATGTCCAAATGTAAATAATTTAAAAGTATTCATATAAATATGTCTTAATGCAGTGCTGTGATACAGAAATGAATCTAGTAATATTAATTCTTAAGTTAAGAAAAACAATTTGAGGTTTCATTTTAAAGGAGCCTTCTAGCTTCCAACTGTCGGCGATTAATACATTCAGGTATCGTGCTTTTCATTAATACACGAACTCCAGACTTTAATACTTTGAAAACGAATCCGCGTCTGCTTTTAGAAAGCTCTCGCCAGAGCAGAGGACAGAAATAAACAGGAAATTTTAGTGGGCACACTTATTTATTTAACGTGACATCGAGATTTCGTCCGTTTATGGCGCGCTATTTCTGTGGCCAAGGGGTGCTTGCTTTTTAAATACTAACTTAGAACACATTTTCATTAAGATTTATATTGTTCTAATCGGCAATTTACATCTATGTTCTACATTTATATAGATGTATTCCAAGTTGAAATATCCTACGGCAACCATTCATTTTGGCAAAAGCATTGTTAATTGAATTACAACGTAACTGCAGGTGTATAGAAACAAATCATATTTAATGAGTAATCTTGAAAGAAGTTAGAAACAAATTAAAAATGGGGCGGTAAAAATTGCAATTTTTTTTGATGCTGTGTATTTAAGTGACGTCATTTTTTTTTAATTATATGGCAACTATCGGTGTGATAACTCTGCCAATGTCTAGTCAGAAAGAGGCACTTATATGAAGTTGCTCGATAACAAAAGCAATCAGCATTTATGTCTTTATTGAAAAACCAATGTTATTCTTAGGTATATATATTGTATATGTATTAAATAGTTAAAAAGTATAGCACAGAATAACACAACCAAATTAAGTTTTCCACAGATTAGATGAGAAGAAAAGGTGACAGACATAAGAATAAGTAAATAAACAAATAAATTGTAACATTATTAATATAAATTATGAATAATAAATCTATTATCCAGTCAAAATGACGGACGTCATCGCGATACGATTTCATATGGTTATTTATTTTAATATTGAATCAAATAATTTTAATAAATGAAATTTGTTACAGCACAGTGGGAGAGCCACACTGCAGTTTGTTTCTACCTACAGCATTTGCATAATTATTTCTTATCGAAGATGAATGTGAATGTCATGGGCCGTCATGTGAACGGTGCTAGTTTGTCACCCTCAATACATTAAAAAACCTATAGTTTAATATGTTGGTTACAAAGTTACCCCGAGTTAAATTAGGTAATATTATAGTCCTCACGACAATTGAGCACCGCGTAAAATATGTTCAGGCAATATGCGGGTTTCCGTTCAATCAATTGTGATAGATTATTCTAAAATCTGGGTCCATTACCGTTGTTATTACTACATATAATATAAAATATTATGTATATATATATATATATATATATATATATATATATAAATAATTTTTACATATAATAACCAAAATGATATAAGCTCAAAGAAATATTTTCAGATTAACAAGATGTTGATATGTTATTAAAAACATTTTAGCAGTAGACATGCTTGACTATTAAACAAATATTAAATACAAATAAGAAACGTTCAAATACTTAATGTTTAATGTTGCTTGCTAAACAACTTTTTTGACAACAAACGTTAAAGAAAAAGTCTCTAGTAACACTCCTGAAATGGAAAAGAAATGGAACTTTTTTTGTAATTTACTATTTCTATTTAATTCAGTATAACGTATTTAAGTAAACATGAACTAACAAAATAATACTAAACATTTTCAAACTTCAAATACTATCCATATCATATATTGAAAATAGTGCTAAATAGTTTATTTCAATTTAAAAAAAAAAGTATTGTAAAATTATTTACCAAGTTGAATGAGAATATGCTTGTCATCTTCCGCATTCATAATAATATATTTGTAGGCGATACCTACTTCCTGAAGTTCCCTAAATAGTTGATGAAAATGATATTTTTATGGAATTCATGCCATCAACATGTGTAGAATGTGGGTTCTATGAATATTTTGACTATGCAATCACGTAAAAAGTATGCTTAACTAGATTTTAGTGTGCCTTTGTAAGAAAGCGAATGATTATTTTAAAAGTAAATATCATTGCCACACGTGGACGTAGCTAGAAAGCTACGGCATCCATGTGTAGCTAGAAACTTGTGACTTCTCCCTCACGGTCTGTCAACGTAAACTAGCGGCATAACGCGGCTGTGTTTCGTCTGGTGAGCGTAGAGATTCGGAGATCCTTATTACTGATGTTCGTTTGTAAGTTAGAGAAGCCTAAAAAGTTACCTATGTGTAGGATACCATCTAAGTCCTCAGGGAGGACAACGCATTTGTATTATATTAACTTCTTAGTGAAGATGCACGTGGGTGCCGTAGTCATTAATTAAAGTCAGGTGAACTGTGCGTGTGTGTCAACTTCAATACAAAAAAAACTGCTACACATGCAGGTCAGCTTGATCAAGGACTACGCTATCACAGAATTGCAGTGTAAATGTAAAATAATAATTAAACACTGCAGAGTTATTGGACTATTCTTCTTCTTTATTCTCATCTAACACTTTTTCTTAATTTTTCATAACATCAGGGTCGATAAACGAGTACATAGTTAAACTGCCAGGAAATAATTCATGCAGCTCATAACACCCACATTTGGTGTAGATAAATAATCGCAATAAAGATGCTTTTGTCCACATCTGAGGATTGAGATCAAATATTTAAGTTTGGTATTTTATTAAATAGACATGTTAAAACGTTAGCCTATATAAAAATGTCAATGACCTCACAAAAACAAAATCACAAAAAACATACCACATACACAAAAAACAATTGAGTATAAATACTGCAACGGTCACCGATTCTATTCTCAAATGGCGCGAAGCTTCTCTCTCTTAACTTTGATGATAGTCGTAACTATCAAAGCGGTACATTGCGACAAGTGGTTCTATATCACGGTTGGCCGAAATGCTGAAATCATTTTACCCATATATATATTTATATGTATATATATATATATATATATATATATATATATAAATAATTTTACATATAATAACCAAAATGATATAAGCTCAAAGAAATATTTTCAGATTAACAAGATGTTGATATGTTATTAAAAACATTTTAGCAGTAGACATGCTTGACTATTAAACAAATATTAAATACAAATAAGAAACGTTCAAATACTTAAAGTTTAATGTTGCTTGCTAAACAACTTTTTTGACAACAAACGTTAAAGAAAAAGTCTCTAGTAACACTCCTGAAATGGAAAAGAAATGGAACTTTTTTTGTAATTTACTATTTCTATTTAATTCAGTATAACGTATTTAAGTAAACATGAACTAACAAAATAATACTAAACATTTTCAAACTTCAAATACCATCCATATCATATATTGAAAATAGTGCTAAAAAGTTTATTTCAATTTAAAAAAAAAAAGTATTGTAAAATTATTTACCAAGTTGAATGAGAATATGCTTGTAATCTTCCGCATTCATGATAATATATTTGTAGGCGATACCTACTTCCTGAAGTTCCCTAAATAGTTGATGAAAATGATATTTTTATGGAATTCATGCCATCAACATGTGTAGAATGTGGGTTCTATGAATATTTTGACTATGCATTCACGTAAAAAGTATGCTTAGCTAGATTTTAGTGTGCCTTTGTAAGAAAGCGAATGATTATTGTAAAAGTAAATATCATTGCCATACGTGGATGCCGTAGCTAGAAATTTGTGACTTCTCCCTCACGGTCTGTCAACGTAAACTAGCGCCATAACGCGGCTGTGGTTCGTCTGGTGAGCGTAGAGATTCGGAGATCCTTATTACTGATGTTCGTTTGTAAGTGAGAGAAGCCTAAAAAGTTACCTATGTGTAGGATACCATCTAAGTCAGGGAGGACAACGCATTTGTAT
This sequence comes from Teinopalpus imperialis, assembly GCA_029286865.1. Taxonomy (NCBI): domain Eukaryota; kingdom Metazoa; phylum Arthropoda; class Insecta; order Lepidoptera; family Papilionidae; genus Teinopalpus; species Teinopalpus imperialis. The sequence continues at coordinate 9,895,911 of JAGSMU010000021.1, forward strand.
TATATTAACTTCTTAGTGAAGATGCACGTGGGTGCCGTAGTCATTAATTAAAGTCAGGTGAACTGTGCGTGTGTGTCAACTTCAATACAAAAAAAACTGCTACACATGCAGGTCAGCTTGATCAAGGACTACGCTATCACAGAATTGCAGTGTAAATGTAAAATAATAATTAAACACTGCAGAGTTATTGGACTATTCTTCTTCTTTATTCTCATCTAACACTTTTTCTTAAATTTTCATAACATCAGGGTCGATAAACGAGTACATAGTTAAACTGCCAGGAAATAATTCATGCAGCTCATAACACCCACATTTGGTGTAGATAAATAATGGCAATAAAGATGCTTTTGTCCACATCTGAGGATTGAGATCAAATATTTAAGTTTGGTATTTTATTAAATAGACATGTTAAAACGTTAGCCTATATAAAAATGTCAATGACCTCACAAAAACAAAATCACAAAAAACATACCACATACACAAAAAACACTTGAGTATAAATACTGCAATGATCACCTATTCCATTCTCAAATGGCGCGAAGCTTCTCTCTCTTAACTTTGATGATAGTCGTAACTATCAAAGCGGTACATTGCGACAAGTGGTTCTATATCACGGTTGGCCGAAATGCTTAAATCATTTTACCCATATATATATTTATATGTATATATATATATATATATATATTTATTACATTGAGAGTTGCGTGATTCCTGCGGCCCATGACATCTACATTCACCCTTGACAAGGAATCATAATGCAGATGAGTTGAGTGACCCTTGAGGAATGAGATGGAATGTCTCGTCACCAGTAACCAATAAAGGTCTCCGGCTCCCTTCGAAAATTCACCAAACGTTATACTGCTATCTCAGACCGGTATTCAGTGCGGGCATGGTCCTACCCTGGTCGAGCTGACCTATACATTCTGAAGTTAGAAACAAACTGCAGTGTAACTCTACAACTGTTATAAATATTATATAAATATATAATAATATAATTTTACTACGTGATATTCTATTTTTAGCATCATTAAATTGTTTCAGGTTTTATATAGTGGGTAATAGGTATAAGTTATTGTTAACAGATGTTACCGTATCATAATAACAATATTTTTATGTATGCAGTGATGATATCCTGTACGAGTAGTGTAGCGTTCGTCCCTTCTTTAACTGCGTAAAAGTTTTATAGATAACAATAAATAAAACCAAAATAATTAAATAGTATTTTCTCTATTATTACAATCTATTTTTATTGTTTACATTAGCTTAGTGCTGATGTATTTAGTCTGTAAGTGAGAGAAGGTAGAGATGTAATTACTCGGTATTTCATGTTATTGCTCAGAGGCTTGCTCGTTATGATTTTCTGTAGACTACGGATGTGGGCTTCGTGGAGAAACACTACCATAGGAAATACTAATCAAAAAGTCTAAAGTCAAACTGTGCTAATTTGTCTCCTCTCTAATTGTTTTTTTTAAATGTTCATAACATTTTAATATGTGAACCACTATAAAAACTCCCATGGGGAGGAATTACCGATCATGACCAGGTTATGAACTATCGTTTCATTTTCACAAAAAGAAAACAAATCCGTTAACTGATATTCTGTACTCCACAAATGTGTACATTATTAAGGTCTAATCGTAGTACAACATAGACTTGACGTATATAATATTAGTTATAATTATATTGTATTAGTCTTATAATTAATTTTAGTCTATATTTTTACCTTCTATCTGTGAACTGTGTCGTACAACTAAATTCTTCGTTGTTATATTGCATTGATCAGTAACTTATCAAGAGAAAATACACATGTGGTGTGTTAGTAAAGTTCATTAAACGATAATAAGATAACCACTAGATAGAAGCTCGTTAGTATTATAAATTTATATCTCAGAATACAGATGTCTTTTCAATACTGGTCGATATCAATGAACGGAATAACAGAATGGAGTTGAGGTAGCGATAAATAGACGCTCTGAGACGGTCGTATGAAATAGTTGTATTGTCGTTCCTTGCGTGTACACTAAGTGTATTATACACGTATGTTGTTCATATCAATTGATATGGACGTCTTGACGTGATAAAACTCGCAAACTATAGCCTGCTACAGGATGATGTCGTTTTCCCTTGCACCAAACGAATACTAACAACAGGATGTTGACGAAACTTAAAGGGCGTTGCTTGCTTCAAGACAGTAATGTTTTCGCTTTGTTGCTCATGCGTGATTAATAGTAGTCTCTTAAATAAGGATAGATTTGGATTTTTCTTGAACGGACTGCTCTGTCTTTTTTGCCTTTATTTTATTGGTTAATAGTACGCATCTGCCTAAGATGTTATTTTATTAATTTATTTTTCTAAAATTTAATAATAAAATAAATAATACTGTGTAAAATAATGATAAATAATAGTACTAACAATATTTACAATAGGCAGACTGCTGATGGCTTCAAGGGCCATTGCAGACTGATGGAGTGGCGCCGAAGCTACAAATTTAGTAATAATTAAAATTCAACCTAATTTATTAGGATATACGAGTGAAATCGGAATATTGAAAATTTTTAATAAGTATTTAGTTTAATAAAATAGGAATGAAATAAGAAATAAGTCAAATTTCAATTGTTACTAAATTAGTCGCCTCGCCGCCACTCCGTTGGTATGTGCTGACCCTAAGGCATTCTCTCCCAGTCGACCATCCGGCCTAGCCGAGTAGATTTTTAGAAGGCAGCGTTGCGTAGCTATGATAGGTGTTGTAGGTAGGTGTAAGAGAAAGAAGTTTTTATTTCGTCCCGTGGGTGTCGTTCAGGGTTCACGGTAAAAATAAAAAATCCCCTTTCCTCAACTGCAAATGTTGTGAACATTTTTTTGTACAATTTTTTTATATAAATAAAAATGAAAGATGAAGAAACTTTGGTTTTACGGATGTTACCCATTTACCGAGCGGTCGGGTATCGAGGGATTCAGTGAGCTTTTTACGTAGTTACATATATGTTTTTTATTTATATACACGGTGTTTTGAATAAAGTTGTATGTATGAATCTATGCACGTTTAGGAAAGAATAGGAACGTACGATGGTGTTAGCCGGAAATTTATTAATTTCTCTTTCACAGATTGTTGTTATATCTGTTTGAAAGTACTGTTGAAGTGTTTGTATGCAAAATATTTTTATACAAATAATTATTAGAATTTAGTTGTTTTACTATGGTTGAGTGAAGAATATATATATATGTTAGTATATATAATGCTGCTGTCTCGTATGGTGAGTGTAGGAATCAGGGGATCAATAACAGGTAACAAGTCATTCCATCTCAGTCATCCGGGATGAATCGTGAATGTTTGTTATGAATGGGTTTAGATGTCATGGGCCGCAATTATCATTCAACTTCAAGTGACACCTGTGGTCGTTTGTCACCCCTAGTGTTATGAAAAATACCATAAACCTATAAACTAGCTGCGGCAGCAGAGCTGACCTCTGTGTGCTGATTTACCGGGGAAAGATAGCGTTTTTGGAAAAGAGTAGAGTGAAGTAGTAGTTAAAAGCGACTGTGTTACATCCGGTGAAAACGAACAGCAGACCTTACACCATCTAGATCAGAGGTTCCCAGACTTTTTTTTCTCATAGACCACTTTCAAAATTTAGCTGGTTCGGGTGATCCCCTACATTTCTACCATATTCCCAAAACTCGACAAAAACGTTGTATACGTTGTACTGAATATGGAATATGCAAGTTTTTACAAGTAACAGTCGCTGAGCTTCTTAAAATATTATCTGCCTACATTGATAGGTGAAGTAAAGCCAACATATTAGTTCTTTATTATCGAAAGCAAATAAATTTTCGAGGACCCCGGCTTACGAATTGTGAACCCCCATTTCTTTGCCACGCCAACGGAGACCCCGTCGAGTCTCCCGTGGCCCAGAGGTCGACTTGGACCACTTGCGTGACTAAGGACCTAGATTATAATACCTTATCGAGGATAGATATGAGTGTTACGGGCAGCAAGTATGGTATATAAGTCACCAGGTGTAAATTGTATATAATGTATTAGTCAGCCCTAATATTCTAAAAAAAATACATTAAGACGTCTCTAAGGAAGAAGAACTTCATCTTCTTTCTTACTGAAGCTGTCTCTAAGCACACAGTTTAATGCAATTCAGAAAAAGTTACATTTCTAAAGCTTATTTTAATTAAACCCAAGTAAAATTAATTCGTCCATACATTAGTTTGAATTTAGAGCGAATATCGCATAGAAGAAATTTTGTATGAATGTCAAGTCTCATTCAGCATGGTAAAATTTACTATTGTCTACCTCTCAGTATTGTAGGATTCATTTTCTTTTCAATGTTGTGTTATTATATGGTTCGACGTATGTCGATACGACATCCACATTAGGATACGACTGACAGAGAGTGCTCTGTGTGAACTTCCCTTTATGGACTAATGAGATCCACGGTACGAATAGTTTTAACAGTAGTAGAGCTACAATTCAGTTTGTTTCTAGCTGCAGAATGAATGGGTCAGCTCGTCCGGGGTAGGACAGGTATCGCCATAATTTAAAACCCTCCAGGTGATTTGCTGTTACGAGGGAATACACAAAAAACATTATATTTATTCAAATTCAAATTCAAATTTGCCTTCTAGCTTTAATAATGTTAGAGCTGCACTGCAGTATGTATGTGTCAGACGAGCTGAAGAATGAATGTGTCAGACGACCGGGGTAGGATCACACCCTCACCGAATACCGGCGTAAAATAACAGCATAATGCTGATGTGTTTCGTTTAGCGAGTGTAGGGATTTGGATTTATTACTGTTGAGGAGGCATTCCATCTCAGTCCCCAAGGTTGACAACGCATCTACATTATGATTCCTTTCAAGGATGAATGTAGATGTCATGGGCCGCTGGAATCACTTGCCATCAGGTGAACTGTGTGCTCGTTTGTTACTCTCAATGTAATAATAAAAAAAGATAGAGTCATGTTGCAGGTCAGCTGAATTGGAAAAGTACGAATATTCAACGTAGCTTCGGCTGGGGATCAAAACAAATACCCTTCACTCCGTAGCCACAGTATATACAATACTGAATTATAACGTCCATTGCCCGTCAGAATGACTTGCCCCATTAATTATCTCCCCAGTACTTGGTTATCAATGTTTAAAGATATTTTTGTATCACAGTTCTGCTCCACTAACCGTTCATTACAAGCCATTTGTTATATTCTAGCTGCTTTGTAATTTGTTTCTAATTTACTGAACTACTCTTGATTTCAGTGCCTACATAGCACTATTATATTATATATTTTTTCTCATAACATGAATAGTATTTATATTTTATTCATAACTAGTATAACTTAAATAGGTCTAAGTTATTATGCTATCAGCACCGTTAACCACATTTTGATAACATAAGAAAGGAAATATAAATTTGATAAGTGGTAATGCAAAGCAAGGTATGTAAGAAAACAGGGAAGGAATATGGCCTCACAGAATACGAGCAGGAAAAGGTAGAATAACGCTAGGGATAACGATGACAATATCCTTCTGGTGGATTTCGACCACGGCGATATCCTATGATTATCGCCAGATGACATCAACTGCGCAGAATGTGCTTACCACATAGTGTTGTAAGCATTTGCGCAAACAGAGGCACCCACTCGTCTTCCCCTTCCCTGATATGTGCAATAAGATCGGAGGAAGGTTCAGAAGCAGTGGCTCACACGGGATATACATACAACATCGAAAATCGACTAATTGTGATACACAAATATTGTTCCTCAGCTGAGAATATAACCCAGGACCCGCAACGCAGTAACGTAAGAAATTTAACCACTATATATAAATATATATATATATATATATATATATATATAAATATATATATATATATATATATAAATATATATATATATATATAATTTTTTTCTTGAGTATAGATATAGACATTATGGCCGCAGTCATCACTTGCCGTCATGTGATTTGTCTGCTCGTTTGTCGCCTCTAATATTATTAAAACGATCAATAATGTAGCTTTTTATTTTGTAATACTGAATTGTTAACATTTTAAACATCTATCACAAGATATATTGCAGATTAGATAAAAATACGATATATCATCTTGATTAAATATAATACAAATAATCAGTAAAAAAAGTAAACTTGTATTTATATATATAACATGATACAGTATGTTATTGTTGCAATATATAAGTAAATATATACATATAATACAATATATAACTCTTTTGAACGGATATAATGTATCATATTTCCCTGTAACACGTTCTAAGATTTCATTAAATTTGTTTTCGCGTACCAGTCTATAGAAAGAAATATTTATAATATTATTGATGTAGTTAAAAAAAAACTATTATTGGACTGGTAAGAAAACTATTTAACGACAGGCAACGAATTTTTTCTGGGGCCAACATTTCCTATTGAATAAAAAAGGAATAGCGTCGCAGAAATTTAGGAGAAATCGGTATTACAAAGATCAAAAACACGCATCGAATTGAGAATCTTTTCTTTATTAAGTTGGTTAAAACAGAAAATGTTGTAAATCAAAATGAAGAATTATTAAAAGACAGTTATAACTAACTGCTGAACTTACACTTAAAGCTAAAAAATCAACAAATTTCAATGTTAATCTTACGTTTGATTGTTTATTCAAACAATGTAATACCGTTTTCTCTTCAATCTAAAATATTGATTAAAAGATAATTTATTTAAGTAATGTTAATAATTTCGAGTACGACTGCGTCAATATCTTCTAAGTATTACGAACTTCCCGGGATATAGTACCGTTGCATAGTCAGAATACCTAACGTCGGTCGTGGGTCCTGAGAACCAAAAATTTCTACACCACGGGTTTTTATTTATCGACTCTGGGAGAGTCGTACATTGAGATGACGAGTTAGTATCATGTGTTTGCGTGAATGTTTACGAAGCTATGAAATGTACTTTGAACTATCGCTGTGATAGTAATCGAATAGGAGGACATATTAATGTGTAAGAATATTCGTAATTAATACATTAATTAACCTTGCCACATTGATCTGATGGCTAGCGGTGAATGTGCGGTCCATTACAAGGATATCCTTATTATAGATTTTTTTATATACACAACACACACACACATAATTTACTTCATCGCAAGTGTTGATAGCTCGTACGATACGACTTAGGGACCTTCAATAAACAAACCTACACCTTTCTTAAAAGCCGACATCTGAGATTCCCTGGTGCTGGGAATGTTCATGGGCGGCGGTAATCACTTACCACCAGGTGAGCTGATTGTTCGTTTGCCACATATTCTATAAAAAAAATTAACATCATTATCATCTTCAGAAAAGATGCACAATCGTTGTCATGTCAAGAATCAGATCAAATGTCACGCCACTAGTAAATGGTTTTCCGGATGCCTATAGTTCCTATTTCAAATTCCGTCAGAGCGTCGTCCTTCCCATCCATCCGGTCGAGTTGACCCTTTCATGTTTCAGCGTGTACACGTATTACTGTTAGGTGTAGATACATTTTAATTCTATTTTTTTGTTATTATTCCTCTGATGATAAGTGATTCCTGTGGACCATGACATTTACTTTCATCCTTGATAAGGAATCATAATGCAGATGAATTGTCATCCATGAGGACCGAGATGGAATGCCTCGTCACCGGTACTAAGGGTCCCCGGATCCCTACACTCACCAGACGAAGCACAGCAACATTATGCTGCTATTTTTTACCGGTATTTTGTTAGGGCGTGGTCCTACTCTGGTCGAGCTGATCCATTAATTCTGCAGGTAGAAACAAACTGCAGCGTCGCTCTACCATTGTTACACTTCTGACTGGGTCTGCCTACGTAACGATAGTTGGGCCTCAGATTTAAAATGTGTGTGTTTATATAATTTCATAAAATATACACAATTAAGGCTCATTAGTGTAATAACTTCAACTTAGTACAACTTTACCATGTTCTGGAAAAAATAAAAATGCTTGAAATTTTTAATTTGAGATAAAATTGTTCAAATCTTTTAAATCTTATTATATATTATCTTATCTAATTATATCTATTAAATGGAAGTACTGAATTGCGGCAAAAAGAACCAGGAAGCTGCTGGGTCACATGTATCACGTACATACATCATATCATGTACATGTGTCACACGAAATTGAATGGGTCAGCTCGACCGGTGAAGGGTCATATGTTCACAGATAAGTAATTTAAATTTAATAATAGCGAATATAGAGTTGCTGTGTTTTGTATTTTCCACGATCATCCTATGATTGATATGATTGAAATTGTCTTTCTAAAGGAGTACCATTAACAACAGTAGACGATGTTATTTTTATTTCGTCGTGTCGTGGTCGCCGCACTGCAGACTTACAGAGAGACTCACTCCATATCTTCCCAGCACTACAAATCGAGTCGTAATCGGTGTTTTTTTTATACGAGATGTAAGTAAATATTTTGTCCACTCTTGAGATTAAAATGAAGTACCTCATGACCGTTAAGATTTTATAGCCGCGTTCAGCGTCTGAACGTTTGGATCGCCGTTTCCGACACCAATTACATAGCGAATTGCAATGTTAAGTACACTTTTGTCATGTGCTAGTCAGTGAAGGAAAACATCGTAAGGAAAGTCCCCAGTCCGCAGTGGAACACGTGGTAAATCAGTACTTAGAGTTACATTGGACAACGTGATTGATGCCGGAACCGTGGATCGAACTCGGTTTGCTCGCGTACCGTGATTTTAAAGCGAGCGCTTAGATCAGAGGTTCCCAGACTTTTGTTCTCATAGATCACTTTCAAAATTTAGCTGGTTTCGGTGTACCCCCTGCAGCTACATTTCTACCATATTCCCAAAACTCGATAAAAACGTTATACACGTTGTACTAAATATGGAATGACCAAGTTTTTACAAGTGGTAGTCGCTGAGCATCTTAAAGTATTATCTACCTACATTGATAGGTGAAGTCAAGCTAATATTTTAGTTCTTCACTATCGAAAGCATATAAATTTTCGTCGCCCCCGCTTACGAATTGTGAACCCCCATTTTTTTTGTCACGCCAACGTAGACCCCGTCGAGTCGCCCGTGGGGCCCTGGGGGTCCACCTGGACCACTTTGGGAAATAAGGGCTTAAGATAGTGAGCTACTACACTTTCCACTTTAAAAGTAAGTTTATAATATTTTATGTTAAACCCACACCATTATATGGTATGCGCATTTTTAGCGAAATATCAATGAAGACGTGTATTTTTCCATATTGATTTAGACCGTCACATTGACGAGAGAAGTGTTTACGCGCCTTATATGAGCAGATTACGTCATTCCTTGTTTGCTTCATAATTAACATTAATTATCATGTTCATACTTGGTTATCAACTATACAGATATGGAGGCGTCGATAGAGAATTTAGCTATGGTGGGACAATTTTTATGTGATTTTATTTATCTTCCAGGGATTGCTAAGAGTATATATGTTATATAAATATATGACTATATATATGCATATGTATATATACATATATATAGTTACAATAAAAAGAGAAAGTAATGAGGAATTAAGATCAATTACTCCCTGGCCCCCTGATCGCGAGTGGTGAAGCTGTAGAGGCCGCAGGGCCAACAGCAATAGAAATAAACAAAAAAAAAACAATTTTAGCGTAATCCTCTATACGCGCCTGAATGCCTTTTAAGCTGATAGCTACCAAGTATGAACAAATTAATTAATGGAAATTGTAAAGCAAACTAGAAGTGCAGTAAGATTTCATTTCAACGGTTGTTGAAGAATTATACAGGAATATGAAAATAAGAAGTCTCTTCAATGGCAACCTTGTATTGGCAACTCTCAACTAGATGAAATGACGGACTATGCAATTGGAGGTGGGTCACATTCGTGCTTAGTGGTAATCTGTGCGGTGTTCAGTAGTGGATTACTGACAATGGGATTATACTGCAAATACTGGCTTCCTATTATATCTTACGGAAATAAGTTAATTTTTTTCAGTGATAAATAATGGAGTTCATTACAATGATGTTGACGTTTAAAAAAAAGTTAAAGTTATTTCGCACGTGATTGTATACATTTAACGTAATACGACTTGATCCCCTAAAAGGTGAACGCAAATATCTGAAATATATTATTCACGAATGAAAGAGGAGAGAGTCTAAGCGGAGAAAAGTCTAAAGGTGAATTTTTAAATTTTAATAATGAGTCTAAAAATCACATATAAATTGAAAAGGATGAATGAATCTTTTTAGGATTTATTAATATTAATTAATTCGTTAATTATTATTAATTATTTCGTACTTGCATAGTTTATTATTTACATTTAAAGTCTATCTATCTTCAACTCAACATATAGAATTATTTTCAATACACCCCACCGCCCTATGGACATGTAGTAATCTAGATAGATATATGTAGATTTCGTTTTATTTTATCACCGCTGTGGATTACTATATTGTCACCATTGTAACGAGCTGGAAACTTTAACATAAATTTAATTTACGAGACACTTGACTCGGGAGGATAGCCACTGTAAACTTGCTTATTTATTCTCTCTGTCGCCTTTTACTAAAGCCTACCTGGCCTAGATTGGGTAGCCTTCAGTCATTCAATCTGGCTAAATGAAAATAGAGGACAAAGAAAAAACAAAAAAAGACGTCAAGGAAATAGAACTTTATGCATGCGCATGGCAATGGAGAATAGGATTTGCATAAAATAGATTAGAAACTTCCAGTCAATACTGTGAAACGAATCGCTTTTGAAACGCGCGTGTAAAACACGTTTATTTTTTTCTCGATTAAATTCACTCCACACCGATAAAAGCGGGTCGAATGTCACTTATCGTTATGCATTTAAACGATTGAAATGTTTTCATTACAGCGTACATATTTTATATTGAAGGTTTGACACTATGGTTAGGATTACCAATTGTATTTATATTTAATTTTTTTTTATTACATTGTAAGTAACAAACGAGCACACAGTTCACCTATTCCTGCGGCCCATGACATCTACATTCATCCTTTACAAGGAATCATAATGCAGATGCGTTGTCACCCTTGTGGACTGGGATAGAATGCCTCGTCACCAGTAATAAAGGTCTCTGGATCCCTGCACTCACAAGACGAAACAGCAATATTATACTGCTATTTTACGCTGGTATTCTGTGAGGGCGTGGTCTTACCCCGATCGAGCTGATCCATTCATTCTGCAGCTAGAAGCTGTAGTGTAGCTCTACCACTGTGAATTAAATGGTTCAGTATCAATGTATAAAGGTGTCATAGCTTTCATACCTTTATTACTGGCGTATCAGCATTATGATTCCTTGTCAAGTTTAATGTAGATGTCATGTGCCACAGGAATCACTTCTATCTAATCACCCTAATTTTTAAAAGAAAATGGGATTTATGATGACCTATAATTAAAATATAAATCCAAAGAACTCCTAACTTATATGTCGGTAACTATAATAGCTTAAACAATCCGGTCATGTTTTTCAAGATCTGAGATATTCAAGATTAGTTTTCTTATATTTTTGTTAAGGATATGTTATATATATATATATATATATATATATATATATATATATATATATATACCCATGAGGTAAGAGTTGGTGAAGTGGAAATTCTGACTTCACCAAACACGTTGTAAAACACGCCATAATATTTTAATGAACAAAATATATCTACTTTTGGTTCATGTTTTAGTCACATTCTTAGATCTTTCTGATCAAATAATTATTATTTATGTCGTAATGAGTAACAATGAAATATTTTTTATAAAAAAAGGGTATATGAGGTTATATATTTATAATACAAGAATATATATTTTACATATTTCTATTACTAATACTCCTTATTACTGCTCCAACTAAACTAAATTACTTGTGCTAGGATATAATTCACGACAATAGTTGAATAATGGGTTCGAACCTTCGACGTTAAGTTTCATAGGCCATACCCTAAATCATAAGGATATTGATGCTTCAAAATATAAGTACAGAAACTTTTTGTTCATCCAAACCTTGTACTTGGATGTGGAAACGCCCAATGCTTTGATGCTTGCATAAAACCGTTTTGTATGTATTTGGATTGAAACGGAAACTTTTATAGTGTGATTCATGCGTAATAACCGCTACTTGGTCGTTGTGGGTGTAGTTGTGGTGCCGCCACTAGGTTTTTGCAATATATTGTCTGTAAATCAAATAGAAAGTTTTAAAATTAAAACATATGAATTTTACCCTAGTTTAAATTTATTGGCAACTTGTATATTGTAAAAGTTTTGTTTAGGAAAGTGGCAGTATTCAAAGTTAGCAATTTCATTATTATCGTACTAGTACATTATCATATACTAAACATCGTGATATTATTCCTGGATATCAAGATAAGCTTCCGTATAAGGGGATAAGTATAATGTGATTCTGTAAACCGAATAATATACCATAAATTAGCTTGAAATAAGTTTTAGTCTCTTCGTTCTGTTGTTGATCCGAATGCAAAATATATTGATTAAATATATATGATTCTTGTTCGGTAGTCACCGATGTAGTATTAAATTATTAAGGAAGTTTTGAAATGGATTTCCAAAAAAAATTGGAAAGCTTTTGGCTATTCATACGTACCTGGAACCTGAACTGCTGGTCCTAGTTACGATTCTCAGTTGAGGCACAATATACGCGTAGCACAAATTGGTGATTTTAAGAACCCAAAAGTCTGTACTATTTGTGTCCCTTATCTCTGACACTGCACTAGAACCGATCTTATTACACGTACATACAATAAGGTCGCAGGAAGGTAACACCTGATTATGGAAAAGGTCGAAGTGCGATTTATGCGCACGCTAATGGCATTTATATCGTATGTGTGTGAAGTTCTAGCTGCTGAGTGTAAACATACATACGTACATCATGACTGAATTTCAAAATTAAATCCTCGTCATCGCGATAATAACTAATCTGTGGAATCAGCTGTCGCCAGCGGTATTTCTGAACCGATACTGCTTAGGGACTTTCAAGAAAAGAGCCTACACATTTCTTAAAGGCGCATCTGCGTTTTGCAGATGCTCATGGGCGGCGGCAATCACTTAGTGATGACCTCAGGTGAGCTGCTTGCTCGTTTGCCACCTATTCTATAAAAAATATATGTACAGTTGTTGTTGTCATCTGGTAAGGATTTGGAAAGGGAAATATTGCAGAGGTGAAAATCGTTTTGGACAACAGGATCATATTTCATAGTTTCTTGTTTTGCAGAAAGTTGTCATAAAGCTTTGAAGAATGTTTCCATATTGATTGATATTGATTGATTCGTAACGTCCAGCTGCAAAATAACCTATTTCACGGTTAGACGATACGAATCAAATTGACCCCTATAGTTTTTATTTTTTATTATTTAATGTATACTGTATACCTTACAAAATTGGTTACTGATTGGTAAATGTTTTCTTCTATTGTACAGTACAGTTCACGTACCTTATATATATCCTTAAAAGACATAATATATTATATCACTGTACGTTATTTATTGTTGTTTTTATAATATTAGGGGTGACGGTAAGTGGTTAACGCAGCCAATGACGTCTACAACCATCCTCAGCAATGATTATGAACGAGATACACTTACGTTGTCAATCTTGAGAAGTGAAATGGACTGTCTAGTACTAGTAATTGGGTTTAAAGATGCCTAGATTCACCAAACGAAACACAGCAGTATTATGCCGCTGATTTTAAGGGGATTCTGATATTTCCCTTGCTGAAGCGTAGCTCTACCACTGGTCTCATATTAACCCTAATGTAAAACCGCATAAGTAGACAGGAACCGAAATTATTATTTGTCTTACCATGTTATGCAAAAATGCTCATGGGTTAAAACTATATTTACATGCAAACTAATCTACTTGTTACTATGTCGTTTTTATGAAAAGTTATTTATATCGACAGTGTATCTGATTAAAATATGTCAACACAGAAAACACATTTTTAATTAAGTAAAAACTTTTTGGTTAAAACATAAAACTGTAATAAATGTATGGCGAAGCTTACTGTAATGGATAATTTTGGGTTTAATATAAAAGGTAAATAACATAAAATTATATACACGATGAAAATAACACAGCTGTGTCGTTGGTAATTTTGCGCACCCTCACGACACGAACTAACGGCGAGATATTTGACAGCGGAGTTTATATTCGTGGGGGTTGCAAAGCGTACGGTACCCTAATAAATTTCCATCACCTGAGACAAACGGATACTCCTGTATTTAATAAGAGCAGCTGTGTTTATGCAGTAAGCATCTTTTTATTTGATTTTTTATAGATAAGCTTACCAATAAAATATAAGGTACTTCGGTTTGTTTTGATAATTATAATACAAGCAAACTAATTTTAATATTATTTAAGAACTTCCCTTTTGGAAATTCAACGTTGAGTATATATACATATAAATTCGAAATATAATAATTGCCATTTTATACTGTATAAAGAAATAGGATTAAAGTTATAAAATGGAGTATGGAGTTTCAAGACCAAATGTATGAATTAGATATTTATGTTATATAATAACTAATTCATATGTGTCGTGTATACAAAAACTGTTTACTAAGTTTTAATTAGATTTTTTTTGATAAACAAACCGCTCGAACCAAACGTTTAATACTGCAGTTATAAACGGTGTACCATCAGTGGATCGTATCGGCTAGAGATGAACTAAGCATTCAAAGACCACCAGCGTCTAATCAGTTTAGTGCTACAAAACATGGCATTCACTCTCAGAATAAAGATGATCCAGTTGCTATCAACTACTGTGTGAAGTGGTGGTTTAGATGGTTAGAGTAACGTTGCAACTATTTTCTTTTTGCGTCATGACTTGGTTAAACCGCGAAGTAAGTGAAACTCTGAGGTATACGAGGGAATGATCTCTTATATCTCTGGAATGATAACAAAATTAATTGATTTCTTGCTTAGAAGGAATTTACGAGACACCTCCTGCAAAGATGACATAGATATCGGATCCAGTTACCAGCCTCTCGGAGTCCTTCAAGATACATTTAAGAGTATTTATTCACATACATAAATTAGTTCTGACAGCCTCTTAACATCTTACAAAAAATGTATAAAAAAAGTAAAACATACAGCGGTAGAGCTACACTGCAGTTTGTTTCTAACTGCAGAATGAATGGGTCAGTTAGACCAGAGTAGGACCACGCTTTCACAGAATACCAGCGTTAAATAGCAGCATTATGCTGCTGTGGTTCGTCTGGTAAGTGTAGGGATCCGAAGACATTCATTACGAGGCATTCCATCGCAGTCTTCAAGGATCACAACGCATCTGCATTATGCGATATTCTATTGTTGTTTGCTGATTACGGAAACATCCTTCCCCATTTTCGCTGATGCGTTCGTATTTTAAATTATTTATTAATTAAATATTTCATCCTCATCATCTCGATGGTTGGCAGTCCACAACTGTGCGCTTTACGCGAAACGCCCTGCCACGTACAACCACTCTGTGCAATCAGCTGTCGCCAGGGCTTTTTCCGAACCGATATGACTTAGACTTTAAGAATCTAAGACATCATAATGATTGTCTCAGAAATAAAAACTTTAAAATGTATGATAGGCCTGTTGTAAGTAATTATTATGGGAAGCGAACAAAGAGTATGTAATGAAATATTCTCTGAAAGTGAGTGCTTGAGTAAAAATGCCTTAAAAAGAAAGCTAAAGGCCTTTTTAATATATAATTAAAAGAACAGTGTTAAGTAGATTTTATTTTTGTGTTTATTTATTATTTCTTTTTTTGTTACTTTGCTGTGTTCAATTCATATACTATAATTAATGTTATTTTGTTCTATATGTTATATATTCTATGTTATTGTGTAAGAGTGCTTTGTTTGTTTCGCCGATAAATTGTTTTCACAATTTGGCGATATTTGTTTGTAATATTTCGTTGTTCACTTATTATATAAATAAAATAAAAAAAACCATACAAAGAAAAGAGCCTATACCTTTCTTAAAGGCCGGTAGCGCATTTGCGACTCCTGGTGTTGCAGATGTCCATGGGCGGCGGTAATCACTTGCCATCGGGTGAGCTGCTTACTCGTTTGCCACATCTACACTAATATTATAAAGCTGAAGAGTTTGTTTGTTTGAACGCGCTAATCTCATACTGGTTTGAATTGAAAAAGTATTTTAGTTTTGGAAACTCCCATTTATCGAGGAATCGTCTATGAAAAATGTTGTAAAATTATTCCTTTTGAGAGCTTCCGTTGCATGTGCTGCGTAAGCGATTAAAGTTAGGCAACAATGATGTATGATGGAGTTGTTCCCCTTTAAAAGTTCTAAAAAAAGCATTGATTTACATGAGACATACTAAGCATCCTGTAGTCTACGCGAACGTAGTCGCGGGCACTGCTAGAATACTATAAAAAAAAATTACACAATAAAGTGTGCAAATACCCTTGGTCCACATTTATACTCAACACTTGCCCAGTAATATGACATAAATCATTTCTCATTACACATGATCTCTCAACCCGTCCTTACGGAGTAACTATAAAACTTCCCCTTATGTATTTATTCTTCAAACTGTTCGTTATATTAACGGCACGGCACCGTATCAATATTCTCGTGTTAGTTGATTGTAATCGCTTTTCATCCGACAGCATTGCCGTCCAGTGTTCCGAGCCGTGCAGCGTTACCAGACAGATTAGGCTTTTGTAAATGTTCTCCGCTATATTTCAAAGATACACAAGTGTTGGCATGTAGTAAGGCTCGAGGGAACCGGACGAATGTTGTGACACGTGTTTATCACAGTAGCTTCATAGCTTGATTTGAAGTGTTTATCATAGTAGCTTCATAGCTTGATTTGAAGTGTTTATCATAGTAGCTTCATAGCTTGATTTGAAGTGTTTATCATAGTAGCTTCATAGCTTGATTTGAAGTGTTTATCATAGTAGCTTCATAGCTTGATTTGAAGTGTTTATCATAGTAGCTTCATAGCTTGATTTGAAGTGTTTATCATAGTAGCTTCATAGCTTGATTTGAAGTGTTTATCATAGTAGCTTCATAGCTTGATTTGAAGTGTTTATCATAGTAGCTTCATAGCTTGATTTGAAGTGTTTATCATAGTAGCTTCATAGCTTGATTTGAAGTGTTTATCATAGTAGCTTCATAGCTTGATTTGAAGTGTTTATCATAGTAGCTTCATAGCTTGATTTGAAGTGTTTATCATAGTAGCTTCATAGCTTGATTTGAAGTGTTTATCATAGTAGCTTCATAGCTTGATTTGAAGTGTTTATCATAGTAGCTTCATAGCTTGATTTGAAGTGTTTATCATAGTAGCTTCATAGCTTGATTTGAAGTGTTTATCATAGTAGCTTCATAGCTTGATTTGAAGTGTTTATCATAGTAGCTTCATAGCTTGATTTGAAGTGTTTATCATAGTAGCTTCATAGCTTGATTTGAAGTGTTTATCATAGTAGCTTCATAGCTTGATTTGAAGTGTTTATCATAGTAGCTTCATAGCTTGATTTGAAGTGTTTATCATAGTAGCTTCATAGCTTGATTTGAAGTGTTTATCATAGTAGCTTCATAGCTTGATTTGAAGTGTTTATCATAGTAGCTTCATAGCTTGATTTGAAGTGTTTATCATAGTAGCTTCATAGCTTGATTTGAAGTGTTTATCATAGTAGCTTCATAGCTTGATTTGAAGTGTTCATCATAGTAGCTTCATAGCTTGATTTGAAGTGTTTATCATAGTAGCTTCATAGCTTGATTTGAAGTGTTTATCATAGTAGCTTCATAGCTTGATTTGAAGTGTTTATCATAGTAGCTTCATAGCTTGATTTGAAGTGTTTATCATAGTAGCTTCATAGCTTGATTTGAAGTGTTTATCATAGTAGCTTCATAGCTTGATTTGAAGTGTTTATCATAGTAGCTTCATAGCTTGATTTGAAGTGTTTATCATAGTAGCTTCATAGCTTGATTTGAAGTGTTTATCATAGTAGCTTCATAGCTTGATTTGAAGTGTTTATCATAGTAGCTTCATAGCTTGATTTGAAGTGTTTATCATAGTAGCTTCATAGCTTGATTTGAAGTGTTTATCATAGTAGCTTCATAGCTTGATTTGAAGTGTTTATCATAGTAGCTTCATAGCTTGATTTGAAGTGTTTATCATAGTAGCTTCATAGCTTGATTTGAAGTGTTTATCATAGTAGCTTCATAGCTTGATTTGAAGTGTTTATCATAGTAGCTTCATAGCTTGATTTGAAGTGTTTATCATAGTAGCTTCATAGCTTGATTTGAAGTGTTTATCATAGTAGCTTCATAGCTTGATTTGAAGTGTTTATCATAGTAGCTTCATAGCTTGATTTGAAGTGTTTATCATAGTAGCTTCATAGCTTGATTTGAAGTGTTTATCATAGTAGCTTCATAGCTTGATTTGAAGTGTTTATCATAGTAGCTTCATAGCTTGATTTGAAGTGTTTATCATAGTAGCTTCATAGCTTGATTTGAAGTGTTTATCATAGTAGCTTCATAGCTTGATTTGAAGTGTTTATCATAGTAGCTTCATAGCTTGATTTGAAGTGTTTATCATAGTAGCTTCATAGCTTGATTTGAAGTGTTTATCATAGTAGCTTCATAGCTTGATTTGAAGTGTTTATCATAGTAGCTTCATAGCTTGATTTGAAGTGTTTATCATAGTAGCTTCATAGCTTGATTTGAAGTGTTTATCATAGTAGCTTCATAGCTTGATTTGAAGTGTTTATCATAGTAGCTTCATAGCTTGATTTGAAGTGTTTATCATAGTAGCTTCATAGCTTGATTTGAAGTGTTTATCATAGTAGCTTCATAGCTTGATTTGAAGTGTTTATCATAGTAGCTTCATAGCTTGATTTGAAGTGTTTATCATAGTAGCTTCATAGCTTGATTTGAAGTGTTTATCATAGTAGCTTCATAGCTTGATTTGAAGTGTTTATCATAGTAGCTTCATAGCTTGATTTGAAGTGTTTATCATAGTAGCTTCATAGCTTGATTTGAAGTGTTTATCATAGTAGCTTCATAGCTTGATTTGAAGTGTTTATCATAGTAGCTTCATAGCTTGATTTGAAGTGTTTATCATAGTAGCTTCATAGCTTGATTTGAAGTGTTTATCATAGTAGCTTCATAGCTTGATTTGAAGTGTTTATCATAGTAGCTTCATAGCTTGATTTGAAGTGTTTATCATAGTAGCTTCATAGCTTGATTTGAAGTGTTTATCATAGTAGCTTCATAGCTTGATTTGAAGTGTTTATCATAGTAGCTTCATAGCTTGATTTGAAGTGTTTATCATAGTAGCTTCATAGCTTGATTTGAAGTGTTTATCATAGTAGCTTCATAGCTTGATTTGAAGTGTTTATCATAGTAGCTTCATAGCTTGATTTGAAGTGTTTATCATAGTAGCTTCATAGCTTGATTTGAAGTGTTTATCATAGTAGCTTCATAGCTTGATTTGAAGTGTTTATCATAGTAGCTTCATAGCTTGATTTGAAGTGTTTATCATAGTAGCTTCATAGCTTGATTTGAAGTGTTTATCATAGTAGCTTCATAGCTTGATTTGAAGTGTTTATCATAGTAGCTTCATAGCTTGATTTGAAGTGTTTATCATAGTAGCTTCATAGCTTGATTTGAAGTGTTTATCATAGTAGCTTCATAGCTTGATTTGAAGTGTTTATCATAGTAGCTTCATAGCTTGATTTGAAGTGTTTATCATAGTAGCTTCATAGCTTGATTTGAAGTGTTTATCATAGTAGCTTCATAGCTTGATTTGAAGTGTTTATCATAGTAGCTTCATAGCTTGATTTGAAGTGTTTATCATAGTAGCTTCATAGCTTGATTTGAAGTGTTTATCATAGTAGCTTCATAGCTTGATTTGAAGTGTTTATCATAGTAGCTTCATAGCTTGATTTGAAGTGTTTATCATAGTAGCTTCATAGCTTGATTTGAAGTGTTTATCATAGTAGCTTCATAGCTTGATTTGAAGTGTTTATCATAGTAGCTTCATAGCTTGATTTGAAGTGTTTATCATAGTAGCTTCATAGCTTGATTTGAAGTGTTTATCATAGTAGCTTCATAGCTTGATTTGAAGTGTTTATCATAGTAGCTTCATAGCTTGATTTGAAGTGTTTATCATAGTAGCTTCATAGCTTGATTTGAAGTGTTTATCATAGTAGCTTCATAGCTTGATTTGAAGTGTTTATCATAGTAGCTTCATAGCTTGATTTGAAGTGTTTATCATAGTAGCTTCATAGCTTGATTTGAAGTGTTTATCATAGTAGCTTCATAGCTTGATTTGAAGTGTTTATCATAGTAGCTTCATAGCTTGATTTGAAGTGTTTATCATAGTAGCTTCATAGCTTGATTTGAAGTGTTTATCATAGTAGCTTCATAGCTTGATTTGAAGTGTTTATCATAGTAGCTTCATAGCTTGATTTGAAGTGTTTATCATAGTAGCTTCATAGCTTGATTTGAAGTGTTTATCATAGTAGCTTCATAGCTTGATTTGAAGTGTTTATCATAGTAGCTTCATAGCTTGATTTGAAGTGTTTATCATGAAATTAGTAACGGTTTTAATAAGCGGTAGAGCCCCGCTACAGTTTGTTTCAAGCTACGGCATGAATAGCTCCATCGGGGAAGTACACGACATGTGACGATACATTTCAGCTTAGTCCTCAAGGGCGATAACGTATGTGCATTACGATTACTTATCAAGGATAAATATGGGTGTTCTTTTATCACCCTCTATACAATTAAAAACGAAATTAAAATTAAAGTTAGTATATACTTAGATAGTTTCTTAAAAAATAAGTAGAGAACGATTAATAAAGCGCTGTTCGTATAACAAGAATACGAGGTGTGGCAGAAAAGTAATGAGACTGGCAACACTGCAAATGAACTGACAATGCCTTTGATGTCCTTGATTGAACTCGTGTATCAGTACCTTCCAATAGCTCTGTGCAAGTTTCAGCTCTTTCCGTTAACTACGTGATTTTTGTGACTGCTATTAGTCAAGTTGGTTTTTGGTTGTGCGTCACGCAAAATGGAACAGCGGTATTTGGAACAACGTTGTGCAATTAAATTTTGTGCTAAGCTCGATGAATCGGTAACGTACGAAAAGTTAAAATCTGCCTATGGGAAACATTCTTTATCCCGAGCTCAAATTTTTCGCTGGCACAAATCATTTTTGGAAGGCAGAGAACACGTTCAAGATCAAATCAATGCTGATTTATTTTTTTGACAAAAGGGGAATCATCCATAAAGAATTTGTTCCTCCAGGACAAACTGTGAAACAAGTTTTTTATAAAGACGTCCTTGAAAGGCTCAGGAAAAGGGTAATTCGCGTGAGACCAGACATTGCAGACAAATGGATGCTCCATCATGACAACACCCCATGTCATACTGCCCTTTCCATAGCAGAATTTAACCTCAAAAGGCATTCCTGTGGTTCCCCAGCCCCCCTATTCACCTGACCTCAGTCCCTGTGACTTTTTCCTCTTTCCTAAACTGAAGAATGTCCTCAAAGGACGTCATTTCGGGACTTTAGAAAACATCCAAAAAAGTGTAACGGACCTACTGAAGACCATATCAGTTGAAGACTTCCAGCTCTGCTACGAACAATGGGAACAACGTCTCCATCGGTGTGTAGCTGCCCAAGGAACTACTTTGAAGGGGATAACATTGATGTTCGAGAAAAATGAAAACTTTGGTGAATACAAAACCAGTCTCATTACTTTTCTGCCACACCTCGTATACTATTAAAAACTCACTAAAATTCAATTTTTATTTAAATTGTGGCTACTATATTTTGCATATGCAAATAATATTTTAATTTCTAATACATAATTAATACAGAATTTTGCATATGCAATGAACCGTACTAAACTATACTAAACGTAAAATAGTGAAATGAAAAGTTTCTATACTCTACTCTAATTGAAAACATCGGTGAATTGGATAAAACCACAATGGTTACGATTTTTTACGCGGTAAAGCCATGTAGCAACTTCAGAATAGCTGTAGCACGGATAGGTTGTAATCCGGTGAGAACCACAGTCAAACAATACAAACGTTAATTTGTAGTTTATCGTTGCTGTTTCTTATGAATGAAAGAAGCGTTTTTGAAGTGTCAATAGCCTAATGGTTCAGGGTACGTTACGAAACTTAATGTCGTAGGTTCGAATCCACCATTCGACTATTGTATTGTGTATAGTATTTTACGCTTAGTTGGAGTGGTTAACCGGAATGTAATAGTGTAATGTAGGAAGGAAGGAAAGTAATGTTAATTGCAAAACTAGAGATCTAAAATCGGAGACCTTGTTATGAGTGATGAGGCAATCATTCTATCTTAGTTTTCAGGGATGACGACTCATTATTAGAGGGAATTAATGTCTATGTTATGTGCTCCAAAAGTAACTCGCCATCGGTTGATCTGTGCTATTGTTTGTCATCCCTAGTATCTTAAAAAAAAAGCTATAAGCTAAAATCTGGGCATACACAATGTATGCCGTAAGTAGCACGACAAAAATTTATTTTAAAAATACTACCCCTTCGATCTATATTTTGTTACCGTTGGCATATTACCATAAGCAAACAATTTTGTTATTATTTTTTATATACTCAGGAATAATTATTCTAATATCATATTGATCAATACCATTGGAACGACTGACTCAAGATTTATTTGTTAATTTTATTCAACTTTTGCCTAAGGCGGTGAAAAAAAATTGTACTGAGTTGCTGCTGTATATTGCATAAAAAAATTACCTGTTTAATAGAGATTTCAGAAAGTTGTAACACTGATTACTTTTTTCTTGGTATTTTTAGAACAAATTAAAAAACCTCAATATATATGAAATGGCGACCTAAGGTGAACCTGACCAGCATATCTTGATTTTAAGTTTTACGTGCTACTTACATGACACATTATATATTAACTAAAATTTCCAACTGTATATATGAGAATATTTTTTATTCAGTGTTCACATCTTTGTTTATAGTATTGAAATAGTCTAGTCAATAGTGTTAAAACTAAATTTCAATGTCAGTTGTTCATTTGTCAACGTCATTAAAATGCGGAACAGACTGTTTTATATTTAGATCTGTTTTTATAACTTATGTATTTTTATTTATAATAACATACGCACACACTTTCTTATTACAGTCGTGTTATTTAAATAACAGTGAAACAAAAATATGCAAATAAATATATCAGTTGTGTACGGTGTATATTATTAAGGCATTTCAGCGTTTCCATTTAAATATTGATGACTTGAAGAGAATACGTAAAATTAGTAGTAAATTGTTAGAATACTTTTCATGTAATGTATTATTTCGGATTCGTATTGTTTTTTTGTAATTAATTATAACCGCTACTTAGTATTGTTTTTTATGGTATAATGATGAATGAACAGTAGCAAACGAACAAACAGTTCACCTGATGAGAAGTGATTCCGACAGCGCTCTTGACACATTGATCCTTGATAAGGTATCATAATATATGTGTATATATAGGTACGAGGGTACTTTATGCCTTGTGACCAGATTAGGTCTTCGTTTTATTGCATTATTGTGACGAAACACAGTAGAGCTTTGTAAATACTATACGCTTGTAGTCTGTGAAAGCCTGATCCTTTCCCGGTCGAGCCGATGAGATTACCATATCCAAATTAAATTATTGTATTTAACGTGTTAAAGCGATGAGATCATAATATGAAAAGAGAAGAAAGACGCAAGGCACCTATTAGGCCAGGCAGCGCGTATTGTTTGTTTTGTTGCCCATGTTAGTGTGCGAGACAGATAACAAGATACATTAGATAATAGAGTGATAGTTTAATTAGTGTATTCGATTTAAATAATCACTTCAATTACTTATGTTTTATAACTTTATTTAAATCGATTTCAAGCACGGTGATATCTTCTGGTTATTGCCATATGACATCTCATAATATTTTATAGTGTCGTATTTGCGCAAACACAGAGGCACTAACTATACCACTTACTTCGCGGTGAAGGAAAACATCTCGAGGAAACGACTGCGTCCGCTAATACTAATACGGATATATATATATATATATATATATATATATATATATATATATATATATATATATATATATGCTTTTAGGTTACTTCATTCGGTTGTAGTCCTCCAGGATTATATAACATCATGCGTGGCTGAACATTATTTTTATTATTATTTCTCTGAAAAACATTAAATACTCGTGTCGATATGTAAAAGCTTTGATGGTAAAGCGTAAGTATCTTCGTGATTAGTAGATCACATAGTGAAGATGAAACTTTTTTGATGAGAGGTGCTGATCGGTATAAGGTGAAATCGATCAAACTGACCTAAATTTAGTTTCGCAGAATCACTGCTTCACGAATTCAGCTTTACGAGTATTTAATTTCTATAAGTGATTGTGACCTGCGAGGTTACTATAGGGTAATGTTTGTAGAGACATTTATCGATATCGACATCTCTTTTACTCGAACATAATTAACGGTATAAATAGCTTTAAACATATTAATAATAAAAGTAGGAGTTGTTTAAATTAGTATATACCGTGGCCCTGGGTATCTGAACTTTGCCCGATCTTAGTGCGTATCTTACAGTGAGTAGAAAAGTAAATGCTTACGTGTTTACGTAAATGGTAATGGCGCTACAATAGCTTAATGATTTACGGATGCGATCTATGAAATTTATGGTCGCAGGTTCGAATCCACCACTTTTATTTTAGTATTTATTTATTTATTTCACTTGGCCACTCCAAGTGAAATAAATAAATAAATTAACCGGAATGTTAGTTATGGCACTACTATCATTCTTTTAAAAAAAAACTGTTTCCTGTGCAGTTGGTGGCACCGGTCAACAAACGGGCTATGTCTACATTGACGAAAATTAACCAGTAGACTAAATATTATAATAATTATTAATAGTGAAGGATTTGGGTATACATCTATAGAGATTGTGAATATTAACAGATTTTCTACGTCTTGTTATATGTTCGATCTCTTTTGCTTCGAAATAATCGACACAAAAGCTGAAGAATTTATTTTAAAATTGATGAAAAAACGAGCACCTGACGGCAAGTGTTTTCTGTTGTCTATGACATCCACATTAAATCGATAACAGATTACAGTTAGTATTTCTTTGGAGCAACGCTTCGTCACTAGTAGTGGAACAACTCTAAGCCACTTTTATACTCTTATATCCTGAAAGCAGTCTGTTGTAAAATACATATACATAATTATATATAAAAAATAGTTATAAATTAACATTGAATGCTAATTAAAATTAATTTATAATCTTTTAACTGGTTGGTCTCGTCTCGTGGTCGTTGGTCGTTTAATATTTTAATACACACCACAATCTCAAAAGCGAGCCGATATAGCGGAAATTTTATTATTAACTTTCATATTATCCGGTGTTATTTTCGTTAGAGCCTAAAGGGAGTGCCACTTTTGACAGTATGGGGTCGGACGTGTACAGATCAAAAATTTCGGCGACCTGCCAAGGTTCTGGGAACGCTCGATAACGAAAATCTGCCGCAGTCATTTATTAAGAGGGGTCGTGCTTAATTCTTAATACTATATTTCGGGAGATTCCGAGACTCCATACTTTTGTTTATGATACTAGGGTGTGACAAACGAGGGCATAGATTACTTGATGGTAATTGAATGCTATCAAGTGATCTGTATTCTGCGCCCCACAATAACCATATTCATCCTTGATGAGGAATAATTTACAGATGCGTTGTCATTCCTGAAAACACAGATGGTATGCTTTGCCAGCACTACTACTCCAGTGGCAGAGCTACGTTGAAGTTTGTTTCAAGCTGCAAAATGAATGGGTCAGTTCGACCAGGGTAGGACCACACCCTCACAGAATACCAGCGTGAAATAGCAGCATAACTTGCTGTGTTTCGTCTGGTGTGTGAAGGGATAATACAAAAATATTTTTCAAACTATAACATGGTAAAACGTTTCTGTAATGTTAAAAATTTCATGGAAGCATTACATAATTCTGTGAAATAAAACACCCATTAATACTTAAAGCTACTCAGAGTAAAAATTAAATAGTAAGTAGATAGACTTTTCCAGTCTAACTTTAATCTTATTTCCATTTACAGTAAAGGTTTTAATTATTTTAATTGGATTTTAATCAATCTTTTGTATCAAAAATTAATTTGTTTACTTTTACCGAACCTTCCCAATGTAGTGAGAGTATTTCATGTATATTAATTATTATTAAACGACCGTGATCACCTTAGTGGATTATGTGTTCGACTACGAGTCGAGGATCTATTGCGGTTTCCGTGTCTGGGTGTGATTGTAAAATGTCACGTGTCGCCGACGTTGCATCCGAACGTTCCACCGAATTTATCAGATATATTCACCATTTTTATTCATAGATAGCCATGTATGTAAGACACAGGTATAGAAATCGTAAAACATCTGTCTTTTGTTTTATTTAAATTACATAATCGTATATTTTTTACAAATTTTTGTATTAATAACAGTGGTAGAGCTACACTGCAGTTTGTTTCTAGCGACAGAATTACAAAAATCCATCTCAGTTTTGACGTCGATTAAAAATGACAGTTTTTTATCAATACACGGTAAAATGTACATAAAATATATTTTAATCCACTATGAATTCCTTTGTTTTTGTCAATTATAAATCGTCAGTTATTTTAGTTCGTACTCGTAGGTGTATATTTGAAATGATATTGAACATCTGCCGAACAATACGCGTGGGTTTGGAAAGAGATAAACTTTTCTTAAATTCATAGCGTTGTAGGCAGGGGCACAAGCGGGTGAGAGGTGGGGGGGTCCTTGAATATCTGCGAGGGGCATTCGTCCTCGGCTTATACTCCCGAGCAACGGTAGAGGGAGGGAGCGAAGCTAAGACGGGGTACTGCTTTGTGCGACGGCATCTTTGTCTCACAGCAGGCGCAAACAGACGTCGTTTATCACGAAATTCTTTGTATTCATTCTTGAGAATACCTGTTCTAAAGAACGAATGACTTTTACTCAAACAGAAAGGACCAAAAATCATCTTTATTCAGAAAATGTTTTATTTCCTCTATTTACGATAATCACTTGACATAAAATGTATATAAGATACAAAATTAATAATATATTAAACGGCTACTTCGTGAACTTCTTTGATGTCTTAATATTTTACGAATAAAGATAATTTGGTTGGTATAAACACATGTCAGTTTTCAGTAAAATAATATAGCTAACTGTATGTAAATGGAGTCTCATTAGGTTGGCTAAATACGAAAGTTTCGTGTTAATTTTATAAACAAAGTTTTAATTCGAAACGTCGAAGAGAGTTATCTGTAGAAATCATGGAATTCGGTAATTAATGGAGGCAATTGTTTATTAAGTAAATATTTACATTGCTTGCTGTATTTTCGTCTAAGGTTGTGAGCAATTGAGTCGTTTCAAACTTTATCAATACACCAATGAACAATGAATGGTTGAAATTTTACCCATAGTTTTAGTAATATTCCTTTAAGGTGAAGACAGAACATCAAGAACTGTCAAGCTTCTACTGTTTGGTCAGGTTCCAGATATAAATTTTATTCGTTACCTATTGGCCTACAGAATATTTGTTTTATGTTATGTAATTAATGTATTTAAGTAATGACAAGTAAGTACAAGTCATCTTATAGTACAGGCTCCTGCGGTCCGTGCCACCCACACACCACACCGATACAGAAGCGCTTCCAACTCTGAGGAGTAAGATGCAATTTTTCGTCACCAGTGATAATATACATTTTGTTTTTCGTTTCTGCCTCCTCTTCCTATATAATCTGTTACTTTGTATTGTGAAATCCTTTTCCATAAAATTTAATGTTTGTACAATTAATATTTCGAATGAATATCAAATATGAGTGTAAGTCCGCCTGAAATCTGCATCTGCTCCCATGATCAGAAAATCGTTCTATATTAAAGAAAACACGACAGTTAACAGATTAAACATTTTATAAAGTATCTGCTGAACAAAGATGACAAATGTAAAATATATGAAGTGTATTGGCCTGACAGCGCCGTTTACTGTTCTGAACTTAGCTGTTGTTTGACAGTGTCGCTAGTAGTTTGGTATTGCCACTAAAAAAAATATATTTTATGAATAAATCAAATTCTTATTAAGAGCTTGGAATTATTTCTCTTTCCAAATATAAACCTTTAAAGTAATTCGACTCATCACTTGAGGACTAATAGGTTTTTACATTATTTAAATTTGACCTTTTCACAATAAAATATATAGACATAACTGACAGTGACATTTTAAAATGGCGGATTTAGTTCGTATTTTGAACTGAACTGGTGTTGCTATAATTATTTAATCTTCAACAGAAAATATTATTAGATTTGTTTTTAACGATTTCTTTGACAGATTTAAAAAAAAACTGTAATTTAATGTGGTAGAGCCGTGATTCGTATGGTTAGCGAAAAAATCCGACGCAACTGTATCTAGATTCATAACCGAGGAGTGGTACTGGGGTCCAGTAACCACTTATCATCAGGTGTTCACTGCTCGTTCGTCTCTCTCTGTTCACGTAGATCCGAAAAGTCAAGATGAGTGTGTAGTACAGAGTACAGAGGGAATAGTCTTCTTGACTTTTCGGTTCGGAAAGTATTTCGCATACAATATCAGGGATATAGGACAATCACAATATACCGCTAAACAAATGTTAATGACGAGACATCGAAACCAGGATTTGGGTCTCAATAGGCTGACTACTTTGACCTTCTACTTCACAACACATAGTTCGACTGTTTTTTGTGTGATGTTATTAGAAAAAGGTGGAATTTGTTCATAATGTTTTTAATTTGTAGGCAGATCTAAACGAGCCCTTTCTTCACTTTAATATAAACCTAAGAGAGCGGCAACCATCTGTTAACTTTCCGTGATATCACCCCACCTCGTACTCTCTGATGAATCTATCGCCATAATTTAAAACCCTCCAGGTGATTTGCTACTACGAGGGAATACACGAAAAACAATACAATTATTCAAATTCAAATTCAAATTTGCCTTCTAGCTTTAATAGTGTTAGAGCTACACTGCAGTTTGTTCCTAGCTGAAGAATGAATGTGTGAGACGACCGGGGTAGGACCACGCCGTCACAGAATACCAACGTAAAATAGCAGCATAATAATGCTGTGTTTCGTCTGGTGAGTGTGGGGATCCGGAGACGTTTATTACTAGTGACCAGGCATTCCATCTCCACGCATCTGCATTATGGTTCCTTTTCGAAGATAAATATAGATGTCAAGGGAATCACTTACCATCAGGTGAACTATGTGCTCGTTTGTTACTCTCAATGTAATAAAAAAAAAGCTACAGCATCAATTGGTCGGATCGACCAGGAAAAGACCACACCCTCATAGAATATCAGGGTGAAATTTATTGATTTATTTCCGGAGTCATCACTTACCATTAGGCGTACTAAAACATCTTATTATCATATTAAATCTTGGTAGAGCGTAAAAAATACTGATGATTCTGCTGGTGGAAAAAGGTCGTCACTATAATTAAGGTTTGGAATATCTAGTTATTTCTTAATTCACAAAAGGTTGTGCTAAATGATCTTTTTTTTTTGAATTTTTGAGACCATGACCACTTGTCGAGTTGTAATGTCAAATGCCTTCTATTTGTTAGTACTGTTTGATCGTTTTAATAAATAATTAACTTGACTGTCCGCGACAAAATTGAATGCTTAATTGAGTGTTGTAGTGATTTTATTTTTGCCTTTTAAATTTGTATTTTATGTACACTCTTTTGGAGTATCTTGATGGTTTTTATTTTACATGAGATGCGCTTTTGCTTGCGGTAGTCTTTTTGTCGATAAGTTGTTGATATTACTTGTTTATTAATTGTTGATGTACATTCGTGCATCGTTGGCCTATTCAAATTCTTTACTTGGTAATTACTGACGCATGAAGACAGAAAATTCCTCGTTGATGGTGTTGATGGTTAAAGCGTATAATCATTCTAGGCCTACTTAGACATAAAGTTTGATTACTTAAGTTATTTATAGTTATGATATAGTTTATTGTTCAACTATACATAAAAAAGATATCGATCGATAGTGGTCAGATTATAGTTTCGGGTATGGTTTAGGGGGCTTAATGTGGCAGGTTAAATTCACCATTCCACCATTGTCTTTAACCATAACCTACCATGAGCGTTCACAGAAAACCAACGTTATTATTTAATACAATATTAAGAGTGACAAACGAACAGACATGTCACTTAAATGCCTTGCTACCCCTGAGTACCGAGGTGAAATGCATCCTTACCTTGCGTCCCTTCAATCACCATACGAAATACAAGCTTCATGTTGCTATTTCATGCTGGTATTCTGTGTGGGAGTGGTCTTTCTCAAGTCGAGACTACCCATTATATAACTAGAGGAAACTATGTAGTATTGACATGCCAGTGGAAGAGTTACACTGCAGTTTGTTACTAGCTGCAGAATGAAGGCGTCAGCGCGACCAGGGTAGTACCACGCCCTAACAGAATATCAGCGTAAAAAAACATCATAATGCTATTTGTGTTTCGTCTGGTGAGTGTAGGGTTCCGGAGACCATAATTGCTGGTGACGAGGCATTCCATCTCTGTCCACAAGGGTGACAATGCATCTGTATTATGATTCCTTCAAGAATCACTTGCTATCAGGATGGACTAATGGATGGACACTACGTACTGCATTGTATTACACAAAGATTTACCAGTTTATCAGTACGGATGCCCGTACAAATAACATTAAATTTCAACGAGTTCAGTTTCATTTTGAACCTATTGTACCATTGTCGTTTCGGATTTATGAAATTTGTAAAGGAAAAGCATAAAAGGTTCTGAGCAAAAAGGTTCTTTGATATTTGTTGAACTATTCATACCGGATCTCAAGTTGGGTGTATTCGTGAATTATCCGAAAAAATTACAATACGCATTACAATTTTGCCCTCGGTATGCAATTACCTTTGATGGTTTTTATAGAGTTTTTAGGTAAAAAGGTTCTCTATTTTATAACTTTCTTGTTTTTTGAGAGGTTTACGACTCTTAATTATATTGTAGGAGAAAGTAGGTCGGTACTTAAGCGCACGTGTGGAAGAGATCCCCTTCCGCTCTATATCAGCTTTTGTTATATATAAGTGTTAGTTAAAATTGTAGTTCTTCGATTATCACCGCTCATAGATTGCATATTTAGGCCTTTTACGTGGTACCTACTTTGAAGCTATAAGATAATTGTACTCCAGATAGATCACTTCGATCGTTTTTTTTATTACATTGAGAGTAACAAAGGAACACAGTTCACCTAATGGTAAGTGACTTCTGCGGCCCATGACATCTACATTCATCCTTGGCAAGGAATCATAATGCAGATGCTTTGTCACCCGTGTGGACTGAGATGTAATTCCTCGTCACCAGTAATAAAGGTCTCCGGATCCCTACACTCACCAAACGAAACACAGCAGCGTTATGTTGCTATTTTACGCTGGTATTCCGTGAGGGCGTGGCCCTACCCCGGTCAAGTTGACCCATTAATTTTGTACCTAGAAACAAACTGCAGTGTAGCTCTACAACTGTAAAGTAAAGAAAATCTCGTGAAAGGATCACTTCGTCACAGAATACCAGTATAAAATAATAGATAAACGCTGTAAAACGAAACTACAACGAAAAGCTCATTACTGGTGACGGGGCATTCTATCTTAGTACTCAGGGATGATAAAGCATTTGTATCTTGTTTCCTTAAAATAAAATCAAAATGAGAGGAAACTTTATTCAAGTAGGTTTATACAAAACACTTTAGAATCGTCAAGATAGCTAATAGGACCACCGCTTCGGTAGGCAACTGATAGTGAGAAGAAGATAGCGGCAAGAAACTCGACTACTTGCTCTTTTTTTTAAATAAACTCTTAATTTTATAGAATGTCCAAGACTTGTCGAGTATTGAACCCAGAGCTTAAAGTTTAAATCCAAGCATATTTGTCAGATAAATATTCGGACAAACAGTAACATGTTTCGATTAGTTGGTTTTTAACCAAAATTTCAAATCTATTTAATGGCATTTCGATTAATATTTGCGGTATTTTATTAAATATGCGTATGCTATTGTCTAAGAATGATTTATGTATCTTTTTTAAACGAAAATTACATGTCACATATTTAATTTTGTTTCTTGTATTGATAGCGTGTACAACAACTTTTGTAGAATATTATTGTAAATTCTTACGTATAAGCAATATGTTATCGTAAATATATTGCGAGTTAGTCGTTAATATACCGATTTCCCTAAATTTTGCCTTTAGCCCATGGTGGATTGACGTGGGTGAAACGATCCTTAGATATCACTAATCATCAGTAGAACTGTGTGCTCGTTCATTGAACAGCTTCTTTGAATAATATCCTTTTGCATTCAGCTCACAAATCAAAGAGCTTATGATAATTTCGGATGGTACTTGGTAACGGTACTTCAAATAACTGGATGCTATTAGTCTTGAAATCGTTTTAATTTGCATGGAGTTTATAGTGTATTTTAGTATTGATAAATTCTTAAACGTATTTATATTGAATATAATTTAACTTCAGATGCATTGACTACAACTAGCTGAGATATTTTTATTTAGCATTTAAACAGTTCTTTGAATATAGGGCTCATAGAGGTTAGAATGCCGTAAGCGACACGTTTGGGTGGATTGGCGACGATAAATCTGTTTGAAAATAACTCTTTTTCTGCACATTAGCTGGTGTATGATTTCATTTTTTACTTTTAATTTACTATTATTCTTTATTTTTTATTTCGTCCACTTTATGTGACATTATTTTTATATCAATGATATTATTAATTATTATAAATGAAATTGTAATAGAAACAATTAAACTGTGGTCACGGAATTTTTATCAGTTACGGCAGAGGTCTAAGTTTTGTGGTAGATTGTGTAGTTGTTGCCGTCACGGGATACTAGTCTGGAGGCGCTGCAGTATGGTGAGTGAAGGGAGCTGGAGATCCAATTGAGGCATTCCATCTCAGTTCAAGTCCGTCATAATCTATTTCATTATTGGCGATGGATATTGGTGTTTATGAGCCGCGGTTATCAATTACCATCTAGTGAACTGTGCTCGTTGTCAGGAATATAAAAATAAAATGAAAATGTATGATACCGAAGCATTCCATGAAATTCCTCAGCGGTGATAATGTGCGTTGTGTTGTATATTGGAAACGTGAGAATAATCAATCGGTGATATAATAACTTTATTAGAATAACATAATATATCCCAAAGCTTATGTGTCTAGACCCAGACAGGTAGCTACGTTTTTATTTTATAAAATTAGAGGGTGACAAATTAGCACACAGTTGATCTGATAGTGATGCCTACGGTTTTTGATAACGAGATTCATCATGGATCATTATTCAGCTGCGTTGTATCGTGAAATGTTGATACTAATTCCTAAGATAGAGAGGTGATGAGAGATCAAGATGTGATCAGGTCTCCCTTTAGTATATAGTATTGAAAAAAAACCATGACAGCATATTCCCAGATATATATAGATATTTATTCTTGTGATTTGCGAAGTGATTGTAAATAGGATCATATAGTAAAATATTTTTAATTAACTAATTATTGGAAGTTTTCCAATTACACCATTCGCAATGACCTTAATTAACGTATGAGAAGTAATTAATACCGCAGCTTGTCTACGTTTTTTATTTATATTTCCAATGCCTCTAAATCCATTAAACCTTCATAAAAATCCAGAGAGTATTAAATGAGGTCTGATTAAAAACAATCTAATGTGCTGTTTAAATGATACACTTAAACCATCGATCAACTCTTGTTATAACTTTAGAACCAATTATGACGTAACTTTAAAAAATAAAAAAAAAAAATAATGAGTTTAACGAGCGGAATTTTTAACCTCTTTAAATTTAAAAGAAGATTTTTTACCTATGCCCATTTACTGGCAAAGATCGTGTATGCAGAAACCGCAGTAGATGACTTGGTAGGCCCTGAAAAAAATTTTATGTAATGAATTTCCATCAAGTCATTAAAAGATGAAATTGCTTTGAATTTATGATTGGAACCTGTTGATTACAGCTTTAGTGTTGTACTACTAGACGATTGCGTGGCGGCTACGTCACGCTATAACCATTAGCTTAGAGTACCAAGTTTATGTGTCCAGAAACTACGTGTCCGGGTATCGACATCTAGGCAAGATAAATCATATTTGTTTAATATAAATTGTTGGTTTTCGAGTCAAGGTGTTGGGTGGGTAGCCCTTGTTAATGACACTTTATATGAATATTTCCTCGATCTTATTGCATATACATTAGGAATATCACCTTGTGTTAGTCAGAGATACGAATGCTCTTTTTGTCTAATCTTTTTTATCGACAGCATTTTGTGGTGTGATTTTTTTTGACACAAGATCCCCGAAAATCTTAAAATCAAGAGCTAAACTATGCTGTGTGTATCTATTAAATAGTAAGATCGGAGAACTGTTTTTATTTGTCAAGGACACGGGATATACGCGCAACATGCTCAACAAATTAATAATTTATGTTACATAAACATTATTCCTCGTCTGTGAAATTGAACCCAGGTCCCCATACTCGGAAACGCTTAGCAGCCAACCGATAAACTACAAATTCCAAGGTTATTATATTTAGTGAGTGTAGTTGCTGAATGCCGTAATTGGCATGGACCCTCGAATATCTTATAAAAAGAATTTCGTCTTTGGGAGAATTTTCTTACATGTTTAATTTTTTTGTTGTGTTTTATGAGACTCGCCCTAGCATTCTGTAATGGCTCAAAATTTCAGATATTATTTTAAAGAACCAATAATTTGTAAGTTCGTGATATCTTTGTGTCGAAATTTTGCATTTGCGTATACTTTTCTTATCGATACTGTAACTTATATCATCGTTTAAGTTACAGGTTTGATAGAAACTGTCAAACTAGTTATATAATAGATACTACTGCTGGGCTCCTCTTTACTAAAGGTATTATTTATTTTTAATTATTTAATTTTTATATACACAAAGCATTTATACAAGAAAACTATATATATATATATATATATATATATATATATATATATGTGTGTGTGTGTACCCTGGACACGTCATTTTGTTGTGAACTGATTGCTGAGTTGAGCGGTCGTAAATTACTACAAGGTTAACAACATTTAAAAAAAAATATTGTATTATTACTTCGCAAGGAAGCGATAAGCATTTATGCGAGACAATAATGCTGATCCCAGACATGGGCAATAAAAAAAATGTACCTGGCTCTGTCCTAATGAAGGTCGTACCTGGAGAACGAGTGCTTATTATAGCCTCAGAAATGTAATCACAAAAAATACACTTAATTCGATCCAGACGTATTCAAACTGATCTTTTTTCGTTGTCTTTTTTTATATACCTTCATGTTTATGATTTGTAATAATTATAAATAATAGACCCCCCTAGCTAAGCAGAGAAAGTAACTGAGTCTCATAATTGAACGTGGTTCTATTATGATTTGATAGAAATTAAAAAAAAATTAGCACAGATTTTGCGTGAATAGTGACAGTTAATATTTAGTAACATTTTTTAACAACATGATTTTCTTGCATTATATGTTAATCATTATAATTTTAAATTTTAATCGTCCTGTGCAACATAATGTGTGATATACAAAGTACCTAGTAGGGTTAACTACAATTATAGTATAACTAGCAGTGCCCGCGAACTACAGACTTGTAGTCTCCAGGATGCTTGGTGTATCTCATGTAAAGCAACGCATATTTTTATAACTTTTAATGAGGAACAATTCCGTCATACATGATTTTTGGGTAACTTTATGCAGCACACGCAACGGAAGCTATCAAAATAAATAATTTTCCCGTTTTTGTAACATTTCTCATTGATCCTCCGCTCCTATTAGTCGTAGCATTCTGTTCTATAGTCTATAGTCATCCTTGATGAATGGACTATCCAACACAAAAGGATTTTTCAATTCGAACCGGTAGTTCCTGAGATTAGCGTGTACAACCAAACATACTCTTTAGCTTTATAATATTAGTATAGATTTGCAGATGATTTTTACATTGTAGTGCGGTAATATTACTAACAGTATGAAATATAGTTCTGGGAAGCGATGCTTATCTGTACGTTTGTTATAAGCTGTTAGTTGTATGATTGCGCAAACTCATTATAATATATACTTTACAGTCTATATAAATAACAGTCATATGATAATAATCAAAAGATATCCTCGTGGCTTTGTAGGTATATATCTCGGTATGCTTGCTGTACGACTGCCTTAATTTTTAGAATCATTGCACGGTTTTGGGTGATTTTCATTGCAATATTCTTCATTTTTAGAGGAGGGTTAATTTCTATTGAAAACAGTTATAACAGCTTTAACGGTGTTTGTGAATCAAGATAAATTCTATCCAGGCAAAACGGAAAAATCACATTGCCTTAACGCATTTCCTTTTCAAGCAATATAACGAATTATATTTTATAAGTTCAAAATATTCAATATTAATTTGAAATCCCTTAGCCCTCGTAAATGGTGTTTAGTATTTACTAATTAATTAGTATTATATTTTAATTAGCTACTTGTTATTGACATTTCTCACTCACCAAGCGAAACGACACCATGCGTTATGCTGCATTTCACGATTTATACTGTGAGTGCGTGGTCCTATTATGGTCGAGCAAAACCATTCACGTTGTAGTTAGATGTGCATCATAACTCTACCACCCCTAGAAACATCGTATTGTGTCATAAGTCATAGCGTAATACTATCTATAGTACGAATACACGAATATATATATGTATTCGACATGCGCCACAATTTTTTTTTTTAGAAAATCAAAAATTTCGGCATATTAAGGAAGTCCCAAGTTAAATATAAAAGTTGCTATCTGACTGAATCTGGCTTATTGACCCGCTACAAGTATTTTATTTGAACTTAAAGGCATGTTTTAATTAATGTTATAATTCAAGAGCTTTTCTCTAAGAATCATATGGTAGGAGAGAGAGAGATTATTTTTTCTGTATCACATTGAGTAACAAACGAGCAAACAGTTCTACTGATTGTAAGTGATTTTTGCGGCCCATGACATCTACACTCATCCTTGAGAAGGAATCATAATGCAGATGCGTTGTCGCTCTTGAGGACTGAGATGGAATGCATCGTCATCAGTAATAAACGTCTCCGTATCTTTACATTCATCAGACGAAACACAGCAGTATCATGCTGCTCTGTTTCTGCTGTATTACGCCGGTCGTGTTGACCAATTTATTCTACCAATTCTTCCATTCTGCTGAAATTTAGTCAGAAATAATTTACTGAGGCGAGGTTCGGCCCTCTCAGGCAGCCTCGAGTCAGAAGCCCCTCGGGAGCCCTTGTGGTGTTTGCCAACATCTTTATTTCATCTGGATAGTTGTAGGGCCACGCTGAATGCAACTCAACCAAGGATCATACCCTCACAGAATACCACTGTGATTAAGTATAACGAGACTATATTTCATAAGGAAAACGGAGGCAAAGGTACATAACATAGTTGTAAGCATCCGTTAAAGAAGGGCTTTTGGAAATTTCATATACCTTTCTGTTTAGAAATAAATGTTTAAGTATATCGGGGTTTTTCAATTTTTTATCCCTAGGAGGATGAAATAGGGGTTGAACATTTATATGGGAAACTCGTCACTTTTGAAGGAAGAAGTAATAAATTCAATATGAAACTTTCTTAAATAAAGTTTAGGAAAACAAATCTTTATATTACAGATATATATATATATATATATATATATATATATATATTTATATATTATTAGATATTACTTTGCTTAATATTTCTTTGCTTTGTAAAGCAGTGTACCTTATTCATTTATAATGCATAGATATTGCATTCTGTATAGAACGTGCATATATAATAGAGCAAGGAACGGTTCAATTCATGAGCTTATTTGTGAGGTTTTATATATGTGTTGTATTGAAAAGATAAAAAAATATATACTTCCCGATTTCAACGTCGGCATCTTATGATTATCACCAGATACAATGACTGCATCTACTAGACTAATCTAAAACAGGAGTATGAATCTCTATGTATGCGGAATTTATTTTCGTTTCCTTTCTTCATTATCCTAAGTTATATTAATACGCGAATATAGAAACACGCTACAGTGTAGCTCTATAGATGTATAAACTTACAGAAGTTCGATTACGGTAGTACGCAAACTCGGTGGACTGTCGATGGTTTCTTTTACCTTTACCGTACTAAGACGGCTCTTTTACCTAAGACGGAGGACTTTTTATTTGATCCCTTGAAAAGTAATTGTAAAAGAACTCTTACTGACGGTAATAAAATTAAACATTTCTTGAATCCAATAGAGTATTTGCAGTGCACACTGAAAGAAAAGTTATTAACTATGAGTTGTTATTAATAATTAAAGCTATGATTTTTTATTAGAGATCCTATGAGGAGTGATAGAATGATATAAACAATTTCACGTTATATGGAATTATATGTGTGTTATATGTGAATTTTTCTTTTTTGTGAAACTAAAGGCCTTGTTTCTGCATGATCGAATAAAAAATGTTGTTTCATATGGTCAGTGTAGAGAACCGGCGACTCCATTACTGT
Source organism: Teinopalpus imperialis (assembly GCA_029286865.1). NCBI lineage: Eukaryota > Metazoa > Arthropoda > Insecta > Lepidoptera > Papilionidae > Teinopalpus > Teinopalpus imperialis. The sequence continues at coordinate 9,934,613 of JAGSMU010000021.1, forward strand.
TGAAAATGCATTTCGATTCTGAGGAGTCACAATCTTGAGTCTCTTCTTTATTGAATTTATTTATGGCTATACTATTTAATATTTTATGGTGATGGCAGTATAATGTTCAATGTGCTCGATGTCTTAACGGGTAATAGGTTGCGTACATTATCACAAATTTGATAAAGATAAAGACTTAATAACCCATTCATTTTGTTAATTTGTATTGATATTGGAATTCACTATACACAGTCTTTCTCATAACGTGGCTGTTGTATCTGCTGATAATGACCACTATTGAGTTACTATTTAGTTATTAATTATATTGTTTATTATGTGTATACCGTTGCCATTTATGAATTGCCCTTATCCACTGATTACTTGTTCATTTATATATTGCTCATTATAAAATAAACATAAAAAATAGTTATACACGAATGCCTCTTTGCCTTCTCTACCAGTCACTCGATGACGTGTACATATATATATTGACATGACTGTATTTTAATTAATATTCTTATGTTGTAGGTTCTATAAGGTTTGTGCTTGGCTCATAGCCATTTTATTTTGATACTTTGTACGTTTAGACCTTATTACTGGTATACAAGTATCTATCTTAGTTCTCAAGGGTGACCACGTGATATATATATATATATATATATATATATATATATATCGCAGCTAAAGGCGTTATTGCCCTCATTTACTATAAGTTGTACTGCGTGCTTTCGTCACCCCTATTTTCGTACAACATAAACAATAAGAACGAAGAAATATACCAATGCGTTATCATCTTTATAGCCTATGCATAGTCCATAGTTGAACATATATAGACATACCCCCTGAGCAGAACGATAAGTGTAGTACACTAAACGTATACATTAATATATATAATATTATTTAATTACTTAGTGGTAACGTACGTATTAACGAATTTGCAACATTCCGGTCCATTATTGCGTCGTATAGCAGACATCCCTGTCGCGCTTGAATAATTTTTGGCGTGCATCCAACAGATATAGGTACAAGTTTTGTATGCCCACAATCACGTTATTGTTGTAAGGAAAAATACGATTAATTAAAATTTACGTGGTAGAGTCACGTTTAAATAATAGGTGTATCCCCAAAAGGTCGGCCTGGGCCCTGGTAGAAGCACGCTTTCCGGAGTTACATCGTAAAATGGCATATTACGCTACTCACACAGTACTTTCACAAGAGAAAAGAAAGAAACCGGATACCTTGTTAACCGTAACGAGGCATTTGACTTTGTCTTCAGGAGTGACAAGTAATCTGCATTATTATTATTCCTTACCGTGGATAATTGTATCATGGGTGTAGGAATCAAATAAAAATTAAAATAAAATGTTAAAATAGTAAAGCTATTTAGTATTGCATAATAGCAGTAGACGGCATTGCGTAGTGGTCTAAGAAACTGACTCTTGTGTGACGGGCTCTGAGTTCTGGTTTCAACCAAAGATTTTATATCACTAATTGTTTGTCTCCAGTTTGTTCATCATCAGAAGAACTGTGTGCTCATTAGTCGTGTAAGTGACATAAAAAAGAGATAAAACTTTGACGGAATCATTGTTATCGCCACGATTTTTGGTAAATTGGCTATTCTAGCATAATCGTCTTTTCACTTCACGCGGATGCTTGTTGTACCGGACTAGATTAATAATTAGTGTAATCTATCTCACTATTCCATCAAAGTAAGACATATATTTTATAAATAAAACCATTAAATAGAGTCTTCAATTGTATACCGAATCTCGTCGTACTTCTAGTCAATTTCGCCCACGGCGATATCAATCGAGCAAATGAATTCAACTGTAAATGGTATATTGTAGTGATGTAAACATTTGCGTAAAAAAATCGACATTCACTCGTTATCGTTCGATGGATCTTATGTGCAACAATAGTAAAAATAAGGTCCAATAGTGTTGTCAAAGATGAGGGACATATGTACAACACACCCAGATCAGAAAACCAATAACTTGTTTTACACAAATATTGATTTTTGGGTTGATAACCAAACCCGCATCCGCGACGCCCTATATACTCAACCACAAGCAACGAAAAAAAAATTGTTACGTTTATCGACTTAACGCAGTGTCAGTAAGAGTAGCACAAAATTGGTTCAAGCGTTTTCAGTCCGGAAATTTTGATGTCAAAGATGAAGTACGCTCTGGACGACCTGTTATTATACTTACGAAATAGCAGAAGAGCTAGGGGGTGACCACAAAATAGTTTTGACTCATTTGAAAAATCATTTTTGCATTTTTTATTTTTTTTCCTGATCGCAGCTGTTATCGCGAGGGCTTTTATAGCTTCACCGAGTTGAAAAAATTGGTATATTCAAACACAGCTCGATAATTGAGTACCACACGAGTTCAATGAAAGAAACTGATTTGCGATTCTCTGTAGAAATCTATATAAAAATCAAAGTCTGTAGAAATGGCAGTCAAGTTCCACAGAAAAACCTGGATGGGATTGGAAAGGCATCATTCGTTATGAGTTTTTACCACCGGGGAAAATCATCGATTCGGAACTCTACTGCCAACAGCTGAAGTGATTTTGATAATGACAGACCACCATATATAGCCATTTAGCAAATATCGAGAGAACTTTGTTGTGAAGTGTTAATGCATCCACCATATAGCCCTGACCTTGCACCCTCAGGTCTTGACCTGTTTCGGTCGCTTCAAAATTCTTTAAGTAGTGTTAGGTTAACATAAAGAGAGGACTGTCAAAACTACTTGTCGCGTAGTTTTTATGAGTTTTGATCAGAAGTCCCAAAATATCTACAGCAATGGGGTTATGTCACTGCCTACAAAATAGCACATATATATGTTATAATTAGTAAATAAACTACGAAAAATCATTTTACCGACCATATATACACGATATATGTATATATGTATGTGCATGTATATATATATATATATATATATATATATGTTTGTTGAGCAGTGGATGATGGTACGAAACAAAAAAAAATCATTTTTGCCCCATATTAGTTGTCTTGGCGTGCCCCTAACATCATTAAGTTTACAGTCAGCAATAATATTGTTAGCACAAAAAAAGACACATGTCTGTGGCCTCGTAATATGTTTTATTTATTTTGTTGTAATACAAAACTGTGGTAGAAAAAAGCGCCTGAACGAGAATTAGTGCGTGACTGTACCGACCGCTCGCGCGCTCATGGTGGGTCGCGCTCCGGATAAATAATAAATCCATTTGAAACAATATGTTTCCATCTCTTTCCTACCCTTTGTCGCATCTTTATTTATCTCGTTTTCACATCCTTTTCGTTCGACCCGCTGGCTCGTTTTTTTTTGTTTCGAATCGGTCTTGTATTCTAACTGGTAAGCAAATAATGCAATCTATCGAAGTTACTAAAGGCAGCTTGATAATTATTTATTTGACGCAAATTATCTTTATATATAATATAATAAAGATTTATAAATGTTTATATATACATATACATATGTGTATATATATATATATATATATATAAATATATATAACCGACAAAATCTAGTCCTAGTCAATTTACGAAGACACAAGTGTCGCGATTACCTTTAAAAAGAGTCTCTTTGTCGCATCTTGTAATTGTGAAAGCACGGAAAGTGTTTTTGCTTCAGCTAGTATTTTCAGCTAGACTTTCAGTTCCATGGTCACTTGGAGGGTTAAATCAAATTGGCCTGTAAAAGACTGGGCGTGTATAATAGAACACGACAGTATTTCATGTCAGCCCACTGTGTGCAACTTTATAAAGTACCACACTCTACTACTACTCCCAGTAGGTACTCTCAGTACCAGCTCCTTCCGTTTCACCACATTCAAGGAAAAACGGCATGAATCGTTTATATTCAGGTACTTTCCGGCTTGATTCACTGGTATTGCGAAGTGATGTTGCATCTATATGCATTTCTTACCAAATTTACAAACATGGGGAGTTATTGGGAATAATTCGCTGAGTTAGAACATTCTACATCACGACAGAATTCAAAATTTCATCATAACCATCTGGATGGTTGGCAATCCACCACTGTGCACTTTACGCGAAATATTCTGCCACCCAAAACTACGCTGTGGGATCAGCTGTCACCAGCAGTATTTCCGTACTGATACGACTCAGGGACCTACAAGAAAAGAGCCTACACCTGTTATAAAGGCCAGTGGCGCATTTGTAACTCCTCAGGTGTTGCGGATGTCCATGGGCGGCGGTAATGATTTACCAACATGTTTGTTGTTGTGTCTGTTTGCTCGTTTGCCACCTAATGACATATATTACAGTGCTGAAAACAATTTCGCAAACACGGAGGCCCTCACACATCATTCTCTATCCCGATATATGTACAATAGGGTTTTTTTTTGCCTGAGAACTTTTACAATTTCACCTGGTTGAGAGATTACCGTACTGCTGGGAACGGTCCAACCCTGTTAACCCTGTTGTGCGAGAGCGACTGACTCAAGGGTGCCCGAGGGGGCCGAACCTCGGCTCGATTAGATGCTTCTGGCAAATATATTACGCATATGCAATAACATCGGAGGAAAGTTCAAATGCAGTGTCAAAGACACGAGTCAAACATAATGAAGATCCAGACCAGAAAGCTAACAATTTGTGATATGATACAAACAAAATATGTTCTCGGGCAGGGAATCGAATCCAAGATTCGCGAGTCAGTCTTACGAAATGGAAAATGGAAAATTTGAAAATTTGGTTTCATTCTTTCCCCCGTGGTCATGAGTTTTGTAAAGCACATACGTCTCGATACGTCTGGAATTAACACAAAACAAACGCGATTAAAACAATAAAAATACTTTTATTCAAGGCGAGTTTTGCTCAAACTTGCTTGACCTTTGATTCATACAAAATATATTGTCCAATCCCAAAACTAAAGTGGCAAGAAGGTCAATCACTGAATATACTACCACTTAAGTTTTATTTTTAACATTGATTTTGGTCAAATTTAATGTGTAGGTCCTAATTATATTGTATAATATATGATGGAATATTTTGCCTTCACCACTTTTATCATCTGTATGTTAAATTGGTACAAGAGGCGATTAAATAGATCTTTGCAAAATTGTAGTCAAACTGTAGATCAATTATATTCAAAAGTTGTCGCATAAATGGTTGAGCCGCATAGATAGATAAATTGCTAATAACTTCTATTCCCGTTGACAACTCGAACCGAATCGTGCTTATGACTAAGTTTCTTACTCCTTAACCTAAGACTATTGTATTATATTTTTCTTAATCCTTAGGGTTGATAGAATATATGCGTTATGATTCCTTATTGAAAATAAATGTGGGTATCATGATCCAAAAGAATCGCTTAATAACAGAAGAGCCTTCGTCTCGCATAAAATTCAACTTTCTCACTTGATCGTATTCTGTGGTAAGTTTCAAAATTGTTATGAGTGATGAAATAGTTGCTTTTTGGAGAGATGTAGCTTTAATAACGAAAAGCGAGATCGATTATGTCAATATTGACATTGTGCGACCTAAATTTCACCCAAACGTTTGACTATTTCAAGGTAGCTTCGTAATGTACGTTTTACAAATTTATGACAGGTAATAAAATATTATAAAATGATTGCAGGATTTAGTCAAGCACTCTTTATTCGGATAGATAGGGCCCTATTAGATCACTTTTTTATAACAAAAATACTTCTTTCATTACAATCGAAATATACAACAATATCTCAAAATCCACTATTAAAAACTCCTCGTTTTAGCCTAGAGGTGCCCTATTTGTACCTCTACTTGATTATACTCTCCAAACATACGAGTAGCATCTTTTGTGTTATAATAGCCGAAAACAGCAACTAATAATTAAAAGAACAGAACCAAGTCACAAAATGAAATTAAAACTAACAAGACAGAGTCGTAAATCAGTGTCCGGACGCTCGCTTTTAATTTTAAAGTTCGCTGCAACTTCACCTCTGACCAAAGTGCCTGTAAGTTTCTTCTATATTTTATACTGTGTCGTACACTAACAATTATAGCAAATAAGAGTCAGAAGGTGGTTCATCCTCTTACGTCCACTTTGGTCTGGTATTGTATTGACCGAGTCTCGTTCAACAGGGAAATCCTCTTAACGTAGAAGAGGTCTTTGTCAGTCAGTAGACTAATAATTGTGCTCATTATGGTTAATTCTACTTATATGTTGCATATGTTGTTCCCAGATTATATAGGATACGTTTTTAAGCATATGACAGGACTAGTCACACTGAAATTATTTTTAGCAGCAGCATAATTACGCAGCTATTTGCATATGCACGCACGAGCGTGCAAATCTGCGTGATATTTGCCGAAGAATTTCATTTTACACGTTATTACTCAAAGAAATAAAATCTTCCGTAATGTGTAATAATGTTATATAAAGCGCAATAAAGTGAGACGGGATTCAAAAAGGTGGACCCAAACAGAGGGTCTAATACATAAGTTACTCGCCCTCCGTTCCTCTTACAGATCGATACTTGGGTTACGGTGATGGGAGTAATACAATATTTTACAGAATCCTCGTATTTTGTGATATTACCTATGAATTTATGCTTGGCATTATTAATTCTTTTAACCAATTAATTTTTCTAATTATAAACAGTTTATTAATAAATTCTGTGCAATAATAGTTATTTTAAACTGTTCAATACACAGTTACTAACTTGACTTTAAAAAAAATCAGGATTGCCATTTTAAAAATAATAGTCAAATGGTGATATTATATATGAGAGAATTATTAATCTTAATTATGATTTAAATTTGTTTACGTTACGTAAATTAATTCGTCCCTATGGACAAAGTCGCGTGTAACAGCTGGTATAACTCTTAATATTAAAAAACATTGTTTATTACATTGCTACTAATTACATTGTACCATTTATTTCTGTTCATTCAAGTTCATTCATTCGTAAATGATACATAAAAATGGTTATAAATTAACTTCTTATATTATAACTTTCCTTTTTATTTGTTTTGTTTTCAGATGACTAATATATGTATATTTTCGTATGCTTAGGACCTTTTATACCTTTGATCTTATGCCTATATTTCTGAAGAAATATGTTTTATATATTTAATATATAAAAAAACGGATGAGTAAGTTAAAATATTGTCTTACTCATTCGTCAGATTATCTTTTTAACATTATCTAGTCTATATTACCTATTACGACTAGCGAAATGATAATGCAATAATAAAAATTCATCCTTTACTTCTTAGGGAAGAGACAATTTAGAATACCACATAAGATAAGTCGGAAAATACAACGGGCGAAAAGTTCACCGTCTGTCCTTTCGTTACGCAGTCGCCCCTTGGTTATAGATCGATACTCTGCAATATAACGGTAGCCATTTCCAAAATTCTCATATAATTACTCGGCACGTCGCTTAACTTAGAAGCGAGTAGACACTTGTGCTAACTTTAGTGGTCTACGGTTTCCGTAGAACTTTGAAGCAATTATCAGCGAAATACGTAAAGTTTTTGTTTTTAGAACGGTATGTATAGAATGTGTTGTAGCTACTAGAACCTAAAAAGGAACGGAACAAAGGAATCAGAAACGCAGTTATAGCTAACGAGGCTGGAATGTGTCTCAGTCTTCAGAGGTGCCAACGAATGTGCATCTTAAATCCTTCCTTCTTTCATCCTCATCATCTCGATGGCTGACAATCGACCACTGTGCGCTTTACGCGAAGTTTCCTGCCACGCACGGCTGCTCTGTGGAATCGGCTATAGCCAGCGGTGTTTCCAAGCCGATACGACCTTCAAGAGAGGAGCCTAATATTTAAATCATTTGCGTATACATTGTGTGATAAATATTAGAAATACAGTCGTAAGCAAAAAAAAAATCTATTCACACCATCCTCTGTTTGTGGTTACATTTTTAATTATATTTTAAAAATATCGTCATACAAAAATATGTAATCACATACAAGATACGAAAAATAAAAGATTATATCCTATAATAGAATTCATTACGACTTGAGCATCAGGTTCTGCTCTGTTTCCATCCTCTTCAATAATGTATTATTTTCTACTGAGCATTGTTTCACTCCGCAACGGATAATTGGTCATTGATCGAACAATTGTCGATCTCCTTGAAAATTAGTATAGTTCAATACGACGCAAACGCGCAAAGACAAAAGTTGTTTATATAAAAACAAATAACAGATTAAATAGACCAGGCAGGTACTCTGGTATAATATTTTGTTACGTGGTAGAGCCGTGTCTCAGCTTAAGCTGGCTAAAGCATAAAGAGGTCGGCTCGACTGGGAAAAACAGAATATTAGGCTAGTTAACTGGCTTAAACAGAATATTAGGGCAAAATTTATGATTCCGCTATGTTGTCTAGTGACGAAAGAAACAGATGTTATTTAAAATTATTATTAAATTCGCGTTTATCAAATTCAAATATACATATGAATATAATATAATATGAATTAACGAGTCGTCTTTATTAATTATATCATCTACGTCATCGGTTATTTTGTTATGCAACTATGGATGATACAAAAAGCTCACAGAACACGTACTTTCGTTTTTTTTTATTACATTGAGAATAACAAACCAGCACACAGTTCACCTATTGGTAAGTGATTAATGCGACCCATGACATCTAAATTCATCCTTGATAAGGAATCAAAATGCAGATTGGCTGTCACCTTTGAGGAATGAGATGTAATGTCTTGTCACCAGTAAAAAAGGTCTCCGTACTCCTTCACTTACCAGACGGAATACAGTACTATTACGCTGGTATTCAGTCATCTGTCACCATCAGGTGAACTGCCCGCGAGCAGCGCGGTACTCTGTTGCGTCAAGTGAACGTATTAATAATATATGACGTATTGATATAAAAAAAAACCTAAACCAGTGATGTAAAAATATCTCCAAAAAGAGCTCGATTATGCGCTCATTTTAACAAAAGTTGTCACCTCATTGACAACTTAAACGCCACTAAGCTTACGGTTCAATTTGTGTTTATTAACATATACGTTGTTTTCTTCATATTGTTTAAATTTATGGTGTCTTTTAAGTTTTTATTAGTTGTGGGCTTTTTGAATCCAGGTATACGGTCCCTTAGATGATTTTACTAATCAAATAATATTACTAAATCATAATAAGGCAGAACTATCGTTGTTATAAGCGTTCTCGTTCGTTCTAAACTTCTATTGTTGCACAATCGTGAGTCAATTCATCTTTAAGTTAAATATTAAAGTTAAAAAAAAAAATCCTATGCAAACAGTCCTTGATAGTTTCCAGGAACAATGTGTGTGAACTGATAGTAAAGAGCATAGCTTATTGGGTTAAACACTTTTCCGTAAACTAATTATAGCTAGTGTCGAAGTATTAAGCTCGCTGCAGAACGAGGGAAATGCCGCCAGTCAGAGTTATTGAGTTAGCTGATAATCGTTGTATGCTTTATAACATTTCTATTTCTTATCTCTTATCTTTACATTATCTTATTATTTTTGCACGCTGGACTGTTATGTGAAAAGGCAAGAATTTTTTTTTTTTAGGTACGTACATAAATCGTCACTTTTAAAACTATCTCCTTTTTAAGAATTAAATCTGGTATGTACATGCAAGATCAGATTCAGTGTTCTGTGATAGATTAGACCATCCTTGATTGAGCGAAATATTCATAGTATACATTTTTGGGCTTGTTTTGTTTTGTTGTTTTGTCTTCTTGTGTCGAATAAATTTTTATTCTATTCTATTCCATTGTAAGTATAATGTTAATACAAAAACAAAGCAAGCATTTATGTAGAATATATTGTTACTACTTAGCCTATATATAAGCTGATTAAAGGCTTTACAAAAAAAACCGAATTATACATTCCGTTTTTTTTTAATTAGTGTGTAATAAATATTACATCAATTCACCTGAAAAAGTCGGCGGTTTTTTTTGTCAGATAAAATACGGTAGTATTAAACTGATATTTTACACTGATATTCCGGAAAGCGTGGTAGGACCACGGTCTAGCCAATTTATTCGTAATACAGCTACAGCTCCTTCCAATTAGCGATGTGGCTGTAGGAAGCATGAAAATATTTATTAAATATTTTTTTTTAAGCATTTGAGTAAATATTTAAGCACATGTCGTTGAAAATTAGCGCATGACGAGTAGAATATCGTAAAGTCGTCGCTTTGTGATCTTCAAAGATTTTACATTAAAAATAAATGAATAGCAAATAAACGGTCTGTTTTTCTTTTAATCTTAAAGCTCAGATTTGTCAAAGCATATTCATCTAGTTTCATTGTTGATGGATATAGATGTTTATAGGCCGTAGTCAACATTTCTAATCAGGTAATCGTTTGTCACCCTTGGTTTTATAAAAAAAACGTGAAATATTCACGTAGAGGATTTATACTCGGCATCAACGTCATCGAGCCGTAATGATGATGTCATATCTGGGGAGAAGTGATAATGAGGCATATAGTTAAAAAGACTGATAGTTTAAGTCACTAAATAAATAGAACAATCATTGAGCTTAGTCGCTTATCTTTTCCAACATATCATATCACTTCTGAAATAAAAATATAGGTACAAAAGAATTTGGTCACGTTGCTGATATAAAAACTAGGCGTCTACAGGACCGCTAAATCGGGACACGACTGCACTTCGACAAAATACCGGTGTAAAATAATAGCTTAGCGTCTGCTCTAATTCGTCTTTTTAAACAATGAAATCGAAAATCTTATTTCAGGTGACGTGGCGCTTTTTAAAAGAATCCTGGCAATGCTTTTTTGACATTACTAATCTTCCCTTTAACCATTGCAGCTAAGCTTAAATGCTTGTGTTTATGCATAGTTTTACGACAACAGTTTATGGCGGGTTCGAGCCTACGACCTACTGCGATATGGTGGTTATCAAATGTCTGTCAGGATGTCTGTGTGTGCTTCGATGCCTTATTAATACAGATAAAAGTCAAGTGTCACAGTAATCACTAATAATCTTGTAAAATATTTATCCGATTGTCATCCACAGTTTTATAAAAAAAATCTATTTGAATTTAATAATTGTAGAATATATCTCGTTATGTTATTGTGTATTTATGTCACTAGCTTCGTGCGAGTCAATTAGTACCACCTTTGTGAACACAAGGGCATCTCTAATATGTTAATGAACATGTATTTAGAATACCATAAGTTTTTATAGGGTACTTTTTTTAGGGTTTTATAGGTTTTAGTTAATTCACCTTAGGTATTTAATGCCGTGTTTTATACCTTTTTTTTGATATAGGTTGGAAATTTTCATAAAGCACCCTGTCGCCTAGAAGAAAGTCCGGATTATGTGGAATTTGTACAGCTCAAACCCCTCGGTCGCCCTCAATGCATTGGAGGGGGCTTCGCGTATCTTCTACGGAGTACACTGGTACCCCCTTGCAGTGAGCCTAAGCACGTCCTAAGGGAGGCAAAGGCACTCCCAGCATCTTACCCTGGTTGGTCGCGAAGTCCCCTTTTAATCATTTTATACGCACGATCTTAGCTCTATAAGCTCCTAAACTATAGGACTAGATTGTTATAGCTATAAGATTTTTGTTCTGGAAAAGGAAACGAAGTCTCAATCCGATAAAAATCTAAAGATAGAATAGAATGGAATCATTTGTCTGTGTCAATGTTTCGATTACATGTGACTGTGTTCAAGAATGTAGTGTGTAAGAGAATGTGCATTTGCTAAGCTTTCAAAACGTTTCGTAGTTTAACTACTTAGTATCACGTAGAATTGTAGTTAGTAAGTACTAGCTCTGGGTTCTAAAAAAGAATCCAATTTTCGGAATCAAAATATTGAAGCCAAATACTCTTTCTCTTCCATATTTTGCGACGCTTTGTATACGGTATTTATTATTTATTGGTCAAAGACCGTCGGGCCGCAATTCTTTTCCACTCACGATTTCTTGTCCTTGATACGGGACTTCCAACTATTTTACTGTAACGATAAAGTCTATTGTTTCTTACTTACTGGACTTATTCAATAAAGAGCAATCTTAAGTGATATCTTATTTATGATTCGACTATAGTGAAAAAATAATAATAAATAAATTGTAAAGGAAAATATTATCATTTTTACATGAATGTTTTAGTATAATTTTATTTATACTTTAATATATTCGTAACATAAGATCTTTGTTTTCCTTTGTGTCCGTGTCTCGAACACTGCATCTGAATCATCTCAAAAGAAGCTTTATTTAAGTACATTTAGTATTTTCGTATCGTCAAAATAAGACAAGCTAATAGGACCACCGCTTCGGTAGGCAGCTGTTAGCGAGAAGAAACGGCAAGAAACTCGACTAGTTTTCTCTCTCTTTTTTTTTTTTTTCAAATAATATATTACAAAATATATTACAGAAAATATCGCGGTGGACTACTATCAACTAGGAGGAATATAATTTTGCAATATTCATATTTCAAGTAGTTAATACCCATTTCATTCTGGTATTACTCTAAAAAATACGGGGCATTACACATTTAATGAATACCTAAACGATGAAAATGCGTAGTACTGAAGCTTATTCAATGCAGAACAGACATAAACATATGTACTTTAACGCGGTACAGTTTATTTCTGGCTGCAGCATGGATGGGTCAGCTCGACTGGAGACGGACCACACCTCAGAATACCAGCGCATCGACGAAACACATAACGATGCCGTGTTTCGTTTGGACAGTGTGGATATCCGGAGACCCTTGTTGTGAGAAAGCATTCCATTATAGTCTTCAGGTTTACAATACATCGGCATTGTGTTCCCTTATCGAGTGTGAATGTGTTCACCTCCAGGTGAACTGTGTGCTTATATGTCATTCACTCTGGAAAGAAAATCTATGAATAAGCTGGAATCTTGCTTTTTTACTTACTTTCATAGGTTTTATTCCATAATTTACTGAATCTACCTTTCTTACCATCCACCGCAACAAGCTACGGCAATTCGTAATTAAATACATCATTTTAAACAATTGGACGCTCTAAAAAAGTATCCTATGAGTGACTTGCCGGTACAGCGGTAAATTAAATATTAATTAAAAAAACTTATATCGTTTTCCATAAGCTGTTACTACTCATACATACGTACATACTCATATAGTAGGTGAATTAAATAAGTGAAATAAAGAAAAAAAATATAAACTAGGAAAAGTAACATTTTGGATGAATTGATCGAGTAGTTTTACGAATAAAGTTACGTAAAAATTCCCTTTTCCTCGGAAACAAGTTGGAATACTTTGGACATATAGTTGAAAATGACAAGTAAGTAGGGAAACGGCGTTGGACGAGTGCCAGATCGGTGCTTCTTTTATTTGTCTATTGCCAATTCAAAAAGGAATCCATAGATAGTGAACGTAAATGTGAGAACTGACCCACATAAGCATTGCCAAATGTATTTGCAATAGTGATATTATTTGAGCTACTTTAGCCGTAAGTTTGTTCAATTCCCTTGGAATAACCTACTGAAATATATTTACGTATATTTGTGTGTTATTAAGACGCGTTATTTGCACATGTTTATTTTTGGAGATGAGGACGTCTGTGAACATGTGTGCGAGTCTTTAGGTGACGGGTTTGTGTGTTTGTTTGTATTTGTTCCTTTTGGCAATGTAAGCTTTGGCCGGTTGATCTTCCGATTTGTCGCAATGGTTCGTCATTTGTTTTAGTTTGCAAGGTTGTTTTTAATAATGCAGTGTTAATATATGATCACAATTGTACAGGATTTATTAGTTACGTTAGTACTCATTGAATTATATTCTGTGGAACTTACTCTTACCTGGTGATTAGAGTAACGTGGGGTTGATAGTAGATAGTTTATAGAACGTATGGGCTTAGGTCGGAGGTAGGTTCGGATAAATTTATAGTGGTATAGAGGACTAGTTACAGAATAATAGAATTATCAGAAGAAATAATAGAATTATTAGAGCAGCCTTATCCTTCGTATGGTGAGTGAAGGTTTCATCTCAGTCCTCAAGGGTGACAATGAATTTGCATACATTTCCGGTATTTCTTAAGGACGCATCTGGGTGTGTATTTACCGCAGCCATCACTTACGATCATCAGGTGAATAGTGGTATTCTTTGCCACCTTTATTATAATAAAAAATACCATGTCAATAATATATCGTAAACGTCCTGTACTACGAGTACAAGCACGTGGATACCTGAAAACTATGTTGAGTCGTTTATCGGTATACACGAAGCGAAACACATGTTTAACTATACAGGAATTGAACCCAGTATCCGTTAATAAGTAGCTACACTATCATTAGGCCATACGGTCGTTCGTCATAAGTTTCACAGTATTGCGCATAACGTTTTAATGAAATTATAGTGAGGTATGATCACACGTCACACTGTCGGTAATTGCGGTGGATCATAATGCGGATGTGTTGTCACTTTGAAGAGCTAATATAGAATGCTTTATCACATATTATTATATGTTTTGATATGAAGCTGTGACGAAGTATTGCTTTAATTCCCTAAGAACCTCAATCGGCAATGTTCGGTATGAAAATGTCTACATTTTTACTGTTATTCCTTTTTTTTAATTTTAAAATTTATACGCATGCGTGTCGTCTTCAATGACTAAATAAATCTAAGGAATATTGCATGGTTGTCTGTGTGAACAATTTTTTTTTTAAACTACTATTAGTTATGGTATTCCAAATAAGCTGTAAATGCTTGTGACTAACCACGAACCTATGAACTTAAGTTTCGTAGACCGTACGCTAAACCATAAGGCTATTGAAGCTTCGAGAGAAATAATATAATGATCGATATTATATAACACTTACCTAAAATGACCCTTTTATACTTTATTTCCAGACCTATTACATAAAATCTCGTTGATAAGTTTCTCATCGCACGTTTACAATGGGTACCTGACTCACAAAAAGTGAAACGAACGAACGCGACTGTGCAACACACCTTATTGGCTGGGCTGACTATTGTTTCCTCTATGACAGAGTGAGACAGAGTATAAGAGAGTGAAAGTGTAGACGCATCTCATCAATTTTTTTTTCTATTGCTCGTATGTTTTATTTTTAAATTACACTTTACAAATAATAAGTATGAAGTTTCGCTTGTAGGGTGTTTAGCGATACCCAACTTTTTTTTAGTAACCTGTCAGTTTATTCGCTTTGATCAACGGTAGTGTTGTAACAAGATGTTTCCTGTATCTTTCAGTCATATTCATTTAATAAGGGATACCTCACTCCGAAGCCCTCCTTTTATTCCTTTACGTAACACATCAGTGATTTTTTTGTTTTTTCTTCTGTGAGTAGTGCTTTTTAATTCGCCTTTATGAATCTTCAAACATTTTTAAATTTTCACTTCAAAGGCGATTGCTGTTGTAAATCGAATGCATATTTTTCTTGTATTCGGTTTTTGGGGTCGATTTGAATGTTTCTTTTTCGTTAAAAAGTACTCCTACTGTGTGTTCCATATACGAGTACATGTATTTGTATATATATATTTATTTAATAATTAGGATATACTACAGTGAGTTAGAATTCCGGATAAACAAATACACACACTTGTTCCCTTTTCTAGCCGTGATACATGTGAAATAAGATTGAACGAGGGTTTAGATATTATGTTACGGGATTATTTTACATCGATATATACAATGTACCGCGCTTCTCTGGTGGAGGCAAGCTAGTCGTACTTCACTTAGTTTAATATGGCTCCTCGCCGACGTAGGAAATAGCTTTGCTTTTATTACCGGAATGAATTTTATGCAAATCAGGTAATACCGAGATAACTTAACACACACGGTGACGTTATTTCTAAAGATAAGAAATTATATAATAAGAAGGTATGTGTCATAAAAATATTAAATTGAATGACATGATGTTATCTCTGAGTTTTTTTTCATTTTGTTGTTCATAAGATTGTGTGGTATGTCACCAGTTATGAGTTATACAGGACTCTGTTTTCGGAAAGCATGCTTCTATATCTTTTATGGCGAACTGTTTGCGCAACAGCTAGTTCATAACTGTGGCCTAACTCTACCACATAAATAAAGTTGATGCTATTATGTTTAATTTTTTTTTTAACTTTAACTACTAAAGTTTAATAAAATCGCTGCTATATTTCATATTTTGCTTTAGCTTGATATACATTGAGACTTTATGACTTTGTTAACATGCTAGAGCTACAATACAGCTCTGAACTGGCTGTAACGAGAATATGATGAAACGTTAAAGGAGTACGCTTTCACGACGTACTAACTAAAAATAGAATCTAAAGGGAGCTGGTTTTCGTATGGCGAATGAAATAAACCGGAAACCTTATTATTGAGGCAATCCATGTGTGACACAGAAAATAAATTCAGAAAGCGTTATGACCGTGATTATTTGAGTCGGTGTCTGGGGCCGCAGGAATAAATTACCATCAGCAGAACTGTGCTTGTTTCTAACCCCTGAAGACATAAAAATTGCGACAATTTTTCGATAAGTCATGTTTTCAAAATAACACCTATCAAAAGATGACGTTACAAATGACAATCAAAACTTAAAATTACAAACTAGCGAAAAAAAAACCAAAAGAAAACCATTCCTTTTAACAAATTTGACACATCAATACTAAACCGTTGAGTAGAATGACTAATGAATCAGCGGTGAAAACGTCTGTTATTCCGTTAGATCAAACAGTTTAGAAATTATAACCATTTCAACATACCTAATTACTTATAATCCTCTTATGTCGAATTCATTGATTAAATTGGCTTTTCTTGCTAATTATGGAAGCAATATATCGTATATTCACGTTCGAGTTCTACCACATTTTACGGATATTATCAGATAAAGAGCTGTAGTAACTAAGTGTTCATGCGCACACTTTCAATTTCATGGTGCTTATACCATCGAGTTCGATGCAAGGTACTGTTTTATTGTGATTAATCAGCACGTAGATAGAGAAAACGCAAATGAATACTTTGTGAGGAAAACTGCTTGTCTAAGAAATAAATCAAAACATATTTACACTTGTGAAGGCAGTGGAGAAATGTTTTATTTTTAAGAGTAAGAATTTTTAAGAGTAATAAACGAGCACACAGTTCACTTGATGGTAAGTGATTCATGCGGCCCATGGCATCTGAATTCATCCTTGACAAGTTCGCACTCAAATTCGACATTGAATTTATTTTCATTGCGCCCAAAGAAGTTTCACTTTAATAAAAAGTGTTTAATATATTTATATATAAATTATACTAACCAAAAATAACTTTATTTGATACGACACATTAACAACCATTCAGAAATAAATAAATAAACTTATACTCCCAAGGTTATTTGTTTAATTTTATTTCCTATTAGGTCATATTTTGCGAAAGCTACTAAATCATCCGAAGTCATTATTAACGACAATGCAACAGACGACAGATTCTTAAATCAACTTTCCCAAACATGATTAAACTTACGCTTCTTGTTATTTGTCTTAGAGCACGGTTCTTTATTTAAAAATAGGCACTTTACGTGTAGGGTATTTTTAAACTTTATTGTCAGTAGTAAACTAACTAAAGGAGTTAAAAAAAACTATTAAATCCAACCTCAAAGCTACTAAATATACTGCGTGTGTTCGGAATTATAACAAGGACTATATTCAGCATCCACCAAAAGTGTTCATCGCATAAAAAATAAAACTGCCATCATAATTTTTCCAGACTACTCCAGAACTTTGTCAGATAATAAATTTGATGTATATTTCAATGGGATTTCAAGTTTGTGTTTATTCAATTACAATAAAATTTCTTTAGGTGCGACCTAAGGGTAATACAGATATTTTATAGAGAGATAAAATTTTTTCAGACATATATTATATAATACTTAAATTCTTTTTTGTTGTATAAGCTATAAATTTCTCCAGTCGCGCGTAAAGGTTACTTTTCTGGACAGACAAAACTAAAAAAAATTATATACTTTGTTTAAGACTCAATTTTATCAATTAGTTCCATGATAGTTGTACTGGTTTGATTAAAATAAGCAAGCAAGAGATTAAACTGTCAATTCCTTTGACATTTGACGTATTGGTTGTAACTGATAACAGAGTTACTATCATGTGATTGGTTCACGAGAATGGAATTACTTATAGCTGGATTTAAAATATTGTTTTTAAAATAAAAATTATAGAAAAGAGTATTTTAAAATTTATTATTATAACATTTATTATAGTATTGTAAATTTATTTTCAATAAGACTATAATTTTTGTGTGATATGTAATTATATTGATGTTTCATAACAATACTCTTAAAAAATCATTAAAATATTGCTAGCGCTATAGCTACTAATATATAATTTATTTATAAAGGTATAAGTAAATTAACGTAGCTAAATTTATATTATTTCCAATATTACAAAATGTTTTGTTGAAAACATGTTTAAATCACTAAGCAACAATTTTATTTACTTATAACATTAATGCAATCTTGTAATTAGGTCACCGATAATAAACTAGTCACTTAAACACATGGTATAAAAGGCACGCGATGTCTTTACGACTGCGCTAATCTTGAGTAATACTGAACGGATCTGAGTGCAGTTTACACTGTTATTATGGTCATTTTTCGATGAAGCCTTATGTGTATTAAGAATTCCTCTATCAATTATAGGAGATGAGATTTAGTATAATTTGCGAATCAAGCAAATTAAAACTCAATTATATTGACCGGGCTGCTGGTTTCTAATATAAAATGGCTGAATGCAAAAGCGTCAGATGCTACAATTTATAATTTATGGAGCAATTTTTTTTTAGTCCTATGAGTTGTTTGGAACGATTTCTGCCACCGAGTTCCATCATTGGACGACACGACAGACCACCTGATTCCATCCTCACCGCGTGGATGGCTAGCATTCCTCTACTGTGCACTTCTCGCGGAATTTTCTGCCCCGCACAGCTGCCTTGTGGAACGGTCTGTCCTCGGCCGTTTTTCCAAACCACTACGGCTGAAAGGCGACCCTATCCCTTTCTTAAAGGTTGGCAACGCATCTACAGTTCCTTTGGTGTTGCGGATGCCCATGGGCGTCGATGAGCACCTCGGTGTTCCCGCCGCTCGTTTGCTCCCTATTTTTTTTCTATAAAAAAATAATAACCCATTGTTCGTGGTTCTCAGAAAAACAAGTCGAAGGCATGTTTTCTGTATACTAACAAATTTACCAAATTTATAACGGCAGCTTTTACGTACAAGGTGTAGATTCAACACCGCATACCCATTTCCCTTAATTTCTATGATTGTCGTGCTGTTAGATTTTGGAATGGGCAATTGTCGTGATGCTTCCAAATATTCCTCCGATGTTACCACAATTTTCATATGTTATAAATGAAACCTACCAACTAATTCTAGTCATGGCGCACATTATTGAATACATAGAGTGATGCAACATGATTCTTTGAGGATTGCTAAAAAGAACCCTCGCTCAAAGAACAATTGTGAGACACCTGCATCCATTGACTTCCCTATAATACCATGTAAAAGTATAATATAAAATAGAATAAATGCATAAACATATTCGGACGCAGCTGTAGAATATTAATTTATAAATATAAAATGATCAGAAATTTGGATTAAAATTATAATTTTAACGGCGAAATTTACACTTAAATTTTGTGTGGAGACTTAATATTAAATCTCCAAAGTTAAGCTACTTAATATTTGAGAGTAATCTGACTATTTTAGGCAGACTTTTTTTATAGAATAGGTGGCAAACGTGCATGCAGCCCACCCAACGGTAAGTGATCACCACCGCCCATGAACATCCGCAACATCAGAGGTGTCGCAAATGCGTTGCTGGTCTTTAAGGAAGTTGTAGGATCTTTCCTTGAAGGTTCCTCAGTCTTATCTGTTCGGAAACACCGTTGGCGACAGGAAATTTCGCGTGAAACGCACAGTGGTGGATTGCCACCCATCGAGATGATGAGAATGAAATCTTTAAATCTGTCGTTTATTAACCAAATTGAGTAACAGTAGATCTTTTTTTTGTGTGTACACGCCAGTGTTTGTCCATAATCTCACCTGGTGTTAACTGGTCATAAATACATTGATGGTTGATCGCACTTGCTTGGCAAATGCCTGTTCACTCTTCTCTTGAAGATACCCATATTAAATTCGGGCCGAAGACTGACGCAGGCAAATTATTTTAAACCTTCGCTGATAGCACGACTCAGAATATCGCTTTGTTCGAGTGGAGAGAGGATGGAAACTCAACGTCTATCAATCTAAGTAGGTTTCGGATGGAAAGTCAAATTGAGTGACGTCATTATTCAGCTATGTAATTCCGAATAACCACAACACGGCTAGCTAATTATAGTCGCATAATAAGCTACTGCTCAGGGCCCCACATAAATCGCATTGGATTTTGAATTTCAATCCTTTGAGTTAATTAAACAGTAGTCGGTGCGTAGGTCTGTCGATCCGTCGGGTAATAATACCTCTGAAACGGTGCACGGCATTGCGATTGTTACAGCTATTGTGTCCGTATATGCACCGTACGCTCCAATCTCGCGCTTCAGATCGCGCTGTACAAACCTTAACAGGGTTCCCACAAATCGTTCTGTACATACCATTCTGTAGATATCTATAAATGAATGTTTTAATAAACTGAGTACGACTATTTTAAAATATTAAAGTGGTTTGACAGAGGCTTCCTGTATACGCAATAATTATGTTGGTGGCGATTTAAATATCATGCTATCGAATTCTAATGGCTCGAGGAAATAGCAGGTGAAAAGTCCTTATTACCCCTCAGGCGTTGAACACTGGTAGAGTCAAGCTGCAGCTAGTTTCTAGCTCTTGTATTAATGGGATGAGACGTACCGGGTAAGTACCATGTCATAAAATATCAATGTGAAATAGGGACTGTGTTTGATTTGGTGACTGTAGGAATCCTGAGTTCAGTAGCTAGGCATTTTCTCTCAAACTGCGTCGCACATTCCTAACCATGAGGTGAACGTTGTTTTTTTTTATAGAATAGGTGGCAGACGAACAAACATCTGATAAGTGATCACCACCGCTCATAAACATCCGCACCACCAGAGGAGTCTCAAATGCATTACCGGCCTTTAGGAAAGGGGTAGGTTCTTTTCTTAAAGGTCCCTAAGTCGTATCGGTTCGGAAACACTGCTCGCGATAACTGATTCCACAGAGTAGTTGTGCGTGGCAGGAAATTTTTCGATTTTTATTTGTCTCAGTCTGCGTCGCACATCCCTTATCATGAAGTTTTTTTAATAGTATAGGCGGCAAACGAGCATGCAGCCCACCTGATGGTAAGTGATCACCGCCGCCAATGAAAATCCGCAACACCAGAGAAGTCGCAATAACGTTGCCGGCCTTTAAAGAGGGTGTAGGCTCTATTCTTGAAGGTCCCAGAGTAATTGCGCGTGGCAGGAAATTTTTCGTGAAGCGCACAGTGGCGAGATGATGAGGATAATATTTTGAATTCCGTCGTGATGTACGATTTTTAAACTCGGCAGCTGGAATTAATCCGAACAACTCCTCAGAACACCATGGGGAGATAAATTTGGTAAGAAAATCCACACGCCAGTGAATCAAGCCGTTCGGAAAATACCTGGTCATCAACGATTCGAGCTGACAACGGATTCCATGTGAGGCGGAAATTGCGCTTTGTAAAGTTGCACACAGCGGGTCGACATGAAATACTGTCTTGCTCTATTAAGCACGCCCAGTTTTTTAGAGGCCAATTTGGCCTTGCCTTCCAAGTGACCGTGGAACTGAACGTCATTCGATATTTCAACGCCAAGGATTCCTATACTAGCTGTTGTAGTCGTTCTTTGTCACCCTTAGCTGCATATAAAAAGCACGATTAGCATGAAACAAAATGTAAAAATTCATTTTTTAACTTACATTTTCATGCTCATTGTCGGATATATTGTGTGATATGATTGGATTGATGACGACAGAGAGAGCGACAAAATTGGATGCTCGTTTTCCGGGAACGAGGCGATGATATTTTCACTTTGTTTTCCTCACAATAAATTATTAGACCCCCAATCACGCTGTTTAATCACATCGAAACTGGACAGTACTTTGTTCCGAAATTAAGGAACCCATCTTATTTCATTCAACTTAACGTTTGCTAATTTTTTATAGATAATTTCAACAAAAACTCATAAAGGGAAATGTCTTTAAAGATATTTATTTGTATTTTACTAATTAACGGTTGACTGTATGATGTAAGATCAACTCAACGTGCCTTGACTGGATCTATATATGGATGCCAATATTTGAACAGTGGTATAGCTACGCTGCAGCTCATTTCTAGTTGCAGAATGAATGGGTCAGCTCGACCGGTGAAGGACCACGGCATCAGAGAATAGCCACCTCGAAACAGCAGCCTAATACTGCTGTGTTTCGTCTGGTGAGTATAGGGAACCTTTATGACTGGTGACGAGGCATTTCATCTCAGTCCTCAAGGGTGACAACGTATCTGTATTATGAATCTTTGTCAAGGATGAATTTAGATGTGATGGGCCGCAGGAATCATTTAACATCAGGTGAACTACATATGTGCTCGTTTCTTACTCTCAAAGAAAAAATGTAGCCTCAACAAAAACTTAAGATTTTGAATCTGTATGTATGTTTTACTTTATAATTTCACTTACAAAGAATTCGCTGGTTATCAAACCGGAGAACTGAGATATAATGCTATGTTATGTGATGGAAATGAAAATGCTGATAAAATGTTACCGGTATTATTCGGGATCCCTACACCCGCTACACAAAACAGGAGGGTTATGTTGCTATTTGACACTGGTATTCTGTGAGAGCGTGCTCCTTCCCCATTCGAGCCGATCTCTTCATGCTGCAGCTAGAAACAAGCTACAATGTGACTCTTCCACAATTAAAACGTAACTGAATTTCCTCACTGAACTGTTATACATTTGAATCTATATAAATATTGTTTCCCGTAAAACTACTACGAGTATACTCTTATTTAACAATTTATTGTGTTATTGAAAACTTAGTAGCATTAAATTCTATTATATATTAATTGACGTATGTATTATGTATCATATACTACATGTATATGAATTTCGTACAAGCAACATTTATAACGAACAAGTCAATTTCGAAACAATTTTATTTACATACGGTAACTTAATTACAAATGCATAACATGATACAATCGTGTTTCAATCACAAAATTACTCAACAGTAATAAAAACTCAGTAGGGAATCAATACAAATAAGATTCAGGTTATTTGGCTGAAACTGCACGTTATTGTGCACAGTTTCGTTTTATTAGGGGGTGAGTGAAAATTAAGGGGTACTTGTCACCCCTTATTTTTCACATTCATCCACGATAAAGAATATCCATGCAGAGGCATTTTCATTCCAGAGTATATGGGTTGTCCCGGAACCAATAATAGGTGTATGAAAATTCTCCGGAGATTTCTATGGGGGATATCGAGTAAATGTAATAATAATATATATATACGAATAATAAAGGTACTGTAATATTTATGACCACACTATTTTTTGTAATCTCAGCTGTCGTAGCAGGGTGGGATCTGTGAGGGATTTCATAGAGTTAAAAAAATACGCTTAGGCCAACGGGAAGTCGTTTGTCGTTGATACTGTAGCGTTCATGGCTTGACCAAGTTTTCTTTTTTTTTACTCATAAATAATCACAGACTATGGTTTTTCTTTATGTAGGGGAAAGACGCACAACCTATCATCTATTTCATCTTGAAATGTCACGGATAAAATCAACTGTGCATAATATGTCCTAGTGTTGTCAGCATTCGAATTCGTATTCATATACTCGTAGGTATATATACGCCACACCTCGTATCTCAACCCTGCAAAAAGTATTTTATAGGTAAACATAAAAAAAAATTAAACAAATGAAAATTGCTTTATAAATATTTAGATAATTTTCATATAAAATCCAGTTTACATAGAATGTTTATTGTCCTTTGTCTTGGTCGTTTGGATCACTTACCCGTCCTTGAGAGGTCTTCGTAAAAATGTTTAACATAATACAAGTTGTTTTACGTAACTTAGAGTAACAAATGGGTACACAGCTACCTATGGTGGGCATTGATCTCACAACTGGGCAAAGGTTACGTCACAAGACATATTTAGAACATAGTCTGCCACGTGGACAGACTACGTATTAATGGATTCCACTTTTCTATTTTATATTTATATAGGTTTCCTTACGAGGTTTTCCCTTACCACCAAGTATGTAGTAAATCGGGATTTAAAACATCGTACATCAAGATATAATTAAAATTTCATCATCTGATGAGGATGAAAAAATCGACATCGATCGTTGTTGATCGATGTTCTTCTGGTCTCTTTTGATAGTGGCGTCAATTTATGATTATTTGTAGAAGATTTTTACTGCTTCCTTTTCTTATGCAAGAAGATGAAATGCATGCATTATAATAGATTGAATTGGTGGAATTTATAATTCAGATACAATATCCGGGTCGCGGGGAAATTAAAACTTATACGTTGCCTAAATATTGCCCTTGACTTGGAATCGATTCTAGGACGCAAATGGATTATGGAGGTTTTAGCATAAGTAAAAACAAAGTGTACTTATTAAAATTTATAATACAAATATTCAAATATATTTCATGCCAAACTCAACAAAAACTAAAGATATTTTAGCGTTGAAAATATTTCACGCATTCAGCCGATTCTTGAACTTTTAAGCCTGGAATAAATCATGTGAAAACATACGTGTCTTCTGAACTTTTCGTTTTTACCGGTATAACTAGAAACTTTTTACATTATTAGACTTTTAGCCGTATAAATTTCGAGGTTTTCTTTTATTATATTGAGGGTAAAAACGAACACACAGATCACCTGATGTTAAGTGATTGCTGCGACTCATTATACCCACATTCATCTTAGATAAGGAATCATAATGCAGATGCATTGTAATCCTTGAGGATAAGTTGGAGTGATCCCAATGCTTGGGATCGTTGTTGAAACTAAATGGTACTGAATTTAGAAGTCTGTTACGTACGATCGATTTGCGTTCGCTGTGTTTCGTCTGGTGAGTAGGCATCCGGTGACCTGTATTACTGGTGACGAGGCATTCCACACCACTCTTCAAGGGTGACATTATGATGTCTTGTCAAGGATGAATGCAGATGTCAATGGCCGTAGGAATCACTTGACATTACGTGAACTGTGTGCTTTTTTACTATCAATGTAATAAAAATTAACTAAATACAATTAAAAAAATGGTAGTAGTTGTATTGTGAGGGCGTATTGTATTTCATTACACCATTAAACAGTGTATCTTAGATTATAAATAAGATAAAAACATCATAAGGGAAACGATCGTATTGATCAAAGATTGCCACATCTATCTGTCAAGCATAGAGCAAATGGGTTATTGAATTTAGTCTAAACTACCAATAAACTTAATTTTTTTTGGATATTTTATTTATGTTGTTTAATATATTTAACTCGAAGTGATTTTGTGGTCCCAGTTTTTTTCGGTTCTAACAACACATCTGCATTATGATTCTTTGTCAAGGATGAATGTAGATTTCATGGGCAGCTGGAATCACTTACCGTCAGGTGAACTGTGTGTCCGTTTGTTACTCTCAATTAAATAAAAAAATAAGACAAACGAGTACGAATTTCAGTAGTTTTTAGGTGTTCCTTGCAGCCAGCTGTTACATTTTAATCCACTCTTATAGACGATTGATGTCAGGACTGTCTCCTAAATACTCGAATCTAAAGTCCTTCAGGGATATACTACATACAGCATAACGCACAAGAAAACTAATAAGTTTTCTTTAGTACTCTGTACTTTGCCACGAACCGTCCTATCTCAGTGTCTAGGCGCTTGATTTTAATTTAAAATACGTGAACAAACCGAGTTCGTCCTCGTTGCTGGCACCAACGAATTTGTTAATTATTATTAAAGTGCTTATGAAAAGTACTGCATTGCCACGGTGTCAGTGGTGAATGAATATATAGTGATGAAACCTGCATGTCTAAGTGTTAGGTTAGTTGTAAAAAAATGTACGCTTACCTGTAGTGTGGCCTCATACCAGAGTATACTCCCTCATCCTCTGTAGAGAGGAGGCCTTTGCCCAACTGTGGGGTCTATGTCCTATTAGGCTGTTACTGTTTTGTGTCACGCTAACGTTTCATATACAGCCACGAGTAATTTTTTTTGTATGACATATCACACGCATTAATATTTATTATTACAACGACAAATTGGGTCAATTGTGATAGTCACGGAGTTTGCACATCTGTTGATAAATTCGTTTGTGAATGATTGTAAATATTTTACAATGTTGCGGATACATTTCATTTATATTTTGCATTAAGTCCGTATTTTTGTACAATGTTCGTTTTCATTGTGTAAATAAAGAATAAATAAATAAATAAATATTTTTACAAAATTGAGCTAAACGAGCTCACACTATGGATGATTTTGTATGACCTCTGCGGGCGATTACATTTTTAATGAGAAATCAAGATATAAGGAGTTACGCTCTTCGAAGCTAAGATGAATACTTCGATACTAGTTATCGGGTCACCGGATACCCTCACTCATCTATCGAAACACAGACTTTAATTGTTAGTTTACGCTTATGGTGGTCCTCTCCAGGTTGAGCTGAACCATCCGTAGTTTTTATTGTATATCACGTATAAAAAATTAACTCGAACTCACTGGAGATAATTGAACTGTATAAACATATTCTGATAATATTGTTATCATGACCTTTTATCGCTTTTAACTGAGGACAAATGCTAATTAGCCTTGTATGAAAAAGATTAACTAATTGGAAGCAAATGTTTCCATTGTCTCATATTCACGTGGTATTACTCTTATTTAGCAAAAGTTTTTGATTACGTGTGCGAAATAACTGGACATATTTCAGACGATTTTGTAATATATAGAAGAAACGAGATTATTTTAACCGAAACTAACCTGACAGTCGACTTGAAAACATGAGTAAGTTCTCGCTTTTATTAGCTTGTCCTGAACGTTTTTGAATTTGTTAATTGAGTTTTCAACCACTTTCGGTCGTTTGATGAATTTGCAGATCCGTTGTCGTCCGGCGGACTTCTTAAAAACCGATGACAAAACAATATTTTCAAGACTGCTTGCTAGTACCCTAAAACATTTGTTAACAAACAAATACAAACATTCTATTTACCTTGGTTGAATAGTTTTTTTTCAACCTTCATAATAGGTATCAACACTAATATTTTTAATGTAATTGTACATATATAAAAAACCTTTTATTTTTCTTTGAAGTCTAAAATATTATTGGTATACAACCTTATTTATTGAAAATGTTACGATTTATGATATTGTGAGTTCTGGGTTTGATTCTAAGTCGAGTAACAATAATTTGCATCAAAATCTTTGGTTAGTTTTCAGGGCAATTGCATTTCCATACACACCCATCGACGAGTATCTTTTCATTCAGTTTTAAAAATTTCCCAAACGATAGTGCAACGGATGTAAATGTTTCAAAAGAGCAAAGTCCAAAAAACTCAGATTGTTAATTTGCTGAAAACATTAATGAAACTCAAATAAGCACTGGAAGTTTATGTCTTCTATAAGTTGTGTTTCCTGTTTAATCAATTATATTAAGGACGATATTCAAGGCTTATTCGAGTTACCCAATCGCCAAAAACCATTTGATTCTTACTCAAATTAAATCAAATTAAGTAGATGACTAATCTGATTTTTACTATTCTGAGATCAATTAAAAAACATGGCTTAGTGGCCTTAAACACGAAGAAGTTTCATATGTACGTTTCAATAAGTTCAAATAAAAAAGCGTGCTCATTGATTTGGAACATAATTGTCTAGCCAAGAGAGGCTGGAAATCATATGTTTGTATCTTGATAAAAAAATATCGTGAACGTATTGAAATTGAAATCTTATAACTTTTTTTTATGAAATTAGCGATGACGTAATACTTAGTTCCCTCTTGATAAGTAATATATGCAAGTATATAGTAACAGATTCTAGATACACATGCGCTGTCAACTATGAGGACTGAGATGGAATGCCACGCTACCATTAATTGGGGCCCCGGATTCCTCCCACCCACCATACGAAACACAGCTCCTACTTCACGCTGGTATTCTGTGAGCATCGATCGAGCCCTATCTCTCGAACTCTATCAGATATTTCCATATGATATAATGCCCTTTTTTTAAATAGAATAAGTATCAAACGAGTAAGCAGCTCACCGGATGTTAAGTGATTACCGCCGCCCATGGACATCCGCAACAGAAGCGGAATCGCAGATGAGCTGACGGCCTTTAAGAAAGGTGTAGGCTCATTTCTTGAAGCTCCCTCAGTCGTATCGGTTTGGAAATACTGCTGGCGACGGCTGATTCCACAGAGACATGTAGCAGACGATTTCGCATAAAACACAGTGGTGAATTGCCAACCATTAAGATGATGAGAGTGAAATTTTGAAGTCTATCGCGATCTACGATGTTTAAACACTGCGGCTGGAATTAATCCGAACAACTCTTCAGAATACTTAAACACTTATACCCCAAAAGGATTATCAGAGGCAGTCATAATATATATAATTATTATATCTTTTTCCTTTTTGAAATATATGTTTCTGAATATTAGATTCCTAAATAATCTTTTGAAGATAGAACATGTATTTAAATATCGTAATGTTACCATGTTAGATTAAAAGATCGTTTATCTAACATTTGATCAATATTACATGTATGTGACAAGGGTCGTTTCTTCTCGATTACCATCAGGTGTAATATATGTATAGAAAAAATAAATTGTGACACTGTAGTTACGAATAGCAATGGGCGTTTAATTCTCCGAATTGTGCTAACTTGTGTACGGTCTGTATAGGCCTACTTATGTACAGCAGTTCAGTATTTATATATTTGATGTGAATTCAAGGAAAAATAATATTTCATAGCATAGCCTTTTTTTTGGATTTCTATCAGATATTACTTTAGCTTTTGTGGCGTCAACGACACAAGGTTTTACATTAGTTACAAAGATAATATTTCCAGGAATGTTGTTCAGTGTATTAAAGAGTACACTTCCAGAGTAACAGCGTAAAGTTGCAGTATACAACTGCTGTTTCACTTTACCGTTCATCTTAGCCCTCAAGCGTGACAACGCGATCTTTGTGATGAATGTATTTTTACGTGAAGACTACAACCCGTAAACACGGCTTGTACGTAGTCTTTACGTACAGTTGTAAATTTTGCTTGTTTATCACACTTAATATCATAACAAAAGATCAATAGTCTAATATTCAACCTAAGGCTATTGGAGATAACTATTATTTAATAATATTATTAAATAATAATTTAATCAAAAAAGATAAATGTACAACATTTTTTCTTCTATTTTGACTCTGAAGTCTTCGTTATAAGTATTAAACAAGAATCTCGAGAGAGAACAATGAGATTATAATAATATATAATAAGTACTTAGTGATATCAATTTTTTTTAAAAGTTGCTTTCTTTATTGATTATATTTCATAAATTCCATCACTCGAAGCGTCGAGAATAAATAAAAGAAAACAGCTATAATCTGCTACTTCAGTATTTAGAGGCAATCAAGGAAAGCACAGTTAATGCCAAGTACAAATAATTAACTTTTGAATGAAGCTTCCAATGAAGCTTAAAACTTATTATTAATCTAAATTACATTAAAGTAAATTATGATGATCCCATGTAAAGCATGTGCAATAAGATCAGAGGAGGGTTCCGATGCAGTACACGAACACGAGCCATAGAACACACCCAGACTAACAATTTGTTATATAAATACAAATATTATTACTCATCAGGTAATCGTACCCAGGACCTGCAACACAGCAACTTAGTGCTCTTAACTAATACACGCGGCCAACACGAAATTAAATAATAAGGTTATGAAATAACTTAACAATTATATATAAGAGTTAAAAAAAGACAACGATGCTCGATCACCTGCTTATATTGGTTATCCAAAAACTTGCATATGACGTAGCTGCATCTAATAGTGTTACAATCATATGACAATCATGATTATCATGTCAGCCCATAACTAGTCCAGTGCTGAACTTAGGTGTAACAACAATAATAAATAACATTAATATTTTGCTTTGACACTAAAGGTATTTTATCTTGTTTCAGGTAACAACCCATTTAAAAGGCCGCCAAGCAGGACAAGTAGCATTTGTCTTATCTTCCTCATTTTCAATGTAAATGTCGATCAGTACTCTTCTACTAGCTTTTTTTTTTAAAGTGAAGGCGTTCACTATAATGTCACTTGTACCTTGTCTTTAGTTCCGCGTAACCTTGCATATCGCACCGGTTAAGTAACAATTTATTACACGAGGATACCTAAATCAATGCTTAAAAGGTATCGCGTATTAAAATATGTCCACTCCTTATTATAAATAAAACTTGTTTTTTTTTATGCTTTTGTTTTACAGCTTTTCGTTACTGTTTTAATTTTCTATCATATTCATTTATTTCCAGACTTAACTAGTAGACAATAAATTAACTCTGCCCTTTGTAATCCTTATCTTAAAGCCTTTGCAAAACAAGCTTAAATAAATAAAAATAAGTGTTTACACCACTTAATGTTTTAAATTTGTCTAAACCCTGCTATATAGTTCTATTATCGGCGTCACTCGATTCATTTCTACCACCTTGCACAATTTTATAGACTAGATTTAGTATATACTATATACTAGGTGTAAATAATGCAGCTACAGCGTAACATAGCTTCATTATTTAATACAGAGCGTAGCTGCAGTTTGTTTCTTGCTGAGGCATCAATCATCGGCCCAACCGTGGAAGGATCACCATCAGAATACCAGTGTTAAATAGCAGCATAACGCTGTTGTGTTTCGTTTAGTGAGTATAGGGATAGCCGTTTTAAATTCCGTCTACGCCCTTTGATGTAAAAGACGCGAGAGATTAATTAAATTACGTTTGCTACATGAGCTTTAAAATCTATTTGCAAAGGAATTTTAGGATGTGAAGTAAAATTTAAGATTTCCTTAACTTTTTATGGTCATGTACCCTTATCGTATTACTTAGGGTATAGACCGTATAGACATCACCATTTCATCGATAAACTGTAGTACAGTTTATTGATGAAATGGTGATGTCTACTTTCCATAGCAGGGACTCAAGATGCACAAAAGCCATTATCCATGAGAACTGAACTTTTCCAGTAAACAGGTCCCAGTTGTAGGTGTGTCCAGACATGTACTATGTGATCACTGGTTTTTGTTCCCCACGAGTTGAGCGCTTTGTGATGACGGGTTATTCGTTATTGTGTTGACGCCATGTCGAAGCCATTTTTCCTATTAAGAAAGCATATTTTAGTCGTTCACTCTGAGAAATTTATTCGAGCAGAGATATCTTGTTTACTCTTGTTTAATATCAAGGCTTTCGTTAAAGCATGTCGGTTATGTATGTCGTGACATCTGAGCTCATCTTTGTAATAAACGCCAGACAAATTGTTTTCTTATAAAACATATCGAATTATATAGGTATCCTTCGTCAATCTATAAAATGAGATGAACATTGTTGTTATTTTGATAAGAGCAATTAGGTAGAGATCAACACGGATGGACAGAGATGGATAGTCTAATATCACCTTCAACTAGTACAATACTATAATAGTGGCCGAGCTACGCTGCAGTTTGTTTTAAGCTGCAGAATTAATGGGTCAGCTCGACTGGGGTAGGTCCACGCCCTCACAGAATACCAGCGTAAAATAGCAGCATAATTCTGCTATGTTTCGTTTGGTGAGTCTAGAGATCCTGAGACCTTTATTACTGGTGATGAGGCCTTCAATATCAGTACTCAGGGGTGACAACGCATCTGCGTTATGATTCCTTATCAAGAATGAGTATATACATATGTAATTGATCGCAGGAATGACTTACACATAAAGTGAGCCGGTTTGTTAGCCTCAATGTAATAAAAAAACATCGCTAATGTCTTAATTAAAGATAAGGAGTAAAGTCCGCTACAGTAATTCTTAGTCGCAGAGGGTTTAAGATTATGTGGAAAGCGGGTTGTTGTACCACAATATCATACTGGATGGCGTTCTTGTAAATTAGATCCCGCAGGCTCGTAATAATCACGATTAATATTTTGTGATAGAATCTAATAATGTGTAGCTAAAATGAAACAGTACCAGAAGATTTTTACAGTATATAATGACACCTTGTTTCTAGCTTAAGTACGAATGGGTCGGCTCGACCAGTCAATGAGTGCACCCCCATATTATCGCGACGTAACAGAATAACGCTGTGTTTCCTATGGTAGTGTATTCTTTATATTACATTGGGAGTAACAAACGAGCACACAGTTCACGTTGGCGAAGTGATTCCTGCGGCCTATGATATCTACATTCATCATTGATAAGGAATCATAATGCAGATTCGTTGTTACCGTTGAGGACCGAGAGATGGAATGCCTCGTCACCAATAAAGTGTGTACGTGTATTGTACAGGTTGATTCTGAATTCCAGCCGAGTTCACCTTACTTAGTGCTGTCAAGAGAGACCGACTGGCATTAGGAGATCTTCAAGGTTCGCAATCGTCATTTTAATTATTACATTCACTTTCGTATACATACTTTCAGTATATCAACAGCAATGCCAAAGAAGGTGATGTAAAAAAAAACTATAATAGACAGATTTAATATTGAACAGACAGATTATAATGACAGTCCTGTCTGATGTAACTATCTAAAAGGTACTTTAATCACGACGATTGTTTGTAGTTTAGTTTAATTTTTGTTGAAATGTTAACTTCTACAACTCCAAGAATATCGCAAACACAGAATGTAAATTAAATAATAAAATAAGTTTTGATTTACATAATTCTAAATATATCCATCCCAACAAAGTTGTTAACATAATTTTAGTTAAATTGTGACAATTACTCCTTCAGTAAGTTAGTCACGAACAAATAAATTAAGTTAGTAATGAACAAATAAATGAGAGACATAATTACTTTTAACCACATGCTTTGTGGCTGAGGAAAACATTGTGGGGAAACTAACTTTGAGAAATAAATTAACAGAATATTTTGAAGGTTAAATTTGGGTAATTATTATTATAATCGCATGATGAACTAATGATGACGATTGCTCCAATTAAATTATTATATATGATATTAAAATAATAATATATATTGGTTTATCAAAATAAATGTGTTATGTATTTATTTTGATAAACTAATATATAACACAGTAGAAGAAAAATAATGCAGCAAATTTTTAGCCAAGCAAGAACGCGTCGGTGCGACTAAGGAAAAACCCCGCTCTCTCAAGCGTGAAATACCAGCGAAACGCACCTGTATTCCGTACCGTGAGGGATTTTCATTTCAGTCCTCACGGGTGACAACGCATGTAGGATATACATCTGGAATCTTCGCTAAGAACAGATGTAGGTGTTAATATGGCGCAATCATTAATTGAACTGTCAACTGTATTATATTTAAGTGATATTTAAATATATTTTATGACGCCTCTGTGTAAACAATCATTACTCTCTTGTTTCTAAGTCAGGCGGCCGAATTAAAGTAATTTATAAAAGTGGTGGATTCTGTTTTGTGCTCTAAGGCCATGAACGCACTCCTTACTCTTTATAGGCTAATGACTGTGTTGATAATGACGATGAAGAAATTCTTCGACTTCGTTTTTATTTCCATTATTTTATGGTAGAGGTGGCAAACGAATAAACAGCTTAACAGTGGGAAGTGATCACCGCCGCCCATAAAGAAAGGAGGCTCTTTTATTGAGGGTTCCATACGTTGTAACCATTCGGAAATACCGCTGGCGATAGCTGATTCCATAAAGTTGTAAATTTCATACAAAATGCAAAGTGGTGGATTATCCACTAACCATCGACATATTGTGGATCTGATTTTGGATTGTGGATAGCGATGTAAGATTGCTAAACTTGGCGCCTGGAATTGTAACGAACAATTTCTCAATACATACTAGTGATAAATACGGTTGAAAATGTAAAAAGATGCAAAATCTTCCCGCAAATATAGTCAATCAAGGGCATCGGAAATAATTTTATCGTTGATAATATCTTTTATTTACGAAATGATAACAAAACTAATGGGACGTCACTAAATACACATATTCAGCTTATTTTAATGTTTTCTTAGGATTTTTAGGTTTCCTAGTCTTAATTCAAGCACTAAAAGATATTCGAAAGCTTTTTATATAATAAGGGTAAAGAACAAACACATACACAATTTTTGGTACACAACTGCACAAAATAGAATCCTAGTCACCTTCACTAAACGTATGTAAGATAGGTGAGATAATACTGGACGAAGGTTTGATTGTGACTGAAGGTGACACTGAAAAAGTATAACTTCGTATTTCACAAATATAACACTCAGTTAGGAATTTACCCCTTGGCGACGCAGCTAGGTGCTCAAAGCACTAAGCTACGCAGCCGTCAAAAGTACAATTTACTTTTTAAATTAATTAAGACACCGTACACCAAGGAAGAACAAGTTAAAATACGTTGTAAAATATCTGAAGATATAGCTGCAGTAAATTATACAAACTTTGAAGTCTCAACTTTATAATTTAAACAGATCCCAAGTTTTTTGCTGTGCAATTTTTTTAAAGTTTGTTGAAATAAATATAAAACGTTAAGACGAGATTTCATCTCCATTTTTTTTCACAAGTTGAATATTAGCCTGATGAATTTTACTTTATCTTTTTCTAGTTAAGAGTGAAATGCTTTACCTTTTCTCCAGTTTTTTCACGAGAGCCCTTCTGTTATTCAAGGGTCGTTTGCGAGTTCGTCACTACAATACACAGTTTTTAAATTCGAAAAGCGGTGACCGCAATTTTTTTTAAATGTTCAATTCTTTTGTTTTAATTATTTCCAGAATTTAAACTTGTCTGCAGGTTTAATATTATCACAATCAAAATACGAAAATCAACTTAGGAGTATAAATTACGGTAATTGCCAAACGTTAGTGCTTCGCTATTGAGTCCTTGATTAGTCGATTAGTTCTACGTATTAGGAAACGCAGTGTAGATCTATCCCTCACTAGCTGGAGAGGACAACTAATTTAAGTTTGCAGGAATTCGATAGATAAATGTGTTTCAGGATCGTGCTTCGTGACCGTCTGTGAAACAGGGTTACATTGAAGTAACCTGAAAATGGTAACTTCTATTAGAATTCAATCACTCTACATAAACCTTTAATTTTAGAGAGCATGGACGGTCTCTGTATGTTATAATTTCTCTATGTGCTTTTTACCATCGATTGATTAAATAAACTTAATAGCTCAAATCTTATTGAAAGTGCACGAGACGCATTTAAAGCTTCGTACCATTGAAATGTACTGAATCAGAGAATGAAATTCTTTGCTGGCGTTAGTCATAGTGACTTACAAAAGTGTATTTTCGAGGTAAAAACAAAAATAGTCACCTTTTATATTAAAGTGTTCACTAACATGGATCATACAACAATAGGTGTGATCAAATATAAATTGAAAATGAAGAACAAAACGCCATCGAATAATAACGATACCGAGTTTGGATTTGATACTTTTGTTCTTATCGGATAACACAAAGACAGAAATGGTTATACATAAATTTAAACCTTGTGCTAATAATCCCTATCGTGTACAAAAAAAGCGGTACTTACCCGGATTTAGTCATCGAGTGATTTTTTTGTAGGTACATTAATAGAAAAGGCAAGTAGAAAATGATTATGAATAGAATCCGATCCAATTATCCGCGAGTTCTAGGACCTTGGCTATAGACCATCGCCACATGCACATTTTAAATGATATTTCAAAACAATACTATAATATGTTTGTACCGTACTGATTTAGATAAAATATGATGTTCATGTCCCGCAAATAGGTTATTTTTAGAAGTGCAGTGCATTGACTGACGAAGCTCGGTTCATACTTGATCCTTACTTCAATTTATTTATTAAAGATGTATAATCTAGATATCCCATATATATTAGTGGTGATTTATTTTTGGAAACTATGGATGTCTGTATTGTTCATAATGTGTAGTGACCTGTAAGTTCATGGTACATTATGAACAAGGTCCATAACTACACATCTTTCGTCGGCAAAGGTTTAAAGTGCTTCGACTACACCTCTACACTCACCATACGAAACATAGTAGTGATTTGCTGCTTTTTCACTCTGGTATTCTGGGAGGGACTGTTCCTTCACCCGTCGCGTTTACCCATTATACTTCACCTAGAAACTTGTTGAAGCGCAAGTGAATTACTGTAGAAAAAATGTACTTTTATTAATAATTACTTTTTTTTATGAAACTAGAGGGTTATATATTAGCACACATTACACCTGATGGTAAGTTAATATGCATGACCCCATTCAAATGCATCCACACTTCACTAACACCATCTAGTATGACTTTTTTTAAATATTATTATTTTGGGGATATCATTTTTTCTTACTCCAACTGATTGGTCAATAGAATAAGTAAATAAAACACTATAATCAAATAATAAAACATATATATACAATATAATATAATACATACATAAAGACCAACTAGACAGGAATCCCTCCACCTACACAGGGGAGGCCAAATGTTCGAGGGTTAGGGCGAAAGGGAAGGAAACATGCGGACTATACGAGCGGTGTCAACGAGCACCGCCTTCTACATTTGAGCCCGGAGCTGTTATTATTATTGTAATTTTTTTAATACATTGTGAGTGACAAACGAGCGCACAGTTCACCTGATAGCAAGTGATTCCTGCGGCCCATAACATCTACATTCTTCCTTGACAAGGAATCATAATACAGATGCGTTGTTACCCTTGTGGACAGACGGAATGACTCGTTACCAGTTTCCGGATCCATACACCTGACGAAACACAGCGGCATTATGCTGGTATTCTGTGAGGGTTCTACCACGGTCCAGCTGACCCATTCATTCTACTGCTAGAGACAAACTGCAGCGTACCTCTACCCCTTTTAGCAACGAACGATTACCAGTTGCGTTTTGGTAAGTGATGACTGCGTCATGACATCTACATCCATCCTCAAGAAAGATTCAAAATGCTAAAGCGTTGTGTCTCTTAAGAGCTGAGATAGATTGTTCCGACCTATAATTGAGTCCCCGATGTGGACATTTACCATTCGTTCCACAGCAGCACGTTATAGTGCTTTTTCACCCTGGTTTTCTGTGAGAGTATGGTGGTTCTTTTCCAGTACTGCTAACCCATTCATGTTCCACATAGAAACTAGGTACAACGTGACCCTTCCACTGTAAAATTACATACATATCGG
This sequence comes from Teinopalpus imperialis, assembly GCA_029286865.1. Classification (NCBI taxonomy): domain Eukaryota; kingdom Metazoa; phylum Arthropoda; class Insecta; order Lepidoptera; family Papilionidae; genus Teinopalpus; species Teinopalpus imperialis. The sequence goes on from JAGSMU010000021.1 coordinate 9,971,883, forward strand.
GGTTTAACAAAGGCCTACCACGTGTGAATAACGCCTTCGTCCTTTCACATATTTTTTCATCACTCAAATATTAATGTTTTCTTAAAAAATCTACTAAACTACGTAAACGTTATATATAGAGCTATAAATACTGTGTAGGTGTACTAATTGTATAAAGTTTAAAAGATAGTATTTTACTTTGGAGGTAATTATTTCCTACTTTCGACAACCGCTAATCCTAATGGAATACAGGTAATTACAATTAATGCATTCTAATATTAAGTAATATCCAACTCATTACAAAAGTAATTAATATATATCCATTGCAGTGGAAATAAACGAGCATCTGAAATGGATCGATGTACGTTTGGAATGAAGCCAGTGCTCGGCTGGAGGCGTGCGGGAAATGCCGCACTTTTATGTCAAGGCTGTTACAATGTTTGAATCATCGATTAAGATGCTGCAGATGATTTTGTCGCAATACTTTTATGAGTTTTGTTAAGTGACATTTATTTTGTAAATACGTGAACATGTACATTTTTGAAACATAGGTGTCTTTCCGGAAAGAGTTAAGAAACATTTACTAAGCTATATCGCCATTTCAGATAATGAGGGATAGTACTTAGTTATTAGTTAGTCCTTGGTAAATACATTGGTATATAAAGGCCGCACTGCTGAGCATTTTCTAAGACCTATTCTCTTCAATATCCTTTGTATTGAAGAATAGTTCGCCATGTGAATTCGCTATGTGAAGTCGGCCAGAGTGGAGCCCACTCTGGCTGACTCACATATACTCCAGTTCTCCTTTTCTAAATTATCTAAGACATGCAGGCTTGCTCGCGATATTTTTGGTCACCGTGAAGTACACGTTAAATAAAAACTTTGTGTGGGCGTTCCATTAAATTAAAAGTGGAAGCCCGGAGACTGACATTTTTTTGTCCAATTTTACTTGCATAACAGATAGTATTATAGGACTTATAGTATTATGTGGTAGGATTAATTAAATAATATTTACATAATTAGAACGATGAGTGGAGCAAAAACGGTATGAAATAACTTTACAAACTAATCGAAAACTCTCAGTTTACAAACAAAACTAGGGTCGGTATAGTAAAAAGCGACGTGCAAGTTGCTGGAAGCGGAACAGTTCACGGCTTTCTCACTTTAAACTGTGTCACTAGTACTAGAAATTGGTCTACGTATGTGGATTTTTAGACAAAGAATGTTGTAATCGTACTGGATTATTAACGTAGCCCGTTGACCTTGGTCGCTACTTTTCAGAATGTATTATGGTAAACACCGGCCGCTTTTAGTTATGAGGATTCAAAAATTTGTTGAACTTTAACTTTAGACGGTTCGTTGAGTCTATGGCTAAAGTAGCTACAAGGAAATTGTAATTGGTATCCTTGCATAGGTGAGACGATATTCCACATCAGGACAATTTTTGACCCTTTATAAAGCTTTATAATAGCGCTTTATAATATCTGATCGTGTCACATTTGGGCCGGCGCTGCAAATAAAATACGAACTTGAAGATTTAGTTTCAATGAAGGGGCGTGTCAAAATGCTTATTGTTGATAGTTAAAACTAATAATAGGCATGAGATTTCCAGTCTCTCGGTGTTGTACAGAATATATTATGGAAAGAGAGCAAAGGAGGTACATGATTTAATTCTCCCATTATCATCAGACATCAAAGCGAAAGCCGGCTATCTATTTTGACGCATTTCTCCTGAGGCCCTTTCATTCGGACCCTTCATTCGATTTCGTCAATGCGAACGGTAAATTATTTAAATGGTTTGTCTTTAACGTTTGTTTGTAAACGGCTACAACGTCTGAATATCCGGATACTGCATACCGAATAATGGGTAAGTATGCAAAAGAGCGAAGTAGGCTTTGTTAAATTGCTCCGCTTTACCATCATTGACATGACACCAGTGGTAGAGCTACACTGCAGTTTGTTCCTAGCTGCAGAATGCAGAATGGGTCAACTCGATCGGAGTGTAGGGATCCGGAGACCTTTATTACTGGTGACGAGGCATTCCATCACTGTCCTCAAGGGTAACAACGCATCTGCATTATGAGTCCTTTTCTAGGATGAATGTAGTTATCATGGGCCTCAGGAATCATGTGCCATCAGGTGAACTGCGTGTTCGTTTGTTACTCTATAAAGAAAAACATCAAGTGCGATTGTGACCAAATGTTCTCGCGATCCTATTGCCATTCCTTCTTTTAGTCTTTGTTTATTCACTGTAAGAAAAAGGCTTTTCCTTAAGATTAAAACTGATTCTTCTAGAAGGCCCATTATTCCTATGTTGATCAGGCTGGATAGTGCCGATACCAGCTTGTGATATATTAGTAGCCTGAACGATTAATTTGACATATACGAGTCATGCTACAACTACTTTCTAGTTGCAGCATGAACGGGTCGGCTTGCCAAGGAAGGACAACTACCTCACAGAGTACCTGCGTAAAATACTGTGTGGCTGTAGGGAATCGGAGACATCACAGATTCCATCTTAGGCCTTAATCTTACGTTGTCATATGTATGTACAATCTTGAATCTTTATTAAGGTTGTACTTAGGATCGCGTGTCGTTTGTTACCCAAATTTTCATTAAAAAATAAGGTGTGTTTTTCGCCTTCACTTCTTCGTTAACAGTGTGGTGCTTTACGTCTCGATCATTAATGATATTTGTAACATAAGCCACGTTGGTGAATTTAAACTATATGTAAATAATATTCTGTTTAGGCTCTAATAATGAAATCCTGTATAAATATTTACCAAGTGTATATTTTTGATCCATCTGCATTGCAGTCATCTCAGAATAACTGTCTGCATTGTTACGTATAAGGCTTTTATTATTCTCTTTAATGGTTATTCATGTATGCATGGCTTATTTCGAAGTTTGTGGTTCATTGGATAACAGAATGCTTATACGTAGGTTTTTAATTGATATTATTTTTAATATTCGTTCCCAATGTGCATTTTGTTAAGAGGACGAATCAATGTTTTACTTTTTTTCTATTGCTATTAATTGAAACTATGTGTTGTATTGGTATAATTCTGGTGTCAACTGTAGTAGAACTAGGCGTGCTTCTATTGGTAGCATGAATGGGTCGTGTCAATGGAAAGCGTCGAGACCTCGTAGAATATCAGTGTGCAATATTTTTCGTTGGCAGAGTGTAGGGAACCGGGTATCCCAATGTTGGTGAAACAAAAACAACATCATGGGCATCTAAAATATTTGTTGCCGATTGATATAGGTGATTATGAGCCTCTGAAATCACTTTTTTTATTTCTTTCCGACTAAACAAACGTGCACACAGTTCATCTGGTGGTATCCGGACGAAACACAACATTATGCTGCCATTTTACGCAGGTATTCTGTGAGGGCGTGGTCCTACCCCGGTCGAGCTGACCCATTCATTCTGCAGCTAGAAACAAACTGCTGCTCTACTTACGATTACCTGTACTATGCTTGATTGTTTTGTTGACCTTTAGTTTCATTAATAACAGTCATTTTACCTTGATGTTCCTACAGCAACTATAGTTTAAACCCTGATGCCATAACCAATAGAATTATTAATAGCAGTTTTAAGTGATGAACCTCGTGTTCAATGGTGAAAAAACATTGAAGGAAACCTGCATGTTTGATAGGTAACAAAAAAAAACATTTCGTAGACATGTGAAGTCCACTAATACACATGAAAGCTGTGTGGCCAGCTTTGTCTCCCTCGAGGGAAGAGGCGGACAACATGGATCCTCACTTTTTTACTCGGGTGACCAAACTTTGTGAAATCTTGACGACGATATACATATTTCGCTCCATGGTAATCTTTTTTTATAGTAAAATTTCAAACAATGAAATGAAGTCAATAATGAATAATCCTTATAATATTGATTTGTTGGTTTAAAATTAGTCCTCATTAATTAATTTCTTTAATCAATCGTGAGAGCCGTTTCCGGAAACCCAATTAATAAAAGTGTACACAAGACTTACTTATGGTACTAGATGAGAATAATTATTTCTATCGAGTTTATTATTATAATTCTGCCATTTTTATAACTTATAATAAATTAAACGACAGTAAGCAAAGTCTGGAGCTATATTATCTTAGAAAAATTGTAACTTATTCTTCTACATGAGTTCCTGTCGAGTATCTGTAGTTAATTAACGAGGCGTTTACACCTTAGCATGCGTTTGCCGTATCTTTCATTGCTCAAAATCGGATTTTTTAAAATTAAATCCATCAAAAAATCATTTTTATCTTTTGTTACGACACCAGATTTCGTATAAATCGATAAAAAAAAAATTACATTGTAGAGCATAGTATACTGCAGCGAAAAAAGGCCTGTAAAATAAATGAAACGTTTAGCCAGGGTCTATGCGTTGAGAGAATAATTCTTTAAAATAGCACATCTTAGCGACGGTGCTTCATATGGTTCGTGAAAGTATAGCGACCTTAAGCATGGCTACCCTATCTTAGTTGCCCCCGACTACACTAAGACTCACTGACAGTAATAAGACTAATTCATCATAGTATAGGTGACATTAGCCGCTGAGATTTCACTATCCTGTGTCCTCTTTGTAACTAAGAATAGTGAACATAGAAAAAACATGAACAAAGTCAATTTTGTAAGAATAGTCAACATTGGACAGAGTCAATAATTATATTTCAAGAATATATTTCCATCTAGTGGGGATCTTTGCAAGTTGATGGATGCATGTGACAGGATCGCACTTTATGGCAATCTGTAGGTGTGGGCTTCAGCAGTGGTCAAATTTTGGGCTGAAATTATGTATGATGATGAACATTATTATATATTTTTTGATTGGTAAATTTTGGGTCTTTCTTACGAACATAACTTTTGTTGCAGATATTCGGCAGTCACTTTCACTTCCATCACAACTCTTTGTCACGGAGGTCGGTCGAACCGGCGTTGGTACATCATAGCCGACTGGAGAATGACGCGAGGGTCCATTGGGCGAAGCAACAGCGTGTACTGTCTAGAAAGAAAAGAGATTTTTTGCTGATACACAACTACACTTCTATGGGTAAAAGAGTTTTGGTCTAATAGTAATAATCGACTTTAGCTTTGCTCTGTTCTTTATAATCACAGAACATTCTTTTGTTTAGTTACGTATGTGGAAAGATCAACTACGGTAACTACGGTTATCATGTTTCATTACTGATCCTCGGTAGCTAATCGCGATTAAGATACGTTCTGAATGTTGAAGGCTTAAATTAGTATAAGTATTTGTATCCGTAATTAAGACTGGTTCCTTCACCACGAGATGTCTTGCATCGATATGATACTTTTTTATGTTGATAATCTCTGATAATGTGTTCTTTACGCGATTACACATTTGTTGTAAGCTCTATAAGCTCTAAGCTCTATGTGTGCAAAGTTCTCGGTTTTAATTCACGGTATGCTAGCAAGTAGATTTCTATTCCCGGTGTGGGCACCAATGTAATCGTTAAATGCAATTGTGCCGATTTTCATTGTGCCCTGCGATTAAGGAAAACATGATGAGGAAACATACAATTTCGAAGATAATAAAATATATATTTAGTGTCCACTAACATAAATAACATGTACTTCACATGTCCATGCAAAATCCGCCCGTCCGCCGTTGACCCGCGTGACGCTTGACTATGCTCCATTTCGTACGAACCACTTATTTATAAATCCATGTCCTATTGCCCTATTACAGTTTCTATTATTTGTTGTAGTTGAAGACGAAACGGGATCGGGTGCCCCTTCACCATCATCACCAACGAAGCGAGAGACTGGACCTAAGCGTGATTTACATTCGCGAGTAAAGGGGCGCTCACGTTCTATTGACTCCAAGTTCCTACTCAACGACCCCAAATGGCCACATATGTGGTATTTGGTAAGTAAATATTTAAACTTAATATACGCCATATTGAGAGCATTCTTTTACTTCATGAGACTAAATAAAAACATAAATACTGACCCTGAGATTTATAGTTAACAAATATTCCGCAATGATATCAGACATCATTAAAAGACGATAAGATATGTACTGTTTGCCTTTTAAATTATTGACGTGTACGTTGAAAAAAGGTAAAAAGGGTAATTATATATATATATATATATATATATATATATATATATATATATATATATATATATATATATATCATATATATTTGTATTTGTTATATATGTATTTTATAATTACGAATATCTTGTTTATTTATATAAAATAATTAATATAATAGTATTGTAATCATGACAAGTTTTTAATCTAACACCTACCTCATTTCATCTCTACCAGTCAACCACAGGGGTAATCCTAAGGTTTACTGGTAGAGAATGCCTCAGTCATTAAATCCACATTTATACATACTGTAAATAACACTTTAATAAATAAATAAATATGTAGAAACAGCCTGGTCTGGTTTTGTTTAAAATTTTTAGTTCAGATAGCTTGTATAGCTAATCAGTATATTTCTGCGTTCGATCATTCTCTTACAATAATCGTAATGATTCTGGTATTATATACATAACACATTTTTAAATTATATATACTGTCTTTGAAAATCAGTTGGGTAGTTTCCGAATTTTAAACGATTCCTTTACTGTTTTCTTGTTATTCTTTTCTGTTTTCGATTCTTTTTCACTTTTTTTAGGTTTTTTAGTCAATATGACGCTATCTTTTCTTGTGTCATGTTGATGCAACATATCGTAAGTTATTCAGCAGTGATATTCTCAGTAACGTCGTTCAAACTATCAAAAATAATTATAAAACCTTCCAAAAAGTTCTGTCCTAAAATTTCTTCAAATAGCGTATTCCAAAATATATTCACTAATTATAAACGTGTCTAGTCTGAGAATTCTTCCCAATCTCTACCTTAATAGCATTGTTCCAATTGCCCTCAGCACGGTTTTATTACACAAAGTAATCATCTATATTTCACACAACGGTACTCTATAGATCATAAATCATACATATCGTATAATATCTCGAGTCACGTTGCGGTTAAAAACCGCGTGGTGAAATTTCGCAGTGTAGTTTCATTGTAAATCCGTAATAAAGCGCATTTGCAAATGGAGTTAAAAACCAAAAACGTACGACAAAGATTTCTTGGTAATTCGAAATTATATATTAATAGGAAAATAATATCTCCACTTAGTCATCTGATACTTAGTAAACCTAATAATGTTATTTTTTGAAAAATGTTCGTATGCGTCTGCATATAAGCGTATATGTGTAGAACATATCGAAACATTTGGGGTGATTATGAGTTCAATTTATGATGTTTGTACTCTTTTATCAATCGGAATGACGACATCGATGTTATCGGTTTAAAATGATTGGTTTTTTGTGATAAAAATGTAAAAGACAAGGAAAAAAAAAGAAGAAGGAAGGAAAGAGGGAAAAGGGAAGTGAACGAAAAGAGAAAATATAGCACAAAAAATATTAGGGGAAGAATAATTAACGAAAACCTCTAATCAGAATTGAAAAAGGAGCAAATATTTGTGCATAAAAGAAAATGATCATAGGTAAACTCATTGGTAGTGGAGTTTCCATTTTCTAATAAAAACAGATTTGAAAAAGAGTTTGAAAACATTTCCTAATATATTATTTTAAGTACAAAATTAATTAATATAAAGGTTCATAATAGATTAATTGTTAATAGTGAATATTAACACGTTTTGTTCTAATATGCATAATATATATTTGACATTAAGTTATTAAGTATATATGTGTGTAGTTTATATGTACAGAAAACTTTAATTATTATATATATTATATCTATTAATATATTATATTATTTATTACATTTAGGTACTCTTCATTTTTGTTTTCCTTGCGCCCACAATATATTCTTTGTTCAACCCAAAGGTAGCCTGGTAGAGAATGTTTTTTGGTATTAGTTTTATTCGACGTTTAAATATTGTGATAGTGATAGAGTCACACTGCAGATTTTGTCTAGCTGCAACTTGTAAAGGTAGGCTCGACCGGGGTAGGACTTCACCGTCACAGAATACCACCGTGATATAGCATCGTAATACTAGGAAATACAGAATTATGGTGAGTGTGGCGATGTGGAGACCCAGTTATTGATAGCGAGGAGACATTTAATGTCAGTCTTCAGGAGTGTCAATGTATATACATACATCTTGAATCTTTGTTGAGGTGTTTATATGTTGCTGCCATCCCTAACAATCTCGTGAACTATTTTCGATAACCAAAAGTTATACAAAAATTGAATAATGAAGGAACTAACTACCCAAGTTAAACCCTTATGTTTTTTTATTACATTGAGAGTAACAAACGAGCACACAGTTCACCTGATGGTGATTCCTGCGGCCCATGACATCTACATTCATCCCTCAAGGAATCATAATGCAGATGCGTTGCCACCCTTGCAGGACTGAGATGGCATGCCTCGTCATCAGCAATAACGGTCTCCGGATCCCTAAAATCACCAGACGAAACACAGTAGTATTGCAGCATGCTGTTACTCGTATTTTACGCTGGGATTCTGTGAGGGCGTGGTCCTACCCCTAGGCCATTCAGGGTGCTCACTAATGCTTTGTGGTAACAGTAAAAACGAGGTAGAATCAATCATTTTTTATGAAAATTAAATCACTACCATTGTTGGTTTCTGTGTGTGATGATTAACAGTTATAAATCAGATATCAATATTGATTTATTATATTATTTAAACATTTTGGGGAGTGTGTTAAACCAAAGATTTAATTCTAGTCTGCACTATAATAAAGCTTGTTTTTGTTTTGAATAAACGAAAGCTTTATGCAAAGCTTAAAATGCTTTATGCAATTAGAATGTGTTACTTAAATAAGTTTATTTTGGTAACTAATCTAAATTTTGATAAATATTTAATAAATTTCAATTCTTTGCCGCTTAAACGAAGTGATAGAATATAAATATGCCGACATTTGACAAAATAAATAAAAAAAACGTTACGTTACGTTGAAAAAGAAAGATATCATTTTACTTCCGCCGTTTCAAGGTACGAAAAAAATTTTTGAGAGTGGTTATCTAAAGATTAATAAAAATTTTGACTGTAAATTTGCAGTAAAAATCTATATGGATGAAGGAGTAAAAACTAGTTTTTAAAACTTAAAATTATATATGATTTACGTTCAATTATTTAGACGGCACTGAAAACAATTTTTTTTTATTACATTTAGAGTTGCAAACGAGCACACAGTTCACCTGATGTTAAGTGATTCCTGCGGCCCATGACATCTACATTCATCATTAACAAGGAATCATAATGCAGATGCGTTGTCACCCGGTGAGGACTGAGATGGAAATCCTCGTCACCAGTAATAAAGGTCTCCGGATCCCTTCACTCATAAGACTAAACACAGCGTTATGCTTCTTTTTCACGTCGGTATTCTGTGAGGGCGTGGTCCTTCCCCGGTCGAGCTGACCTATTCATTCTGCAGTTAGAAACAAACTGCAGTGTAGCTCTACCACTGTCCTCCCAAATCCTCAGCGTTCAGAATTGTTTGTTGGTTCATTATATACAGATATGAAGAGTTTGGATTAAGATATCCTGGTTCTAGTTTCAACTACTTATACTTAAGAACCACTATTACGTAAAAAAGATAATTAAATATTAAAAAATAATAAAAGAATACGTATATAGTATAGGTGTATAATTATACATTATTAGGCACTGCGTAAGAAAAATCTGTAGGTAAAGTCTAGTTGAGTTACAAGATAAAGACCGTGGATTCCAGCATAACCCTTATATTATTATTAGCCTATTTATTTATTCAAGCTTTATATACAGTTTTGTATATAGGTGGACTTAATGCCATAGGTATTCTCTACCAGTCAACATTAGGGTAATGCAGAGATGAAATGAAATAGGTGTATGCTTAAAAACTTAGGCGCGATTAAATTACTATTATATTAAATATATTATATAATTAAACAACATATATAACAAATACAAACATACGTACAGATATATGTTATATATTACAATTACATATAAATACATAGTTATTTAATATTGAGATAAATGTGTCAATCTGTTAGAAATATCTTCTGAACTTTCACCTTAAACGCGTAACGATTTGTAGCCTATTTCTAACTGGGATCTGGGCAGTACGTACCTACCGTACTTATTTTTTTCTTTTAACTGCATATCATTTTCCTTGCTACTTCCATGTTTGACGCAATCCATCCATCTTTACCTTGGTCTGAAAAGATATTCCGTAGGCTGGCTTAAGCTTCGGTAGCCACCGTAGACAAAGGGCTGGTAGATCTGTCCATAGTATGATAAGGAAGGACGACTAGCATAGCAAATGGATTTATGGATTATCGTTATGATAATAATGTTTACTGTTTGTTTAATTTTTCATCTCTTTCATTTTATGAACCAATTTGCTTTTTTTACTATTCCGAGCATTGATTTTTCTCTAACACCACTGAACCTTTGATGTAGGTTTCGTTTTATGAATAATATACGCATGTTCAATTTTAAATTCTAACACTAAATAACATATTGTACAATAGCTTCATCTTTGATTTGTGTAAGGTTTTATCTGTTTAGGAAAAAAAAATCCATTCGAGTACTATGTCAGTTTTAAATAGTGAGTTAAGTATGTTTTTTTTGCCATTTTCAATATAAAATGCCCTCTAGATCCTCTTGTTTTTTTTTTTTTCGAAGTTTTTGCTTCATTACGTTCGTTAACGTTCCTATTTTAGAAAAAAAAAATAGAAATATTATAATTTTTTCTTCTGTCTATTAGTATCTGTCTAGCTCTTCCTAAAATTTTTCTTTCAATTTCATTTATTCCTGCTAAATGCTGCTGGTAAATTAGACCGCTATTTCTGTCACACACTCTTCTCTTCACATTTTATCACACACACACCATTTCATCTTTTTATCTACCGCTACCCATTGCGTCTTTTATCATTAACATTGAAAAATAGCGTATTAAATGACATAAAGCAGCATAATGCTGCATATTACGCTGGCATTCTGTGAGACCGTGGTGCTATTCCGATTATGCCACGGCTAGAAACAAAATGCTGAAAGAAACAAAGTATGACTTCTCAGAGAAGTCATAGACGTTCTTAGATTACATGTTTAAGACTGCAATCGTATATTAATAAGAAAAAGGGTTACATTATAAATTAGTATTAGATTATTCCAAATAATTTTCAAACTTCCTGCTAAAACACTCAAAGTGTTACGTGACTACTTCTACGTAACGGTTCGTTAATATCCATCTAATAACGAACGCGATGTTTTGTCTATAGACTTGATTAATTTTTTTATTACCATATATTTATGACGTAATGAGCTCTGACCGTAGTTGAATCGTAATAATGGACACAAAATAAAGGTTTTTAATTGACTTTATTTATAATAGTATGATTGTTTAAATGTACAAAAAAATATTCTCTGTATTTTAACATTATAGCATGTGGATTAGACATTAGTCTACTTGTATTGACAATTAGTGTCAACATCCTTATTGTGTGTTTGTTTGTAATCCATGAAACAAATAAACAATTACAGTGACGACGATGCAAAAACTAACATTGGTCAAAGAAATTAAATAAAAACTAGATAAACTATATACAAGTTAATTCTAGCGAGATTGTATTAACTTCCTTCGGTGTAGATTTCTGTACTCGTTACATCATGCAGTAAAATACGAGGTGAAACGATTTTTTGCGGAAAATCGTGTACAATGGCGCGGCTAAAATCATAATGATTGTTCAGTTATTTTTTGTAACTAAGTTTCTAATAAAATTATTTAGTTATTTATTTAGGACCATCAACAGAGATTACAATGTCAAATTAACTTAAGTCTACATGTACATATAGCTACATTCTCATTGCATCCCTAATAACAGATGGACACAGCATGAGTGATATACATATTGGGCATTAAAAAAGTGAAATTAAACTTACACAAAAGACTAATAGTAAAGATTAACAATATCATCTATTTAACAGAGTAACGGCAACAATGTAAACAGACTTTCAAGTCAATAAACATGCCTAACGATTTTTTTTCCAAAAGTTAATACATTGTTTGTTTCAATAGCTATTTTATAACTATTTTATAATCGCATTATTACGCCACTTTCATATTCGATACATACACTTATTCCTAATGGATTATTTATTACTAAGTGCTACACGCTTCAAATGGTGGTACGCCCGTGTAGTTCTATCAACGTCTCCCGTACAAGATAATGGTCCGAGCTCAGGTTCGAAACTCCCTAAGAGGGGAACCTCGGATAGTATATCGCCTCCTCTGTTGTCATCGATGTTCTTCGTCGAGGAGGTGGGAGCGCAGTGGTGTTGCAGTAACGATGTTCGTGCCAGCATCGTTGTTGTTTAGGAGAGTAAGGACTTAGCGGGGCCCCCGCTAGCGAGTCTATATCGACAAAGCTGTAGAGGTCATCAGACCAACAGCATCAGACAAACACAAAAAAACCAACATACTATACTTATCGTATAGTGGTATAACCACACTGCAGTTCGTTTCTTGCTGCAATATGAATGGGTCGCCTCGACCGGGAAAAGACCACCCCTCAGAATACTAGGGTCACATAACAACATAACGCTGGTGTTTTTTTTATATAGAATAGGTGGCAATCGAGCAAGCAGTTCACCTGATGGTTAGTGATAGTGTAGGCTCTTTTTTGAAGGTCTCTCAGTTGCGTCGGTTCGGAAATACCGCTGTCGACAGCCGATTCCACAGACTAGTTGTGTGGCAGAAAATTTTGTATAAAACGTTCAGTGTTGGATTACCAATCGCTGTGCTTCGTATGATAAGTGCTAGGATCCTAGAACGTAATTACTAAATTCTAGGATCTTCGAGGCTTTCGAACTCAGTCCTTAGAGGTTACAACGCTTGTATATCTTGAATCTTTGTTGAGGATAGATATCGGTGGTTGCGGTCTTCGCTTACCACCTGTTGCTTATTTTCCTCCACTAATATTATAACAATAAATAAAATTAATAAAGCCTTTTAACCTTAATAAAAATTTTACCAATTATTATTCCATTGTTGTAAATAGATCTCCCCAGATTTCAAGCGAAGCCTAAGAGGATGTTTAATGTGTAAACGGAGCAACAAGTTGAAGCTTTGAACAAAAAAAGCTTGGGGAGAATTCTCTCACTTTTTTCACCATTCGAATCTTACTATATGTACTGAACGAGATAATGTGGTAAATGACCAATATTCTTTTATGACATTTGCTTTTTATGAAGTTTACTTGATCTTCCCCAGTAACCGATGAGAACAAAGATGTCGCGTTATCTGAATTAGGGTCTGCGATTTCTTTAATTCACCAGACGAAAAGACACTAACCCTAATATCAGTATAGTCGAGCTACATATATCTTGCGGCGTAGCTCTACTCTTATAGTTTTCTATAAAAGCGTGTCCAGTTTCTAGCTACACCTGGTTACTACCACCAATCCTACATACCAATCTTGTTTACAGAATCGGGGTGGAGGTTTAGATATGAACGTGATTCCAGCTTGGCAAGAAGGCATCACAGGCCGAGGCGTTGTCGTCACCATACTGGATGACGGCTTGGAGACAGATCATCCCGATCTTATTGCAAACTATGTGAGTATTAGGTTAAACTTTCTTTCATTGATAAGAATAAATTATTTTTGACGATCTCTAGACTGAGTAATCAGTCGAGCATATCTTGTGTTCTGCGCTATTAATTGTCCGCTGAATACTTAGAAATATACATTTGTACGTTAATAATTAATAAAGTTAAAATATAAATGCGTATTAACACCATTAGAATGTAAAATATTGTTGAAATATGGTTAACAAGCTGTATGGCAAAAACGGCAGTAAAATCCGAGGAAATGACGCAGTAAAGGACCGTTATGTGAAACGATATTTGGAAAAAAGGCAGGCTTCAAATTCCATGATCTATCACGCTCATGAATCTTTATTCGTATTGTTCGCGTTCATATGGGTGAGAGTCGTTTTGTGTGTTATGTTGCAAAAAGGACACAGGATTTACATTTGCATTTTCATTACCCATAAATTTAACGTTTTTTACTATTGCTTTGATACAATTATTACAACAATAATATTTTAAAACTACTTATCTATCTTATAGACTTATCTAGATCTAGTTAATTACAAAAACTTGGATGTAAGAGTAAGTTAAGGTATTGCAAGTCTTCCCAAATAGTCGTTTATTCTGCGTTGATTTTTGTTATTCATCCAGCTTACTGTTAAACTATTTATTATTATTTCTTTAATACTTCTCAGATTATCCTTTACGTGGAAGATTTCATCATCCCTCAAAAAACGATTGAATCGACTAGTAAAATGTTTTAAGACTTCTACATGTCTGTGTGTTTGTGCGTAAATATCGTAATGAATATATATATAAAATTTAAAGCAGTTGCTTTCAATCTGCGACTGCCGGGAGTAATGAAGTTTTTAATTGCAATTTTACTACTTTATTTACCACGTGCTAAGATTGATTTAGCCCACCAATGCGCAGTGAAGCCGCAGTGTGGACTATGCTCTAGTACTGTATGGAGTAGGCATATTTATATATCCATCAATATATAAATATGCTGTTACAACAATAACATCGGCCAGATATGATCGACAACGAACAATTAATTGGATCTTTTGTTTATAGGACCCAATGGCTTCGTATGATGTTAACTCACATGACTCCGATCCTCAACCACGGTACGACATGATCGACTCCAATAGGCATGGGACGAGGTGTGCGGGTGAAGTGGCCGCAACAGCAAATAACTCGCTGTGTGCTGTTGGTGTTGCATTCGGAGCAAGTGTCGGAGGTGAATATAGATTTTTAGTAATTGTTTTATCGTCCCATTCCTAGGAAGAGGGGGAGGCAAATGAGCAAGAGCGTCACCCAGGTAATGACCTACACCCGGGAACATTTGCAGCACCAGGCGCGCTGCTTTCCCGGCCTTTAAGGAAAACTTTTGTTGAAGCACCCACCATTGTAGTAGGGAATACCGCTGCTGGAAGTTGAGTTACACCTGTTTAAGTTCACCTCGCCATCTCCGTCTTGGTCTGCCATAACGTTCTCATAGTAACATCAGTAGTTCGTTAAGCCCGAAACTCATCTAACATACGGCAGAAGTGACCAGCGCAATTCCATTTTAGCTAAGCGGCTTTCTGATCTATGTCATCGTGATTTCATTCAGCAATTTGCATCAGAAGTATATTAGCGCAGAAAAACAGTATTTTATCAGATAATTCTAACATATTTCAATATTTAATATAAAAGTTAGATTTATCTTTGAAAATGTTTGTTTTGTAGGGGTGCGCATGTTAGATGGTGACGTGACTGATGCGGTGGAAGCGAGATCTCTAAGTCTCAATCCTCAGCATGTAGACATCTATAGTGCATCCTGGGGACCTGACGATGATGGGAAAACCGTAGACGGTCCCGGGGAGCTAGCTACGAGAGCATTTATTGAGGGCGTTACAAAGGTATGTTTACATTTTAAATAAACGGATTTACCTAATGAAAGGTTTATAGACTTTCATATATATGTATAACGTTATAATATTTTCTTATTTCAATATATAAATATATATATATATATATATATATATATACATCTACAAAGGGTTGTCAGGCAGTAGGAGCAGTAGGATCTAACAATAACACTAAAGTATAATTATCATTAGTCAAAGGTTACAACAAAGGACAACCATTAGGGGATAATTATAGTTTTGTTTAATTAATGTTATTGAATGAACAAATGTTGTGGAAAGGCATTAAGCAGCCTTTGGAAGAAAACCGGGAGACAGAGGTCGTGTTCTTGGTCTGGTTTTGATTACATCAAGCGGGGCTCAGGTCAAATGTTAACGTAAGGTTTTGTACATATGTGTGTCGTGGCTACTAAAACCATTAATTTGGACAATGTAGAGTCTTTTTAGATCAATTACGATTACGATTAATGTAACGATTATCGATAAGATTAGTGCAAATGCGTTTTTCTATACTATTATTGTAAACCAATATGTACAATAATGTGGTTTAGTTGGTAATAGTGGTAGAGCTACGCTGTAGTTGTAGTTTGTTTCTAGCTGTAGAATGAATGGGTCAGCTTAACCGGGGTAGACCACGCCCTCACGGAATACCAGCGTAAAATAGTAGCATAATGCTCCTGTGTTTCGTCTGATAAGTGCAGGGATTCGGAGACCTTCATTATTTGTGACGAGGCATTCCATCTCAGTCCTCAAGGGTGACAACGCATCCGCATTATGATTCCTTGTCAAGGATGAATGTAGATGTCATGGGCCGCAGGAATCACTAACCATCAGGTGAACTGTGTGATCGTTTCTTACTCCCAATGAAACAAATTTAAAAAAAACTTGATGCGAGCAATTTCGGCGATTCGGAAGTAAATCGATTGGTTGATCTGTCCGGCAATCGGAATTTTAGCGATCTCCGGATAGATATACTTGCCATACGAAACACAGCAGTCCTGACTAGTAATGAGGGGCACCTGCGAGATTTCGATGTTAAAGAAGCTTTTGTTGGTTTCTTAATATTAGCCTTATTTGCTTATAACGTACAGGGTCTGCCGCCCGTAACGGAATTAGTAGATGAGACGAGATGACGGATGCTTTTACCTCGCAATATACCTATCTCTACATTTCATCATTAATTAAAGTAATTGTAGGTGATTATGAAAGTAATTAGTGGTAATGTTATACAAAGTATTTACAGATAATCCACAGATTACTGTTATAATTATGGATATTAAAGTGTTCCTGGATACTTCGTACTATTTATAGGTATATAGACGGTCGTAGTGGTTAGAAAACATGCATGCTGCGACGTTCGAATCCAAACCTTTCCGCCGTTTCGTTTTCGGTTTCGAGATGTGGATATGTTGGATATATTTCCGTTTTCTTTTTCGGGATGTGGATATGTTGGATATATTTCCCGTGTCCATGATGCTGCATCTTCTTTTTATTTTATTGTACATACATAGGATAAAGGAATGCAATGACGAGTGGGTGCGTCTATTTTTATTGTTTGCAGCGTTATAATATATTCAAAGCTGACAATAATTTTTCAATACTTAAAATATATCGCCGTGGGCAAAATCGACCTGGAAGCAATGCATAAAACCTACATATGTAACAATGTCCAACATAAAGCTATTTATTAACATTCTCTTCTGAAATAGTTATTCATAAACACAAATAAATAAAAGTCTGAACTTTGTCAAGCGATTTATTGCATGTTTCAGTAATTGTTTATGTGAAGTGATGTGAGTATCAGTGAGCAAATTTTTCACTTCTACTTCAATAAAAGTAAGGCAGAAGGGTAGGCCCGGTAGGGCGTTTTACTATTATTGTCTTTTACCCACAATGATCATGATTGATGGATATGACTCCCCACAGGTCCTTTGTCGATTCCCAACAGATGAGTTTAGCGTTGAAATATTATAGCGTTGGAATTGGATACGATCAGATACTTGCTCAGATCTTATCACATCGGAGTAGGGAAGGTGACAACGAGGGACACACTGACTTTGTGGTTGTCTAATTCTAACAAGACCACAACATATCTTGCGATATTAATGCCATCTGGTCACGATCAAAATATCGTCGAAGACATCGATCAGGAGAATATTATCATAGTATATTGTTTCACATGCTTAGTTCTGTTGTTTTATTCTAGGGTCGGAACGGTAAGGGTTCGATATTCGTCTGGGCGTCCGGCAACGGTGGACGGGAGCATGACAATTGCAATTGCGATGGTTACACCAACTCTATATGGACGCTGTCGATATCGTCTGCCACAGAAAGGGGCGAAGTTCCCTGGTACTCAGAAATGTGCAGTTCAACGTTAGCTGCCACTTATAGCAGTGGAGCTATTAACGAAAAGCAGGTATCTCGAACATAACTTTATCGTACTAAAAGCATTTTATAAAATAGCCATAATCGAGAGGTATTCGTACATTAAAATTATTAGGAAATTGTTTTGTAATTCTTAATGCGCGTTGAGAGTAAATTTTTTACGTAATGAAAAGCATCATGAAGTAAGCCACTCGAACGTAAATATAGATGAAAGATAAAACATCTGTCGTCTAGCTATTACTACAACATTAAACAAACGCAGTATTCTAACTTAACTTAATTATTGAAACTAAGTATATGAAAAATATTTCTTATACTTAATTTTATTTTATAAAGAACGTATCAATTTTATTTACTATCGATCCTCTTATTCTAATTAGCTTTTCACTTCGCCATAGAAGTATAGTCACGTAACGAGCGTTCGTGTACGGGCATCCATTTCATCTCTATTATGGCTTTGATCTTCGAGATTATTTTGTTAATTAAGGTCTGAATATGTTTCATCCTCACGTGAGTCAGTTAAATGCTTATTTAATATAATAAATTATAGGTCATTTAAATAAATTTAAAGGATGACTCTATGTAATATAAAATTGAAAATTAAAACATTGCAACGTGTACATGAAACAGGTAGTGACGACGGACTTACACCACTCGTGTACGGCGAGTCACACGGGTACATCAGCATCAGCGCCTTTGGCAGCTGGCATTTGCGCATTGGCACTTCAGGCAAATCGGGACCTTACCTGGCGAGATATGCAGCATATCGGTATCGTATTATATTAGCGATAATTATATTTTTTCAGTTAATGGGTCAGATCGACTGGAGCAGGCCCACGCTCCTCGCAGAATACCAGCGTAAAATAGCATCATAATGCCGCTAATGTTTCGTCTTGTGATTTTCCGGAGATCGTTATGATTGGTGGCGAGTCATTCCATCTCAGCCCCCAAGGATAACAACACGTCCGCATTATGATTCTTTGTCAAGGAAGAATGTAGATGTCATGGGCCGCAGGAATCACCATCAGGTGAACTGTGTGAAAAAAAAATGATATATTCACAAATGTTTGTAGTTCGTATTTTCTTAAATACATTACTTTAACTTAACAAAGTTAAGAAAACACTTTTTATTCCTAGTTACTAAACTATTGAAATAACAGGCGCTACCTATTTTGTGTCTTTATGGGCATATTAGTATTCGGCCGTAGGGGTAATCCTTACTTAATGTACCGAACTTTGTTGTCAATGGAATTTAATTACACTTCCGTGGCGTGAAGTTTTAGTATTTTCAACGAACTAGTTCGTTTTTTAAGGTCTATTAAGTAGTATTTAGCTCTTGCGAGAGATGCGTGACGTCGACACGCCATGAAAATGGGACTGAGCGGAGCTGTTCAAAAGGGGCCAGGTTTGGGGGACGTGGACTAATTCGCGTGTATATTGTACAAGCCGGGGAAGTAATGTAGGCTAATGATGATATTTGCTTCGATAGTGGTGCGTACGTCTCGACCGGAGCGCCTTAGCCTAGACGGCAATTGGCGCGTGAATGGCGTGGGCCGCAATGTGTCCCATTCCTTTGGCTACGGGCTACTGGACGCGGCGGGTATGGTACGGCTGGCCCGTACCTGGAGAACTGTCCCACCTCAACGACGCTGCGAACTAGCAGCGCCTAGGCCACAAAGGGCCGTTCCACCACGGTCTTCGGTGACATTGCAGGTAAGGGTATTTTAATTAACTATTTTCATGCCTACTCCTTTCTTAAAGGCCATCTAGGAAACTGCATTTCATATGGTATTGTGAATTTTACTGGGTGGTGATGATCACTTATCATTCATGTTGGTGTTATAAGAGTTAGTCTACCCCCCCTCCCCCCTATTCCATGCATTCGTATCGCCGTTCGCTTCATTAATTTATAATGATATAGGCATATTAAAAAAAGAGGATCTTTGCCTATTTTGAAATAGAAATGTCAAGGGTATACGAGGATGTCTCATGGGCTGTAAGAATGACATATCTTGAGGTCAATATGTGCTCATTTCTCGTCTCTTATTTCATAAAAAGCCAGTTGACAATTGTAGCGTGGCTCTCCGACCGACTTAATTGATTTTCGATTAACTTGTATTTTTTTTCAATACTGTCGTCAAAGTAAAGAATTACGAAATAACCTGATTGACAGATACAACGTGAACGAAGTCACGAAGACATATGTACATATGAAAGAACAAATAACTTTGATTAATATGTTGATTATTTCTATTATTTTATATTATTAATTACATTTATACTTTTAAAATTGAAATATGTTTCTGTTTTTGTTTTACTTGTGTAAATAAATAAATATATGTATAATTTTGATACAGTTGGACGTTGGGGCGTGCCCCGGCGTGAATTATTTGGAGCATGTACAAGCACGTGTCTCGCTGTCAGCGGCGCGACGTGGTGATCTCAGAATTGCACTCACATCCCCCGCTGGCACCAGGGTCACCTTACTGGCACCCAGGTATGTGATACTAATACAGCTTTTTATTTTTTTAAGTTATCTTGTTTATCACTGGGTTTCAGGGTACGCGGGTCCTGGGTTCGATTCTCAGCCATGAAACAATATTTGTATATTACAAATCATTCAGTATTCTGGCTTTGGTGGTAGGTATATAACGTGTCGTTGACAATACATCTCAACCTTTATTCGATCTTTGCTTGTGCCTATATTTGTGCGAACGTTAACGGCACTATAATATGCACCGCACAGTTGATGTCAGTTGGTAACAACTTGAAGATGTCGCTCGTCTTTTTTTTATAGAATATGTGGCAAACGAACAAGCCCATCACCTGGTGAGTGATCACCGCCGTCCATGAACATCCGCAACACCAGAGGAGTGGCAAATGCGCTGCCGGCCTTTATAGAAAGCTATACCATGTTTATTAAGGGGGGTGGGCCTCCAGCTACCTCACTTACCGGATGAAACAGAGAAATGTATGACACATCTACTTTACGCCGGTATTCTGTGAGGTGGTGATACTTCTCCGAGCCGGCCCATTCGTGCAACAACAAAGCCTAGCTACCACCTATTTAAAATCGACCAGGACATCGCTAAACATAATTTATCCAAGCCTTTGTAATGATCGATCAATGAGGTGGTCATTATATGTTCCAGTAATCCAAAACAGTTGCCAGAAGACATATTTGCCTGGGTTTTAGATCTGCTATATATGACAGACTATGAATACGTGCGTGCGACGCCTAGTTAGACTTTCTGTGTCAAAATGGACTGTCAGTAACTGGGTATGTAGCCGAAGATTGGAATATGTAGGTCAAAGTTTTTTGTATAGCATTAATGGTGAGTTACAAGCACACGCTCCACCTGATGGTGTGAGATTGCGGCTAATAAACTTCCACACAAAACCCTGATACTGAGAATGGTTTTCTGTAAACAGATATCCGGTTTCCTACATTAAATTATACCAAACTAAATTAAGGAATCAAGTTGGCAGCGGTCGACCTATCCATCCTGCATTTTTGCTTTTTTTTTATTATATCCAGAGTAATAAACGAGTACACAGTGCGTTGCAATATACGTTGTCACCATTGAGGACAGAGGTGGAGTGCCTCGTCACCAGTAATGAAGGGTCCGGATCCCTCCACTCACGAAACGAAACAAAGCAGCATTATGCTGCTATTTTAGGCTGGTATTCAGTGAGGGCGTGATCCTACCCCAGTCGAATTGACCCACTTATTCTGCAGCTAGAAACAAACTGCAGTGTAGCTCTACCACTGTCATCTTGATTAAGTTGCTACTCGTATTTGAATTTGTTACTATTGTAAACCTAATGTTTGTTACCCTATTATTCTGTGCTGACTTAGTTCTCCCTCGCATATTAATTTTTGCTGTAGCTAATTTTTAACTAAGTTGCACATTCTCTTTCATGTCAGATATTATTCTTTTCCAATTATTTTTCTCTCGAACTAGATCTAGTTCCAGAACCGCGACATCTTCCACTGTCTAAAGACCTAATCTCTGTTTTTTTCCGTAATTATCTATAGTGCTGATTTTGCCATACATTCTCAAATTTCTTTTTATATTTATCCGACCGATAGAAAGTTGAGCTATGGGGTTAGAAAATCATAAACAGATTCCAATGGAAATCGAATCAAGGTATCTAGAGACATTCAATCTTATCTTTTCATGTCCGTTGAATGCGTAAGACAATACGAAGGGAAGTACGCGACACGGGCACTCAATAAACAAAAACAATGTTTTTTTAAATATTTACGTTAAATATGTAAGATGCTTACATTGTATCATTTT
The DNA here is from genome assembly GCA_029286865.1 of Teinopalpus imperialis. Classification (NCBI taxonomy): domain Eukaryota; kingdom Metazoa; phylum Arthropoda; class Insecta; order Lepidoptera; family Papilionidae; genus Teinopalpus; species Teinopalpus imperialis. The sequence goes on from JAGSMU010000021.1 coordinate 9,994,059, forward strand.
TAATGTTAAAATATAAATTTTACGTGGTAGAGCTACGCTGCAGCTAATTGTTGGGTTGACTCTACTCTTTTATACAAAACTAGCTTAAAATATTCTAGTGCAATTGTATATTCATTTTGTGAAAGAAGTAAAATAAATACTTTATTTGAATGAGGCATTCCATAAAAACAATAATATTTTACTTTTAATTCTTATATTATGATAATTGGTTCACAATAGATCACGTTTTCCTGGATGAGTCATCTGTTCGGAGACTACATCCTACATACATACATATATCAAGCAAATGTATTTGTCACCATGAGGCTTTAGATGCAATGAATCGTTACAAATAATTAAGACCTAATAACTGGTGACGAGGCATTCTATCTTAGTAAACACCAACCACTATAATCACTTATCAAGGATTAGCGTTACTATCATGGGCCACATTACTGTGGCTATGATAGTCACTTACCATCAGGCGAACTGTGTTCTAGTTTGTCAGATCTAATATTATACAAATATATGGTGATACTGTACCTTCCTCTGATGTTATCGCATCGGATTAGGGAAGGGAAGTGCGATTGAGTGCACGATGGTATGCACACGTAATATACATTGCGCATTTGATTTTATCTTTTGATAACGCGAAGACGTTGAAGATGGAAGTCCGCCAGGAGGAAATTTATATTCCTCTAATAGCACAGGCATTCCTCGAGTTACATCTTTTTGATTTTAGTCTTTTGGATTTAGGTCATACAATTTTTTGACTTTATTCCTCAAACGTACATTAAATGTTTCGAATTACGCTATAGGAGGATAAAACATTTTATTATATATATCTAAATATAAATATTATAACCTATTTTCAGTAATAAATCATATTTTTACGTTAAAAAGTAATGTAACACTTAAAATCATTGTAGAATGTAACCAAAAGGCCCTACGATAAGAACCTAACATAAATAAGTATGAGAAGTTAGAGCTAAGTTAAGTTAATTAGGTCTGTTATACCGTCGTCTAGACATGATTATAATGAACTGTAATATTAGCTGTAATCCGTTCAACGTTTTCTCTAACAAGCTTAGTCTAGCAAGTACGTTAGAGACTTATAAACAAACACCATGATAATAGTAATATGTAACTCTTACGCAGTATCTAAAATGTGCATAGAATATGACATATGGCAAATGTCAATACCAATGGTACTTGCATAAGAGTTTCAGACCAACCATCATACGAACAAGACCTGGCTGTATGGACTAAAGTCCTTTGCCTTTCCCATTAGGGATAAATTAATATCATCATCATCATCAGCTACTTGCACAAAGGTTTCCAATTAAAATTAAATAATAATTAATAATTATTATTTGTTTACAGCTGATCAAAATGAACATAAATTTGGCATGTCTATAATTATAGGCTAAGTATATGATACTGTTAAAAATAATGAGTAATGTGATAAATTGAAAAAAAAAAATTTCAACAGGGCGCATGATTCCTCTCGCGCCGGGTTCAATTCGTGGCCCTTTATGTCGGTGCATATGTGGGGTGAATCTCCATTGGGCGTCTGGCAATTAGAGGTTTCCAACGAGGGGCGATATATGGGTAAGTGGAATTATGAGTAGTAGTAATAATCTGTATAGCTAAACCTAAGCCGAATCTACTCGTGGAAAATATCTATGCATAGAATTCTCTAATTCTTTGTCCACGTAACCACGTGACAAAAATTTTTGAATAAAAAAATATATTTCCCTTTTTTCAAGCAATGGAACCTTAGAAGGTTAAAATTTTTGTATTTTTGAACAAGTAGAGTTGGCTGTTTCTGGGTTATAACATGTAAAAAAGAATGGGTGATAATATATACATAAGTATAAGAGTGTACATATAATATTTACTACTAATCGGGTACAATAAGTAAAAATCTAGTTAATAACTAACCCATTGTTTTTATTTGTTTTGTTTTCAATGTACAGTTGTTAGAATATATAACGACTAGGTGAATATTAACTATGCAACTTGTTAAAACTTTAAGCTTTCTATTAAGCCAAACAAAACGCCCAAACACAGTCTTCGGGTTTTGTTTTTAAAGCGCAAGTCATATAAGTTATATAAATATTTTTCAAAAAAAACACCTCGTATTAAATTCTTTGAACTGCTAAACTTGACAAACGCCACTGTCGTTTAACATAAATTAAGTAAAAATGATTAATTTTAATTCTTATTATATATTTGGATAACAAATTATGAATACATTAACAACCAATGTAAAACACAAGCATCTTATATGGAAACCACGTAAGATAAACATATTTGGCTAAAATACTTACATAGCCCTTTTAAGATTTTTTTTATAAAGGAATAAGAAAAATTTCTACATGTAAAACTGACAGAGATAGAGAAATCTAAAAGTTATTTTAAGCTGTAGTTTTTTTTAGAAAGGATTAAAAAAAATCTGTTTATAATATTATATTTCGATATCGTGTAGGTCGTGCGACCTTGCAAGATTGGTCTTTGATATTATACGGAACCAGTGCCCCTGCCGCTAAGAACGATCCGATACCGTTTCGCAGTCCATTTATATCTCGCAATAAAAGTAACGCCACGCGTCCCCTTGTGGTGCAAGCTGGAAGAAAGAGTAATAGGGGGAAGTCTGTCAGTAGCGTACCAACTTATACTGTGGGCTTGGTTAAAAGAAAGAAAAACAAGAACTCGAAAAACGCAAAGGGATCTCAGAAGATGAAGCAAAGTCATCCGGCGACGCGATCTCCTGTCGAAAGCACTACGCTCCGTGCGACGTCGACGTCTGCGCCCAACTTAAGTCTTAACTTGCAAGGAAATCTCGCTGATCCCTTAGCAGACGCCAGAGGGAGAAAGATGTCAAGTTTATTCGAGCAATATCCGAAAATCCAACGAATATATCCAGCGCCACTGCAAGCGAACGGTACCTACTGCATGCGCTGTGTGCGTCGACACATTTGCAGCTTAATAGGAATCTGCACGTTTGTCTCCCTGTTCATATGTCCGCTACTGCATGTGTGTTTGCAACTTTTAATATTACATACTTCGATCATTTTCTTTTTTGAAAGCGTTTGTAATTTTTTTTTCAGCTAACCGCTTTGATGCCAGGACGTAGATTGTTGTTGTGCAAAAGTGTTTTTTATTTTATTTTTCCCGTGTTTTAGTAGCGCTTGCCGTAACGACGGAATATTGATTTTATTTAATATTTGATTTCACAGTTGTTTAATAATTTGCTTTTTAATTACATATTTAAAACAATGTTAGTTTGTTATTGGATAACGTACTCTATATCATTTAATTTTTTATCGATCTCGTCGATGCATACTGATAACTGTTTAATACGTTTCTCACTTATATTGCCTATACTTAGTTATTAGATAACTATTAAATATATCTTTTAAAAGACAATATATCCAATTCTGAATTTAAATATCGAATTGCGATGCTATATAATTTTGAAATGTTTGACTAATTGTGTGCTAATTATTTAAAACATATCATCCAATTTAACCTTTACACTTAGTCATGAATGTAAATACGAAGATCAGAATATATTTAACACCTGTAAAAACAATCTGTTTTTTATAACACCTTAATTACAGTTTTGTTGTGGCAAATGAATCACAGCCTCAGCAAAGACTTAAGATGCACATGCCGTGATCAGCGGTGAGGGCTGAGATGGAATGCCTTGCTACCAGTAATTGGGTCTCCCAACACTCAATATACGAAACAAGGGAAATAATAGTATAGCAGCACTTGGCTGCTATACTGCTATTTCGCGCAGGTATTTGGTGTGGTCATCGTCCTACCTCGATCGAGAACTATTTAAGCTGAAACTAGAAACTAGCGCCCCAATAAAAAGCACATTAATAGATATTTATATTGATGTGCTTTCAACGCTCATATTAATTACATATTTGTTTTACTTATTATTGTTCCATTATTTATTTGAAACCGTTTATTCTAATTGAACTTTAATTTAATTGCCTTTTTTTGTATAGCTGGACCTTTGACGCAATGGGAGCTAATATTTTATGGGACGGAAACTCCTCCGCAAGATTACGACGCATCTCCTGAGAGCAACTCGTTAGGGACGAGTTCTAGTTCGGGAGTAGTGGGAACGGGGTCCGGGAAGGGCGGATGGGGTGGCGGAAGCGTACCCGACTCTGAGGAAGTGAGGCAGAATGCTATCGACGACGATCTCGCTCTAGTTTGGCACGATTCCCATGCGGTAAGCGAAATTTCTGTATAACTATCTTTTTAATGTTTATTTTCCTGGACTGTTCATGAGCTTTTGATTGTTAGATGGAACAAGAGATATGCTATCAGATGTTGCTGTGTGTAGTAAAATCGACCACGAAAATTTATTTCGTCTATAATATTGCCATCCATAGCCATATTTATGAATACATAAATACGAGCAGTGTGTCCGTTTCGTTTGTGTAGAAGAGTTACATCGCAGTTATAAAGAAGCTGTAGAGAATATCACCGTGAAATAATAGTTTTGCGCAATTGTATTCCATCTGGTGAAAGAAAAAAATTGGAGTCTATCGGTCTCCTATGTTATTATAATTCCTTATGGAAAATAAATGTAGATGATTTGGACTTGGAAAACTTAAATGAAATATTAAATGTCAATTCTTTTAGTTGTAGAACCACGTTGCAGTTATAAATTGCTCTCCGATGTAAGTGTAAAATAAAAAAATGTTATTATTTTTTTTTGTCATTTCATATTTTCGGTAATAAAATACAGCACAGATCATCATACCAATCCAACGTGTTGTGCAAATAAGTTGCACAAGTATATATTTTTTTATAATATGAGGATTGACACCTACAACATAACACCTTTTACAGTGTTACCACTACTAGCTCAGGTCGAACAGGGTAGGTCCACGCACATAATATCAGCGTAAAATAGCAGCATAATGCTGCTGTGTTTCGTCTAGTGACTGTAGGAATCCGGAGACCTTTATTACTGGTGACGAGGCATACCATCTCAGTCCTCAAGGGTAACAACGCATCATCAAGAATGAATATAGATGTCATGGGCCGCAGAAATCACATGCCATCAGGTGAACTGTGTGCTCTATCTGTGTGTCTATTACTTTCAATGTAATAATAATAAAAAATATAAACACAGCACCACAAAACAGGTGTATTATACCAAATAGGCACACAAGACGAATTACACAAGGTTAATAGCCAATTGTAAAAAAAAAATAGTTTTTTAATTTTAATCTACCACCGCCGGTCCGAATATTTTTGGTTGTGTTTAATAGAAATTATTTTCATAACCTCCTATGAAATTTAAGGAAGAAAATAGTGTGCAGTATTCTGTTAGTCCAACCTAAATTTAAATCCTTCATGTCTGTGCTTAATAAAAATAAAAAAAATTCAGTAGTAAGTCTTATAATGTAGGTCAAAACACTTTACACACTTAACGTTATGTGTACTATTGCATTACAAATAAAATGGCTTCTAATCTAAAGCTTTTATTGTACCTAGATTTTCCAATTATCCTGAGTAAGAGCGGAAAGAAGCGAAACGAGTGTGGTACGAACGTAATTTAAATGTTGACTGTGATATTAATTTATTAAATAACGAATTAGTACAGAGAAGTATAGACTAAAATAGATCGTGTCTAAAAATATTATATTATAACTAAAACCTTATATATTATAACTAAAGGTACCCACTCTTAACTCGTATTTTCTTTTTTCTATGACAGTATACTATAGTTTAAAAATCTAAATATTTACTAACTTATACTAAAAAAATAGTGTATATAAACATCTAGGGATTGACGTAATGATATTCCGATTATACATTTCTTTGTTAATATTAGTAATTATTCTCTAGTCTTGTTTAGTTTTCTAGTAGGACCGAAGATCAAGCATTCACATTTTTTGGATTTGTTTCTAGTAACTTCTAAAATT